>CM065307.1:10000000-15000000 GCA_033032175.1 Saturnia japonica
TCACACTCTTTTGTTAATACTTGATGTTGGAATCAGTTTTCATATTATAATATTAACTGTTTGCAGGTACTGAAACAAGACTTACAGAAAGCTTAAGTTTGATTGATGCTGTAACTCCTGACATAGTTGCGGCACGTCAGAATGCTCACAATGCACAGAAACAGGCAACAAAGGCAGAAGCAGGCTCAGGGAGTGAACAAAATGGTGTTGATGTAAGTAGAGAGTAATGAATTTATACATTCTTCTTGTTGTATATAACTTCTAATAGTGCATAATTCTAGGGAACTACTTGCAATGCTGCAGTTGCAACAACAGGAGAAGCAGTAACACCAAGTGTTCCAGAGACTATGGATGTAGACCAGTCTATTGAAATACCTGCAAGTAAAGCAACAGTACTCAGAGGTCATGAGTCAGAAGTATTTATATGTGCATGGAATCCTAGCACAGATTTATTAGCCAGTGGCTCTGGTGATAGCACAGCAAGGTATTTTAGTTTTAAGAAATATCATTTTACTCATTTTTTATTTGTAATAACTAATAAGAGATGAATGAATAAAAATAGGTCAAGGAAATTATGTAAATACCTAAATGCTTGAGGAATTGTTTTATATTACCACGATGTAGTAGGTAAAGACCAAAACACGAATTTCAGCCGAAATTTAAACTCGTAACTGAACGTGTTGCTATTCTTCTAGTTTTGGCTAAAACTGTAACTGAAACCCAAACTTATCTCCTAGCTTAGTAAACATATTATTTGCTTTTATTTAATCTATCTTTTATTTAAACTATCGTCCATCTATAGATAATAGGTCCAGTATCTGTATGTAATCAATTTGGGTTTTTAAGATCAATGAACAACCTTTCCTTGGTTCAGTAATTATTAATGTAATAAATACGTATACATTTCGTGTTTTAGGTATTATGATATCATAATATGGTTTCTAACGTTACGACTTGAATAAAATATCTACATCAAAGAACTTTCCTTCATTTATACTTTTACAAGTTTACATTATTTTTGTTATAGGAGTTATAGGCATTTCAAATTATTTAATTCATATGATTATAATCATTACTTATAATATAGATATTATAGAGGAAATTTTCAAATAAATATTTCTCAATAATATGAAGATTGATATGACGTTAGTGATTTCATTGGCATGTATTTATTTATTTTATTTCTATAACCTGCTATCTAAATTTGTTTGGAATGTCCAGAAAATATTGCAGGTGTAGGTATTTAGAACCATGAAACTTCATGTCACCTTAGTCACCTATAAATGTTCCATTAACTCTTGGTCAAAATTCGTACTTTAAGGCCAAAGGTCAACCTGCGCTAAATCGAATAAACCAGGCATAAACATTAAGTATCTATTATTTTAAAATTAAGGTTGAATTTTGAAACTTTGTTGTTAATTAAAATTCATTATATTATTAAACTAGCTGTGCCCCCGCGACTTCGTCCACGTAGTATATTTCGTGTATGAAAAACTATTAATAAAATCCTCACCTGGCCTCAATCTCACCATACGGTATTTAACCCTTTTAAGCTTTGATAATACCCAACTAAAATAATTTTAAATGTCAATCCATATAACAGTTTAACAATCATACCAATATTATCTAAAATACATGAAGACTGACGGCTATGCTCGAGGTCCTGGGTCCGATTCCCAGGTCGAGCAAAGTGTTATTGGGTTTTTTATGAAATTCTCAGTAGCAGCTCGGAAATTGGCTTTGTGCCCGATTAATTGCAATAAGCTCACCCTCTATTACTTACATGGGACCAAAAATATATCCGGCGAACTTTGGGTATAAATTAGTACACCTCAGCGTAACCCTTCAGGGAAAATATATGCATAAAGGCATACAAAAATATTGAGTTTTGCAATCCTTTACGAAACGCTAAGTTTGTTATTAACTTTATTTTTATAAACCATTATTTTCCAGTGTACCTACGATTTATACTATAGAGTTTATAGTATGTCTGGTTAGTGTAATTTAATATACAGTGTAAACTCTTTATAACGTTATCCTTTATAACGATAAACTTCCTATAACGTTGAAGTGAGCCCAACTTGGTTGGTTTGCATTGAAACCCACATATTGAAACACTCTTTATAGCCATTCTCTATTACGAAGAAATGTGTTCATATTTTTAGACGGTAAATATTTATTATCGGTATTATTGTTTATGTTATGTTATCAGGTAACAAAAGACTTTGAAGCTCCGAAACATCAGAGGTCGGTCTAGCTTTTGTTATACTTAATTGCCTTGAACACGTGTAGTATGACGCATTGTTTTCTCGGAAGTGATGGTCTTCGACCAAGCATACTGGGTACCTATCGTATTATCAGTCGTAAACCTACTTTGAAACTGTTAACATGACCAGTAAACGGAAAGCGATTAGTGTTGACGAAAAAGTTTGATAGAAGAAGATATGAATAGAATACATTAAATAATACAAAACAAGTACTGGCATAGCAAAAAACCTCAGACAAAGTTATCAGACTATATGTGTCAATAATAATTTATAAGCATTTATTATCTAAGACATATATATTAAAAATTCTTGTTAATTTGGTTGTTTTTTTGTTCACTCCATATAACGATAACTCTCTATAACGTCAAAAAATGCTCAGTCCCTTGAGTTTCGTTATAAAGAGTTTACACTGTAATTCTTGGTAGCTAAAAATACCAAACAACAACATGTATCGTAGAAATGTAGATAAAATAGATATTGATACAAATTTAAAAATATCCGTAATATTTATTTAAAAAATATTTAAAAATAATAATAAAAGCCCAGCCTTCAATTATTAATATACGTGCTTTCAGAAAATATACTTAAGTTTGACAATAACTATCAAACCAATTTTGTGATAATTTAAACCATACATGGGCAACAACCGGCCCGCGAGCCGCACCCGGCCCGCGAGACATTTTGAAAAAACCCAATTAAAAAAATATTACATTAGGTACTTACACTCACGGGAGTGACAGTGAGGCGGCAAACATCAAATTCTTTGATGCGTCTTCAATTTGCCTATATAAGCGGGTGCATGACCCGAACGTTAGTTCAGTTCTATTTGAGCTACCGAGGTGATAACTTGGACAAGCGATATCCTAGCGAACTTCTCGAGCCGTCAACTTGCTTTGTGACTTTGTGTGCATCGTTACTAATTATAGTTTGTCATTAAGTTTATTGAACGAAAAGTAAAGAAAAATGATGTCTGGTGGAAAGAAACGAAAAGTAGTACAGAGGGTCGCCAGTTTCAAGAAAAATGGACTGAAGAATTCTTTTTTATCTTGCACAATGGTAAGCCTATTTGTTTGCTGTGTAATGAATCCATTTCAGTAATGAAAGAATTCAATATAAAGAGACATTACTCAACTGAGCATGCTACGCTGCACTCACTGACAGGACAATTAAGAACAGACAAAATCCAGAAGCTTACCGCAAATTTGGAAAAACAGCAACAAATGTTTCATAAACAAAGAACACAACTTGATAATGTTGTGAAAGCTAGTTTTATAGTTAGCTCAAAATTGGCAAAGGCATTAAAACCATTTGCCGAAGGAGAATTTATCAAAGAGTGTATGTTACAAGTTTGCAGTATTTTGTGTCCTGAAAAGAAAAATGAATTTAAAAAAATTAGTTTTTCAAGACGAACTGTTGTTCGACGTATAGAAATGATGGCTAATGATATAAAAACAACATTGACTGACCGTATGGCTGGTTTTGAATAATTTTCCATAGCATTAGACGAGAGCACCGATTTGTCTGACACAGTTCAACTGGCTATATTTATTGGAGGTGTTGATAAGGAGTTCACTGTTACTGAGGAATTGCTTGCTTTACCTACAGCCGCTACAGGAGAGGATATTTTTATTGAAGTTCAAAAGGTATTCACAAGTTTTCGTTTGCCATGGTCAAAATTAATTGGAGTATGCACTGATGGTACACCTTCTGTGGTCGGCTTACGTAAAGGTTTCATCGGGATTTTGAATGAAAAAGCAACAGAATTAAATGTGCAAAAAGATGATTTGATATTCCTTCATTGCATTATCCACCAACAGAACTTGTGTTCTAAGTCCATTCGACTCCAGAATGTTATGAATGTGGTAGTAAAAACCATCAATTTTATTCGATCCCAAAGGCTTAACCATCGTCAGTTCATAGCGTTTTTAGATGAAATATCAGCTGAATATAACGACGTAACATATTATTGTGAAGTCAGATGGCTGAGCAAAGGAAAAATGTTGAAACGGTTTTACGAGCTTAGAAATGAGATACCTGACTTTATGAAAATAAAAGATAAACCACTATCTGAATTATGTGACCCAAAATGGATATTAGCATTTCTGGTCGATCTTACAGGCTATTTAAATGATTTAAATTTGAAACTTCAAAAACAAGGACAGTTAGTAAATGATTTGTACAGCTATTTGAAAGCTTTTCAGATCAAACTACGCTTGTGGGAGTCACGGATGCTGTCTGGTAACAGTTACCATTTCAACACGCTCTCTGCGTATGAAAATATTGCTTATGCTCAATACGCTGAAGAATTCTAGTTACTGTCGGAAAATTTTTCGAACAGATTTAGCGACTTCAAAAACATGGAAGACTGTTTCAGTTTATTTGCTACTCCTACAAAATGTAATGTACAAAATGCTCCAATACACTTACAAATGTAGTAGATCGAGATTCAAGAAAACTCACTCCTAAAATCCAAATTTGAAGTTGTGCGATTTCTACAAAAAATAACTAGAAGAAGACAATTTTCCGCAGCTTTGAAAATTCGCAAGAAGATTGATTTGTGCGTTTGGCAGTACTTATAAATGCGAACAGTTCTTTTCATTGATGAAAGTTAATAAATCAACACATCGTACAAGACTGTCTGACGATAATTTGGAAAATTCTTTACGTCTTTGTATCAGTGGAATTAATCCAAATATCGATGGATTAGTTTCCCAAATTCAAGCTCAAGTGTCTCATTGATTTCGGTGTAGTTAACTTTCGTGCAAATTTAACTATTTCATTATATTGTACCATTTTTTAATTTTTTTTTTGTTATTTTAATCAATTGTACTATAATAACATTGTCGTATTATTTCATGTCTAATTAATATCTATCGCAAAAAATATTATCACTACTTTAAACTAAGTTCTTTTAAACGCGGCCCGCGAACGTATTTGCACGCTAAAGTTCGGCCCTCAACATGTCAAAGGTTGCCCATGCCTGATTTAAACCAACCCGTACAGTGCTATCTATGAATACTGTTGGAAAAGAAAAAAAGAAAAAGCAGTTATGAGGACAGCCGCTAGAAGTGAAAACTTAAAACTATAAACAAACAGTTGTAATTTTTGGATACCTATCCAAATTAATTGTTTGATCTTAAATTAAAACTTGTAAATAGAAACTGTTTCACACAACAAATGTATTTTTTTTAAATTATGTTCGAAATTTTTAGGTTATATTGCTACAAAGACTCCGTTTATCGTTAACACGTCACGTTACCATGTCGATGACGACATAAATGAATGTACTCCCTATCCAAACCTTCAAAAAAACCTGTATTTCCATTTATTGATTTTATTGAAAATTATGTAAAGATAAAATAATTTTGATTAATTTAGTATCCTTTCACTTTATTTCAGTAAATTTTCTCAATACATTACAGAGTTACGTGTTTTATAAAAATCGGTCAAGCCGTTTATGAGTTATTTCCGGATATGCAGACAAACTGGCAGTTATTTTTAAAATTTCATATGCGCGATCAGATTTTATAATAGATAATTATGTAACACAAACTTTTGAAAAAAGTTTCAAGTACAGACAGAGCTGATATATCCGTATAGATAAAACTATCAGATCATTCATTTTTTTAATGTAAGAATATTATTTTAATAGAATTGTCATTAAGTAAATTGTATTAAAGATTAAGTGAGGTCAACCTTTTTTGAATAAAATCGGATTGAGTTTTCAAACATGTGTCAAAATAAAATGTAATTTAACACAAGCACTAAGGACTATATCAAATTCGAAGCAAATCACCGCCAAAATAACTTTCTACTCATTTTTAACCCCGTTAGGGGATGAATTTCAATAAAATACGAAACACGTCTTCCATCAATTCTGTTAAAAAAGGTTTATGCAAAATTTGAAGTAGATTGGACCAAGGAATCACGATGACCCATACAAACTTTGCCCCCTTTTTCACCCCTTTAGGGATAGAATTTCAGAAAATCCTTTCTTATCGGATTCCTACGTCATACAAAGAACACACCCTCCAACTTTCAGGTCTCTACAATCAGCGGCTTAGGCTGTGCGTTGATCCGTCAGTCATTTAGGACAAAGTATTTTATATGTATAGATAGATTCCTACCAAAACATTAAGAATAATTTTCAGATTTACAATAAGTCAGAAAAGTATCGGGAATAGATGATTTGTTTATGGTTCCAAATTCAATGTTTTGTTAATTTTTGTTGTTGTTAAATTGGCACAACTGTTTTTCATTTCGGCGCGGAGTTTGAGTTGCATATGTCATTTAAATTAGTGCTGTTTGTTGGCGACAGAACTGTTATTTTCGTGTCTTGTGTTAGAATATTATGTTATATTATTGTGTGTTTGTGTTATGTACTATGTGTTATGATAAAATAGATTGATATGGATAATATTATAGAGAAATGTTAGCGACTACGCTACATTATAAGTTGAATGTTATGTATTAAGTTGTATATAAATGCTTATGTATTGGGTGTCACTTATATGGAAATAGAACTAATATAGAATAGATAAATGCATAGAATAAGTCAACAGAGTAAGAACATTCAATGTTATAAAAACTTTACGAACAGAAAGCGGTGATGCCGCCCGTAAATTGCATTGTTTTTGGCTTATGTACGGAATATATACTTGATGTATATAATATGTGAATGTGTAATGGATAGGTAATACGACAAGGAATATTTTGACATATAACATGTATACACAAGATATATAATGAAAGAAATATAGAGCGATTAACAGGGCGACCAAAGTGAAAACTAAAATTAAAACACGAATTAAAGCGGGGCTCTCTTTACGGTCACTCTCCGAACTACTTAAGCTCGAAGAGGCGCCGTATGTGGCACGCCGCAAATCATCGAGTACAAGTAACTATAAGCAACGGGAAGAAAGCTTTGGTCGTCCTGCAAACAGCAAACAAGATTTCGACTTTTATTGAAGACCCGGCACCTCAAGCGGTCGTGCATTATTGCACACCCCGGACCCCTCACTAACATCGCGGCCCACTCGCATCCGTACGGCGTCTACGAGACGGGCATCCGGCGGAACAAAACGCCCGTCCAAACCGGGAAGCGTCACCCCCCCCCCTCACGCAGAGGGGAAGTGACGCGTACCCAACACTGTTTTTAGTTAGATCATATGACTAGTGTGTATTGCGAATTTCATAATGGACAAAAACAACGAATAAAGAGTTTGTCTTAAATTTTACATCCCCAATGGAATTTCGAGTTTGGAGGCACTAAATTGGTACAGAAGGCTTAAAGTTTGAGAGAGATAGCCGCTGAACTTCCTGTGTCTCACGAGTCGATCCGTATCATTTAAAATAATCACTTAGGTATGAAACATGTTGCCGCTCGGCTAGTCCCAAAGGACCTGAATTTTCTCCAAAAACTCAATCGCTTTCGCAAAGGACATGCCAGAACGAGTTAATTCCGACCCAACATTCATGAAACGCATTGTTATTGGTGACGAGACGTGTTTTAACGAGTTTGACATGCAAACTAGGCACCAAGCATCGGAGTGGCGACTTCCTACATAATCGAAACCGAAAAAAACGCCAAAGTCGATCAAAAGTCAAAGTCATGTTGACTGTTTTACTTAGATTATCGTAGTGTTGTGCACTCGGAATTCTAACCGGAAGGCCAAACGCTAAATAGCGTATATTATTTGAGCATTATGTGGCGTTTAAGAGTACAAATTCGACAAAAAAGGCCAGATTTTGGAAAGAAAATAATGCGCCTTCGCACAAGGAATCTTTTTATAGCAATGGAATAGTGAGAAAATACTGTCCATTTTCTGTCAGACATTTTTATTTCATATTAATCCAAATCATAACACAATGAATCAAAAGCTTATTGAGGAATATTCAAGTAAAATCATTTAAAATATTAACTGATATTATCCAGAAGACATATGGGCTGAGTAGATCAATAGGTATGAAAATTATAGGTTTTTCTATCATTAAGGCGGAGTTTATTTAATATTTTTTAATAACCGTTAATAGTGAGTGAATAATGAAGCATTATAATATGTCTGTTCAGTATAATTTAATAAAATCTCGATATCACAAATTAAGAAAAATTTGGATTAATTTCGTATAATTCACTGTATACATAAAATATATTGCAGTATTACCTATACATACATTACTTTTTTAATTGTACATAAATGCAATTAATAGACCATATAAATCATATAAATGTCATACGTGTAAAAATGCATCCTAAATGTACCTTCAGACTACAAACTATTTGAACCATACCAAATTTCATTAAATTTGGTCCCGTAGTTTTTGCGTTGAAACATACCTACAGACAGAAGACATACAGACAAAAATTTAAAAACTATCGAAATGTATTCTGTCTGTGATTCTAAACACCTCCGTATTATTTTATTTCTCAAATATCTTCAATGTACAAATGACGACTTTTTACTCTTTTATTATAAGTATAAATTAAAAACTATGAAAAAATTTATTTTGTTATAATTATAACAGTTTGTGTTGTAAAATTCACAGAATATGGGACATGTCAGACAATCCAGCCACTACACCTAACCAGTTAGTGTTGAGGCACTGTATCCAAAGGGGAGGTGCTGAGGTACCGAGTAATAAAGATGTCACATCTTTAGACTGGAATGTATGTTGAAATTATGTGCAAATATAATTATTATCTATTATTTTTTGTTACACACATATGTAATACTTTGATATTTTCAGTGTGATGGTAACTTACTAGCAACTGGTTCATATGATGGATATGCACGTATTTGGACTACTGATGGAACTCTGGCATCAACACTAGGTCAACACAAGGGCCCTATATTTGCTTTGAAATGGAATAAACGTGGAAATTATATATTGAGTGCTGGGGTATGTTAATCGCAATAATAAGTAAATATTCCAATAAATATTTTAATAAAATAATTTTACTTTTCTTTCAAGGTGGATAAAACCACAATAATATGGGACGCATCAACAGGGCAATGCACTCAACAATTCTCGTTTCACTTGGCACCGGCTCTTGATGTCGACTGGCAAACAAACACATCCTTTGCATCATGTTCAACAGATCAATGCATTCATGTTTGCAAATTGAATGCAGATAAACCAATTAAGAGTTTTCAAGGGCACACAGTAAGTAAAATCAAAATAATAATTTCAATGGTAATGTACAGTTATTTATTGTTCATGTTATTTTAATAGTTTAGAGACACGTTCTTATAAATTACTATACTATTTTCATTTCTTTATTTTCTCGATGACAATTCTAATTTGATAGTTGTAGTGTTGTGACCAAATAAGTAATGATATCAATCGCATATATCGTGACAGTGACGATTCATCAGATTTTGATTAAAATAAATAAATAAAGATTACCTGTCGTTATAATTATTTCGTTTCATTGTCAAGTACTATACCTACTTATTTTGAATTTTGAAGAAGTTGGCATTATCAATCAAGAATTAATACGTGTAATATCTTGTAATGAAATATAATATTAGTTAATAAATTTGTACAAAAGTATCCGGCAGTAAAAAGTAAAAAAATATCGGGTCTGTTATCGTGTTACGTTTATCGATATAGCTCCATCCCTATCAGTTTCTCTGACTCTGGTATAACCTTGTACGTGTATAAACGTCATATTTTTGTAAAATAATGTATACATAATGTAAAAAAGACGTTCGTTCAAGTTTTCACAGGGGCTGTCATCGATAAAATAAAGAAATGGAAACGGTTTAGCAGTGTGTCCGCGGCTCCGCACGCGTTTGTTACTACGCAATAATTGTCTTGCTTAGTTTTTATGGGTATTGATATAAGATGGCACTGCCACGATTTTGTTCTAGGTATCGTTTTATTATATACATTGAATATAAGGGTTTGTTTTTATGAACCTGTAGGAACTTGATCGGTAATTTATAAATAAAAGATGTGTTCAGGTGATGAATATACAATACAATAATATCAGTTCGTTTATTCGTACTATTATTATCTTAAATAATGGTGTCATAAACGCTACAGGGTCTGCCGTTGACAAAATATTGTAATCGACCAATCAGAAACGAGAGCGCGCTCAGCCCGACGCGACTCATCATCGCGCAACAGGTCGCTATATAA
Source organism: Saturnia japonica (assembly GCA_033032175.1). Taxonomy (NCBI): domain Eukaryota; kingdom Metazoa; phylum Arthropoda; class Insecta; order Lepidoptera; family Saturniidae; genus Saturnia; species Saturnia japonica. The sequence goes on from CM065307.1 coordinate 10,010,413, forward strand.
AAGTAGTCCACTGCTACTTCACTTCAAGCGAAGCGTACCGGTATCTTAATGCTTCGACCAGAACGAGTTTTCCTTACTACGGTCGGCTCAGATGTTTTTGATGTATCACTGCTTGAAGTAATGCTCGTAGTATCTACTTTGTTAAATCTGTAGTCGGGCTTTAATCGGTCGATAGACACAGCTACTTCTCTTCTAGGTAGATGTATGGTAAAAACTTTGTCGCTCCTGCGAAGTAATTTGTAGGGTCCTTCGTAGGATGGTTGCCGAGGTTTCTTAAGAGCGTCGACACTAAGAAATATGTATTCTCACGAGGTCTGAGTGTACGAAAAACTGTCGACTGCTTTCGTGTGATTGTGCTGGTACAGGTTTTAGACTGTCGATGGTACATCGCAACTTGTCAACATATGTGTAGTCAAGTGAGTGACTAATTTGCGAAGTAGTAAAAAAATCATCGGGTAATCGTAAGGTGCATCCGTAAGTGAGTTCCGATGCGCTTACGCCGGTATCACTTATTGATGTTGCACGAAGTCCGAGTAGGATGGGTAGGGAGGTCATCAATCCAACTCTTAGTGTTGGTAGTCAGTCTGACTGTAAGTACAGTCTTCGTACAACGGTGCCAACGTTCAATTACGCCATTGCTTTGCGGGTGGTACGGTGTGGTTCGTACACATTCGACAACTAACTAACATATGGGTTAGGGCTTGAAACAAACTACTTTCGAATTGTCGTCCTTGGTCTATCGTTATCTTCACTGGACATCCAAATCTAGAAATCCAGCCTTCGTACAAAGTTGAGCAATAACTTCGGCAGTAATTTCTTTTACAGGGTAGGCTTCGGGCCAGCGTGTAACTCGATCCATCATTGTGATGACGTAACGATAACCTTGAGATGACGTTTGCGACGGTCCGACGATATCAAGGTGAATATGTTCGAAAAGGTGAGGTTTTTGAAACGACGAAATTGTGCTTGAAGTATTGCGTTGTATTTTTGATTTTTGACAAACAATGCATGATGTAACCCAGTTTTTAATAACGATATTCATGCTTGGCCAAAAATATTTACTTTGAATTAGTTTGCTGGTGGTTCTTGTTCCAGGATGACTAAGCTGATGCACGGTATTAAAAGCAGGAAAACGAAATTCTTCTGGTAAGTATGGACGAATGTTCTCTGTTGATGTTTCACAGTATAATAGTTTTGTACTCGTTGGTATATTTATTTTCTTTAATTGAATATTTGTTTGAAGTAACAATTCAGATATATGTCCATCCTTTTCTTGTGCTAACGCGAGCTCTTCATTGTTTATCGGACATGGGCAGGTAATTGTTTCGATACGAGATAGACAGTCGGCAACAATGTTATCACGTCCACTAATGTGCCGTATATCGCTTGTCAATTTGCTTATAAACAACAATTGTCTCGTACGTTGCGGTGTTTCGCTGTTTGACGATATATTCTGAAGTGCATACGTCAAAGGTTTGTGGACGGTGAATAAAATTATTTCACGTCCTTCAAACATTTTTCTAAAGTGTTCGGCTGCTTGATAAATTGCTAATAATTCTCGGTCAAACGTAGAATAGTTCTCTTGTGCTAAAGTGAACTTCTTCAACCAGAACTTTTGTCCGACACGTCACACATTAATGCGAGTGGAACGTCATTTTGCGGGTGAGTGAGACAGGTAGCTTGTTCGATACTTTCTTGCAATTTTCGAAAGCTTGAGAAGCATCAGTATTCCATTCTATGATTGTCTTATCGCGCTTCTTAGAATTGTGAAGATATGCATTAAGCGGTGCTTGAATTGCAGCTGCGTTTGGAATATTTTCTCGATAATAATTGAGCATACCGGGAAAACGTCTTAGTTCTTCAACTGTCTTTGGTTGAGGGTAGTCCGTGATAATTTTCACCTTATCAGTGGGTGGTTTTATTCCTTCTGATGATACAGTGTAACCAAAGAATGTCACTTGAGTTTGACCAAAGATACAGTTTGAAGGGTTCATCCTAATACCATGGTTTTGTAGGCGTTGAAGTAATGTTCGTAGATAGATGTTCACGATGCATAGCTTCGTCCGTTGAGGCTATAAGGAGATCATCGATGAAAGGAAATACGAATACCTCGGAGAACTTCATGGATTAAACGCTGAAACGTTTCGCCAGCATTTTTTAACCCAGTGCACATTCGTGGGAATTCAAACAGGCCAAAAGGTGTAATAATAGCCGTCTTCTCTATGTCTTCTTTTCTAACTGGTAATTGCTGGTAGGCTTTGTTAACCATTATTTTCCGGCGAGCTGATACGTAAAATCTTTAATTCGTGGTACTGGATACCGGTCAGGCTTCATAGTAGAATTCAGACGTGTGAAGTCTCCGCATACTCTAATTTCGCCGTTCTTCTTCATCACAATATGCAGTGGGTTTGACCAGGGACTTTTACTAGGTCTGCATAAGTATTGACTGATCATATTTTCAAACTCTTTTTTCACAAGTTCGTATCGATGTGACGGTATTGGCCGTGCTGGACAATGTATCGGTTGACCGGTGGTTTCGATGAAATGTTCGACGCTGTGATTCAAACTTAGTTCCATCGACTTCAATCTTGTGGTACCGGGGAATTCAGCTAATATGTTTTTGGTATGAAAGCCGAGGATTAATGCTGCATGTGGTTTGCTGAACAGAGATGCGCGCGGGAACTTTGACTGAGAGGTTTGTAGTATTATCGATAAGCTGTCTACTCTTGAGATCAACGATCAACTGATGATATCGAAGAAAATCGGCTCCAAGTATGGGTATGGTGACATCAGCGATGATAAATTTCCATTTATTTTGTATGGTCGACGAAGATTGAGGTCGAGATCCAAAATTTTTCGCTGTAGGTGGGTATGACGGTATTGTTCGCTGCATACAAGTTGAATGACGTCGATTTGCTCCGTGAACCTTTTCGTTTGGGTATCACCGATATGTTAGCGCCTGTGTCTACCAAAAACACCAATTTTGTCTTTTTATCAGTGACGAATAGGCGGTAGTTACGTTCACCAACGCTGTATTTCGCCGCAACCAACGTTCGGTCTTGTTTTCCGACTTCTGATCGTTACTAAAACTGCAAGGTGTAGTACAACATATTGCATTCTTGCCAAATCGTCGATGATAGTATCAATACGGTGACAGTAAAGTATTCTTGCGGGAGTCTCTTGAGTGAGAGCGAGACAGAGATACTCGTGACTGTGAACGACGACGATGATGCGTGAAGTTCTGTGGCGTTTGACTGAAGTACATGGTTTTCATTTCGGCGATTTCAAGTTTCAAGATTCTTGGTCTCTTCGACTAAGAATTGGTAGTATTCAGTCTGTGGTTGACAGTTTGTAGTAGTTACAGCTAAAATCTGTTTATCTTGCTCCAACATTTTATCGGCTAACTTAGCTAACTCGTCGAGTGCAGTCTCCTTGCTTATAGTATCACTTACGACTAGGACAGATCAATCATTTGAGGGTAGTAAGTTCATCTACCCTCAAGTCGAAGGGTGTTGTCGGGAACTTTATTTCTCGCGAGGTTGCGCATGCGTCGTAATAATTGTGTTGGCTATTGATCACCAAGTTCCATGTCAGAGAGAAGTTTCTGCAGCTGTTTGCCTTCTGAATCTTCGTAAACAGATATTAGGCGTTCCTTTATGACGGTGTACTGGTTCTCGGCTGGTTGATCGTAGAGAATGTCGCAGATTTGTTCAATATCTTCCTTTTCTAGCTGTGCGATGACCATTTGAACTCGTTGACTTTCGCTCTTCTTGAGATCATGGGTAGCGGCTTCGAAAGCCATGAACCATAGACGTGGACGACCTCGCCAAAATGATGGTACCTACACGCATAGACAGTGCAATACCGGCGACTTCATGGCTTGGAACGGAGGATTCTTGAACTGCCATGTTTTTCTTGTAAGGGTCACCACTGTAGGAACTTGGTTGGTAATTTATAAATAAAATATGTGTTCAGGTGATGAATATACATTACAATAATATCTGTTCGTTTATTCGTACAATTATTATCTTAAATAATGGTGTCACAAACGCTACACGGTCTGCCGTGGACAAAGTATTGTAATCGTCCAATCAGAAACGAGATTGCGCTCAGCCCGACGCGGCTCATGTCACCGCGCAACAGGTCTCTATACAACATGTAACAGGAATAACGCACACCCTCAAACACCCCAATTAGAACAATCAGTTATAATCATAATACCGACAAAACAAATTTACATGTATGCGTTTTGATATTTTTTATTTGTGAAATTAGTTATACTCTTTGTGGGCGAGTAGTATGGTCACATTACAAACCTACGCAAAAAATATGAAATACGCAGTCAGCAGAGGCGCACGTGAGACGAGATCGCGCGACTTCGCGGTGCAATTACCGGCGCGACGCGGCGCGGCGTCGAGAAGTACCGGCAAACGAAATACGAATCGTGAATAATTATCGAGTACTGAGTTGTTTATGTTTAATAGATAAATTAAATAAAGGCGGCGTGTTCAAAAGATGTGAATGATACTTTTTCAACAATTAAAGATTTAAATACATAACTTAGTACTTACAGTCTACTGCAGTCTTGAGTTTACAGATTAATTTGCATTCATATGCCGACCTCTCTTCAAAAAATTTTCAAAATGTCTACCACCTTGTTCAGTTCACTTTATTGCCCGTTTGCGTAATTGTTGTCTTAGTTTACGTGAGTACCGATAACACTAGCCTAAACGTTAACCGAGAAACGATGCTGGAAAGAGTCCAGTTTGCATGCGTGTAGAATTTTCGTGCATCCACAAATGTCTATTAAGTTGGTTGTACATTCCCACACGTGTAAATGTACTTCGTCAGTCCAAATAATGTTTCGCTGCTAATTTTCCAATAACCACCGGCTGAACTCTAACCTTGGTACGTAATCACGTGGAGTCAATTGAATATATCGTTCTGAAACGAGTACATGTGCAGACTTTGTCTCTTCGGTCGATGACGGTGTTCGGTTGAAAAGAACCGTGGTCTTGGGGCCGCTGAGTTGCGGTTAACTTAATCCTGCGGTCTACGCTAGTACTATGCCTATTATTAAATATTCTGCAAGCAAGTGCCACATTATCTCCACATTGTGCCAAAGTTCTCACCATTTCGGTGTATTGAATGTTAGTATATCGAAAAGATATCGCGCCCGAAAGTTATCAAAATATTTCCAAAAACAAGCTCTCACTGATAAAGCCGACGCGATACATGCGTCATGACGTATATTCAAGTTTGACTAGCTTGTTTTGTTTGTATAACTTTGACCAAGCCGCGCCGCCCGCGCCGTTCGCATCAGCTGATGACAATTGACACCGATTGCTGAGTTTTTATTTTTATTGTTGTAAAAAACATTATTCTCCCTGTAATAAAGCTCATTTTAAATCTATTTATTAAATAACATTTCTTTTTCTAATTACAATGAAAAATAGCCTTATTGTTTGGATTTATGTTTCATTTTTGTGTTTCGACTGTTCGACGAGGGGGTGATTAATTTACATCTTTTTGAGTATTTTTCGGATAAAAAATACCTATATTAAAAATAACTGAAATCGATTCAATAGCCAATTTATTATGTTACATGTTGTATAAAAGCAATGCGCGTTTGATCCTCGACGACGGCGCTTGGGTGGAGCACTGCTACAAACCAATTATTAGCTCCTATAAGTAACTCGGGTAACACGAACAATTCAATTCGTTCTTTTTATGTTAAAAATTGTCTTGTTATTTCATTTACACAGCTTCCACACCCCTCAATATGTTTGAAAGCAAAATCATATTATCGATATTGTTTAGCTTTAAATATAAATTGATAATCGTAAAACTAATTTTCGATTTAATTTATGCCACATCCAAAATAAAAATTAGAAAATTAGAAGATTGCAATCTTACTTATAATGAACTTAGTATAGTGAAGAAAATTGTAAAACCTGTGTACTCAATGTTTTTTCGTGTGTTAAGGCTGTTTTGTGTTTTGACAGCCAGTCTAAATCTGAAGCGTAGTATGCTTAATTAGCTTACTTATATTAAACCATATCGTAACATTTACACATTGTACCATTAGGTTAGATTGCACTCCAACACTTATTCTTCTTCTATTGCCTATAGGTAATACTGTTAAAAAATATTGCGGATTGTTAAAATAAAATACTCTTACCATATAATACAATAAAAAATGTTTATCTTATCTTATTATATTAAGTGAGCAATTCTTGTATATATGCAATTGGTTTCTCGGAAACGGCTCCAACGATTTCGATAAAACTTTGCATTTAGATAATGTTTTACATTCCAAGTTTACCTAGATAGGTATTTTTCTTTGTTTGTTTATAAGACACCGAGCATAGCTCGGTCGCCCAGATATTAGTAATAATGACATAAACAACAAACAATGATGCAAAAAATGGCTTTCTGTTTACTTTTTCATATATCATAAAACAAACCTCTTATAAAATTTATAAATAATGGATAATTATATAAAATAACATTAAATGTTATTTCAGAATGAAGTTAATGCAATCAAATGGGACCCTCAAGGACAACTGCTAGCATCATGTTCTGATGATATGACTCTTAAGATTTGGTCAATGAAGCAAGATACTTGTGTTCACGATCTACAAGCTCATTCTAAGGAGATTTACACCATTAAATGGTCTCCAACAGGCCCAGGAACTCAAAATCCTAATATGAACTTAATTCTGGCAAGTGCATCATTTGACTCCACTGTGCGTTTGTGGGACGTTGAAAGAGGTGTTTGTATACACACACTGACAAAGCATACAGAACCTGTGTACAGTGTCGCCTTTTCACCAGATGGTAAATTCTTAGCAAGTGGTTCTTTCGACAAATGTGTACATATATGGTCCACCCAAACTGGTGGTCTTGTTCACTCGTACAAGGGCACCGGTGGCATATTTGAGGTGTGTTGGAACTCTCGCGGTACAAAAGTGGGAGCCAGTGCTAGTGACGGTAGTGTATTTGTTTTAGATTTACGTAAACTATAATAGAGAGACTGCAACCGAGGTATTTTTCGTATTTATTTATGACATAATATGAAAGATACTTTAATAAACTTTGTGAACAACGAGTAAATAATGGCAACTGCCATATTTATTTTCTTTAACTATAAAGTGCATCCACTTGATTTTGTCAAATATAATATATCCCTTCCCCGAGCCCCTCACCTTATTTTGCCCCGCAAGAAACCCCTTCCCCGAGCCCCTCACCTTATTTTGCCCCGCAAGAAACGAAATGACTGGGAGCTTGCTTAAATTGCCAAGGCGACGCGCGCCGTACGTATGTATGCTACAATTGCATTAGAAATCCTATATCTGAACTGTTCTAACTTTTTAAAGATACTAACCATTGACATAGACAAACTATGGTACAAAAAATAAAAAATCGCTTGGGAGACGTTTTGTTTGTGATTGATTATTCAGTTGTGACTTGTGAGCCGCCAGTTGCGGTGATTGTCGCAAAAAAGTGGTGCCAGTTGTTGTTTTGTGAACAAAGTATGGCAAAGTGTGTCTGTTGCTAGGATTAAAATCATCAACGGGTAAGTAATGTACAATAATAATATAACTCCAACTGTAATAATTAAGTTTTTATTTCATATGTTGTCAAATTCTTAAATCAACTCGACATATCATGTCATAACATCATGACGTCATTTCGAGATTTTTTCTTTCTTCTAATAAAGTAAGTATATTTATTGTAGGAGTATAATGAACATCTTTCATATATCAAAGCATTAATATAATAAGAGTTTAAATTTGTTACAATCACTAATAACTTGGAGTTTAAAACTGTTTAAACGAACATATATTAAAGTGCATAGTGTCAATGACCTCGTAACAAAAGTTGATTTGTAAAATGGTTCTTGTAAGACAACATACCATTGTTTTTTGCAATTCTGTTAAAATATCAAGTTTGATTCGTAAAATAATGAGTAGAACTTGCTGTAAAATCTAAGGTTTGTTCACACCTTTTTTTTTCTTAACTGATTCTAGTGTTTTTTTGTTTTTTTTTTTGTAAAAATGAAAGTATAAATTTGTCTTAGTTAAAATCATTGTGTGAGACATTATTATAAACCCAACTTTAAAATAAACATTGAACAAAAGGTCCCCGACTGGCACTGTTTTCGAAATTTAATTTCAAACATCTGTTTATTTTACGGCGCTCGCTCAAGTCGCGGTTTTTTTTTTGTGAATGCTATTGTTAAAAAAATTGTGTGGTGAGGTGCGTTTATTTAATTTTATAATATCGATATATTATTTTTAATGTTAATAAAATAAACACTTTTTAGATTTATTGTTTGGTTTTATAATAATTGGAGTTTTTGATACAAGCCTAGCAAATATTAGCATACCCTATATTTAGGTTAGATTGACAAAATAATGAAAGACCAAATTGTATATATTATTAATTAATCAGTTAGTCCAATTCATAAAGAACACATAGATATAAGTTTTATATATATGTACCGTACAAAATAACTAATAAATCATTGAATTACTGAATGCGCGCGAATTTCCTGCGACCCTCTGCGCCTCCGTGACAGGGCCGCAGATTTCTCATTTTGGCGGGTGCTTGGCTAGGGTATATGAGGTTTGTTAAAGAACTAATTATTTAGATAAACTAAGCCAAGGTAGCTTGTAAAAAGCTATTAAAATTATATTTGACGATAGACAAGGCAAAATCATTTGTTTATAGGCACATCAATTGTAATACATATACTGAAGCAATAATACTAGAAATCATTGGCCACGGGCCACACTTAGATGTTAATTAAGCACGACGCAATGGAGACAGACACGCACCGTCTCTGTGCGAAGTATTTTGCGACGGTATTTCAGTAAAAAGAATTCTTCTCCTTATGTCCGCCAATATCAAAACAAATGAAAATAAAAATATGACAATATGTACTTATTTTCTGTATGTATTATAGCAAAAGGATAGAACCGTGATCTTAAAAAATACATATTTTAAAAGTATTTGGAATATTTACATACAATTTGATGGTGTATTAGACATGAAACAAGATACACAAGATGTTGAAACTCGTACCCAGAATGTCTAGAAACATCGTAACAGAGCAGAGTGCTGGCCGATTTCGAGATGATCATCAATACACATTCAAGATTATACTTTATTACTTTGATGACTTCTGGTTTTTTTTTTCAAAACCCTTGATCATATGTTACACTAATGGGTAATAAAATGCCGTTATCTTTCTCATAAATAATTTATTCGTACTTAAAAAACAAATAGTTTCTTCAAATGTAGGTTTGAGATACTTTCAGTTGCTTCTTGTCTGTTCCACTTTTAGATTTTTCCTTTTATATTACTTGTTTTTTGACTTCGCTTTCAAAAATAAAACTGTGTCCAGGTCGAAACAGGGCTCGCTTATTTAGTCAAATGAGACGCTCAGGAAATCTCTAGAAAGTACTTGAACTCGTGAACAAGTTGTAAACAACATGAGTCATCGTTTCTAAAAGTAAGGCATCTTTTTTTTAAAAATGATGGTTTGTTTACGCAATCCAAGCGATAAGGGCTTTATGTATATAAAAATAATGCTTCCTCGAACCCATGACAACATACTCGATTTTTCAACTACATTCTAAACGATTCCAGAGATAATCGAAGGATGGTAGTTTAATCGGACTTGACTTGGATTATAATTTTGACCAAACTAATAGTAATTGACTCCACTAATTGACACAATAACAGCATCCCTTGTATTTAATTTTAATTTTACTATGTGCAGTCCCGTCATGGGACACACCCGCCCGGGGGGACGAGTGGTTATGTGAGACTCCTACTCACTAAAAAATCCACGGTGTACCATCGGCCGCCATAGCGGGACGCCGCGGGCAATGCGGTTGCAATCTGCCGCGTCGCCCCGGTGGCTGTCCCCAGTCGGCCCTTGTTGATCCCACGAGTATGGGGGATAAACGGTCCACCCAGGCAGGCCCCCCGACCCATCTTCCATTGGCCCAGCAAGGGCAGAGGTGAGGCGTGAAACCACCCCTACCTACTGCCCAACGTCTACGCATCCCTCCGTAGAAGGTCTAGTCGCTACAGGCGCTCTCTCCGTCTTTTGGCCTACATTTGGCGCCCCCCATGTGGTGTTCCGCTGGCCTACCAGCATCGGCACACAAGGCACAGTACAGCTTGACAGCTGTGTACTGTAGTGCCTTGTGGCCAGGCTGTCCGCACCTGAAACAGAGGACACCCCTGTCAACTCCTGACTGGCAAACGGGCCGGGTGTGGCCCACGTCCAGGCACCTGAAGCACCTTAACGGTCCCTCCTTCAATAAGCGGACGCGAGCCGCACTCCAACCCACAAGGAATCGCCCTGCATCCAGCAACGCCTTGGCAGCAACAGCTGGGAGCGACAAATGGATTGCTCCACTGCCTCTCCCATAGGGGCGTATCTCGCCAGCCCTAATAAGGGCTGACTCACAGCCACCTTTGACCGCAGCCACCGCAACTACATCTGCTGCCGACACTGTCTCATCGAGCCCTACTATTCGGACGTTGGCCCTTTTAACCGGTATGGCCACAGTAGCCACGTCCGCCAGCACCTCTTGCAGCTTTTTGGCTAAACCATCAGCCAGCTCCCGACCACGGGCGCCAGGAATCTCAATGATCCTAGATCCCGTGGCCGCGGGGCGGAGTGATAAGTTATCGATGCCTAGCTCGGCTATCGGACCTTGTATGTCACTCCCCTCTCCACGGCCTCAGGCCGGAGTGTGACAATCACTGCAGCCGATCGTGGCGTCGAGGGGAGCTTCTTTTTCTTCGGTTTGGCCCGATTTGCACTCCGTTGAGAAGCAGGAGCCAGTACTGCACTTGTCGCTGGCGCTTTTGCGCGCTTCCTTTTGCGGCGACGGGTAACGGTAGTCCAACTCTCCGTTCCGGGTACAGCAGAATCCGGAGCAGGGTCAGATGTCGAGCCTGGCAGAGGGACCCAATCCATCCCCAGAGGCGCCTTCGACACCGTGCTCTCAGCAGTCGCAGGATTTCGGACCCACACTCTTGGGCCTTGCGGGCTTGGAAGATGTGGGACCTCGAACAGCCCACTTGTCTGATGCCAAAGGGGGGCGCACCACTGGGGCGGGGAGGAGACGATCCTCCAGGGCCCCAATTTGGGCGGTCACGACCTCCCCCATCGTGACCCGGAGAGACCGCTCCATATTGACCCCCATGGCGTCCAGCAATATCCGCTGAAGCTGATCTTGTCCCTGACTAGGGCAGTCCGGCGGCACTAGTAGTGACGGTGGCACAGGAGGAACCTCTCCCCGGCTGCGCAACGAGGCGAGCTCCGCCTTGAGGCTCTCCACCTCCTGATGGAGCCTCCTCGTCTCACGCCGGAGAAGGAGGGTCTCCTCCACCACCGTGCGTGCTAGAGCAGTGGCGGCCACCTCTTGAAGGATCCAGGCCGCCTCCTTCAGCTTTTTAACATAGGTACCCTTAAGGTTGCTAGAGGTTTTGTCAACCTTAAGGATCCCATCCACCTGCTATTTGGCGAGGGCTCTCAAGCTCTCCGGGTCGAGCAACTCGATCCCATCGAGTACCCCCACATTTGCGACAGCAAACGCCTCTTCGGTGCAGGCCGGTGCGGAAGCAGGACAGTTTACCCCGTCTGCCTCACCTACTTCCGCTGCACGTGGCACCCCAGCAGAGCAGCCCAGGATATGGGCTTTACCCCTCTGGGCCGTCGTCACCTTGCTGGGAGCCACCCGTCCGCACTAGCCTTGTCGCCATGCGACCGCTTCCTATCAATGGCAGCCAGTGTCGATAACCTGCCAAAGCTCCCTGCCCAATGCTGGACAGCGAACTCGTCCAGCGATACCTGTCTCTCAAGCCGTACCGTAGGCTGTTCGGAGTTCAGTCTTAGTTTATCCAAGGTCGTCGTGTTACTGCCAGAATCGGTTGTCCGTGTTCTTGCCAAAGTCTCCGTGTTTTTAACGGTGTGCAAAATTTTTGATTGACTTGTGATTCAAGTATTCTTTGCATAATATTGATGTTGAATTTCTCTGCATCGTCAGACTCAAAACCATCATCTGGAATCTCAAAAATATCCTCGCAACGTTTTTTTAATGACATTATCATTCAAAAACTTTGCCAACAAAACCTAATTCAAATAGAGTTCGTGGATGATAACGTGGGCAGTGGGGATATTATTCCCACCAAAGAAATGGCCCTTACTAAAAAAAAGTAAGATGGCGATTTCAAAAATATTGACAAGAAATCAAAGGATAAATACAATTCCATAATAATCAACGAAATAATTATCTCTTTCCTTAAAAAAATGTAGATTCACAGAGATGCAAATGTATATTGAAAAATAACGTCATTTTCAGAACATCATGATTCCGCCATAGTAAAATATGTATGTGACAAGTAAATTTTTTTTATGATTGGTTAGACACACCTTTCTTAGTGTTGCCAGTGCAAAGAAACAGATATCTTACAATGTTTTCACAACTGAATCGACCTATAATAATATTAGTGGTAAAAATATTACCTATGCCTTATAAAGGGTTAACACTAAGAATTGTCCCAAAAAATAAAAAAATAAAGATACCGAGTTTCATTTCACTGATAATAATGGATGTTTTGATATCATTTTTCATGTTTATGTATTTATTTAAAATAATGTACAGGTTGCCATTAAAAAGATAAAATAAAAATTACTATAAAAATATAACCAATATTTGGCGTGAATGTATTATTATATGTCTGTGTGAAAGTTATTTGTTAGTGATCACAGGGAACACAAAACTTCAACAATGTTGCTTCACTTTACATTACTTTTTTTACTATTGCGAAACAAAAAGGAGGGTCATTTTCGTTACGTAATAGCAATGCTATTTTATAAGTAGAAACGTTATTAATGCTCTTTACATGCCATCGTGAATGGAGGGCAATTACTCTCAGTTCACTTCCGGCTTGAGACTGGGGTGAGCGAAAAGAAACTTTTATCCTTTTTTGACAACAGAGTTTCCGCCTTACGCTGTTGATTTCCTTTCTCTTTTGTTTCAACATGCTGATAACAAAATTTGTTTTCAAATTGCTTTTAGTAAGAGTATAACTCGTCTATTTATAAAACATCATTGCGTGATAGTATCTTTATTTGACAACGGTATTATTAAATACCGGAAGAGATCGCGATATATTGTCAGAGTGTTAATCGGGGAGTAGAAAACTTTAGAAAAATTGTTTTATACCCTTTATATGTTGAATATAATACCAGTAATAAAACATGATTAAACCCAAAAAAGTGATTTAAAAATATTTTTGTTTAGATAACAAATACGCCACACAACGTGGCATTATGGTCCTGTGACGTCATCATTCATTTTATATGTCAAAAAGCTGTCAAAGGTAATAAGAAATGATATAAAGTTGTGACTGTTTTGTGTTGTGTCAGATCGCGCGACCTCGCTTATTTATGGTGTAGGAGGCTGACGAAGATGTAAATAAATATTATCGACATTGTAGCAGTATACATGCTACAAATTATCACATTATTACTACAAGATAGTGATAGTCGAGATCGATTTTAGTTTTCTCTAAGCTTATACCGGTCAAATATCGTAAGGTGAGATCGAGCTGAGGGGAGATTTTATTTAGTTGCGGTTTTTCGAACATGAAATATACGACGCGGGAGTAGTCGCGGGCGCAGTTAGTTATTATATAATATATATAATAATAATAATAATATTTTTATTTATTTCAGATTTACATCCAATAATGTTAGTTAACTTAGCCTATGTTAGTAAAGACAAAAACACATTTTACAAATATTTACACACACAAGCAAAATCAGTAATTTGCATAAGTACACACGCTTCTAATTAATTCTGTCCAATAGTGAAGGAACGAACTATCCGTTCTATTCGATAATATCTTCAGGACACCATTAGAGCTACCACACAGTCGATTCATCATGGAGCATGCTTTTTTACGAATAATCGCGTAAAAATCTACAACGCGCGCCTCAGCAAACATCCCTGATGCGCTACAGTGCCGAGGCAGCCCCAACAATGCTCTGAACACATTATTGTACTGTATACGCAGAGCATTGTAGGCAAGCTGAGTATGTGGTCCAGAGGTTGCTGGTATAGAAGCACTGACAGTAGGCTTTGAATAGCAATATTTTTACGCTTGGTGTACTACAATGGGCAAACCTGCGAACCAGCATATTACCCCTCACCGACAACGCCCTGCGCTCTCTCTCTATGTCTCTGTCATCTTTCATATTATCCGTAACGTAGTGCCCGAGATATTTAAACTGCGAAACTCTTACCAAACTGGTGCCGCTAAGACTCACAGATAAGTTACAGGTAATAGCGTTTCCGCGAGGATTAAATATTATATATTTACTCTTATTAACATTATATTTAAGGCCAAACATATTAGCGTAAACTCCAAATGTTTTCAGTAATTTCCTGAGACCACTGATCGAAGGACTTAAAATCACCATGTCGTCAGCATAACTTATACATATTATTAACAAAAACTCCATCGATATAGCAACCGGCATGCATGCTACCAAGTTTCACGATCAACTCATTTATGTACAGATTAAATAAGCTAGCTGATGTTAGGCCCCCCTGTCTTACCCCACATTCAAGCTTATATGCTTCAGAAAGAGTTTCAGCCCATCTGATATGATTAATCTGATTGGTATACCAATACTCAAAAACTGATGAAATTTCATTCGGTATTCCTGTGCTCCGTAATTTTTGCCACAAAGCTTGATATTTGATCATATCAAAAGCTTTTGATAAATCCAAGAAACAAACAAACACCGGCGTACTCCTATCTGTGTAATATTTCACAACTTGTTTTAAAGTTAAAATAGCACTTTCAGTAGATAAACCAGTCCTGAAACCAAATTGGGTATCCTGAAGATTAACATAATCGTTTAAGTGTGACCTAAGCAGACAATCCAACACCTTTGCCATAATAGTTACCAGTGATATGGGCCTATAATTGCTCAACAAAGATATGTCACCAGTCTTATTTTTGATAATTGGTACAACAATAGTTTTCATTATATCTTGAGGAAGATAACCATGCCCTATACACAAAGAGAAAAACATGCCTACTACTCTCGGCAAGTGAACTCCAGCATACTGTAGATGTTCAACACTAAGGCTATCATGGCCAGGAGATTTGCCTCTGGTCATATTTTCATCATAAAATATTATAAGTGCTTACAGAAGATAAACTTAAGTGTGACAATAAACATCGAATCAATTTTATGATAATTTAAACCAAGTCGTACATTATCGAATAATGTTCCGTCCATGATTCTAAACCTCCAGTATTATTTTTTCTCATATATCTTCACTGTACAGATTTCGACTCTTTACTCTTTTATTATAATTTAAATATATTACAAAATTACATACGTACATTCTTTTTTATATGTACATAACCTGAACGCGGTTTATAGACCATACAAATGTCCATACGTGTAAAAAATACATCCTAAATGTACGGCTGGACTATAAATTACAATCATACCAAATTTCGTTAAATTCTGTCCAATAGTTTTTTCGTGATTGGCGTTCAAACATACAAACAAAAATTTCTAAAACTATCGAAATGTGTTCTGTTCATGATTACAAACGCCCCGTGTTATTTTTTCTCAAATATCTTCAACTTGACTGACTTTTCGACTGTTCACTCTTTTATTATATGTATAGAAGTATAGATTACGTAAAATTTTATATTGGAATAGTTGTAAAACGTTTATATATTGTTGTTTAGGTATATAGAACAATAAAAAAACTTCTCAAAATTATTTGCACAATATCAATATGACTTCTGTCGAAAGACAGCGATATTTCTTAACACTGAGAATTAAAAAGTTTCTCAGAAACCCTGTAAGAGACTTTCTACAAAATATTATAAAAAATTATTAATAAAATGCCAGATTTTAGTAAAAAGAGGTAATTAAATATTTCGCTGCAGACAAAACTTGTCAAATCGAATTAATGTTTAAAAAAATTTAAATGTTTTATTACAACATGGAAGTCATGACACTTAATAATGTAAAAAAGTACACCACCAGTTCTCTAAGTCAGCAGCCGCCACTGATCGTATGACTTAATGAATAAGCTGACCGAGTGACGATGCTACAGCTTTTCCGTATGTCAAACTTTATAAACTGCAAACGAGAATGAGACTGAGGCTACCATGTAACTAGGTTTCGTGAATGGAATAAAATCGGACACTCGCCATAATACATGCGGTAGTTCTAGAATTAAGCGTTTTCACTTTTTCCTAAACCAATATATTTTTATGTAAATGATAATTAATTAAATTACTCATTAGAATTTATAATTAGGTATTACTGAATTATGTGACAAAATTGCTTATGGTCTACACGTTTACACCACAGGTTTACACTATAATTTTCTATTCAAAATTAGTTATAAATATTGACGCAATATTTCGGAGTATGCGTAGAGTAGCCTTTAAAAGACGAAGGGTAGTTTTCTACTGTTATCTTTCCATTATTAATATTTGTGTACAGAAATAAAGCAATATGTACATTGGTTAATTTTGTTCAGATTATTTAACAAATAAATAATAAAAGAATCTTAAGGAATTTTATTCGGTAGTTCTTACATTAAACATACCATCACGCCTGTATTCCCCGAAGGGTTAGGCAGAGGTGTACTAATGAACACCCACAATTCGCCAAGTATGTTTTTAGGTCCCATGTAATAGGGGGGGCGAGCCTATTGCCATTAATCGGGCACGAAACCAAACTCCCAACTGCTACTGAATGAATGAATGAAATATTGTGTTTTTGATCTTTGCTCTCATTTTGCTCGATCTGGGAATCGAACCCAGGACCTCGATCATTGCAGTTGCGCTTAGTTACTAAGCTTACTAAGCTAAGCTAATGAGACAGTTAAAATAATATTGAGCATTAGATATGTATTTAAAAGGTTATTTTTCCAGCTATTGTTTTTTTTTTCATTGTTCTTTGATAATCCAGGCTGCGGTTCAGAATTTCATTCAGTATAAAAGGCGAACGTTTGCGAAATTAAGGCCTAAAAATGTAACATATCAATGGACTAATTAGATTGTAATTGCGGAGCAGATATATAGTACCTATTTATCCCTTAAAGCTTATCAATGGAGG
Source organism: Saturnia japonica (assembly GCA_033032175.1). Classification (NCBI taxonomy): domain Eukaryota; kingdom Metazoa; phylum Arthropoda; class Insecta; order Lepidoptera; family Saturniidae; genus Saturnia; species Saturnia japonica. The sequence continues at coordinate 10,027,613 of CM065307.1, forward strand.
AACGATCTATACTTCCCGTAAAGGGTATAAAATTTCATCAATATCGCTCAAGAATTAACCAAAGAATATTCTTTGAAAATTCTTGGTTTTTTGGCGGGATCTTGAAATTACTTGTTGTGGTTTTTATTTTTAATTCAATAAGTTAGGTTTTCGACCCTATATTAAATAATATTGGTGGCGTTTTGCGTGATATAGTTTGGTTTTTATGCCTAAGTGAAGTGGATTATAAATATAAGCCGAAAGCATTCATTCTGAGATCTTCCTAGAAAGTTCTAACATGGGAGCCACCATCTTGTTAGGATACTAAAACGTCATAACACATGACTAGGGATGTGAATTTCTAAAAAAAATCGTTTTTTTTTTAAATTGATTATTATTTAAAATAATAATATCGATTCATTAATAATTGATTTTTGTTTAAAAAAAATATCGATATTCTTCATATTTTCTTGAGAAATTTAATTAAAACCGGAAATATTTAGAATCATAACTTTCTTAATCAATTTAAATTAACATAATTTCAATAAAAATCCAAAAAATATTGTTAATAACGGAGAATGCCCATTCTTGTACCAAATTTTGTTGTATAGTAAAATTTAATAAAAAGTAAAGAATGTCTTTTTTTCATATTATTTTACGATCTTTTTTCGAATTCGATTTTCAAAGTAGGAATATTCTTTAAACTTTTAAAAGTTTCAATAAAAATCCAAAAAATATTGTTAATAACGGAGAATGCCCATTCTTGTACCAAATTTTGTTGTATAGTAAAATTTAATAAAAAGTAAAGAATGTCTTTTTTTTTCATATTATTTTACGATCTTTTTTTCGAATTCGGTTTTCAAAGTAGGAATATTCTTTAAACTTTTAAAAGTATTATCTATACTATATATTATATGTATACTAATATAACAAAGCGGAAGTGTTTTTATGTTTGTTTGTTTAAATACGCTAATCTCTGGAACTACCAGCCTGATTTGAAAAAGTCTTTTTGTAAACGATAACTTGATTCACAAGGAATAGCATAGCCTATTTAGCATCAAGGATACACGTCCTAACAAGCCTTTAATATTGATTTTTGTAAAGTAAGTCGTAACACGAAGAAGCGCTGCGATAATTTTTAGTTGTACTTAAATACATGTAGTACAAAAATATTGGGCCTTAGTACATCTTTAAAATAGTCCGCAGTAGCATATGCCTATATCTTATGCATAACCCACAATAAGTTATTATATAAAAAACAATGGAATAACATTAAAAAGTGATTTAAGATCATGATTTTACACATGGTATATTAATCCTTACGAACAATAGTTACTTCATCTTAAAGACAATTTTATGAAGTTAAATTTTGCTCTTTTGCATGTTATTTAGACACATAGTTTAGGAGATAATGAAAAATTGAAATAATTTGTATTTGTGGGAAGAACAATTATGATAGGCTACACGGGTCCACTGGCGTTACGGTGTTTGTCGTATAAAATTAACACGGGTGAAACCGTGGGGCACAGCTAATAGTACATTATGGTACAAGTGTGTAATGTTGGTGATTACCGCTGAGGCGCCATTGAGACCCGAGCCGTTAGGTGAGGGTCTTAAAAGAGCCGAGGACGGTAATCACCAATGCACACGTGTATCATACGACGTTTTTCAACACACTTGTGAAGAAAATAATAATAAAAAATCATTTTTCCTTGGAGTTTTCAGGTAGTAAACTTTGCATAACGTTAAGGGCTTCACATCTTATATCGGGCGGTGTACAACATAAATCATTTTCTTCATAACTAGTACTTGTAGACATTTCAATTAATAAATAACTAAAATTTCAACAGTGACAACGAGTTGTGAATTTTTTTTCGCTATGGCGGGAAAAATTAATTAGTTTGCGCGCGCATCTAACAATGGCGATCGGCCATAGACTAAAGGGAATGAGGTTTCTTTTTTTTTTGCTTTCTGCAAATAGCGTTTTAGCCACGTATAAAATGGGGAATTTAAAGTTTCTTTATTACAGAGAAAATAAAAGTTATATTTGAGTGAAAGTTTTATTTATTAAACACGTACAAGTAGAAATTATCTATTTAAATACGAAGTTGTATGAAATGAGCAAGCAATAGGTACATTAATTTATTTGTTCTATTGATCATTATCTTTTTGTATCGAAACTTTTTTAAGAACAAAGCAACTCGACCAATAAAATAAAAAAAAAACTATAACTCACTTGTGAATAATAGCAATGAAAAAGTCACAGTTTGATTACAGGTGTCATTATGTGCCTAATTGCGGTGATATTAGAGCCACTTTGTGAGCAAGTGTGTTGAAAAAATTATTATACACTGCGTAAATAGTTCCAAAGACGTGGGTGGTGCGTTCCATTACTTGTATTACAATCCTTTTCAACACAAAAATACAATATTAAATAAAAAACAACTCATTATTGAATTATAAATAACGATATTTATGGGTGATACATAAGGGCGATTGAAGTTTTTGGTGGGATCTTAAAATGACATGTTTTGGTATTTGGTTTTTATTTTTAACTAACTGACTCCACGCATCTTCGTCTGAGCCAAACGAGAGAGAGGGTTAGAAAGATTGGGTCGTAGGCATCTATAATACGATTCTAAAGGAGCTGAAACTTTCTTTAATTTGCTGCGGATTTATTTTAAAACTGTGATATCTCCTAAGATATTTATTGAAATCAATTGATGTCAAGGACAATTTTGTTCAAAATTATTTACTTGTGATGAATATTTTATTTCAATAAGGTTAATACTATGTTTATGCATTATTTTAGAACAAATTTTATTCAACTATAAAAGATAGCCAAATGCTATCACGGACTTTTTTTTTTAACTTTTTAAGAGTAACAATTTCTTCACACATGATTGTTGAGTAACTTTAAACATTTACGCAGCGCACGCAATGGAAGCTCTCAAAAGCAATATTCCTTCCCCGTTTTTGCAATATTTTTCATTGATTCTTCGCTTGGTCGTAGCGTGATGTTATATAGCTTATATGCCTTTTTCGATCAATGGGATATCCAACAAAAATATATTTTCCATTCGAAGAAGTAGTTACTGAGATTAGAGCGTTCAACCAAACAAAGACACTCTTCAGCTTAATAGTAGTAGTATAGATCCATTAACTTAGGTTTTAGACCCTAGATTTTGCCAAAGCGTTTGATCGCGTTGATCACTCTTTACTCATAGCCAAACTTAATCACGCTGGCATTCATGGCAATCTGTTAAGGTGGTTTGAGAGCTATTTATGTAATCGTTCTCAGCTAATTGCATTGGCAGGCTACGAATCTTCACCTTTCATACCTTCATCTGGTGTCCCCCAAGGATCAAAACTCGTACCATTATTGTTTTTAATTTTTATAAACGACCTCTTAGATTCCCTAAATTGTGATTGTCTAGCCTATGCGGATGATATAAAAATATATATTCGGGTAACAAATCTAAGTGACTGTATTAAGTTACAGAGTGACCATAACACTCTCGAGTTATGGTGTATCATCAACAAAATGGCTCTTAATGTGAGAAAGTGTCAATACATAACTTTTACCAATAAAATAAATTATATTGATTTTACCTATCAGCTTGGAGGTATAAGCTTAGAGAGAGTATCCGTTGTTCGTGATTTGGGTGTTATGTTTGACTCTTCTTTTTATTTTCGACCACATATACTTAATATTGTACCCAGAGCCAAAAAGGTGCTTGGATTTGTTATGCGAACTTCACGACCATTTCGCAATAACGAGAGTGTTATTTTGCTCTATAACACCTTAGTTAGAAGTATTCTTGAATATTGTTCTGCCATATGGTCACCTCACTATACCACCTACGTAGAGCTTATAGAATCTATCCAAGCTCGTCTTGTTAGGTGCCTGAGCATAAGAAATGGTATTCGTAAATCTATCCCTAATTATGTTAATAGACTAAAATATTTTAACACGATAAGCCTAAAAGAGAGGCGAAATATAGCTGACTTACTCATCCTTTACAAAATTGTAAATGGTTCAATAGATGCGTTCTTTATTAATTACTTGTATTTTAGATCGTATACCCGTGCGGTGCGCAACCCATATATATTTTACATTCCGACAACAACACTGAATACTGCTTTTAATAGCCCTTTTGTGCGTATGGCAAGGTTATACAACGAGAGATCAAGCACGATGAATAACTCAATAGATATCTTTTCTCAGTCAATCGGTTCATACAAACACTCCTTGTTTGGTAATTGGAATATAATTTAATATTAATTTTAATGTGTAATGTTTCATAACATAGTAGTTATCCTTATTATTTATGTGTTTAAATGTCAGGCATGGCCTAATATCTGAGTGATTGCATTGTTTTTATTATGTGGAAATGATAACATGTAATTTTTCCTTTTTTGTAATTGCTCTGTTGGCATGCTAAATATATAAAATAAATAAATATTATATATTACTTGTAACGTTTTGTGTGATTTAGCTTGTGCATGTGAAATGGATTATAAATATAAACTGGAAGCATACATTTTGATGTGCCACAAAAACTCCCTACAAAGTTCTAACAAGGGAGCCACCATCTTGTTTACCACTATATTAATTTGATAATGGCAGTAACGGTTTTCAATAAAGAGGACTAGTTGGCAAGTTAGTAAGAAGAAGGGTGATTGAATACCTACTGTCACAAAAAAAATTACATTAGATCCATCAAAAAAATATCTATTTTTGTAAATTAACAAATCAATTTAAAACATCGATTTGATTTTTTTTACATCCCTGCACATGATACTATAATTCACTCGATAATGCCAGTAATGGTCTTCATTAAAGAGGACCGGTTGCCAAGTTAGGAAGAAGAAGAAAATTCTTAATAGGGAGGTACATACGTTAAGAATTTACTAATGATACAAGTATTCTGTGTACAAAGTTTCTTAAGAATCGGTCAAGCCATTTTTGAGTTAAATCCGAACATACAGAGAGATAGACAAAAAAATTATTGCCATAATCGTGATCAACGGAAATTTATTTAATTATATAATTAGTTTCCTTTATATTATAGAGATGCGCCGAATATTTGTATAGTATTATTTTAATATTTACATATTATGTTGAAAAGGCTTTATCTTGAAAACCGTACATAGATTATATTTGTGAATGAAACAAACACTACAACGTGAAATCATAATTTACTCACAAAAGGGAAATAATTATTAACAAACAAGAAAACATTAATAAAGTTTTAATTAAAACTAAGGATGAGCTCTCGCGGGTCCACACCCGCACAACAATTATACTCACCCGTAATTTTAATTTTATCCAACTGCGAAAAAGGAGGATTTGATTTTCGAGCGTATATAATATGTATGGCTATTTCTTTGGCAGGGTTTGTAGCCTAAAGGGCTTGATGGATTTTAGCATACGGGGTGATGTTAGATTTGTCTTAATGAAACTTAATTGTAGGAGTGACATAGGCCTTATAATATTTAAGTTTCTTTTGTTGCAATCGGGTTTTTGCTTCCTTTTAATTACATATATTATTAATTTAGCTTGTTACTAATATTATTAACAATTCATACAGTCTATCAATTGAGAAATGCTTCCTATGTACAAAATGTCACCAAAATCTTTTACTACAATTTTTAGTAAGGCCTGATGAATATTTCTAGATCCAGTGAACATACATTTTTAACAGACTTAAACAAAAGACAGGAGGTTAGAGGTTACTCAATTTGATTGTATGTTTTTTAATGGATGTTCAGCCATAGTTTCTTTGTTTATGAACCAATTTAAGTATTTTGTTGTGCAAGGGATACCTCACGGTTGGACCACCTTTTAATTTTGTTGGCATTGAACTTTGAACTTCAAAGATACACAGGGAACTCTTCGAAATCATTAAAGTTGGTTTTCTTTTTTGATAAAAATTGTCTTGTATATGGATTGTTTAAGAACATTATTCGTCTTCTAAAGCAAGGCTGCCCAATTAATTTTAGATGCAGGCCACAATTATGAATCCCTGATAGCTGGCAGTCCACCTAACAAAATAATACTTCTTTACAGTCATATTAAATTCATATATAAACAGATAGATATTTATAAAGTGAATAAAGTTATCAGTTATAGTTAACTGGCAAGCAAATTGTTCTAAAGTCAGTTTAAACATTTGCTATGACATTGGTCTTTTATATGAGAGCAAATCTTCATGCTTATAAAGTGAATGCAACTTCTCATACATAAATTTGAAGAAAAACAATAGATTATCATATTGTCCTGAATAGGGTTTACATTGAGAGTGATCTTCTTGACTATGTATCGGATAATAAATTGTCAAATATGACAAATAATTTTTGCTTCGACCCCATGCACAAAGATGCAATTCTAACATGAGTTGATGTAAAGCCTCTATTGTGGATAAGTACCACCTAGGACTACCTTTCTGATGACGCCAAAATTGTGATGCTCTTTTCTGTAATACTACAGTGGGAATTTTTTTAAGTCTTTCATCAGCATATATACCACGACTCTGGTTCCAGGTACTGTCTATCAATATTACATTATCTATAGGAAATTTATCCACATGATATATTTCATGAAAATCACTACTATTCAATATTTGTGTCATCAATGTTCCTACATTGTAACCAGATGGTAATTGAGCTACCATACGTTCTGTATATGTTGCCGTGTCTTGTTTGCCAGTGAATAAATCCCGTACAGTTTTCGCTTGAGCTCCTGGATACAGCAACACAGTTCTTCCATCATTAACATAATCAGGTACATTTGGATATGTATACACATTCACATCGCCAGGTGCGAGTACTGCAGCGTGAGCAGCTGTGCTTTTCCCATCTATTTCTCTTCTATGTTTGATAATGTCGACTTTTACTGGTAACTTTAAATATTATAAAGCTATTAATAAAAAAATATATTAAACTATCAATAAAATAGGACATATTCTTCTTACCTTACACAATGGTATGTGGTGTTTTAATAATGAAACTGGGACGAAACAAGTGTAACAAAAAAACATGCGTGATTTACCACATCGTGGGCAAGGAGATCGTCCAGATAAATGGTTTAGAGGTTCCGAGTCTGCTATGTTCATACCCTCAAAAGGATTATCGTCTCTATTTCTCGCTTCTGGGCTTTTAGGATTCATATTTTATTCTGGCAAAGAAAATACGACATAAATTGGTTTTGTATTTTACTACTCGTGGATTCTGTGCCTGGATTAGTCATAAAATAATATTCAATTAATCAAAGAACAATAAACTCTCTAACGAGCAGTGTTACCAACATTGTATTTAGAAAGAGAGCTAGAAGGTTATGAAAAAAGAGCGAATTATTTTAGTTAAAAAGAGCAAAATTAATCAATGTCTTATAATGGCACATAAGACAAACAAAGATCAAAGATCTTAACATATACGATAATTTCTAATAATCTTAAAAGATAAAGCAAATAAGTATGTAAACGAAGAATTTTTAGACAGTATTTCTAAGTTCTAAGACAGTACCTATTTAAAAGTTGGCAAACGTCAGACAAAATATGATTAACTATCGTCATCAGGACAATCATTTATTAAATTTATCAATACTATTCCACTTGTGCATGGTTCTTATTAAATTTATCAAAACTATTCCACTTGTGCTTGGTTCTTCTTCATTCGCCCTTGAGTTTCTTAAGTTGCCATTGTACCTATTTTTTTTAATACATCTTTCGGCAATTCGTAGCTGTGACAGCATTTTTTGACTCATTGCAATCCTGACCTATAATGGGCAGAATTACATTAGTGGTGTCATTTTGAAGTCTGTTTCGGGATTTGTTCTTGATAATATTAGACTGACTAAATACTTTTTCAACTGCGTTGGACCAGAGCAATGAAATCATTGAAAGAACGAAAGAACACAATTCTTTGAAAGGATTCATGTCAGCCGCATCTTTGTATAGTAAAACTTCAGATCAAAATGCTATTGTGTTATTCTTCTTTTCCCACGGCACTAGGGTGATGTTATACCATTGCATTTCTGCTTACTTCTTTTAACCAACCTTGAAAAGCAGTTTCAGAAAGCCATTCTCTTCGGAATTTTTGTGTGTATGGCTTACTCGATGACATTTTGCACGTTACACCCCTGTCTATATTAATAAAATGATTCAAGTTATAGCTACACAAAAACATCAACACAAAACGCACTCCGGATCGTACATTAATGAACAAAATTATAGAACGAAAGAAACGAAATAATGTTGCCGTAATTCTCGTAGTTTATGATAGGATTCCAGGGAATTCCCCACGGAACGCTACTTTCATTCCTATAAATTTATAGACAATAGACTTCTTCTTCTTCCTAACTTGGCAACCGGTCTTCTTTAATGAAGACCATTACTGCCATTATCGAGTGAATTATATTGTCATGTGTTATGACGATTCAGTGTCCAAACAAGCTGGTGGCTCCCTTGTTAGAAGTTTCTAGGAAGTTTTTGTGGGATCTCGGAATGAATGCATTCAGCTTATATTTATAATCCACCTCACTTATGCACAAAAACCAAACTATATCACGCAAATCGCCACCAATATTACATAATAAAGGGTCAAAAACCTAAGTAAATGAATTAAAAATAACAACCACAACATGTCACTTCAAGATCCCGCCAAAAACTCAAGAGACAATAGACGTAGGCTAGATAGTAATGATTGCGTTCAATTTTTATAAAAGATTCGGATACGCGCGTAAAAAATTAATGACAAAATTATAACAATTTTTTGAAAATATGGAATAGAGCTTAAGTTCTATGAAAAAGTGCTATGGGGCTAAACAGGTTTTTTTGGAACTAACTCATTATAAATAGAGCTGAAATTAGCTATAAAAGATCTAAATCGGCAACACTGCTAACGCGAGTAATATTAGCCTTTTATTTGTTTTGGCGTCGCAGAAGGATTTGCCAGTGTCAATGTTTTATTTCCACCACAACTCTCCCATTATTCATTCCAAGAGTTCTTGAGGTGAACATTAGAAAGAGCAACAAGATCGTGGCAATAAATTTTAAAAGGATGATGGTCACTACATTTCACAGCCTCTTTAGCTAACTGATCTGCCCTTTCGTTAAGGCAAAAACAACATGATAACTTCTAATAAAACAAACGTAGTAATTTCGAGAATAATAGGTTGAATAAGTCTCAATTTTAATGGGAATTTATTTAGAGCTTGTAGCGCACTGAGACTATCTGAGAAAATCACAGTTTTAGTGAGTTTTATTAATATAATGTATTCTATTGCTTTAAAAAACCAAAACATTCTCCACTAAAAACGCTTGATTCACGAGGGAGTTTAATTTTTTATTAACACGCTTTTATTAGCTTCACCTGTATGTATGTATGTATGTAACCGACCCCTTTGAGCTCGATTTTGTCCTACTTTGAATGATCAGATTTAATTCAAACTTTGCACACTTGTCAAAAGTCGATGACAATGCAATAATCCGATCAAAGCATCCGATTATCCTAATTAGATTCGCCAGGATTAATTAATTTCTTTCCGCATTCTTTGCATGCGAGTAAGAGAGATAGAGCTAGTGCGCGAACTACGCATGGGTGCAGTTCCACACTTACTCTTTCGGGCATGCAAGGTTGTACAGTTGATCATGCAGTCATTTATTTGGGTCCGCAATTGTTTGCTGTTGGACAAGCTTTTGTGGCACTTAGTCGTGGAAGATCCTTGGACGGTATACGAATTGAAGAACTTGATTGCTCAAAATTAACAGGAAGTACTCCATGTAACAGTGATGCATTGAATGAAATGACTCGATTACGAGATAAACCATAAAATCTACAATCAGTCACAGAGTGAAAATTCACACTCATCCCCATTCTCAGTGCCGCCAACAGATTCGCTCCTATGATTATAATATTATGTAGAGTGATTACGGACTGAAAATTCCATGTAAATAAGGTTGCACCTCTATGTGTCTCGCTGTTTATATTGGCATCATAGAAATCTTTGAATATGTGTTCTTAACCAAGATACAATCGGAACACATTTGTACATATTAAGGGCGGTTGATAGTTAGCAAATCGAATTAAATAATTTATAGTTTAAAAAATTTAACTAAAAAATTTAAAATAAATAATAATTAAAAAAAACTAAAAAAACACGCTTTCATAAAAAATCCAACTAAAAAACAGAAAATAAAATTTAATAAATTTGATTAAGTACAGTGTAAAAAAAAATTAATGTGCATTATTGTAAAAAAAGCGTGAGGTGCATAGTGTCAATAATTATAAACATTTTATTGACAGATAATGAGTAGAAGAATCATCACTTCGATAATATAATATCTTAAAAAGCGCTTTGAATACACCCCACGCTTTTTTTACAATAATGCACATTAATTTTTTTTACACTGTACTTAATCAAATTTATTAAATTTTATTTTCTGTTTTTTAGTTGGATTTTTTATGAAAGCGTGTTTTTTTAGTTTTTTTTAATTATTATTTATTGTACAATGTTGTATTGTTTGTGGTATACTCCAACACCAACACCTTTGTCATGAGAATACTTTGACGCATCACTAAATATAAAGTGGTGATCAGAGATAAATAACAATTGTGGTGATCTTGCCACTTTTTATTTTCTATCATTGAACGGAAATATTTTTTTGGTATAACTAAATTCTTAGATATATGAGCATTATGCAAAATATCTGGTTGAGTAAACAAAGCACTATAATTAGTGTTATATATTATATACTGGTAGAATATTAGAAGTGTAAATAGGTGCAGAAAAAGATTTATATTTTAAAAAGCTTATAACTAAAGTAGGTATAAAGATTTATCATAACAGTAAAGAAGAAGGTCGTCGGCATATGGAAGAACATTTTTATTCGGAATAAGGTAATGCTCTAAATCGGAAATACAGATATTATTGTGGCCTGGAAAGGTGGCGTGATTGCTACGTCACGTTATACAAGTCTATAGAGTAGAATATAACATTTAACTACTTGACATACTAATCAATAACTTAAAATTTTGAATGAAAGTGATATAGATTCGACATTTATAAAATCAAATTATATTATTAATTTTATGAATATTTTTCAATAGTATTGTTGGTTAACGACAGACGAAAGGATAAAAGAGGACGCAACATAGACCCTTGCGGAAGACCTTTCCACAAGGTCCGTTTCTCTTCTATGTTACTACTTTGCAAAGTTATTGACCTACCTTACAAAATATTAACTACAAATTTAGAAAGATTTATAGGAATATTAAGTCTATGGAGCTTTTGTAACAAAATAGGTAATTCAACATTATTATATGCTGCATTTATATCAAAGAAGGCAGTAATTAATTTTTTTTTCAGAAAATGAAAAATTGTTATTCGTTGTCAAAATAGCAATGGTATCTATTGTACTTTTACCTTTCCTAAATCCAAATGGACTCTTTCCCAATAATTGCTTAGATTGAACTAACCATTCTAATCGGTTTTTTACCAAATGTTCAGCAATTTTTCCAAAGACTGAAAAAAGAGCAATTGGTCTGTATGAAGCTGATTCTGCTGCATTTTTATTAGGTTTTAGAATAGGAACGATAGTTTATATTTTCCGATTATATTTCTACCACGGAAGTCCTGTAGTCTTAACCTGTATTAACAATATCTAAATATGTGTTAATAAAGTGTACAATCAGTAGCATTAACGAAGAAGGAATAGGGTATTCCATCTCTACCAGGAGATGAGTCTTTTAAATGGTTAAGAACAGTTTCCAATTCAGAAAAAGAGAAAGAGTAATAAAATTCGGAAAAATGTGTTAGTATTGCCGATGTAGCAATCTAGTGTGTTTGTTCACACCATAAGCAGAGTCTTATATGGAAACACAGTTTTAGCAAGGAATCGTATAAATATTATATTTCATTATTTGTAGTTATAACAAATAATAAACATTTTGGAATAGGTAACAATATTAGCTATTTATATCACGTTATGTTATAAAATAAATTTGTATCTTAAACAATATATTATATTTTCTCACTGGACATTTTTCAGTTGACAAGATTTTAAAACATTATTTTTTTTAAAGAAAAAACATACAATGATATGCAAAGAGATTATACTAGTTTTATAACAAAGCCTCTTTGCTTCAACAAAATGATATGAAGAAGATGGAGAAATGAAACAGTAAAACATAATATTTTGTGAGATAAAAGCAGGAGCCAAACAATCTAAAAATTCATTACTTACTGAGTATTACTGGCATAAGAGGACTGGAATCAAATAAAGCACATTTAAATTGTCTTTTATTACGCCAGACTTCTGAACATTTAGTATTAGGAGAAATAGAAAGACAAAACTTTCTCCAGCTTTCAATTCTTTTTTGTTAAAACATATCTTTAGTTGACTTAGTGAGTTCTGTTAATTTATTATAATTGTCAATAGACATGTTCTTACTATAAATTTTCGCAGCTTGCTTTCATTTTGCTATTGCCACTGTACACAATCTTTATCCCATCAAGGAGGAGATGGTATTTTCTCTTATATTTATTTTTAATAGAAAACGTTTCATTTGCAGCTTTAACCATAGTGCTACTCAAAGCTTCAGAACAAGTAACCTCAGCATTCTTACATACTGTCGGCATAAATGAGTATTCAGCTTTTATTTTATTTCCAAATCATTCGCATTTATTATTATAATCGTAACTAGCATTGGGCGGTACATTATATTTTAAACACGAGGAAGAATGTAGATTAGAATTGGAAAAATCTTTTTATGGAAAGTAAATAAGAATAGGGTAATGATCACTGCCAAAAGAGGAAGAAAAAGTTTGCAAAGTTAAAGATGATGCAAGATTTGGAGAACAAATAGACAAATCAACAACACTGGTATTGTCATGAGGTGCTGTACGGCGAGTAGGAGATCCTGCATTTAGTATACATAGATTACAAGTGTCCAATAATTTAAGAAGTTCTTCTCCATAATAATTAGAGACAGAGCTGCCTCATGTTTGGTGTTGTGAATTAAAATCTCCTAGTATTAGACACGATTTTGGAATAGTAACAATAATATTTTTAATTTCCGAAATATCTCATTTGAATGATGAGGAATTTAAACCGAAACAATGCAGATATTATTTACATTGGCAGCTACGATAGAAAATTTATTATTAATAGAAGGAAGAGTGATTCTAGAAAAGGGTAGACAGTGTTTGATTAATATGGCAACACCGCCAAATCAATCAAATCTATCTTGTCTTACAGAATAACCTGAAATTTTAAAGGAAATTTTAGGTTTGAGCCACAGAGTACTTTTGTATTGGTTTGAGCCATGTCTCAGAGACACAGACAACAAAAGAATTAAATTTATTCAAAATATGATATATTAAGTCACATTTTTTAATAATAATGCTGCGACAGTTCAACTGGATTACTTTTTGAAGATCTCAATTTTATCATCAATAGATTCTTAATAAAGCTCCCCAAAAGAAATATACCTTCAAAATGTTAAATCGTTAAAATCCACGAAATTCCCCTTATATCGCCATACCCCACAAAATCCCCAATGGAGTTCAAATTCCCGTGATTTGTGGAATTCCTATCGACAACCCTGCTCACTACACTGTGTACGTACAACTTCGTCATCTGGCAACAATGATTTTGGAAAATGTCAAAAGTACTGGTTTTTATTTCTTGATTTTTATGAATTTCTGTGTTTTTCGTTGTGAATGCTTATTGTTTTCATAATTTTGCATTTAATTGTTATTTTTGTTATGATATATAAGTTATTGCCTCTGCATATGTCACAAATTGATTTGTTTAAGTAATTATTTGAATTTTATTTGGCACAGTTCAAATATTCCAATTGGTGATTTTTATTATAAAAGTCTAAAGCAAATTACAATGGACACATCTTCAAATAACCTGCTGATACATCTTCACAAACTGTGTTCGCAATTGTCAGTAGACCCAGGTATGTTTCTATTTTCAAAGATATATCTGTCACTCAATGTACACATTATTTGTTTCTGTCCTACCCGTATCCTTCATGTTATACTTATATAACATGATAATATATGATGTACATATCATACATAATTTGTAAATGTCAACTTTACTTTGAAAAAGGGAACATGTTTTAATTAAAAATATACTTTATGTGTGGTATACAGGAATATTTAAAAGGCTTATTAGCAGCATTTAATAAAGGTGCTCCGTTTTAGTTGTATTAGAAATAACTTTCTTTTACTTACTACTCTGTAGTTACTGTATATGATTAATAACAACATACAACAGTATGTTCCTGTTGAAACCTTATCTGCCTAACAATTGATTTCTCTATGCATATTATAGCTGAAATTTTATTTGCAGATAGTGCATACGAACTAGCAATATCCTATTTATCATCAACTGGAGAGAAGAATCGTACTGTACAAGATGAAAAGTTACTTTGTCAACAGATTCATACTCGCCTCTCAGTCATTTCTGCTCGAGATGCTGATAAATTCAATGAATATTATTCAAAACTGAAGAATTCAGTAAGTAAATAATTTACAGTATAAATTATATATAATTGTGTAATAATATTGTAATAATATAATATACATACATCAAAAAAGTCTAAGCAACATGCGTGATATTACAAATTTTTCCATTTATATTAATTAATTTCTAAATATTTACTCAAACAAAGTGCATAGGTAAGCAAACTTTTTTGTTATTGATGACATACCCACTGGTAGTAAAAAAAAAAAATTGATTATGTTTTGTTTTTTCATAAAATTCAAATGACTGCGAATTTGTTTGAATTTAAGTGCGTTTTAATTGCTAGGTTTAGTCTTGATTTTATAATTTTACCAACCATTTAAATAAAGTTAGCGACAAAATTGAATTGTTAGATATTCTTTACGTCATGAAGCGGCGTCATTTGATGGCAGATGAAATGCCAAGAGCTGTAGGGATGTTGCAAGCGGGAAGTAATCAATCTCAGGTATCTCGACATTTTGGCATTCATAGAAGTGTTATTTGTCGTCTTTGGCAGCACTACAATAATACAGGAGAACCCGCTGAACAGCATCCAGGCCGTAAAAGGAATACAACCACTCGGCAAGACCTGTACATACAACTGACTGCAAGACGCCAACCGATGTTAACCGCTCGAGAGATAAGTTTGAGGCTTCAAATTTCAAGTGGTGTTGATGTAAGTCCTCAAACTGCGCGAAATCAACTGCATGAGTACGGCCTACGTGCTCGACGCCCAATCAGGTGCCCACCGATACGTCACGGGAATCGCGCTCGTCGATATGAATGGTGTAGAGAACGCATAACATGGACCCAGGAACAATGGGATAAAATTATGTTTTCCGATTAGTCGCAATTCGGGTTTAAGCCTGATACTAGAAGAGTGCGAGTGTATCGTTGGCCCGAAAATACTGAAAGGCTCAGGTGCGTTCAGGAAGTTCATCCATACAGCGGCTCAACAGTTATGTTATGGGCGGGTATTATGAAGAATAAGGTCGCTGGGAGCCGTTGGGTGCAGGCCGGACAAGATCGGTCGCTCTGGAGATCTATGGGGGAGGCCTATGTTCAGCAGTGGATGTCCTGTGGCTGAAATGATGATGGTGATTATGAAGAACAGGCGAACTGAGCTCGTTTTTGTAAATGGAAACATGAATGCTGAAAATTACATTGAGGATATTCTCAGACCTTGTCTACCCATTTGCACAAATTTTTGGCTCCGATTTTATGTTAATGCATGACAATGCGCGTTCACACACAGCTCGGCGAACCAGTGAATACTTTGCAACGGAGACCATCCAGGTATTGCCCTGGCCTGCACAATCGCCAGATCTCAACCCCATCGAGCACGCATGGGACATGCTCCAGAGACGTGTTTTGAAGGACTTGGACGGAGCGAGAACAACCCAACAGCTGAAGGATTTGCTACAATTCCAGTGGGAGTGAATACCGCAAGATGACATAAACAGTCTCATTAATTCAATGAATAATCATTGCCGACAAGTTCTGAATAGCAGAGGAGCCCATACTTTGTATTAAATTGTTCTATTCTTTCACAATAAATACATTTTCTTTAGAAATTTCATTTTGTAAGAAAAAAGTGTAGTTTCTTTTATGTATCTTAGTTTCTACAGTATATTCTAATATTGTTCATTTCTGTTATTAAAAGAACTTAACCCTAAAGATATTTTTTTTAAAATAAAATACAAGGTTATAATGTGAAGAACTATCCTAAAATTTAAATTAGTACATGTTGCTTAGACTTTTTTGATGAGTGTATTATTATTATTTATAGGTTTTAAAATATCATTTAACTTTTGTTGTATTTTGTTTCTGTTTATTTGGAGACAGTATATTGTAAGACTCTCTATGATCTCCCAAATCAAGAAACAAAAAGAAATCAAAGGTAGAATATTATTAATTATACCTTACACAGCTAAATTATAATAATATATTTTTAAATCTTGTTATCAATAATCACTTTATTTTATGAGTCCTAAAATTGTTAGTAACTTTTTTCAAAAGTTATATGTATACAGTTTTTCCTATAAACTGGGACAATATGTAAAATTTTAAAACTTGAAATACAGGTAAATTGTCTTGGCTACTAATAGGGTTTTCCTTGTTTTTTTTTTAATTTCAAATTTTTCACAATTTCAATTCCTCAGTTACTTGTTGTTTCAGTGGAAAGGGAACTTATTCTTGCTTTCAAAAATGTAGGTATCACATCCGCACATAATTGTAGTGACACTTCTGGTCCTTTGTACTCTCTAAGATTTTGCTTAAATAGCTCTGGGAATTACTGCATTAACTGAGATATTTCTTCATTGGTCTAGCATAATACTCCTACATATATATCCAGTTGTTTAAACCAATTCTGTCTCAACAAGTTCAGTTCATATAGGGCTTCTTTATTTTCCAATACCACTTTCACCATCACCATGCCTAATACCGTAATCTCTTGGTGTGTGGCCAGTCATAAGTTTCATGTTACTTGATACTAATTGAGTTGGAATGGCCCACAAACTTTTGTAAGTGGCTTTTGATATTATGGATCTTGATGCTCCCAAGTCAACTTCCATGGTTAATGAGGCCCCATCAATCCATACATCAACAGCGAATGGAGATTGATTCAGCAAATTAACTGTAGGATATATATATGTAATATGTTGTTTATTGAAACAATAAATTAGGTTGTTGCTCTGTAAAGAGATATTTATTAAATTACTAAAAATTACAAATAACTTTTAATTCTACGCACAGCTTAATTCTATGTAATATTAACAATATACAGTTGTTTACAAACCTGTAAAGAGAAACAACATTAAAAGCTATTGCTTCAAATATAATTTTTACAATATTAATGTAATAATCGTAATCCTTTTAATATGCTTAATGGCGGTCAAATGTGTAAAGTCCGAGCAGTGAGTAAACATAATTTTTCTACAGATAATGTCTAAATGAACCTAGCGTAAAGTGCTCCCACCATAGATAATACTTGAAACTTAAATGAGGCATAAAAGCTTCATTTATATCTCCCACCCTCCAAGTTTACAAAATTAATCAAGTACTGGTATAAGTTTTGTAATGTGAAACAAGTTTGATTCTAACTTATTGTGTCCTGTACTAACTTTATATATAGAGTTAGAAATTTTTTCCAAAATTTTGTATGGTCCAATTTTTAATTCATCTAATTTTTTTCTATTTAAACGGTTACTATTTTCTACATAAACAGAGTCTCCTACTTTTAGCTTGTATTCTTTCCTATTTTTATCGAATCTTTGCTTATTATAATTGTGTGAATTTATAGTCCTTTCTAAAGCTATTTTCCTATCTTGTAATAAATCTTTTTGTGTTTTATGTTCTCTTAACTCGTCTGGTAAGATATCTATAACTTTTCCTTCCATTAAATATGTTGGAGAATATCCTGTCACAGTATGTTCAGTTTCATTATATCTTTGGGTACATTTATGTGCAATAGTTGTCCAAGCTGTTTTATCTTTATTTTCATTAATTGTACATCTTATCTTGTTTACTAATGTCTGATTTAAACGTTCATTTAAACCGTTTGAAAAAGGTGCATTTACTGCAGTGAAAATAATAGGTATGTTCTCTTTCTCCAAAAAACTTTTAAACTCTTTCGAATTTATGCCCGGGTATTGATCAGATAGGATCATTCCAACTTTATTTTCTGGAATAACTTTTTTAATGAGTTTTATAAAGTCATTTGCATTCTGTGTTTTTGATGTCATTATATAGGCATATCTGGTAAAATGGTCTACCAGAAGATGAAGATATGTTTTTGTAGATCGAGAGCCACCAAATCCACCGATAGTGTCCATGGAAACAATTTCAAAGGGGTAAGTAGCAGGTCCTAGATGAGACATCAATCCGTATTTAAACTTAGTTCTAGATTTATTCTTTATACATATTTCACAGTTATCACAGATTTTTTTTATGTTATGTATTAAATTCTTTGCTGCATAGAATGGTCTGATTTTATTTTCTGTTTGTTTTACTCCAATATGGCAGTATGTACAGTGTACATATTTAATAAGTTTTTTACTAAATTCTTCAGTAAGTATAATTTTTTCTTTTTTTCCTATCTTTTTGAAATATATTTTATATCTTAATATTAGTTTATTTTTATACTGTCTTATATCCTCATTTTTCTCTTGATCATTTTGGATGTCTATTAGTTTAATAAAATTTAAAATTTTCAATACTTCTTCTTGGTTTACATCTGATTCCAGTACTGGGTTTCTACTTAAACTGTCTGCTTCTAAATTGTCTTTCCCGGGTGAATATATAACTTCAAAATTAAATTGAGATAAATAATATGTGAGGTCTCCTAGTTCCTCATCTGTTCTTGCCTTAATATTCAATTTTTCTAGCGGTTTATGGTCAGAAAATACTTTAAATTTTTTTCCTATTAGCCAATGTTGCCAATATTTTAAAGCCTCTTTAATAGCTAAACATTCTAAATAGATTGGAACATTGGAACACCTTGGCATACGTGGAAGCATTTTAGCCTGGATATGCGACTTCCTTTCTGGTAGAACGTTTCGGGTGCGCATTGGCGAAGTCATGTCCGATCCGCGAAGTGTCCTCAGTGGCGTTCCTCAAGGTTCGGTGCTTGGTCCATTGCTCTTTATCTTGTTCCTCTCAGACTTGAAAAGTACTCTGCAACTACCTTTTTCGCTTTTTGCTGATGATACCAAATTTTTTGCTAACCCTCGAAGCAACTGGCGAGCTATACAGAATGACCTTAATGCGATTTTTAAGTGGACTCATGACTGGCTTCTAACTTTAAATGTGAATAAGTGCTCCGTGCTACACATTGGTAGTAATAATCCTTGTCAGATATACTATCTTGGTGGTGAACAATTAACCGCAGTTGAAACACAAAGGGACTTGGGAGTTACAGTATCCAAAGATCTTAAATGGGGAACTCATGTGCTTGGGGTTGTGAAGAAAACTAATTCGATCCTTTATATCATTCGCAAGGCATTTAAATTCCTAACAGCTAAAACTTTTATAAAGTTATATAAGACCTATATTAGACCACTTCTTGAACATGCTTATATTATCTGGGATCCCTACTTCAAAAAAGACATTAAGCTCATTGAAAATGTACAGAGAAGGGCTACTAAGATGGTGTATGCAATCCGTAACTTACCCTATGAACAGCGCCTCATAAACCTTGGCCTTACCACACTAGAACACCGTAGACAAAGGGGCAGGTTAATCGAAACTTATAAAATCCTCACTAATTATTACGATGTGCCCAGCCTTAAAGATATGTTTAAGTCAAATGAAAATAAACACCTACGAGGTCATCCCTTGAAACTTTGGGAATTCCCAGCAAAAAGAAACCCAATGAAGCAGTTCTTGCCTAACAGAGTGGTCACAGCATGGAACAAACTTCCAGAAAAAGTTGTGATGGCTCCTACCATAACCTCCTTTAAGAGCAGATTGGACAAGGAAGATATCTCCAAGCTATTTGATACGCACGCATCAGCTAATTAGCTGCTAGTGTGTCTTACCAAATATAATAATAAAAAATAATAATAGCTTTTTTTCGTTTTTGACTGTCATTTAATTTTCTAGAGAAATATGCACATGGTTTTTCTTCTCCATTTTCTTGTGGCTGTTTTAAAATAGCCCCTATACCCTGTAAACTTGCATCTGTATAAATATGTATAGGTAGATTCGGATCAAAGATTTCTAATATTGGTTTTGAACATAGTAGTTTTTTTATTGTATCAAAACAGTCTTGACATTTTTCAGTCCAAATAAATTTTTGGTCTTTTTTTAACAAATTATGTAGAGGATCTAATATTATTGATATATTTGGTATATATTTCCCATAAAAATTTATTTTACCTAAAAACTGCCTGATATTTTTTTTTGTTTTTGGGATAGGAAAATCTGTTATGGCTATTAAATTATCCTTAAGTGGTGAAATTGTATTATTTCTTATTATGTGGCCTAAGTATTTTACAGAGTCCTGTGCAAAATTACATTTAGAGAATTTCAATCTAAAACCCTCCTTTAAAATTGCTTCCAATAACAATGATAAGTGTTTAATATGTTCAGTGAATGTCTTGGAAAATACTAAAATGTCGTCAATAAAATTTACTGTAAAATCTGATAATTTGTGTTTTCTAATAATGCTGCTAAGTATTCTTTGAAAAATTGCAGGTGAAGTTTTTAAACCAAATGGTAGGCATGTCCACTGAAAATGATTTTCTTGAGTAACAAATGCTGTTTTCTTCCTATCTTCCACCTTTAAAGGTATAGACCAAAAGGCGGAATTTATATCTAATGTTGAGAAAAATCGACAATTTCTTGTTTTCACCATCAAATCTTCTATAAGCGGAAATGGTTGTGACTGAGGAACCACTATCTTATTTAAATCACGAAAATCTATACATAATCTAGATTTTCTTCCTTCTTCTTTTTTATAAGCTAATGTTACAGGAGCTGCAAAAGGGCTATAAGATTCCTCGATTAATTTTTGTTTTAACAATTTTGAAACTTGTTGTTCTATTTCCTTTTTGTCTTCAAAATTGCATCTGTATGGTCTCTTGCTACAATAAGTATCCACTAATAAATCTATATGTGCTTCATAGCCTTTCACTGTGCCTACATCATATTTGTCTCTTGCAAATAGTGACCTATATTTGTCAACTAATTCATCTATTTTTAATTGTTGCTGAGTGTCTAAATGATCTAACGAAATGTTGAACTTTGTAACCTCTATATGTTCATTAAAGTTTACTCTATACTTATCATTCAAAGATAACTTATTCTTCATTGTTGTGTCCTTACAGTTTTTATCAACTGAATGGTCTTTGTTTTCAATTTTGTTACCTGTAAAGCCAGGAATATTTGTATTGTAGTGTTTTATTTCTTTATTTTGTTTTTGTGTTAGTTGAAATGATTTTATGCAATCCAATCCAATTAAAAAATCATAATCAAAATTTTGTTCGTCTATGACAAAAACATTAACATTTTGTTCTATTTCAAAAATCTTTATTTTTAATTTTACTATTCCTATAGACTTTTTAACACCATTAATCGTTTTTAAATTTGCTGATTGATTATTGTTATTGTTTGGGTTGCTTTTTATAGATAACAATCTTGAATTAATAATACTAATATTTGATCCTGAATCATATATCCCAAACGTTTCTATAGAATCATTTATAATTAGCTTGGTTTTGATTAATGGTGGAATTATTAGTTTTTTGGATCTATTTCATTTAAAGTCATTTCTAATTCTGAATTATTAACACTTCTTATTAGTTCTTTTTTTGAGCGATCACTATCTTTATTTCTGAACCAACATGCAGATTCTAAATGATACCGAGTTCCCTTCTTTTCCCTTTCACAGATTCTGCACGGCTTATCTTTTAAAGTTTTTTCTTTTTGTTTATTATCTGAATCTGTTATTTTTTTATCTACCATCTTCTTATTAATTAAATGTTCTAAACCTCTAATACTACTAAATAAATCCTCAGTGTCTTTTAATTTATTCCTGTCAATTTCATCTGCAATAAAATTAGGTAACCCCGTTACAATCAAATCAATTAAAGTAGGTTTATCAATTAATTTGTTTATCTCTAATAAAAGCCTCTCTTTTTTAAGAGCATATTCCAGTAAAGAACCCTGCCTGTATTTAAATAAAAAAGCATACCTTACTGGTGACCAGCCTTTGTTCACATATGTTTCACAAAATTTATGTTTCCAAATGCACCATTCTGAGTTTATTGTGTATTTTATAAGCATAGAACTATACCAATCTTGACACGAATCGTCCAAAAATAACCGAAACACTTGTATTTTCTGAATATCTTCATCTATACCTAGACGCAAGCATTCATCTTCAAAGATACTTATCCACTGTTGTACACTTGATGTTTTTTTTGTGAATTTTTCTAATACAAGCTTCTCAGATAAATGTTTCAAATTAGGCTGTTTAGACTCCTTTTTCAGTTCAGCAAAATTTTCCAGGATTCTTGTAAGAGTCTCCGTTGACGTTACACTTGACGTGTGTTGTGTCGTTGTTGTCATCTCTAGTAGATATCCCTTGAACTGTATATTCCCTTCTTCGTCCATATAAGTATCACGCAATTCAGATGCCATTGAAATCCATACTTGTCTTTTTTCATGTCTTCTTTGTAAAGTGGCTTTTACTTTTTGAAA
This sequence comes from Saturnia japonica, assembly GCA_033032175.1. Classification (NCBI taxonomy): domain Eukaryota; kingdom Metazoa; phylum Arthropoda; class Insecta; order Lepidoptera; family Saturniidae; genus Saturnia; species Saturnia japonica. The sequence goes on from CM065307.1 coordinate 10,050,319, forward strand.
AGTTTGAGTTTTCATTATCTCTGTATGTAGCCGTATTGGTTGTAAATGTTCCGGAATTATGAACACGTTTTTATCGGCATTACTAATTGAGGTTATGTGAATCATATTTGTTTTCGGATCTTCACTTGGTTTCACAATAAATTCAAATTTTAATTTTTCCATCGTTTACAACAGCTATAACTAATGTTGTTTTGTAATATGTTGTTTATTGAAACAATAAATTAGGTTGTTGCTCTGTAAAGAGATATTTATTAAATTACTAAAAATTACAAATAACTTTTAATTCTACGCACAGCTTAATTCTATGTAATATTAACAATATACAGTTGTTTACAAACCTGTAAAGAGAAACAACATTAAAAGCTATTGCTTCAAATATAATTTTTACAATATTAATGTAATAACCGTAATCCTTTTAATATGCTTAATGGCGGTCAAATGTGTAAAGTCCGAGCAGTGAGTAAACACATTTTTCTACAGATAATGTCTAAATGAACCTAGCGTAAAGTGCTGCCACCATAGATAATACTTGAAACTTAAATGAGGCATAAAAGCTTCATTTATATATATAATACCATCATGCCTTTGACTAGCGCAGTCATATTTTCTGAAGTTGTTGTACTTGGTGTTTCTTGTGTTTGATTTATTTTATGAGGCTTTTTCAAATAAGCTATTGCAATATGCCCTAATTTTTTACAGTAGAAACATCTAACATTCATGAATGGATAGCATTCCCCATATTTATGCATTTTTGTACAATGTCAACATCCATTCACTTTAATTCTACCTTTTTCCATTGGTTCAGTGGTCATGGATAGTTTGTTTGGTTGCAAGACATAGTACATAGAGTACAAGAGTACATATCAGAAAAAGAAGCTTGAAAACTGAGACATATTTGTAAGGTCATCTAATAAGTCAAATTCTTGGTTTTCAATGTCTTTTTTTAAACGCATGTCATGTATGCCTAAAGTGACCATTTATTTTTTAATCAAAAAGGGACATTGGTTTCAAAAGTCAGACTGTAAAAAAAAGTGTGCGGTCGAGGGGCCGCCATCCGGAATAAAGTTAGTAATATAAATTACTGAGTTACTAATAAAATAACTAAAATATTATTTAAAAATCAGTTAGTCCAACTCTTAATAAACACATCGATGTAAGTTTTATTAATGTTTGTACTATACAAAATACCTTTAACTATTGAACGGCTGAACGCGCGCCTATTACGCGAGACAACCCTGAGGGGTCCAGCCTAAAGTATAATGTTTTGCAATTTGCTGGTCTCTTGAGGAAGAGTTATACCACCGGCCAAGCACGATGGTTGTCTCTGCTCGAATCTCGGTACTCGCACACACACGAACACTCACACGCACACACTCCTATTCCTTACTTTTAAGTATGAACTATTTTAGTATCAATATACTATATTTTTATATGTACGATGATTTTTTTAATTTGTGATCATGTTTGACTAAGCCGAGTGGTAAATAAAACTAGGTGAATAAATAGGTACTGAGTGTAGACAAAGTAACTAACAGTTAATTTTGTTCAATATTACATTATGTAAAAAAGTGCAGGTAAGTACTCATTTGACCCATAAAAAGGATAAAAATGCGTTTTTTCGACAATAATTTATGAAAATGCATTGCATTTGTGATCAAAATGTTACTTTTAGTTCAGTCCTTGGTAACTTTGTGCTATCGGGCACTGGCAACACTGAGTCCTGCATCACTTGTGTTCGATATGCCAAGCCCCATAATTCTTGCGTAGTTTCGGAAAAGGAACAATTTTACGTCCCGAGAGCTTTTTTGGGGACAACGGGACAGCTAACCGTAAAAAGGGACGGTCCTGTTCAAAACGGGATGTATGGTCACTTTATGTATGCCCAATACCAATGTGTCTCTTAATTGGCGTTTTAAATCCTGAAAATTACTTCCAACAACTATTGTACAAATTGCTGCGACATAGTCTTGCACGCTTTCATTACTTTGTTATTTTCTTTGGTAAAATTTCCCATCTTGCAAAATTTCATTGATTTCCAGTTTATAAAATTGGTCGAGAGTATGTAATATTTCTGCAGCTTTACGTTAGTTGGGCGTAAAGGCACTAATAATGACGTTATTAATGTATATGTTTTTTTTCCACATTGAGTCAGAAACAGAACGAACTTTATTATGTCATTATAACCTGCCGCATCAAGACCACATAATAATTGTTCTCAGGGTCGCCTTAAACATATTCAGCGCCGGAGTGCGAAAGTTATTATGCGCGGGGGCCCCGCTCTTTTTAACTACATCTATCTTAATTTTTCGGACTTTTGAGTTTGAATATTATTATACTTACAATGTTATTTTAAGTATAGGTATGTAAATACTAGGTCCTTACATATGAAATTAGCGTTTTATATGCAAAAAGTAAAACAAAAAAATATCATAAAATTATACATACTAGCGGTCGCCCAATGATCGAAATTCGACTAGCGACTTTTTAATCATAGATTACTTTCTGTTTGACATTTGCAGTATGAACCTAAACAATGAATATTATATCACTTGCTTTCACTTGTCATCGAGTGACAATGTCAATATTTTGGGTGGTCTAAGTTTAATGGCACTGGTCAGGTTAGGATTCGAAGTATTAATTAATTAATTTAATTGAATATATTAACAACAGATATTATAGATAAATTATAGCTTTCTGCACTCCTTCTCCATATAAACTTTGACCGTGCCAAATCGTATGTACCATTATTATCTATGCACTTTCGCCATTTTAAATGTAGTTCATTCATTCAATTGCTGAAAAAATTGTGGAAGCAAGACACAATAAAATCTTTGAAGACAGTTTGGACAGCCTCATCGGAACAGAATTTTTTTCCTTGCTAGGTTTTGTCTAAATTCCGAAAAAAGTGTTGATGAATTTGTTGGAGCAAGGTCTGGGGAGTATGGTGGGTGTCGGAGACATTATAACCGCAGTTTCTCTAATTTAGCGATCGTCTGTCGTGAAGTATGGGATCTAGCGTTGTTCTGAAGCAGCAGTGGGCTAGAGAGATTGACCAGTCTCGGTTGTTTAACGGCTAGCTTTTCAATCATGGTTTGCAATTGTTGACAATACAGATTTGCCGTTATCGTCTTGACAGATCTTACGAAGCTGTAGTGTATGACACCAGCACTGGTCCACCAAACACTCACCAGTACCTTTTTCTGAGACGACTTTCGCTTGGGGCAGGATTTGGCCGGTTCTCCTGGGTTCAACCGCTGTGATGAGTGTTTCCGATTGTCGTAAAGGATCCATTTTTCATAACAAGTAACAATACGATTCAAAATTCCCTCGATATTGTAACGGTTGAGTAATGTAACGCAACACTCAATGCATTTTTGTTGGTGTGGTTAAGTCAATTCATGCGGTAACCATTTCTCGAGCTTTTTCACTTTTTCTGTTTGTTTCAAGTGAATTAATTTTTTTTATCACTCGCACTGAAGCCTGCCTCTAACTCTGATGTGGTTTGCGAATGATCCGCTTCAACGATCACCTTTGATTCTTTATTTTCAACTAGGATCTCTGGCCGTCCACGGAGTTTGTTTCGTAGGTCAAAATTTCCAGAAAGATAACGTTGGAACCAAAAACGTACCGTGTTTTTTTACAGTAGCTTTCCCATACCCATCATTAATCCTTCGAGCTGATTCTGCAGCGCTGATGCCACAACGGAACTTATATTCGTAAATAAGGCGATACTTTAAATTTTCTATTTTGTGAAAAGAACGATGTCAAAAAATAATAAAATGGTGCGAAAACAAATGAATCACTAAATTCGAAATACAAATACACAAGCTTAAATTTGGAATAAATTTGAATTTGGAATTTATAACCAGACGCCAGATATTTGAGATCAAAGTGACAGTTCAACAAAACGCTAATTTCATATGTAAGGACCTAATAGCATACTCTAAAGAGCAAAATTAAACTTCATAAAATTATCTTTTTGATGAAGTAACTTTTGTTTCCAAGGATTAATATACCATTTCTAAAAATAATGCTTATAAAATCACCTTTTCATTTTCAACAAATCTTGTTCAAAAGCATGAACAACCCCTGCATAGCCCAAAGGTTGTTGTTTGGGCCGCTATGTCTGCTAAAGGCATAATTGGTCCTTATTTTCATGAAGATCAACGAGGCCGAGCAATTAATGTGAATAGTGACCGTTATTGCGATATGTTGCGAAATTTTTTGGTCCCAGAGTTGCAGGAGTTTGCAGGTTTCAACTCAAGAACGTGGTTCCAGCAAGATGGGGCCACTTGCCATACCTCAAATGACTCAATGGAAGTTGTTAACGAATTATTCCCTAATAAAGTCATTTCGCGAAGGGATAACATCAACTGGCCTCCCAGAAGCCCCGACCTTAGCCCGCTTGATTATTTTGCATGGGGATACCTTAAAAGTAAGGTTTATCAAAACAATCCGACGAATCTAACCCAGTTAAAGCAAAACATCAGGTCAGAAATGGCAGCAATATCGATAGCTATGTGTCAACGTGTTATCGCCAATCTTCGTTTCCGTTTAGAAGAGTGCCAGCAACGTAACGGTCATCATTTGGATAACATCATCTTTTCCAAATAATTCTCCAATTCATATGCTAATAATAAACAATAAACTTTTTTATTGCATACAAATAATTTTTGTTTCATTGAACTTACAAATACCCGATACCCTTTCTGGACACCTTGTATTTTCGTATCATTAAAGATTACGCCAGCGCACGCGGTTAAAACAGTTCCGGAGGGACTTGACTTCCGACTTACGTAACAAAAATCAATATTTAAGGCTATCTGAGAGCTGTAGTCTATACTAACTATTCTTCGAGAGTCTGGTTATCATATACAAAAATAATTTTTCGAATCCAACTGGTAGTTCCAAAGATTAGCGTGCTTAAACAAACAAACAAACAAAGAAACTTATTAATAAATTAAATATAAATGAATTAAATATAATAACAAATTCGGACATCCTTAAGATTTTATCAAACAGTAACTTAATTTAAAAAAAATAATGTCTTAGTCTTTTCTATGTATGTTTTTCTATCCCGACAGGCGCGTGCAAGTACACACCCTTGCACGCTGCTGCCGGCGCCCATCTAATATATATTATGTTTTTAGTTTATATTAAAACAACGAGTATCAGTGCTGGCTCTACTCTTGGCTTTATCAGAAACACCTAATCAGTTTGAATACACACAACAACTGTTTCCCATCCCGCATCTGGCCACAGTCGTAAGTATTGTAGATGTCCAAGACATGATTGTTTTTTCCATACAAATAGTGTTTAGTGGACGAATAAACTTTATGACAACCTAGCATTTAGGGTAATTTGTACTAAACGTATAATATACCAACCTGTAAGTATCTTAATGATGAACATCAGAGATGTACACACACTCCTGAGAAGGCATAAACTTAATTCTTAATCAATCCATCGACATATTGGAAAACTTAAACATGGATGAATATGGTAGTTATGTACTTTTCTGATAGTTATTATAAGTAGAACCAGGAGGATATTATTGAAGGGTCCAGGGTTCCCACAGAGTGTTTTCATTCATCATCATAATTTAAAAAAAAAATATTAGTGAATGTATGTAAACTAGTATAGTTTATAGATCTAGAACCAGGAGGATATTATTAAAGGGTTCAAGGTTCTACACAGTGTTTTCATATATGTAGTTACGAATAGTGCGCTTAACTCGCGTCATGCCATTTTTCATAGGTTTTTTGGGTAGGATTTAATAGGTCGCGAATAATTTTAAATGATATCTATAATATTCATTTAAATGGAAAACCAACTGACAATCTGAATCTACATTAATTAAATGTCCAAGACCAATGCCCAATCTTATCTGCATAAAGATAAATACTGAATTGGAGAAATATGTTGTAATATCAAAAAATGAATGAGTTGAATGAGTCAACCTTAGGAAATATACATAATAATATGCCATTGCGGACGTCTCCCCACTGTACGACTTTTTTCTTTTTTTTTCTGACTGACTATACTGTTCGCCTTAGGGGCCCTGGAGCCTCTGACGCCTTTTACAGCTTAGTTTGTTGCATTACGCCACTCCTCCGTTTGTATAGCGCAAGTGCGAACGGCGCGGTAGCGAGGCAGGCGCCTACTTTGCAAATGGGACGTCGTAGGTGGCGGTAGATTTAAAACATTTGTTTTTAGACTGCCTGCGAGTGCCGACAAGTTAATGTATTGATTACAACAATGTTATTAAGCGGAAGTTGAGTTATTGTGATCATAGATGGCACTTTTACTCCGACATATATATAAACCTTCCGTAAAAAAAATTCTAAATGTTAGTTAAACCCGCATTAAAATCCGTTGCGTAGTTTAAAAGGTCTAAGCTTACATAGGGGACAGCGCAGCTGGATGCGACTTCATTTTTCAGACTAGAAGAACAGTCGTATTAATTTATAACGATTAGAAGATTAATATGATACATAAATTTACTGAATATAGAGTATGTATGATTTTAGTGAATTACCATATCTAATACATCACATTTAGAGATCAACAACTGGAATCCAAGGGCCTTCATCAAGTACAAGCAAAAACACAATTGGTTCAGTGAGCTGGGCCAGTATCCCGGCTAAGAAACAAGGTTCCAACCAAAGTCTTCCATCTGATCAGAGCAACATGGCCATTGCTTTACAATCTTCTGGTAATATTAAAATTTTAAATTTATAGTAAATTGAAAGAATTTATTATAATTTTTTTAAATATTTATAGTTTAAGCTGAAACTTTCTGATATTTTGTTGCATAAAGGAGCCACTGGGGCAGTGCAGTGAGTTTGGCCTTGGTAGTTAGTCCCTTGGCTAGAAAATGATGTAATATTCATTGCATTGGCGGTTTGCCGACGAGACTTCAGACGATGAACATTAAATGATTCGCAACAATTTAATTATAAAATGACATTTCTAGAATTAGCGCGTTATAACGTCCGTCGTGTCGTTGTCAAAGAAACAATACAAGATGAATCCATACTCCGACATGTAAAAAATATCATCATTTTCCTTGGCCTAACGTTTATTAATTAATTTATTATTCACACAGATTAAAACTCAAAAAAGTGTTTGTTTGTTTGGACGAGTTCTGATGCAGATTTGGAAAATGCTTTTTGCATTTTATAGACTATTTAATTATTTATTGAGGAAGGTTTTACTCTACGACTCTAAGAATTGAAGCAGTTACCATGAACTTTATGCAATATGGCAAGACGTAGCCAAATTCCTAAAAAATAATAAAAAAAGTAGGCAACTATGGGAAGTGAAAACAACGGTAGTCTACAACAGGCGAGTTGACAGCGGTGCGGTGCAGAGTTGGTTGATTAAATTTAACACGAGTGAACCGCGGGACACAGTTATCATTAGATAACTATAACTTCTTGTTAATGACGATAAAAAGTTTAAATATTTTGAAATGTTCCAATATATACTTAACAGATAGATCAAGCGAGCGCAGCAGCGTACGGGAGGCGGTGTTAGCAGCGACGGGAGTCCGAGCCCAAGGTGCTGGATCGGGTCCTCGGCCAATGCAAACCCTGTACTCCCGTATCGCCCACCTCGGCTTCTTACATGACAGACTCAAAGAGTTTATAGATCCATCTTCAGGGCTTATGCCACAAGGTATATATTTTCTATTATAATTCTTCGTTTACATAAAATAGTATGATGTTATAAGATTTGGTTTAAACAAAATATATTACGTATTTATTTATTTCAGGTTTGATGGGAGAAGGATTGGTTTCCGCGATCAGAGATGAGATAACAGAGTATTATCGTAGTGTGGCTCTTTTGCAGTCTCAAGTTAGTTTTATCGTTTTTTTTTTGTTTTATCACATTTGTATATTACAAACAACCGCCCGCGACTTCGTTTACGTGAATTATAATATAATATTGTGAATTTTTTATTTTTTTTATTACGATTTCTAGAAATAATATTGAACTTGTTATAGCCCATCAATTATATAATTACTTATACTTCCCGTATACAAAATTTCATTCAATTTGGTTAAGAATTAATGGCATTTAAAACTTATGGTTTTTTTTTTTAATATTCCTAAAAATGTTATTGAAAATTCTCATAACCCATCATTCATGGAATGACTTATACTTCCCGTGTACAAAATTTCATCAAAATCAGTTAATAATTAAGGTTTTTTTTTACGATTTCTTAAAGTAGTATTGAAATTTCTTATACCTTATCAATTGACCAATGACATATAAGTATCCCGTGTATAAAATTTCATAAGAATCGGTTAAGCCGTTTTTGGGTTAAATCCAGATATACATACAAAATTTTGATAATGGCATATTCGTGATCGTAACTAGAGATGAAATGGATATCCGGTAACTATGCCGGATAGTAATTTAGTATCCGGCCAAATTCCGGATAGTAAAGTTAAAAAAAAATCTCATTATTTTACACGAGGCAAATCATACCACAATAGGTTATGGCACCATTTATTTTTATAATCGCACGTCAAAAATGTTTGTTTTATTAATTAGTTTAGTTTATTTCCGATCTAATTCACCGCGCCAATATTTAAATCAAACTGATCGCGTCATGTAACGCGATAATAGGCCGAATATTAGGTAGCCGGATATGTCATTGGTCTACATCTGGTACATTGGTTATCAATCCTCAAAAATCTAAATATATGCTGATTGGTAGTAAGCGAAATATTGTCAGGGTTAGTATTGTGACATTTAATATACTAGTAGATGGCGAGACTATTGAGCGAGTTACGGAAGCTAAATACCTCGGTTTAATTGTTGATAGCAACTTACGTTTTGAGAAGCATGCAGCAGAAAACATGAAAAACAACTTTTATCGTCTTAAATTACTATATAATATATGCCCATTTTTGGGCAAAGAAGTCCGGATAAGTCTTTGGGAATCTTTAATTCTCTCTAGGCTTAATTTTTGTTAGGTTTTGTATAGACCGTGATTGCATAAAAGAACGGAGAAACTTCAAAATGCTTGTGCACGTTTCTATTTAAATATTCTACCACGTTCACATATTACTCTTTTTAAAAATGAAGCCGCGTAGGAGGCTGCATCTTGGAGTGCTTTTGTTCGGTATAATCAACAAGCAATAACTAAATTATCTATACATGAAGTTGTTTTGGGCAGAGTCTCAACAAAGATTCTCAAGAAGAACCAGTAGCTTTGTGCTTATTACTCCGAAGCACCGATCCATGGCTTTCCGAGGTTCATTTAAGTTTGCGGCGTCACGATGCAGGAATGATTTACCTCCACCACTTTGTGCTTTAAAACATGTTACAGGACCAGATTTGTAGCTTAACGTAAAGTGTGAACATAGTTTCCCCACTCTCTCTCTAACACAATTTTTACTTATTCTTTGCCTTATTTATTTTTAGTACATTGTTAGTATGCATTGTGTTATTTTTTCTATTTAGTATTTGTTTATTTTTATTTGTGTCCATGATGTATGTTTATGTGGCCCAGTCAGAATACCAGTGCTGCACTGATCAATGTAGCAATTATGCTGAGACTTGGCCCTGTTCATTCCCGCACGGCAGGCACGTTACTTATTATACATACATACATACCATCACGCCTGTATTCCCCGAAGGGTTAGGCAGATGTGTACTAATGTACACCCACAGTTCGCCGAGTATGTTTTTAGGTCCCATGTATTAGGGGGCGAGCCTATTGCCATTAATCGGGCACGAAGCCAAACTCCGAGCTGCTACTGAGAATTTCATAGGAAAAACCCAATAACACTTTGCTCGACCTGGGAATCGAACCCAGGACCTCGATCATAGCAGTCGCGCTTACGACCACTAGGCTAACGAGGTAGCTTATTAAATTATTGCTATTTTTTATATATCTTTTTAGTTGTGTTGGTTTTATTATTTTTATAATTTTAATTTTTGATGTGTTGTATGATGTATGATGTGATGTATGTTGTTTTATTCTTGCTTTATAGTATCTTCTCATCAAAAAATTAACTGTACATACAGAAGTACAGATTTATTAATATAGATGCGTATTTGAGTATATCTGCTATATTTCATGTTTTGTTGTATATATTATTTTACGCACAGAATACAGTTTAAAATTGTGGCGGCCACACCCATTTACTGCGAAGATGTTTTACGTTTTTTGTAGACTGGTAGATAGACCCTTAGCAAGGTTACACTTCTACTGCAAAGCAGCTTTACTCGTCTGGTCTGTTCCGGCTCAAAGGGCGTGGTAAGGCAACACACACCGGCATATATGACGTTCCAACTCAGTCCCCAGGAATAGAAACATACATAGGTTTGGCCTCAGATAAAATACTCTGGTCTTTCTGACGTTGGTTATAACTTGCAGTGCAGTAACTACTTAACAAACATGCCTACTAAATACGTGCTTGTTTGCCATAACCATTAAAAAATCTTATAATATTCTTCTTTTTTTTTTTGTATAATATTGTATTGTACTGTAGTAGTTTGTATTATATTAATGATTTATAAATGTTAAAAGCATCCAATTTTTGTAAATTACATCTTGGATCATAGATAAAAGACAGTGATCATGAATATGGAATATTTTTTCTTGTCATTTTGGATTTTACTCGAAAAACGGCTTGACCGATTTTTATGAAATTTTGTTCACGAGAAGTATATTTTGCTATTTCTCAATTGATACGCTATACGAATTGTCAATAATATTTTTAGAAATCATAAAATATGAGTAAAAGTTAAATTATGAGACGTAAATAATTACAACGTTATAAACGTGTGCGGAACCGCGGGCACAGCTAGTACTTAAAGTTGCAATAACTTGCATGTTAAAGTTGTGAACTCCAACAGGCCTGCGAAGGCGACGGCGGCGGTGCGACGTTAAGACGTGTCTGTGTGTGGGCTCAAGAACCTCTGCACCGGCTGACGTGGTTGGCCAACATAGCTCATACTGCACACCACAAGAAAGGTAACTGGTTACTAAGTAAAATTAAAGAACGTTTTTTACCTTTAACAAACTTTAAAAAACTCACTCAACACATTTACGAGCATACTTCTTGGAGGCTTTCGCCAGAGCCGACTGTGTCGAATAGAAGCTGCCGGTCATCCACACTTTCGAGAGTGTGATTGATCCGTCGAAGCCAAGAAACTAAAACCGAGTGGAGCAAAAGTAAGCCAGGACGCCGTCCACACTTTCGTTCTCACGTCGCCTCGCCTATCTTGGACAGTGTGGACCCGGGGTTATGTACAGACCTGTACATATTATTGTTATACCCGTGGATTATGAAATGTCGTTTGTTTTTAAGTTCATAATTTATACGAGACATCGACAAAAATTTAATGTTCACTATATTGTGGTCCTATTTACAGCCTCTTATTGTTTACACTGCTCTATGATCCTCTGCAGATTTCTTCCTTTTATCGTTTGTTGTTTTCAATTGATTGTCTAAAAAAGAATTGTCCTCGATCGGAACACAGTTCGCTTAAATACCCAAAATACTTAATTATTCTTGAACGACATCGTTTATAAGAAAGGGAATTGTGCTATTTTTAAGCATTATTTGTTTGATCACTAGTCAATGCATGTAAAGTATTTACAATACTTATAAATAATTCAAACGTTGTCAGTTGAAAATAATATGTTATTTTAGGTGGTGAATTAGCATCGTGTGTTCATCGGTTCGTGAGGCACGGGGACGATCGTGTTTCCACTTTGGCGCGTCGACTGCTCACCGCTCTCACTTATCCGTTGCTGCTAATGCTGACTCGATGGCTAATGCACGGTACTGTATGCTTCTACCAATCTCATAATGCATTTACGATGTGTTATAACATTTAAAATGTATCGTAGTATCTTGTAGTATAAGTAGTACGTGTCGAGTGTACGAATCTCTACAATGTGCCTAATCTGTTGCCAAGCACTTACAGGTGTGTTCCGGCAGCTGCAATTGAGAGCCAGTTCCCTCACTATGCTTAGCGTGTCACCATGTTGGGCTACATAAATACTTAATAAATAATTAAAAAGGAAACAAAAAACCGACTGCAACAAAATCACTTTACGAAATGTTTTTTTCCTATTTTTGCTTTCTATTTGTTTCCTAGACGTCGTACTCTATGATAATAAATCTGTAGTTCTGTCTGCACTTTTAATATTTTTGTAAAATTTCGCGATATGCATACAATATGAACGACACCGATCACGAATATGCCATTAATTTTTTTTTGTGTGTCTGTCTGTCTGTTTGTATGTCCGGTTTAACTTAAAAACGGCTTGACCGATTCTTATGAAATTTTGTACACGGGATGCTTATATCATTAGTCAATTGATAGTGTGAAAAGAAATCGTAAAAAGAAATTAAAAAAATCTATTTTCTTTAATTATTATCCTATTTTGATGAAAATTTGTACTCGGGATGTATAAGTATTTAAATTTAATGAGCTATAACAATAATTGTCAATATTACCTCTATAAATACAAAAAAAAAAGAAGTTCGAAAAATTTAATTTACATAATTTCTCAACTTATTCTGATCTAATTTTGTAGACGAGAAACACATATTTGTGAGGCTATAAGAATCCTAATAATGCATTAGAAGTATTGTGTTTGAATGTATCGAACGCTTTATAAAAATGTTTACGGAAACCTGCTTGTTCTGGACGTTGATTTTCTTCGTAACCCTGCTTGTTCTGGAAATTCTGGAAGTTGATTTTCTTCAAGTATCTCTATTGAAAATATTTTATAGGTATTGGTCATTAAACTAATTAGTCGATAATATATTAATCTCATTCTTCTCACCTTTTTTATGACAGTGAATTATAGTAGATTTTGTACATTGGTCTGGTGCTAGTTTGTTTCCGATTTCATTCAGTATCTCATTTGTAATATTATTCACCAGGTGGTTTATTATCGTTTAATTTTCATTTACTGTGTGCGTTTTGTAATTTTTCTATTCGACTTTTGTTTCTGGGAGTCCTTATGCTTTTAATTATTTCTGTTATTTCTTTTCTATTATTTTTTCTGGCATAAAGGAGGGTTTGCCTTTCTTTTATTAAACGTCTAGCTAATTCACCTAGTTTGTCTTTTTTTTAAAGTACATAGAATAGAATAGAAAAATAGAAAATACTTTTTTGTTTCTAACATACACTGTACAATAAAAATAAAAAGTATAAAAGAAAAAAGCAATTTCTTCCAGACGACCTTATACAAAGGATTGGAAGAAAGACAGAACGAGATAGTTGAAATATAAAGATATACTAGTTAATATAGTACATATACAAATACAAGAACAAATATATAAACAATAACATTAGTAATGAAAATAAAAGCTACAATTCCATATACATAGTATGAAATTATACAAACACACACATACGCACGCGCACACAGACACACACACACACACGAAAAGTGATTCTTTACTAAGTTTTTAAATGTATTAAGTGATTGCGCACGTCTTATTGGTAAGGGTAATTAATACATTCCATAGCCGAGCTGCCTGGATTGAAAAAAATTTGTCAAGAAAACTAGTCGCATGTTTAGGAATTTCTTAATTTAGGTCTACAGACGATCTCAAATCACATGTATGTAAATCACGACGATATTTAAACCGGGTTCAGCGGATTAAACGGAATATTATAAAGTAAAACCAAGATGTGTGTATCCCTGCGTAAATCTTATTGGTAACCGTTACATAGTGAGGTAATTTTTATTCACTATTTTGAGTTCTTCCAATATGTCTTATTTCTTTTGTTTACTTTGTACATCTTTCATTTTGCCAATTACTGATGCTAATTTATTTTGAATGTGTTCAGGGATTGGTAGAATAATTTTATTTTTGACATTTGTAAAAATAAAATTACGGGATGTAAATAACTACTGCGTAGTAACAAACGCGTGCGGAGCCGCAGGCACTCCGCTAGTATATTATAACTATAGTCTATGTCACTCTCAAATTAAGACAAATGTAACAACACCATAAAGTGTTTCAGGGATACTTACGATAGGCTATAACTGGTTTTTTCTTGTTACAGGCGAGATTGATGACCCTTACAATGAATTCTTTATCGAAAGCAGAAGTGGTGTACCCATTGACAGAATGTGGCATGATAAATACAGAGTGAGGTAAGTATGGACGAAGGAGTTTATTGCAAAGTATGGACTCCGATGCACTTAAAAAGTGGCTGCAGTTACCGATGAGTGTGTCAACCCTGAGATGTATTAAAATTTAAACTATAATAACTAAGCCTTAAAGCCATGAAAGTGGTGAAATTTTGTGGCTGTTGCCCCCAGGGGAGCAACGAGTAATACGAGTTTCTGTAGTCTATGCGATAAGTCCACCACGATGTTGTCTGTTTCTTTTGGAGTTACAGTAATTGATTAAAAATTTCAGTGAAGTGGTTCTATATCGCTCCGAATATACAATTTGTAACTTGAACTTCAATAAACGGAAGTTTTTCCCGAAAAGGTATTTTCATTCGGTGTTCTCCGATCCACGAAGTGGATTAAGACTTAGGATTTGTGGGACCTATGATGGGGTGGAGTCCCTGAGGGAGTAGATGGTGTGGGAGCTCTGCTAGGGTGGGTACTTGGCGCATGGCCCCGCCCCGAACCGCAAGAAATCCCACCTACTGGAAGGTGCGTGGCATCGGCCGCTGCCGTGGGGCCCTTGATGGAAGGTCTAGTATGAGCACCGAGGGAAGCGCAAGTGCAGCTTTCTTTTTGATGTGAAGTGGTATCCCCATCACCTATAAACTGTAGTTTCTATGGCTTTTTTTTTGTTAATAACCATATAGAGCTCAGTGCCGGTCAGTAATCTTTTTGTCAAAGCCTAAATTAACTGGTCTCGGCTGGAAAGAGCTGCAATATGTCCCTAATAAGGGACTTCAAGATTACATCATCAACGAAATATTATTCTATTAAAAAAGTTCTATTGGTTAGCTATACTTTTATAGTAATGTTGCCTTACAGAATATATATGCGTAAAAATTCGAGAAAGTTGTATGTTCAGGGGTATGAGATATTTTTGTCGTACTGTAGGTTAATTATAAAAGCTTAGAATGTAATTATTTGTAAAAAAAATAATAAAGATAAATAGATAATTGTACCAGGGAATGGATGGTGCCATCGTTCATGTCACGCGAGCAAGCCGCGCAGATCCTGGCGACGGGTAAGAGCGTCGTGTTTATGAGAGAAGCGTGTGCGGATGAACCCGCACCCACTGATCATGCCCTTCAACTTCAGGCTTTACTCAAATCCCATACGGGTAAATACATTTCGCACTCTTTTATTTATTTGAATACTAGCTGTGCCCGTGGCATCGCTCACGTGGATTACAGAATGCCCGCGCGAATTTTGCTCCCTGCTCCCGGCTATTTTAAAGACAAAAATGCTTATTGTGGGTGTTCCTTAGAAGATAGATAGATATATACTCACCCGAACTTTTTTGTAGGTCTTTTTAATGCCTATAATTACGTAGTACATTAATTTGCTATATCTTTTATGGTTTACTCAACCTAAGCCTTTTAAGCGCCCGAATTGATTCGCCATGCCCAGTTTTTTTTATTTGTGCGGAACCCTAATTCTTTTTTAAATAAAAGTAGCCTAAGTTACTCCCTATATCATCAGCTATCTATCAGTGAAAGTCCCGTCAAAATCGGTCCAAGCGTTTCATATGCATTTAGTATAAAACTGTTATTTTGACATTACAAACAGACACTTCAATTTTATTAATTGTATAGAAGATAACTTTGCAAACATAATATCAGTGAGAATATTATATTTTAATATATTGTAACTAGAGATAGGCGGCGGGAATCCAATTTGGGTAAATACCGGTTAAAAAGCCGGGAATATACCCAAAGTATGCGTATTATTTAGTATAAAAATATATCTCCGTTTATCAGTGGCAGAAGTATATGAAACACAAAACATGTACAAAAAATATTTTTGTAACACATTTTTGTTCATTAATGTTCAATTTAATTAATTTTGATGTGAACAATGTTTTTAATTTCCATTCCTGACGGATATCATCTCATAGTAATTTTTATGAATACGAATGTTATGTAATCATGTACAGCTCCATCTTATAAATGGTTTAGTTAGTAGTGTGGTTAGTAGGTAGAATTCTAATTTTTAATTTAATTGTATTACATAAAAATTCGATACCCACCACTTTAAAAATCTGATATTTTAAATGAAATAGCTGGTGATTGCGCGTAATATTGACTATTCATGAAAACGGGTAGACTGAAAACCAACGCTGTGTGGTGAGGTTATTACAGCTGGGTCTGTCCCATTGCGAAATTGTATATGTATGCATTTCTTACTTTAATATTAATCTTCTTAATTTGTACACTTTTTGGCAATAAAATTTATTATTAGTGTTATTAAAAGTTTAAAGTTCGGTATAGTTTTGTAGGAGAGAAAAATTACAGGGACATAATTTTTGATATAACTTTATTTAAAATAGAGGGAAAACTACTCGTTGCCTAATTCAATTAAAAATTTTTGATATTAATCGAAATTATAAAAAAATATAACTGAAACAAGTGTTGTTTATTTATGGCAGACAGACGTATTTTCGTTTTTCTTAATAATTTTTTTTCTGTTTATACTAGCTTTGCTCACGGATCCGGTCGCGTGGACAACAAAAGAACGCATAGTGGTTACAAAATTCTTAGTTTCTTAAAACTTTAATAAGCTTTTACTGAATGGAAGATATATTTACAATTTTTTGTTCTGAGATGCGTGCATAACGGCTGTTTTATTTATATAGATTTAATAAGTAGAATAACGTAAAATAAAACATAAATCTCTGGCGAAATAGGTGGAACAATGGAAACTGAGAACTACACAGCATGGTGGGAGGCGGAGGGATTACGCGCGGGGGTACGTGACGCGCACGTCGCAGCCTCACAGCGGCTGCTGGCTGCGCTCATTACCCACCACCATCTTCTCGACCACCTCGCTGCGCATCGCCGATACCTGCTCCTTGCACAAGGGGATTTCGTGCACCATCTCATGACCCTCCTCCAGTTAGTACACAGATATTAATAATAGCTGAATAGAAGCTGTAACTTGTACAATTACTAGTGAAAGGGAAGTTCATTAATGTTGGGTTTGCTTACTCTGAAGTAATGCATAGATAAATAAGTTAAATATGAATAGTTCGATAGATTTCAACTACGCCAGCGAAACCACCATTCCCTTCGCAGTGTTCGGGCGGTTAACTTCGCTCCCGTACACTCGCCACGTCGACCCTCCCCTGCGGCAACTCAAGCCTAGGTCCGTTCCCTCGGTATGGAGCCCTTGAGTTTTGTAGCCGCTCGCGCAATACAAGTGCCATTGCACTTGCAATCACTAGCTACCCACAGACACCATTGCACCCCACACTCGTGCACACCACACAGGTACATAAGTTCTGTAAGGGATCCCTTTTTCTCTTTTTTTTTACTAGTTCGTTTAGACAACAATTGACAGATCACTAAATACATAAACATATGTTCCTTCCTTCCTCCCAAGAGTTATCGGGTATATTCGGTAATAAAAATCTGTTTTTTTTTTTCGGAGAAAATGTTTCACCGAACCAGTAGCTGTGCTCGTAAATGCGTCGTACCATAATTATCAAAATGTCAAAATTTTAAATTCTAGTTTTAAAAAGATTTCAGCAATGGGTATCAGAAAAAAAAAACTCAATAATACGGTATAAAACTTATTCTGCTATCACGATACCATCTTAAACCAAATATAAGAAATAAAATAATAATATAAAATATATGGAGAATATAAAAATATCTATTGCTTTACACACCATCATACCATCACGCCTGTATTCCCCGAAGGGTTAGGCAGAGGTGTACTAATGTACACCCACAGTTCACCGAGTATGTTTTTAGATCCCATGTAATAGTGGGCGAGCCTATTGCCATTAATCGGGCACGAAACCAAACTCCGAGCTTCTACTAGGAATTTCATAGGAAAAACCCAATTAAACTTTGCTCGACCTGGGAATCGAACCCAGAAGCTCGATCATAGCAGTCGCGCTTACGACCACTAGGCTAACGAGGCTTTGCTTTACATTTATAGCATTAAACAGAACGTGATGGAAAAATGAAGTTATTTATTTGGCTTTTCTGGTGGTAGTGATACGGAATAACATGTTTAATATTTTTGATTTTGAAACGAACAGGCTTTACGGGACACACATGTTGAACTGTCTATATCATATAAATAAATAGATATTTATAGACATTGTATATACACAGGAATAGAACGCAGTAATTAGGAGTGTAAGCGAGATAGATTAATTAAATTGTAGTCGTGTAAAAGAGAAGGAAAATAAAAGTAATATGGTGTTAATCAAGTCTTTTATTTTACAATATTTAAAAGATAATCCATATTTATGATGAAGAATAAAGTACAAAAATTTAAAAATACTTATATGTGTAACAGAGAGGAGTTGAACAAAACCGCGACGTCATTGTACGTTCACAATCTGTCGTGTACGCTGGAAGCGGCCGTGCGCGCTACTAACGCGCAGTTCGAGCCTCCCCATGTGCTTGCGCGGCTCCACGTCAACCTTTATGCGAATTGTGAGTTATGGTATATGTGCTAATGTTATATAGGCATAGTAAGTACGATTGAAATGTTCAGCTAACAAACTAAATTATTTTAGATAGTTCATAAAAGTTGTATACATTTATGAATGTAAAAAATATCGTATTTAATGACATTTATTCTCCGAAAATAGTATATGAATTCAAAATAAAATGTTATCAAATACGTGAATATTTGCGAATTTTAATGTAAATTTCAAACAGATTGACATATGTTGATAACAGTCTATCGAAAGGAGTTCGTGCTTATTCCTACAAAATAGTTTTTAATCTTTGTCATTTTTTAGATTTCTTCAAAATATTCGACTATTATAATATACATAAATATATTATTAATATTCGAATATTCGATAAAAGTGGCTAACAATGATAATGGGAAATGGGTTTCAAAAAAATATTGAAAGATTTGCAGCAAACATTTTGAAAAAGAATGTTTTTCTCATAGATACGTAAAACGAGTGAAGCTACGATCTGGTTCTGTAGCTACATTATTCATGCCAGTTTGTTATTTTATGATTAATAATGTTTATTGTAGTATATAATGATTTTTAACAATAGCCATGGAAAATGGGTAATAATTTTAACTTTTTTTTTACATTTAGTTATTGGGAATCGCTTAAAAACATAGATTTCGTTAATACTAGCAATACTCGCAGCTCCTCACGCGTTTATTATGCAATAATTTTTTCATATCTTAATTATTTTTACTCATATTTCATGATTTCCAAAAGTATTATTGAAGATTCATATAGCCTATCAATTGACTAATGACATAAGCTTCCCGTGTACAAAATTGTATAAGAATTTGTCAAGCCGTTTTGAGTGCGCAGTCACGCAATTTTTTTGCGATTTTTACGAATACGTGATTCTCTTAGTATACGTGAGTATCCTTTAAATAGCACATCTATCGAGAAATTTGGAAAAAAATCATGTACAGTATATATTTATAATAAAATAAAAGGTATTATAATGCAGTTACATGAAATATGAATACTAGAAAACAAACTTCATTAATCAACACTAAGATTTAATTAATGCAATGAAAGTAGGTACTAGAGTTTCCAATTTTTTTTTTTTTAATTTAAATTCTTATCTTTGAACTTTTTTTTTACTGCGTGTAACTGTGTGCTTTTTAGACAGTTTTCAAATCTGTAGTTCTTTTTGTGCATGTAACTTTTTCCAAATACTCTGATAGACATCCTATATAAAGGATACTGATTACGAACATGTCCTTAATAAACTTTTTTCACAAAAACAAAACCGACTCCAAAATACTACTTACTATAAAAAAATGCTCTAAAAATTAAAAATAATTACGTTATTTATTTACTTTAATTTACTTTCAAACGCGACGATATGACGCGCGTGAAACGATATGAAAATATCAAAAACTACCCAAACCTACAAGTGGCCTACGTTGTCCGCTTAGATGAGTTCGTGAAGAGACGCGACACAGATTGCGTCTAATGTTGTGTCGCAATAAGTCGCATCGCGTCTTACCGCTTTACGTTGTTTACCGAGGGCAATGCCTTGTTAGGGCCGTGAAAATGTGTTGTGTCTAGGTGACGGTCGCGACGACAACGGTTGGGACGTGTTCGCGTTGCAGTACCGTGTGGACGGGCCGCTCGGCACGCTGTTCCCAGCGACGTGCGCGGCGCGGTACCGTGCGCTCTTCACGCAACTGTGGCGCGTCAAACGCATCGAGTACAGTCTGCACGACGCGTGGCGCGACCACACCATCTTACATAAGCGGCTCAAGCACATGCCAGGTCAGTTTTTCTACATCAATCGTTTGCTGTCGTGTCTCGCACAGAATGCGGTGTTGATTGGCAACATCCACTCAGAGCCTTCATATGGTTTTAAAGCTCCGCCTTCTTTTTTTTCTCTTTCTATCTGACTTATACTGTTAGCTATAGGGGCCCTAGAACCTCAGACGGCTTTTACAACTTCACTGTGACTTTTTTTTAGCAACCCTTTATTAGGCTTTACGCCAGACTGGACTGCACTCGGAAATACCCATGTATATTCTGACAGGGACTTTGATTTTGGGTTCTTGAGTGGCGATGAGTGTAGGGATTTTGTCATTTCCTAATTATTAATCAGCTTTCTATGAATTATTCCAAGATAGACTGGTATATTATTCGTGTTAGTGAAAGCAGGATCTCTGTTTAAAGTGTTCTTGTTTATTTATACAAGGATTTTATGATGGTACTTCGTATTGGCTAGGTATTTGCTATTTTGATAAGATTGAAAGCGATTTAATTATCTTTTTAGAGTCTTATACCTATTGTTTACTAATTAATTATATCTTTATGTGAGCGATACTATGTCCATGGTGGTGTTATTTAATTTCACCAAGTTACGCATTATTTTATAACTATTTCATATTTGGGTTATCATATTTAGATATATACATACATACATACATGCGTTTTTTTTTTTGGATAATTTTCTTATCTACTCTACACATGGTTTATCCTATTCTATTTTCATACTCTGTGTTCCAGTTACTTCACGTAATTGTACACAAAAAAATTGTGTTGTCTATGTTTTATATTCAATTATTTATATTTATAGTAGTATTACATTTTGATTTGACTTTAAATTATTGGAATGAAATCTGATCATGGTATTGGTATGGTAATTTTGCTTGCAAATTATGAGTTAAGCTTTTAATTTGGAACTGATTATGGTTTGCTTGAGGATTGGATGTTTTGTAAGATTTAATTATGTGTAATTTTACTTGCAATTTGAGAGTTAGGATTAAAATAAAAATATTTTACCTACAGTTCTTACGTTTTTCGGGTCAGTTTCCAACCCCACGGACCATTTCTTATTCCAATTTATGCAGCCCTTTTTTCCACAGGAATAGGTTTTGCATAACGTAGTAGCTTAATTCTGCGGGGGTTTAATTTTCCCTCTAGCCGTAACACAACAATCCCCATGGGTACTCACCATATGCCCTCACCATACGCCACTCTTGACCTTGCTATGTCGTCCCACTTTCGTCTAACGATAGGAACAAACGAAAACGTTGTGATCGGTTTTATGGTGTTTTCCATCGCAGTGGCTACATTTTTCTTCAGCTTCCTTGCAGGCTTTTCTGCCGTGTCCTTAACCGAGGCATTTGGTGCATTGGACTAGCGGCGATTCATACATTACCGCTACCCTCCACATGTCTATATATTTTCCCGAGTTTGTGAGTTTTGTCCATATCGTTGGCGATACTTGGAGTACCGCATGGTTTATGTGATTACTACGAGCTCTTCTTCCGTACTTTACTGACATTCTATACCCCTTCTCGGTTACGTCATCCGGCAGTTGCCTGTTTTGACTTCCTAGGCCCAAGAGTATTTCCTCATCTGTAACTTCGCAGATCCTTATTATGTGCCTTCTCAGTATTAAGGGTCGGAGCTGTTTCCTTTAGCCGTCTCATCTGCTTAACCTCGTCTATCGTCCCACATTTGAGTATCACTTTCTGATTTCTTGCCTTTCGTAGGCGTTCTACTGTTAGGCCCGTTCTTTCGGCGTCCACAGCTGTTTTCAGTTACCTTTGATTTCCCCGCTTGAGTCACCTTCAGACTTAGATGTAATAATTATGGTGTGTCGCTGTTTTCTTTAGTGTGTTGGGTTTCGTCCGTGCCACTCCCTATGGTGCTATCGTTCCCTTATATGTATGTCCTTAAGACACTCAAACACGAAATCGTGGCAACATGCTCAAGGGTGTCAAAGTGGCCGAACCTCGGCTTGGGCTGTTGCCATAATTGCAGTTATACTATTTCCATTTCTTTATTTTCTCGATGACAGTTCTAATTTGATAATTGTAGTGTTGTGACCATATAAGTAATGATATCGATCGCATATATTTATTACGATTACGACAGTGACGATTCATCAGAGTTTGATTAAAATAAATAAATAAAGATTACCTGTCGTTATAATTATTTCGTTTCGTTGTCGAGTACCTACCTACCTGTACCTACAACAGTTTCTAGAATTTTTTAAGAAGTTGGCATTATCAATCAAGAATTAATACGTGTAACATCTTGTAATGAAATATAATATTAGTTAATAAATTTGTACGAAAGTATCCGGCAGTAGTTTAGTTTCTTAAATTTTGTAAAAAAATATCGGGTCTGTTATCGTGTTACGCTTATCGATATAGCTCTGTGGTGGCAACCACCACTCACACACTGGGTGTGATATTCTACCTCTGATGATTATGTGGATTGTATATTTTTAAACTGGTTGGAAGTAGATTCACACAAAATAACTGCCGAATATGGTATACTATAAAAGGGATGAAGGCTCACTTAGCTTTCCACCGATGTTGCCGCCGATGATATTAATTCAAGAGATCCAGGCTCCAAATGCGTTTACTCCAAGCCGAAATACGCACAGCACCTTTAGGTATGCACTATACAGCCGAAACAATTACAACTGTGTCGTGAGATGTTAGACGCCGCACCGGTATCCGTCCGAGTCCCACGATTAAGTGACCAGTCATCGCCGATTTTTATTGTTAGGGGTAATTTAAGAATAAAAATAATTTTGCATACCCCCAACCGATTTATTAACCCGAACAAGCTCTATCACTATCAGTTTTTTCGACTCTGGTATAACCTTGTACGTGTGTAAACGTCATATTTTTATAAAAGAATGCATACATAATGTAAAAAGACGCTCGTTCAAGTTTTCACAGGAGCTGTAATCGAGAAAATAATGAAATGGAAATGGTATAAGTTGCGAACTGGTTAATTTCCCTATCTGTAGAAATTCGAGCTAATTTATGCCTCCTGGGAGGAAGGAAGAGACATGTGTAATGTTTGTTAATTTGGTGGACATGCGGGAGCACAGTCAACCGCCCGTCCCCTGCGGAGGGAATGGTGATTTCGCGGGCTCCACCCTCCTGTACGGCCCTTACTGTAGCATGCTTGTGCGTATTTATAAACAGAGGTATGGAGCGTGATGCGTCGCGTGTCGTGTTTACGCGCGGAAGCGTTGCGGCTGTGCAGCGCGCTGCAGGAGGCCAGCTGTGTAGGGGCCGAGGCCGCGTGGGCGCGATTACTGCATGCCGCGCACCAACGCACCCATCTCGACCAGTTGCTGCGGCTGCACCATGCAGCACTCGACACTCACTCTATACACGCCATGATACACAACACCACGCAGGTAAACCATCACTTTCTGACAACCATACTCGTAGGATGTCTGCGTTACAAAAAGGATAATAAAACTAGCATTGCATGGCGCAGATGACAATTTACTATAGTCCGTTTTTATTTCCGTAGATAAAAATGCCATTACATGTGTTGCAATTAATTGGAATTTATAAGTAGTGGTATGCAGTAATTTGTGGAAGACATTCATTTTGTTAAGGTTTTTTTTAAATAATATCGAACACTTCGAAGATGGATGCCGATTATGGGAAACGAAATCACGATTGTCATAGACCAATCGAAGCGGTTACGGTTTTAATTTTTTGGAACTAGCTTGCTATATTATAATATGTAAACATTTTTACTTGTTCAGTTATGTAATGATACCTACTATTATCGAATATGATAAATAATACAAATACTTCGATAAATAAATAAAACCCCTAAATTCAAAATTAAAAATTTCACTATTTCAATAATTGGAAGGCAAAATAAACGGTTGGATAAAAGTAAAAAAAAAATGTGGTAACATTATTTGTTATTAGTTTGACATATGAGATTGTCAATTTACTCCACGGGATTTAAAAAACGGTCGTCACCTTTATATATATTATAGTATCGACCAATATAAATATTTCGAGAGAATTTTGAGAAAGTTTGCTTACATATACATGAATATTATATAAAGCACCTAATATTTAGTAAAAAAAAAATTAATACATAATAAATTAAAAAGAAATAAGTGTGCGTAATTGCTTTTAGCTTGATATTAATCGAAGGCAACGTTATCCATAGGAGTTGCAGTCTTACTTGGGGAACGTGCTGAACGAAACGTTGGCACTACGTAGTTTCGAATCGACTTTACACGCAGGTATTAACGCGGAACTAGAGCGACGCGACCGCCTTCAACAAATCAAAGCAGAAAGAATCGCACGAGGTATAAACTATTTATTGAAAATTATAAAACAGTATTTATTTTACCAGTAAACATATCTTATATAATAATGGTATTTTTAGGAGAATATGCTTTCACGGCTGCCGATGAAGCACGCGATAAAGACAAACGGAAAAATTTCCACCAGTTCTTAGCTAATAGAAAGGCCGACTTAAACGTATGGGCACGGACGTACAGGTAACAACATTTTTTGACCCATGATCTACTCTTTATGATAATTAATTTACATATTATTTTATTTCATGTGTATATATTTTTTACCGTATTTGTCATACTTAATGCAACTTTTACTGTGTTGTATTATAATCTTATATTGTATTCATAAAAATCTTAACATTAAATTACTACATACATAGTAACTTATTCATTTTATGTTATGTTGTATATGTAATACAGTTTTATAAACTAGATAAGATGATATCTTGTACATCTTCTGTGAGCTATCAGGTCCCTACTTAAGAAATGGCGTTTTGTTGAACTGGCGACTTTGATCTTTTTGATCTTTGGTTAGGAATTCCACATTTATATTTATTTTAAATTTAGGCTTGTGTATTTGTGTTTCGAATTTAGTTATTTAATTGTTTTTGCACCCTTTGATTTTTCTTTAACATCGTTCTTTTCATATAAAACACTTAAAATATCGCGTTATTTACGAATATGTGTTTTCACCGTGGCATCACCGCTGCATATACATGCAGCTCGAAGGATTAATAATGTGTATAAACTACTTTAAAAAAAAGCTCGATGCGTTTTTGGTTCTAACGTTTTCGTTCTGGAAATTTTGATCTACGAAACAAACTCTGTGGACGGCCGGATACCCCAGTCGATAATGAAGAATTAAAGGTGATCGTGGAAGCAGATCCGTTTTAAACCATGTCACAGTTAGCGGCAGGCTTCGGTATGAGTGATATAACAATTTCAATTCACTTGAAACAAATTGGAAAAATGAAATAGCTCGAGAAGTGGGTACTGCATGAATTGACTGAACTACACCAACAAACACGCATTGAGTGCTGCATTACATTATTCAACCGTCACAATTGAATTGAATATTGAATCGTATTGTTACTTGTGAGTGTTTGGTGGGCCAGTGCTGGTGTCATATACTACGGCTTCTTAAGATCTGGCCAGACTATAATAGCAATTGTTAATAATTGCGAACCATGATGGAAAAGCTAGCCGTTAAACAACCGAGACTGGTCAATCTCTCCTAAGCCCACTGCTGCTTCAGGACAACGCTAGACCTCATAATCACGACAGACGGTCGCTAAATTAGAGGAACTGCGGTTGCAATGTCCCTGAACTCTGAAAACGCTGTTGGCCATGTTGTGACATCATAGGACTAAGCAAATTTCCGGATCTTAATCAAGTGCAATTCGCTATGTAGTTATTGACATTTCTGATATGTTCACATTAATGGCAAAAAGTATCGAGATTTTTACAATGATGAACGTTCGCTAAATGTCAAATATTTGTTCAAAATAAAAAAAATCTTTATTCAATTTAGGCTCTAAGAAGGCATTTATGAACGTCAAAAGACTACTGCCGGTTCGAAAATATCCCAGACATCGAGAAGAACCTGTAAGAAACTCGATCTGGGTTATCATTTTTTTTTTTCAACTATACAGAAGTGTTAATATAAAACCCATAATAATAATTTAGTGGATGCACAGAGAGGAAGTCACTTCCAGACATCACCATCATTCACATAATGATCCACCCTATAATAACCTTTTGAAAATAAAACCCGCTTGACATGGTTCTTAAACTTGTGCGGTAAATCAGTAATGTGCTTCGGGATTTTGTTATAAAACCTGACACTAATACCTAAAAAAACTTAAATTCCTGAAATTTGTTCTTTAGCGATACACGATTAGATTGTAAATTGCACGAATTGTTTTCGACCCGTAAGACGTCACAGAAGCGATTATATGTATAGTAATATGCCTGACGGATATCACCTGTTTACGAAAAGTAAACTTCTAAAATAAAGTTTTGCGTTTTTCTAGGTCCTAACAAAATATGGTAATATTTTTTCGCCTCTAATCGGAAAATAATTAATAATTTAAAACCTACTCTAAAGAGTCAACTAGTCAATTGGTTACAGTGGAAACTGAGCCATCAAAACGCACGACAACACGTGCGCACTGGTATTCTCTAGCGCTGTCATTAAATTAACGTTATTGCATAATATCGATTACGCCTTCCAATCTATTACAAAAAGTATGTTATTGTTATTTAATTAATTAATGTGTGTATACATTAAGCACAATGGGTTTGAAATAGTTAACATAATTATAAATTATCTTAAAACACTAAACCCATCACCACATTTTAGATTTAGACCATTAGCGTATCATTCGTAAAGCAAACAGCGCGTCTTTCCCGTTACAAAATTTTTCCTTAGGCGCCAACTCTACGAGCGAGTGTATCGCCACGACTTCATTCTGCTATCGTCGGATCATCTCCATGAGACGATTATTCTTCCAACTGTGTATCATCGTGAATTGTGATGGACCGCCGCGATACCGTAATGAATCGTCTCGAGTCGCGACTGATTGCCTCGTGTCCAATCGTTTTGCAGCGAATGTTCTGTGAGTAGGTCGCGTCTCTCGCAGTTAGTCGTTGGCGTTTTCCTCATCAATATCACTTGTCGCATCCCCGCGATAGTATCACCGTTTGAATACACGTTCATATAATTGTTATAGAATGAAGTGGCACACGATAATACCCCTCGATAAACTCGTTCGTGGAAGTGGTGCCTTACCAAAAACCCAAAGAAGTTTTTTATCGTTATAAGTTTTGAGCGTTATGGCCACAATCTTACCTGATTTAAGTGTCGTTGTGGCCAGAGATGGTGACACGCTACGGCTAGTGAAAGACTGGCTCTCTAGTGGTGCATGTGATTGATTGGCGACAGGGTTTTCAACTTGAAGGTGGTAGCTAGCCAGGCGGGCATTAGAAAAAACCATGTTATGGTTTCATCACGATGTTTCCTTCACTAAAAGATCAGGCTCATTGCAGTGATTTGAACTCACGTCGAGCGACGCGATGTTCGTACACGCTACCACTGAGCCATCAATGCTCGACTTCAAAAATGTAAATATAATTAATTAAATTTATGTTTGTTGTTGTTGTATTTGTTAGTTGTTTACCATGTGATGAATGTTAATGATGTGATATTTTATTAACTGATTGGTTATGAATCCAACAGAGGTCATGTGACAACTTTGATACTAAAGCTGGCTCTACACTCTGAAGTGTCGCTACAGACCCTGGCTTTCCGTCTCGATTACAGTGACTTCTACAAGCGAGGCGACGCTAAGCTGCATGAACCTCTCACTTATCAACATAAGAGGCTTAGCGAGATCGGAATCCATTTAGCTAAGGTTTGTGGTCGTTCGTGCTAGATGATGCACTACAATATTATTTGAAAATTTATATTAATTTTGTGACTTTCAACCTCCCATTTAATTTGTGTTTAATTCTGTAGTAATAAATATATAAATAAATCTGTAGTTCTGTCTGTACTTTTAATATTTTTCCATAAATTTACGATTATATGTACGATAGTGATACGAATATAACATTTAAAAAAAAAATGTCTGTCTATCTGTTTGTATGTCCGTATTTAACTCGAAAAGGCTTGACCGATTTTTATGAAATTTTGTACACGGAATGATTATGTCATCGGTCAATTGATAGGGTATGAAAAATTTCACTACTACTTTTAGAAATCTAAAAAAAAAATATTCCCAAAAAATCTATTTTTTTTAATTCTTGGCCATTTTTAATAAAATTTTGGATACAGGAAATATAAGCAATTCTATGAATGATGAGCTATGAGAATTATCTATAACACTGTTAGGCATAGTAAATTTTTTTTTTCCAAAAACTAATTTTTAACGAATTTAAAAAAAAAAAGAAATTTTCTACACGGGAAGTGTAAGTATTTACATAATTGATGAACTATAATAATTGTCAATATTAATTATAGAAATCCAAAAAAAATTATATTTACTTAAATTCTCGACCGATTCTGATCAAATTTAGTCGACGAGAAGCATACATCATACCATAATTGAGGTGATATATAAGAATGGTTAATAATGCATTAGAAATCGTAGAATGGAATAATAATTTTCAAACTAATTTTAATGAAAATTTTGCAAGGGAAATACATGCCACTCCACAATTGATACGGTCTATCAATAATATAAGTAAAAATAAAATTATGGGATTTAAATAACTACTGCGTAGTAACAAACGCGTGAGGAGCCGCGGGCATACTGCTATTTGCAAATAAGTCTTTATTTTAGATTTTACTAAAATGTAATAGTTGCTTAACTGCTTACTTCATAAATTTCTCTATTAAGAATATTAATTTTCATTATTAGTATTTATTAAATGGATTGTTTCCTTTTTGATTAATAATATTTCGCAATATTTCAGGGTAAAGTAATAGAACGGAATAAGAAAAAGTAACAAGTGCGACACGACGAGCTATTTATGCGGACGTTCATCCTTTCATCTTCGTTAGCAGTGCTGGCATTATTTACTTCCTTAATACTCATCACAAAAATAAGTCGATTTTTTTTATTGTTATGGTTTTAAACTATTTTTTCAATAAGAAAAATTATCCTAATGTACAATAAACTTTTACAGGGCTTTAAATTACAAATTCGTTGTGATTGATGCCATATAAAGTAAGTTATAATATTGAACCATGACACAGAACATGACACCCCTGTAACAGTATTCGCCACTTACGATATAGATAAATAACTAAATTTACAGGTGACGATCGAAACTGGTATCGTTATAGTATCCTGGTAACAAGCACAATGACGTGAACTCTTTTACATCATATTTATGTTTATGATTTACAAACTTTTAACTTTAAATTATATTTTGAATTTTAACAACATTACAAACCATTTATACATTTATTATGTAACTATCTTTTACTATAAAAAACGAAATGTAGCCTAGACCGTAGACCGTTAAACGGCCTCAAACCTATTTTAATTTGAATACTATAGTCAAGTTTTCTCAGTAGTTTTCCAAATGATTCGCCTTCAAACACGGAAAATTTGCGATGTTATAATAGGTAAATAAATATAATGTATTTGTTTTCCTTGTATCTATTGTTTAGATCTTTTAACTTTTGTTTCAGTGATATATTTTGTTTTAATGTTTATTCATTTCGTAGAAGACAAATGTAGTAACGCTTCTGTTATAACGAACTCTTGTAATGTCGGAGTCAATGTCCTGTACAGACATAATATCACGATGCAGACTTTATGTAGACTGATGACATTACATTAGTTTGTAAAACAAAAAGGTTAATCAATAGTTTGTAGTAAACCGGAACGAGTTGTTCTCGCTCCGGATTGATAAGAACGCCTTTTTTCGCAGTAAAATGTATGATAAAAGTGTGAATGCACGGAATCTGAACGGATGTTACATAACAGTGGCGGTAAACCTTTTAAAAGCGCGTGTCATATTTTTTGTTCGTTTAAAATTTTATGGAAATTACGGAGATGATTTAAAATTTTAAACAATAATATATATAGATCTAATTTTATTCCACTTGACTGTGAAACAATACGACATCAAGGCGTATTTATTCCTTTTAAATTAATATTCGTTCAAAAAATTGTCATTTTGAAATATCGTTGTAAAATTACTAAAATACATACGTTCAAAAGGCTACTGGTTCGCCGCCGCCATTATATAATGTTTAATGTAATTAATGACATTTTTCAAACGAACATAGATCACTAAACTCTGCTAAACAAATTAGTTGCTAAAGATTTAACATTTGTGTTTGTTTTACGTAAAGTACGTAAACATATTTTGATTTTATATGATACAATAATTTTGCATGTCATGTCATGTTACATTAATTACATTGAACTATTATTTGTTGGGTCTAATAATATGATATTTTGTTGTGATTTAATGAACTCCACTCGTTATTAGGATATTGTTTTGTCACTTTTAAATCATTCCACATTAAAATCTCGAATATAATGTGATAACTTGGCAATTAAAAGTATTATTTAGTGTTCACAAATAAAATGTTTAGAGTTAAACAATAGCTCTGTATAAGTGCCATGTATGTACTCGACTACTTTTTACACAATTAAACGATATTAACAAAGAAGTATTTTTATTTTACTATTTCGGGTAGTCGATATCTTGACATTTAAACGAAAAGTTTTCTATGAATATGATGTTTTTGAGTGGTTAAACAAATCTGGATAAATTGTACGAGGATATCTCCAAGCAGATACATAGTACAGTGTGTGTACATACAGTGGCTTTAGTTAATTTTTAACTAATTAAACATTTATAATATTAAAAAGTGTGTGTTCAACATTAAAACTTTCAACATTTCAAATTATAATATATTAATTAAAACAAAAAGTGTATGGAATGTGAAGTAAAATACCATAATATAGTCTAGGGTCAAAGAATTTACGGCAACTTCAAATTTGAAAACATTTAACCTGGGGGGTATTTTTATATTTACTTTTTTTAATTTAAGATCATACTACCACCAAATCGCACACTGTACAACGTTCATATTGTGAACAACCTACCTTATGATATAGGCACCGTACTTGTCTCGGTTTGCTTGACAATTTGTGGAAGCAAATTTAAGATTAAATCAACTTGATGACATACATACGTACATCCTACAATTATGTACATTTTACACATATACAGTACTACATTATATACAAATATAGTATATCTTAGAAAAAACTTCACTTTTATAAAAAGTTATACTGTTTTTTTTCTCTATAAGCATGATTATTTTACTAAATTTTTCATCTCATTCCTATAGTATATAAAATATATAGTCATGTTATTTATAAAAGTGTTAACCTCTCTTAGCTCAGCATTGTTGTTTTCTATATAGGTGTTGTGGAGTTACTGCAATGAACAAGGTTATTTATATTTAACACAAGGCCAAATCACAGGACATGAAGAATAAGCTTAGGCTAGCATTAGAGGAACTTAAAGCCTCCAAGGCTCTCTGCGAACAGTTGATGCAAGACAGTGAGATAGAATTAAAGAAAATAATTAGAGGTGAAACGGATAGTGGTTTGGCCGGATACCGGATACTAGCTACGTGGCTGGAGCGCTGGATATCCGGCTACCACACACAACACCTGAACCAATTGCATCAGACACTGAATACATTTTTACAGAGTCACTCTGTCATGATACTATGTTGCGTGCATGTGATGATGTCAGTGCTGTAAAAAAACTGTAGTTTTTAGTGATACAATCGGTAAAAGTTTAGGATTGATGTTATCACATAATTTAAACCACAACATTATTAATTATTGTATGCCAGGTTCTACATATAACCAAATACTAGATAAGGTTTTAAACACAGACTGATAGGACTGACAATATTATAATTTTAATAGCAATTATCCAGAGAGGTTTCAGATGATATAGATCCGAATACCAACTACAGCACGTTGTTTAATATCATAAATACTAAATTTAGTAAACAGTGCCAACAAAGGTTATTAGAGCTAGAAAACATGGTTTTTAGTGAATTGGCAACCAAAGGAATTATGAAAAGTAGAGATAGACTACATGATTTATGTGATAGGAAATCATTAACAACTGGTGATTCGTTTCATGATTAGATATGTTAAAAATTATTCCAAAATTTTAAACGAGTTTATGCAGCTGCAATAGCGGTGTTTTTAAGAAATAAAGTTTTTAAGTATAGTAATACGATCAATACTGTTTGGCATATTCTAAAAAAGGAAACAGGAAAAAATAGGAAATATTATAATTCACTAAATCTACATGTTGAAGGAGTACAAATATCAATCATTTCAGAGGTAGCAACTGTTTTCCAAGATTATTTCACAAATACAACTTTAGAAGTAATAAAAAAAATAATGTCATCACCTCATTCATGGTGCTGCATTACTTTTGAAAAATCTGATTGCATCTTTAAATTCTAAATTTAACTTTATATACCACTAGTGCAGGTGAAATAATAAGGGCTTTTAAACATTTAAACTTAAAACATACTGAAGATATTTGGGGAATGTCGGTAGTAGTAGTTCAGTCGTTAATAGTCAATATGTATTTCACCATATCTGACTTATATTTAATCAGTGCATACAAACAGGAACTTTGCCTAATCTAATAACAATTAGTAAAGTAGTTCCTCTGTTGAAATTAGGTAGTAGAAGTAGTCTTGGAAATTATAGACCAATTTCTGTACTTCCTTCGATTAGTAAGATTTTTTAAGATTTAGCTGTTTGGTGCCGGCGGACAAGAATAGTACCACCCCATATCTTCCCGTGGGTATCGTAAAAGGCGAATAAGGGAGTGTGAGATAGTACTGACCCTTTGTAACTTTCTCACAGTACCATCTGTCCGAGTCCTTTTCCGGTCGTAACGATCCCCGTTCCACTGGGTCCAGAAGGACAAGGATGAGTATGTGCACCTGTGTCTTGCGCTTACACTTGTGCACCTTAATATATCTTGCGCATCTGACTGCTTCCGTTACATGAGCTCCAAGTACGCAAAACTCCTGTGGTGATAGGTAAAGGTAGAGAGGTCTAGCTAGATGCAAACTAGACCTAGTCTGATATCTGCACGCAGGCGGTTCCGGGGGTGAGTACACGCCGTGGTCGTTTTCGCGCTGTACATTTGGGGCGACAGCGCATACTCGGCAGCACTCGGGATGACAAAGCAGCCCTGTTTAGTCGGGCACTACTTTCCCCGCTCAGCCAGGGTGGGGCCTAGAAAAGGTGTCCTAAAAAAATGCTCGGCCCGACTTGGCAGATGGTAGTAACCGCAGCTATTATCGCATCATTCAATTCGTTGTCGAAGTTGCAAAGATAATTTTAATAGGACACTTATTATGACGTTCGGTGCGTGGAACGTGAGAACGCTTCTTGATTGAGATGGCAACACCTGCTCAGAACGTAAGACCGCCATAGTAGCTCGGGAACTTTATCGCTATAACGTGGATGTGGCTGCTCTCAGCGAAACACATCTCCCTGATGAAGGAGAGTTGGTGGGAGTAGGTGGCGGTTACACTTTCTTTTGGAAAGGTACCGTTGCCTCCGAAACTCGACAATCAGGTCTGCGGTTTGCCATCAAGAATCACTTAGCAAAACGTTTAAAGCAATACTCTGTACATAATATCTCAGACCGCGTTACCACATTGGGCCTTCACCTGGACAAATACAACTACCTTAATGTCATCAGTGTTTATGCTCCAACGCTAGACAAGTCTGATGACATCAAGGACAAGTTCTATAAGGAAGTGACTAAATGCCTCGATAGCATAAACGCCAGAGAGCCGGTTTTATTGCTGGGTAATTTCCATGCCAGGGTTGATAGGGACTATGAGGCTTGGCCTGGAGTTCTGGGTAGACATGGAGTTGGCAACATGAACAGCAATGGTCAGTTGTTGCTCAATCTTTGTGCTCAATACGGTCTGGCAATTACGAACACTAAGTTTAAACTTGCCGCCAAGTATAAGACAACATGGATGCACCCAAGATCCAAGCATTGGCATTTGATTGACTATGCAATCGTGAGGCAAAAAGATTTCAGCCAAGTACAAGGCACCCGCGTTATGCGTGGTGCGCACTGGTGGTCTGATCACCGACTTATTGTTACTAAGTGGCGATACTGCCTCCGTCGCCCGCGTAGATCCATTATAAAAAATCTTGCGTCTTTGAACATGGAATAAGCTAAAAGATCTCGCGGTCAGAGAGAATTACGCTGAAGTCTTGTCTGGAAAGCTGTTGCCAGCAAATGAGGTAGGTGATGTTGTTGCTGCCTGGGGAACTTTGTCATTTCATATCATAGATACCGTTTCAACTGTACTGGGTAAAAAATACCGTTGCAACGAAGACTGGTTTGATAAAAATGATGGGGTCCTGCGGGCAGCATTCGACAAACACCGAGATCTCCTGCGACAGTATAAAAGGCGAAGAGGAAGCGTTGTGATTGTTAAAGCTAGCGACCTCGAATTGCGGAAGCTGTCTCGACATTTGAAGGACAAGTGGTGGCAGGACAAAGCCGGATACATGCAATGGCTCACTGACACAAACCAGCTGTGAGAGTTCTAAGGTGAGGCTCGTAAGCTGATTGGTACATCCTACCACACAAGGGTGCCTCTAAGGTCTCTAGATGGTAAATATCTGTTGACGAGCAAGGAGGATGTACTAAAGCGTTGGGCGGAGCACTTCAATACTCTGCTGAACGTGGATCGATCAGCTGATCTGCAAAGTATCGGTTTAATGCCTCAGCTCCCTTTTGCCTTTGAACTGGACCAGTCTGTAACACGTGACGAGGTTGTTACTGCCATCAGATAACAACAAAACAAACAGACAGTTGGCATCGACCTCATACCGTGAGAGCTGATTAAAATTTAACACGCTGTTGAGGTTCAGCGTACAGCTGTCCTTGACGCCAAACGCGACCAGGTAAAGGCTCGCCCACCCGCTGCCATAACATATCATTATGTGAACGGCGTACTCACGTACCCTTAATGCGCATGGAGTTTCGCCGCGCAGATTGGCTACATAAGCCATCTTCGAGCACACCAGCGCCATTTCTCAGACTAGGAGTAAAAATCGGTTGGAACAATCATCATCACCATCATCAAGATTTTTTAGAAAAATATGCTTAAATTGCTAGTAAAGTATTTCAAGGCGCAAGAGATTTAGGATGGTCGGCAGTATGGTTTCACGAAATCAAAATCAATCATTGACGCTGGTGCAACGCTGCTAAGTCATAGCATGGGAGAGTTCGCAGGATGCAATTGGTGTGTTCTGTGATCTCTCCAAGGCCTTCGACTGCGTTGACCACAGTACGCTTATACTTAAGCTTAAACACACACGCTTGAGACTTCTCTCAACCTGCTGATCTCTTATTTAACAGACCGCTGTCAGATAATAAGTATAAATGGGGCAACCTCTTCTGGATATTATATCGGGCTCGGTTTTAGGATCGTTTATGTTTCTCGTTTAAATAAACGATTTACCGCTAGTGGTTGAAAACAGTGCTGACATGGTTTTTTTTGCAGACGATACTTCACTTATATTGAAAGTAAATAGAATAGATTCAGCGGTTAGGCAATTAAACAGTACTTGAATTAAAATATCTGAATGGTTTGCTCTAAAT
The DNA here is from genome assembly GCA_033032175.1 of Saturnia japonica. Taxonomy (NCBI): domain Eukaryota; kingdom Metazoa; phylum Arthropoda; class Insecta; order Lepidoptera; family Saturniidae; genus Saturnia; species Saturnia japonica. The sequence continues at coordinate 10,086,271 of CM065307.1, forward strand.
AATTTGCTGCTGAATGCAAACAAAACTAAATGTATGAGATTTACCTTACCCAATGTTCGGCATGTTGATAGTAGTATCAAAATAGAAGGGAATTTAGTAGGGTTAGTTGATGATACTGTCTTCTTGAGTTTTTTACTCACATGATTACTTGGTTTTCACTTGATTCAAAATTACAATGGGGTCCGCACGCTAAAACCTTGGCGGAAAGATTGAGCTCTGCGGCATTCGCAGTACGCAAGATTCGCCAGTTAAGGGGATATGTTAAAAGAAATATAGTTAAAAGAAACCCAATGAAGCAGTTCTTGCCTAACAGAGTGGTCACAGCATGGCACAAACTTCCAGGAAAAGTTGTGATGGCTCCTACTATAACCTCCTTTAAGAGCAGATTGGACAAGGAAGATATCTCCAAGCTATTTGATACGCACGCATCAGCTAATTAGCTGCTAGTGTGTCTTATCAAATATAATAATAATAATAATAATGTAAAAAAATAAGGGTTCTTAAAAGCCCCAGATATTAAAAAGTACAAACATTATGAGTTTGATTTTTAGATATGTTTTAATTGAACATATGATTGAAATTATTGTAAAAGCCAAAACACGATTATGACACATTTTCTCCATAGAAAAAAATCCATAGTAGCCTCTGTTTTTAACGTTTAGTGCTTGTAGCTTCTGAACGCTGAATAATAGAAATTCGAGAAATAATATATAAAAAGACATTGGTATTGATATAAACAGAATTTCACTTATTTAAATAGTTCAACCACAATAAAATAAAAACTGTATTGGCACTTATGTTGTTTTAAATTCGTCGCGTGCGCGGGCTTCCCTTTCTTTCTCTTGCTTTAGTCAGTAATATACGCTATCAATATTTTGTTACCGCCCATTCGGCTCGTGATCTTCGTTCACGATGGACCTGTGCTCGGCATTTCCAACTCTCTATTTATGACCGATCCAACCACAGATCAGTAAAACAAGGGAGATATGGTTCGAAGGCGTGTCGAGTGCAAAAGCATCGGGCCTAAATTGGGCTTGATGCTGATTTTTGTTTGTAGTCGAATTTGCACCGTCAACGAGTACACATCTGTTGATTTTTGACAAAATGCAAAGTTATACAGTGTTTGTTTGTATAAATACCAGTTCTAATGTAACTTACGTTAAGAATGGCATCTCATTCCACACTTAAATACTAAAGAAATATTATTTTTCCTATAAAAATTAGCAAAACATCATATGTTTCTTAAAACGTGAATCAAGCCATTTTTATTCAATATAAACGGAAACCATTGTTTGCGTAGTAGAAATCGATTAATGAATAAGTTGAACTAACGGCACATAAGGCAAAAGACAAAGGCGCAGACCATAAGCTCCATCTATAGACGACATACTTCACTTGGCAGGAAGAGACTGGACGAAATCAGCTAACGACAGGAAAAAATAGGGGCAACTTGAGGAGGCCTATACCCGAAAGGGGCCTTGACATATACTCGTGTATCGATCTAAATGCCTACTTGCTAAACATAGTTTATTTTAAAAATATATATGTATTCTTTTTAAGGTCATGAAAATAAAAAAAGGCTTATTATTATTATGATTATAATGGCATTTAAGTATATTTTATGTAAGCACGTACCTATATTCATATTTTTTTAAATATTTTTAGGTACCTACCTAGATTTTGATGTTATTTTTGAATATTTCAATAAATAAGAATATCTATTATATCTAGGTTACTACAATAAATATCGTTTTTTGGTGTATTTGCGCAATTATGATTTTTATTAAATTACACTAAACAGACAGATACTATAAAGTGGAAATATTCGATATTCACGGGAAAATAACGGTTTTTAAGAATAAAGACATTAAATAAACTTATATTTTTGTAAAGTTTTATATACAATAAAATATACAATCACTTCAGTATTCCCCGAAGAGGTTAGACAGAGGTGTTCTAATGTACACCCAGAGTTCGCCGGGTATATTTTTAGGTCCCATGTATTAAGGAGCGAGCATAATGCCATTAATCGGGTACTAAACTATGATATCGGATAACATTTAAAATGATTTTACTTGGGTATTAACAAATCTTATAACGGGACAAAAACCGTGGGGTGAGATTGAAGTGAGGTGAGGTTTTAGCTGTTAAAATAATAAATCCATATTCAGGTGCTTAGAATTTAATAAGATTTTGATAAATATCTAATATTTAATATCAATGTCAATGAATGTTTCTGCCGGTCATTCGGTTATGTACAGTACCTTATGTTGACAGTAGTAGGTAACCATAAAAAGATAAGAGTAACTAACCATCGCTCCACAAATAGATCATTATATAATACGTAATAAATGAGCATTTTCACAAAATTGGTACAACTGGTCAAAATATGACTTAAAATTGAAACTTGGTAATTTTAATTTTCTTTTTTTACGATTTTGTTCTTATGACTCTTTTTTTTTAATTAAAACTAATGTGGTTTTTAAGTCCGAATGCTATTTTTTAAGAAAGAGTGGAAAATAGCAACCAAGTCTTGAAATCATGTCCATTGCGTTATCAAAGTTAAAGTGAAGCTTTATGAATTTATAACATCAATAAACCAAAGTACAATGCATTTTGAGAATATAATAACTTTATTTTCAGGTTTCTCAATAGTAACAAAACCGAAGTAACACAGAACTTACTACTTGGATTAAAATAATTTCAACAGCAATTCAATTTCTTCGTTTAATGTTAATTTTGCGCCAAACTACTCTTTTAAAGCCATAACATGAATCAAACGTTATCGAACAATGAAAATAAAGTATCATATAAGTATTAAATTTTTAGTAAAATAATTCCAATAAAAAAATATGAAGTTGAGGGGCAGGCTAAAATCAGGGTTGTACCATTTAAATGAAAATGCTCATATAAAATATCCAACACTTATCCGGTTTCCTATTGTCTGCTAAAATTGTTTCCTGGACACCTATATAAATAACTGAAAACATTTTTTTTAAAATAATAATACATTTATATTATAAATTATAATTTAAAACGTAAAATATACATCTTTCTTAACTATCAAATACTGAAAACATTGCTTTATTATTTGTACAAAAAACATTTCATAAAGTGCATTGTTAGTCATATCTAACTTAATCTCAAATATCATCTTTGAAATCTTACAATGATCGATAATATTCAGCCAAAAAATAAGAAAAATATAGTGTTAGCTATGTCTATACAAATATTTGGTCTTGCCGTATCGAGAGCAATAAAGGTTTTTTTACGGGAGTGTATAGCTACAAATTCGCAAATATTAAAAAATAATGCCTCAAAGGTATTGGCAGGTGCGTTTATGAACATCTTTCTTGCGAAGCGCAGCACGAACCGCTTCTTCGAAAACCTCGTTCATATTTACTCGTTCTAACGCCGAGCATTCCACGAGATGAGCAGCACTGAAAAAAATATTGAATTTCATCAAACTTGTGATATTTTTATGTTATGAAAAAGCAAACGGGCAGGCTAAATCAGCAGCCTATACTGAGCAGAGCCTTATTGAGCCGAGAGGTCGCAGGTTCGATCCCCGCCCATGACTGACTTTTGTGCAATTTGTGTATTGGCTGACTGACTGACTCATCACGAGATCTATGAAACTATAGGTCCAAACGCTCATCACAGTGCATGAACCCAGGAGAACAGGCCAAACCCTGTCCCAAGCAAATGTTGACTCAGAAAAAGGTGTTGAGTGTTTGTGGACCAGTGCTGGTGTCATACACTAATTTCATATGTAAGGACCTAATATTATTTATCTTCTGTACTGTCTAAAGTATTATGCATGCTGATAGATATAATTATCATATACAGTGATTATTACATCCTAATGCTTACCATAAAACGCAAAAAGTACTTTTACTTTTTGACAACATACGTACAAATATATAATATATTACCATATATTACCATATATAACCGTATATAATAATCAAAAATAATACTAGTTCATAGAAAAGTACGTCTACGGGCAAAATGTTTTATACATTTGTTACCTACTGAATAAGGATAATTTATATATACAAATTGTCCCTGTGTCGTCATATCAAAAGTTAACGGCATTATCAACATGCGATAAGGAACCGATAGCGCAGCTGCCAGCGCTCGCATGCGCATGCGCGCATCAGATAACCCTTGTCACTTTCCAAAACTTGTAAAAAAATTGTTTCACTCTATTCTTAAAAATAATTTAACGTTAAACAACGTTTTATTTTTGTGTCTGTGTAGAGGGCAATGTAGGTGATTATAGTTGATTGCACTACATTATACTATAATAAATGACTGGTAGGTATAATAGGTACACCTATGTATGATATTATAAATTGAGAGTATTAATTCCTTTAAATAATTTGATAATTACTGATGCAATGTAATATTTTAACCTGAATCTTGTCGGTTTGTTAATGTAGGTGTGTAACACAATCTCTGTATGTACATATATTATATAGATTTAAAATCAGAAAGCGTATTCTTTTTAATATGATAACAAAGATGGCAAACGAGCGTACGGCCCGTCTGATGTTAAGCGGCTACCGTAGCCCATGGACGCTTGTAATGCATTAATCTTTGTTTTTCTATGGATACCATAAGTCGTTGCCGACCTTGAACCCCCCCCCCCCCCCCCCCCCCCCAAAGAACCCCGAAAACCCTACACTAGGTTATTTGGCTGCGATCTTCTGTGGGTTGGAGGTATTCAATCAGACGGAATGCCCCAAATAGAGAGAATTTTTCAAAGAAATTTCTCTGTCCTCTCGCTTTCAGCCTCTCTCAGCAATAACATTTTATCTGGAACCTACATCTATATTTTTATACCTATAGTAACTTATATCTAATTCCCAAGTGTTTGTACAAGCCCGGGTGCCATTTCGACACACTTTGACAAAACCACGTTACATAATCCAGATATCATAATTATTATCGTTTATACACTCATCAAAAAAGTCTAAGCAACATGTACTAATTTAAATTTTAGGATGGTTCTTCACATTATAACGTTGTATTTTATTTTTAAAATAACATCTTTAGGGTTCTATGATGTAAAAATAATAGCTGTTGTCTTTATAAGTTCTTTTAATAACAGAAATGAACAATATTAGAATATACTGTAGAAACTAAGATACATAAGAAACTAAACTTTTTTCTTACAAAATGAAATTTTTAAAGAAAATGTATTTATTGTGAAAGAATAGAGCAATTTAATACAAAGTATGGGCTCCTCTGCTATTCAGAACTTGTCGGCAACGATTATTCATTGAATTAATGAGACTGTTTATGTCATCTTGCGGTATTCGCTCCCAATGGAATTGTAGCAAATCCTTCAGCTATTGGGTTGTTGTCGCTCCGTCCAAGTCCTTCAAAACACGTCTCTGGAGCTTGTCCCATTCGTGCTCGATGGGGTTGAGATCTGGCGATTGTGCAGGCCAGGGCAATACCCGGATGTTCTCCGTTGCAAAGTATTCACTGGTTCGCCGAGCTGTATGTGAACGCGCATTGTCATGCATTAACCTAAAATCGGAGCCAAAGGTTTGTGCAAATGGGTAGACATAAGGTCTGAGAATATCCTCAATGTAATTTTCAGCATTCATGTTTCCATTTACAAAAACGAGCTCAGTTCGCCTGTTCTTCATAATACCCGCCCATAACATAACTGTTGAGCCGCTGTATGGATGAACTTCCTGAACGCACCTGAGCCTTTCAGTATTTCCGGGCCGACGATACACTCGCACCCTTCTTGTATCAGGCTTAAACCCGAATCGCGACTCATCGGAAAACATAATTTTATCCCATTGTTCCTGGGTCCATGTTATGCGTTCTCTACACCATTCATATCGACGAGCGCGATTCCCGTGACGTATCGGTGGGTACCAGATTGGGCGTCGAGCTCGTAGGCCGTACTCGTGCAGTCGATTTCGCACAGTTTGAGGACTTACATCAACACCACTTGAAATTTGTAGCCTCAAACTTATCTCTCGAGCGGTTAACATCGGCTGGCGTCTTGCAGTCAGTTGTATGTACCGGTCTTGCCGAGTGGTTGTACTCCTTTTACGGCCTGGATGCTGTTCAGCGGGTTCTTCTGTATTATTGTAGCGTTGCCAAAGACGACAAATAACACTTCTATGAATGCCAAAATGTCGAGATACTTGAGATTGATTACTTCCCGCTTGCAACATCCCTACAGCTCTTTGCATTTCATCTGCCATCAAATGACGTCGCTTCATGACGTAAAGAATATCTAACAATTCAATTTTGTCGCTAAGTTTATTTAAATGGTTGGTAAAATTATAAAATCAAGACAACGTAGCAATTAAAACGCACTTAAATTCAAACAAATTCGCAGTCATTTGAATTTTATGAAAAAAACAAAACATAATCAAATTTTTTTTTTACAACCAGCCAGTAGTATGTCATCAATAACAAAAAAGTTTACTTACCTACGCACTTTGTTTGAGTAAATATTTAGAAATTAATTAATATAAATGGAAAAATTTGTAATATCACGCATGTTGCTTAGACTTTTTTGATGTGTGTACTTTTATATATGATCAAATGTTTGTTTATTTATGCCGGCGCAAACTCGTAGACTTTTGTAGAAATATAATAATGTATTAAAATTAAGCTACTTTTAAGGAATAACATCATAAAATTTAAGAGCAGTGGTGTTCTTGTCGGTAAAAAAAATTACTTGTTAAATAAAATCTTGTAATAAGATCCTCTACCGGGCTTGTCGCTTAGATATTTTTTTATATGTTTTTCAATATAACTAATGAGTGACTTAGTGCCTATAATATATTTATTAAAGTATATTAAAAATAAAAATAGCATACCGAATTTTCTTCTTAAGTTTTTTCCCCTCTTGTGTGGTAACGACCGCCTTGTCAGAAGACCTCAAATCTATTTTGGTAGCTGAGAAAAGAAAGTCACATTTTAAAAGTAAGTACTTAGTTAAACCCCATTTGCTTTCGAAACCGGTTCCAAAGAAACGACCAAATTCACATTAAATTTATATTATAGGCCGTGTACCTAAATTGTATATCTATTTTTATTTTCACAATGAAACAGCATGCTAACCTCTACGGGATTATTCAACGTATATCAAAACTTTCAGAAGCTTTCAATTTGGTATTTGTAGAGTTGCATGATGAAGACAAGTGCGCAAAAGGTTTATCTATAAATCAACGTCATTGGAACATTTTTACAGCCACTAATAGATACTGGAGTCAGGTCATTATTCAACTACCCAAGTAGGTACTTACTTCAAATGTACTAAATGATATTACTTCTACAAATATTTTGTATGTAGAAATAATCAAGTTGTTGTAATCAGGGCTGTTACGGATATCAGATTTAAAAAAAATATAGAAAACATTTATTATTAAGAACAACACGCGCTATGTATTAATTACATAATATAGACTAATTAAAAGACATAAAGTCAATCGGGGAAACTGTGCACATGAATTTAATAATGTTAACATACACATAAAAGAGGAATAATATAAATGGTCTAGCTACGTGTCCTGCCATTAAGAAAGGGCGTCCAGCTCCGTATATGCTGAAGTGCCACGGGGCACTTCGCGCTGATTTTCAGCTGGAACCCCAAAGCAAGTCACGGTGCGCTAACAATAATCAATCAAAAAATAAAACACAAATAATAATAGTTCACTACTAGGTACTCGTCATTTTTTTTAAATAAACAAAGGAAATAAATAAAATTAATATAAAATAAATAAATGAAAAGGACACACATAAACAAATGGAAAATAATATATAAGTGCATTATAATACTATATAAAACAATTTATCTAAGAAATTACTAAAGCATAATAAGTATAATAATTGTATAAAGCAGGATATTAAAATATATTCAAGTAAAAATAAATCCTCAATACAAGAATCTACAAACACTGCGCCACGTTTGAAATTAATTCTAAACCTTTGTATGGTATTAAAGTCGCGCATTGGAGGGGGCAGGTCATTCCAACATCGGGTAGCAGCGAACCTATAACTACCCTGGAAAGAAGTTGTAGAATGACGGTGAGTACATAACATGTACTTATAGGCTGTGATTCCATAACGGTTTTGATCTCTTGCCCAAACTGGTTTTTATAGAGATATTCATGAAATACCATAAATATTACAGCAAATAAAAGTGTAGCAATGTGGAACTGCCGCCTACTTTCCATTTTTAACAGTTTCCCGCTTCGATCAATAATACAGTTTCCCGTGATTTAAAAAAGGCGTAACATGGTTTCGTTTCTGACCTGGATATGAAGATCATAAGTGTATTTATTTAGTCGGTTTCGGTTATGGATACGGATCATACGGATATTAAATTATTTCAGATATCCAATAGTTTCTGTTAGGGATACTAGATTGTTTTTAAGAATTGTATTTTGAATAATAATTTTATATTGGATAAAACTAGGTAAGTATCAGTTAATTTAACTCATTTGTGGTAAATACTAGACTGTGTGTCATTCGACTCTATCCGGGGTCTCCTATTATATGGGTTACGGTTTCGAAGTTCCATAACATCCCTGGTTATAATGTTGTGATACGGCCAATTAGCTCTAGTGGTCCTAGTATATTCAATACTCATTACACGAAAAAGGAATCGAGTCTCAGAGGTGTACGGTATTACAGTAATACTCTGTTTGAATTTTTCGGACGGGGGTAAAAACTTGATAGTGGCGCGCCCTCTCTCCAGCGTTTGTGATAAATTGTTTAAAAACTCACGAATATAATAATGGGTGGCATTTTTTGTGATCGGGACAATAAGAACCGTTTAAGAAATTTGCACTCTTCTAACTTTTTCATTTGTGTGACTTTAAGAGTAAAAATTTTTAGAAGAAAAACTATTATGTTTTTTTATAATTTCGGAATGAACTCTTAGGATGGTGTGTGGTGACACATTCCTGTAGGTAGGTAATATATTTCAGTGCTTGAGTACTAGTATACTACCTAAGTAATGACTCAGCATATAGTTATGATGTAGAACTATGTACGCGGGGTACATAATTGTTTTAAGTGTAAAATTAGCGCTACAGCTCAAAAGTAATTAAGTTCTTCCTCATTAACACTCATTCGCCTAATATTTGTTAATTAATGATGGCAAATATATCATAATATTTATAAATTGTTGTATCTAGTATACAGGGTGGATTTTTGAGATGGGGCAGTAAGGGTAGGTGGGTACCGTTGTAGCTACACGAAATCATTCTGAGGAGTCCTTAATTTTTTGAAAAATTTTAACTTGCATTTACAGTTTTTTTAGTGTACAGTCAACAAAAAAATAGGCTATTTACACAAAAACTTTTTTCATACCAATCGATACTGTTTCATAAAGATCAATAAACTCTATAGGACCAACCAATGTTAGAGTACTAAGAATGTCAGAAATCGCAATAACTTTTCTCATACATTTCGTAGGAAATCATTGTGGCTTCGATAAACTTTTGCAAGAAAAGAAACTCCAACTTACATTCTGTCAAAAAAATATCAGGAATGGATGATTTGTTTATGGTTCCAAATTCAATTTTATGTTAATTTTTTTGTTGTTAAATTGGCACAACTGTTTTTCATTTCGACGCGGAGTTTGAGTTGCATCTGTCATTTAGATTAAATTAGTGCTGTTTTAGTTAGATCATATGACTAGTGTGTATTGCGAATTTCATAATGGACAAAAACATCGAACAAAGATTTTGTCTTAAATTTTGCATCACCAATGGACTTTCGTGTTCAGAGATACTGAAAATTTTTCAGAAGGCTTACGGTGCATTGACTTTATCAAAAACACGTGCTGAGAGTGGTACAAAGAGTTCAAAATCGGTCGGGATATGCTGGAAGATTTGCCTCGCCCTGGTAGACCATCAACGTCTTCAACTGAAGTTAACATAGCAAAAGTAAAGGAAATAGTGACTGAAAATCCTCATTCTAGTTTGAGAGAGATAGCCGCTGAAATTTCTGTGGCTCACGAGTCGATCCGTATCATTTTAAATAATCACTTGGGACTTGACGAGACGTGGGTTTACAAGTTTGACATGCAACTAGTCAAAAAGATTCGGAATGGCGCCTTCCAACTGAACCAAAACCGAAAAAACCACGCCAAAGTCGATCAAAAGTCAAAGTCATGTTGACTGTTTTCTTTGACTATCGCGGTGTTGTGCATTCGGAATTCTTACCGTAAGGTCAAACGGTAAATAAAGTATATTACTTGAGCGTTATGCGGCGTTTAAGAAGCAAATTCGACGAAAAAGGTCAGATTTGTGGATATCTTGGATTTTGTATCACGATAATGCGCCTTTGTACAAGGGCATCATTGTGAACGAATTTTTGTCAAAAACTCAACAAATACAATCCAGTCCAGTTTTATTTGTAGCACACAGACTATCCATAATAAAAAGTTTAATGAATGAGAGGTAAAAATAAGTTGGAGTCTCTTTTCTTGAAAAAAGTTATCGAAGCGATGATGATTTCCTACGAAATGTATAGGAAAAGATTTTTACGATTTCTGACATTTTTAATAGGTACTCTAACCTCTGTTGGTCCCATAGAGTTTATGAATCGAATCCCTTTATGAAAAAGGATCGATTGGCATAAAAAAAGTTTTTGTGTAAATATCCCATTTTCATACTGACTGTACAGTTTAAAAAAAAACTGTAAATGCAAGTCAAAATGTCTCAAAAAATTAAGGACAGTCTCCTCAGAAAGTTTTCGTGTAGCAGCTACAACGGTTAGGGTACCTACTTTTACTGCCCCATTTAAAAATCCACCCAGTATACCTACTGATCAATTTCATTTAATGTGGAGATATTTAAGTGAATATATTTATAGTATTTTTAATACTAATTGCCCATTGAGTAATGGAATAAACATGCTAGTAAGACAACATATAAACAAAATATTTCACTTAAAAATTAAAACATGTTATAAAGTACTATTTTATATATTATTATTAGTTTGTTACACATGTCGGTTGTAGGTACGAATATGCTGATATGTTTTATCCGAGAAAAATGGTATCCGAAACTAGATATTCGATACCTGTAACGGTTAAGCCAGTTATTTTTTTAAACTAGATGTTTTTCTTATAGGTATAAGCATAGAGGGTATACGCGTAATGTAGTTTTAGGGTCAGGTAATTAAAAAAGAAAATTTACATACTCAGTTATGTAGATATTTTATTGATAGATGGTTTTCAGTAAGTAAATCATATCTGCCTACCTTAGAAATGCAATCTATGAATCACTACAATGTGATTAAATGAACGATTGAATTTACGAGTAGATACATTAATACATTGATTTATTAAAAGTACCGGTCTCATTTCAAATTCTTAATATTGTTTGTAAACTGATCATATACGTAGGTAATTGAACTTATATAGTCCCTCTACCTATGCGAAAAAAACATTAGCTTATGGTGGCATACATGCAACCTTTATGACTGTGTTGACCATTACAAACAATGCAATGTAACCGAACAATTTATTGTAACTATGTACGTATATATTATGTAAAGAAAATAATTCACTCACCTACTAATACGATGGGCACGGAAGCACTGAAATGTTTTAATTCAGGATACCATTTGTGTATAACGTTTTCGAATGAAGGTCGACTGCCAACTGAGTAACATACCAAGAAACAGTGAGTCTGTAACAGAAAAAATATTTTTTTCATTGTGTCTTATTGAGTAGGTTAGGTAGTAGTAGTAGGTACCTAAAATCTCAATTGACGATGTGTCAAAGACAATATGCCAAATTTAATAAGAAATGACTCTCAAGTAGACACGATTATCTGAAGACACCGAAAAATGTTTAGCGACAGATTTTAAAACGGCGAGTGGTAGCATACAGCCTAATATCAATACACATGTGCAGTAATGGTTTCGTTACAACAATTTTTTTTTACCGAAGACTCAGCCACGATTTAAACCCGTGACGTAGTATATTACACGTCATCACCGATTGTCAAAAAATGTTGAGGCATTACAATATGAAACGGCTCAGTTAAATATCTTTACGAGCAATGATATTATATGAAAAAAGGTTTATACTTATTTATCATTGCTTACGAGTGAAGAATTCACTTCAAATTAAATAGTATTCTTTACTAAAATAATTTCGTACAAAGTAAAATAAAAAAATAATAATTAAGTAAACGTGTGCTTCTAATCCATTTATCTATTATACCCTATTTTAACCCCGAAAGTAAAAAAACACCTGTAGGATGTGATTCTAGACTATAGGCTGCTGCTAGAAATAACATTTAATGCCTATCTCAGGCGACTTGTAGTAAAACTGAAAACCCTTTGAATAATTAAATTTGTGGAGAGAAAAAAAGTCTTTATTTTTTTACCTATTGTCCACAATTCTGACCTCAGGAATGCGACATCTAAATTCTAATGTCTATATAAAGTTGACAAATCACCTAACCTCTATTTATACCTTCTATTATTTACAGACAAAAGTATATGTACTTTGAACATTTATATTTGACTAATAAAAGAAATTCTTATTTCATACCGCTTATCTTAAACAGTAACTATTTGATTTCCTTATCTAAATTCTAACAAGGTCCTTTATTAGAATAACAAAGTCGCAAACTGATTTGCCCCCAATATATACAATTTAGTATATTGAATAATAATAATCTATACTTAAGAACACAGTAAAGATAGAACAATAAAGGTATTGGAGAAAATACTACGGAGGGGCTTAGAACCATGGACAGAAAATATTTCGACAGTTTTTGAAAATTTTGTCTGTCTGTTTGTTTGCCAATAACGCAGAAACTACTTACTACTGAACTGATTTTGATGAAACTTTTTCGGTCGATTAGATATTATTATTTTCAGCATTTTATTAATTAAAAGGTTAATAATTATTAAACTAGTTAATATTATTAATTATTTATTATTCTAGTTAACGCTTGCGACTTCGCTTACGAGGAAAGGATCGGCTTAGTTTTTCAAAAATATTAATTTAATTAATTTTCGGTGTGCTTGTTATTTTAAGAGCTTCAAACTACCAAAATAAAATTTTATAAAATTCGGTTCAAAGGTTTTTAGTGTAATCATTATTACTATTATTTTTCTTGTTTTATGTTTCCTGTGGATCCAGTTACATTGGACAGTAGTATAGTACTAAAAATCTAAAATGCTACGGAATCCTATAGCATATACCTACTCGGCTCGCTATTGATTAGTTTTGCTATTAATAAGTATTCAAATAAATTCATGTAAAGTAGATTGAATTTGTATCATCGTAAAACCTACTTGTTGTTTAAAGGAAGAACTAAAATAACTAAAAAATATTATTTGGTGATGAATACATATATATATATATATATATATATATATAGTGAACTTTTTCGTATGTTCTTTTCTTTCTCTCAAAACTTAATAATTCACGCACTGTAAACGTATAAATAAATCTAATATTTTTGATATTTTATTAGCAGTAACATCATATTTTATTTCAATAATTCAGTTTTTGAAGTTATATTTCTTTAGGCGCGTTATGAAAAAATGATGAGAGTGAAATTTTAAGATGCGCGCGCATCTGTGACACAAAATTAACAGTATGAGTGTTTTAGTTTCATACAAGTGCGAATTATATATGTGCTAATAAATTATATTCAGTAGTGATTTAAATTGAATATTTTGATTGATATTACTTACTATTTGTGAATATTAGTGAAAAAAATTGTGCTTATATACTTTTTCAAGTGCTCCAATATAATTGAGGTTAACTATCCGTATGTATTATTTATTGATATAAATTAAAATACTTTTATTTAATATAATTAACACTAAATATTATTAAATTATTAATGTTAAATACTTATTATTGGTTATTTAATATTTACAAAATAAAGAAATAAATTTAATAAAACATTTAATAAAAAGTTTGTGAGAAAAATTAAAATTGAACATCAAATTATAATATTAATTTTTAATATTTGCTATTAAATTGAATAAATAATAAATATTTATAAAAATAACTAAATAAATTTAATTAATTTTTTTTGATAAAAATGAAAAGTGAATATTAAATTAAGAAATCAATAAAAATATTTAAAAAATGACCAACCTTAAATTCAATTTTTGAATTTATTATTAAATTTATTTTTAAAATATTAAATAATCAATAATAAACATTTAAAATTAAGAATCTTATAATATTTAGTACAAATTATGTTTTATATATTTATTATTCTCTATATTTGGTTTTTAATAATTATATATATATATATATATATATATATATATATATATATATATATATATATATATATATATATATATATATATATATATATATATATATATATATATTAATAAGTTCCGATTCAGACATTACCGGAAGATACTATGGAAGTGGACATCATTTAATTAAAAATACAATTCGAATAATAAGACAATTTATGGTAGACTTAATGTAAGAAAATAAATATTTATTTATTTAATTTTTCAAATTTAAAATGAACTTTGTTGATTATCCTTTTCCAATCCTTCTATTATTTTATTGTAATTAATTATTTGCATGCAATTAAAAACTATTTTTTTATGATGCCAAAGAAGTATATCTTCTCACGCGCGTACATAAGTACACGCACCCACTTTTTATTTAATAACCAATCTACACATCATACATACAATTTACATTAATTTATTATTCGTTAATTATGTAGGAATGTTTAAGTTATATTCATAATTGTTATTTGGTTATTGGTTTGTATTAATAGTAAAGTTTAGAAATTCACAAAACTATTTGGTTCACGCAAATAAGCATAATTTCAAATAGTCACTCAGCACAACGATATGAAGTTGCTGTATTCTAGGAGGTATATTGTTTGTAGGTAGCGCGGCATCTAGTTGTAGCGCCAGCAACAGCCAAACATTAATCTATGGTGATTAATTTTAAAATTAATTTATATAATATAATATTTATAGAAACAATCACACATGCATGTAGGTATATTTAGTTACAACTTGTGTAAATAAAGGAATTTTTATGAAGACTTCACAGCTAACAAATATTTTTATAATATTTACTTTTATTACATCTTGTATTTGTTTATATTGTAGTTTATACAGCTGAACTCATTTGTATGCGCGGCCTATGATGCGTAAATGCTGTCATGTAATAATACAAATAAAAACTGCATGTTTAGCTCACGCACACATAGGGCTACGCGATAAGTTGAAGTCTCATAGAGGTCGACGAGCTGTGCCCCCCGGTTTCACCCTCATATAATTTAGAAGAAATTACCGATTGATGAGTTATAATACTTCAGTATAGACAATATTTTTATCGGGCGGCCAGCTGGTCACATCACGGCATCGCACGTCTCGTTTGAGCCGCTAACTACTATAGACATAGACCCGAGCCGAGTATTGAATTATTTTGATTTTGTATTATCTCTCAAACTATGCGTGCAAATAACATGTTGTAAAAGACGAAGTTTATCTTCATTATAAATTGTCTTTATGATGAAGTAACTTTTGAACGTAAGGATTAATATGCCATGCTTAAAAATAATGCTCATAAATTAATTTTGCATCGCAAAAAATTGCAAAATACCTTATTGTGGCTCATGTATAAGAGATAGATATATGCTATCGCTGACTTTTTATAAATATAACAATGGCCAATATTTTTGTAAAACATTGTGTTGACGTATCATTAACCATTAAGCCAGCACATGCGGATAAAGTTTCGACTTCCCACTTACATAACAAAAATCAATACTTAAGACTAGCTAGAAACTGAAGCCTAATGTTATATAGCCTACACTATTCCTCGTGAGCCTGGCTATATATAAAAAGAGAATTTTTCGATTCCCACTAATAGTTCTAGAGATTAGCGTGATCAAACAAACAAACAAAAAACTTTTACGCTTTATTATATTATTAGAATTAGTATAGATTTTACGTTTTTTAAAAATATATAGGGGCAGAATTTCGGAAAATCCTTTATCGGATGCCTACGTCATACAAAGAACACACTCTCCAAGTTTCAGGTCTCTATGATCAACGGTCTAGGCTGTGCGTTGATCCGTCAGTCAGTCACTCAGGATAAAGCATTTTATATGTATAGATACGTAGTAGGACAATCATGTACTGTGAATGCAGAATATGAAAATTCCTGAACATATTTGCTTGAAAAATTGTATCCTACGTATTAATAAAATGGTTACAAATTAAAAAATATTGCAGTTTCTTGTGAAAAATTGAAGAAAAGGTTCCGGGAGTTTTTATCTCTAATTCGCGATTTAAGATTAGCCGATATATATATACATAAATAAATATCTATATTATATAATATATTATGTGTCCTATGCCTATATTTAGTAACCACCTTTGATGTGTCGATGTCGGTTTAAGTAATTTAACAAAGCAAATGTTATTTATTAAGTCTTAAATAAAAATTAAATTACGAAAATACCACTTACGTGTGTGTAAGAGAGTGGCCTCAGCCTTTCGTAATCTTCCTGCCCAGCTGTATCCCACAGAGCCATTTCCACCTCTTCGCCATCTACGGTGATGTGACCAACGTAATTGTCGAATCTGCAAATATTTTTCATAGAATTAACATTATCTCACAGGTACTTTTGTCTAAATTTTCTCTAGTCTCCCGCATCACGATAACTCTTAAGCTGAAGTAGAACCATTAAAAAATTTAATCTAATAGGTTACCTATATTATTTGATATTGTGAACGATTAACCGTAAACTATTTAAAATAAATTGGGTAAAAGAACCAGATGGCATTTGTTTCCTTTAGCCAAGTGTTCACTAGCAATAAAACTTGCAGAAGTTACCTTTATCAAGTCACTTGCACCGTGTAAACACTCGCAAAAAGTAGACTTCTGTAAGTTTTAGATCCTCGCGGAAGTTACTGCTAGTCTCGGTTGAAACATAACTTCAAGTCATTTTAAGCTTGCTAGATACACTTGCTTCTTGATTGTACCTACTTGAAAAATAACATTTATGCAAGTTTTTTGAAGTAATACCTTATTAACAATATGAGCGAGAAAAAAGTACGGTCCTGTGAAGACATGGTGAAACTCATGTCTATAAAAGAGATTAATACTGGATTGTGAAACACAACAAGCAAAGGCTATAAAAATAACATTAAGAAAAACGTTGCTGAGCGTTTAGCAGAAGAATTGAATGCTACAGCTGTTAAAATTGAGCAAAATATTAATTTGGCCTCAGTCATTCGTAGGAAGTTTTTAATTGCGAGGAATCTTTACTTTGGAGTTTTCTTAATAATTAGTTTTGAAGACCTAGATTATCACGTATTATTATCCAATATCGTAAACACATCTTACGTTTTTTCTTTATTTTTTTATGTCAACAGCACAATACGCAAATTTAGCCGCAACTCGCATTTTTTTGCAGCTAGTTAGGCATCTGATCTGATCTCCGTACTTGCTCAAGTATTTTGTATGCAATTTCTGTCGAAACGGTTCTGCAGATTCTTGCAGCAAATTAACTTTTACACACTTCTAAAAGTGACTTGCAATAGAAAAATTGCAGTCAGTGGAAACTACTTCGTTATAGTCTTGGGCAAGAAATTGCGGAAGTTACTTGCCAGTGGAAACTTGGCATTTGAAATGTTAACAGAACTTATATGTTTGCAAACACACTTGCCGAAAATTAATTGCATACATGCGTTTTTATTTAACATCAAAAAAGGAGGAGGTTCTCAATCGATTGTATTTTTTAATGAATATTCAGGCAAAACTTCTTTGTTTATGAACTAATTTAGATGATTATTTTTTTGTTACGCACCACGGGAGCTATGTAATGCCATGTGAAACAACACAGGGGAACAAGTTGTAGGCACATGATGGGTATTTAAGGGGATATAAAGTAACAAATATTAAAATGGAGGTTATGGGATGGGAGTATTTTAAAAACTTATAAATTCAGTCATCTATTTAAAGCTTATATATCTGGATCTGAAATAAATATATGCGAGGTATTACCCAATAAAAACATAACCTCTGGTATAAAATATTGAATACAAAATTTCACATATTTTTTCTGTCATTAAAATGATTATCATACCACGTGATTGTACAAAACAAAGTAAACCCACACAAAATACACTGGGCCGCAAAGAAAGCGGGTCGGTTATAAAAAATGCGATAACTTTTAAAATATCTGAGCAATCCATTTAAAATAAAAACTGAATTAAAGTCTATTTCATTGCAAATATAGAACGAAGTAAAACCTTTTTATTTATGTATGGTGATTGTAATAAAATACATAAATAAAAAAAAACTATTTTTAAAATTTCAATACGTTTGTTTTACTTTTGTTTCTGTGCTATCATAATAAATAAGGCATTTCTTGTGCAGAATTTTATTAATAAAAACTATTAAAAATAATCTTAAAATTATATCTATTAAAAACATGCCACTAATCCCTGTAGTGTACCAAAATTCTGACAATGCTAGAAAAGGGGCGCAGTCAGAGTTATATAGCGAGAACTGTTGGTGTTTCGCTATCAATCGTTCAAAGAGCGCTCCAATGATTTGCAGAAACTGGATCTAATATTCGCAGACCAGGAACAGGTCGAATAAGGTGCACGACAGCGCGGGAGGATCGATATATGGGATATATATATATATATATGTGATATATAGAAATCGATTTCATACGGCTGTTGCAGTCAAAATGTACCTTCTATGTGCTGGAGGGAGCAATCCGAGCACGTGTAGAGTGAGGTAGCGTTTTGATGAAGCAAACTTGAAGACATTTAGACCCGCAAATGGTCCAAAACTAGTTGGTAAGGCTGAGTTACGCTAGAGTACACATGAATTGGACTCTGGATGACCGGTCAAAAGTAATGTTTCCGAAAGAGTCGAGATTCATGCTGTGCAGGTACGATGGGAGGCAAAGAGTCTACAGAAGACCGGGAGAGCACTATAAACAAGCTTTAGTTGAAGAGAAAGTGCCCTATACACGTCTGGGCTGGGATTTCTTCCGAAAGCTGCACCGAACTAGTGGTGATAGAAAATGGCAATTTAACTGCAGAAAGATAGGTTGAATGTAATCGTAAATGAGTATGTTGGCCCATTTTTAGGAAATATGAGCGAGAACGCCATTTTAATGCAAGATAACGCTCGTCCCATACAGCTGGGACGTTGTTTGACTATTTTGAAGATGTCGCTAGTACACGTATAGAGAGGTCAGCACGCAGCCCAGACTTTTACCCCATCACGCAAGCCTGGGATGAACTGGGACGATGTGTACTCTAGCGAAATTCCCCTCCAATCACGCTTCGTGAATTGAAAGAAGCACTGATAGAGGAATGGGAGAATATTCCTCAGCATGGGCTCAGAAATCTGGTGGAAAGCATACCAAACCGTGTGACAGCTATATTAAGAGCTCGTGGTTGCAACATAAAATATTAAATGTGTAAAATGTACATATTTGATAGATACCGTACCACATTTTTCGAAATCTACTGAAAAATGGTCATTTATAAATAAGTTATTCTTATTCAAAATAAACTTCATAATCTTAAACTGTTAAGCTAGCTCCAATATTTTTTAATTATTCTTTTAATTAGTTTTAATAATTCAAACGCTGAGAACGGCAGTAGTTGCACGCGGAGTATGCCCGTTTCAAGTTGTCCTTTTAAGGCTATCCTACGTCTCTCGGAGCGTCAGTGACGTCTTAGTGCAATAGCTTTCGTAATAATTTTAATAAAAAATGAAGTACTGTGCAGTGAAAGGATGTCACAATTCATGACAAAATTACCAGAAACATTTAATTAAGTATACCATTTTACGGATAAGTACTACTTGGTAGCTTATTTGTTAAGCCAAACATCAAATAAAAACATTAATATTACATATTTGTGTATCTTTAACCATTACGCCATTGCATGCGGATAAGGCAGTTCGGGAGAGCTTCCGCCTCCAACTTGCTTGATAAAAATCAATATTTAAGGCCAGTTAAGGGTTATAGCCTAATGTTATATAACCTATACTATTCCTCGTGAGATTGGCTATCACGTTCAAAAAGAATTTTGCGAATCAGACTGTTAGTTCCAGAGATTAGCGTGTTTTAACAAACAAAAAACTCTTCCGCTTTATTATTAGTATACATTATTAGGGTTACCACTTTTACTGTAGAAGACATTAAGTGCTGATTATTTCTTTTATTTTTAATAATTCGAGTTGTGATATAAGCATGCAGTAAAAGCAACGTTGATGCCTAATCTATATGTAAAATTAATAAAATTGAGCTGTCTGTTTGTAATGTCAAAATATCACAGATTTTTACTAAATTCATATGAAAGTATATACGATAACTATAACAAAAAACCCATTTTGAAAATTTTTGTCTGTCTGTCTGTCTATTTGTTTCGGGTAATCTCTGAAACGGTTGGACCGATTTTGACGATACTTTCACTGGTAGATAGCTGATTTCATAGAGTAACATAGGCTACTTTTATTTTAGAAAAAGAATTAGGTTTCCGCACAAATAAAAAAAACCGGGTCATGGTGAATCAATTCGGGCGCTTAAATGGCTTACGCTGAGTAAACCATAAGAGATATAGCAAATGAATATATAACATAATTGTAGGCATTAAAAAGACCAACAAAAAAGTATATGTCTATCTTCTTAGGAACACCTACAATAAGCATTTTTTGTCTTTAAAATAGCCGGGATTGGGAGTGCAAGATTCGCGCGGATATTCTGTAGTCCACGTGAGCGAAGCCACGGGCACAGCTAGTAGTAAACAGATTGTTTTTACTCGACAATTATAGAAACAGAACAAAGTGCCGAATAAAAGCAATTCAGCGAATTACCTGTTTCATAGCTGTTATAGAACTAATAAAGCACAAAGATGAAGAGTTAAATTGATTTGGTAAAATAGAATAAAAGTGCTGTTTGTAAACGTTTAATCGACTTGTTTATAGCATTATTTAGTGGAAAATACGAAATAGTCGAGTCAACCACTATTATACGGCAAACATAGCAGTCGCGCGTACGACCACTAGGCTATTGAGGCACTTAACTCGAGAAACACAAGTAAAAGTCAAGGAGTTATATTTTATCAATAAGTGCAATGTATTAAAAAGCGCGCGTGCCCCGCGGTATCAAATGTTCATTCGCTGAAAGACAAATTCCAATAAAGAATTCGACTTTTATTATTTGAACGATAACTGCGCTACTCTCAGCGACCATTGTGTAGGCTTACAGCTTTTCTTAAATATTTCATGCACTATATTCACGTCATTTGGAGCATCTTGAAATATAACTAACATTTGACTATATTGTATCGTATATTATTTAAATATGTAATCATTATATTACGCCATTTCACTTATTTAGTTTGTTTAGCATGTCCATTGTTTTATCAAATCAACACAGCTATTTGAACTATTTCTACATCTCAACTTACCACTTAGTACGATAAACATCACATTTTATCAATAAATAAAATGAAATGACTGCGAGGTTATTGACTGCAAATTAATAGGAATGATCCAATGGTATGTATTTGTTACAAAGATGGCAAAGTTTGCAAGGAAACTGTGCTTGCCGTAGGCGTATGCGTGTTGCGAGGAACGCCGCTCACGACGGCTACACAAGGAGGAAACGACAATCGTGTAAATACAATACAACAATGCCGCGCGACATATTTGACTTTATAAATAGCATAAAGTAGATTCTCGTTTTATACAACATTAGTCCAATATAAACGCAACTATCCGTCGGATGTTAAATTTTTTTTTTGTTTTAACACCTATGTATTATATTTGACGTCATATTGTATAATGTACACTAGCTATTACAAATTTCTTTACTTACGTATATATTAGAATAATGATTAGCCATCGTTTAAATAAAATAATAAAAAAAAAAATTTTTAATGGGATTAAAATTTTTTAAAGGTATTGAAAGGTATAATTCTGATCTGAATACCTATTGCAAACAAGTAAGTAAGTACTAAAATCTGTTCATAATGTTTTTATTACATCCACTAAATATAATTATTACTTATTATTGTTCCGATCAAATTTCTTCTTCTCAATGTCTGGGATGTTTTCGTAGTGTTTTGACGTTTATAATTGTGCCTTCTTAGGGCCTAAATTGAATAATTTTTAATTAGTAGGTATTTAACGTTTTGATTTTGGTTGGAAATCATAAGTAGGTAGGTACTTGGTATATTAAATATATATTTAATATAAGGTATGAATGATAGCTAGTGTTTCTATTTTCCCGTATTTTTCGCTAAACCACTTATGCTTTCGGATTTTCTTTTACATTCACATAAATATCTACTTTAATTTTATAACTTTTCCTATTATACTGATAAGAACTTAGCGTTTTACGCTGTTTAGGTAAGTAGGTAGAAAGAAGCCTTTCATTTTTATATTACTAGGTATTAAATTTATATGTTCAGTTTCTAAAAAGTTTATGTACAATGTACATACCTATTGTGTTTAAAACAATTTTAAAAAGTATAATTAGTTCACTCTCTGGTCAGATATAGGTCTAAGATCCGGCTTCGGTTGACGTACCCTCGTCGAGTTTCCTGATAAAATTTATTTTTATGCAGTATAATGTGTTATTAAACAAAATGTAATAATAGGGTTTCCGTTCCATATCTCTGCAAGACTATTTTTAATTAAATATTAATAACTTTAGTATTTCTTTAGTTACCCTAATCGGTTTCCTTAAAAAATTATATTTAAAATGTAGTAATAATGTAATGTAATGTAGTTTATAGTTAAAACACGATGATATCTGGTTGCCTTAGCAAAAGTAAGTAAATCTTAGGGTTGTCGTGATTCAATGGTTCCAAAACTACGCAATTGAGCGTGGTGTGACGGAGAAACATTGACTATAAGAAAAGGGCTTAGGCTTAGCCACTATGTAATGAATAAATTATTATCATTTCTTGTCCATGTCAAGCGCATAACTACTAAGTCTTTACAAATTATTCATTTCATTTTTATTATTTATGTCCAACATAATCTATACTATACTGCTAATATAATAAAGCGCAAGAGATTTTTGGTTTTGTTTGTTTGTTTAAACACGCTAATCTTTGGAACTACCAGCCGGATACAAAAAAAAATTATATATGATAGCCGGATTAATAAGGAATAGTATAGGCCATCTAAAATTAAGCTACACATCTCAGCTAGTCTAATATATTGAAATCAAAAATCAAAATCAAAACACTACCACCGGTTCGGAAAACATCCCAGCCATCGAGAAGAACCGACAAGAAAGTCGATCAGGTTTATCTATCATCTTATTTTTTTAAATTGTTTTTACATTTTCAGTAGATTTACAGAGAGGGTATCACATCCAGACATCACATCATTCACGTAATCAGTCACCCTATAATACCCCTTCGAGAATAAAACCAGCTTAACATGATTCTTGAACTTATTATGCGGCAAATCGGTAATGTGCTTAGGAACTTTATATAGAACATAACACAATTACCTAAAAACTTTTATTTATTTTACTAAGTATATTTATTGATAAGTATTGATTTTTGTTACCTAAGTCGGAAGACAAAGAGCTCCCGAAATGCTATAACCGCTTGCGCTGGCGTAATGTTTGTGATACATAAATACATAGAATTATGAACTCGGCGTTATTACTCTATGCATAAATACAATGTTCTACAAAAATATTGGTCCGTAATACATCTAAAAATGTCCGGAATACTCATACCATATGCCTATCTCTTGAATAAGCCACAATCAGGTATTTTGTTACAAAAAAATATTAAAAATTTAAAAGTGATTTATAAGCGTTATTATTAAGCACGGCATATTAATCCTTACGAACGAAAGTGCCTTCGTCATTAAGACAATTTCATGAAGATAAACTTTGCCCTTCATAACATGTTATTTGGACCGTTTGGACGCATAGTTTGGGAGATAATACAAAATTAAAATAATGCAACACATGGCTCGGTGGTGAAGTGTGCGGTGAAAACCATTAAATTTGAATACCACAAGATACTATTATTTAAAATATTGTCTATAGTTAAATATTATGAAGCAACAGTTAATGATTTCTTTTAAATTATACGCGGGTGAAACCGCGAGGCACAGCTAGTAATAATATATAAGTACTTCTAAGTTACCTCTTATTAACGTATTTTATTATTAAAATAATTTGTACGGAAACTCGATGAGTGAGGGTAATTAACGAGAAAAATTTAATTAATTATTATATAATTAAAAATAGCCTTGCTTTCACTACATACCTACGTCACTACAGTTTCAAGAACTTTTTTATATTCTCCTGTGTTATGAATGTTAGCCTACGTTCCTAGTCCATTAATAAAATAACTACTAGATGCAATACGATTAAACATAAATTAAAATATTATCTCTTTTTGTCAATATTGTCATCTCTTTTTTATGTGTCATAAAATAAAATAAATAAGTAAAAACACCTTCAAACTTTCTCTAGAACTGGATTCCTTTTTCGTCACTCAATCTCAATCTATATTACCTATCTGTAGGTATATATATTTACCTACATAAATTAAAAAATGAATGCTGTTCGTTAGTAAGTGCATCACATGATAACATAAGCTTGTGCTTAAGCTAAAACATGTGTCCATCCTATCATGACATATAGCTGCGCATTCGCACATATATTTAAGGTTAACATTAATATATTCCAAATCCTCCAAACCAGATACTAACGTAAAATAAAAAGCGCCCGTTGGTACGTTACACAGGAAGATCTCCATAAAGATATGGAACTACCCTCGGTCGAATCGTAACTACATTAAATTGCTCTCGAGATCGTACTTCGACACCGCGTCGAATCATGCGAATCCGTTAGTGAAAGCCGCCGCGACTTACACCCCGGAACCGAACGTCCCCCGTATAAAGCGTCGGCCAAGTAACATCTTTACCGATTCCGACGATAAAATCGAAGCAATAAACAAGTTCTATTCCACTGTCTCTCAAAACAGAGTGTGCCCGCGCCCACGCCCGTGAAACCACCATTCCCTTTGCAGGGGACGGGCGGCTAACTTCGCTCCCGCACACCCGTCACGTCATCCCTCTCTTGCGGCAACTCAAGTCTAGGTTCGTTCCCTCCACAGAACAAAGAATACATTAGAAGCAGTAAAAGGCGTGTCGCGTCAACCATAATCATATGTAGTTCCACAAACTTGAATTCAGTCCAGCCGTAGTCGTGTTCTAACACTATGACAACTCGGCCGTTTGAAAATCGTTTATCATGGTTTATTTTTCAGTTTTAGAGTGTAAAAACGATGGTAGAAATAAAAATCTTCTAAATGGAGGTATTACATACAGTCGGAGAGTAACATCTTATTAATTAAATATAATCATATTTTAAAGATAAATAAATAGTGGTATAAAACTTCACTAATAACAAACAACCTTAAATTAATAAAAACAAAGTTTATTGACGTGACAACGTCTTATAAATTGGTTTGCCGGGTGACACTTCAAGAAACTGCGTTACGCTCCGCTCACGTTATGCGCTCACAATGAGAGCGAGTGAGAGGCACGCGTCCCTTCCACTCGGGCATGGTTAGCCCGCCTAAGAGCGAGAGAGACAGACATAAAGTCGTTGTCACGTAAAACTTTCGCCCGTATACCGACTTTACAGGCAACCAATTTTTTTTTAATTTAACTAGTGATTTGTTACTACTCAATTAGAGCTCGATGAATCGCTTACTAGTATTATCGACATCGATAAAAATAGAATATTATTTCCGTACCGACGATCAAAGAGCGACGAGGGAGGTGAACACCGTCGTATTGCTGCGTGTCCTGTCAATGAGATACAATGCTACGTGATGCGATACGATGCAGTATGAGATGACACACCTTACACAGTCCGAAGCGCCACAATCAGTCAGACAGCCGACAAGCGCTGCGTGGTGCTGCAGCCAGTTGCGACCTTCCTTATAGAGTCATCAAGTCTCAGTCCAGGATGCCACGCTGGAGTAGGCCTGCACAGTTTGAAGCTGCGTCCGGTGTAGAGGCTCCACTATGTGGAGAGTGATGGCCATTGCAGTAGCGCGAAGTAGGACCACAATTAAGGTGGCAACTCAAACTCTTAAGTCACCAGAAAGCTGACACGGATCATCACACAAAAGTGGTGACAAATGCGATAATACGCTCTAAGGCGGGAACCTGGGAGGTTGCGCTATCATTGCGGTCACTAAATAAGGGCCTTTAGCAGCATAGCGGTGACGATGGGCTCCCAGCTTGTGTAGATTTCGGGGTCACCAAGTAAAGGCGGTTTGACCCATATCACTATTGTAAATTGGTTTAAATATAAATTCAAAGCCAAATGAGAAATCGTCTTGTGTTTCTTAAAAATTGTCAAAACTCAATAAAAAGTTTGTACTTAAAAAGTATGAACGCCACATATGCATGTAGTAATAAGCTGTTATTTTTGCATTACAAACAGACACTTCAATTTTATTAATTGTATAAGTACATACCAACATTTATTTTCACCATAATTATATTTTGTCTCCACTTTTAGGCGCAAAATATTGTAAAGTATAATCTTTCATCATTGATAAATAATTCTCGTAACAGAGTGCCACTACATCCCTATTCGAATAGCATCGACTTTATAGATGCTTTTTAAATAACAACCATAATACAAAGATCTATAGTGAATTAAATGTTTTATAGCGACGTCTAACGTCGTGTAGCGGTACTTGTTGTTAATTTAAACATTGCTGGAGTTTCGAATAAAAAGGTTTATATAGTGATTGTATACAAAATAAAATTAAGCCTTATATTCTAACAGGAGAATTTTATTTTGAATATACACTTCAGGTAACTTAACGCCTTTTGGATTAACATGCTTTGGAATTGTGATTGGTGTTTTATTAGTGGTAGTATGTTTTGTTTGTGTGATTTTGTTGACATAGGTCCGGATACTGTGTTACAAGTGTACCAATTCCAATTTACTATTTATTCGGTGGTTCCCTCGTTGTGGAACCCTTGAGTCTTGCAGCCGCTCGCGCGATACATGTGACACTGTACTTGCAATCACTAGCTACTCACATACATACACAATACACATATTGTGTATATACTCATATAGACAATATGTTCATACACACATGCACACCACACACCTGTACATAGGTTCTGTAAGGGACTTTTTTTTCTTATTTTACGCTACTTAGTGTAGACCATAATTTTAGATTACTAAATACATACATATACATACTATACTATATACATACATATACACATGTTCCTCCCTTCCTCCCAGGAATAACAGCCCTAGCCGAGGCCCGGCCACTTTGGCATCCTTGCGCGCATGTTGCCCACGCTTTTGCGAAGCGCTCGCCCCCGAGTCACGGTGAGGCTGTAAAAGCCGTCAGCGACTCTAGCTTTTAGGACCCTAAGGCTAACAGTATAGTCAGTTCAAAATAAAAACGGTTGGACCGGTGTTTTTGGCGAGATCTCAAACTGGCATTTAGTGGATTTAGTTTTTTATTCATAAATTTGTGTTGTTTGACACTAGCACAGCACTCTTTACTAACATGAAATCTGCGATGCCACAATAACATACCTGAAACTTCTAAAAAGGAAGCCACCATCTTGTTAGGATATTGAAATCGTTATAAGACAGGACACTCTATATTCAAATGTTATTGGCTGTAATGGTCTTCAATAAACCGGACTAGTTGCCAAGTTACAGAGAAGAAGCATGGCAGAAGAACGGCTGGACTGATTTGACTATTTTTTTTAAATGTTATTAAAAATCCAAAGGATACAGTTTATAGGTAAAGAAAAATTTGTAAAGTTACCAGGATAATTGAAAAATTTTGCCAAACTAAAATTGCTTTTTACTATTGGATTTATTTATGAACTCACGATCCTAACTCACGATTCGAACGATGGATATGCGCAATTCCTATTTTGTTTTGATCGTTATGGTTCTGAAAAAGTTTTCATTAAATAAATCTATATAGATGACGCTGCGATAGAGTTAGTTATTAGTTATTAATTATTGGAAAAGGCAGAACAACGTCTGCCGGGCCAGTTAGTTGTTAATAATAATGTTGTTTCTTAGGAATTAAAAATCGAAACCACCTATTCAGTGAAGAAGCAGTAGTATTCTCAAAAGCGCAAGATTAATAAAACAGAAACATTGGGGAGCCGCAATTAAACCAAACAATAAAAATAAAAGACTAAATAAAACCTTGATATATTCGTAAATCTAATTAAGATCTTTTGAATAAGTAATTGCGCTCATAAACACGAATAACAGACTAACGAACGAAAAAATAGGTATATTTTGTAAGATCAACTACATATTCCCTAGTTCCTAACCTACCTATACTTTTCATAGCCACTGTTAGATAAGGCACAAATTTTAAATTCAATAAATGACGTAAGACATCGATTCATCATCGCCTCCTCTTTAAGAATGATAAGTAATTTTATCGTGTTTTACGACTTAAACTTATTATGAAAATTTGAAACTTTTTCAAAAGAAATAGCCATCTATTATATAATATAGAATTTTTTATTTGGTCTTTAATACATTTTTTGAGTAGGAAGTTCTAATACCACTAACGTATGGTATAATAATTGTGACGTTTTTTCAAAACACTTAATATGAGTAACATCATACATGAGTCAATTTACATGATAAACTTCTAGTGTATAGTAAATTCCTAAAAGGAAAACATGTTAAAATCAAATACGTCTGTTCAATTACACGAGTTGTTGAGCGACATTAGTATATACATAATTGTGATAATTATGTTAGCACAACTCGCTAATTTAGGGGCTCAGACTCGCTCATGGCTCTTGAAGTAACACCGTCCTATTGACCTAAAGATCTCACCTGTCCATCAAAATAAACAATTTTATTTATCGTACTTACACTGTGGGAACATATTCCTCAGGAAACTCGTTTCTTGTGTACACGTAGAGCAAGCAGGTCTTTCCGACCATACCGTCACCGACCACTGTTATCTTCAGTCTCTTCGTCGTCCCCATGATGCGTGCCGCGACATCCGATAAATTCACAAACACAAATTCACAGTTCACAGTAAGTCACAATGAATGTATTGTCTTAATAGTTCACAGCCCGTGATAACTGTTGCTTTTAGTGTCGGACCAACCCGACCTTACTTCGATACTTAACAACTCTTATCAACAGTGATATAATGATCTTATCAGTCTTATAGAATAATTCGCGATAGTGAAACGATTACGCTTAAAACAATGCGCGTGCGCCGTGTCGCTGTTCGATGCCAAGTGATTCAATCGTTCAACTCAGTTTGGTTGCGGGGACGGACGCGACGCGAGGTGCGCTAGCAGTTAACGTGCGGTATGAGGCGTCAACGTCATTTAAATGCGCGTTTGAATACTTTGAATCTTTACGAATGTTCGTAATTAATTCTATGAACGTCTCTCGTCCAAACCTCAACAACTACTAAATAAATTACCGTCACACGACACACACACACACATCCGTATCGTTTGCTATTCAAGTCCACAGAACGTCATGCGTTACCGGTAACATGGAAGTAAGGATAAAATTCAATATCTATTCAATTCAAAAATTACTTTAGAAGCATTAATTAGGTAAATAATTTCTTAGCATATAGTTACACTCATAATGAATGATAATTAGGTAGTTCCCAGGATTGTTTATCAATTTTATTTGTAAATAAATTTTAAAATAAACAAGTGAACGTCTATTAACGTATTTTCATGGTGTGTTGAAGTGTGTTCACTCCTAACCCGAATCCGATGCGTATTTTCTTTCGCACTTAGCAGTTTAGCACTCATACTGTGCGATACAAATTAGAGCGTGATCAAAACAAAATCAGTCACTTATCTGTATAATTTAAATTGTACTATATTACATCAGATAAACGTTAATTCCTTAGTAAGTACCTAATTATCCAAAGTAATACATGTGATCTATCTACCTTTCCTTTTTGTTTTACTCTGATTTTAACATTTCCGTATGTAAAAAATGTAAATCAAATTTAACTAATAAATACTTTATTGCACTTTGTGCTTTGTAATTTTGTTCACTGGTGAGCTTTTTGCATAAAGCATTTTCTTCCAACTAACCAGCGTTATTGTGGAAAAAGTATTATCGTCTGTATTTACTCTAACCCAATATGAACGCAAAAGCCGTAAGATGGCTTTTTTTGGATGATCTGCAGTGTAGTTGTAGTACAGTTTTTTAGTAAACTTTATAATTCACTAAAGATACCTACCTACCTGTATTTATTTCGAAAACTAAATCTGATATAATTTATGAAAAAGTCATTTACCTATCATATGCTACACATTTGATCATTTAAAAGTTTACAGTCACTTGCAAGAAACTTCCATTAAGATTTAATGCTGCCATTATAACTTTAATCCTCCATTAAACACTGATCTGCATTGCCAGAACATCTATTAACAGGACTA
Organism: Saturnia japonica; assembly: GCA_033032175.1. Classification (NCBI taxonomy): domain Eukaryota; kingdom Metazoa; phylum Arthropoda; class Insecta; order Lepidoptera; family Saturniidae; genus Saturnia; species Saturnia japonica. The sequence continues at coordinate 10,116,782 of CM065307.1, forward strand.
GTTTAAAGACACGTTAAAATTAATTTTCAATCTGTCGAAGACGAACGTACTTTATTTTGACACTTCATTTGTTAAATTTTAATGACGGATAAATAGCCCATTAGCAGTCCGTTACGAAGGTAAAAAGCATTTTTTGATGTGTTTAGTATCCTTCTCACTTTTGTGATATGTCTCGAATATCACTTTCATCTCTCTAATCGTTAGATGAAAAGTTATCAAATTACGCGACGCGAGCTAAGCGCGCTATTCGTAACTATGAAGTTACATTAGTTACATATAACATGCCATCACGCTTGTATCCCTGAAGTGTTAGGCAGAGGTGTACACCCACAATTTAGGTCCCATGTAATATACCATCGCATGCCAGCCTATTGCCATTAATCGGGCACAAAAACTCCAAGCTACTACAGAGAATTTCATAGAAAAACCCAATAGCACTTTGCTCGATCTGAGAATCGAACCTAAGACCTCGAGCATACCAGTCGCGTTTAGGACCACTAGGCTAATGAGGCAGTTATGAAGTTATGAACTTTCAATATTATAGCGATAAACTCTTCATTCGGCTATTTTAAACATATAATACACCACTTTGTAGGTAAATTGTACCTATGCGAATCTGGGGCGGGTCGCTAGTAAACTAAAAACATTGACATCACTCGAATCAAGTACAAGCAAACCATGAGATGGTCGAGTTTAAATTGTCCTGAAAAATCTGTACATTCTACGGACTACGGAGTTACGAGAAATAATTATGTTATTACACTTTAGTGTAATTCTAATTAACCAGGTACTTACTTATATTCTTTTTAACAGACTTCAAAAAAAGACAGGTTACTCAATTCGAATATACCAATTTTTTTTTTTAATGGATGTCCAGCCATAAGTTCTGTTTATGAATCGATTTTGATGATTATTTTTTCGATTGAAAGGAGATACCTCCGAGGGTGGTCCCGTCGTAATTTCATTGGCATTGGACCTCCAACTTCGAAAATATACAAGGGGAACTCTTAAAATTAATTGAAGTTGGTTTTCTTTTTTTCTTAAAAATTGTCTTTTATTTAAATGATATATTTTATCACGTTAAAACACGTAGTTTCCGCGAAACAACAGTATTTTCATGTGGACGACACCCGGACTCATTCTATAAATAAATATTATTTGATCAGTAATTTATTTATTAAAGTGACCAACTTAACACGTTTTTTAACCCGATTGCGAAAAAGAAGGGTTGTTTTTCGAGCATATGTATGTATGTTAGTTGTTTGTCTATTTCTTTGGCACGCTCTGTAGCCTAAACGGCTTGATGGATTGTAACATACGAGGTGTCGTTAAATTCGTCTTAATTGTGGGAATAAAATAGGCTATATAATATTTAAGAATGTACCAGGTCAGGAAATCAAATTTAAAGTATAAATATAAGAAAAAAAATTACTAAAATTTTGTTGCAGTCGGGTTTCTTTCTTACTTTTTAATAATTTAGCTTGTTTAATAAAATTCAATAGCCGTTATATTTAAGGGTGATCACCGGTTTGCCGAGACAACAATCAGTCAGGTTATTGAAAACGTATTAGGTAAAAGAAAAGAAAAAACAGTTAAAGATTTTTAATCCAACTTTTAGATTATTCATTCTTAGTTCAACCTAACGTTTAGTTAAGTAATTCTAAAAAAATCTAATTCTAAATAAGAGTCCTTCGAGATATAGTAATTAGTAACACAGAAATCTTACAATATTATAAGTAGATTACAATTGCTTGGATAACGATAATCTCTAACTCATGACTAAGTATTTAAATCGATGTTTATATTTTTGAATACACACACGAAATACCCATTTATCGTCTGGTATACCCCGTATGGATCATTTTACATCACTTTAAAGGAAAAATAAACATATTTACTATTGTTAGTAAATGTTTAGAGAAGTTAAACCTATCACGGTCGCCACAAATGGTTGTGATTTAAAACCGCCGTTTTTCCCGTTATTCATTCATAATATAAATTGGTGATGTAACGATCTTATTTTTCTACATAATACTGCAGACTAGTCTGCATCTGTAAATTTGTTATTCAATAAATATAATCGAATTAACGGCCCTAAACAATTTACGTATTAATGTACCTATATAATATTCGCAAGTGCTTATTGGTATCACTTGTTTTATTATTTGTATTGTTAAACATTTCAAAAGTCATGCAAACCTTTATTTAACTTTTTGTGTTACGTTAGCAGCCAAAGGATTAATCGATACATTTATATCCATTCTATCCAGATAAATATAGTAATCCAAGAAGAGAAATTTTAACACTAAACAGTATCTACCCACTTAAATGATGATTAACACGGTCTAAGAAAAAGTTTTTTTTCTACAAATTCATCGTCACGAGCATTGTACTTAACACTTCGCGTTTAGTATGAGAAATCTGCAGTAGTAGAGGGTAAAATAAAAATCCGAAAATAAGAAAATATTGTATTCTTAAAATTATTCAAAGATTTTGTGCGCAATGGCTCGTATACACGAATCGCTACAAATCACGTTTTGGAAAACAATACCGCTAAAATGATTTAATTTACACTCTGTTGTATAAGTTGAATTAATCGCTGGATCAAGAAATCTTTTCTATAAGACAAGGTAATATTTATTTCAATACAATTTTAAGTCAGAATTGTTTTACTATTTTGGCTTGAACTTAAACTTAATTTTTCAGATTTAATGAACAATAATTCCAGGAATTGAACTTTGTAATGAAACATTTGATTGCAAAGTAATGTCACTCCAAGGGGAATAAAACAAAAAAAAAATTATTAATAAATTGGTTAATCATTAATCATTATTATAATTACTATAATTTAGGCAGTGAGATATGCTAAATACCATGTTACATAAACCATAACAAAACCTAGCAAGTGCTCTATGTTATGAAACTAGTTGCTACTACAGATTTAATATATTATAATTATATACTATATCTATGGTTGCTACATGAACCTATCTCGTGTCAATAATCATACTTATTAAATGTAATATACACAAATATTACTTTTACGTTGTTTTTATTTTTTAGTATTTTATACACCCAATAGCATTTTTTTTACCTAACATAAATAATTTTCAAAAGCGGACCGGACCTATTTTACGTCTATGTGCTCTCCTGTAAAATATAGTTTGAAGTCTTTACTAGGTTTTGAAATGGGACAGCAGCTTTGAAGTGTTCGTTTTATCTACCAATAATCTATGAAAAATTACAAAGGCACATTGTCATCACTAAAATTACTATTTTAATTAACGGTATATTATTATTTAATTAATGCTTATTACTAAATTTATTTCACTAACAAGCTGTTGTCCGTTTTCACCGTAATAGTAGTATTAACATATTAATAACACTAAAGAAATCATCACATTATTTATCACATTTAAATTATTATCAGTCATATTAAAATCAACAAACTTTTCATTTAAACTTGACTAACTTATTTTTTCATATAAAATGTAGCTTAACATATAAAGCTCAAAGAATTAGTTTTGCATATCATATCTTCAAAATTAAACATTTGCCGAACTATTGATTAGAATGATTATTCTGGTTTATGTGTATGGTAGTACAAGTAAATATAATTTTAAATTTTTTATTATAAAATGTTGAAGATTTTTTTGTTGATTTTATCTTATTTTTTGGTTGATCATTGATAAACTAAAGCTTATAATTAAATTAAGTAAAACCATGAAATATCGAAGATTATCTGTTGTATTTTATTTTCGGTCCTTAAGTTGCAAATGATCAAGTCCTCCAAGCAAAATGTCCTCCTTAAGATTAATTAATTCATGTAATAAATCCTGATTTACTTTCTGCAGTGTTGTTATTGTGGCTTGTTGTTTTTTCATTCTTTCTTTGAGTTGGAACAAAGATGTTTCACATGTTGCGGTACATGGATTTGCTCCTATAATAAACAATAAATTGAATTATGAAAATGTTCAAAACACTCTCAGATTGGAGGTGAGCAAACAGTTGCAAACAGCAAAAAATAATTATTCCTCAATCATATTCTGCATGGTGCTCAGTAATTACAAAACATTATTAAAACACTTCATTCTACCCTAAGACCTTAAGACATTGATAACTTCTATCCACAAATCGGGGTCCTTACGAATGTCATATTTTGGATTGATGGTTGCGAATGTTTGAAATGTAAATACGAGTACAAATAACCAGAAAATGCATAAAATAAATCTGAGTTTGGCCTTAATTGTCATTGTTATTAAGTTTAAATTACAATCAAATTAAATGTACTTATATCTATTTGTTTATGGTTCCAAATTAAATTATTGGTTTTTTTGTTTGATTCGAACAACTGTTTTTCATTTTGGCACGGGGTTTGGGTTGCATCTGTCATTTACATTAAATACAGTGCTGTTTTCAGTTAGATCATATCTAGTGGGTATTGCGAATTTCATAATGGGCAAAAACATTGAACAAAGACTTTGTCTTAAATTTTACATCACCAATGGAATTTCGTGTTCGGAGACACTGAAAATGTTACAGAAGGCTTACGGTGCATCGACAAAATCGACAAAGTCTTCAAAAGTGGTCGAGATATGCTGGAAGATTTGCCTTGCCCTGGTAGGCCCTCAACGTCTTCAACTGAAGTTAACATAGTGTTAGCGACGCATAGGGCTAGGCGTGATGATTTAAGAGATAATATTCATATTTAGTTGTAGATATTAGATGCTAGGCTTAAGAAATGAACAATTATATTTGAAAAATCATTGATTTACTGTTTCTGTATTAAAGAAATAAAGTGTAGGTATTTAAAGATAGTAACTATGTAGTAATAAAGCTTATAATTTCGTAGGAGTAGCATAGAACCGTACTGAACATATATTTCATTGATAATCTTTGTTTTAAACCAGTTATGTTTAATGTTTGTGATTTTATAGGAATAGTTAGGCTTATGTGTGAACTTTATCGTGCTTGTAATGTTTATAATTCATACATAACGTGTTTATAGGCCGTTTTGTGTGTAATGTTTAACGTTTTATATTTATGAAGTTTACTAATCCTTAATGTTATATTGTGTGATTTAGGTAGATATTAAATGTTCTTAATAGATTTGAATAGGTTTTGTAACATTCCAATAAGAATCTTGTGAGATATTAGCTAATTACGTGAAATTGTAATAATAATAATAACAGAATGGGCGCGACGCGCAACGCCACAAGCCGTGTTATACTATAGTCGACGCATTATGAACTGAGGCTTCGGGACATAAATTATATTTATCTGTCGCTCGCACTTACAGGTCTTATAGAGAGGTGTAGTTATGTGTGTAAGAATTGTAGAGGTGCATATCGATAACGGGATAGGTACGATCGATAAAGTATTAATAGGAATAATTTTTGTTTTTAATTTGTAAAATAAAATGTTTGTTTCGACGTAATCATAGAGAAACTGTATAGATCGTAATGTAACCCCGAAAGGGCCGGTTTTATCTTTTTGGTGTTCGTGTGTGCCATTATCTTCGAGAAATCTTTCACCCGCCAGACACCCAGTTCACTTAGTTTTTCGAAGCTACGCTAACGCCACGCCTCCATGTAGGTACCTCACTGCGTGTGTACCTTTGATGTTTCGCTCTCTTCACGCCTGGTAGGTTCGGGTGCGAACAGTTGGCCGCACGTAGTGAGTTGGGCTTGCGTACACTGGTTTGCAGCTCTCTGCTGATTACCGTAGTACGTATTCGCCGTGGTACCAAGTTCAAGGGTTGGTCGGTCGCCGCGCCCCGCTGCACTCACGCTGTGCAAGCCCGCTTGGTACTATCATCGTTGGCGTAGCATATTGTTACGGGCAAACCGTTTACACCCGTTTTACATAGCAAAAGTGAAGGAAATAGTGACTCAAGATTTTTATAAAATTTGAGAGTGATAGCCGCTGAACTTCCTGTGCCTCAACGACTTATGAGTCGATCCGTATCATTTTAAATAATTACTTGAAATATGTTATCGCTCGGCTAGTCCCGAAAGACCTGAATTTCCTCCAAAACCTCAATCGCATAAGAGTCACTGAGGACATGCTAGAATGAGTCAATTCCGACCTAACATTCATTTTTACTGGTGACGAGATGTGTGTTTACGAGTTTGACATGCAAACTAGTCAACCAGCTTCGGAGTGGCGCCTTCCAACTGAACCGAAACAGAAAAAATCACGCCAAAAATCGATCCAAAGTCAAAGTCATGTTACTTTGACTATTGCAGTGTTGTGCACTCGGAATTCTTACCAGAAGGTCAAACAGTAAATAAAGTATATTATTTGAGCGTTATACGGCGTTTAAGTGAGCAAACTCGAGGAAAAAGCCAGATTTGTGGAATAAAAATACTTGGATTTTGCACCACGATAATGTGCCTTCTTACAAGGCCATCATTGTAAACGAATTTTTGACCATAAACTCAACAGATACCATCGAGGAACCGCCTTATTCACCAGATATGGCTCCAGCCGACTTCTTTCGTTTTCCTAAACTGAAATTACCAGTTTGTGGCACCAGTTTTCATTCGGTAGAAGACTTATAGGAGAATTCAAGAGGAGAACAACACTCAATTCCGGAAAAAGCATTTAAAAAATATTTTCATGATTGGATTATTTGTTGTTGTAAGTGTATGGATTCTGAAAGAGCATACTTTGAAAGCGATAAAATAAGTTTGGATGATTATTTAACATTTTGTGTATTATTAATCTTTTCCCCATACTTTATTTGACAAGAGTTTTTCTCTAATAAGCAATTTCTTAGTTATTTAAAAGTATTTTTTTTTCCACCAGTTAAGAGGGTTTATCTTGAGAGAGGCTTGTTTTTCCTTCAAATATGTCTTCAGTTTTGCTTTGATTTCACACAGCATCGTGTCTTCAGGACCTGCTTGCTCAACAAAGGCTTCATTGCTTGAGAAATTCAGAACCACTCACTATGCACCCACATTCAATTTGCATTAAAATATTTGATTGCAAGTGTTAAAGTGAATGTTTAAAATGATGCGAATCTTTCACACATGCAAATGCGAACATTACTAACGTCCCCACCACAAACATTCCAACACCATAATACTTAATACTTAACAAGTTTTCTAAGTGTAATTGAAATTAATAGTATGTTACCTTTAATTCTAAGTCTATCCCGTAATTTTTCATTGTCTAACTTGAGTCTTCTTAATTCATTGCGAAGGCTTCTTTCATTTGTATCTGTATGTTTGGTCAGCTGCACAAGTTTAGCTTTAGTGTTTGATAGTTTTTTCATCATTACATCAGAATGATCTGATATTCTTTGTGCTGATGCTACACATGCTTTAGATTCATTTTTCTCAAAACTGATCTTATCCTTTAATTTAGTAACTAGACCCTGAGAAAAAATTATTTATTAATTATAGTTATAAACCAGGAATTAATTTATATAATTAAACAGTGTTACAAGTTATTGTATTTTTTTTCAAAAAAAAAATTTACTAGAAAGTGGAATGAGAAGCCAATAGAAAAATGATTTTCATTAAAAAAAAAATTGTGCCAAAATACTAACCACCTGTCACTATAATTATGTTTAGTTAAAACCTATACAGTTCTTAGTTTTCCTTGTGAAAATAAAATAAGAAACATATTGAATGGGAAATAATTTATGTAATTTTGTTTTAAAAAGTAATGAATTTAGGCCTGATTTGAGGCATAGATCTATAGTGGCAAAATGTAAAAATTAATTTTAATATATTTAAACATTTTTTTATACATAAAAAATAATGAAAACTTAATTTATCTTAGTTTCTCCTTAGATGTATGCACAAATGGAAGTAAAATATTTAATACTATAATAATACAACACTAAACTGTCAAAAATAAAGCGAAAATTGTGACAATGACCAACTTGCAAACCAGCTGGTTTCCAAAACTTTCACCAGGTGAAGAGTTCACTGAGTTACCTCATGGCAGGTCTACCTACACTGTATAACTTTATGAGGTTGTCACTTGAGAATTTTTTTGGTTTAATATAAACTAAATCTATCAATATTTCAATATATAGTAATAGTGAAATCATTATAAGTAATTTCAGACACTATTAAACTACTTTTATAAACATAGATCATATGAAAATGATCCTCACAAATCATTAAGTTGTCAAAAATGTATGCTTTACAGGGTAGTAATTTAACTTGTTTCACTTTTTTTTTTAATCACGAGAGCTATGTACTTAAAATAAGACTAGAAACTTTATTTATTCAGCATTTATATTAGGAACCACAACTGCCAATTTTCAATATTTTTTTTATTTGATACAAGCTGACTTGTAGTAAATGGTAAATAAAAGTTATGCATAAAATAGTAAAAGTATAAAAGTTAAAAAAATTTGAAAGTCCCAGAAAGCGAACTGATATGAATTTGAGATTACCATAGATATACAGAATAATATACATAAAATATTAAAGATAAAACTTAGCTCACATTCAACTGTTTATTGTTTTGTTCAAGGATGTAGTTCTGCTCCATTAATTTGTCTGCCTTTTCTGTGACGTTTTTATGGAAATGAAGCATTGTGAACACCGAGTTAATGAATGTTACAAGAGATGTTGTTGTTAATGTGTTATTATTAATGTCTATATACGGATTAAAAATAAAATTTATGTTCATTAAACCCAATTCCTGAAAAACAAATCATAATAATAATTAAATTCATTTTACAAGGTGTCTTTCAACAGCGATTAAGCAAAATAGATGTAATGTAACGCACATTACACCTATTTAGTTTAATAGTTTTTGTTTATAATGGTACACAATATAATTTAAACGTGACAAAATAAATTATAATTTACCTCGCTTATTCCGATAAGACATTCTTTAAAGTTATTTTGCGTGCATGGCTCGAATGCCGAAGCCTTTTTAAACTTATAATTTCGCAGAAGTTCTTTTACTTCCTCGTCTAAAGTATCAAAATTAGTAAACGAAGTCATGTAGAAATCCGATTGTTTCAAATAAAATTTAATATATACCCAACAAAATACAGAAATGACGGATAAACAAATACAGTGAAATAGTTAAAGTTTTAACGGAAACAGGATTGCCACTTGCCAGGGCTCAGTGTATTCGACTAATTCCGGAGATTAGCGTGTTTGAATAAAATAACAATAAAACTCTACCGGTTTATTATATTATAATAGTATAGATGAATTAGTTCTTCTAGAACAGTTTCTAATTTACTTATAATATTTAATCTTCGTAATCTAGGTACATAATTATAAAGGTATCTAGAGCCCTGGGGTGAGTTGGTAGATCTACCGATTTTCATTTTGCAGTTATAAATTTCTACCAACTTTGGCATTTCATCTACCAATTTTCTAACATGTAGGTTGGCTACACCGAGATAAATGTCTATTTGTAGGGATGAACGATACCAGTCAGGTATTGATACTTTTACTCGATATAGTACTGACAGGAAAGAATCGGTTACTACTCTGTATCAATGAAAAAGTAACGATACTAACTCGTATCGATAATTACATATTAAGTAGTTTATTTTTCTATGAACCAAAGACCAGTAAAAGCAACAATACTTTTATGTTTCAATTCACATTGAAAGGTAAAAAGTCTGATATATCCGTAAAAAGTCTACTCTTTCCAAAAACGCGGTTTCTAGAAGCTGAGATTGTCGAACCTGTTTTCGTTGTCGAACTAGAGAGGATTTTTTACAAGCTTTTTAAATATTTGCTTTAAAGTTTTGTGAATGGGTCCACATACAACGTGGAAATAGTAAGGTTTTTTTTTTTTTTTATATAGAACTGAATACACTGTTAGCCTTAGGGGCTCTATCGTCAAACAGAGCCGCTGCGGCTTTTACAGCTTCACCGGACTTGGGGGCGAGCGCTTAGGGCACTCAGCCGCGAAAGTTTGTGACGACCCGCACGAGGGTGCCAGAGTGGCCGAACCTCGGCTCGGGCGATCGTCGCGAATGCGAAAAAGTCGCGATCTAGCTAATTCCCTAATCTTATGAGAATTCGAGCTATCTAATATATACTCATATGCACGTTCCCCTCCTCCTGGGAGGAAGGAGTGGACCATGCGTATGTGTATTTGTTAATCGGAATGGTTTTTCTACACTAACTAGCGCAAAAAAAGAAAAAAAAAGGTCCCTTACAGAACCTATGTACCTGTGTGGTGTGCACGTGTGGTGTTCATACGTGTGTAATGTTGTGTGTGGGTAACTAAGTGTTGCACGTATAGTGTTACTTTGTGTCGCGCGGGCGGCTGCCTGACCCAAGGGCTTCACACCGAGGAACGGACCTAGGCTTGGGTTGCTGCTAGAGAGGGTGGACGTGACGGGTGTGCGGGAGCGAAGTTGACCACCCGTCCTCTGCGGAGAGAATGGTGGTTACGCGGGCGTGGGCGGTGGCACGCTCTGTTCGGAGAGACGGTGGCGTAGAACGCGTTAGATTTTTCGGTTTGGTCGGGCGGGTCAGTGAATATATTACGCGGCCGGCGTTTTCTCCGGCAGGCGTTGGGGTCGGGCCCATACGAAGCTGCCGCTTTTATTAAGGGATTCGCGTGGTTCGACGCGGTGTCGAAATAAGAGCGAGAAAGGTGTTTGGCATAGGCATGTTTCGAAGGAAGGTTCATATCTCTATGGAGATCCTCCATACGAACAAACCAGGGGGCGCCGGTAAGGCGGTGAAGAAACTTGTTCTGGATGGCTTGTAAACGTTCCCAATTATATCTTGACATATGTGCGAACGCAACGCAGGTATATGTCATAATCGGTCGGATACACATCTTGTAGAGCGTAAGCTTGTGTCTCGTGGACATTTTGCTTGCAGCACATAACAGAGGATGCAATCGGGCGAGGGTCCAGGCGGCCCTTTTCCTAACCAGAGTGATGTGGCGTATAAAGGAGAGTCTACTATCTAGGGTTACACCTAGATATTTGGTCATCTTTTCCCAGGGGATCGGATTACCGAAGAGTTCAAGGGGATGATCCTTGAGTTTTTGCGGTATCTGTGTGGCGGTTTGGTCGAAGAGCACCGCTGCGCTCTTCGTGGGGTTTATGGCTATTCGCCAGTCGTTAAACCACTTCCCGAGAGTGGTCACGGCTCTTTGGATTATATATTTGAGGTTTCTCGTTTGCCTTTGAGAGGAGTATATGACTATATCGTCAGCGTATAAGCCTACTTCAACTTTCGCTTGAAGTTCTGACGTACAGATTGAAGAGGCTAGGTGCCAGGATGGAACCTTGGGGGACGCCTGAGCATATGGGATGGGGTGTGGATAGTTCACCTTCCACTCTGTAGCGAAAGGTGCGGTCTTTGAGGTAATCGCGGATGATTTTAACTAATCTATCGGGGACTTCGCGGGAGTACAGCTTATAGACTAATCCTTCGTGCCAGACCTTATCAAAGGCCTTGGCTACGTCGAAAAGACTGCCAGTGTGCGACGGGGTTTAGATAACTCGGAAAAGTTAAACAAAATGTGCTCCGTGAAGCGGTGCATTTGATGAGTGCAAGAATGTCTAGCACAAAAACCGAATTGCTCAGGTGGGTTGAGGTTTTTCTCCTCTATTACGGATTTGAGACGGTTCAGAAGGATCCGCTTATAGATTTTACTTAGGGTATTTAGAAGGCTGATAGGGCGGTAGCTGTCGGGAAGCGACGTGCTCTTGCCGGGCTTGTGAATACCTATGACAATGGCCGTTTTCCAGACGGCTGGAAAATGGCAGTTGGCTATGGCTACATTGAATATGCAGACCAATAGAGCTATGAGGTGATCGGGAAGAAGTTTGAGTACTTCGTTCCTGATCCCGTCAGGGACCTGGTGACTTTCTAAGCTTAAGGCTTTTGAGAATGGCAGAGATCTCCTCAGAAGTGACTGGGGACAGGGATTCTGATGCCGGGAGCTTATTCAGCTCCCCCACGCGGGCTTCGATGTCTCTGACTCGGTCGGTGTTCTTGACGCTGTTCGGGGAGCACTGGCTCTCCAAACAAGCGGCAAGGCACTCCGCCTTGTCGATGGTATCGAAAGCGGGTGTAGTGCCGGGACCCCTTTCGAGAGGGGGCATGCGAGGTTGGGGGTCTATTGTAAGGGCGTGGGCTACTTTCCAATAAGTCAGATGTGACGGCCTTAGCCCTTCGACTAAGGTGTCCCATCTGTGACTTTTGAGCTCGGTTATACGGGCTTTAACCGCTCTCTGAAGTGCGCGTAATCGTGCGCGGTTTGCATCGGTCGGATAAGAGTCATGCGCTCGAGTCGCAGCGTTCTTCTCCGTCATCAACGCTCGCACGTCGGCAGGGAATACAAAGCGGCGATCGCGATCGCGATCGGCGAGGATAGGACTTGGAGGTGGTCGACTAGGGAGTCGATCGCGAGATCTACGTGCGCAACTTACTCCAATACGTCTGGGACCCTAACGAGACTGGGCGAGGACTGCCTATCCGCGAGGTAGTGTTTTAATTTTGCATAGTCAACCGTTGTGACTGTAGGAGGGCTGGAGTCATCTACTTGTCCTAGCTGTAGGATGACCAGGCGATGGTCGGAGTCGAGTTCGTGTACGACCCGAATGAGTCGTACTTGAAGCGCGATATTTTTCAGGAGGGCTATGTCAAGCACTGTCGGTGTACAGTGATCTTGAAAGTGAGTGGGAGTGGGAGGCGCTATGACGTCAAAGTTTAACTCGTCCGACAACCCTTCGAGAATAACCCCATTGCTGGAGTCTCTCCAATTGTTGAAGGACGTGTGTCCACTGTTGAGGTCACCTGCGATAATGACCGATGTGCCGAGCGAGAGTAGCTTCTCTAGGTCAGACCTGAGAGTTACTTTCGTCGGTGAGAGGTACACGGATACGATCGTTATGGACGGATGATCGGTCATTCCTAGTCTACACACGGATACTTCCATATTGGTAAGTATCGGAGGATCTATCGGCATGCAATACAACGAGCGCTTGTAGTAAATGAGAGTGCCACCCCCTCGGCCGTCACGGTCATATCTAACAATGTTATAGTTTGCGATACTCGGATTGCGTTTACCACGCTTTAAGAGCGTTTCCTGTACTAAGAGAACGTCTATTTGGTGATCTTTAAGATAAGTCGCGACGAGATCACGCTGCGGATATAAGTTCCGCGCATTAAAAGAGGAGATGTTTACACCTCTCGGCTTGAGCCTAGCCATTGAGAGGCCTGAGGTTGGCGGCTTCGCGATCGAGACGCTGTAACGTCTCTACGAGCCGGGGAAAGGCAGCTATGGTTTCGACGAAACCGTACTGCTCCATATGGGCCTTGTATGCGAGGACCTCCCGTATCTCATGCTCACGAAGGAGCGATAGCATGAGGTCGTCCATTGTAGTGGCGCGGGGCGCTGAAGCGCGAGGCGCGGGGATGTCTAAAGCCATGAGGGGCTGTGGTTTGGGGGCCCATGCGTTCTGAGTCGAACGCACTGGTTTGGGCTGCACCTTGGGTGCGGGGGGGGCGTACGGTCGCCTGAGTGCGGCGGGGGCAGGGAGGGACGGAAACACCTCTGGATTGAGCGGAGGTTGCGCTTGGGACCCTGAGGCGGGGGGTGCCCGCTGAGAGGCAGCCTGCCAAGGGCGGCGGGGGTGCGTGGTACGCAGGGCCTTGGGGCATCCGCGATAGTTCGCAGGATGTCCCTCCTCCTTGCATAGTACGCAGCTCGGGGGGGTTGTAGAGTCACGCTGATGCGTACACTCCCTGGTTGGGTGGTCCTCGAGGCACTTAACGCACTTCGGACGAAGGAAGCAGTTGCGAGCGGATTGTCCGTACAACTGGCAGTTGTGGCATTAGGAGGGCTTCGAATTTTTGTATGGAGGCTCTACGGATATTCCGGAGAGCTCGCATACAGTTTCTAATTTAAAGATTTTTTTGCCCTCAGGCGTTTTGTCTAGGATTAAAACGAGCATTGGAAGGGCTCGTTTGTCTTTATTGTACATCCGATGTACCTCTCGGATGGGGAATTTTTGTTCTTCAATGGAGGCAAAGACTTCCTCGGGTTTGATCTCGACAGGGATACGCCGAAGCACTACCCGTAGGACTCGCTCCTCTTTGAGGGCGTAAGTGTAGTAGGGAATGTTCCTACTACGGAGGAGGGTGGTCAGTTTGCGATGGCAGTTTGGCGTGCTCATCGTCAGGGAGATACCTGTTGCGATATTACGCGCTTTGTTGTAACCTATTTTTAGCGTTTTAAGCTCATTGGTGAGCTTTGTCCAGACAGTTTTATCATGGATTATAATTGGAGGGGGTCTTTGCTTTTTACCGACGACCGGTTCGTCTGTATTCGAGGAGGGTGCGGGGGCGGCAGGAGCCGTTTGCCGTTTTCGTTGTTTTTGCGTCATTGTCCGCGGCAGCTTCGGTCGGGATTATGACCGGTTCTCGGAAGTGGAGCGAGAATTCCATTTCGGAGGAAGGGGTTGGGCTTACTGGTGCGTCCATGTCTATTTCGACTGGAAGGGCCGAAAAAGAGTTGGACAGGGATGTCGATGTTGTTGCCGTGGGGGCAACGGGTTTAGCGGGGCGGCCATAGGGACCGGGGGTAAAAGATCGCTGTTGCGATTTCGCTCGGGACTTAATAGGGGCGTGGCTCGCGCTTGTGAGGTTAGTGGGGTGGGGGTACTCGGTCGCAGGTACCGAGGCTGGCCGCGTGAAACCGGGTGGCGCGGCGGCGAGTGAGATCGCGGCGGAGGTGGAGGGGATGGCGTGCGCGGCTTCCGCGCTCTGATTGGTCGATGGCGAACGTAGCGAATCCGCCATCTGTGACCTACTTATGTACTCATTACTGAGCTCGGGCATGTGTAAGGACATGAAATTTACTAGGCGCTGGTTTTCGGCTTCCAGCTGCCTAAAACGTACTTCTAATTCCGCGAGTTTTGATTCGGCCATCGCGGTGGCGGTTTGGAGGACGTGGGAGTGAATTTATTCACCTCCCTGCCTGGAGGGCAGGGGGGTACGCCGAATGAGTTTAACGGGCTATCCGAGCCCGGAGCAATGAGACCTGTGTGTCACGGTGTAATGAAACACAGGAAAAGGACCTATCGTTTCCCTAGGGGAGTCCCTAGCAGTCTCGTGGCAGAGGACGCAGGCCGGTAAAAACCGTGGCTCCGCCCAGTCACGAGGATGGATGGTAAGGATAGGAAAGGTTGGGTAGGAGACACCTGTGGCTTAACTATGCAAAAAGGCAAAGGCTAAGATTCCCAGGCCCGTCCGAGTTATCGTTTACCTCAGAAGGAGGTAACCGGAGAGCGCTCGGGTCACGCCCCGTTCGTCTTCGTTAACACCGCTAGGTATCCGACGAACGACCACTAAACCGTGGATTTTCGTGTCTTTGAAACAAGATTCGCGCTGAAAAGCGCGTTTGTTGTCGTACTGAGAAGTACGGTTTTTTCGTGTGCACCGAAGTGCTACACGAAATGTGCGAGCGAGATGGCGCTATGCTCGCAACGAGTACCTAGATACTCGCTGCACAAGAATAACACCGATCTCACTATAACACGCGGTATGAAAAGCTTAAAAAACTAGCTTAAAACTGTGTACTCTGAACCGGCAGGCCTAGGACCGGGTCCGTGGATCAGAGTAGACAAGTTCGTACACTAGTTTAAGCAGAGCGCGAAATTCAGAAAGCGATCGAGAGCGCGAGCGGACACGTCCGTTCACGTCAGCGGTCGAAATCGGAAATCCCAAAATAGTAAGGTCCCCAGTGCTTCGTATATATGATACTCTCTGAGGCCCTCAAATTATTATTTTTAAAGAGCCAACAGTTTAATTAACTGAAATATAACAATAACAACATATTTAATTGGGAAGGATTATTTTTGTGTTGTGAGCCAATTTATTATGGTTATGATTTAAAACAAAGTGACATCATTTTTGTCGAAATAGTGTTGAGTATGTACTCGTATCGATTCATCCCTATCTATTTGTAAAATGAAAATGATTGTTCGTAGACGTAAATGTTGAATTGAATTTCGTTGCAATAAGTTTATAAATGTACCCTGTAGGCTGTTATTGTGGTTTCTTGATACACTATATAGATTAATAACAATATTTACATTATATTTCAGCTATAGTGCTATACTATATATTAGCTTGATTGAATTGCAAAATGAAACGAAGCTACGATTCTATGAATTCAGCTGTAGAAATTAGTTCCTACCGTGATCAGCACTTTAAGGTATTTTTTAAAATGAATTTAATTTATTTTCTGATAATAAACCTTTATACATTCGTACATTTTATGTTCGTAGGGTTCCAGAAGTGAACAAGAGAAATTGTTAAAAACTTCGTCCACGCTATACGTTGGCAATTTATCTTTTTACACCACAGAGGAACAAATTTACGAATTGTTTTCACGATGTGGAGACATAAGAAGAGTTGTGATGGGTTTAGATAAGTATAAGAAAACACCTTGTGGTTTCTGCTTCCTAGAATACTATACACGATTAGATGCTGAAAATTGTATGAGGTGTGTATTGTTGTAAGATGAATCTGAATCTTTTAATGCTTCTTAAGTCAACCAGTCCATTATAGTGTGTCAGAAAACTCCTTGTCTCTCGGCAATGCTTAGGATATATTTTATTATGTTAAATTTCATGGAGCATTTGTAAAAAAAGTTATAAGCCTAAATAATATAATAATTACCTAACAAAATACTTAGTCAATATTTTGCAAGTTTGCTAGAAAAATACTTAATTTAAAAAAATACTGTAGTTAAATCTACCTATTTATTTACACCTTGAATAAAATTAAAACTTAGCATGAAACCTAATAAAATAAAAAACCCTCTGCCCATCATGGAAACTGTAACACACACTTTTGTACAGTAGGGGACTGGGAACAAGTGACAATAGATTAAAATCCTTTGACTGTTTAATGCCATTTGTAAAGCTTTGACTGCTGTAAAATTTGCTTTTAGGTATATAAATGGAACTAGACTTGATGACAGAATCATTAGGTGTGATTGGGATGCTGGTTTTATTGAGGGCAGACAATATGGACGTGGGAAAACCGGTGGACAGGTGATTTTGTTTTCAATATAATTATTTCTTTACAAAGTAAATAAAAATGAGGGAATATACGTAGTCTCATCCCAGATTTAGTATAATAGAGATAGACAACAGGTTGAATAAGACAAGACCAAAAATGGAATACACTAGTGTCCATATTATTTTGTTCTTTTTCATCTTTGTTATTTGGGTTTCATCTAGTTAAAGTACACATAATCACAATTAAATAATTCTACTAAGCATTAAATTACATTTTAATACCTTACATTTTGCATAAATATGCAGTATTTGTTTTGATAATGATTTACATATGCCAATACAGGCCAATAGCACATAGTAAAATGATCTCATATCCATGTCTCGTAACACATGCATAGGTATACTATGCTTTTTGAGTTGCCAATCTATATATATTAAATCTAAGGGCGGTCCCTGTCTAGGAGATTGCAATAAATTTTAAATCACATGCCTCATATTAAAACTACACAGCTGTTCTCTGTTCAGCCAGCTGCGTATCTAGGAGCAGAATGTTTAACTATAGATATAGAATAATTAAAGGTTATTAAAAGAAAATTAAATATAGTCAAACGAAATATAAAGAAAAAGCTAATTTCGAAATGTTTGTATATAATGTTGGAAGAAATCTAATATTTTTATTATAATTATGTTTGTAATAAAGTACTCACTTCAACATTGTTGACAAGTGGAATTAAAAAATGTTTCAGGTTCGTGATGAATATAGAACTGATTATGATGGAGGCCGTGGTGGCTATGGAAAGATAATTGCTCAAAAAATAACAACTACCTAATACTTTGGAATGTCAATGAAAACTCAGTTAAAATATTGACAAACTTTGATTAGTTGTGAAACTATACCACATGAGAGACTAATAATAAACTGACATAAAGAACAATGTTCATTTGTGCCTAGTTTTTCTTTTTTAATAAAGATCAGTTTCTGAAATATTCAGGATTAAATGTGTACTATTTACCATTTAACGAATATAATTATGAATCCCTAAGTAAAAAGTCATATTTTATTGACCCTCCTTAAAATTATTTTGTTATTTTCATTCTCTGAGAACACTTATACTTCTACAAAAAATTTATTCTTACTTAAAATGATTTGTACTTTTGCTAGAAAACCATTGCTGCTATTTTCTTTCCTATCATATTAATGGGTATTGTTCTTTATCAGAAATGAACTTGAATGAAATATTTTGTAAAATATATGATTATTTTGTAAACTGTAGCTTCATTTTATATTAAAGAGTAGGCATATAAAACTTTATTTCTTTTGTTCAACAAGATGAAAGCTCCCTGTTTATTACTGAGTTTAACAGAGGTGAAGAACAGAGAGTAAGGTTCCTCATCCGCCATAGAAAAGGGAGGATCCTCCGGCCAGACGGTTGCTATGTCTGGCGGGCAGCTGCCCCGACGGTTGCAGTCGGGTTCTTGTATATATACTCAACGATCGAGTTAATTTCTATAGCGCGATGTAGGATGCGTCGTATGTGGCTCGATAGATGTTGCTATGTAGATGCGTTGATGCGTCAGTTGTGGCGAGAGATATCGCTACACTGAGAATGAATACAATTAAAAAGCTACTTTAAATACTACTTATTTAAATTATTTTATATAGTGCAATTTTATACTATGTCAAAAAAGTACCGGGAAAAAGATCAGTAATACACAAAATGTTGTATTCATCCAAATTTATTATATCGCCTTCAAAGTATGCTCCTACAGTTACGATACACTTACACCAACAAATAATCCAATCATCAAAACACGCTTTTTCTGGAATTGATTTTAACTCTCGTCGCGAACTCTCCTTTATGTCTTCTACCGAATGAAAACGGGTGCCACAAAGTGGTAATTTGAGTTTAGGAAAAGAAGGAATTCGGCTGGAGCCATATCTGGTGAATAAGGTGGTTGCACGATGGTATTTGTGGAGTTTTTGGTCGAACTCCAATCAAGGCGAAGGCCTTGTGATGCATAATAAATACGATATACATAACTGAGAACTTTAGCTTTATTCAGCATTAAAATTGCACGTATTAAAATCTAAACATGACATAAAATCTACTGAAATCGTTTGTAAGTTAGGTATATATAAATAAGTCTATGGTTTGGTGCCAGACATCTGTTAGAGACGGTTGTCTCGCGCCCCTCCGGTAATCTGACGTAAGAATAGTGAGGGTTGCTTTCTTAAGCTCTACTTCTTCAACAGCTGCGTCATATTTTGAGTTCCTTACGTTTTCTTCATATAAACAGTCAAACCTGGATAAGCGAGAGGGGAGCACAATCTCATTCTCGCTTATAGAGGTTTCTCACTAACCCGAGTTCCGAAAAACAGGACGGTACACAGGCACACGTGTCCATTCGAAAAGAATGCGATAAAATAACAACGTTATTTAGTTCCACGAAATAGAATAGGTACAATATTGACGTGAAAACAATACAAAAACAATGGTAGGAAGTTCCACGAAAGTTAAAAATGAGTCATAAAATAGCATGTGTTAAATTTGTTTTGTCATTTGTTCCTCCTAAATAATATAAATAAATAAAGTTCGACTGTCGCTTATAGAGGTATAGTAAGTAGCAGTCTCACTTACGGAGGTCCATGAGGGAAAAACGACTCTTTCTTACAAAGGTTTCTGTTTCTCGCTAATAGAGGTTTTGGGAGCTTAAAATGACGGGTCCTGGCTATTACTCTCACTTATAGAGTTTTCTCACTTATCCAGTTCTCACTTACCTAGGTTTGACTGTATATAGGTCCTGGCGATAGTATCCAAGTTGACATTGATATGCTGTTTCGAGATCGGCGGGGGGTGGTTAAACATCCTCTCATCTGGAGTGACGTTTATTCCGGTGGACAACAGAGATCTTTCTGAGTGAAGTGAAATCGGTATTGACTTTTCCCATTCGGCGATGTCTCGTTTTGTAGAGCGGAGATGTAGCTGGATAGTCCGCCATAATGTTCCATTAAGACGCTCTACTAAGCCATTTCCACGGGGGTTATAAGGAGTCGTCCGACTACAGGCTATGCCAAGAGATGTGAGAAACTTCTTCAATTCATCAGATAAGAACGATGAGCCTCTATCGGAGTGTATGTAGGCCGGAGTTCCGAATCAGGAGAAAAGTTCTCGAAGACATTTTTCCACAGTTTCTGATGTCATATCTTTGCAAGCAAAGGCAAAGGGAAACCAACCGACTATACTCGTCGATTATGGTCAAAATGTATCGGTTAGAAGTATTGGATGGAAGCGATCCTTTGAAATCCAAGTTATGGCGTTCGAAAGTGCTGTCGCATTTATAAGTTGTCCTTCATTTTTTACAAATTTCGGTTTTATTTCAGCGCAAACTGGGCATGCAGCAGTCATTCATTTTTACTTCATCAACAGAATAAGGTAAGTTCTTTGCTCGAATCCACTGTATCATCCGTATGACGCCTGGGTGACATAAAGTGTTATGCAGTTCTGTGAGTTTGTTGGAAGTAGCATCCATTATAACACAAATTCTAGACAGTGCATCGACAGCTTGATTTTGTTTTTGTGGGCAATAAATAATGTCATATTTATAAGAAGACAGTTCAAAGCGCCATCTTTCGATTTTTTCCTTTTTAATTTTGCTTGAATGTTGCTGATAAAACATGAATGAGACCGATTGGTGATCTGTAACAAGTAAAAAATGTCTTCCGATTAAATAGTGGCGCCATTTTCGCCATGCTTCTGCAATAGCGCTAGCCTCTTTTTCAATGGAGGGCTGTCAACGTTCGGAATTATTTAGTGAGAGTGAAAAGAATGTGACAGGACGACCCTCTTGTGACAGAGTTGAAGTGATAGCATACTCGGAAGCATCAGTTTCAACAGAGAATACTTGTTTATTATCAATAGCTGCGAGGGCTGATTCTGCGACGTCAGACTTGAGATTAGTGAAGCAGTTTATTGAGTCTTCTGATAGCCGAAAAGTTGCTTCCACTAACGGTCTGATCTTAGCAGAAAAATTGACGATCCACTTTGAATAGTGAGCAAACAACCCTAGTGCTTTTTCAAGGACGCTGTATCTGATAGCACAGGTAGATTTATGATTGGATACAATCTGGATTTATCCGGCTTGATTATGTTTTTGTGAATAGTGTAGCCCAGAAGATTGATAGATTCTGTTCCAAATACACATTTTTGAGTATTCAACGTGAGTTGATATTTTTTAGCAGCTGCCATGAATCTGCGTACGTTAGTTTCATGATCTTGTCTGTCCTTCTCACAGATCGTTATATCGTCTATGTGTAAGCATAGGTTCCTTTTAACTTTTCAGCGTTTATGATGAATTGAAGAGACCTTTGAAATGCGGCAACTCCAATTGTTATTCCAAAAGGTATTCTAGTAAATTGGTAAAGATTTCCGCAAGCTTCAAATGCTGTATGGTTTTTTTCTTTGGGAAGAATTTTAACTTGATGGTAAGCACTCTTGAGGTCTATCTGACTAAAATAGTTATATTTGGCGACTTGAGTGACAATTGAATCGATGATGGGTAAAGGATAGCCATCTAACCCCGTATATCTATTTATTGTCTGTGAGTAATCAATTACAAGGCGTTTCCTGTGACTGCCTTCTCCAGCAACCAGAACTTGTGCCCTCCAGGGTGACTCACTGGGCTCAATGACATTGTCTTTTAAAAGGTTACGTATTTCATTTGATATGAAAATCTGATCTTCTTCGGACTAGCGTCGAGATCGGATAGCGATTGGTTTGATATTAGGCGATAAATTAGTAAAAACCGACGCTCGTGGAACACAAGCTTCAAGCACTTTGCAGATTTTCAGTGGTTTTTTGTCACCACAAAACTGGAGTTCAAGAGACGAATGATTCTGGAGAAGGTAGTGGCCTATAATAATGACTGTGCAGAGATCGTCTACGATAAGCAATGGTTGGTGTTTGTAAACGTGGTGATTGATTTGTATAGTGGCATAACATAGTCTATTTCATATGAGATATGGTTAAGAGAAGCAAGAGTTACAGCTTGATTACAAGGCTTTCTATTCATTTTTATGGTTTTTACCAATTTGTTATCGATGAAACTAATAGAGATTCCTGTATCTACTAGAGCATCAGCTCGATAATCATTAACAGTAACAGGTATAGATGCCTTGCATAATATTGAAGGAGAAGCAGCTGAAATTGCTGATGATAAGCGTGAGTCGTGAGAGTTATTCTCTGTAATAGCAGCAACGCTTGGTTCTTTAGTTTGAACAGAAAGACAAACTTTTGCAAAATGGCTTCTCTTTGAGCAAAGTTGACAATCTACATTATATGCAGGGTATTTAATCCTTCGATGAATTTTTCCTCTACCAAAGAAACATCTTCTACGGTTATTCTGTGAGCTAGTGGCGGACAATGTTGGTAGTTGTGGTCTCTCTAGAGTTACTGCTTCTGTAATAGAATTGAAAGAAGCAGGACTTGCGTTGGTCTCTATTACATGAGAAGTGTTTTCTGCACTTTCGAGGGAAATCGCTAAATTTAGCGTGTCCTCTAACGTCATTGTATATTTCTCTAGGAGTCGTTCTTGAATCTGTTTAGAGTTAAGCCCTGCGATGAGCGCTCCACGAATTGTTTCATCTTGGTGTTCTTTGGCTGTTACTGCTTTAAAATGACAGTCGTGAGCGAGTAAAGTAAGGGCTTTCGAATATTCTGCTATTTATTCTTCTAGTTGCTGTTTTCTAGAGGTCCAGTGATGGCGGGCCAAAGTGATGTTTCTTCTTTTCTCGTAATTATTATCCAGTATTTTTATAGCAGTACTCGCCACACTCTCGTATGAGATTAAATGTAGTTGGTGATATATGGTGTACGAGAATCTTATATTTAAATATTTCAGTTGCATAAGGAGCCTCCTCAGACAAAAAGTTTTCGAAAGAATACCGCCAATGAGTCCATTTTAAGTCTGAAGCAGCAGTAGCAGGCTCCACATCGAAGCGTTCAGGGCGTAAGTAGCGCGATGTATTCGAAGACGGCGAGGCCGGAACTTTTGATTCTTCTTCGTACATGTGGCAATGTTTATTTTCGAAAAATTAATGCTGAATAAATTGATGCATAATGAATACGATAAAACTAAGAACTTTAGCTTTATTCAGCATTAAAATTGCACGTATAAAAATGTAAACATGACAAATAAAATCTACAGACAACGTTTTTCAGTTATACATAAATAAGTGTATGGTTAAACCAAGAAGATCACATCACCTTGATTGCGCCTTTTGCGAAGGCGCATTATGGTGCAAAATCTAAGAATTATCTTTCCACAAATCTGACCTTTTCGTCGAATTTGCTCTCTTAAACGCCGCATAACGCTCAAATAATATACTTTATTTACTGTTTGATCTTCCAGTAAAAATTCCGAGTGTACAATATAGCAATAGTCTAAGAAAACAGTCAACATGTTTGACTTTTGATGACTTTGGCGTGGTTTTTTTTGTTTCGGTTCAGTTGGAAGGACAGAGTACATTTTATATGGGAGGTTGGAAGGCGCCACTCTGAAACTGTTGACTACCTACTTGCATGACAAACTCGTAAACTCATGTCTCGTCACCAGTAAAAATGCGTTTAATAAATGTTGGGCCGGAATTGACTCGTTCTAGCATGTCCTCAGCTAATCGTGATTCGAGTTTTTGAAGAAAATTCAGGTCATTTGGGACTAGCCTAGCGGCAACATGTTTCATACACAAGTGATTATTTAAAATGATACGAATCGACTCGTGAGACACAGAAAGTTCAGTAGCTATCTCTCTCAAACTTGTATAAGGATTTTCAGTCACTATTTCTTTTACTTTTACGATGTTAACTTCAGTTGAAGACGTTGATGGCAAACTTACCAGGGCGAGGCAAATCTTTCAGCATATCTTGACCGCTTTTGAATGCTTTGTATCACTCATAAACAGGTGTTTTTGATAAAGTCTTTTCACCGTAAGCTTACTGTAACATTTTCAGTGTCTCGAAACTCTAAAATCCATTGGGGATGTAAAATTTAAGACAAACTTTTTATTCGTTGTTTTTGTCCATTATGAAATTCGCAATACACATTAGTCTATAATCTAACTAAAAACAGCACTAATTTAAATGACAGATGCAACTCAAACTCCGCGCCAAAATGAAAAACAGTTGCGCCAATCTAACAAAAAAAAATAATTTGGAACCATAAACAAACCATTCATTTCAGATACTTTTTTGACAGAATGTATACAAATTATTATTTGAATATTTTATTAATTTATGAAAAATTGCTGTAACCTAAACTCCTAAATGAGTAATATTTTCATGTTGGAGTTTGTCATAAAGATCCTCTGTTGTCAAGTACTTCGCCGCGTCGCGTCGCGCGTCGTGTTAATACAAGTTAAACAGAAATCTGTTACTTTGTGCTCACTCTTTTAGTGCGGTACATATTTCCATTTTATAAAAGTCCTTGTATGTTAAGATCATTCTTAAAAATACACATTAGCATCGAGCACAATTGAGAAAATTTCTTATTGACCAAACCTTCATCAACAATGAAAATACTGGACCCAACAATATGATGAAGGCCACGCTAGAGCGAAAACGACGAGGCGTAAAGACGCTGCGTTTGCCGCTCTAGTATCTATGCCACGTTGAGGCGACTGCGGACAGCGTGACACGTGGATACTAGGTATACAGAGATAAATGCTAGGTATATACAAAAGTACTCTGTGGTGGATATCCTATTATCTGTGTGGGATAAACATTAGCTTTTCTCGATTGGCACTTGAATGACAGTAAAGCGCGGGGAATCTTGAAATTTGGCTGTCGACATTTTTTGATTTTAATTAATTGTGGCGTTATATTTTCATTGTTATTGTTTATTCTTATAGTTTGTCTTTCTTTTCAACTTTTATATCTGTAATTTTGTGTAGCTTTGAGAACATTCAGTGGTAAGTTTTTTATTTCATATTAATCATGGATCTGGATCCTGAGCCTGACCCTCCTCCTGACAATACCCTTTGTTAACACTATTAGATGCAGATAAATATATTTCTTCTGATCCTAAAATGTTGAACTCAGTATCTGTTGAGGATATGAAAAAGTATAGACGGAAATTGACTCAGACTTTTAAACCAATAAAAGATAAATCTGTTCGGTTTAATAAGAAGCCATTAATTACAAACACTTCTTTAACAAATCTTCCTGTTTCCACCAAGTCTTCCGAGGTAGGGAACGCTCAAAGTTCTCATAATACTGATAGTAATACTTCAGATGAGAAATTTTCAAATAATGTTAACAGACAATTATATAAAGACTCGGACCCCGGTCCATATATTGTTACAGTGGAATTAGTAACAGAGGATCCAAAAGCAGATACAACTCTGCATCCACTAAAATTTGGCTACTTTTTAGAAAAAAATCAAATGACAGATGTTTTAGAAGACGGAATAAAAAAAATGGGTAGAAATCGTCTGTCAGTATCATTTAAGTCGTCAATAGCTGCCAATAAATTTTTAAGCAATTCCATATTAAGTAGTAATAATTATAAAACTTCAATTCCAACTTATAATATATCTAAATTAGGAATAATTCGTGAGATTCCAATTGAGTGGTCGCATAATGACATTTTTAATAATTTAAGAATTCCTGATGGATTTGGGTCAATCATACGTTCCCGTAGGCTTAGTAGGAAGGCCAGTAGCCCAGAGGGTTCTACTTGGATCCCTACACAAACAGTAGTGATAACTTTTGATGGTCAAGCTCTTCCTTCTCGGGTATTTTGTTTTTACTCATCTCTGCCAGTGGAACAATATATTTACCCAGTACTACAATGTTTTAATTGCTGCCGTTTTGGGCACACACGGATTCAGTGTAGAAGCAAACCTCGTTGCTTTAAATGTGGTGAGAATCATGATGGTTCATCATGTGATGTAGATGGGGACTACAGATGTATTAATTGTTCTGGGCTTCACAAAGCCATAGATAAAACTTGTTCAGAGTTTGTGCGTCAAAGACATAAAACATTATATGTCTAATCATTCAGTCTGCCAAGAAGCCAAGAGGCTGACAAAAAATTTAACCTCCAACCCTAATAGGGATAAACCATTAATACACACACAGGCAGATGATTCAGAAAGAAACACTTTTTCATATAAAAAAACATTTTTATTGAAACCAAAAACACATGCTCCTTTAGCTAAGGGCTATGATATTAAAGCACATAAGGACTTCATTAAAAATTATGAAATTCCTCCTTCAAATAATGGTTGTGCCTTGAATAACAATAAAGATACCAATGAAGAAAATGTAGATATAAATGCCTTGATTATTTCCTTGATGAATATTATTTCTAATTCTTGTTTACCTGACCACGATGCAATGAACTTGATTCAAAATATATCAGTCACACTTTTTAATTCCTTCAAACATGGATTACATTCTTCAGTGGAACTGTAGAAGTGTAATATCAAAACGGACTGATTTATATTACTTGATTAATAGATTTAAACCACCTATTTTAGCTTTATGCGAGGCTTGGTTGAAACCAGGTACCATATTTAAAGTACCAGGCTATTTTATTCTGAGAGATGACAGAGAGGATGGTTTTGGGAGCTCAGCCCTTATTAAAAAAAAATATTTTTTCAAATCTTTATCACTGCCTTTTTTTAATAAGGGGAAATTAAATGCAGTTGCAGCTATAACAGATAATATTTCATTTCTCTCTATTTATATTCCCCATAAAGATACTTCAGTAATTCCTGTACTTAAGTGTATTATTGATTCTATCCCTTCTCCAGTTATTATTTTAGGTGACTTTAACACTCATAATTCCCTGTGGGGCGCTCCTAACGATGATAGGTTAGGAATTGAACTTGCTGGTATAATAGATGATTTGAACTTATGTGTCTTAAATGATGGCTCAGTGACTCGTCGTGGTATTCCGGGTCAATGTTCGAGTTTTTTAGACATTACTCTTTGTTCTTCGTCCCTCTCTTCCTGTTTAATGTGGAGTTGTCATGAGTTATCATGTGGTAGTGATCACTTTCCAATCATCATTTCGAAGCCTACATCAGTTTCCCGCCTAACTTCTCTACCACCGTTACTGAAGTATAATCTAACAAACTGTAACTGGGAGTTATTTAGTTCAGTTCTGGGCTTGGATTTAGAATCGTTTGGCACGAACTTTGGCTTGAAAGTGGTTGAAGTAGATAGAGAATTATTCCCCGATTATAACGTAACTAGTCCCATTACAAGGTAATTAGCCGTTTTCGAGAAAATTAATAAAAACTATCTTAACCTCAAACCTTACAAAACACGAAAATGACGTTTATTTAGAGATACCAGATTAACAAATACTAAAATAGTTCGAAAATTGTGACAAAATTGTACCTTTTTTAGTTTATTAAATTACCAATATCACACATTAAAGAGGTTCATAATATTTTGATAGTAATAAATGTTTATAAATACATAAAATAAAATTCATAATTAAGTAATTTACTAGTATAATGTCATTTTGTTATTTCGGTAATTTTTAGTAATTGTTACTACATTTTCTTAAATTTCATGAGTTGGCAACTCAATTTAAGGCCACTTGACTTTGATAAACAAAGTTTGTTTTGTTTGTACTGATTTTCTTTCACAATTGATTTACGTACTTTCGTGTAGTTAGCGTATAAGTAAACACGACAAATGTATGGGAATAGGCAGCCTGAATAATTTTTTGACGGTTTGTATCGTCAGTTTACCACCATACATACGGATTACTGGCGGGCATATGGTTGTTTAGGGGGATCATGGTTTCATCCATTGCAAAGTCAACCACAGTGACCCAGAAAATCCCTTTGTGGCTGGGGACGGCACGCACACAACGCATTGAATCACAGTGGAGTGTCATCAAACAATATTTCCAAAAAGATAATTTTATTATTAGAGAAAATTTTACTGATTTATTATATGAATATCTGTGGAGACGCAATGTGATGAAACAAAAGAAAGATCCCTTTGAGGAATTAATTAGGGCAATTAATTACATTTATAATAAATGAAAACATAGAAAATGTGTTTTTTTTATTGAAAAATTAAATTTACTAAAACCATAGTAGTACACTCCTGCCTAACCCTTCGGGGATACAGGCGTGAAAGTATGTTATGTTAAGGATACTAAAGTTTTATGTAAATTTTAGTAATTTGTTGACAAATAGGTAGCGAGTAGCGACCGAAGGGAGCGATGAGCGTGTTAGGTATCTTGCGATATGTGCAAGCATGAGCCGAGCGAGCGAAGCGAGCGTACCGCGATAGCGGTCGGCGAGTGCCAAGTCCTAATATTATCACTTATCATGTTTATTGTGAATAAAATCCCATCAAAATCTTGAATTTAACTTTAAAACATAAAACCCCTATACCTCTGTCCAGGAAGGTTATTTCTTCATGGGAATAGTGTCAGAGAGTGGGTGGCTGCCCCCATCAACCCTCCCTGATCCATTTCTTGCCTCTAATATTACAAGAGATTGCAAAATGTGGAAATTTCAGATTTGACCTTGAAACTTTGAACCCCTATAACTTAGCTCTGGTGAGTTACCTTGTAATGGGAGTAGTGTCATAGGGTTTAGGGGCACCGCCCCCACCCAATCCCCCCGCTCCCGTACCCCTCCGCGTGCCAAACGATTCTAAATTTTAACCCAGTTCTGGATAATAAAATTACATCACAACCTGAAGTTTGTATATAACATAGAACAATCCTATGATAACCTTATTACTAGTTTGAAGTTAGCGGCTGATGAATGCTTTCCTTGTAAAAATGTTGCTAGTAGAAATATTCTGTCTCCACCTTAGTGGGATAAGGAATGTACTCAGGCTAATCATAGACGAAATATTTCTGAAAAAAGTTGTGACTTGGTGCTTGATTTAAATTCTTTTCTTCAATACAAAAATACTTTAGCGGCAACTAAAAGGCTTTTGAAAAAGAAGAAGCGAGATGGTTGGTTTAGCGGAGGTGAGGAACAGAGAGTAAAGTTCCTCATCCGCCATAGAAAAGGGAGGATCCTCCAGCCAGACGGGTGCTATGTCTGGCGGGCAGCTGCCCCGACTGTTGTAGTCGGGTTCTTGTATATATACTCAACGATAGAGTGAATTTCTATAGCGCAATGTGGGATAGTAGGATGCGTCCTATGTGGCTCGATAGATGTCGCTATGTGTCGCTACGTAGTTGTGTCGATGCGTTGATGCGTCAGTTGTGGCGAGAGATGTCGCTACAGTTGGCAACGTTTTTGTTTGTCACTGTCGCCTGAAACTTCTCCCTCTATAGTATGGCGAAATATTCCACAAAAACTAATCATAATTTTTCTTCAATCTCGCTTGAGTGAGTTGAAACCTTTTAAAATAAACTGGCCCCCAAGTTATGTTCCTAATTTAGATGAAATGCCTTATAATTACATTTCTGATTATAGTAACACCTTGGAGTCCTTAGATGCTCCTTTTTCATTACAGGAATTGAAATTAGTCTTGAACCGTGTTTCTGATACGTCACCTGGGATTGATGGTTTTAGCAGAGGTGAGGAACAGAGAGTAAAGTTCCTTATCCGCCATAGAAAAGGGAGGATCCTCCGGCCAGACGAGTGCAATGTCTGGCGGGCAGCTGCCCCGACTGTTATAGTCGGATTCTTATATATATACTCAACGATAGAGTGAATTTCTATAGTGCAATGTAGGATAGTAGGATGCGTCCTATGTGACTCGATAGATGTCGCTATGTGTCGCTACGTAGTTGTGTCGATGCGTTGATGCGTCAGTTGTGGCGACAGATGTCGCTACAATGGTATTCCGTATTCTTTTGTGGTTAATGCAAAACCTTTAACTTTATCATTTATTTTGAATTTAATAAATATTATTGTTGAAACTGATCGCATTCCAAACTCGTGAAAACAACAAATAGTAATTCCTATTTTAAAACCTAATAAAGATCCATTTGATGCGAATTCTTTCAGGCCTGTGGCTTTGTCATCGGTTCTCTCTAAATTGACAGAACATCTAATCAAAAACAGGTTAGAATGGTTTTTAGAGCACCACAATCTTTTAAGTTCTTCTCAGTTTGGGTTTAGGAAGGGACGTAGTGTTTCTGATAGTCATTCAATTTTTTCGACAGATATTCAAATTGCCTTAACCAGGAATGAATCATTGGTGGCTGCATTTCTTGATATTGAAGCTACTTATGATAATGTTGACTTGATAATACTAAAAAACAAGCTGCAGAACCTTAATATTCCTTCAAAGTTTATAGATTTCATTTTTAATCTTTTTAGTGGTAGAACTATTATCTTGAGGACTCTGGGAATGAACAATCACAGCCGAGTACTTTGGAAAGGTGTACCGCAGGGGTCTGTTCTTAGTCCTTTATTGTATGATGTTTATACAAATGATCTAGATTCTATAGTTTTCCCTCAGTGTTCTGTTCTTCAGTATGCTGATGATTTACTAATTTATTCCTCGAACAGTTCGATAGGGTTGGCTGCTAAAATTGTAGAGCAGTCATTGGATAGATTATCGCATTGGACGTCTGATCATCGTCTTTCCTTTTCTGTTGCTAAAAGCAAAGTAGTCGTTTTTTCTCGAAGAAAAACCAATCCTCATATAAGTGTTTCTTTAAATCAGGCGAGCTTACCGTTAAGTAACGAAATTATTTTCCTTGGTAGAATATTTGATAGCAAATGTACAGGCATTCCGCATGTTAATTACATAGTTTCTAAGTGTGAAAGAAAAATTAATATGATGAGAGCACTTTCTGGAGTTTGGTGGGGTGCACATCCTTTTTCTTTAAAGTTAATATATAATGCAATGATAAGAAGTCTTTTAGACTATGGTTCTTTCACTCTTTGTTCTGTTAATAAATCTGTAATTCATAAACTTAATCTTATTCAATCTAAGAGCCTGCGTATTGTCATCGGGGCTATGAAAAGCACTCCCATTGATGCGCTGCAAATAGAATGCGCAGATCCACCCTTGCACTTAAGAAGACAGTTTTTATCAGATCGGTATCTATACAAATCCTTTCAATTTTTGGACCATCCTCTTCATAAAAAAATAACTTATCTCGATAGCCTTATTGTTACAAATAATAGCTAATGGCATTGAAGGCCTCTGCCGCATTTCATTTATAGTCTCAGGAATCTGCATAAACAGGAATGTACAATCACAAATTTTTCATGTAATCCTCTCTTATTTTTTGATTACAGTGTGCTTATTTTCCAACCTGATGTAAGATTATCCATAGGTATAGAAAAAAATATGTCAAATAGAGATCCCAAACTTTTGAATTTTATTAAAAAGAACGCTCCTAATGCGGAAGTTTTTTTTACTGATGCATCTAAATCTGTTGAACCACTTAAAGGAAATTTTCCAGATTTTTTTGGAAATGTTTCAACCATTCAAAATAATAAACAAGGAGTAGGTGCTGCGTTTTATCAAATTTCGTCTGGATATTTTAAACTTTTTAAATACTCTTCTCTAATATCTAACTTTTCTGGGAAATGCTTAGCTATTTTGGAATGTATCAGCTATATCATAACGGAAAAAATTACCAGGGCTGTGATCTTTACGGATTCTTTAAGTTGTTTACAATCTCTTTTACATAATCCTTTTAAAAAAAGTAATTGGTCACCGATTTCTCTTGTAATTAAAAACAAAGTGAAATACTGTGTGCAACTAGGTTTACAAGTTTCCTTGATATGGATTCCTGGTCATTCAGGTATCCATGGTAATGAAAATGCTGATGGTTTGGCTAAATTGGCAGCTTTTCAAGGTGCTCCTGATAATTATTTATATAGCCAGGATTTACTTTCTTTTCTATCTCGTCAAGACTTGGTTGAAAGATGGAATATGCACTGGGGTCATTCAAGCAAAGGTAAAATTTATAAAAGATTTCAATCTTCAATTGCTCTAAAACCGTGGTTCTCCAAATGGAGATTTAGTAAGAAAATTACAACTATTATTTCGAGGCTAAGGTTTGGCCACTGTTCTTCGCCAGTCCACCTGAACAAATTAAGAATTAGAGATACATCTATCTGTGAGTGTGGTCTGGAAGAGGATAACATTATGCATATTCTCTTCAACTGTTCTCTTTATAACTCTTTACCACTGTATGATACTTTGTGTAATTATAAGGCTATTCTTCCTTGCGACCTGTCATCTATCCTATCTCTCAATAATAATATATTTATTAAATCATTAGTAAAATTTCTTAATTATCATAAATTGTCATTGTAGGTTTCTAATATTATTTTTGATTGTATTTATTTATTGCCACTTCTTCATTTACCCGCCTAAAGTATCGAATTCGCATAACTTGAAAATGGCAGTATTAGTCTCTAAAGTTGACTGGGTTGCCAAGATTGAAAATAGAAGATTGGCACTTTCGTGTTTAGAATGAAGTAATTTTTGGCCCAGGATATATTACAAATTAAAATCGGTGAAGTCATGACTTATATTTAATAGCTCAGCATAATGTCGGCACTTGCTCTGATGGTAACCGCACCGATAACTAGCCAAAGTAAATTTTGAACTGTACAAAAATTGTCAAGATTAATTTAACTTATGGACAGTCGATTTCAAGTTATGTGCGTCACATTGAAATCTCGCACCACTTGAAAAACTTGCTAGGTCTACCCTTTAACAAGAGTCAACACGAAAAGAGATTTTTAAAATAACACAAATTTTATTTTTGAACATTTATTAGATAGCGACAAAACATTCAACTTCAAGTATAAATGTAACAAAAATATAATATATATGTTAAATAAATGCTTTAAACGTATATGAATTACATTCATAATGTTCGGATTATAAAGTGCGTAAAGAAAGCTATGACAGTAAATATTTAAAATTCTTAACAAGTGTAAAAAATGTGTAAATATAATTTACTGCAATTTTAGCAGCTAAGAAAAACGGAAATATGATTTATTAATAAAGCTTTAAGAGTTAATACATATAAACAATACACAAAATTACTAGTAAAAATCAATTTGTCTATAACAATATAGACACAAGCCCAAACGTAGTGCATCAACTTCACGTAAATAATTTAATAAAATGTAAAATATATTTGTGCATTACATCTTCACAACAGAATCACAAACAAGTAATTCTGAAAAGACTCATGAGTCTAGGGGGTAATTATTATTATGCTACCCACAGATTATCTAAAGCGTGATTAATGTAAAATCTCAATTCAGATCTCGGTTACATAACTATAAGTATATTCAGATCACAAAAGCAGTATCAACATTGTTTATAAAGAGAAGTACATACAAAAAAATGTAACAAAATATCAGCTTAATCTCTAGGCGAAGATTCTGGAAGTAAGTCAAACCACAGAGTTTTCGCTTCACGGATCTCGTACTGGTTGAGATGTATTATAACCTGGAATATCAGAAAAGTAAATAAACTTTTATTCGATTAATTTTCTTATAATTAATATTATTTTCGATTGAAATAAAAAGTTTATAATGACCTGTCCTATAACAGGGCTACCTCCAAGAAAACCTTTATGTGTAGCAACTGTTACTTCAACTTGTCTTGAATGTAATTCAGCTAACGGGATCACCCACTCGAATTGTTCATCATATTCTGGCATGCAACTATCTTTTACAACCTGAAAAAGTATTAAAGAGGTCATAATGCTTGCGTTGGACTGTACCGCAACCGCTATCAGATCTATCAGTAACCGCTGATAATAATCAACAGTGACCGAGGATTAGTCCCCATCTATCTACTTCACCTATAGTTCTTGAACTATACTTACCGTCTAATGCAAAGAAAATATTACTTATATACTTATATTTAAAAGTGACTTTATCAATTTATAAATTGTTTTTCTGTAAGTTATTGGTAACTTTTTTTTCTTATTGATACTTAATTCTTTCCTATAAAAATATTTCCTATAAATTTATAATTCGTATTTAGAACAATATGTAAATATAGATAATAAAGAATCCCACTATAAATAACAGAAATTGTTTTATACTTACCACAGTCTTACGCTTAGAGTCCTTGGAGCGTCCCGGCAATAAATATAACTTCACATATGGATCAGGCACATTGGTTGGGTCTTTAAGTGGTATGTTCCTAAAGTAAAAAGATTATTTATTTATTAGTACAGTCGGAAATAATATTTCTTTTAATTATTTGAGATAACACTCACATTATTTTATGCACAACCACATACAGAGTTTGATTTTGCATACTGTAACGGAGGCTAAGTAGGATGCGACCTAACCCAGCTTCCCCGGCAGACCTATAAGTGAGTTAACAGATATATTATATAAATGACAATAATTTCAAATGACACAATAGCTTTGTTTTAATTATCAATACTTACGTAGTTAATGAAGAAGTTCTGTGAACAAGTTTAGGTGTGTCTATTTCTGATGGTGCCTGATACTCCTGAGGAATATCTATAACGAAATTAGGTTTAATAGTTATTTCTATTAAAATATATATGTTTAAGTAAATGAGTAAATGTATATATTACTAGCGATGCGCCCGCGGTTCCGCACGCGTTTGTTACTTACTACGCATTAATTATTTCCATCAGGTAATTTGTTAATAATTACGGAAAAATGTATCCTGAAATGTTTAATTTAGTATCTAATTTACAATAGATTCTCCGTTCTCACCAACTTCCTTTTCGATTTGTTCTATCGGTATAGACTTCTGCGAAATATTATCTTTTGGAGCGTCATCTATGTTCTTCAGTTCTTCTGGATTATCTAGAATTAATAATGAAAAATTAAACATTTCCATAAAATGTATGTCTGGAAAATAAAATTAACATAAATATTATTGTCACCTAGGAACATCACAGTAAAATTTAGAACTATCTAATTTTGAGTTACACGATCCTTGTTTCTTGTGGTAACACTACATTAAAGGACATAAGGCCTACAACACACCTCCGCCGCGAAATAAATAAAGCAAAATCGCTGTAGTGCCGCCACGATTTGCAAGCATGCATTTGCCTCATGTTGAAAATCTGTCGCCATGTCGCCAAGCACCAATAGGTGTGTTCCGGCAGCTGAACTTGAGAATCAGTCTCCCACTAGCCTTAACGTGCTAGCTATCTTGGGCCACATCGTCACTTAAGATCAGGTGAGATTGTGGCCACAACACTAACCCTATAACGATTTAAAAAAAGTTGTACGGCATGCGAAACTGCCTTTTATAAAGCAGATTATATCTCTTTCTCATGCACATTCGGTTATGTCGGTGTGACGTCTGTCACACATTCGGTTCGTCAAGTTGTTATGGTTCACACAGACCTAACATTACGCTGCATTCTAAATCTATGGTTCCGCGTCTATTTCACAAACATTTGTTACAGTCGACAGATTTGAATAGCGAACATAGTATTAAATTGTTAAAATGTATGCCAATTTATTAATTTAATGACTCTTGTTATTTAAATAATCGGTTTTTACCTAACCTCTCCCATTTTTTATTAATTTAATGTAACCATATTGTACGTTTTTTTAACCACAATAATATTTCTTCCTCTTTTGACTCCGAAAACGACGACATATTTCTTCAACTCCTAATATACATCTACGCATGCGTGATGTTCCGCTACTCGAATCGCGACGTAGTGTAGTGATGTTACGATAAGCGGAACGTATAGCGGTTTCACTTTATTTATTTCGCGGCGGAGTTGTGCTAAAGGCCTGAAAGCGACTAGTTCATCGTGTCGCCGTTCGTAGGTCGAGGAATAAACCTTAAATACGTTAGTAGTTCAGTTATATGATCATTTTCATGTGTATTATTATTGGAACGTGGTTACTCTGCCAGCAAGGACTGTCATTTTAAAGGTGGTTTATTCTGACCAATAAACTAGTCGTCGTTTTTATTATACGAGTACCATATAAGTTTATTAATTTGAGCAACATTTAAATAGCTTAAATTACCTGGTGTAGTTGGAACAGGCTCGAGTTCTTTTCCGTCGACTGCTTCAGTGACAACTGGTACTGGAGAAACTGCCGCTGCAGGGGGAGAAGGTTCAATCGGCAGTTCCTCGGGTGACTCCTCCACTATATCCTCTTCCTTTATAGCTTCTTTAAGTATCTAGAAATTGTCACGTTGTCTAGTAGAGATTACATTTCAATGTACATATGTATAATATAATAAATAGTAAATATAATATAAATCATTGAAATAATAATTGCTAATATTCTAAAGCATTTTTTGTGAAAACGTTGTGACAAGAAATGTTTCCTAACATCAAAGTGAGCACCCTTCCTTTTTTGGTGCTACATCTAGAGTAGACGGCCCTTTGTTTTAGAAAACATGCGATTTATTTTGCTTATGTATGGATTATCGGATTTCATTTACATCAGATAAATGTGGAAGCATCGATGTTTTAGAGAAACTAACATCGATAATACTACTAACCCTCAATTGTAGCGACATTATTATTTTAGACTCGGGGCCCGATTTCTGAAGCATTAGTGGCTGCGTAATCATACTCAAATCCTTTTGCTTCAATAATGCCGATATGCTATAAATCAACTGTCCCAGAGAGCTTCCAGTCTTTTGATCCAACACCTAAAATAAACAGACATTAATTTAAGCTGTTCAATAATTTTGTAAACAATTTTATAAATTTTTTGTTTATATTTTATAAAACTGTTAAAAACTGCTTTTGTTGAGGAATATGTAATGTGTTAGTGTAAATTACTATTTAAAAAATTCTCTATGGAGAATTAGTTTACGATTTCAAGCAAAGTTTAATAACATTATAATTAGTAGGTCACAATTACGTAACACATAAATATTGTTTCAACCTATATGTTATATCCGGGAGTCTATGTAGATATTTCATAGTTTTCAAATTTCACCAAACGTTTCCTGTATTCAGATCCCCCGCGATTCCGTTATTGGTGCACTATTTAATATATGAAAAAAAAAAAAATGCAATGATATTTGAAAACTATCAAACTTAGAACTCCCAATATACGTTTTCTATTTGGGTAGTATTAAAACTATTATTATACCAGAATATTATAATTATGAATTGATATTTTTTGCTAAATATAAATTACCTTGATATCTAAAGTGTCAATTTCCGGATTTTGTACAAGAAAAGAGTATCCGATTTCATAGACAGGATCATCGGTTCGCATTTGGACGGCAGTATTTTCAGTCTTCTTACCGACTGTCACAGTAAGGTACGGGTCCGGCCGTGACTGAGCGCGTGCATTCTGTAAAAGGCGATTAAGATTAAATTAACACAAAAAATAAAATAAAAAAACTTTCTTCAGAATCTCAACATCTGCCTACACGAACTAACGTCGCTCGACGCGGTGTCCGTACAAGCTACCACTGGCCTAGCATAACATCATTGCTTCAAAACATAGATAAAAACAATATAATGACGTCAAAGTGTAGTTCTTAGGTGCGCATGATTAAAGCTGGAAGTGCTGTCATAACAAGTTTATTCAGACTGTACAACTCGCTGATGCAAAATATACTTTTTTTTAAGGAAATGAATGAAATGGAATAATGTAATCATTAGATACTAAAAGGATATTAATAAAAAACCTTACTGGTAATTTCTTGCATGAATCAATATAAACCGATAGGACCGCAGAACTGAGGTCACCAGTCTTAATCAGCAATGTTTCCGTCAACGCCTGGAACGAAAAAATTTTATTGTTAAAGCAGTAAAGGGAAATATGTGTTTATTTATATTTTATAACATTTTACGTGTGTCGGTAGAATTTCAATACACCTTCAACAAGCTTGTTCCAGTCGCTTCTTCCGGTTTTTTGTTATATTTGAATTTAGATTAAATTTACATTTCATCAAAAAAATGTCATACAAAGTAAATCCAATCCAAATCAGTGTGATGTACAAGGAAGCATGTTCTTGCAGATGCAATATCAAAAGAATTAGTATAAGTGAATGTAAAGAAAGCTACAACCATCAATATCATTCACGTAGTAATGATCCACCCTAAACCCGGCTTGACATGGCTTTTGAACTTATTGTCCGGCAAATCAGTAATGTGAATATTGTGAATGTGACTAATAAACTTTTTTACAACTTAGTATAAAAGACGGAATGTCTAATTTGTGTTTATTTCTAGTATTAAAATTACGTCGGGGTAACTGTCACAAATACTTACACGACTAAGTTCTGTCAAATCAGTAGTCAAGCGATGCCAAGAGAGACGCAAATGGACCTTCCCGTGTTTAGCCTGTTGCAATGTTTGCCACTGAAAAATACCACTCGTTTAAAATAAACAAAAATTTGTGAAAAATAATTCTTTGAAAGCCCTTGT
Organism: Saturnia japonica; assembly: GCA_033032175.1. Classification (NCBI taxonomy): domain Eukaryota; kingdom Metazoa; phylum Arthropoda; class Insecta; order Lepidoptera; family Saturniidae; genus Saturnia; species Saturnia japonica. The sequence goes on from CM065307.1 coordinate 10,155,117, forward strand.
CAGCCTAATTATTGATAATGTATTTAATTATGTTAATTTTTTTTTTATTGACATATATCGTTTCACATTTTATCAAATATTTTGATTCGAAATTCAACATTAAAAAATGAAAAGTCCTTACATTCATAGCTGAGTATGGTTGTTATTGGAATTGATAGAATATTATTTAATATGTATTTGACGTATATGTGATGTACATAATGATATTTCAATCATTAATCAATTCCTTAACTATTATAAACACCATAATATACATTTTTTCAATGACTTACAGTATCAAGACGACCGAAGCGCACGACTTGAGAGATATCCAATGAACACCTGCGGAATAATACGCATATAGGTGGTACAATATTTTACTTACTAAGTTAAACGATGGCATGGTGACTTAATTTTATTAGTTAGTATCATAGCAATGTAAGCGAACTTTTATTGTGAAAGTGACGTTTTTTCATATCCACTAATATTGGTGATACACATTTTTCCCATTTAGTGAAAGCAAAGCATTATTGCTTTGGCGGCATCGAAAGCTTGAGATTTTTTTTTCTAACGTTTACTGTGTGAATTATTATGACACTTAAATACGTGTTACGTGGTTTTTATAAATAAGTATAGTAAAATTATATATATTATATAAGATAATTTACTATTTATAGTGTATACATAACAATTTTGTTGATATAGTGATATTATATGATCAAGTATATCATACTAATTATATACAAAACGATAGTGCTGTTAAGTTTAAATTTAATCTCAATTTAGTATTATATCCTAATGATTTGAAGTGCAGTCGACCGTGCTGTGAGTGGCCGTGGAAAGAAATTAGTACGGTTATTAAATAAATAAATAGTGAGAAACGAAAATGAATGCAGTTCTTATGCATTCTAAGGTGGGCCAGCGACCGACCTGCCGAGTTTCTCATCTCGTCCTGCTCGGTCCCAATCGTAAATCTTGATAGTAGCTGTGGTCGCGCTGCTACGAAGCATCGACTGCCATAACCACCATATTATACACACATATATATATATATACATACACACACAAATATTTAAAAAGCTTAATTAAACATCTATACGGTTAAATCTTTTACACTTTTAGTGTATATTAGGACAATTGTTCAATAAGCGGCTCGTGTATTGTTAGTTATATTATATTATTATAATATACCAGTATTACCAGGACGACTTACTGATGTTTTAAATATTATGTACATAAATTTATAGCTAAAGCCTAATACGCTTTTAAATAAAGAAGAAAACTTTTAGCTATGAAAATAATCAATCACCCAAAATTACAAACAGTTACATAACACCCATAAATGATTCTTATTAACAAACAATTATTTCATTAAATACGTGCAGTAAATCTTAATGTTACTTTATCATTGTAAAATTTCCTTAGAGTGATACTTTATAAACTCGGTCATAAAATAATATCATATTGATAATAAGAATCAAAAAAAAAAATCAAAACAAAATCAAGGGAACAACATGTCGTTTATGTGAGAAAGTAACACGGCTAAGACGGACCTGCCAAGATAATCATCGTTCTGAATGCCCATTCCAGGGTCCCAGTCCCACAGCTCACACTGCAACACTTGACTCTTCCTTGAACTTATTATAGCCTTAGGACAAACATCACAATGTCGAAATATTAGTTCCTATGAGCCAAAATCGACGACATTGTTTTTATAATACTCAGGAAGATTTACACTAATCGGAGACTGTGTTACCTATTAAATGCACTATTTAAAAAACAAACAACTAAAATAAATATATATTTAAAACTTTTCAGTAGTCGGTGTAATCATTTAACCCCGCTTTCGATTTTAAAGCCATACAACGTAAATAATTAAGTACATAATTACTATACTATACTTTGAATTAAAATAAAAGGAATAATTAGAATACATTTTTGAAACATTAGAAGAGTATAAAAAGAATTACAACAAGAAAATATAATATTAAAATATGTGACACATTTCAAATACTTACCGGAATTGCGCTATAGACAAATGCTAAGTGCGCTACAAATACGCATCATGCGAACAAGCAAAATCGAAAGGAATGAGGGGATTCGCAATTTTTTACGTCTTAAATATTTTATATTTATTGCTTAGATATTATTTATTTTATCCTCTCGTTTCTTTTCGTAATGTTTAACTACCGTGTAAGTAAAACACATGTAAAAGAAAATTATAGTTGTACTTTGTTAATGTTATCATTATTATTGTTACAACTAAAATTTTCAGTGTACCCTACACCAAAATGCAACGCTACAACTAGCTATCATGCAGGAAGCGTTTATCTATGTATATAACTGGAATTCCCTGAACTTTTCCACCACCTCGAACCTGACACCACTCCGCATCGTGTCCCCACTTACTTGCCAAGCTTATCATCATCGTTGCCTTCATCCTTGTCGAGCACTTCTATTTCCAACATCTGACCGAGGGTGTGCATTATGCGCGCCTTTATTCCAAACGCGCATCGTTCCACGCAACATAAGTAAGGAAAATAACATCTTATTCTAATTGCTCAAAGAAGAAACATTATCGTTTCTTTATACTATATTATTTTCGTATTTACGTATACGAAGCCGAAAAGCAAACTAATACAGCTAATTACGAAGCCATTAAACACGTTAATTAAAACATTTATTTTTAGAAATACTATAGACAGTTCCCGTATCGGCAGATGTATAGTTTAAGATTCATAAACATTGAATTACTATATGTGTATAGTTTTATTAGTTTCATATTAAGCAATAAATAATAACACTTATACATAAGATGAAGAATGCTTACCATAGAAAAGACAGAACCAAAAATAGTACAGAAATGTCATAAGCAGTAAGAATGTTTTGAAGATAAGATTATAAGCTGTAAACATACTTCATTTGATTCAGGCATATAAAATATTTTACTTGAAATTATTTAAAAAACCAAGCTCATTCCTGATAATGTACACCTATATAAGGTTGAAATAGAGAAATAATTAAAATACAATAAATAGATACCATTACTATAGACCACACTAATAAAGTAGTAAAAAATGTAGGTAATACACATATCCAAATATTAGTAAAGAGTTAGCCAACAATATCTATTTCAACTTTAATAGAAGCTTTCCAACATAAAATGATATTTGGCCAAGACATTGACGATACAATAATAATTTTATGTGTGCACAATCGTACGTGATCAGTGCTATGACTTATATGTAGTAATTAAACATGTGAGCTTCTTTCTTATATAATAATTTATATCTTATAAAATATTTCTTTATGTACTTAATTAAATAATTCAAATACAGTAAAAGCTTTATAAGTATTTTGATGTCTGCTTGTTTAATTTGATTGGTAAGAAGTGAAAAATATTACACCTCGTTAGTTATGTATCCGCTAATAAAGAAATTTTTAATTGCGATTGCAGGAAGTGGTCGCAGTTTTTCAATCCGCGAATAACGGAACCGTGATTAAGGGACCTGTACATTACAGCAAAATTTCATAGTTACAGAATTAATTGCAATATTTGCATTTGCAAAATAAAGTTGAATTCTAAATTTACGAAGTTTCCCTAAATACCTCCATTTTAATTTAAATTAATTGCGTAACTCGGCGCATGCCATACAAACAATGAATTTTAGCCGCCCGTCTATGGTTCTTCGACATGCTAAAAACCACTAAACAATGTTTAAAAAATGAAGTCGCATATCTAAAAACAAAAATTTTGATATCATATCAGAAATGAGCACAAAATTAACTTACCACAATCCAAGACCTCATTAATCAATACGTAAATAAGTAAATATCTATAGGATATAAATAACTATTAGCATATTAATCAAAATAAATTTAAAAAGTCTAAGGAGAAAATGTCTATTGTATCACCTGTGCAAGCAGTACTCTACATAGCGGCAAGTGCAGATAACGGAATAAATTTAAGTATATTCCACACGATCAGCATTTGGAAGTACTACCATACCATAAGCGTATGGTAAGGTATATATTTGTATGTATGTATTTACCAATCAAAGAAAGTTCGAAATCCAGTTTCAATTATACATTGCATGCCTGATGATTGCTTTTTTTATGAACATTGTTTATACCATTATAATTACTCTTTCTATCGAATAGATAAAAGTAATATATATGCTTATCAATCTTCCTTATTTGTTTTTTTTTTAATTAGCTGGCCCGGCGGTATTAGCCCCGCTCTTTCCAGTAGATCAACCCACAGCGCCACCTGTCGTATCCTAGCATAGCAGATAGCTATAAAGTATGAACCATCGTTTCGACAAAATAAATACATAATACACAATATATTATATTCGTGTATCTGTCCTTAATAGTGAAGTCCTTCAAAAGTTATACACTAACAATTATTTAACAGGACTGATAGGAATGTTTACCGAACCCCCGGTAGTATATTTGACCTTCATTTGTCTGAGAGTTTAAATTAAATAAAGTTGTATAAAAAAATCATTTTTAATTTAACTATACAATGCCTTTTCACGAAAATCTTCTGCGTCTTACTTCTCGTTATCATAGTAAATGTAAATATGGTAATCGCCTAAACAATGTAATATTTTTTGACGCAAAACATTACCAGTTAATTAGCGCACCGAAACACGGGCGCGTTTACAGCGTTTCATTGGCGAAGCTAGCGAATTTTTCTATTTGGGGATGAGTAGCCAGCCAGCTGATCAGCCACTATAAGTCAATTTTTTCTTCTCAAGATGAAAAGAATAAAAACGGTATATTCCATGAATACCATCGATTTTTCTAGGGTGGCCAATGAGCTTTGTAACTAAGCCCATGCAGCTTGTATTGAAAAAGCGTTTTAATGAAACAAGTTTAAAAACGATATTCTTATATTACTGCTACTGCGTCGAAACAAGAAACTAGCCATCGTGGTATAACTATTTTTTAATAAAAACTATGTTTTATAAGCCTAATTATCACTTATGTAGAGTCAGTCATCTTGTCACCACGTTGTATATATTATTTCCGTATGTTGCTACTTCATCGGTTAATAACTGCAGCCGAATGATAGTTGTTGAGATACGCTTAATTCACCGGGCTTGGAGCTATTATCTACAATTTTAGTGGATTGAATATGCTGCTCGTGTAGGATAAAACACCGTATACATATTAAAACACAATAGGTGATAAAATAGGTCAGTTGATTGAGATTTGTTGTGCCCTTAACCAGTGCAGATAAAGAAACAAGTAATTATTGGTAAATGATTTGCTCACCTCGCACCAATACTCCCAGCGGGGATTCACGTTATTATCGATGTGCTTAGTCTTCCATTGCTGCGCGCCCACTGTTATTATCGCGTACGGGTCAGACTTACCCTTACCTGTAGGATTAAACCATAATTTTGATCTTTTATCTTTGGGGTTTGGTCAATCAGTGAACATATCACCCCAGAGAATGTCACAAAAAGAAATTAATAATAAATACAATATAAACACACACTCTAAACTAAATTATAATCTTAACTTTAATACTATTATCAAAATTGAGATCATCGTCAGTGATTTCCATTTTTGAAAATAATCTATTATTTTCAATGTCATTTATTTTATTTTAATAAAACTTACAGCCAAGTACGTATTTAAGTTACATGTATAAATTAATGAAGGCCATTTACAAGTTCTCACATAATAAAACAATTATTACTTTAACTATTTATATTTACTTTATTATTATTAAAGAATTATGTAAAACTTTTATATATATGTCATGGCACATTCCACGTGTAGCGGACAGGTAAAAAATTTTGATGTTTCCAATTTTAGTATGTTATATTAATTATGCCCTCGACTCAGATACAAAAGATTTTCAGAGTATAATGTCTGGTTAATGAGTTAGAGGACTTTGAAGTTTTGACTCACCCTGCCGGTTTTACTTTAAACTTCATTTATTGCGCTTCTATCAGCATTTTTACAAACTTACTACTCTTGATTTTTTTAATAAAAGTAGCTAATGTTGTGTAGATTAATCCTTGCCAATATTCATAATGGGCGTAGAACTAATTTTAGAAACTAGACTGGTTATAGTGACTATACGCGGCACCCGACGGCGACGCCAACACAAGGTTACAGAAATTTTCAATCACTTGTATTGCTTAGCTTATTTTGTTAAATACGTGTGTCTTATTTTGATGAACTTAACTTTAATTCGTAAACCAGACTTTATTTTGTAAAAATATTTTGTATCTGGGTCGAGGACATTCTAGCCAATCTAGGTATAACATGATCAAAAATTACTAAAATCGGAAACATCAACATTTTTTACTTGTCCGCTTCACGTCGAATGTCCACATGTGAAATTTCATATCTGCACAAATTCATAAAATTAGATAAGTTGATAAAAATCATTATATCTAAAACCGATAATGACATTAGATTTAAATTCTACGTTGTTTTGTAGAAACCCCACAGAGAACATTTTTAGAAGAATAAATAATAAGTATAATCATACCCAACATTGATACATCTTTCTTCATCAGATTCTGAGCTTCTACTAAATGTATACGGAGTACACCCTAAAATATAAACACATATAATAAATCATTTTATAGTGTGTGAAAAGAAGTACAAGGGTAATATCAAGTTTCAAATATATAAAGATGTGGGCGAAACCAATAGAAATTATTATTGTAGGGTCTTACCTCAGGTTCGGGCATACGAAGGTCGACAGTCGGTACTTCGTCGCTCAATTTGATTGGCAACTTGTTGGGCAACACCATCATTCTGGAGATTTGCTCCACTATGCACCGACGTAAGATATCACTGTTAACAATATTTAATATATTGTATGAAAAATTACAATATTATAGAGCTCGAAAGAGATATATCATAGTATACGCTTGTGTTAGAACTAGATAGGCATAAGATTTGTGATGATAGTAAAAATGGACATAAACAAAAGTAAAATAATTTACCTGAAACCCGGCATATCGAGAATATCAGCGGCGCCCACTAAGTTGAAGTCAATGGACGGGTTGTTGAGAAAAAATATTTGGAGACCACCAACCAATGGCATCTTCGTTATGAGTGGTTTCATTACTACACGCACCATTCCATGTATCTGGTCAAGATAATATAATATTAAAATTTTAATATATATGTATACCTATGTGATATATGAACATAATATATTTGACACTTGCAACGTAAATTCTAAAATATACTATCCAAACAACACTGTAAATGATATAACAAATACATTTTATTGTTATTAAGTACCCTAAGAAATAAAATTTCTACCACCAGCTCGGAAAATTCTGCGAATACTAGCAAGAGTGCCTAGAACTTTTACGGCCCGTTCACACATAGATACATCCGCCACTGATCATTAGTAATGAAACTACATTGCGACAGGCAACTGAACAGTATTCACAAAACCCTATAAAATGTGCTTGAAAATAATCTTCATGATATTATAATCATCAATCAATCAATGTTTTTGTGAAATAATATTCCTTTTTTTTTTTAATTCATAAATAAGGTCGAATATTTAGTGCTATTCTTCATGTAAACGAAACCCCAATAACAGCGTATGACATAATTAGTGTGTAAGCGAACTTTACCTAATTGGTGTGTTGAGCTGATATCTGTTGTTTCCTTATAATTCTCTGCATTAATTTAGTACTGATACACAACATATGACATTACGTGCTCTGCGGTATCCTTTGCGCGGTAATTTAAACATGACGTATACGTTTAGAAGTTATTTCGGGTACCTATTTACAATACGTTAATTATGTGAAATTATATTATTCGTAGCTTTATCTTATTATATTAAGTGAGCAATTCTTGTATATATATATGTAATTGGTTTCTCGGAAACGGCTTCAACGATTTCGATGAAATTTTGTATTTAGATAATGTTTTACATTCCAAGTTTACCTAGGTAGGTGTTTTTTTTTGTTTTTGTAAGACTCCGAGCAAAGCTCGGTCGCCCAGGTATTAAATATATAATGATTACAGCTTTTTGAAAAGTTGTCTGGTTGCGCATTAGACGTATTCGTCGTGTTTCACGATTTGTAAGCATGTGAATACGGTCATAAGAGATCATTTACTACTGAAAAAATATAAACAAATCGTCACAAATCAAGATGCTCAAAAATATCGATTCGTCGATGTGCGAATGATCCCTTAGTTACCAATGTTTCCTACCACATCTCAGTTCTACGATAATTTTTTTCATACATTCTAAGTTTCTCAAGTAATCTAAAGTGAAATGTTCAATTCACCTGTAAGTCCTTAATGCCCCCTCTAATACGTTGAAGGACGAAAGATATGTCGCAGTCACCGGCGTAACTATAACATGATATAAAGAAAATGGAAATACTTAAGCACATAAACAGAATATGGATCAAGGATTATTAATAAACTAGGTGTGCCCCACGGTTTCACCAACGTGATAAATTTATTTGACCAAGTTTCCATCACGTCGCCGTGCCGTTAACATACCCCTGTGGTCTATCGTTGTTCTCACTTCCCGTCCTTGCATTTGCCTACAGCTTGCCAGATAGATCGACTTTCATAGTTACTGCTCCGCTCCTTAAGGTCGTAACATAAAGTGACACAAAATAAAATTTGAAGTCTGACTAGTAGAATATTCTAGTATAAGTAGTATAACTACTTTGAGTAAAATATGATATAAAAAAATTGAAACTCACAACAAGTCAACATCCATGATGATCTCATCCCTGGAGAGATTCTTATCGTAAACTTTAACGCCGCCGACGCGAGGCGCCTACGAACAAATAACAGTTTTGCGTCATTTCCCATTATTGAATCAATACAATTATTTTACGGTGTTTTACACGACTTATTATGTTTGCTTCTTTGTTTTTTTAGTAATAGGTCGATTACAGAATTTCTCGTGTAAATACAGGATACCTACATCATAAAAATAGATAAATGTCAATTAAATGCCATACTTTTTTACTAACTTAGTATGATATAATTATTAGTATTACTCGAGAATGTTACAAGAGGTTTAGCTTTATAATGATTCACCACTTAATTTTTTTGTACTTAGTTGGTTCTTACAGTATAAGGAAAAAATCGGTTTTCAATATATTAAGTTAAAACCATAATATTTGCAGCTTGTAACGATACTGCCCGATTTTACTTCATTATCTTCTATTGATCAAAGACTGCATGTCAAATACATATGTTTTGCTAGTATATATTATATATATATTGAATGAATGAATATTTTATTGCACTTTTAGTTTGTATACTGACGAGCATAATGCTATAAAGCATTTTCTTAAAGCTAACCAACTAACGGTAATGTGGAAAAAAATATTATTGTCGGTAGTGCTAAAGGAAATTAAATTGTAAAATAAAACAAAAATGAGCAAACACAAAAATATAAAACTAGAAAAGTAATAACATTTAAATACATAAACATAAATAGTATACTTAATAAAATGAAATAAATACATACAAGAACATATATATACATATACAATATGTATTAAAGACTCCGTCGAATCCGAAAAGGGTATATTAGGTACCCCAATGAAATTACCAAAAAGAAAAAAAAAATTATTAAGAAAATAAAAATGTTATTACACAAATAACATATTTAGTTTCCCTAAAATTTTTCAAAATTTTAAAACGTGATAACACTGTCGTCAATGCCGGCGCGGCGCAGTGGTACGTTTGATCGTATGGCGGTACCCTGCGCCGCGCCGCGCCGCCTGAATTGCCATGTAAGTTTCCTCATTTAACTAATTTTTTTTACTTATAATCTGAGATAGATAATATAAACAATATAATAATCTCGATACCTAATAACACCTACACGGATTCGACGGGGTTTTTAATACATATTGTACTTATATGAACAAATAAAAGTATATACACAAGTTATAAATGCAAATTGTAATTCTACTTTACAAAACAATAGCTCGCCTTATTACAAAAAATACATGCTCATTAATATTATCACGTACACAGAGAATACTCACAATTGTGCCAAGAATCATGCGTTCAAATTTGAACCCATTCAATTTATAGTTGGCGAGACTCTCAGCAACTGCAGGTTCGATGGATTCTTTTAAAAGAGTTCGAGCGTAATGGTTTACATTAGGCCACACTTGAAGGAGAATCTAAAAAAAATTTAGGTTATACTCAAAACCAAATTAAAAAAAACAAGTAATTCACATACGAACGTCAAAGCTACCACTAGATCGGAAAACATTAGTGTCAACTTATTTTTTAAGTAGATATTTTAATATGAACTAGCGACCCGCCCCAGCTTCGCTTGAGTGTCATTTACAAGGTGATGTATTTTTGTTTAAAAAATCATGTAAGATTGAATTCGAGTTTATTACTTCAGGGCGACTTGCACCAAAAAAGTTAAATTCAGTTTTGGCTTATAGCGAGTTTAGTTGTGTCAAATATATGCAACTGTCAATCTATGTTTTCGTGCAAGCCGTCCATAATATTGATAATATAATAGGTACTAAAAGTACGCTTAGCAACGCGCGCAATTCGCATCCAATAGTTAGGCCGCGGAGCGGGTGACGCAGCGTGCGTCGGCCAACCATTTCGCTGCAAATGATTTCTTTGGTTGCCCATAATTTTGAATCCGTGATATCTTCTACGGGTTTATTGTAAATTATGTAATTTAACGGACAATTTAAACGCCCAAGTTACCTAACAGTTTTATCTGGATAAGAATTAATACTGAATTTGAGAAAATAGCTTTGCAAATAACCTAATGTTTTTAATTATTATGTTGTAGATAAAAATGGATACTGTGAGTCAACCTTAGGAGATAGACATAATATGCCATCGCTGACTTTTCTCTAGGCTTTTTGGAGAACTACAATTGAAAGTGAAAACCATGTAAAAATCCGTTGCGTGGTTTAGAAGAACTAAGCGGACAACAGACAGACGCGGATAGAGACTTTACTTTATACTAGATATTGATGATGTAAACTCACCCTGTTCAGCCATTCTGCGCGTTCGACATCAGGAAAGAAAACCTGTGAATAAAATTGTATGGTATAAACAAAAAATTACTTTTAAATTCACATTGAATTGTTTTGTTAACTACTGCAATAAAATATATTTAGTTATCCTTGATTCGTTTAAAAGTACTTCGAGAAAAAATTTATACATTTTAATGCAGATGTCACTATTTATTATTTATCTAATATTGCATAAAAGGGAAGGGAAGACTCTCATTAGTGTAGACAAATAAAAACTATATTAACCCGTATTGAATCACCGGTCTTTTTTTATTAAGTTATAGTTGGCGACGATGACTAAGTGGTAGCGTGTACGGACATCACGTTCATACACTTGAGTTCGAATCCCTGCAATGAGTCTGAACTTCTGTCATGGAAAACATCGTGATGAAACCATAACATGCTGATAGTGCATTTTCTAATGTTAACCCTTAAGTTAAAAATCTTACCCACGCATCTACAGGTGTGTTCCGGCCGCTGCACTTAGGAGCCAGTACTCCACTAGGCTTAGCATCTTGGCCACATCATCACTTAACATCAGGTGAAATTGAGGGCAAACGCTAAAACGTGTAAAGAATTAAAAATAACTACGTCACTAATATTAGATAACTGAAGAGATGTCACCTCTAAATATACCTATACGACAGGAATTATTATATCTTACCCAAGCAGGCAGATCGTCAAGGCGGGCCAGTACCACATCTTTCTCAGAGGTAAGGGCAGCGGCCTTGGCCAGGTTACGGCGGTACTCGTTCTCCTTGCGCCACTGATCGCGCAGCACCGAAAGTATAACGGGCCCAATTAGCCACGCGACGCTCCATTGCATATAGCCCACCAGATATACTGCTCCAACTATCGAAACCTACACCAATATACAATGAACGATAAACCAACACGTTTCTAATATCTAAATATCAAAATATTAGTAAGTCAAAAGTGATTAACATAGGTAATTGATAAGACGAGTAGAAAAGACTTATCTTTTGATAACATTATTAAAAATATTTCAAATAAGTAATCCGTTATTTAACCTATTGTAACTAGGTAAAATATCTATAAACAATAACAAAAAGTAACCTGAGAATTACACATTCGTATTTAATGTAACCAGTAGCGCAATTAGTATTTCTTTCTAAATTCACTTTTAGGTGTCAGATGAATATGGGCGACTAGAGAACATGATCACTCTAGTACCAGCATCAACTACAAGAGAAACAAAGTTCTTTTAGGAAAGTCTACCACCTGTTTATAATATTGTTCTATTTGTTTCCATACTTTATAATTCATTTTAGAGATATACATATTCAGCTAAAATTATGATACACTTACGATTAAAAAAGTTAACGACAAATCAATATCTACTTAAAATAAATGCGTATTTAGAGAAATTCATAGATTATGGAAAAAATATTGTCCGTGTAACCTTCAAACGCGGCTCGAGGAAATTAAATTTGAACTCTTATACATTGTTGATCATTACGTATCGTCCGTAACATAACGCGTAACGTCACACAAATTTCCCTTACCGTCCACAAAGAAGTTTACATAGAGATGCAGAGAATTTAATGTAGTAAGTAATAAAAAGAATTTACTTGATTAAAGTAGTTTATTAACTAGTAAATTTTATTAAAACATTACTTTGCTTGCGAATTACATAACATAAAGATAAGAAAAAATGTCGTAACTCTTTAACGGTATATAACTTTCAACATTAATTCAACATGGTCAATTGATATAAAATATAAATGGCTGGCATGGCAACAACACTACCTCAATTATAAATAAATTTAGGTACGTAGGTATCTACCATTATAAATATTAACAGCGTTACTTATACATATAGCATTTCCTGTCCTATGGGAATTTAAGGGTATGATGTCATTCTATCAACATATCCGTGTGTGTGTACATTATCATGCATATGCTTCTCCCAGTTTAATGTTTGTTAGTTTGCCTCTTCATAATAGTGTAGTTACTCATTACCAGATAAGAAAAACTTACCTCACAGTAGGTAGTTAACATAATGATGTTAAGCAATGAGATTCTACAAACTTTGCACATCGATATTCTCAAAACTTGAAAGTATTTTTTATTAAGTATTTTATTCTAAGATTTATTTCTACCACTGTTAAATTATTACGATTACTCATCAGCTAATGATAATTAGTACAGTACCTACAGCTAAAACATAAAACTACCCGCACAAGGATAGGTACTTATATCATCGATAGCATCATCTTTATACCGGTTTCATAATTTTTTTTAGATCTGACTACACTGTTAACCATAGGGCCCAGGAATACTCGAGCCTTAGACGGGTTTTACAGCTTCACCGGGCTTGAGGGCGAGCGCTGAAAGCACTCAGGCGCGAAAGCGTCGCAACATGCTCAAAAGTGTGCTTTGTAAGTTAAACCGCGTGGTCATATAATGAAAGAGAAAGGACGAAATAACTCTTAAGATCGCATTGACATAATAAAAACGGTAAAACAAGCTCAACTCGGCAGTGTCCATCACTGACTAAAGAAGTTTCAAGTTCTTTGTCACGGATGAACTTACCATTCAAAATGCTGAAAATTCGTCTCTATAATCTGTCCCGAGCATCAAGGAAATATTGGGCAGAACTGTCCGGAGACGGTTTTGAAATCTGTCGCTCTGTGTCTCATGTATGTGTCTTTCGGATATAATGCTCTCCATCATTTCTTGATATTCAACACAATACAGATTGTCTTGTGGTCCATATATCTACGATAAGCCTAATCGAACAGCGTCGAGGCTAACTGACATAGCCCTCACCATGGTTTATTACTTGTTTCTCTGTACGCACGTAGAAGACCACCCGGTGAACAATCCTGACTAGAGCCACACATTGATAAACTATTAACTAAATTCATTAAGTTTTTTGCAGTAGTATCGGATTGCGAAATTTGCTTTATACAAATCTAAACTTTTTTATAATCTTATGTAGAAATATATTAAAACATGCAAGACATTTATTGCTGAAAACAGAAAAGGTTATAAAAATATTACCCTCTATTTAACCAATTGAGAGTAGGTACTATAGGTTAAAAAAGTAGAGCCAACAAAATTGCTATTTATTATATGATATTCCGTCCCAAAGAAATTTAGTTCGTAATCTCTTATACTTACGGCTGATGGTTAAAGACAGCAGATAATGAAATTCCACCTAAATTCTCATGTTATCTTAAACTTACTACATTTTCTTAAATTACTAGGCATTAACTATGCAGTCATGTTTATAAACAATTCGAGTCACACAATAAATAAGCATGAAGGTCAAATACCTATGTGATTCAGAATTCCCACTTCAAGGTCACAGTTGAATCATGAGCGCTCGCAATTCATTAGCTTAAATAGTTTAACTCTTGTGTTGAAATATTACTTTAATTCAGATCATTATATGTATGTGAAATATCTTACTCATCAAATTATGAATTTCAATAGATAGTGTTCCAAAATCCGAAGCAAAAAACTATCATTTTAAACATACTCTAAGTAGTCATTGTTTCAAATCTATAAACAAGCTAAATTATTAAGAAGGAAACAAAAAACCGGATTGCAACAAAAACCACTTTACAAAAAAAAATTGTTTTATAATTTTGCTTCTTATTTGGCTCCCAGACATCATATTTTAATATTATATAGCCTATGTCACTCTCATAATTAAGACGAATATAGTGAGTGACACATTGTATGCTAAAAATCCTTTAAAGCCATTTAGGCTACAGAGTGTGCCAAAGAAATAGACATACATACATACATATGCTAGAAAAACATAACCCCCCTTTTTCAGTCGGGTAAAAATGATAGTAAATGTAATAAAGAAAATTGTCATGAAAACAAAGATTTAAAATGTATATTAGTATATTTACTAACTGTACCAGCCAATGTTGTTCTGCCATTTCAAATAGTCAATGGCTAGACTACAGCACCACCTATCGTATCCTAACATAATCATGAACCATTGTCTCAATAAAATAAATACATTATGTGAATATGAGCTCAATTGGTCCAAGTCATTCAGAATTCAGAAGTTAGATGATCACTAACAGACACATACAAAATGTTTATACACAAGACATAAAAAAAAATGATATGTGTCGGGAACTTAGTATTAAGTTGTCAGTACATATATTAGGTATTTTAACTGTGGAATACACAAATAATTTTAAAAAGAACACAGACCAAGTGTCTACAGGGAAAAATCATTGCAATCAATAGAAAATTTTAATGTTTTAGAGACTAAGCTGGTGTTCGCAACTTTGTCTTTGTCAATTGCATCTCTTATCTGGATTCAATACCAGCTTTTGTAAAATTTCATTTTATCACTACTGCTTGGATTCTACAGAAACCTGTGATCATTATGTAACCCAGTTCTCTGTTAAAATCTATCTAGATCAAAAAACAATATTTAAATGAATACAGTTGTTTTCAAGTTGTATGTATTGCCTCACTTGTGAAGAAACGGTCAAATAATCTAAAAATATTATTAATACATCCTTTTATTTCTTATCCTTAATCCCGTCAATCACTTTTTTCCAAGATGTTCAACATACACACATACAGACACTGAAAATTTGTTTTTATTATATATTTATAATGTATATTATATGGTTAACTATTTCCTCCTTCCTTTTGAAGTATTATGTACTTAATACTTACATATAATTATTGATTCCATTTCTGATAAAGTTGTGATATTTTTATTATACTAGTTTTTATGATACTTGGAAATTTACCAATAAAATTTAAAAATATTTGATTAGCAGTTGAAACATAATATTTTAAGAATTGCCATTACGGCTAACAAAATTAAAATATTGGAGCATAACCAGTGTCATCGGCAAACACTAAAAATAATAATTTCTAAGATTTCATCTCCCTGAGAATACAGAATTATCCAAATAATATATTTTTATATGGGATAAAAGTTTATGATATTGAAAAAAATATATTGGAAAATAATAAATTGCCTTTCCCTTATCACCTTTAGAAGGTTCAATATTTTTGTTATTTATGAACCAACACCTTTCATTTAATTTGCAGAATTTACATAATTTACTTTTGAAACGAAAAATTCGTTATAAGCATAAAAAATGTACTAACCTTTTTAAAAAATCTATATATCATAGAGAACACATTGGCACTTTCATCCCCGCTAGGAGGAAGAGCTGTTTTACTTGCTGAAACCATATTGTTTTCACTAGCCTAAAAGTGAGAAATTTAGATTTTATAATAGGTACTAAAAATTAATAAAGACCTAGGCAGTATTATGTTCTTCTGCTTTACATAGGCTATAACAAAAAATATTTATTAATTTCTTCATCGGTATTTGAAGTTAAACTATACAGTTAAATTAAGTATGCATTTTTTAATCATTAATGCTCTCTATTTTTTAATGTCTTTAATTACTTAAGCTTGAGAATGTCAAAGTTTTCGAAATGGATGATAACATGGTGGGGTAACCACTAACCTTAATAATTTATAGAACTTTTATGGTATAAAATATAATATCAGTGATAAAAATTGGAAGAAAACTAAGAAAAACATACCATGCTAGACGGTACTGCAATAGCTGCGGTGAATAAATGAACAAACTAAGCAGTAAACAGCACAAATCTATGCTAAGCAATCTGGAAAAAAATGCTAATATTCTGACCAAGCTCTATTTATAACACAAAACAAGAATGGAATGCAGTGCCGGCTATTATATTAAAGGTATTTAGTTTTACATTACATTTTATTCCTAAGTTCCTAATTGATATATTACCTTAGAAGATCTATTATACCTATAGTACTTATATCGTAATTCGTCTATTACAAATCAATAAGCTTAAATTAATTTATAAATAGGCACACATACGCCGCACTTCAACCAAATTGAACCAAATTACTGAAATTACCTCACAGAACACTATTACTCCTAACGGAGAATTACCACAGAGTGCATTATACATACTGAGAAGTGGTCTAGGCTGAGAAGAATTACCTACTGTACAGGGTTACCTAACCTTAAAAAAATACCCTTAAGATTAAGATGAAATAGCCCTAAATGCAATATTCAAAAGCCCCAAAAAAAAACCCTTTATGTGTATCTATTCTAGGGTATTGTTTGAATGAGTCATCATCATTTTGTGTGATGATCCGTGATAGCGTTTTGGTGACTTAAGAGTTTGAGTTGCCATCTTAATTGTGGCCTTACTTTTCTAAGAACGGTTCCTTGAGTGTATAAAAGCGTTTCGTTTCGTTTTACGAATAGCGAATATTGAATCGGTTACTATTATTTGACATATACCAAATTTTTATCGATGTCGATAATACTAGTAAGCTCTAATTGAGTAGCAACAAATCATTAGTTAAATTATAATAAACTTTGTTTCTATTACGTTAAGATTGTTTGTTATTAGTGAAGTTTTATGCCAACATTTATTTCCTTTTATATACAATTTTATTTAATTAGTATTCGTAGGTACATCAAAATCTTTTCGTTTCTGCTTAATTTTAATAAATCCATAGAGTCCACTCATTATCGCGCCAACAGATTTAATAAATGAAAAATGATTAAAATACATATTTCGTGTTTTAATTCCAATATTTTTTTATTAGAACTGAATATAGTCATAAGGGCCGTGGAGTATCTGACGGCTTTTACAGCTTCACCGGACTTAATTCCAATATCGTGCCTTACGCTATAAATAGGTATACTCATTGTTTTCAGAACGTAAACGATAGGTACTTGAAATTATGAAAACTAAACTATACCTACAATCACAAAATTTTTGGTTAATCAAACAATATGGTTGATATAGGGCGGTAAAGCGGAACGTATTTAACTCTTAATTTAAAAATAGCATTATATTCTAGCGATTTTCTTGAACTGATCTAGCGCCCAACACTCAAACTGATCGTGATGAGCAGTGCTGCCAAGTCAAGGAAACAAGAAGCCGCCAAAGGCCCTTTAATAATAATGGTGCTAGAATGTTAAAAATTTTGGGTACCGTAATAAGTAGCATAAAGTGGGCAAAAATTTGGTTATAAACAAACACAAGTTCTTAACTTAAAAACGTTTTATTTATGTCTTAGGTTAATTAAACGTATCACTCACTAGATGTTGATGATCTGATTTTTTAGAAACGAGGAAAGTATATTTTTCTTGCTTCTCGATTTGATCAGACACTTTCATGGGTATTTGGTAAGAAATGCATGTCTGTTTTTTTTTACCTGACTAAGTAACATAATATTTCGTCATTAGTTACTTGCAGCGAGTACTGCATAGAGTAGAGAGTATACCAAGATTTCGTTTCGACCGTTTGTATGAAGACGTTATACTGTTTACTTTAATGTACTGTGAGTGCGCACCTAAACGTTTCCCTTCCCCGCCCCCGTTATCGTCAATAGTATCTCGTCACCGCCAACATATCTCTTGGAAACAAGGATGGTCACGCACAAATTTGTACGACTATAATGTAGCTAATAAATTTATTCTTTGCCCCTGTATAAATAAATGGATGGCATATTTTGTGATCGGGACAAAAAGAACTCTTAAATAAATTTGTACTCTTCTAACTTTTCAACCATATTTTATTATGATTTTGGCACCCTTTGAAACTGCCGCTCACGCAGGCCTGCTCGGGGGGCACGATAGAAACAGCATATTGGAAGGGAGCATGCTGATAGCAAACTTTGTCCGACTTGATTCACTAGTACTGTTCAGTTATTGGTTTATTAGGTACTTTTGCTTAACATGTTATGTATAAACGAATGTAGTCGTTTTTGTAGGTTTACATGCAAAAGATTTGTTAATTCCTTAATTATGGAATTTTATTTCTCATGTAATTCACGATTTTGAACAGCAAATTTTGTTAACTATTGAGAAAGACATATTTTCATTTTAAATTATGGGAGTACTCAAAAGGAAGACATGGGTGGTCACTGCCCACCCGAAAAAACTCATTGCTAACTCTAGAAAAATCGACGGTATTGAAGGAATATACTTACCGTTATTATTCTTTTCATCATGAGAAAATAAAATTAACAATATTTATCATCTAATTATTTCATATTGACCAGTAAGATGAAAAAGTGGATGATTTCTCAGGTAACATCTGCACCCGTGTAATTAGTACAATATAAAGTAGGTAGTTTGCGTCTTGTAGGTAACTTGTAATCATCATTGCACAATAACGATCATTTCGACACGAACACAATTTTTGTCCGACATTGCTGGTCTAATTATAAACACAATTATTATTCAACAAATAAACAACACTTGTTACGTTGCAATTATATTTTTAATATTTCAGTAAAAAAATTTAGACAAACTTGTCGAAACATATTGTTTAACCTCAAATATCTCTAGCGTCACAAACTAAGTAGGTAGGATACCTACAAACGTAAACATGTTAACATCAAAAATTGCAAAATTAAAACGATAAGTAGTACGTTTAAACATAACACTGATTATGCTAAAATAAAACGAAAACCAGCAGTGCTTTGAAATAATTTACTAACAATTAAACTGCTGGTGGAATTAATAGTTAATATTTTATTAAAAAAATATTGGAATGTTACACTACAGTTCAGTACACACTGATTATTTTAAATATAGTAGTTGCATAAATTCAGAAATAAAATTTAAGTTTAATGAAACAAATACAGACGATGAAATTGGATTTTGTAATAAGTCAACAATCAAATTAAATTAAAAAAATGCAATAGTTCCATAAATATAAATTAAAGTTACAATGCATTATAATATAATATAATCTAATCACATTCTAAATACAGAGGTACGTGAAATCTCAAAATTATTAACACATTTAATTTCATATTATAAATATTTTCACATTCACAATAATATAAAATTATAACTAAAAATATTTAGTTATACCAGTAATTGCCTATAATAAGAACTGTATAAAACGTCAAGGCACTTATTTATTAAAATTTACTTATAAAGAAATCTAATTATAAATTCAATAAAAAAGAGAACAATTGTTTAAACTATGTCATTGAATTAACCTTTTGGCTTCCTTACGTCACAAAAATGTACGTAAAATTGGCATGTATGCCATCCCTGGGAGTAGAGTTACATATAGAAACCGATGATTTTTAAAAATACATAAAACGCTTCACAATGGCAGTATATAATTTGGCACATATTAAAAACAGTCTTTATATAATATTATAATTAATGACCAACCAAAGATTCGGTTTCGGCTAAAAATCGGCGGAAACTGGCTGCGCCGAAATATAGTGTTCGTGGATTTAATCCGTCGCGTCGCGTCGTTCATTTAACTCGTGACCTCGGACTCATGTATATGTTTCTCCACACTCTAGTGTTCTATCTTAAGAATATTGTAAACATAATTAAAATTTATAATAATTAATAAGGTGTCTGTACTTTATATCTAAGTTCTCATTTTTAACAAAGTTTACTTACAAGAGTAAATATTTAACATGTTTATTACTTTTGTTACATACTTCAATTAATATTGTTTTTTATTTTATTCAACACGAGTTACCTGACTGTACCTATACGTAAAAAATTTGTAAAAATACACTTAATTTCAGTATACAATAAAAATGTTAACAATTGTCTGAATAAGTTTCGGTTTTGGCCGAAACTGAAACCGAGGCCGACGATTCGGTTTCGCCTAAAAATTCTGTTTCGGTCGGACACTAATCATAACGTCTATTATAACATTCACGAACAATAACTTTTTACTATAATAACAAATGTTTACTGCTATAAAAAAAGGACGTGTTTTTTTTTTGTTGTTTAAATAGGTGCGGATTTTAATTCTTTATTTATAACGTGTTCCGATGTTAGATCTTCGAGAAATTCCATTAAAGGAGAATTACTCCAGATCCACGCCATTGTAATGCGCCATATACATGCTTGCTAAACCTCGGCGAACATTCACAAATCAAAGGTGTTTGTGATAAGCGCTTGCGTTACGTCGACATGTTTGCGTGTAGTTAGTATTGCTTGCGCGAAATAAATCATAAATAAGTAATTTTATATATGTTTTTCGATATTAAAAATAGATTAAACCAAATGTTATAACCAGCACAAGTCGACGTCCGTCATGCTTGCTTATCCAAACACAAACGTGTGGATGGCTATGTTTGGCCTATTTTATCCAAGCGTTTGTAGAAGTTTGAAGTTTGCAGCAAGTGACTAACGTATGGATGAGGCATAAACTTTTTCGCGACTAGAAGCCACGTTTCCGGCATTGATTGATATTTGTGAATGCTATAGATAAAGAATTTACAGGAATAACATTCCGTTTGGTATATAAACAATGAAATATGTGCGAAACAGAATACTGTTACGTACGTCTGAAAGAGAGATCGATCCCGTACCACTTCAAATTATACCTCCCATAAATATGTCGTCTTTTGTAAATTATCAGCATTATCACTGTGGCAAATACCTAGTAAACACAAACTTTTCAATTAATGATAACAACAGTAATGTAATTTGTTTAAATTATGTAAAGTGTTTGCGTATAGCACTAAAAGAATTAAGACTGACGAATATAAATGCTGCTGCCGTTGGTCTCTACCATTGCAACGGACAAATTGTTCTAAAAATCCACCCTTGCCTGTCTTCATACTAAAATAATATGAACAAAGTAGAAGTAAAGAAAAACAATTTGTAAAATTTTGCTATAACTTAAGGGCTATTACTAATTTATTATTATTTAAATAAAGGTGATAACTACATAAAATACGACAAATGTTTTTACCAACAAAAAAATTCTTAACGAAAAAATTAAGTTTTTACTAAATTAAAACTATGTAAGTAAATAGACAGGAAATGCTAAATACATTTTAACTTCATAGTATGTAAACCCACTTTTATATAAATAATTTTAATGTTACTGAGTATTTTACCTAGTGATTTTTCTACATGGGCTGTGGACATAAATAAATTTTACAAAATATTATTTATTGTCTACTCTCCGAGTAAGGAAGTTTCACTTACGCCCGCCATACATGCTACGGTTTACCGGAGAGGTTTGTCTACCGAAGAGTACCTGCCGCAGGTCGACTGTACGTCATAGCGTGTATGGGTACATACACACGCACATGTTAACGATGTCACACAGTAAAATTTATTTTCGATTTTGCGCCGGTCGCTTGTGCAGGTTTAAAAGACTGCACAGGTCTATACCAATACACCGTCTGGTCTACATGCGCAGGCTAACCTGTACAGGAAGACCAAAGCGAGTGTGGCCAGGGCCTCCAGGGCCAAATAATATTAGCTTATAAATATCCCTTACTGGGTCCCCCAGGGTAGAAAGGGGTGATTTCACTGCGCCAGCATTGCTGTCATTGTTATAATGAATTCAAACTGGGACATTGTTATAATAAATACAAACTGGTTTGTATTTCAATTAGAAAAATTTGACGATTGTCAACGAAAATGGAAATTGGTGTTTAAAATCCTTCGTCCATTACGAACACTACAACAAAGGTAGAAAAACTTTATAAGATCGAAACATTGTATTGTTTCGCTAACCCTCGAAAAAATGATTACTTACCTATTTCGAATGGAGCGGAATCCTATTTGCTATACTTAGTCGCTATTATAATAAATAGATTTTTGAAAATGTTTCTGTATATCTTTATAATTGATCTAATTAACAAATTATGTACGTCTGTCCTACCTACTCTTAGAAGAGCACGGATTAGTTTGTAAAGAACACAAAGAACTCGTAGATATAACCGTCTCTTAAGATTTTACTCATTTATTTATTCTCGAGGTACGCCAGTGTATAGGTCTATACAACCTAAACTTATTTTGTTATGTTTCCAAGAGAATCCTGCTTGAGAGAATATGCAAAGTAACGAATTCTGACAAAAAATAATTTGTTTACGCAGCTAAATACTTGACACGTTCTAGTAAGGCGTCGCACGTTTTCTTGGCATCGCCGAGCAACATGGCCGTATTCGGATTGTAGAAGATTGGATTGTCTACAGCTGCGTAACCGACGCCCATCGATCTCTTCATCACTACCACCTAAAATAAAAATTAAGAAGGTATGTCGTATATAGGAATACTATATAGCAGGCTAGGTATTTACTCTTTGTAAAGAGAAGAATCACGATAATTATAAGAGCTATGTGTATATTAGGTACTTATTATAGGGATTTATTTCACCGTATGTACCGTTAATTTATAAACATTCTAGTGGGATTGTAAACTGTCCGGTAGATGTTGTATAATGATGTATATTAATACTATAAAAGGTAAAGTTTATTTGTTTGTAGGAGGTAATCACCAGAAACACTGTCTCGGTTCTGAACGACATAACCTATATTTTACTCTTCTTCTTCTTCCTAACTTGGCAACTAGTCCTTCTTTATTGAAGACCATTACTGTCATTATCGAGTGAAAATAGGAAATCTTGTCCTATGATGATTTCAGTAAGTGTTCTAACAAGATGGTGGCTCCCTTGTTAGAGCTTTCTATACTGCGTTTTTTATTCCCACGGAGTAAATTGACAATCACTAATGCCAAATTTGAAAATGATGTTGCCACATTAATTTTTGTAGTGTCGTGCTACCTTATATTTTACGGTACAATTATTTGAATCGTAAAATTTTAAATACTGAATTGAGGCTTTTTATTAATTAATTGAAATAAGTATGTTGTGTTATTCACCATACTCGTTCATTTACTATTATCATTGCATAACCTAAGAAATTATAAAATTAACATAACAACATAAACTGCAAAAAAAAAAAAAAACTAAAAAAAGAACGCTTTGGTTGACTCACGAGAGATGCGAATTTGTCTCCCTTATTCGGGCTTCTCGTATGTTCAATTAGGATTCAATGTTTTTTGAAAAAAAAACTTACATAACTATAAGTATAATATTTATCATACGGTTTTACAATTAGTACCGATTGGTGACATCACTATCTTAAAACACAGTAAACTAGCAAAACATGAAATGTCATTTTACTCCGTGGGAATAAAAAACGTACTATAGAGTTTTGTGATATCTCAGTATTCATGGTCAATATTATTATTTTTAATCCACTTCACTTGTGCACAATAACCAAGCGTTATTATGTAAAACGCCACTTGTATTACTCACTAGCTGTACCCCGCGGTTTCACCCGCATATAATTTAGACGAAGCTATGTACTGATTGATCATTTATAATACTTCAGTATAGACAATATTTGTATCGGGCAACCAGATGGTCACATCGCGGCACCCACCGCACGGCTTGTTCGTGCCACTACTACTATAGACATAGACCCGAGCAAATACAAATACAGACCTGATTGGATTTCCATACTTTAAGTACCGGCATACCAGCTATGGGAGAGTTAGGATCATCCTCAGCAGCGCTATTCACAGTGTCATTTGCACCTGTAATAAATAATAATACTTTTATAGTTCTTCATCTTTCTAACTTGGCAACTAGTCCTCTTTAATGAAAACATTACTGCCATTATCAAGTAAATATAGTGTCCTGTCCTATGACAATATCAGTTTCCTAACAAGATGGTGGCTCCCGTGTTAGAACTTTCTAGGGAGTTTTTGTGGGATTCCAGAATGCATGCTTTCAGTTTATACTTATAATCCACTTCACTTATGCACAAAAACCATACTACATCACGCAAAACGCATCCAATATTACATAATAGGTCAAAAACCAAAGTAAACCAAAAAAAAGAAAAACCACAATATGACACTTCAAGATCCCGCCAAAAACTCCTACTTTTATATTTATCATTGGAAGTTGGATGCCGTTTTGCCGCAATGTATATTACCAACCATGATTATAGGTATAACATAAAATAGAGAAATGCAGATTATAAATTTTCCAGGGTTTGAAATTTTTTTTAAATTAAAAAATTCCAAGTCTGGCCTTTTCTCACTATTCACACATTTACATGAAGATATTATTAATATTTTTTTTTTAAATATTAATTCTAATTCTAAGAATGCTAAAACTATGAAGTTCATTTTATACCGACAAGTAACTAAGTAATGGGCATATTTACCAACGAGAAATAGGTACAACTATACTAACCAATAACTAGCACGAGGTCTGTTTCGGGGAATTCGTCGTTGATTTCATCCATCTCATAGACATCATCATAAGGAACACCAGCTTCAGCTAGCAGTACATTCAGTTGTCCAGGCATACGTCCTGGGAACATTGTATAAAAACACACAAAAATATAATTTATTATAAAACTTACATAAAGTTAAGATAAGCAGTAGGTACCTAATCATATGACACTTTCATCATATTCGGGCTAGAAATCGTTTGTCAACCTCAGCTATTAATATTTCTTCATTCAGTCAGTTATTTAATAATTCATTTAAAATCGTTATAATTTTCGCAGTAACTCTAATATTTATTAATAATTAAGATAAATTGTAATACAAAATATTGTTTTTTTATACACAATGACATAGTAAGATATTTTTATCGAATAAACAGCCTTTCCCAAGCTTTGTCAGCGTAGAACCTTTAATATCACCTACTACTATGATCACTCTGGATCCCTGAAAAACAAAATCATTGATTTTTACGTAAGTTAAATAAAGTGTTTAATCGTCAAGCTTTTGTCCTAATTTGCCATCTTAAGAAATAGGCGTGCATCTGCCACTTTTAGAAAAATTGAGTTACATATGTATATAAATTCAAAATCAGGATTAAAAAACGCACCTAGTATGTAGTTTTTTTTTTCGTTTGAAGAAGGTTTTCGTGTCGCCGCGCCGTGAACATAATTACGGACTTTCAGGGTGTTCATGGAACATAGAGATTAGTATGTAATGAAAAGTAGCACTTACCAGCAACGGGATGAATAGCAAAACGGATCCTTTTCCCGGCTTTCTTTAACGTATCTACCAATTCTGCTATTGGGTACTGCGCTTTAGCAACACAAAGACCATAACCTAAAAGAGATATTTTCCAGTTATATATTTTGATTAAATAAATTTTCGGCTTATAACAATACCTCCGCAAAATTTATTTAAAAAATAAGCTTTACATATTACATACTTTTTATAATACAGAATTGTAATAAAATTGTAGTACATAGCTCAATAAAACAAAAGCTCATAAATAAATTAATGTTACCTAAAATATCATTTTACTGTTTACTCTCAGAGTTACTACAAAAAACACTAAATTTATCAGTATGCCAACAATTTCCGTCTATATACAATTCATAATGTACTGCCATTTCAACATTAGATAACATGACATACAATCAAATTTTGAAGCTTTGTTGAACTTTCTTGAAGCTTGATTTTTTAACAATATACGTTAATCACATGGACGTATAAAAAAGGGCGGACGAAGTTCCCCATAAACAAAAGTGGTGATGAGTAAAATTGGTCTTGGTCTTCTTTTTCGCAAGGTGAAGACTATATTTACACTAACAAGACCAAGACCAAATGAACAAAACCAAGACCGAACAAGCAAGACCAGGACCGATACCAAGATTGTCCTAGTCTTGGTCTTGTTCTTGTTTTGCTCATCACTAAACAAAAGTGAAGCACTGCAATGGCGGACACGTTGATTTGTGAGTTTTTAGGGCATTGACATGAGAAGAAAATTTCCCCATTTATTAAAATAAATTTACACAAAAGTTTTGAACTCAAAGAGACCTAGAGAGGGAACATTACTTCACTGTCGTTAAACTCTCGCACATCAAAAGATTATATCATTATAAACTTCGTCTGCTCGGCGACGACTGCTCGGTATTTCACTCTGCGACAGAAGGATGTATAAAACAAAAATCTTATAAAATAATTAATCTAGATGTAAAAATTACAATAAAAAAACAATCAATTTAAAGATATTTTTCAGCACAAGCTATAGGTACACTTGTTAATAAAATTTCAAAATTAATACTATGAAGGAGCCGTACCTGAAGCCTCTCTTGCCTTCCCGGCTTAAGTGACGTGGGTCTATAGAGCAGCCCATGTAGCTATATTATGGAAAGGGAAAGAAAATGAAGCCTATAATATTGAATCTTTATTATATCAAAGGACATTTACCAGGAGTAATAATGATGTTAGAAGCTCGGTGTATAAGATCCGCAACGGAATCAACATTGAGCTCTGTGTGTGTAGCACCAGCGGGACGAGCGGACCCGCCGGTTGTAATACCGTATCCGCCGAGAATTACGTTAGGAAGGGATCTGTTCATTGCCTAAAATAAAATAATACTTGAATGTACTTAAATTATAATTGTCACATAAGTAAAACAAAAGATAGGTATACAGTTACCGGCCGTAAATAATGCACATCGAACTAAAGAGCTTGAAGAGCTTCGTAGAGGCTGACAGAGACGACGCTCTACGAAACCGAATGTAGTCGATTATCTTTTTTTTTACGATAAAAAGGGGCAAACGGGCAGGTGGCGCACCTGATGGAAAGTGATCACCGCCGCCCACAAACATCCGCAACGCCAGAGGGCTCGTAGATGTGTCGACGACCTTTTAGGGAAGAATAAGCTCTCATCTTGAAGGTCACCAGGTCATAACGGCTCGGAAAGACCTCAGGCGACAGCTGGTTCCACAGAGTGGTTGTGCGAGGTAGAAAGTGCTTTAAGAAACACACTGTTGTGGAACGCTGGGCATTGAGTTGGTATGGATGGATTTTAAGATTCTGTCGCGATATCCGATGGTGAATTTCAGCAGCCGGGATCAATCCAAAAAATTCCTCGGAACACTCCCCATGATAAATGCGGTAGAAGATGCAGAGTGAACCCACATCTCTACGCAGAGCCAATGGATCAAGCCGATTGGAAAGATCTTGATCGTCAATAACTCGAGCCGCCCTACGCTGAATGTGGTCAAAAGGAAGTAGCTGGTACTGGGAGGCTCCCGCCCAGAGATGATAACAATACTCCATATGGAGTCGAATGTGCGCCTTATAAAGATTTGGCGATTAGCCGTCGTGAAGTACCGTCTCGCCTTGCTGAGCAGACCAAGCTTCTTTGAGGCCAATTTGGCCTTACTTTCCAACTGACCGCGGAACTGGACGTCATTCGAAATGACGACGCCAAGAATTCCGATACTGGCTGTGGCAGACAGGGGAGTGTTCTCAAAACGAGGAGTTGCGACAAATGGTGACTTTTTAGCGGTTAACGCGCAGACTTGTTTCTTTTTTGAACTGGACTAAATTTAGTTGACCCCAGTCCGAGACTTTAGTTAAAAAAGACTCGACTTCAGACACAAGTTTGTTCCGGCTCTCATCGACGTATTCCCGAGAGATATTAGCACGGCCAGTGTACAAGACATCCATAGTGCTATCGTCAGCATAGCAATAAATGTTGCTGATTTGCAACAAGTCATTGACATGCAGAAGAAAGAGAGTTGGAGACAGTACACAGCCCCATCATTGAGAAATTTAGGATCAGAACATGCACCGTCGACGACGACCTTGACGCTCCGATCGGCCATCTACCTCTTTATCTCGATGTGCATTATTTACGACTGGTAAATGAAGTTTATTCAATTGTATTTACACTTAGATTGAACCAATTACGAATACTTCATAGATAGATCTTCTTTGTGTCAGGTCCTTATAGCTAAGTAGTTTTTTTTAAATAAAAAGAAGTCGGAATCAAGACTGACTGCCCGGGGTGGGCCGGACGTACTCGGGTATCGTTACTCACGAAACCTTTTCTATATTTATATTCATTGCTTGATTAATTTTTCCTATTCAATAAATTAAGGACTATTTTTCTGGCGTTAATATAAATACATAAAATCTGAAGGATAACATTATATTGAAATAAGAAACTAAGCATAGTTACTAATAATGTAAAAATAGTTAACACTTAAGGACTGGTTAATGGATCTTACGGACCCCGTTCTACGTATTCTGTTTAATAACTTTAAAATTTCGACGTTTGCGACGTTGCTGCTCTTAAGTACTTTTTAACGATAGTGTAGCGCGATAAATGGCGATCTTAATATGCAATTATCTCGCTGCGTGTGAGTGCAGTGTTCAGATGTGATTCTATCCAAAGAAAATATTTTAATTTTCAATGTTATGTTTTTTTTCTATAGTGAGTTATTTTGCCTAAGTAGGTACATTGTAGTAGTGTAAGAAAATATAAAAGATTTTGTTTAAAATAAAAATTACAGAAAGTATAACAATTAGCCTTCTTAATCTTGCCATAAAAGTGTGGTAATATTCCTTTTAGTTTTGTATTGACTTTTTGATTAGGTACCGTAAAATCAATAAATATTAAATACTATTTCATTGAATATTGTCTTTCTTTATTCACATATTATCCTTATAAGAAAGTAAATTTTCACTTTTATTGAGCAGTTTTGGTATAAGCACATTTATCTGACATTAATTGGGTTCAGCGCACCCGGTAGCACGGATTTGTGTTATAAATAAAGGCGCCAGTCCCTAAGTGTTACATGCAGCTCCAAGTCCGGTGAAGCTGTAAAAGCCGCAGCGGCTCTGTTTTTGGATAGCGCCCCTAAGGCTAACAGTGTAGAAGTGTTACATGCATTGAATAAGTAGTTTTAATATCATTATTATTTTGATACCTTGCACATGATGTACGAGAGTATAGCACCGGAGCTGCCAATCAGCGCACCGACGACGGTCATCAAAGAGTTGTTAAGCATGAAGCCTTCAGCGCAGAGCGCCCAGCCCGAGTAACTGTTCAATACAGTTATAACTACTGGCATGTCGGCACCTAAACAATACACAAATAGATATTCAAACGTTTAAACTGAACCAAATTTAACATTACATGTAAGGATATACATTTATATAGTTAAGTCGAAATGCAGTGTTGCAATGATGACAGTGGTTGCGATATCAAACATCGCGTCATTGGAAGTGGATACGAATCCTACAATAAAACTATGTTATGTAGGACTGGCAGGCTGTTTTGTAGGGCAATATGCAGTGGATCGATTCAATGAACCACAGATGTATATAAGTCCACGCGATACGTTAATTTTCGACAAACATCAGCCCTTTGTATCTGTGCAATGACGATACATTTAAAAAAATACTTTTCGTGATTGTCATGATATTATGTTGTTGTAATTTCAATTGATTGATTCTATTGGCACTTACTGTTTATCCTTCTTAAGGCGTGAAGTCACGGGCGACAACTAGTTAAGGTACCATTGTCACAAGCTAGCCTCCCGTGGAATTTATAGCTACGCCCGTGCGATAAACTATGCCCTTACATTTTTGTGTGAGAAAGTTAAGTGTAAGAAGTTATGTAACCTCAAAAAGTTTCTGGTGGAACGTGATCTGTCGTGCTTTTGTTTTTATTGTAATATCATGAACTTATGTCATGTGGCCCTATATTATGATTCAAGACAGCCACAATCTTGTAAAAATAGTTGCTTGAACTCTGAAGATTAGATAAATATTCTATGCACGCCACATTGGCATAATTATGTATAAACAAAGGTTGCCATTAAATAAGAAGAAGTAACCTCCAATAGCAGCAGTGAGCGTGAGACCCTGAATGCCGCTGAGTACAGCCGCGGCTGAGAGTAGCGGCAAGCCTGGTACCTCGGGGAACGCGAGCAGTGTGCCACCGCAGCCCAGCGAGCCGGCCAACAAGCCTGCGTTGATCGCATGACGCCCGGGTAGTAATAGTGGAGCTGACGAAAGTGTACCTTGCAGTTTGCCATAAGCCACCAGTGAACCGCTAAATTATTAACATTAAACATTTTAATAGGCGTATTCATAGGAACAAATTAAGTTTAAGTGCAGTATGGTAGGACATAACAATAATGAACGATTGGATAGCGAATAACATGCACCGGGTGTAACGTCCACCTTAGTGCCATCCAGCATCGCGTTCCAGGATCAACCGGTGTGTATTCAGCAATTATGCAGGTAGGGATATCTGATCATCATGTCCAAATCCGTCATATTCACTCTTTTTTATTTGTTGCGTTTCTAGATACCATCACGCCTGTATTCTCCGAAGGGTTAGGCAGAGGTGTACTAATGTACTCCCACAGTTCGCCGAGTATGTTTTAGGTACCATGTAATAGGGGGCGAGCCTATTGCCATTAATCGGGCACAAAACCAAACTCCGAGCTGCTACTGAGAAAAACCCAATAGCACTTTGCTCGACCTGGGATTCGAACCCAGGACCTTGCTCACAGCAGTCGCGCTTACGACCACTACACTAACGAGGCAGTCTCTAGATTAACCAGTGTTGAAGAGGCTTACTGGTCAGCATGAGAATAATGACCATCTATGGATGACCGATCTCTCTGTGGTCGTAATTGTTTTTGGGTTGTTGTACCGTGGCAACATCAGGCAAAGTACCCCGTCACTTTGCCGTATTACCATAAAACAAAAAATTCTTAGTAATATAACAATATAAGACTAAATCAATAACTCTCAACAACTTTTAAGGCTAGTCTCTCACATTCTGTGATGTTGCGAACATACAATTAGTGTAGAATGACATTATTACGCAAATTAATATACAAAATTTTAAGCGTTGTAGAAATATTTTTACACATTAGGTACCTACATAATATCCAACATTTTTCGCATACATATTTGCGAAGCCATTTGAGCAGTTTTTGTATTTTGTATTCGACTACCTGAGTCAGCGCATAAACTCAATTGAGAAATGACATACTTACATACAAAATTTAATCAAAACTGGTAAACATTTAAAAAAAAAACTTTACGATTTCTAACACTATTATTCTTATAGCCTATAAATTAGAAAATGACATATACTTGCCGTATCATCAAAACCGATGAAGCCGTTTTTTAGTCGAACGATTTAAGTCAATCGGGTAAAATAGGCGTACATCGAGTCGCAATTAGACATGCGAAAACCTGAACCTAAAAAGTTTTTAACTCTTGCCGTCGCATCGGGTACAGATCCCTATTACCCCGCTTAATTACTGAACATTAGTTTTTTTCTTAATTACTTTTTAAATCTTATCATTGGAAGAAAAATATTGATAGGTACTTACGTAAATGTGATACCACCAATGTAAGTGCCGAGAAAAAGCGATGTCTTAAGCGTAGCGGCTGTTGGGTCCAATGCCATAGCAGGAAAGTCATGCATGTAAGTGGCGATGCAGGTTAGAACTGCCGCCATTCCTACTAAACTAGAATCAAAATTTGAATATCACAGGTAAACGAAAACAATTGATTTTAAAAACGTATAATTAAAAAGTGCATTTCAATTGGCATTAAGAATTAAATCATCATTCGGCATTCAGTACCGCGAATGTAAAATTGGATCACTTTACAGGAGACATAAAAAGGATTTGATTATATTGCATATTTTACTATTTGCTAAATAACCCAATTTTAGGTAGTTTTTTTTGATCGTATTTGAAATACACAATAACGTATTTGAATGTATGTTATCGATTTCAAAAGAAAACATTTTTGCAGTATTTCACTTTCGCGGTACTGAATGCCGAACGACGATATTACATTTGTGTACTTCTTAAAAGGACTATAGAAGGAAAGTGGGTAGGAAGATATTATTTGAACATTTATAGTTGAACATTGTTAACTCTATTTTAGACGATAATGATTACTTAAATTTTAAATCATTTTTAGCATTCAACCAGTGTCTCATTCGACTCCATCCCTAATCGAAACTTTTTATGGGATAAGCTTTCGAATATTTTATATTTCGGATATCCGATAGTTTCCATTAGAGTTATGCAGTTCCATAACATCAATGGGTATAATTAACTTAATGAAAACGTTACCTATGGAATCCGGCAACAAGTTGCGGCAGATCACTGATTTCGATTTTCTTAGCAATAGTACTGCCAATCAAACCACCAATGCCAGCAACGCCCATCATCTGCGCAAACACTTCTGCGCTAGGCGTCAGTGCACCGAGTGTCGCGGCGATACCTCCAGCCACTCCAATCTGTATTGGTTTTAAATACATTTGTAGGAAAAAATAAGTTAATATTATTTCATGGTGGTTACATTATGCAACCTCATATTACTAAAGTGTCATCAAAGTATGAAGTGGTTAGCAGGCCCCAAGTTGCCTCGTTACGTAAATTATGTGTAAGATATAGCGAACATTAGTCAAGACTTATTGATTTATGTTTTAAAATACACGCTAAATCATTACAGAACAGGACAAAACTACTGCATCAACAAAGTATAATAAAATTCCATGTGCAGTTACATTTTACTTCAACTGATGTCTAATTGTAAAAATAAATTAAGATAAAATTTTGATCATTACCGCAGTTACATACCTAAAAACTTTTATGATGGAGTAATTTTGTTTCTATATTCTAAACTGTCTCAGTGCTTTTACAATGGTCGTCAGATTTAAACTGAAGCCATCAAGATTACAATGAGCGGGTCTCGGGGTTGAGTCTATGCTAGATCCACATTTTATTATTGTTATGTATGCCTTTTCTAATCACCGGTTGCTATAAATTGTTATAATGTATTTGTTATTTATTGTTTACTTACCATGCCTAGATAATTTCCTTTGCGCGCAGTTCCCTGAGAGCTAAGTCCGGCGAGCGCTCCCACGCAGCACAACGATGAAGCTAAGTATGCCATTTGATGTACTTCGGGGTATCCCTGTCATAAAGATACCAGTAACATAAAATAAATAACTCAGACATTAATAACCTTATTAAAGTAAACCTCGACAAAAAAATTTAATATTATTTTTCTACACAAAAACTAAAGTACCAATAATGACAATTAAGTAAATTAATACCACGATTCGAACATAGGAAACAAGCGTGATTCTAGAGACTAGCGTCTAAATGAAACACGAATATCAACTGAAAGTAAAACATATGGTTAAGTGAAAATAGATGAGCCGAAATTTGTTTTTTTTTTTACCTAAACCGAAGCCACTACGCGCCGAAACAATCATTTTTGACTGAAATTGAAACTTCGGTCGGTCATTACTACTAACACATTTCAGTGTTGTCATGACGTCGACGACGTTTATGGTTCTAGCGAATTTTTACCTCATGTTAACCATTCTTAAAGTATGTGGATGTACCTACTCGTATAAGGTCTGGTTTTATTTTCACTTAATTATAATTAATAAAAAATATTATTTCTAAAATGAAATATTTTTTAACCTGCATAGCAGTAGTAATGTATCCACCAATAAGAGCTGCAGCGGGCAGTGCATACAGATAACCGTATTCTTGCGGATCACCTGGCCTGTGTACATAATAATCAACACACATTAAACATGTTAATGTGAAACTTCTTCGGGCACGGTAAAGAAATTGTTTAACGTGACGTTACAAACATGGGAGTACTTAGACAGATACGGGCAGGGGAGAAGAGCAGCAGCCCTTGCCCTTGCCCAAAATCCTAGCCACGCCCATGGTTGCGGATAGTGATGAGAACCGGTTAGAATTATCAGAACCGGTTTTTACCGAGTACTAAAAAAATAACTTTTTTTAAAGGTTTTATTTTTTATTATTAAAAAAGCCATAAATTTTACAAATCAAGGGAAGTAATGAAACTGCTGTTTTTATTATTAAATTTATTCAATATAAGTATTCGTTTTGCTGAATAAAACATATTTGATTGACAGTATCATCTAGAAATCTGTTTCTTCTGGATGAGAACACATATTCTGCTGTCGAGAACATGCACTCCGATAGCATAGAAGTTGCCGGCACCGATAAATATTTAAGTGCGATTTTATTTATGGAGATTAGGTGCGGAGTGATTAGATCAATACAGATCGCAAGCTTGAAGCGTTTCCAAGGCACGAGGTTGTTTGTGACTATATTTTACTACGATAAAGGATTTTAACCATAACATAAACATAACTAACACAAAGAACGATAAACAATCATAGAAGGTGCCTAGTTCATCATTTATATAATGTATGTTATACAATACAGAGCTTATTAAGTGTTTTGATTTTGGTGGTTAAGGGATTACTTAGTTCGTTTAGTCGCGAACGATACACAATTAGTTTGAAATCAGTTATATGCTGAAAATACCGGTGTAATCGGTATTTTCAAAATACCAGTTTTTAGGTGTTCCTCGAACCGGTTCAAATCTCTAATTGCAGACGATACGTAATGGTCTAAATGTGTCTATAGTGTTCAATTTCAAGGTCGCCTTTACCCGGGGGTGCAAGGGTTGCGGGGCACCCTGGCGCAGAGTCCTAGGGGACGTAAGCCGACCGCCATAACTTTTGATTGGTAACAACCCACAACAACCCTGGCTAACACTGTAGCCCACGCAAGCAGAGCCGAGTCAGTTATTTAATTAAAAATATAGGTACCAATAACATTATTCAATAATCATAGGTATCGTTTTAGTGAACACACCGAATGTTGCTTTCGACACGTATCATACCGCTCGCGCTCACAATGCGCAAGTCAATTCGGCTCTTTATTACAAATAAAATTAAATAAAATGTATATCTTTAATTACTCGAAGTATCGTCGATACACTTTTGCCATTTTACTGAAAGTTCATTGTCGCCTCTGCTATAGAAATCCTTAGCACGGGAATCGACGAGCTCTTTACAGTCGTTTTTCCTCTGTGAAAAGTTATTCAAATTACGGTTTAAATGGAAATCAATTCCCAGTGAACACATTTATCATAATATAGATATCACAATGTGATATCTGAATGACATCGAGCAATATCACGCGTTTTGTAACAAAAATTACTCAGTAATAACTAATAAGTTGAAATGACTTATTATTTAGCTATTTTTAATTAAACAATTTTAATTCACATGAAACAAATTGGTAAACTGAAAAAGCTAGAGGATATAGGTACCACATGAAGCTACAGCTTCCTAAGATCTGGTAGACGATAACGGTAGATCTGTATTGTCAACAATTACAAACACGCTAGACCCCATACTTCACGACAGACATTCGCTAAATTAGATGAACTGCGGTTGGAATGTCTCCAACACCCACCATTAATTACCCGGACCTTGATCCAAAAGAACTACCTATAAAATAGCGAAAGTGATTAGATAATAATGGTAACATACTTCGATTGATAATATGTATAATTTTATGATATTTTTTGTTTTACTTTTTGCATATAAAACGCTAATTTCATATTTAAGGGCCTAACATTTACATACCTATACTTAAAAACCTGAAATTAATATTAAGCTATTTACGGTCAACCATGTGTCCAAGACTCAAGATAGATTAGCAAAGTTGACTATTAAAAGTAAGTATAGAATCAAAAGTCAATGATAAAATAACATTGTAAGTATAATAATATTCAAACTCGAAAGTCCGAAAAATTAAGTTAGATGTAGTCAAAAAGAGCGGGGCCCCCGCGCATAATAACTTTCGCACTCCGGCGCTGAATATGTTTAAGGTGACCCTGTGTTCAATAAAAAGAATTTATACTTCAACCGTGTATCAGGCATATATTTTTTAATTATTGTAACTATTATTGGATGGGAAGTTTAATCATCTCTAACCATTTATTTACCTTTTGAACATGTCCAACATACGCTGTGTGACTAAGAAACCGCCAAACACATTGACGAAGGAAATAAGCGCTGCAGTACTCGCCAACCACTACAGATAGAAAATTAAACAATAATACTCAATAAGTACATTAAAAAATTCGTAATACTTCAAGATCAGTCTGTATGATGAACACAAACGATTATAGATTTTTTGGAAATAATAAAGCGTGCAGTTTATTTAATTGTTTGCGTATGTGTAAGAAACGCGACCTAAAATGAAGGCCTTATTATTTATTAAAAAGAACAGCATTTTTTTACATGGTTTCTGCCTATATAGGCATTTTCGCCAATGTCAACTGTAACAAATACATTACATGGTCATACCTGTACAGGAGTCTCTGGTACATATCCGCCACCCATAAGAAGCAGACCACCGACGGCCGTAATTCCCGACACAGCGTTAGTGACCGACATAAGAGGCGAGTGAAGGGCGGGCACTACACCCCATACTGTATGATATCCAACAACACCTAACAAGAATTAAAAGATATTTTATAAAGAACTTTGTATTAAAAAAATTATTATAATGAAGTAAATAATTTCTTCTAAATCCAGAATGAAACTTACCCGCCAAAGCTAATGTTGTAGTCATGGTTGTAAATGCAGGGTTAGGGGAAGCCATACCAAGTCCAATGAGAGATGCCATTCCTGTCGAAAATAGTAATTACTTTAAAAGAGAACTTTAGATATGAAAAATTATTGCCGTTTTTGAAATCTTACTTAATTTAGCGCACTGTAGTATAGGGTTAAAATTGAGATCTGCCTGCGCATCGTGTGACGGTAGTACGACATGATTTAGTTATCCATCGATGATTTTATCATTTATTTTTCAGGGTTTTATTGTGTAAAAATAATTTAACCCTGGAAGTATAATTTATAACATGCGTAAGTAAGTCCACACATATTTTTTTAAATTAGCTTATCGATTAATTCATGTTTTGTTTAAAGGTACAAAATTGTTTAAAACAAAAATGAATTAAGAAACTGAATTGTTTTTTTTAATGAATTATAGATTCGAACGTTGGATACGTGGACACTGTGGTCGATATATTGATTATTAGAAATGGCAGGACGTTTCCCGGGTCAGCTGTTACTATATAAGTAAACACTAGTTAACTATAAAAGTAAATTACCAGTGGAATAAAGGAATGCATCCTTTAATGTCTCGTTGAATGGGTTTGGCGGTTGTAAGGTAACAGCTGCTGGTTTAGCGTCAGTCTGCTGTACTGACGCCATGCTTGGTGAAGGAGGTGGAGGCCACAACAACTCTCCAGCTTTTAACACAATGGCGCCTCTCGTCACTTCGTCTTCCAAATTAATATGGAAGTGGTCGTTTGTTCCTAATAATTGAAATAAGTAAGTATAAATTTAACTACATATTATTATTTGAATGAACCTAAATTACGTTTATTTTTGGCGGTGACGGTCCGTCCTATAATGAATCACCTATTTTGCTTACAAAATCACCCATTATTGCTTGAATCCCAGTTAATATAAGTAGGATAATAAAAGAAAAATCCAGATAAATACATTTTGTGGGGTAGTAGCCTCATACAGCAAAGAAATTTGTATAACGAGCATATGAGTCAAATACAATGATAGGGGTGTTAGATAATAGATATATGTCGATATACGTATGAGTTAATTAGTTCACATTGTACATGATATTCTTAGTTTGGGGTTTAATTACTATGTTAAGATTGTTCCCTAATTATAATAATTATTTTATTTGATGTTTATCCTCGAAATTGACTTTGTATAGATTAATTAACCCGTTGAGAGAAAAATATCAGGCAAATTGTATTCATATAATTTAATAAACCGTTTGTTTACCTAAGCTTAATAAGAATCCAGATATGTTGTTAGCATAAAGCGTCGAGGCGTGCGCTGGCATACGACTCGGCATGTCGGTGAGACCAATGTGTGTGACTCCATGTACTTTAGTAATTTCGCCCTTCTTTGTGGTTTGGACGTTACCGCCCATCTCGGCAGCTAGGTCAACTATAACGCTGCCAGGAGCCATATCACGTACGGCATCCTGTTTTAAAATAAACATTGCCATTTTTAATCACATTTTAAAACTACATACAGATTATTAAATCTATACCTATTATCTATACCACAGTTAAGTAAAACAAGGAAGATATGGTCCGGGGGCGTGTTGAGTGCGAACGCATCGGGTCTAAATTGGGCTTGATGCTGATTTTTGTATGTAGTCGAATTCACACCGTGAACGAGTACACATCTGTTGATTTTTGACAAAATGCCACGTTGTTCCGTGTTTGCATGTAAAAATACAAGTTGTGTAATGTGAAATACGTTAAAGATGGCATTTCATTCCACACGTAAATACTAAAATATTATTGTTTTTTCTTTAAAAATCAGTAAAACATCATTTAATATTTGTTAAAACATGATGAACTATCAAGTAATTTTTATTAATACAAACAGTAACCATTGCTTGCTTAGTAGTAATCGATTAATGAGTAAGTTGAACTAACGGCGCACTGGATGAATGGTCGCAGTGTAACGACACTTTCACTAAGACAATAGATTCGTCCATGAAATAGAGATGTGATAAATGTCGATATTTTTTCTATGTCAGTCCACACCTTGTCCGGATGATAGTATTATACAATTATTTAATTTTTTATTATAAATATTTGCATATTATTTCTATATAAAATCATATTAAAATCCTTGCTGCCTTTTATTGGTACGTATCTTTTTGATAAAATTTATTTTCACCAGTTGATTTATGACTACATTATTTAACGCAAAACCATAACTGTCCAAGCGCCAACGGTTAAATAATTATTTGCATTTTACTGGACAGTAAAACAATGTAAACAAAAAATGAAAAATTGTTAATATAAAATTATTGTTCATTTAGTCGAATTTGTAATAGAATATTTTTATACAAAATGTTTCCTTAGAAAATAGAGCATATACATATATATTTATACAATATGTATTAAAAACTACGTCGAATCCGAAAACGGTATGTAGGTACCCCAATGACATTACCAAAAAACATATCAAAATTTTATTTATTACGAAAATAAAAATGTTATTGCGATTTAAAGTTAACATATTTAGTATCCCTAAAATTTAGCAAATTTTTAAAACGTGATAACTGCCTCGTTAGCCTAGTGGTCGTTTGCGCGACTGCTATGAGCGAGGTCCTGGGTTCGAATCCCAGGTCGAGCAAAAAGTGTTATTGGGGTTTTCCTATGAAATTCTCAGTAGCAGCTCGGAGTTGGTTTCGTGCCCGATTAATGGCAATGGGCTGGCCCCCTATTACATAGGGCCTAAAAATATGCTCGGCGAATTGTGGGTGTACATTAGTACGCCTCTGCCTAACCCTTCGGAGAATACAGGCGTGATGGTATGATGTGATAACACCGTCGCCAGCCCCGGCGCGGCGCAGCGATACGTTTGTTCGTATGGCGGTACCCTGCGCCGTGCCGCCTGTATTGCCATGTAAATTTCCTCATTAAACTAATTTTTTTTTACATTTTATTAGGGGTATCTTTCTACTTATAATCTGAGATAGATAACATAAACAGAATATAATCTCGATACCTAACAACACCTTCACGGATCCGACGGGGTTTTTAATACACACTGTATGTATATATATTTTAACTTTTATATCGATTATCACTTTTCATCTCTAGTTGTATACATGTGTTGTAACAATCTGTCGCTACAAGCTGATGCGCGGCCTTTTTTTTGCACGTGTATTATTAGTTACTTTATTTGTATTGCTGTAGATTTCTTAGTGTGCGTAAGAAATATGAGTACGTGTGCCGTATTTATACTTTTTGTGTTTGTAGTGTGTAGTAAGGGGGTGTAGTCTCTCTGTACCGAGGAGATGTAGACCCGAACAACTATTGTTTCAAGGCAAATCACCCTTGTTTTACTGATCTGTAACCTATATTAATATAATAAAGGGGAGGCGTTTTTTTTTGTTTGTTTGTTTAAACACGCTGATCTTTGGAACTACCAGTCAGGTTCGAAAAATTATTTTTGTATACGATAGCCAAATTCACGAAGAATAGTACAGGGTATCTAACATTAGGCTACAACTCTCAGCTAGCCTTAAATATTAATTTTTGTTAGGAAAGTCGGAAGTTGAGGCTCTCCCAAACTGCCTTATCCGCGTGCGCTGGCGTAATCGTTGATGATACGAAAATACAATGCTCTACGAAAGTATTGGTGCTTAGTATATCTAAAAAAAGTCCGCGATTACATATGTCTATATCTTATACATAAGCCAAAATAAGGTATTTTGTGAAAAAGATTTGTTGAATATTAAAAAGTGATTTATAAGCATTATTTTTAGATATGGCATATTAATCCTTACAAACAAAAATACTTCATCATAATGAAGTTAAATTTTGCTCTTTGTAGCATGTTATTTGCACATAGTTTAGGAAATAATGAAGAATTAAAAAAAAATTGTACTTGCGGGAAGAACAATTATGATAGACAACACGGGTGCGTTAGCGGCGCGGTGTTTGTCGGCTAAATTGAACAGGTGTGAAATCGTGGGAACCAACTAAGTAAATTTTTTCTCATTAATACAGGAATGTCTAGCATTCTTAATATCAAATGAATTGAGAAACTTCTAAACATCGAAAGAACTTCATAAGTCAATAATTTGAGAAAAAAATGTTGTTTTTTCCTTTTAAACCTTGAAGGTAAATGCCTACATTCTCTCGCGAGGACATCTCGTGGACGCTTGCCTAGTAGAGACGGAGGGAGTGCCCTTGCCATCCACACTATCAACAGTGTGGGTTAGATACTGTTACACGAGAGGTAACATACATTAGCTGTGCCCCACGGTTTCACCTGTATTAATTTTATCCTACAAACACTGCGCCGCCAACGCACCCGTGTAGTCTATCGTAATTGTTCTTCCCGCAAGTACAAAATCTTTACATTTTTAATTATTTCCTAACATATACCCATCTCCAAATTATATGCTATAAATTCATAAAATTATCTTTATGATGAAGTAACTTTTGTTCGTAAGGATCAATCTGGTATGCATAAAAATAATGCTCATAAATAAACTTTTAATCTTGAACAAAAAAAATCGCAACGTACCTTATTGTTTTATGTTTAACAGATAGATAAAAGCTATCACGGACTTAGTTTTAGATATACTAAGAACCAACATTTTTATAGAACGTTCTTACATTATTTACGTATCATTAACCATTTTACCAGTGCACGCGAAGAAAGCAGTTCGGGAGCCCTCCACTATCGACTTACTTAACAAAAATCAATATTTAAGGCAAGAGTTAGATAACTTATAATACTATTTTTCGTCAATTTGGCTATCACATACAAAAATATTTTTTTGGTTCTGACTAGTTGACTAGTCTGGTAGTTCCAGAAATTAGAGTGTTTAAACAAACTAACATACAAACAAAAAGCCCTTCTGCTTTATTATAGTATAATAGATAAAATTGTACAAAGACAATAGCGTCCTATAAGAGAATTCATAAAACCCTAGAGTATTTGAACAGGTACTTATTTAATTACTTATCTTAAATAAAAAGTTATTAATACAAATGTGTTGTTTTTGTTTTGAGTTGTAATATTTGTATCTTTTGATAACAAAAAAGGAACGCATTCTTATGATTGTCGAAAAAACTGAATTTTGTCCTTAGTTATACGTCAAATGAATGACGTATGCTTACCTGCTCTTCTTTACATTGCTTGATATTGAGAACATTAACAGAATTATTAATGTCAATTACTTTGTATACACTCAGTACTTATTTTAAACTAGTTTTATTTACCACTCAACTTTGTCATTTAAGATCATAATTAATTAAGGTAGACAAATTTCTAATTAACGTTACTCTATAAATCGGTACGCCAAGTGGAATTAAAACAAAAAAAAAAACCGCCTCTATTTAAGTAGGAACCTATATTACGTCAAAAGTTCACCTACTAATTTTTGAGAAATTCTCGAAATATCGAAAGAACCTCAGGTATTAAGTAAATAAACAAAATCATTATATGTATACAAACAATATTAGATACTAGATTTGATATTAAAGAAGTTCATACACAAAAGTAAGTAGTTTATATAACTAACTACATACATACAACTAAAAACTTGAAATCCAGACTCTGTATATTATTTATTGTATGTTTAAGTATTCTACAAAGGCGACTGACTATTGGAAGACAATGACCATCATAATGATTTTTGTCTATGATTGTATAAAAGTTTTAAGTCTATGGTTTTAAAACAATTGATAGAAGACTGAATAAAAAATATGGCCGATGGAGTCGTTTTATTATAATAAAGAAACAGAATGATTTTACTAAAAATACATAACAGTGGTAGCAGAGATCCGTGGTTAAACTCAGTAGTTGTGGTTAAGCTCCGTGATTATTGAAAAAGTAATTAATAAAGAAGAAAAATAAAAATGAGTGCGTATGATATGAGAATGCAGATAAAACCATTCTGTGGTGCCGGTTTCTCAGCATGGATATTTCGAATTGGCTGCGTGCTAAAGGAACAAGAATGTTATGAAGCAATAACAAATAAAGATTATTATAAAAATGAAAATAATTTTAAAAGGGAAGCGAAGGCGCAAAACATCATTGTAAGTGCTGTGGCGGACACCCTTTGAGTATCTTAAAAATAAAGATTCGGCGTATGACATGATTAAGTCACTTGAAAACAATTTTAAGAAAAAGGGATTGAGAAGCCAGATATATTTAAGAAGAGAACTCGGCCAGATGAAGTGGGATGAAACAATCTTGTTAATAAACCATTATAATAATATGGAAGAGAAATTTTCAGAGCTCAAAGACACAGGAGCTATAATTAGTGATGAGGAAAAGATTAATTATTTATTAT
The DNA here is from genome assembly GCA_033032175.1 of Saturnia japonica. Classification (NCBI taxonomy): domain Eukaryota; kingdom Metazoa; phylum Arthropoda; class Insecta; order Lepidoptera; family Saturniidae; genus Saturnia; species Saturnia japonica. The sequence goes on from CM065307.1 coordinate 10,198,556, forward strand.
TGTCTATGCCTAAGACATATGAAAATATAATTACAACTTTAGAAACAATCGAAAATGTCAAATATGACTTTGTAAAGGAAAGATTGCTTGGTGAAGAAGAAAAAAGAAGAAAGATATTCTTAGTTTGGGGTTTAATTACTATGTTAAGATTGTTCCCTAATTATAATAATTATTTTATTTGATGTTTATCCTCGAAATTGACTTTGTATAGATTAATTAACCCGTTGAGAGAAAAATATCAGGCAAATTGTATTCATATAATTTAATAAACCGTTTGTTTACCTAAGCTTAATAAGAATCCAGATATGTTGTTAGCATAAAGCGTCGAGGCGTGCGCTGGCATACGACTCGGCATGTCGGTGAGACCAATGTGTGTGACTCCATGTACTTTAGTAATTTCGCCCTTCTTTGTGGTTTGGACGTTACCGCCCATCTCGGCAGCTAGGTCAACTATAACGCTGCCTGGAGCCATATCACGTACGGCATCCTGTTTTAAAATAAACATTGCCATTTTTAATCACATTTTAAAACTACATACAGATTATTAAATCTATACTATACCTATTATCTATACCACAGTTAAGTAAAACAAGGAAGATATGGTCCGGGGGCGTGTTGAGTGCGAACGCATCGGGTCTAAATTGGGCTTGATGCTGATTTTTGTATGTAGTCGAATTCACACCGTGAACGAGTACACATCTGTTGATTTTTGACAAAATGCCACGTTGTTCCGTGTTTGCATGTAAAAATACAAGTTGTGTAATGTGAAATACGTTAAAGATGGCATTTCATTCCACACGTAAATACTAAAATATTATTGTTTTTTCTTTAAAAATCAGTAAAACATCATTTAATATTTGTTAAAACATGATGAACTATCAAGTAATTTTTATTAATACAAACAGTAACCATTGCTTGCTTAGTAGTAATCGATTAATGAGTAAGTTGAACTAACGGCGCACTGGATGAATGGTCGCAGTGTAACGACACTTTCACTAAGACAATAGATTCGTCCATGAAATAGAGATGTGATAAATGTCGATATTTTTTCTATGTCCACAGTCCACACCTTGTCCGGATGATAGTATTATACAATTATTTAATTTTTTATTATAAATATTTGCATATTATTTCTATATAAAATCATATTAAAATCCTTGCTGCCTTTTATTGGTACGTATCTTTTTGATAAAATTTATTTTCACCAGTTGATTTATGACTACATTATTTAACGCAAAACCATAACTGTCCAAGCGCCAACGGTTAAATAATTATTTGCATTTTACTGGACAGTAAAACAATGTAAACAAAAAATGAAAAATTGTTAATATAAAATTATTGTTCATTTAGTCGAATTTGTAATAGAATATTTTTATACAAAATGTTTCCTTAGAAAATAGAGCATATACATATTTATTTATACAATATGTATTAAAAACCACGTCCAATCCGAAAACGGTATGTAGGTACCCAAATGACATTACCAAAAAACATATCAAAATTTGATTTATTACGAAAATAAAAATGTTGTTGCGATTTAAAGTTAACATATTTAGTTTCCCTAAAATTTAGCAAATTTTTAAAGCGTGATAACTGCCTCGTTAGCCTAGTGGTCGTTTGCGCGACTGCTATGAGCGAGGTCCTGGGTTCGAATCCCAGGTCGAGCAAAAAGTGTTATTGGGGTTTTCCTATGAAATTCTCAGTAGCAGCTCGGAGTTTGGTTTCGTGCCCGATTAATGGCAATGGGCTCGCCCCCTATTACATGGGGCCTAAAAATATGCTCGGCGAATTGTGGGTGTACATTTAGTACGCCTCTGCCTAACCCTTCGGAGAATACAGGCGTGATGGTATGATGTGATAACACCGTCGCCAGCCCCGGCGCGGCGCAGCGATACGTTTGTTCGTATGGCGGTACCCTGCGCCGTGCCGCCTGTATTGCCATGTAAATTTCCTCATTTAACTAATTTTTTTTACATTTTATTAGGGGTATCTTTCTACTTATAATCTGAGATAGATAACAAACAGAATATAATCTCGATACCTAACAACACCTTCACGGATCCGACGGGGTTTTTAATACACACTGTATGTATATATATTTTAACTTTTATATCGATTATCACTTTTCATCTCTAGTTGTATACATGTGTTGTAACAATCTGTCGCTACAAGCTGATGCGCGGCCTTCTTTTTGCACGTGTACATTTAGTTACTTTATTTGTGTTGCTGTAGATTTCTTAGTGTGCGTAAGAGATATGAGTACGTGTGCCGTATTTATACTTCTTGTTTGTATTAGTGTGTAGTAAGGGGGTGTAGCCTCGCTGTACCGAGGAGATGTGGACCCGAACAACTATTGTTTCAAAGCAAATCACCCTTGTTTTACTTATCTGTAATCTATACTAATATAATAAAGGGGTGGCGTTTTTTTTTGTTTGTTTGTTTAAACACGCTGATCTTTGGAACTACCAGCCAGGTTCGAAAAATTATTTTTGTATACGATAGCCAAATTCACGAAGAATAAACAGTACAGGGTATCTAACATTAGGCTACAACTCTCAGTTAGCCTTAAATATTAATTTTTGTTAGGAAAGTCGGAAGTTGAGGCTCTCCCAAACTGCCTTATCCGCGTGCGCTGGCGTAATCGTTGATGATACGAAAATACAATGCTCTACGAAAGTATTGGTGCTTAGTATATCTAAAAAAAGTCCGCGATTACATATGTCTATATCTTATACATAAGCCAAAATAAGGTATTTTGTGAAAAAGATTTGTTGAATATTAAAAAGTGATTTATAAGCATTATTTTTAGATATGGCATATTAATCCTTACAAACAAAAATACTTCATCATAATGAAGTTACATTTTGCTCTTTGTAGCATGTTATTTGCACATAGTTTAGGAAATAATGAAGAATTAAAAAAAATTGTACTTGCGGGAAGAACAATTATGATAGACTACACGGGTGCGTTAGCGGCGCGGTGTTTGTCGGCTAAATTTAACAGGTGTGAAATCGTGGGAACCAACTAAGTAAATTATATTTTTCTCATTAATACAGGAATGTCTAGCATTCTTAATATCAAATGAATTGAGAAACTTCTAAACATCGAAAGAACTTCATAAGTCAATAATTTGAGAAAAAATGTTGTTTTTTCCTTTTAAACATTGAAGATAAACGCCTACATATTCACGCGAGGACATCTCATGGACGCTTGCCTAGTAGAGACGGTGGGAGTGCCCTTGCCATCCACACTATCAACAGTGTGGGTTAGTTACTGTTACACGAGAGGTAGCATAAATTAGCTGTGCCCCACGGTTTCACCCGTATTAATTTTATCCTACAAACACCGTGCCGCCAACGCACCCGTGTAGTCTATCGTAATTGTTCTTCCCGCAAGTACAAAATCTTTAAATTTTGAATTATTTCCTAACATATACCCATGTCCAAATTATATGCTATAAATTCATAAATTTATCTTTATGATGAAGTAACTTTTGTTCGTAAGGATTAATCTGGTATGCATAAAAATAATGCTCATAAATAAACTTTTAATCTTGAACAAAAAAAATCGCAACGTACCTTATTATGTTTTATGTTTAACAAATAGATAAAAGCTATCACGGACTTAGATTTAGATATACTAAGAACCAAAATTTTTATAGAACGTTCTTACATTATTTACGTATCATTAACCATTTATTATTTATACCAACAATATTAGATACTAGATTTAATATTAAAGGAGTTCATACACAAAAGTAAGTAGTTTACATAACTAACTACATACATACAACTAAAAACTTGAAATCCAGACTCTGTATATTATTTATTGTATGTTTAAGCATTCTACAAAGGCGACTGCCTGTCATGTGTTGTCTATAACTTACTCATCTATAAAAATAAATCCATTAATATAGAATATATTTGGAAAAGTTCCGTCAAATTTTTCAGTATATTTAAAACTTGGCTACATTCAGTTTTTGGATGGTATTTTTTTGCAAATTATTATAATACACCACGAAAAGTAACATTTTGAGTTGTGTAACACATAAGTAACATGGACAAGGTTAAAAGTAACGCAAAATGTTAGAAAAGTAACGCTCTGGCAACGCTGGTCGTAGGTTTTTGAGACAAAGTCAATACACTGCAATAATCAATAAATAACTATTTACTAAATTGAGTTAAATTATTATTGTGAATAATTGTATATTTTAAAGAAATACTTATTTGATTTTATTATTTATTTATTCGTTACATATGAAGCTTGAACACATATTTACGTACGTAGTTATAACACAAAATATTAGAATCATTGGAAAAGAGATGAACCAAGAAACAAATTATACATTTTAATAAAATATGTTAACAATTTGACGCTCCCGATATGACTATCATATGTTTGCAGAATTCGAGGGTCAACGATCTCACACGACGACATGTTTTATTATCGATTAGCGGTGTGCCTGCGGCTTCGCACGCGTTTGCAGTAGTTATTTACATCCCGTAATTTTATTTTTACTCATTTTGTTGACAGTTCTTATGCTGTATCAATTGAGGAGTGGCATGTATTTCCCTTGAACAATTTTCATCAAAATCGGTTGAGAATTGATGATTTTTTTTTTTTTTTATTTCTAGAAGTAATATTGACAATTATTATAACCCATCAATTATATAAATACTTAGACTTCTTGTGTACAAAATTTTATAAGAACAAGTCAAGGCATTTTTGAGTTAAATCCGAAAATACAAACAGACAGACATTTTTTTTAATGGCATATTCGTGATCAGTGTCGTTCATATAGTGTACCTATAGGGAAATAAAAAAAGAATTTAATGTACAGACAGGACTACAGATTTATTAATAGATTTAATTATTACCTACTCTTTTCCATTGTACCAAATACCATTTTCTACTGTACTTAATGTTTGTTTATCAGGAGAATATAGAGTGAAATTGTTTAATGCCACCATGCTTTGAGTGATAACAATTGCCCTAATGATATTGTAAACATAAAACCATATCTTATAATTTTTCGACACTAAAGACGCCTTTTCATCTTGAGAAATTAAAGCTTTGTTTTAAAAACATCTTATATGTCGACGTCAAATTTTTGGACAGAAGTTCCTTACAGCGGCTTGCGGTAGGAGTTAACTTGTAAAAATCGTCACGAAAGGAAAAAGCGTTATGCCTCCTCCGTGTGACTTTCTCTCTGTGTCTCATTCTATTATACACTAGCGGTGTGCCCGCGGCTCCGCACACGTTTATAGTGACGCAGTAGTTATTTACATCCCGTAAATTTATTTTTACCAATATTGTTGACAATTAATAAGCTGTATCAATTGAGGAATGGCGTGTATTACTTCTGTACAATTTTCATCAAATAATTATTTTTATTTCTTTCTTACCAAAAGCATAAATATGAATATTCCTAATTTGAGACATGACGGGTTCTTCATACCAACTTTCACCCAAGTTTTATTTTCACCATATGTGGAATAATATAATGAAATAATTCACCTGTAGCAAAACTGTATAATCGAGATAATTTACAATAGGTACATAATATCTCTTAGAATATATAAACATCCGCGAACCGCGATTGACAGCGCACGTCATATTACCATCATAAAATAAAACAGTAATTATGCCGTACTGCGTAGTTAAAGAACTTAAAAACACTTCAGCCAATCTTAAAAGAATATTGGACAATCATTTCATAGGTAAGTATTAAATTCAATACATTTCTTATTAAGTATAACAATGTCAATAAATCAACAAACCAGATGCCATTGACAACGATGTCATTTCATAATTACTGCACATTCGTTTAATAAATCAACAAACCGGTTGGCGTCGCAGCCGAAATTACCACGCAGGCGCTTTGGTGTTCCCATATTTTGTTCTTACAAACTTTCATCCCCATTTTCTACCCTTAAAGTTTTTTTTTTGCTACAAAAAGTACCCTTTTTCTCAAGGTCCAATCTATCTCTATACCAAAATACATCAAAATTAGTTCAGCGGTTTAGGCGTGAACACGTAACAGACCGACAGAGCTACTTTCGCATTTATAATATTAGTATGGATATACGATAGTGTATGAGCGTGTGAGTATCGAGCTGACGAGCATTCTGCGCGATCGGGTGTATAACCATTCGTCATGCGGCCGTCAAATTGTAAAACATTGCTTTTTAGGCGGAGCCCCTCAGGGTGATTTCGCGAGATAGGCGCGCGTTTATAATTTATAGCTAATACTGTTATTTAGGTTTACCTCTAAAATAAGAAGTGGTGCAGGCTTCCCGGGTATAAGAGCTGTGCTGATCACAACATCAGAACTCCTAGTTTCTCTGCCCAAAAGCGCCCGTTCAGCATTCAAGAACTCTTCGCTCATTTCTTTAGCATACCCTCCTGCGCCAGCACCTTCCTCCTGTGTAATTAAAAATTCAAAGTTTATTTTATGTTTTGCTTTATGTACTTTAAAAATGAAAAATTTACGCGTGCAGCACCATATACGTGATAGAAGTGAAACTTCTTAAAAAGAGGGACGTGGATAATCTAATCTTTGTGTTACATAATCGGTCGAGGAAAAAGTTTCTTCGCATAACGTGGTATTAAATTTCTTTGGCTGTAATGTTTTTATCTTGCTGATTTTGGTAACATTAAAAAGGTTACATTAAAAATAAAATTAAAAAAGTTGTTTCCCGCAATTTTTCATTTGTTTTTCTTTCTGTATAAATGAGTGAATCTAATGAAGAAATTCGATACATTTTAGAATATTATTACTTAAAAGGCAAAAACGCAACTGAACCAGGAAAAAAAATTCGTGATGTTTATGGACCTAATGCAGTGTCAGTAAGAGTAATACAAAGTTGGTTCAAAAGTTTTCAGTCCGGAAATTTTGATTTTAAAGATGCATCTCGCTCTGGTCGCCCTGTTACGAATAAAATGGACGCCATTTTTTAAAAGTGGAGCATGATCGGCATATCAGTAGTTACGATGTATCTGAAGAACTGGAAATTGACCACAAAATAGTTTTAACCCATTTGAAGAATGCTGGCTATACCAAAAAGCTCGATATATGGGTGCCATACGAGATCTCTGAAAGAAGCCTAACGAACCGTGTACTCATTTGCGATTTATTATTGAGACGTAATGAAACCGAGCCGTTTTTAAAGAAATTGATAACTGGCGATGAAAAGTGGATCACGTACGACAAGAACGTGCGAAAAAGGTCGTGGTCTAAGGTTGGCCAGGCTTCAGACTGTGGCTAAACCAGGGCTAAATCGAAATAAGGTGATTCTGTGTATGGTGGGACTGGAAGGCCATTGTTCATTATAAGATTTTACCGCCCGGCAAAACCATCGATTCGGATCTCTACTGCCAACAACTTATGAGATTAAAGGAAGCAGTTAAGAGAAAGCGGCCGGAATTGGTCAACAGGAAGGGTGTGGTCTTTCATTACGATAACGCTAGACCTCAAATATCTTTACCCACTCAGCAAAAATTATGAGAGTTTGGCTGGGAGGTGTTAGTGCATCCACCATATAGCCTTGACCTTGCACCTTCAGATTTTCACCTGTTTCGGTCTCTTCAGAATTTTTAGGTTCTGTAAGATTAACATCAAGAGAGGACTGTCAAAACTATTTGTCGCGTTTTTTTGATCAGAAGTCTCTATTTTTGTACACCAGCGGGATCATGTATCTACCTACAAAATTGCAGAAAGTCATCGAACCAAACGGCACATATATACTGTAACTAAATGTAAATAAACTTTGAAAAAAATATCTTGAGTTTTCATATAAAAATGCGAAGAAACTTCCCCGACCTGTTATAGAATCTATAGCTGTCTATCTCCTTCTCTCGATATTATATTTTTCTTCTCTATCATGTAATGAAATGTGCCCAAACGTAACACGTCCTTGAAATTTCACTCTTAATTCTCTTCCAATTAACGAATCACCGCCTAAGAAGTTTCACTTCACAACATCGTAGAGAACCGATAAATATATATAAAAAAAACTGCAACAGACTATTATTTGTTACGTACTTTTAAGTAAATCACAAATGTGTCTGTGGATATAACTTTTGATCACACTACTATAAATAATTGTTTATAGAGAGTATCAGCAAATTTTAATAATAGCTTTAAATCAACATTCACAGGTCATGCAAATTAGGTAGTATACCTAATTGAAAAAGTTTCAACCTACAATTAAATTATTATTATTTTAAAACTTTCTACTTGTTTAGTTAAACTTTTTAATCTTAAAGAATTGTTAAATAGTAGTTCATCTTTAAAAAATAGATGAAAGAGAAAAAAATAATTTTAATGCACTTCCAAAAATAAGATTTTTCTAAATAATATAAAGAAAATTGTATTGCGTAAATTAGCTCTCCTTATGCAATTTGTTTGAAGATAAACAAAAATATTTTTACAACTTCAAGATAAGTGTAAGCAAACTTATTTCAACTCCACTGTTTTTCTTATCTTATTATCATATATGTTAATTCTTACATAAACGTTTAGAATGAATTTAAATGTTGTTTGCCAGATCTTTTAGTCATTAAATGTTTTTATACAAAAAATGTAATATAAGTATATAATCCTTTGAATATTAATATAATTTTTCAGTAAAATAAATGTAAATGAGAAAAGTTCAATAATTTACAAGCAATACAAATGATTAAAAACGACAATGAGGTTTTATGGTGAAATTATACACTAACAATTTTACATAATCATAACATAATTGCAATGATTTCTATATAAACATTAGACAAGCAATTTAGAAATAAATCTGTCACTTTTTTGAATCCTCGAAGGGTTTTCTCACTTAACCCTTAAGTTGTGTAAGTAAATACGACTTTAATTATTTAGTTACCTTAAATAAAGTTCAAGTTATGTATATAAAACGTTAAATTAAAAAAATGACTTAATTTCATTGTCATGATGTCATGCCTCCTCTTATCTTATTTTTTTATACAACTGTTATGTCTTGATAATAACTTTGTAACAGTATGGACAGCGCTTCTATTATTATATAGAATTCATTGCATACTTGGAAGAATAACACTTTTTAATATAAGACTAATATAAAAATAAAACATAGAACACATAATATTATTAGACCATAATCAAGGTTTGCCATATAATTTCATAATCATGATTATTCCACTAATTATATCAAAATATCTAAAATAAGTATTTTAAAATATTTATAAAGACATTGCATGTTTCTTACTTAACAAAACGTGCGTGGGAGTCAATATTTGTGGATATACTCAATTTTGTTTACGAAAATACACAAAAAACCTGATATGGTGATTCCGTAATAAAATAAATCTAACTCTACAAGTTGTTTTATTAAAAATTACCATTGGCGGTAGCTGCCAAAGGCAGGGTGGATGCTGCACCCCAACCGAAACGATTAGGGTACACCCACCTCTGAAAAGCAAATAGTTTTATAAGCACTAAATACAGATTGTATCAGATACTTCTTAGTATGTGACAAATCGTTAGGGAAAGTGCAAGTTCACATAACCTAACATAGGTTAGTTTCACGTATTTTAGATAGTAGTTAGTTTGAGACACTAAAAACCCTATTCACTTCCCATTTTAGTAGAAATAATTTAGATTTCAGCCAATATCATGTGACACGTCAGGTAAAGACAACACTTTGGATCGTAAAATAACATTTTGGTCACAGTTAGCACAGGTAAGTATCAGCACAGAGCATCTTTTTTAACTTTTTTAACTTTTATGTACCAACACTGGTTGTTCGTAGGTAATGAACTTTTTGGTGTAAAAACTTTTGTCATGTTCTTCCTTTCATTTCGTGACCTACCCCTTTCTCTATGCAATAATAGGTAATCATGGTTTCGTCTAATCTGAGGACTTTAGTATGTAGTGTAGGCCCGGCTGAAAACCAGCGCTATAGTATTTGGCTATAGCATATGCTGAGCTGAGGTCCTTTTTGATCTTAAGTACGGCTTTTGTATGTATAAATTTCATTGGTAATATTTTATTGTAATCTCTTTTTTAATGTGTGCTGTGTTAATTATGTCCGTATTTTCATTGTCAAATAAATTTTCTTTCTTTCTATTTTATGGGAGCCAATTTTGTGACATGCTCTTTTATTGCGTATTCCTATATTTGCTAAATTGGCTCCCATAAAACACAGTGTGTTGTTGAAACCTGAGACATAGTGAATAATATAAATTAGAATACGTCAGCTATATTTTATATTATGTTGTATGTACTAAATCTGGCCAGTTATAATTAACATAATTATTTACGTACTTATGTTAGGTAATAATTAAAGAAGAAAAAAATTAAACATTAATACTCGACACAAAAAGGTATAATAAGCACGTTCGTTTTTCCAAATGAACGAATTATTTAATATATTACACAATTTAAATCTTAATAAAAACCACGACTTTTTAGCTGCCATTTGCAAAGTACCTAATGTTCTACTTTAGTTTTTAAGTTACGTTCTACCAAGTAACTTGTAAGAAAAAAATTTTCACTTTAAATCTGTTTAAATACTTATTCGCGAACTATTCTACGAAAATAAACTTGCATCTTTAGAGACTCTACGTAATTTATCCAAGTGAAGTAATAATGCGTCCAGTAAACACAGATATGAATGTAATATATCTATTAGCACTTTGTGTTACATGATGAGTCGTGTAGTTGTTTTCATGACATTAATCAGCGTATTTAGATTACCAATTGACTTACTCTTGCACCCCAGTTTAACGATAAAGACAAATATGAACATCATATTAGACTTATTCTGAGTTGGCCAAAGATGAGATAAGGAGGAAATTATATAATAATTAAAATAATACAATAATTCCCAACCACCTGCGATAGATGTCTTTTTTTCTCTCTGACCTTACTGTTAGCCTGAGGGGCCTATCCAAAAACAGAGCCGCTGATGGCTTTTACAGCTTTACCGAGCTTAGGGGCGAGCGCTTAAGACACTCAGCCGTTAAAGCGTGGGCAACAAGCGGCTTGGGCTGTTGCCGCGATTGCAAAGAAACCGCGATCTGACTAATTCCTTATCCGTAAAATTCGAGCTAAACTAACATATACATGTATACATCTCCCTGCCTCCTGGGAGGAAGGAAAGAACATTCTACACTATCTAGCGCAAACAAGAAAAGAAAAGGTTCCTTACAGAACCTATGTACCTATATGGTGTGCACGTATGTATGAACATAATGTGTGTTATGATTTGTGTGGGTAGCTAAGTGATTGCAAGTGCAGTGTCACCTGTATCGCGCGGGCAGCTGCGAGACTCAAGGGTTTCACGCCGAGGCACGGACCTAGGCTTGTGTTGCCGAGAGAGAGGGAGGTCGCGGCGGTGGGTGTGCGGGACCAAAGTTAGCCACCCGTCCCCTGCGGAGGAAACGGTGGTTACATGGGCGTGGGCGCGAGCACGCTGAGTTTGGAGAGACGGTGAAGTAGTATTTGTTTAATCAACGGGATCGGAAAAGATATTACGCGGCCGGCGTTGTTCGCGGGGGACGTTCGGTTTGGTAAGTCTTGCTGTCGAACGTACTAAGGGGCTTTGTTGATTTTACGTAAGAATCGCGTTTGGAGGCCTAGGAATATATGGATATTGGCCTGTCTGATGCTGACTTGGAGGTGGTTGACGAGGGAATCGATCGCTAAGACGGCGTCTGCGACCGACTGCAGTACGTCATAGACCCGACCCTATCCAGGCTGGCCGAGGACGGCCTGTCCGCGAGTAAATGTTTAAGTTTCACGTAGTCAACCACCTGGACGGATGGAGGACTGTGGTCAGAAGGATGTCCTAGTCGGAGAATGACCGGGCGGTGATCGGAGTCAAGTTAGTGTACGACTTCTATAAGTTGTATAACCGAACCTCGATACCTTCCAGTAGGGCCACATCAAGAACTGTCGGACGACAGTTAGCTTGAAAGTATGTAGGTTCGGAGGGAGCTATGACGTCAAAATTCATGTCATCACATAGCAGATAGAGTACGCTCCCGTTACGGCAGTCTCTTGAACTGTTAATAATAGAGTGACCACAGTGGAGGTCACCCGTTATGATTACGGAGGGACCGAAGTTAAAAGACTTCCTCCAGATCGGATCGAAGGAGGATAGTCTTTTGTCTTATGTAGTAAGATCACTTTACACGACAAATATTTGAAAGAACAAATACCTATATTAAACATCGGTTATTTAAATAAACTATGGATTGTTTCTTAGTACTGTATCATAACATTTAGGTGACATAGTGACGACCACGACGGAAAAAAGCATGCGCATATTCCATGGATAGTACCGTATTGTATATGAAAAACAATATCTGGGCGACCGACCGACCATTGCTCCTAAACAAAATGACTTTCAGGCGGAAGATAGAGGTGTAACGAAAATAATTCGTAATAGGTTCCTACAGGTATTATAATCCGAGCGGCGAACTAATATTAGGTCCTTACATATGAAATTGGCGTTTTATATGGAAAAAGTAAAACGGAAAAAAAAAATTAAATTATACATTTAATCAATCGAAGTATGTAGGTAACATTTTTATCTATGCAATTTCGCCAATTTATGGGTAGTTCATAAATTCCATTACTGAAAAAATTGTGGAAGAGTGAAAAAATTAAATCTTTGAATGCGGTTTGGACAGCCACAACGGAATTGAACTTTATTTCCTATCAAGAAATGGTCCAAATTACGAAAAAAGTGGTAATCTGTTGGAGCAAGGTCCGGGGTGTATGGTGGGTATCGGAGACATTCTAACCTCAGTTCCTCTAATTTAGCGACCGTCTGTCGTGAAGTATGTGGTCTATTGTTGTCCTAATTTAGCAGTGGGCTAGAGAGATTCACCAGTTTTGGTTGATTAACGGCTAGCTTTTCCTCATGGTTTGCAATTATTGACAATACAGATCTGCCGTTATCGTCTGGCCAGATCTTAGGAAGTTTTAGTGTATGACACCAGCACTGGTCCACCAAAACACTCACTAGTACCTTTTTCTGAGTCAACTTTCGCTTAGGACAGGAGTTGGCCGGTTCTCCTGAGTTCAACCACTGTGATGAGCGGTTCCGATTGTCGTAAAGAATCCATTTTTCGTCAGAAGTAGCAATACGATTCAAAATTTCCTTGATATTGTGACGATTGAGTAATATGTAACGCAGCACTCAATGAGTGTTTGTTGGTGCGCTTCAGTCATTTCATGTGGTATCCATTTCTCGAGATTTTTCACTTTTTCAATTTGTTTCAAATGATTTAATTGTGTTTGCACTCACGCTGAAGCCTGCCCCTAACTCTGACGTGACTTGAGATGAATCCACTTCATGATCACCTTTAACTCTTCATTATCAACTAGGTTCTCCGGCCATCCACGGGGTTTGTTTCGTAGGTCAAAATTTCCAGAACGAAAACGTTGGAACCAAAAACGTATATAAGTTTTCCGTTTTGTCAAAAGAATGATGTCAAAGAAAAATCAAATGATGCGAAAACAAATGAATCACTAAATTCGAAACACAAATACACAAGCCAAAATTTGAATTTGGAATTCCTAACCAAACGCCAGATATTTGAGATCAAAGTGGCCAGTTCAACAAAACGCTAATTTCATATGTAAGGACCTTATTCTATTTATTATGATATAAGAATACAGAATAATAGGCTACCAGATAATAGGCAAGCAATTCAAGATCCGCGCGGCAAGTCACCGCTTGCGTAGATTTTATAAATTAGGTAACTCTCTACCTGGTATAGCGGCGCGACTCGTGCGAGTAAGCGAGATGATTATGTGATTCGATACTTCGAATAGAAACGTCCGCTAGAAGCTGGATTATCATATGCATGGCTATGTATGTATTGTAAAAACATAATTAAACACGTCGGGCTTCGTATGAAAACTTCATGAGATGGTAACACGGTAAGCAAGCAATGAGAAACGAATCACTATATTATGCACTGGTTTTACAAATATCACTGTATTAGCTAATAAGGATATTATTTATATTCATAGATTAGTTTGTAATTTTTGTATTAGGTACCTATTCGTATTTCGTATTAAATTATATTAGTGGTTCCTTCAGTTCCATATAACTCGTTGCGATTGCATACTTTTATCGTATCTATATATTTTTTTGAGAATTTCAATTGAAAATATTTATTATTTTGTTTTTAGAATTAACTAAAAAATCAATCGATAGACGTTTTTCATGGAAATATGTAACACAAAAATACAGAAAAATCAATAATTGTAGTACATGACTTATAATTCTGTGATATTTTTTAACATAACATATTGTGTATATAATATACCAAAGATTTCGACGTTAACAATCTTATATTTCATACTCACATTCTATAAGTAGACAATAGGTACATTTAATATCAGTGTTAGATTCAAGTAGGTAGCAATAAGCGAATATTGAATCGGTGACTATTATTTGATTAATACCCGATAGTAGGTACTGAACATGCTTAATCCTATTCATATTTCCCTTCCAATTTCAAACCTCCCGCTAACGTGTCGCGTACAACGCCACGCGCGACCGCGCAACCCTAGCGACACTCGCGGCCTCTAACGTGAGAAAAATCAACAAGTTTTTGACCGTGGTCCAAAATTAACGAACAAATGGCTTCGCGACTGCTCCGTTCAAATTAAAGTAAAAGACGAATAAAAACTTAATATTAAGTTCAAAGCGAGTGCTCATCTAGTGAAGGTGACTGTGAAGCTATTCCGTAAGTCCCAAATTCTAATCCAACACCAATTTATCGTATCTTAAGCTGTAACAAGTACGGTAACTTAATATAATTAAAATATTACTTAGTGGGATTATCACAAAATGAGCCTATTTAAACACTTCTAGCGGAAGACGTAACAAGGCTGTACCATCGAGAGTTTAAACCTGACTATTGATTGTTAAATTGTGCAAATGACTCGATGAATCGATAATTAATTGATGTTTAATGAACACTACATCAAATCACCTCGTTACTAGTAATTATTATTTATATACTGTGCCGAAAAGCTGTCAAGGTAATAAAATAATTTTATTTTATAAATAATTCTGACCTTCATATCCATAGTGATAAATTGTGCTCCAAGACTTTCGATTTGTTCTCGAACAGTAGGACGCGTGTCGAACGCCCGCACCGCAGCACCCATGCAGCGAGCTTGGGCTGCCGCTGCTAGACCAGCGACTCCACCGCCAACAACTAACACTCGGCATGGAGGAACCCGACCCGCCGCTGTCATCTGACCTGCATAATAAAACCATTAAGAAATATATAATTTTATGTATTAATACTAAACCCAAGAAATATTTCAGTTAATCAAAATTTCTGAAGAGTTATCACAACACCACAACAATTTTATAATGTGTTAATGTTATAACAAAATCTCTTGACTCATATAAACTGGAAAAATATTGGAAACCCTTATTATTAGGAGTTAAAGTATGAAATTGCCGTTTTATATAAAAAAGATCGATTTTTTTTTTAATATATGGAAAGTATATTTAATATGTCGTAGTGCTGGCAATTATTGACCATGCACTTTTGTTATTTTAATTGAAGTACACTGACGCCTCTTCTGTCTTCTCGCATCACACATTCGTTAATTCCGTGCGGAACGCCACTTAGTCGGCGTCGTACGACCGAAGCGTGTAGGTGTTTGGTTGTGGAGCTAATTTTTATTTTATTCAAATTTAAAATTACTGTTAATGTTTTACTCCCATACAAATTTACCGATCGCTAAAAAAGAGTACTACTGCTTGTTTAATTTTTTAGCTATTTACTGCACTCCTGTTTAAATAACAATTGTAAAAATTAATTCTAATAAAAAAATACACTTTTCAAAATTTGCATTAACTTGCAAAAAATAAATTTGATTTAGTATTTTACCCCAAATAAGGCAGCTGTTTATTATTCCAAATTCTAGAGAAAAACTAAACATAAGAATAAAAAATACGACGTAATGGCATAAATTAACCATAACTTAAAAAATAATATAAAGTTTAAAACATAGCATTAAATAAGCTAATTACTAATCAATTAGATTTTTACCCATTCGATATATTATTCAATGACAAAATCGATACATTAATTATGTGTGCAATTCACACGTGATAGAAGTGAAAACTTCACATCTGTGTTTTTTTTTAATTCAGAAAATGATCACTAATTTAAAGTTTATGAAAATGCACTAATTCGATATTTCGAATCAAAATTCCGAAACGCAATTCGGACTGTATGTGGCCGCTCTTATTGTACAAAGCATGTCACGAGTCGCCGTGCAAGGCAGCAGCGAGAGCGATTTCTGCCGAGCGAATCGCTCCATTGCAGCGGAACGGGAACAAATGTACGGGTGAATGTCTCCTACACAGTGTTGCCGTTTAGGAAACAAAAAAAGTCTCCAGACATCAATGAAAAAGTCGCTACATTAAAAAAAAATTTGATTAATAAATCCGCGAGAAGTCGCTAAATATTTAATAATATTCCACGGTAAAAAATTAGATGAAAATAAAATTGTATAATCAAGCGTTTATTCCTAATAACAATTATGATAAAATATTTATAATAAACGATAACATTTTTGTTTGTGTGAACCTATAATCCTTTTTTATTACGATTAAATTAGGTAGATTGTATTGAGTATTTATACTCTGTTGTAACACTCTTGTCATTACTGCAGCGTTATCAGTCCCGTTCCCGACCAAATTTTGGAGAGATAAATGTTGTGATTATAGAGAATTCACTAATGATGAGACAATGCCGTTTGCATCAGCTCGCTCTACAAACTCCAACTATAGAAAAGCAGATACAATAGTATTTTGTGCCATACTGAAATAATTCAAGTTTACACCCATGAATTTGGTTACACTAACACCTGTCTCTACAGGTGGCTCCAGAATATGGCTATATTTTTAGCTGCCAATATCTTTGATAAGGTTTTCTTTAAAATATGGTGCTAGTACCTGGTTGATAATGTGAGCGCACTTTGTTATATGTATTTTTAGGTCAGCAGATTTTGATTCCGCCAACACATCATTCCACGATTTCATCAGATGGTCTATTTGAAAAATTGAACTGTGTTCTTTTATATATAAAACGAGCGTACCTTGAGCTTTCTCGGTGTATCTATTAGCATTAAGAGATGAAATAAATTAAAATGTGTTTGCTGATTTTCTGAAATCACTTCACATTTTTGTTTGTTTGTTTTTGTGTCGGCATGTTTCCTTAAATCATGTAATTTTACTAATATTTCACTGTGACAAACGAGCAAAAGGCTTTGGTTGGATCAGAAATACCATGTTTTAGTCACATTGTAAACTCTTCTTGCTGTTCCCATTCTGGTGTATACTTTTGAGCACAAGAATTATTTTTTTAAAGTCTTTCCATTTCGACAAATAGATTCTGATATCAATACCGACAATTAAACAAAGGAAATATTAAAAACCGGTTTGTTTTAAGAAAACGTTACATAGAAAACCGCTAGGAGTACAAATGCTCTGTGATAGAAACTGGTTTTCTATTTCTCTTAGCGGTGGTGCTAAATGAATTGAAGAGAAAGAAAAAGCGATATCTGATGTATCGTTTGATAAAGTTCCTCGACCGATCGAACCCCAAGATTGAACGTCATTCTGGTAGGAGAATATCCGATAGAACAATACAAATTCATATTGTTGCCAGTAACGAAATTTAAATGTGTACCAAAATATTTATGTATTTCCAATATTCAAATAGTCGCTAGAAGTCGCTAAAAATTTTTAAGTCGCTAGATCGAAAGAAAATGTCGCTAAACACACCCAAAATCCGCTAGATCTAGCGACTAAGTCGCTAAAACGGCATCAGAGCTCCTACATGCCACGACATTAGGCATGGAAAATTTTATGCATCACTGTTATTTTTCATATAAAAACAAAAATAGTTTGTCATCTGCTATATTGAATGCAAAATACCTGCTACATATGTTGAAGTATGAGTTCACTTGACTCAAATACAAGTCACAATTCATACGCTTAATTTAAATAGGGGTATAATATAAATTCATATCAATTAATAAAATATAAACTTAGATTCGCAAGCTTGGAACATACTACAACATTTCTTTTTTAAATAGGTTTTTCATGTATGTAAGACCTAGAAAGAGTGGTCCAATGATTTAAAAAGCACTCAATTTAAATTGGAATACATAGAAGATAAATTAAAATGCAATAGTGAGACATATTTATTTCATTTTCATAAATGTAGACTTACCAGAGAAGAATCTTGGAAAATGCGCTGATGCTTCAATAACAGCTCTATAGCCAGCAACATTTGCCATTGAGCTGAGAACGTCGAATGCTTGGGCACGGCTTATGCGCGGAATACAGTCCATTGCTATAAGTATATAAACAAATATATGTGATAAAAATAAATAAACATAGTATATTAAACCACTACAATACATAATTACGTATAATCATATTATTATCTATACAATTAATAAAATTGAAGTGTCTGTTTTTAATGTCAAAATAACAGCTTTTTACTAAATGCATATGAAAGTATATACGCTACCTATAACAAAAAATACATTTTTAAAATTTTTGTCTGTCTGTCTGTTTGTTCCGGGTAATCACCGAAACGGTTGGACCGATTTTGACGGGATCTTCACTGGTAGATAGCCGATTTTATAGGCAGTAACTTAGGCTACTTCTATTTTAGAAAAATAATTAGTGTTCCGCACAAATAAAAATAAACTGGTCATGGTGAATTAATTCGGGCGCTTAAATGGCTTACGCTGAGTAAACTATAAGAGATATAGCCAATGAATGTATTACATAATTTTAGGCATTAAAAACACCTACAAGAAAGTCAGGGAGAGTACGTCTATCCTTAAGGAACACACACAATAAGCATTTTTTGGGAGCGGGAGCGCAAGATTCTCGCGGGCATTCTGTAATCCACCTGAGCGAAGCCACGGGCACAGCTAGTATGTTTACTTTATATTTATATTTACTTGCATAATTTAGTGACGAGCGAATCTATTCTACATACTCAATTCTACAAATGAATAAATCAGTGGCAGCGTATACGGACATCGCGTCAATCGACGTGAGTGCGAATCCCTGCAATGAGCCTGAGCTTTCGTTGAAAGAAAACATCGTGATGAAACCATAGCAAGGTGGTAGGGCTTTTTCTAACGCTTGCCTAGCTAGCTACCACCCTCTAGTTGAAAATCTGTTGCCAAGCACCTATAGGTGTGTTCCGGCACCTGCACTTGAGAGCCAGTCTTCCTCTAGACTTAGCGTGTTATTATCATGGTCCATATCGTCGTTCAAGATCAGATAGTGGCCAAAGTCCATAAGTCACGGTATTTTATTTTTATATTAGTGTAAGCAATTGTAGACGAACCATCATAAATATATTAGGTCGGGGAAAAAGTGTCTTCTCATTTTTAAATGAAAACTCAAGACATTTTTTTCAAAGTTTATTTACATTTATTTACAGTATATATGTGCCGTTTCGTTCGATGACTTTCTGCCATTTTGTAGGTAGAGACATGATCTCGTTGTTGTAGAAATTTGGGACTTCTGATCAAAAAAAGGCGACAAATAGTTTCAGCAGTCCTCTCTTGATGATATCCTTACAGAACCTAAAGAATTCTGAAGAGACCGAAATAGGTGAAAATCTGAAGGTGCAAGGTCAGGGTTATATGGTGAATGCACTAAACACCTCCCAGTCAAACTCTCTTAATTTTTGCTGAGTGGCTAAAGATGTGTGTGGCCTAGCGTTATCGTGATGAAAGACCACACCCTTCCTGTTGATCAATTCCGGCCGCTTTCTCTCAACTGCTTCCTTTAACCTCATCAGGTGTTGGCAGTAGAGATCCGAATCGATGGTTTTGCTGGGCGGTATAAGCTCATAATGAACAATGCCCTTCCAGTCCCACCATACACACATCATCACCTTATTTCGAGTTAGCCCAGGTTTAGTCACAGTCTGTGAAGCCGGGCCGAACTTAGAACACGACCTTTTTCGCACGTTCTTGTCGTACGTGATCCACTTTTCATCGCCAGTTATCAATCTCTTCAAACACGGCTCGGTTTTATTACGTCTCAATAATGAATCGCAAATGAGTACACGGTTCATTAGGTTTCTTTCAGTGAGCTCGTGTGGCGTCCAAATATCGAGCTTTTTGGGTCAAAACTGTTTTGTGGTCAATTTCCAGTTCTTCAGCTACATCGTAACTACTGATATGCCGATCTTGCTCCACTTTTTAAAAAATGGCGTCCATTTTATTCGTAACGGGGAGACCAAAGCGCGGTGCATCTTTAACATCAAAATTTCCGGACTGAAAACGTTTGAACCAACTTTGTGCTACTCTTACTGACACTGCGTTAGGTCGATAAACATCACAAATTTTTTTCGCTACTTGAGTTACATTTTTGCCTTTTTTGTAATAATATTTTAACATGTATGAAATTTCTTCATTAGATTCATTAATTTTTACAGAAAGAAAAACAAATGAAAAATAGCGGGAAACAACTTTTTTAATATTTTTTTTACTATTTTTAATGTAAACTTTTTAATGTTACCAAAACCAGCCAAGATACAAATAGTACAGCCAAAGAAATTTTATAACAAGTTTATACCTACGTTAAGCGAAGAAACTTTTTCCCCGACCTATTATAAATAATAATAAAACCTTTATACATATATTTTAAAAAAGAAGAAATATCGATATTTTCAATTCAAATAAACGATGATTTCCATTTAATTCCAAACTAAACAAAGCTTGTATTATGGTAAGTAAGCAACTGATCTACTATCCATACATAGATATTTAACACCCAGACACACAACTGACAATTATGCTTATCGCACAAAAATCATTCATAGGCGGGGATCGAACCTGTGACCTCTCGGCTCAATTACTATTGCTCTACTGGCCCTTCTGCCCTACTGGGCTTACTACAATTACGGCACGAGACCCGTCAGGTTAGCAAAAAAGGTTAGAAAACGCGCTGTTTCTTGATTCGGCTGGACTCGATTGGATGAGCAATAATATTCGAGAATAATGGAGTTGTTTGAATAAATCAGATATTAGACAATGAAGTAATTCACTAAATTGTCGTTAGGTAACGCTAATTCAAATTTAAAATGACTTACCAAATGCATTCATTTTTCTTTCGGCTAGTTTCCTAATTAAACTCTGATTCTGAGCAGGGTAAAGGAGAGATATGAGAGTCCCTTCTGTTTTTACATTTTGTATTTCACTTTCTAACATAGGACGAACTTTTAATATAATATCTAAAACAAAATAGAAAATATGAATGTATAAGCTTACAAGGTACACAATGCTCAAATTTTTAATTCCCTTTCCTTATACTGCTCTTACCAGACTGGAATGTATCTTTTAAGGTAGTGACTTTTGCTCCTGCTTCTTCATATAACTGGTTTGGGAAATTAGCTAAAGCTCCAGCATTTTCTTCTACATTGACATTAAAACCTTTTTTAACTAATTTGCTAACAACCGCTGGTACAATAGCAACCCTAAAAGTAAACAACAGATTAATATTACTACATCAACATCGTATTAGTATAATATAAGCAAAGGCCTGTATATAAAAAAGGCAATAGTGATAATGAAAATAACTACCGACCGACATTGCTATCGTCATTAGATAAAATATTAGAAAAATTCATCATTCATAGATTTTATAACAATGCTTAATTATTAGTGCCTCACAATACGAGTTCCAACAAAATAAAGACACTAACCACCCTTTTATCAAATTTTAAAGAGTTTATAAACACCGCTCTTAATCTAAAACATCATACTTGCAGCTTACAGCTTGATACTCTGGACCATAATAGACTATTAACAAATTAGAAATCTCTGGTCTAAGAGTTCCAATACATACGTGGTGTTCTAATTATCTCGTAAATAGGAAATATCAATTCCAAATTGCTGACTGTCATAGTGATGTTTTTTCTGTTACTCATGGTAGGTAGATCTGTGTGTGGACCGCTGCATTTCTTGGCATATGTTAATGATATGACGAATATACTTCACAATTGCACCGCATACCAGTTTGCTGATGACACCTGCATTCTTATTTCAGAAAAATACGTCAAATCAATATCTTTACACCGACAAAACGACTTTAGTAGGTCATGTATGTGGTGCCATGATGAAGTACTACTAGGTACTAAATGCCCAAAAAACGAAACTGATGCATATAAAATCACCCTATCTAAAATGTGACAAGAGCCTATCTAAAATAGTGGGCCACACCCACGCATGTTTACATAAAAATCCAAAATTTTGTGACTCAAAATGCACAATAATTGATCAAGTTTCAACGCATCTTTACCTGGGATTAGTTATCGACGATAAATTTAACTGGTGTCCAGACATAGAACGTGTGAGTGATAAACTGCGAGCTATTTTAGCCAAATTTTATATAATAAAAAACCGCCTTACACGACTCGATTATTACTGTACAATTCATTCTTTGACTCGGTAGTGTCTTACGCTATATGTAGCTATGGTCGTACATATAAACCTTCCCTAAATAAAATCTACAAACTTCAAGTTAGAGTACTAAAGTCAATAATTACACCAAACGCTAAATCCCAAATTACAGACGAAAGTAATATTTTTAAATTTTGTAATATTTTTCAATCTTGTACAAATCGGATGAATGGTAAAGGAACGCATAGTGTCAAACAAAGAAACACAATTACATTTTCGTAGATATTTTCCCAAATCTTTTATAGCTTAAATTGCAGATTGTCTAATAAGTACTGTATAACAAATCATATTAAAATAATTTAAAACGTTTTTGAGTTAAATCCGTACCTACCGCTGGAGATATAGAAGATTTTTTTAACATACCTTCGTTCATCATGCCAAATTTCTTTAGGTATACCTATGTTTATTTTTGAGTATGGTATCCCTGGAGTAGAAGGTGCAGAGGATGAAGAACTAGATAACCTGATGTGCCAAGTTCGTTGAAGAGGCTTGTAAGTGCGGAGCATTCTTATACATCCACACATGATGATGGCTTATCTAAAAAAAATATAATATTTGCTAATAAATATTATTATAAACAATAAAATAAATAAGTGTAAACGGTCGATTTCCTTGAAGCAGTACTATACCAATTGTATTCGCAATTGGGGTTCATGATGATTTGTTTTCAAATTCCGTTACTACCGGATATTTGCATTATGGATATACGGTGTATGTAAATAGGGCCGTCATATTAAGACCTTAAGCAGAAGGAGCGATTTCGTCACGAATCTTCTCGTGCGAATTCATTCGCGTGTCGGCGAGGTACTTGGGCGCTATGCATCGCCTCCACAAACATCGCGCATGTTTAAAAATCGCACGTAAGACCTTGTGTAGAAGGAACGATTTCGCTGCGAATCATCCTCAGCATCATCGCGCGTAGGTACGTAGCGTCCAGATGGAGCGTTGAAATCATGAGCATTTAAGGATGGATTCAGCCAGTATTTAATATGGAGTTGGACAAAGTAGTCGAGTTGTGGCTAGCTTACTGTCGCTGCAAAAGACGAAAACGAAGGGAGAGGAGAAAGTACTTAGTACATCCAATTCTTTACGATAAAATGACAAAATAGTATCTATGTTCAAAACTGTGCATCCAATCTAAGACAGCATAAGAAAGATACTCAACTACTTCGTTTTGTTATTCGGAACCATCTTCATCTGAAACTATTAAAACAAGTTCTTTCTAAGCTTTTCGTTTTAAAATTCCATTCCCGTTGCATAAGAAGAGTCCATAATCCCATATTTCTAGTCTTTTTATATTTCTTTTGTAAACATTTCTTTATCGAAATTTTGTCGCTTCATTTTTCTAAACACGTTCACTTGCTTGAAGTCCGCGCGTGAACTGGACAAAAATAAATGTACTCTGTGAACTGGACGCCACGCAACCAAGAAGACTCTAGTATCTTGGCACGCGCGTAACTCGTGCGTCGAGTTTGGCATACCACACGCGATTTACGCGCAAACTTTGTACTTGCACTATACTTTGCTTGTGGACACGATGCATAGCGCCCGAGTACCTCGCTGACGCGCATATGAATTTACGCGAGATGACGCGTGGCGAAATCGCTTCTTCTGGACAGGGTCTAAGAACTTATCTATAACGAGCGATTTCACCTCGAATCATATCGCGTATATATCGCATCCAGAAGGAGCGTTTAACTGGTGACTATTTGAGGATGAACTCAGGTAGTAATTAATATGAAATTGGACGAAGTGCTCAAACAGTGACTATAACTTACTGTCATTGGAAAAGACGAAAACAAAGAGAGAGTAGAAAGTACTTAGTACATCCAATTCTTAACGATATAATGACAAAAAGTATCTTTAATATGTTTAAAATTTTGTATTCAAATTTAAGAGAGCATGAGAAAGTTATTAACCGATTTCCTTTTTTTGTTCTTCGAAATCCTTTTTATTTGAAAATTATAAAACATTTTTTTCCCAAGCTTTCCGTTTTAAAATTCTAGTACCGTTTGCAAAAGAGTCTATCCTATATTGCCGGTTTTTTTTTACATTTCATCTATTAACATTTCCGTATCAAAATTTTGTCGCTCCATTCCTCTAAATACGTGCCACGTGCACTCGCTCTTCCTTCATTTTCATCCAAGCGATTATAAGCTAGCTACAATTCGACCGATTTCTCCAACTCCACGTTAAATACTGCCTGCATTCATCCTCAAATGCTCACGCTTTAAACGCTTTTTGTGTGATGATACGCTCCTTCTGCATAAGGTCTATTTAATAAATAAGTTATAAAGCACTTTACATTATGTACTTATTAATAGTAATAACAAATTATCAGACTCAGATTATTTTAATTTTTAACAACCGATTATAACCGATAACGGTGCGTGAATAAGCATAGATACTTTTTCGGTGGTCAGGAAATGCACGATCGGCATTGATTATTTAAACATAATAGGATATAATTATGTAAGACATCCAGGTCTACCTTTGATATGTATACCATTTTTCAATAATCATCATCTCAGCCGAAAGAAGTCCACTGGTGAACATAGGCCTCCCCTAATAATCGCCATAGTGAGCGGTTCTGCGCTGTTTGCATTCAGCGGGTTCTCGCAAATTTACCAGGTCGTCGGTCCAACTTGTGTTGGGTCTGTCCACGCTGCGTCTTTCGGTTCGTGCCGTTCGTGGCCACATTTTTCAATCATTCATAATATCCATAGTACCAGGGCGACCGAGCTTTGCTCGGTGTCTTTCGAGTTGGTCGGTAAAATATTATAATTCCCCGCGAAAAAATTAGCTTATATTCATAGGCAATAATATTATGTAACGCGCTATATAATATGCAAGATTTCATGACAATCGTTGAGAAGTTTCTGAGGTATCATTGATACAGAAGATATGTTTCTTTATTATAAGATATATAAACAAATATAATACATTTATGGGTATTATGAAATTCCCATTATAATACATATTTGAGAACTGGCATCGATTAAAACAATACAAGAATAGGTACACATTCATCATAACTTTTTAATTTATCTAATAAACACCGTTATCTCACACACATTACAGTAACAATAGATTTAAAGGGACAGTAAATATTAAATGAGACATTTGATTTTTTACGAGTATGTGTGTTCTCTCATTCAAAAGAAACCATAATATGCTATAGGTAATCATCACATATCCCATACAATCAACACTGAATGTAATACGGCTTAATAGTATATTTGTAGCATCTCTAAAGGTCTGGTCAAACAGCGGACGAGGCGAGACGGCGGCGACGCGACGCTGGCGGTAGGTGAAGAGTTGTATAATATTATATTAGTTAATGTTGAATATGTCACTTAAAGCCATCGCGCTCGGCGCTCGACTAGCGGTCGCGTCACGTCGCCGGAGCGTTCGGCCGTCCGCTGTTTGACCAGACCTTAAATGGTATAAAAGAAAGTCGCTTTCCGCGTCTTTCAGGTCCAAGTCCGGTGAAGCTGTAAAAGCCGTCAGAAGCTCCAGAGCCCCTAAGGCTAACAGTATAGTCAGTTCTAAAAAAAAAGCGTCTGTCAATCTATTTTTCCGTTACTTCTTCCAAACTATGCAAGGGATTTTGATACAGCTTTAATATTTTATAGAAAATACATTGATATTATTTTCCGTGTAAATTCGTTACTGTTTACAAAACTACAACAACACTGCTAAGTTACAATGAAATATTTTCCAGGAAATAAAACTAATGATCATGTACGTAGGTAGTATTGGATGATTATTTTATTTACAACCTAACTATTATGAAATTAAAAATAGAGTAAGTAACTTTTGTTACTTAATAGTTTGTTTGACAACGACCTACAAACACTGAAAGATTTATTGTTCCAAAGTGAAAATTGTAGAGAACCCTGAATAATTTAGTGTCTCAGTCAAAAATCTAAGATGGCCGCCCAAATTTTCAAATGCTTACGACGTAGGAACATCAGACGATTAATGGATTAACAACTACACTGCTGGAGTGGAAAACCTGTAAAACTTATTTTAAGTATTCTGGCAAAATTATGCACACTGTCGCATGTGTTGTTAACTGGTTACAAAGATTACACAGTTACATGAAAGTCCTACATTTGTTGTTCTCAAGGCTCCATCTGCCATTTTCTCAAATCTGTGATCAAAACATCAAAGCCAACTATTAAATTGTCTCGACTATAATATAAAATCCTCCAGCTACAACTTGATAAAAAAACAATGTGTCGTTTGAGTAGCTAATGAATTTTTCCTCTTACTATTGACTAGAGGTGTAACGAATATATTCGTAATAGGTCCTGTACGCCTGCATAATACGCGCCACGAAGTAATATTTTATGATACACGAATACTGAATAATAGGATACCAAATATTACTCAAATAATAGGCACGCGATTCACTATCCGCATGAGTCATAACAAAGAACCTCTCTTTTTATCCGTTACAGGGGGTACGCGTCTTGCGAGTAAGCGAGATGACTACATGATTTGAAACTTCATACAGAAACGAGCGCTGGCTGATGGCTTAACGTATGCGCAGCTAGGTATAAAACATAATTCCATACACGTCGGGCTTCGATAAGAAAACTGCATGGGTTGGTAACACAGTAAGCAAGCAATGAGAACAGCATCACTATATTAGGCACAGTTTTTACGAATAATCAGTGTTTAAGTAAAACGGATATATTAGTTATATTCATAGATTACTTTGTAATTTTTGTATTAGGTATCTATTGGTATTACGTATTATATTAGCAGTTCCTTCATTTCCTTGTAACTAGCTGCGATTGCATGCATGTTATCGTATCTATATATTTTTGAGATTTTCAAATGTAAATATTTATTATTTTGTGTTTAGAATCAACTAAAAAGTCAATCGATTGACGTTTTTAATGGAAATATATAACAAAAAATAAAACAGAAAAATCTATAATTGTAGTACATACATGACATAGTGATATTTTTTAACATAATATGTTTTAAATATACCAAAGATTTCGACGTTAACGACAGTCCGTAATCTATACAATAAATAAAATGAAAGTGTCTGTTTGTAATATCAAAATAACAGTTGTTTACTAAACGCATATATTATGAAAGTTTAAACGATAGGTACCTATATCAAAAAACCACTTTTTAAATATTTTTTTCCGTCTGTCTGTTTGTTTTGGGTAATCTCTGAAACGGTTGGACCGATTTCGACGGGACTTTCACTAGTAAATAGCTGACTTTATAGAGAGTAACTTAGACTACTTTTATTTTAGAAATAGAATTAGGGTACCGCATAAATAAAAAACAACTCGTCATGGTGAATCAATTCGGGTGCTTAAATAGCTTACGCTGAGTAAACTATAGGAGATATAGCAAATTAATATACCAAATAATTGTAGACATTAAAAACACCTACAAAAAAGTCACGGAGAGTATAGGTCCATCTTCTAAGTAACACCTACAATAAGTACTTTTGTCTTTAAAATAGCCGGGAGCTGGGGAGCAAAATTCGCGCGGGCATTCTGTAGTCCACGTGAGCGAAGCCGCGGTGGTAAAGTTTCGCAGAGGTGAAGGACTTAGACATGGGTAACTCAGCGAAATTCCTTGCGCCAACTCTATAGCTCAAGCGCAGTTTACTGCGCCGGCCACATTGAGTAAACTTAAATTTGCACCATGGCGCAGCATAAAGGTACGTAAGGCAAGCGAGTTAGAGAAATGAATTTGTTGGCTGACCGACGAAGCCGTGCGGTTCGGCTTTGTGCCGTCGTCAGCTCGTTGCGCTGAAGTGCGCTTCACGCCATCACATCTATACAGTTAATAAAATTGAAGCGTCTGTTTATAACGTCAATATAAGTTTTTTACTAAATACATATGAAAGTATATACGATAAATATAACAAAAAGCCCATTTTTTAATTTTTTGTCTCTCTGTCTGTTTGTTCTAGGTAATCTCCGAAACAGTTAGATCGATTTTGACGGGACTTTTACTGATAGATAGCTGATGATATAGGGAGTAACTTAGGTTATTTTAATTTTAGAAAAAAAATTAGGATTTCACACAAATAAAAAAAAATCTGGCCATGGTGAATCAATTCGGGCGCTTAAATGGCTTATGCTGAGTAAACCATAAGAGATATAGCAAATTAATGTACTACATAAAAATGGCATTAAAAAGACCTAAAAAAAAATTCCGCGAGAGTATACATCTATCTTCTAACGAACTCCCACAATAAGCATTTTTGTCTTTAAAATAGCCGGGAGCGAGAGAGAAAGATTCGCGCGGGCATTCTGCAGTCCATGTGAGCGAAGCCACCGGCATAGCTAGTTTGGAATAAACGTGTTAACACAAGCAGCGCTGTAAACCGAGTTGGTGCAATTGCGCGGCGTAGCGCAGTGTTACCCATGTCTAGTAACTACTAACTTGTATTGGTAGTCTGGAGAACCTTTTTTTCCAGCTCGCCGGAAGGGATAATTAGATATCGCCCTTTGATCGATATGAATGAATACTTGGTATTATTAAAAAGATGATACCGATTTATTCCTAAGCAGGGCAAGCACAAGCCTAGTTCACGAATTAAATAATTTTATTAAAAAATTTATGAGTACTGACCAGTATCGATACTTTGAAGTGGTATCGAATGATAAACTTTATTCATTAACTGAATTAGTTGCGTTGTATACTGAAATAAAGCTAAGCAACGAGCTTCGTCAGCGTTATTTGTTCCGACATCTTCAACTATCATCGTCATATTTAACCCAATTTACACAAAACCTTATTGAATTACTCTTTCCTCGTGAATTACTCCGTCCATTGATCAAAATCGTATGAAAATCCGTTCAGTTTTTGAGTTTATTACGTTCAGATTTCAGACAGACTGACAGACACGATGGGGAATTTTGTTTTATCATATAGCGATGGTAATGATTACAATCGATTGTTCACAAAACGATATGTATAATCAAATATCACCGCTAGCTAACTCGCCCCGCGCCGCTATTCATCAAAACGTCCGCAAGAGCACAGGGCGAGGGCGATATCGTGAAACCAATTGGTTCGATACAACTGATTTCATTCGATACCATTTGATTTCTCTAAATTCTAAAAGAACTTCTTCGTGTACGACTGAACGCGACCTTTTTTTAGGTCTTCGGTTTAATACAAGTTATTTTATCTGAATGGGAATAAGTAATACTAATTAATAATGTTATATTCGGTTATGATGTTATGAAACATAGTGTTATTAATAATATTGATTAAATTAACATTATTAATAAGTAAATGTCTCGATTACGACAATCATTCATGATCGCCCACCACTACTGTTTTCAGAAATTGAAAATACCAACTGCATATGTATGTAAAATTAAACTAAATATTAAACTATTTTTGTACTTGTTTTGCAATTAAACATATTCCATTTTAAAACCCTCTGCCTAACTAGCTACATACATTACATTATTTTACTAATCAACATTAAAATAACCGTTATATGATATAAACCGGTCAAAACTAATTGTAATTTTAACGAAAAAACTTAGAAACAAAAACCTACATTTGCAATAAACTAAAGGTAAGTTAAATTATTTATTGTGTATCTATTGAGGCACCATTTATTAAAAGTTGTTTGGAAGCAAGTAGCAGTTAAACGTGTCGAGCGTCCGCGCAAACATAATATAATTAAAATTAATATTTTACTATTTATAATTACCTATTACTTCACACGCTTTAACAAGCCACGGCAGCTGCTAATCGGATCGCCAAGCAAAAGTGGGTGTTTACCACACCACGCCGACGCGGCACACGAAGGAAAGATTTACTAACTCTAAAGGTAAGAAGTCAGAACACCGGGGTTATTAACTTGACGACGCAGATACGACAACGAAGATATTTTGACGGCGTGCCCGACACTGAACAGTAGGACGTCGGCACACACACCGACACGCAACCACCCGACCACGATGGAGCGCAATGAAAGTGTGACCAGACTATTTTTTCAAAAAGCTACTATTATTTATGAACGCCTACCTACAATACTCTCTCGCACACCAGAATATTTGGACTAGTGGTTTGAGTAATTAGACTTACAAAAGAGAATTTAATTCTCCATATCGTTCAACACATTGACAATATAGCCATATACACATAAATATTTATGAGATTACGGTTATGTAAATACATGTTTTGTAATTTATTTTTCTTTAACGAATATAATGATTTTTGTTACCTATACATTTAGCTTAATTTCTGTTGTTCATTCTATATTTTGGGAATTACCTCAAAAATTAGTAGGTTAATTTTTATTGCAAAATAGGTACCTAAATAATTTTTTTTTGTTTTTTTTTTTTCCACTTGACGCATCCGTTACTAGACACAATGTCAAGTTTTCAGTAACGTTATTTAGAAAAGTGGAATGAAGTACTTACTGGAATTTCTTCATAGGTGCGGTTTTATGAAAACGGTATTTTTATTGGTTTAATTGCCTTGTTTAAGTCGCTGCATAAAAGTATTTTTGTTGGTCGCAATATTTTCTTTAAATTTTATACGGATATACAGCTCGCCCTCTCATTCCCGCATAAACGGAAAAAGGAATGGGCAAAAATTAAATTATAATTAAAAATTATTGTAAAAGTTACAATAAACGATATGTTAAAAATAATCGATATTTACAATAAGAGTAAAACTATTAAATAAAAAATGTTATGTGCGGGTATTGAATCCACGACCATTCGGCTCAATAGTAGGTTTGACCATACCAACAGCTAACATTACGCCTAAGACTGCGCTCCACGCTCGTCACGCGGCGACTAAAGCTAAACTATGCTATCGTTGCGTTGTAAGCGATCGGATTGACAATTCGCCCTTGATCGGATCCTGCATACCCGATTCCTTATTATATATACTACATTGAATATTAACAAAACTCGCGGTAGATCGTGCCGTTTAGTAACTCTTATAATAATACACAAAATTGTATATTTCTTTAGCGGAGGTGAGGAACAGAGAGTAAAGTTCCTCATCCGCCATAGAAAAGGGAGTATCCTCCGGCCAGACGGGTGCTATGTCTGGCGGGCAGCTGTCTCAACTGTTGTAGTCGGGTTCTTGTATATATACTCAACGATAGAGTTAATTTTTATAGCGCGATGTAGGATAGTAGGATGCGTCTTATGTGGGTCGTTAGATGTCGCTATGTGTCGCTACGTAGTTGTGTCGATGTGTTGATGCGTCAGTTGTGGCGAGAGATGTCGCTACATCACTCCCCTCCGAGACCTGAGGTCGATAGCAGGTTGAGTCGTCCATTCAATCTTGTAATGCTTGCCGGGCCAGTGGAATGTTTCAGTGAGTCGGAACTAGTGCCGTATAGTTCACGGTGAGTCGAAACTGTCTGCGGTGATTGCCCCAGTGAGTCTGGGTGATGCTGCAAGAGTGCTCCAGTGAGTCGAAGTGTTGCAGTGCTGCATAGTGACTGGCTGCTGCGTCGACCAGGAGAGAAGTGCGTCTTCTGCTGCTTGCTGACCGGCCGAAGTGCAGTGTGCTGTGCTAAGGTCGCTGAGAAGGCTATGGGGCTGACCAGGAATGCGCCGTCCGCTGCATGCGTATGGTCAGGATACCCGTAGTAGCCGTGGATGCTGGCTGGCTGTATTGACTCTCTGCTCGAAAGCTTGAGAAAGTGATGATGACTTAGCTTTGTGAAGAAGGTTGTGGCTGACGTATCACGTCGGGGTCACCACTTTAGCGGAGGTGAGGAACAGAGAGTAAAGTTCCTCATCCGCCATAGAAAAGGGAGGATCCTCCGGCCAGACGGGTGCTATGTCTGGCGGGCAGCTGCCCCGACTGTTGTAGTCGGGTTCTTGTATATATACTCAACGATAGAGTTAATTTCTATAGCGCGATGTAGGATAGTAGGATGCGTCTTATGTGGGTCGTTAGATGTCGCTACGTAGGTTTGTCGATGCGTTGATGCGTCAGTTGTGGCGAGAGATATCGCTACAATTTCCATACCATAGCACTTGTTTTCACACATCTACAATGCCGGCGGAGAATCAGTATTTCACGATTTGCCTCTGACAGCTCTATTTCTCTATCTCAAATGCTCTGGGGGGAAAGATTATTAAAATTTAGCGTCCTGAGAGCAGTAAAGAAAAAGTATGTATAGAAATAAGATAAGTTTACATACACTTAAATGTTTAATAATAAAAAGAGATTATTTAAAAACTGCTTTCCTTGTTTTTAAAAAATCAGAACCATCAACGTCTGGTGAGTGTTATGTTGAATCAATGTATAATCAATAAATAAAACGTTTTTAAGTTATGAACTTGTGTTTGTTTTCAAGCCAAATTTTTGGCCACAATTAGCCACTTTTTAGGGTACGAAATTTTTACATTTTAAACACCTCATCAAAGTGGTTGGCCACTTCTTGTATCCTTGTCTTGGCAACACTGCTAATGAAGTAGTGGGTAGTGGACCAATTCGGCACGTGGAGGTTATTGCGCTGACATTTAAAT
This sequence comes from Saturnia japonica, assembly GCA_033032175.1. Classification (NCBI taxonomy): domain Eukaryota; kingdom Metazoa; phylum Arthropoda; class Insecta; order Lepidoptera; family Saturniidae; genus Saturnia; species Saturnia japonica. Next base: position 10,231,595 of record CM065307.1, read on the forward strand.
TAGAGTTAACTTTTTATAGAGTGCCACGTAAAAATGGTCGGAAAAAAGTTGTTAAAATATGTTAGTGAATTTAATCCGCTTCAAAGAAATTGTAAGTAATTTAAAAAAAATCTTTTATAAGTTACACGGGTTAGGTAACGATTGATTCAATTTTTTCCAATACTAAATATTTATAACTATTGATATGCTAAATAAAAATAATTGAAATCAATTACATAGCACTTAATTTATTTATTATTAAAAGTATGCTTAGATGGATATTTTTTTATCTGGGAACCGGTGTATAATAGTAACTTATATTTCAGTGGTATTGAGCATGAAAATGATGAAAAAAAATCAATTTTATTAGGATTACGTTTTAGAAGACAAAGTACATAATATTATAAAAAATATGATGTTTTCTTGCTTCTTTTATAATTTTAATAATTTCTTTTCATGTGTATTCATTAGATGGAACTGCAAAGAGAGTTGTGGCTGCTAATCCAGTGGTGGAAATGGATGGTGATGAGATGACCCGCATCATTTGGGCTAAGATTAAGGAAAAACTAATTTTCCCTTATGTTAAGGTATCTTGTGGTATTTCTACTAGTAGATTAAATTAAAAGTAGACTGGAATTATGCTCCATTGTGTAGTTAAATACTGATAAAGGTTTTTGGTGTAAAAAAAATATTGGTTAGCATTTTTGAATAATTGTTTTAGGTATTTTTTGTTTCACATGTTTTCTTCTTTTCAGTGATTTCACTAAACACTGAAAAACATACCTACTTAACACAATATACAACTACAAATAAGTTTTCAAAAGTTATTAGAAATAAATACTAATGCAAATATTATTTTGTAAACTAAAATTTGTAGGTATTGTAGATACATCATAGTTATATATCTCACCTACAGTCTACTGCATAATAGAATTATGTAATAACTAATAAGTTAAAACTCTACATTCTACCTTATAAAAATCTGTGCTATTCTTCTAGCTCCACTTTATAGCCAAACCTATGGAATTTATGAAAGTTTTGTAATGAAACTCATTTTGAAATTATCAAAGTCAAATGGTACTACAAGACAAATGTAATGTAATAAAATTGAGATATTTCTAAATGACTATTAGAAAGTTTGAGTTAGCTGGTTTCCTTAGATTATTACAAAAGATCTTTACTGAAAAGCATTTTTTTGTTAATTCTGTGGTTAATGGTTTTTTAACACATTTTCCCGCAATGTCACCAATGGTACCAATGAGTACAGTCTGTTGTGTTTCAGTCAACACATTTGTATGACATACATACAATAAAACTCATTTGATCTGCTGAGTGAGTTGTGAATATATGAACGCTTTGCATTTACTGTATGTGTTGTTGTTTTTATTTATGCGCAAGATAAACAATTTGTAACTATTGTTATAACTCTCTCAATTTAAAAGGGTTTAATTTAAATACATATGTTGAGTCGCTGGGTGGAGAGAATTACTTGCACTAACTATTCTTTTTGGCACTAATATAATTTTGATAGTTCTACTAAAAATAAGTGAGATGTATATACTAAAATGTCTGTATGTCTATTTTTGATAAATATAATATTAAAAGGAAAAATTTAATTGAATTAAAAGGAAGGTCAAATGCAGTAAAGTTATGTACATTTTTTCTTTGGGAATTCACTGTTTAGAATATTCATTTAGTTTCTGAAATTTAAACAAAAACTTAAATATAAAAGTTATTAAGTATACTCATTAAATATTTTACACTGGTGATTAAACAAATCTACTTAAACTATAGATAATGTTATTACAACATAATTACAAATTTATTCTTGGAAGCATAAATATTTCTCAGCTTTGCACTCTTTATTGTTTTAAGTAACAACAATGATCATAGGTTATCCTTTCACAGAGTCACTGGCTTTGCTTATCATCGTTTTATGGGCCAATATTATATGTGGCGTGTGGGTGTGTTCAGTATTATATTATGACTATTTACACAAATACTCTGACAGCATGCTTTGATAACACATTTTTGTGTATAGATTAATAACTTACTAAGCATAATAACATAACCAGTTTGAAAACCACTTTTATTTTATTTATTAGCTTTGAAATATTTAAATACCATACCAACTTGCTTTGCCCAGCTAGTATTACAACAATCAAAATTTTTAAAACCGGTTTTGGCTTGAAACTCGTAATTTTTTGCATAAATGTTGCGGATTGACTTTTTTAGTTACACAAAATTTCTGTTGGTAATCAAAGAAAGTACAATCTTTATACATATTGTGTATTTGTAATTAAAAGCTGTAAATTCTTCACTTTTTTTTATCTGCTGAGGCAGCTCATTTTTTTATTTCATAAATAGCTGAACTGCCTCTACTATGATCTGGGTTTGCCTCACCGTGATGCAACTGACGATCAGGTGACGATTGACGCGGCTCATGCCATACTAAAACATAATGTCGGGATTAAGTGTGCCACAATCACTCCAGATGAACAAAGAGTCGAAGGTACATAAAAATTACCTAATTAAAACTTTTCTAAATAATTATAAATTACATCACATAGTTTGGTCAGGGAACTCCATATAAGTAGTATTATAGATCAATTTTGTAGTTTTATTAAACGGTAGGCCATTATGATGCTCATGCTTTATTGGTTGGGAGGTCATATTAATAATGGCATGATTAAAGCCAATGCAGATCGAACCTATATAAAAATATTTCTTTTAATGTTTATTTTGTACAAGACTTAAGTTTATTGAAATGGTACCTTTAGTACTGTTGTGGGATGAAACGAAAAAGCGACACTAAAAGGAGACAAACACATTCACTTATAAAATTTAGCTTGCGAAAGAATGAGTTAACATTGTACATTATTGAATCAATGATGGGTCAGTGGCAACGTGTACGGATATCGCGTCGATCAACATGAGTTCGTATCCCTGCAATGTGTCTGAGCTTTCGGTGAAGGAAAACATCGTGATGAAACCATAGCATGGTGGTAGGGCTTTTTCTAATGTTGGTCTGGCTAGCTACCACCCTCAAGTTGAAAATCTGTCACCAAGAACCAATAGGCGTGTACCGGCAGCTGTACTTGAGAGCCAGTCTTCCAGTAGGCTTAGCGTGCTACCATTTTGGGCCGCATCGTCACTTAAGCTCAGGTGAGATTGTGGCTATAATGCTAAACCTATAGCAATAAAAAAAAGAAAAAATACGCGTTAATGCAAGTCCTAATTTCACAATTATGATCGTAGTCGAATCGTAGACTTGTGTAACTTATGAATGAGTTGTTCAGATAAACTGCTCACTTTGGATGATGTGAATGAAGTCCTTCACCTTTGCGGATCTTTTTCGTTCAGCAGTTCACCACTCGCTTTGGATCGAATGGCAGATTACAACTTGGCCCTTCCTTTAGATTCTTTCAACTCACTTAGTAAGTGACTAAGGCGCGGCGCGGCTTAGCGAAACTGGGTTGATTCGACATCTCAGTTTAACGCGCTACAATATCGCTTTCTCTCTCATCTTTATTTTCACGTTTTTATTTAGATATTCGTAAATGTTCGCATTTATTGTAACAAAGTGTTTTATTTTCGATTGCTTTAATAACCATTATAACGTATATTGTAAAAATAACCTTTTATGCATTGTTTTAAAGTTCATACTCATAATTTAATTTTATTGTTTTCTTCTTTTCACTTTTCGTTATTACTTGTATTTATTTGTTTAGGAAGTTACTGTGAAGGGTTAACAAATAGTAGTAGTAGTATAGCATTAGTAGTAAGTCTAAAGTAATGTATCTCTATCCTCCATACTGAAAAGTATTTAAGAAAATTGATTTTTGCTCTGTGACAAAATGTCTAACCATTTTGAATGAATTACGCAATCAAAGCCTCCTCCTCAATCATGTAATATGTCTTCAATTCATAATGGATGCCGATCAATTTAAACTCATCATATTACTCACGAATTGTGAACGAAATTCTTTATCATCAGTACCTACGTTACTGATTTACTGAATGAAAGAAACTGCTGATCTTCTTAGGTGAAGGAGTTCATTTCACTGAATGAGTTTCGATGAACTTCTTCATTAAGGTGAATGAATGTGCCCAATCCTAATGAATTGGCCCAGTTGTATGACGACCACACTTGTACACACTATTGTATGTACTGTAAGAGTGATCGATAGTTCGGGTCCCGCTGATTTAGGATTTTTTCTAAGAGATTTTAAATAAATTATTTTTGTTTTTCGTGATGGTTTCACTTCTACTGCGTGTGAACTACATACATGTTTTTTTAGAAACTTCATATAATTTTCTAGTCACATGTTATGTTCATTTATTTTGAGGAGGATCGCAACTTTAATATTGGAATTTTCTCTAGAGTTCAAATTGAAAAAGATGTGGCTGAGCCCGAATGGAACAATTCGTAATATCCTCGGTGGAACTGTGTTCCGTGAACCGATATTGTGTAAGAGCATACCAAGGGTTATACCCGGATGGACTAAAGCCATCGTGATTGGACGTCACGCTCACGGTGATCAGTACAAGGCCCAAGATTTCGTCGTACCGAAACTGGGAAAGGTAAATTTAAAATAATGATTTGAAATAATAGTAATAAAACAATAATCCATACTATATATATTAATATAATATAATAATAATATTGTAAATGCGAAAGTAACTCTGTCTGTTACGTTTTCACGCTTAGACCGCTGAACCAATTTTGATGAATTTTGGTATAGAGATAGATTGGACCTTGGAAAAAAAGACATAGGGTACTTTTTGTAGCGAAAATAACACTTTAAGGGGTAGAAAATAAGCTATGAAAGTTTCTATGAACAAAATATGGGAACTCCAAATTTGCATGCGCGATAATGGTGAAATGACATCGGCTGCCATACCAACTAGTTTGTTGATTGTCAATCTGGTTTGTTGATATATTGACATTGTTATACGTAATAAGAAATGTATTGTATTTCAAATAATTACCTATTAAATGATAGTCCAGTATTCTTTTTAAGATTGGCTGAAGTGTTTTTAAACTCTTTATCTACGCAGTACGGCATAATTAATGTTTTATTGAATGATATAAATATGACGTGCGATGTCAATCGCGGCTCGCGGGAGTTTATATATTCTAAGCGATATACCTATTGTAAATTATCTGGATTATACAGTTTTGCTACAAGTGAATTATTTCATAGTGTTATTCCATAAATGGTGAAAATAAAACTTGCGTGAAAGTTTGTACGAAAAACCCGTCATGTCTCAAATTAGGGATATTCATATTTATGTTTTTGGTAAGAAAAATATAAAAAGAATTATTTGATAAAAATTGTACTTACACGGGAAATACACGCTATTCCTCAATTGATACGGCATATGAATTGTCAACAATATGGGTAAAAATAAAGTAAATAACTGATGCGTAACTATAAACGCATGCGGAGCCGCGAGCACAACGCTAGTAATAAATAAGTATGTAAGTTTATTTTAAAATCATCATGATTATTATTTTATACCTACCTTTTTTCAGTTTAAATAATAATTATACAAAAGTAAATTCTTATTTTCTATTTACCTAGGATATGTATATAATAAGGAGTTGTATACAATAATTTTAAACCGATTGTTATTGTTGCAAAGGTGGAGCTCGTATACACTGCTGAAGATGGTACAACAGAAAAGCATCTTTTGTATAATTTCAAAACCCCCGGCGTTGTTATGGGCATGTACAATACAGACGAATCGATTCGGGCATTCGCCCATTCTAGTTTCCAGGTATATTTTTTTTACTTCCCGTTTTTTTAGTTGAAAGACAACAGATGTAACTTTGGCGAAGAATATATTTTTATTATATTCAGTATAACATTTTAGTAATTCATTCTGTTAACACAGGTTGCTTTACAAAAAAAATGGCCTTTATATTTATCAACCAAAAACACAATATTGAAACACTACGATGGTCGCTTCAAGGATATTTTTGAAGAAGTATACCAGAGGTATTAAATTCTAGTTCACTTAAAATTCTGAATTTAATATGGTCGTATTTGTTTCTTCAATTATAGTTTTTTTTTGTTTTGTTTTATAGCGATTACAAGAAGCAGTTTGATGACGCAAAGATATGGTATGAGCATAGGTTGATTGATGATATGGTGGCTCAGGCGATAAAAGGCTCCGGTGGTTTCGTGTGGGCCTGCAAGAACTATGACGGTGACGTGCAATCCGATGTCGTAGCACAGGTATGTGCCGTTTGTGCATTTAGCAAAATGCTCCTATTTTTTAAACTTCGCAACTTTAACTTTTTAAACGAGTCTTTATTTAAAATGTCATTGGTCTTTATATATTATGTAAGTACCTATTAACGAAAGAGGAATTATGATTCTCGATTTGTAGAATAATATAATTAAATATTCAAGCAATAAAATATATTATAAACTAGTTTCTAGCGACGCGAAGTCGAATTGAGATGTTTGAAGTAATTGACACGGAAGAATTCAGATCCCAAGTATGAGTCACTTAAAGAATATTGTTCAAATCTATGAGAGTCCCATGGTTATCAGTCGCTGTCCATTGCAAGGATATTCATTGTTTGTCACCGTAATTAAGTCTCAGGTAGTATTATTCTTATTATTTTTTCGCAATCACAATAACTCTTAGACCAATACTTTATCTGTTTTTTTTAATGCGACATATTTGTAGTTTACCTGTGGCAGAGAATAATAGTTAAATGGTTTTGCTAGCTGTACGTCGTTTAGCCCATTAGATGAATGATATTGTTTCATTGTTCAGAGGCGAAACCACCAATTCTTGAGTCGATTAATTGAGGTGTTTGCGACATACACATACGACTGTGTAGATATGATGTTATATTTGATGCCCCTTTAGGGTTATGGCTCGCTAGGGATGATGACGTCAGTACTGATGTGTCCTGACGGACGAACAGTGGAGTCTGAAGCCGCTCACGGCACTGTGACTCGCCACTATCGCATGCATCAACAAGGGAAGCCTACGTCCACTAACCCCGTAGCCTCGATATACGCTTGGACCAGGGGCTTGGTGCATCGTGCAAAGTTAGACGGCACCCCTGAACTGGAGCGGTTTGCCCTTGCTCTTGAGGAGGTACACAAAATTTTTTTTGTTAAATTAAAAATAGTTTTTTTTACTTTCCGACTCTTAAAATTTCAGTAATCGGTGTTTATGTAATGTTAGAAATGTGATTTAACATTGGCAAATTTTACTAATACGATAAAACATATTCATGTTAACACGATTAACATATATGTTAATTTTACTAAAATAAACGACAGCCGTGTTTGCATGTATGCTAAAAAGATCGTTATCTCACATTTTTGTTATCAAAAATTAAGTAAAAATAAATCTAGATAGGATTTATAAATCACATATGATGGATCATATCTTAGATTATATAATTGTTTATTGTGTATTTTATTACGTTATATGCAAGTTATCTTACTGCATTGCAGGCTTGTGTGGAATGCATTGATAGTGGGAAAATGACGAAGGATTTGGTGATTTGCATTCATGGCTTGGCAAACACTAAAGAGGGCATGTACTTACACACTGAGGACTTCCTTCAGGCTATTGCCGATCAACTGGAACATAAACTTTCAAAATAAATGTAATTCCTTCATTTTGTACTCGTAATTCGTATAGTACATACTTACCTACTATTTAATCAAAATATTTTCAAACTATAATACAATAAAACAATTTGAGATTGAATCAGTAGTTCCATTAACAAATTACAGTTTTTACAACTGTGTAATATTTCTAAGTAGGTCCAATATACCCAGCCCAGTCTTGTCAGGGGATAAAGTGAATGGATAAAGATATACTAAAGAAGAATTATTTAAAAAAAAGTATTATTAATATTTTATAGTCTGACCTCTGCGTCGTAAGTGAGACTCTTCTGATGGTTAACGGGACGCGGAACAGCGGGTGTGCACGGATATACACGGTATTGAGCTAATAACCCTATTCCATAAGATCAATATATTATGCATGTTATTTCAACTGTGACATATATCTAATGTTACAATAATTATACATTATATTGTTGTATGTATTAAAATGATAAACAAAATACTAATATATTTCACAAAAATTGTAAGTGTAATTCTTTACACGCGATTAAAGTAAAACTGAATTGAATTTAATAGTTTAAATTGACAATATAATTTTTCAGAATGTGTTAGCATTACTTTTGATTGACTGTAGAGTTTTTTAAAACGCAACATCGGTAATTATTTTACATGTAAGGGCGATTAGCCCCATATCAAAATTGCAAATCTGTTTTCCATATATATAATAAACCGAAATTATTAACATACAAGTCTCTGACAAGAGTTTTTCTTTCTAATGACATTACATTTTTTTTTTATGTTAAAAATATTTCGTCAAGCTCAATAAAAAAGTTCATGCTTGAAAAAGTATGAACGTCACACATGTGTAGCAGTTACAAAATAAAACCACGAAAGTTCTCACGTCAAAAGTCGTCTATAGCTGGGTCGGCAATAGACTAGCTTATTGGTCGGCGTTATCACACTCCTGCGCCCCGCAGACCATGAGGAGAGTTGCGCTTACGGCGGACAGCCTATACTAGCTATACGTGGAAATTTAGATTTTGGATTCTTTTATCATTAAAATATTATGATATTGTTTTTAATAAGCAAACAAAATATGCATGTTTTTAACTGAATATTGTTTAGTATCTGTAAAACTATTAAATGTAAAATTCGTATATGAAGTACTTCTGTGTAATTATGGCGGTTTCTAAGTGTACCTATTTAGTTTTCTACATACTAGTAAATTGTATTTGGGGCGTCCATTACTATTTTCACAAGTTGAAGATATTTTCTGGCGCCGGGTTTGTATTATACTTATAACATTTTATTTAGATGATTTATCTCTTGTTTAGGTTAAATGAAGACATTAATTGGTAAAATTTGATAGTAGAAAAACTTAATTTATCGTGACAAATATCTCTTAAAGTTATTAATTAATATCATTTCTAAGAAAAATACACATTGTGATCGATTGATATATGTACCTATTTGAACAATAATTAGACTTTGTCATATTTTAAGACTGATAAATAAATGTGTGGTTGAAAATTCAGATGTAAAACAAATGAATACATTATATGACTTGGTAGTGATGTTTACTTTCAGTTCCTGCCCAATGTTTAATAAATATAATTTAGCTGTAAGTTTTACTCAGCTGTTACAACATAATTGTCGTTATTGTATCTACAATGTTTACATTACAATATTTGAACTTAGATTGTGCTGAAAAACAATTACGTCAAGACATAATGAAATATATGTTTGTATGACTTTTATAAATATAATGTTTATTTTTAATAATTGTTTTATTAATACCCCATTTAAATAATAATATCAAAAGTTATTGATGACCAATAATTATTAGTGTCAGTAAAAACATATAGGTATCATAAGAATAATAAATATTAAAAAATATACATTTGTAAATTTATCTTTATTTCAGAGTAATATCATTATTACACACAGCAGTACTGTTTGAAATATAAATATTTTGATATTATTTATTACACGATAACAGTTCATTTTATTTGTTAATGTTTTTAAATGTACTAATTTTCAAATAAACAATATGAAAGATGGAGGAAAAGGTAGTTATGTAAATATGATTTTTTAGGTTTTTCACATTGCATTTAAATTAGTAGGGTTTTTAACTTTTCGGGGAGCAATTCCCAAGTCTCAATTCACAATGGAAGCTCAAAATGTAGTTAATGTATGGTATACTTACATCATTTCCATCTTTCTGAAAAGGTTAAGAATTATATTTCTGGAAGAAAAATAAAGAACGTAAACAATCTCAGTATTTATATTTAAAGTAGAATCAGATCTTTATCTTTTACAACATCATATTTAACTAATTTTGCATATTTTTTTAACAATTTCTTCCAGTAACATTTAATATCTTGTTCTGTCAAGTTATCCCAAATATGTTGAAATCCCCTTTCTGCAATTTCTTGTGCTAATGTATCATGTTGCTTAAAATACTGGATTAACCTTTTTAAATCATCTTTAGTAGATTTTGGGTTAATAGGAACGTAATGAACCCAAGGCTTTAATGACGGGTAAAAGAATTCAATCCATTCATCACCGACATGGAAAACTAAAGATTTGCACAAAAACAAATGTTTTAAACGAAAACTAGCTGCTACACCTCTATAGTTGAAGAGATATCTATACTTGCAGTGATTTTCAAATGAAACTTCTGATGCTGGAGTAGCATATAGTGTGTCCTGTAAGCAAATCAAGTTTGATTTATACAATTCATAAGTAAATATTTAGTAAACCTAAATTAAAAGATAATTACTGCGTCTGACTTCCAGGCTTGATTTTTGGTATACTGTGCGTCCACAAGATCTGGTTCAGACCGAGAAAGTAATATTAATGCATCCCTTTCTTCACTAGTCCGGGAACCACGAAAGAATGCTTTACTTTCCTTTTCATTCCATGGCCATCTGAAAAACAAATGTCTTTTTCTTTAGCATATTTATTTCTACATAAAATGTACTTATCCCCGTTTATCTAAGGAAGTCCCAATGAAGTCCTTAAATAATAGTAAATAAAGTATACTACTAACATAACACTATTAAAATTGCTTCAAAATGTTTTTTTATCTAAAATTAAATCTAATGAAGGAATTAATTTAAGCATCATATTATTTCATAATAATTGCATACATTTTATAATGAATTTTGACTTACTTCTCAGCAGCAGCAGCTATCGATATTCTATGTTTATCCCATCGACCTATACCTGTTGGATAGAGAGAAATAGCTGGTCCACCTTCCCAGAAACTCCATGCAGGATACATTATATCATAATAATCTTTTGTCTGAAAATCGATTATAACAACAAATACATATATTAATATTTGAGTTGTTTTGGGTAAATCCTAAAATTATTATTTTTAATAAATATATCTACTAGTTACATAAAATATGTACCATGTGAAATTAAACAAACATATTAAATCATATCAAAGAATAATAATTACTAGAACTTTTGAGGACAATTGAATCAATAAAAACAAATATTTGTCCGTTAAATTTGAATAAGGAATTTTTGGGTTCTAAAGGGTTTACATGCTTCTGGTGTTACAAGGGTCCATAGGCTGCAGTGAGCGATAACCAGGCGGATTTTCTTGTTTACCAAAATAATGGTATAAAAGAAGTAATTAAATTTGAAAGTTAAGTGTATAGCCAAATAATAGAATAAATAAAAACCAGATTTGGTCGCAGTTGAAAATAATTTTTTTTTTAACTACAAAATTTAACAAAATAAGTTGTATTCGTCATATTGTAATGATTTAGCATTATACATAATTTATCTTCAATGTGGCTTATAAAAGAAAAAACCTTCATGCAGGCTGGATTCATATAATTAGTTGAAGCCGAACAGTTTGTTTGGTTAAACACGCTAAACTCAGGAACTACTGGTTCGAATGGAAAAATGTTTTAGTGTTGGATAGCCCATTTATCGAGGAAGGGTATAAGGCTATATAACATCACGCTACGACCAATAGGAGCGGAGCATCAATGAAAAATGTTGCAAAAACGGGGGGAAATTTATTCCTTTTGAGAACTTCCACTGCGTGCGCTTCATGAATGGTTAAAGTTCTAAAAAAACTTCGCGACAGCATATGACTATCTTTTAAGGTTTACTCAATATATACCTTTTTTATGGTAATAAAATTTATTCTAAAATAATGAATTATTTGCGAAGGTGTTTTTATATACATGGTATTAATCCTAATCTAAATAAATACGTTATTCATCACGAGTATTTAATTTTGAAGAAAATAGTAGCCCTTTACAGTAATTGATTTAAATGAATATCTTAGGAGATATCACAGTTTTAAAATAACTCGGCAGCAAAATAATGATCAAGTACTTCGAGCGTATTTTTATTATGCAGAATAATGTGGAAGGCAGGGCGGCCCTTAATAATACAGTGTCTACGACTCACTCTCTCAACTCTATCTCTTACATGATGCAGACGAAGTTGCGTGGGTCAGCTAGTTAGTAATAAATGTAAATTGATAAATATATTACATTACTATAATTTAAAAGCATTTGTACCTTGAAAAAACAGCATCTAAGCTGATTAAATTTTCAATATTATATTTGCCAATTAAAATATTTCATTGTGGGGGTTATAATAATAAAAGATTATGTACCTATTCAAGATAGATTAATTCTGATGGGTGTGGAAGAAAACATGAAAATTTTGGTAATGATTAGATTAGTATATAATTGATTGATATAGGAGATTATATAACAATAAGTCTAGATATGTCCAGTAATATAAAAATTTTAATGCATCAAGTTGTGCAAAAAGCGACCAACTAACGCTTCTTTATGAGTTTTTCACTCGGGTATGCTAATGCTAACTCCAGGGCCTGATCTACGTATTTTGCCGCCCTTTACAATGACCCCTTCATTAGAAGTTACTAGTGGTGCCCCGCGGCTCTGCAAACGTTTGTTACGCAGTAATTATTTTGATTTCGTAATCCAATTTATACTCATATTATTAATAACAGTTCTCATAACTTCTCAATTGATAAATGACATAATTATATTTCCCGGGTACAAAATTACGTGAATACTTTTTTGAATTTTTTTTTTTTACGATTTTTAAAACTATTGTTGACGATTCTTATAGACGAGACGAACTTATCAATTATGGAATGATATACAGAGTGGATTTTTGCTATGGGGTAGTAAAGGTAGGTATATTCACCGTTGTAGTTACACGAAAACTTTCTGAGGAGACTGTAATTAACTTTTAGGGAAATGTTGAGTGGCATTTACAGTTTTTAGGGTTCTGTACCTCAATGAAAAAAGGAACCCTTATAGGATCACTTCGTTGTCCGTCTGTCAAGACCCTTTTTTTCAGGAGTGCGTGGCGCGGTATCAAGTTGACCTTACTATCATACTATCAAATACTCGGGTCTACAATCCTTTGGAGCTGTGAAATAATTAAACTTCTAAGTCAACGCAATCAACAGATACGGCTATTTATGCCGTATATTACAACACTCGCAAAAGCAATAAAAACCTAATGGGTACTTCCAGTTGACCTAGAATCACGATATTTGGTAACAAGCAATGTCTTATAGCACAAGTTACGTAAAAAATCCGAAAACCGTTAATTTGTAACTACATCACAAAAAAAATGCGATTACAAATTTGCAGATGGTAAACTGACCGCGGCATATATCGATGTATGGGGACAAAAGTTTTCCAACGGCAAAGTTAAATTTATCCCTCAATATAGTTATCTTTTCGTTACAATTATTCATGCTTTCTTCAATTATGTTTCCTAATTATTGTGGTTGAATATGTTTATAGAATTACGGAACCCTCAATGCGAGGGTCCGACACGCACTTGCATGGTTTTTAAAAAAAGTGTAGTCAGCAAGAAAATGGGCAATTTACACAAACCTATTTTCATTCCAATCGATCCCGTTTCTTATAAGGATCAATAAATTCTAGGACCAACTGAAGTTAGAGTACTAAAAATGACAGAAATCGTAAAAACCTTTTCCCCTACATTTCGTAGGAAATCATCGTAGCTTCGATAATATTTTGCAAGACTCCCAACTTATTTATATCCTCCATTAAACTTTTTATTATAAATAGTCTGGGCGGTACAAAAAAGACTGGACAAAATAAAGAAAAAAACAAACTTCGCAAGAAATCAAATCATTATTTTATTAACATTGAAAATGTAAATCTACATAATTTGTTGCTTAATTTGGTATAAATAAAATTGCTGGATGAGCCTTGACGGCACAACGACAACTAAGATAGTCTTGTTGACTAAAAAGATGAGAGCAGCGTGGACAATTCTAACGACGGATTCATGGACACTGTCCATATGGTTGGCTCTAAGTTCTTTAAAACTCACCGTTCAAACGGGACCAAAAAACTCAAGCACTCTAGTCTTATACTCATGAAGAAGAGGCGTGAGATGATGCTGCAATTTACAAGTGATGCCTGTACATAACAGCGGCTTGTTTATTTAGCTTTTAAGGATCTCAAAGTCATTGAAAAATTACATATCCCAGTTTAATGCGAATCGAATTAAATGGGCGATAGAGCGAAACGAAGGCTCCAAAGTATTCTTTATTCTTTACGAGAGATTTGTTAATTGAGCAGAGCCAACTAACAAAGCTGAAAACTGATGACTGCAGAATCGTATCATTCAAACCAGATCTCTTGAGCACTCTTAGCTCGAGAACTTCTGTGACAGTTATACAAATCAACGAAGAAACCAGATACGAAATTAACTCGAGGTCTAAGAACCAGATTAACCTGAAACTATACAGAAGACATCCCGGACATCAGTTTCTTTTGTTCCTCAAACAGCTTAAAAATAACAACGTTCCCAGAGATGACGGAATTACTTATAGCTAAACTATTGGAGGAGATTGGTAAACTAGTACCATACTAGTAGTACGTATAGTAGAAGTACTATACTTCTTAGTCTTAAGTACCTTAACCACCGGAGGCATGGAACAGAAGTGTGATGGTACTCTTCTTCTAAAACGGCGACAATACTCTATTGAAGAATTATGGGTCCTTCTTATTTTTGAGCCATATTTGAGAACTGTCTTGCATGCAGGTTTGATAACTTTCAGCCTCCCGTACAAGCCGGTTTCCGAATAAACTTTAGTACCGAGGACCACATACATGCACTACGACTAGTTATAACGATGACATGAGACCTGCCCCTTGGCTTAGCGTTTGTGGACTATGAGAAAGCCTTTGATTCGATTGCGATCTGGCCTGTACTGCAGTATCTCTAGTAGTGTAAAGTTGACTACCGGATCATCGAAGTGTTTTTATGAAAACGCCACCATCTCAGGCCGATTGCAGAATCATATCTCGAAACAAATCTTGTTACAGCAGGGCGTCAGACCAGGATACGTTACGCCCACTAAACTGTTATGTGCAGTCACTGGAAGAAGTTTTGAAGGTTCTGGACTGGGGAGGAGTAGACATTTATATAAACAGCGAGTTCATCACCCACCTTCAGTTTGCTGACGACATGGTATTCTTGGTCGAGACCATGGAAGATCTCAGGGCAATGCTTGATACCTCAATAAGGCCTCGGAATGAGTTGGTCTTAGAATGAACATGGGCAAAGTAAAGATTATATTGAACGTCCATGTAGCACTGACTCCCAGAAAGATCTAACCTTAAATTGTTCATGAATTTGTTTACCTGGGACAAATTATTCAGTTAAATAGATCCAGCTTCCAGAAAGAGGTTAACCATGAATCCAACTCGGCTGGGCAGTATCTGGGAAGCTATACAACATATTTTCGCCCAAAATACCACAGTGTCTCAAGACACAAGTCTTTGACCAGTGTGTGTTGCTGAGAAGTAGTACTTAACTATGGGCCTCATAAGAAAGCTCAAGCAAAGGGTAATGGAGAGAGCTATGCTCGGAGTTTCTCTTCATGATCTAATTAGAAATGTGTAGATCCACTAATGGACGAAAGTCACCGACATAGCCCTAAGAATAGCTAGGACTTAAGTGGCAATGGGCGGAACACATAGCTCTTAGAATAGATGGCGGATGGGGCAAAAGAGTTCTCGAGTGGCGACTGCATACCGAAGACGCAGCATGGGCAGACCTGTGATCTATAAAACAACAGTGTTTATCAAAATAAAAAAGTTGGCCATCACAGGTCGCCCAATAGAGGTGAAACATCTTAGTGAATGAAAGAACCATTGAACACTAAAAATTAAGTAGTTATTTTTCTCTTTTTAAATAAGAAACGCGTTACTGAGCGCGAGCACAGGCGAGTAATTCATAAAGTAATAAAAATATAACTCTGTATTAATATTAAATAAAAATAATTTCATCAAAAAATTTTTAAAATTTTATACATATAAGCTGCAGAGGATCACTCTGTTATAGTTAACATTTTTATTTATTTAATGAAAGTGCTGTGTTACAGTGAACTGTTGGTTCCAATACTTATTTAGCTGTCGGCTGCTCTGTGCTGGGCTCAAGCTTGCCCCAAAGATCAGACCCTGTACCACATATATGTTTAATGCCACCACCCAAATGTATAACATAACAATTCTCCAGTTGGCTCGGTTTTGCTAAAAATAATTGTAATTTAAGGCTATGGTTGTCAACTGCATTCAAACTAAAGTTGATAGATTGAGTGTAATGAGAAAACTGAGCATATTAGTTAGACAGACTATTGTGAACCAAAATAATTTCAAAAAATTAACCTTACTAAAGGATAACACTGGAGCCTTTGCATGACCCCAGGCACGGTTTATTTGTGGCCAATCTCTAGTGTTTATTGAGATCTCCATATTAGGCAACTTTGGTGCGAGAGCACTTAAATAATGTTCTATACCATCACATCTAGCAGGAAAGTGGCAATCTTTCTCTCTGTAAAGTTTGCCATTCATTATCTGAAAAGAATTATATTACTGTTGAAATATTTTAAATTAATAGTTACAATAGTTAAAAATTACTACAGTAGAACATAATTGTTAAGGACTGTTTTGGTCAAATAAATGAATCTTACCATATTTATTAAGATATATTTCAATTTACAATTAAATTTTACTAGTAGAAAAAAAACCTGGTATTTAGTTCCTTTAACTCGAGCACTTGTAAAATGTTCTTTTGTAATACCATCTCTGAATGGTGCTAGGTCTTGATCAATCACACTCATATGGCAACTGCAATTAGCTTTTATGCAAGGTATATATTGTTCTCGAGCATTACTTATCACATATGACCATTCATTGGCTTCTGTAAAATACAAATATGCGTAAAAAGGTTTCAAGAAAATACAATATATTAAAAATAAGCAGAAGCAAATTCCTTGAATTTTAAAATTGTTTGTGATAAGATTATTTCATTTTAAAATTCCTCGTAATACGCAAAATATTCATAAAAAAAATTGATAAGAAATGAAACGAAATTTGATGAATTAAAATAGTCAAAAGATCATTTGAATGTAGGTACCTTTGCCATACTTATTAAGATTTTTTTTACATGACGTCTCATCTTTTGCACATGCGTCATTGCTGGCATTGAGTTGAAACAAACATAGTGTGAAAAATAATATAATATTCGGAATAATCATTTTATTGTTAGGGTCCCTAAAAACATATTTTATCCGTTTACTTTATCCGTTTATTTTATCCTGCTAACTAATTTGACAAATGATAAATGTTGTCAAAGCCCAATGTCTAAATTCCCCACATTGTGGAAGAACAAGTCCTGATTTCCCACAATTTCCTCACATAACTTTCACAAGAAAAAAACATATTCAAATTAAAAAAAATTGAAGTAAAACTTCTTTAGACGTTACTAATGGGTATCTGAATGCATTATTTATGAATTAATTTGTTAATTTAAAATAATAATGAATAAAAATAGACATTCTATTGTTAAAACCAGCAATAAAATAATAAAAAGAATAAGTGCACACTGTTGCTCATGATTATCGTTTTGGCTCCCGACGTCACAAAAATGTACGTAAAAGTGGCATATCCCCGATAGCAAAGTTATTAAAGTAATTAGAGAGAGCTACACAAACAAAGTAATAAAACCTTTGGCTACAGATGTCACAAAAATGTACGTAATTTTTTTCTAATTTAGAAATCTCGCTGTTTTTGTACTTTAACATGTTTAAACCCCAGTAGCTTCGGGTTACACCATAGAAATTGGGGATATGCAATGTTTTTGAAAAGTGGCTTTTTGTTCATTGTAAGATTTTAAGTAGGTACCATTCATCCAAGCAAATACAAAAACGTAAAATGGGGCCAAGCTCGATTTAAACGACGTTCGGGGTAGTCGTTGTCACCGATAAAAAAACTGAGATCTATCGGGTGCCTTTATAGCTGTAGGAATCTACGTTCTTCAACTCATTTACAAAGCAATTCGTTACCTTCTTTAATATATGATTTCTTACTTGGCGACAAGTCTTAATTTTCAAGAAATTACGATCAATTAGACTTCTTTCATTGTAAATTAACGTAAGTATAGTAAATATGCAAAATTTCAAGCGTGTAAAACGAAAAGTTTTTGACTTATGGAGGGATCGAAAGTAGCTCAAAATGGTTTGCGTGCAAATAAATACTGGCCGGTGTATCGCTATTTTCTTCTCCGAGCTTGTCTGACACACTGCCCTGTGTCTATATCAAACGATCAACATACAAATAATCAGAAGTAAAAAAAATTATGAGTTATTAAGTATAAGTTATTCTCTTGTTTGCCCCTAAACGTTTATTCGAGGATCTTATATTCAGGTACAACCCTCACGTGAGTGATGGTAGCAGAAACTCTGTCGCGTCCTTAGGCGCGAAATTAATTTGATCGTAGAATGGTTATTTGTCTATGGTAGAATTCATCAAAACTAACGGTAGATTTTTCGCAATTATGTTCTAATAAATAATTAAAATACGGTACAAATACCTTGGTTTTTTTTAAGAAAATTTTAATTTTGAATAAACCATACTAATTAGACTCTCTGAATTAGATATAGATATATAACGTTAACATAAAATAACGCTTAATATAATGAAACGTACGTACAACCCAATGACGCCAATAACTATAGTTTTAGGGAAGTGAGTTTCCATTTGCACACGACAATTTGTTATTATTATTTTTAAATTAATATTATAATAGGTCGTTTTAACTTGCATTTTTATTTTAAATAGTGAATAAAATTTAAAATTGTATTTTGTATTTAACATTGTTACAAATATAATAGGACCCCTACCTGTCTGTGACGACTACCGCTTTTGTCTCACATCCATTGGTAGAGTCACCAGATGGCCGGAAGTTTGGCCGATGGGCACCACCACCGCCGAGGATGTAGCGGATACTTTCACGAGAGAATGGATACTACGGTTTGGTGTTCCTTCTATTATTACGAGTGACCGCGGTACACAATTTGAATCCGAACTTTTTCGAAGACTTATGTGTAGCTTACCATCCAGCAGCAAACGGAATGATTGAACAGATCCATCGCCAACTTAAAGCATCATTAATGTGTCACGGGAGTTCTAGAACAAAAGCTCTTCCAATTGTACTTTTGGGAATTCGTTCAGCTTTTAAAGATGATATTAAAGCTACTTGTGCAGAAATGCTTTATGGAAAAACCCTTCGCCTTCCTTGTGAATTGTTAGCTGATTTTCCTGGAGTAGGTAGTTCTGGAGCCGTTTTTTATTTTGTTGTGAAACCACGTCAACAATTATGTCCAAAATTCGACCAGTACCGGCGTCGCGTCATACGAAGACTGGTTCTTTTATATTCAAAGATTTAAATACTTGTTCACATGGGTCCAGAGAAATATGTTGACTTATGTTTAGTGTTGTCAAAAGTGAAAACAAAAATATCCTAACGTAAAGAAAATAGATATTAATATTTGCAAAAATTACTAATACATTTGCTAGAAATAATAGGTCTTTACCTATGAAATTGCCGTTCTGCAGTACTGGCCATTTCAAATCAAAATAATTTTTGTTTAGCTAAGAATTCTAATTTCAAATTAATTTTATTTTAAAAACATGGAATTCTTTTTCTAAAAGTAGTCATTTGTTTATTGATTAGTGTTACATTTTCATCGCATTTCAATTTTTTTTTGTCATCATGGATACGTTAAAAATTCGAGTAATTATGGAATATGAGTACCGTCGTTGCAGCAACGAGGCATAAGCGGCACGCAACATCAACGACGTTTACGGAGCTAACATTACAAACCAACGCACCACCTGTTATTGGTTTGCTCGCTTCCGTTCTGGGAATTTCGACCTGAAAAATTAACCTCGCGGTCGTCCGAAGACTTTGGTAGACAATGACGAATTAAAGGCGATTGTGGAAGCTGATGATACACAATCTACGGCTGAATTAGCAGCAGCTTTCGACGTTAGCGTCGAAACAATATTGGTCCATTTGCGTCAAATTGGCAAGGTAAAAAAGCTTGACAAATGGGTGCCCCACGAACTCAATGATCGCCAGCGCGAAGTACGCGTCGAGACGTGCCTTGCAATGCTCAACAGACACACAAATGAAGGAATCTTGAACCGCATTGTTACCTGCGATGAAAAATGGATTCTGCTTGATAACCGCAAGTGCTCAGCAAGTTGGTTGGATCCTGGTTCAGCACCTAAACAATGCCCTAAACGAAAACTTACCCCTAGAAAAGTGATGGTCACTGTTTGGTGGTCTAGCGCCGGTGTGATTCATCATAGCTTCTTACCAAACGGTATGAGCATTACTGCAGGTATGTACTGTGAAGAACTGAACACAATGATGGAGAAGCTGGCACATCTCCAACCAGCATTAGTCAATCACTCGTCTCCGCTGCTCCTGCACAACAACGCGCGACCACATACTGCACAGCAGACGGTTTCCAAGTTGTAAGAACTGGTGTTGGAAGTTCTCCGTCATCCGCCCTACCCACCAGACCTTGCGCCTACAGACTACTACTTTTTCCAGAATTTGGATAACTCCTTGGCGGGGAAAAAATTCAATACCCGAGAGGCAGTACAAAATGCCTTTGAAGCATTTGTTGCCTCCCGTCCAGCTGATTTCTTTAAGAAGGGCATCAATAAACTGCCACTGCGCTGGCAAAGATGCATTGATTGCATGGGTGATTATTTCGATTAATACAAATAAAAAATATATGAAAAAAATTCGTTTAAATTTTTTCATGCAAAACGGCAATTTCATATGTAAAGACCTAATATATACGATATTAAAATTTGCAGGATTTTTATAGATCACAAATGTCAACGGGTCGCATTCGTGTATTACAGTGTCATTGGTAGCACTGCTAACGTCAAACTTCATCAGCGTCAACGTTCAAATTCCTCAAATTGGCGAAGACCAACGTCTTCGGCACATTTTTATGCAAACAGTCATGAATATGAGCTTTAATTTGAAAGGGATGGAAAGTATTTATATGACTTGAGTGAACATGTATTACTTTTGTTTTTTGTGAGTTCAATACAAGTCCCATGTCTTGAGCCCATTTCGTCATAGAAGTGAAATCTATCTGCAAGGACTCTACAGCTTTTTAAGGTTTTTGCTGGCCGACAGTATACAAGTATCATCTGCATATTGATAAAGTGAACAGTACTTTATAATATTTTCTAAGTCATTACCGTGAGCCAAGTATTACAGTGGACCAATCACAGATCCCTGTGCTGTGCGCTCAGCGAAATTAACTGGCCTGATTAAACTAGAGCCAATCTTGACGTGATAACTTCGGCTAGATAGACATTCTTTACACCAATCAACTAGTTTACCTCTTACACCCAAGTTATTTAATGTTTTTAATAGTGTATTGTGTCCAAGTATATCAAACGCCTTGCTAAAATCAATGAATATTAGTATCACATGCTGCTTGTATAATTTCTCTACGAGATCGAATCAGAAATGAGGAGATCCGTAGACAAACTAAGGTAACCGACATAGCCAAAAGGATTAGCAAGTTGAAGTGGCAGTGGGCGGGGCACATAGTTCGGAGAACTGACGGCCGTTGGGGCAGAAAGGTTCTCGAGTGGAGACCACGCACCGGAAAGCGCAGCGTAGGACGGCCCATCACTAGATGGAAAGACGACATAATAAAGGTTGCTGGGAGCCGTTGGTTGCAGGCCGCACAAGATCGGTCGCTCTGGAGATCTATGGGGGAGGCCTATTTTCAGCAGTGGACGTCCTGCGGCTGAAATGATGATGATGATGATGCTGCTTGTTATCTAAATAACTACTAACTTCATCTGTAAATTTGGTAGTAATGATGTAGATTTCTTACGTTGAAAGCCGTATTGTGCTTTAGATATGATATCATTATTCAGATAAAACGCATGTATTTGATTACATATAAATTTTTCTATTATTTTATTTATGGCTGGTAATATAGTTAGTTATCGGTCTATCATAATCATTATAATCGAGCCCTAGTAGTGTACTTAGAGGCGGGCGATTATGAATGATGACTGAATTGAGATATGTATTTGTTGGGTACGCGTCACTTCCCCTCTGCGTGAGGGAGGGGGGGGGGTGTGACGTTTCCCCGGTTTGGACGGGCGTTTTGTTGCGCCGGATGCCCGTCTCGTAGATACCGTACGGATGCCAGTGGGCGGCGTGATGTTAGTGGTGAGGGGGTCCGGGGGGTGCAATAATGCACGACCGCTTGAGGTGCCGGGTCTTCAATGAAAGTCGATATCTTGTTGATTGTTCGCAGGACGACCAAAGCTTTCTTCTTGTAGTTACTCGTTGCTTGTACTTGTAGACTCGTTGAATTACACCGT
Source organism: Saturnia japonica (assembly GCA_033032175.1). Classification (NCBI taxonomy): domain Eukaryota; kingdom Metazoa; phylum Arthropoda; class Insecta; order Lepidoptera; family Saturniidae; genus Saturnia; species Saturnia japonica. Next base: position 10,253,967 of record CM065307.1, read on the forward strand.
GCCCAATACGGCCCTTCTTCGACTTAAGTGGTTCGAGGAATGACCGTAAAGAGAGCCCCGTTTTATTTCGTGTTTATTTTTTTAACTTTACTTTTCGCTTTGGTTGCCCTGTTAAACTCTTTATATTTCTCTCATTATATATCCTATGTACACATGTTATATATCAAAATGTTCCTCTTTGAATTATCTATCCATTACATATTTACTTATAATATACATTATGTATACATTCCGTACATAAGCCAAAAACAATGTAATTTACGGGCGACATCACTATTTTCTGCTCGTAAAATCTCTATAACATTTGATATACTTAACCTATTGGCTTACTCTATATGTTAATCTGTTCTATATTAGCTATATTTTCACATATGTGACACACAATACATAATCGTTTATATATATCTTAACATACAACATGCAACTTGTAATGTAGCGTATTCGCTTACATTTTTCTATAATATTGTCAATGTTAATCTATTTTATTGTAATACATAATATATGACACATCAATATAATAATAACACAAAATACCTTAACCTAAGACACGAAAAAACACTGTTCTGTCGCCAACAGTATTTATTAAACATGTAGAGTTGGTAGCTAAAAAAGGTAACGCAGTCGTCAACAAAGTTCGTCATATATACCAATTAGCTAAAAAAAAGGTCGTTCGGTTGTAATAATTACTAATTATATCAAATTAGTAACTACTAATTGTTGGCGACAGAACCGTTATTTTCGTGTCTTGTGTTAGGATATTATGTTATATTATTGTGTTTATGTGTTATGTACTATGTGTCATGATCTCATGATAGAATAGATCGATATAGATAAAATTATAGAGAAATGTTAGCGACTACGCTACATTATAAGTTGCATGTTATGTATTAAGTTAATAGAATTATTATAGAATAGGTAAATGCATAGAATAAGTCAATACAGTAGGAATGTTCAATGTTATAGTAACTTTACGAACGTAAAGCGGTGATGCCGCCCGTAAATTGCATTGTTTTTGGCTTATGTACGGAATGTGTACTTAATGTATATAATATGTGAATGTGTAATAGATAGGTAATACAACAAGGAATATTTTGATATGTAACATGTATACACAATGTATATAAAGCGATTAACAGGGCGACCAAAGTGAAAAATAAATAAAAATACGAATTAAAGCGGGGCTCTCCTTACGGTCACTCTCCGAACTACTTAAGCTTGAAGAGGCGCCGTATGGGGCACGGCGAAAATCATCGAGTACAAGTAACTACGAGTAACTACAAGAAGAAAGCTTTGGTCGTCCTGCGAGCAGTACATTGAAGAGTTCGACTTTCATTGAAGACCCGGCACCTCAAGCGGTCGTGCATTATTGCACCCTCCGGACCCCCTCACTACCGTCGCGCCCCACTGGCATCCGTACAGCGTCCACGAGACGGGCATCCGGCATAACAAAAAACGCCTGTCCAAACCGGGAAGCGTCCGGCTATCGGATATTCGGCCCTTTATCGCGTTACACGACGCGATCAGTTTGATTTGAATATTGGCGCGGTGAACGAGATTGAAAATATTCGGGCGCGTTCGGGTGTTATCGCACGTGAGCGGAGATCGGGACGACTCGGAGGCATTCGAGTGTTATCGCGTGTATCAGTTCGTTTGTTTATTCCATTGTCAGTTAATTTGAATCAGTATCCGCAGTTATCAAGGTTTGCTAGAATTTATCTTTCAGCACCTGATAGTAGCGTTTACAGCGAAAGGCTGTTTTCCGAAGATGCGGAAAATTTGATGTTCATTCATCACAATTTGCCACTTGTTAATTTTCAGTACTAAACTAATGAATAAAACAAACACATTTTTGACGTTCGATTATAAAAATAAACGGTGTCCATAGCCTATTGTGGTATGATTTGCTTTGTGTAATTATGAGATTATTTTGAATTTTACTATCCGGAATCCAGCCGGATACCGGATAGTTACAGGAAATCCGTTTCATCTCTAGTAATTATTAATGGCCATAATCGAGATATCTTCATCATCGAAAATCTCGATATGTAAATCATTTGTAATCGCCCACCTCTAGTAGATGTATTTCCTCTTATAAATGATCATCCAATTCCAAAAATGAGTTTGCCAAGTTCGGTGAAGCTGTAAAAGCCGCAGCGGCTTCAGGGCCTCTAAGGCTAACAGTATAGTCAGATCTAAAAAAAAGAAAATGAGTTTGCCAGCTTCCTCCCCAGATTCGTTTTCTATTTCTGCATTAATCCATTATCTAATCTGTTCTTCTCGTCTCCATAAATCCATCTAAATTTATGAATCAAACGCTATGAGAATAATAAAATAATATAAAACAAAAATGAACAAAGAAGACGATCATCGTATCAAAAGTACACATTATGTCACTAGTATTTGATTATTTAATGTGTACTGAACGTAAAAAATGGTTCAGATAAATTTAAAGAAAGTAATATACGTTCACAATCCCATTTTTAAAATTCTTGTCTCCTTATTCCGAGTAATCTCCGAAACGATTGGACCGATTTTGACGGGACTTTCACGGGTAGATAGCGGATTTTATAGGGAGTAACTTAGGGTAGTTTTATTTTAGAAAAAAATTAGGGTTCCGCACAATAAAAAAAACTGATCATGGTGAATTAATTCGGGCACTTAAATAGCTTACCCTAAGTAAAACTTATGGGATATAGCAAATTAATGTACTAAACATTTGTAGACATTAATAAATCCAAGAAAAAATCAGCGAGAGTATACATCTATCTTCTAAGGAACATCCACAATAAGCATTTTTGTCTTTAAAATAGCCGGGAGCGGTGACCAAAATTTGCGCGGGCGTTCTGTAGTCCACGTGAGCAAAGCCGTGGGCACAGCTAGTTAAGTTACATCTAAAATAAAAGAACGCTTCGGTCTGACCGTCTGCGTCCCGATCGTAATCGACTTTCACCTTCGCGTCACGTACGGTGGATCGTTCCCATACAAGCGGTTTGACATTGGCGACTTAAAAATTCAAAGTCGTCATTTCACAAAACTTAATGCACCATTCGATTGCTATATTAATTGCCAACACATATGGGTTAAAAGACTAGTGATTGGAGTCATTGGTTTGGAATAAATCGAGAAAAACCGTTTTTAATGTATGGGAACCTATAAATATGAATATCTCGTATGTCTGGCTGCTTTTCGTTCTAAAATTTTTATTCTAGTATCTAGTCATTATATGTATAACATATTTGCTCCAAAGACACATGGTGCCAGCTTTGTGCAGGTTTTGAGATATAATTGAAAATATATAAAATATTTTGAAAAGCTAGTCAAGTAGATGTTTATACTAGCCACCCACTAAAAAATAAAAATAAGCGGTCATAAACTATAATTAACTAAAACTTACTCAGACAGCATAACAAAACACGTTGTTAACTTAAATAACCACAGGAACGGTCATAAAACACGTGCACCTACGTTTATGACCCAAGTAATGAATACCGTGGAAGGGTTGTTTGTGCACTTTTTGAGATATAATTAAAATATAGATTAAGGTGGCAAATTTATTTAGGACAACATAATGGGTCGGGGAAAAAGTGATTTCGCATAACGTAGGTACAAACTTGTTATAAAATTTCTTTGGCTGTACTATTTGTATTTGGCTGGTTTTAGTAACAATAAAAAGGTTACATTAGATAAAAAAAGTTGTTTCCCGCTATTTTTCATTTGTTTTTCTTTCTGTAAAAATGAATGAATCTAATGAAAAAATTCGATATATTTTAAAATATTATTACAAAAAAGACAAAAAATTGTGATGTTTATGGACCTAATGCAGTGTCAGTAAGAGCAGCACAAAGTTGGTTCTCAAACGTTTTCAGTCCGGAAATTTTGATGTTATAAATGCACCTCGCTCTGGTCGTCCTGTTACGAATAAAATGGACGCCATTTTTGAAAAAGTGGAGCAAGATCGGCATATCAGTAGTTACGATATAGCTGAAGAAATAGAAATTGACCACAAAACAGTTTTAACCTATTTGAATAAAGCTGGCTATACCAAAAAACTCGATATTTGGGTGCCACATGAGCTCACTGAAAGAAACCTAATGAACCGTGTACTCATTTGTGATTCATTAATTGAGACGTAATGAAACCGAGCCGTTTTTGAAGAGATTGATAACTGGCGATGAAAAGTGGATCACGTACGACAAGAACGTGCGAAAAAGGTCGTGGTCTAAGGTCGGCCAGGCTTCACAGACTGTTGCTAAACCTAGGCTAACTCGAAATAAGGTAATGCTGTGTGTATGGTGGGACTGGAAGGGCATTGTTAATTATGAGCTTTTACCGCCCGGCAAAACCATCGATTCGGATCTCTACTGCCAACAACTAATGATATTAAATGAAGCAGTTGAGAGAAAGCGGCCGGAATTGATCAATAGGAAGGGTGTGGTTTTTCATCACTATAACTCTAGACCACACACATATTTAGCCACTCAGCAAAAATTAAGAGTTTGACTGGGAGGTGTTAGTGCATCCACTATATAGCCCTGACCTTGCACCTTCAGATTTTTACCTGTTTCGGTCTCTTCAGAATTATTTAGGTTCTGTAAGGTTAACATCAAGAGAGAGCTGCCAAAACTATTTGTCGCGTTTTTTTTATCAGAAGTCTCAAAGTTTCTACAGCAACGGGATCATGTCTCTACCTACAAAATGGCAGAGTCATCGAACAAAACGGCACATATATACTGTAAATAAATGTAAATAAACTTTGAAAAAAATGTCTTGAGTTTTCATATAAAATTCGAAGAAACTTTTCCCCCGACCTATTCTATATTAATTTACAATTTCATAGTATTAAAAAAAATGTAATTCAAATAAATAAACAAAATAAGCTAAGTTTCAGTCTCGTCTTCGTCAACACCATCATCCGACTCGTCATCACTACTACTACATTCAGAATCTACTTCGGGTATAGTGGACATCAATGAATTCGATTTCATGTTCATCAGAAACAAGCAAATCTTCGACTTCGCTGAATAAAAACTTCTTCGCTTCTTTGTTCATATTCCGACGAATGCTACTTAGCATAGGATCCGAAGATAAAAGAAGGTTATGTAAAATATTTTCATTTGTCGTGATATCACTACACTTTCTTGTGTTCCGACCTGAATTTCCTAAAATCCTTATTCTTGGCCTCTGATGTTTCTTCAGATAGGAATCCAATAGGAACTATAGAAAAATGTTCCACTATTTCAGGTCCATGGATGAGAAGTTTGTGGACGCTTGATATAGTACCATGGATACAGCTCCACTTTGAGGTTTGGTCTCGTATTGCAGTACTCCCTAAACTTGCTTATTTTGATTTGCTGCCCTGAAGAAATACATTGCAGTATAACTGCAATACTTCTAATCAGTTTAACATTTAGACCTGTGATACGGGCTGTTGTTTCCGTATCAGCAAAAAATCTCCTAGCAGCACTGCCGGTGTTAGTGTTGCCACTGCCCTGCTCGACCACATCTACAAATAAGCCAGTTTTTTTTACGAAAAGCTTCTCGTATGACCTCTTTTCTATTTTTCACTTGTTGCTTCATCTCCGCGCCTTTTGCCTGCCATGTCTTTATATCAATTTTATAGGAAACTAGCTGTGCCCGTGGCTTCGCTCATGTGGAATACAGAATGCCCGCGCGAATTCTACTCCCCCGTTCCCGGCTATTTTAAAGATAAATTGCTTATTGTGGGTGTTCCTTAAATATAGACGTATAGTCTCTCTAACATTTTTGTAGGTCTTTTTAATGTCTACAATTGTGTAGTACATTAATTTGCTATATCTCTTATGGTTTACTCTGCGTAAGCCATTTAAGCGCCCGAATTGATTCACCATGGCCAGTTATTTTTTATTTGTGCGGAACCCTAATTCTTTTTCTAAAATAAAAGTAGCCTACGTTACTCCCTATAACATCAGCTATTTATCAGTGAAAGTCCCGTCAAAATCGGTCGAACCGTTTCGGTGATTATCCGGAACAAACAGACAGGCAGACAGACTAAAATTTTAAAATTGTTTAAGTATTGTATATACTTTCAAATGCATTTAATAAAAAACGGTTGTTTTAAATTACAAACAGACACTTCAATTTTATTTAATTGTATAGACCAGTTGATATATCAATGAATCAAATATTTTCATGGTTAGTTTTTGTATTGATAAGAATTGACGCCGTCACGATTTTTGTACTGGGTATTGTTTGATTTTTTACATCGTGTTTAAGGGTTGGTTTTATAAACGAATTGCAATTTTATTTATCTGTATAGATGTGCAACAAACACTCCATAGACCGAATCCAAGCATGCAGTGAACTCAACCCATATCTTGTATAGGTCTTGTTCCACTACTTTAGCTCTCACTTCTTCCAGTTTATTCATTTCCGTGGGACGAGCTTTGCATAACTCACACACAGCAGCGGAGGTATATGAAATATAGAAATGAACTTTCCCATCATGGTTAACATGAGGTTATATGTCACCATAGTATTTCCGAGTTTAGTTGGAGAGGTTTGAGATCTCGGACTCAAAGACTGCTAGCTCTGATTTGACATTGGATTCTGTTTCATTCATGAATTTAAACGATATTGGACAACAAAAGTTTATTCATTTAAACTACGGAGTATCAATTAAAAAACACATGATATAAAATAATTTATTAAGATAATTACTCAACAATATTAAGATACAAACTAACAAACCATTTTTATTTAAAGCTTTACGTCACTATTTCAGACTTGTTTTACTTTTACTGCTTAACAAATAAACTTTACTATAAAATTAAATTTCAGGCGGTATATACATATTATATAAATTGTAATTTCTTTTTGCCATATTAAGACCTGGTGGGGTATATGTATTATTTTACTATTATAATATTAAAGTCGCAGTTATGTTGCATATTTATTTAGAAGGAAAAATATTTAGGTGTAAGACCGTTTTAAATATTAAATGATAATTGATAGCAGCTTTAAAAAGATTAATTTTATTGTTTTTATATGAAAAAAAAAAGTTACTATAAACAAAGTTTTAGTTACAACAAAAAGAAATTAAAACGTATTGATAGAAATAAGAACTAGAATAGATATTAACTGATTGTAGGTTAAGGATGAAATATTTTGAAAAATGTGCGGAGTATAAAAACACATAAGATATATTGGTTAATTTCTATACTACTATATTTAATCAATGTATAAGACGATTAAAATAATTTGAATGTATATCTAAATATTTAGCTGAAGTCCCTATCACGCAAAATGGCAGGTGCAATCAGAGTCCACACGTAGAGTCCAATGCATAGCCAGGATGAAGTGATCTTGATCCACATTGATGCTACGTTTTCCTTCGAAAGCTGCGAGCTCGGGCTACAAAAACAAATAATTGTAGTAATTACATATATTAAAAGTTTGTTTTAAAATTTAGTGATATCATAGATATAATAATAGTGATATCTATACCAATAATATAAAGACGAAGGTTTTGATTTTTTGATTGTAATGGATTAAAACTCAAAAACTACTGGACCGATTTTAAAAATTCTTTCACTTATATAAAGCTACAGTATCAGCAAGTAACAGGCTATATTATAATTTGAAAAAATAATTTATTTCTCATAAAAATGTCGATAGTTTTACACAAAGTATAAAAATTAGCCTTCACGGGTGCGTTGGAGATGTTTGTCGTATAAAATTAAAACGGGTGAAACCGTGGGACACAGCTAGTTATAATAGATATATGTGCAAAAATAAATAGTGAAAGTGAAACAACTATTTTTGTATTAATTAAAAATTCCCTGAAAAGATCGAATTTGTTATATATTATTTGTATTGTAGGCAGTAAATATTTTATCTTAACACGATTTTCATTCATGAGCTACTAATTAGATTTTAGCTAGGTATATTGGTCCCTTGATTTATTTTTTTATTAACATATTTACATAAAAATGGTGCTGCACCATGGGTAAAATGGACAATGAATATGATTCTCGAAGTATTGATTCGCAAATTAACTAACTTGAACCAATTGGTGAGGGTCATCATGATGTAGAGTGTTGCTAGAGCGAACACGACGTGGAAAAATGTCCAGGAGTAAGCGACGCCATCATTTTCGTTGTCGAACACCTTAGTCTCTTCACCACGACCAGCCTCGCCGCCATCCGCCCCTTCTATAGAATTATAACCTGTGCTCAGCGAGCATACCAACATGCACAAATTAACTTTGCTACCATTGTATGAATTCCAAATATAATATTATTTGAATGACTGTGTATATATCTTATTATATATTAAAAAAATTCATCATTATAATGCTAATCATTCTGCGTGGTTTTATTGATCGTTTTAATTTAAATGTCCTAAAAATTTTTTTTATATACGACGTCGTATCATGTAAACGTTCTTTTCCTATATATTCTGAGTTTCAATTTGCACTGCAGTACCTATAGTTTGATTTGGTTTATATGGTTTTAATATAACATACTTTGCGAGACCAAGTTATTTATTATTAAGTTTAAGCGATTAAGTTATTTATTTACATAATAACACAAAAGTATACAAGTAGGTATAGAGACTGCGCAACTCATCTTTGCGCGCGGCCCTATGTTTGACCTGCTAACAAATGAGCTAATAAATATTCTGTTTTTTTTTAATGACAGACTGACAGTGACGCGACAGTCGGTCTTCCGATCAACACGTGTTTTTATCGCTTTGTTCTACGGGCACGGTCGGTAATAAAAATGTCAGGTCAAACCAGTAGGTGTGCTTGATAATGCGTCGCATCACAATTATCAAAAATAAAAATCTTAAAACGCTAAATTCTTATTTTAAAAAGATATATATTTAGCAATGATTCTTCGCAAGCGAAAATTCTTTATCTACCTCTATATCATTCTAAACCCTACAGAAAATACTTGGGGAATTTAAAATTTTATTTTGCTTTATATAACATTGAACAGAACGTGATGGAAATAATGAAATTAATAGAAAGTTAATTATTTGGTATTTCTATTGCAGTGATACGGAATAATATGTTTAATAAACATGCATTTACATAATTAAACTGTTGATATATTTTAATGAACAAATAACATGTCAAAATTTTCGACATAATATAATAAAATAGCTAAACTTAGAACTATCTTTTGTACTTGACTGTACCCCTTGACACTCAACATGTGGCCACTGTATCCTATTCACGCTTTACGCAATACATAGGGCGTCACGCACTGAGTTGAACTGTCTATACAGACGTAGCGTTTACTTGTGGCAACACTACTTGATTATGGTACAAATTCTTATGAATAAAGGAAGGATTAATACATTTAATAGACGTTGTTCTGCAAGCGCCACTTATCGGATCCAAACAACATGGCTATGAACCATCGTCTCGACAAAACCAATATATTATGTGATATGAGCTCAATTGGTATAAATAGTCTTTAAGAAGTTATAGATTTTTACATCTAGTAGTTAATTCATTTAAGTCCCCTATGATATACCTACCGCGCTTTGTAAATGGATAAGTAATATAAGACTGTATGGATGGATGGCTGTTTGAGGTTTTAGAAAATATTAAATTATCTTCGTCAAAGCAAGTATTGAAAAACGTGATTGTTTCTACTAATTCGAAATATATAATACATTTTTAGTTTTAATATAATATATCGTCACAGATGCAATCGTAACACTAAGAAGTGAAAGTAATTAACACTGAAATAAACAAATGAATTACCGCAGCTAGTAATGCAGAAGTCAAGTAATGCAAGCCGTCACCATATAATATTCAATAATGACATCTAAATCATCTAATACCAATATAATAATTAGTTACGTTACCTTCGTTAGCGATCAGTGATCCTTGCCCTTAAGCCGCACCGACGACACGTGTTTTACCACAAGGAACGTACAATTCGTGTTAGTATCTCGTAATATGCCGTTAATTACAATTCATAACTTATTTTAACAACAGCTCAAATTAAGAAATTGTAAAAAATATAAACATACAGATGATATTTTTTTCAAAGACCTTGATAATTAATTATTATACATAAAACACATTAATAAGTTTCGATTAAATATTTACGAAAAACAAAAAAAATTAAATCATCACTAATCAGAATTTTAATTTTCAGTATGGCTTCTTTCTAGCTGTAGACAATCTCGCTAATGTCAAGTGTGAATTAATAATAATTCATGAAGTTATTTATGTATTTGTAGTATTTAACCGTGACCTAGTTGCAACTATCAACTTATTGTTTCTGGCAAATGCTTCTGCGGCGCCAAAACAAGAAGAAGAAAAACTCATTGTTTAAATTGAAATTATTAAGTAAAATAAGAAAATATTGTAATGTGTGTAGTGTAATAATCACCTGCAGTGTTCTCCTTAGCAAGAATATGTTCAGACATGGTGATCTTGGAAGAGGAGGAGGCTGTGCGAATGCTCGAGTACAAGACGCTGCAGGCCCAAATGACCAGCCCGATGATCGACTGCTTGTCGAAGGATGGCTGCTCAAAATTAAATAATTGAAAATTTGCTTCTAGAAACTAAAAAAATATATATTATCGTGATGAAATAAGCTCCAATTAAAAAAAAAAAATGTTCGTGTTATTCCAGTTTGGCTATATTGTTTGAATATAGAATTGTGTGAATTCTATGAAAATGCGATCAGAGAAACTACCATAGTTTGTTGATTTACCAAAATTTATCATCAATGAATTAAAACATATTAATACAATCCGGAAGTTGTTAACTTTTGGAAAATTGTTTTATATATTGAAAATAATATCTATGAATTTTTTTTTCAATAATACACCATAAAAAGTTGTTGAAAAAATTTTTTTTTATTTAAATAAAAAATACGCCGCAAAAACACAGCAATGTGGACCCGTGACGTCATCATTCATTTTATATATAATTTTGTGTGTGACAAATTACGCAAGAGTGTAACGTTAATATTTCCTAAATGAGGACGTCACGTTTTCTAATGGGCGTTTCAAATCACGTGACTCGCAGACATAAAATTATTAATTTTCCAAAGGGAAAATTAAATAAATAAACAATTAGGGTTTTTACCAGATTTGTATTGTTTTAGGCTTTTTATCTAGAGACCAATATTACTCAATAATTTACTGTAATTTTGAAACACAGTCAACTCGCGGATTAACGAATGGCTCTTAATTAATGGAAGACTAAATCTGATCGAATTAATCTGCTGTACGGCAATAGGAACATGGTGCGGTGTTACTGGCGGCGTGCCCGCGGCTCCGCACGCGTTTGTTACTACGCAGTCCTTACTGTAATTTTTTTTTTACTCATATTATTGATAATTCATATGCCGTAACAATTGAAGAATGGTCATGTATTTCCTGAGTACAGCAGGGATGTAGGGACATGGGATTAGCAGTATTCATTTATTTTATTTAAAATATTAGTAACAGATATTATAGATATAGCTTTCTGCACCCCTTCTCCATATAAACGTTAACCATGCCAAATCTCAGACTTCCGTGCACGCAATACACTTAGAAAGATGTCCGAAGTTTTCTTCTCACGTATTAATATGAATAAATATATAGATAGATAGATACAATCCTTTATTTTCCCTATTTCGCAAAATAAGTACATAAACAATCAAGTTAAAGCAATAACATTGATTTACATACATTAAATACTATGTTTGGTAACAGAAAAGTTAAGAAAAAGTTCAGTTTTCTTTAAATTAGAAATGTGCAAAATGTCTATAGAAAACTTTACTGAGTAAGATAGAAAGTAAATAGAGATAATGTTTACAAAATAAGGAAATTTGTGCTTTTTCATAAATAATTCTGACAGAAAAAGGGTAATATAATTGCACATTATAGCAGTACAACAAAAATGTCCCATTGTACATACCCAATATATATATTCCTTTGAATCCTGGTTATGCACATAATATGAATGCAATACATAAGTTTAATAAAAACAGATGCATGTTTTCATTATTTTATTTGTGGGCTCATATAATTCCCATTAAATAAATAAATTTAAATATAGTATCTTGTAATATCAGGTTTCATATTGAAACTACGTAGTTTTAAACAATATATGTATTTAATATTTTCATAGTAAACTTTAAACAGACCTTGGGTACCCTTCAATGCCATTTGAAATATATAATATAATCCAATATAAGACCCTATTACGAAACAATTGATTTTTCTTCTTGAATTTAACCTTAAATAAAAAATATTAATATAAGACATAATAATTATTATTATATGCCTTCTTACTTTGTAACTGGAAAATACTTGATTTAATTTTCACTTGATGGAATTGATGAAAGGGAACCAAAGAGGTTATTTTTATTGTCACGCTGACCGCCGGCGCTGATAGGTCAATATGTATGTGTTTACTTTGAGGCGTCGTCTTAATATAACGCGATTACGCGATCGTCGCGTGACCTGGCGAATGCGCGAATAAATCAAACATATTGTTAACGAAATGGTGTTTTAAGTGACGGTCGCACGATGTGAACGAGCGAATAAATTGTTTCATATACGCAACTACGCGATCATCGCGTCACATGCGACACTGTCGCATACGAGCGGGGCGAGGGGATCAGGCAGGAGCTGACCCGCCTGCCCGGAACATGGGCTCGCGTGGTCATACGATAACGCGAACATAAATTAATGTAATAAGGACACGTAATGTTTGTCATCGCGCGATAATCACATAGTCACTTTGTATTAGAACGTCTGAAGCATATTTGAATAACGCTGGCCGGTCAGCGTTGAACCGTATTCGGGCGCACGCGTCGGCGTGCTGACGAGCATCAGCATTGAGCCGTACGCGTCGCGCGAAAAGCGGCTTTATTAACATTGGTCTATGTATTGTTTTTTGTCTGTACATTTACAAGTACGAAAATAAAACGACTGGTCGACACCGACGGTCAAAGCACCGATTTACTCTTCATTTGAAGAATTATAATACTTTGTAGGTATCGGAAAAGATAAAGAAAAAGCTTATAAATACCTCATTAGATCCACCGGTGATACCATTACATTCACTAGAAGCATTGGAAAGTGCAGACCAAGTCAAATAAATGACATAGAGTGAAACGACGGAAGACTGCAGCAGTCCTGACCGTGGCTGGTGTTCTTGGACTGATGGCAGAATAGAGATGCCACTCGCTATGACCACTAGTATCAAGTTGATGGAGATGAAGAACTTTGAAAGATCACATCCACTGGCCTGTCAAATGATTTAACAATATTAAAATATATTCAATACAGTCTGTTATAAAAAAAAATCATATAATGTAGACACGCGAGATTATTAACATATTAAGCAATGCGGACAGTGCTTTGATCTTCTGAATGGTGGTATTTGTTATTGTATAACAATAACAAGTATACATTTATAATATTGCGTTTTTATTCCCACGGACATAAAATGACAAAATTACATTTCATGTGTTGGTAGTTTATTGTGTTTTTAAAATAGTGATGTTACCAATCGGTACTAATTGTAAAACCGTATGAAATTATTATACTTCTGGTAAGGTTTTTTCAAAAAACATTGAATCCTTATACGACGAATCATATCAAGTGCAAAGGCATCCGACCCGGGTTTAATGGCTTAAGTACCGCCGTCATAACGTGTCCGGTGACTGCGGCCAAAAGTTTTTGCGATGGTCGGCGGCTCCTGGTTGGCTGGGTATCAACACAGGTTAGGGTTCTACAGCCAAAACCTCTGATGTGTTTCCGTTGCCTGTGTATTGGGCACGTTGGTGACCAGTGCGAGGGAACAGATCGGAGTGACCTTTGCCTGCGCTGCAGCAAAGCGGGACATAAGGCACGCGAGTGTAAAGAGACGCCACACCGTGTTGTTTGCTCGGAGACCGGGAAGACGGCAAACCATCGGATTGGCAGCGGTGCTTGTACGGCATTCTTAAGCAGGAGGAGAAAAAGGGGTAAAAGGCGTAAGGAGCCTCCCCTACAGACAATGCGATCGTCGGTCGTTAATAGGGTGCCGCCGGCTGCGTCGGAGGCGAACACGGATTGCCAATAATAATGGCACTCCCCATCGCTGGCTTACCAAATATTTATTACAGTTAAATCAATATTAAGTTTATTGATCAACAATTACATTTCTTTATTCAGACCTCAAAAAGGCACTTAGCAACTTCAAATTTTAATATCAGTTACGAAAATTGCCATATTAAGAATTGGTAAAAAATCTGAGTGGAAGTAAATTGTGAAAATGATGAAAATATTCAGGAAAAATACGATTTTGAATTCACCGAATAGGTAATTGGGATTGTTTTTTTTTTAATCAGGTCTAAATCAAAAACCTTTTCGAGGAAATGTATTCAATGTTAATTTTATAATCCTACTAATATAATAAATGTGAAAGTGTGTATGTGTGGATGTTTGTTATTCAATCACGCTAAAACGGCTGAACAGATCTCAATGAAATTTGGCACACAGATAGTCTATGACCTGGAATAACACATAGGGTACTTTTTATCCCGGTAAAAGTCATAGTTTAACCAGTGTTGTGCTACAAATACATATAATAAATGGAAAGTTTCTGTTTGTTACTCAATAACGCAAAAACGGCGATTTTTATGATTTGTCGTGTTCCGAGATCAGTCTGTGTATATCCAATAATACGCACACGAAGTCGCAGGTACCAGCTAGTAATAGAATAAAACTATTGTATGATTAAAGATATTTTTGAAGAAGATCAGATGCCCTTTTTTTGACCTTCATGATGTCATTACTTTACCTGGTTACCCGAACATTTAAAGACGCCGTAGTATTATAGATTATCAGTGTCAACTGTCAAACAATGTTGGGTTTGTCAAAAAATGCATATTACCTTTGCAGTTCCCTTATCAAGTATTATATATAAATTTGTGACTGTTTTATGTTGTGTCGATGTATCCTTTTTAAGGATTTTTCTCACAGGTTATTCTACAGTACACCGAACATTTGGCAACTAAATTCTTTATAACATGTATTTGTCAAACTTAACATTGGCAAAATTGCCTACATAGGCAGAAAGCCAAAATAAATAAAAAATGCATACCATAGACCAAATGCATACAACGTAAATACGCCAGTGTTGTCAGAGCACTTTAACTAAAAGTGCCATTTCGTTTTCTGAAAAGTTACATTTTTCCTTCCATAGTTATATATTAGTCGCTGTTTAACAGTAGAAACCCTTATTAATATTAAGGCATATCGCCACGAACTAACTTTTAAATTTGAACAAGATTTTGTAATAACTTCGTCGCTTGTGTGCCGATTTATGGTAAAATATCAAATGTAGTTTAATAATGAAAACTCAATATCTTCAGAAATTACGAAAATCGTGTTAACTACAAAAATTACTTACCTCTCGTGTAACAACGCGAGGGTCAAAAGTTACGAAAAATGTAACTATTTGCTAACGTTGGTATACACACTACGGTATGATCACAAGCACAGAGTATGATAATCGACAGATAACATTAACAGTATTCTTTTTTAAAAGAAAAAGCTTACATTTTTTTACAATGATGACTCATCATAAAAATAATGTCTACTGTTTTCTAAAACATAAAATAAGCCATTAATAGTAATATATTCATATTAGTGTCTCAAAATTCTTCATAGTATCTAAAGCAAAAATAAAAAAGAAAGTGTAAAGAAATATTGGACAATGCCCATTGACACATTTATTTATTTCTCTGTTTTGTAATTCTTACATTCACGCAAGTTATGTAGAAAATAAATGATACTTGCCTTAGTATAGAAGACATAAAGAAGTACTATTCCGACAATGGCAAGAAGGAAGCAAGTCAACATGGCTAGCAGAAGTGCTGCGTACCATCCTCGGGATTGCGACTCCTCATAATTAGCTAAAATATAAAAAAAATACAAGATTAATAACAAAAAATATTATATCACTTGCTGTCACATTTCACTGAGTGTCAATGTCAATGTTTTGGAGGGGTCTAAGTTCAATGGCATCGGTTGGTGTAGTATTCACAGTATTATTTAATGTAATATATTAGTAACACATATTATATATAACTTTTAGTTTTGTCCACTCCTTCTCCATATAAACTTTAACCATGCCAAATCTCAGAGTCTTCTGTGCGCACAATATGTTTAAAAATAAGTACGAAGTTTTATCGTCATATTTTATTATATAGATTATATCGTTGTCAATATTGCATAAGATTTTATCTCCTAATTTATTACTTTGAAACAATGTATTTATGGCAAATTATATTGAATATAATAATAGAATGAATACTTACAGACCCAACTTTCAGCCCAGGTGTGTGCAAAATCAATTATCAGAATAAGTTGAATAATAATAAATCCAAAGCCTCCAATCATTCCAAACACCATCCAAGTTGATGCAAATTGACCTTCCGGAATGAAGAAAGCTCCGATTATACCACCAATTACTAATAAGTATTTTATACCCCAGAATCTGAAAGGCAGTAAAATATAATTAGGTAAATATAGTTATAATAGATGTCAAACTCCTAAAACATGTTGTAGAGTATCTGAGTGTTATTTAAATAAACACCATGGGAATCTTTATAGTTTATGGATATTTAACTCGGTGTTTATTTGAATTTATCCTCAAAGTCTATATTTATGAGTATACTGAGCAAAATGAATTGTAACAGCCTGTTCACACGTACACCTGTCATTAACTATTCTATATTAGTAGCGATGGACGGACGATACAATTGGACGTATTCGACTGACTGTGAATAAGTTGATAAGAGGTTATGTGCCACTGAAGAATTAAAAAGGGTTCTATCAAATCAACGATTAATGCGTGAATGAGCCCTAACATAAGATGTTTTCAACAGAGCAGCACTATATTTTGAGTTTTTGAGATCATAAAAATGAAGTTATTTTCCTAATGTTGATAAAATGATTTGTGCTTGTAGAGATATACACTGAGATTATACAGATATAGTTTCTTGTATTTATTCATTTTAGGTTGTTAGTTACTTACCCATTCTGAATTCCTGCACGTGGGTCCTTTGAAGATTTGACGCCAATCGTAATGAGCGCCATCAGTACAAAGAAAAGACATGTTGCAAAGCAAATCCTATAAATGAAAACAATTTTAATAATATTATTGATATACATACTCTTATTTTCATTCTATGTTGGTCTACTGAAAAGAAGGAGGTAATTATTAAGTACTAGCTGGGCCCACAGTTGTTCTGTCTTTTCCAATAGTAAATTACTCGATCACAATGTTACCTACCTAATTAATTTTTTTCTCTTACATAAAAAAAAGAACAGAAAAAAGCAATTTCAATTTTTCCAATATTCCAGGCAAATTTTCAAATTTTTTTCTACTAAATCCTTTCTTGGACTATTAGTAATATAAATATATAGACAATATGAATGAAAAACCGCGTTGAATTCAAAAAGGGTATATAGGTACCACGATCACATTACAAAAAAAAAACAATATTTTATTTATTATGAAAATAAAAATGTTATTGCGATTTCAAATTAACATATTTAGTTTTATTTTGCCTAAAATTTAGCAAGTTTTTAAAACGTGATAACAGTGTCGTCAGTCCCTGCGCGGCGCAGTGGTACGTTTGATCGTATGGCGATGCCCTGCGCCGCGCCACCTGTATTGCCATGTAAGTTTCCTCATTTAACTGATTTTTTACATTTTATTAGGGGTAATTTTTTTTTTACTTATAATCTGAGATGGATAACATAAACAGAATATAACTCGATACCTAATAAAACATTCACAGGATCCGACGGGGTTTTTATTACACGCTGTATATATATATTATATATATATATAATTAGCCAAACCCGTCTAGCCATTTAATGTTTATATACATACAATATACAATTACGAGCTATATATGGTAAAGCAATAAAAAAAACAAATGCCATTAACTTTTGTGTAATAATGAAAGTTTTCCAATACAATTAATATAGAATTATTAAAATTTTATTTGTCACTTTTTCACATTTTCAGGAATATGAAACTATGCCAATTTAAACAGATCATAGTAGACATAGGTAAAGACAACAATATTTATTGAATTATTGAGAACCTTAGCTCAGGAAAATATTAAAAAATCTTAGTTTAATTATATGAAAAATTATTATAGTTATTTAGGCAGAGATTACAAGTGTCCAATTTTTTAATCAAGATTGCTTTAATTCTATTATGTAACAAACAATACACAATTAAAAATATGCTCAAGACCTGAACTGAAAACAGTTTTGGGAAATAATAGACACAATGTCATTGAAGATATTAATAAATCACTGTCACTGTACTGTCACTTCTGTATGTACAGTCAATTTTTTGTCCAAATTTCCCGATACTATTAAGAATGATACAGATAATGAATATGGAATGATATAATTTTTTTGTCTGTTTGTATGTCCAGATTTCACTAAAAACCGTTTAACTGATTCTTATGAAATATTGTATACGGGATGCTTATGTCATTGGTCAATTGATAGGGATTATGAAACTTGTATGTAAAAACAACATTTAAAAATATATACATTTTCGTTTTCTTGACCAATTTTGATGAAATTTTGTACAAAGGAAGAATAAATCATTTCATGAATGATTATACAACTATGAGAAGTTTCAATACCATTTTTGCGGATCTTAAAAAAATAATTTCCAAAAATTTACTATTAAACAAATCCATAAACAAAGAAACGACATTAAAAGTTTATATTTCTTAATTTGATATCCTTTCTTTAGTTCTTTAATTAATTTTAATATTTGACATGTCAGTCACCTTTAGTATGTCACAATGGTCTTTCTAATCATAGATAAACTATATACAACCTACACTACTAAACATATTAAACCTACGAAACTTAAAATAGAATTAAAGGAATATATTTTCTTTGGATACAATTTTTGTGAGAACCTAGTTTAATTATCATGTAAAAATATCACATATTTATAAAATACCTGTATACAGCTAAATATCCAACAGCTTGATCACAATCCACTTTTGGTGTGCCTGGTATGTAATGTGTTGAATTTGCACAAAATGGTACCTGTGAAGAAACATTTATAAAGTAAAATGATGTATCAATATTTTAATCATAAATATTGTTTATAATATTAATAAGATGTATCATAACGACTTATGTGGTGTTGAAATGAATGTACACTCTGAATCTCAATTTATAATCTAAGTTTGTCTTTATATACTACTAGCTGGGCCCGTGGCTTCGCTCACATGGACTACAGAATGCCCGCGCGAAGCTTGCTTCCCGCTCCCGGATATTTTAAAGACACTATTGCTTATTGTGGGTGTTCCTTAGAAGATAGATGTATATTCTCACAGACTTTTTTGTAGCTCTTTTTAATGCCTATAATTATGTGATACATTATTTTGCTACATCTCTTATGGTTTACTAAGCATAAGCCATTTAAATGCCTGAATAGATTCACCATGAACACATTTTTTTTATTTGTGCGGAACCCATATTCTTTTTTCTAAAATAAAAGTAGCCTAAGTTACTCCCTATATCATAAGCTATCTTTCAGTGAAAGTTCCGTCAAAATCGGTCGGACCGTTTCGGAGATTACTATGACTAATAGCTTACTTTTAAGTAAATAACAAATGAAATAAACACAAACAAAAAACCATAGTATTTGTGAGTAAAGTGATCAGGGCAGGAGCATCGCTCCAGATGAGGCTCATTTTCCATACTAAATCTTTTGTTTCACTTGTCGGACCATACACAGGATGGGCCAGAAAGATTTGCAAATTTAAAAAATAAATAAAAAAAAAAACAACTAAATACAATACACCTACACATCTTTATTTCAATTAAAATAGACATCTAGGGAATTTATTTCTTAAAAATTACATCATTCAGGTGTGCACCATCACGCTGCAAACATTCCTCGAATCTGAACCTCAAATTGGTAATAACTCGCTGACACATTGCGCGAGGAATAGCTGCCATTTCTTCTCGGATATTTATCTTCAATGGTTAATCGCGGCTGGGTTATTGGAGTAGACTCTACTTTTCAGGTTTCCCCACATGAAAAAGTCCGGTGGCGTTAGATCCGGACCTCTAGGCGGCCATGCAATGTCACCTCGGCGCGATATCAGTTTCCCAGCAAACATCTCGTTTACGGCCGCCAACGAAGCATTAGATATAGGGCATGTCGCACCATCTTGTTGAAACCACGTCGCACTATTATAGGCTTCAAATTGTTGCAGTTGCGGAAAGAAAAAATCACTTAACATGGCTATGTATCGGTCGGAATTTACAGTGACAGATTGACTTTGTTGATTTTCAAAGAAATAGGGTTCGATAATTCCTTGTGCTGATATGGCCGCCGAAACGAATGCCGATGCATGCTTTCGGCGAATGCAGAGGCTTTTGATGTTTTGCATGTGGGTTCTCTGCAGCCCAGTAACGGCAATTCTGTTTATTGACATGCTCATCATTTAAGTGAAAATGGGCTTCGTCGGAGAACAGAATATTGTTGAAACTCTGAAAGCGTTCCAACATTGTTTCAACAAAAACTCGCCGTAAAATTGGGTCATTTGGCAGTAATTCCAGCAAAAGTTGAATTTAATACGGGTGCAAATTCAAATCTTTCAACAAAATGCGACGCAAAGATGTTCTGGACACCACAAGTTCAGCTGATCGCTTGCGAATCGATAGACCAGGATTACGTTGAACTGAAGCTCTAACTTGTTCAATTGTGTCTTCCGTTCTTGTTGACCTTGGGCGTCCCGCAGGCTTCTGTTTGAGAGTCGAACCAGTAGCTTCGAACTTTCTGACCCACGATCGAATCAACTTTCTTTCTGACACTGATTTACGTCATGTAATCCAAACTCACGCCGAAATAAACGTCGAACAATAAGTGCACGAATCGCCATTTTTATAATAATGTTCAACGCAGAATACACGCAGCGCTCAGGTGAATCGATCCATCGCGACTAAATTTCCGAGAACCGGTCTTCTCATCCCCACCACCCGCACAGCCCTCGCTCATAAGGTTCAAAGGCAAGAGTGTTTTTAAAATCGTGTTCTTTCTGGCCCACTCTTTACAATGATTTCTTTTGCACTCACTCATTGAATTCTGTGCTTGTCGATGTTCTGAACTTTGTTTAATAGGAGTGCGATTGCTGGCACTCCACTCAGTATGACTTAATATCAAATGTTTTATATTGTACATAATTTTTAATTGAAATACTGTTTACTTCGGAGTACAAAGGGCTAAATTTAATATATACATGAATACCTACCTAATATACCTATATAAGTACAGAAAAAAAAAACAAAACATACTCTATTCAGTAATTTCTTATGGGAGTGCACTGCTCCTTAAGACGAGCCGCCACTGCTCTTAAGTGTAACTGTGTAAATGTAATCAATATATCACAACTTCTATAAGACAAATCAGTACATCGCACTTTCTATAAGAGAAGGGCATAACTGCAATTTTGTAATATTTCATTATAAATGTTTGTTTTGCTAATATTGATTCAAAGTAATTGTTCTTTGCATGAAATATGCCTTACACTTTTTACAAACATCTTTGTTCCTACAGATAAAACTTAACTCATTTTATGTATTGTTAACAATTGTGACCTTGTCTTACTGAAAGTGCAACATATTAGTTATACACTCGTTAAACTTACTTTCTGTAATTGATCATGTAATCCAGGGGCAAGTGTGATGCAGGCAGTAATCATAACCAGTAGCAACATAACAGTGTACATTAGTCGAGTGGATGTTGAATTGGCACACGAGGGGCACGCTGAACAGCATAGTGAGCAAGCTGCACTTCCACAGCAACATGCAAGCTGTCAAACCAAAAGATTTAAAAAATAATTCGTATATCTATACCATTTCCATTTCTTTATTTTCTCGTTGACAGCTTCTGTGAAAACTTGAATGAGCGTCTTTTTTACATTATGTATGCATTATTTTATAAAAATATGACATTTACACACATACAAGGTTATACTAAAGTCAGAGATACTGATTGAGAGGGAGCTATATCGATAAACGTAACACTATAACAGACCTAATATTTTTTTACAAAATGTAAGAAGCTATACTACTGCCGGATACTTTTGTACAAATTTATTAACCAATATTATATTTCATTACAAGATGTTACTCATATTAATTCTTGATTGATAATGCCAACTTCTTCAAAATTTTCGAAGTTGTTGTAAAATAAGTAGGTATAGGTAGGTACTCGACAATGAAACAAAATAATTATAAGGACAGGTAATCTTTATTTATTAATTTTAATCAAAATTTGATGAATCATCACTGTCACTGATGAGCTCTATCAATATCATTACTTATATGGTCACAACACTACAACTATCAAATTAGAACTGTTATCGAGAAAATAAAGAAATGGAAATAGTTTATAGTGCTGAAAATATGACAAAAGACCAACTACACTATTACAAATTAGCTGTATCCAAATTATTTTGGTTTCTTATAAAAATTTATTACATAGTAGGTACCTACTTTGTATATTCTGTTCTCTGAATTTATCACTAGTGCACCACTATTTCCTTATAATTTATTATTTTCCTTAAAGATGATTTAGTTAAATGTTGTGAAAACAATACCTAATCTTTAAGGTTGAAAAGAAATTTTAAGTACTTATTTGAAAGATACGAAATGGCAACAGAAACAAACTTAAAATTATTAAATTGAACATAAAAAAACATCAGAAGTCAGTACCTACTCTATATAGACATGAATGAATACATGAAGTGTAATATCAATTATCAGGTAGGTAGGTATATAAGGTGCATAAAGCTTTTTTTTCTTGATGAATTTATAGACATCAGTATTGAAACTGTACAATATTTTCATATTTTCTTTTGGATTTAATTTATTTTAAAATGTAACTCAGATATCTAGTTAAACAAACAGTATAATCTTACCTGCGCTGCAGAACAAAGGCCCAGTACTGCGCCCATTTTACACTCCTACCAATGCCAATAATATTATAAAAGTAACTATTTTTATGACAAAGAAAATATATTTACAAGGTATATTTTGTTAATTTTTCGCACTTTGCGAATGCAAATCATATGCGAATTACGAACACGGACTAGGGAGTAGGGATAAGGGAACACAGCCTATGTATTACTCTACTCCATAGACAAGAAAGACTCTACTCTATGGAACACAGATTACAAAAATTATATTACTATTTAATATATATTGTAACTCTGTAAAACAATATATTATGTCTAATTATTAGTAATTATTCAGTCTCTTACCAAGAGGCTGACAAAAAATTCTCACCTGCGAAAAAATCATTTGTTGAGGTTGTAACCTCCAACTCTAACAGGGATAAACCATTAAATACACACACAGGTAGATGATTAAAAAAGAAACGCTTTTTCATATAAAAAAACAGTTTTATTGAAACCGAAAACACATGCTCCTTTAGCTAAGGCCTATGATATTAAAGCACATAAGGACTAGATTAAAAATTATGAAATTCCTCCTTCAAATAATGGTTGTACCTTGAATAACAATAAAGATACCAATGAAGAAAATGTAGATAAATATAGATCTGTCTTAAATGATGGCTCAGTGACTCGTCGTGGTATTTCGGGTCAATCTTTGAGTTTTTTAGACATTTCTCTTTGTTATTCATCCATCTCTTTTTGTATAATGTGGAGGAGCCATGTGTTATCATATGGTAGTGATCACTTTCCAATCATCATTTCGAAGCCTACCTCAGTTTCCCGCCTAACTCCTCGACTACCGTTAGTAGCTACCGTTGCTACTAAGTATAATCTAGGAAACTGTAACTGGGAGTTATTTAGTTCAGTTCTGGATAATAAAATAACATCACAACCTGAAGTTTGTTTAAATAACATAGAGCAATCATATGATAACTTTATTACTAGTTTGATGTTAGCGGCTGATGAATGCTTTCCTTGTAAAAATGTTAATACTAGTAATATTCAGTCTCCATCTTGGTGGGACAAGGAATGTACTCAGGCTATTCATAGACGAAACATTTCTGAAAAAAGTTGTAACTTGGTGCTTGATTTTTTTTTTTTTCTTCAATACAATAACACTTTAGCGGCAACTAAAAGACTTTTAAAAAAGAAGAAGCGGGATGGTTGGCGACGTTTTTGTTTGTCACTGTCGCCTGAAACTTCTCCCTCTATAGTATGGAGAAATATTCGTCGTTATAGAGCTTCCACAAAAACTAATAATAATTATTCTTCCTTCTCGCTTGAGTGGGTTGAACCCTTTTTAAATAAACTGGCTACAAGTTATGTTCCTAATTTAGATGAAATGCCTTATAATTACATTTCTGATTATAGTAACAACTTGGAGTCCTTAGATGCTCCTTTTTCAATACAGGAATTGAAATGAGTCTTGAACCGTGTTTCTGATACGTCACCTGGGATTAATGGTATTCCGTATTCTTTTGTGGTTAATGCAAAACCTTTAACTTTATCATTTATTTTGAATTATATTATTGTTGAAACTGGTCGCATTCCAAACTCGTGGAAACAACAAATTGTAATTCCTATTTTAAAACATAATAAAGATCCATTAGATGCGAATTCTTTCAGGCCTGTGGCTTTGTCATTGGTTCTCTCTAAACTGACGGAACATCTAATCAAAAATAGGTTAGGATGGTTTTTAGAGCAACACAGTCTTTTAAGTTCTTCTCAGTTTGGGTTTAGTAAGGGACGCAGTGTTTCTGATAGTCGTTCAATTTTTTCGACAGATATTCAAATTGCCTTAACCAGGAATGAATCTTTGGTGTCTGCATTTCTTGATATTGAAGCTGCTTATGATAATGTTGACTTGATAGTACTAAAAAACAAGCTGCAGAACCTTAATATTCCTTCAAAGTTTATAGATTTCATTTTTAATCTTTTTAGTGGTAGAACTATTTTTTCTTGAGGACTCTGGTAATGAACAATTACAGCAGAGTACTTTGGAAAGATGTACCGCAGGGATCTCGTCTTAGTCCTATATTGTATGATGTTTATACAAATTATCTAGATTAGGTAGTTATCCCTTAGTGTTCTGTTCTTCAGTATGCTGATGATTTACTAATTTATTCCTCGAACAGTTCGACAGGTTGGCTGCTAAAATTGTGGAGCAGTCATTGGATAGATTATCGCAATGGATGTCTGATCATCGTCTTTCTTTTTCTGTTTCTAAAAGCAAAGTAGTCGTTTTTTCTCATAAAAACAAATCCTCATATAAGTGTTTCTTTAAATCAGGCGAGCTTCCGTTAAGTAAGGAAATTATTTTCCTTGGTAGAATATTTGATAGCAAATGTACAGGCATTCTGCATGTTAATTACATAGACGCCAAGTGTGAAAGAAACATTAATATGATGAGAGCACTTTCTGGAGTTTGGTGGGGTGCTCATCCTTTTTCTTTAAAGTTAATATATAATGCAATGATAAGAAGTCTTTTAGACTATGGTTCTTTCACTCTTTGTCCTGTTAATAAATTTGTAATTCACAAACTTAACCTTATTCAATCTAAGAGCCTGCGTATTTTCATCGGGGCTATGAAAAGCACTCCCATTGATGCGCTGCAAATAGAATGCGCAGATCCACCCTTGCACTTAAGAAGACAGTTTTTATCAGATCGGTATCTATACAAATCCTTTCAATTTTTGGACCATCCTCTTCATAAAAAAATAACTTATCTCGATAGCCTTATTATTACAAATAATAGCTAATGGCATTGAAGGCCTCTGCCGCATTTAATTCATAGTCTCAGGAATCTGCGTAAACACGAATGTACAATCACAAATTTTCCATGTCTTCTCTTCTTTTTTGATTACAGTGTGCTTATTTTCCAACCTGATGTAAAATTATCCAAAGATATAGAAAAAAATATGTCAAATAGAGATTCCAAACTTTTGAATTTTATTAAAAAGAACGCTCCTAATGCGGAAGTTTTTTTTACTGATGCATCTAAATCTGTTGAACCACTTAAAGGAAATTTTCCAGATTTTTTTGGAAATGTTTCAACCATTCAAAATAATGAACAAGGAGTAGGTGCTGCGTTTTATCAAATTTCGTCTGGATATTTTAAACTTTTTAAATACTCTTCTCTAATATCTAACTTTTCTGGGGAATGCTTAGCTATTTTGTAATGTATCAGCTATATCATAACGGAAAAAATTGCCAGGGCTGTGATCTTTACGGATTCTTTAAGTTGTTTACATTCTCTTTTAAATAATCCTTTTAAAAAATAATTGGGCATCGATTTCTCTTGTAATTAAAAACAAACTGAAATACTGTGTGCAACTAGGTTTACAAGTTTCCTTGATATGGATTTCTAGTCATTCAGGTATCCATGGTAATGAAAATGCTGATGGTTTGGCAAAATTGGCAGCTTTCTAAGGTGCTCCTGATAATTCTTTATATAGCCAGGATATACTTTCTTTTCTACCTCGTGAAGACTTGGTTGAAAGGTGGAATATGCACTGGGATCATTCAAGCAAAGGTAAATTTTATAAAAGATTTCAATCTTCAATTGCTCTAAAACCGTGATTCTCCAAATGGAGATTTAGTAAGAAATTTTTTTAAGAGGCTAATGTTTGGCCACTGTTCTTCGCCAGTCCACCTGAATAAATTAAGAATTAGAGATACGTCTATCTGTGAGTGTGGCCTGGAAGAGGGTAACATTGTGCATATTATTTTCAATTGTTCTCTTTATAACCCTTTACCACTGTATGATATTTTGTGTAATTATAAGGCTATTCTTCCTTGCGACGTGTCATCTATCCTATCTCTCAGTAATATATATATATATATATATATATATTAAATAATTAGTTAAATTTCTTAACCATCATAAATTGTCATTGTAGGTTTCTAATATTATTTTTAATTGTATTTATTTATTGCCACTTCTTCATTTACCCGCCCATTCCCTTCATCCGCCTAAGGATCGAAATCGCATAACTTGAAAATGGCAGTAATTGTATCTAAAGTGGACTGGGTTGCCAAGATTGAAAAAAGAAGAAAAAGAAGAGTGATGATCATAGACCAATAACCAGAGGAGTGATGATTCTTAACCGAAGTACAATTAGTAATTGTACTTCGTAAAGTAAACTTTTTTTAGCGAATTATTGTGTTCTTGTAAAGAACTTTGTTTACGACTGTGCGACCTTTTTTTTTATCCTTCCACTCTTCATCAAAGGCTTCATTATGATGATCAAGGTACTGGTGAATGTTTGGTGGACGGACCAGTGTGGTTTCATACACTACAGCTTCCTAAGATCCGGCCAGATGATATCGGCAGATCTATATTGTCAACAATTGCAAACCATGATGGAAAAGAAGCCGTTAAACAACCGAGACAGTTTAATCTCTCTAGCCCACTGCTGCTTTAGGAGAACGCTAGACACCATACTTCACGACAGACGGTCGCTAAATTAGAGGAATTGCGGTTGGAATGTCACCGACATCCACCATACTCCTGGACCTTGCTCCAACAGATTATCACTTTTTTCGGAATTTAGACAATTACTTGCAAGAAAAAAAAATCAATTCCGATGAGGCTGGCCAAACAGATTCTCGCTCCCACAATTTGTTTCAATCAAAGAACTACCTATAAAATGGCGAAAGTGCATAGATAATAATGGTACACACTTCGATTGAATAAATGTATAATTTTATAATATTTTTGTCGTTTTACTTTTTGAATAATATATAAAACGCTAATTTATATTATAAAGTTTTTTGGTCTGACTGCGATAATATCCGCTATTACAACTAAGATTTGAAAAACTCTTTTGCATTATATAGTCTATTTATTGAGCAAGGTTATGTGTATGCATAAAAACTACAACACTATGACGCTAAGTAGCGGATCATTAACTGTTAATTAGACTGGTACTAAATATTTATGTAAAGATTACCAGTTTGTATATAAAACGGTATCTACGATTTCGTTCATGAGAAAATGATTAATCTATCCCTTGGCAAACTGTTTTATCACTTTAAAATATACCTCCTTTCATCAATCTTTTGCAATATTCATATTCTGGAAATAATTGAAACACCAACTTGCAGATAAAAAATTTGGTGAAATAAAAGTTAAAGATACTAGAAGGATAAAAATTATATCATCTACAAAAGTTGACTTCGTTCTAGTTTTGTTACTCACACATAGGTATAGTATGTCTTAAAATATAGATTTTGTTTAGACTAAAACAAATTAAACAAATATTAAAATTCTAAAGATTATATTTCAAACTTATGACAGTATAACATGATTGTTAATAAGTTAAATACAGTTCTAAACTTCGAAACCTATAAGGTCTACAAAATGATGTGCAAAAAAACCGTTAACAACATTATAAAAATATTCTTATATTTTCAGTTGAAAATTGTTATTATTATTAATGTTTTATCGGGATGATGTGGATTTACGATTAATCTTCAATTAAACTACTTACCACGTTCAATATGAAGGGTTGGATAAATAATGCCACCGTAGTTCTAATAATCGAAATATATATTTCCAAGACACACAAAATTCATACTAAACTTACTGAGGTATAATATATCAGGCAAATAGTGTACTCGAAGTAGCACGTAATAAAATAACATTTTACTATAAAGATTTCATTTCTACAACAGTAATTTGTTTGAGTAGGAAGGTACATTAGCCTCACAAAGAAAATTCATTCACACTGAAATGCATATTGTAATAGTATTAAACTAACATACAATATAGAGAGCTCAAAGTACGCAAGGTTGTTTGAATTTGTGATGTTTCTATTTAACATTACGATTCGAAAGTTTCCTTTTAAAATAAAAAGTTTCATTTTATAATATAACAAAACATATCAATAACAAATATACAACCGTTATTTAAAAATATTTCGTTTTATAAGTTAAACATTTGGAAAAATTTCCGGACCTTCTCATTACACACAACAGTGTAAAACAACATTCTGTAACCTAAGACATTTTTATTAAAATTGTACCGTGCTGTAATTTAGATACATAATAATTAATATTTATCTTAATATCACAGTAGAAAAACTGCCAGCAAGTTTTCATTTAATATGAAATAAATTTATATTCTTGTTTATCGAGTTAGTAGTTTCTTTTTATTTGGTGGGAGTGTATATTTTTATATATGTAGTTCTTTATATAAAGTGATCACAAAACAGAGCTGGCAGTTTTGGTAAAAACTGCTGTGATATGTAAATATACATACCTATATGTACATAGAAATATAGATATAGAAACTTAATATGATATAGAAATATCTCATATCTACAACTATACAAACATATACCTAACAACATATTAATTGATCAATCATGTTGCAATTCTTAAAACTACTGGTAACCATTCTAATTGATATTAATTTATCTGGCTCTAATAACACTCTAATTTCATATTTTAATACATTTCCGAGAAGTTACATCGCGTACATTTCTTAAAGACGAAAGAAAAAAAAGTGTGAACAAGACAAAATCCTAAGTTACATAATTGGAAAATAATTTGAAGAAACTGCGTTTATTACAGGCAGATAAATTATGATACATTAAATTACATAATATTATATCATATTACTGAACGAAGACATTATACCAATTAATTAATAGGTACTATTAACAATATTGAGAATGCACCAAGATAAGAAGGTAGAGTTCCTTATTAATTGTAAGTATATTATAGGTTTTTGTAATTAACTGTTCCGAATATATACCATTATATACATTATTACAGGTACTTTAAAATACATAATCGATTAAGTAGTAGCAAACACTCCCGAGTGTAAGCAGATAGATACTGTGTGAGTGATGCTTTCGAAAAATCCTGATATTTGTAATTTGTAATGTAGGTACATAATCATATAGTTATACAAAATGAGTGCCTAAGTTGGTAAATTGGTTGAGATTTACCAAACAGGAGACATATTTTTATTAACTATTTTGTAATTGCCCACATAATGAATTCGATGATTTATAATAACTGCTATTAGATATACATATTACATTAGATGTATACAATATATATTATCAATTTATCATACACATAACAATAATTTGTAAATGAGAACATATAGTAAAACAAGAATATAGATTAGATAGTTACATAACAAATTTCGGGGACATACTTTCCTACTGGTTTACTATATTATTAACTTAAAAAAGATAAACAAAAAAGATCCAAGGAGTTAAGACGTGATTCTTTTTGTAAATGTTGTTTGATTTGGAATATATTTTATTTAGGACATATACCTACATAGAATTCGACATAAAAATTATTCAAATCGAAAATTTTGATTACATACATTGAGGTTACGTATTTTTCTATCATGCTTATATAGTAAATTACTTCCAATAAACAGAAGGAAATTATAGAAAGGACAATTTAAAAATTCATATTAATTGAAGAGATTAAACAAGAAGTATATATATTCTTGGGATTTTCAATATATATTCTACTTTAGCAAATTATGTTACATTATATATAACCTATATTTACGTTATATATCTTTGATGATTTGTGAATTGGACCAACACTTATGAACTACTTGAAAATAGCTGGGATTATGTAAAGATTATTATTTACAAAAAAATTTCACCATTATTAGCAAATATAAAGTTTCGCTTAAGCTTTTATGTTATAAGTAATTAATTGAAGTAATACTTACTGTAGGAAATGATCAAAGAAGAACCTACGTGTTATGTAATTCGTGAAATAAAATCTTATAATTCTACCACATAAGTAAGTACAAAGAAACGACGCACCGTCCTAAAATTTTCATCGAAAAATAAATATAAATATACCATGTATTTTAAATTTAACAATATAAACTTCATACTAAATACATGCATTTAAATTAAACTATGTAATCATCGGTTAGAAATGTGACATCGAACTCTCTATGCGACATAATTATATATTCTCTTTTTAAAACATTTACGTAATAGAGTGTCCGACTAGTACTACACTTACCAGATAATCATAACCAATCGCATCACGGTATAGGGATTTTTTTTAAATCTGAAAAGAGTTTTTATTAGGTAACTAATAAAAAATGAATTCACATTTTAAAATTCAACACGTCCTATAGAAAACATATTGGCTAATGAATTCACAGATTTTGTGATAATTTCAATTATGCTTTTTGTACATACTGATACGTAAAGTTGAGTTTAGTTTTATTACTTTGGTGTTGAGTGCATACAAAATTGAGCAAAATTTTAGTTTAAATAAATTAGTACATCACTTTAAAAATATTTACAAATTTATTTAATAACTATAAATAAAAATGTCTTTATCTAAAATAATAAAATTTGAACTAAAATCTAATATAAATTACACAATAAAAGAAAAAAAAAAACATTTATGTATTATAAATTAAAATAACTATCTCTAATAGCTTCGAATATAAAATTGAGATCGGCATTGTATTATGAAGTATATTTCTACGAAACATTTGGTCCAGTGTTGTGACCATATAAGATAATATTATTCTTTCGACTTGCTTAAAAAATGGGACACATGTCAGGAATATATATTACACAATTTTTAGACATTTTGTATTGATGTTTCCTACAAAATAAAAATAAAAATGTTACATTCAAACATAGTTTATTTGGCATTTAGTTCATTTCAGAAATTGAATGAGTATGTATGTCTTTCGCTGTTATTCTTGTATTTTAAGAAAGGATTGTACATGACTTTTCAATTTTGATAAATAAAAAAATCAGGTTTAATTAGCATTTGATTGATAATGAAATAAATATATGAAACTTGAATTTCATCTAAAAAAATATATTGAGATCAAGCCGAATGTCACAAAAATATATATATACTTTCTGGTGATTCGAATCCTATAAAATTACCTTTAGGTAATGAATACATTAAGAAGAAATTGTATTGAATAAATGTTTAAAATTATAATACGAACATGAAAATAAATAAAAGTCTGCATCGGACTTAAAAAGAAAAATGATATTAAAGAATACGTAATAATACATTTGATTGTACCTTATTTAATTAAATACTATTATTATGACTTCTTCTTATTATAATTATAAGAGCTAGGTATATATCTAAGTTCTAGTTATATCTAGATCCTTACAATATGGCAGTTGTCAAATCGCTAGCTAAGTTGTTTTCTTAATATCTATCGTGAATTCATTTGGTTTGGGGATCGCTTAATTTCATTGCTTTTAGTTTGTAGAAATCATGATGTGTTTTCACAACCAATATTGCAATGAAAATTGATATTTGGTAATATTTGCAAGTATACCAGGTAATGTAAATAGTATATGCGCTAGTTAACAAATCGTATTGTTTATTTTATCCAACGATATATTGGCAAGAGACGCAAAACTACATACTCATACGTGTTCGGAAAACATTAGTTAACATGATTTGATAACATTGACACATTTTTTAAGAATTAGATCTAATAATTAATACGAATGATTATGCTATTGTTATATTACGCTCGTTGATATAAATACATGAAAGAATCTGCTCATCACTATGGCTAGTATCGTCATTTTGAACGAAGAAAGGTCTCGTTTTCTGTTCTCCTAATTTTAGTACCTAGCTTTGCGAAATGCGTCTTCACAAGCAACGCGGCTAGTACACACAAACATGAAGGAAAATACACGTTTGATTATATTTTAAAACGATTAAACGTAATTTAGACCCCCGTGGTGAAACCGTTACACATATTTAAACTTTTGTTGTAAACGTCTACTCTTGGTCACTGCTTTTTTTTTACTGTACCATTAAGTATACCCATTACCATCAATGGCAATGAACGTTCGATAGAATTAAAAATATTTTTATAACGTTTCCAAATGAAAGTGTTAAGAGACACACAAAATTTGATAACGTTGACGATATATATAAACGGCCGGATGTGTTAAATTGGCTCCTAAGTTGTATACACAGGCATTCGAAATGTACGTTAATTAATTATGTATGTGAGCAAGGAAATCGTAGCAAAAGTGAGTTTGTTACTTTTACTTGTTAAAAGCATATCATTGTATGTTGTGAGTATTTGTAGAGATCTAATAATATAGACTTCTGAATGTTCAGATATTTTATGTTTGGCACATTTAAACACTACGTTTACCCTGTATTTGTCGAGAAATCGAAAACCGCCGGTGCTGATTGTTTTTATATTATTGTGATAGTTTAGATAAATATTCATTTAGTCATAGATTTAAATTCTTTAGTTTTGAAAAATTGTGTTTGGTAGTGGAATGAATTGATCAACGGCATCTAGATACAATGCCCTTTGTTTTGTATATGATGTTATATTCATGTATCGTGTGTTTCTTTTGATTTACTAATTTAAAGTTAATTCATCCATCGGCGAACAACCACATATTGAGAAATTTTGTACCTTTAGGAAATATTATTCTCTTTTTAATAAAAATTAAAATTTTACGGGTGTTTGAAACCACCAATACATCGTGAGTCAATGTCGTTAGTTAAACCTGTGACTAATTTATATTACAGGCCTTTAGCCCGTAAAGAATTGTGCTTTATTACCTAGATACATTTATTTGAACAACGAACATGGTAACTGTTGGGTCAGAAAAACCGCGCTATGATGAGTTTTAACAATAAAATTAAACGCGAGACGCATTCACTTTTAACTATTTACTATTTACCTATTTTAATTCACTACAATTAAAAACTTACTTATTACCGTATAAAAGTTTTCGATTTAAAACGACCATCACATAGGTAAAATAACAATAATATTCTCAGAATCTTATGTACACATCCGAACATTGCTTTTAATAGGTAGGTAAAGTATATAATCTGCTTTATATAACTTGCTATATACAAGTATATATTATAATAAACTATTTACAAAGTTATAATGGATTACACTTAAAATTATGATATTGCAGTTCGCAATCCCTTCACTCTTAGTTATGCTTCCCGTTGCCTCTATCACATACATTTCTGTACAACTTGATAAAATCGAAAATCACTCGAGGTCATTATGTTTAACTTGTTCGTGTACCTGTTACACATTGTTATTAATATATCCTTAAATTGTATTTCACCGATTATTACCATCGACGAGATTCCTAGGCTTTAGCATTTCCAGTTATAAAACGAATTCAACAATCGTAGCGGTGATTTATTCAAAGATTGTCATTGAACAAAGTCAGTTACGTGTTTCGTTTGAAATTGATTCCCTTAGGTCATCTTTGTTGCCTTTCGTGGGCTCACGCGTGAAGTTGCAGTCGCGCGGACAACCCAAGGCGAGGCGAAGGTGACACAGCCACTGCACTGCA
The DNA here is from genome assembly GCA_033032175.1 of Saturnia japonica. Classification (NCBI taxonomy): domain Eukaryota; kingdom Metazoa; phylum Arthropoda; class Insecta; order Lepidoptera; family Saturniidae; genus Saturnia; species Saturnia japonica. The sequence continues at coordinate 10,288,324 of CM065307.1, forward strand.
CTGCACTGCACTGCACTGCACTGCACTGCACTGCACTACACAGCACCGTTGTGATTGAGACATATTGCCACGCATATTGCACTCATCGAGTATTGTTTCCTTGTTCGCCGAGCATCGCCATGTGTACGACGTAGATATGTTCATAAAAATTTAAACCTAAATATATTTCGTAGTCTTTTCACCGAATCTGAGATAACTTACGAGACTAAAATATACATTGAGCTTAAATTGATGACACACATTATTAGATTATATACATGAAAGTCGATAGATCTAAATGTTTTTCATGGAGAAGGGATTTATGCCGTTTCCTGAACGCGATAGGTGTCACTGTGCGAGTTAATGGGTTGGTACTGGAAAGGGGAGAACAACGTCTGCGGGGCCAGCTAGTAATATGCATGATTTATTTTATGATAGTTAATATACTTTTGTGGAATGTAAAGTCACGCTAAATATTGTGTGCCGTCAAATTATACTCATATTCTAATTATTGTTTTATTATTAACTAGTAATTCAGTCGAAATACATTATTAATTTAGTGATTAATATCACTGAAGTGCTAACCATTGGTATACCTAAAGTATGCTCGTTTGAATCTATTCATAATATAATATATTAATATGTTAGAACTAATACAAGTTGCGAGCAGTGTGGAAACATTGTTTAGTGTCCTAGTGATTGGGCACATTTGAAAATGTGGACGGAAATAGCAGCTTCTACATACATTGATATAAAGTTCAATGTTTCTTCTCAGATCATATTTTAAATAACATTTCAATATATTATAATCTTTTTTAAATTGTACGTAGAGTTAAAATAGCATTATCAAATTTTATTACAGTTATTGGAATTTACTCATTAAGAATCGATTTTAATATAAGAACACCGGGGTATGGAAAAATTATATGAAGAGTGAAATTTATAAAAGCGTTAACTCAAATGAGTTATGTATTCAGTCAAAAGGTCCTTATTAAATATCAGATACTCCTTACTAAATATCAGATTTATGCGCCATCTTAATAGATGCAACTAATGCAAGAATTAGTTTACTCTTTTGTTTACTTGAAATATACGTACAGTTTTATTTATTTTTAATTATATTTGCTGAAAGAGGGTGCGATTTCTATTATTATTATTTTATATTTGTTTCATGAGAATCGTACAATAAGGAGTAAATTCCAATCGTGCGTCGGAGCTGACATGCACACACACACACACACATACACACACAAACAAATAATTTTTTTTGTAACTAAACTGAAACGAATAATAATTTTATGTAATACCTAGTTGTAACTCTAAACGTCTTAACTACGATATATCTAACAGTAATATAATAATAAGTAAATACATAAAGTAACAACGTCATATCGTATATTTAGCACGATGTGATAAAAACCAGCACTTAACTGTTTCTACACGCTGATAAGCTTGACTAGCGAAACAATTGTTTTCACACTGCCAAGTGTCAGTCTAATCTTACATCTATTTGATAACATTATATAATATTAAAACACAGTCTCCGTTTAAGAGCGACACACAAACTGCGTGCGACACGCATGCGCATGCCACAGTAAGGCGAATTCACTGCGCTACAAAAATACGTGGGCAATGTCCATAACCATTTGAAATACGAGCCACATTTAAAGAGCAAAAATATGTCTCCTTAAATTTTATTCCCAATATATATATGTATGTATATATATATACATACTCTTTGTTCTTAAATTTAAATAAAAATATCTCTTAATATATTTTCTTATAGCTAATATATTCATGACCTGCATACACAACAGTTCTCGCACATTTTGAATATCTATCAGTAATAAATGTCTGTTATATCAGTCCACATAAATTACGTGAATATTATGTATTCATTAGGGATGCGCGGCGCGTATGCGCATAACCACGACAGAGCGATGCGCTCGTTAGTCGCCAAAACGCGTACACGCCTTTTTCCACTTGCATTGAGTGCACCACTGATCGCGTTGATCCATACCATAGACTTTGCGACACTTCTTATTGTCGGAGCGTGGCCGCCTTCCGGGACTGCCAGGCGACCCGTTTGATGCCGTTAATCGCATATGCTTCTGTAAAAACCAGTTTATATATATATATAACAATACATATTTATTAAATATATGTAAATTTATGTAAATGCAATATATCTAAATAAATTTATGTAAAATAAGATAAAGTTACCGGTGAGTGTGAGTTAGACCAAGAATGCGGAACAGGAATAGTGATAGGCCTCGCTGATCCATACTGCATTGTAGAGAGCAATCCCTGCCTGGAAATAAATGATCAATATTTTATGTTGTTTTTGAAACAGTACCTGTTGGTATTCTAGTATTTATGTTATTGGTTGTTTTAAAGGCTAATAAAGAATAATGTTATTTTACCTGTATGAACCAACAAGTTGCCGCTGGTATTCAGGATCCTCGTGTGGGGGACGACACATGTCTCGGTGGGAGAGAGTAGGCGGTGGTGCTGCCGCTACCACCTCGCGTTCTGCGTAGTAGAACTCTTCTTCTCGATCGCTGTCCCCTTCTTTCTTTGGCCTATAGAATATTGTCAAAATTCAATTCAAGATTGTTTTTTCCTTTTTTATTGGTGAATTGATAAAAAGAAGCGACCGAAATTGAATAAATTTAGAAATATTTAGTTATGTGCAATCGAGATATTTTTTGACTTTACCACTTCTTACGAATAGATTTTCGTATATAAATGGCGATACATTAACTATAAAATCAGGAGCAAATTCAAGTGTTAACAAAAAGTGTTATGCTTCCCCTCCGTGTAACTTGTTCGCGCATCTTGTACTAAACGATGCAATCTATATACTTGTTTACGGAAACAATAATATTATTTATAATATATTAATAATTTTACTTTCCCTATTGTAAATATTCTAAGACAATCTTTCTTAAAGAGTAAGCTCCAATCGCGCTCTGGAGCTGACACCATTTTTTTAAATGAAAAACTTACATTATATTCTATGGCTCAGAGAAAACGTGGATTCTTTTAGGTTTTTTGGTAGGTTGGTGTTTTATAAGTTAAACTTCAAAACGATAGAGAAATTAATTAAATGTGATATGTATTTAAGTTAAATCTGTATTCTTTTATCTAGGATAATAGTTTACTATAATATTTATTGAATCTCTTGATCTATCTTTACTGTTGCTTACAGCTTAGCTACTTAAACTAAATTTTTTTGCTGGAATAGGTAAAGCGTTACTTGAATATCTATAATATATATTATAACTATGTCGTATACTGACTGTGTATAATATGTTGTAAAGATTATACGAGTTGCGTGGCAGAGTTACATAAGCAGCCGCGGCCGGTGACGAGCGTGTTAGTAAGTAACCTTGTCGCGAAGCCACGCCGTTTCCGGGTTGCCAAGGGCTGACCATTCAAAAGGTCAACATCAATTTTAATAAGTATATGTTTGATGAATTTTTCTCACTGTTATTGAGAATTGCCTTCATTTCAAATATTTTACTAATTACATAGGTAAACATACCCATTATGCTACTGTTAGGTATATTACATTATATGCATGAACGTATATTGTTCAATTTTATAAAAAATTTTTTAGGTTTTCAATTACACAAAATTTTTTATTACACTAAACGGCAAAGTAATTTGAAATTAAACATTTTATATCTCTGTCATAATTAATTGACGCACTTATAAAGTACATACTTTTTAATTTTTCTATGAAAGACTTTCAATTATAATATACAAGCACTTAGCCCTCAGCTTCGCTCGCGTCATAGCCGAGTTATGTCCCAATATATGTTGGTACTGCCGCTGGCTAATAGATGTCGTTATTTGTATTATAGAAACTTACACCCCATCATTTATTCCCATAATTATTGAATTTGAGAAACTATGATACTGGTGATTTTTACTTTCTAATTGAATTGCTAAATAAATACGTAAATACCATTTTATATAGATTTTCAAAAATGACGGTTTTATACAAATTTTCACCCCCTTTCACCACCTTTAGTGTAGGGACTTTCATGCATATTTTCACGGTTCTAGCCCCTGGTAGTTTGGGATGTGCGTTGGCGTGCCAGTCAGTTAGTCAATTATCCTTTTATCATAATTATAATATGATTGTGACCAGATGCTGTATATCTATAATATCTAATCAGGAAATGAGATATGCGCAATGTACTACGGGCTTAAAACCTTGCCAGTTGGCTTGTTAGTATTGCATGATTACATCTTTGCACGTGGATCGATCACGTGACATTCCTGACGCACACATTTATATTTATTTAAACGTAATTATTGCATTATGCAATTTCTGCATTTATGCTTAGCATCTAGGAATGTTCCATACAACATATAATATAAAACACAAAGATATTAGCAAAATTTTTTAAATAATGTATTCAAGCGTTCTCGTGTTGATATTTTATTTTGTACTAGCGGTGTGCCCGCGGCTCCGCACGCGTTTATAGTTACGAAGTAGTTATTTACATCCCTTAATTTTATTTTTACCCATATTGTTGACAATCATATGCCGTATCAATTAAGGAATGGCGTGTATTTCCCGTGTAAGTACAATTTTCATAAAACAATTCTTTTTATTTCTTTCTTACCAAAAGCATAAATATGAATATCCCTAATTTGAGACATGACGGGTTCTTCACACAAACTTTCACCCAAGTTTTATTTTCACCATATGTGGAATAACACAATGAGATAATTCAATTGTAGCAAAACTGTATAATCCAGATAATTTACAATAGGTATATCGCTTAGAATATATAAAATCCCGCGAACCGCGATTGACAGCGCACGTCATATTTATACCATAAAATAAAATAGTAATTATGCCGTACTACGTAGTTAAACAGTTTAAAAACACTTCAGCCAAACTTAAAAAGGTTATTAAACTAACTGGCTGGTGCCCGCAACTTCGTCTGCGCAGAATTAATCATTCGAGTAGCTTATCCATCCACAGAAACTTTCGCGTTTATAATATTAGTACGATAAGGATCAATTTGTTACTACCAAATGTGCTTTAGAAATAAATTATCAATTTTTATTGTATTTATGGTTGGTTCACTATTTTGACGATAATGGCTTACACATAAAAGATAGATATATACTGTCGCGAGTTTTTTTATAGGACTATTTAAGATAAGTGTTTCCATTGTAAATTACATACGTGTAACTTTAACGGTTTTTGCTATGCACGCCAGAATAGCTCGCATTTTTTCCCTACTTCCACACTTGACACTTATCGTTATATTTTGGACAATTCACACAATATCCTTATAAATTATAGCCTATGTGTTACTCTGATGTATAGCTATATTATGATAAAGTTTCATTGAAATCCATTGAATAGTTTTTGCGTGAAAGGGTAACAAACATCCATCCATACACACAAACTTTCGCGTTTATAATATAAATAGGAACTAGGATTATACTGTAAGAAGTGTTCAACTTTACATACTTAATTATTATACAGAATGTTTTCATAAATAAATAGGAAATAATAAATAAATGTACTTTTAGTAAATTATTATCATATTAGTAGAAAGTGTTGCATACCCCAAATGTGAGTGTCTAATATGAGCTTCGATAGCTGAACACGTATTCGTGTGATACCCGCAACCTCTCCATGTGCATTCAAACACAACGCTATTCATCTGAAACAAAAAAAAAAAAAATCAAATTTATATACTCCTAAGTAAATATTAAATACACACATTTAGCATCTGAATAAATAAAATAAGTAATTGGCATTGGCTATAACGTGTTGATGTAAACAAGATTCCTATCGAAGACAAGGAGAATGTTTTGTTTACAATGTACTGAAAGTAGAGAATAATATCGAGCGATGATGTAGCGTAGACGGATGCGGCTCTAGGTCAAGCGGTGGCCTTGCAGCACCGCGACGCGACGGGTGAGCCCTCTGCACTGGCCTCGTGAAACATTTATGTACCAACTTTTCAATAATTACATTTAATAAATATTTTACATTTTATTATTGGTCACATTTTATTGTCAACGTATTTCCATTCAGTTACTAAGAATTCGTTTAAATATTAAAATTAATGTTTTTTAAAGTCAATTCTTCTTTGCAAGTCCTGATTTTCACGACAATAGCGATGTAACGACCAGACTTTCACGTATTGTTGTAATTACAGTACGAGTGGTCGATAGTTTGAGTCCCGCTGATTAATGTTTAAGATTTTAAAGATTTTTTTTTTGTTTTTTGCAGGTTTCTCTACTACCGTGTATGAAACGGAACACATGATTTTATGTATTTTATGCGTTGTACTACAAACTTTGTACAATTGTTATTGGCACTTGTTTTTTTTAGACTACGACGGTGGCAAATAAGCATTCGGTCTGTCTGATGGTCACCGCAACCTATGAACGCTTGCAAAACCAAAAGCATCACATGCGCGTTGTCGACCTTTTAAAAACCTGTTCTTTCGCCTTTTGAAGAAACCCATACGGTAGTCCTCTGGTAAAACCTCTGGAGGGAGCCTATTTCATTTCGTTCGACTAAGGAAACTCCTCTGAAACAGGACTTTCCGCGATCATTTATGTTTCAAGGTATGAGGATGAACTCCCTGCTGATGGCGAACAGTGACATAGCACCATTAACGTACAGTAGGCGGTGCTTGAGTCATTTCAACAGATTAGTTCTTTTAGTTTAGCGGCTGTTCGTGTATTTTAGGTGTATGAGTAGACTAGGTATGTAGTGAGAAATCGTGAGAAATGAGAGAAGTATGCAAGTTTATTAAAATAGTAGAGAATTTGTTTGTGTACCTTATCATAAATGTTAATGACAACGTCAGATATAATAAGGAATGTGAGTGAAGCGTAGCGCGGTAAAATTGCGAGGCCGCTATTGGCGTGACTTGCCAAAGTGTCTGCATCGGCCTTCTTCATAATGCTCCCAATGTCACATTATTTCGGCACCTCGAGCTTCTACGCCCTCTGATGGTTTACCGTTACACCGCCTTGTTGCTATGCCACATCGGCTGAAAATATTTCATTACTAATACTTAATAGTTGTATATTTAAAAATCACAATTTCAGTTAAGTTCTTTAGTTACTCAGTCTACAACTGTTATACAATGCTATGAGCATATTATAAAAGTCAGCTAGGTATTAAAGTTTTTTATTTTATTTTGTAGGACTTGCCGCTTTTGAAATTTTTGCTGTGTCATCAAGTAGTTAAAGAATGTATACATTAAATTTTTTTATCGAATATATTACTTAATTTTGTTTGGCGTATAGTCTAGAAGCCGTAGCTGTATCAAGTGCAATGAGAAGTAGGTCAGGTCATAAGTAGACGAGGTGAAGGGGGAGTAGGGTGTGAGAATGGCGTGGGATGACGAAAGGCGGTGAACTAGGTCGCACGACCATGGCCAAGGGTGGTCTGCGAAGGTTGCGTTCTTTTGTCTTAGCTAAGGACACCGCTTTCTACTTGCTTTAACATGCTTATAATGTTTATATCTAATACTAGCAATCTCCCGCGGCTTCGCACGAATTTGTTAAGCAGTAATTATTTTCATACCGTAATTTAATTTTTACTCATATTATTGACAATTCTTATTGCCCGTTGATCATGAAAAATGACTTATACTTCTTGTGTACAAAATTTCATCAAAATCGGTTAAGAATTAATGAAAATGTTTTTTTTTAAGTTTTTTTTACGATTTCTAAATTTATTATCGAAAGTTTTTATAGCCTATTATTTGAGCAATGACCATAATCTCCCATGTAAAGCCGTTTTTGAGTTAAATAGGAACATACAGACAAACAACTTTTCTTTTTTTTTTTGAAACGGCATATTATATTCGTGTTCAGTGTCCTTTATACAGGCGTCATCTGGAAATTTGAAAAGAAAATTACATGTACAGACAGAACCACTGATTTATACAGCCGCTATATTTTTTAAGTTTAATTATGAAAGATTCAAAAGTTTATTTGGTAAGTTTTAATTAATTCTTGTAGTTTGTTTATCATATTAAAGTTTTGTTTTTAATCTCTGTTGAATAAAGTTTTTTTTCTATTGACCATTGTACCATTGCAATCAGGTAAATAAGAGTGCTTTGTATAATTTGTCTACGTAGGTGTTTCGAAGTCCCTTCCCAAAAAAATTTATTTTAGTGATTCTTTGTGAATATGATATAAACTAAATCATCGGTAAAAACAAATGACGCATATTACAATATATTCATTGAAACAATTACTAGTCAGTAAACAAATTATAAGGATGATATTGTATAAAACACAAAAAACGTAATATGTAATTCCCTAACTTAAGGACAGGAAAAGCAGTGAGTTTATTAAATCTGAGCTTCTGTTATGTTATACTGTCGAATAATTATGTTATTCGAGATTAGTTTTATTATATCTCCTTCAATATTTACTTGAACGTCCTTTATAATAATTGCTTTTAGTTTACAACACGCTGTAAAAAGATTACAAGTCCTTTCATTGAAATTTATTTATGCATAAAATCACATGAGAAAATTCCTACTTTTATTTATAAGAAGCATTCCCATTAAAAATATATATCAAGGATACAGTGTATATTCTTTAGTTTTAGTGTAATGAGTCTCAAACATTTTTTACATACTTTAAATTAACAAATACTATCTTTGGGGTTATTTATTACAGGCCATTATGATAGATATTATTAAGATAATAAACAAAACATCCAATGTAGTAATAAATTAATATAGTTTAAATTGAATTTTATTTCTTTGTTGTATGTAGGTGTTATCTTTCGGTAGTATTTTTGAAAATCACCAATAAGTGCAAGTATTAATATCAATAATTTTAGACCCCAATCCTAAATAAATAAGTAAAAATAAGAAAATTGTGTACACTCCCAAATAATGAAAGATAAGCATTAAAAAAAAATTAAAACAAAAATGTTGAACAGATTTTTTTTCTACAGTTTAATCAAATATTTTTGTCTGTAACAAATATAAAAAGAAGTTCGGTATACCATGATAAAAATAGTATTATTATTAATTTAATGTATAGCTCTCATTCCTTTTGTCAGCAAATGTAAGAAAAAATTGAAACCGAATCTGCTCACCTAATACTTGAACGCCTCTTACTTAAGCGATAATAAAGAGGAAGTTAATAATATAAAATAAGAGTTTAAAGTAAAAAATAAGAATAACATTTCATTGTCAACCATCAAGGATTGTTGTTGACAAAACGCTATAGCTTGTTCAATTTATTTATTATGTATGTACATATTATATCGGTTCACCTTCCCTCTTATATAGGGCGGGCGGTGGGGCGAAGCACGAGTAGTCAATTCAGGAGGGGCGCGTCCCTCATTTTACTGCACCACTGACCTACTTTCAGCTCTCACTTCTGTTGTAACGAACTATGTAAATAGTGGTACGAAAATCAACCTAATCTAAACAGAATAAATACATTTGAGCATTCTAATCATACGAATTGGAATATCGCACAGGTTTTTGTTCGTACAAATAGTAATTACACATAAATACAGCAAGAGTTAAACATACATGAACAACTTACAACTTGATTTATTTGGGTAATTCTCAACTCTTACTCCTATCGTGATTATTATTATGTATTATTTCTCAAAAGTGTTTTTCCTGGCAACGCCATATCTCTATGAAATCTTCATAAAAAATAATTGTACAAAGATTATTTAAAAGCTATTGAAGAAACACAGACAACTTTAAAATTATTGTTTTCGTTCAATAAATAGATTTCAAAAATCATATCGAATTGCATTCTTATTTCTACATTTATTATTGAAAGATGGTAGGTATATTAGGTTAGGTAAATTTAGGTAGCTATTTATTTAATTGACCTTAGATATATATTTTAATGATTTTCAAATATTTTATTCAGACAGTTGGTATGATTGAAGGTCTAAATAGTACTTTTCAATATTATATTTTCCTTTTAGTTCTAATTTTATTTTCTTTATGTATTCGATATTTCAAGGATATTGGATTAGAATGTTGTATTTTATAAAAAAAATTGTTCAGTTATCTATTATAATACCATCCTTTTAGGTTTAATTTCGCATTGAATAGTAAATTGAATAAAATGTATAATTTTAATTGTATTTAACGATAATATTTTCTCTTTATCAATGTTTGTTTACATTTGGGTTTGACAGGGATGACATTCTCTGTTATTGATAGTTTTAGATCATACGCAGTTTAGCATTATATATTCTTTTTAACAAGGTTGTATATCAACAATTAAGATCTATATAGTTCGATGACTGCGAGAATATTATTAAATTTTAAAATAATTCAAATAATTAATAGAAATTTTAATTCTAAGGAGAAAAGTCAGATAGAAATATTCATAATAAATCGAGTTTTGATAGTTTCTGGTTGTATATGGAGAAATTCAATAAAATTGTAAAAATTATTTATTGAAGAGATTATAATTAAAAAATATTGGTATAAGTCAAATACCAAATATATATAAATTATAAAAATATCAACATTGGAACTAAAAACAACCGGAGAAATTGTATAACTATATTTTGTGGTAATATTACTAATATTTATTTAATCTCAATTGTCGAGATTTCTGGTGCTGCGCCGACTGATTGAGGTGATGGTTCCGGGTGCAAGTCTGGCGAATCTTGGTGCGAGTTACATTAAGCCGATAAACCAAGACCACGAGACTCTAATTCGCGGTCCCGACGCGGAGCTGCCTGTTGCTGGAACCCTACCTAATTTGGACATTATATGGTGTACATTCTTAAGGCTTGTTAAAAATTTATTATTAGGAAATAATCATTATACGATATAATTTTTTTTTATTACCTTAGGATGTGTTAATCTCAATCTAAATAGTAAAATACATAAATCAAAATATAAATTTAAACATTAATCCGATTTATTGTGAGATGTTCTTGAAATATATATGTTTATAATTTTTATCCTAATTTCATATTCCGTTTTTGACATAATATCTTCTTCCAAATTCCAGTAATGAACTGTCTACACATGACACAGTTTATTTTCCAGTTAGTTGCTCAATCTTATACAGAACTATTTCGTTAAAAATACCTTAGTTTTATCACACTAGCAACCGATATAAAATTTAACAGCGATAGAAAATAGTTTAATACCACTCAGGGATAATGTCGTTTTCAGAGTGAAAGAATTTTTAGAATCGGACCAGTAGTTATTGTTTTTTTTATTAGCTCCACAAAGTGGCATTAATAATATTAATTTAGTTTTTCAGTACAAAAATCTTTTGAGCAAGCATTATATCAATAATAAGTTTAAGCGAGCTAGCAAGTTTAAGTTTTAGCAAGTCTGCGCGTTAACCGCTTAAAAGTCGCCATTTGTCGCAACTCCTCGTTTTGAGAATACTCCCCTGTCTGCCACAGCCAGTATCGGAATTCATGGCGTCGTCATTTCGAGTGACGTCCAGTTCCGCAGTCAGTTGGAAAGTAAGGACAAATTGGCCTCAAAGAAGCTTGGTGTGCTCAGTAAGGCGAGACGGTACTTCACGTCGGCTCATCGCCTATATCTTTATAAGGCGCAAATTTGACCCCACATGGAATATTGTTCTCATCTCTAGGCGGGAGCCCCCCAATACCAGCTACTTCCTTTTGGCCGCATTCAGCGTAGGGCAGCTGGAGTTATTGACGATCAAGCTCTTTCCGATCGGCTTGATCAATTGGCTCTGCGTAGAGATATGGTTCACTCTGCATCTTCTACCGCATTTATCATGGGCAGTGTTCTGAGGAATTGTTTGGATTGATCCCGGCTGCTCAATTTCACCATAGGACATCGCGCCAGAATCGTAAATTCCATCCCCACCACCTCGATGTCCAGCTTTCCACAACAGTGCGTTTCTTAAGGCACTTTCTTCCTCGCACAACCACTCTGTGGAACCAGCTGTCGCCTGAGGTCTTTCCAAGCGGTTATGATCTGGTGACCTTCAAGAAGAGAGCTTATTCTTTCCTAAAAAGCCGGCAACGCTTCTGCGAGCCCTCTGGTGTTGCGGATGTTTGTGGGCTGCGGTGATCACTTTCCTACAGGTTAAACCAAAAACGTGCCCGTTTGCCCCCTTTTTATAAAAAAAAATTGGATTAACGTGGGTTTGTTGTAATACTTTTTAACCAGTTTCTCCAGAAGTTGGCAATTAAGTTTACAAATTATTTGAAAAAAAGTTCAAAGTTGAATTACGTGTTAACACTGATAGACAATAATTAATATGTACAATATAATATAGATATAATGGAAATGTAAGTGCGCATAGAGTAGGGGAGTTGACACCATGTTACTGTGTGCTGTATGAACGCTTACACGTGCCAGATAACGTCAGTGTGTGCGATGCAGTTGGCTGTACTCGTGTTGCTCGCGGCATGCAGTTATTTTATTGTTAGCTAATAAACAAAGAACAATAATGGGAAAGTTGTTTAATAAAACAATTGGTACTATTATGTAAATAATTTTGAGCAACGTATTTTACTTTGAACCTTGAACTTGTCACTCTGGAAATATAACATTTACTTTGCTTTTTTTTTCATTATTACCCAATAATAATTACATAGGTACTGCTGTTTTATCATAGTTATTTATGAGAAATCCATTTCCTACATACTATAAAACGGGCTTAAGAGTCTGAGCCAGCGAGTAATAATGCACGTGCCATAAAACAATTATCCTTGAAACAGTATATTTGGAAATATTTAAGACAATCTACCTACAAAGTACAGGCACACCGTTGCACCCGACCCCGATAAATTCTGCCCCTGCTTACCTTTCATTGAGTTCCTTATATGGTGATTGACATTATTTTGTATTAACTGGAATATGTTGTGGATATCTACATAGTTTATATATCTACGGATACATTTTTTTTAAATGCAATACAGGAATGCGCTTGACCTCAATCTTACCTGATGGAAAGTAAAGATGAGGCCGACGATGTATCGCGCTTACCTATTAAATGCCTATTCACTCTTCACTTGAAGACTCCCAAGTTATAGGTGGATGGAAAAACAGGCGACGGGAGTGAATTCCACTCCTTTGCCGTTCGCATAATGAACGACGAAGCATAACGCTTCGTGCGAATCAGGGGAATTTCCACGACATAAGGGTGGAATCCTTCACGGCGTCCTATGGTGGAACGGATTGGGCGGAATTAAATCGACAATATTGACCATTATTCGACAATTTTATTAATTATATTTTTTAAATGTTTTTACTTTGTGAAATATTTTAAGACGTGTTTGAAAATGAGTCTACGTAAGTATTTATTAAATGGATACTACATAAATTAACATTATACGTATTTCAATTGTTAAATAGTTAGTATGTAAATGATTATAATAAACAAATTTGTGTACTGAGGTAATTTAAATGTAAAAGCGTGGTAAACGAACTCGTTAAATCAAATTTTCTAATTACCTTCGTCAATGATAATTTATAAAGTGAATGTACTATTATATATAACGGTGACTAATGTTTTTGGGAGGAAGTTCCTTAACGACGGAGTTGACTTGTAGAAATCGTCACGTAAGGAAAAAGTGTTACGTCCCCTCTATGCGACTTTTTTTCTGTCTCTTTCTATTATATGTATACAAATGTATTGGTGCGTGCACATTCGAGCAGACGTTCATCATGTTCGGCCGATTGTATAACCCTTCCTCAGGCGGCCGTCAAATTGCAAAACATTGCACTTCAGCCGGGGCCTCTCAGGGTGGTCTCGAGAAATAGTAGTGCGTTTAGTAATTCAATGGTTTATCATTTATTTTGTATGGTACAAATGTGTATAAAACTTCACTTTGATTATATACATACATATAATGAATGTTAATTTTTTAATATGGTGAAAAAAAGTAAATCCTTGGCAGATCATTTCATATTATAACTATTACATACATACCATCACGCCTGTCTTCCCCGAAGGGTTAGGCAGAGGTGTACTAATGTACACCCACAGTTCGCCGAGTATGTTTTTAGGTCCCATGTAATAGGGGGCGAGCCTATTGCCATTAATCGGGCACGAAACGAAACTCCGAGCTGCTACTGAGAATTTCATAGGAAAAACCCAATAACACTTTGCTCGACCTGGGATTCGAACCCAGGACCTCGCTCATAGCAGTCGCACTTACGAGCACTAGGCTAACGAGGCAGTAACATTTAATGAATGTTAATTCTTTAATGTGATGAAATATAAAAAGTAAATCCTTGGCAGATCACTTCATATTATAATTATTACTGTAACCATTATAATATTAAAAAGAACATTGAGAAAAAGAGAACATGTAATTCTGTTTTATAATAATATGTTAGTGTTAACTTAAATTCAGTTTTAGTACTGTGTACGAGCTTTTATAATTGAATATATAGGCGGATCACGGATGTAATACGTACCTGCATAAAATGCCGGTTTGTTGTTTCGCTGTCTCGTTCTATAACGAAACGTGCGAGATGATATTGATTTGTTTTCATTGCGTCTCTCTTTTGCCCATGAGCACACCTATTATACCGTTGCGTCTACGTGACCTTCCTTATTTACACACTCACAAAATAAATAAATTGTGTTCCTTTTATCTCCTTCTTGCCCTAGAATGAGGCACATACTGAAACTTATTACCACATGATGCTAAATAATCAAAATAAGTAAAGAATCTGTATTAATTATTCGTAATTACTTTTGTATTTAGACGTGCTAAATACTACTTAAAAATTTTTTTTACTTGTTTTGATTAGGTTTTACCAGTCATACGGTTTGGATCTTGATGAGTAGCTAGGTATGTGTTCCGTAATGATTAGCAGTTACCACTATCACGAGGATCATAAATCTATACTTAATAATATCTTATTATATTAAGTGAGCAATTCTTGTTTATATAATATATATATATATATATATATATATATATATATATGTATATGTAATTGGTTTCTCGGAAACGGCTCCAACGATTTCGATGCAACTTTGCATTTAGATAACGTTTTACATTTCAAGATTACCTAGAAGGTATAAGAAGGTTTTTGGTTATAAGACAACGAGCACAGCTCGGTCGCTCAGATATTAATAATAATATAAACAAAGCAGAAGACTTTTTTGTTTGTTTGTTTATACACGATAATCTCTGGAACTAATTAGATTGAAAAAAAATCTTTTTGTGTATGATAGCCAGAATCACGAGGAATATCTAACATCCTAAGGCTATCTAACATTTAAGGCTACAACTCTCAGCTATCCTTAAATATTGATTTTTGTTAAGTCGGAAGT
Organism: Saturnia japonica; assembly: GCA_033032175.1. Lineage (NCBI taxonomy): Eukaryota > Metazoa > Arthropoda > Insecta > Lepidoptera > Saturniidae > Saturnia > Saturnia japonica. The sequence goes on from CM065307.1 coordinate 10,303,603, forward strand.
GGAAGTTTTCTCAAGCTGTTTTATCTGCTTGCGCTGGCGTAATGACTAATATACCTCAATATAATGTTCTACATAAATATTGGTCCTTAATATATCTACAAAAAAATCCGTGATAGTATATGCCTGTCTATTATATATAAGCCACAATAAGGTATTTTGTGACCAATATTTATTCAAAATTAAGAAGTGATTTATGAGCATTATATTTATGTTTGGCATATTACTCCTTATGAATTAAAGTTATTTCATAATCGAGACAATTTTATAAAGATAAACTTCGCCTCTGTAGTATGTGATTTGGAATCACAGTTTGGGAGATAATAGAATATTAAAATAATTTAAAAATCCGCTCGAGTCTACGATTATAGTAGTAAAGTGGCGCGAAGGAGCCGTATGAGTGTGACGCATACTATATCGTTTGCAGCCAGATAAAAATATGTCTATACTAAAGTAAAATGATTAATCAGTGATTTCTTTCAAATTATACACGGGTGAAACAGCGGTGCATAGCTCGTTCATAATACACGTAAGCCATTATGCGTTGAACCATCATTAAGAGGTGTTCGACACCTCGTAATATAAAACAAGAAGGCTTTTTACGTTGAAGTATTATGCTTTAACTACAAAATAAAAAAAAAGTTTTGAGGTTTTACTTTTTTATTTATGGGCGTAATATCTCTATGTTTAAGGGACTATATTATGCAGATATCGATAACAAGTTAACAATCGATTCTATAAAAATTTATAGATATGATTGTTGAGAACTGGAACGTTTTCGTAGAGTCACGAGCGGGTGGTAATGTAGACCAGGGATTCCCGAACTGGGTTCCGCGGAACCTGGGGGGTCCGTAGAAATAGTCATCAGGATTCCGCGAATATTATTTATAATTACATATTACATAATACCACGGTTACATACAATTGTCGGACATAATATCGAACAATAAAACAATTATTCATAAAAACTACTAAACAATTTCATTCTTCACATTAAAACTTTAAGTTAAGAATGTGTTTCAATTATACTACACATTTCTTTAAAAAAAATGTTCTTATATAAATAAATTTCAGTGTTGATTTGTAATCATTTGATATGGGGTTCCATAAAAAAAGGTATTTGGTTGGTGATCCGTTATCTTTAAAGTTTAGGAGCCCATGATGTAGACGACACGACAGGCAGGTAGTGGACTAGTGTCATTATGGGAAGAACGGAGTTGTCACGTGGCTGTGCTAGTTGATAGTGTTTCAAAACACGTTTTGTGAACTACGTTTACAAACAAACTTTCTATTTGATGAAGTAGTTAAAAAAGAAACCAAACGAAAACGTTTCCGTAAAATAAATTAATACAAATTAAAACGTACACAATGAATTTTTTTTTTTTTTAGAACTGACTACATTGTTAGCCTTAGGGGCCCTAAAGCCGCTGCGGCTTTTACAGCTTCACCGGACTTGCGTACACAATGAATAAACTCATGAGATTTTTTTGTAGGCAACCTGAGAAAATGCATAAATAAAAAATAAATTTGTTTTTATCTTACAATTTATCATTTTATTAGATATGTTTTATTTTATTAGTTAATATCAATATGTTTTTCTTGCAATATTCATACAATGACGCATAATATGCGGTAAATGTTAAGTTGCAACAAAGAAATACGACGACATGGCACGATGTCCCGAGCGAGAGAGAGTTAAATGTGCCATACGACATGCACCCCATGAAGTCAAGGGACTTTACGGGAGCATGGCAGGTCACTGACCTATTGATAGTTCACCCCCAGTGCTTACGGAAATGGTACGGATATCATAACCGCTACAGTAAGTAAAGTAAGATTTGTAAGAACAGAAGAGTATAGTCAGAAAAATATTTTCAAATAAAATGTCAAAGTAATTTAATTTCAATTTAATGTATTTGATTCCTTTGATTATTTTAGAGAAACTTTAAAAAAGTATAATAACAACAAGTTTAAGCATGTATTTCCACAGGTGGCATCACGTCGGGGGATACGATGAACTCTGCGGTCCAAATCATTCCCCTCGGTCGGCACCCGCCACCCGTGCCCTGTGGCGGATACACCCTCCTCATTTGATGTATTTTATTCAACTCACCTCAACGTACACAGTACACATATCTCAAACTCCGCACAAAATACACGAGAAAGGCCTGTGCAGTGGCAAGAACCTACGCGGCGTTCGTTCGCCTCATTTTATTGTAAAAAATGAACTATGTAGACTTAATCGACATTGTCTGTGGCATTTAGTTTTTTTTTTTTTTTATTATTCTTTTAGTTGCTAGTTTTTGTGGAAGATAATGCTTTGAAACTGTAGATTTAGTGATAAGTTTATGAGAAAATTGTATGAATTATCTGTAATCTTGTAGTAATTTTGTAGTGTTGCCACCTCGCAAGTATGGCGATCAGTGTTTAAGTGGCTACCGTTTACATACAAAACTTCGAAAATAAAGTTGGCTGTTTGTGGCTTTTATTGATACAAGAATTGTTATCATAATAAACTAATAACTAATTATTCAAATTAAATGGAACAGTGGCACATGATGCGAACGCACGGGATTATGTCAAAGATCAATGACGTCCCTCGTAATAGTACTTGCGGAAAATGTACATTTGAACATAACTGGAATAGCAAAGTGGGTCAATTCAACAGTCGCGAGTCGGTTTCGTTGATAGTAACAATTAATATCCTGCTAAGTAGAGTAGGCATGTTGTCTTTGTTCGTGCTTTGTTTAATAAAGAAATTATATCTAAGAGCGTACCTGTATAAAAATGGGTAAAAAAGAAGTTATAGCTTGTTGCGTATCAAATTTAATTAATTAACCAAAACAGGAGCTAGGTTGTTTCTTTTCGTTGTTCACCCGGAATGAGTTATTGATGAAATATGATAAATATATTAAATCGAGTGCTTTTTCAATGAGTCATGGGTTAAACTCGAGAGGCTGACAGGATGAGAGGCTCACAGCATCGCAACGGTGTTTACTTGGTTAGATGACGAATCATCGGTCGAGTACGGCCGCTATTCGGTGTCGAGTAGAACGCCGCATTTTGGTCACCGACCTCTACAGGTTCTAACTTGTTACAGTTCCACTTTTCCTTTCTACAAATTTCTGGATCGATTGTGGAAATGTATAGACAGCAATAATATTTTATAAGTAGATACAGCAATAATATTTTAAAAGTAGATACAGTAATAATATTTTATAAGTACATACAGCAATGACGCTCTTTAGTAATCGTGAATGGTGGGTAATTGCCTTCAGTTCACTTTCGACTTGATACCGACGTGAACGAGAAGAAACTTTTGTCGTTTTTTGACAACAGAGTTTCCGCCTAACGCTGTGATTTCCATATTTTTTTTTTTCCAAGATGCTGATAATAAAATTTGTACCGTTTTCAAATTGCTTTTAGTGAGAGTATAACGCGTCTATTTAAAAAACATCATTGATAGATAGTCGATTTTCACTTACATAATAGGTCGGAGAAAAACTTTCTTCGCATAACGTAGGTATAAACTTGTTATAAAAATTTTTTGGCTCTACTATTTGTATCTGGCTGGTCTTGGTAACATTAAAAAGATTAAAAAAATAAAATATTTCCCGCTGTTTTTCATTTGTTTTTCTTTCTGTAAAAATGAGTGAATGTAATGAAGAAATTCGATACATTTTAAAATATCATTACAATAAAGCCAAAAATGCAACTCAAGCAGCGATAAAAATATGTGATGTTTATGGACCTAATGCAGTGTCACTGAGAGTATCACAAAGTTGGTTCAAACGTTTTCAGTTCGGAAATTTTGATGTTAAAGATGCACCTCGTTCTAGTCGCCCTATTACGAATAAAATGGCCGCCATTTTAAAAAAAGTGGAGCAAGATCGGCATATCAGTAGTTACGATGTAGCTGAAGAACTGAAAATTAACCCCAAAACATTTGAACCCATTTGAAGAAAGCTAGCTATACCAAAAAGCTCGATATTTGGGAGCCACACGAGCTCACTGAAAGAAACCTAATGAACCGTGTACTCATTTACGATTAATTATTGAGACGTAATGAAACCGAGCCGTTTTTGAAGAGATTGGTAACTGGAGATAAAAAGTAGATCACGTACGACGAGAACGCGCGAAAAAGGTTGTGGTCTAAGGTCGGCCAGGCTTCACAGACTGTGGCTAAACCTGGGCGGACTCAAAATAAGGTAATGCTGTGTGTATGGTGGGACTGGAAGGGCATTGTTCATTATGAGCTTTTACCGCCCGGCAATACCATCAATTCAGATCTCTACTGCCAGCAACTGATAAGATTAAAGGAAGCAGTTGAGAGAAAGCGGCCGGAATTGATCAACAGGAAGGATGTGGTCTTTCATCACTATAACGCTAGACCACACACAGCTTTAGCCACTCAGCAAAAATTAAGAGAATTTGGCTCAGATTTTCACCTGTTTCGGTCTCTTCAGAATTCTTTAGATTCTGTAAAGTTAATATCAAGAGAGGACTGCCAAAACTATTTTTTGCGTTTTTGTATCAGAAGTCCCAAAGTTTCTACAACAACGGCATCATGTCTCTACCTACAAAATGGCAGAAAGTCATCAAACAAAATGGCACATTGGCACATATATACTGTAAATAAATGTAAACAAACTTAAAAAAAAATGTCTTGAGTTTTCATATAAAAATGCGAAGAAACTTTTTCCCCGACCTATTATTTAAAACATTAGGAAAATATTATATACACCTGATAGCTCTAATAATTTATTGTGGTAAAGATTTAAAACAACAATAAGGATTTTACGAACGCAGAGAGATTTTATGATATCTGAAGCTATTTGGCAAGTTTTCAACACGTTGAGAAGATACTTTAAAAATTAAACATTGGGACAAACGAGGAATCTGTTACGATATGTGACATCGTAATAAACTTTTATTTTGTGTAGTGGAGGGATTGTTGAACCCGCGATTCTACTCATTATCGCGACTGATGAACTCGTCACCGGCATTGTTCCAGGCCGTAACACTCCAAACTGGAACTTATGCCGTCATGCGTCTGCTTACTGGTGCACTGTGCACAGCAGCTCGCAGTAACATTTGACTGATAATTGTTAAATGTGTATTTACAGTTTACACTTTGTCTACAATTGTAACATTTTAGATATATCATAAATTACGATAAAAATAGGTATAAAGATGTTCCACGATAAATATTTTAGACAAAAAAAAATTGTTTTGTTTTGGATGGTTATTAATTAGAAATTTATTTACGGTCTTTATAACCTCAAGCTCTGGTGATAACATAGAAAGAGAAATATCAGAATTATGATAGTTGTTTATTTTTTATGTTTATAATTAGGTAGGATACAACAAAATTAGCTTGGCAATGAGAATAGTTGTATGACACCCATATTCTTGTAGCTTAAAAACCTGAAGTGAGTAATAAGTGTTCTTCTAGATTTAAAGCACAAGTGTGAATATTTGAACTGTCAAGAACGGACAGTGAACCGCACGCGAGTCATTGCCCTACCAATGCCATTTAAAAAATAACGCATTGCTTCCATCTTACTACCTATCCACCGCTCAAGCACAACGTATTTATATTTATAGAAAATTTCCAATAATATTTTCATCTTTGCTAAGTAGACCGACCGATAAGTTAGTTTAGGTTGTTTCAGTTTTCTTAATTTCACGAATAGGTATAATATACCTTTCAAAATAATTTGCTTATCGTTTAGTGGTTAACCTTTTTTCTCATGGTCGTATAATTAATTTAAGGTGATCAACGTTTCTTTCCGCAACAATGACCGTATTTGTACTTTTAGTGTACTCAATAAATAAAAACTTACTTTACATATCATGATATTATTATGATTATAATTTCAAACGATCAAACAGTTTTTAATAATGGAATTTTACATTTTTATTTGAATTTTTAATCATAATTGGCAATGACCCAAAAACATACATTAAAGTAATTGCCACCCAAAACAATATCGTGTGACACGCAAAACAGCAACCATAACACTTCCTTTGTTCATATTTAATTGTGCAAGTTGGTAGAAGTAATTGTTCAGTATGCCTACGATACCATAATGACCGTAACCGCAACTGGTGTTCGTAAACCCCTTCAAAGCTGGTCAATGTCTCGTTGGATGGTGTTTTCGACCGCTTCAAGGTCGTCAAGATAGGGGTACGTGAACTTTATGGCGCCTACGCGTAAACTTAGTTATTTATTGATTAATAACTTTATTTGTTAAAAATATTTAAATTTAATATCGTTTGCTGTTAAAACTTTGTACAAAATATATTATTTTACAACTACTTTAATGAACAGGGTTATTAGAATGAGGGAGCTGTGTGGTGAGAGGTCGACGACCTTTAGAGTGAGATAGAATGACAACAACTGTGAAGTTCGCGCGATCCTGCTACACTGAGACTGAAGACCGAACGAAGACTAACTGTGTTCTACACTGTTTGGACGTTTGAAGTTACTTTGAATCTTCAATTTTAAACATTAAGCGTCCGAGGGTTTAAAATAAGATAAATATCATTACATTTTGTTCTTAACCATTACACAAACATAAGAGTTTTGTATACGATTATTTTTGTTTTGCAAAACAGATGGTTTAAACCACTACTAAAGCCCATCCCATCCATTTATTCATCAGTCCATCCATTATGTACTAATTACATAAACATGTATGATAAGTTTCATTAATATTAGTTGTGCCCCACGGATTCACCCGACTTAAAAACATATTTTTAGTCAATTTTTCAAATTATAAGATAGACTATATTACTCGCTGATACTGTAGCTTTATATTGATACAAGAATTTTTTTAAATTGGTCTAGTAGTTTTTGAATTTATCCGTTACAAACAAAACAAAAAACCAAAAAAAGCCACCAAAAAAACAAACAGAAAATCAAATATTTCTTCCTTATAATATTGGTATAGATTACTGAATATTTTATATTACTTTTTGCAATAAATAATTCAATTTTTTTTTCAAATAGTATATTTAAAGTATGGTGTACGTGTATGCATGTAAAATAAAGAAATAAGCTCGTGTTTACTGAAATATTATGATATTAAATTGTTTAATTATTTTGTATTTATTTAATTAAAATTACTAGTCATTTTCCAATGTGTGTAATTATAGGATTATAAATAATAAAAAGAAGCTGCTTGTAACAAGACAAATCCATCTTACTACATCCAGATAAGTTCAAATTTATTGATTTGAAATCAACCGGAATCTGCACCAGGATACAGCTTATTGTGAAACCTTTATAAATTTGCCATAGTTTCACAGAATTAAAAAAAACTTTTGCAAAAACTACGCGCTGTACGGTGTACCTGATCTGTGTTAAAAGTGGGCAATTGTTAAAATGAACTGGGAAAACCACAGGATGAAGGCAGAGAATGATTAATAAAATTGTACACTTCTTATGTGCAATACAGAATTGAAAACAAAATAAATAAGTAATGAACATTGAGAAGTATTTTCGTAAATATTAAAAGAAAAACAAATTTTCGCGTATTAAGATAAAAACTAACCATTTATGCTTGCGAGTTGCGACTTGATTCTCATGAAATAAGTTTTTCATTCTAGAGACCAATTAAGATTAAGAAAGATATCTAAGATTATAAGATATTCAAGTTATTGGCAAAGAAAAAATCATATGAAATAATCTGAAAATTGTAATGAGACGAAATATTATAAAACAATATAATGTATGGAATGAAATAAACCTTAATGTCAGACTTTGGCTCTTTTCCATTCTATTATTTTCGATAATGTAAAATAGCATAAAAGAGTAAAAGCATAAAATTAGGCTACAAAAGTTTTGTATTTGTCCCGCCATTTATAAGTTTTTTTTTTTTTGAACTGACTGTTACACTGTTAGCCTTAGGGGCCCTAACGTCAAACAGAGCCGCTGCGGCTTTTACAGCTTCATCGGACTTGGGGGCGAGCGCTTAGGGCACTCAGCCGCGAAAGTTTGTGACGACCCGCACGAGGGTGCCAGAGTGGCCGAACCTTGGCTCGGGCGGTCGTCGCGAATGCGAAAAAGTCGCGATCTAACTAATTCCCTAATCTTAAGAGAATTCGAACTAAGTAATATATACTCATATGCACGTTCCCCTCCTCCTGGGAGGAAGGAGTGGACCATGCGTATGTGTATTTAATAATCGGAATGGTTTTTCTACACTAACTAGCGCATTAGTCTAACTAGCGCAAAAAAAATAAAAAAAAGTCCCTTACAGAACCTATGTACCTGTGTGGTGTGCACGTGTGTGTGTTCATACGTGTGTAATGTTGTGTGTGGGTAACTAAGTGTTGCACGTATAGTGTCACTTTGTATCGCGCGGGCGGCTGCCTGACCCAAGGGTTTCACACCGAACAACGGACCTAGGCTTGGGTTGCCGCTAGAGAGGGTGGACGTGACGGGTGTGCGGGAGCGAAGTTAACCACCCGTCCTCTGCGGAGAGAACGGTGGTTACACGGGCGTGGGCGGTGGCACGCTCTGTTTGGAGAGACGGTGGCGTAGAACGCGTTAGCTGTTTCGGTTTGGTCGGGCGGGTCAGTGAATATATTACGCGGCCGGCGTTTTCTCCGGCAGGCGTTGGGGTCGGGAACATATGAAGCTGCCGCTTTTATTAGGGGATTCGCGTGGTTCGATGCGGTGTCGAAATAAGAGCGAGAAAGGTGTTTGACATAGGCATGTATCGAAGGAAGGTCCATATCTCTATGGAGGTCCTCCATACGAACATACCTAGGGGCGCCGGTAAGGCGGTGAAGAAACCTATTCTGGATGGCTTGTAAGCGTTTCCAATTATATCTTGACATATGTGCGAACACAACGCAGCTATATGCCATAATCGGTCGGATACACATCTTGTAGAGCGTAAGCTTGTGTCTCGTGGACATTTTGCTTGCAGCACATAACAGAGGATGCAATCGGGCGAGGGTCCAGGCGGCCCTTTTCCTAACCAGAGTGATGTGGCGTATAAAGGAGAGTCTACTATCTAGGGTTACACCTAGATATTTGGTCTCCTTTACCCAGGTGATCGGATTACCGAAGAGTTCAAGGGGATGATCCTTGTGTTTTTTCGGTATCTGTGAGGCGGTTTGGTCGAAGAGCACCGCTGCGCTCTTCGTGGGGTTTATGGCTATTCGCCAGTCGTTAAACCACTTCCCGAGAGTGGTCACGGCTCTTTGGATTCTACATTTGAGGTTTCTCGTTTGCCTTTGAGAGGAGTATATGACTGTATCGTCAGCGTATAAGCCTACCTCAACTTTCGCTTGAAGTTTTGGTAGGTCACTGACGTACAGATTGAAGAGGCTAGGAGCCAGGATGGAACCTTGGGGGACGCCTGAGCGTATGGGATGGGGTGTCGATAGTTCACCTTCCACTCTGTAGCGAAAGGTGCGGTCTTTGATCGCGGATGATTTTAACTAATCTATCGGGGTCTTCGCGGGAGTACAGCTTATAGACTAATCCTTCGTGCCAGACCTTATCAAAGGACTTGGCTACGTCGAAAAAGACTGCCAGTGTACGACGGGGTTTATATAACTCGGAAAAGTTAAACAAAATGTGCTCCGTGAGGCGGTGCACTTGATGCGTGCAAGAATGTCTAGCAAGAAAACCGAATTGCTCAGGCGGATAGAGGTTTCTCTCCTCTATTACGGATTTGAGACGGTTCAGAAGGATCCGCTCATAGATTTTACCTAGGGTATTTAGAAGACTGATAAGGCGGTAGCTGTCGGGAAGCGACGTGCTCTTGCCGGGCTTGTGAATACCTATGACAATGGCCGTTTTCCAGACGGCTGGAAAATGGCAGTTGGCTATTGCTACATTGAAGATGCAGACCAATAGAGCTAGGAGGTGATCGGGAAGAAGTTTGAGTACTTCGTTCCTGATCCCGTCGGGACCTGGTGACTTTCTAAGCTTAAGGCTTTTGAGAATGGCAGAGATCTCCTCAGAAGTGACTGGGGACAGGGATTCTGATGCCGGGAGCTTATTCAGCTCCCCCACGCGGGCTTCGATATCTCTGACTCGGTCGGTGTTTCCTTTGACGCTGTTCGGGGAGCACTGGCTCTCCAAACAAGGGGCAAGGCACTCCGCCTTGTCGATGGTATCGAACGCGGGTGTAGTGCCGGGACCCCTTTCGAGGGGGGGCATACGAGGATGTGAATCACTCATAGTAAGTCAGTTCGTTTATACGTACGAGCGCGCACACACACATTCACACGAGAGTAAGTCAGTCGCCCGCCTTATCGTCGCCCGAGTGACGGGTTTGAGTGTTTAGTAAAATATTTAAAAATGCCGTCATGTTTAGTAAAAAGGTGTTGGAAACGTAATAGTTTCATTTTAAATAATCAGATCACATTTCACAAGTAAACTTGTAATATATATTCAATTGATTTCTTGATTTATATGTAAAGTTATTGCGATGTAATTATAACATAATACCGATCAGTGCTGCCAATTAATAATATTTTCCATCAAAATATTTTTTGTGTTACACATAATATTATGTTGTATTTGCGAGATGGTATTTAGGAAGCTTTTAAAAATAATATAAAAATATATGTAAAGAAAGATAATACAAATATAATTATGCTAACCAAAATTGTACATAAAAATATAGGAAATGATAGTTTTTAGCACTACTGAGCATTTACTGGAACATAACACAAATTTAGTCTTTATTAAATACATGAGGCATTCCATGCCAAATCGACCACTATTGAATCCTTTCGATTTTGCTGAAATTTTATTTGTTTTCTACCTCACTAAAGACGTTTTGATAGGCTTGTGCCAGAGTCGATGGACATAAAATTGGAAGGGTTTCTCTAGAAAAGGTTCAATCTTTTGAAAGAAAAAAAGAAAAGTTAAACTGGTTCAATGTACTTCGTTTCTAAATCAAAGACGTAGTAGTATTAGATACTAACCTATTAATTTGATGATATTGCACACGTAAATATTTCATGAAAATTCTTTAAAATAAAACAAACAAACAAGCTTATTACATTAGAAGAATTACTTCAAAGTTACGTAATTAAAATCCCAACCACATCTGCGTCAATCAATAACGAGCGTCTTCTTAGTAAATCAATGTCCTTTTTGGAAAAAAATAGTTTATATTATTATCTTAAAATTGTTAAATATGGTTTTGACGTACTGTCGACGCCATCTTTTACAGCGAATTACCTTAAAATTGATGATCCTTGGAATTACAATACGAGTATTTAATGATAATTCCGTAGAAATTTACTTCGTATCTTATTTTATTGACATAAATAACGATTTTAAAGGATTTCGTTAATATAGTAAAAAGTTCAACATTAAGTACCTAGTTATTTTATTCGGATGTAGCCTACATTTGGCAGCGACGCGCTACATTCACAACCTACTTTGATATCTTAATAATACCTGTACTTTGAAGTCCCGTCCATTATTTTTCAAATTTTTTATGGTAAAAAAATTGTGCGTTTAAATGCAGTTCAAGGACTGCTGTATAATATAGTGTCAATAAATCATGAGTTGCTATTGCTGAGGGCATACTTGGAACGCCTCCTGTGCCTAGACCCTAGAGATAGTTGTAGGAGGCAAACGTAGATGATATTTTTCAATTGGGTTCATCCGTTTCCTGGTATCATATAATATTATAAATTATATTATTTCTATACTATGTATACAAAAAGTACGAAATTGTTTTATCGTATGTTAAGTAACATTCACCTTGGAACGATTGCGGAAATCAACATCTTAATTTTGTTATCGCTGTACGCAGCGCCGCGCCGCGCCGTACATACGTGTGACGTAGTTGTGAGTGGTGGCGGTAGGTCGATACAAATCCGCGATAATATTATTAATGAGTGGATCGTGAACGTTGTGTTATCGGTTTTATTATACCTATCACTCGGTTGCGTAAGACATTCTATATTGACGTGCAATTGATTTACAATAAGCGCAAGTAGACGTACGTAATGCAGTCGAATACGTACGTTAACGTACGGCTTTAAGGTTCAACGTCACACCACTAACTCGTGTTCTTTATTTATGATTGCACTTATGTAGCGCATTCACCTATAAATTAGGAGCTACTTTTTTAATAACTCTGTTCCCAGGGATGGCATTATATTACGTACATTTTTTAGAAGTAAAGGAGCCAAAGGGTTAATATAAAGACTGGTAGTAGTAATCAAGTGTATGAAGTACAAAAAATCACCTGCGAATTTATATGCTCTAATAACCTAATAAAATTTAATAAAAATAACATACATCACTCGTGGACAATGAAGGCTCTGACTATTAGTTCATAATATTATAATTATGTTTTTATAATTTTAGTTTATATAAAGGGCTTAAAGAAAGAAAATGAGTAATTAACGAAATTATAACTTAAATCAAACCATCTCATAGAATGAAGTAACCTAATTAATAAAAGCTAAATACTTCATTTAAAAATTGATGGAAACCTTGAGTATAATAATTTGAGTTTTAGAAGAAAATCTATTTATTATTAGCATATAAATATTTACAAAATGAAAGGAAATGAAATCCACGCTATCGACAATACTCTATCGCTGATGTAAAGAGTAGAGAGTTCATACCGATTTGAAGGATAATATAATAATCTCAAAGATCATTATGATGTAGAAACATGAGAGTAGTAACATAATATGCAATCAAGCGAGCACTTTTTCGCACGCATAGTGCCCGGAGTCGACGTCCTCCTAGGGGCAGGTTCGACCAGTTCTGTGGTTGCCATCTTGCCATTTCTACGCCTAATGTAACTGTTTATGCGAGGAATAATCCGCGCAGTGCGCTTCTACAATAGTACCGCACCGCCTTCCGCGTTATAGATATAGAACACGAAGGTCGTGCTTTTATTCGTTGAAACTACTAAAGCTATCGTTTAAATACGGGTACAACATAAACCTTGAGCGTAGATGTACGCGCACGCGCTGAAACAACGAATTTATTAAGAAACCACCTAACGCGTTTCAAACGAATCAGTGAACAAGTTTTGCGCACGCGGTTTACAATTTAATAGAACATCTCAAGGTCCAAAGGCAAAGTAAACAATTTAGTCATAACGTTTTGTAGTTAGTGGTAGGTACTCGGTCACGTTGCACACGCCGCACGTTACTGCCTCACGTGAGCGTCTCTACTATTGTGACTTTACATTTTTCTAACTTGTACTCTCTATTTTGTTATCTCAGAGTTATCTCGTAGGTACTGCGATATAATACATTATTCTTGTGGATATGGCACAATTATAATTTTTTTTTACTGTATCGTATCTTATCTATTTTTGTACTAAATAATAAAGTAGATTGCGAATACTTTATATTATTGTTTCCTATTCTATTACGCTGGTAGAGCTGGCAAGGTTCTTTGTTTTGCAATTTGTAGTGTAATTTAAACAATGAAGAGTTGTTTATATCAATGAAATCTCAGTAGGTAGGTGATGATTACAATGGGTAAGCTATTGCTAATTGCAGTGACCGTGAGCCACACGCGGAAGTCAACCTCTCCGCCTTTGCAGATAACGATTGGCATGCTTTATCAGTGGTGGGCGATAAAATGGCCTTCATGAGGCACGTATCTACCGCAATGTGGAAGTACACGCGCCGCAAAAACACTATCTCAAAATACTGATAATGATAAAATTAGGAGGCCTAACATATAGAATATTGTATGAAATTAGGTACTAATGATTAAATGAGACCCGATATGTAATAGTAATAATAAGTTATTCTATCAAATATCATTACATAAAACCAACGTAAGCGGAAATAACTAATATATAATGTAATAATCTAGGCTATGTTATAAACTATAACAACAGTTCGTATTCTGATTTAATTATTAGACTGATATACTTTATTCTAGATACATACAGCCATTGAACAGCTTGGGACAGTTGGAACCTATGTATGTATTTGCTTATAAACTATAAAGATAATATCATTGTTTGAAATACGAAGTAATTATAGAAGCTAATTTCATTTTCTAAATATACTATTGCAATTGATATGCAATTAGTTCGACTGCAATATATTTTTGGGTTTATGACTAAAGTAATACATTAAAATTCCTAGGTACATAATGTAATTAATGTATTACGTTTTCATTTCGCGTTACTCATAAAATCACTAAATAATATGTCACTAATATTTTTACTCTCTAAACATTGTCTAAGTGACAGAGCAACAAATGCCCCTAACACAATAAAAAACAATTTCATTATAATTAATATTATCAGGTTAGCATGCTGTATGCAACGTATGTTATGAAACAGAAGCATTGAAGCAATAGGTACTGTTGTAATGAAAATCATAAATTATAATTAGTTACGAGTGGTGAACCTTTATGCAGTAGTCAAGTTGAAATGAAGAGGTTGGATTACATCGACAGCTTGACCTCAATACGGTTGCTTCTTCCGACACACAATCTAATTATATCGTAGAAAAATCATATATAATTATGTACTTTTGGGATGCGCATACATAATTTTAATGCACCATTTTAATAAATAAACATGGCTGACGATAAAAGATTGAAACCGTTTTTGTAAAAAAGTAAAATTGTAATAAATTACCTCTCATAATAATATATTGTTGATCGTAGATGATAATAAACTCATGATATATAAATATAAATAAAATAAATATTAAAAGGCGAATACGCAAAATAATCTACATTTAAGATAGACATAGTATTATGGTCGCGTTAATAAATAACGATATAAAAAATCGTTGGCAGAAGTGCAATCAGACCTGATGGGATGGCAGAAGTCCTTGGGGAGGAGAGGGTTGAGAGGCAATAGACAGAAAACCGAGTAGGTACATGTACTGCGACTTTTCCGAATCTAATGTAGGTGTCATATCATGTACATTCATCGAAAACGGATCTCTTAACAGAATTGTAGCACCAAAAACCTGTGTGGAGAAAGACATACACAATAGATTCCATGCTGCGTGGCTGAAATTGAGATCGTTGTCTGGAATCCTTTGCGATTCTCGTATCCCGATTAGAGTCAAGGGAAACGTATACAAAAGGGCAGTAACACCAGCTGTACTATATGGATCAGAGAGCTGGCCGATGAGAAAAACGGATGAACAGAAAATTCACACCACAGAGATGAAGATGCTATGTTGGTCTGGTGGAGTTCCGAAAATCGATAAAATATATCCGTGGTACTTTTAAAGTATTTTAAAAATACACAACAATTTTGGGGTGAACTGTTCGTGATGGTACGGGCGTGTGATTAGGCGAGAGGATGCCCACATGATTAAAAGAGTCATGAATATAGAAGGCGGAAAAAGAGGCCGTGGACGACCACCAATGATCTGGCTACGAACAATAAAATATGACATAATAGTGTGCAACACAACAAAAGAGACAACCCACAACCGTACGGTGCCGCGGTGTGGCGCAAAAGTACTGAACCCAAATAAAGTGGGATAATAGTCAAGAGAAAGAAGAGAAGAAGAGATGTGTAATTAAAAAATATATACCTACATAAGTACATACTATATACTTATTATAGAAAATGTAATCTTTGAGACGAGCTTTTCGAGAAAGCAATTAAGGCACGTTCCTTGTATAAATGCAGCGATTTGTTTTGAGGTGAATTTCCGCTTATTGATTCGTCAAGTACATACGACGCACGAGTGCAAGGTTACACGTGTCTACAACGGATAATAGAACTCGTGTAAATATAATGTATGGAATGCATTCATATCACTATTTCAGATATCAATTATACGATTTTTGTCTCTTTTCAGTGATGATCACGCTTTAACATATATGTGTGCTCTGTTCACGTTTACAATGCTGAGCTACTACTCAGTTTTTAAATGTTAAATATTTCCTTTATAAATAAGAAACGTGAGTTACATTTTCAATTTAAACTTGTTTATTATTCAGAATAACAAATTTGAGATGTATCATAACATAACATACCATCAGGCCTGTATCCCCGAAGGGTTAGGCAGAGGTGTTCGCCGGGTATGTTTTAGGTCCCGTGTAATTATGTTGCCTCTGTTGTAATTATGAGTCTATTGCCATTTATCGGGCACACAACCAAACTCCGAGCTGCTACTGAGAATTTCATAGAAAAAATCATAAACACTTTGCTCAACCTGGGAATCGAACCCAGGAACTCGAGCATAGCAGTTGCGCTTAAGACCACTAGGCTATTGAGGCAGTTATTTGAGATGTATAGTCAGAATTATTTATTATAATGTATCTATCATGTGTATCTTTACTAGTATATGTTTCAGTAACACTAGTAATAAGTAATTTTATATAATATAATATAATTACATAGCCGTACCCCTTTGGTTTCACCCGTGTTAACTTTATTCGACAAACACCGCAACGCCAACGCACCCGTGTAACCTATCATAATAAATTGTTCTTCCCGCAAGTACAAGTTATTTATCTCCTAAACCATGTGTCCAATTAACATGCTTTATAAGTAGAGCAATATTTAACTTCACAAAATTGTCTTTATGATCAAGTAACTTTTATTTGTAAGGATTATATGCTATGTCGAAAAATAATGCTCCTAAATCACTTTTTAAATTTTAACAAATATTTGTCACAAAATAGCTCATTGTGGCTTATGTATAAGAGATAGGCATATACTATCGCGTAATTTTTAGATATAGTAAGGATTAATATTTTTGTAGAACATTGTATTAACATATCATTACCAATTACGCCAGCGCACGCGGATAAAACAGTTCAGGAGGGCTTCCACTTCCGACTTACATAACAAAAATCAATATTTAAGGCTAGCTGGGAGTTGTAGCCTAATTTTAGATAGCCTATACTATTCCTCGTGAGTCTAGCTATCGTATACATAAGTTAACAGTTTTTTGAATCCGACTGGTAGTTCCAGAGGTTAGCGTGTTTAAACAAAAAAACCAAAAAAACCTTTCCGCTTTATTACATTAACATAGATTATAGATCATTACAAACCAGGCAATATGATAATAAGGGCGATTTACACGAAAAAAGTTAAATTGCGTTTTAGCTTAATTTCTGTTTAGTTGTGTCGAAATGTATGCAACCGTCAATCTTTAATCTGGTGTAACTAATGATTAAAGGATTTGATGCAAGCCAACCTTAATTATCTAACTAGAATTCTAAGTTATAGTAAAATAAGGGATAACGATTTTTTTTATGTGTTTATTATAATTAGAAATATTTTAGTAATACAAATTTAAAATATTATAAAAACATTTTCTAATAAACATTGTTTTACCCTACGTGTATTACGTACGATTGGCACAGTCAATATTTATGACGAATAATGATAACGGGCGGCAGAGTTATCGCTTTACGCATGTTTAATATCCACTTGACATGGTGATGTTAGAACACTTCTGAATAAAATACTGTTTCTATGCCAGATTTTTATATACACTAAAGTAGTGCTTTTCCCGCGGCTTCACTCGAATTATATTTGCGTTATGTCCCATCTTTTTTACTTTCTAACGGAATTGCTAAATAATTATTTTCATACAAACTTTAATATCCATTTTCACCACCATAGGGGTTGAATACTTCCTTAGTGCTCATCTACAGTGAACCCGTATGCAAATTTTCACGGTCCTAGCCCCAGTAGTTTGGGCTGTGCGTTGATATGTCATTCAGTCAGTCAGTTAGTTAGTTATCCTTATATATTATAACTAGCTGACACGCGCAACTTCATCTGCGTCACATAAGAGAGAGAGGGTTAGAGAGAGTGGAACCTAGAAAGAGACAAATAACATTTGTCGTAGGCACCTACAATACAAATTATAGGTGCCGCGCCGCCCGCCTGCCACATCATTCCACCAAAATGCACGCGCGGTACTTGATTATTATTTTGCTGCGGAGTTATTTTAAAACTGTGATATTTCCTAAGATATTCATTGAAATCATATGATGTAAAGGGTATTATTGTTAAAATTAAATACTTGTGATGAATAATGTATTTATTTAGATAAGGATAAATACTATGTTTATAAAAACACCTTCGCAAATAATGCATTATTTTAGAACAAATTTTATTACCATAAAAAAGATTATATTGCGTCAATCTAAAAGATAGACATATGCTATCGCGAACTTTTTTAAAAACTTTTTAAGGGAAACAATTACGCCATACATTGTTGTTGCATAACCTTAATCATTTACGTAGCGCGCGCAATGGAAACTTTCAAAAGGAATAAATTTTCCCCGTTTTTGCATCATTTCGCATTGATGCTCCGCTTCTATTGGTCGTAGCGTGATGTTATATAGTCTATAGCCTTGCTCGATAAATGGACTATCCAACATTAAAATATTTTTTCCATTCCAACCAGTACTTCCTGAGATTAGCGCGTTCAACCAAACTCTTCAGCTTTATAATATTAGTATAGATATATATAGATCTATGATTTGAAGTGTAAACTGACAACGCAGTCCGGATGAGTGCGGCGCAGCTTTAGCCGATGCAAGTGTAATTGCAGTTTCTAATAATAGCTGTGAGCTGCAACCGTTTCCCCGCCAACTCGGTCTTGGTATAACGTAGGTAGCTAGTAAAGTAGTAGGAGGTGGTACGCGTCACTACTCACGACACGCCAGTGTAACTGCACTTTTACACGGAACAAAGGGTCTCTACGCATTACACGCTATTGTTATGTTAATTACGTCTGTGGAAGGACATTGTCTATTGTGACTAATTTTATACATTATCCCCTGTAATCCTGTAAATCATTGTTCGTAGTGCTACGCGCGCAGTTTTTAGCACTGCGTAACTATATATTCTTTTTTTTTCATCTTTCATCCTTTAAAGGTAATTTTTCGAAAAAAAAAAAACCTTTATTTATTCCCTAAATTACTTGTAATTTTTCATCACCGAAGGCTTAAAGTTTCTGCGAGCATTAATTCAATCTTTTACAAGTACTAAATGTATTGAACTTTATGTCTAGTTACTATGGTTAGTACATCAATAAATAAATTTGTATATTAAAAAAATATATGATTTGCTAAAATGGAGTCGTACTTCTACTTACGTACAAAGTGTACAATAAATATTTGCTTTATATGCAGAATGCTGGCGAGGCCTTGTTGCTGCGCTCTAATAGTTGTGTCCTCAACCAAGGTCTGCTCTGCTAGCTGACGTCAGCCACTTACGCTCGGTTAGAAGATATATATATTACAGATACCTAAACGTTTTGCAGTATAAAATATTTATTAATCGATGAAATCTTTGTATAATTATGTACTAAGGTTATATAAATAGTATTTTGCCAGATATTTAAAAATATGAGATTTGAATTGGTACTTTTTTTTTTTTTAAATTAATAAAATGATACCTGGTTTTATTTGTTGGCAAAAATTTGGGAGACAGATTCATACGAACAACCCTCCTTACCGTTTACGCGTCGTATAATGTTCGTTACGCGTACTAATAAAAATCACATAAAGATGAGTCTAATGATGATTATGTGTAAGTATATTTCGTCACAGTCATTTCAAAGTCAACGGAACGCCTTAAGATTGACCACAATTTTCCTTGCAAAATCATCGAAAAACTTGGTGGTATTGAATTGAATATTACATTAAACATTCAAAGAAGTGTACGAGGACGTCAGCGCTATTGACGTACTTTATAAAAGATATTATGTTTTTACCGGGTAAGACCAATGGCGCACGGTGGGCAACGTAAGTGTCCGCAAACAGGTTCCGCACGGATAACATGTAGGTAGGTCGCTGACCTTAGGGACTATAGTTCGAGGAGTGCTTGCAGCGCCCTCCTTGTGTTCTACTCATAATATCACCGAATATGAATAATCAGTTTAGAAATAACGATATTGTTCTTTATTATTTTATACGTATAAGTATAGAGCAAAAAATGAGCAAAAAATATACAAGTAACATAGGTTTTCAGGATTTTTTCTCACTTTACTGACCTAAGCTCTGATACATTGTTGTACTTTACAGTCTTTATCATTGTTGTTGTAAAAAATTAGCAATTTGTAGATACGTCATCGCATTGCGGTCGCGGCCGTGCTCACTTCCTGCTTCTATTTCAACTAATCTATG
Source organism: Saturnia japonica (assembly GCA_033032175.1). NCBI lineage: Eukaryota > Metazoa > Arthropoda > Insecta > Lepidoptera > Saturniidae > Saturnia > Saturnia japonica. The sequence goes on from CM065307.1 coordinate 10,323,704, forward strand.
CACCATACATAGTTTTACTAAAGTTTATTATTGCAGTATATTTGTTTTCTTTTATCTAAATAAACCTCAAAAACATTGTCACTTAGGCCTATGGTTGTAGGCCTTATTTACTGTAAACATTCATAATAATAAATATTTCTTTTTGCAATTTTGAATATATCTATTAAACACAATACTTAACATTTTCATTATAATTACTTACACGGCGAACAATCGTTTTTCTACTCTTCGTTTTATGACAGACGTTGCTGAAGATAGTTATATGTATAATATAATATAGGATTATTTTCTATTTTGTATATAGTTGAAATAGACACAAATACTTGGCAACATTTATAAATGATGATTTAGTCCGGCGACATTGCGTCTGGTGCATGCCATTGTTATACTGCAACACTAATAGCCTACTGCTGGCTAAAGCTGGCTTTGTGTAGGTGTCCACTAAACTTGTGAAGCTCATTGATCTATATCCGATTTTACATTTAATCTATAATTGTAATTAGATTGATAACATATTTAACTAATAATATGATTAAAGTGTTTTCTAGGTTATTTTTAAATTTAACGTTATTTACGTGTGGTCTATATAAAGTTTTATTTTCATTTATTTTAATCCCCTATGATTATTTTGGAAAATGTTGACATCTTGATTTTCTAAGTATACTCTAAAATTGTCCTCGTATACCTTTCGTAAGGAATACTTTAGTTTAACTTATAATTCATTTTCATTGCAGCTTACTCCACGCGTGTTAATGTAAAACTAATATTATAAACGCGAAAGTAACTCTGTCTGTTATGTTTTCACACCTAAACCACTGGAACAATTTCGAAGAATTTTGGTACAGACTAGATTAGACCTTGAAGAAGGACATAGGATACCTTTTATCTAGGTATAATAATGTTTTTGTTCACGCAAGCGGAGCTGCGCGTACAGCTAATTTAAAATAGTGTAAATAATTATTATCAGCGACAAATTCATCGTACAATGTCAATGTTATCTTGTTATTTTAATATCCATTCATAATTTATCTATAGATATTTATTACAGACCTACCTACGTATTACTTAAAAAACCCATCGGATTAATGAAATGCGTAAGTGTCGAATGATAATTATCAAAATTCTGTATCGTTAAATGTTAATTGTTAATGAGACATTTGAGGCAATAATGTTGTTAGATTTATTTTATTAAACAAAATGAACTCTATAAGTAGGTCTCTTTTACTAGTATCAAGTTCACCTCAAAGTTATAAGTAGAATTTTTATGTACCTCGGAGTCCCAAAATTACCACATAATTTAAATGTTGGCGGAAGCGTTTTAGATAGTATAGATTATTTCCAAAAAAAAATTAAGTTTTTTACTTTACACTAGTGCGTAAAGTATGTTTCACTAGTGTGTAAGTAGATAAGGTTTAAATATAGTTGGAAAATACAATAATATACAACGATTTACAGCTTAGAACGCCTTCCGTATCTTTTCAATGTCCACAACTCGAATACGAGGTTACGTCAAGACCTTCATCCAACCGAGTAAGTATTGTTTGCCAATTTTTTTTATACAAAAGTACCTTCAGCACGACCTTTGAAGGTTGTATTCGTATGTTGTTCTGCTATAAGGTAGTCGTATTAGCCACATAAATGTCATTACGTAGGTCATACTTTGTGTCTTACGTCGATTGTACAAAAACATTATGAAAGTAATTATTGACAGATTTCAACAACATAAACAAGTTTTTTTTTTTACAATTGTGTATGTTAATTTTTAAAATATAAATCTCTGTTTAACCTTTACGTCTTAATAAATGAACCTTTTATAAGTCTGATAAATGAATGTAAGAAAAGAAAAGAAAAACATTAGTTAATATTATTGAAAGCATAGTAAGTTACCTAAACAACACTTTATTAATTATTTAATTACCAAGTAGGTACCTACCTCTATCGACGAATTCTTACAGAAATAATAACCGTATTTTTTTTTTATTATTATTAAATTTTGTATTGTAATTAAAGCGGATGATTGCTATTATTAGATATAGATAACAATTATTTTATTAGTTTTCAATTTGACAATAGTAACAAGAGCAAACAATTTTTAGATTATACTCGTAAAAGAGATTACTGAGTTAACATACGACTTATTAACATGTTCTGCTGAGACGTTTATGTAAAGAAACTAAAGTTATTATTATATAGATTTGTAAATAGACGTTACGTAAGAAAATATGTAATAGTAAGACGGGAGTTGCGTATCCGCCGCGCCGCGCACCGGTCCGCCCACGAGTACCGTTCGCCCGCCAACAATATGTACAAGGTTAAAAACAAAGCGTAGGCCTGCGTAGCTCACGCCAATGCGGAGCACATCACTACGAGCATGAGTGATATGACGCAAAGTCTTGGCGAGTCAGAATTGGCATACTATAAAACTCCGTGGAAATCAGTTCTATTTTAATTTAATTCAAGTCAAGTATTTTTCGACCACTAAGTTTGACTTTAATCTTCATCGATTCATATTAGACGTCTGCTAGACTCATAAATAAATTACTTTACTGTTTTTAACCCCAGATTTTTAGTAGCTTCGAACTTTTTTTTTATGGTGATAAAATTTATACGGCCCGCCTTATTGACCAAATTTTTGCAATGTGGTTAAAACAATAAATCTAATAGTGATTATATTATTTTATCTCAGGTAAATCTTAGACTTAACGGCAATCTCATTAAAGCGGTTAATTAAAATACAATAATAGAATTTGTCATTGAGCTATTAAGTAATCAAAAATAGCAGTGTTAAATCATCATCAAAGATAAAATATTCAGTTGTTTTCCATGCTGCTGTCGTACTACTATGACGAATGATACCTTCCCTACAAAGCAGCAAGGAAATTGCAATAAAATGTGTTTATAAATATGTACATTTTTCTATCCAATTATACCAAGTCACGGTGAAGCTGTAAAATCCGTCTGAGGCTCCAGGGCCCTTATGACTAACAGTATAGTCTGTCAGAAAAAAAAATCCAATTATAACGAAAAGCATATGCAGGTTTTACAATATCTAAATACCGATTTATAGTACTAAACTTTTTTATTTTAGTTTGATTGTTAATTTATTTTTTGTTACGAAGGTAACTGCAGATCTATATGTATTATTCTGTATGAGATAAATGTCCTTTACACGGTTATCACTTTGTCCTTTGTTTGGAGAATAATAAAAATACCACATTACGATCATAGAAAAGCATTGTTTTTGTTACCTATTAAATAAGATAAATTAATAGGATATTTTAAATAGGTTAAAATTATTTCAATTATTGTTAAAATTTTAATCGTGGCTAAACCTTTATGGAATAAAAAATAATAATATGTTTTATTGCGTTTCCAAATAATCAATAATACGATAGTAATTTGTCATATTTATACAGAATATATTATGGTTAAATACTAATGAATATGTTATAAATTTATAACAAACTGTAAGGGTCACTTCTCCTATAAACAAATGTACTCTGTGAGCGTCACTTCATGTCACGCGGTTATAAACATATTTATGACAGTTTTACAGCAATGTTGCTTACCGATGCTAGTTTGGCGGCACTCGGCTCTCGGCAATCTGTACCTTGACATTGCACTACACGTTCAACTGTGCACGTGTACGGTGTAACGGAAAACAATATTTTATGATCACATAAATGTAATATTTACTACTTTATTTATGGAAAGATCATAAAAAAACGATTGTTATAAACTTGTGACTTTTCTTGGTTTTATTTGAGATTTGTAGTTTATTTTTATTAATTTATTAGATAAAAATTATAATAAAAAAGGGAAATACTCTTGAGACTTTCTTTACACGTGCAAGTGATATTAGGGAATTCATGTTTTTTTTAATGTTAATCTATCTCATAATTCCTTCTCTTTATTGTTGTTATGTGATATTATATGCCCTGCATTATTTTCATAATTTTATGTTATAGGTAGGTACTCGTCTCTTTATTATAAATAGCATAACAATTAAGATAAGATTAAACTTCTTAGACTCGAATGAAATAATCTATTATCAAACAGAGCAATACTGCTGTCCTCATTGTCAGTATTAGGGATTATATTAATATTATAAACCTTTAATATACACGAGCTTGGACACACCACCACACAGCACACCACCTACTTCGCAAAAATTTTAGTTAAATTTATTATTAGATTTAGAAGTAGGATTGCTAAAGTAGTTCGCCTACCAACAAGACAATACGGGAGCGACGCGACTCGACGTGATGTGACCTGACAATTAAAATACATTTTGTGGTAAGATTCGTAAGAAACGTTTACTTGGAAATAATTTGTTTGAATAGTATTCATTATTGGATAAAGCAGTTTACAATTTAAAAAAAATGTAATTCGTTTTAGGTTCCATGTAATATCCCATGAGAGCCTATTGCCATTAATCGGGTCCAAAACCAAAGTCTAAGTTGTTACTGAGAATATCATAGCAAAACCCAATAGCACCTTGCTCGACCTGAGAATCGAACCTAGGACCTTGAGCATAGCAGTCGCGTTTAGGACCACTTGGCTAATGAGGGCGATAAACTCTAAATCAGGCTTTTTTAAAATATAATACACCACTTTGTAAATTGTACCCGTGCGAAGCTGGGGCGAGTCGCTAGTATTATAAATAAAGAGAATAAATTTTGTGAGTTTGTGTTTCTATATGTGGAGGATAATTTCTAGAAATACCAGTTAGATTTGAAAACTCCTTTAGCATGTTATAGCTTATTTATTGAGGAGATTATAGGGTATATAACTTCACGCTATGATTATGAGAAGTGGAGCAGTAACCATGAACTTCAAGAAATCTGGAAAGCTGAGCGTGTACAGGAAATGAGAATAACGCTAGGCTACAGGGGGACGTTAGCGACAGCGCGGTGTACAGTTCGTCGAATAAATTTAACGCGAGTGGAATGCTAGTATGGAATAAAGAAAGCACGCAGCCTTAATATTAAAGCACCAACTAAAAAAAAGTAAAAGTAGATTAATTATGTGCTACTTGCTAAGTAATTTGAACATGAGACTACAAATTACGCTCAGTCTGTTGTCGTACCATACAGGTAAATAATATTCTTGGAATTTTATGTTTAGACATGTTTTAAAATCATATTTTGACACTAAGAAGATAATATCAAAATAATATATAGTATCCATACAGATTACATTTTAAAAATCGAAATTTAATATTACTTTCTTGTTTTGAATACACGAATTAAAACTAATATTAGAGTATGATAAGATAAAAACAAACAATCCTGTAGGACGATAAAAGTAATAACATCAACAAGGCGCGGTTTATCATAATGACGACACGTGTCGTGTTGCAAATACATGTCTATAACACTACAATACACAACATTTTGTAAACAATGTCCACGGTATGTCAGTGACACTTTATCTGACCACATCACTTTACAATATTAAAATTACCTATCGTTTAACTTCATATTCGCTAGTGTGTATACACTTTTAAAACGGTATTTATTTACATTAAATATTTAATATTCAAAAAAACTGCCACATTAAAAACTGTATTTCATTTAATTGCTTTCTTCTCTTACAAAATAATTCATAGAATTTTTTTCACTACATATTTTATTATATAAAATTTAAATGCATAAATTCATATTATTTAATTCTAAGTGCTATGAAATAATAAAAATAAATAACCTTATAAATATTACACAATAATATAAAATAAGTAGTTTATTAAATACAAATATTAGAGAAATTTTATGAAGTGTCTATCTAAGAGTAAACTAATGTCTATTCTATAAGAGTAGACTAATTTAGTAATTTTATTGTCTTTGTCATTATGTTTTTTCGAATTTACTATACATTCTAATTTTATACATATTCATGTGGATAATATGTACTATTATACAAACTTGTACAGTGGTGGGTCCATTCAGTCTGATTAATTTTAAAACAGAAAGAATGTTTGCATAAATTTTATCAAGTATCAAGAACCTGTCACATGTGTTTTATGGTACCGTAAAGGACGACAACACTAGATACTAATGTTCTGAGAAAAAAAATCGCATACTTATGTTGTTCAAAATTAAGCCATTGGTTATTATAATAGCTTGAAGTGTTAAATTATGTAAATAAATCGTTTTCTTGTGGTTTGATAAAGCACCTTCAAAAATATTGTACATACGATCGTTAATCAAGTTCAATGCACTCATTATAATGGAGACCATTAAAATGTAGGTAGCATTTCAAGGCACTGGTATTGTGTAAATAACAATATACACTCTTTGCAACAAAAAAAAGTTCTAAGGTCGATTACAGTCAATTATATTATATTTTTAATTAATATGCGTGAAGTTAATTCTGGTAATTTTTTCATTAATTTTCGATGAATTCCATAAAACCGATGTACACCACATCCAAACAATAAGAATGGTCAGCAATAAAGACATGAAGATTTTTATTTTATTTTTTTCTTTAAATAAAGTTACAAAATTGTAGAAACCGAATAACGAGTGTGACCTCCTCTTGCCAAAATCAAGGCTTGAACCCATCTGGGCAAGCTTTCCACGATATTTTTAATAACGTTTTGAGGAATATATTCTCATTCTTCTGCAATGACTCTTTTTAGCTCCCTGATGTTTTGTGGAGCAGGTTGCATTGATCTTACCCGTCTCTTTAGAATATTCCAGACATGCTCAATACGATTGAGGTTAGGACTTCAAGGTGGTCAACCGAAACAACGCATCCCTACTTCTTACTTGTACGCTTCCACGTCGTTAGAACATTGAGGGCGAGCATTGTCGTCCTTAAAAATGGAATCCCCCTCAAGAACAAGCTGTGCATGTGGTACTAGGACATCCGTTTTGTACCGGTGTGCATTTAATGTTCCATTTTCTGTAAAACTAGCACCGTACGCTCCGTCGAATTAATTGCTGCCCAAAACATAACGGTGCCTCCGCCATATGGTGTGATTTCTTCGAAACACATCCGCATAGCGTTCCCGGGGTCTTCGCAGCACTTGCCGGCGTCGGCCCTCTCCACACAAAGAGAATCTAGCTTCATCAGAAAACAATATTTGTTCCAGTCCTCCAGAGTCCATGAAGCACAGTTTCGAGCAAACGGAAGTCGAGCAATACGGTGCACCCGGAGTAATTTAGGGCCCCGGGCCGGGTGGTAACTAGTGACATTGGCAGCAAAAAGCCTCCTCCTAACCGTCCACAAGCTAACTTCTACTCCAATTACTTCTTCAAAGCTCTTCTTTTGCTCCACACTTGACGCTTTACGATTCCGCAAAGCCTGACTTACCAAAAAGCGGTCATCTGGTGGTACGGTGTATCGTTTTCCCTTCCTCTTTTGACCGAACCGGTCTCTTGATACCGTTGCCGAGTCCCCTGGGCAGTTGAATGACTTAGCCGCTGAGACACATAAGTTTGTGAACAACTTTCTTCAAGGAGGCCAGAATTTTACCGGCCCTTATCGCTTTATCAGTGATATCAGAAAGTGATAGATATTTAATGTAAAAAGAAAGATTTAATTGTTAATTTGCAGAAAATACATTCTGTCAAAAAAGTATCGGGAATGGATGTTTTGTGAATTTTTTTTTTTAGGTTCCAAATTGAATTTTTTGTTTTTTTTTTTGTTGTTAGATTGATACAAATGTTTTTCATTGTGGCGCGGAGTTTGAGTTGTATCAGTCATTTAGATTAAAATAAATACAGTGCTGTTTTTAGTTAGATCATATCTAGTATCTATTGCGAATTTCATAATGAAGAAAAACATCGAACAAAGGGTTAGTCTTCAATTTTGCATCACCAATGGAGTTTCGTATTCGCAGACACTGAAAATATCACAAAAGTCTTACAGTTAATCGACTTTATCAAAAACACGTGCTTATGAATGGTACAAAGCGTTCAAAAGCCGTCGAGATATGCTGGAAGATTCGCCTTGCCCTGGTAGGCCGTCAACCTCTCCAACTGAAGTTAACATCAGATAAGTGAAGGAAATAGTGACTTAAAATCCTCATTCAAGTTTGAGAGAGATAGCCGCTGAACTTCCTGTGTCTCACGAGTCGATCAGTATCATTATAAATAATCACCTGGTATGAAACATGTTGCCGCTCGGCTAGTCCCAAAAGACCTTAATATTATCCCAAATACTCAATAGAATAAGAGTCGCTGAGACATGCTAGAACGAGTCAATTTCGACTCAACATTCATGAAACGCATTGTTACTGGTGAGGAGACGAGGGTTTACGAGTTTGACATGCAAACTAGTAAAAAGCTGCGGAATGGCGCCATCCAACTGAACCGAAACTGAAAAGCCACGCCAAAGTCGTACAAAAGTGAAAATCATATTGAGTGCTTTCTTTGACTATCGTGTAATTGTGCACTCAGAATTCTTGCCGGAAGGTCAAATAGTAAATAGAGTATATTATTTGATCGTTATGCGGCGTTTAAGAGACCAAATTCAACGGAAAAGGTCAGATTTGTTGAAAGAAAATTCTTGGATGTGCACAACAAAGATAAGCCTTCGCGCAAGGCCATCATTGTGAACGAATTTTTGACCAAAAACTCAACAAATACCGAGCAACCACCTTGTTCACCAGATATGGCTCCAGCCGACTTCCTTCTTTTCCCTAAACTCAAATTATCACTTCCTGGCACCCGTTTTCATTCGGTAGAAGATATAAAGGAGAATTTGCGACTAGAACTAACTCAATTCCGGAAATAGTGTTTAAAAAATGTTTTGATGATTGGATTATTCGTTGGCGTAAATGTATCGTTTCTAATGGAGCATACTTTGAAGGCGATAAAATAAATTTGGATGAATAACTATCATTTTGTGTATTATTGATCTTTTCCCAGCACCTACTTTATTGACAGAGTGTTGTTATACACAAAAAGTATTAAAATATTAATAATCATCAAAAAACATTTTCAGCAATTCGCGCCATTAGTAAAGCAATTTTACAATAATGATTATTTTTCTTTTGTTAATTTAATAATTTAATTTTGGAACGTTAGGAATCATGCCAGTATGCTTCAAATAACATGGTAATACATCATCAAATTAATAAAACTTCGTTATTATAATAGTCATTAAAATAGAAAAAACAATTTTAAAGTGCCTCGTTTTTTAGAAATCTTCCAGGTGGATAATTAATTATTATACAATTTTTGCAAGTTACGCGTTTAATTAAAATATCTGGGCGACCGAGCTGTGCTCGGAGTCTTATAAATAAAAAAAATAAAAACACTTATCTAGGTAAACTTGAAATGTAAAACATTATCTAAATGCAAAATTTCATTGAAATTGTTGGAGCCGTTTAGTTACATATAGTTATATATACAAGAATTGATCACTTAATATAAAAGATATATTTGTTTAAGGTATCTGTCAAACCGAGGCTACTAAGCCAATTAAATAGCCTAAAACACGAACTTTAAATATTAGTATTTTTTTGTTATACAACTAAACGGTGGGAAACAAGCATACTGCCTGTCCCATAATAAGCGGCTACCGTGGCTATACACGCTTGTAATACCATAGGTATCACTGCAGAAACACAACATAAGGTTCTGTATGGTGGAGGTATTCCACCAATCGGTCTGCCAGCAATATCTAAAGAAATTTCCCTCTGCCCTATATCTCTTCTCTAAAGATATATTGTAATAAAACAACAATTAATTACATATTAATAATAACATTTTTAACACGAAATAGTTTAGATTCGGTTTTGATATTATAAAAATTGAAAGTTGCTTTTTCATATCGAAGTCTTGGCATAATAATTTAGCAGTTTAAAGTTATTATTTTACGCTTAACAATTCAAAAAGTTACGAAGGATATTAATTTGTACATTATACGAATCCTTGAACTATCTATAATTCAAAGTATTTTCTTGAGAGAGAGTCCCGGTAAATTTATATAAGTTATTTAATATAAATCTTAAATCTCACCAGGTATTTTAAGTGCAACTAGTGAAACCCGGAAATTTTAGCTGTGGGTATAAGAAATTATGGTACGTTGGCAATGTTACGTAAATTCTGGTGTAAAATCCTGTGCTCGGTTGTCTGCTATACGCATAGTGGACGCATTAACGGACACCTGTTTGGTGAAAGTTCTGTGCTACATAGAACCATTGGGCAAAATGAAATACTTTATTTAGCAAGAAAGTTAGACAAAGTAAGCTGCGACAAAGATACATGCCTACCAAGAAGTGCATCTGCAGGATTTGACTCATAGCTTAGCCGTGTGCGTCATGTAATTACTGATTACTACGTAATAATTGAACAACATACAACTTGTACTCGTTACTCAACGAACTAACGTCATGTTATTTGATTAAAATATGTTCTTGGTTTGAATATTTAAGTGAAATATGAAAAGTAGATATATTAAGAAACAGTGAATTCAAGATTAGGTAACCCATAGATCAGTAAAACAAGGTATAACTTTTTCGAAGTTCTGCTCTATTCTGCTGAAGTTTCACATAAGTTTGCGAAAGTAAATATCAGAGAAAGCCATAAAACTGCTTTAAAACCATGATCGATCATTTAGATTAGGTTCAAATAAACGAAATAACGTCTGCCTATTTCTGTTACATCTAAAAAGTATAAATATTATACAACTAGCTGTACCCGCGGCTTAGCTCACGTGGACTACAGAATGCCCGCGCGAATATTGCTCCCCCGCTCCCGGCTATTTTAAAGACAAAAATGCTTATTGTGGGTGTTCCTTAGAAGATAGACGTATACCCTCGCTAACTTTTTTTAAGGTGTTCTTTTAATATCTATAATTATGTAGTACATTAATTTGCTATATCTCTTATGGTTAACTCAGCGTAAGCCATTTAAGCGCCGAAATTGATTAACCATGACAATTTTTTTTAATTTGTGCAGAATCCTAATACTTCTTCAAAAATAAAAGTAGCCTAGGTTACTCTCTATAAAATCAGTTATCTACCAGTGAAAGTCCCGTCAAAATCGGTCCAACCGTTTCGGAGATTACCCGAAACAAACAGACAGACAGACAAAAATTTTAAAAATGGGTATTTGGTTATAGCTATCGTATATACTTTCATATGCATTTAGTAAAAAACTGTTATTTTGACATTACAAACAGACACTTCAATTTTATTAATTGTATAGGTGGTTGTTGGCTATCAACGAAAATATGCGACTAAATACATTTTTTTATCTTTAGTTGACAATAACACTGCTTCTTATGCATTTTCAACGGATACAAAACGATATATATTAATGTCATGAGGTAGGCGGACACACATCCAGAGTATAACTACATGAAAGTCACTATAAAGTATGTCACGGTCTAATTGAAACTCTGCTGGTGGCTGGGTAGTGAGGGCACGTTCCATACGACACAAGTATGTGTATAATTTTGACTTTAGACCGTTAGCTTTCTTCAATTTTAAGAGAAGTGCGAAAATGAGCGATACTTTTTAATTCAATTTAAGTTTTATCCATTTGTTTAAATTACAACCAAAGTTATTATATGATTGCATTTCCATTTAAATTACGTACTTATTCTTCATAATTAATGGTTCCCTATTCCCACTGGCGCATAATCGAAGTACTTTAAAAGTATATTGAGTTCTATGTCCATTAACTAACTTACAAATTCATATTAAAAAAATGCCGTGCGAATTCGTTCAACTCTGACGCGACGCGACGTGGCGAAAATAAGCGCGACATCGCGCGTTTTTACCCGAGAAAAATAACGGTTATGTTTTTCGAGCGTAATGTAACTATTCTATGTACTCGTATGCCTATTTCTTTGGCACGTTCTATATAGCCTAAACGGCTTGATGGATTATAGCATATGAGGTGTCGTTAGATTCGCCTAAATTGTGTGAGTGACATAGGCTATATATAATTTAAATACGACGTCTGGAAAAAGCAAAAATAGAAAAATATATTTAATTTCATTAATTGTTTTTATTGCAATTAGGTATTTTGTTTCCTTTTTAATCATTTCGCTTGTTATATTTTCTTTATACTTTGTACGTTAGTTATTGACATAATACGTATAACTGAATTTTGTAAGTATAACATGTAACGACTCACGACGCTTCGCATCGACTCTACACCAATGGGAATAGACCCTATGTACTTCAATAAAAATAAATAAATGTTAGTCAACGTAATAAATATAATTTAATTAATAATCAAAAGGAAGTAGTCGTCCTAGTTTAAAAAAAAAAATTATTCGTATAAAACTACTTAAAATTTATTACAATTTTCAAATGTATGTTTATGTATACAACAGGGCTATTGGTAATTCGACGAATTCCCGTTAGGATGTGATAGGGGTGACTATTTGCGGTAATTTTAACCCCCATATGCATTTTGCAAAAGTGAACAATTTTTGAGTTATTATGTTGTTTAGCTTTTTAAAAAAATAACACAAAAATTAAATATAAAAAAAAATATTTAAAAAAAAGCATTAATTTAAATATTATTTATTCTTCTCATTTATAAAAACGATTAAACACTGGTTATTTATCAATATTAAAACAACAATTATCGGTTCACAAAATGTAAAACGAAAAACGATATCATTTCAATATTTTTTGAGATTTTTTTCCACTAAAATGCATTAAAAACAAAGATAAAACGTGAGGAAACATAGCTTACAGATTATTTTAAAAACGTAACGTTTTCTTAGCTATCCAATAACGCATAACAACTAGGAACTTATTTTAAAGAAACTGAAAAAAAAAGATCACAAAGGAAGCAGGCAGAAACTCATATTCAAGCTAACCTTAAAATCGCATATCGACATATCAAAATACGCTTTTCTTCGTTTATCTTGACATAGAAAACGCCTTTTAATGCTCTGATAAACCTCGAGAAATTAGGGCTAGTATTTAAATTAAAAAATAAATTATCCCAATCCAGAAGGGGATCTTAGTATGAATTCTGAAAAACTTACTCTTTTCTTGCGTGGGTGTAGTTCCTCGTAGTCCATAGCGATGCCTTCGTCGCTGAACGAAGAGGAAACTGGCGGTGGGGAGGGCGTGCCGGAACGCCATGACGAACCAGAACTACTGCTTGCACCAGGCGACACCGAAGATCGGCCGCCCCATGCACCTGAATAAATCACCAAATTTTGTTAATTCTTATGTTTATAAGTCAACAAATGTGGGTCATCATATGCATTTAGGCTGCAAGTTAATTGCATAATTAAAGTTTGAATGCAGTTTTGGTATAGTTGACATAACTGCTTTGAAATTGCTAATCGACTGCGCGTCTACTGAGCTAAAAACTGAGTTTTTCACAAGCATGGAGCTAGCGTGCAGAAGTTAGAACTGCATTCTGACTGTAGGTGAATACTGTAGGGAAATAAAAAGCGTTTGTAATGACCCTAAGTAATAAAAGCCTACTTGCATTAGAGCTAATTAATATAAAATGTAGGCAGGTGTAGGTATTTATTTATAAGTAATTATTATTTATATTTGGTTATTAATTATTAAAATTAATATTTATAATAGTTGTTACGTATGGCAAGATAACTCTGGTGATAAATCCGACATAGTGCTCACTTTCGCGTAGCAACCATTCCGATTATTAAATACACATACGCATGGTCCACTCCTTCCTCCCAGGAGGAGGGGAACGTGCATATGAGTATATGTTAGTTAGTTCGAATTCTCGTAGGATTAGGGAATTAGTTAGATCGCGACCTTTTCGCATTCGCGACGACCGCCCGAGCCGAGGTTCGGCCACTCTGGCACCCTTGTGCGGGTCGTCACAAACTTTCGCGGCTGAGTGCCCTAAGCGCTCGCCCCCAAGTCCGGTGAAGCTGTAAAAGCCGCAGCGGCTCTGTTTTAGGATAGGGCCCCTAAGGCTAACAGTGTGGCCAGTACTAAAAAAAAAAAAACTTTCGCGTATCGAGTTTCGTGTTCATCCCAAGTGTATTCAGCCACCCAAAAGCTTTTGCTGTGTGATACTTCTCGTGATACTCGAGTGCAGAAAGCTAAAATTTATCTTTATTATTTGTTACTAATATATTAAATAAAATAAATTAATACTGCGAATCCTAACCCGACCAGTGCCATTGAATTTAGACTCCACAAAATATCAACATTGTCGCTCAATAAAAAGTGAGAGAAAGTGATATAATATTCATTGTTTAGGTTCATACTGCAAATTTCAAACAAAAAATAGTATATGATTAAAAAGTCGCTGGTGGAATTTCGATAATTGGGTGACCGCTGCTAGTATAAAAGTAAATTTAAAAGTCAAATTGCTCTGTTACAAATCAAATTAATGTTTCCTCTCCATCTTATTTAAATGGAGCACCTAACAATCTGCTTTGTTATTAGTATCCAATCAACTATATCTTTGTAAGTGGTTTTAGATTTTAAATTACATGTTGCAACTATTGCAAGTCTAAAATAATATTATTGTTCTTTCTTTTTGTAACTACTAACTAAACATGAGACGGAGTGGCCACGTGAATGAATTAAATGTAATAAATTGCGAAACGGAACTATAGCCAGCCACTTTCACTACAGAACAGCTATTTTCTTGCGGCACACATGCGCAGGCGCGTTTTAAATTCCTACCAGTGCATGGTATAAGATGAATCTTGAAGGCATATTATAAAGCAACCATAATATTTTTTATTGATGTTCAAGTACATTTCCGATTTTATGACATTGCATCATTAGTTATTATTGCTGTTTTAAACTAAATACATTTATAAAACAAACTATAAACACGAATATGTTCAATCAGATGTAATATTATGTACTATGCATTAATCATTTTGCTTAGAATTTTACCCATTAGTCTTTTGTTTAGCATAATGATGACAACGTAGGATGTAATTAGTCAGATATTTTTTTATTAATCGTTCTAGTAAAACATGAGAATATTTCGTACAAAGCTTATCATAAGAGCTGTGTTACACAAAATACCTGTCTAGACTATGTCTAGACAGAAGTCTAGACGTCATCCACGCTTTCCAGATTTTACACCGAATTCAACTAGTCCCTGAACCAAATCTTGTTAAAATAAATTCAAACTATTGTATGATGTGTACAATAATGTGTTATTATTTAACAATAATGTTAGACGGATATTAAAAATTTTTCATTGTATATAAATTTTATAGATAAATGAGAAAGTCGTTTGTTGGTAATGACAAATAATAGTTGAGGTCAAGTGCGGTATTATTCTATAGAAGCATCGTGTAAATCATACGTAGCATTGAGTAGTATGAACAGTAAAATGATGTAAGAAGTGATGTAAGCATGTTTACAAGAAATGGATGCGATGATAGCTCATTGGTTGCGTGTGAGATATCATAGGTGAGATTTGTATAAAAATTCTAAGCTTGTGGTGAACAATAAAATAATACCAATATGGTATAGACATTTTCACATACTCGTAAATTGAAAATCTATAGCCAAGCAATATAAGTGTTTAGTTATACTTGAGAATCAATGCTCTTTTTATATTTAGCATGTTACATGCTTCAACCACATCTTCACTTAACATCAGCTGTTATTTCTCAAAGATAGATTATAACAATAAAATTAAAAAATAGAATAGGCGGACTACCGCAGACGTTAATCAGTTTACGGCAACGAGGTCTGTTCCCGAGTCGGTTTTGTCAGTAGTTGTGTGTGACTTACTGGGGCGTGGTGAATTGGGAGAGCAGCTAAGCGACATGAGAACAAGGGCTGCGTTACACTCGTTCATCTGGTCATCACGTTCACCGTAGCCCAGATCGCAGGAGGTCGTCGGGCCACGTTTACGGGACCTGAAACAATCAGAAATAATTACAAATTCTTAGGTAATTTATGGTTGCTTAATTTACTTTGCGATTGACTTAACTGAGTTGTATAAAATTAAACGTGGCAAAGTGAGTCTGACCGATAACTTGGTTTTTGAAAAATAACTAATAAACTATCGTATCCATGGTGAATATATTACATTTTAGCTTCACTCAAAGCTAATACTCAAATATTCCTCATAAATGTCTATGGATACAATTAAAATATATTAGTTTTATTTGAATTACCAACTTATCGGTCATATCCACTTTGAGCATTTAATTTTATACGATTCAATTATAAGTATTATTAAAACAAATGAGGCACTAAAAATTTGTGGTTAAACAAGACAATTTTTTACATCAAAGGCAACCAACTTCAATGATTTTGAGGAGTATTCTGGTGTATCTTTGAAATCGATCGATAAAATATCATCGATAAAAATTGTCTTAGAATCCCGAGTCATGTTAATATTTCCGTCTCTGAAGGACTAGTGAATTTTTGTAGTCTGTTAAAAAAATAAGTAGTTTTAAAGAAAATTCAAACTATACACCGATCGAACAATGGGCCTTACAAACACACCTTTGAATACATTTTAGTCTTTCAATAAATAGTACTTAAGATTCATTACCAAAAATTAGGTTAGACGTATCCTTAAAATTCAGGTTGTAGTACAATATGTTGTTACCAGTGTTAATGAACGGGCTCGTGTTATGTCACAATCAACAAGTCTAGACTAGAGTGTTGACCTTTACACAGATATGAGATCAATTTAGTGGAGGCGCAGCGAGTGCGAGGGGCGGATAAACAGTTGCGTAACAGACGACCGAAAAATACTAGACGAACGAATCGTGTAAGGACTAAGGCTCTTGCTCCGACCGATCACCCTGCACCACCTTCTCAAGGAGGTTCATTCAACTCGACTTCGGTGAGTAATTGCTACGTCCGAACTCGGCAACCTGTCTGCGTATCTTTTCTGTTTTTAGTTGAGTAATTAACATGTTTATATTTAGTCATATTGCTTTTCATACAATATTTATATATATACTTCTTTTAAACTACCTGTGGATGCCATTACGCTTTTGTTATATTTGTTTTTATGTGAACTTATAATCTTTCCATACACTTATGCAGTAAAGCTGTGCCCCACGGTTTCACCCGTGTTAATTTTATCCAACTAACACCGCACCGCCAACACACCCGTGTATTGTAAATGTTCTTCCCGCAAGTAAAAATTATTTTAATTTTTCATTATCTCCTGAAGTATGTGTCTAAATAACATAATATCAAGCGCAAAATTTAACTTCATAAAATTGTCTTTATGATGAAGTAACTTTGGTTTACAAGGAGCTTAACTCTTGTCTAAAAATAATGCTTAAAAATCACTTTTTAATTTTTAACAAATCTTTGTCACTAAATACCTTATTATGGCTTAAGAATAAGAGATAAGCATATGCTATCGCAGCCTTTTTTTAGATATACTAAGGAACAATAATTTTTAGAACATTGTATTTCCGAATTATTAACGATTACGCCGGCGCGGCGTACGCATGATGGTGTGCAACAAGGCCTTCTAACTACCCCATTACGAGTGTAGCTGATGTCAGGTTTAATAAATAAATTGAAACAAAAAAAAAATTGTGATATATTGAATAACATCTGTTTTTACTTCATGCCAATGACTGCAATGACGCAAGGACAACCTATTAAGCAAATAAACGACACAGTATGCAAATATGTTTAATGCACTACCAACATTATTTGTGTTACATATTATATTTTCATTGAATGAAATTTAACAATTATAATTAACATTTAGATTTTTGAATATCTACTTATTAGTATGTAATGCTTAAAATGTTTGTATACATCTCTTATATATTTCAATTCTGTAAATACCAGCAGGTACCTTTTAAGGAACATTACGAGATGTAATTTAATATTAATCGCACCGCTAATGATTTATTTAATTATAATATGCACGTAAGGAGGTTTGCTAGTATTGTCCTTAGTTCGGCGGGAGGGCGTTCGATTGAAGGGCGCATCGCCGCGTCGCGTCGTCGTCGGCTCAGAGGGGTCGTAGGCTCTGTACAGTGACTCTCACAGGATCACCGACCTGCGTGCACTTTACTCATCTGAAATAAAAGCGACCTTTGCCCTCTTCGATCAAAGGTTTAACGACAACACATATTGAACTACGAAACTTTTTATTGATAAAATTATAATATTTCACTAATGTATTATGTCTAAATATATCTTCATAGAACTGATAAAATGACATAATTCGAACAAGTATAACATTGATACATACATCACGCCTCTAACCCAACGGGGTAACCAGAAACCACGTCCTTTCACTTGCTACGATCCTGGCATACATCTTTCGCTTCATCAACATTCATCAATCTTTTCTCGCACGCTCGACGGTTTATAACATTGATACTCTACAATAAATAAACAATAATGTAAATTCAAAACGGCCTCATTGAAAATAGTGTGGCAATTTTTATGAAAAAAAAAAATTATGCTTGGACTGTGTCGTTTGGTGTGACCGAGCATTGGCCGCTTACCAAGTAATCTAAATTTTATTTTACAAATTTTTCACGAACGAGCTGTGCTACTAAAAATATCAAGACGCTAATAAAGCGACCTACGAATGCACCCTAGATACAAGGTGTATTAACCTCACGCCGCGCGGCCACTCCGCCGCGCCGCGCCTGTACGACCTTCTATAAGGTTTAATAACCGATCCAAAATAAATGACAAATTATATAAATAAATTAAAAGGTGCATTGTAGATTATTTTGTCTTGGTTCATCGGCCTTGCTATAATAATGAATATTAATTTTAAATTCAAGAAGATACAACTTTAAAGGTGAATGTATGTTTTTGACGAACTCCAATCACAAACAATTTAAACAGGTAATGTATACGAGGTGAAAAAGATGATTATTTTACGAGTGTTTATGAAAGAGCGCAGCTAGGTGAAGTGTCGGTCGTTGGGTCGTTATCGGCCACACTGTGGTTCTCTGTGAGGTGACTTTACTTTTTGTCTGCGATAGTGTGAATATTTGTCGTTCAGATATTTTTCGATGATTGCTACGCTTTATACGTTTATACCGTCATACTCGTATGACGTATTTCATCTATGATGTAATAATATATACTAGGCGTGATTTTCATGCGTAATACTTAGTCGCTTCGGATTGATATGAAACATTTGATTATATTATTTCGTAATTTTTCGACCGTTTACAAATGATGTAAACATATCATTATGTAACTAATTAAATACACCTAATAATAGAATAATGTCATTTAACATATTTATTGAAATGATTTTAATACATTTTTTACATTTTGCCACGGTTGCTGCTTCGCGACGCGAGGCGGCTTAGCGCGGTGTAGCGACCGCGACATCGGCAGCTGTATATACATAAATGTTGTGCCTACTGTAGTACCTACACCTACACACAATACACTACACACGTATAATAACATTGAGACCGACCTTGTCGCCTGTTGCTGACTACCACGCGCACGTACCACTGATAGTGAATTTTTATAGCTGAAACAATATATCATGAACATTTTCCTTGACAAAATTATAAACAAATTGTTACGAAAATTGCAGTTTCCGTCATTGAACACCTAGAATCCTAAATTGTTCAAATAAACCTTTTTTAAGCTATTAAGGTCTGAAAGTAGCATTTTTGATTTATTGAGGTCTGAAAAGTGGCATTTTTATCACTCATCAAAATCTTAGACCATTAATACAGGTGACACAGAAATTTGAAATTTGGCATTAAAGTAGATCCAAAGGAAAAAATCAAATAATGCAATTTTGAACAAAACAATAATAATTTATTTACGGTGTTTCCATACTCTCACCACTAGGTGGCGTTGTGCCAAGTTAAGACCAAAATGAGCATCAACTACAGCTATGTTTTTATCTAAAGGTCTTACATTAGGTATAGTTTAAGTGATTTAGTTTGGAAACGCACTTTTAAGGGGTTGGAGACAGATTTTCAAATTGATGATGGTAGCTAGCCAAGGCAAGGCAAATATTTTTCTTCACCGAAAGCTCCGGGCGCTACGATGAACGCGGTTTGCGAACTCGCTACTACTGAGCCATCATCGCTGCAATTCGTATCAGCAGATTATAATAGATGTTGAATGAGTTATTTTATGATAATGTTTTATTAGCAGAAAATAAAACACTTCTGTCAAAACACAGTCATATATAACTATTATATCTTTTATGAATTTTAATGAAAAAAAATTATTTTAATGGTAACATGTTAAAACGACTTGTTGTTTTAATTTATTTTTTACATTTAAAAGTGGTACATGTGTGGTAAAATTATACTAGAAAAAGGTAAAAGATAATGAAATATCCAAAGCGTATAGAGATTACAACCAATTGGTTCACATAAGGAGTATTCAATACTCATAAAGGTTACAATGTAAGGTTCAAAAATAGCATGATAAGAGGTTTATAATGTGAAAGAAGATATTGTCATACGAATTGAGAAAGGGATTTGGGTTTGGTTTTGTTGAGAGAATGAACAACCGTCGAGCATGCATGAAAAGATTAATGAATGTTGAAGTCGCGAAAGATGTATGCCAGGATCGTAGGAAGTGGAGGGACGTGGTCTCAGCCTACCCCGATAGGAAATAGGCGTGATTTATTTATGAATGTAAAAATAATAGATTTATTGATACTAACTAAACAAACGCAATAACATAGGTCAGTCATCAACGTAGAGCCAGTTTTGTTGTTGTCTCTAACGTTACGTAACGATCGCTTCCTATACGAGTAAGTAGAGTCAATGTCGCATGATAATGAATTTGAAAAACAAACTGAAGACCTTCGATGTGTTTGTGTAAATTATCCGCTTCGCTGTAACAGCTAGGTCTATTATCATAGCGCGTGTGTTCGGACGAAGTTAATGGGTTTTTTGCATCGTTGACGTAGGTCGTGTAGAGGTGTTTTTGACTACTAAGAACGGATTAGCTACGATCAAGTGATTGAAAGCTCGGACTACAGTCATGCGAACGAAGGCTCAGTCTACGGTTAAGTAGAAAGGAAGTGAAAGCTAAGGCTCTTAAAGATTCGAACGGACGTCAATCGATGTGATATCCGAATCCTCATTATCGCTTCAAGTACCTACATATACAATGTATGTGTTATTGTTATCTATTAACAAAAAAGAATTGAGAGTAATAGATAGTAATAGTAATGCAATTATTACGTTGTAATGAGACTATTTGTCAATTTTTACTATAATAATTGGTTCATTCATTTTATTTTCGCGAAGAACCATAAGTCTTAATATGATAAAAGGTTATGGGAAAATGAAGGTTAATTATTTAGCTTTATTCGATTTACTTCTTACAATATTACAAAGGTCGAGGTGACCTCCGAGTTTAGAAATATATATGCTTGTATTTGTTAAGCCGCACCGCGGCGCTTGAAGAATTAACTGCTTCGTAATGTACTTGCTATTAGTGTTTTACTATGACATAATAACGCCTGACTTTAACAAAGCAATTGTTTTGTGAACAGTTTTTGTTAAAATCAAAGTGGAATATCCTGCCTGCAGGTAGGTCGATCGAAAGTCACCTCAAAGGTCAATATACCGGATGACTGATCGTGTTCCTGGTATAATACACGTCATACATCCTTGTTAAACTTTATATACACATTTATAAACGTACCATTTTAAAATTGAAAAGTATCACGTGATAATAAATATTTATTGCAACGCATAATCCGCCGGTTAATTATAAATTAGATTGCGTAATATTGAATATATTATTGTAATACTTTCCCATGATAGAGCGGGCATGAGGCGCCGCGCCGCGTCGCTCCGGCACCTGCCAAATGAGATAACGGGCCTTCATAACGCGAACGAAAGTAAAGGTACCCAATGAGAAAGTGCCGCTACTGGCGCACCACGGCCCCTCCTCCTACTGGCCGTGCGACTCTTTGCATGTTGCGCAAGCGCAAGCGGAATCCAAGCTAACGTCGTTTTATTATGTATGTCTATCTTACATTCTTTTATGTACAGCAAAGCTTTACTTAACTTTTGCATAATTTGTTTTTGTAAATTAAATAACGAACTGTAAGAGAAGCTTATAGCTTTAAACTAGATTTTTAACTTTTTGGTGCCCAAGTCTTTTTCTTCTAAAGTGCCTAATTTCCCATATCTTTTGGGGTTGGCCCTCCAAGTTATAATGCGCCACTTTTGGTGTATTGTGTCTAATTGTGTCATTTCTGTCTATAATAAGCCCATCATCAGCATGTATCTCCTAATTGTTCTCAACCAAGTGGTTGTTGGTTAAACTCAACTTCTTTTAGGATCTTATTTTATACATAACGGATCGTGTCATATGGTTTACATCACGACACATAGCATTACCATACCAGCGCATACGATTTGTGGTAATTTTGTCATAAATTTTTCCAACTTTAAATGTTTCCAGAATGTGCTCACTCTTGACTACATCGTTAAGAGTAAATCCCTCGGTCCATCACAGCATTCATATTTATTTTACGTGAAGATTCTGTTCATCAGATTTCCGCATGGCTGCACTCAGATTAGTAAAGAAGTGCTGGCTTTATTGCCCTTTCGTATACATTTCCTTTAATCTCCATATACAATTTTTGATCACAGATAACCCCGGTCAAGAATCTCCATTTTAGCCTTTCCCGTATTTATACGGTTTTCGATGTCTTTGACAATGGGTGTAACTGGTGTTCATATAAGTGGCCCTAAATAATTAAGCTTGTCATACTTTTATGGACGTTTTCTTCAATATTTCAATGGAATGGGCCTTACATAGGTCGTATCCATAAGACCGACGTACTGCGATATGGGCTGGCACGGTCATCCGGCCATGATATCCAAACGATTCATTAACATACAACAGTTAATAGATGACAATAGTGTTACCAGTTTAGACTTTGAAAGTGTTGAAAAATGTATCCGCCCATCAACCTAGTACAGCGCAACACGACGCAACGCCATGGGCGAAGCGAACGCGTGGTGTCAATGACGAAATCATATGACCTGTTCAATGATAATGAAACTAAAACCTGTCCAAATTGTTGTACCTATATGTATAGTTGTTGTACTTATATCAAATATAAATTAAGCAAAATAGCTACTGATTATTGTGTTTGTTATATCACTACAGTTATACTTTATTATTCTCATATTCCTTTACGTTAAATTATATATTTATGAACTGTATAATTGTTTGAATACTGACATGTGTATTTGATGTAATACTTTTTAATACAGTTTTACATTTGAATTCAGTTATCTCTAATAGTTTTATTACCTGCGGAAATTTATGTAATTTTGTAGAATTTGGATATGCTCCGATGGGGCTGGCATACACAAATTGTAAAAGCCCCATAAATAAAGAGATAAAAAACAACAAAATATAACAATAGAGTCTTTATCAAATATTAGTTATAAAAAAATTGTTGTTACAGATGAATTTTTCCTTCGATATATTCACAAAACTGCTTAATTTTGAATTACTCTCAAAGTAACATATTTAAATCTTTACTTCAATGTTTAAATCTGCGAAAATACCGTTGAATTGGCTTCGCTCAGTATTGGCGTGTTCGAGCGAATGGAGCTGTTGATAGTTGCGACATCAAAATGCGGGTCATATTGCTGTCCTACTGCCCGACTAAGGATGTTGAGAACGGGGTATTTTGATACCATGGTAACAATTTTAAAATTATTTTCATCAACTAAAGAATGTTACGTATTCACTGTCATGGTTATATCTAGTATGTACCTGTTTTTACACTTGAAAAATGATCAAAAATACGTTTATATAAGGTAATTGAATTATTTTCTTTAGAGTGAAAGATAATAAAATAATAAGATAATATAATAAAAAAATGTCTAATACACCTCCGAAAGCCAAAGCTCTGTCTTAAAAATCATTTCAAAAAGATAGAAGATCACACGACAGACGAAGAGAAAGGGTGCAAAATTATTAATATTAAAGTTGAAATTAAATTAATTGACGTTAATAGCCGAGACCGAGACCTTACTGACAATGTCAATAGCTCATTGTCGTTAAAACTAGGCATCACTAATGCGTTATAACGCATAATATTACTCTAATTAAACGTTGGATCATAATGGCTACAGCGTTTATATAATATATCATTGTAAATGTGACTGTATGAGATATTTTTCTAGTGTGTGTGTGTGTACTGTTCCATTTCGAAACTGGGTCACTATGCCACACGGCGCCGGGGCCGCGCCAAGTACCGAACGAATGCGACGCCATCTTTAAAAATTTGTTGATTCATGATTCCAATGATATCTATCTAATTTCGTTATTCTGCTGGTTTGGAGCTTTATAGCAATTCGACAAATCATCACTGTTACGTCTTAAATAACCGTGAGTTACAAACGGATGGCAACTAAAAGAAAACAAGTGTTGTTACAACTTTCACTTTGCCATGGGTCTCAGAGTCCCGTGGTTTCGAAATTAGTTTCAATCACGAAATTGTATTTCTAAGTTATTGTTGAAAAATAAATATTAAACAAAATAGATTATCTGTCTATGAATCCCAAATGAAATAGGTAACATTAGTTAAGCATATCCTGTTGCGATGTAGAGTCGCTTTAAGGAATATGCTATCTCATTATTACTTAAGGCGTTGTTCAAACAGGTTTTATGCAATCACAGGCTTAAACTACCTCGCTGTTAAATACCAACCAATGGCTTTAAACTTTAAGGCAATAAATATACTCATATTTCTTAGTGTTTGTCGACTATGACCTTCTGTTCGGTAAAACTTATAAGTTTCGGAGCAATAAATTTTCACAGATATTGCAATGTTTGGATACAAATTTTTTGTTTACTATCTCTAAATTGACACAATTGCGTTGCTTCAACAGAACTAAGGGAATTTGTTATGATATAAACCACAATCTTACATCGATCTGAAAGTAGAATGCCTGGTTATACTTTCCTATAATATACTCCTTTGAATGTTTGGTTCGTTCTTGTTGTGAAATTTGGTCCGCGAGCGGAGGCCTCGCCTCTCACCGCGATCATGATGAAAAGTGAAACTGCGGTGTCGACGAGCGTTACGTTGCGGCACAACCATTTGTTACCGTTTGTTCCGGTTACGCTGCACCACATTATAATGTCCTCTTACACGGACTACGAGTCAAGAAAGTGATATACTCCACATAAAATGTAAGTAAATTGTATCACTGCAAATACGGAATACCAAAGCAGATACATTTTTAAAACTTAATGTTTAGACATTGATTATTTTTTACAAATTAATTACTTAGTTATCTTTTTAGTTAGAGTAAAAATTAATACATAGGCGGTTTATCAGTCAATTATCTAATGTATTAGAATTTTATAATCGGTTTAACAATGTTCCATTGTCTGTCCCTGCTAGAATCGTGGCGAGGTCCGAAGTGCGGGAGGTGCGCTCATGGCGCAGAATGTAGGCAAGTGTGACAAGGACACACCCGTACTCTGCACTAACACTTCCATCTAGTTTCTAACGTGCTCGGTGCGCATTTCGCAATACTCGCTCGCGCCTAGCCCCAGTTTGCCCATGCACTGTATGCTCTAACGAATACACGATTACCCACGTAAAAGGTAAATCCTAATACTGAATTTTATTATTTTCCAGAATTAATTAAACTCTTTGAAAATTTCCGGTCATTTTATTTTAAAGTGCAAAACATTGCTAACAAAAAATATACAGTTTTACAGTCGTATAGATAAACATGTTGTACATTACCTTGTAGATATTCTAAACGACGACCTAATTCCTGTTGAATTGATATGACAAACCAGTTCGCAAAATCCAGATAAAGGAGATTTTGCAACGCGGCGAGCGGGCATTAGAAATGCGCGGCCTTCCTCGGAGCTCGCGGCGAGGTGAGCCACTAGCTCAAGGCGAAATATCATTGATTTGTTAATTACCCACCCTGTTCTCTTAGATTTACAAGTTTGATTGACCGCTCTTCATTTCGATTATTTAATTTTATAGAGTTTTGCTGTATTATCAACATTGCGAGTTTTACTAGTAACCTTTTTACTTAAATTTACACGTACATAATATAACGAGTTTGGCCCATTTTTGGGTAACGTCAGATTCGACTTACCCTTGCATATGATGGGCAGGCACTTCAATGGTAGCGGATGCACGGCGTCTATCGCCAGCCATGTCAGCAAGCCTTGCAAAGTCGGTATCAACATCCGCCAGCCTTGCAGATTTACGTGATTCCAATAATCTAATTTCATCCAATCTTTTCTTCAAATCAATTGGCATCTAGAAAAAAGGTACATCAAATAAATGACAGTGAAAATCGTATAAAAAACACACGGATAGCGACTTTACTTTATGCTATGTATTGAGTATTGATGAAGATTTACATATATAATTATGTCCTGTCATATGTTTTTTTAATAGTCAATATCTTTACAATGTATTGTAGAGAATATATACTGGAAATTCGTGACTCATTACTGAAAAACCCATTAGAAAGACATATAGTGTACTATCAATATGAACAAGGTTATCCTTATTGCAAATATTTCGTGAAACCTTGACAGCATTATTTACTCTTTTTTTCATATTCGGCACGGTATTGAGTTTAATGCATTTTTACATAAATGTACATGATAATAAAATTCAATGCAGCAATAGGCGTGTATCACGAGATCAATATAGGTGACCTTCGAACTGTCCGTGGTTGGGCGGGCGTGACGTCATTACCCAGTGGAAATGGAGCGAAATGCAGGCCGTGTCACGGACTCGACTTCTTTACTTAATATACTCGTATATACTCAGAGTCAGTTTTGTAATCACCTTGATTTCTAGTATTTTTTTATGTTTTAATTATAAATTTTCATATAGCGTCGTAGTGTAATTTAGAATTATTTTGCATTAATATACTTCTTATTTCTAGTAATATTTAAATTTATAGATAATGGTTGCGAACGCTCGCAACTTAGAACAGGAAACATACCGGTAAATAGTTGAGTAGAGGTAAACGGGTTCTCGTACGGTGTGTGATTCTCATGTCGTTCATATTTGTTGCCTAGTTACACGATTATATACAGCGAGCGCTGAGCGGTAACAGTGCTTTTCCGCATAACTTATATGTTTTTTAAAGGTCAGGTATAGTTAATTATAACTTTATAAAATCCTACTGAATGTATAAATTCTATTTAGTGGTTTATTCGCTGCATTTGATATGAAATTAGTTATATGTCACTGAAAATCTTCAATATTCTTGCAACAGCGTGTTTAATTAATTTTCTTTTTGTTTCAGGCATAATTAATCATTACCTAACATGATATAGAAAGTGAAATTTTAATATCAATCACAAGTAAGTATGATGCGTTAATAAGTTAAAAGTCGTAATGGCATAGTTGTTTCAATCGCGGTCAGAATCTCGGTTGATTTGTGCAAACGAGCGATTAACATTGGTTTGTTTTAGTGATTGGCTTCCTTCTACGTGGACGCGTTGCGTGATTGACGAGTTACCGTATATATTGTGTACTTACGTTTGCCTCAGTTAGTGTACCGGTAACCTTGAATTATTTAGCAATAGTTGAAGGTGACAAATGTTTATGAGTAAACAATGCGAACTTGTGTTTACATCCGACCGTGGCGCGCCGCACCACATGATTTCACTTAATAAACCAATTTAACATCACATGTAATAGGGCACGACGCGACGTATCATTTCCAAATTTTCGAAATATGTAAATTCCTTAATCGTGTTTACAACCGTAAAATAGTAATAGGCAGCGTTTAACCCCGTTTACCAGTGTCTGCGATAACCGATACACTAAAATAATTAGAATTTATCGCTAATATTGACTTTAATGTAGTGTATAATTGCTTTTATTTCCTAAAGAAATATATATAGAAACTATAGTCCTGTAAGTTGCGAAATATGATTTGTCAAGTTAGCTCTTAATTAATATTGGGTTACGTGACAAAGGATATTGAAGTAATTTCAAGTCATTTGTATTTTAAAATTAATTACTATTAAAATTAGGTTCCGTTATTTTGGCGAGTGACCACATAATACTTTCACTTTTATATGATTTTGTGCGAGTCTCTTCTACGCGTGTCGCTCACATCGCTTTGTAATCTTCGAGAGAAGAGAGATACGTTTATATTAACGTAGTGATCTCTCACTCACACCACAACGATGAAAGTAATTTCAACAAAATTTTATTTGACACACAAAACACATTCTATGCTTTTTTAAAGATTTCTAAATTCAGTGTTTCATTGCGATGCGGATTTGGGAACTAGTTAAATAAAGGATATCCTGCTATAATTTTAGTAAAATATTTTTGCCGATTTACAAAAACATACCTACATTTCTTTTAAAATAATAATTATACCATTATAATGAAAACCGTATGTCTAAAAATATTTTGATAACTTATATTAAGATGTAAGTTATAAGTGTTTAGAGCATTGATTTCACAGTTACTTGCAAAATACAATAATTAAGATATGAGTAATTTTTTTTTGTGGATGTAAGAATTATCATGCAATGATTGCCGAGTCACGATGTATTTTTTGTGAAGGTCAATTAAGTAAATACCTCTATAGTTGCGTCGGTTGCAGTTCCGTTAGCTCTAGCGTCTATCGTTAGTTTCTCGGGTCGCGCTTGCCAACACGTTATGTAAAAAGTGACAACTCTTGCACAATTGCTTTATTCGATGGCGAAACATTCGCTTTGAAATGTCAGTGAAAGTCACCGGCTGACTTTGCATGCTGCGATAGAGTGGAGCTTCTGTGAGATTAAAAGAATCTTTGATTGATTTTCCGAATAATTAACTAGGTATGCTGTATGCGTTCTTCAATGTCTCTCTTTTGGTTATTTTGGATGCTTTGATATTTTCATTATCAAGATTATTAAATAAAAACAAATTGCTTGCTGAAGATTTTTAAATTATAATATAGACTAGTTATGGCGGACCTACCTCGTCAGCCTCAGCTGAGCGATAAAAACGTACCCTGTGTCCTATACCATGACATAATTGACTTCTATGTCAAATTTTATTAGAATCTGTTTAGCCGTTTGAGGGTGAGATGGACAAATATTCCAACAAACGTATACTTTCACATTTATAATATTAATATATCTTACTTATTAGATTTATTATTAGCAAACCAAATATGACGTAAAAATATTGCCTGTTTCTCTGTAAGAAATTATTTAACTTAATAATGCTGATGTTGTTGACTTATAATTCACACATGTACACTAGTTTTATAAATATAATAAAATCAGGATTATTTTTAATTTTAAAATTTCGGATGATAGTAATGATATAACAAACTTGTTTTCCATTAAATTCGTTTAACTCCTTTGACGAACATGTACAATATAATCCACACTAATATTATGAATGCGAAAGTAACTCATGTCTATCTGTCCTTCTGTCTTCTACGTTTTCACGCCTAAACCGATTTTTGAACAAGAATCAATTTTGTGAATTTTGGTATAGAGATAGATTGGACCTTGGAAAAGGACATAGGCTACTTTTTGTAGCGAAAATAAAACTTAAAGGAATGAGAATAGGAGATGAAAGTTTGTACGAAGAAAATATTCCTATATTTGTATCACACCAAAATGCGCATGTGCAGAATTGGTGAAATGACATCGGTTCCCACGCCAACTGAATTGTTGATTTATTGAAATTGATATACCTACCTTAGATTGAAAGAATAATATAGACACCGCGGATAGTAAAAACTTTTAAAGTTTTTAAACTAACTACGCAGTACGGCAAAATTACGGGTTTATTTTATGATTGAAACGTAACGTGCACTGTTGACCGTGGCTCGCGAACATAGCGGGCGAAATGGAATTCTAAAAACCATTGCTATTTGGTATTACTTTTAGGTGGCTTCACTCGCGCGTTGTAAACGTGGAGTCTATATATAGACTAAACAATATGCCTTTTGTAAATTATCTGGATTATACAGTTTTGCTACAAGAGAATTCTTTCATTGTGTTATTTCACATGTGGTGAAAATAAACTTGTAGGGATGAAAGTTTGTATGAAGAACCCATCATGTCTCAAATTAGGGACATCAAAATTTATATTTATGCTTTTGGTATGAAATAAAAGGTGTTTCACGTTTTTCAAATAAATCTTCTCGCAAGCCGATACAATAAGGAATGATTTTTATTATATTTGAAGTTTTATTGCAACGGTTAATCTGTTGGATACATATTGGCATATAATTACAATACTATATACACAGTGATAAACATATCTGTGATTTTATTTTGGTTTGTCGTGTTCCGAAATCATTCGGTGCATAATAATATGCAGTATTATAGCGGTGTGGTAGGGATCGCGACCACCATAGACATGGTAATAAGCCCATCTATATTTTTCTTGGTTTGTCATGTTCCGAGATCGGTCTGTGTATATCCAATAATACGCAGACGAAGTCGTGGGTACCAGATAGTATAGATATAAAGTTACCTGTAATTTGTTTATTAGAAATATTTAAATTTTACCATTGTAAAATCTTTTATTAATTTAATTAATTATGCAGAATTTTGATCGACCAAATCCATATTTAAAAAGCACATAAACAAAATTCTACAAATAATGAGTGAACGAAGTTCACGGTCATCAACGTCCATTGTGGTGTATTGCGGCAATTGTGGCCTGTTATGTCCTCAAGCGTTAAGCATGCATAGTTGTCAATGTTAGCGCTAATAAGTAAGTTCCGGTGTAAAAAGTGATAATTACATAGTAATTAATTAAAATAAAACCAGATAAAAACCCATTGATTTGTCAATTATTAAGGCAGCCTATTTAACTTATTACCGATTGAAATTTTTAAAACGTTTCGTAAAGCATAAAGATTGGAAATGAAGGCGTTATTATGACGTGTATTAAGGAAACGTATCATTCCCTTCGTTCCCGTTCCCTCTGCAATGAAACGACTCGCGCGCCACCTATTGTAAACTGATTGTATTAATACAGAACATTCGTGGGTGTGCACCAGCGTTGCCGGATTATTTTTCTCGCAACGAAAGCGGGACATGTAATAAAATCAGTAGCCCTAAAAAATGTTTTCTTTGCGTTGCAGCGTTGAGTAAAAATTGTTGTTGTAAAAATTATGAGATGGCTTGTCCCGCGCGGAACATTAAATTTTGTGCTAAAAATCAGCTCGTATCGCCAAAATCGGGACGTCTGGGAACGCTGATGTGCACACAACAACTCATCAAAGATTCATCGTAGTCAGAAGAATGGTTTAGGAACACATAGAGTACGAAATATTTTGATTAAGATTTCTCCTGAATGTGGTGCTAGTCAAGTGCTACTTACTTGGGCAGGTATTTTGTATAATCCAGTGCTAATTGTAGCTTTGTAGCTGTTTATGGGA
Source organism: Saturnia japonica (assembly GCA_033032175.1). NCBI lineage: Eukaryota > Metazoa > Arthropoda > Insecta > Lepidoptera > Saturniidae > Saturnia > Saturnia japonica. The sequence goes on from CM065307.1 coordinate 10,354,982, forward strand.
TGATAGTCGATTAGGTACGCTGAGTCATCTACATATCCCTATAAAGTATAACACATAACCATAGAAATAGACAGGCTTCATGGCGCAGTGGTAGTAAGCCCTACTATTGAGCGGAGAGGTCGCGGGTTCGATCCCCGCCCATGACTGATGTTTGTGTGATTAGCATAATTGTCAGTTGTGTCTAGGTGTTGAATATATTCATATATTATATTATATATTTATATATATATATATCATCAGCTGTTTGTTACCATAATACAAGCTTTGCTTAGTTTAGAATTAATCGGCCTTTTGTACTATTGTGAAAAATGTGCGACAGTTTTACAGACATGTTTTTTTTACTTGAAAATAATGTAGTTGGATGAATTACAGGCAATTATAATAAAAAAAACAGTTACTAATAAAGTAATAATAGTCATAACATATATTATAATGTACTTGCAAAAAGTTTGTGATAAATTATTATTGTGCTTTTTAACTAGGTATTCATTTTGTCAAGTGTATTTCACTTTTATCATTTATGTGTAATTATTTTATTAAAGGAATATTCAAAAGGAAAGTTTATATTTATTCTTTCTTATAATACCGAATGAGTGTATAATGAATTGTTTAATTTGATTGTCGGGTGCTCTTAGTGAGTGGTTGCGAAAACTTTGTTCGCTCTACTGCTCATCGATGTTACCGCTGCGCAAAACGGATTATCCGTGCTGGTAACGCCACGCCGCGCCTCCTCTGTGTTGAAATACTACGTTAATTTCAAATGTTTCACTTGAAAATTATTCTTCTATCGTTTCTGATTGGTGACATAATTTTTTACAGTAGGGTTATAGGTACAGATATTTCATTATGACTTTTACACGTTAGATAGGAATTAATCGCCTTAAAGAGAAGAAATAACAGTCGATATCTACGGGAAACGGTCTTTTATAGATTGTTCAATTTGCCAGCAACAAGTATGACACACATCGAATCATGAAATAAAGGTGACACAAGCAGCTGGCTAACAATATATCTATTAGCTCTTCAGCTACAAGAAAAGAAGATATTATTATAATATTGAGTTTAATTGCATAAAGCAGGAAAACCTAATACAATAAACGAAATATAAAATCAAACAAAAACGTTTTGTTGAATCTGGTTTTGTTGAATCGGTACTTCGTGGAATTTTACAATATTTTTCAAAGTTAATTTAGTTTTACCTACTATAATTATTTTATTTGGGCTTAATATTTAAAAAAAAAACTACAATGAACACAGTAACTTACTTACTTTAAAAATATGCGTTAAAGTTTAATTACTATAATAAGTCAGGAAGCAAATTTGATTTAGCTCGTGTATAATATTATTCATAGTGTATCGTCATGTTAGTCTGAAAATATAGATGGATATACACATTATTGTAATGATTATCCTGAAATGCATCCCACCCGTATGAGTCACTATAATGAGTTGTTCACAGTATCAAGGTCACGACCCGGTGAACCTCGGCTATCGTCATTTTTTCGTTTATCGTACTACAAAACGTAGTTTTAGCGAAGCATAGATAAATAGCATCACTAAATTAGTACAGAGAGAGAGGTAAACTACTACGGGACAGGAAAAGTTTGAGCGTTTTACCTGCTGAGATGCTTGGGACCTTTAAATTTTCAATATGAAATGTAAGGATAATTCTGTCTTATCATCGATATCATAAGTAAAATATACTTAAGAATAGTTTAAGAAGAACATTGAAAAGTGAATAAATAATGGTCTGCGAATTGACGAGACCAAAATGGAGTGGTAAGATCGTGAGGATCGGCATGAGCGAGAAAAAGTCTTTACTAGCAGTGGGTCAATGTGGGTTAAATGGATGGGGATAGATGGAATTGACCAAAAGTTTGCTATTATATCCCGTCAGCGATATTTTCAAGGCCATGCTCCGTACATTCACCTGTTTCTTTACTCGCAGTAGCCAATTTAAGTGAAATCGAGTGGCGTTGTGACTTTGGCCCAGCAAGAGCTGCAGCATCGTATATAATAAGTATAGTGCATCACATGCTGGTGGAGCTCTGGTTTGTGTGTCCGAGAAGTTATTTGCCATACTCGCCGATGATCGAAATTAAATTGTTTTTATTTGTTTAGTCTTAAGTATTTATTTCGTTATTGTTTCCTATTTAAACCAGAGAAGTTTGAGTTAAACATCCTATTTTCATTAATTCAGCTCAGGAGAAATTTTAAAATACATGTACCATATTCATAAGATCCATTAACTTCTGTATAGACAATAAATGCGGTCTGGTACTTCAACGAATCAGTAACCAATCAAAGATATTGTAAAAGAATAATTAATTAACTTGATTAGAAGATATTAAAGAGATCAAGTGTTTATTCAAGTGAAAGTACTTTTACTACATTAATGCTACATTGTTTAGTGCGCCGCGAGGTGGCATTGACTGCTAACGAGTCAACGGTTGGTAGCAACGTCTCTACTAATAGTCGACACCAGTTATTGTGACGTATGTTTGATTCAGAGAGCTTGCCATCGGACAAATGTATTTGGATGATTATCCGTCCACTGGAATGTAGATGCAACCACTTGCTACAAATACTTTTACTGTCATTAACCTCAATAGAAATCTTTTAACATGTACACACATATGCACGTGCCCTCTAGTCAGTAACAATGCCATATTTCATGCTTAAATAGCATAATTCACGATTAAATTATCGGACCGTGAAGTACGAAAGGCATTTACTGAAAATTGGTATAGATCTAAATGAATTGATCTAAACGCTAAAGACTTATGTAACAATGACTTTACTATTAAGATTTTGTTATGTAATTATTTTTTGAAAGTCAAACTCTATTCATTTTAGTGTTGAGTATATCTATACTTTATAATACAGTATTATATTATAAAGAAAGAGTGCGAATTTTGTTTGTGTATATGTAGAGAGTAGTCTCTGGAACCACCAGTCAGTCACTGTAGGCAAAAACGAGAAATGAGAACGACGATATGCTCCACATGTGTGTTGGCTTCGCGGTTGAGAGTTGGTGAAATAAATTTTTCATGAGTGATACCATGGGGTACAGCAGGTCGTTTAATAAAGAGAATATTAACCATGGAGGCAAGTGGTTAATCATTATCAATAATATGTACGGTCATATCAAAACCACCCAAATTAACATTGCTAGACCAAACCAATTAAGTATTAAATAGTTAACAATAAGGTATAATATGAGAATCTCAGTTATATTACATGTTAATAATAATAGTCGTGGTGGTCTAGTGGTTTTGACCAGCGGAATATCGATTCGATGTCCGCAGGTTCGAACCCCGACATGTACCAATGAATTTTTCGGAATTCGCGTACATTTATTACTTCATATTGTTAACACTATCGGCTGACGGTTAAGGAAAATATCGTGAGGAAACCGGAACGCTTGAGAAATGTTCTTGTAGTAGCACTGTATGTGGGTAAAATATAGAACTGTTGATTTCTCGGTGTTTGAAATCGCCAATATGTCGTGGGCTGGCTTGTTGATTAAGCCTTTGCCCCTTCCCTTTGGAAAGAGGCCTTTGCCCAGCAATGGGACTCAAACAGGCAAGTATTATTATTATATTTATTATTACTCCGAATAAATTAATATTCTTATATAAAATAAAACAAAAATATTTAATATAAAAGTGTAATAGTTGTCGAATCCAATATAAGGATATAAAGACGCATTATCGGTCGATGAGGACAGCTCGGAGCTGTCAGGACAATGCCCTTAGAATCCATTACCTTGTGGCAGAGAAAACAACGTATGCCGGATACGATGACCGATAATAAGTAATACTTTGAATTTATCAGCATGTTGATGGAAGAAACAGTAGAACGGTTGGTTACCTGTTCATTATTTTAGTGTAATATTTAGGTTATAAAAAGTTAAAATGAAACTTGTATCATGTATGCCTACTAACTACTTGTACTGAAATACTTCTTATTTTATATCCGTTTAGTACTTATGTTTTTATGTTTGCTGAGATTAAACGTCTAATAATAGGAGGCGGTTTAAAACATAATGATATTAAACATGTAATGGCGCTTTTGGATGGGAATAAAATCGTTCTAAAAGGACGTCATGATGTGACATTTCATTAAAAAAATATAAATAAATAAACATTGATATTTTATTTTACAAATAATATCTACCAGTATTTTTTTTTTTTAATTATTATCATATTTCAATATAAAAATATGATTTGGTACATTTAGATGTTTTAGATCTGCTAAGCGTCCTATGATGCCTCACATTTTAAAATTATTTTTTACACTGTATTACTGCTTAATGGAATAATTACTTTTATGACTATCATGTTGACGTCAGCGAATTGGTTTACTTTATCGCTGATAAACTTTTTATTTTTATTCTACTTGTTTATTTATTTATTATGTAGTTAAAGCCACACAATTAATCAGAAAAATATAACGTACATGCAGTGGTCGTATAGGATAAACAAAAGGTAAGAGAGTCCTACATAAGGTATATACATACACTATACTTGTAAATCAGTGATCTTCCGTTTTTTATAAATAGTAAATTAACCGACGAACGTATTAATTTAGAGAAAATAAAATCTATATATTGTTAATACGTGAGGAGAAAACTTCGGACTCCTTTTTAAGCATATTGCGCGCACGGAGAACCATGAGATTTGGCATGGTTAAAGTTTATATGGAGAAGGAGTGGAGGAAGCTAAAATTTATATGTAATAATATTATGTATTACAAATACAGGAAAACTGAATAAAATAATACTGCAAATACTACACCGACAAGTGCCATTGAACTTAGACCCCCTAAAACATTGACATTGACACTCAGTGAAAAGTGACAGCAACTGATATAAAATTAATCAATTCGTATCATATACGTTCATACTGCAAGTATAAAATAAATAATCCATACTAATATTATAAATGCGAAAGTAACTCTGTCTACCTTTGGAAAGGACATAGGCTACTTTTTGTAGCACAAATAAAATTTTAAGGGGTAATAAGGGATGAATGTTTGTAAGAAGAAAATATGGGAACACCGATGCACAGGTGCGGTAAAGGTGATATGACATCGGCTTCCACGCCAACTGATTTGTTGATTTATTGACATTGATATACTTTAGATAAAAGAATAAAAGAGATATCGCACATAGTGCAAACTTTTTAAGTTTTATTGGGACGGTTAATGTGTTGAATTCATATCGTCATATAATTACAATACCATACACACAGTGATAAACCCATCTATGATTTGTTTCGAAATCAACCGGTGTATATGTAGTAATAATATAGCGGGGGTGTAGGGATCGCGACCACCATACACATAGTGACAAACCCATCAATGATGTTCTTATGGTTTGTCGTGTTCCGAGATCGATGACGATTTTTGATGACAGATCTATGAAAATTGGTATTTAGAAATTCAGGTATTAATGGGTCATAATTCAACTATGACGCGAGTGAAGCCGCAGGCAAGGCATTAGTAAACATATAAGTGTTTAAAACAATAATATAAAAAAAAATCTGTACCCGTATTGACGAAGAAATCAGTGAATATACATAAAAGGATTAAAAATGCACATAGTTGAACATAAAACCTCCTTTTTGAAGTTGTTTAAAAATACTTGGAAACACTTAAACAAGAATTTCGGTGACCAACTTGTCTCATAAATTTAAATGTTTCAATTACATATTATTATATAATGAGAAACTATTATTTATTATTAATTTAAATAATTGATCAATACTTCTCGGCTATCCATACCTTTTCGAATAACAATTTACAAAACTGTAGTTTATTTATAAAACCGAGTTAAATGTAAATAAACCTGTTTAGGATGATAACAGCTAAGACTGTGCCTATTGTATTGTCAGTACTCCAGTGTTAGAGCTATTGACCTATTTATTGGAACACGATGGCTTGTCGACAAATGAATTGTTTATGCATGCATGTCTACGTGACTCCAACTGCAGCCTCACTGAATAACTAATCATAGAATAACCAACGTTTATATGTTACGAGTACTTTCTATTGAAGGTATCCTGTCGAGAATTTTTTACCCAGTACGCTTGTAGTGTACAAATTACCGGTGCATTTATTTTTTGAATAAGAAATGTAGGACACAGAGAAATTTCTTAGGAGATTTATCTCTACTTGGGGCAGTCCGTTCGTTGGAATACCTCATCTTGTATTCCTGTGGTAAGTAGGATTTCCATAGCTCTTTGGGGTAGGGGGATTAAAGTTCAGCAACACACGGTAATACTAGCGTCCATAGGCTGCAGTAGCCGCTTATCATCAGGCAGGCCGTATACTTGTTTGCCACCTTTGTTGTATATCAAAAAGGAACCGTTTTCCGAAATAATAATAAATAGCGTTTAAGAAGCTGGTTGATAATTTGAAATTTGTATGCCTTATATGATATTTTTTTTTACAAATTAATGTCATTTGAGCTGCTCTGCTTCTTTGTTTATTAATCGATTGAGATGATTTTTTTTTGTTGGATAGGGGATACCTCAAGGGGGGTTCCATTTTAATTTCAAAGGCATTGGGCCTTCAACTTTAAAGACACACCAGGGAACTCTTCTAAATCATTGAAGTTGGTATTCTTTTTTGTTAAAAATTGTCTTGTTATTATTGTACCATTTTTTTTTTGAATATGCCATATTTATTTCTTTCATAAACTATCCTTTTATGCATGTTATCTGCATAAATTAATTTCTAAATGAAATAAGATGAAATTTCTAATGAAACACATCTGCCAGGCGTCCTGTCCTACCTACCTAGCTGGTACCCGCGACTATGCATATGTATGGACTATGCATGACCGGCAGATTTCGGAACGCGACAAACCAAAAGTAAATCATAAATGAATTTGTTACTATGTGTATGGTGGTCGCCATCCCTAATACCCCGCTATATTACTGCATATAAACCGGCTGATTTCGGAACACGATAAACCAAAAAAATCATAGATGAGTAGTAGACCGATTTAAAAAATTATTTTGACAGATTAAAGTAAATTTTATTGAAATACTAATACCTATCGATATTTATATACTACGTACCTTTTAATCTATATTAAAAGGTTACTTAATTTAATAAGTGTGAAATAAATAATAATTAATGGTAAAAATAACTATTTTTTTTAGATATGTATTTAATTATTTTTATGGGTATTAAATTATGTCATATTTTGCAATGAGTACGCATCTTATGTTTAATATACTTAATCATTAATTTGCATGCCCCAAATGGCAGATTTTTTCTGAATTTAAGACCATATCAAGACAAATAAAGATATTTTATATTGTAATATAATATTAACTGAGTGTATCACTGGACTCACTGTTGTATATACTCATCGAAAATGTTTTTATGGCAGCCGACGAAGACAGATAGAAATAAATACGTAAGCTGACTGAATCAACGTGAACACGTATTCATTATAAATATGGAATCCGCGAAATTTACTCGACCTACTTAGATTTGCAAGCGTAGAACAGGAGAGTGGCCTTGCACGCATACCATTATGAAGAGCAGTATGGTTTGTGAAAATAGTTGAAACTATACTTATTTCCATATATCTATTTTTACTACATAATTAAATTTAATTTTCAAGTAGTTACATCAAATATTAGAATTACAAACGCGTTAAAATTAAGTTTAATGGTCTAATCACGGTTAAAAAATGTATACTGATAATTATAATAAAATTAGCAATTCTTGTCGGATGTACACGGTTAGGCTGATCAATCGGTTGGGACGGAGGCCTTGGATGATTAGTGAATACAAACAGAGCGAGTGGCCAAGCGGATGCGATGGAAGCGGAGCACGCGAGGGCCGCATCGCGGCCGCCCTGACTCGATGCAACCACCAACCTTGCCCCAAAAAATACTTGACCCACATTTCTTAATATTATGTCAAAATGAAGCCAGCAATGTTTATTATCGAAAATACAATAAAATAATACTATTTAAATACATACACAACATAAGTCTAAAAATGCCATTATTGATTTTTATGGTCCTTATTATGCATTTGATTTGTATGCGATTAGTTATATATAGAACGACTAAATATTTATTTACTGTTCACGTAAAAATGACAGGACAATTTCTATTGTTAAATGTACTAACTGAAATACATAACAATGTGTAAAATAGGTCGGGCTCATCGATTGTACAGGACGAACTAGGCGGCCTAGTTGGCGCGCTCGAGGGCCGGCAGGTCGCGATCCTAGCATCTAGGCGCCCTGTATTCGCAGCCCGGGTAACCTCACATTGTTCTATTTCTGTATCTAGTTTATATTAACAAGAAAATTGACGTCTTAATGTAAACTGTAGGTAAGTACGGGTTCTGTTTTATATACTGAATAAAAATAAGTAAAATTATAACATAGAGTATGTTAAAAATTAAAGAGTATTTAATTAATAAAATTGTTTTTAATTACTACAGTTGTACTTGAAATGTAATTACTACCACCGAGCAAGTAGGTCAAATGTAGCATATTATAGCGCATTAAAAAATTATATTTTATAAAGCTGATCTGTCGTATAACGGAACTACAATAGATTATATTACGGTAATCTCTATATGATGAAAAATTCATTTGATAGGCGTAACGTAATTTACAGCAAAGTAGCTTTATATAGCTCACTGGGCTACGTCATTGTGCGTCGGAGTTATATTTGCGTAGGCGCGACGTGACGATGACGTCACAGGTAAAATGCCTCGACGCGCCGCGCCGCACCGACCTCCCTCGGCTCTGGTGCACGGTGAATGTAGTTAGTGCGTAATATTCTCGTTGCACGTAATAAAATCGTACACCATTACGTAATTGAACGTGAAATCTACACAAGGACGCGGTGCCGATGTTTCGACACCGCTGACACCCGTCATGATGCCATAATCGCATCGTTTACGTGCGACGCTTAGAAAAGTGAGCGTTTCACCTTGAGCTGCCTGCAACCGTGGATGCCTCTCGATTCTTAGAGTATCGAAATAGCGTATTGAATCAGTTCGGGGGGGTCGAGCGGCGAGCACGCAGGCGTCGTGACCCAACCTGACCCAAAAACGAAGTCCGACCACCGACACCGCACCGCGTTGCGACTCAATGGTTGATAACGGATACGGGAACCTGTTCGCCTCTCACGGACGATGCATGATAGGCACATACACCAACAGTAGCACCGTTACGTCGTTGTCATTCAACAAATTAACATTTATTTTGCTTTTCAAATGTTTCTACTAACAACCATTTATTAAACTCAGTCTATAAGTTCAATTAAATTTTCGCTTAAAATGGGACATTTTAGATAGCATAGATGATGCAGGCTGGGATATGAGCGGCTACAAAGTTCTGAATTTCCTCGATGAGTACAAAAATAAAAGGAAAATGCGAGTGGAGGTCGGTTTTGGAGAACGTGGTGTGCGTCGTCGCGCCGGTTCAATATCAACGTTTCTGGGTCAGTGGGTCACCGTGCCAGAGTGGGCCGCTCCTCGGCATACCACACTTGCAATAATTAAACTTGCTCTTTGTGTAAAAATATTTCAAAACTTTACATCATATCGGCTAGTTCTTAAATATCGGTTTTAGTTACTTTTTAAGATTTATTAAGATATATAGCATAAATATGTAGTGATATTCATTATTAAACCAGTGACATATTATTTTTATTTATTTATGGATAACCAGCTTTTTACAACATAAATATTCAGAAGGATAACTATAGAAAACCAATTTACAAGTAATAGATAGATACTAATTAAGAAGCAAATTTAACATATAGAAACAGACACAGTAAGGTAGGATAGTTAGTTACCGAAATAACATACGACAGACGATAAAATATACTACTCATGCACTAAAAAAAAATCAAAGTCGTCATTCTACGCTACGGTCGCTAACCGTCTGAAAGAACCACCGCTGAACCGAAACGACGCCTTAGCCGAGGATGCGCTGGTACAGAAGAGATCTAACTCCGTACGCTTGCTTAGTTTGTTAAAGTTGTTGCTTGCCCACCACAAGTAAGAGTTTTGTCTATAATTAGTTGAGATTACTGGAATGTGTAATGGTGTATTAAATCTTGTAAATTTGGACAGAACATTATGTTTAATCTTAAAAAGATTTGGACAATCAATGATATTAGTTGTATTATTTAAAAGATGTATGTACAAGGTCCGCGATTTCGCGTCTATTTGAAAGGGGTAGAAGATGAACTGTCACCAAAGGTAAGGTAGTTGTCGGGCAAGTAAGGAATTCGAAGACGATAGCACAGATACTCAAGGAATTTCATCTGAATCCGCTCAATTCTTGAGATATACTTGTCATACTGAGAGCTCCAGATTTGTGATAAGTACTCAATGCTGCTCCGGACAAAGGTGCAATAAAGGATTTTAAATATTTTAGCGCACTTGAAGTGACCCACGATGCAAGTACGCACGATGAACCCTACCTAAACCTCCTGATGTTTTAGCGAGACAATATAGTTGTTATGACCATCAAAGAGAAGCTTTGTGTCTTGGACTACTCCAAGATCTCTAACTACACTGTTTTTTGAAGTATATATTCGTATTATATAATATAATATTATGTGGTACTATATGTATAAAACAACATTTCCTTAATATTTTCTGTATTTTAATTTCTAAAATACTTAAAGGTATGTATGTAATTTATTCATTTATACTTAACATTTGACCTAAGTATTGATCATAAGTAACAAAATCAAAGAAATCAGGAACCGGATACAAATTTATTGAACTTATGGCAAGAGGCCCACGCAATAACGGTGTGCTGGCTTAATTGTTAAACGGTACCCCGAAAACTACTTGTTTTAAGTTACTCAGCCAATTCGAGACGGACTCCATTTTTAATGACGTATCTACTCTAGTCACTTCCAGCTACAAGAACGTTTTGTATGTGCAAATTTATTAAAACAAGCAAAATTTCACAAAAGGTTACTTTTTAAATTGATGAAACAGATGTGCTCTAATTTGACTGGTAGAGATTGAGATTCACATATCGTGCCAACTGTTTAGATAATACAAAACATTAATCATGTAACTGTTTCAAGGCAAATACAATGAGGTCACTCACAAAGGGCCAACCCTGTCTTTAATGCAGGAGTGGTAGGACAATTTCAATAAGAATATATCTGGTTAGATCGAGAATGTGTTTTTTTTTTAAATAAAAATGACATATTTAATAATTTACGTGCGTTAATAAAAATCTGGGATCTTAATAGAAACGGCGCGGCGCCACGGCGGTGTCGTATCTGCAACGGTTTTCTTAGGACATTAAATGGTCAATCATCTCGGTTTCGCACCGGATTCAGGTCGAATACATATTTTATAGATGACCACAACTGTTAAGTTATACCATAAATATTATTGATTATTGTGTAAAATAATAGATATATTTTGCCAATGCTTTTAATTAGTAACATTATTTGTATGAACAATTTGGGATATTTTAAAGGACCGATTAAATTACATTAAAGAATTTATTGTTCCTCTACAATGTAATAAATCTATGAAAATTGTTCCGCCCAAAAAAATTGTCTATTATAAAAACTATGTTTATTTTAGTTATAATTTTATTTTAATGTAAATATTTATACACCTGGATTGCTATTATATAAAATATTTGAAACTATTTATTATTTAAATTATTTTCTATGTCGTTCTCATTTTTATCTTTAACTATATATTATTATGTAAATATGTCGTAAAAAGCGTAATACGAGATTATAATTTTATAATAACTCTTTTATAGTGTGCATTATTCAAACCACTATTTATATACAGAATAGTGGTTTTAATTCAGTTAACCGAATATTTAAATATATTATGCATAAAGCAAACTTTAGAATTTTTATTATATTGGATAGGATAAAATAATTGCACTGTACTTGCTAGAAAGTTGAATACATATAATGTAAGAACAAGGGCGACGATCTGGAGACGAATTAGACGATATGCATCCACGAAGATATTAACATCGTACAAGTCAGCAAATATCACGGTAACGGTACTATATATGTATCTATGGCGGTAAAAAGGGGATGAAAATCTATCATTTTTGAAGATAAATGGTGTGTAATACATGAAAATTTGTATTTAGCAATTCAGTTATAAAGTAAAAAGATAGGACATACTTATGACGTCAGCGTAGTGACACGAAATCACGGTAACTGTTATAGGCAATTGAGGAACAATATGAAGTTCATTACTTTAATAGAATAGGGTCTGGTCTCTAACCCACAAACCTCATGCTGTAATAGTAGTTATTGGTATTTGGTTATAGTCGACTTGAATCGACAAACCTCTAGCGACCTTATCTTTTCAACCTTGATTTTTTAATGAAACCGTGTCAAAGTGATGCGTTATTTTATCTGTCGCAAGTAGTACACGATCATAGCGTACGTAGTAAAGTACGAAAGCAAAGAATACAATAAATTTAATATTATACAAACCGAATAATATAATACGATAAAATATTATTATAAACTTATACTAAGAATTTTAAAACAAATAATTAAAAAAATGTTTTTTATACTTAAATATAATAATTGTAAGTTTAAAAACATCATAGAAAAAGCGCATTTTGTTAAAAATAATATGATATTGAAAATAGTGTTATTTTAATATTTGTGCTAAAATAATTATTATAATTACTACCCTACCTACCTACCCCGTTGGAAGAGAGGTTTGATGTATATATGTGTTGCGTACATGTTTTGAGCATCTACCTCCTCATAATTTGCTCATGATGTTATTTTTGAATATAATGTAATTATTTGTCATGGTTAATGTTTATTATGGGGAAAATTGCAAGTTTTATTATTTGGTATTTCTGTAATAGAGGAATTTACAATATTAATGTCGTATTTATTTTGAGAACGATTTAAAATGGTGATACAAAATAGCCCGGCCTAAAACTGGTCATTGACAAAATTTTGAAGAATTTAGTATTTTATGTCAGGAATAATATTTAACTCTTTTTTTTAAGTATTAAAAATCGAATATACCTTAATTTTATAATCAATAATTATAAAACAGTCTAGAAGTGTCGCGTTCAGAAAACATATTGTTAAGCAGAATGAAACAGTTAAGTGAAATTTGTGTAAAACACGCTACTTCTTCATGCAACGCTAACTTCCATAACCGCACCCGTCTTTATTAGTATCGAAAAAACCTTAACTGAACTGGAAAATCTGGAAAACGTGTATTATATACTTTTGAATCATAATTACTTTCGCCTGTAACGTCAGTATGCGATATTAATTATAAAGTACACAGTTATTGCTTCCACGGTTGCCGTGTTTTATTGTCTACACATGCGAGTTTGTTGGCTAACTTTTATTTTTATTGTCCATATTCAAACGTCACGATTTATTTTTATTTGTTGTAAATATTCTATTAATTTACATGCAGTAAAACGATGTTCTAAAGACCATTTATAAATCAATCATAAACTATAAACTAACATAATAGGGTTGTTTATTTGATTGATAATTTATTTTAGGTTATTTAACATATTGACTGATTCATGCTTATTTGCTAAAACCCACTGACGTCTGTTTTGTCACATTATTATGCGGTCTTATAAGTGAGTCCGAAACCGTTACTGTTAATGGAAAAGGTAAGTGTGCAATACTTTCACACTCAATAAGTCGAGAGCTATGGCTTAGTTTGTGACGCGGGCGATAAAGTAAGCGTTCACAAATGAAAGCTATACGTAGGCAAATAGGCTACGCGTGCAAGGGAAATCGTATTATATCTAATTTACGTAATTTCTACGCACCCACTTTTCGTGATAATGAATTTTTTAATTGTCGAATGACGTGACCTTTCTCAACAAAAATAACATTAAATAAGTTGATATGTTGTGTGTTTGTTTCATGTTTCGCTTTATTAAGCGAAGATTGTGAGGATTTTAGCGACTAAATGTTCCACTTGGCCATGAACGAGTCTGCGGTAAGGTTGGTTGGTTGTCGTCGTCGTCCAACATCGGCATCGGTAACGGTACGTCGCGCGTCGGACGGTCGCGGCTGGGGCGGGAGAAGCGGGCGGCACAGACGCGGGGCAAAGCGGCCGCGCGTACGTTAAAATAATTCTTGACGCGATTTTGTAACGTACACCGTTACTCGGTTCCGGGTCTGCCGATGACCTTATTTCTGAGCAGAGCACTCTTTATTTTTATATCTCTTTGCCTGACATTATAATGGCCCCCGCTCATTCACAAGCAGGTATTATTTTTATTTTACAGTATTTCGTATTAGCTCTATTTCTAAACTTTTATAAAGATGACTACCTACGAATAGTGTATACATTATTTTAATATATGTATATATTGTATAATGTAAAATAAATATTATGATAATTTTTGAATATTTAAATCACTGACGCAATAGTAGATCAGTCACGAGATGGTGTTGCATTGATGATGATGTTTTTGCGTAGGTATTACGTAATTCCCCTGAGCGAGTTAGCGAGTAAATATTATGGATAATTAGATGTTTACGAACACCTAATGGTGACTCAGATTGTATAAAGTACATTCCACAAACTATATAAAACGGATTTTCAAGTGGCTGCAATATATATATATATGAAGTGACGCAAATGATGCTACGGTACCTGGGGAATACCGCACGTAATTTCACTGATAAACCATCCTGTTTATTCAAATTTGCCTTGTAATAAAATGTTAAAGTAAAGTAAACAATGTTACACGAACATGATATCAGTGACAGTTTTGTATAAAATTAATAATAATAGTTTTACAGTAAACGTTTATATTCTTTGTTTTCGTTTGCGCGTGAACATTATCTTTGAACTTGTTTTGAGGCGGGACCGAACATTGTTTGATATCTAGTATATTGTGACGTAAAAATATACTTCATGCGAATACTTATGTATTATCAACCGGCACAAGTGGAAACCCGCTTCTGTTCACCGCGCCCGCGACGCCGCGCCGCGCCGCGCCACCGCTCTGCCAGTAAACAAGTGCGCAGTTGCTTGTAGCAACACATTTTACTAATAAACCTGACGACTGTTTATGATTTTTGTTGTGTTAATACTTAATACATGGTCTAGACATTATAGATTTTTTTTTCTTAACACTACTAGGTACTTATTAAAATTTATTTACAAACTCTAACCTTACGATAACATATTTTATAATTATTTAGCTCATAGGTTTAATAACATATCACAACAAAATGTTATTCATGTTAGAATGTTTAAATACAGAAATATAGGTAATTAATTAAAATAACTAAAACAAATAGAGAATGTCTTTAAAAGCCAGTGTTCACGAAATCGGCTGCGCACAGCTTGTACTCTGCGTACGCCTTCGTCTTCATTATTATCTTTCATCCTTAATTTACCACAATAGTTTTGAAAATAGAGTTTTAATATATCATTTGCATATTAGTAGCAAATCATTTTTTTTTAATACAATTCGCGTGATAACGTCAGGCAATCTGCTGCTTAATGGTTTTCATTTGATAGTTACACATGTACAATATATTTTATTTCCAATTATATAAAAAGCAATAAATACCAGTTTAGTTCAAATTTTACATTTACTATGGTCCTTTTAATGCGCCACTTAAGAACATTGTAATGACATGTTTCATTTCAGTCTTACTCTGTTGAGATTATGTTCATGATATCAGCTCACATGACCCATTTAATGATAAAAATAATGTAGCGCGTCAGTTTTGACCAAATGAGAACAAGACCTAAATTAAATTAAATTACCAAAATAGACGTATTTCAGAAGCGATTATGCACGCTTTAATAAATTTATGGATAAATCTAGTTTTATGTATCGTAATTGATGGAACGTTTTGTTACGTTAATGGTTATAACAAAATAAATATAGAAAGACAATTAGCAGCAAAAAGACATAATGCTGGGCAATTTATAAATATGCGTGAGTAGATCAATTCGTTTTAAAACAGTTTTTGCAAATGAAATATTGTATTTTAAATAGAGGATGCGATAATATGACGAGCGGTGATGAATGATGATGTGATGACGCATGTCACCCGAAGCCGGGCGTACATGCTCGCCGGCCGGCCGGCCGGCCGCTCTGCTAATGAGAACTCCACAAATAATTTTAATCCACAGCCAAGAGTCGGCAGGCATGATTATTGTAATCTTTGGCTACCTGTTTACAAGAAGCGCAGTTATACGTACCGTATAACGGTGCGACCGGATTTATAAAATTTAGTACGCGTGCTGTTCTAAGCTACAGCGAAAACGTGCCACGCATTCACCCCGTGTTTATACCGACCAGTCGCTGCGCGCTGCAATGGCGTGACAACCAGTGTAAACTGTAAGTACCAGCTAACTGTAGCCAACACGTGTAAATGTTGTTTATCGGACGATTGCGTCTTTGTGCAATTAATTGTATTTGTGTCGTGAGTCGTGACCTAGGTAGTGAGTGTCATATAGCTAATAATTCAATTTATACTTTGTGTGTTTTGGATGTATCGAAACAAACTCATACCATTGATAACGTTATCGTCCTTGATATTAACCTATTTATCAGGTTCATTTGTCTATTGTTTGTTCCATTGAAATTTATATCATTGATTCAATATATTAAACACATTAACAAGGTTCCCGTTTACTTAATGATATAATCAAGTCGTCTCGCGGGATAGACTCGGAGATAAACCAATAAATGTGTACTTTACATAATACACCTAATAGAATCTTTTATATAAAAGTCGTAATTCCTAAATAACGATAAAAAACATTTTTAATAATGAGAATTAATATGTATAGAATAAAAGTGAAGAAAGAAGAAGAAAGTGCGGAGTTGTCGGTCTTAGCGGTACGCGGCTATTGCAGAGTCTTTGTATAAATGTAGCGTATTTTGTAAAAATGGATTGGGCTTGTGATGCGAATGCGATGCGTCAGGCGGGTCAGGCACAGGCGCGGGGCTTAAGTTTACTATAATGCACGTGGATATGAGGTCAATAGCTCGGTGCACGCGCGCGCCCCCGCACTCATCACTCGTATAACATATAAACAAAACCTTTGTCTTACCGTTCTGGAAAACCTAACTGTTAAAATATTTCTAATTTAACAAAAATATTATCGTCCCTTATATTACGAATCTAATGAGTATTACATGTTTTGAAAATAAAGGACGATAAAGATACTTATTTGTAAACGATGGATATGTAGATTATTCACAAAATGTTTTTTATAACAATATAAAATACACTAATGTCAAATAACATTAAAGTTTACAATAAATTTGAAGTATGTATTAAAAAAAATAATTGTAATTGAAGAAAAATATATTTTAACTTCCTTTTTCTTTCATAGTACAACTATAGAACTAAACTTTTATGTAAATTATAAATATATTTGCTCTAATGTAAAATATAATTGTAAAATTTATGTTTTATTAAAGCACTTTCATTTTATAAGTATCCGTTGAAAATTTTTGGAAGAGAATTTGAGCAACGAACCAGTACAAAAAGATTTCAACGTGTTTATGAGTAAAGAATTTTCAATGTTAAAAGTCGGAGCTCAATGACTCAGGAACGAAATGAATTTATTTTAATTGATCTAATAGTAATGCATACCTCAGCTGCTGGAGCGTGGATTTGTACACGTAGTTCATCAGTATCATAGTTATGATGCTGCACATCGGCGCGCACTTCTCGTCCATTGTATGTGAGGAAAACGCGCTGACCGGGACGCAGTCGGACGCCCGTCATCCCTCGGAAGCCAGGTCCGATCAGCTCTGCGTCTCGGTATTCGCGTGCCATCTTGCCACCGTCAAACCGTACTGAGTAACGAGTATTCGGTGTCAAGTTTATACAATTGTTGTTTTCTGGAAAAGGTGCTGGAGTTTTCACGGCTTGAATCATGCCCGAATAGTATAGTCCGTCGTCACCTAGCGCTGCTACACGCGTCCCGATGATGGAGCGCTTCGCTAGCCGTTTGCCGGTGGACATGGCGCTCTCAGTCCTCACGTACGGTTCTACTGCGTTACCCGTCGACCGTACGATGTCTGTCGGTCCAATCCTTAACTCTATAAACACAAGTTCACTCGATACTTCAGATCGCCCGGCGTACGCGTTTAGCGGGATAACCGTCACAGAACTTTGGGAAACTGAAAAAATTTGGACGTGATTCCAGTGGCTGCACGCGGTCCGGCTCCTCAATAGGCCGGTATTGTTCGCAGCTCTCGCGCGGAAACATAATACGAGGGCAAGGTCCTCGAGGATCGGGACAAAGAAAAATCTTTCGCGGTGCTAAACTTCGTAAGTGAGTTAACAGCGAACGACCTCAATGAGCGCGGTTCAAACAAGAACTGGCATGAGTGCGTGCGAAGCGGCGCGAGCCGGCGACACCGGCCGGCCGGCGAGCGGGAGCGGCGACCGCCCGTCTCGCTTCTTTGTTTTGATACTCAGCTGTTCATGAGAGCGAGATAGAAGGAATATTACTAACGCGTGCGAGCAGTCAGCCCTTTGACCGTCCTCGGGACGCGGGTAGAGCTCGGGCAAACTCGCTATTTTGAACGGGCGGGCGGGCGGCACGTGGTGGCCGGAGGGCGGCCGCCCACGGGCGACATTGAGGCGCACCGATCGGTTCGCACGTGGAGTACTAACGGGATTGCACAACGTACCTAGCCAGTGGACGCCATCTCCGCCGCCGCGCCGCACCGCGTCGCCGTCGTCGTGCCAGTGCCTGCTTGATGCTTAATACGTGACACAGTTTCTATTCGGATTCGGGGTCGATTCAAATGTCAAACAGATGCACCTAGTTATGCAACTCTTTCAAAATAAACGAAGGGCGCAAAAATTAAATAACTGAGACAAAAAATTATAGTCGAGTTGAAAAGTTTACACTGTAGGTACATTTTTTAATTTATTTTTCTGATCAACTTGTGAATAAATTACTTTAAAAATAAATGTATCAATATTGTTACTTTTGTAGGCTAATAAATAACTTATTTATATGAGTAGGGTATTAAGGGTAGAGTATATAGTATTTATATCTATAAGAGAGATTGAGCACAGAGAAATTTCCGAAGAAATTTCTCTCCACTTGGGGCCACCCGACTGGTGGAATACCTCCACTGTGTAGAAGATCGCAGTAAAATAGCATTGTGTTGTGTTCCTGTAGTGAGTAGAGCTTCCAGAGCTCCTTGGGGTATGGGGGTTCAAAGTCGGCTACGCGGTAGTGGTACTGATGGTATTACTAGCGTCCATAGGCTACGGTAGCCGCTTATCATCAGGCGGGCCGTATGATTGTTTGCCACCTTTTAGTATAAAAAAGTAAAGTATTACTTTTTATAAAATTAATATACATAAGTATTAAATTTGTATTGATATTGCGTTCTACTGAAATAGCGAGTAAAGTTAAACTATATTCTCGATGTTATGACGTTGTAGTGATATGAATCCCTAATTAAAAATACAAAACTACATCTTTAGGAAGAAGAAAAGTCCCCCTTCTACTAAGATTTTTTACTTGTTTAATAATTTTTTTTGTATTCGACCTTGACATTCATCAATCTGCGCACATAATTAAAATAAGTATTAATGTTTATTACACTACTTTATAAAAAAACGGGCACCTAAGGAAATTTACATTCTAAGGTCGATTTCAGTTAATTAAATTGAATTTAATTGTTTGACGTAGTCTGTATACTTATAATCGTGTAAATTAATATGCGTGAAGTGAATTCTGGTAATTTTTTCATTAATTTTGGATTAATTCCATAAAACCGTCCAAACAATAAGAAGTGGTCAGCAATAAAGACAAAGATTTTTTAAAGTTTTTTAAATAAATAAAGTTACAGATGTAGAAAAACAATAACGAGTGTGACCTCCTCTTGCCAAAATCAAGGTTTGAACCCATCTGGGCAAGCTTTCCACGATATTTTTAATAACGTTTTGAGGAATATATTCTCACTCTTCTGCAATGACTCTTTTTAGCTCCCTGATGTTTTGTGGAGCAGGTTGCATTGATCTTACCCGTCTCTTTAGAACATTCCAGACATGCTCAATTGGATTGAGGTCAGGACTTCGAACTGGCCAATCTAAACGACGTATCCCAACTTCTTGCGCGTGCGCTTCCATATCGCTAGAACGGTGAGGGCGAGCATTGTCGTCCATAAAAATTGAATCTTCCTGAAGATCAGTCAATGTGGGCTGTGCATGTGGAATTAGAACTTCCGTTATGTACCAGTGTGCATTTTATATTCCATTTTCTATGAAAACTAACTCCTTACGCTCCGTCGAATTAATTTTTGTCCAAAACATAACGGAGTCTCCGCCATATGCAGTGATTTTTTCGAAAAACACTTTCGCATAGCGTTCCCGTGGTCTTTGATGCACTCGCCGGCGTCGGGACTCTCTACACAAAGTGATCCTAGCTTCATCAGAAAACAATATTTTGTTCCAGTCCTTCAGAGTCCATGAAACACAGTTTCGCTCAAACTGAAGTCGAGCAACACGTTGCTCACAGAGTAATTTAGGGCCCCGGGCCTGGCGGTAACTAGTGACATTGGCAGCAAAAAGCCTCCTTCTGACCGTCGACAAGCTAACTTCTACTTCTCTTACATCTTCAAGGCTCTTCTTTAGGTCCACACTTGACGCCTTACGATTCTGCAACACCTGACTCACTAAAAAGCGGTCATCTCGTAATTCTGTGAATCGTTTTCTTCCCGAACCTGGTCTTTTTTTGAAGGAATTGGTCTCTTGATACCTTTGCCAAGTCCTCTGGACAGTTGAACGACTCCCACTTAGCCGTTGATATAAAAGTTTGTGAACAACTTTCTTCAAGTAGGGCTATAATTTTACCGGCTCTTATCGCTTTATTAGTCATATCAGAAAGTGGTATTTAATGTAAAAAGAAAGATTAAATTGTTTAACTTGCAGAAAATATCCAAAAAGTTTTAAAATTTTAGTAATCAGAAAAAATAGTTTCAACAATTTGGCCATTGGTAATTTTACAATAATAATATATATTTCTTTTGTTAAATTTAATTTAAGAACACATTGTCAATACATTGTCAAATTAATAAAACCTCTTTCTTGTCATATTCATTGAAGTAGAGAAAAAAATCTAAAGAGCCCGTTTTTTTGGAAAACGGTTTATTTTATATATAATATGATAACAAAAATATCCCCACGTTAATTGTGAAATATTTTGGCCACATATTTGACATTACCAATAATCTATTCTGTTATTATAAAGAGGTAAAGTTTGTGAATCTCTGGAACTACTGATCCGATTCTGAAAGTTATGATTCGAGTTAGTTAAGATTCTGAAAGAACTAAGCGACAGTATCTCTGAAAGCTATTTTTTCTTTTATTAAATTTTATGTTGTAACAAACAAGAACAACGTGTAATAACTTGCACGATAGTACTGTTAAATACTTAAGATATGATGTATCGAGTAAATATCGGAGGATTATATATTGTATATTATGTCTCTATTTGTGTTGAAATAATAATGGTGTTTCTAGTGTCAAATTTCACAGAATAGCTAGTGTAAATAAACTTGGGTATTAGAATAATAATGAAATTCACACAAATACCAAAGGTATTTTATAGTGTACGCACGCATGCAGATTACTGATTGTTAGCACCGTCGCCTGGAAGTCTAATTGTCACTATGGAAGATCTCGTCTGTTTAGCGCGACAGTTTCTCGTTGTACGAAAATACATATCAAAACAATTTTCGGAGGTAATACTTTATTGTCCTGAAAAGGGTTTATCGGCCAAAGTCGTAGGTAGTTTTCATGATTCTACTCGTAAACTGGTTATTCAATGTGTTGTTTTGGATAATTTTACGTTCAGACTGGATTCATAATGTTTAAATAACAACTTAAGAAACACGTTAAAAATAATAATAATGATATATAAATAACATCGTCGACAAACTACATACTTTAATATAAAGTTAAGAAAATACAGATTTTTTTTGTGTAAAATGAATATACTTAATATTTTAATTTAACGACCACTTTCATGCGATTAATAGGAAAGTCACTTTTCGCATCAAGCAATTTGTTTCATCACTGAATTACTAATATATCTAAACAAACGTTGGTTTTAGAAATCACTGTAATACTACTAAAATTATGCGTTACGTTTACACGTGTGGCATAATTTTTCTACTGTTTCGTTTAGAAAGTTTTAAAATATAATATGAAAGGTATACGGTAACTTCATAATCAATAATCTGACAATTTATGAAACTTTACATATTATATAATAATAGATACATATCATGAAATTAAAATATTTCGAAATCGATGAGTATATTACCACAGAGAGCACGTGTAGTAATTTATCACGTTTTACTTGGAAACTGCAATAACATCACGTATTTGTGTACTGCACTTATTTTATATTGATACGGCAACGCAATAAATACTTAAGCTAATTAGCTAGTTTATTTACTCATAATAAACATAATTGTAATAAAGTTGAGCTATCACATTAACCGAGTAACTGGCAGTAATACTTAAGTCAATGAGAGTAACGTGATGCATTGATTATGTACGATTGAATATTTAAATTGTTATTTTTATCCTGTACGTTTATTAACACCATTTTTGAATCTTTTTGGGTTTTCCCTATGAAATTCTTAGTAGCAGCTCGAAGTTTCTTTTCGTGCCCGATTAATGGCAATAGGCTCGCCCCCTATTACATGGGATCTAAAAACATACTCGGCGAACTGTGAGTGTACATTAGTACACCTCTGCCTAACCCTTCGGGGAATACAGGCGTGATGACATTTATGTATGTATTATAGTATGTATTTATGTTGTAAAACAAATCTTCGTACTGTAGATTTTTCTATTTATGTACAAATGTTTTATATTATAAAATATCTCGATCTATGCTTGTTTGTGGTTATCTTAATAATAGAACCAAGAAGAAATTTATGTAACACTTTGTGTTATTTTTTATAGTAGATATTACTTTCGCAAAGAACTGAATAGGCACTTAATGATACTTACTTTAAGATTGTGAAACATAATCGTTTTATAGACATTTGAATAATACAGAAGTAAACTGTAACGTCCAAACATAACATGAAAAATACAGTAGTAACGACCTCCAATATCTCCAGTAGAGGATAGAAGAAAAGAATTCAATAATTACCTTTTTTTAAACACCACATATAAATGATAATAAAAAAGATAGATAAATAATTTAATTATGTTTTCTATCAACTAAGCAATGAATGCTTAGGATTAAACATATTTCAATTATTCACGTTAATATCTGCGTTACGGTAATGACAATATTAATGCGTCGACTAATTTATTAAACTAAAAGTTGTTTTACCGGTATTACTACATACTACCTACTAATTATTTTTTATTACTCCATTAATATCATATTAATATTGTTTATTTGTTTATTAAAAAAACCTATAGTGTGTATAGTAATGTATTAAAATATAACTAATTATGTAACATACGTATTACCAAATTGTGAGACCTGTGAATCGATTGAAGAAGTGCAACACTTGTTGACAGAATGTGACCGGAACAATCTTCAACGAAAATATGTTATAAATCAGTTTAACTTGAAAGTAATGAACTAAGGCATTACAGGATCTTGGCTAGACCTGCAAGTGAGGAGGCCAAAATTTTAGGAAGCTTGTCATTAGTGGATTATGATAGTTGTATGTTGTATGACAGTTATAGCACTATGTTTAGGTTATGATGGGACTGACATGTTCTTTTTGAACCCAAGTCCCTGAATTAAAAATAGATTAAAATAAAACATACCCAATGAAAACATTCTTTTTCGGTTTTAATTTTTATGTATTAATTATCGTGTTTTATAAGTTTTTCTATGGCGTTTATTTAATATTTTACAATGTATCTAAATAATAATACCCAAGTCACGCTGAAACTGTAAAAGCCGTCTGAAGCTCCAGGGCACTTATTGCGAACAGTATAGTCAGTTCTAAAAAACATAATAATCAAATTACGAAATAATATTATAATTCTGAGATATTTTATAATAAGCAAGTAATCTGAAGTAAATAAAGCATTTAGGAGTATATATTTAATTTTTCTTCAGTAGGGATTTTTAAAGATACTCTATTTACTACTACTAGTTCAAGAACTACTTAACAGATTTCGGTATATTTTTATTATTTTGTAGAAATTTTTACTGAAAAAGTTTTATAGTCCAAGAGCTGGGCTACATAAAAACCTTGTGATTCGCTACATGGCTGATCCCTATTGTAAAAGGATCCTGACGTTGAGACGAGTTCAAATCGTCTTGTATGACAGCGCAATCCCGTGGCTTATTATTATATTAGTATTAGAAATAAATTTCAACTGTAATTATACCTTAAGCACTTTTGGACAAAAAAGTAAAACTTTAAATAATTTTGATGCATTATAATTTCACATTATATTACAAATTCCTTATTTTATGATTTCTTTCTCCCTTAGGTTTTGTTAAAAAACCGCCATTTGTGCGAAATTTCAAGACTGTAGGTCTGCGGGACGTACCCTATACGTATTGATAATTGATCCCTGAGTGCGAACACTAAGATTTTATTTTGAGGGGATGTATCTTTTTATTGTGTTAACCTAGAAACTTGATTTTTTTTATAGCAGTTTAAGGTCATAGATCTTAGTATTCGATATTAGTTGAATGTTGGCTACATAAGTGGCCTATTGGTGTGACGACCAGACTTGTACGAACTGTTGTGTTGAAGGATGCACGTCGTTTATAATATTTCCTACGCATTCTATTGAGATCGAGGCGCTCACTTACCACTGCCGAGTGCCGCGGCCGGCTTGCTCGTAATTGTTCGCAAATACAACCTAATCTAACCGAGCATCGTCGGTATTTTGTAACGTAGGTACATGATTTTCACGACTGTATTCGTTATTAATTGATATGTCTATAAAATCAGTCAATGTATGTATGACCTATGATTATTTATTTGTGATGGTAATTACAGTTATTAAATAAAGTAAGTGGTAAGTAAATGGTAATCAAAGTAGTTCCTCTGTTTAAATCAGGTTGTAGAAGTAATCTTGGAAATTATAGATCAATTTCTCTACTTCTGTCGATTAGTAAGATTTTCAAGAAAATTAAGCTCAAGCAGCTAGTAGAATATTTCAAAGCACAAGAGATTTTGGATGGTCAGCAATATAGTTTCACAAAATCTAAACCAACCAATGACGCCGGTGCAACGCTGCTAAGTCATTATATATAGGTCTTGGGAGCAATCGCAGGATGCAATCGGTGTGTTCTGTGATCTCTAAAAGGTATTTGAGTGCGTTGGCCACAGTACGCCTATACTTAAGCTAAAATACTATGGTGTGCGTGAAAGTTCTCTCGACTTTCTAATTTCTTATTTAACAGAAAGCTGTCAGAAAATAAGTGTAAATGGAGCAACCTCTTCGGGATCATTGGTTAGAATCGACGTCTCTCGGGGCTCGATTTTGGGACTGTTTTTGTTTCTCGTTTATATAAACAATCTACCGCTCGTGGTTAAAAACGGTGCTGGCATGGTTCTTTTTGCAGACGATACTTCACTTATATTCAAAGTGAAAAGAATGGATTCGGAGCATAGGCAAATAGACAACACCTTATTTAAAATTTCTGAATGGTTTGCTTTAAATAATTTACTACTAAATGCAAACAAACAAATGTATGAGATTTGTCTTGCCCAATGTTCGGCGTGTTGATAGTAGTATCAAGATAGAAGGGAATTTAGTAGGCTTAGTTGATAGTACTGTCTTCTTGGGCATTACGATTGATTCAAAATTACAGTGGGGTTCGCATATTAAAACTTTGGCGGGAAGATTAAGTTCTGCTGCATTCGCAGTACGCAAGATTCGCCAGTTAACAGATATTGCCACCGGTTATACGGTATTTTGCTATGGGGTTCAGCAGCTGAGGTAGATACCATATCTATATTACAAAAGCGGGCAGTTCGAGCAATTTACAATATGAGACCCCGCGAATCACTAAAGAACGAGTTCCAGGAGTTTAGTATTTTAACTTTGCCCTCCCAATACATTTTTGATAACTTAATGTATGTTCGTACAAACTTAGACAAGCTCGATTTTGTCCAAGATGAGCACAATGTTAATACTAGAAATATAGATAAATTAGTTGTACCGTGTTTTAGACTTAGTAAGACTAATAAAAGTTTTTTAGGTAGTAGTGTTAGGTTCTATAACAAGATCCCGAAGCACATTACTGATTTGCCGGGCAACAAGTTCAAGGACCATGCGAGTTTTACTGTCAAAAGGTTATTATTATAGGGTGGATCATTATGTGAATGATAGTAATGTCTGGTAGTGACTCCCTTTCTGTGCATCCACTAAATTATTATTATTATACTTGATATATTAACATTTGTACAGCTGACAAAAAAAGATAAACCCGATCGAGTTTCTTGCCGGTTCTTCTCGATGTCTGGGATATTTTCCGAACCGGCAGTAGTGTTTTCACGTTAATAAGTGCCTTCTTAGGGCCTAAATTGAATGATCTACATAGTTATTTAATCGACAAGATGTGGAACCAAAACCAAACTATAGTATTTTTGGTAAGTTAATAGAATTTAAAATTTTCTGCCTACCTAGTCGATAAGCTCTGTGCACGCCGATGTTATCTAATTATTTTTGTGAATGTAGCTGTACAATTACGGAACCCTCGGTGCACCAGTCCGACTCGCAATTGGCTGGTTTTTATTTATATAATTTGAGTCTTTCTATCAAGTTTGCAAAAGTCATTTCATCTTGATTAGCAAATTTCAAAAATCGTGTAACTCCGAATTAGCATAAGTCGGGTTATTGCTATATCGAGAATCTAAATAAAAAAATATTTTCTATGCATTACTGCAAATTAAATAAAGAATTATAATAAAAGACAAGGCTCTATGTCACGACGTCAGAGAAAACAACCATATCTTGAATACTCGAGAAACTCTTTCTTTGATACTATCTTGGCAAAATGACTGTACAGGACCTGATGGTGGTTACGATACAGTCTACAAACAACGGCGACCGTCGGTGACACAATTTTAATCGTCAGTTGTCGATATCATGCCTGTTTACTTAAAAACCTCTTCACGCTTTGTTTGCAGTACCCAATAACACAGGAAGGAGGGAGGGAATACGTTGGCTGGGAGACTATTCCACATCTGCATGGTACGCCAAAAATAAGACATTCTTTGTTCGTGCCATGATGGGCGCTACCGTGTAGCTCTGTAGAATGGAGTTGATGGAATAAAGTCAAACAATTCTATGGGATGAAAACCTTTTTAATGTTTATAATATGCACTTGGTGTATTTATATTAATTACTACTAACTGGTGCTTCGATGACTGTAAGTTTTATATCGGTTTATCCAGCCATTTAAGCGTAATTGGTGGACAAACAAACGCACCTATTTTCGTATATACATATTCGATTACATAAATCGTGAAAGGTCATTTTAAATATATGAAGAATACATATTATATATTTTATGTTTAGTTCTTAAACTGCTGCATAGTTAGGTTTTAAATTTTAAAGAAGTTTTGAAAATATATTTGTTTAGTATTGGTTATGATCAGCTGTTGTTAGAATGTATACACAACAAAAACATCCACAAACGTGTGCGCCCTGATTTTATTCGAAAAAAACCCTGAGAGAGGCGAGCAGGTAAATTTTATTTTGTCCTTAGGAATATATTAAATGAAAGAACTATAAACCAAAGTAGTTGGTGTCTAGAAAATATATTTAAACTGTAAGGATAATCGTTGTTGACTTATAGTTGTAAGAGTTATAATTTAGTTTTGAAGGAGTTGAGTATGGAGTTATGCAGTCTGTACCCTCTCTTATTACGTCTTGTTAATTGGTACATACGTTAGAAATGCTGATGTTACGTTTTTAACCCATATTATGTCTGCAAACTACTGATAGACACCTGGTGTTTTGACTGAATGTATTGCGACATATTTCTCATTATTTCATAGTAAACAGCCCCACTTTGTGTTTATAGAATAAGAGTTTATAAAAGAGACATTTGTAACAAATAAAAGCATTCTTAATAAAGCTTCTTGAGAATCAGTCTTGTCTTAGACTTTTTAAAAACCCTCGGCAGTGCTCCCGAAATTTAACTGGCGCAGTCGGTAGGATACTCAATCAACAAAAGTCTGTGTTCGAGTCTTACAAATCGGTCTCATGTGCAGATTTTGAGTATCTACGAACCAATAAATAAGTTAACGTCGGGTTCCACATCTATTTCCGAGAGATCCTGTCCTAAAAGCGAAAGCAGCTATACGGCAAGACATGGGAACGAGCAGACTGTAAGTGACCATTTTTACAATCCTTGTCTCGTCCTTGTTATTTTCTGTGGTTGTATTTTTCGTTGGACATTGTTATAATTTTCAAACAAAAATCGTTGAAAATTATTTAACAAATTTTTATAATTTTCAAACAAACATCGTTGAAAATTATTTTTCATAATTTTCGAATAAAAATCGTCGAAAGTTATTTGACTTCATAGATTATAAGATATTGAGAAATATTAATAATAAATATTAATTTTGAGAATTTTAATTTGATAATTTTAATTTCGATAATTTTAATTTTGAGAATTTTGATTTTGATAATTTTGTTATAAGATTTATTTTGTGAATTTTATTTTGAAAATATTATTTTGTGAATTTTAATTTTGTGAATTTTACTTTGTGTGTGTTTAATTAAATAAATACAATTCAAAATGCAACGCAACAATGAATCAACAATTCAATTAGTATCAAAAGAACTTTTAAGTTTAATTCCCAAGTACGATGGTGATCAAAATACTTTAAATTTATTTATTAAAAAAAGTGAATATATAATCAGAAATTTTAGCGGATCAAACAATGTTGTTCAAACTACATATGTGTTTCATGCTATAACTAGTAGATTATGTGGTAAAGCCGCTGCTCTACTAAGTGAAAGAGAAGACATAACAACTTGGGAACAATTAAGAGCTGTTTTGATTCAACATTTTGGTGATCCTAGATCGGAAGAGTGTGTGGCAATTGAGTTGGAAAATTTAAAAATTAAAGTTGGTGAAACATATACGCAATTTTGTAACAGGATACAACAAACACGCTGCACCCTCTTCTCCAAGGTCAATTTATTAACTGATGAAGGCCTCAAAGCCGCTAAAATGATTATCTATAATAATATGTGCTTGAATGTATTTTTATATAATTTACCAGAGGATTTAATTCGAATTGTGCGACTTAAAGGTTGTACCGTTTTAGAAAACGCACTAAGTGTTGTCATGGAGGAGGTCAATTTTCAATATCAGTACAATTCTAAAAATAAAAATAAATCTAATATTAAACCAGTTCAACAATTTTTCACGCCTACTTTAACAAATAATTTTAATAATAATTTCAAACCTCAACCTGCATTTGTGCCAAATACATTTAATTCCGGACAACAAAATTTTAAATTCGGAATTCCATACCAAACACAAAATAATTTTAAACCGTATAATAATAATTTTAAATTCGGTATTCCAAATCAAAATGTACAATTCAGACCTAACCTAAACCAACAAGGATATAAACCAAATTTTGGAAATAATAATTTTAAATTCGGTATTCCTAATCAACAAGGGTTCAAACCACAATTTAACAATACACAAAACCGACCTAATTTCAACATGCCAAATCAACAATTTAAATTTGGTATACCACCACAAAATCAACCTCAACGTAATCCACCTCAATTTCAGGCAAGCGATGTGTCAATGCGCACAGCTCGTCCTATTAGACAAAATATGATAGAGTCTTTAGAAATGAACGACCCTGAAATTGAATACCAAGACTATCAACCTGATTATACAGAATATGAAAATCATTATTTCATTGACGATAATCAACAAACTGCTTATGACGATTATCATGAAAACATAGAACCTGTTGAAACTGAAGAAGCTGAAAATGAATGCGTAAATTTTCCTATAAAAGCCTCCAAGAGCGACCCCCAGAAATAGTACACTTAAATTATGACGGCATAAATAAACTACCGCATATTTATATTCCTGAAATTGATGCTCGTTTAATGATTGATACCGGAAGTACCAGAAGTTTTATTAGTCCCGCTAAAGCTGATGAATATTTTTCAGATTATAAATATATTGATCCTTTTGAAGTTATTAGTACACATGGACGTAGCCTACATGACGAAGTTATAGATATACCTTTATTGGAAAGTTTTAAAAGTCCGATGAATCATAAATTTTATATATATAATGTAGATGGAAGATATGACGGATTAATAGGTTCTAACTTATTAAAAATATTGAACGCGACTATAGACATGAAAAATTTAATTTTACGGACACAAAATACAGAAATTCCAATAATTTATAGTCCCCCGTGGGAAATAACGCTAGAACCACGCACTGAAACCCGTGTTAAGGTGCCTACAAATTTAATTAATGGTGAAGCAATAATTAATTTTAAAAATTTTGGAAATGAAGTACGTATGCCTAGCGCTATAGTTACTTGCAAAGATTCATTTGCAACAACAGTCATGCAGAATGCTTCGCAAGATAGTGTGACTTTAACTTTTAACGAACCATTGAATATAACCAGCCTTAATAATAATACTTGCAAAATAAATTTATCAACCGGGCAACAATTAAATGATTTTGAGATTGATGAATTACTTACACAAAATTTATCGAAACTCCGATTAGATCATGCTAATCAAGAAGAACGAGAAGCAATAGAAAAACTTTGTTTTGAATACAGGGATATATTCTATTGTGATAAACTGCCTCTTACATTTTCTAATCAAGTAAAACATCGAATCCGGACTAAAAATGAAGATCCAATTTTCATACGGCAATACCGACTTCCACCATCGCAAAATGATGAAATACAGAAACAAGTTGAAAAATTACTAAAAGATAATGTTATACAAGAATCGTTTTCACCATGGAGTGCACCCGTACACCTAGTTCCAAAAAAGATGGACGCCTCCGGTGAACAGAAATTTAGAATGGTTGTAGACTATCGACGTATAAATGATATTACTACTGATGATAAGTATCCTTTACCAAATATTAATGATTTATTCGACAAGTTAGGGAAATCTACTTACTTCAGTACATTGGATTTAGCAAGTGGGTACCACCAAATTGAAGTTGATGAACAAGATAGACCCAAAACTGCATTCACTACACCAATGGGACATTTTGAATTTACACGGATGCCATTTGGACTTAAAACAGCACCTGCAACATTTCAACGCGCAATGGATAACGTGTTACGTGGGTTGCAAGGTATACATTGCTTAGTATATTTAGATGACATCATCATTTATTCTAGTAGTATACAAGAACATGTAGAGAAGCTAAGAAAAGTGTTCGATCGTCTCAAACAAACCAATCTTAAAGTAACTCTCGATAAATGTGAGTTTTTTAAAAAAGATGTACTCTACTTAGGACACAAAATTACGAAGCATGGTTTACAACCAAATGATGATAAAATCAGGGCAGTACTTGCCTTCCCACTCCCCAGAACATCCACTGAAATTAAAAGTTTTCTTGGCCTGATAGGCTACTACCGAAAATTCATAAAGGATTTTTCAAAAATTACACAACCCCTTATATCGTGTTTGAAAAAGAAAAATAAAATTGAAATTAATGAATCATATGTTCAAGCTTTTCAAAAATGTAAAGAGCTACTTGTGAATGCTCCTATATTACAGTTTCCTGATTTTTCTAAACCCTTCATTTTAACAACAGACGCGTCAAACTACGCTTTAGGCGCTGTCCTTTCACAAGGATCAGTTGGAAATGAAAAACCTATCGCATATGCAAGTCGTACTCTTAATGATGCAGAAACACGTTACAGTACAATAGAAAAGGAACTGTTAGCCATCGTTTGGGCAGTAAAACACTTCCGTCCTTACCTGTATGGACGCAAATTCACAATATTTACTGACCACAGACCTTTAGCATGGTTAAATTCACTGAAAGAACCTAATAGTAAACTTACTAGATGGAAATTGAGACTAGCTGAGTTCGATTTTGACATAATATACAAGAACGGTAAACAAAATAGTAATGCTGATGCTCTATCACGAATTAAATTAAATATATTAAAGGACGATATGTCCTTACGAGTAAACGTGAGTGACACTGAACGATCTGAGAGTCCAATACTAATTTCAGACTCATCAGAAACGTTAACTATTCCTTCAGATTCCGATAAGACTTTAACTCACCCAATTCGTTCTCCTTCATCCAGTACTATTACTGCCTGTTCATTACCGGAAACCATACATTCTGCTGAAGATATTGATACGAATGGTATTCCCATTATTGAAGAAGCCATCGACACAAAACCTAATCAAATCCTTATTTTTACTTGGAACAGAAACCAATTATCAATAAAAGACTTATCACATGAAAAACAAAAAATTTTGGAAGTACATTTACCTGTAAACAACACTAACCTTGTTAAGAAATTTCTTTTAGAATATATAAAACCTAAAATTAAATATTTCTTTTACTTTGAGAGCGAAATTCACCGTAAACAATTTACAAATGCCGTGATAAAACTATTTAAAAAAGATACCGTCAAAATATATGAATGTACTAAAAGAGTTATATACTTAGGTGATGAAAAAGAGCAACGTGCCACTATACTTGCTTATCATCAAGGTAAAACAAGTCACCGTGGAATCAAAGAAACTCTTATGAAATTAAAGCGTAATTATTTTTGGACAAATATGGATATAACAGTCGCTTCTGTAATCAATTCTTGTGAAACTTGTAAAACTCTAAAATATGATCGCAAACCTTTAAAACCAGAATTAATGTTAACGCAAACTCAAACAAAACCTTTTGCTGAAATATTTATAGATATATTCTCTATAGAAGGAAGCTACTTCCTTACCATAATAGATGCTTTCAGTAAACTAGGTCAGGCTTTTGAAATATCCAATCGCTCTACACCTGAAGTAGTTCGTGCCTTAATTAAATTTTTCTCATTTTATGGCGTACCAAATAAGATCAGTGCTGATTCTGGTACTGAATTCAACAATACACTTTTAAAAGAAACATTACAATTTTATAAAATAGAATTACACATAAGCACTCCACATAATCCTAATTCTATGGGTTTAATTGAAAGATTCCATTCAACTATTTTAGAAATATATCGTATCGCTAAATATGAACATAAAATAACTGACGCGGCTAACGTTATGACTTATGCAATTATGTCATACAATCAAACCATTCACTCAACGACTGGTCTTACACCATTTGAAGTAGTTTTTGGACACACTGATTCTAATAGTACTTTTGAAGTAAACTTTAACAAACAATATACGCAACAATTAGTAAACGATCATATGAAACGAACGAAATATCTTTATAAATATTTAACAGACAAAGTAATTGAAAATAAAGAAAAGATTAAAACAAAACGTGGTGGTGAAACATCATTTGATATTCAAGAAGAGGACACTATATTTGTAAAAGGTGTTAATACAAGGCGAAGTAAAGATAAACCGCGTTATCAAAAAGCACAAGTATATGGTAAAATTGGCAGAAATATCTGTCCTGTAAAAATGAAAACTCGAAAAACAAACGTGCCTATTAAGGATATAAAACGACCTTCGCAGGTACCTCCTCGGGCTCCTGGCTCTGATCATCAGGATTCACGCCCTTCAACTTCACAGAATCGATAAAAATCCCGGTATAGTCCTTGTGAAACAAGGTCAAGCTAGTGTAAGTTATGATAAGTGGACAATAATTAAGATTTTAGATTTAAGTCTGATACGTGAGGATTTAGAATTCAATATAAAAAGATATACTAAATTTAATCAATATTTAAAAACACATTTTGATAATGAAACATCTAATGTTCAACTTTTTAATGTAAAGCTTCAAACGAATTATGTAATGAATATTAGTATTCAAAAATTAGAACAGTTATCTCCATCAACTAGAATTAAACGTGGACTTCTCAATCCTCTTGGATCTATTATTAAGCTTATAACTGGTAACTTAGATCATAATGATGCTTTAAGATATGAAAATATGATTGATTCTCTAACGACACGCCAAAATACACTCATTAAAAAGGTAACCTTAATATCAGATATTTCTGAATCAATGATAAAGATAACAAATTTCACGAAGGACAATTTCATTCGAATAGATAAAGAGTTACGAGAAATAAAAAAATTAATAAATCAAACTAATATTGATATAACTACCCATAATTTTATTAATGTTTATAATTTATTTTTCCATAATTTTCAACTACTCTACATTCGGTTGAATGAAATTGAAACTTCTCTGGCATTCAGTAAATTAAAAATATTACACCAATCTCTTATAAACTCAAATGAATTATTAGAATTGTTAAAAAAGATAGAGAAATTCTACAAACTTGTGTATCCAGTAAGTTATGACAATTTAGTTAAAATAGAGCAATGTATAGAGCTTAAAGCTTATACAAAAGGAAGTCAAATAACATTCATTTTAGATATACCAATAATTAGAGATGAAATTTATACATACTACAGAGCAATTCCAATACCTATGACCAATCCTTCTAATCATACCACCATCATTATTCCTAAATTTCCTTACCTATTAGTAAAAGGGTCTAAATTTGTCTCGCTCACTTTACCTTGTAATGAACTTCACGACGAAATGTTCCTGTGTCACGAGGATGATTCTCGAACAACTTCAGAAGACACTTGCATAACAGCATTAATTCAATTTTCTTCGAATACGAGTTCTTGTCATCCAGTACCAGTTGAAATCAAGACCATTAAGATACAACCAATTGGAAAAGAGAGATGGATTCTTCATAGTAACGCTGAGAATATATTATCAAAAATTTGTAACGACGAAATAACGAAAGAAAATATAGAAGGGACATACTTCCTCGTCCTAGATGACCATTGCGATGTTAAAATTGGTGAAATTACGCTAAAAGCTCACCATATTACTACGAGTAATTTGAAGATGTCAAAATTACCGATTATTAATCTTCCCGAAATAACAATTACTGAGCAACAATTGCAACGTGAACCCATCAATTTGGATAACAGTGAATTAATAAATCTTCAACATTTAAATAATCTTTTAAAAATCAGTGAAAGTGAACTAAAAACATCAAGTGAAAGAATTATTAATGTAAAAAGTGTTAGTGCCGGAACTTTATTGTTATATGTGATTATATTTCTATTAATTCTTGTATTCTTAGTATATAAGCTCAGTTTTTGTAAAAATTATTGCTATCGAAATAATCATAGTGATAATCATCCCTCTGATAATTTCGAACTTGAGGGGGGAGGAGTTATGCAGTCTGTACCCTCTCTTATTACGTCTTGTTAATTGGTACATACGTTAGAAATGCTGATGTTACGTTTTTAACCCATATTATGTCTGCAAACTACTGATAGACACCTGGTGTTTTGACTGAATGTATTGCGACATATTTCTCATTATTTCATAGTAAACAGCCCCACTTTGTGTTTATAGAATAAGAGTTTATAAAAGAGACATTTGTAACAAATAAAAGCATTCTTAATAAAGCTTCTTGAGAATCAGTCTTGTCTTAGACTTTTTAAAAACCCTCGGCAGTGCTCCCGAAATTTAACTATGGTAATAATAAAAGTAAATAGAGTTGTTATTTACGTCTGGACCTCGAATGCAATCCCTTTATACTACCGACCTATAGTTAGTTACAATAGTTTTCTTATTATTTTCTCGAAACAAAAGAATTTGACCAAGTTAGGGAATTATGCGAACTTACACTAATTAACGACTTTAATCACGATATAAATGAAGATTTTAATGCTATATAAAGCCGCTAGTATATTAATATCATTTCAATAATGATCTAACGATAACGAAAGTAGAATAAATGTTAACTTCATCAAAATAAGAAAAACCTACAAATAAACTCTAATCGTGCCAAATGATTTTATCTCAGAAAAAGATTTTCTGTATTAATTACTTTTTACTTCGACACTTAAATACGGAAACAGCTATAAAATAGATTAATTTATTAAGACATTAATTCTAGTAACCTTGTTTAATTATTCCTATATTAATATAATAAAATTAAAATTCATTAGGTAGGTATCCTAACTGTCCATTGAAAAAAGCTACTTTTAACTACCTACTTTATTTACAATCTCTGAAGAGGCCATTTTATTGTAGACTAAGCCTAGTTTGTGCTAGGGTGATAAACAGCTGTTATACAAACCAGTAACAGAATTGAGAATAATGCTAATCACATAAAATGCCACCCTGCGCGAGATAAGAACTTGCGACCTCTCGACTCAGTATTTGAAACTTACCTAATACAAGTTCTTCACAATCTCATCACTTTCCCTATGTAAATAGGTAGGTACTAGTTTTTGAGCGTTATAATAATATCTTTTTTATTTTAAGGCGTCTAGTGCGATTAATGACTGGAGCTTGTCATATAATAAAATTCATTATCTATGTCGCGGTACGATTTAATATGTTGTTCATTTTTTGGGATTGATAATTTAGGAAAGAAATGAATTTTTATAGGAGTTCTCTGTTGGTATACATGTAGGTAGGTACCTATACAAAATCTATAACTTCTTTTGACACAACAATGGACAATAACTAAACAATAATGATAAGAGAAATTATACATATCACAAAACCTTGGTAGAAATAGCAATGTGGATGGCGGCTCATATCTTCCCATACCACACACAGATACCTAACATAAAAGCCACTAAAAGGCCTATGCGGTTACTCGTCTTTTAGATAATTTATGTTTGTATCTACCTAGTTGTTATTTATATGATATCAATATAGATAATGTACCTAGATATTCCAATTTGTGAAGAGAAACCGCGATTATTTATCGATAACATAACAGTATTGCACCAAGTACCTACACGCCCGTTAGATAAATAATGTATCTGCTATTTAAATAATAATGTACTAATCGTTTCATAGGTAGTAAGTACTTCTTTTAAAGAATGACATAACTCACATCTTTATATCTTACTAGCGAACCGCGCCAGCTTCGCATGGGTGCACTTTACAGAGTGGGTTATTTATGTTTACAAAGCGTGATTTGGAGTTTATTGCTTTAGTATTGATAGTTACGAAAAGTGCTTTTACCTCGCTAGGTGCAATTCATCATAGGTGCGGAGTGCCAGCTGATCGTTTCGCTACGAGTGATTTCTTTGGTTCCGAGAATTTTTTAATCCGTGAGTCTTCTATAGTTTTCATTGAAATGATATAATATAATCTACATTAAACACCCAAGTTAACTAACATATTTATCCTGAAAAATTAATACTGAATTGGAAAAAATAACTTCGTAAATAATTTTTTTTATTATTTTCTTGAAGATATAAATGGTTATTGTGAGTCAACCTCAGGAATTAGACATAATATGCCATAACGGACTTTTCTCTAGGTTTTATTTAAAGAACTATAATTATTTAGTACATTATTTTAATACATCTCTTAAGGTTTATCCAGCGTAAGCCGTGTGAGCGCCTGAAAATTGATTTATTGAAGACTCGATTACAAAACATTAGATTCTCTCTACTATACAAAAACTGTATTAAAATGTATTGAGTACAAGCCTTCCGAAAAAAAATCTGTATACGTAACCGTATAAATATCCGCTGCTTGGTTTAGAAGAAGTAAGCGGACAAACAGACAGACGCGGGTACCGACTTTCTTTTATACTAAGTATTGATTATGAGTTTCGTCTTTCTATTGTTCTAGAAGGCGCTGAAGATTTGCGTTGAACGCTTCAATCGCCCTTATCTTTCAATACCGTTTAAGAGTTTCAGGAATTTTATGTATAAAATATATTACATAGCATCTACTCATTACTACATAGTTAAAATAATTTAATTATAATATGTAATCTGAGATTTTGCAACTAATATGAACACAAAGGTCCTAAAGGTCTTTATAGCGGTAACTATATAAGGTGGGTACCTACTTACCTATCTTTTTGTTTACGTATCGTTTAAACTTTCAAATGCATTTATTAAAAATCTGTCGTTTTGACATTACAAACAGACACTTCAATTTTATTTAATTGTTTATATCAGTTGATAAATCAATGAATCTAATATTTTCAAAATTACATTTTGTATTGGTAAGAGATGGCGCTGTCACGATTTTTGTACTGGGTAAAGTTTTTTTTTTTTTTATCGTGTTGGGTTTGTTTTGAGAAACGAATTGCAATTTTATTCGTTTATTATAATATAGATTAGTAATAAAATAATGGGTTGTTGAATATCCCATAAAAAGCTTGGAGGCGCCGGGTATCGATCCCGGTACCTCTCGCATGCTAAGCGAGCGCTCTACCATCTGAGCTACGCCCCCGATACTACTATTACTAAAATTATAGTACGCATAATATTGTAAAGTTATTTTTTTAATGGAATATTCATTCTTAGTGATCTATTGTTTCGCGGTACAAAGGAGACAATGATCGCCATTTTGTTCTTAGAGATGGTAGCTCGTTCTTCGGAATTGTTGACGATCCCAAACTCACAAGCGTAATATATAGAACTTTATGTCTAACGAGAGCGGAGAGACTGCAATCTTATGTGTTCTACGGTTTGTATAATGGATTGTGTTCTGAGGAATTGTTCAATATGATGCCAATTGTCACCTTCCTTTATTAGGAAGTTCATCCACACATCTTAGAACCTATGGTCGCAGACAGTCCGGTTTCAGAAGAATTTTCTTCCGCCAGCGCTCTGGATATGGAATATGCTTCTCTGCAAAGCTTTTCCAAGTGGAG
This sequence comes from Saturnia japonica, assembly GCA_033032175.1. Lineage (NCBI taxonomy): Eukaryota > Metazoa > Arthropoda > Insecta > Lepidoptera > Saturniidae > Saturnia > Saturnia japonica. The sequence continues at coordinate 10,393,851 of CM065307.1, forward strand.
TACAATAGAGGGTTTATAAAAGGGGAGTCAATATGATTTTTAAATGGTTGGCAATGCGTATCTCGTGTTACAAGCGGTCATAGGTTGTGGTGGCCGCTTACTATCAGGTGACCGAACATTTGTTTGCCACCATCATGGTATAAAAAAAGAAAAGATCTTCACATTGACATGTAACAATCTATACATACCTATTTCCTTGTCCTGACTGACTGTTTCATCAACACAGAGCATAAAATACTGGGACTAGGACCGTGAAAATTTGCATGCGGGTTCCTTTTACACTGTAGTTGAGCAATATGGAAGGAGTTTTAAAAATTCAACCCCTAAAGTAGCGAAAAAGTGATGAAACAGTGAAATGAATGGTGGATGACATTTTGTATGAAAATCCGTAATTTTTAAAGAATAGGTAATTAGCAATTCCAGTATAAAATAAAAAGACATGTTTGATAGTTTTCTTAATTCAATACCTAAGGGTGTAAGTTTGTATAATACAAGTAACGACATCTATTAGCCAAAGGCAGTACCAACGAATGCGTTTGTAATCTATCCAAAATTTTAACACGAGTGAAACTGGGGCACGGCTAGTATTTTATATAAAACGAGAAAAAAACCACTAAAATCGTAGACTGCACATTTTCCAAAATCATCACGCTAAACTCTGCAATATAACAACTCATAATTTTCATAAACCTGCTAAATACTCAAATCATGAGCACGATATTCAAATCGGATAAAAAATAGTTGATTGACACCTTTTAACTCAATTGTCTGGTAGGTATTTACATACGTCATCGAACCGATTTTGTTTATTTGTTTGCAGACTAGTAAATGCCCGCGACATTGTACGCCTTAATTACATATCACTCAATAACAATAAACCATTAGCCTGATATCCAGGAATCACCTCTAAAGTCATAAACTTTAACTCTATAAATTACCTTTATACCTACCCGTAAATGTTATTCTGGCCTTTCCAATAGCCAATATCTCGACCACGGCGCCACCTATAGCGTTAAGTAATAGCATAAAAACCTTCTAAATGAAAATAAACTTAGATCTACCAAGTACCCACTTTCACGGTGATCGGTTAAACGGTGTTGGAATTTATCAATCTATACCATTTAGTAACATCTATTTTTATTTAAGTAGTTAATAACTCGTCCGTGGCACCACCTAATATAGCATAATATACTTCTAAATAAAATAAAAACTTAGATCTACCAACATTCATAGAGATCGGTCAATCGGCGTTGGAATTTATCAATTTTATTTACCAACATCTATTTTTATTTAAGTAGTCAACAATTCGACCACGATTAACGTTCAGTGACAATATAAAAACCTTCCCAATGAATAAAAAAACAACTTTCATGGAGATCGGTCAATCGGCATTGGAATTTATCAATGTTATTTACCAAGATCTATTTTTATTTTCATTTAAGTAGGTAGTAACTCGACTACGATGCCATCTATAAAGTTTAGTGATAGCATAAAAACCGTCTTCATGAAAAAAAAAAAAAAACAATTTTCATGGTGTGTGGTCAAACGGTTTTGGAATTGATTTATTATTATTATTATTATATTCTTGGTTAGTACAGAATCTAATATACTTTAATTATTAATTAAAACATCAAAACAAGGATTTGCGAAATAAAACAGTAGGTATATGTATCCAACAATATTTATCATAAATAATTAACAATCATAAAACAATTTATCAACAGATTACAAAACTTACTAGCCGTAAAAGATATCCTTGAAGCGTATTAATTTCCAGTAGCATTTTTTGCACAGTCACTTGTGATATGTAATAAAAAATATTAAAAAAAAAAAACAAATAAAGAAAATTATAAATTAAAGTGTCTATTTGTAATGTCAAAATAACAGCTTTTTACTAAATGCATATTAAAGTATATACGATACCTATAACAAAACAACCATTTTTAAAATTTTTGTATGTCTGTCTGTTTGTTCCGGGTAATCTCCGAAACGGTTGGACTGATTTTAACGAGACTTTCACTGATAGATAGCTGATGATATAGGGAGTAACTTAAGCTACTTTTATTTTAGAAAAAGAATTAGGGTTCCGCACAAATAAAAAAAAACTGGTCATGGTGAATCAATTCGGACGCTTAAATGGCTTATGCTGAGTAAACCATAAGAGATATAGCAAATTAATGTACTAAATAATTTTAGGCATTAAAAAGACCAACAAAACGTCCGGGAGAGTATAAATCTATCTTCTAAGGAACACCCACAATAAGCAGTTTTGTCTTTAAAATAGCCAGGAGCGGGGAAGCAAGATGAGCGCGGGCATTCTGTAGTCCACGTGAGCAAAGTCACGGGCACAGCTAGTTATACATATAATACCAGCGGTGTGGCCGCTGCTCCGCACGCGTTTGTTACTACGCAGTAGTCATTTACATGCCGTAGTTTTTATTTTTACTTATATTGTTGACAATTCATATGCCGTATCAATTGGACAGTGACATGTTTACACGTGTAAAATTTTCATCAAAATCGGTTTAAAATAATAATTTTTTTATATGATTTCTATAACATTATTAACGATTCTTATAGCCTCTCAATTATGGTATGATATATATGCTTCCCGTCTACAAAATTTGATCAGAATAGGTATAGAATTAGTGTTTTATGAAATTTTGAATATTATTTTGCTATTAAGGTGATATTGATTATTCTCGTAGCTTATCATTCATGGAATGGTTTATACTTCCCGAGTACAAAATTTCATCTAAATCGGTCAAGAATTAACAAAAATAGATTTTTTTGAAAATAATTTTTTTATACGATTTCTAAAAGTAATATTGAAATTTCTTATATCCTAACAATGGACCAACGACATAAGCATCCCGTGTACAAAATTTAATAAGAAGCGGGTGAGCCGTTTATGAGGTAAATCCGGACATACTTACAAACGGAAAGACAGGTAAAAAAATATTTAAAAGCATATTCATGATCTGTGTCCTTCATATAAAACGTCCCCATTGGGAAATTTGGAAAAAATATTACATGTACAGACATAACTACACATTTATTTAATATAAATTGACGATTTCCTATAAGATTCACAACCCATTTTCTTTTTATACAAATAAAATATTTACATAATTCTACTAATAAACCAAATAGTTAATATTGAAATTAAGAAATCAGCTATCGCCTTCTAATATGACGACTTGAGTTCCTTTACCAACGGCATCACCTTGCTTGAAAGACACGATTTCAGAGACGACGCCATCTCGCGGAGAACGCACTACGTACTCCATTTTCATTGCGATCACTACGAAAAGCGGTTGACCTTTTGTCACCTGCATAAATACAAATATTTTTTATATACTCTTTATTAATAAAATCTAATACTTACTTACACAACGTGATGCAATGTGACCAAACACCGTAGACGATTGACAAATGTGACGTTACTCATTTCATATTCGGATTAAAAATCTTTATATTTTTAACTGACTTAAAAAAAGTCGGAGGAATGTATAAGAATGTGTGTGTAACGGTGAATACGTTGGGTGAGTAACACAACCGTTATGTATGTCCAAGAATCGTAGAACGCACACGTTCTAGACAAGACTGGCATCAAGACCCGGTCCTTTGGAGATTGATATACATAGATATACTTCAGTCATAATAAGTAGAATCTTATGAGAGAATTGGTATGTCTTGTTTTCCGGTGTGTTGTTAAACTTGTCAACTACAGCTTTCGGACCAGAACTTAGTAGCGCGAGCATTGCTGCTTTGCGGCAGACATAGGTGTGGCGGTGATGCTCCCTCAGTCGAAACATACACTAGTTCTACCACTCTTTGGTATACATAACAGTTGTAAATGATGTTATAAAGCTCAAGCGAAAGCGTGGTAACAAGCTCAAGGGTGCCACAGTGACCGAACCTCGGCTTGGGCTGTTGCCGCAGTTGGAAGTAAGTCATAAACTAACTTATACATATATATATATGTTCTTGCCTCCTGGAAGGAAGGAACATGTATTTATTGCAGAAGGTTGTTAATCATTGTAGGGTATAAATACAAGACCGTGTTAATTAATTTTAACGAGCCTGCGTCTGCGATCGTAACGTAAAAAAAGTGACCGCGCTAAAATTCGATAACTCTGCATTCCCGTTTCAAGGCCACCCCTGTCACATCTATGACACATTATTAACAAAGGATATATAGATATAACTTCACGCTATGACTTTTAAAAGCGGGGCGGTAGTCATGAACGTCAAGCAATCAGTCCAGTACGCGAATGAGCACTACCTACGATAGGCGTTGGCGGCGCGGTGATTTGGTCAAATAAATTTAACAAGGGTGAAACCGTAGGGCACAGCTAGTGTACCGTATCTTTAATCAAATATTGTTGTTTTATTTAAATAGTCAAAGTCATTTGTTTTAGATTATTTATTCGGTTAGAACTAACCTTATCTCCTTTGTTAACGAGAATCCTTTCAAGAATGCCCGGGGTAGGGGAGCACGCACTGTTTGCCGCCGCAGTCGGGTCCACGCCAATAGCCGCCTGATATTTTGGCCTAGGTATCTCAAACACTGTCTGACCATACTGAAAATAAATGAAACAGATTTTAAAGCAACGAATTACACATAGATTGACTAGTATGTGTGTGTGGATCAAGAACCATGTCAAGACAGATTTACTGTGAAAATGTTTTATAGTGTGGTGTGTTTTGGTATGTTTTTGGTAACTCCCTCTCTGTACAACTCCTTGATTAATCCTGTTTCTTGTCAGCTCTGCTCCTCGATAACTGGGATGTTTTCCGAACCGGTAGTAGTAACTATCATAAGAACCTTCCTTAGGACAAAGTGTATTTTTGTGCTGATATTGGCAAACGAGTCACGAGGCTAAAGTGGAGGTAGGCTTGGCACTTGAGAAGACGAAAGATGGGCCAATTAAGTTTCGGAGTGTTGGCCCAGAGATGGAAAACGACTATGAGGCAGACAACCAGCTCGACGGTCCGAAGACAGCGAGGGTGGCGGGTAAACCCTGGATGAGACGAGAAAAGGCTTTTAATTTGCAGTGGATAAATGTAGGCTAAATAGATGGATGGGTGTGCTTGTGTGTAAGTGTCATTTATGGTTCAAGTCGCAGTATAGCGCTCATAGTAGAGCATACCTCATCATATATATGAACTTCCTGGTGATGAGTCAATAACCCAACATTAGTGATTTTGTCTTCTATAAGCACATTGAGTCTAAGCCCTTTTTCACTTGTTTGCAGAACTGCCTCTACGCTTTTCCATTCACCATCGTTCACGCGCATTCTATATTTGTTCGGTACATTTTCATATTGCACTGTTACGGTCAGATCTGAAAAAATATTACATATTTAAAATAACTTTTTCTATTAAAAACTAGCTGTGCCCGCTGCTTCGCCCGCGTAGGCTAGATAATTATTGTTTATGAAGATATTAATTTATCTTTTTGATAAGGACTTGTATCTAAGACGTAAAAAAAAATCAAAATCTATTGAGTAGTTATTACTTGATGCGTGCAAACCTCAATAATTTTATTTATATTGTTTTTTTTTTTTCTATTAAATCTCACCTAAACTTAAGTGACGTTGGGGGCTATTGGCTCTCAAGTACAGCTGTCGGAACACATCAATAGGTGCTTTGTGATAGATTGCAAATTGGAGCTGGTAGCTAGCCAGGCGGGCATGTTTTCCTTCATAAGCTCAGGCTTATTGCTGACATTAGAACTCACGTCAATCGACGCGGTGTCCGTACAGGTAATGTAACTGAGCCATCATTGGTTCAATTCTTTCCTACGGCGACAATAGATGGGGCAGAGATGCAATCTGCTTAAAAGCCCCTTCTGACATTTTATGAATTATCGAATCAATATCATAGAGATAACTTATTAACTATAGATATAGACTATATCATATAACTAGCTGATTAGGTAGTGAAATACCTCCAGAAACTAAACGACTCGTATAAAAGAGATTTTGTTATAAAAAAAAGAAACATTAACATACCTTTTTCGTCAAACCTTAACGGTATTGTTTTCTGTAGCCGGTAGTTAGGCCTCCATGAAGTTGTGTTTACAGAAATCCCCTTCCAACTGTCGTTTGGAGAGATCGCTTTTTGAGAAATCAGCAACTATAAAAACGTATTAATTTATGGATAAATTAATACTGTGTAGTATTATTTATTAATCATATTATAATACCAAATGAAGAAATCGTGATAGGTATATATATATATACCATATAATAGATTTGTTACATGGTACCTATACACAATATTATTCATAGACCGCCAAATTATGCTGACATAACTTAAAATTATATAACAAAAATACAAATACGAATTACATAACACAATTATTATATAAACAGTAAACATGTTAAAAACTTTAACAGTAAATAAATTAATATTTTAAGAATGTTTTTTTTTTCAGTTCTGGTCTCTCTTTTGATGCTAAATAAAATTGCCTTTTAAATAATTAAGTGTAGATAAGAATTATTGCCATGAGATTTTGTCGGGTCACTGCGAAATTTAAAAGTTCTAGGCTCTATTCCTAATTTTTTTTCCTTGACGGAGATAAGAGTAGACAACATTAGATGATAAGTAAAATTAATTAAGTCTGACGAAGTATAAAGGGGGCGTTCGAATATTACGTAACGCAATTTATGAAGATTTTTGACCCTCCTTCCACCCATGTAACGTGCCATAACATTATTCTGTCCCCATCTCCCCTCCGCGCCCCCACATTTAATGTTGCATAGCACCCAAGTCGCTAAGTCAGCATGACGGCATTTATAGGCCAAGAACAGCTGATTATGCAAATCTTCCCTGTTTTGAGGACATTAAAGATTATGAACTCACTTTAACAAAACTGACTACCAATACAGTCGAGGGATTCCCAGTAAAACCAACGAAAAGGGATGCCAACTTGGGACAACAAAATAAAAATGACATACAATACAAGCGATAGATTACCCTTAAAACATAAAAGAAAAAGGTTGCGATCTTGGGAAATTTTAATTGCCTAGTTTTTTTTATAAAAAAAAAACAATGTTATTTTGTTCAAACCCTCCTCCCTCCCTTGTAACGTATCGTAACGTTTTACAAGACCCCCACATTCTACATTAGCCGAAGGAACTTCGTTCCTACCTGGTGTCCCACGACACCACATCTTTTTTTTATTTTATACGTTTATTATGAATTTGCGTACTATTCATTGCAATATATCATATACGAAATCCAGGGATCTATCATTTGTGACGAAATATTGATGGGCAGGGTCGCAGAAAATGTGACATAGCATGACGAAGGAAAGGGGTGGGGTCTAAAAAGGTTTAGAGATTTCTTACATGTCCGAGTGCGGCCTGCACAGCCCGTTCCTCATTGAGCACAGATTCAGATTTGGGGAAAAGTTCCGCCTCGTGTTGTGGTATGAACGCGGTGTGTACATCACCATCGACGAACGCGCTTGCACCGCTCAACCGTAACAGAAAATTAACGTTTGTTTCCAAACCAGCTACCTGTTAAAATATCTCACATTATAGAATGTAAACAATCAATGTAACAACTGTCAATGTTGGTTAAACAAATTGTTCATAGATGGCCCCTCCTACATGTTAGTTGAATATATTTTCATTAGGAATTCCATTACCCGATGGCATCCCTCAGGAAAAAAGTTTTTTGGTTATTTTTTTTTCAGCTAAAACATAAATTTTAAACTATTTTTCGTCAAAAGCAGGGAACATAAGGTTTAAATTTATGTTTGAATCATTAATTTTGATTAAGTTTTAGAAGGTATGGCGTTGCCACAGAAAAAGTACCTAAAGTAAGCACAGGTACAGCAAAGTAAATGTATTATAATAATAGGAATAGTATAAAAAGATTCCTAATCAATTTTAAGAGGGCCACCAAGAAAATCAAATAAGTACAGTTAAATAGTTGATAATATCAAACCTCTATGTATATTAATATGAACAAATTAAAAAATTACTTACCTGATATTCTGTGAGCTTGGATCTCGTTTTCGCTAGAGCCTCGTTTCTGTCGCGGCCCCAAACAACCAATTTAGCTATCATCGGATCGTAGTGGACAGATACTTCTTGGCCTTCACTGACACCAGTCTCTACCTGTCACATTTTCTAATTTTAGACTATAAATTTTTGAAAATTATAGAATACCTTTGAATGAATACTTTCTTGAACTGTTGATTCATACGTTACCGAGCTTGTGACAGACAAGGCATTATCTTTCGTCTTACCAGCGGTATTGTGAGGGAAAAATTATTATAAGTAGTACAAATACAAGAATTTGTAAACATGAATAAAAATAACGTAACTAGGAAGTATAGGTGTTTAATAAAGTATATAAATTTGATTGTATTGAGTAATCGTCATCTATATACATAGTATGACGTAAAGTCGCTTCCCGCTGTCTGTCCATATGTACGCTTAGATCTTTTAAACTACGTAACGGATTTTAATACGGTTTTCACTAACATTTACTGAATGTTTTACGGAAGGTTTATTTATATAAACAATACAATCCAATTAAATTTTTCAATAGTAGAAAAAATTAAATTGTTTGTAATCATGTTGGGAAAAAATGATTTTCAGGCGCTTAATATGGCTTACGCTGGCTAAACCGTATGAGATATGTACATCAAAATAATGTTCTAAAGAATTGTAGATCTTCAAAATGCCTACAAAAAAATCCGCGATGGCATATGTCTATCTCCTAAGATTGACTTACAGAAGCCATTTTTAACTTTAAAATAATAATTAATAATATTACGTTATTTGCGAAGCTATTTTCTCCAATTCAGTATTAATCTTTATCCAGATAAAATTGTCCAGTACATTATTCCACTTTAATGAATACCGTAGAAGAAATCACGAATTCAAAATTACGCGCGACCAAAGAAATTCCTCTCAGTAAAACGGTCGCGGTCGGTTGGCCGGCACTCCGAACATATGACGAAATGCACGTCGTAAGCTAAGCGTACTTTTCGTAAACATGAAGTTTCCTAATATACCGTAACGCCTATACAGGCAGAATACTCCCCCGTAGTGTTTGTTGAGGTGTACACCTACAGTTCACCAGATGTTTTAGGTCCCATGTAATAGGAGACGAGCCTATTGTCATTAATCGGGCATAAACTCAAACTCCGAACTTATACTGAGAATTTCATAGCAAACCCCAATAACACTTTGCTCTCGACCTGCGAATCGAACCTAGGACCTCGAGCATAGCAGTTGCGTTTAGGACAACTAGACTAATGAGGCAGTTATGAAGTTATTAACTATAAATATTAAAGCAATCAACTCTAAATCACGCTTTTTAAACATAAAATACATAATTTTGTAAATTGTACCCGTGCGAAGCTGGGGCTGACCGCTAGTAATATAATATTTAAGTCGATTTATGGCAGTATGTTACTATACATGTTAAAACAAAAAAAATGAAAACGGATTTCGATCTAGGTTGCTTTAAACAAAAGATTCATGAGATAGAAATAAAAAAAAATTCGTTAAGGGAAAACAATTTGGCTACTTAACTAAACATGTTAGAAAAAAAAAACAAAATAAAAATACATTACTCACTCTGACAAATTCTTCAGGTGTAGGTTGCGTGAGTCGGTGCAATGTACCAGCGCGAGGTAGAAATCCTGCGCTAGGTTCCTCTGCATATATGCGACACTCGACAGCGTGGCCGCGACGGACTATCTCGTTTTGTGTCACGGGCAACGGTTCGCCAGCCGCAACGCGCAGTTGCCACTCCACCAAATCCGTGCCTGTAGAAGTGATGTTACGAACAAAAATATCGAACATCGATGTTGCCACACTTGTTTGTTGAGTATAGAATTCAAGTCTGTACCGTAGGCGCCGTATAAGTAACGTGACATGTAATCTGACAAGTGATTTGGTGCGTAACTGGTCACTAGCATCAACATTCAAAGAAATTGTATAAAGTAAAATATTATGTACTATATAATGTTTTAAATCTATCAGGATTGCTAATTATTTCATATCGATTTATTTATTCATATCGACGTATGAGCCACCAGTTTTTTATTTCTTTTCCACATGCAATGCACCCAGAAGCGTCTTTGTCTGTTCTGCATATTTAAAATTTGTAAATAAGCATAAGCATCAAGATCTTCATCATAGGAGGACATTGTCTTGAGCGCCTTCGTACTAGGAAAGGAAAGGTAGCAGAGTTAAGGAATACGATAATGCTGTGATCAAATTAGAACTATTGCTGTCAACAATGAGGATGGTGTTAAATTTCAACGTTGTTTTAAATTTAACATAAACATTTTGGTTAGCATAATGAAAACACAAGGTAATAGTTTATCAAATTCTTTTTAACAATTATTTCATACAGAGAAATCAAACTGTAAAATAAATCTCTGAAATTTAATCATCATCAGATTCATTTTTAGCCATTTCCCGTACTAGGCGATGAACCAACACGTGTTTTTTTTTGTAACAGAAGTAAATGGACTCTGGTTAGCTATTATTAAAAACAAAAAAATAACACGGGGCCACAACTTGAGCATTAACACGATCAGTAAGGGCGCGTGAGGTGAGGCGTGCGGACGGCGGGGGCAGCCACTCCCGTTCTTCGCCACAGCCCACGACTGCATTCAACTTGCGCGCTATTATATCTGGCACGTCACTCTTGTGGATCCATCAAATGTCGAGCCAGAGCCATACTACACAATGATTTAAAATTACGTTGCTTACATGGGAACAGCGCTTAAGCAAAATATAAACAGCTTTACCTAAAAAAAGTCATCAAAAGTAGAGTACCCAAAAAGCTGTCGCCCACTTTGGTAGAAGCAAATCATCAATGTCTGACAAGACTTTATGCGTTTTTTTCTATTAAGTTTAAGTGAAAACAAAACCATAAAGTATATATTTACCTGTGATCATCTCAGTGATAGGATGCTCGACTTGGAGCCGGGTGTTCATCTCCATGAAATGGAATTCGTGCGTGACTCTGTGTAGGATGAACTCAACAGTACCAGCGCCCACGTAGCCAACAGCTTTAGCCGCTCGCACTGCCGCCTCACCCAGTGATCTGCGTGTCTCTTCCGATAATCCTGGCTATAATTTAAAAGTTAGATGATAAAATAGAAATGTAATGTAAATGTAATAATTTGCCATACCCTATTCAGGGTCCGTGTATTCGAATAATTTAACATATAAGAAATGTACATACATGATGCAAATTAATAAATACAACAATTATTTATGTTATGGAAATATTACTGCATAAATAAATAGTGCATATAAAGATGGTACATTATCAAATATCTACTAAGATGTCAATGCCACCATGCTATAGTTTCAAAACGAGTTTAGGTAACGATGGTACCATTGCTTCACAAAATATATCTTTGGAAACCTGTCTGCCTTCCTGATTATTTGCCTTACGATTTATTTATTTTTTACATAGTTTTTCATATTCTTCTTCTTCAGCCCTTTTCTATTCAAAGTTGAGTATAGGCCTCTTTCATGGCTCGCTATACCCGTCAGTCTAAGGTATATTATATAATTTTATGAGATTATAAGTTCAAATGATCAAATATTATATTAGACGAAATCTTAGTACTCCATGAAATCATCCCTTGCTGGTACAACATCACGGCGAGGAGCCCAAAGCAGTGCCTGGGACTTGCGACCTACAAGTGTATGTTAAGAGGGCGTATTGTCGCAATAAACGAATAAAAGTATTTTTTGCGGAAAAGCTTTGTAACAAAAAGAAAAAAGAAAAAGTTATGTTTTAAATATAACAGACCGCAGGAGCTTCTTCAATAATTTTCTGGTGACGTCTTTGTACTGAGCAATCTCTTTCAAACAGATGCACTGCATTTCCATGCATGTCAGCGAACACCTGTGTGTGTACAATAAAATATTGTTTATACTAAAATATAAATTAACATTTTTTATTAATTTACAATTAAGAAATTTTACAAAAACTTAGTTCACCTAATTCATATTAAGCCACTTAACAATATAAGTACAATATTATATTTGGATATAACGTAATAAATTAAAGAAAATTTTGCAGAATTACTATGTATTTTATCTACCTGTACTTCAACATGTCTTGGATCTGTGATGTATTGCTCCAGAAGCATATTATCATCTCCAAATGATTTTAATGATTCCCTTTTAGCCGATTCTAATTGTGGCAAAAAATCTGCTTCTGTCATAGCTATTCTCATACCCTGCAAAATATATGTTTAAATAAAAAGTTGAGTTATGGTAGTATATTTAATATAAGGGTTTTAAACTGATATAGAAAAACCGCAATTACTTATAAACTGTACTTGCGACCCACCCCGGCTTTGCACATGTGCAATTCACTAATGAACAAAAGGAATAGGTTAGGAAAAGTAATACCGAAACCTTAAGCTTGCAGTGTAATTGACTATAAATTTTTATTATATAATTTATATTGTAGTGTTAAAAAGTGAATACATTTTTATTTAAACCGCTATCCATTGAAAGCTTACATGACTTAAAAACGAATTATTACCATCTTTTCTTATTTTTTTTTAAATTGCATTTATGGATGGTGGGTGTAAGAAAGGTAAAATTTGTGATGGTATGTATCTTTGGGTAAGAAAAATAAAAATAAATTAACATTTTTGTTCAAAAATATTAAAAAAAAATTGATCTCGGCAACTGCACCACTTATTGGGTCCATTCAGAGATTAGCCATAAAAAAACATTGTGACACAAAATTTTTATATATTAAGATAATATGAATGGCATTTACCTTCCCACCTCCACCACGCACGGCTTTAATCATTAAAGGGAAACCTATTTTATGAGCTTCTGCTTTTAACTTTTCAATACTCTGTTCTTGTCCATGATATCCTCGAACAATTGGCACACCGGCTGCCGACATAATAGCTTTTGATGTACTGAAAAATGATGCATAAACTTTATATAGTTTATTTGTATTTACAATATAGTCAATAGAAAGAATAAAGAACTGTCATTCAAAGTAAAAACTAAAATGTAATCTGTAAAAAGTCAAATTAATCATGAACTATTAGATGTTTATGTATTTAATGGTTTTTAGACATAACTGAGTAAAAGGAGGACTTAATGCTAAAAGGCTTTGCTGCCTGTTTATAAGTACAAGAAATGTCTATGCAAGGTGTCTTGGTAAAGGTATTGTTTACTGAACAAAATGTAAATATTAGTTTATCTAGAGCACCTTTTAAAATTCAAGTAACAAATTATGTTTGAAGAGCCCTGGAACTTGGCTAATTGAACAGTCTACCTATCCTAGAAAAGTTATTGTAAATATTGAAAATTATTTATTTATTTATAAAGTTTTGTCTACAATTATTGCTTACACTAAAATTATAATAAATTAAATATGAAATTATTTTAGTTAGGTACCTTTTAATGCCCATGTCTCTAATTGCTGATGGAGGTGGCCCAATAAAAATTACATCTTCAATAGCACATCTTTCACAAAATTCAACATTTTCTGAAAGAAATCCATATCCAGGATGTATAGCCTGACTATCAGACTTCTTTGCTACATCCAATATTTTTGCAGCATTAAGGTAACTTTGGCTAGATGGAGCAGGGCCAATGTGATATGCTTCATCTGCCTGGAATTAATAATAATCATTAACATTATAAGAGCTCTTCGGAGAAGCTGGAACCTTTTATGAACTACAAAATAGACTAAAAATTTAAAAGTTAAGTGTTCATCCATGTATCTCAATAAAAATGATATACATGTTATTGTATAATATTTTTCTAAAGTATTTTTTCATAGCAACACCATAAGCCTCATTAATGTTTCATTGAGATTAATGATTGAAACATAATTTTAAAGCTTATGTTCCCTGCTATTGACGAAACATAGAAAAATAGTTTAAAATTAATGTTTTTGTCAAAATAAAAATGATAAAAAACTTTGCCATTAGGTATGCCATCTGTTGATGCTAATGAAAACATTTTCAAGACACCATCTATTAACAATCTGCTTAACTAAGGAGACAGCTGTTAGTTAAATTGTTTACATTCCAGAATGTGTGAAAAAAATACACAATCAAAACAACACTGTTATGATTAAATCTTTTCAAAGAGTGATATTAAATACCATTTCAACATGCATAGCATGCTTATCAGCATCAGAGTACACAGCTACAGTTCTGATGCCCAGTTTTTTTGCAGTCCTCATCACTCTACATGCTATCTCACCACGGTTGGCAATCAGGACTTTCTTGATCTGCCTATATTGGACTTCCTCCTTAACTTGTTGTACATGGTTAAATCGTATTTGAGTTTGTATATGATTTAACAGGCTGTAATATAATACTTAAATTATTTATTAAAACCCTTTTTAATAACTTTCATTTAGAGGTTACAAGTTATGTCAGTAATGGTTGTCCCTTAACATGAATTCAATTTTTTCTAGTCAACCTTGAAATAATAAAATAATAATTAAATTTGCATGGACTAAATGTTCCTTTGTACTGTAGTAATTATAAAATGTAATCATAGTTTTCAATATGTTCAAAATATTTAAAAAAAAAATTATGTAAGCCAGCCCAGAGTGAAACTACTAAGTAGTAGAAAATGTTATTTTAAAACTAAATATTTAATTACATTCACAGATAATTCAAACGACTTTTACATAAATACATTATTTATTAAAATAAGACTTGTTTCCTGTGTTGTAAATATTGATTGAAATGGCTAGATAAACATAGAAATAGCAATTATTTAATTGAAAAAAACTAGTGATTTAGTAATCAGAAGTAACTTTGTAGAACAAGATTTATAATTGTTATATTTCTTGATATTAATCTTTCTTTCATAATTTATACAAAATAAACTTACAAACATTAGCCATTTGGCCCAATTTACATGTTGCAAGTATATTTTACTATTAATATAATTTAGCTTACCGATTTTTAATTAAATGCTTTATATGCCACATGTTTATGAACTGAATGTGGTGCAGTTAAAATGATACGAATTAAAAATCTGTTTTGTCTTATCTGTAATTACTAATTAGATAACGTCGGTCGCAAGGCCCCTTCGACAAAATAGTTTGATCACTTTGATCTGATCAGGCAGTGTAATATGAAGTACTCTGTGTTGGTCAGCGTAAATCCAAAGCCATATGAACACTTCTCTATTATTATCCTTGATTAACAAAATTATCAATTTTATCAAACTTTTATCAACTAATTAGAAACCACGAGTACCTAAATTATCGAATGTAAATATAATTTTATATCACCTATTATAATATACTGTTCGATATTCTAGATACAGTTAGTAAGTACATTTTGTTAATTGTAATTTGTAAGTATTGTAACTTATACTTTATAAACTTTGTAACAACAATTTTAATATGTCGTGTCATCTTATTTATTATTATTATTATCATATTATATTATAGTACTGGTAACTGGGCGTTTCGTTTAGAACATAGACCAATAACCAGAGGAGTTTAAAACCGTTTTTAAGAACCAGTTTGTCCATGAAAAACGAACGAACTGTTTCTCTATTTAACAAAAACAAGTTTTAAAACGAACGAAACGGCAAACAGTAACGCACGAGTTCTCGTTCTCAACATCTTTCGTTCTCTGTCGCAAGCAAACGTTATAATGGTACTGTGCTTGGATCATTTTTGACAGAAACGGTCTTAGTACTCAATGGTATTTGTTATAAGGACTATTGTTGTCTGAACAGTAAACAGTTCTAAGAAACTACTTTAAATTTGAATTAAGTAAGGAATAAGCTACAATGAATCTTATCATTGTGAAAATCCAATACAAATATGGTTGTAAAAAAAAACTGGATTTATTGGATCCCGTAAAGTGGGTCAAATGTCAAGGTCGAAAGATCAAATGTTCGTTTTTTTGTTTTGATTTGAAATAATTGAAATTAATCAGCTGATGTTAGGTAACGCGTGCGTATTTAGGTATCCGCTAGTTTGCGATAAAAGTTTTTCTACTTTTCCCGCGATTTTGAGTAAAAAGTATAATTTGTAAATATTTATATTCAAATTTTTGTAAATAAAAACTAGTATTTTAAGACCCATTTGAAATTTATGTAATAATCTGATTTTGTCCTGTAATTTTATAATTGAGTTTAATAGTGAGTCAGCGTAAATCCAAAGCCATATGAACACTTCTCTATTATTATCCTTGATTAACAAAATTATCAATTTTATCAAACTTTTATCAACTAACCCGCCAAGCACCTTGATAAGTAAATCTACTTCATTTTGGAAAAAGAATGAAAATTGAAAATTCCAAAAACATAGAAAATCTAACCTTAAGCACTCTCCTTAGGCTTCTCCTTTGAGTAGATTGACTCAATCGGTATTTTTTTTTTGTAAAGATTTTATAGGCACAGGTACACAATATAATAATATATAAATAAAAAATAAAATAAAAAAAATTCGTCATTGCGGTACAATAAAATATTTTTTATATGTTAAAATATATTATATTATAACGTAGAAATAAAACTATTAATATGTAATATACGAAATTATTATTAAATATAAAAACACGACCCAAATAGATACCTACAAATGTATAAAATACCGCACGCAATAAGAAAACTTGACGCGGCGCTGCACCCGCGGCTTTTCAGCCCGATAGTACGTTCAAGGACATGCTGTATTATACATAATAATGAATTATATACATATCGTGTGACTATAACCTTTAGGTAGTAACTGCCTCGTTAGCCTAGTGGTCGTAAGCGCGACTGCTATGAACGAGACCCTGGGTTCGAATTCCAGGTCGAGCAAAGTGTTATAGGGTTTTTCCTATGAAAATCTTAGTAGCAGCTCGGAGTTTGGTTTCGTGCCCGATTAATGGCAATAGGCTCGCCCCCTATTACATGGGACCTAAAAAACATACTCGGCGAATTGTGGGTGTACATTAGAAATACATGCGTTATGTTATGTTATGTACGACGAAGCGTCCGCGGAGGATGCTCAGCCTATAGTGTTATAAATAAACCTGCCTGTAATGTGTACATATTTCCCGTATGAATACTGAAGTATATAAAGGCATTTCAAAAATAAATGACATGAAGTAAAAATGCATGATAATTTAGACACTTAATTATAATTAATTTATTAAATGTATTTTCTATAATTTCTAAATAAATACAATAACTAAATCCAAATAAAACAAAAATAAAAGATTCAGTAAAAACTTCATTCATAGCGCCATCTGTGTGGAGACGGATAATCAGTTATTAGTAATCAATTACGAAGTTATTAGAGGTATAGTAAGGTACTTGTACTCATTCATTCTAAAAGATGGCGCATAAATAAAACTGTTTATTGTTCATCCTACAATATTACTCAAGCCTGGTGAAGCTTTGAAAGCTCCAAGACCCAAAAACCTAAGAGTCTAGTTAGTTCGAAAAAAAAAAAAAACAATTTTATAATTATAGGTTATACTATACCTACTTCGACTAAATATACATACTGCTAAAAACTTGAACTTTTGTATTTGTAATATACTGATTTATTATAATTAGTATATTTGAGACTATTTCTCAAGTTTTACCACATTTTAAATGTAATATTAGAATCAAATGAAATAAAAGTCAAAAGGTACACAAAAAAGGTTTTATGTAGTTTACATACATAGCTTTTCAAATAACAACAAATATAAAAAAAAAAGATATGCAAATAAAATCAATACCTGGTAATATTATAAATCATTATCAATCATTCTCTTACTCTCCTCATTTCTAGAACAATTCAACATATTTACCTAATCCTTTTTTTACCCTAGTGTACTTTCGCCAGAAATTAGAAAAATTCTAAAGACTACACAGTGCACTAGTCTAATAATTGAGCATATAAATAGATAAAAAAGAAACATTGTTTGAAATGTAATACTTAGATACACATACACTAAACTTTACTAGAAAAACACAAAAACAAAACCATAACACTGCTTTAGTAATATAATATCTAAATAATACAGGAAATATTTTCTTTGGTCCTACAAAATAATAATAATACTTCTTAGAAATGGAAAAAGTAATCATAACATACTAATTTTATGTAAAAAATATAGTTTCTGTAATATAATTTGTAAAAAAGATTAAAAAAAAAAAAAATAGCAACGTCCAGACATAAATGCAACAACAACGTAGCTATTTTTATCCTAAAGGCGTTTAAGGTTAGTGCCACTGAATTTTTTACCGCCAAAAAAAAAAACAGGCTAATATGAGTGATATACTGTGTATTGTAAGGGCTACATTCCCATACATTTTTTACTGGCGCTTACGGCCGTTTGGAACTGAGTGAAGTTTTTCGAAAAGTGAGGTGTCTGAGGTGCTAATTAGAAACCACGAGTATCTAAATTATCGAATGTAAATATAATTTTATATCACCTAATATAATATACTGTTCGATATTCTAGATACAGTTAGTAAGTACATTTTGTTAATTGTAATTTGTAAGTATTGTAACTTATACTTTATAAACTTTGTAACAACAATTTTAATATGTCGTGTCATCTTATTTATTATTATTATTATCATATTATATTATAGTACTGGTAACTGGGCGTTTCGTTTAGAACATAGACCATTAACCAGAGGAGTTTAAAACCGTTTTTAAGAACCAGTTTGTCCATGAAAAACGAACGAACTGTTTCTCTATTTAACAAAAACAAGTTTTAAAACGAACGAAACGGCAAACAGTAACGCACGAGTTCTCGTTCTCAACATCTTTCGTTCTCTGTCGCAAGCAAACGTTATAATGGTACTGTGCTTGGATCATTTTTGACAGAAACGGTCTTAGTACTCAATGGTATTTGTTATAAGGACTATTGTTGTCTGAACAGTAAACAGTTCTAAGAAACTACTTTAAATTTGAATTAAGTAAGGAATAAGCTACAATGAATCTTATCATTGTGAAAATCCAATACAAATTTGGTTGTAAAAAAAAACTGGATTTATTGGATCCCGTAAAGTGGGTCAAATGTCAAGGTCGAAAGATCAAATGTTCGTTTTTTTGTTTTGATTTGAAATAATTGAAATTAATCAGCTGATGTTAGGTAACGCGTGCGTATTTAGGTATCCGCTAGTTTGCGATAAAAGTTTTTCTACTTTTCCCGCGATTTTGAGTAAAAAGTATAATTTGTAAATATTTATATTCAAATTTTTGTAAATAAAAACTAGTATTTTAAGACCCATTTGAAATTTATGTAATAATCTGATTTTGTCCTGTAATTTTATAATTGAGTTTAATAGTGAGTTAGTGAGGGATCCATATTGGCCGAAAGGAAAAGTTGTAGCGAATTATGGGATCATTTTGTGAAAATTGAAAATGTTGGAAATGCAGTCTGCAAAAAGGGTAAAGAAATTAATAGCTATAAATCATATAATACATGTACATAAATTGAACTTTTAATAAGCCAGTAACATATTTCAGCTAGTCCTAAGCCTGGTAAAATATGAAGGGAAGTTCAATTTATAATTTTCTGAAAAAGTGTTAGAGTGCGGTGCGTTAGTGTTGTAAAACATCAATTAACTATAGATTAATATATTATCATTAGACTATCAAATAATAAATAGTTGTGGATAAAACTTTTGATAGTTTATTTAAGTACATAATATGGGGTTGCATTTTGTACTTATAACAAAGAAATGCGCAATCGAGTTTTTTTAGCTCGCCAACTAAGTAAATTATGTAATACGCAGACTTTTTTACAACAAAATCGATTCTATCGGATTTTGATAAAATCGGAATTCTAACATCTAATGTACATAGGTTTACTGTACAGTTTGCTCTCGAACTAAAGCAAAAAACCAGTTTTTTTATAATTGTTTCTAAAAACTGTTTTTTGAGTGTAATAAACCGTTTCGTTTCGTTTTACGAAGAATCGGGAAATACCCAGCATTAATTATGTCTATTAGAAACTTATCTCTGTTGGGAACGTCACAAAGTCATTAGCATAGACCAATAACCAGAGAAATTAGTAGTAGTCAGTGTTGCCATGTCAAAGAAACAAGAAGTGGGCAACCACTTTGATGTTCATAATTTAAAAACGTTTTATTTATTGATTAAACATTGATTCCACTTATCACTCATTAGACGTTGATGAGACGTAAACTTATCTTATTTCTATACCTACTTTTTCTTTACTGCTCTCAGGATACTAAATTTTAATAATCTTTCCCCCCTCAGCATTTTAGATAGAGGAATAGAACCGTTAGAGGCAAATCATGAAATATTGATTCTCCACTGGCATTGTAGATGTGTGAAAACAAGTGCTTTGATATGAAAATATAAAATATTGTGTATTATTAGGTCCTTACATATGAAATTAGCGTTTTGTCATACTGACCACATTGATCTGAAATATCTCCTCTTTGGTTATGAATTCCAAATTCAAATTTATAAATTCATTTAGCTGGTACATTTGAGTTTTGAAAACAGTCATTCATTTGTTTTTTCCTCATTATTTTTTTCTTTGGCGTCGCTTATTACCGTACAATGGAAAACATGAAATATCAGTATAATTACGAGTACGAGTTCTACCGTGGCACCAGTGCTGCAGAAACAGCTCGAAGATTGACTTCTGCTGCATTTGCGGTACGCAAGATTCGCCAGTTAACAGATATTGCCACCGGTTTTATTTTGCTATAGGGTTGAGCAGCTGAGATAGATGATACCATATCTATAATAAAAAAGCGGGCAGTTCGAGCAATTTACAATATGAGACCCCGCGATTCACTAAAGAGCGAGTTCCAGGAATTTAGTAATTTAACTTTTCCCCCGCAATAGATTTTTGATAACTTAATGTATGTTCGTAAAAACTTAGACAAGCTCGATTTTGTCCAAGATGAGCACAATGTTAATACTAGAAATATAGATAAATTAGTTATACCGTGTTTTAGAGTTAGTAAGACTAATAAAAGTTTTTTAGGAAATAGTGTTAGAAGATTAATAAGATTCCGAAGCACATGACTGATTTGCCGAAAAAAAAGTTCAAGGAGTATGTCATGCGGGTTTTACTGTCAAAAGGTTATTATAGGTTGGGTCTTCTTCTTCCTAGCTTGGCAACCGGTTCTCTTTAATGCCATTATCGAGTGTAGGTTGAATCATTATGTGAATGATAGTGATGTCTGGAAGTGACCCCTCTCTGTGCATCCACTAAATTATTATTATTGTAGCGGTTATATTAACACTTGTAAAGTAGAAAAAAAGATAAACCCGATCGAGTTTCTTGTCGGCTCTTCTCTATGTCTGGGATATTTTTCGAACCGATAGTAGTGTTTTGACGTTCATAAGTGCCTTCTTAGGGCCTAAATTGAATAAAGATTATGTTGATTTTGATTTCTTCAATCATATCGCAGGCATCATGAGTCATAAAGTCATAATAGAAGAAAAATTGAAAAAAAAATGTGTGTGTGTACCAGAGTACACAGATAAGAAGTGAAAGTTCTTTAAGACATATCATTTTTCTACTATTTGCAACTTCACGAAAATGGGGTAGTTATGGCTTAAGCCTTAAGAAAAAAAGCAACATGGCGCGTAACCGAAAAACGTGACGATTGCTACAAAATTTTCTCCCATACGTCGATAAAGAAGTTTCACTTCAAAAATATAAACAATTTTTTGAAATTGTAATGTTTAATACTGAGTACCGATACGAGTACTTTTCACTGATACTTACTCGGTACTCGGTTCCAAAGTTGCAAAAATAAAAGTAAATGGTATTTAATAAAAAGTATCGAGTATGTACTCGTATTGATGCATCCCTAGCACCCTCATTGCCAATTTGTCATTATCGCTGGTTATTGGTCTATGATTATCGCCATTAACTCTCGATTATAAATAATCAAAGGCCGTTATTCCAAGTTTGTATTCGTTATCGTTTCAATTTTTCAGTATTATTGAATGGTTTTTGATGGTGATATTGTGATAATATAATAAGGTAAAATATGGGAATCAAAGGTTTATGGACTGTTTTAACACCTTATAGTGAAAAGAAGTCTCTTCATGAAGTTAGTAAATACTAATATAACATTATTATCTCTATAAATGACTTTTTACGCAAGTAAGAATAATAGAGTTCATACAATGTGATGATAAAAATTCATTTGGAAACCTATGTTTCATTTCAATAATAACTTAAGTTATTTTATTTAGTAACATTAAAAAATTTGTTTACGTGTGTTGGCCTATTTAAAATTTGGCAACAAAATGGTTTTTATGTTTAGAATGTTTGTTTCGAGCTTACTTGTAATGAGACTAGTAACATTCTAATCTGGAACTAATTCTCTATCAACTTCATAATCACTTACACCAAATTTGTGCCTAACAATTCTAAATCCAATCACTGTTCAATTTTTAACTAATTACTTGGCACCTTAAAGCATAAAATAGTTTGTGGCTTACTATGAAAATGGTAATATTTTATTGTGCCATATAAACTTTGCTTTAATTTTTTAGATAAGAGGTGAAACTATTGCAGTTGATTTAGCTGGATGGGTTTGTGACAGTCAAAATGTTACTGAATATTATGTACAACCAAAACTGTATTTAAGGTATGCATGAGCCATTTGATTTAAAATTCTCACTAAAAGTATTGTAGTACTACTTATTGCATGTAAAGAAATCCTTAATTTTAGGTACCTTTTGAGAATAGTTGAAACTGAAAGTATGCTAAGTATTGAAGTATGAGAGCTATCAACATATTCCTTAATTTTATTGACTTCTTAGGATTCTCATGTTTCATTCATAACATATTTCATAACAGTGTTCAGTAGAGAATTTATTTCAAAGACTATTTTAATCCATATTTGCTTTGTTATGTTAAAATACATATTGTCATCTTTTTCAGAAATCTATTTTTCAGGACTATTTATTTATTGCTGTCTGATATAAATCCAATATTTGTATTAGAAGGTGATGCTCCAGAATTAAAGAGAGATGTTATGGCTGCTCGGAACACAATACAATTTCGCGGTGCTGCACCAAAATCTTCAAATAATACTAAAAAACTACCAGACATAACCAGGAATCGGTTTAAAAATGTTCTTAAGGAGGTATAAATATTATATCAATATTTATATTAGAATTTTGCAATCATAACTTGTAACATAATCTTCTTTTCATATTGCCATGATTTCTATTAAACTAAGTTCATAGTTAGCTTTGGTTGCTTGGTTTTTGCTTTGGTCTTTAGAATTTTTGATAGGGTCAAGTGAGTCATTAACTTTTGCAGCAAGTTGTAGGGAGTTTGCTTTAAATATTAGAATTCTCAAATGTCCATAGAGTAATAAAAAAAGTGCTCTGAACTGTCATTTTGCACCAATATATTTATTAATAATACCTATTATTATTTAACTGATTGTAGATTTGAACTGAAATTACAGAGAAAATCTTTTGGTTAATAAGAATAAATTAACATACATTAAATTGTTATTATTAATTGTTTCATGAAAATTCTATGATTTGTGTATGGATCATATTTGTTTTGTTACAGTGTGAGTCTCTGCTTAGATGTATGGGTGTGCGTTGTGTTAAAGGTAAAGGTGAAGCTGAAGCAACATGTGCTCAATTGAACTTACAAGGTGTTTGTATTCTAAGTTATCTATTTACTATTTAAGAGGCCATAAGTTGTCTATTTTTTAAATTTAAATAATTTTTAATGGGCTTTCCTGGTCTGCTACAATATATCAGGATTCAAGAATTTATTAGAACCATAAAAATTATGTTGAATATATTAAGTTTACAGTACTTTCATTTATCATTACTGCATGTAGACAATAATTCGGGCCTTAACTATATATACTTTGATTTTTAATTAGCAGGTCTAAAGTGATATTTGCGGGATTGCCACCATATCATAATGTAACAATAGTATTGTATCCTGAGTAATCAAGTATTAATCATTTTAATTAAAAACTAATAAATACTTAAAGTATATACTTATTAAATCTCTGTATCAGTTGGACAGATTTTGACGGGACTTTCACAGATAGCTCATCTTATAAGGAGTAACTTAGGCTACTTTTATTTTAGAAAAATAATTAGGGTTTCACACAAACAAAAGTCAATTCGTTGATATATATCAAATTATTTTAGTAAATAAGTGTAAATCTTAAAAATACCTACAAAAATGTCAAGAAGAGCATATATCTATCTTCTAAGGATCACCCCCAATAAGAATTTTTATCTTTAAAATAACAGGGAGCAGAGTTAGCACGATTCGCGCGTGTGGTCGATAGACGGCATTCTGTAGTTCACGCGAGCGCAGCCGCAGGCACAGCTAGTATCTGTGCAATTAATAAAATTGAAGTGTCTGTTTTTAATGTCAAAATAACAGTTTTTTTAATAAATGCATAGGAAAGTATATAAATATAGGATACCTATAACAAAAAAAAGCAATTTTTAAAATTGTTATCTGTCTGTCTCTCGGTCTCTTTGTTCCGGGTAATCTCTGAAACGGTTGGAACGATTTTCACTGATAGATTACTTTGCTTTTTTACTGATAGATTGGTACAAATTACTGATGTTATAGGAAGTAACTTAAGCTATTTTTCCACAAAAAATAAAACTGGTCATGGTGAATCTATTTGGGCGCTTAAATGGCTTAAGCTAAGTAAACCGTTAGAGATATAGCAAATGAATAATAATAGGCATTAAAATTACCTACAAAAAAGTTAGGCGTAGGGGGACTATATGTCTATCTTCTAAGGAACACCCAAACAAGCATTTTTATCTTTAAAATAGCCGGGACTGGGGAGCAAGGTTCGCGCGGGCAATCTGTAGTCTACGTCAGTGAAGCCACGGGCATAGCTAGTTATATAAATAAAATGATAGAGGTTTGCCGTCACGCAAAACTACTGGTTAAACTTTGATCAATTATTTCGTTTTCTTAGATATTTGGTCCCTATCTAAAAAAAATATCACTGTATTTTCATAAACAATAACTCTATCGTTAACGAGTGCGGAGGTGCGGGCACAGCTAGCATAGCAACATATTAGTATAGATAATTATGAACATTAGTTAATAACTAAATTTTATCATTATTAGTTAGTGGATGCTGTAGTGTCCCAGGATTCTGATTGCTTTGCGTACGGAGCCCGACGTGTGTATCGCAACTTCAGCGTGTCCAGTTCGTCGGGAGGCGGTGCTATGCAGGGAGCTGTTGATTGTTACGATGCATCTATCATGTACAAAAGAAACGGTATATATTTTAAACTTATTTGAGAAGTTTGATATTTAACACAGTTTTAATTTTGAATTTCTAAGACAACGTGATTACAATCAACCGCTTCTGATTCTTAGATTGTCACATTATTATTTTATAGAATTGCATATTCATACTCTTTACGGCTGTTTTTAGATTCGGCTTTATTAAAGCTACTTACTACACACTAAGCGAACGGCATGCCCGCTGTTATTCTAGCTCCCGGGCTTGGTACAAAAAACGAACCGATGCACCCCACCCGCAACTGTCACAACTGAAATGACGCTCGCGGTTAAGATGCCACCTCCACGAACGAGTGTATCACGGCGATAATATCGTCCTGACACCACTTTATTCTATAACAACTCTATGAACGTGTTTCCACACGGCGTTACTATAGCGGCGTTGCGAAGAGTGACATTGACAAGGAAAACGCCAATGAATCGCTGCGCGCCCGCTGCGATACGCGATGTACTCGCAGTGCACTCACTGCAAAACGATTGGACGCGCGGCGCGGCAATCAGTCCCCGGCTCGCGACTAGGTCATACTATTCGAGTATTCGCCCTTGTTTACTATTCGAATAATACCAACACAAGTGTATTCGGGTTTTTCGAATATTGTACGATTTAACCGGAGATACGTGTGTACTGTTCTCGAAGTGTTGTATAAAAAAGATTTAAATGATACAGAAATCGAAACTAACAATAATTAAGATGTTATCGAGTGAACAGATGACGATGTTGATGACAGCAATGTTGAGGATATCAATATGTCAAGTGGTTTTTTCAAGGAATATTGAAGAATTGATCAAAAGAGTTAACATAGTGATAAATAAAGTACTTATAAGTGTTATGTACTCGTACGTATTGCTTAAATACATATATAAACTCACCAGAAACAAAAGGACTGTTACTTAAAATTAGATGGTCCTCAATTGCTCACATGGACATTTTTACAATTGGAAGACCCTATTTAGAACGCCTTTATAGATTTTAGCTAAAATACTACTAATAACGATGAAGAGATACGTGTGTTGTAAAATTTATCAAGTTCCCTTAATATTAAAAAAGCCACTGTAGAAGAGCCTAGTGATCAAAGTCTAATTTTTTTTTAAAGTACATGATCGATAAACTTTCAGAATAGAACGATACCGTCAGTAGCCATAAGAAAATAAGAAGACATTAAAGAAATTAGTAGATAACAAGAAGACAGTGCTGATAGGACAAAAATTAGAAAGAATTTAAAAGTTAAACAGTTAAAACAAAAAGTACTCGAATTTTTAAAAGACACCTCTGTTATATCTACAAGGATTTTAACATAAAGTGGAGATTTTAAAACAACATTAAAGGTGGAGTTGGCACTATTTGATAGGGGTGGACCTATAGCTATGCACCTGCTGCCATGATTTCGACATAGCAAAAGCGTTTGATAGGGCTTGGCACCGTGACTTCTGTTCAAACTTCGAGCATATAGTTCCCCCGACTACTTGTGTACGCGGATCTCTAGCTTTCTGCATGAGCGCAGAATACGTGTCCTTATTGATAGACACAGTTCGCAGCTCATGCCAGTTGATGCAGGAGCTCAACAAGTTTCTGTACTTTCGTCCACTCTGTTTCTTATGCATATCAATGATGTTTTAGCCTCCAGTTTTATTTGCTATGCAGATGACAGCACGGTTCATGGGTGTCATTGCAGTACTTCCACTAATTGTAGTTGGGTTGAAACAGAGAGGGTGCGAGCAAATCTTGCTACTGAGCTCAACTAATTCTTGGACCTTCTAGGGAGAACGTAAGCATATTCTGAAGAGTACGGCTCTTCAGAATGTGTTACTCGCAAAGCGAAACAGGCTAGGTATCCTAGGAATGGATATCTATTGTGATTTCAGTCTCAGGGATCACATTAAAAATAATAAAATAACATTGGAAGTGTTATCTCAGCAACATCCTGGAGACTGGGCATCCTGAACAGAGTGTGACACTTTTTCACTACCGGTTAACTGTACCTTCTTTATAAGGCTTGAATTTTGTCATATAAATGGAATATTGTCAGCATCTCTGGGATTTTTCCGCCCAATAGCTTCTCGATGCCTTGGACAGGTTAAGCGACGGGCTGTCCTCATTTTTAATGATGTGTGACTAAGTATTTAAAATCACATCAGCTGCGTAGAGATATTGCTTTACTACGCGTGTTGTTTCAGCTGTATCATGGTGAATGTTCGGAAGAATTGTCTGGTCTTATTGGGAGTTACAGCTAGGCGGTAGCATTCACCAAGGCAACGAACAAAGTTTGCAAATTCTTACATTTTCTGTACTGTCCAGGTGTGGAATAGTCTTCCAGCCAACGTATTCCCTCCCTCCTATGATGTTGGGTTCTTCAAACGATGCGAGAAGAGGAGAGGTATCGTGTGATTAAACAAGATCTAAAAACATGGAAATAGTTTTATTTATTCAATAATAAGGAAGGTAATCGAAACATTCGTAAAACTCGAATAGTACCGATAATGGCATTCGAAAAACTCGAATAGTAAAATCGGGCGAATATTGATTGCCCTACTCGCCACGTTACGCACACGAAAGAATAATAGTCTCGTGGAGATGATTCGACGATAGCAGGACAGACAAAACACTCCCTCGTGGATGTGGCGCCTCATTGTCGATATCTGTGGCATATACTAGCGGCATAGGGTTATCACCCGTATGTAGAATGTTTTATTATGTAGTGGAGTCCATGTATTTTTTCTTGGTACCAGAAGGCATGTATTTGAATATAAAAGTCCGTATATAATAGTGTTAAAAATAACATAATATTCGAATATTATATATGAGTAAAGGGAATTATTCAAATTTATAGGATTTGGAAGGAATAAAATGGTGGCCCTAGCCCTTATGTGTGGCTGTGACTATTGCGTTGGTGCTTGTGGATCTGCAATAAATACTGTTTTACAATTTCTGCACAGTGTCCCGGAAAATGATATTATACCTAGGTACATATCTCATTATATTTGTAATAAATAAAACATTTCGATTAAATAGCATTGAGTTGAACCAGTGAACTAAATAACGCCTCCGCAAATCCCTGGTGGCTGTCGGGCGCACCAAAACCTGGGGCGCCTTTAATTTTTCTTTTCCAAAGTGTAAATACGAAGGATCAATTTGGGATAGGTACGGGCGCACATACTCTTAGTTAGGCCACTGGGCGAGACTATCCGTCAATATGTGATTAATTAACTGGTACATTATGAGCTGCAATTTCATAAAAAGACTGCGTGCTAATATAAAATATATCTTCTAAGTAATTTTTGTCTCTAGAAAAATTTCGTATTGCATTAAATTTGCATTCATTATTAGATTTACTCTTGGATAACTTTCTGCATTTAAATATCGTGTATCATAATTTGGTTTAAATATTATAGTAGGCATTATATTGGCAGGTTATTGTCATGGGTGACCGATCCAGATGAATATGATAAACAAACACGGTGGGTAGCAGTTCCGGGAAGGTGCGACCGCTGTGGTCATTTAGGGCGTACACACTTGAAGAATGGCTGCCCAATATGTGTCACGAATCGCGGGTGCAACGATCTTGGACATAAGTAATAATTTATAAACTATTTCTAAAAGATGTTTTAATGGCAATGCTTTAACTTCCTTAATCCTCCATAAAAATTAATGATTCAAACATAATTTCAAAGCTTATGTTCCTCGCTATTGACAATAAAATAGTTTAAAAGGTTGTATTCGTTAAAGAAATGTCATTATGAAATATATTTAACGAACATAGTACATACTTCAATTACATTACACAGTACACTAAAGTAAACAGTATGTTGTTTCTGTAGTGTTCTTGAAATAATTACCTACAGCTGCGCACGCGGTATGCAAACACGCACTAGGATTGCCCTCTGACTGTGTTCTTGGGTTACTTACTTACGTTAATGATAATGTTATAATAAATTGTCATGATTATCTTTTCACCAAAATGTACTACTCAATTTTTATTTAAATTATTTCTATTTGGCTTTTATTTATAGTTTGAAATGGAATTGTGTGTTAATAAGAAAGGAATGTACAATCTATCTATCTAATCTATGTATCAATTTAATTTAACGTAAATATTACATTTCGTCATTAGTTATAAATACGTAACGCGGCACATTTAAAAAAGAAAGATTTATTTATATAACAGAGTCATTTGAGACTACAGAAAAAATAGTTATTTTACAACTAATTACAATAATAAAAATCAAATTGCTAGTTGTCACAAAACGGCCTCAGCTCAGCATAATGCTGATTGTAAATAACCAGCGCTGGTCTTCCGTTGGGGCCGCTAGGTGACGTCAAATGACGGACACTGGAGGTTTATCTAGATTTATAATAACTACGTCGTCACCGCGTTTGTATGAATATTTAATACTGTTTACTTTAGTGTACTGTGACTGCTCGCCTAAATCACGCAATAGCACGCGTTTCCCTTTCCCTCTACATAACCTGACCCCGTTATCGTTTGCAATACCTCGCCCTCACTAACGCCAGTGGGCCACATAAAACTGTCGCGCACGAACCACAATAATTTAATCTGTTTAACTTACATGATATATGTTAGTTGCATTGTTTACATTCTATAATTATTCATGTACGAAATATTCTTACGGGTCAGTAGACAAATACATTAAGCCATAAATTTTGTTTAAATATCTATACAATTTGACTCCTACTATGATGATCTATCCTAACTTCATTTAAACGAAAAATCCAATGAAAAGATTATAGATTAGATTCGGTACATATATTTTAAGATAAGGATTTTATTGGTGGAAGTGCTAAGCAGTGATGGCTCAGTTGGTAGCGTGTACGGACTCCGCGTCAATCGACGTGAGATCGAAATCTTGCAATGAGCCTGAGCTTCCGCTGAAGGAAGCATCGTGATGAAACCGTAACATGGTGGAAGGCCTTTTTATAATGCCCACCTGGCTAGCTACCTACATCAAGTTGAAAATCTGTCGCCAAATACCAATAGGTGTGTTCCGACAGTTGCACTTGAGAGACAGTCTTCCGCTAGGCTTAGCGTGCTATCTATCATCTTGGGTCACATCGTTACTTAAGATCAGGTGAGATTGTGGAGAAAATGCTAAACCGATACCGATAAAAAAAATGCTGTACTATAGAGTGTGTATTAAAAACCCCGTCGCATCCGTGAAGGTGTTATTAGGTATCGAGATTATATAATATTCTGTTTATGTTATCTGTTTCAGATTATAAGTTAAAAAATTACACCAATAAAATGTAATAAAAATTAGTTAAATGAGGAAACTTACATGGCAATACAGGCGGCGCGGCGCAGGGTACCGCCATACGATTAAACGTACCTTGCCCCGCGCCAGGGCTGGCGACGGTGTTATCACGATTTAAAAATTTGCTTAATTTTAGGGAAACTAAATATGTTAATTTTAAATAGCAATAACATTTTTATTTTCATAATAAATAAAAAAATTATATTTTTTTTTAGTAATGTCATTGAGGCACCTATATACCCTTTTCGGATTCGACGGGGTTTTTAATACATATTATATATAAAACGGAAGTTCTTAGGCCTAGTCCGCGCTAAGCTTTACTAGAAGGCAATGACGTGTCATATCACAGGTCACACTTATAAAATAGGGATCTAATTTGTTACAATTTCAAAAAACTGAGCATCTACCATGTACTTAGTGGGTAAAGGTACCTGACATATATTATCAAATTAAATTAAACGCACATCATTTTCCGTTAAATTAAAAATAAACAAAAATGTATTGTAAGTTTTATTTCATTATAAAATATCCTTTGCATCTTTTTGTGTAGGTATTTACTAGAGATGAAACGAATATCCGGTAACTATCCGGTATCCCGCCAATCCGGCCTTGTTTTCACTATCCGGCAGTTTGATTTACATTCTTGTACACTGCGACCACAAATGACTGAATTATATCGGTTTTTTGTTGATCTATTATTATACGCTAACTATGCCAATCGATAAGCAGTAAATAGTTTGACTAGCTATGGTACTACAGTGTAAACTCTTTATAACGATAAACTCCCTATAAAATAGAATCCCTATAAAATATAATTAATTAATTGCGTTAAAGCCCACACATTGAAACACTCTTTATAGCGATACGCCATTCTCTATTACGAAAAAATGTGTTCATATTTTTAGACAGTAAATATTTATTATCGGTATTATTGTTTATTATCAGGTAACAAAAGACTTTGAAGCTCCGAAACATCGAAACATCCGAGGTCGGTCTAGCTTTTGTTATCCTTAATTGCCTTGAACACGTGCAGTATGACGCATTGTTTTTTCGGAAGTGATGGTCTTCGACCAAGCATACTGGGTACCTATCGTATTATCAGTCGTAAATCTACTTTGAAACTGTTAACATGGCCAGTAAACGGAAAGCGATTAGTGTTGACGAAAACGTTTGTGTGACAAGTGCGATTGAAAAGGGGGAAAATAAAAGTGACGTTGGAAGGCGTTTTGAACTAAGTCAATCCACTGTTGCTACCTTTTGGAAAAATCAAAAACAATTCTACAGGCGGCGCTGGAAGGAAACTCTTCTAAAAAATTAAGAAAGTCAAAATTCGAAGACTTAGATCAGGCAATGTTGTCGTGGTTTAACGTACGGTAAAATGAACGGAGAGGCGCGGGATGTCGATATGAATGTGACTAACAATTGGATTAGTACAGCGTGGAATAAATTAAAGATGAAGTACTCACCAGAAGACATTTTTAATGCAGATGAAACTGGCCTTTTTTCAAGTTGACTCCCGACAAAACTTTAAAATTCAAAGGGGAAAAATGTTTCAAGAATATAAACCATTTGCCAGTTACGTACAAAGCAAACAAGTCAGCTTGGATGACATCGCAGATTTTTGAAGAGGTAGTGAGAAAATGGGATGCTGAATTAAAATCACGGAAAATCTTGCTTCTAGTAGACAATTGTCCTGCTCATCCAATCATATCTAATCTTCGAAACATAGAGTTAGCATTTTTCCCAGCTAATACAATCAGTATTTTACAACCAATGGATCAGAGTGTAATTAAAAGCCTAAAGGGCCACTATAGACGGAAAATGTTGATGGATATGATCGAAACTGACGGCAAGGTCTCGATCAACATGCTACAAGCAGTGAACTTCTTATCAAAAGCCTGGCAAGAGGTAACAGCAGCCACTATCCAACATTCTTTCCGACATGCTGGATTATGTAGTAGCCAAGAAACGAACCAATTTGACAGTGAAGACAATCTACCACTGAGTGAATGGATAAGCCAGTTCAACATACCAAACAATTTTAACGAAGATCTACAATCGTACGAAAATATAGATGAGGATGTAGCCATAACTGGTACACTTACAGATGAACAAATTGTTGATTTATGGTCAAAAAGTCAGGAAACACCCGATAATCAAGATGAAGAAGATGATCAAGTGGACAAAGCCGAATCACCACCAACAATTCAACAAGCCCTAAATGCCGCTAAGTTGGTAGAAATTTTTTTGTTGTTTAATTAAGACGATTCCACTACATATCTAGATATGAATAGAATACATAAAATAATACAAAACAAGTACTGGCATAGCAAAAAACTTCAGACAATGTTATCAGACTATATGTGTGAACAATAATTTATAAGCATTTATTTATCTAAGACATATAATACCTACATATTAAAAATTCTTGTTAATTTGGTTGTTTTTTTGTTCACTCCATATAACGATAACTCTCTATAACGACAAAAAATGCTCAGTCCCTTGAGTTTCGTTATAAAGAGTTTACACTGTATTAAAAAAGAAAAACTTGAATTAATTTTTCTGTGAGAAATTTGCTAAAATATTTTTTTTACAAAGTTTAAGCTTCTTGGGTATAAAAAAAACGTATGAAAACATGAGTGACTAATAATTTTAAAATAATGTCGGGTTCGAGTAGATTTCATAATGATACAATTCATTATTATATCTTATGTAAATAGTGAATTATTGCTATTATTGTAGAAAAGGCGCAAATTTCACTAAATACCAAAATATTTATTAAGGTAATATTTTTTACATTAAATTGTACCTGACCATTAAGGTTTAATAAAAATCATCACTACAAATTAATATTAACTTATTATTATAATTATTAATATAATAACCTATGTCATTAAAATTTATAATAAACGATATTCAGTTGATTACAGTGCTAAATAGTCATAAAAAAAATTTGAGTAGCATTTTGTTTTTAGGTCGAAAGTAGCAGAAGTAAAACGGGAATTGTCGTTGCGCAGTCGAGCCCTATCGTGCGGAGCACCATTCCCCGAGCCGAAAGTTATGAAAGAGTTTTTGAATTCAACTGGGGAAAAAGCAGATATTGATAATGCGCAAAACACGGTTCCGAGCTTGGTCCAGTTTGTGGTAATCGTTTACTGTTGATTCGATTATACATGTGAAATCATTTTTTCCTTATTTAAACCTAAATAAAATTATTATTTAGTAAGCTAATTTCTAAATTCTTATTTGGTTTGTCACATAAATATAATAACATTTTTTTTTCACTTCAGCCATGGTGATTTGTCCTGTATTATGATTGTTATAGAATATTTATTTCAAGTAGAAACAGTTTTTATGTAATTGAAATTAGTAATCTATATGATCAATTTCTAATGAAATAAAACATCATATTTTTTATTGTAAGACTTTATTATTTTATCGTTTTTTTTTTGTTTCAATTATATTGAAATATATATTATATTGTTGTTGGTTTGAAGAAGTTCAATTGTTCGTTTATTTTGTTATCTTTTTTAGAAATTAATGACATCCAAACTCGATTGGCCAGAAAAATATTGCGTAGAAAAGTTTTTGCCTTTACTAACCAAATGGCATTTACAAGATTGCGTGTCAAATAAGACAATTCAACCGCAAAAGATAAAGAAAAAAAGACATCCTAGAGGTTTGTCGTTTAATATATAATATTAATGTTGGGTATAAGATCCACCCCCTAAACCTATATCGCAAGAACAAAGTGATAGCAGAATAGGCAAAATATCTGCTTCGAAATTGCAAATTCTTGTAATTCGTATCATATACCATCCATAATGTACCAAATTTACTATTTCAAAACGAATTAGAGTACCTAACCATTGAACATAATATATGTAGAATTTGCGATTTCTGCTATTGCTTTACTCTTGCAAAATACGTAATTAAGGGGCCGACGAAAAGATAATTTACCATAGATAACTGTTATGCACACTGATTTATAGATGAACGTGTATGAAATGTTTAGAACATTGTTACTGAAACTATTGAAAAATGTCATAAAACTTATCAACTTTTAGCAGACTAAGACCAGTGAATCTGGCTCGCTCTTTCGGTGTCCTGTAGTGTACCATTGCTACATATTGTGTTATCTAAAAATGAAATCTGATCTTTTCTTTATTCCATTGTTACAGGAGTACCTTGTTATGAAGTTGTATGGGAAGATATAGATAGATTATATGAAGGACTTATACCGGATGATCAATTTAAAGGTGATTTCTACTCGTTTAAAAGTAAAGATTAGTACTTAAATACTCATTTGTTACGTACTATTTTATTTCTTTTTTGCAGAGGACGAAGATCCAGAGACTGCTTGGATCTCTACAGAGCGGCAGGACTTAATGCTCAAATACTATCCAGATATTGTTGAAGCTTTTGAAGAATCTATTAAGAAGCCATCAAAAGCAAGGAAATATAAAGGTAAAATGAAGTCAGACAATGAAAATACAGATAAACCAAAGAGAAAATACAACAGAAAAATTAAAGAATCTGTTGATATTGAAAAAGTAAAAAAATCTGTGAAAAATTTAAAAGTCTCTGAATTAAATACGACTACAGCAAATGTTAGCGTTTGTGTCAAAAAATTGAAGAGGAAATTGAAAAATCCCGAAAAGGGTATACAAAAAACAATAGACAGTTTTGTAGCAAACAAAAAACGAAAATCTCTAAAGAAGACTATGGAGTCTTTGAAATTTAGTTTTCGTAATATGTCAATAAATAAGGACGACAATGAGCATGAAGCGGCAAAACAAAAGAACATAAATTATTCGAGTTTCCTGAACAAAAGTGAAGATGATGTCGATGAAAGTGACCTGTCGGATGTAATAGAGAAGATAGTAACGAGACGCTGTAGCACAGAGATTGCGAAAGTAGGTAACAATATAGTTAAACTTGTATTCGATAAATACACGACACCAAAAAAGAGAACTCTACGTAAATCTATATTGAAAGACCTACATAACAATTGTTCAACACCAAATGACAGCCCGCTTAGAAAGAAAAAATTTAGTGTGCGTAGAAATAGTTTGAATAATTCCTTGATTTCTAAAGTGAATACTAGTTATTTCTTTGATAAATTGACCGAAGAACGGGACGCTTTTGAAATGTCTCTTGAATGTAAAGATGAAGGTGCTTTTAATATAGATTTTGATATGACAATCGAATATAGTTTACCGGAGGTGTGTTTATGATTGAATCCTTTTATGTATTTATATATTCAATAAATGTTTGAGACTGATGTTAATTTTTTTTAGTCCATACATGCTTTGAGCTCTTTAATTTTTTCTGAAAGAATGTTTGTGAACTTTTCAGTAGTAATACTGAAATCAAATTTTAACGAATCTAGTCAATAGGAGGTACTCTTAAACATACGTAGTAAAAAG
This sequence comes from Saturnia japonica, assembly GCA_033032175.1. Lineage (NCBI taxonomy): Eukaryota > Metazoa > Arthropoda > Insecta > Lepidoptera > Saturniidae > Saturnia > Saturnia japonica. Next base: position 10,429,827 of record CM065307.1, read on the forward strand.
TATATGGATATGGGTAAGTTACATACTACATGTCACAAAAAAGTGATGAGTTTTAACGGGACACTAACGTTAACGTAAGTGTTAGCGCGCATTGCGGTGCAGCGAGTCGTGGTCCATTTTTATTACCGCATCGATATTACAATAGATTAGCACTGCGCCAAAATGTCAGTGATTTTGTGATTTTTGCAACCTTCGTAGAAGCACAACGGACTATAAAACCAAAGTCTGCATTTGCATTTATTTAATATTAAAGTTCAAAAAGAAAAAAAACAAGCAGTATTGGGTACAACAATTAATAGCATTGAGGCCTGTCAAATGATCCCGAAACGAAAAAATCCAAAAGAGAGTTACTGATGGTTTTATCACCATATACGTTGGATGTTACAAAAATTGCTTGATAGTGAAATGAAAAATAGAATATGAATAAAGTTTACTTATAGCTTTTCAAAATATTCCCCTCCAACCCCAATCCATTAGGGTGAACCAACTTTCTAAACATTTAAAAAATATATGTTGCGGGTGGTCGAATAAGCAGTACTCATCTGCAGTATAAAATTTTCGCCCACGAAGTATTTTTTTACCGTGGAAAATAAAAAAAATCTCACGGAGATGCATCTGGGCGGTAGTACGGAGGATGGGCAAAATTTGTATCCTCGAAGTATTCAAATAGTCCATGGTTATAGCAGCTGTGGTAGCGGGCGCGTTATCTTCGTGAAAAATAATGCCTCGGACTCCTTTTCTTGGTCGCTCGCTATTACAACTTGCCGAAAGCTAGAGGCAGACATACTTCGCAAAACTTCGGCCGGATCTGAGGGGTTATCGTTAAGGTTCTCTCGACCACGTTAAATTCACGAAACCAATAAGTAACTGTTGCTAACACAGGAGCAGACTTCCTAAATGCATCTTGTAATTTTTCGTGAGATTCCATGAAGGGTAAACCCTCGTTTGTGATCATAAAAATCATAGCACGAAAAGCTTCCTGCGAGACGTCCATTGTTCCAAACAAAAAAGTGTGACATAATTATAATCTTTATAAATATTAAAAAAATAACTACACATAGGTGGCCAATGATTTTTATCAAAGTATTGAAATGAGCTATCAATTCAAAACAGTAAAAAAAAGAAATTGTGTTTATTCTGTGGCTATCAATTTTTGGAACAACCTAAGTAGGTAAATGATGATTGTTACACAGTCTGGTACTTACCCCCATCACCCCGTTTGATTACTGGATATCCCGGTCGGTCGTGGAATGGGAGATGCTTATGCCTGCCAGTATAGCGAGTGTTGCACCTGGTGTATGGTAATCCTTCGAGCTATTTCTGCAGCGATGATGCCACGGTGGAACTCATATTCGTAAATAACGCGATATTTTGAGTTTTCAGTTTTGTGAAAAGAATTAAAGAAAAATTAAATTGTGCGAAAGCAAATAAATCACTAAATAAGAAACATAAAATACACAAGCCAAAATGTAAAATAAATTTTAATTTTGAATTCTTAACCAAATACCAGATATTTGAGGTTCAATAAAACGCCAATTTTATATTATGTAAGGACCTAATATATATTTAGATTACATAATAAAAATAAAATTGAAAGACCATTACAGGGTGTAGACATTCTCTATTTTTTTAAATGCCTATAAATTAAAAAATACAAGCTTTTTTTCTGATAACTATTATATATCACCCGTTTCCGGATCGATGTCGACTTCTGGAATACCCTCTATAAAAAGTGTGTGTAGGAAATGTAGTTATGAGGACATGTATCCACCACTCACCCGCACACGGAGATCCTTTTCTTCGGGGTACCCCGGCTGAGTTTGTGGCTTAGGTTGCTGATCTTCTTAACAAGGCACTAGTCTACACTGGCACTAGGATTTATTACGGTTTTCAGGAGATTATAACCGATTTTATAATTTTTCTCAACGCAGTTGCTCTCAGAGCGTTTTTCAAGTTGCGAGATACATACGTACTACGTTTTTTGATAGAGGGCAGCACTTGCGTTCGTTTAAAGTGCGTTAAGGTAGATAGGTGGACAGATACATTCCATTTTACTAATAAAACTAATATAGAAAAAGATTTGTGCTGACACATACCCAATGAAAATACGGAACATGCCGCCGACCTTAAAATAACTATCTTATTTTAAAGAAAACGATATAAACTAACTTAACATAAGACTACGATATGTTATAATAGTACCTAGTCAATAGGTAAAGGACAGACCTTTACTACAGGCCTTTTGGTAAGGTGTTACCCATGCGTACGGTTACAACACGAACAACCCCGTCGGCACCCGGATGAAGCTTATGCACACGAGCCAGGCGCCACTGAAGCGGTGGGAGGTTGTTGTCAATTAGCACAACTACAGTACCCTCAGCGAGGGGTGTGCTCGTATTATCGTGGAACCATTTACTTCTTTGTTGAAGTTGATGTAGATATTCAACACTCCAGCGTTTCCAAAAATGTTGTACGGCCTGTTGAATGATTTGCCATCGAACGAGGCGACTAGGATTGTCAGTTGATAAGTCGACTTCAGGTAAGGAAACCAATGGTTCCCCAACTAGAAAATGTCCTGGTGTAAGAGGTAATAGATCACTGGTATCATTGCTCTGTACGCAAAAGGGCCTAGAGTTAAGTATAGCTTCTATTTGACAAAGAAGTGTATTGAATTCGTCGTGATTCAAGGTAAGTTGCCCTATCACCCGGTAAAGATGAGATTTCATACTTTTGACAGCAGCCTCGAATATGCCACCGAAATGACTTGCATAAGGTGGGTTAAAATGCCAAGTTATCGATAAAGAAGTTAATTTTTCATTTATATGAGCTTGAGTTGTGTCATTTTGTAAAAAGGTTTGCAAATCCATCAAGTACCGATCGCAGCCGACAAAATTTCGACCGCAATCCGAATAAACGTCAGTGCAAAGTCCGCGTCGGGAAATAAAACGGCGTAAAGCATTAAGAAATGCTTCTGTCGATAATTCTGGTACCAACTCCAAATGCACTGCCTTCGTTAACATGCACACAAAGACGCATACATAAGATTTGTATTTTATCGCGTTACGATATTTTCTTGACTTCAGAAAGAAATGTCCCGCGAAATCTACGCCTACATGTAGGTATGGCCTGAGAGCTCGCACTCTTGCAGCGGGAAGTGGAGCCATGGGTGGCTGCGGAGCAGACGGACGAGTGCGAAAACAACGAACGCAACGGCGCGTGCGCATTCGGACTGCATCGCGGGCAGATAAGATCCAGTAGTTTTGAGATAAAAAAAATTGCAATGTCTGTGGACCTACGTGCAAATGTAATTTATGAAAATAATCTATAAGTAAAGTCGTGAAGAAATGTTTTTTAGGTAAAATGATCTGATGCTTTGCATCGTAAGAAATTTGAGCACGTTGTATCCTACCGCCGACCCTGAGAAGTCCGGCTTCATCAAGAAAGGGCTTCAACTTTTGGAGTTTGTTCGTACAGACATCATTATCTTTCAAACGGACAATGTCGTCAGCGAACTGATTTTGCTGCACGAGACTGATAACTCGATTTAAAGCGAATTTTGTTTCAGGGACGGTGATGCAAGAAGACGAATAAGATTTTACCTTACGACATCTATAATAAAATCGAAAGATTATGGAAACAACGCGTAGTAATTTCGGTAATGACGAAAATCGTTCTAGAAATTGTAAGTCAGGAGTTAGTTGTTTGGATATAAAAACGTATTTTCGTCGTTCTTCATTTGTTTGTAAGTCAACATTGGAAATAGGCCAATCAGATTGGACCTGGTTAAGCCAGGTAGGCCCATTAAACCAAAGCTCATGGTATAAGTTGGATGGTAGCACACCTCTGGATGCTGGATCCGCAGGATTATGCTCTGAGCGGACATGACGCCAGTGTGCGGCGGGCACGCGGCTCGTGGTCTCTGTGACACGGTTAGACACAAAAGTACGCCATTCATGCGACGATGAGCGTAGCCATGCAAGTGTGACCGCAGAGTCACTCCAAGCATACACATTTTCGATGGATAGAAAGTTAGTGTAGATATCTAGTATTTTATTAATTAGTTTTGATAAAAGAAAGGCGGCACATAACTCTAAGCGTGGAAGCGTTATTCGTTTCAAAGGTGCAACCTTTGTTTTAGCGAGAAGAAGATAAACATGAGCCGTGTCTTGAGCGTCAATGACACGTAGGTAAACACAAGCAGCATATGCCTTTTCGGAAGCATCCGAGAAACCATGTATTTGTATCTCGTTATTGTGATTAGGAAGCACGTGACGTGGCAAAGAGATAAATTGAAGTAAAGGAAGTTCAGATATGAACGTTGACCAGAGATCACAAACACCTTGAGGAGGAGCTTCATCCCAACCTGTGCCTGAAATCCATAGAAGTTGAATTAAATGCTTAGCAAATAATATGATAGGGCTAAGGAATCCTAAAGGGTCGTAAATCTTTGAAAACTCTGAAAGCATTATACGTTTCGTGCATTTCTGGGGATGAGACTCCACCTGATAAGAAAACGAGTCTAATTTTGGATTCCATTTGAGACCTAGAACCTTGACCGAAGTATCAGTGTCGAGTGCTGAAAGAATCAGAGCGTCATCTGGATTCGAATTGTTACTGCTAATGGCTGACAAGAAGTCAGGGCAATTGCTAGTCCATTTACGGAGTTCGAACGTTCCTGTCTTGCAAGCGGCAGTGAGCTCACGTTGCATCACAAGAGCGTCTTCAAGACTTTCAGCCCCTGACACGATGTCATCTACGAACACCTCATTCAGCAGCACATGCGAAGCGATTGGATAAGACGCGGATTTGTCCATTGCCAACTGACGAAGCGTACGAAGTGCTAAGAAAGGGGCTGCAGCAACACCGAAAGTTACCGTACAAAGTCGGTACTCCTGTATAGGATCGTTAGGAGAATATCTCCACAGAATTCGTTGGAAATTCCGGTCTTCAGGTCGTATTTCGATAAAACGATACATCATTTTGATATCAGCTGTAAAAACTATCTTGTGTAGTCGGAATTTTAAAAGAACGGCATCTATGTCTTGGTGCAGTTTTTGACCAATTAGTAAGTTATCATTCAGTGAACGACCGTTAGTAGTCTTGCAGGAAGCATCAAAGACTACTCGGACTTTAGTAGTCGTAGAAGATTTTTTCACCACACAGTGGTGAGGTATATAGTAGGGAAACCTGTCAGCATGCGTAACCTCACTGACAGGTTCCATATGTCCCAAGCTTTCGTACTCTTGCAGACACTTAGTATACTCCTCTCGCAAGGCAGGGTCGCGAGAGAACCTTTGTTCAAGCTTGTGCAAGCGATAAAGTGCTATTTGACGTGATTCGCCGAGAAGAGGTACGTGTTCCTGAAATGGGAGGGAGACAATGTATTTTCCATTGTCACCTCGCTTATGAGTATTGACGAAGATTGATTCACAAAGAGCTTCTTCTTTTGTGACAGGCTTGACATCAGATACTGATTCAAGTTCCCAAAACTTTTGTAGTTGCATATCAAGCTGATATGTACTAACATTCATGCAGACTTGTGCTGGTAATGAATGAGCTATTTTACCGTTAAGTAGGTAACCAAAAACACTATTAATGGCCACGGGTGTACCCTGTGGGCCCTTAATAATATCATGCAACAATATACTGTCAGTATAATCTGATCCTAGTAGAAGTTCTACGGGACGCGCGGAACGTAATTCCGCGTCGGCTAGGGGTAGATTTTGAAGATGACTTATATGCTCGAAAGTGCTCGGAATGCTTGGTAAATAGCTTGTTATCTTGGGTAAGATAAGAGCTTCGATAAATAATTTAGGTTCTGATTTGTTGTGAGGCGTAACTTCACACAAAACATATCCACGTGGCTGCTCATTTTGATCGCCTATTCCAGTCACAGTCATGCTAGTCCTGGCACGATAACGTGGTAAACCAAGACGTTGGACGCACGACTCTGTAATGAGAGTGGCTTGAGAGCCTTGGTCCACTAGAGCGCGCACAAGACGGGGTGTGCAGGGACCCGCATCCATAGAACGCATGTTGACCAATGCTGTGGTAAGTAGAACCACACAGTTATTCCTGTGGCCAGAAACACCACACACCGGTGTGGGCGAAGAGGAAAGTTCCGCTACTGAGGTCAGCTCAGGGGAAGAGAAGTTACATTCGCTTGTTAAAGTAATATTTGAAATCATATCTTCGTGTATAGAAGTATGATGACGCTGGGAACACACACGACAGTTGTGTCGCGACTTACAATCATTGATATTGTGGCCAGAGAATAAGCAATTTTTGCAAATTTTATTATGTTCGATAAAGGATTTCTTTTCAGATAAAGTTAATTTATTAAACTTGTCGCATTTGTTTAAAGGATGTGTATTATCTTTACAATAATTACATTTAATGTTACGCCCGGAATCAATGGCAGTCGCAGCATGAACGTTCATTAAACGCGTGGTATGTGCAGAAGACAAATCCCGCGCTTGTGTTCGTGCAGCGGCGCGCTGTGGGTCCGACTGCGAGCGCGCCATCGCTGCGCGTGAAGCGACGGCTTGCCGCGACGAGTTAGGCATGCGGCGGCCTACTGCTCCCCCGCCACCCGCGCCTGCACCCGCACTGGGGCTGAGTGACGCGACGGAGGACATCACCTCGGACGCCGACAACTCTTTGTCTAGAAACTCGATAACGTCACTCACAGGTGGGATCTCACATGGCGACTTCAGCGATAATTCGAAGCGTTTTCGAATATTCGGCGTAATTTTACGTAACAAAATATTCAACAGAATGAAACTCCATTGGGTGACCGGTAAGTCGAAAGATATCAACGCGGTTAAGTTTTCGTTATAAACATTTAAAATGTTACGCAAACTTTGTTCAACATTTTTATCATTGACCGGTTCGACATCAAGAATTTTGTCCAAGTGTTTGGTTGCTATAATTCGATCATTCTGATAACGATTCAGTAACACTTGCAAAGCGTTACTGTAGTTATCGCCAGTTATGGGAAGTGACTTTATTAAATTGTAAGGTTCACCTCGCAAGGACAAAAGCAAATAACGGAAACGTTCAACATTTGATAATTGTTCGTTGTTATGCACTAATGATGAAAACAAATCGTAAAATGCATTCCATTCTGTTATACCACCGTGAAAAGTCGGTAAGGCAAGTGTCGGTAGCTGAATTTTAGAATGACCGTGAGAACAAGTGGTAGGCTGTGCGCTGGCCAAACTTTGTCTACGTAGTATTTTTATGTTATCCGCTATAATTTGAACTTTATAATATAAGTTGTCGAATTGATTACGTATTTCTAATTGTTCTTCAGGTTTAAACTCGCCGGTTTTAGCTAAAAGTTTTTCAATTTTACCTTGAATAAGGAAAAACTGCTTCTTAACATTGTTTAATTCCTTAACACGAGCACGGAATTCTGCTTCATCGGCAGAACAATCAGCCATACGTTGGATGCTATTCATAAAAACTTCGCGTTCAAATGTTAGTTGTTGAAGTTCCATAATGAATGTAAATAATAAATATGTTATTATAATGAAGTAGAGAGATAGTTAGTAGTTAAGCACGAAGCACACTAACAGCAATACGATACTATAAGATATTTCAATATGAAAGGTAATACTATTAGTTAGTGTTATTTGCAGTATGATAATACGGCGATATTGACCATGCAAAATTATAAGTGTGTCTAGTACGTAATACGTAGACAGCTAATTACAACCTGCAATATGAAGTTATATTATGTTAAGATAATGGTTAAATTGATTGGCGTAGCTAGCTCTGGAGCGCGTGCATAAGACAATAGATAAGACTTGTATTGTAGAAGCGAACGTCGACGCGAGCGCTAAGTGGCGTTAGAGAAAAAGAAAAGATTTGTTTACCCACAAGATGAAATAAACATGCAACTGATATAAATTCACTATTTTTACCTATTAATTCATTAGAAAATGAATTAGCACAGTTCGAAAAAACTGTACGCAGTGGTATTGTCGAAAAACAAATACGCTAAGCCTAGGTAAAACGGAAAGTTTCTTAATAAAAGGTAGTTTATGCCAATTTGATATTGAAAAATTATAGAAAATTGTACTTATAAAGACCTAATATGCCAGCACAAACCCTAAAGTCCTTGTTAATTTTTGATAATTTGGAACGAAGGACCAAACAAATGTGTAGGAAATGTAGTTATGAGGACATGTATCCACCACTCACCCCCACACGGAGATCCTTTTCTTCGGGGTACCCCGGCTGAGTTTGTGGCTTAGGTTGCTGATCTTCTTAACAAGGCACTAGTCTACACTGGCACTAGGATTTATTACGGTTTTCAGGAGATTATAACCGATTTTATAATTTTTCTCAACGCAGTTGCGCTCAGAGCGGTTTGCAAGTTGCGAGATACAAACGTACTACGTTTTTTGATAGAGGGCAGCACTTGCGTTCGTTTAAAGTGCGTTAAGGTAGATAGGTGGACAGATACATTCCATTTTACTAATAAAACTAATATAGAAAAAGATTTGTGCTGACATATACCCAATGAAAATACGGAACAAGTGAATATACATCATGAACGTATAAATATAACAATGTAATATCTGTTTACATCTTGCTGCAAAGAGGTTGCAGCCAAGTGCAACAGCAATTAAAACCTTTCAAGTTCTTTACATAATTATATTGCTGTGAGTAGATTATAATTTATTTAAAAAAGACATGAAATTTTTGAGAAAAAAGTTATTAATATTATTTTAATTAAAAATACTAGCGGCTCCATTTTGATAATAAGCACCTCGCCAAAAATACAAGGTGTCCAGAAAGGGTATCGGGTATTTGTTTTCGCGCCATATTCGAAACGGGGCGTCTAAAGGGTGCGGGGAGGGGTTCGTGGCGTCCGCCATTTTGTGGAGTTTTAGTCACGATGGAACAGTACTCGGGGACGCATCGCGCATTTTGCGTACGAGCGTATTATCGTAATGGTGATTCAATAGTGACTGCTCAACGTCTCTATCGTGCGGAATATCGTACACGCCACGCGCCAAGTGACGATAGCATTAGGAAATGGATCAGGATGTTCGAGAATACAGGTGCGACAGTTAAAATTCAAAACTCTGGTCGTCCTCGTTCAGTTCGCGATGAAGAAACAATTGAAGAAGTTGAGGCGTCGGTTCGTCAAAATCCGTCTTTATCCATCCGAAAGCGAAGCCAAGCGTTGAACATCAAAAAATCGTCTTTACATTCGATTTTAAAGAAAGACTTACATCTAAAAGCCTATAAAATTCAATTGGTTCAAGAATTGAAGGATACGGACTATGCTAATCGACTGAATTTTGCGAACGAAATGCTGCAGCGATATAACAACTTTAACAACATACTGTTCAGTGACGAAGCAATTTTTCACCTGAATGGTCATGTTAATAAGCAGAATTGTCGGTACTGGGCAGTGGAGAATCCGAGGCGAAAGCATGAACGACCCCTGCATAGTCCAAAGGTCGTTGTTTGGGCCGCTATGTCTGCTAAAGGCATAATTGGTCCTTATTTTCATGAAGATCAACGAGGCCGAGCAATTAATGTGAATAGTGACCGTTATTGCGATATGTTGCGAAATTTTTTGGTCCCAGAGTTGCAGGAGTTTGCAGGTTTCAACTCAAGAACGTGGTTCCAGCAAGATGGGGCCAATTGCTATACCTCAAATGACTCAATGGAAGTTGTTAACGAATTATTCCCTAAAAAAGTCATTTCGCGAAGGGGTAACATCAACTGGCCTCCCAGAAGCCCCAACTTTAGCCCGCTTGACTATTTTGCATGGGGATACCTTAAAAGTAAGGTTTATCAAAACAATCCGATGAATCTAACCCAGTTAAAGCAAAACATCAGGTCAGAAATGGCAGCAATATCGATAGCTATGTGTCAACGTGTTATCGCCAATCTTCGTTTCCGTTTAGAAGAGTGCCAGCAACGTAACGGTCATCATTTGGATAACATCATCTTTTCCAAATAATTCTCCAATTCATATGCTAATAATAAACAATAAACTTTTTTATTGCATACAAATAATTTTTGTTTCATTGAACTTACAAATACCCGATACCCTTTCTGGACACCTTGTAATATATTCTTCCATTCATAGTTAAAAACTCGATGAACGTAGCTAGATCTCGTACTGTTATTAGCTGGTGTGAATATGCGGCGAACAAATGATGGTCAGATTGTACTCAAACTAGAAGTAATTAAAATATTTCATATCTGAACAGTACTGAAGGCGGAAGTGAATAGGTAGTGTAAAAAGCCGCGATCTCAGACGACTTGAGACGCGGTGTTGCAAATACAATATAAAATAAAAATTTGTTGGTTTCCAACCAGGTCCAGGGCGAGCTATGCTTTAAAAACGATTTATTAGTATCATGGTGGCGTTATAGTCACTAATTGTATATACCTATCAGGTGTTGTGATGTTGTCAGCTCTCTAGAGGTGGGTTCCCACGATCCGTGCTATTACATATTATCGCGCACGGCCGACGACTTACGGACTTACAGACTACACTCTTCTCATGGTGCGTTGATGCGGGCTGGTTTGCGTCCGTCCGCAATATCACACACCGTGGGAAACCATCTGAATATTAAAGCCTTGTATTTATCTCCTATAATAAGTTACAGGCAGCATGTTATAGATTGGCAGTTGGCGTGGCGACGGCGACGCTTTGGTCCCAACGTTGGTGGTGTGGAACCGAGTTGGTTTTTTTTTCAATAGACAGACTGGATAATTTCAAATTTTCATATTAAAACATGGATAGATTAAAAGCGTTTGGTAGCGATCGCAACCATCATACACATCGTAATAAAATAAACATCTTCATAGTGATTTTCTTTTGTTTTTTTTTGTGTTTCAGGATCAACCGGTATATATCCAGCAATCAAGTGGAGGGTTTGGGGTCACGACCACCATAAACGTAGTAATAAAGTAAACATTTTCGTTGTGACTTCCTTGTCGTGTCTCGGGATCACCCGGTCTATTTTTTTTTGTTTCACATCTGCTTGGTATCTCGTGATGGCCAACTTTTTTGGTTTATCGCCTTTTAATGAAGTTATTGTACAACTATCCGTATACTTCATGATGAGCAATATAGGTAAATGATCTAATTTAATTAGTAGGTAATACTAACAGATGATGGTGAAGGAAAATATTTTGAGGGAACCATATAAGAACAAATGCACATACGTGATGCAAATAGATAAATAAATAAATAAACACCTAGGAAAATGTTGTTTTAGTAGCATAATCTAGTGCGAAAATATAGATCCACTGATTTTTAGGAGTTTCAAATCGCTGATGTATTGTGGTCTGACGTAGTTAAACGTGTGCATTCATAACCTATTATTATTCTTATCTTTGCTAAGCAGTTGGACTTTTACAGGCTGGCAATATTACAATATGTTTTTGTTTTTATATTTCAAATAGTATGTATCTACTTGCTTAAACATGTAAGTACTAAACTCTAAAACCTTAGATTTTGCAAAAATATGCAGGATTTGTTTTGGTCATGATTTACGTTAGGCCAATAGCACAAAAATGTTTTCGTATACCTATCTTGTTCTAACAACAGGGAATACTATTTTCCTTCTCTTTCGAGTCGCCGATCTATACTTTTATTAAATCTATGGTCTCAAACTATATCGAGAAATGTAATAAAGTGTAATTATAACCTCTTTTTTTGGGGAATTCATGTATTCATATGAATTTACACCCTTTTTCGTGTGTTTCACGTTTAGACATTCAGACAAATTATAAATACTATTTTTTATCGGACTAAAGATTAAGACAACGCAGACCAGGATGGTTTCTTCCTAATTCAGGAATGTGATAAACAATTATTTTTTAGGTTTTGATCTGTTATGTGTAGATATTTGTAGGTCATTTATTTAAATAGACCAATGTATCTACACGTTTTGGGCGTATTATTATGACTCGTACAGTAAGTAATAATTATTTTTAACATACATATAGCTATAATTTACTAATACATATTTATTCTAGTAAAGAACTTATATTAAGCGTTTGAAATTTTTGAAGGTAGTTATGCAGTCTGTATCCTCTCTTATTACGTCGTATTAGTCAGTACATAAGTTAAAAGACGCTGACTGTCTATAAATTTGCGATAACCACCTGGTGTCTAGACTAAAACAGATGAACGACATGTTTTTGTGTTTGATGTGTAAATGGCCACCCGGTGTTTATAGAATAAGAGGTTTGATAAAAGAGCTTTGTAATAAAATTATTTATTCTATAATAAAGTTTCACAAGAATCAGTGGTTTTAAAAAACCCTCGGTAGCGCTCCCGAAACATAACTAAGTTGAGTGTTGATATTTTAATAATTTTGATAAACACTAACTTACTTATCATCGCTTACAAATATGACTTAAAATTTCTGTGAATAATAACATAAAAACCTATTTATTAAAAAAAACTATAACTCTAAATTCGATTAAACAAGTAGGTAAATTTTTTAAAATATTTGATAGCTTATAAGATTACTTCAGCATTCCAGAATCTGTTACAACATTAATCTCAAGACAAATTTTTAATTAGCAAACTATTCACAATTGCTATTAGGTGTGGTTTATCTGCCCGCAAAGCATTTGAAATTCTGATTGTTGAAAGCCAGAAACCACGAGATCCCGTCTCAGTTAGCGCCCGGATATAACTAATTCATGTTTATTATTATTATTTAGACAAACGTGCCAAATACACAGCTTTAACGATACTAAACATCTTCTATATTATTTAATGAATTTGGTTTTTGTTTTGCGAACTAACTTCAGGGTTTGTCAGAATTTTTCGGCATGGGCGTAGTCAGTTACGGGCATGCAAATATTTTTGTCTAGAAAATAATATTAGTTTTCCCTAACATGTCCTGGTCAAAATCCCACGCTTGTCAGTATTTTACAGGAAATCAGCTGAACGTAAAGTTTACTTTTTTATATGTTTTATATAATTTACAGTTACTACATAATGTTATCATTACTTCAATAGAAGCCAGTTGACGTGTAAATATAACGATATAAATATAATCCCCGTCGTGATAGTAAAGAACCCCACATTATGTGACTGGATCTAGAATATTTATCAGGTGATGATACTGTTTATAATAACAACCTTTGGGATCAGTTTGTGTATATCAAAAGCCTTTTGCAAGTTTATCAATGGAATCGAATGAAATCGTTGAAATACAACGCACTCTACTTACCATCTGTTGTTACATTTTTCTATTATAGGGGGAGAAAATATGTAATATAGTTTATATGTAAACAGTCAACTAATATGCGCCATTTAAAGTTTTTACTTTATCTGAACAAAGGCTATTTTAAATACAATAATTGTTATGTCAATAATGAGATTGTTGGTTAACCTTGCTACATGCTACGAAACTTTGTAGCACGCTCTACGAGCGTAGCAACGTGCACTTCTCTGTTGCAGCATAAATTCCTTCGGAACTTTAATTAATTTATTTAATGGTGTATAAGCTGAGTTTTCATTAGTAAGAAAATCGTGATTTGCTCATATTAATTAGAATACGCTTGTCTAGGCAATGATTAAGATTATTGTAACAAATATGATTATTTCTTAGAAATTATTATAACAGAACTCATCATAAAATATATTTATTTTTACAATTAAAGGAAATAATTTTCAGCTAAACTTTTAAATCGATTTTTTTTCCACTTTTATACACTTTTAAACTCGTTGCAAGATTACTATTAAGTAGCCAAATGTTCGATGCGATATTATATTATAAGGAAATTTCTGCAAAATTAAATGCTGCTAGACCCGACTGTTTACGTTGTGCTTTGTTAAAGCATACCTTTAATAATTTTATTAAATATGTTTTAAAATTAAAAACAATTTTACTGCTAATTTAAATCAATAAGGGTTATTTCATAAAAAAATAATTGAAACCTGAGGTCTTACAATTGTTTTGTGTATAAGTATTTATTAATATTCTTTATAGAAGTTAAAAAAATATCTGTACTGCTAACTCGATTGTAGCTGGTAATGAAATAAAATAATCATATTACGTGATGTGATACATATTTGATTTTATAAAAACTAAATAAGATAATTAATTTAAAGATTCCGCCTCGACGGAAGGGGACTCGAGGGCTGGGGTAATGAAATATTTTACTTGAGCTAAGCCCACCTGCCGCTTTCTCAGAGATATCAATTTGTCACGCCTCTACCAACACTGAACAGTTTTATTGAAAGGATTTATCTCATCAACTTCATATTAACTATAAAGTACCTACTTACTATAAAAATCAACTAATAACTTTTTATAATTTATGGATAACGTATTGTCACGCAATACATTATTTATATGTACTTTTCTTGATTCTTAGTTTGCAACAAATACTGTCACAAATTCAAAACACTTTGCTGCAGACCGTGAACAAAACATTTTTTATTATCTCGTTAACTGTAATTCCAATTAAATGAAATGAGTAGTATTTTGACCTATGTGTACTTGAGAGTGACTATTTGAAGCTAAATTTTCTGTTACTGGTGACCAGTTTTTTTATTTGACTATGCATTTAGTAGTCAGTATACATTTAAGTAACTGACACGTTATTAACTTTTTATTTTGAATATGGTTTATGCTTATGTTTTTTTCCAAACGTGTCTAAGGATCTTTGCCTTGATATTTTGTACACTTGTTTTCGTATCTAAATACATAATATTCGACTCGGAAAATCGCTTTCGTAAAGGAATAATCACAAAATTCCTTGAAGAAATAATGAAAAACACTCTTTTATGTTTTATTTCATCTATATGATAGACATATTTTGGAAAGAATCAGCAGAGACAACAAGCTTGAAAATTAAAAGTGATAAAAATGTTTTATCAAATGTGACCTATTATTACAGCATAAATTACCCGCACCATTTTCTGAGCACGGCACATACCATGTTTTAAATGTTTTTTTATTTTTGGTCTTTAATGTTAAAAGAGATACTAGAGAGGTATGAGTAACGATCTGGAGTTAGGCATATATTTGGAAACGTTTCATTGTTTCCGGAGTTTATTAATTGTGAGATACCACATTCATTCAGAATCAAGGGTAATAATAATTTATGTGGCAGACAGGTCGATTGTTTGCTACACTGTAATTACACCGTGATAATCGAAAGGATTTGGCTTAAATAAAAAAAGTCGAATAGACACTTTTTTCATGTGACTATTAATATAGTCTCCTTTAGCCCCCAAGAAGTAGATGTCTAAGAGTACTTGACGAAAATAGTTGAATATAAATATGATTTTCGCGTGCTATGGATAATATTATAATTTCACATGTAGCCTTGATAAGGGTTATTACAGATAGTCTGCATTTAGGCTGCATGATTGCAGTTTGGATGTGTTCCTTGCGCAGTTCACATGACTGCATCGAAATCGCCAAGCAACTGCGCAGTTCGTCTGCAGATAGCATGCAGTTCTAACGACTACACGAAGTTAGAATTGCACGCAAATTGCAATAGAACTTTATGCTGACTGCAATAGAACTGCATGCTGACTGTAATAGAACTGCACGCCGACTGCTTAGTCAGTTGATAGTTTCGATGCAAATATACAGCCTGCTTTGCAAATCGAATGCAGTTTGTAAGTAATGACTTTAAGCACTAAAATAAAGTGTGTAAAGATTAAGAACAAATTAAAATCCGGCTGTTTTTCAACATAACGTGACTTGCATGCTCGTACTCTAATGATAGTGTAAGCGCTATTCACAGGCTCAAACACTAGACTGACTAGACCATTTATAACTTATAACATGCGAGAGCAACCATTTATATATACCTACTGTATTCACGCAAGTTCACAATTCAGACGTCTAGATTTGAAAAGTGTGTAACGTGGTGGACTATCGAACCGTAAAATGTTACGATAAAGTCTAAATCCTTTTTAACCTCATCACTGTGTTAGAAGGAGAAGCGTGGCGGGTTTGTTCACCCCTGCATCGTGAGATTTCGCGGGTGGTCGGGGAGAATCGGATAACGAGACGCAGGGCGCGCGCGCGTACCCGGCCGCTTCGTCATTGCGACGGAGGCTGTCGTGTGTCGGCGCTGGCCCGTGCGAGCGTTCCTTCTACACCGCGACCGTGCATCTCCTGAGCCGCGTACTGCGTCTCCCGTGTGAACACGCCCTCGTGTCGAGCCCAGGGGAGCCGAGCGCCGCGCCGCCACGCTCGTACAAATCTTACCAGGAGATACCGCGCATTGTGTGTTTCCGTTGACTTAGCTCAGTGACCAAGATCCCGGTTACCGGCGATTGTGGCGCGATGTGAAAAGGCCGCGACCGTGAATCCATGTGTAAGTGCGTTGTGTACCGCATGGCTATTAACGCCGGTAATGATTTTCCGCGAAGAACTACAGCGAGTCACACTCTGAATAAGAATGAATGAATGACACAGGAGCCCATCTCGGGGGCACGCTATTATATATTAATCTTTACGCAGTAGGTATGGAAGCGCGCAAGGATGATTATAATCCTGGTCTAAGCGGATCAAATACCTGTTTGATGTTCTTATGCACAAAGTATAATAAATCTTAAGTGGTAGTTAATTTAACTCACGGCTTGAACTACTATTCTTTGATTAATCAAATATTACAAATGTAACAGGTGTCGTTCAAGAAGACGAAGTTTGACATTGAATCTGAATCTTGGATATTTACATAGACATTGGTTTTTCCTGAAATCGCTTACTGTTTATGAACAATATGATTTTCATACACCGTCCGCGTCAGGATAAATTAAAATGAATACCAAAATCGTAATTTGAAATTTTATTTTGTTCTTTTACTTACAAATATATATATATATGTATATATATATATTTGTAAGGTTATAGGCTAGCGTGGTATGGGCATGTCATGAGGAGGGATGAAAGTCACATAACTAGAAGAATGTTAAGTATGAAGGTGGATGGATTGTATGAAGAATGATATGCGTATAAAAGGTGTGAATACTCAGATGATATTTGATAGAGTGGAAGAAGGAAACATGTCGTGCTGACCCTACTTAAGTAGCATAAAGGTTAAGAAGAAGAAGCCTACAATATATACATCATTCACGTTGTGTTTTTATTTGAATTATAAAACTATGAGATGTGGATGACAGCCTCGAATGATTTTTATAGAAATCAATAAAACAGAAAAAATGTATTTAAAAGATAATAAACGCAGATATTATAGAAAATTAGCAGTCATAATAAATTATATGGATACATACAAAAAATATCCAAGACAAATAAAAATGAAGCTTTTTTGTGACACTGATAGTGCATTGCAGTAAGTTTAAAGAAAGTGTGCCCTTTTAGGCTTTCTACCAGTTATTACAATATTCGATGGATTAAACTCTACACAATATTGATATGACAAAAAATATACTTAAATGTATTTTCATGAGATAATTACGGGTAATTTTTTTTGCCACAAATAGGTAAATAAATCGTTGAATTATATTACATAAACGATTTTATTCTACATATAACGACTCCATACTGTAGGAAGCATCTGTAATTTATTTCTTCTGGTATTCGGAGCTAGTTGGATATAAATTTAATATCCTATTATAAAAGAAGTAGTTGATTGATGGTATCTATAAACAAGCCAAATTATTAAAAAGAAAACAAAAAACCGTCTGCAACAAAAACACGATTAAAAATAATAAAAAAAATATATTTTTAGTTTTTATCGGATTCTCTAACGTCGTACTTAAAATAGATATAGGTACATACGTACGGTCAAAAAAACATAACCCTCTTTTTTCGCAGTCGGATAAAAATGTAGATGGATTAAATAATTTATGATAAAAATATTAATTTAGAGCATTCTGAATATTCGTCGGGACCGCTTTATTATTCACAAAAAAAGTGTTCACTGTATCTATCTGAGCGAACAAAGAGAATGAAGCATAGGCAACTACAAACTGTACGTGTTTTAGTGGATTGTACGGAAGCTTTTAGGTGAATGGTAAAGGGTGGCTGCCTGACTTACATATACGTCGGTTCTACAAATGGAAAATCACTGAGAAAATCAGCTAACATTAATATAACGTCGAAAACAGTTGAGTGCTTCTTTGAATATATTATATTTACTCGTATGTTCATTTATGTTTAACCAATATAGAAAAGAAATACGTATAGATATAGGAAATAAATATCAAAAGAAAACTTTTCACGGCTTGGCATATACAAACTGTCGCGAGCAACACTAGATATCAAATATATCAAAAATTGCAATAACTTCTACAAATATATTTTAAACATTTAGGATGTTGAAAAAATCACTTTTTGTTGAGTATTTCACTACATATTTTGCGACCAACGTTGCTTTTGATTATTTGGAGAGAATAAAGTTGTATTGGAACGAAATTAAATCAATCGGTAAACAAAATAATAAATATTTCATCTATATTTGTTGTATGATGTATGACAAAGAGTTGAAATTTAAAGGAATATTTTTATTTAAGTAACATTTAAATTCATTGTTCACATTTATATAATCAATATTTAATTATATTCAACCTTTTGTTATCTGTTTGAATACACAAGTGTTATATAAATTAAAGCCTACATGACAAGATAGTCAAGGAGAATTACGGAATTTTCCGGGAATAATGGTCGGAAATGTTTTTGGGACTCGTCGAGGCAGGTTGGAAAAGTACCGTGAGTTAAATTCTGGCAATGGAATGTGACGTATATCAAAGAATCTTGTTGTAGCCTCGTTCCAACAACGAAAACATTTGGAGAATGAACGCGTGTCACGGCCAGACTCGGTACAAATAAATGGCGTATGTTGCGCGCTTTCAGACGGGAACAGACGACCAGTCAAGTTTCAAATGTTTCGTATGTTTTAGGGTAAACGTTTTGTTTATAACAATTCTTTTAGTAAACATGCTCCTGACAAGTCATCAGAATATTTTACAAAATAAAACAATACTTGGTTTATTTGCAAAGTAAATACATATGATTACGGAACTCGTTATGCGGAAAGTACAAGCTGAGAATAACCCATATTGAGGAAATTAAAAATGTTGGTACCATAGATTTCGTTATATTAAATCTATAGTAAGTAGTACTGACTGACTGTAAGAAAAGGTAAAATATGCTCGGAAACGACGTCGATGCATGGTGGTTTTAACTCTCACGGGTTTCTGTAAATCTGAGGCTCTTATTTTGATGATTTATAATATTAAACATTAAATATAGTATAGTTTATTTTTCAACTTAATAGAATGAAACCTTTTTAACAAGATATTGTCCTTTGACTACAATCTCACTTGATTTTAAGTAATAATATGACAGAAGATGATCGCTAAAGCTGAAAGGAAACTAACTCGATCATAAGTACAGCTATCACACCAACGGATACTTTAAACAGATGCATATGCTAACAAGTTTGTAAGTATTTCATAAAATAATATTATAATATTTTTTTAGATCTTCTAAAATGGTTTATAAAATTTATCTCATCTCGGTTATAAACGGCAAAGAGACATAAACAGTGATCTCTTTGTAATAAAAGTAATAAAAGTTAGGACAAGTATTCGCGCTATAGGTTACATACCAACGCAGGCATTTTTAAACTTGATAAATTATTTTCCCTTTCCTTCTTTGATCTCGGAAGAATTTTTCAATAACGTCGTCTTTCTTTATAGTCCGCACAATTAAGAAGGTAGCTTTACGACTGCCATGCAAAATAGCTTTTGAAATAATAGGCTGCCGTATAAATGGAGCTTTATTGGATTTGAACGTACTCAGTTGCTTACTTTAAGTAGCAATGTTATTGAGTTTACACAGACTTTATAAAGAAGTGCGTTGACTGGTTATTTCTAAGTTTTTTAATTAAAAAAAAAGTTATTTAGTATAATATAAACTTGAGGCTTTAGTTTAAGTGGAATAACGGTATACATATCAAGCTTTTAAAAAATATTAAATTTTTTAAAAGTTCTAAGTTTATATAAATATCATTTTGTATGTAATGCCTGCGCCTCTGATCACTGCCCAAAATACCATTCTCCTATAACTTTATTTATTAAAATTTATTTTTTGTTCGATAATTTATGGATAAAACTTGCTTATTTAAATTGATTTTTTATACTATTTTATTTTATATTTTTAGTATTCGATTTAATTTAATAATCTATAGGTCCTATCTATATGATGAAAACGGAGATTCGTTCAAATCCCTAAGCTAGATGATCAATTCATGGAAGATGTTAAAACAACAACTCTAAGGGGTGATTTTCGTATAGAAAGTAGGCGATTTGACCAAATCCCTTAACTGTTTTAGTAAAAGGTGAAAACACAATTATTATTGCTTTTATATTATTTTAAATTATTTATTAATTGATCATATTTTTTGTATCATAATAATTCTTTTAATATTATTGGTACCTGGCACCCGTCGACCGCTGCCGCGGCCGTCTCGCACTTTTTCTTATCACAAGTATACACTAACCTAACCCAGCCACATCTTCCGTGAATTGATTATCTAGCTTAGGGATTTGATCAAATCTCCGTTTTTATCATCTCCATGCGACATATACATATATTTGAAGTAATCCATTAACTACATATTATTTTTCAAAGGTGTTTTCTTGTGACAATGCCATTTCTTCTTTAATTCTTCTTAAAAATTAGGGAATCGAATATCATTTTAAAGCTTATGTTACACGTTGTTACAATATATAGATAAATAGTTTAAAACTAACATGGAGGCGTTTCATCTATTAACAGACATTACCTAACTTAACAGCCTTTCGATTGTTTACATTATATAATAAACGAATATTCGCAATTAACTCAATTCTATTTTTTTATAGCTATTTACATTTGAGTAATTTATTTCATTCTTCTCATTTCTTCTAGAGCATCGTTATTACATGGTTTTTCCTTGACAATTTAGAGCGATAACTGCCCGAATCCAGAGTAAAACTTACATAATTCTTAAATTTTGTGACATAGACCGAGAATCCGATGAACTAAAATGAAAAATGACTGCGAAGAAAAATTTAAAAAATATATTGAAACTACTGAAAAATAACGACATTGGCAGAAAAACAATAGAGTTTCCGGCTACATGGATAGATTTTGGTCACTATCTAGTTCTTACCAAGACAAATCCTTTGAGTCTTAACTCGAAGCGGCAACCTTTTTTGACTTAACTCCTAAAAGACGTTGATTTGGAAGCATTACATCCTGATGCCACTTAAATGAAATACAGGCCAGGCATGTACACAGCAGTTCTAACATTCATTTATTGAAAGAATAAGGATTAATGAGGTCGTTTGCTATCAAGGACTTCTAGTATCATCTCCCGACTCCATTTTCAGACTCTTACAGTCATGTGTAATGATATATAATAATGAGAACGAAACAAACGAGACCAAACTCGACTGACTATCTTTGCAGTTTCCTTCAAGGAATTCCAGTGGCAATCTTCCGGCTTTTTCTTCAGACCCTCGTAACCACGTGTAATATAAAGTACCCATGACAAATAAATAAACGAGCCTAAATTCGACTGTCCTACAATTTGTTATTAAGGAATTTCAGTCCTCACATTCCGACTTCATTATCAGATTAGCTAAATGATACTAGAATATTGTATTGCTATGGAACTTACATACATATACTAAACTTCATCTTAATCGGATACCAGGATGTGCTTGTAAAATGGTTTACAAATTTTAATGTTAAGTAGTTTACATACTTGCATACGAACGAAGCAAATTTAATGAAAGCTTGAAAATTAGGCTCCATTGTTTGATATCAAGAAATTCGTACATAACATCAAGCAAAACCCTATACTGTCAGATTATGAGTTTGATGTTTTTGGAAATGGTTACTGTGAATATGAAATACTAAAATTTCTAATTAATCCTATTGTGTCGTACATTATTTTGACATTTGTCCTATTTTGTGAGAGGTTGTTTTATATAGTTGCTGGGTGGTTGGGAATAATGATTTTGTCCAACTGCATCGCAATCAACGTACACCATGTGTAACATCTATCTTCTTAGCACGCTTAGGTGTGTCACGTTCTGGGATCAGCCTGGTGTATATTCACTAATATTCAGCAGCCGTCAGTAAACTGTCGAATATCTCTATGATCGCCGTATTTTTGGGTTGTACTGTGCATACTACCACGTACATTAATACCTACTTAGACGTAATTAATTTACATACAAAATATAACTATCTAAATTTACTTATAACTTCATATTTTCCATAATCCAATCCTCAAGATTTTTCAATAAATTCGAATTAAGCCTCGCCTTATATTTAGGTTAAACTGATTTAGAAATACATTTCTTATTATTACCGAGTGATTTAACAATCTAAAACATTTCAACAAATAAATGACCTGGATTTTAAACAAGCTTTTCCCAAACAAAGTTGGTGCTGAGCTCGCCATCTTGATAGAATGAACTTTGACCATTTCCGTCAAGACTTACCTACTGATGTTTATACGATTCGCTTTAAATAATGGACACGAACGATATTTTCAAATACAAAGAAAAAATACCTTTTTATTTGGTTATTTAGACCTATATACAAATGCTAGAGAACAAATACAATAATATTCTTTAAATTCGGAAAAATAATTATATATATTTTTACGATTTTGAGACATTTTAGGAATAGAAGAAATTGCTAGTATTGGACTAATTGAATGCGATAAGAAATAAGAAGACTCGCGGTTTTATAGGATTTATATGGACTTGATAATTAACTATGAAAGAAACAATTGAAATTTATCGATATATGTTTGTTGACTGAATCACATTTAATTGAAAAGAAATATAATATCTATGATGATTTTCTTAATCATGAAGTTTATTTAATCAAGTCACTAATAAAAAAGCAATTTGTGAAAAAACTCATTCAGTCTTAGATTGAAGAGTTCAACGTTTTATTTACAATATCAGGGCAACCGAGCTGCGCTCGGTGTCATAAAAAAGAAAAATATATATCTAGATAATCTTGGCATGTAAAACATTATCTAAATACAAAATCTCATCCAAATCTTTGGAGCCGTTTCCGAGAAACCAATTACATATATTCACACACACTCATATTTATATACATAGACAAGAATTACACAATTAATAGTATTAGATAGATATGGTAAAAGACATTTTTTCTAAGTTAAATTCATAGATAATTCAATGATTGAGCCTCGTATCTTTCATGATACAATAACAATCAACAGGTAAAATTTGATTAAGTTTTTCTTATGTACCATCTAAAAATATTGTGTTAAATACTACATCATCAAATTTGCTACTTATAAACTAAATTGGATTAATACTGATACGTTAAAAGACTGCATCATTTATTTAGGCAATTACAGTTGTGGCTATAAAATAATGTGACAATTATTGTAAAATATTTTATTTTGAATTAATACATTTTTAGTTATTATTATTTTCAATATATACAGCTTTAATATTCGTACAACGTTTCATGTGAATTTTTCATTGCTCGAAACAGTGTTCGAAGAATTCTTCTGTGATTTACTTCATGATACGTGGTGATTTTTCTTTCACAGCTCCAAAAGACTGAAATCCCTATTAATTCAGATTTGTCTTTCTGTTCTAATGATAGAAATAAAATAACAGTTTTTGTTTTGTCTAGGCGCAGGACGGTGAACAGAGGCGCGTACAAGGAAGATGGCTGTTCCAGCGAGCTGATAGCATGCGGGCGGCGGCGCGCCTGCCCGCCCCTACCTAGCCGACCACAGCACGAGCGCCTCATTTACGGGTAAATCTACACAATTACCTATACTATATTATTATATAAAAGTATAACAGACTGACTGAATAACATTTATCAACGCACAGCCCAATCTACTGGAGCTACGACCGTCAAAATTTGCATACGGGTTCCTTTTACACTTTAGATGAGGACTAAAGAGGATTTTTGGTAATTAAACCCCTAAAAAGGTGGCGAAATGGGAATGCAAGTTTATATGAAAATCTGATATTTTTGAAGATAGATTTATGAAACTTGGTATTAAGCAACTCAGAATTGGACATAAAACGTAATGGGACATAACTCAATTATGACGCGAGTGAAGCTACGGGAAAAGTGCTGGTACATTATGAAGAGGTCGAGTTTATTTATTGGTAGGAAGTAATCTGTAATCTCTGGAACTACTGATAAGATTTTTAAAATTATTTAAAGACAAAAACTATCGACTATATATAATTTTTGATTTTGTAATTAACGCAAACGAAGTCGCCGGCATCGCGGTAGTTGCTAGTTTATATATAAATTTGTGACTCTTGTTTCTCATTGTTTGGGTAACATTAAAATAACTTAACTTTTAAGATTATATTTTTATGTATTAAAAGTATCTAGACTAAAGCCACCATGACTTGAAACTTAGGTTAATAATGGACACTAAAAATACACAAAGATATTGTACGTATGTTTTCCTAACTAAATCAATTTAGCAAAACGAGAGTCCAGAGGAAATAATATACAATTTGGTCGATCTAGGAGAAATCAAGTAGTATTTAATGTTCATATTTAGCCATAGCTCGCATAAAAAAATACTATTTTTTAAGTAATAAATAAATAAATGAATAGTCTACCTGACTCTTACTGTAATAATGGTAGTTTTTTTGGTTTAGACTAGATAATGTGTTAAGTATTACATATCATTAAAACTTGCTGTGACTTTTGAGCTAGGAAAATTCATCGACAGACACTAACTAACATAATTCACTATCTGTATCTGCTCTAGACAGTAACAGATACTAAGACATATCGCGTCGATTCTTTGTATCAGTTTTTCACCATGTATATTTAGACTACATTACCAAGTAGTCGACGTACATACCAAGTACTAAGATGGTATATACGCTAAGACCACAAAGGCGATTAACTTTCAAATACAATTATCGGAATAAACTGTTAGATGCTTGGTGATAAACTTTCAACTTCAGAGTTCAAGCGAGCACTAGACAAGCATTACCACAATACTATGATTTTGTCGTGATGTTTTTTTTCTTCACGCAACTAGGACTCATTGAAGGATTCAAATTCGCGTTTTTTAAAGCGGTAATAGATTGATTTATTTGACAAATCGCTATCAAAGTATAATTAGAGATATAAGCATTTCGATTTCTTAAATACCTACGCCCATAGAATTAAAACCTTATATCTTTTGTCTATATACTTATTATAAAATATCTATCACAAGGAAATAGTCCCTATCATAATTTATGAAAAACTAATATAACTATATAATGTGATACATTTTTGAATTGATTAACAAAGGTTCGAAATAGCCTTTATTGTGTTCGATGAAGTTATTGTTTATTCGATAAAATGGCCCCTGGCATACCCACCTCTCGAGCTTAAGTTTTGTCGATATAATTTGAAATAGGTAACCCTTGGGACCAACTTTGTAAATTGTAACAATTTGTTATATATTAAGAACACATACCTTTATAGTTGAACAACAAATATAACGAATTCAAAACGATAAACGAATACCACTTTTCGAAAGTGGCTTGAAGTCTTTTTATAAATAAACAAAAATAATTGACTATGCTACTATTTTTATTCTGAGTTAGAGTTAGGTCTGGTTAGTAATTGTCATTAAACTAGTTGGAGTGACATGTTTTTCCTTTATTTTATTTAAGGGATTTTGACAATAATAGTTACAGAAAAGCTCCATAATAACCTAATAATACCAAAATTAAAACCTTTCTTAAATCCACTTTCATAAAATCTTCTTTCATTTATTTTTATTTTAGCATTTTTATTAATCTCATTAAAAGGCTTTACTCAAATGCTATGTAAAATTGGTCTGTGTATGGAACATATCCATATCTAAAATATTTAAATTAATCATTCTTATCAAGTTAATATTTTATTATTATTCTTTAAAATAATAAAACTGTTCATCTTTGGAACACGTACATTTTTCAGTTGGCCTCAATCCAGGATTTTTTCCGGGGTCTGTATGCCATAGATATGCCAAACTTACAATACATTAGAATACAAATACCCAGAAAGGTTTTAGCGGGATCTAAATATTTCATGTAGTGGGTTTTATTTTAATTCATAAATTTATTTTATTCAGCTCTACAGATGGCGACATTTTACGTGATGTAGTTTACATCAACACAAGCGAAGTGGATTATAATAATAATTAGGATATTATCAGAGACACAGCATAACATCTTTTCACTTTTATTCCTTGTACGATACGGGTTTTAACATGATTCAACTAATTTTTTATAAATTTATAATACAATTTCTGATTAACAAAACTATGCTCAGATATGCCGAAACGACTTCGGCTACAATATAATTCAAACCGGATACACCGAGATTGATAACGGAAGTCGTTTTTAATAAGTTTTGTATGAAGCCTACAGTAGGTATATGAGAAAGAATCACTCCCCATCTGTATGTATATAAGATATTGTTGTACCCGTGTTTCTTAAATAATGTTATGAAATAAAAAGCCTATGTATTACAAGTCAAAACAGTCGTATGCCGAGACAAAAGACGAAATAAGAATAAAAATAAAAATGAGAAAGGTACTAAAATTCGAACGTTAGATTTCATCGTCAATTTCGCTCATTGTTATCAAAAATACCTAACATTTTTGAGACGAGTCGATCGTTACTATGATACTCAAGGGAAATTTTGTCGATCATTTGTGTCAGCAGGTCCATGTCTTTATCAACATACGTACACGTGCCGCCATCTTGAATGTACAAATGTTAACTGTAGCTACAAACCAAACCAATAGTTTTCTTTAATATTGTATAAATTGTTATGTAATTTTTACAAAGTCGTCGAATAAACTTTGACAGTGTAAATGTATCTGTAGGGCCTGAATATTTTCAACAATCGGTGACAAAATAAATCGCTAAAGCATGGATTCTTTTTTTAAACTGCGATTGCTTAAATATTTATGTAGATAATGTAAGAGGTATATATAAAAAAGGGTTATGTATAAGTTTTCTCGAAAATGGACCTAATTAACGTAGACTTTGAGATCGATTTTCAGCTGTAGATATTGAAATAGGTGGCAGTTTTTCACTAATGTTATGAAAACCTTCATATCGCGAAAGTCATAAGTTGTTTGGATATTCTGGGCTTGGTCTTTCGTTTATTTTTATACATCATTTTACAGTCTCTCAGGATATCGAGTAACATACTTATCAGTCGGTAGAGCATGAGACTCTTAATCTCAGGGTCGTGGGTTCGGGCCCCACGTTGGGCGCCAACCAAAACAATAATAAGGTAAATCAAATGAACTTATGATGAATAATATAAAGTAGATATTAAATAAGATTATCTTCCAGATAAATAATATAACATACCTAAACTAGCCGCTTGTCGGTACCTGTAAAGATATCTCGATAAAATATGTACAAAGAGAGAGGCGATAGTGGATTGATAGCGCTATTACCTGAATCGCAATCTCAACACTACACGTTGTGTAAAAGTTGTCTTTTGTGATTTGCTTCGAAGTGTCGCATATGAAATTGTGTTGTTTCAGTTAGATAAAACTTTTCCCTTTGTATTTTAAGGTCGGTTTGAAAGTGACGACTTTGTCTAGTGTCTCCAGTTGGACGTCATTGTTCTTAGATTGTACTATATTTACCATTGTATTCGTTTGCAGAATCAGTTTAAAAATATATATATAAGAATTAAGAATTAGTAGGTGCTAAATTATTTCCACGTGCTCGATAAAATAGGTATCATAGTATCCAAATGTAACGAAAAACCTAAAGTTTATTTTATCATGTAACTGGTACAACCCTAGATTATTTAATACCTTGGCATTTCTCATTAACATCCTTTACTAGACTAAAGCGATGCTTATTAATTTTTCTAATGAAATGGCCCAGAGTGTAATTAGTCACGAACTCGTCGAGGCAGCAAAACTGCCTTTCCTGAAAAGTTTGGAACGTTCCCCCGACGAACGACCGTGTTGGAGCAACTTAAAATAGAGGCACGTTGTATAAAATGTTAGCCTAACCCCCCTTGAGACCGTATAAAAACATCGACCTTTATTATGTCCGAAAATACTTTTTATAACAAAAGGTATTGGTTAAAAATAACTTTTATTATTTTTTCGGATGATTGTCCTCAATATTTTTAGGGTTCCGTAACTCATAATTAAAAAAGAAACGGAACCCAAGGATCACTTTGTTGTCCTGCTGTCTGTGTTCAAGACACTTTTCCTCGAAATCGACTTGAGCTATAAGGTTGAAATTAATATAATATACTATAGCATATGGCCTCATACTGCTGTCAATTTTTTTTAAGACTAATGTATTAATTGGATACGGCACTTCATAGTTAAAATAACGCTCACGAACCGATTACCATAACTTACTTCCTACTTGCTTCTTTCTGTAGGTTTACTTCCTGCAGATCTACAGTCTTGAAATTTGACATGAAGGAAGGTCTTTTAACGAAAAGTAAGTGAAAAATCATAAAATAAGAAATTTATTTTCCAATGTGAAATTAAAACTAAGAATATTAAGTTTTATTTATTTCTCGAAAAGGGCATAAGTAGAATTTAATACCGAATACTAAGATTTATGACCTCAAGCTCCTGTAGAAAAATCAAGTTTTTAAGTTAATACAATAAAAAATAAAGCCGGTTCAGCCCTTCATAAAAAAACTCTAAGAGTCCCACTCGGTGACCGATTATCAAAACGTATTTCCAAGGTATATACAATTTCAAAAGACCTTTTACAATTTATGCATATAATTTCATCCATATACATAATAGTAAACAATGATCCGGGACGTCTTGAACATAAAGATTATTTATTGTCGCTTCACGTATATTTCTAACATAACCTAAATTTCTTTTTTGTCACATTAAATCACTTATTGTTGCGGACAGCGAGCCTCCGGAATAGAAAAATATTTGTAATCTATAAGTTAGGCTAAATTTAAGTACTGAATAAGATATAATCGTAGTAATAGGTAATTTGTATGTACGTTGTTGTAGTTGTTGAACAAACGTCATACACACATATACGTACATACGTGCATACCTCACAGGTATATAGGTTCTGTAAGGAACCTTTTTTCTTTATTTTTTTGCCCTAGCTAGTGTACAACATATTTTAGATTACTAAACGCACATACACATGTTCCTTCCTTCCTCCCAGGAGGAATATGTTAGTTTAGCTCTATTCTACGGATAGGGAATTAGACAGATCGCGACCTCATTGCAATCGCGGCAACAGCCCATGCCGAGGTCCGGCCACTTTGGCACCCTTGCGCGCTAGTTGCCCACGCTTTCGCGGCAGAGTGCCGCCTTAAGCGCTCGCCCCCGAGCCCGGTAAAGTTGTAAGAAGATTTTTTTATTAACTATGTGTATTGTGTTTCTATTTTATTACGTTTAAAAGTTTTGGCAGCGTATTTTAAGAAAGCGTGCTGATAGTGATTATTTCCGAGTTGATTTTATATTATACTTAGTACTTGTGTTTTTCCTTGTTTTGTTACATAACGTTAGAAAACATAGCCTAAAACCTTTTTGTTAAAAACATCTATAAAATAATAATAACTAATATATATATATATATATATATATATAATATTTATGTAAAAGACTGTACAATAATGTACGGGAAGTAATGTAATCAGTTCGGAACCCTGAGAGTGCGAGTTCTACTCGCATCTTGTCCAGTTTTTTAATTTACGGGGCACGAATTAGTGAAAGTTAATACGTGCTGTTTGAATAAAAAAGACTATACGTCTTTTCATTATAATTATGTATTTTCATTTCAAATGATTCATTTTAATAAAAATATTATAACAGTATGTGCCACTTAGTAAAATTATCTCAATTTGAAGTGTGTGCCAATAAATTACCAAACATTACACTCATCTTTTAATTAAGTAAAAAAGTAACTAGTGCTTTTAAATTACATAGTTAAACATTAAAGAAACAATGTGGATATTAAAACTGTTAAACAAAATTATAATACTTGATTATTTTTTGACGTACTTTACTGTAGGAAAATAAAGATAAAAGATGGTTAAAATACATTGTGTTAAGTAAAGAGGTTTACAGATCAATTACATTAGTTAGTTTAGATACTCGTATATCGAATGCTTAAAGTATATACTAAAATAACGTGTATTAAATTATGTTCAGGAAATACATGTAAGTAAGGCAACATTTACTTGCATATTTATGTTAAAACTACTAAACCTTCATAACTTTTAGGGGGGAGCTTTCAAGCTCTTCATATGCATGAGCGAAAACAGATTCCTGTTAGCGGGCTACTTGCCTTTGTACATGCATGAATAAGTAAACGCTTGTTGAAGAAATGAGAGGTTTACCGACAGCTTAGGTAAAAGTGCTATACAAGCGTCCCAATCCCATCTTGCTTATTTGGACAGGACTATCCTGCCGTGTGCGTGTCGTACATCTGTAAACTACAGCAGTATTAGTATTTACATGTTACGTTCACCTTAAATACCTGTAAATTATATATCTACAGATTATATGAAAACCCAAACAAGACCATAATAGGCACTCACGATGCATTTTTTTACTATGTTCTTCTTCTATAATGGCGTTGTATGTTTATACAAAATGTTTGAGTTCGAACAATGCTTTATCAAGTTGGTGAAACTCTTGTTAAAATTGTACAGGGATTTTTTGTTGCAGCTTGAAACGTGAACTGTATAAATTGGGTTGCACTCGCATCGCAGTTTTGTGTTTTGACCATGTATGGGTTGTGAAACGTAGACAGTGATAAAGAGATATGAGGAAAGATTCAAAATGTGGTACTAGAAAAGGATGAAGATAATAAAATTGGCGGAAAAAAACCAACAACGAGTTATTAAACATGGTAAAAGAGCGGAGGATATTAGCAAATATCATTGAAAATAAGAGAGGGGGATTGGTGGGTCATTTTATTTGATACGACGGCCTATAAAGAACTATAATAGAAGGAAAAATTTAAAGGAAGGGGAAGACCAAGAAGGACAGGCAGTAAGTGGAGAAAAATAGGCGTCGTGCCGTATCAAGACGCCGAGAGGAAGGCTGAGTGCAGGGAAAGCTGGAGGTTGCTCCACCGAAAAGAGCAACACTGCTCTTAAATTGAATATAGGAATAAAATACTATCCTACCACGTTAAATGCTAACCAATATTACATAATATAGGGTCAAATAAAGCAAGTTTATAGATTAAAATTAAAACCACAAATAACAAATTAAGATCCTGCCAAAAACTCTTTTATTTGCTTGCACTTGACAACAATCACATCTCATTATAGGAGACAATGTGGCAGAAGTAAGTAATAGCCAAGTCTAAACATCTTGAATACAGATGTCAGAACATACCGATAGTATCTAGTTAGGGAATTACAGTAAAATGGCGCTAAATACGTTACAATTTGAAGGAGTATCTAAAAGCGATTTCTTCAGTCTCACTATTTCTCACAATATTTTTTTCTGAGCCCTTGTTTTATTGCACAAAAAAGTACAAATGGAGGACTTAATGCTAAAAAGCATTCTCTGCCAATCTTCCAGGGGAGCAAGAAAGAGGTATAAGAAAGGTATGCATAAATTTAGTTAAAAAAAGTTCTGTATGAATTCTATATATTACAAAGAACTTATAATCTGTTGGTGGCGGGGTTGCGGCTCCCGGCTTGGACGGGCGTTTTTCTTATGCCGGATACCTGTGTCGCTTCTTTATTATTGCTTCGTAGTACTACTACAACGGCTACGAATTTCGTAGCGCTCCGACCAAACTAAAAGTACCTCGAAGCGTTACGGAAAGAGAGCCCCGGCAAATCATGGCGCTCTCAGTTTTATTTTTACTAAAGTTACCCTGCTTTTACCTGTACGTTTATTTATTATCAATAAATATTATATACGTAATTTATATATCAATACACCATGTATTGTATTTTCTATGCCTAGGAGCTTATAAATACCTATTTCAATTTTTTTTTGACCTGACTATACTGTTAGCCTTAGAAGCCCTGGAGCCGTTGCGGCTTTTACAGCTTCACCAAACTTGGGGGCGAGCGCTTAGGGCACTCATATATATACACAAAAAACCCTCCGTGTAAGGGTGATTCGCAGTACTCTATGTCTATTATCGGGGGAATTAAAATTATCTTTATTTTCTATACATTATGCCTAATCTACACCCGCTACGTCCACCTTCTCCTGCGGCAACTTAAGCCTAGGTTTGTTCCCTCGGTGTGGAGCCCTTGAGTTTTGCATCCGCTCGCGCGATACAAGTGATACTGCACTTGCAAACACTAGCTATCCACAGACACAATTGTATTGCATCCCATACACTCGTGTACACCACACAAGTACATAGGTTCTATAAGGAACCTTTTTTTATCGTTAGTGTAGTCAAAAATATATTTTCAAGTACCTGCTATTAAATATTCCATATGAAAAACCTGGGTACTCCATGTATTTTACAAGGCATTTCTCTATTATGACTATTAGCTACATCACTTTTTTTAAGTCACAGACACTGTCATGAAGCTGGCAAAACACGGCTATAATGACTGTTTGTCTTTGCAATAATATAGTCCGTGTGTTTATTTTTTCTCAGGCATTACAATGCTAAAACATAACAATATAACAGAACTAGCTTCCTCTAACGGTTCCATTCGCATTGTTTGTGTCTAAAGAATTTCTTATTATGTTTTTTTTGTTACAGTTTTTTTAGTTAAATACAGGAATACAATTTTTCTAATACCATCCGATTACTTTTTGTGTTCGAATTTCGTTATAAAAATGCATTATTTTCTTTTTTATTAACTATATTGCATCCAGAGTTTAAGAAATTACTAATGTTATATTTTAAAAAACCTACATTACCAAGGAAGCGATCTACATATTTTGGTTGCAAATGTTTTAAAGGTAACATTGTTAACATAAAGGTAAAGTATAAGATATAATAACTTAGTCGCTGTAGGAAATGGTTTATTTTTATTTATTCTTTTAAAATAATACTATACAACTACGTACTCCTATACATAAATAAATAAAATACCTAAACCACGGTATATTTTATTAATACTTCAATTTTAACTTTAAACTCTACTGCTGAGATGCCTTTCAGTATTTTATAAAGCGGCATTTTTGAACAAATACTTACTTTGGGCTAAGCCTGTTTAACGTCATCTAATATCATGTTTCATTGTTGTTTAATATAAATTGTCTTTCATTACACGATAACAGAACTATATTAACAGTTGTCTAATCTTTCAGCTTAAATGCTACTTATTTTGTAGATGCTACGTACATTAGAAACACAAAAGGTGTAACTACTGAAACCCTGATGTAATAAAATATAAATAAACTAGAATTTAATGCCACGGAAAATATACCCTCTCAACCTCATGTAGTTTGTTATTGTATGCGTAATATAAGAATCATGTTTATCTTATTATTTCTTTTATTAGCGATTGTTTATTTAGACGTTATTTTTATAAGCTTATAATTAACTTGCTTTGTTAGTATAGGTGAAATCTTGCTACTGAATTTTAAAATATTTATCCCCGACTGATTGACCTGAAATTTTGCATGCACCTTTAGTTTGGATAAATTCGTCGTGTAGCTAAGTAACGTCATTCTAAATAAATATGGTGGACTTTCAAAGACAGCAGACAATTATTGTTTACTCACCCCTTTGATATGGGTATCAATGAAAGGGGTTTTCTGAGAAGAGTACGATTTTTTTAATAAATAGCTTTTAAAAACAAGCTTTTATTCAATATTTCAATAATTTTAAAAGCTTGTAGTGCAAACAAAATGTGAAAAAGGGGATCTTAACACTGATAAACTTCTTTCATGTTACAAGCTTTTAGAATTATTGAAGTACTCTAGCTATGCCCCACCATTTATTTCACCCGTGGTTTTTTATCCGACAAACACCGCACCGCCAACACACCCATGTAGCCTATTGTAATAATTCTTCCCGCAACTACAAATTATTTAAATTTTTCATTATCTCTTAAACTATGTGTCACAATAACATACTATAAAGAACAAAATTTAACTTCATAATATTGTCTTTATGATGAAATAACTTTTGCTCGTAAGAATTAGTATGCCATACCTAAAAATAATGCTCATAAATATTTTTTAATTTTTAACAAACGTTTTTCACAAACTATCTTATTGTGGCTTATGTATAAGAGATAGGCATATGATAACGCTGATTATTTTTAGATATACTAAAGGCCAATATTTTTGTAGATCATTTACGATTATTTACGTATCATTAACCATTACGCCAGCGTACGCGGATAAAGCAGTTCGTGAGGGCTTTCTCTTCCGACTTATTTCAAAAAAGTCAATATTTAAGTCTAGCTAAGAATTGTAACCTAATTTTAGATAGCCTATACTATTCCCCGTGAATTTAGCTATAATATACAAAAAGATTTTTTTGAATCCGACTGGTAATTCCAGAGATTATCGTTTAAACAAACAAAAAACTTTTCTACTTTGTTATATTAGTTATTGAAGTATTGATTAAAAGCTTGTTTTTAAAAGTTTTTAATATTTTTTTAGACGGTGATTGAATTAACTGTATTGTA
This sequence comes from Saturnia japonica, assembly GCA_033032175.1. Taxonomy (NCBI): domain Eukaryota; kingdom Metazoa; phylum Arthropoda; class Insecta; order Lepidoptera; family Saturniidae; genus Saturnia; species Saturnia japonica. The sequence goes on from CM065307.1 coordinate 10,464,449, forward strand.
TTCACTATTATTATTACTATATTTTAAATTCGTTTTAAATCACAGACATTTGTAGTCGATATTTGTGTTTTATTTATTTATTTTTCATTATCCTTTTATACTTATACGTATCTATAAATAATATATTTATTATGTAAAACACAAAATCGACTGTATTTTAATTGCAACTAAACTTAAAGCTTACTTCAGTATATTAAATTTACACGTATTCCGAAATAAATTCTTATAAAAAAAAAAAAAAGTTCAGTGGCAATTAAAAGTATCGGATAACTATTACTTAGACCCCGAATAGATCTAAAATGATTATTGAGCATAACTACAGTTTTTATTTACAAAAAAGCTCGCATTGATTGTAATTGAATATTCGATAGCAGAATTTTTGTGCAGGTAGCGAGCACAACCGAGTCAGGTTTATTTGCATTTTACGATTGGAAATCTACGAGTGGTCTACAGAAGGTGGGTATCGTAAAAATGCGTAGTTTATAAACGGGATGTCGACTATAAAAGTTGAAGGGTGTGCATACCTCCCAACCTCTGCTGTCTGAAAAACCCCACAGTTGTAAGATAAAAATATTTTGTAACCGTATATAGTACTGTTCCTAGTCCGGTGAAGCTGTAAAAGCCGCAGCAGCTTCAGGGCCAGTATACTCAGATCTAAAAAATATTTATCATACTAGCTGTGCCACACGGTTTCATTCGTGTTAAATTTATTTTACCAACTCTCCACCGCACTGCCGAGGACGTACCCGTGTAGCCTATAATAAAATAGTTCTGACTTTCCCATATTCGACAACTTGCCAGATTGCTTTACGTTTCATGGCTAATACTCCGCTCTTAGGTTTGTAGCGTAAAGTTCTTTTTTAACAAATAGACTATATAATGCAAAAAGATTTTTTTCAATATGACTGGACGTTTCAGAGATTAGTGCGATCAAACAAACAATCTCTTAAGTTTTCTAATATTAGTATAAATTAATAATATGATCATGAATTCCCGATTATAAATTGATTTTAAAAATTAAAATGGAAGCAATTTAAGTACATTGTGATGTAGGTCCTTATTTTGTTTTCCTTTCTCTATTGCATTGCTTGATTTCAGATAATATTGATATACAATATAAAATTATACGTAATAACCTACACAGATATGTGTATATGACGCGAATTATTATTAAACTAGCTGTGCCCGCGGCTTTGCTCACCTGGACTACAGAATGCCCGCGCGAATCTTACACCCCACTCCCGGCTATTTTCGAAACAAAAATACTTGTTGTGGGTGTTTCTTAGAAGATAGACGTATACTCACGCTGACTTTTTTGTAGGTCTTTTTAATGTCTCCAATTGTGTACTATATGTGGGGTTGCACTCAGAGATAAAATAAAGATGCCTTTAAATCTTAAAATATTGATTACTTTAAAAACAACAACTTATACGTCCTACGCACTAATCGTCTTGTGCGCCATCTTAGATTTTATTTATTCGTCCCTCTCATTCATCCACTCCTTTCATTCCGTCTTACGTTCCATTTCCCAAATATATTAATTTGCTATATCTCTTATGGTTTACTCAGCGTAAGCCATTTAAGCGCCCGAATTGATTCACCATGACCAGTTTTTATTTATTTGTGCGGAACCCTAATTCTTTTTCTACAATAAAAGTAGCCTAAGTTACTTCATATAAATTCAGCTATCTACCATTGAAAGTTCCGTCAAAATCGGTCCAACCGTTTTGGAGATTACTCGGAACAAACAGACAGACAGACAAAAACTAAAAAAATGGTTTTTTTTGTTATAGGTATCGTATATATATATTTTGAAATTACAAACAGACAATAAATAATAAGTAAGTCTTTAAAATAGCCGGGCGCGGAGGAGTAAAATTCGCGCGGGCATTGTGTAATCCACGTAAGTGAAGCCACGGGCACAGCTAGTATAATATTAAATACTAAATTCACGCGTGCACACATTCACACTCAGAAACACGCTCTTATATATATACACCACGCACACACACTGAAACACATTTTTTCTTTTTTAATGTTTTCATTATTTCTTCTTTTATATTTCTCTAACTTTGTCGTCAACATAATTTTATTTATGTGTTAATTAATCTGTTAAATAAACAAATATTCTATTCTATTATAATTAAAAACTTCGTCTGTATAGCGTGATAAGAATATATTAATTTTATTGTCTTGTCATTACTCATTACTTAAAATGTTTTATTCTCATAATATAATTAGGCACAGTAGACTCAAAAGAATGGAATTTAACGAGTAAAAGATAGGTTAAATGAGATTTTATTACTTTTTATAGACAAATTAGGTTAAATGAGATTTTATTACTTTTTATAGACAAATTATCTCAATCGAGACTTGGCACGTTTTTTACAGTATGTTTTTGTTGGGATGCAAAGTTTACTTCAAATAACAATATTACTCAATTTAAAAAAAAAACATATTTCTTAGTATGCGACTCTATGTACCGAGTAGTTCATTAATTTCAAAGCTTCGTGCTACGGGCCGCTGGCTACGAAACCACAGTATCAACTACAGTATTCTATTTAACGTACGTTATTTTATGTGTGGAATTCACATGAACTGAGAAATAAATAGAACACTCCGGAGTTCGTGATGGTGACGTCCGTTTCCGCAATGTTTTGCGTTTGCGTCATAGCCTGTGGCCATGACCCGAAATAAAAGTAGAATTCTATTTTTGGCTTGTGTAAAATTTCTTTGTGACATTACACTATTTTTATATAATGTGACTATACACCTTGAACTGTCAAAGTTAGAGACGGGATAAACTAGATGTAAACAAAACTTTTTCAACTTTGCCCCAAATACACTCTTTTATTAGTTTCGTTTATGTGTATTATCAACGGGACAACGTAGTCTCTGACCTACAAACCAAATATATATTTTTGTCCATACCAATATTACATTTGTTATTTTAATAACTTATGTATTTATATTTATAAGTAAGTAAACGTATGTGTATTGTACTAGCAAATATTTTGTTGATCTATACCAGGTATGGGCAACCATTGACATGTTGAGGGCCAAACTTTAGCGTGCAAATACGTTCGCGGGCCGCGTTTAAAAGTACTTAGTGCATTTTAAAGTAGTGATAATACTTTTTGCAATAGATGTTACACATGAAATAATACGACAATGTTATTATAGTACAATTTATTAAAATAACAAAATGAAATTTAAAAAAATGGTACATTATAATTAAATCGTTAAATTTGCAATTGTTACTAACTACGAAATTTAAATACACCGAAATCAATGAGACACTTGAGCTTGAATTTAGGAAACTAATCCATCGATATTTGGATTAATTCCACTGATACAAAGACATAAAGAATTTTTCTAAATTATCGTCAGTCAGTCTTGTACGATGTGTTGAATTATTAACTTTCATCAATGAAAAGAACTGTTCGCATTTATAGTACTGCCAAGCACACAAATCAATCTTATTACGAATTTTCTAAGCTGCGGAAAATTGATTTCTTCTAGGTATTTTTTGTAGAAATCGCACAACTCTAACGTCTTCAAATTTGAATTTTAGGAGTGCTTTTTCTTGAATCTCGATCAACTCCATTTGTAAGTGTATTGGAGCATTTTGTACATTACATTTTGTTGGAGTAGCAAATAAACTGAAACAGTCTTCCATGTTTTTGCAGTCGCTAAAATGTTCAAAAATTGTTCCGGTAGTAACTTGAATTCTTCAGTATATTGAGCATAAGCAATATTTTCATACGCAGAGAGCGTGTTGAAATGGTAACTGTTACCAGACAGCATCTGTGACTCCCACAAGCGTAGTTTGATCTGAAACGCTTTCAAATGGCTGTACAAATCATATACTAACTGTTCTTGTTTTTGAAGTTTCAAATTTAAATCATTCATAGCGGTTTATCTTTTATTTTAATAAAGTCTGCTATCCCATTTTTAAGCTTGTAAAAGCGTTTCAACATTTTTCCTTTGCCCAGCAACCTGACTTCACAATAATATGTTACGTCGTTATATTCAACTGATATTTGATTGATTGATTTGATCGAATAAAGTTGATGATTTTTACTACCACATTCATAACATTTTGGAGTCGAATGGACTTAGAACACAAGTCCTGTTGGTGGATAATGCAATGAAGGACTATCAAATCATCTTTTTGCACATTTAATTCTGTTGCTTTTTCATTCAAAATTCCAATGAAACCTATACGTAAGCCGACCATAGAAGGTGCACCATAAGTGCATACTCCAATTAATTTTGACCACGGCAAGCTAAAACTTGTGAATGCCTTTTGAACTTCAATAAAAATATCCTCTCCCGTAGTGGTTCCTTTTAGCGGCTGTAAAGCAAGCAATTCTTCAGTAACAGTGAACTCCTTATCAACACTTCGAATAAATATAGCCAGTTGAACTGTGATCGGTGCTCTATGCTATGGAAAATGATTCAAAACCAGCCATATGGTCAGTCCATGTTGTTTTTATATCATTAGCCATCATTTCTATACGTCGAATAACAGTTCGTCTTGACAAACTAATTTTTTTAAATTTATTATTCTTTTCAGGACACAAAATACTGCAAACTTGTAACATACACTCCTTGATAAATTCTCCTTCGGCAAATGGTTTTAATGCCTTTGCCAATTTTGAGCTAACTATAAAACTAGCTTTCACAAAATTATCAAGTTGTGTTCTTTGTTTATAAAAAATTTGTTGCTGTTTTTCCAAATTTGCGGTAAGTTTCTGGATTTTGTCTGTTCTTAATTGTCTTGTCAGTGAGTGCAGCGTAGCATGCTTAGTTGAGTAATGCTGACATGTATGACAGTAATGCATTACTGAAATGGATTCATTACACAGCAAACAAATAGGCTTACCATTGTACAAGATAAAAAAAATTCTTCAGTCCATTTTTCTTGAAACTGGCGAGCCTCTGTATCTACTTTTCGTTTCTTTCCACCAGACATAATTTTTGTTTACTTTTCGTTCAATAAACTTAATAACAAACTATAGTTAGAACCACTCAAGATGCACACAAAGTCACAAAGCAAGTTGACGGCTCGAGCAGTTCGCTAGGATATCGCTTGTTCAAGTTATCACCTCGGTAGCTCAAATAGAACTGAACTAGGGTTCGGTTTTTTTTTGAACTGACTATACTGTTAGCCTTAGGGGCCCTGAAGCCGCTGCGGCTTTTACAGCTTCACCGAACTTGGGGGCGAGCGCAGAGGGCACTCAGCTGCGAAAGTTTTGAACAACTCGCACGAAGGTGCCAGAGTGGCCAAACCTCGGCTCGGGCGGTCTTCGTGCATGCGAATAGGTCGCGATCTGGCTAATTTCCCTACTCCTACAAATTCGAGCTAACTAACATATACTCCTATGCATGTTCCCCTCCTCCTGGGAGGAAGGAGGGAAATATGCGTATGTGTATTTAGTGATCGGAAAGGTTTTTCTACACTAACTAGCGCATGACTAACTAGTGCAAAAAAAGAAGAAAAGGTCCAAACAGAACCCATGTACCTGTCTGGTTTGCACGTGTCTATGTTCATACGTGTGTAATGTTGTATGTGGGTAGCTAAGTGTTGCACGTATAGTGTCACTTGTATCGCGCGGGCGGCTGCCTGACCCAAGGGCTTCACACCGAGGAACGGACCAAGGCTTGGGTTGCCGCTAGAGAGGGTGGACGTGGCGGGTGTGCGGGAGCCAAGTTGACCGCCCGTCTTCTGCGGAGAGAACGGTGGTTACGCGGGTGTGAGCGCTGGCACGCTCTGTTTAGAGAGACGATGGAATAATACTCGTTTGCTTTTTCGATTTTGTCGTCCGGATCGGTGAAGATGTTACGCGGCCGGCGTTTACGCCGGCAGGCATTGGGGACCAGTACATAGGTAGCCGCAGCTTTGATTAACGGATTCGCGTGATTCGACGATCCATATCTCTATGGAGATCTTCCATACGAACATATCGAGGGGCGCCGGTAAGGCGGTAAAGAAACCTATTCTGGATGGTTTGTAACCGTTTCCAGTTTGATCTTGACATATGTGCGAACACAGCGAAACTATATGTCATTATCGGACAGATACACATCTTGTAGAGCGTAAGCTTGTGTCTCGTGGACATTTTACTTACAGAACATAACAGAGGATGCAATCGGGCCAGGACCCAGGCGGCCCTTGTCCTAACTTGTGTGACGTGACGTATAAAGGAGAGTCTACTATCTAGATTTACACCTAGATATTTGGTCTCCTTTACCCAGGGAATCGGATTACCGAAGAGTTCAAGGGGTTTACGCTTGAGGCTCTTCGGTATCTTTGAGGAATTCCTGTCGAAGAGCACCGCTGCGCTCTTCGAGGGGTTGATGGCTATTCGCCAGTCGTTAAACCACTTCCCAAGAGTACTAACGTTCGGGCCATCCACCTGCTTATATAGGCAAAATGAAGGAATAATCTGGAATAAACTAGTTTAGAATAATTGAGAAGCAATAAATCTTCTGATGTGTCACCCGTGAGGTTGCAAACCTCAAAGAATTTGATCGAGCAAGCCGAGTGGCGGCGATTATCAAAGAGTGAGGCGGCAAACATCAAATCCTTTGATGATTAGTATAAGTACCTAATGTAATATTTTTTTAATTGGGTTTTTTCAAAATGTCTGCCTGGCTGGATCATATCTTACAACGGGCCGAAATCAGCCCGCGGGCCGGTTGTTGTCCATATATGATCTATACTAATATAATATTAAAGGTATCAAAAACTGTGTATATTATTATTTTTTACAATAGGTATTAATAATGTATAAAGCCGGGATAAATATTTAATTTACAATTTTTGCTTATTTATTGTTATAAACTTATTCCTAAACTAAACTTAAATAATAATATCACGAGGGAAGCACTGTAAATGTTAAATATACAAATCAGCTTCTAATATGTAGCCGTCTATATCTGGAAACTAATATCCGCTTCTTGAACTGCAACTGGAATAACCTGAATAAGGAGGTCAATAAAATTAATATAGCCGTGTCACTGCATATTACTCTAATATATAAGTTAGGATATGAAACTTTATACTCGACACTGTCGATGTCTTTGAATATTAATTAATATCTGCCGTAGATCATTAAAATACAGTGATAAAAAAAGATATGTAGGTGTTCTGAAATTCAACATCGGCGATTTAACCGTGTTTCGTGCTTTGTGCATATAATATATATATTACGGAGGTAATTTCCAAATAAATATTTCTCATTATTATTAAGTTTGATATTACGTTACTGATTTCACTGGCGTGTATTTATTTATTTTATTTTTATTACCTGCTATCAAAACTTGTCTACAAAATATTGCAGGTCTAGATCTAGAAAATACCTAGGTATTTTGAAAGTATTAACCTTAATGTCACCTATAAGTGTTCCATAAAATTCGTACTCCAAGGCTAGATCAACCTATGCCAAATCAAATGAACCGGTGCATAAACAATAAGTACCTTTTATTTTAGGATTAAGGATGAATTTTGAAATTTTGTTACTAATTACAAATTCATATTATTATTAACATCCTACCAAAACGTTAAAAAAAATTTCAGAGTTATAGCTTACAGTATAAGGTTTATAATGCATACGTACATAATGCATGCTGCCGATCGTGTATTTCACTTACTCGGGTTGATTCTAGATGAAGAAGGTTTATCGCTGGTCGCTCGAATCGTATTTGCATCAAATTATATATCGATGTGAGTAAAGTGTTTAAGCAGTATAGTATTTTTTCGCGATGTATAGTTTTAGTGCAGGCCTGTAATTATAGGATTTAGCGATATTTTAGTATTATACAAACTCAAAATCTATACAGTATCCATACATACACCACTTTACATAGTCTACGGGAATTGCGGCCTAGAAATCACCGAGGCTTGAGGTTAAGCTTTTTGAGGTTGGAAAAGTGTGATGTGTATCACAGATAGTTGTGTTGGGGTGTAAGGGGCGTCGAATTACATCTTCAGCACTGAGACGCCCAAACCAACCTCACCTGCACGTGGTTCACCCTGCTGAGCAACGAACCAGGAAATGGCGAAAGCAGGGTGGTACGGTACGGCTGTTTTATTCGACTGGGTTGCGACCACAACGCACGTGGTGAAAAGCCCGTCATAGTGACTCGCTTTTGCGTGTCGTGTTTCGGGATCAGCCTGCGCATATCCAGTTAAATTAATGCAGGCCGCCATGTCAGCGGTGACTATCGTTGGATTTCGATCTCACGGTGGTCACCGTTGTGTTAGTATTGTACCATGCTTACCATCAGGGATAGTACCGTTAATTTACCGAGCTACTATAAAAAAAAGTTATCACCGGAGGTAACCACAACTCACGAAGAGGTTATTTTTTAAGTACCAAATTCGCGTATGCTATAGCTATCTTGAACATTATGTAATTGTAAAAAAAATATAAATAATATTTATTACGAAATATAAGATTATTAAAGATTGGGATGACAGACATAATTAGGTATATTTGCAAAGTAATTTTTCCTTAAACCAGGAACAAGGCATCAAATCAACCTTGTACCTAATTCACCGTTTGGCGTATAAAAAATTCAAATTGGAAAAAGGAAATGCGGCAATCAGAATATAAATCAACCTTTTGGTCGCGAACAGAAGCTCTTCATTCCACTGTCGCTGAAGGTTAACTTCCTATTATAAATCTATATGAACTATTCACTTTATCATACAAAATCGGGAATCAGAATTCTACTCACATCTTTTTAACCGGCTTTAAAAAAAGATGGATTGATTATTTTTTTCTGGATGTTCACATAACTTCTTTTTATGTGATGTACCATTTTAATTTCATTGGCATTGAACCTTCATCTTCGAAGATACACCAAGGAACTCCTCAAAATTATTGAAGCTGGCTTTTTTTTGTAAAAAAAATTCTTTACTTTTTATCAAAATAACCCGTAAATTGTTTAAAATGTGAGAATTTCAGTTTCACGTGGCAAATTCGATATATAATTTTCGGCAATCAAAATCAAAGGGATATTTATGATTTACTTATCCAAAATATTCCTAACTTTAATAAGTTAACATAAAGCGTAGAACCAAAAATAAAGATTAACAATTAACATAAATAAATTAAAACATTGATCAGTCTGATAGCTAAGGCATCTGTTAATATAATGAAGACTAATTCTACGTCATCGAAACTGGTCAGATTTGAGTAAGGTTTCCGCATTCTGCATTGATCTTATTTAATACTGGGAATATTAAAACTGCGGTATACTGAGTACTATCTATCTCTAAATTTTATGAACACTTTTTGTTTTTGTAGTAGCTAATAACGTTAAGGTATATTACAGGGGGAAAAGCGAAACTTTCTGTGTTCCATACAAATTGCGAATTATACTGTTATGTTTGCAATTTATACTTCAATCAACGGTTTTTTTACTTCGGATATGATAGACGACATATTGTTTAAGGTCTAGCAAGTTTTATATATTGGATTAAATGTATATTTGTAATCTGTTCAGTCCAGTCTTTTTCCTATTATGAGTATATTTAATTTTAGTCATCTAATTCAGTTCTAAATCTTCAAGCGCAGTGTGAATAAGGCATCTAATATGTAATCGCGATCCATTTTCGGCCTCATCTCGGCCATTAGCGACCGCCGATGGATTTAGATCTGTCGGTGGTAGCCGTTGTGTTTGGATTATGCTGGGCTTACCATCAGAGATAGTATCATCAATGTGCCGAGCTATAATATATTTAAAACAAATCTTCACTTACCATTAGATGACATTGAGGTTAAGTGCGTACTTTTAAAAACAACAAAAAAAATCTAGTACGTTCTATAAATGTTTTAAATATTAATATTATTCAAAATACAATATAATATTAAACAGTTTAATAACAAATCGAAAAATCGAGCTTTGATTTGTGTTTAGAAAAAAACCCTATCTAGGATACCTAAGTCTTTTAGGACATCAGGCAATTTTCATACACTGTTGATCTAAAAACAAATTGCGTGGCCAAGCCCAGGACTGTTTTCAAAAGCCAGCTCATATAAAGACCCAAAAAAATTATTTTGGACTTAACCCCGTTACTGCATTTTATGAGTAGTTACTAATTGTTTTCCATTGTTTCTTCTTCCATTTCTAAAATCAATAACTTAACTATGATGCGAGTGAAGCCGCTGGCAGAGTGTTGGTAGTACCTACGTACTTAGGATACAATGATTGTTCGCTTATTAAGTAAGTACTATTATGATTAATATATAAGAATTTTTCTGGCACATTTTTCAATGAGATTATTTTTTTAGTTTTAATTTCACAATACTATTATTACTAACGATTTTGGCAAGACTCCAAACGAGAATTTATTAAGGCGAACTATGGAGTCACTAATCAACGGCTTCTTACATATTTTTATATCTTGTGACCATAACCGTTAATGGTTTTGTGTATCGAAAGTACGAAGTTCGTGTCAGCGTTATGTTTGTAATTAATTAATATAGTTTGTTCGCACATAATTTATGACTATAATAATCTATATTACTGATAACGAGACAACTTTTATAAGACAGAATCGCAATGTAACTTGTTTTTGTTGTCTTTCTACACAATATGATTCATCTGCTCGATTGTTGTTGCCCTTTGGAAATGTTGTAAGTTATAAAAGTTATTCAAACATTAAAATAAGCTTTGATTAATAATTTCGAAAAAACTTATGGTTTTATTTCGACAAAACTATTAATAGTAAAATGTTACATGCCTTTTAGACAATTACGTAAAAATATTTATCGAATACTTAATGACAAGGAATTCGGGACGAACCATTTTTCGACCCACTTCCTATGTCCAGTGTTAGTTCATAAATTCATCGAAGAACATTACTAGAGAGATCGACGCCCGATAGTCCGCATTTTCATGCCCTTGATGAATTAAGAATCTTTGAAATTTTGTAGAACTATTGTGAAATTTAACTTTTTTACAACGTTTATATAGGCTCTTAGTGGTTTTTTATTTTGAAAAGTAACCTAGAAAATAGTAAATATTTAACTTCTGGCTGATTAGGTTTATAGAAATTAGATGTCTTTTAGATTAAATTGTATTTTATCAGAATCGTGTTTAGTCTAGCTAAAGCTGTTTTTCTAAATGTTGTGAAAGGTTGACGTTTGTAAAACATGTGTAAAACGTAATGATATATCCCACAACTTTATTAACATTTAAGTATGACATCGTATACTTTTAATAATGAATTCAATGTCTCACTAAAAACGTTATTCCATACTGAAAACTGAATCCCCAAGTCACAGCCAACTGATTTAATTTCAAATAGTCACTAAGCACGTACGCGAGTGGTCTCCGTATTATAACAATCACTACGCCCCAATCATGCTTATATAACTTATTTTATTATTCTTATTCTAAACATTTTATATGAATATATATATATGTATATGTATATAACTCTTTGGAAAAATTGTGTCAAACGCACTACCAATAACTACTCTACTTTATATTAGTTCCTTTTCGTGCCCTACTGTAGTCAAGCCCTTAGAATTTATATGTAGAATTAGTAGTCATTGACATTTAAGAATGCATTTTATTTTGTATCAACAATTTAACATTTATTCTTTCAGGTAGATATATATCTAAGCAGGTAATCTAGGTAGGTAAATTTTAAATCGTGTAAAATCTTAGTAAATTTTGATTAAAACTGGAAGGATTAAAAATAAGCTTTAAAATATTACAAAATCTGAAAATAATGTATTCACTGTGAGACGAACGTTGAATATGTAAATATAACTAAATATCTCAACAACATTCACTTTGCATTTTCATTGAGGGTAGCGGCGAAATGTTACAGCGAACCTTTATTATATAACGTAAAAACGAATACATCTAGAAATTTGCACACCAAAATATGTTACAGCGTTTTACTATTTCTGATCCTAATAAATATGAAAGTAAATAAATAAAACTACTTCTCATGAAATATTTACTATCGGTATGTTAATATATATCTAGTTTTATTAATGTTTTCACTATTTCTTAATAAAAATACGAAAATTTGTTATTTGGTAATTAAATCATATGATTTTGTGCCATATATATATATTTTTTTAAATCAAATCCCTTAAAACATAAGCCGTGGAAACAAGAAAATGATTTCTAATTCAGTTACTAATTTCGGGTCTATTTATTATATGGAATTAAATTTTATTTTAAGTATGAAATACAGTACGTACTGATATAGATTAGAATATATTCATAAAGTGATATGATTTCAAACGTGTGTTACAAGTGTGATAATATATTAGTTTTCCTAACAAAATTGCTCAAACAAAGCTGAAACTCAGTATAGAAAAGTGACGAAATTACAGCGATAAATTCAGTTAACGTAGTCCATAAAAGGTTTAGACTTTGGAAATAAGCTGAATATAAATATTTTTACTTTGTTCTATGAGCCTTATAGTGAAGGTTAAGTAATGGTATGGGATGGTATTTGGTGAGGAGCACGTACGGAGCTACATATCGTAGATAACGGGTCCCTGACTGCGGCAAGATACGTAACAGACATTTTAGAGTAGATTGTGATGTCTTTTGCCCCATTCATGGAGGATAATTTTCTTTTAATTCACGATAATGTTCGTCTTCACGCTCGGTGCTATCGGAGTATCTTACTGAGGTTGGAATCCAAGTTTTGGTGTGGCCAACACGCTCGCTAGACCTAAATCCGATAGAACATATTTGGGATAAACTGGGAAAACAAATCCAGCACCAGCTAACTTAAGAGACTTAAAAACTGCATTGGTTGACGAATGGAACCTATTGCTACAAAGTTTCATTGATAATTTAATAAAAAAATTATTGCGTTTCTCTAAATATGTCGATGAGTGTATATTTATACTTATTATTTATTATAAGGAGGTAAAATTTGCGAATATATTTGTAGGATAATCTCTTAAACTACTGGTCCTATTCTAAAAATTATTTCATTGATAGCAAGCTATATTATCCCCGAGTAATTTTTTAAATTCTAATTTTATCTATTGTGATACAATTTTATATAAAAAATTAATACGAATGAAGACACAGGCGGTTGTTTGTATATTTTAAATTTAATCTACTCTGGGTACTTTTTTATATAAGTTTTATTATTATTACTTATTTCTCGTAGGTAGTCAAATAATAACCAGTCACATGGTATAATAATAATAGGTATTAAATAAAGAAAATATAAAGTTATTTGTATTATAAAGTATTCAATATTAACAAGTGCTAACTTTACCATCTAAGACAAACCGATTATTATTGCCCTGAAGCTACTGATGTAACCTTACATTATGTGTATAATATTATACTCGGGAGTGTTATATGTGGATGTTAGCGTTGAATCGCGACATTAGATGGCATGAAGCGCGACGATGGTTCCCCAGCGAGTCGTTCCGACACATCTTAAGCGTCTGCCATATCCTGAGCCCTTATCACAGACGCGTTATTGGAAACTGAAAGGTCCTATCAATTTCCTGTTCTATTTTAGTCGTTGTTTGCAGTTCGGTGAAATGTCGTGCAAGAGAGTACCTATGCTCCTTAGTAGGTACTTTAAAAAATGTAATACTTAAACTTTGGGATGTACATAAATTATTTGTTCTTGTTTAAAATTAATAAGGAAATATTGAAAATTATTCTATGATGGCGGATCTATCTAAACTAATATTATAAAGCTCAAGAGATTGTTTGTTTGAATGCAATAATTACTGGAAATACAGGTGGTCCAGAGAGAAATGCACTTTTGATTTTGCGCGTATTTCTAAACGACAAAATGAAGGGGCGTGGGGATAGCAGAAGTGCATAGCGCAGTTTTTGTAATTTTAGTTACCATGAGTCATTACACGAGAGAGCAGCGCGCGTTTTTTGTCCGCGCATTTAAGAGAATACTCGATCTTATGTGACTGTTCGACGGTTTTACCGTGTTGAATACGAGTTGCGGCGCATCAGTGAGTGCCCGAGCACTAATTTAATAAAGCAATGGATTGAAAGATTCGAAAGAACAGGATCGACGGAAAAAATGCGGCCTCGGGGACGTCAAAGAGTATCACGGACCGATGAAAACAATCAACGTGTTCGAGAATCTGTACGCGCGAATCCACGAATGTCGGAGCGCAAACGTTCATCAGTTTTGGGAATCTCTAGATCGACCATGCTGCCATGCTGAGAAGTTTTTGATTCCAAAACTGCAAGTATCTCGAGGCTATAACAGGAACATTTGGTTACAGCGAGATGGGGCTACATGTCACACTTGAAACGAGAGCATCGCCGTGGAACGAGATATGTTCCCATGAAAGTTAATTTCACGCAGGGTGACATCTCCTGGCCACCAAGAAGCCCCGATCTCACTCCAGCAGACTTCTTTTTAAAGTGTACTCTAATAATCTAACAATTCTGCAGCAACTAAAACTAAATATTCGACAAGAAATGGAATCCATTTCAAGGGAAATTCTAACGAAAGTTTTTCAAAATTTTGATGCCAGATTGGAAGAATGCTGTAACCGTCAAGGACACCATTTATACGATGTAATTTTTAAAAATAAATTTAATTTAATTATCTTTAAATAGTAATAAATACAAGTTCTGCAAAATTATTCAGTTTTTTTCCTTGAATTTTCAAAAGTGCATTTTTCTCTGGTCCACTCTTTACAACTATTCAAAAATTACTTTTGCATTTTGTGGCCTATTTATTGAGAAAGATTGTATGCTATACACCTTTATGCTATGACTTTAACGTGCGGAGCAGTAAACTGAACGTCAAGTAATCTGACAAACTGTACGTAATTAATTACACTAAGTGTGAACAGCGATAGGTCACATGGGTACGTTGGTGGCGGCGCGGTCGAGAGTTGGTCAAATAATTTGAACACAAGTGAACCCGTGAAGAGCAAGCAGTCTGTATGAAAAATTATTAATTGATTACATAGTAATCATGATTGCCCTTGACGCTCTTGGTGAGAGTATTTATTTTACCGCACATTCCATTGTATGGTGCGTGATTTTTAGCTTCCGAATAATGTATATAGGCTTCGTAAATACATTTTTGGAACGAATATTATTTACGTAGTAAAAATTTATAGAGTATAAAATATAAAGAAAGTAGAGTTTCTTACCACCTGACTTGGACTCATGACTCAGATGTTTTACCAAACGATGATAGTGTTTTTGACGTTCATAAGGACCATAGAGCATAAACTGAATAAAGTTTTTTTTTAAATAAATTACTAGCTTCTGTCAGTCACTTCGTTTGCGTGAACTTCAGAATTGGGTTCTAGAGAGATAAGAGAGAAATTAAAAATATGTCATTTATCGAGATAAAGAGTATTCTAAATTTTAATCTAGGTTATAAATTATCTCTGTGCCTAATTTCATCCGAATAAGGTCAGCCGTTATTGCGTGATCGAGTCACAACCATACACACATTGAAATTTATAATATTACTAGCGCTTTTCCCGCTTCTTCGCTCGCTTGATAGTTGAGTTATGTCCTATTATTGTTGTTCACACAGAAGTTCTTTTTTTATTTAGTATACATGAAAAATAATTTCACCTACATAACTCATAGTTATACAAAGGGATATACTAACTCATATGTATAACTACATATCATCCCTTTTTACCACTTTAAAGGTTCAATTTTCAAAAAATTTTCGTTGGCGCTCACCTGCGCTGTAAAAGGAATCCGTACATAAATTCTCACGGTCCTAGCCCCAATAGTTTGGACTGTTCGTTGATATGTCATTCAGTCAGTTATCCTTTTATGTAATACGAGTACTAGCTATGACCCTTGTTAAACTCATTAGAACAACTTTATTTCTTTATACAAGTTTTGTATCCCCGTCACACAAATTTATAGGGTGCATTTACAAAAATCCGTTCTTAGCGGATGCCTATGTCATAATAAAAATCTGTATGTCAAATTTTAGTCCAATCCGTTCAGTTGTTTAAGCTATGTGTTGATAGATCAGTCACGATATCTTTTTAGATACAGATTGTAGGATTCATCATGGTTTATATTGCAGGCGCGCTGGAGGGCGGCGCTCTGGGCGGCGGTGGCGGCGACGGCGCGCTGCGTGCGCCCGGCTCGCCGCCCGCGCCCAGCCTCGGCGCCAGCCGGCACAGCCTCATAGGTATCTTTACTAATTATCATTTATCACATTTCTACTATACTGATCAAAACCAGTAGACAATCAAGACACTTCTAGCGACTTCTCATTCTTCAAATAATGTTAGGTGGCTTAGAAGATATGCGCGTACAGATGAAAATACGTACATACAAAGCGGTTAAAATCATAACCCTCCTTTTCGCTTCGCCGTAGTCGGGTAATAACAATATTGGCTGAAACTTTTTCTTTAAAGTGAAAACTTCTTTAGTACCGTTGTGATTTGAAATGCCATGAATCGAAAAACGCACTAAAAAGAGACCAAGACAATACATCTATAGGATTTAAACAGTGAGAGAATGAGATAGAAATACGTTGCACACTGTTAATGCAAGTCCTGATTTTTATGACCATGATCGTAGTCAAGTTGGCCTGGCAGTATGACGACCAGACTTGTATGCACTGTTGTATGTAGAGTATGTATATATGTGGTCGATAGTTCCGAGACCCGCTGATATAGGATTTTTAAAAAGAGATTTTAAAGAAGATTTTTGTGTTTACTGGAGGTTTCACTTCTACCGCGTGTGAACTGTACACCTGTTTTTTTCTATACAGCTATGGTGGCAAATAAGCATACGACCCAGCCGATGGTAAGCGCCTACCGTATCTTATGGACGCTTGTAATACCATAGATAACACTAGCGCGATGCCAACCTTAAACTCCCTTACCCTAAGGAGCTCCAGCTCAACGTAGGAGCACAACACAAGGTTATTTAGCTGCGATCTTGTAGTAGGGTAGAGAGGTGTTACTCCAGTCGGACAGCCCCAAGTAGAGAGTAATTTCCAAAGAAATTACAAAATAAAGTATAACATTATGAGGAAATCTGAACGTGTACATATAATTATGTAAAAATATATATTATATATGAAATATATGACGGATGATTATTCCAGATAGTAAGTTCAAGGACCATTTCAAGTAGGTTCTCAGAACTATTAGTAATTAAATTATTATTGTTTAAAAATAATATGTAAGACTGACGATTTTACTAAATTAATATTATTATCTATACATAGTATATTATAGTAAAATCGCTTCCCGCTATCTGGCCCTATGTACGCTTAGATCTTTTAAACTACGCAACGGATTTAATGTGGTTTTCACTACCATTTGGTTAATTTTATACGGAAAAATGCCAAGTCTCGCAACGCAGTTCTGTCACTACAACAATTAGTGAGATCTCTTGTAAAATCAAATCAGTTATTTTAGTTAGTGTCTATGGAAGCACCTATTTTGTTACAAATTGTCAAGTAATAATGTTAATTAATATAGAAATAAAGGTGTCTAATATTGATACAGCTACTATAAATGTTGTTAGGTAATTGATTAGATAACAATTTATAACAAAGTTTTTGAATAGGTGCTTCCACAGACACAAACTAAAATAATTGATTTGGTATTAAATGAGATATATCATCTTTTTGTAGTGACAGAACTTCGTATTTTTTAACATTTCATGGTTTTGATGGGATTAATGTTTTTATAGCTACAGATTACGATCCATAGACGTTAGTAAACTGGTTGTCTAAGTTGTACGATGTTATCTCGAAACTCAATGTGTTATTTCGCGAGTTAATATTATACACTCACCTTCATAGGCCATAATCGAGCCTTTGTTCGCATAATCCGTAATGGTTAATCTCAAAAGGGATTGCTATGTATAATTATTTTTGAGGATAACTGGAAATTTGTGAATAAATCGTATTATTTGAATACATATTACGTTTTAAAAAGTACTAGTATTACTACTATTAGATAGACACAACTAGAAGTGAATTTTTAGTTTCTTTTCACAAAATAAGATTCCATTACGACATGACAACACATATACGTAAATACTAATTTGTGGTAGGTACCTAATTGATATCTATCTACAAATATATCTCTATCTATACTATATACCTATATAGGTATAAAGCCTTCATCAATATTCAGCTACAAGGTACTGCTAAGTTTTGATTGTAGATTCCTTTTTAGACAAAGGGTCTCGTTAGTAATAAATATCGAATCTTATACGAAATCCTGTTTTTTAAATAAACGACTTATTGTAAGCAGCTACCATATCATATATCCGCTTGTACGATAATACATCTATCACTAGCACGTTGCCAACTTTAAAGGCCTCTATCTCAAAGAGCTCTGAAAATTCTATATACCGCAGGAACACTACACAAGTATATTTGGCTGCGATTTTCCACCACTTAGACTGCCCCAAGTAGAGAGAAATCTTCAAAGAAATTCCTCTATGCCCTACCTCTCTTCAAACCCCCCCTTCCCCCTGGATATTTATTAAAATATAATAGAATTCGGGTTGAAGATAATATGAATTTCATTAATCATAAGCGTAAATATAAATGCAATAATTACGGTTATATAGGAGCTTGTGGTAACACTAATGTGCGTACTTTCACGGATAACTATAAAACCGCGTGCCTCTCCCAACGTACTCGGTTTAATTTGGCGGCATAGTTTAATTAACAGGATTCCAAGTCGTATGTATGTCCTAAGGAAATTGATGAGTTGTGTAGTGTAAAGCGGAAAGGGGAGGCAGCGGCCGCCGCGGCTCGAGTATTACTCGTAAATCTACGACGCTACGTGAGTTCCCCTCTCGCTTGATTAATTTATTTCAACGAAATCCGTGCTACTCATTTGAAAAACGTTATTTAGTACATATTTCCATTTCATACCAACTCGATTTCTCCTTCCTGATTGTTCACTGATATTATGTATTTGAAAAGTTAATAGAACGTGAATTGCGTTCATTACAAATATATGTTGGAGGCAGCTCATTATAAATTAACATCACCATTACGCTATGCGCCATTGGGAAAAGTTTGCGGTTTCCGTTTTCAACATTGTTGGACGCAGCTCCCTGTTTTATTTTAGGGCTGGCTCGTGTGTAGGTAATCTTCGGGTGCTAATTTATATTTTTTATTTATTAAAAGAGCGGCCGTCGTGACAAACGTTTTAATGTGCAAGAGAAAGTTTTTACAATTGACACTAATGACATAAAGTATTAGTAACAGTGTTACAATATAAAAAAATGTGTTAAACATACTCCCAAACAACAAGAATATTTTACAATTTTCAGAAGGAAAAAAAATAACATTAAACTTTTTAAATTATAAACCTTAAGTACACATCTTTCCTTATTTTCTTAACATGAAATTACATCTTTAGTGCTAAATGAAATTATGTAAATCAAATTTATTTTTTAATTTACAATGTACAAACAGAAAAACTCAACTTTAAGCTGAACAGACAAAATATTTAAATTTACAATGTACAAACAAAAGATTACAGAAAAATGAAATTTAACTTGAACAAACAAAATATTTATGACAAAATAAAATGCAATTTAACACTCTCCAATAAACATTATTTGTAAAATCTGTAGTAAAATAAGTACTAAGTTATCCTAAGTACTTCCCAACGACATGAATAAGAATGGGACTGTATATTAATTAAATTAAGTTATATACCATTGGATAGGTACATTATGATGTAGTAGTAATTTATAACATATTCATAAAGTCTTAGCATAAAGTAATATTAAACCTTATTAAGCTAATGATCACACAATATATTTAACTATCTGTCTCAATTGGCAACAAACATATTTTATGTATAGAACGCAAGTATGTTCCCTTGCTTGTTTTTAATTCAAATACCCGAGCCTTACCATCAGACCCAGTCTTTACTGAGATTACTCTAGCCATAGGCCACTGCAATGGAGGTGAATTATCCTCAATCATAATTACAAGTGAACCGACTTTAATGTTAGGCACCAAATGCTGCCACTTTGGCCTATTTTGCAATTGTACCAAATATTGCTTATGCCAAGATTTCCAAAAGCATTGTTGCATTTTAGTACATAAATTCCAAAACTTTATTCGGTTACTGGGAATCTCAGTTAAATTTGGTTCCGGGTAACAATTTAATGGAGCACCGGTAAGAAAGTGTCCTGGTGTTAAATATGACATATCCGTTGGATCTGAAGACATAGGTGTCAATGGGCGAGAGTTTAAAATACCCTCAATCTCCACCAAAATTGTATAAAGCTCTTCAAAGGTAAGCACTGTGTCACCTACTACTCTCTTAATGTGATATTTGGCACTTTTGATGCCAGCCTCCCAGAGACCTCCAAAAACTGGACTATACGCTGGAATGAATTTAAATTTTATTCCTAAATTACTAGAAAATTTTTGAACTGTGTTCTGGTGGCTATTGAGAAACTGTAAATGATACAATTCTTTTAACTTATTATTAGCACCTTTAAAATTAGATCCATTATCACAAAATACCTCGCTTGGAATATTTCGCCTAGAAATAAATCTTTTGAAAGCTCCTAAGAAAGCTTCAGTGGAAAGATTTGAAACAAGCTCTATGTGGCAAGCCTTTGTTGAAAAGTCCACAAAAAGAGCTATATAGGCCTTCGTTATGACAGCACGTCTAACCCTCGTTTGCTTAACTTGAAATGGACCGCCAAAGTCGATGCCCACTCTTTGAAAAAGCCTTGCCGGAGTTACTCGCTCCTTTGGTAGACTTCCCATCAACTGCTCCGCACAACGAGCCTTCAATTTGAAACAGCGCATACACTTATGAATCACTTTTTTTATTTCTCTATATGTATTAATAAGCCAGAACAGTTGGTTGAGGCTGCTGAGAACTAACCTTTGTCCAGCATGATGCAACTTTAAGTGTTCATTCATAATTAATAAAGATGTTATATTAGAATTTTTAGGCAAGATTATAGGGAACTTTTGTGCATAAGGCAGGTTCGATTCCTGCAAACGGCCACCCACTCTCATTAAGCCTTTTTTATCTAAAAATGGAAATAATGATTTTAAATTACTTTTTAAAGGTTTTTTATTTTTTAAACATGCAATTTCTTCATGAAAATGCTTTTGTTGATCATGCCTTACAATAATAAACAGAGCCTCATTCAACTCTTCTGGAAGTAAAAAACTATTTTTTATGCGCATAGTTTTATCTTTACACTTACAATTCTTTATAAACCGGTATATGTAGGCTAGCACACATTTCATTTTATTAATATTTGAATATTTAGAAAATATATCAATTTCAATATTTTGAGAAGATAAGCATGACCTTGAAACATCTTTTAGTTCAGGTATGTTATCAAGAACAGTGTGGCTTTTGCCTGGGTTACTGTAATCTGCATTATGTAAGAAATCAGGTCCATTGAACCACCAATGACACTCATTTAACAACATTGGATTTATACCTCTTGAAATGAGATCTGCTGGATTTTCAGAGCTACTAACATAGTGCCAAGTAAAAATACTACTGTTTTCCTGAATAAATTTGACTCTATTGGCTACATAAGCTTGGAGCTTTATAGGTTCAGTTACAAGCCATGCCAAAACCACTTGGGAATCAGAATATAAGTAAACGGTTAAATTTATCTTTTTTTGTAAATTAGAATACACTTTGTTTACAAGTTTAGTTAATAACACTGCGCTATTGAGCTCAAGACGAGGAATGGTAAGTTCTTTATTTATTGGCTTTATACGTGATTTTGAACATAATAACTGCAGAGTCACACAACCGTCCTCATCCACAATGCGTAGATAAATGCAGCAACCATAAGCATAATTAGAGGCATCGGCAAATCCTATTAATTGAAGATGTTTTGCCTTGGTAATACTAATGCCCCTTTTTACAGAAATGTTAGGCATATTTTTTAAATTATTAAAAAACTCAACACATAGTTCAGTGAGCTCTTTTGGAAGCTCATCATCCCACTTTAACTTAGATATACAAATTTTTTGCATTAAACATTTTGCAGTGACTAATATTGGCCCAGCTAAACCAAGAGGGTCATAAAATTGACTAATTTTGCTTAAAATTTCCCTTTTTGTGAATTTAGAAGGTAACTCAATTTGAATATTTTGAATTTGAAGAGAATCACTAGTGATATTATAATTTAAACCTAAAGTTTTAGTATTAAAACATTCATTACCTAACTGATGACTATTACTCATACCTAGGTCTTTATCTGGAATGTTCTTTAATATTTCAGGCACATTTGAGTACCATTTATGAAGATGAAAGCTACCTAGTTCCAACAACTCCACTAATTGCCTCTTTGCTTCTACCAGCATTTTAGCATCCTTGTTCGACACTAGGATGTCATCGACATATACACATTCCTTCAAAATGCTAGCTGCTAAAGGATATTGGCTTTGATAACGGTTTACAAGTTCATCTAGGCATCGAGTAGCTAAATAAGCAGAGCTCTTAAGTCCATATGTAACAGTTTTAAGTTGTATGCAGTGTACTGGGTTAGTGTGTGAAGGTTTGACTGTAGTGTCATTATGAAAAGTATTGTTTACAACCTCAGCCTGCCTCCATAGAATATGCTGTAATGTTCTATGTTCTGGCACAATATTTATAGCCCTGTACATCTTTTTTACATCACAAACAAAAATATAGTCATGTAGACGGAATGAAATTAAAATATCAAACAAGTCACTTTGTACCACAGGACCATTAAGTAAAAAATCATTTAAGGAAGTGCCACCTACTTTCATTCCCCCATCAAAAACTACTCTTAAGTGAGTTGTTAAACTAGTGTTATTATAGACTGCATGATGAGGCAAGAAATAAGTTGGACTATGATTCAAATTATATTTAGAGAGATCTAAGTATTCAGCATGATCAAGCTCAATATATTCATTTATAAAATTATTATACTTTGAAAATAATTCAGGCTGCCCCTTAAATTTTTTCTCTAAATTATAAAACCTTTGTAAAGCTGTATAATATGAGCCTGATAAGTTTATGTTAGAGATAGGTACCTTTAAAGGTAAGGCAACTTCGAATTTTTTATTTTTCAAAGAAACTGTATTTTTATATATTTCCTCACATAATTCAAATTCTGTTAACTTCTCAGTATAAACTTCAGGCACGGATTCACATTGCCAGAATTGTTCTAAAGAAATATTTTTGTTTATGTGAAAATTTGTTAAAAATGTTTTAGAATTACAATACCTAGGTATGGCAGAGGACGGTAGGCGACCTGCAATCATGTAGCCAAACTCAGTATTTTGAAGATAGGGCCCATGCTCAGATAGTTCTATCTTCCCAGGCTGTATAGCTTGGAAAAAGATTTGCGCATCTAATAATAATTGTACCTCCTTTGGAATATAAAACTCATCATCTGCAAGCTCAATACCACTAGGTAAGTTTAACATCTTGGAATTAATTTCAAAATGTGGAAGTTTTTGAGTTATTTTATCTACTACAGCACAGCTAATTGTAAACTGAGTATTTGTTTTTAATGAAAATATATCAATTGTAATAGATTTTCCTATTTTACACTGTGTGTTACCAATACCATTGAGACTCGAAAGATCATTTGAAGCATGGCCTTGCACAAGCTGCATTAGATTTTTAGTAATACATGAAGCTTGGCTGCCGCTGTCTAAGATGGCACGGATACATAATTTTTCACCATTTTTACCAATTACATGTACTTTGACAGTGGGTAATAAATGATAATAAAGTTGGTTTGAATTAGAAAGCAAAGTGACTGGATTGGTCTCCTTGTCTGGAGGTGTATTGTCTTCATGAAGCAAAGAGTTGTGCGGTTTTTGACAGAATGTGCATTTAAATTTATAATTACATTTGGTTTTGTGAAAATTAAGACAAATCTTACACAATTTATTTTCAGTAACAAAATTTGCACGCACCTTTACAGGGCTGCTTTGAAATTTATCACATTTGAATAATTTATGCAATGTTAATTTACAGAACTTACATGTATCTATTGACACTGTAGGTGTGACTGCTAGTGTGGTGCGAGGAGCTGAGGTACCTTTTGTTCCTTCTAGGTTTGTTTCTTCTAAAGCTACAGCTCTATATTCCAAAAACTTCAATAAATCTTGTAGTGTTTTATATTTTTGTGTTTGCTTTTCAAACTGGTAAGCACGGTTTGTATACACATCAAGCTTTTTAACCACTATACATGTTAAAATGTTTCCCCATGACTCTGTGGGTTCATTTAGGTTTTTGAGTGAACTCACATGTTGTTTGATAAAGGAAATGAAGCTTCTGAGGTTTGCCGGTGTGCCCTTTTGTATTTGTTTGCAATCTAGCATTTCATTGATGTGATAATTGATTAGTTTTTGTTTATTATCATACCTGTCTTTTAGCATCATCATGGCTTCGGTGTAGTTTTCATTTGTAGGTGGCAGACGTTTTATTAGATCCAACGCCTCCCCCGACAGGAATGTGCGCAAGTAGTATAGCTTCTGAGCAGGTGATAATGTAGGATTTTTATCTATTGCTGCTTCAAATAAATCAAAAAACGGGCGGAACTCACTATAATCACCACAAAACGTAGGTATATTTACGGCGGGTAGCTTGGTTGCTTCGTAATTCTGTGAGCTGACAACTTTTTTTGTTTGCAGTTCTGTAAGCTTCCGGTGTATGGCAGCCAAGGTAAAAAAATATTTTTCTTCGACTTCGGCAACGTCATCTTGTTGGTCGGTTGTCTCCATACACGCCTCAACAAAACCCTCATAAGCAGCCTTGAGTGCCTCGTCTCTCACTTTTAAGACACTGATGTCAGCTAGTTGAAAATGTTCCGAGCCAACATAATTATACGCACGTGTTATTGTACTTTTGTATCCTCCTCTTATATTGGTTAATTTGCGAGTATCTATCTCTCGCGCTGTCATTTTTGTTGTAATTAGCACAAATACTAATACTTCCACACAAAATTCGATTTATGACGACGCCGTTTTTCAAAGTATGAAAACTCAAAAATCACGCAGTAATTGTCTTCAAAATGGCGTTGATGTTTGATCTCCCTCGCACGCGCGGTATTATAGCGCGTTGGAATGAGATGCCAGCTGCAGAAACACCACGCGTCGCACCGGCTGTATCCTTCCTTGCAAAGGGTTATAAGTTATAATAGTACCACGAATTATGTACCTTGTCTTTGTTAAACTCGAAGGGCCATATGTTGGACGCAGCTCCCTGTTTTATTTTAGGGCTGGCTCGTGTGTAGGTAATCTTCGGGTGCTAATTTATATTTTTTATTTATTAAAAGAGCGGCCGTCGTGACAAACGTTTTAATGTGCAAGAGAAAGTTTTTACAATTGACACTAATGACATAAAGTATTAGTAACAGTGTTACAATATAAAAAAATGTGTTAAACAAACATGATTTTCCTTTTTGTGTTGATTTGATTCAGTTAGATATTTAATATTTAATCATGTATTGTGCCATAGACTGTTTTGAATTTCATTCACATATTTATCGATGTTAAGGATCGATTTAAGTTTTGAGAGAGCAAAGTTTTCCGAGTAAAAAACTACAATTAAGGTGTTTGCTATAAGGGATCTGATTTATTAATGAATAATGTTCCGTTTTATTATTCACTGGTAGTCAATCACTACAAATGTAGCTAGGTATTTCTACTAATATAATATTTATGCTCAGATTATTTAAAGTAATACATTGAAAATAAAGATACTCTTTATAAGAACTCTTTAAATCACAGATGCAGCTGCACTTGTGCACTGAATTCATAATTATTTTTACCGGCTTCAACATGAGACGGGAGGTTGCTCAACTCGAATGTATATATTTTTTTATGTATGTTCAGACATAACTTCTTTGTTTATGAACCGATTTGGATCTTTTTTTTTGTTGCTCAAGGGTGGTCCCTTTTTAATTTCATTGGCATTGGATATTCAACTTCGAAAATACACAAGGGAACTCTTCAAAATCATTGCAGTTGCTTTTATTTTTTGTTAAAAATTGTCTTAAAATATTAAAATGTTGCCTAGATTAATGAAATCAATGACATTTATTGTTTGAGTACAAACTTTGGGTGCTCAATTCATGAGAACTTTTGAACGTGACGCAAACCGTTGGATTTAGTCAGTGTAAGACAAATAAGGGTGTCTTTGATTCTATCGAAATATATAAGTAAATAAATGTTCGCACAAACTTTCATATTAGATTAATTTTCCATTTTCAAAATTAATTCTGAACTACCAGTGGGTTATGGCAAGTGGATATAGAAAGAATTTTGTTGAAAAGTTTAAGAATTGTAAGTATAATATTTTGAAGTTCAGAGTAGTTAGAGGTCTACGGGTTAACAAATACTAAATATTTTATACCAGGTATTCTTGATCACGATTTTTGATACTCTAGTCTTTCTCACATCTATCTTACCATTATTATGATTAAACCTTATTTAAAGATCGAGATATAAAGTTTTTAATACAAGTATTAAGACATTCTTTGTCCTTAACGAAGTCGTTTACATTAATTGATGTCTTCCACGAGCCCCTAGGGAACAACATAATTTATTTTATGATAAAATGCCTTTCGGTATATAAGATATCGGCAATTTTCCGGAAAATCAGAGTGGCTGTAAATGCGGGCACATTGACACAGATGACATTTTGCACGACCACGGAAGCGCGGCTTAGCCACAGGCGCCCTGCCACGGTAATGATACGTTGAAACCTGTGGTTAACGTTTTTCGTGTCAATTTTACAAATTCGATAATAATTATAAGCTAACTTGATAAATATTTACGTGTTTATCTAATTTTACCTAATATCCATTAGGTTTATCAAATATTACGAAGGTACTTCTGTTTTCTTAATCTTGAGTTTATGCAACGACTTCCTAGTCATTTAACATTCCACAACATATTATTAATAATAAAAGTATACTATGCGACTGAGCTGCGCTCGATGTCTTACAAAAAGAAAAAAAAAACAGACTAGGTAAACTTGGAAAGTAAAACTTTATCTAAATACAAAGTTTCATCCAAATCGTTGGAGCCGTTTCTCAGAAATCAATTATATATTACATGCAAGTATTGCTCACATAATAGTAATAGATTAGATTAGATAAGAACATATTATTAATATTGGTTTTTCATTAATTACAACATATAATTAGTCATATAATTAGGAACAGTAGATTCTTAAGAATGGAGGAATTTAACGAGCAAAAAGATAAGTAAAAAATTACTTATTTTCTGAGGATTTCACTACTTTTGATAGACAAATAATCTTAATCGAGACATGGCACTTTTCACAGTATGTTTTTGTGGGGAAATTTCTTTTTAAAGAAGCTGATATAATGCATTGTTACTAATTCTATATACTTTCAGAAGAATGGAGTAAGTAAATATTTCAAATATAAAGTCATGTATCGAAAAATATATACAACTTTGATTTGAGTTATGTGAATAAAATCTTTTGAATACGAATCAAAGTGATACAGGCACGATGCACTTCGCGCGTCGTCTCGCCTCGCGATCTTCGTATACCATCGGATTCAGCATAATGCGAATACCAGACGTGCGGTTACGTGACGAAACGTTCTACGTCTCAATACGAAATCGTTATGTGTGACTCGTTTATTCCCAGAACATTTATCGAAATGTTTCTTTAACCGTGTTTCGGTTATGGTTTAGTTCGTTCGTATTCTTTTGTGTGTAAAATTTTTCGTGTTGGTATTTTTTGTACGTGTTAAAATGTAATCTAATAATGTCAGGAGATCCTATAAATGGGAATCTAATGACATAATGTTGCTGATATTATGTTACTTACAGGCTTTTAGTGTAGGTAGTATCTGCAGATCGATTCATACGAGTGTCGGCATATTTGACTATCGGCGATAGACTTTTATCTTGAAAGGGTGATAAAAAAAATAGCGCGTTTTACATTTTTTGTCCTACGCAGATTTTATTTTTCATCATTAAATTATAATGATTATTTGAATATTTTTCTTCAGAATGAAGAAGATGGCGCTACAACCGATCTTTAATCTATGTTTTGATGCCGAACTGGCCGCGATCTCATATAATATCCTGTCCAATCTCGAGATGTAACCGAACTACAGTGATTATAAATAATGCTATTAGTATATCCAATAGTGGATTTTATAAGCTTTTAATACAGACTAAATTTTCAAACAACATCAATATAACTAATTGTATATAAAATTTAATGAAAACGTAATAACTTACGTCTAAATTTATTTTCCACTTTGTTATTCAACTTTATTATTTCACATCAAAGTTCATTTTAGTATAATTTTTATTTTACTACTAAGGCTACTGTCATTACTTCGCATGGGCTTTGAATTTAAAAGCGTTAAACCATAGTGAACGATCCTGACGGCTTTTGCCCGGTGCCCAAAAGTTGACCGATTGGGAAATGTTGTCAATTAATTAAACACTTAACCTGGGACACACCTCAGCTAAATGGGTCGGTTGTAATCCGAACCTGTTCTCAATGATTGATCATGCGTGGACGTCTGCAAAGAGAGTCTTGTTATTAGCTGTCACCCCTTGTCAACTAGAGGTTAACCGCCATGAAATCGTAACAATATTCAAACAGAATTCGTTTTTTTTTTAAAACGAATCGATTATGTAAAATTATTTACAAATATTTGATATCATACATTTAAATAAATTAGCTTGCGCTTTGTTTGTAAATGTTAGAATTTAAAAATTATTAGCGAAATGTACTAAAAATATTGTAAAAAAATATCTGTACCTTACTGTAAAATAAAAAGTATATAAAATTTTTATAAATTGGTCTTTTCGAACTATTTAAATATTGAAAAGAGATAAATACATTCCTTTATGTTGTATAGAAATTGTTACATTGCAATAGGATTAATTAATTCAGTCTCAGATGGATGTGAATATTATGTCCAAATAAAAATTAAAATATCTTGCAATATTTTTTGTAGTTGTAGTAATCTATTTTCATAACACTTTAAGGATTTTTATACATATACATTAGGACTTTTGTGATCATGTCGAGGGTAACTGAATCTCATTTCATCACACACTTATCGAAATATTAAGGAGAGTGTATGTGGATACACTACAATTACCAGGATACTACAATTATAAATAAATAGTAAAATATATATTTTATATGCTGTAGTAGTAATAGCAAAAGTACATGTAAACGAAATTTTTAAAAGTACAAAATATTCAAGTAGAGTACTAGCAGTAATTCACGTTCACTACAATAAATATAAGTTGGAAGCCAAGATTAAATACCAGGCATTGTGGCAAAAGAGTATTGTCTTACGCTAAAGCATATAAAAGCGATTTACTTCTATGTAAATCTGCATGTATACATTATTGTTCGAAATCTATACTGTTTGGATCCTTTCCATCGAAGCGCATACCACGATACTTTCCGCCACGTATATTAGGCATAATATGTACATACTTATTTACTTTATATGTATATTTTCTATACGAAATAGAAAGATGGTAAAAAATGAAACTACTTATTCATAACATTGTGAAATATTTATGTAATTGTCATATAAGATATAAAGAAACACCGTAGTCGATTTTACTATAAATACATTTCGAAGAAACTGTTACGTTTATTCTGAGTTTTGCAATGTTTGGATGCCGTTTACTGTCCTGGAAAGGTAATTCGTATATTAATTTCAATAATAGGTGCCACAAGACTGGTTTATCGCGTCACATTTGGTTTACGAGGTGATGGAAATGTTCGTTTCGAGCTTAATAAAGCCACCCGTGTGTGTACTGTACTGCCCGTATGGTATTCGATAAAATATGACTCTCGTATTATAGGTGTACGGATAAGGGATATAAAAGTTTCATGGCAACCGCGAACTCTCAATATCCGTTCGGGATGCGCCACATCGCCGCCGCGCCGCGCCGCCTTCGATCAGAGGGAGCCGCGCAACCGCTACATTTAAGTGTTTTTTTTTGTGTTCAGATACCATACTTCAGGCGGTCAACGATTATAATGCGGGTTTGAATATTTTTTATTTAACAGGTGATTTTTCATTATCGAACGGAATCAAGATTGTTTTTTTTTTTGTGCAAAGAAAAATAAAATACAATGAATTTGCAGTTTTCGATATTTTTATTTATATTGTTCTATCTCAATGTCATAATTAGCGTATAATTTAGGTATCGAACTCCAACAAACAAAATTCCAAAGCAAAACAAAAAATCAACACCTTTCATATATTAGACACTAATTTTATTTTTTACTTTCTTTCATAAAAATTTAAAATATTCTTTTCTATTATTACGAAATAATAAATTTGCTTTTTGTTTTGTCTCACTAACCAAATATTGTCAACATTAATTATTTATTACTATAATTATTTATTTAAAAATCAATGTTCGTCTGTAATAAATTTAAATTTAACACAATTTCAGCTCGTTACTATGGATTGAAACGATTTTATTGTGGCGTAGAGTTTCATGAATGTTAGTGGTATAACAGTTATAGGAATTGGTTGAACGCTGTAAAAACGTTACATAGTGCGAAATAGCATTGGCAGGAAAATGAAAACTTTTCATTGGATGTTCACGTGGGGAATGCTTCCGATGAATGAATACCTACGAGTACCTCTAGTGAAATATGTTGCAGCGTAACAGGTGTAGGTTATATATCGTGAATAGTTTCATTTTTTATACAGATATAGTAGATACATTTACATATTGATTAAAGATTTTTCAAATAATAGGATTTTTTGTTGCTTATTAATTTATAGTGTAATTGTGTGATACTGTTATGAAATAATAATGCTTCTAATATCCAATACCCTTAACACTTTGGCTAACCTACATAACAAAAATGTACGTGAAATTGGCATATATACCATCCCTGGGACTAGAGTTATTAAGTGAGAAATTATTATATAAATAAAATATCTATACTAAGTATAAAATTGGTTTCTCGGAAATAGTTCTAACGATTTTCATGACATTTTGTATTGGAATAATGTTTGGATCGTTCGTAGATAATAATCCTTGATTATAATATATTTATCTTGGGCTTCACTTTTATTATGAGTGGCCCCCTTATTACGTATTTCGTATTAGCAAAGCGATAGCAGAAATCGCTAAATAGTTGCTTCGAAAAGGCAAAATCAGATTGTGTTTGGTACACTATAGGTGTTATATAATACGAATTTGCGATTTCTAAGCAAACATCCAGCTATTTCTGCTATCGATTAGCTATTGCGAAATACGTAATAAGGGTGCCGATTGTCGATTATACGACCCTTGCAAATTAATTTCCTGTTAAAATGTAAAAGTCTATAAATTTTAATCTAGTGTATTAATTAATATACTAATCTACTAAGGTAATCTTACTACTGATGCGATCTTAAAAATTCTTTCACTATTAGGAAGTTAAATTATGCCTGAGTGCTGAAGGCTATTTTTGTTATTTCTTAAAATACAGTGTAAACTCTTAATAACGAAACTCAAGGGGCTGAGAATTTTTTGTCGTTATAGAGAGTTATCGTTATATGGAGTGGAGTTTCAATATGTGGGTTTTAACGCAAACCAACCAAGTTGGGCTCACTTCATCGTTATAGGGAGTTTATCATTATAAAGGATAACGTTATAAAGAGTTTACACTGTATAAAATTAAGGTGGCAATCAGGTCCGTCGGCTACTTGATGGTAAGCGGTTTAATAGCCTACGGACGCTTGTAGCACCATAGGCCTTGTAGCGCCTTTCCGCCCTTGAACCCCTCTTCACCAAGGAGCTGTGGTATGAAATTTTATACTGTTATTAACGTAAACGAAGTCATGAGCGGTTGCTAGTATTATATAAAAATTATAGAATGATGTGACATTATTATAAATTAAACAGTGTCACGAAGACTGGTTACAACTTAGTAATTATTTCTCTAACATAGAACTGCAATCTGCTTTATTGAGTTCATTAGACAACGTCGGAACGGTAATTATCGTGGCCAGTGGTTACAGTCGTAGTGGCGCCGCGTTGTACCATACGTAATTTGTGTACGTCAAGTAACACCAGCCTATGCGTATAAGCCGCTTAATATTCACGAATTAATAGCCAATTTTGTATATAGAGACTAAAATAGTTAATTTATTTTAGAATTAACTACGTCCATTTCCATCGATACATTCGAATACCCACTCACAATAAACATATTTTTATATATCTATATATATTACATACATATATAGTTTACTATATATACCTAGTATAAAGTAAAGTTGCTTCCCGCTCTCTGGCGCTATGTACGCTTAGATCTTTTAAACTATGCGATGGATTTTAATACGATTTTCACTACCATTAGAGATTTTTTACGGAAGGTTATTTATATAATACGTTCCAATGAAGTTTTTATATAGTAGAGAAAATTCGATTGTTTGCAATCGTGTCGTCAAGAAATGATTTTCGGGCGCTTACATGGCTTACGCTGGCTGAACCCTACGAGATACATTAAAATAATCTTGTAAAGAATTGTAGTTCTTCAAAAAGCGTAGACAAAAATACGCGATGGCATATGTCTATCTCCTAGGGTTGACTTACAGTACCGATTTTTATCTTCAACCTAATAATTAAAAATGTTACGTTATTTGCGAAGCTATTTTCTCCAATTCAGTATAAATCTTTATCCAGATAAAATTATTCTTTAACTTGGGCATTTAATATAGATTAAAAGGGTCCCTTACAGTTTTCCATTTAAATGAATACCGTAGAAGATAATATTATGAATTCATAATTATCGGTAGGCTCGCACTCCCCACTCCCCACCTACGATGAATTGCGCGTCACGAGCTACGCGCACTATTCGTAACTATGAAGTTACATAACATACCATCATGCCTGTATCCCCAAAGTGTTAGGCAAAGTTATACACCCACAGTTCGCCGGGTATGTTTTAGGTACCATGTAATAGGGAGTGAGCCTATTGCTATTCATCGGGCACAAAGCCAAACCTCCAAGCGGCTACTGAGATTTTCACAGAAAAACCCAACAACATATTGCTCAATCTGAGAATCGAACCTAGGACCTCGAGCATAGCAGTTGCGTTTAGGACTACTGGGCTAATGAGGCAGTTATGAAGTTATCAACTGTCAATATTAAAGCGATAAACTTTAAATCAGTCTTTTTTAAACATAAATTATACCACTTTGTGAATTGTACCCGTGCGAAACTGGTGCGTGTCGTTAGTATTTATAAATAAAAATGAAGCGCTGATCGTTGGTAAGCGCATCACTTGCGAACGGCTGGACCGATTTAACTAAAATGTTCATAAAAGTGCTAATTTAGTTTCGATGGAAAGAAAAAATGAAAATGTTCCCGGAAAATTGGAAAATTGAGCGTGTCTTTTTTCTATAAGATTTTTTAAGAACTTAAGATTACAATTCACGATTCAAAGGTTGGATGTGCATAATTCTTTTTCGTTATTTCTTTTTGTTAGGTCCTGAAATACTTTTTAGACAAGAAAAAATTATATATTTATAATTAACAATATACACCAATAACTAATTTTGTATTACCTGCGTACGTGTATCTTGTCTGAAAAAAAAAAATCCTTAATAGTGAAGTTTGCAATTTACCTAATTCTTACGATATTAATTTTGAGTTATCTATGCAAATGTAATTTTTTAACATGATTACCAATTACTTTAAATAATTCGTTCATTGAGAAGTACTTTTACTGTACCATTCTGTATAGATTTATAGATTTTTCATCAAATTTGAAGGGTATTAAACTTATGAAAGCATAGTACTGTATCATTTAGAACATATAAGTTTTTATTCTTTTTCTTCAAATAATGACTCCTCAGTTACGGAAATTTCGCAGTCTGTTTCTTTTATAATATAGTTTCTATCACAAAATTGTAATGCATAATATGACACAGTAGAGGCTTTGTAACTGGTGAATAAATTATGCTGTTTTCTTATTTTTTATGACTAATTTCATTCCGATGCTTTTAAAGCTTCTTACAATCAATTTCTCGCCGTGGTTATATTGTTATTCTAACACGACTAAGTGCGAGCACTTTATCTGATGGTAAGTAGGTAAAGTGCCCGAGCGTGGAGGCAACTGAGCGATGAGGAATCGTTATTAGTCCTTTTTAACTAACTTCAGAAAAGGAGGATATTCTCAATTCTATTGTATTTTTTTATGAATGTCCTGGAATACCTTCTTTGTTTATGAACCGATTTAGGTGATTCTCTTTTTTTGTTGGAAAGGGAATACCTCAAGAGTGGTGTCGTGGTTATTTAATGGGCATTGGACATTCAACTTCGAAGATACATCAAGGTATTCTTCAAAATCATTGAATTTGGTTTTCTTTTTAATTCTTTTAAAATTTTGTTGTCATTATTGTACGGTGTAAAAATACTATAACGGAAGGAAAATTAAGCATTTGATAATCACGTTGTTTTATGTAAGAATAATTGCATTATTGTAATAATAACTAATGAAAATTGCTCTTTTATACTTAGTGCAATCTTTTCGTGTATGTAATATATCTGTTAATTGTCTTAAAAAACACCTATCTAGATAAACTTGGGTAGTAAATCTAAATGTATTCAAATCGTTATAGCCATTTTCTAGAAACCAATCACATATACGAG
Organism: Saturnia japonica; assembly: GCA_033032175.1. Taxonomy (NCBI): domain Eukaryota; kingdom Metazoa; phylum Arthropoda; class Insecta; order Lepidoptera; family Saturniidae; genus Saturnia; species Saturnia japonica. The sequence goes on from CM065307.1 coordinate 10,499,091, forward strand.
TATACTATGTATTACTTATGCCTTTTGCAGAGAATGTGGCATTATAGTAAAAATAAATAAATAATAATATTATAAGAATGTTGTTAAATATAATATAAACAATACAATATAAGACTGGGTATTTTGGTAAATACTTGGGACAAGTGTTTGACGTAGGACCGCCCGTAAACTTTCATTAACTTAAGAATAGGTACATTTTGGACAGTCAGAAAATCTAACAAAGGACTTTATACCTTCTAAGAGATGAAGGCACAATAGACGTTTTGGTATTAAGTTACCTTCAAAGTCGACTCCAAGGCGTTTACAATAACGTTGAAAGCAATTCTTTTTACAAGTCTATTTTTACTTGTTATGGTGTCATCATAATTGTTTAGATTTATTCTTTAAACTGTTGTCCGTATTTTAGAAAGAGAATATTGTTATATTTTATTTCATTGTAAAGCCTAACTGTGTCCCGCGGTTTCACCCGCGTATAATTTAAAAGAAATCACTGACTGATAATTCATAATACTTCATTAAACATAATATATTTAGTAACATTTCCATTATCTCCTAAACTATGCGTTCAAATAACGTTCTATAAATGTCAAAGCTTATCTTATTAAATTGTCTTAATGATGAAGAAACTTGTGTTTCGTAATATGCTATGCCTAATAATAATACTCATAAATCAATTTTTGTCACAAAATACCTGATTGTGGCTTATAAATAAGACATACGTATATCGTATACGCGGACTTTTCTTTGATGTACTAAAAACCAATATTTTTGTAGAGTATTGTACTTACATATTACTAACTAATAGAGCAGCGCACACGGAGAAAGCAGTTCGGGAGCGCTTTGCCTTCCAACATGAATCTGGCTATCGTATACAAAAATAATTTTTAAAATTTGATTAGTATTTTCAAAGATTAGCATTCTTAAACAAACAAAAAAAATCTCTTCCGCTTTATTATCTAAATAATAAAAATATTATATATATCGGAGCAGGTTACATATACAGGGGGGCAGATCCATTAATTCTCCACGAAAGTATGCGCACTAGGGTCGGCGATTTTGATGCTTATTTTTTTCTCGAAAGTACACCTAAAAAGGAGACGATCCTGAAAATTTGAGGCCGATATATGCAAATCCGGCCACTGGAACTTTTTTTAATTAAAAAAAAAAAAAACGATTTTTCACTAATTTTCAAATATTTGTATCTGTTGTGTACAGCAAACCAAGTGGGCATTAGAAAATGGCCGACCATCATGCTATAGTTTTATCACGATGTTTTCCTTCACAGAAAGTTAAAACTCTTTGCAGGGATGTGAAATGAGCTCCAAGAGAACTACAGTATGGAATTCTTTAAAAAGGAATGAGTAGGTTTTTAGGTAGCAAAGCGCATGTGATGGTTTTTGTGTTGCAAGCGTCCATAGGCTGCGGTGGCAGGAAAGAGAGCGGGATGCATGCCCCAGCATCCAGAAGTGCGCCAGTGGCCGCTAGTGGCACTGCAAATTTTCCTCGATGCCCTCCCTACTGTCCGCCGATATGCGCTGATATTTGATAACAATGATAGTTCGTAGGCTGTTGGAATAATGCACCAAACTTTTAAACACCGCAGGGAAGTTGAAATACTGAGGGGTTATTATTTATTACCCGTTCGCGGCCTATTTGGGCACTAGTAATGAGGTCTTACTATACTGCAAAGTATTCAGCTTCGTGATGGATTAAAAGTTGTCGTTTCTTTTTGAAAGAACATTAGAAATAACTACATTATATTTATGTATTGTATTTTATCTATATACACATTACCTTGTGAGTGTAGTACTACTACTTAAAAGGTAATTACACCAAAAGGCGCGCATTAGTGAGAGTTATTCAATTATAAGGGAAAAGATTTTATTCTTAGTCCCTCCCGGAGTTCTCTTTGAAGTCAGCAGCATACTTGAAGCTTTTAATTTCTCAAGTTCAGAAAGTCGTTTTTACTAAAGGATGTTATGAAGCTTCGAAAGATAATAAATAATGTAGAGTTTGAATCTAATAAAAATTTTGGACTCTTCAAGGTTAGTTTTCGTAATGCCATACACTCTTTAAACTACTTTATCTTCATTGCAAGTAACTCTTTATTTAGCCATTGATGTTTTCAGAGGGTTTATGTATGTAATATGTCGGCTTATATTATATCATAACAACAAAAACAATATCTTCTGCTTCTTTTTTTATTTAATGGCAACTGTGTTCATGCACAATTCTGCCAACGTCACATGAACAGAACATTTTTCTAATTATTTATATTGTTATCTTCAAACAAAGCTCTAACAAGATGCCGACTTCCCGGTCCAGAGAGTATTTTTGGCAGGTTAAAATGATGTTTCTAGTTATCCACTTCATTAGTGAACAACAACCAAATTGCATTAAGTAAAATGTCACCAAAATTACATAAATAATCTTGAGAAGTGTCGTGGGTTACCTGGTAGGAACGAATTTTCCTTTACTATATGTATATTATGTATTATTAATTAAATAACAAGCAGAATGAAGGAATACCAAGAAAATTGTATTTAATAAAAATAAATTTGTGTATAAATTTATATAATACTTTATAAACAAAAACAAAAAAGTACATAATATAAAAATCCTAAATTAGCAAGACTCGAACTTTCGACCGCTCGTAATGTAAATACAACATTGCATACAAATCTGGTCATTACACAGCTAGGCCAATTCGGCGACGGCCATAGTCTTGAAAATCTTATAGATATTTTTGTTTGTCTCTTTTTAGTGTCGGTCGGGTTGGACACTATTTACCGTCTACTAAACGCGCGATAAGGAACTTCGTTTCAATATAGAGACAAATAATATAAGTTTTTGAATTAAAATAAAAAGCATCACTTATCGAATCTGAGATCAGGATCCCGTCCAAAACTCAAAAACTACATAACTTTAGTCAACTTTATAATTAACAAGTCTTTATATAGTAGTTACAAAAAATACAAATGCTTAGCTTGTGGAGTTAACCAATAACACGCGTTATTAATTAGCTCTAAAACAAGTTTGTTACCTTAATTTAAATAATAATTGAACTTAAAATGCAAATAAAAACGTATTACTGGTACAAATATTAGTAAATTAAAAACAAAGTTTTGCTTATATAATATATAAAGGCTTATTAAAGTCCCAATATTGTAAAAGTAATTGAAAAGTCTTCGAAAGCATTATATTAAAAATCAGTATGATTGTAGCCGAGCAGAGTTAGACCGGGGAACGAAGCCGACGACACAGACAGGCTTCGTGTATCTCCTAATTGAATCAGATAACTTGCCGGGAACTTTCCGCACTTGCGAGAAATTTGATTAGCTCGTCATCTTGCTTAGAGACTCGAGTTTTAATTTTTTAATTCACACTAGCGAGCCATTTAGTAATTAATCATCCAGCCTGCAGTAATCGTGTAATATGACAAAACTTTGATGATATAGTATATTCGTCACTGTGATTTTTTAAAATTATGTTATTTTAGTTGACATTGATAAATTCAACAACAAGCAAGATGACCAGCAGATAATAATAATAAGATAGGTTATATATAGATATAAAATGATATTATATATACTTACTACATGATATAATAAAAGAGTAAAGAGTCGAAATCTGTACATTGAAGATATTTGAGAAAAAATAATACGGGGGATTTAAAATCATGGATAATAGTACAAGGTGTCCAGAAAGGGTATCGGGTATTTGTAAGTTCAATGAAACAAAAATTATTTGTATGCAATAAAAAAGTTTATTGTTTATTATTAGCATATGAATTGGAGAATTGTTTGGAAAAGATGATGTTATCCAAATGATGACCGTTACGTTGCTGGCACTCTTCTAAACGGAAACGAAGATTGGCGATAACACGTTGACACATAGCTATCGATATTGCTGCCATTTCTGACCTGATGTTTTGCTTTAACTGGGTTAGATTCGTCGGATTGTTTTGATAAACCTTACTTTTAAGGTATCCCCATGCAAAATAGTCAAGCGGGCTAAGGTCGGGGCTTCTGGGAGGCCAGTTGATGTTACCCCTTCGCGAAATGACTTTATTAGGGAATAATTCGTTAACAACTTCCATTGAGTCATTTGAGGTATGGCAAGTGGCCCCATCTTGCTGGAACCACGTTTTTGAGTTGAAACCTGCAAACTTCTGCAACTCTGGGACCAAAAAATTTCGCAACATATCGCAATAACGGTCACTATTCACATTAATTGCTCGGCCTCGTTGATCTTCATGAAAATAAGGACCAATGATAGTTCGTAGGCTGTTGGAATAATGCACCAGCGTTTAAACACCGCAGGGAAGTTGAAATACTGACGGGTTATTATTTATTACCCGTTCGCGACCTATTTGGGCACTAGTAATGAGGTCTTTAAAGTATTCAGCTTCGTGATGGATTAAAAGTTGTCGTTTCTTTTTGAAAGAACATTAGAAATAACTATATTATATTTATGTATTGTATTTTATCTATATACACATTACCTCGTGAGTTTAGTACTACTACTTAAAAGGTAATTACACCAAAAGGCGCGCATTAGTGAGAGTTATTCAATTATAAGGGAAAAGATTTTATTCTTAGTCCCTCCCGGAGTTCTCTTTGAAGTCAGCAGCATACTTGAAGCTTTTAATTTCTCAAGTTCAGAAAGTCGTTTTTACTAAAGGATGTTATGAAGCTTCGAAAGATAATAATGTAGAGTTTGAATCTAATAAAATTTTTGGACTCTTCAAGGTTAGTTTTCGTAATGCCATACACTCTTTAAACTACTTTATCTTCATTGCAAGTAACTCTTTATTTAGCCATTGATGTTTTCAGAGGGTTTATGTATGTAATATGTCGGCTTATATTATATCATAACAACAAAAACAATATCTTCTGCTTCTTTTTTTATTTAATGGCAACTGTGTTCATGCACAATTCTGCCAACGTCACATGAACAGAATATTTTTCTAATTATTTATATTGTTATCTTCAAACAAAGCTCTAACAAGATGCCGACTTCCCGGTCCAGAGAGTATTTTTGGCAGGTTAAAATGATGTTTCTAGTTATCCACTTCATTAGTGAACAACAACCAAATTGCATTAAGTAAAATGTCACCAAAATTACATAAATAATCTTGAGAGGTGTCGTGGGTTACCTGGTAGGAACGAATTTTCCTTTAATATATGTATATTATGTATTATTAATTAAATAACAAGCAGAATGAAGGAATACCAAGAAAATTGTATTTAATAAAAATAAATTTGTTTATAAATTTATATAATACTTTATAAACAAAAACAAAAAAGTACATAATATAAAAATCCTAAATTAGCAAGACTCGAACTTTCGACCGCTCGTAATGTAAATACAACATTGCATACAAATCTGGTCATTACACAGCTAGGCCAATTCGGCGACGTCCATAGTTTTGAAAATCTTATAGATATATGTGTTTGTCTCTTTTTAGTGTCGGTCGGGTTGGACACTTTTTACCGTCTACTAAACGCGCGATAAGGAACATCGTTTCAATATAGAGACAAATAATATAAGTTTTTGAATTAAAATAAAAAGCATCACTTATCGAATCTGAGATCAGGAACCCGTTCAAAACTCAAAAACTACATAACTTTAGTCAGCTTTATAATTAACAAGTCTTTATATAGTAATTACAAAAAATACAAATGCTTAGCTTGTGGAGTTAATCAATAACACGTGTTATTAATTAGCTCTAAAACAGTTTGTTACCTTAATTTAAATAAAAATTGAACTTAAAATGCAAATAAAAACGTATTACTGGTACAAATATTAGTAAATGAAAAACAAAGTTTTGCTTATATAATATATAAAGGCTTATTAAAGTCCCAATATTGTAAAAGTAATTGAAAAGTCTTCGAAAACATTATATTAAAAATCAGTATGATTGTAGCCGAGCAGAGTTAGACCGGGGAACGAAGCCGACGACACAGACAGGCTTCGTGTATCTCCTAATTGAATCAGATAACTTGCCGGGAACTTTCCGCACTTGCGAGAAATTTGATTAGCTCGTCATCTTGCTTAGAGACTCGAGTTTTAATTTTTTAATTCACACTAGCGAGCCATTTAGTAATTAATCATCCAGCCTGCAGTAATCGTGTAATATGACAAAATCTTTGATAATATAATATATTCGTCACAGTGATTTTTTTAAATTATGTTATTTTCGTTGACATTGATAAGTTCAACAAGAAGCAAGATGACCAGCAGATAATAATAATAAGATAGGTTATATGTAGATATAAAATGATATTATCTATACTTACTACATGGTATAATAAAAGAGTAAAGAGTCGAAATCTGTACATTGAAGATATTTGAAAAAATAAAAATAATACGCGGCGGTTTAGAATCATGGATAAAACACATTTCGATAGTTTTTGAAGTTGTTGTTTGTATGGCTGTCAGTATGTTTGAACGCCAATCACGCAAAAGCTATTGGATCTAATTTAATGAAATTGTTATATTTGTAATTTATAATCTGAAGGTACATTTAGGAAACATTTTTACATGTATGAACATTGGTATGGTCCATAAATTACGCTTAGGTCACTTATGTACATATAACATATGATGTATGTAAGTACTTTAGTTCATTTTGTAACACATTTTAAATATTTAGTGAAACTAAGTGAAAAAATACCAATTTAATTCAAATTTTACTTTGTCTTTAAATTGCCTCGTTAGCCTAGTGGTCGTAAGCGCGACTGCCATGAGTGAGGTCCTGGGTTCTCGAATCCCAGGTCGAGCAAAGTGTTATTGGGTTTTTTCTATGAAATTCTCAGTAGCAGCTCGGAGTTTGGTTTCGTGCCCGATTAATGGCAATAGGCTCGCCTCCTATTACTTGGGACCTAAAACATACTCGGCGAACTGTGGGTGTACATTCCTCTGCCTAACCCTTCGGGGAATACAGGCGTGATGGTATGTTATGTTACTTTATCTTTACATCATTTTCAAAAAAGCAATAAATCGAAACGTGCCTCCGCTTAGCTTTAAACTAGGCTGAAGTAATTTTTTTTAAATTATTTAATAATGTATATACAAAGAAACAATATCAATAAAAATAAATAAATAAAATTAAAAATTTCTTTAGAAAGTTACTGAGTTATCGGCACATGTACAAGATAAAACTATAAAGATGCTGGTTATACCATCGCTGGACAAACCAACTATTGTTACCTTAGAAAATATTTTAACAAACAGTTAATTTTTTTTTGTACGATAGGTAAAACATATAGCTCAGTTCTGGTGGAACAATACATCTCAGAATTGAATACTTTATAAGTCAGTAAAAATCAATATCTATTGAAAATTCAAGAATCTAGTTTGAATTTATCAAAAATGAGCTAAAAGTCTCAGAGACCATGTCAGCAGTATCATCTACCTCTAGCCAGAGATTATATTAATGCATTATATTATGTAAATCTAGGTAAAGGTTGTTGGAGTATAATACTTGGAAGTAGAAAGCAAAATACTAGCCAATCTTATTGATTTCAATATTTCTGTACTGAGATTAAGAAGCTATACAGATCAGAGGGCATTAATCCTGTGTGTATTATGTCCTGATTTAGTTACTCCTTCCTAATGGCTCTCAGACTATTATATAATAGAGTTTTTAGGGTCAAAAGGAATATAATATTAAAGATTTTTCTTGTTTGGTATATTTGAAATATGCTGTGATAGTTTTTTATTTTTGGAATTAAAAATAAACTTAGTAATTCAGTATGACCATATGATTGATAGTATGATTATTTTTTACAACAATAATGTTCTAATTGTGAATCACCTTAAAAAGAGGTAACCAACAAGAACTTCAAGAAAATAATTATTTACAGATATCAATTTTTAAAATTACTTGGATTTATTAAATGCACAAGTATGTGTTTTGTTGGAAAAAGTATCAAGTTATATACATCAATTATTAGGTATATGTATTCTTAACTTAGTCTCGAACAATTCTTGTAGTAGAATGAAATAGAAGTTTTACTGTTGAACCCTAAGGTCGATTAGATTCCTATGGGGGATTGATTTCCTTGTTGATATTTGTGATTATAAGTTCTGTTTTCCGATGAGAAATATGTAGGTAAGGCCATCAGCTGTTGGGTAGCCTAAAACAGTAATGATTGACAAATGACAGTTTGTGAGATTGTCATATTATATTATTATACATTTATATTTCTTTATATCATAGAAAGCGATTGGAAGGGGTAAATGTGTAGTTATAATATAAGATACATTATAATTAACTATATAACATTATTTTACAACAAAGACATCATTTACTTTTTTGTATGTTTTAAAAAAAAGTTAATATCAATAAACAGTTTTCATAAAATATTCAAATATATATAGGTATACAACAAAATCCCTCGCTAAAAGAAAAGGAGAGGGATAGTGGGTTGGTGGTCAATAGATAAGTAAGGATTCGATAGAAATTATAGTAAATCTCTAGAATATATGTGGCTTCTTTATAATATAATATGTATATTATTCTTAATTATATAATGACTGGGCGACCGGGCTGTGCTCGGTGTTTTTACAAAGGCTAAAGATACATATCAGGGTAAACTTGGAGTGTAAGGCATTGTCTGAGTGCAGAGTTTCATCTGGGTCATTGTAGCAGTTTCCGGGAGACTAGTTACATATAATATATATACACAGGAAGTGCTCACTTAATAGTATTGATTAGATAAGATGCTTTGAGTTTTTATTTTGTTATAAACACATACATGGCACCAACCATGATTACATTATCAACTAAAACTCTGCTGGTTTGTATTAACAAGGGATATATTGGATAACGTGTCATTTATTTATTTTCTTCCCCAGAGTATAACAACAGTACATAATAGGTGTAGTGTAAATCAATGACCACAGGTTTAAGGTTTTGGTTAATTTTTTAATAATTATTATTTTTGAAAAAATATTTTGTTAGGGACTAAGAAACATTATGAAATGCTAAAGAATCTGACAAGCTTGTGGTATCCCTTGAATGAAGAATGACAATGATCTTTTGTTTATTATTTTCTATAAAAGATGAAATGAAATAGGTACTAGAAGGGATTAGTGAGTTTTTCTATGAAATTTCTCAATGGCAGCTCGGAGTTTCGTGTAGTGACGATAGACTCGCCCTCTATTTCATGGAACCTAAGAGGCATCCGCCGAGCTGTGGATGTACATTGGTGTGCCTCTGCCTGAACCTTTGGGTAATAGAGGCGTGATGGTATGTGTGTAAAAAATTATAAATATATTTTATTATAATTTTATGCAATGTAGAAAAGGTTTTTGCAAGAAGTTAGGAGTTAAGTACTTAGGTTAACATTCCAAAAGTAAATATTGTCTCAGAAGTATTTATAACAATTCTTGGAAAAATAAATATTAAATAAAGGATCAGAACCTGAATCCACCAAAAATTTTTTTTTATTAAGTATTGTGATTTTATTTAATTTTTTGTTGTTATCATATTTTGGCCCTACAATTATATTCTTCGATTGTTAATAGCCACAGAAGTATTGAAGAGGAAACAATAGGTATACTTATTACTATACAAAGTAAAAGTATATCTGCATATAGTTACTTGCTCCCCTGGAAGACTGGCAGAGAAAGCCTTTTCGCATTAAGTCCGCCATTTGTACTTTTTTTCGGGTAATAAAGAATATATACCTATAATAACAATAAATAATAATACTATAATAATAATGAATTAATAAACTAGCTTGTGTATCACCACAGATCGTTATTAATACATATAAATTGTATTGCAGGAGAGTGAAGTGTATATTAATACATTTACAGTCCTACCTTTATCATTAGCTTAAACAGTATTGAATTGTACAATACAATTGAAAGTAATTAGGGTGAGCTGAATATGTTTATTTAAATGTATATATTAGAGTAGACCGTAATAACCGTAGACCCAGTGAGGGGGGTTTCCAGGGCAGCATCTCAAGAATCATCAAATATTTAATCTTTTAGGGATTTTTATTTTATTTTGTAAATACCTTTCTATTTTTAAGTAATAACGTTGTCAGGTTTTAATGTTTCTACAGCCACCGGTTTTCAGCTGTCTTGTCGGTCAGTCAGTCAGTCTAAAGATTTTTTGTTAAGTATATAATCTTAAACATCATCCAAAAAGAGATTTACTAAGTTCAGCAGTATATTGTTTAGCATAACAATTTTATTTAAATATAGTTATTTTATTTACAGGATAAGTTTTTATCCTTCGTTTAGACCATTTTTTTAGTCATTATTATGATTATTATTCGGTGGTTAAATAAATCAACCCAAGTATTAGTAGTAGTGTGGGGGCGATTATTACCACCTCCACATTAAAAGAGAGGATTCTTCGACCAGACGGGTGTTATGTCTGGCGGGCAGCTGCCCAATGGTTGTTGTATATATTGCAATTGTCGTGTTAATTTGAATACAAGTTCGGTAAAGCTGTAAAAGCCGCAGCGGAATCAGGGCCCCTAAGGCTAACAGTGTAGTCAGACCTAAATATATATATATATATATATAATAATTTTAATATCGCGATGTAGGATGCGTCGTATGTGGCGAAATAGATGACTCTATATCGATGTCGCTACAGTAGTAATAGTAGTAAGCAGTAGTTAATATATTTATTTATTGGTTATTATTTCCCATTTGGATATTACTCTAAACATCTACAATAAGTTTAATCCGAAGAACGATGCATCAAACACCATTGATAATCAAACGAACTTACCTTGTACGTGAAGTTCGATTATAATTATGTGATATGCATCGTTCGAGGATTACGATCTCACCCTGACCCAATATGAACCTTATAAAAAAGATTTCCCAGATAATGGGAAATAATAACACTCTAAACTTAATAAGAGATAGATGTGGCGCACCGGTGCGGGAGGGGGGTTCCCTTGGGCTGCGTTTTATTTTTGTTTTGTCTCTGAATTTCGTGGTTGTGTGTGAGTAGTTTAAATTTATTAAAATTTAGTAAAAAGTAAAAAGTTTGGGTGTTCAAGTCATGTCGGGGTCAACACATTTGGAATAACACAATGAAAGGTTTCGCTTGTAGTAAAACAGTATAATCCAGATAATTTTTAATAGGTATATCAATGTCAATAAATCAACTAACCAGTTGCCATGGAAACCGATGTCATTTCACCAACCGCACAAGCGTTACCTTAAAACTCTTCCAGAGTAACAAACAAGAAAAAAAAAAATTGGTTGCCTGTAAAGTCGGTATACGGGCGAAAGTTTTACGTGACAACGACTTTATGTCTGTCTCTCTCGCTCTTAGGCGGGCTAACCATGCCCGAGTGGAAGGGACGCGTGCCTCTCACTCGCTCTCATTGTGAGCGCATAACGTGAGCGGAGCGTAACGCAGTTTCTTGAAGTGTCACCCGGCAAACCAATTTATAAGACGTTGTCACGTCAAAAAGAATTATGCATATCCATCTTTCGAATCTTGAAAATTGAAAATAATCCAGTAGAAAAAGGCAAGTTAATTTTTCCACAATAATTCAATTATTCGGGTGACTTTCAAAAATTCTTTTTCTTCTTCTTCTTATAGTAATTTGTCAACTAGTCCTCCTTAATGAAGACCATTACTGCCATTATTAAGTTAATATAGTGTCCGGTCTTATGACGATTTTAGTATCCTAACAAGATGGTGGTGGTTTCTAGGGAGTTTTTATGGGATCCTAGAATGCATGCTCTTAGTTTATATTTATAATGCACTTCACTTATGCACAAAAACAAATTTATATCACGCAAAACGCCATCAATATTACTAGATATAGGGCCAAAAACCTAATTTAATTAAATAAAAACAAAAACTACAACATGTCACTTCAAGATCCCGCCAAAAACTGAAAAAAATATTTTACTAAAAATCTTATTCGGACTATTACTAACGTTTAAAAAAAGAATTGCACAAATCGATTCAGCCTTTTTCAAGTGGTGTGCATACCAGCTAAAAAAACATTTATTTTTAATTATTTAGATTATAAAATAATAAGTCAATTAGTAAATATTGAATATCAAAGTTAATTTCCATTTTGTTCTTTTTAGTAAGTAAAATAGGAAAACAGCAATTGAATATAACAGAATAAACAAACAAACTTTGAATTACTCTGCCAGTGACGTTGCCATTAGTTTGTGATCAATCATCAAATATTATACAATCCTCGTTGTCATAACTTCCGTCGTATTTATCTAATTATGTGCTCGCTAACTTGTAACCGCCTCGCTCAGTAGATTGTTTGCTTTGTTTAATTACTATTAACTACCATGTTTCTCCGATTATTTAAATTATAAGTTTATTGTTTTCTAAAAACGGTAGTTTATGGGTTTGTAAGTTTTTTTCTTTAATATAACTAAGGTGGAAAACGAGCATACGGCCCGTCTGACGGTTAGCGACTACCTTAGCCTGTGGATGCTTGTAATATCATAAATATCACTTACTCGAACTGCCCTTCCCCCAAAGAGTTCTGGAAACCCTACTCACAACAGGAACATAGCACAAGATTATTTAGCTGCGATCTTCAGTAGGGTGAAGGCGATTTTCAATCTCCAAAGAGATTTCCCTGTGGGCTACTTCTTTTAAGCTAATTTGTGTAACTTTGTTTAATTTGTGTAATATGTAACTTGAAAACAGAGGGAAATAATATAGAATTTTTATGGTTCTATTAACCTTTTTAATCGTTTTTTTTTTCAGTATATGTTTTTGGTACATATACATATTTACTCAGTAAACCGCAGTACTCAGTCGAGATAATATCCATATTTCATATTTGTATCTTCGATAGTTTTGGATATCTGCTATTGTTAAATATTTTAATATAAAGTCAGCGTCTTAAAAATATATTATGTACATACAATATAGTAGGACCGACAGTTATTAGGTAAGTGCGAGAATATTCAGCCTATATTATTATATTAAGAAAGAATGAAAGAAAATATTTATTCGGCATACACACAACATATATAATATATATATATATATACAATAATATAATGAGACACAATAAATAAGTTTTGCATAGACTCAAATACTCCCCGTCTGATCGTGAGGCCTCAGATCTATAAGCGTAAGAAGCACTGCAACGCTAATATTCTTACAGGGTCTATACAAATGTACATCTTCAAGGGCAGATTAACACAGAAAATGTTAATTATACTAAATAATCAAAACAAATAAGTAAATACATGCTATATACAATATCTACTATCGGTATAATTAGGTATCTATATAAATAAAATGATAGGGGTTTGCTGTTATCCGCGCATCATGCAAAAATTACTGGATAAATTTTGATCTATGTTTTTTTACTTCTTAGAAATTTGGTCCTTAAATTAAATAAAATTATTAATATATCTTCATAAATAAATATTCCGTAGTTAATGTATGCGGAGCCGCGGGTTACTAATTAGTTTTTACTAAATGTCTTTTTGTTTAAAAGCTTCTATAGACACTTAAAAAAAGTAAATACTTACATCCCGTTATAGGATTGTTGTACTATAAAGGAATAGTAACTGCATAATATTTACATTTCGAATGGGTTTGAGCTTTTATTTACACTTCCCACGTTTAGCGCCATTCACAGTTTCAAACTGTGAATAAGTAATTATTTCAGGAAAAAATCACTCATTTTACATGGTTTTCGTCGCATGGTCGCGTGGACGCGCACTCATTTAATACTTCCATGTTCATTGGGCCAAGCGCTAAATCCTTTTATCATGTACAGTGTTGAGTTTGAAATGTAATGTAAATTATATATATAAGACACCTACATACTATACTACTAAATACTTCACTCATATCGTAGTTACTAATGATTAATTTTCATATAAATATATATATATATATATATATATATATAAATAACTTACGGTGTGCCCGCGACTCCGCACACGTTTATAGTTACGCAGTAGTTATTTTCATCCCGTAATTTTATTTTTACCCAAATTGTTGACAATTCGTATGCTGCCGTATCAATTGAGGAATGGCGTGTATTTCCCGTGTACAATTTTCATCAAAATCGGTTGAACATTATTATTCCATTCTACGATTTCTAATGTATTATTAAAGATTCTTATAGCCTCCTATATTATATGTATGTTTCCCGTCTACAAAATTCGATCAGAATCAGTTGAGAATACATAAAAAATATTTTTTTAACTTTTTTACGATTTCTACAGGTAATATTGACAATTGTTATAGATCAACAATGAAGTAATTACTTATACTTCTTGAGTACGAAATTTCATCAAAATCGATTAAGACAAAAAAATATATAATGGCATATTCGTCATCAGTATCGTTCATATAGTATGCCTATCAGCAAATTTTGGGAAAATATTAAATGTACAGAGAGAACTACAGATTTAATAAAGTAGTTTTTATCAAAATCGGTTAAGTATAAACGAAAATATTTTACTGGATTTTTTTACTATTTCTAAAATTATTATTGAAATTTCTTATAGCCTATCAATTGACCAATGATCACATAAGCTTCCCTTATAGAAAGTTTCATTAGAATGAGTTAAGCCATTTTTGAGTTAAATCTGAACATACAGACAAAAAACTTGTTATGCTATATTCGACATCAGTTTCCTTCATATAGGTAGGTCTATCGAGAAATTTGGGGGAAAAATATTACATGTATTAATTAATATAGATAACATAACTTTAAATGTCATTGTTTACTTAAAAGTTTTTTGCAAGGCCCCCGCAGGTTCGAGGTCGTCGCATCGCCTAGTGCCGCCACTGTTACGGTATATACACCTATTGCTACCGTAACCCGACAAAACAAAAATAAAATCATAGATGGGTGTTTCACTATGTGTATTGTAGTCAAAATCCCTACCACCCCACTATATTACTGAATATGCACCGGCTGAATCCGGAAAGAAAATCGCAGATAGGTTTATTATAGTGTGTATGGTATTCTTATTATATGCCAATATGAATCCAACGCATTAACCGTCCCAATAAAACTTCAAAAATATTTAAATTCATTCCGTATTGTACCAGCCCACGCCAAGGTCTTTTGAAAAACGTGAAACCCCCTTTTATTTCTTTCTTACCTAGAGCATAAATATGAATTTTATATTCGTAATTTGAGACATGATGGGTTCTTCATACAAACTTTCACCCAGGTTTTATTTTCACCACATGTGGAATAACGCAATTAAATAATTCACTTGTAGCAAAACAGTATAATCCAAATAATTTACAATAGGTATATCGCTTAAAATATAAACTCCCGCTAGCCGCGGTCTACAGAACACGTCACTTTTCAATAAATCAGTAATTATGCCGTACTGCGTAGTTAAAATTTTAAAAACACCTCAGCCAATCTTAAAAAAAATACTGGACTATCATTAATTAAATTAGCTAATTATTAGAAATACAATACATTTCTTATTAAGTATAACAATGTCAATAAATCAACAACCAGTTGCTAAGGCTAACGACATTACCGCGCAAGCGCATTGGTGTTCCTTGTTCCTTATTCCTTTGTTCAAGTACAAACAATTATCCCCTATTTTTCCCCTTAAAGTTTTATTTTCACTATAAAAAGTACCCTATGTCCTTTCCCAAGGTCCAATCTATCTCTATACCAAAATTCATCATAATTGGTTCAGCGGTTTAGGCGTGAAAACGTAACAGACAGACAGAGTTACTTTCGCATTTATAATATTAGTATGGATATATTATATTAAATTATAGGTTTATTTGTTTTTATGTTACAGCTAACAACTGCTTTCCATAATGAGGACTATAATTTAATAAAAGGGTGTGTATATCAATCAATGCGGTGTGGTCTAGCAGAACAGCAGAAAAAACGAGATTAAAAATGCATATTTACGCGAAGACTGTGCAATCATTATTAAAATTGACTGCGTAATAAATCGTAATTAAGAGTATTATCTTTAATGAAATACCTATTTCGTCGAGTTTCAATTTCGCTACGAGCGGATCCTAGTTAATTAATTGTACCGGTTTGACGCTTGTCCGTTGTATCTTTCCTTTACTGTTCTTGAGATGGATTTTCCGCAATTATTTTATTATGCTTTATAACATTTCCCATTGCCAATGGTGAATAGCTAAATAATAATGAAAATTAACTAATTATGAATGGAGTTAAAAACACTAAAAATTTCAGCCATTACACGATAATAAAAAACAATAATAGATATTAAGGTGTGAAGTATAATGGAATTATTTTTATCGTATGTTTAATGTATTTAATTCGACAGTAGAATTTGTGCGAACTTATCTTTATGTATTTTATTTTCATCTTTAAAAAAAACAATATTGTTTGATAAATGAATTGAAATCAAAAATTTAGAAGTTTTACTTACTTATATTAATTTGCTATTTGCTAAAACTGCTATAATATATTTATAAATGCTTATACTTATTCAAAATAAAGTTTGTTGGTGATATTACCTTATCAATTACGACTATTGAGTCAAACCTTAATATAAACTTATAAGCGAATTCAAAAAAAGTTGGTTTTATGTATGTTAGAAAGTTGTTTGCAATGTATACTTAATTAAAAAATTACCGTACAGGGGAACAAATGTGAAATAAAGGCGCAAGTTTGTACACACGCATGAAACTGTTCTGGATCAACAATAAATGAGAAAATTTGCACGCGTTATCAAATCATTTTGGTTTAAATATCTACATATTTATTAATGAAACAGTTTTTTGTATTCAGATATGTTATTTTATTAGTTATGACTTAAGTTGCGGAAAGGTGGACGCTGGCAGACTGTGTAGCTGAACCACAAGTTGAAAGTCACTTAGTGCTTTGTAATGAGAT
Source organism: Saturnia japonica (assembly GCA_033032175.1). Taxonomy (NCBI): domain Eukaryota; kingdom Metazoa; phylum Arthropoda; class Insecta; order Lepidoptera; family Saturniidae; genus Saturnia; species Saturnia japonica. The sequence goes on from CM065307.1 coordinate 10,515,950, forward strand.
TACACTCCAAAGTAATCGACCGTCATAGCTCAAAGTGTAAGCTAAATTGGTAGATTCTTAGTTGTTGATGAACTGAAAAGCGTTGAAGTAAAAGAGTTTTCTTAAGTTGAAATAGTGACTTGGAAAATGTAGTGTAGGATATCTTTCGTTTTAAATTCTTTATAGGCTTAGCGTTTGGCCACAATCTCACAAAATTTTAAGTGACAATATGGACCAGGTATACACGCTAAACCTAATGGGAGGACTGGCTCTCAAGTGTAGTTGCCAGACAGATTTTCAACTTAAAGATGGTAGCTACCCAGGTGGACATTAGTAAATACCCTACCACCATGCTACGGTTTCATCACGATGCTTTCCTACACCGAAAGGTCTGGCTCATTGCTGGGATTCGAACTCATGTCGATCGAAGCAGTATCACTGAGCCATAATTGTTTCAAAACTTGTCCTGAAGCTAGATGAAGCGACGACTTAAAAAGATGGCTCGGTGTGGCTGGAAGCAGAAGGCTTGAAATCGAATCCAATGGTGGGTATTGGATTGATAGGGATTGATGATGATGATGATTTGTTGAGATGGTTTTTGAGCTATTGGTAATTATAATTAAAATCTAAGAGATATCAGTAATATAATATTGTAAACGGATTAATTTATTAATTATAGAGTACAAAGTAGACATAAGCGACTTTATATATTTAGAGAAAATGAACTATTATAATATAGGAAATTTTATTTTATTTCAAATTGTAAACTGTTTTTGAATATACACTATATAAAAAAATAAAGAACTTGCTGCCAAATACCGTCGTGGGGCATCACGTCGCGCTGTGCAGTTGATATTAGAGCATTTGTTTTAAAGTGGAAAAGTGCGATAAACTAGACTGAAAAGTTCTGCATACAGTTTTACTCTCTCTTTACTACGCTTGTTTAATCGGCAACAAGTTGATAGTGTAACAATCGACCTCGAAAATGCAATCTTTGCCGCTGAATTTCTAATAACTTCGCAGAAGTATGTACACGGAAAATTCATGTGACTTCGAGTAATGATAGGTGTTGTTGAATATGGAACGCAACCATTTTTTTAGTTCCTTTTTTCTGAACGTACAGCGCTTCCTTCCTGCTGTCACTTCACTTGTTCTGTAACTGTAAAGTTGTACTGTAATAAAACCAAGTTTATGAAAGAATATATTTTATTTACCACATCTACGCAATTTTCCTTCATGGTAGCAGAGCGTGGTTGTATGTGGTATAGTTTAAAATATCAGAAAAGTGAAAATACAACTTCAGACAGTGAAATACAAGTTAGTTTAGATTTGAACCAAAGTCATAATTGCAACGTGGCCGACTGAACATTCACGTGTAAAAATAATTTTTCATCCAGAGTGTAACACGTCGAAATGGGCTCAAATATGTTTAATCTGGAAAAACTAATTGGAAGAGAAAACTTTTCGACTTGGAAATTTAGTATGAAAACATATTTAGAGCACGAAGATTTATGGTGCTGCGTTGAACCCGGCAAAGATCCTGTAGATAATAACAAGGACATCAAGGCGAAGGCTAAGCTGATTTTATTATTGGATCCGCAAAATTATGTTCATGTTCAAGAATGTAAAACTACAAAACAGGTATGGGATAGTTTACACAGAGCCTTTGATGATAACGGGCTTACAAGAAAAGTAGGTCTGCTTAGGGACTTAATAAATACTACATTAGAGTCAAGCGATAGTGTCGAAGAGTATGTAAGCAAGATCATGACAACAGCTCACAAACTCCGGAATATAGGATTTGATGTCAATGATGAATGGCTTGGAACTTTGATGTTGGCAGGCTTGCCTATTGAATACAAGCCCATGATCATGGGGCTAGAGAGTTCAGGTATTACAATCAGTGCTGACTCAGTCAAATCTAAACTAATTCAAGAGGTCAATGTATCAAAGTCAGCTGCTTTTTATACAAACTCTAAAAAATATAATAATCTAAAAACACAGCCACTAAAAGCAAAGGGACCGAGATGTTTCAACTGCAATAGACATGGACATTTTGCCAAGTTTTGTAAGCTACCTAAGAAAACAGCACATAAAGTAGAAAGCTCCAGTTTTGTTGCAGCTTTTTCAGCCACCACTCAAGAAAAAAGTGATAAATGGTTCATAGACTCCGGTGCATCCATGCATATGACAAGCAGAAGCGAGTGGATGTACAATGTTACAGAGACATCAGTGAAGAATATTACAGTAGCTAACAGGGAGCCATTAGCTGTAAAGGGAGTTGGATGTGTGGACATTTATTTAAATCAGGAAGATAAAATTCAGGTAAAAAATGTTTTATTTGTTCCTGGGTTAGCTGCTAATCTCCTTTCTGTCAGTACTATTGTAAAGAGTGGATATAAAGTTTCATTTAATAACAAGGGATGTCAAATTGAAAATGGAAATGGGGAAATTATATGCTCTGCAATATTGAACAACAATTTGTATATAATGAACACTAGTATAGAGATCGCTCATTTAACTTCAAATTCAAACTGTAATGACACTTATTTATGGCACTTGCGCATGGCACATTTGAATTTTGCAGATGTAAAGAACCTACCTGGTTGTGCTGAGGGTGTGTCTCTGTCTCAGAATGAAAGTAATGTCATCAGCTGTATCCATTGTTTGGAAGGTAAGCAAGCCAGATTGCCATTTAATAATGTTGGTTCCAGAGCAACGAGACCGCTAGAACTAATACATTCTGATTTATGTGGTCCTATGGAAAATGTGTCATATGGAGGCATGAAATATTTTATCACTTATATAGATGACTTTACACGAATGGTTCATATATATCTCCTTAAAGATAAAATGAGTGTTCAAAATACCTTTATGGATTTCAAATTAAAAGTAGAGAATGAATTGGAACTTAAAATTAAAATTATACGCACCGATAATGGCAAAGAGTATTGTAATCATAATTTCCAGAAGTTCTTATCTAATCATGGTATTGTTCATCAGACCTCTACTCCGTACACTCCGCAGCACAACGGTTTGGCTGAAAGAATGAATAGGACTCTGGTCGAACGAGCAAGGTGCATGTTATTCTATGCTGACCTAGAGAAGCGCTTGTGGGCTGAAGCTTTGGCAACTGCTGCATATGTTGTAAACCGTTCCCCAACTAGGGTATTGAAAGGTAAAACTCCATATGAGATATGGAGAGGAAAAAAACCCAATTTATCACACCTGAGAATATTTGGCTCTGACGCTATGGTCCATGTACCAAAAGAAAAACGCCAAAAGTGGGATAAAAAATCAATAAAGATGGTATTGGTGGGCTATTGTGAAAACTCCAAGGGATATCGTTTGATGGACCCTAAAACACATAAAATAATAAAAAGTAGGGATGTTGTTTTCATGGAGAATTACAAAGATAATATCAATATACAGTGTGAAATTAATGTTCCTGTTGAGGAGAGCCAGCCAACCAGTTCCAGCTCTGTTTCACCATTTAGTCAGAAGCCAGAGAGTACTGGTGTTACTCAGTTACAAGAAATATGCACTCGGGAGTCCTCACATGTAAAGTCAGGTAAAGGCTCAGATACACAAAATTATAGTGAAGACTCAAGTGACACTGATGCCGGAGAACTGGATGAAACTTACTATCCTTCCTCTTCAATGAGACAGGACTATAAGAGTAATATTTCGTTAAGACCATTGCAGTCCCGATTACGGAATACACAAAATAATGCACAGAATGACAAAAATAGTTTTTTGTGTTTGCTTACAGACACAACTGATCCACAGACTGTTGAGGAGGCTCTATTATCACCAAAATCAACAGAATGGAAAAAAGCCATGAATGAGGAATATAGTTCTTTGATGAAGAATAAAACGTGGAGTTTGACAGACCTCCCTCCAGGGAAGAAGGCTCTACCATGTAAATGGGTATTTAAAACAAAAACTGACCAGAGTGGAAATACAATCTGTTACAAGGCTAGACTTGTGATAAAAGGGTATGCACAGAAGAAGGGCATGGACTATGAGGAAACATACTCGCCAGTTGTAAGATACACAACAATTCGATATTTATTTGCTCTGGCAGCCAAATATGAACTAGAAATTGATCAAATGGATGCTGTATCGGCGTTTCTACAGGGAGAGATTGATAGAGATATTTACATGCAGCAGCCAGATCAATACAAACAAGGATCTCAAGTATGTATACTACATAAATCCATATATGGACTAAAACAGGCCAGCCGCTTGTGGAATATTAAATTAAATAATGTTCTACATGAACTGGGGATGCAACAATCTAAAACAGATCCTTGTGTCTATTGGAATGCAGAAAAGAACACATTTATAGCTGTCTGGGTAGATGATTTAATATTGTTTACTGCTCAACAGTCTATGAAAACTTTATTGAAAGAAAAATTGAAGCAACGCTTTGAAATGAAAGATCTTGGCCCCGCAAGTCAGTGTGTAGGTTTACATATCACCAGAGACAGAGACAAAGTAATGATAGACCAAGAAAAATATATAAATGAGATACTGGCAAGATTCAGAATGTCAGATTGTAAACCTGTAAAAACACCAATTGAAGTTGGTATGAAATTTAATGAAAACATAGAAGAAGAAAAATTAGCTGATAGTCCTTATCAACAAGCTATTGGCTCCTTACTCTATGTAGCTCAAGGTACACGACCTGATATATCCTTTGCAGTGAACACACTCAGCAGATATAACAAAAATCCAAAAGCTACGCATTGGTGTGCAGTGAAGAGAATCTTTAGATATCTACAGGGCACAAAAAATTTGAAATTAGTTTACACCAAAGATGGTAATGAGAACATCACAGGATATTGTGATGCTGATTGGGCGAGTGACGTGCATGATCGTAAGTCGTGCACGGGTTATATTTTTATGTTACAGGGAGGTGGTATTTCCTGGCGGTCACAGAAACAACAGACCGTCGCATTATCGACAGCTGAAGCTGAATATATGGCGATGTCTTCCGCGGCGCAAGAGGCGCTGTGGCTGCAACAACTGCACGATGAACTTGGCCAACAGCAGAGCAACCCACTTGTCATCTTTAGTGACAATCAAAGTGCGATAAAACTCTCCATCAGTGATTGTTATTTACCTAGATCTAAGCACATAGATATTCGGTATCATTTTTTAAAGGACCATGTCAATAACTTACAAATAAAGTTTTGCTATATAAAGGGTGAACAAATGGTTGCGGACATATTAACAAAGGGTACTGCTGCTGACAAACATTTATATTGTTTAAGAAAAATGGGATTGCGTTCCAAGGGAGAGTGTTGTTGAATATGGAACGCAACCATTTTTTTAGTTCCTTTTTTCTGAACGTACAGCGCTTCCTTCCTGCTGTCACTTCACTTGTTCTGTAACTGTAAAGTTGTACTGTAATAAAACCAAGTTTATGAAAGAATATATTTTATTTACCACATCTACGCAATTTTCCTTCAATAGGTACTCTAAGAATATATTACAAAAAATATCTGAAAACTACTCAATGAATACAAATAATAACGTGCTGTTGATGCAACATACTAATAGATTTTTTAAACAACCAAATGATGTGTTAATAATTCTGGAATAAATATCTGTGGATTATCGTGATAATTAGATTTGGATTGTTACACATGTATTTAATTTTACTTCTAATGTTATCGAAATCAATAACAGCTTTGATTTCTCACTATTATTTATTCCTATTTAGAGAATTGGTTACAGCTTATCCAAAATCAAACATTGTGTCTATTTTGTAGTAAAATATTGTCTCAATTGTATTTCACTTCAACATGTCTGCTCTTCAGCGTTTACGCTTTGAGTATATGCTACCATAATAGATCCCTGCTAACGTACTACTAAAAATCTGTAAGTCCCACCTACCATCAAAGAAAAGCTTACGTTTGAATGTTGAGTAGAATATTGGTGTCCCTTTTGCAATTATTAATAATATTAAAATATGTATAACAAAATACTTATGTACCTATTTTCCTTTATCTGGCTTTTATAGCGCTAGTAATATAGTAACCTAATGTAACCGCATTTTTAATTACATTGTCATGCATTGTGTCGGTTTGTGTCGGAATACATTTCAAAGGGGTAGAAGTCGTAAAAGCTAAGATTTTAGGCTTTATTATTGTATTTCTAATCGATAACATTGCTCGTGATTGCCGAAAAATAAGTCCGATTGAAATATTACAACATCAAATCATGTACATGAATAGGTCGAACATTTCACTATACTATTTCCATTTCTTTATTTTCTCGATGACAGTTCTAATTTGATAGTTGTAGCGTTGTGACCAAATAAGTAATGATATCGATCGCATATATCGTGCCACTGACGATTCATCAGATTTTGATTAAAATAAATAAATAAAGATTATCTGTCATTATAATTATTTCGTTTCATTGTCGAGACACATGTCCCGAGGTGGAGCTAAATCAAGTAAAGATACCGCAGTGAAATACCGTCCGATATTTAGGAATTTACCAAGACAGACGACTAACTTGGATCAAACATATTATTACGAAAAGAAAAGCCCTGGGCCAATAAGTGAAAGAGATGTATTGGCTTATAAATCCAAAGTTCCAACGATCACTAGAAAATAAGCTTCTACTGTACTTAAACCAATGTGGACATACGGATTGCAACTCTGGGATATATAGCTTCAAACTCGAATCTCGAAATACTGCAACGATTCCAATCCAAAACGCTGCGCATGATTACCAATGCATGGAGCATTACACATTGCACATTAAAAACTATAAAGAAGAAAATAGTCGATTCACTTCAAACTTATCACAAGCGTATGCAAAACCATCTAAACGAACTTGCAAGGAACCTAATGGAAACGAAACCTAGTACAACTTTCAAAAGACTAAGGGGACGAGCGCCACAATATCTAATAGAAACTTAGATATTACTACATATTTGGACAGATCAATGGATTTTGCTCCAAGCACGTCCTAATGCTATTTCTACGTCTAGCTGAATGCCGTATAGACATTTGCAAGATAAATAGATTTTAAAAAAATTTGGGTAAATATATTATATAACAGGATTTAAAAAAGTCATGTTAACGAACATGGAACTATATTCATGTAACTGTAACAGATGATACCGGTAAACATAGCTTTTATTTTCCCAACATATAATAATGTACCGGACATGTTACGTAATAAGGAATCGAAACCATTTTTTACGACGTAACATTTTTGTTTTGAATCAGATTACATTGTCATGAAATGTTTGTTTTTGGACTTAAAACAAATTTTTAGTTTTTATTGTATTTTAAATTTCTGACATGATTTTTTTCTTTACGCATTTGAAAAATAATATTTTATATATGACTTGGCATTACACAAAATTATCATAGAATTAATCGCCAAAATTGTACTATAAAAAAATTACTGCGATAAACTAATTTGAAGAGTACAATATTTGTGGTAGATTTATTCTATAGGCGTGGCTTTTGTACTGTGTATTGCTTGTTACCCATTCCAGAATTTTACGACGTTGCGCACTGCAGTACACCTTGCGCATAAAATTATATATGAACGTGTAACGGGGGCTTATATCTGTGACGGCACTTCTAGAAGGTTCACCGTGGTTACACAAAAAATTCAACAAGTTCCACACGAATAACTTTAGAACAAAGGAACTTGTTTTTCCCGAGGTCCTTCAGTTTGTTAACTTGAACGCGTTAAGTAAAATTGTCTTTGTTTTAACGCTTGAAAGAATACATTACCAGTTATTTAAGTATTTAAAGTCGAGATTAGTTCAATATAACATTTTCTTTACTTTCTAGTATTCTTCTAATATGTATAATTCTGTCTATTTTTTAGTTATTGATTAGTCAAGGTAATCTTTTCAAAAGTATAAATTTATGCTATAAAGAGATAAAGCGGCAAAGTAATTCGTTTAGAATATTTTTTAACTTTGGAATATGGACAAAGCCACTTATAATAGTGGCTTATAAAGTATTATTATAATTTATGAATAAGTTTTTAAAGCGACGGCATTTGTTTAAGGTTTTGTTGAAACACGTGAGTTAATATTATCAAGTGAAACCTCCAGTAATTGAACCTAATCAAAACCTTCACTGGCCAGCAGTGTTGGTACCTACTGAAGCCAACTTTAGTTGCTGAGCTTAGTTTACCGCTCGTACAACTTTAGCTACGACTTGATTATGTGCGGTGACTTTGATTGGCTGTTTAGTTGTTTCACAAAATTAATACCGTAGGTAGCAGGAAAGTGATTATTGATCTATAATAGTTTTCACTAACAACCCCATCCACATTGTAGATACATAAAATTATTTATACTATTTTTTTTTGTAATTGGGTTCACGTTTATGTTACTTTTTTTTTGCCGTTTGTTAGTTTTGCTGGCTGGCAAGATACGACAATTGTGTCCGACTTACACTATCCATAGTGGTATGATTAGGCGTGCGCGTTCTGAGATCACCCGGTGTATATCCAGTAATCAAGTGAGGTTATGGGGTACAAGTACCCGACTAGGTTGTGGCCCATGGTGATAAATCCGTCGCAATGGCTCTTTTTTCTTTGTCTCGTTCAGGATCAGCCAGTGTATACCAACCTTGCCGAGAAGCTTGCCGACTGGGATGACAGCGACGAGCCGATTCCACAATGGTCGTCATTATTTTTGAATTGTACTGTACTTACAGTGCCTTCACTTGCCGTGTTAGAATTAAAAAAAAGGTTTTTACTCTTCCAAAAAGACTGATTATTTTTATCTTAGTGTTCTTTTGTAGCATTAAAAATTCCCTATGACAATAATATAAAAGATTTACACTAGTTCTAACGGTTTATGATATAACACTGCGGCAACTTAAGGCTAGGTGCGTTCTCTAGGTGTGGAGCCCTTGAGTCTAACAGCCGCTCACGCGCTATAAGTGACACTGCATTTCCAATCACTAGCTACCAACAGACACCATTACACCGCACTCCATACTCGTGCACACCACACAGGTACATAGGTTCTGTAAGAGGCGTTTTTTCCCCGGTTTTTTTTTTACTAGTCCCACTTAGATAAAAACCGACAGATCACTAAATATATATACACGTTCCTTCCTTCCTCCCTGGAGGCAGAAACATATTAATAGTATATGTATAAGTTAGTTTAGCTCGAATTTCTACGGATAGGGAATTAGCTAGTTCACGATTTAATTGCAATTATGGCAACAGTCTAAGCCGAGTGTCGGCCACTTTAGCACCCTTGAGCATGTTGCTAAGTGCTTTAAGTGCTCGCCCCCGAGCCACGGTGAAGATGTAAAAGTCTTCTGAGGCTCCAGGGGCCTTATAACTAACAGCACAATTAGTTCTAAAAAAAAAACAATAATACAAATCAACCATTTTAACATTTTATGTACTTCAATATGGGAATTAGAAAATTAGATGTATCCTCTAAACGATGACATAAATAAAGCTTACATTTTAGGAGGATAACTAAAAACTATATTCCAAAATTCTTATTATGAAAAAAAAAAACACCAATAATGTAAAAGAATTCATTGGAAAACACTAAGGTTTATATTAATTACTAGATGTGTCCGCGACTGTCTCCGTGTGGTATATTTCGTATACGAAAAACTAAAAAATAACGTTAAAATCTATTTAAGGGCATTTGAAATTAATAATAAATGCCCAGCCTTAAATTATTAACATAAGTGCTTACAAAAAACATGTTTATGTGAGACAATAGATATCAAATCAATTTCATGATAATTTAAGCCAATAAGTATATATTTTAAATATATTACAAAATTACATACACATACGTTTTTTTAAATGTATATAACCAAAACGCAATTTATAGGCCATAAAAATGTTCATACATGTAAAAATGTATCCTAAATGTACCTTCAGATTATAAGCTACAATCGTAACAATTTCATTAAATTCAATACAATAGTTTTTGCGTGATGGGCGTTTAAACATGCCGACAGACAGACAAAAACTTCAAAAACTATCGAAATATGTTCTGTCCATGATTCTAAAACCCCCCCTATTATTTTTCCTCAAATATCTTCAATGTACAGATTTTGACTCTTTTATTATAAGTATTACTCTTTTAATATAAGTAAAGATAAATAGATAGGTACACAAAGCGAAAAAAAATATTTTCACTTTATATTGCAACTTTTATCGGCAGTTATAAATATCAATCACGTAAAAATAACATAATCAGCACCCACCCCACCTCATCAGTTTCGTATTCTGTTTCTTTAGATTGACATTAATTTTAGAATCTCATATAATATTATTTCCATAGTGGGGTTACAGTTTTGTCAACTTCCCGGTCTTGTCGTACAATAACTTTATATGTTTAGCAAATCGATTATAAGTAAAAGTTGAAATGGTTCTATGAACTTACTGTTGTAAAAGTTTTACAATTACGACAACAAATGTTACAGTTGTTACAATTGAAAATACTCCATTTTTTATGGTGTTATATTAAATTAATTATATAACGGTGTGGTAGGCAATATTATTATCCTTTTATTTCCCGCAATAAATATGCCACTACTCCTCGGATTTCCGCACTGCGACGTAACGTAATATTAACATTTAACACAACAGTTGTCTGCTCTAAATCGTTTTTCACATTAATTTTCTTGCAGTGTACTACTGTATAGTCCTAAGTATTTAATTAATATTATTTATCATTGTATTTTTTAACTTTGTGAGTTACTATACAAATTAAAAATGTAATATAAGCTCAAGAGATTGTTTTTTGCTAGAACGCGCTCTAGAACTAACAGTCTGATATGAAATTTTTTATTTATATTATATAGCCTATTGATCGAAGAAAGTTATACACGATATATAACTTTACGCTACGACTTTAAGTAGCTAAATAGTAATACTGAACGTCAAGCAATCTGGAAAGCTATACAGTAAGCTATACAGTATAGCTATACAGTATAGCTATACAGCTAAGTACAGAAAGTCAGAACAACGATATCCTACACGCGGCATTGGCGGTGTCGATGGCGCAGTAGAAACTTTGGCCAATTTTAACACACATGAAACCGTGGGGCACTGCTTGAATATGTGTTCTATGTATATTAAGTCATGAATGAAAATAAGTTAAATATTAGAGTTTACTTTTTAAATTCCGATTTGTTTGTGTTTTTACGAGTCTGTTTCTCTGAAGACTATATAAAAGGACATGCCTCAGTTTATAGGTACAATAGTGGTAGGAAATATACATTACTGTTAAATTTTTTCACGTAGAGTAAGGTATATAAGCTCATTAGGTTTTTATTGTGTCACTGGGCGATACTAACTGCATCACTTAAGAATGGTCGTTTTCTTACTTCGTTAAGTAACTTTATCGTGGAGTCCTAAGCAGGTTTCTTTCAAGTTCGTAATTTGCGCGGACGTCCAACAATGTGGGTGCCCCTAACAAATCTCAGCAGACTGTTTACAAGAGCGGAGGACTTATTCGATTTACGTTTTATTCATTTCATTCGTTCTATAAGATGGTTCCCGCTTTATTATTGTTATTGTTTCCCTTTTGTTTACTGACTGATCCTTTAGGCACCAAGCGGAATGTACTTATAACAGAAATGAATATTATCTCTTTAATTGACCTAAGCAACATTTATGGTATTTAGAAATTCTTTATGAGATCGTTCAACTCAAAACTCTGCGGAGGTATTTGAGGAAACTAAGATAACACAATTGTTTTCTTCTTTATATTTTATTTACATACAACCTATTAAATTAATATACTGTTATTATTTTATTAATGTAAAAGTAAAATATACTGGTTTTGGGTAACGTAAAGGTTAAATACTAAACGGGGCTCGTGATTAGTTTGACCGGTCATTGTAATCGAAACCCCCTACTGTACCTTCAAGTTTGCCTTTAATCCTTATTTGATCCTTATATCTACTCTATGGAGTTTATTAACTCTGTTAAGAAGATATTAGGTTAGATGAACCAACCTACTTGCGTTGTTACTGATGCAGTCCTTATACATCAGCGGATGCTGATGCTGATTTTCGTTAAAATTGGGGAATATATACCCCTATAAATTTACTTCTAAAATTTCCCTATTTTCTTTGGTATTGAAATAAAAGGGATGTGATGGGAAATTCATAAATCAGCGGAAGCTGATGCTAATATAATTATTTTCTTAAATATTAGGGTATGAATTTACTTCTACAATTTCTAAATTTTTTGGTATAAAAATAAAATGTGTTTGAATGATTTTGTGGCCTTTGTTACCCAAAAAACTGATTTGAAGTACTTTCATATATCATTTGTCATGATTGATCAAAACACTCAAGCACCTGCCATAAGCCCCGCCAGCTTTTAGTCATGTCGCGACTGGAACATCAGCAAGTAATATTAGCATCGGTCAATGCGGATGCGGATGCTGAAGTTCGCAACAACTGTAATATGGATGTCGATATTAAAATTTTGTATTACGTTTGTACAGAAATGATGACGTGCCGGCTGAGTTCGAGAAGGCTGGGCGGTTCACGGGGTTCATTACAGGCCGGCGCCGCGTGCTCTGCTGCCAGTGAGCTTGATCTTTCCTCGCGTTCAAGACGAGCACAAAAAGCTAGGTATGTATAGGTAATAACATTTTCTATTATTCGATCATACAGTTTAAAAATTTCAGAAAGTATGCAATGACATTATACATTGTGGTAATGATGGCTCGGTGGTAGCGTATATGTATAAACACCGCGCCGATTAACCTGAGTACGAATTCCTACAATGAATCTGAGCTTTCGATGAAGGAAATACATCGTGATGAAACCAAGGCTTGGTGGTAGGGCTTTTTCAAATTCCCCGCTTGGCTAGCTACTACCCTCAAGTTGGAAATCTATTGCCAAACACTTATAGATGCTTTCTGGAAGCTGCACTTATAAGCAAGTTCTCCCACTAGTCCTAGCGTGTCACCATCTTGGGCCACATCGACACCTGAGTTTTAACTTTCATTTTTCATTTTTCTCAAAACATGCCAGTATTTCTACGGACATATTCTTTTAAAATAGGTTTCGAATAACTCCAATAAACAAGGAGTCTCTGTCAATATAACTTAAATAAAGAATTTCTGCAATAAAATAAAGATGCGACATTTTATTTTTGGGAACAAAATATACTCTATTTCATGTACACGCAAAGATTATTTACGTTTGTTCTGTGAGATGTCTTTATCAACTTTTGTTGTTAGGTGGTTCAAGTAACTCCGCCAATTCTTCATTCACAAGGGTTCTTGTACTAATGTAAAGGGCAGGCGCTAAATCCTATTTAACACGCAATTTGTAAAAGGTTGGGATTTAGCTATTATACCGTTATATTCGTAGCCTTTTACCAACATTTTTACATTTATTTGTAATAAATTAGTGACTTATAATGGTTGTACTAAAAATATAGAGGCTATCTACTTATTTCATTGCTAAATTTGATTTAGTTACATTTAGGAATTTTTTCTATATGACATTTAATACTTAATACTAACTACTACAAGCCTATCCATTTTATTAAGTTGTATTGCCTGATTTATTGTTAAACAAAGTCCTTTTAGTACAAGAAACAAAACCTAAAGATAATTAGTTATCTGTCTATAATAGTGCGGAGTTCTATCTATAATAGTTCGAGTTCAGATCTTAAACATGGTATATACACTTGGCTGTAAGCAGGAGTCCGAAAATCTTCAAGGCAGAAAACACATTATGTTTTATTAAATACAAGAATTAATTTATCAAGATGACGTAATCGCTTCCATAAAAATTTTGGGGTTTTAGCAGTTACTTTAAAAAATTGAGACCATTGTGTTCGCTTCTACGTTGTTTTCAACCAAAAATGACAAACCTCCTATAAAACGTTGTAAATGTTTATCAAGCCCTATTGATATGATGATCATTGATTTCTAGTCATGATCAGCTAAAGGATAATTTTTTAATATCTCGTACTAACGCTTTGTGTCCAATACAAAAATATTTTTAGCTAACGCTACAATATAAACCTGCATGTTGAGAAGTACTTAAGCTTCGTTATATTTATTGAAACAATATTTCTTTATGTTATGTAGTTAAATGTAGAGCGACATCTCCATTAAGGAACCGCGCCTGTGGAGTGCGATTCGAGGGTCTGTCTCTTGTTTCCTCAGGAACTCGAGAGCCCTTTCCTCGAGTGTCGCTTTAATCAAAAGTGTTGACTTGATGAGCTCAGCCATTACATGTATCTGAAAAGGCTAAAAAGGACAATGAGTGAAAATATTAAAAATATACAATATTTTTAATGAAAAACTAGCTTCCGATATGTATATGTTTCGGATTTCTATATGTTTTTAAACAGTTTTTTATATCTTTGTGAACATATTTATTGTATTTCTTGCTTCTTGCTAAAGTTTACCATTATAACGAGCGTTTAGTAGTCCACTGCTGGATATAGACATCTCACAAGATTCACCATTAGATCCGATCTCCGGGTTTTTCCCATTCAGTTATTTCCAGCAGTCTCCAGCAAGCCCATTTGGTTTTGCAAAACTAAAAACTACGTTTGCTAAAACGGGGTCTCCACTGATGACATCTTCTTCTCCATCGGCTGTTGGTTTTTTGACAGATGAGACTAGCCCATTAGCACTTTGAGCTCTGTCGATTAATTTGGTTCGTTGACCTACACTTTCATTAAGAATTTTATCTCTCAGAAAAACTCCTAATATAGCTTTTTCTGAGTGACTTTTAAGTTTTAGACCAGCTCTATCGGAAGTGTCTCCACCATGGTACCGTAGGTCATAAAAGGTAGGATACACTAGTGAAAGATACAGATTCTTTATTATATTATATATTTTGGTACTCTATTTAATAAAGAAAAAAATATATATGTTAGAACTCTCTACCACGTATTCTTCGTAAGAAATTAAATGCAGTTGTTGTGTACCAGATGTTCTTTAGTATTTAGGACTTTTATTTCACTTATTATAAGTAATCTGTGTTTGTATACATTCAGTAGAAAGGAACTCTATACAATTAACGAGTAATATTAATAGTTTTACTTTTTGGTTAAAATTGTGATTAACATATAATTATTTGGTGTTTTAAGAGAGTATCTCGCACTATGATATGTTATAAAAAATAAAGTAAATAAAAATCGTCCACATAACCATTTAGTACACTTTGAAGTTATGCTGTGTTGATGGCTTTGTGGTTATATTTAGCAACATACAACCTTTGAACGTTCGAAGAAAGTGGCTGGAAGGCTTAAATGAAGAAAAACGTTTTTTTTTGCTATAAGGAATTAATGAAATATCACATCATCTGTTAATTATAGAGCGTTTTATTATATACCATAATAATAAGCTTAGAACTAGTCAAGCTCAACTTTAGCCTCTTATACTCTTCCCATACAGCACATTTAACTTCACGTATGACTGCGCTCAAACGATAGGTTGGTATACATAATAAAATAAAATTGTTTTGTTTAATAACAATATTATTTACACATATAACACATTTTTACATCAACATAATATTTGTATGGCAAAATGCTTTTTCCCAAATATCGCTTTATAACCCGACGGTTATATGAGCAAGCGACCGCTGTCGATGACGTTTCAAGGGAACCGATCGCATTTTTGAACGGTTGATATCTCATTTTACGCTACGACAGCTCGGAAGCGGCTTTCACAGTCCCATTCCTACTATGGCGCATTGGAAAACCAATTTCTACCGGTAGCCAGTCGCGTGCTACTAAGTCGATTGGACTTCAAAAGATTTCTCCTTTTCGTATAGAAAACCGTATCGCCTTTTTTATTATCTCATGAAATTTTGTTTTCAATGTGATGTACGTACATTGAGTAAGTTATTCATCTGCAACTCGTAAAATATTACCTTACACGTTACACGCAAAATATTGAACATAAAGTTCAATATTTTGCAGTGATGTAAAAGACAAACCTTACCTAATATCAAGATTAAAATATAGGAAAAAAAATGTTAAAACCATAACGAGTAATTAGTATGCATGAAGGTTTTAGGGATATCAGCTATTTTATAATACGCGCATATAATAATTGAAGTATAGGTAACAGCTTATGAGATAATTATTTTATATAGATTTATGATTGCAAGTTTAAATTGAATTATCCTCATAAAGTAAATAATAAACACATATAATCATGTGTTGTTTTCATATATGTTGTTTTTGGTGTTTTATTCTTTACAATTTTTGTCTTGAAAAAGTTTATCCTGAAATTACATACTTTTTGTATACAATATGTTGTGCTGTTAGTTAATGTAACTTATTTTTATTGAATACTATGAAGTGAGCAATTCTTATATATATATATATATATATTATACATTCCAAGTTTACTTAGATAATTGTTGGCTCTTTTTTTATAAGATACCGAGGGCAACTCAGTCACCCAGATATTAGAGATTAATTCCTCTTAAAAATCCGTACATAATAATATTTACATACACCCTCTGGGTAATAATTGTTGAAAAAATATTTCAGCCATTCAATTTTAAAGGCTATTCACTCGATTGGAGTTGTGGTCTGTTGGATAAGTTAAAATATTTCAATGTAAAACAATTAATTTTATTTGGAAAGGTGATTTACAAATTGGTAGTTGTAATTTCAACAATTAAATTATACCAGTGGTCGCCCAGTACTCGAAATTCTACCGCAATTTATTAAATTTGAACATTAACCAATATTCGTAGCCAGGAGTCGAACCCGTTGATTTCGAAAAAAAAAACACACACTGTATTATTACACGATTCGATAGAGTATCTCGTTATCTCGTGACAAACTATTAGTATGACTAAACATAGATTATTATTAAGCTTTAAAAGAATCGACTGCATTTATTAACAGGTGATATTCTATTTTACGCTTTGACCTCGAGTGCTTGAAAGCGGCTTCCACAGTTCGCGATTCTTATAGATAGCAATGGAAAAAACCAATTTCTACCGGCAGCCGATCGTGTGCTTCTAAGTCGATTGGACTTCAGACGATTTCTCTCCTTCATGGGTAGTCTTGCATAAATAACTTTGAGGATTATTACTTGCTTATTCCCTTTTTTCTTACTTAAAAGTAGATTGTAAATAATCAGATAATATTTATAATACAGATATGGTTATAGCGATAAATGTATACAATTTTTTGGAATTAAACTTTACTATTAAATGTAACATGATTTGATAGTTTCAAGATTATAAATAATTTCGATTATTAAAAATTACCTATTTCATGACCATCATATTTAGTGTAAGCGTGGCATTCTTAACATATCCTAAAAAGTGTTAAAAATGTTAGAACAATAAAAATTCTATTTTAATATACGAATTAAAAAAAACGGATACATCTTAGTAGAGATTAATATTTTGGTTGGTTACATATTGCTATATCTCAACTCTGAAGTAACAATAGAAAATACGGCCTAACTCCTAGTCTGGTTCACAAGTTGAAAAAAAATGCCTGCGATAGCTTGCTTATTCGATCCGGAATGATTTCTAGAAAAACCGTTTTTCAGCACATATTGCAAATAATAACCATTTAAAGTGATTTAATTTTTTTGCGAATATTTTAAAACCTATAAACAATTAACAAATTTAAAAAATGATTCATAATGGCAAGGAAATTTCCAATAAAAAAGTACTACCTCCAGAAACTATCTCTATTATTTATAATTTTAATTTAACGCTGAAAACCGGCCTTTGCGCATCTATTTCGGGATACGGATGCGGCGTCTAAAGCGAGTACGTTGTATTTTTTTTCAAATTATTAAATATTAATTTAAACAATTATGGTGTATTATGAATACTTCAAAAAATATATTACGGTTAGAATATACCTTAAAGTGAATTTTAACAAGTTAGGTGATTGTTAAATAACAAAATTTTACCGGACCTAGGTTTTCATTAAAGGCAACAATATTTTTTTTAATAATTGTTCAAAAAAATTTCGCTTAGTGTAGGCTTTTTTGTATATCTACGTAATAAGTTCGTCATAAAAGTTTAATTTTTTTAATATTTTTAAGCTAATAAAAAATGATAAATCGAAGTAACGTTGTAAAGAAATATTTTTTATTATTTCTTATTATATCACCGTTTTTGTATTAAGGAAAGAATTAAGTTGAATTTTTTTCCCTTGGAATATGGTTCATTTTTTCTGCTGTTTTTTTTTTGTTATCTATTAAAACATTCTTTAATAGTTCACATAGAATTTAGTGAAATATTTAAATATTATAAAACTCTTTTTTTTTGTATCGAAAAATGAAGAACTATACTAAATAATAATATAATGACGCTGTTGCTTTTATTAGAATACTTTATCATTGCGATGAATGCTGATTAGGTTAATCTTTTTTATTCAGCTTTAACTAAAAAACACTCTCTTTTGATTTGTCGCGTTTTGGGATTAGCTGGTGTGTATCTAGCTGATCAGATGCTTGCAGGCGTGCTTGCGTTTACCATTAGGTACAGTGATATCATTTTGACGTGTTACTTATTATAAAAAAAAAAAAAAAACATTTTTAAATAATGTAATTAAAATATTTTTAGAAACTATAGTATTGTAATGTTATCTGTACTATATTATTATAACATTACAAACCGTAAGAGTTTTTTTGAACACACTAATTTCTAAAAAAACAGCAAAATAAAAAAATAAAAATTTGCTTTAATGGGCTATTTTATTGTGGAAGGTTATAGGCTATATAATTTCACTCTATGACCCTAAGGAGCACAGCAATAATTATGAACGTCAAGCAATCTGACAAACTGTAGATAGGTGTGGGAACAGAACAAATATAGGCTAAAGTACGGGAAGTGAGAACAACGGTAGGCTACATGGGTGCGTAAGCGGTGAGGCGTGTGTCGAATAAATTTAACAGGTAAAACCGTGGGATACAGCTAGTTAAAAATAAAGTGTTTTATAATAAGCAATGCTTGTTAAAGAGCTCTACACAATGATATATGTTTAGGTTAAAATTGTTGGGTGCTAGCGGGGAGGCGCCTCTGCTGGGCGGATGGCGCAGTACACCGCATACGCCTCACATGCCTGCCACGCCCGCACCACATCACTCACACAATCACCTAGCCCCGCCGCACTGCAATGGAGCTGACAGGTATTGTTACGTTAACGTTTCACTTCATTCTAAAGGACGATGGTGCTAAATATGGTAACATGCTAAGTCCAGAAAAGGCTGACTTTAAAGTACCGCTGCCGGAACATAACAATAAATAGTATCAACTTCAGAGTGGTGGATAGCAATACAATACCTAAATAATACCTATACCTTCCTTTAATAAATAGTTTCATCATGAAAATATAGGTTAAGCTATTTCAATCTATATCAATGTTTTTGTTTTATTAATAAATTACAGTAAATAATTAAAGTACGTATTAATTTATGTTAATTATATAAAGTCAAACAAATTTGTGTGCGACCATCCCATGTGAGAGACGTTGGCGGGGACGAGGTAGCATGACATTACGTCACTACAGTACGCTAAGGTAAACAGTATATTGTCTTGGGGGTGTTCTTGAAATAATTATTTAAAGCCGCTCGCTAGATAAACATGCACTAAGGCTGCTCTCTGACTGTATTTCTTGTGCTTTCTTTTCGCCAAATTATCTATTAGAAATTTTGTCAATTTTACTTGGGTTTTATTTCTAGTTTGAAAAGCGATTGTGAGGTAGTAAGTAGAGTACGTACTTTAAAAAAAAATATTTTGCTTAAAGTTTAATAATTCAAAAACAATTTAAGAATTTCGGAAGTAAGTACATAATATAATATTTCGTCATCTATACATATAAAATGATTTATCCTGAATAAATGACTGATGGATCAACGTACAGCCTAAACCGCTGATCGTAGAAACCTGAGACTTGGAGGGTGTGTTCTTTGTATGACGTAGGAATCCGATAAGAAAGGATTTTCCGAAATTCTACCCCTAAGGTGGTGAAAAAGGGGGGCAATGTTTGTATGGGACAACGTGCTTCCTTGGTACAGTCTACTTCAAATTTTGTATAAACCTTTTTTAACAGAATTGATGGATGACGTAATTCGTATTTTGTTAAAATTCATCCCCTGACGGGATTAAAAAGGGGTAGAAAGTTATTTTGGCGCTGATTTGCTTCGAAGTTGATATCAATACTCCTTAGTGCTTTTGATTTAAATTACATTTTATTTTGACAAATGTTTGAAAACTCAATCCGATTTTATTCAAAAAAGTTGAACTCACTAAAACACAATATAACACAACTTACCATTAAGCCTGTATCTCCGAAAGCTTAGGCAGAGGTGTACTACACCCACAGTTCGCCGAGTATGTTTTATAGGTCCCATGTAATAAGTGGCGAACTTAATACCATTCATCGGGCACAAAGCCGAACTCCGAGCTGTTACTGAAAATTTTCATAGAAAAACCCAATAACACATTGCTCGACCTGGGGAATCGAACCCAGGACCTCGCTCATAGCTGTCACGCTTACGACCACTAGGCTAGAGTCCGAAATTCGAAATGGTAAGGACTAGAATATTTTGGTTATAAATTATTCGAACCATTCCATAATAAAAAAAGTGTGTAAAAAATCTATACTAATACTAATAATATAATAAAGCGGAAAAGCTATTTCTTTGTTTGTTTATTTAAACAGGCTAATCTCTGGAACTACCAGTCGGATTTGAAATGTTTTTTTACAGGATAGCTAGGCTCACGAAGAGTAGTATAGGCTATATAAAATTAGGCTACAGTTTCTAGCTAGCCTTAAATATTGATTTTTTTGTTACGGAAGTCGGAAGTCGAAGCCCTCGCGACCTGCTTTAGCCGCATGCGCTGGCTTAATGGTTAATGATAAGTTCTACAAAAAAAAAATTGTTCGTTAATATATATAAAAAAAGTCAGCGATAGCACATATCTATCTCTTATGCATGAGCCACAATAAGTTATTTCGTATTTTTTTTTGTTGATGGTTAAAAATTAATTTATGAGCATTATTTTTAAGCAAGGTATATTAATCCTTACGTTCAAAAGTTACTTCATCATAAAGACAATTTATAATGAAGATAAACTTTGTCTATTACAGCATGTTATTTGCATGCATAGTTTGAGAGATAATACAAAATTAAAATAATTCAAAACTCGGTTCTGGTCTGTCTATAGTAGTTAGAGGCGCGAACGAGCCGTGCGATGGCGCGGTGTGACCATCTGGCCGCCCGATAAAAATATTGTCTTTATTGAAGTATTATAAATCATCAATCAGTGATTTCTTCTAAATTATATGCGATTGAAACCCTGGGGCACATCTAGTTAGTCATAAATTGCGTAATTTCGACTATGGTGTGCTGAAGTTTACCTAGATTTCGTTTCGGCCGTTTCTACGAAGACGTTATACGATTTACTTCAGCGTACCGTGACTTGTTCGCCTACATCACGCAATTGTACGCGCTTCCCTTCCCCGCTACATTACTCGCTTCCATTGTCGTCTATTGTACCTCGTCCCCGCCAACGTCTGTTGGAAACAAAGGACGGTCACGCACGAACTTGTATGACTATAATCGAAATCATCTAAAGCAATGATGGCTTAGTGGTAGCGTGGACGATTGATGTGAGTCCAAATCCCTACAATATCCCTGACCTTTCGGTAATGGAAAATATTGTGATGAAACAATAGCATGTTGGTGGGGCATTTTTTAATATCCGCCTGGCTAGCCACTTTTCTCAAGTTGAAAATATGTTACCAAGCACCTACCGTTGTGCTCCGGCAGCTCCACTTGACAGCCAGTTTTTCCTCCCACAAGGTTCAGCGTGTTACCATCTTGGACCACATCGTCATTTAACATAAAGTTTTTTTTTTAATGGCATGGCAAATTTACGGTACTGTGCCTTATTGTGCCTGATGGTAAGCACAGTACAATCCTTACGAAAACCACCGAGAGATCGAAATCCATCGACGTTCGCTGCTGTCATGCTGGCCTTCACTAATTTAACTGGATATACACAGGCTGATCCCAAAACGCGACACGCAAAAGCGAGTCACTATGTCGCGCTTTTCACCACATGCATGGTGGTCGCGACCCAGTCGGGTAAAACAACCCTATCGCTATTTCTTCGTTCGTTGCTCAGCAGGGCGCAACACGTGCAGGTGAGGTTGGCTTGGGCTTCTCAGTGCTGAAGATGTAATACGACAACCCTTATTACACCTTAAGAGAGATTGGACACAAACTCTAAGCTTTTAATAAATAACATTTATTTGTATCTTTGTAGTGTCAAAATGAGAGATTTTTGCTAAATGCATGTAAAATTATATACAGTACTTATAACAAAACACTATTTTTTAAAATCTTTGTCTGTCTCTCTGTTTGCTTCGGGTAATCTCTGAAATGGTGGGACAGATTTTGATGGGACTCTCACTGGCAGATAGCTGATGTTATAAGAAGTAACTTAGGCTACTTTTGTTGTAGAAAAAAAACTAGGGTTCTGCACAAATAAAAAAAATTGATGATGGTGAATCAATTCGTGCGCTTAAATTGCTTACGTTAAGTAAGTAAGTTGAATATGAGATATATCAAATTAATGTAGTACATAATTGTAGATATTAATGAGACCTACAGAAAGGTCAGCGAGAGTACATGTCTATTTTCTAAAGATCCATCACAATAAGCATAAAAATAAAAATAACCGAGAACAGGGGGGGGGGGGGTAGCACTATGTGCGCGTGTGCCCGTTTGACGGCATACTGTAGTCCACGAGCGCAGCCGCGGGCACAGCTAGTAACGCATAAAATAAACACACCTTATTGGCTTGCTATGTATAGATATGAAATTGTAATGCATTCAACCAGACATAAGTTATATACAAATTAAGGTGAGCATGATTCAAACAAATAAAGATAGATTTTATATTAAGTTTATTTTAATACATGTATAATTTTATGTTGATATTGTAAGTAGTTTTGAAGTTCATATTTAACTATTCTTGTAAGAGAAAATATCCAATATAATTATACGAAAGTAACAAACAAATGCTTAAACTTTATTTCTTTGTACCTATTTCATTATTAAGTCACATATTTCATTATCACATAGGGAGAGTAAATAATGTCTGGATAAAATTCTGTGAAAGTTTTCTTCATTTTATTTGTTTCTCAGAAAATTGTCGGTGCAATGTTGATAGTATTGTATCAAGTTCTCATTATTGTTGTTCGGTTTTTTGTTTTTGTCGTAAATGTTGCTCGAAACAAAGCGCGCAGTTACTTAATAGAGCCTTCGATGAATAAATTCTGGCACAATGATTGGTAGCACCTGTCGGGTGTGTTTGTTCGAAGAAAATTTTCCTTTTATTGTTTATTATATTGTATTGTTTGAACATCAACTAAAATATAAATTACTAGCTGGTACCCGCGACTTCATCTGCGTATTATTGGATATAAAAAGTCTTAACTCGGAATACGACAAAGCAAAAGTAAATCATAGATGGGTTTATATCACTATGTGTATGGTGCTCGCAATCACTAGCACCCCGCTATATTACTGCCATTGCTATATAATCTAAAAGGTGATGTTATAATGATAATATAAATCATTGTTAGGTACTCGGACAAGTTAATTGAAATTAAAACAAAAAAAAAATTTTAGGTTTTGCATCACTGTTAACTAGTGATAACAGTCTTCTAAGAATTATTAGGGGTAATTAAAAATGTGTTTTTTTAATTAATATGAAAGGAAAATTTTGTAAAATGTTATTGAAATAAAGAGAATGCAAAGAAAATATTGAAATATAAATAATCCATGACGAAATAAATTTGGGTGTGGGTTCAGACGCGGTAGAAAAGAAACTTCTCTCTTTCTTTTCCTCTCTTTGTATATATTATACATTATACGACTAAGGATAAGGAAACTATATAGAAACGCATTCTATCTCATTGTCTCACAGCGTAAAACCTATATAAACATTTATAGCTATCTTTTTTTCGTTACACATTTTCGTTTCATAAAATCTAATTCACTCGTACCAAAAGTAGTTTTACTTCAATAAAATATATTATGGGATTTGTTTCGTTGACTTTTAGCTCATAGAGCTACAAGAATCATGTCTTATTTGTTATTCCATCACGCAAAAACGGCTAAACGAATTTGAGCGAAATTTGACACATAGATAGTTTATAACCTGAATTAACACCACAGGTATCACTAGCATTTTGCCGACCTTGAACTCCCTACGCAAGAAGGTCTGGAAACTCTTTACTCACCGTTGTAACACATTTGTACTTTGAAGAATAGATAAATATCTTACTGACGTGTTACTTGCTTAATTGTGTTTATATAATTATACTCTTAAATATGTTGCCTTCAAATATGAAGAATGTTGTCCACTTGGTACTAACGTACTTCACGAAAGTCTCCATTCTTATAAGAAATGAACTGAATTCTTTTTTTTTGTTGAAGTTAATAAAGTATTTATTAATTAGACCGTCATTATTTATTTAAAATATTACTTACTATAGCTGGCCCGGCAGACGTTGTTCTGCTCTTTCTAGTAATTAATGGCTCGACCATAGCGTCGTCTATCGGAGCTTAACGTACCTATAAATCATCGTTTCGATAAAACAAAATATATATTATGTAAATATGAGCTCAAACGGTCGTGTCATTTTCGAGTTTTTGCGAGACTATCTCACGGCAAATAATTTTTTACATACAGAGATTAATTCATAGTTATTTAATGTTTCATATTTTCCTGGATACTAGAATACGATAATTGACAACCAGGTGTAACACCAGCCATAGTGGCCCATTTGCGAGTCGTATTTCGGGATTATCCTGTGTATATTCAGTACCTAATCAAGCGGACGCGCCGCCGCCGCAATACTGTGTACACAGGTCGTCACCGCGCCGCCGCTGCCGCAAAATTTTCCATATCATATACATTTTTAGAAATTGCGTTGTGTTAGCGGCGCGGACGCGGTACGGCGGCAGCCCGTGTTCCCAGCATTGCGGCGCCGTCTACACAAGCCCTAAGGGTTGTGTGCCTTACCAGTTTGCAACCACTATGCACATGGTGCTAATCCCGTCACAGTAATTGTTCTCGCTGCTCAGAGGCTTGCAGGCTGGCATGACAGCGTCGACCAGCGCTGGGTAGCCGATCTTTCGGTGATCGTCGTTCTTTTGGATTGTACTGTACTAGCATTCAGGCTTGCGGGCCGTTACTTTGCCGAGCTAATATAAAAAATAGTTAATAAAAAAAAGTAAACAGTTAAGATCCTGAGACGAAATCAGTAACTAAGCAACTAAGTTAGATTTACCAAAACTTAGTTACAAAAATGTAAAAACATAAAAAAGATTTAACAATTAAAATCATGAAGCTTTTTCTAGGTAGATATCTGATATTATACATTTATTTTCAACGGCGCCCAAAAATAGGTTGTTTGAATATATTTTTTAAATTGGACGCAGATGAAAAAGTGAACAGGGTTTGTGAGGGTAAATAAAAAAGGCGAAAGTGTGCTCGCAATCCTTGATACTTCTCTATTTCAACACATCCCGTAGAATAAGTATTTTATATTTACCATTTATGTAGTTACCTATATTATACGTAAGTACCTAATTGAAATAAATTATACATTTAGCTAAGTTAGAATAAATAAACAAAACAGTTTAATTATTTGGTGTGTAATAGCACACACGGTTATTTGATTCATCACTATAACTAAATTATATACTAGCTGTGCCCACGACTTCGTCCACGTGGTGTATTTCAACCTCACCTCTCAATCTCACCACACGGTATTTGTCCCGTATAAGCTTTGATAATTCCCAACTAAAATCATTTTAAATGTTAACCGATATCATAGTTTAACAATCATACCGATATTATCTAAAAGACAAAGACTGACTGCTATGCTCGAGATCCAGCTCGAGCAAAGTGTTATTGAGGTTTTCTATTAAATTCTCAGTAGCAGCTCGGAGTTTGGTTTTGTATCTGATTAATGGCTTGCCTCCTATTACATGGTAGTTAAAAACATACCCGAAGTACTGTGGGTGTACACTAGTATAATATCTACACCTTTGCCTAAACCCTTTCAAATGAATTGAATTCTGGAAATTTTTTCATTAATTTTCGTTGAATTCCATAAAACCTATGTACACGTCCAAACATTAAGAAGTGGTCAGCAATAAAGATAAAAAGGTTTTTTTATTCATTAATTTTTTTTATTAAATAAAGTTACAAATGTAGAACCCTAATAGAGAGCGTGACCTCCTCTTGCCAAACTTAAGGTTTAAATCCTTCTGGGCATACTTTCCACGATATTTTTAATAACGGTTTGAGAAATACGTTACCTCTCTTCTGCCATGACTATTTTTAGCTCCCTGATGTTTTGTGAAGCAGGTTGCACTGATCTTACCCATTTCTTTGGAACATTCCAGACATGCTCAATTGGTTTGAGGTCAGGACTTCGAGCTGGCCAATCTAAACGACGGATCCCAACTTCTTGCATGCATGTGCGCTAGAACGGTGAGGGCGAGCATTGCCTCCCATAACAATGGAATCTTGTTCAAGAGCAGTCAATGCGGACTTTGCATGTGGAATTAGGACCCGTTATATACCGGTGTTCATTTAATGTTCCAGTTTCTATGACAACTAACTCCGTGCACTCCGTCGAATTAATTGCTGCCCAAAACATAACGGAGCCTCTGCCATATGGACTGATTTCTTCGAAACACACTTGCGCATGGCGCTCCCGTAGTCTTTGCAGCATTCGTCGGCGTTGGTCCTCTCTACACAAAGAGATTCTAGCTTCATCAGAAAACAATACTTTGTTCCAGTCCTCCACAGTTCACGAAGCATATTTTCGCACAAACTGAAGTCGAGCAACAAGGTGCTCACGGAGTAATGTAGGGCCTCGGGCCAAGCGGTAACTGCTGATATTGACAGCCAAAAGTCTCCGCCTGACCGTTCATAAGCTAATTTCTATTCGTCTTACTTCTTCAAGGCTCTTCTTTAGGTACACACTTGACGCTTTACGATTCCACAACACCAAAAGACCAAAAAGCGGCCATCTCGATGTTATGTGCATCGTTTTCTTCACGAACCTAGTCTTTTTTGACCGAATCGATCTCTTGATACCTCTGGACACTTGAATGCAATATATATATCATACATATGTCCAAACGTGTAAAAATTCATCCTAAACGTACCTTCAGAGTATAAGCTACAATCATACCAACCATTAAATTATGTCCATTAGTTTTTGCGTAATTGGCGTTCAAATACACCGATAGACAGATAGTAAGAATTTTTTTTTTCAAATATCTTCAATGTACAGATTTCGACTCTTTTCTAAGTATAGACTATATATTTCAATTATATACTAATCGCATGATCAAATAGTAAACACTAAGTCCATCCTGATAAATAATTGTTGTTTACAAAGTTCATGCGTCCAAGATAACGTATCTGACATTACTGGAATCGCAATCGTGATGCTGCCCGCGTACAGTATAATATTGGGAATATCCGAAGGTTTAATTGGATATACATCCCCTCGATACCTCGTTACGGCCCTCAGGTGGTAAGCGTGATATTCAATTATACTCCAGTCGGGATACCATAAATGTATATAGCGAAATCAGAGTGAACCGTGAACCTATACAACTGGGTAGCAGGAAACATTAAGCTAATGTAATCATATCTGCTTATTTTATGTGCAGTCAATTATACATACATTTATTTCTTGTTGACTTGTCAAAGAAAGTTTTCCTTTGTAGAAAATCAATAATTTTCATTTTCGAAGTGTCGATTTATCTTCTGTATATATATTAAAATGGGTCAGTGGGAGGAACTCTGAAACTATAAGAGAAAGAGGAATATACGCTAAAACCATGACAACAATTTTAAAGATAAGAAAAACTGCATTAATGGATTTTCAAAAAAACTTATACACTAGTTGGGAATCGAACCTAATCATTTTGAGAAAAAAAGTATATTATTTTATTATGAGAATTGATGATGTAGCTAGGAAACCTTCAACTAAAATATAAAGAAAATCATGAATTTAATTATTGTGTTTTGAAATGTTTACAATAACAGCCATTTTCTTGGATACATTAGTAAGGTAACGTAAGGTAACGGTTACGTAAACGGCTTTGTGTGTTTTGTAGTTTCAAAGGGCATTTTTTTAAATTGTCTTTATAGACGCTGTTAGACGTTTAAAGGGTTCGTGGCTGGTTTTGTAAACATTCAGTTTCAACGAAACCGCACAAGAAATAATCTTGTGAAGTTAAATCTGGTGACTCTATTTGTATTAATTGATTTTTTTACAAGTTATCTAAGTCCATTTTGATTAGGCCATTGCGTGTCGGTGCTCCATCTCGTTGTAAATACACTCAGATAAAGTTTTCAACCAATATTTCACGTAGGAACTGTAATAGGTCTTCTAATATTTTGATGTACATGTTGTTCAAACTTCCATCATAAATTTTTATACAACAAAACATTAATATGCAGAAGTCTAACTCAGTAGTTAAATGAAATGTAATTTGAGGTCGTCTTTACTGCAATAGACACAATTCATCTTCTTAAATAATAACTTCCAACAAAAATGGATTCTTATAAACTGAGTTCGCCAGATTAAACAACTCTTGATTATATTTTGTGGGGTGGGTTACCATAAACATGAAGTATCAAAACCAGCTACGATACCTTTGAAGGTCTAATAACATACATAGAGATCATTTTAAAGCAAATTCACCACTTGAAAGCACAATATTCGGTAACAAGATCGTTACCTAAAAAAGTTAATTACTATTATATCCAAGAAAATGGCTGTTATTGTGAACATTTCAAAAGAAAACAATTAAATTCAGCATTTAAAAAAAATTTAAACACAGATTTCCTAGCTACATTTATTCGTTACAACCTACGCTATGAATCTATACAAATATTTTAAAGCTGAAGAGTTTGTTTGTTTAGTTGAACACGTGTTGGATAGACCATTTATTGAGGAAGGCTATATAAGCTATATAACATCACGCTATGACCAATACGAGCGGAGTATCAATGAAAAATGTTGGAAAAACGGACAAATTTTATTTCTTTTGAGTGATCCCATTGCGTTCGCTGCGTAAATGGTTAAAATTACGCAACAATCGTGTGTAATGGAATTGTTTCTTTTAAAAAGTACTAAAAAAAGTCCGCGATAGCATATGACTATCTTTTAAGGTTTACTCAATATAACATTTTAAGGTAATAAAATTTGTTCTAAAATAATGAATTATTTGCGAAGGTGTTTTTATATACGTGATATTAATCCTTATCGAAATAAATACGTTATTCATGACAAGTATTTAATTTACAACAAAATTGCCCTTTACAGTATTTGATTTTAATGAATATCTTAGGAGATATCAGTTTTAAAATAACTCGGCAGTAAAATAATGATCAAGTACCGCGAGCTCATTTTTATTATGCAGAATAATGTGGGAGACGGGCGTTACATATAATACAGTGCCTACGACCCACTCTCTCTCTCTCTCTTTCTTACATGATGCAGACGAAGTTGCGCGGTTCAGCTATTTATCGAAATAAAATGACAATTTTTTTTTCTTAAAAATATTACATTGGATTCCTGACTATAATATATAAATTCCGTATTTTAAAAAAATCCGTATCCGTAAATTCCATATTTTTTAAATCTATAAAAGCACTTTTTCTTGTCTTGAAAATCGATGTCATGGTTCTTTCGATGATATTTCTCTATTTCATATAGTTCCAACACCACTGACTCATTTAAATGTTACCTCCTATACCTATTTAATTATACAAGAATTGCAAGATTAGATAGATAGATATATAATTGACGTTGTGACGTATGCTTGTTACATTGTGTCAATATAATATGACAGCATCGTGCATGTACAACCGACAATAGTAATAATGTAAAGGTATTAAATGTGATAAATAGATTTCTGAGGTCTTCGTTACCCAGGTTGAATGGTTCGAAGGCTCGAATAAAGTCTATTGTAACGCACAAAATAATGACCGCTCACGCCACGTTAATTTGGTTTCGTTTCAGCTCGCCGAGATATAACAAGGCCCTAATCAATCAAATTTAATAATAAGAATGATGCTTACTCATGTTTTAACTATAATGTATCCGCATTTTTATGAGAATAGCTACATTGTTAACTGAAATCAATGCATCTAGGTTGATACTATTTTACTTAGGATGTCTTATAATTCAGTAAGCCTCATGACGGGATAGTGTATGAGGGCTGACAAAAGAATTAAGGACATGCAAAAAAAAATCATTCAAGCAATAATGGCTAAGTTGTAGCGTGTACACCGCGTCGATCGACGTGAGTTCGAAATCCTTACAATGCGCCTGGGCTTTCGGTGAATGGTAGTAGTGCATTTTGTAATACCCGCTTGGTTAGCTTAGCTACCATACACAAGTTCAAGATCCTATCACCAAACATCTATAGGTATGTTGCGGTAACTGTACTTGAGAATTAGTACCTCCGCTAGGCTTAAGCGTTTCACCGTTTTAGCCATATCGTCGCTTAAACGTCAGGTGAGATTGTGACAATAAATAATAACACATAAGCTATAAAGAATAAAATTCAATAAAAAAATTTGGGTTATAAGTCATTGTCTGTGCTCTGTGTCTTACAAAAAAAGAATGTAAAAAACATTATCTAAATACAAAGTTTCATCCAAATAATAGTTGGAACCGTTTCCAAGAAACCAATTACACACATATATATATATTTATTATTGTGTATATATATATACACAAGAATTGCTCACTTAATATAATAAGATATACTATATAAATTCTGATAAACAATAAAATTAATGTAATTATATTTTATTTGCTCATAAAATTCGATATAATGATAACTCTTATATTGTTACTCCCGTTAATATGCAGCCAAGACGTTACAAAACACAATATTTTTTTTATTATGTATAATATTAAATGTGGTTGTAAATTGTAAACCGTGAACAGGCGTAGATATAATAATATAATGTCTTTCACAGTGTTAGCAGAATGGGCCTTCGCAGGCGATCTACGTACACGAGTGGGCGACTGCGCTCCGGGCCGCACTGGTCATTTGTGTTTGACCCTGCTGGCCGACTCTGCTACTACTGGTCAATGGTCGTTTCACTTGCCTTCCTCTACAACCTTTGGGTTATAGTCTACAGGTTCGCTTTCCAAGAGATTAATGGTAAGTCATTGTTAATTAAAATAGTACATTAATTAATAACAAAATCCATTATTGAAATTATCCAAAACTATCCGATATCGATATATCTATAACCGAGACCGATTAAATATTCTTAAGATATTTATATCAACATTCAAAATTTCGTATCTGTAAGATCCTTGCATATAACATACTCGAACGAAATATTGATTTAAAAAAAATGTTCATAAGTATCTTTTTATTAAATTTTATTTTATTCTCTGTCATGTATTTCTATAAATGATACAATGAGTAATCGTAAATGCCCGCCTGGCTAGCCTCAACACCCTCAAGTTGGAAATCTGCTGCCAAACACCAATATCTGTGTTCCGGCAACTGCACTTGAGAGACAGTCTTCCACTAGGCTGAGCGTGTTACCATCTTGGGCTACATTGTCAGTTACGATCAGATGAGATTGTGGCCACAACGCTAAACCTATAACAATAAAAAACAACATTATGTGTAACTACAATGTAATTAGTAAAATTGTCTTTAATACTTTCGCTGACACGAGACAGTTAACTCGGAAAAGCTATCTAGGTAGTAATTTAATTCAAGGCGGATCGAGTTGGCGGAAACTATGCGCATTGCACTAAGCCGGTGCAGTCCAGTTCGTCGCTGCTCATCTAAGTTCCTATCTAAATAGAGACGTCTTTTGCATAATCTACAGAATTAAAATTGGATTTTTATCCGTTTAAGTACCTTTCGAATTCACCCGGGGATTAGAGTAGGAGTAAAATGCTATTGACATTTGTATTCGAATCTTGAGTGATAAATTTTGATATCGGAATTGTAAATGTCAAGTGTAAAAGCATTGTTTAAGTAATACTTAGAAGAAGTGGGTTTACAAAATATGTCTAAGAATTTTGTTTTCATTGAAAATGTTATATTTAAATAATGTAGGTGAGTGAAAAATTAATTATTTTAAAGCTATTTGTCATGTAGTGCATAAAGTATTGATTTTTTAATTTCATGTTTTCTTATAGTTTTTTTTTATTTATATTTTAAAAACACAGTTCAATTAGAGATTAACAATAATCTATAAACATAATATCTATAAATCCTACGGATATGTTATATCTACATACGTTATCTTAATATTCTATTTACTAAATCCTTCCCATAACTAATATTTATCTATTTATATACTACTATATATAACTAGTTGTACACGTGGCTCCGCTCGCATGAACTGTAGAATTATTGTTTATGAAATTATTGCGATATCTTTTTTTGTTATGGACCAAGTATGTAAAGAAAAAATTTATCAAAATCAATCTAATAGTTTTTGCGTGATACGAGCATTGCGGCAAATCTGTATCTTTTTATTTATTATAGATGAATATAACACTTCGGTAAAATGTACGGTAGAATTTTTAAAATTCGTAAAATGAGTTAAGTAAGGCTAAGTAAGTTATTTTTTATTTAAGTTTTTATCTGAAGGAACAAAAACGCTTCTTAAAAGTACAAGGCATATGTCACGCTAAGAAAAATATTAGCAGAACAAATGCCTATCATGAAAAATGACAAAATATGCAAATACCATTGTGTTATCGAAGGTGCAATTTATGTAGATTACACTCATGAAATAATTATAAACAACTAGCGATCCGATCCAGCTTGGCACGAGTGCAATTTACAAAATATATTAAAAGGCATGTTCGAATGATTTTAGAGTTTATCGCTATAATATTGGTAATAGTTAGCTATGAAAAATACGCTTAGTTCGCGGCGCGCAATTCATTGCCCATAGGGTAGGTCGCAGCGCGAGTGGCGACCGCGGCGTTCGCCGCGCGTGCTGGCCTACAGTTTCGATGCAAATAATTTCTTTGGTTGCGTGTATTTTATTTATTTATCATAAAAGGTTTTAATTTAAATGATATAGTGTGACAATTTTAATGTACATTAAATGCTCAAGTAAACTAACATCTATATATGAATAAAAATTATACTGAAATGGAGAAAATAGCTTCACAAATAACCTAAGGTTATTAATTTTTTATGTTGAAGATAAAATTGGTTACAGTGAGTCACCCTTAGGAGATAGAGATATAGGCATCCTGCAATGTTCTGTAAGCTTTTTGAAGAATTACAATTCTTTAGAATATAATTTTATTTTGATAATATGGTTGATATAAGGTTTATTCGGTTCGGCTTATTTATGTAAATTCGCTACTATATAAAAACTTAATTGGAATGCATTGTATATAAAAAACCTTCCGTAAAAAAATCTCTAATTAATAGTGAAATCCGTATAAATAATTATCCGTTGCGTTGTTTAGAAGAAGTAAGAGGACAACCAGACAGACGTGGACAGCGACTTTACTTTATACTATATATGATATTGATAAATCATTTTCTTTTATGCCTCGTTATTTATTTCTACTCTTTAATTAAGATGACTACTAAGTATGTAAAAGCAAAAAAGTTACATTTACATTACATTTTTAGTTTACATTTACAGGTCGCTCAAAAACATTTCAAGTACCCTACTTTAATACCTAATGAAAAATCGTTAGCGATCTCTATAAAATGAATCAACTAAAGATTGTCAGAATACCTATAATTTCAATCGTAGACTATAATTACATGAAGAGAAAAAACATGTTTTTAATTTTAAGGCATTTTTAAGAAAGTTTTCATCGAATTGATTTTGGTGAGCTCTGTTAAAACATGTTAAAGTAACATATATTCATGTGAGAAGTAAAAAAAAAATAATCGTATGAACGGTGACAGTAAGGCTGGAGAATAATCTTCGCTATTTTACAAAATTATTGTATGGGCACTAAAAACTTATTTTACCGTCGATCCGAACTCTACTTGTGACTTTGAATTTTCTAATAGTCAATTATTCTAATCACTACATCTAGAAAGTGATGTTATTTCATATTTTTTATAAATCCTTTAGTTGTACAAATAATTAATTTTATGTATATAGTAAGTAACATTTAAGTTATATTTAAATTATGTATATCATTAATACACATTCAAATACTGTTTAAATCAGTTTAAATCTTATAATTATTATTGAACCGGTATTAACTAGCTATATGAACAAGGCAATAACATGTAATTTCTTTTGTTTCAGGAGAAACGTTGATAGTGTGGTTCTGCCTTGATTACTTCTCGGATTTCCTTTACCTGGCGGACATACTGTTTCATTTCCGTACGGGTTACTTAGAAGATGGCGTGCTCCAAACGGATGCGGGAAAATTAAGAGCACATTACATGAACTCAACTTATTTTTATATAGATTGCCTGTGCTTGCTACCGCTGGACTTTCTTTATCTCTCTATCGGTTTCAACTCAATCTTACGTTCGTTCCGTCTCGTCAAAATTTATCGTTTCTGGGCATTCATGGACCGCACTGAGAGACATACGAACTATCCTAACTTGTTTAGATCAACAAGTTTAATTCATTATTTATTAGTGATATTCCATTGGAATGGGTGCTTGTACCATATAATATATAAAAATAATGGGTTCGGTAGTAAAAATTGGGTATACCATGACACGGAGACGGCTGATGTTGTGAAACAATACTTGCAAAGTTACTATTGGTGCACGTTGGCGCTTACGACGATTGGTGAGTCATAATTGTATTATTTATTCCTAGATTATTGTTTAAGATAAAATTTACTTTAATTTTAAAGGTGGTTATTTTTTCTTAGTGTTATAGTTTTCTAGTCAATATTATGCCACTTATTTAACTTGGAGATAGTAGGCAGTGACCCAATAATCTTGGTACAGATTTCGCTAAAAGTTGGTATTTTAAAAAAAACGGGCAAGCTTCAAGCAATTGGTACATCTACCATCCTTGATTTAACTTTGGATATAAATCTAGAAACAAATTGATGTTTCAACAAATATTTTTGATTGTTTGTGCATTTAAAATTGAATCTTACGAGTTATATCACAAAGCTAATTTCGTTACGTAGTATTTATTGATTATTGAAATATGAAAGGTTGTTTGTTTCATAACAGAGTTTCCCTTTTATATTAGTTACAAAATATGATTATAAATTCTGTCTTAAAACTCTACTAATCTAGCATACAAATTTTTATTCCCTTCACTTTCAAGTAGGGTGTGACTTTTACAACATGTTTCGCGTTTACGCAACATAATTTTGCTTCGTTCTCTTTCACTGTATCAAAACAAGACGTTTCTATGATTTATAGAAGCTATTGTTTAAATTAAATCATTTTGTATATAGTGATGAAAACACCGGTATGCTGTTTTGTCAGTTGATTTTTCAAGCTTTTGTTTAACTTGCCTTAGTAGTAAGGGTTAAATCTTGCAACTGAATTTTAGAAAAGTTATACCCAACCGACTGAGCTGAAATTTTGTATACACATTTAGTTTGGATGACAATGCATGGTTAGATAGGTGGCGTCATTATAAATCTAACATAGCGGACTCCCAAAGATGTCAAATCAGTTATTCTTTATGCACCCCCGTGATATGGGTATTAAATGAATAGGTATGATAAGAAGAATATGAAAAAAAAGAATTAATAGAAGAAAATTAAAAAAAAAAACAAGCTTTTATTCAATTATCATTAAATCTTGTATAATAGCACAAATTAAAAGGGAGACGGAGGAATTATTACTAAATTAATTAATTACGCGTTACAAACTTTTAAAATCATTGAAATATTGTATAAAAGTTTGTTTTTCAAAATTTTTTTTATTAATATTTTTTAGATTAATTTTTTACTCGTAGTGTTACTAGTCGTAGTTTAATTGTGTAAGTATATTGATTTACTTACAGCAAATGTTTTGCTGCTTGGGTTCAGTTTATCACATAATATGCCAGCTATTTTTGAGGTCAAAAATAAGTAAAGGTTTTTATTTTATGTCCAAAAATCAATTTGTTTGGGTCAATTTTAATATATTTAAAATGACAAAAAGCAGAACTATTCAAATACAATATAAAATATGGACGTGTAAAAATCATGACAATTGGCCAATACAATCATTTATTTTATAGTTATAGCAATGATGGCTCAGTGTTAGCATGACGGACACCGCTTAGATAGACGTGAGTTAGAATCTCTGTAACGTGCCTGGGCTTTTGGTGAAAACTTTTGAATAAACCTCAAGTTGAAAACCTGTTGCTAAGGACCTATATGTGTGTTCCGGCAGCTGCACTTGAGAGCCGGTCCTTGGGTCACATCGTCACTAAACATCAGATGAAGTTGTGGTCAAACCCTTAACCCATCTATACATAGTATAAAGTAAAGTCGCTTCCCGCTGTCTGTCCCTGTGTAAGTACGCTTTGATCTTTTAAACTACGCAATGGATTTTAATGCAGTTTTCACTACCAATTAGATAATTTTTTACGATAACTTTATATATACAATACATTCCTATGAAGTTTTTGAATAGTAGAGAAAATTCAATCATTTTCAATCAAGTCGTCAAACAATGATTTTCGCGAGCTTACATATTTTACGCTGGCTAAACCTTATGAGATACATCTAAAGAATTGTAGTTCTCCAAAAAGCCTACAGAAAAGGCAAGCTATGCGCACTTTTCGCCTATGAAGTTACCTAACATACCATCATATCTGTATCCCTGAAGTATTAAGCAGAGGTGTACACCCACAGTTCTCCGGGTATGTTTTAGGTCCCATGTAATAAGGGCGAGCCTATTGCCATTAATTGGGCAAAAATCCAAACTCCAAGCTGCTACTAAGAATTTCATAGCAAACCCCAATAACACTTTGCTCGACCTGCGAATCGAACCTAGGACCTCGAGAATAGCAGTCGCGTTTAGAACAACTAGTCTAATGAGGCAGCTAGGAAATATTAACTATAAATATTAAAGGAATCAACTCTTTATCACGCTTTTTCAAACATAAAATATATCATTTTGTAAATTGTACCCGCGCGAAGCCGCGGCGGGTCGCTAGTAAAGAATAAAAAAGCATACCAATTCATGACTATAAATCGAAAAATAATAAGAAGTATGAATATTTGGTACTACTTAGTTGTTTTTTTTTCTATATTTGTTTAAACTCATTGTGAAAAACGCCCTAAACCTTTCTCCTCTTTAAAATAAAGTACGCTAATCAGGAGATTATATTTTTATTTTTAACGGAAAATTAGATTTACCAACGTTTTAAGCTTACGCTTAAAGATTACAGGGATAAAATATACCTAAATTTTGTTTACGCTGTTTCCTTCCTTTCACGAAAAAAAAAGAAAAATGGAAAATTTTAATCAGTAAATTTATACATAAATGCTTATATATTATTTATGTCAACAGATCCATCAAGCCGGGCAATTTTATTTTCCACGAATGCCACTGCTTTCTTAAACGAATGTTATGTCGATATTAAACTAAAATGAATTACTTCGTGTCCATAACATTAACCTCGATTCTATATGGAATGCTAATCTACGACCTCTGTTTAACAGTAGAATTATCATTACTTTTCCACAGGGTTTCTGCATACCTTTCGGTTACTAAAAGACTCCTACAGTCCGATCTGGAGGTGCTCTTTTCACTCGGACAATCGGTTATCATAGCAGGCGACTTCAACAGTGGTCACACTATATATAAGAGTTCGACTGATTCCCAAAACGGGCGCATACTCAATCGGTTATGTAATGGGATGAACTTTAACGTCATAGCTCTCCTCGAACCTACCTATTTCCAAGATAACTGTAGTTCGAAAATGCTTGATGTGACCCTCTTCAAAGGTGTCGTACTTTGCTTACGACTTATCCAAGTCGTACATGATCTCGAATCCGATTACCGCCCGATCATCCTCCATCTCGGTCAACCATTTGACCCCAGTCCTCCTACCGTCAAAGTGGTCGACTACGCGAAGAGTAAGCGGTATTTTATTAACAGGTTGTCCCCATCTAGTTCGTTAGTCATCGCCGCTTTGTACACCCTGCGAATGTTGATCATGGTAAAGAATGCCGCGACACGCACACACGACTTCTATCCATCTAGGGAAAACTGCGTACGGTTACGCCTGCTCTAGAGAGCGGTCAAAGCCCGTTTAATCGAATACTAATGTCACAAATGGGATAACCTCGTAAAGGATCTCAAATCGTTCTATTACACCTGCTGGAAAGTCGTCCGATCCCTAAAAATAGATAACTCCACTCCAAGCCACTCCTCGAAAAGGGCCGCGGTCTCCCATCTGCATTCGACAGCATATACAAGGCGGAATGCCTCGCCGCAAGTCTGGAGAGCCAGTGTTTCCAAAACTATGACGATATAGACACCGCACATGTAAATGTAATTGAATCCTCGGTACAGGAACTGAGTTCGGTCTCCCTCGCTGATACTCTAACCCCAGTCACAACTGAGAAAAAAAATGTAACCATCGACCACTGCCATTTTCCAGCCACCTGGAATAAGGCCATAGTCACAGGTGTACACAAGTCTGGCAAGAAAGCATCGCTTCCCGATAGATATCGCCTGATCAGTCTCTTAGATACCATAGGGAAACTCTATGAGCGGCTCCTTCTGAACCGTCTCATCGTCCTGATTAACAACAAAAATCTATACACACTTGAGCTTCTCGGTTTTCACGCCAAATACTCTTGCACACAGCAAGTGCACTACCGCACGGAGTAAATCATTTTTAATTTTAGTGAATTATATAAACCGCGTCATACACTTGCGCTCTTTATCGACATTACTAAGGCCTTTAATAAGGTCTGGCACGCCGGACTAGTGCAATTCTCACCAACTAGAAGTCCCAGATAGGTTAGCTTACATTATCCGCGACTATCTCACCGACCGCACCTTCCGCTACCGGGTGGAAGATGACCTCTCCACACCCCACCCCATAAGCTCAGGTGTTCCGCAATGCTGAATTTTGGCGCCTTGTCTGTTCAGTCTGTACACCAGCGACATCACGTCTTCCCCCAACGTCCTAATAGGCTTATACGATGACGACACAGTCATCTACGCCACACTCAGGAATAGACGTCAACTCAGAGCCGGATCCAACGCTCCATAACCATTCTAGGGAGATGATTTCATAAATGGCGTATAGCTACCAACCTTGAAAAGAGTGCCGCGATTCTCTTTAATCCCGGACAACTACGAAAGACAGTTGAACCACTCTACCTTTTCGCTATCCCAATCCTCTGAGCCACCCAAACTAAATATCTGTCACCCTCAACAAATGATTTAACTTCAATGCACATGTCCGTATAGTCCGGAATAGGGTCACTATGGTCCTGGGCCGCTTGTATCCCTTGCTATGCTCGGCAAGCAAAATATCCCTGATATATAAGCTTACTCTTTATAAGGCATATATATAACACTAGCTGACCCGCGCAACTTCGTCTGCGTCATATAAGAGAGAGAGAGAGAGAGAGAGAAAGGATTAGAGAGAGTGGCTCGTAGGTAACGTATTATAAGTGACGCCCGCCTCCCACATCATTCTGCTTAATATATATGCGCTCGAGGTACTTGATCATTATTTTGCTGCTGAGTTATTTTAAAACTGTTATATATCCTGAAATATTCGTTTAAAGTAATTACTATAAAGGGAAATTTTGTACAAAATTAAATACTCGTGATGAATACCGTATTTAATTCGATAAGGATTAACACCATGTATATAAAAACATCTTCGCAAATAATTTATTATTTTAGAACAAATTTTATTACCATAAAAAAGGTTATATTGAGTAAACCTTAAAAGACATATTATGTCGCTTTTTTAGAATATTTTAAGAGAAACCATGCCCTGCCATGTCATGACCCATGCAGTCGCTGCATTCGCACATATGTCGAAATACAATTTTACCCTATTGAAAATAGTTCAAAACAGATTCTTACATCATTTAATCAATGCCTCATCGTTCTTTCGGAACGTAGACCTCCATCGAGATATGGAACTTTCTTCGATTGAATCGTACCTTATGTACCTTGCGAGATCATATTTAGACATCGCTTCGAACCACACGAACCCGTTGATGAGAGCCACCGCGACTTACTACACCCCAGTCCCCGATACCCCAAGGACAAAGCGCTTCCCGCGGAATATTTTTACCAACCCCGATGACGATATCGAGGCAACGGACGTGTACTCCATGACCGTCTCTAGAAATCAAGCGTGCTCGTGACCACGTCCGCGAAGCCGCGATTCCCTCCGCATGAGTGCGGGCGGTTAACTTCGCTCCCACACACTCGCCATGTCCACCCTCTCTTGCGGCAACTCAAGCTTAGGTCCGTTCCCTCGGTGTAGAGCCCTTGAGTCTAGCAGCCGCTCGCTCGATACAAGTGACACTGCACTTGCATTCTCTAGCAATTAACAGACACCATTACACTGCACCCTATATAATTAGTTAGTTCGAATTTCTACGGATAGGGAAGTTAGCCAGTTCGAGACTTAATTGCAACTACGGCAACAATGCAAGCCGAGGTTCGGCTACTTTGACACCCTTGAACATGTTAAACGAGTTTAAAACATGAAGTCATAACTTTTTTTAAAGTTTTTTTTTGGATTTTTTAAAATATTAAACTAATATCTTTCTATTACCTTTACTTTTATTATTTTATTTTTTAACGTAGGACAATTTTCAGTAAAGATTACCTGAATACTTTATATGTTAAAAATAATACAAAAGTGTATTTTTTATACAACTAAGGTGGCACCGATGGCTTGTAACACCGTAGATATTACTAACGCATTGCCGACTTTGAACCCGCCTTCCCCAAGAACCGCTGCAAACTTTACTCATCGCAGAAGCACAACATAGGTGATTTGGGTGATTTTATGTATGGGTCTTTAACAGTTGGGTTACCCCAAGTAGAGATAAATCTCCAAAGAGGTAGATGTGAAAAGTCTTGGTAGTATGAATTCTAATATTATTCGGTCGTTTATAAATTATTAGAATAATATTATTAATGCTTATATAGTATATACGCGATCCGCATGTAGGTTTTTATAACTTTTGTTCCACTATTACCTTCAGTTGCAAAGATGCATTAAACCTTTTTGTTTCATATCTAAAATAAATAGAGAAGTCGTTATCATAAGACCTAGGAAAGTATAAGGGAACTTTCAGTAATTATGTTCAGCTTATAAACGAAGTCATACTAACTTATCCAATCACAATCTTTTCTTATAAATAGAAACAAACTCCTGGTCGAAATTATGTAGTCCTAGATTAGTAGGTATTCGAAGTAACTAAGTAATTAGTTGCAAACTTCTCTA
The DNA here is from genome assembly GCA_033032175.1 of Saturnia japonica. Classification (NCBI taxonomy): domain Eukaryota; kingdom Metazoa; phylum Arthropoda; class Insecta; order Lepidoptera; family Saturniidae; genus Saturnia; species Saturnia japonica. The sequence continues at coordinate 10,557,400 of CM065307.1, forward strand.
CTTAATGTATAGATATGTATAGAGATTTTATTATTGTGAGATAATTTAATGAGTATCATTCAAGCTTTGATACTTTTTTCTTTTAGAGAAATACTGGGTTTTATTCATTTTGTAATATATCTCATAGTTGTATGATTAACTTTAACCAAGGCGTATATAATTATGTCACCGGATAATTTTACGAATCGTTCATTTATAAATTGTTATATATGTATGTACCTATATGTATGTTGCGTGCCGTACCTTACCGCACGGTAACGGTGTGTAACTAGCCGCGTTGCGTTTCACTGGTCTCGCTCCCCGATATAACATAAACAATTTGGTGGGATTGTAAACTTGCGGTAGAATGTCATTACTATATCACAAGCCTTCAAGGATAAACTCTTACCAAATCGTCTCTTAAAATTAAAAGAGGAAACGCGGACGACGTACATCTAGTTAATATGCAAAAAGGGCGATAACATTTCTTTCTATAAATATTAAATTATTTCACTTCATTATTTATCTCTAATTATAACATTTAGCATTTGTATTTCTTTTTGCATTAAACGATGGTTTGTGGTCTAGATAATAAAATTTAGTATTAGAATTTTTTCCAAAATAAATATTTATTATTTTACATACTATTATTATACGTATAATATAGGATAAGGATTAGGGCACAAAAACAACTTTCGCTCGCAATTGCTGAAAGATATGTAAAGAAAAGTGTAAAAAACTTCGCTAATATCTAATATGAAACGCCAGAATAATTAAGTTTCTATAATGCTTTCAATGCAGTTGGCCGAGTCGAAGGAAGTTTCGAGCATAGTCGCTTGGAGTCTACATTGATTGAATTTAATTATTATTTAAAGTAGTAACTAGTGGTTATATTTCGCTAACTTTCTCATATCAAAATATGAGTCAATAAAATGCTTTTATTATTTTTACGTCGAAAGATTTATATAATTTTTAGAAGTTTATTTGCGCAGTGAAAATATTTCAAGTTTGAATAACCATATAAAAATGTAGAAATGGTTGCTACATCAATATCACCATATAAATTTTAAAGAGGTCCCACGAAAATCTTGGCACAATTAAGAGCATCTGAAATAAAACTTGAGATATTTAACTCTGTAGTAGACTGACTAGGTGTACAATATGATAATTGTTATCAAATAATAACTAACTAGCTGACTTCCTCGACAGTTCCTTTAGACTTGTACAATACGAAAAGTTAAGTTAATGAAGTATTTCCAACTCGTTGGAAAGTTTTGCAAAGTTTGTAGTATCGTTAGTAACTAGTGAATGTTACGTTGCACTTTTCATCTTCAAGAAATTGCTACACTACTTTAAAAAAAAAAAAAACGGGCATCTAAGGAAATTTACGTTGTGAGGTCGATTTCAGTTAATTAAATTGGATGTCTAAATAACGAGTGTGACTTCCTCGTGCCCAAATCAAGGCTTGAATCCTTTTAGGGCATGCTTTCCACGATATTATTAGTAACGTTTTGAGGAATACGTTTCTACTTTTCTGTAATGACTCTTTTTAGCTCCCTGCTATTTTATGGAGCAGGTTGCATTGATCTAAGAACATCCCAGACATGCTCAATTGGATTGAGGTCAGGACTTGGAGCTAGCCAATCAAAACGACATATCCCAACTTTTAGCAGGTACGCTTCCACAACGCTCGCGCATTGCCGTCCATATGAATGGAATATTCTTTAAGAGCAGTCAATGTGGGCTGTGCATGTAGAATTAGGACTTCCTTTATGTACCGGTGTGCATTTAATATTCCATTTTCTATGAAAACTAATTCCGTACGCACCGTTGAATCAATTGCTGACCAAAACATAACGGAGCCTTCGCCATATGGAGCGATTTCTTCGAAACAAACTTCCACATAGCGTTCCCGTGATCTTCACAGCACTCGCCAGCGTCAGTCCACTCCACACAAGATTCTAGCTTCATAAAAAAATAATGCTTTGTTGCTTTCCTCGAGTCCTTGTAGCACAGTTTCGAGCAAACTGAAGTCGAACAGCACGGTTGTTACGGAGTAAGATAGGGCTGTAGACCGAGCGGTAACTGCTGATATTAGCAGCCAAATTCCTCAAAAGCCATAAGCTAACTTCTACACCTCTTACTTCTTCAAGGTTCTTCTTTAGGTCCACACTTGACGCCCAACGATTCCTCAACTCCTGACTCACCAAAAAGCGGTTTCTCATGGTTCTTTGCATTGATTTCTTCCCAAACCGGGTCTTCTTTTGACCGAATCGGTCTCTTGATACCGTTGCCAAGTCCTCTGGACACTTGAACGACTCACACTTAGCCGCTGAGACACATAAGTTTGCGAACAACTTTCTTCAAGTAGGGCTATAATTTTACCGGCCCTTGTCGCTTTATTAGTCATATCAGAAAGTGGTATTTAATGTAAGAAGAAAGATTAAATTATTTAATTTCCAGAAAATATTCAAATGTATTAAAATTTTAGTAATCAGCAAAAAACAGTTTCTGCAATTCATGCCATTAGTAGATCAATTTTACAATAATCATTATTTTTCTTTTCTTAATTTAAATTTGAAACGTAAATGATCATGCCAGGATGCTTCAAATAATATGCAAATACATCGTCAAATTAATAAAACCACTTCCTTGAAATAGAGAAAAAAATCTAAAGTGTCCGTTTTTTTTTGCAAAAGAATTTATTTATGTTATAATTTTGATTTCATTTTGAGACTTATTAGATGATAAAGGTACTAAAAATAAAGTCCATTTATTTTTTACATAATTAATTATTAATACTTTTATGATTTTTATTGAAATTCTTAACAATATTATAATCATATTTGGGTAGTTTTGTAGTAAACTCGATTATTAATGTAATTTCTTTAAATATACTTTTTTTAAATTAAGATATGTGTGTTATTTTGTCCGAAAAACTAGAAAATTAAAAAGCGTTAAAATTAGAACTAATAAAAATGCAACCGTATTCTATAGTTTCAGTATCAAACTATTATTAAGTAATAATACACATTTACAACATTTTCTCCAAGGTTAAATCTTATGCATATATGTGTCTGTCTCTTTTTACTGTCGCTTTCGCTTTTTTCGTTTCATTCGCTTTTTCGTTTCATCGACTTTAAAATCACAACGATGCTAAAGAAGTTTTCACTTCAAAAGTCAAATAATGAATTTTATTACATGTTTTTAGAAGATTTTGATTACTCTATTGCAAGTGGCAAAAACGCAGGGTGTACGACCCTAATATTAATTGCTAATAGTAGTATTAGCAGCACCGCAGACTAAGATACACTGCGATACCTAAATAATAAAGATACCAACCTACAGAGCTTAAATGCTTATCCTACAATAAAAAACATATTCAAATATAACACCTATTTGCGAAGTTCTGTCCCTGTGGAGCAACTCTTCTCTTTTGGGGGTATGATTATAGAGGCCTCATCGTAGAAAAATGAATGATAAAATGTTTGAAGAACTTTAAAAATACAATATTTTTTGTTGACACATTTGCGCGATCAATGCCTTCGATCTATTCGTAAATAATTCACGTAAATTGAATAAAATTTTGTTTTCTTACTAAAGTATTTTATCTTTAAAAGTATTTGAAAGATACGTATTTTATATCCAGCATTTCAGATAGCATTTCACAAAGTATTTTGTATCTGGTATCTAAAATACTTCATTTGAAAGTATCTTGCATTTTGCGTTCTAGATACTTTGATTGGGGTATCTTGTACATCACTGCTTACATGTAAAACGAGAGGGTAAGGTTACCAAAAATATAACTATTTGGCAACGTTTGTATCCACACTGTGATATGATCACAAGCACAGTTCATACAGTTCTCTTCTTCTTACATTAACAGTTATTTTTAAATGCTAGTGACGACGTCATCATAAAAATAATATCTGCTTTTTCTAACACATAAAAAAGCATGAAATAAGCCATAAAATGGTATAATATTCAAATTAGTGTTTCAAAATTCTTCATACTATCAAAAATAAAAAAAGAAGTGTAAAAAATTGGGCAATGCCCATTATTTATTTTCATCTTAATTCAATAAGATTCAACGTTAATAATCATGTTGTACATCTAGTTTTTTTTTCTATTTAAGAACAGAAGTACTAGTAGAAGTCGTAGTAGAAATAGTTTGCTTGAAGCACGCTCCTCTGACTCTTACGGCTACGTCGGGTTGGTCCGAGAAAAGACCATCGATTCCAGCATCGAAATATGCTTTGATCTCATTACTCAAGTTGCCAATAGTAGATACTGAATCATCACTTTGAAATTCGACCGGAAGGAAGAAGTTCTCAGCGCGAAATGTGTAAGGATGTACTTTTAGACCAGCTTCATGTGCATCCATAACAAAGTTTGTTACCATTCCGAGCCTATTAGTTTCATCGCGAGGTATAATGTACCTTTTATCTGGACCTACTGCATAAGCATATGTTGCGACTTCTCGAAGTCCCTCAGGTGTAGCCATGTCACCATATGTGAGCCCGGTACCGAGTTGTTTCTGGTCGTATGGTTGACGGGACTGATCACTTTCATAGAGTTGTAGTAATCGAAGTTTCGTCATTTGTTTGAGTTCTTTTAAATTATTCACCTCAAAAGACTGGATATATATTGGGGCACCAGGTCCGTGGTAACCGTTTCTATGTAATGTGTGCACAAGCAGGGTTTCCATCGGTAATCCTAGGCGCTTAAAATGAGAACTGTGTTTAATTTCTGGATAAATACCTATTATCCTCTTTTGGCTAATTTGTAAACTTTTAACTAAATCAATAATTTCTTGTAATGTAGGTATTTCAAAAGTACCATCCATACGTGCGTTACCGGGTCGAATCTCGGGGATTCGTTCTATGGCGCGTAAAGTTTTCAATTCAGCTAATGTGAAGTCTTCTGTGAACCAGCCACTTATTTCTATGCCATCAACGGTTTGATTGCGATAACGGAAGGTGAATTCAGGATGATGCGCAACGTCAGTCGTCAGTCCCAGTTCATTATCATGCCGTGCTACGAGATATCCATCTTTAGACATAACTAAATCGGGTTCAATATAATCAGCTCCCATCGTCACAGCTAGCGCATAGGAGCCAAGTGTGTGTTCTGGTACGTAGCCACTAGCACCACGATGTGCTATAACTAATGGTTGGCAGCGGTCAGGGTCAAAGGGTGTCTCGGCTGTAACTGATGTGACTGTTGGAAGTGAAATCGAAGTTGCGCTAGAGGCAGTGATTAACAGGAACCATACCGCTGCCCGATCCATGTCGCCGTTCCTGTTGCAATTTTTTTTTGTTATTTTTTATCCAGTATCAATAAAAAGTAAGGTTAAGGTGCTATGGTTAATTTACAAAAACATGACTTCATATTTTGCAATTCAATACGGAATGGCACCTATGAATGTTAACAGTACCTATTTGTTCATAAGATGGTTCGTACGACTCTTTTATAAAATTAACCATATATAAATAAAACAGAAACATCTGTTTTTTTTTGTATAGAAAGTATTGATGTTTGTAATATGAACCTACTTTAATCTTTAATGTAGTTATGGTCAAAAGGAGATTAAAATACTATAAAAACAAAAAGAATAATACTTATCTATATTCCTTTTCGAAGTAATCAAATAGGTACCGTACCACCTACTTACCAACTAATCATTTTAAACACAAAGGTCAAAAGTACTAATATAACTAGCGTTAAGTTTTAACGTTAAATTTTATTTACAACTACTATATTATTATACAGGTACCTATTTTAAAACATGCCACGTATGTAGGTATAATAAAATTAACTTTTCAATAAATCTTAAATAATTATTATTTGCAGTCTTGACAGCGAACTCTAGATAATATACATATAAAATGTTACGATTGATTGCTAAATTCGTAGGTGCCTACTGTTCAAATATTTAATATTATATATTATGCATAGGTACCTATATTATATTTAGTATAAATTATAGTTTAATGCAGAAATAGAAATGATTAAATGTGTTATATTTATGTAAAATATTAGGTTATTATACATTAAATAAAAATTTAGTTGTACGTACCTCTTCACAGAACCACCACTGGACAACTATTTTTATAAACAACAATAAAAACGATATTTGTGAGATGATTCACGATTTACTCAAATGGCGAGTACTGATAACAAGGAAAATGTTTCTGATAGGTTTGTATGCATCAAGAATTCAAGGTTAAATCTGGGTCACATGATTCATTCAAGCCAAATAAAAAAAGCATATACTTACCTAAATACGGGTCCAAGAAAAAAATTGTTTTGAACTTATACAGTTATACGACATTTTTATAATAATTAATTTATTTAAAATCTATTTGTTTAATTATTATATTAATTTGGCTTATATAATATAGCAACTGAGTAGTTTCATGAAGCTTAGATTTCTAACATCAATTTGGTTCCTTGCATATGCAAGCTAGCTATATAAAAAGACGAGCCAATGCCAGCAACAAAATAAATGTACGTTTAGTGCTGGTAAACATATTAAAATAATCACATTAAATAGGTACAAGTAACTACCACTTGTTTTACGGTAGTGATGCCTGGGTAGATACATAGAAAAATAGTAAAATTAGACGGGAAAGAAAGAAGCACTCTAATTCGTCGTAGATGCATGAAGAGTTAATTCAATCTGAAGGTAGTGAAAGACTGAAAATATATACAAAAGTAATGGTCAATCCTTCTTCTTAAGTAGATTAAGTAGATAAACACTAGTTAACCTGAAAGAAAAATAGTAATTTATATAATTAATAAATACCTATTTACAATTAGGTTGGTTGTTCGATGATTCTGTAAATGCTGACAATTTAGTTAATTTATCTATTTATTTATAATAAAAACACCAACAAGATTTACATACTGAAAAATTATAAGATTGCCGACAAAAAAATACTCTAAACTAATGAAATTTTAATTATAAGAAGTTTATGACATAATTACACACGATGAGCAGTTAAAATAATTATATTAAAAAAAAGCACGAATGAATTTGGAAATATAATAAGAGAAAACAAATAAACTTTAACAAAATAAAATTCAACAAATTAAAATATTAATATAAGTATTCTACATACAGAGACAGATGGATTTATATTTTTCAAGGCTATTCGCGAAGATGTCTAGATCTGACTTTTTAGACTCCGCATTAAAACGTGTTACAATTCTATTCAACGGAGAGAAAAGCCCAAAGTTTGTTTGGCAATGATTAGTAGTGAATATATTTAAAAATGGTAATAACTGCCAACGATAGGTTTAAATTTTATTTATCTTTTAATTGTTAATTTACACAATAGATTGCAAATAATACATCATATTTTATAATATGAATTAATTTATAAACGTGGTCTGTTATTTATTATCTACTCAAATATACAATTCAGATAAAGTTAAACACATGTCACATCGTATCAAGACAGCTAGGAGTATCATGTCGATCAAAAATGTAGGTACCTACTTAGTGAACAGAAGCGTGATGTTACTATCTTACCTACTTTTTGAGGAAGTCGCAATATTTTATGTATAGATTTACGTTTTTTTTTATGCCAAAGGGCGCAAACAGGTAGACGGCCCACCTCATGGTAAATGGCTACCGTCGCCTATGGACAACTGCAACACGAGGGGCTGTAGCCATGTTGCTGATCTTGAAGACCGCATTTCAATCAATCCCATAAATAGCATTAATAAAAAATAAAAATTGACCTAGGGCTTAATAGCATTTATTTCTTCAAGAATAATAATATTATCGCGTTTTGAATTACGAGGGGTTATCTCTATATATGTTTGCGTGTATTCAACTAGCTATGCCCGCCACTTCACTCACGTGGACTACATAATGCCATAATCTGGCACACGTGTGAATAATACTTCCCCGCTCCCGGCTATTTTAAAGACAAAAATGCTTATTGTGAGTATTCCTTAGAAGATAGACATATAGGTGGTACTCCTGCTGATTTTTTTTGTAAATATTTTTAATGTCTACGATTATGTAGTATATTAATCTATACAACTAATAAATTAAAGTGTCTGTTTGTAATGTCAAAATAACAGTTTATTACTTAATGCATATGAAAGTGCATATATTCGATACTCATAACAAAACACCAATATTTCAAATTTTTGTCTGTCTGTCTGTCTCTCTGTTTTTTTCCGGTTAATCTCCGAAACGGTTAGACCGATTTTGACGGAACTTTCACTGGCTGATAGCTGATGTTATAAAGAGTAACTTAGGCTACATTTATTTTAGAAGAAGAATTACAGTTCCGCGCAAATAAAAAAAAAAAACAACAAAACTGTTCATGATAAATCGATTCGGACGCTTAAATGGCTTACGCTGAGTAAACCATAAGATATATATCAAATTAATGTACTATATAATTGTACACTTTAAAAAGACCTACAAAAAGGTCATGGAGAATACTCTCCATAGACATATACATGTCTATCGTCTAAGGAATACCAATCATAAGCATTTTTGTCTTTAAAACAACTGGGAGCGGGGTAGCAAGATTCGCGTTTGTGCCCGATCAATGGCATTCTGTAGTCCACGTGAGCGAAGCCGCGGGCACCGCTAGTTTGCTATATCTCTTATGGTTTACTCAGCGTAAGACATTAAAGCGACCGAATTAATTCACCATAACCAGTGCGCGGAACCTTAATTCTTGCTCTAAAATAAAAGTAGCCTATGTTTCTCCTTATAATATCAGCTATCTACCAGTGAAAATCCCGTCAAAATTGGTCTAACCTTTTTAGAAATTACCCGGTACAAACAGTCAGGCAGAAAAAAAATGTTTTTTTGTTATAGATATCGTATATACTTTCATATGCATTTAGTTAAAAACCGTTATTTTGACATTATAAATAGATAATTCAATTTTATTAATAGTACTAGCGGTGTGCCCGCGTCTCCGCACGCTTTTGTTACTACGCAATAATTATTAAATCCCTTTATTTTTACTCATGTTGTTGACAATTCATATGCCGTATCAATTGAGGAGTGGCATGTATTTCCCGTATACTATTTTCATCAAAACCGGATGAAAACTTTTATTCTAATGTACAATTTCTAATGCATTATTAATTCTTATAGCCTCTCAATTATAGTATTTCCTGTCTACAAAATTTGATCAGAATCGGTTGAGAATTGATGAAAATTAAACTTTTTGAATTACTTTTTTTTATTCTACAAGTAATAATATTGACAATTCTTATAGCCCATTAATTATGCAAATAGTTAAACTTCCCGTGTATAAAATTTCATCAAAATCGGTTAAAAACAAAAAAAAATTTTTTTTTTGAAAATTTCTTTTTTTACGGCTCCCAAAAGTCTTATGGAAAATTCTCATTACTTATCATTCATTGAATGACTTATACTTCCCGTGTACATAATTTAATTAACGAAAATATTTTTTTTTCTTTTTTTTTTTACATTATCTAAAAGGAATATTGAAATTTCTTATACCCTATCAACTGACCGATAATATAAGCATTCCGTGTACAAAATTTCATAAGAATCAGTCAAGCCGTTTTTGAGTTAAATCCAGACATACAAACAGACAGACTGACGGACAAAAAAAATTTAATGGCATATTCGTGATCAGTATCGTTCATATAATATGCGTATCGGGAAATTTTGGAAAAATATTAAAAGTACAGACAGGACTACAGAAAATCATAGCTGGGATTATGGGTTTGTATGGTATTGAATATGCCAATATGAATCCAACACTTTAACCGTCCCAATAAAACTTCAAAAATAATTAAAATCATACCTTATTGTACTGGCCTATGGGAAAGTTTTTTGAAAAACGTGAAACCCCCTTTATTTCTTTCTTACCAAAAGCATAAATATTAATGGGTTCTTTATACAAACTTTCACCCGGGTTTTATTCTCACCACATGTGGAATAACACAATGAAATAATTCACTTTTAGCAAAACTGTATAATCCAGATAATTTACAATGGGTATATCGCTTACAATATATAAACTCCCGCGAGCCGCGATTGACAGCGCACGTCATATTCTTATCATAATAAAATAAAACAGTAATTATGCCGTACTGCGTACTTAAACAGTTTATATACACTTCAGCCAATTTTAAAAAGAATGCTGGACTATCATTTAATAGATAATTATTAGAAATACAATACATTTCTTATTATGTATAACAATATCAATTAATCAACAAACTAGATTGACAATCAACAAAATGTTTGGTATAGCATCCGATGTCATTTCACCATTATCGCACATGCGCATTTGGTGTTCCCATATTTTGATCATAGAAACTTTCATCCCCTATTTTCTACCTTTAAAGTTTTATTTTCGTTACAAAAATTACCCTATGTCCCAATGTCCAATCTATCTCTATACCAAAATTCATCAAAATTGTTTAGCGGTTTAGGCGTGAAAACGTAACAGACAGAATTACTTTCGAATTTATAATATTATTATTATTATTAGTATGGATTACATTATCTGTAAAATTTAAATACAAAAAAAAAAACAAAAATAATGGAGTTATTACACACATTTCTATAGTTGCACTTAACTACATAAACATGTGTATCCGTAAATAATTGGTGTACAATTGATGCTGAGGTAAACCAATATCCTAACTCAATGTTACTTAATATTTCGTTACAATATAATATATTTATGGTTAGGAAAGTAGAAAATAAACAAGTCACTAATCTAACTTAATGGACCGCACTAATTTTATAGGTTAAGTATCCGTACATTGATGTTTCGCTGTCGATTGTTTATGCATCAAGGTTAAATAGATTTGTGAACTGGAATTAATTTCTAGTGGTCATAAATTACAAAACCTCACTGACTTCTCCGTTGTAAATTCGGGGTAACTTCCGAATATTCTATCAGTCGGTCGAACTCCATAAACAAGACGGAAACATTTACTGTCTCGAATAACGCGGATAACAACTAGCTTATTGTACTTAAATAGAAGGGAAGCTGCGATCTGGAAACTGTAGTCAAATTTGAATTCATGTTCGAATTTTATAGATGTTTTAAAATGCACAATGCGAAATTAATATTTGATTTAAAGATATTTCTTTAAAGTACATTATAATATATATTTCGTTGCAATTAATATAGTGATTTCCCTATCTAGCAATTTTATAATAATTTCTGGGCTTTACCTACCATAATTTACCTCTCGACTTTACAGTCAAACATTTTTATAATTTTCATCTGACTAAGGTTTCTATTTTTATTTATTTGTTTAAGTTATCTTCATTTATAGCATTTATAGGTTTTCTTCCTGTATATTTTTATTTTGTCAAATAAACATTTCTCACCTTTGTAGGTTTGTATAAAAATAATAAATTGAAAGGATTATACTATTTATATTCATTTTAATGTCGATATAATTAAATTACTAATAAAATAAAGTTCAAGTCTTAAATTCTTTTCACGAAATAGTTCCGTTTCAATTTATTCATATAAAACTAATTTAAAAAACTTATGATAGGTATAGTTTATAATAATAAAACTTTAAGATAAAAAAGTATGTGGTTGAAAGGAGTGCTTTCAATCCGAGCGCTATCGAGTTTCAAGTGTCAGTCGAGACTCTCGCCTATCGACACGATGCGCCGCAGGGAGCGTCTTCAAGTGCACAGTCAGATGCAAAGTCAGTTGGACGATCAAAAGCCAGAAAACTTCAACGCCTTCAACTTTGTTCTTATAACACTGAGAGAAATAAACTTAGAAGATAAACACTATAGATTATATTTACAAGATTTATTATCAAAACTAGTCTTCTTCTTCTTAACCCGCCTAAGTAGGATAGGCACAACATTTTCCCCCTAACAATTGTCATATTAGTATTCACACCTTTTAGGCACATAGTTATCATTCTTCACATAAATATACCTACCTTTTTTGTTTTTCCTCTACTCCTATATCTGTCTACCTTCATACTTAATACTCTTCTAGTTATATGACTTTCATTTCTCCTCCTTTTATAATCTCTTCAATCTGGAATCCTCCTGTGCAATTGTAACGGTGGTACATCCGGATTGGAAAATTTCACACATTCTACTAATCCATACTAATACTATAAATGCGAAAGTAACTATGTCTGTCTGTCTGCTACGTTTTCACACCTAAAACGCTGAACCAATTTTGATGAATTTTGGTATAGAGATAGATTGGACATTGGGAAAGGACACAGACTACTTTTTGTAGCGAAAATAAAATCTTAAGGGATGACAATAGGGGATGAAATTTGGTAAGAAGGAAATATAGGAACAATGATGCGCATGTGCGGTAATGGTGAAATAACATCGGTTTCCAAGCCATCTGGTTTGTTGTTTTATTGACATTGATATAATTAACGAGAAATGTAAATAAAAAGAACTATTAATGCCAATATTAATACCGAGAAATAGGTGTCAGACTAATTTTATATTATTTATTAATGTCTATATTAATATTTCCTAATGTAGTCAATTTTAAAAATAACTTCAAAGATCATTCTTATTTTTTACATTTTCAAAAATTCGCCAGGCTTATTTGCGACCTGCCAGCATAGTTTTCAAATACTTATAAAAATTTAAAGAGGATGAAAAGAAAGTATTAGCTTTTAAAAAATTACTTCAACATCATTGTTTACCTTACAAGACGGTGAGCGTCGCGACGCCATAGCGACCGCCAAACAGGTACCAGAATTGCCGTTTCATTTTGAGCACAACGTAAATTATCGAATAAATACTATTCTATGTTTAAAAAAAGGATTTTCTAAATATGCATATGATTTCCAGGGCTAGGTTTATATAGAAAGCGGCTTGACTCGACGTGACGTCATCAATATTATTAAATCTTTAGTTATTTGTGTACGTGTAATTTAATGTCTAGATTTCTTAAGAGACGTCTGTTTTAAAGGACACTGGCCGTGAATATAATATTTAAAAAGTTGTCTTTCTTGATTTAACTCAAAAACAGTATTACCGATTGTTATGATTCTTTTTACACTGAAAGCTTATAATAATATCATTCCTCAATTGATGCATATGAAAAAGTAATAAAGCTACCTATAACAAAAAAAAAAAAACAATGTGTCTTTCCGTTTCTCTGTCTATTTTTTCCGGGTAATCTCCGAAACGATTTTGACGGGACTTTCACTGGTAGATTAGAAAACTGGTAGATAAAAAAGGGTTAGGGTTTCGCGCAAATAACATAAACCTGGCCATGGTGAATGAATTCGGGTATTTAAAAGGCTTCTTAGGCTGAGTAAACTATAAGAGATTTATCAAATTAATGTGCTACACAATTGTAGACATTAGAAAGACCTACAAAAAAAGTAAACAAGAGCATATATTAATCTGTACCCACAAAGAGCCCACCCACATTAAGCATTAATATCTTTAAAATGAGTATGTACTACGAGGAGTACGCGATTCGCGCAGTTTCCGATCGACGGCATTCTGTTGTCTACGCGAGCGCAGCCGCGGGCACAGCTAGTATAAAATAAAAGCGATCACGTAAGGTACTCGCGTTTAAATTTGAAATGTTTTAGGAACGTAGTTTAATTTACAGTTCCATCACTAAATGTTTTCGGAACGTTTTATTCTATTTTTCTTGTTTTTTTTTTTACACCAACATTTGTTATAATTAAACCTATAAATCATAAGTTAGTTTATTTACGACATTGCCAATTAAAAGTTTCAGTATAATATCGTGTTACCAGCTCATAATGATTAGCAGATTTAATAATATAGTGGTAACTCCCGCTGCCTTGTACAGGAATAAGAGGCCCGCAACTTTCCCGGAGGTTGACATTTTCCGTCCATTAATAGGGAGATAATTGCAGGAAAGATAGCTCTTGTTTATTCCGTTAACAAAATATAAAGCAAGGATTTTTATGTGCTTAAAATACGGTGAACTACGCGAAAATTCTAGTGATATATTTTTTTGGTGAATTTATTACATCCTGTTGGGTGGATACAATATCGTATTTATAACTTGACACAAATTAATTTTTTGTTCGTAGATTGATTCGGTGAAAATACTATTATTGGCACATATAAATTTATCGTGTTAGTTAACAATTCTGTTTACTCGATTTTGGCTAGGAGTATGTATGTTCATTTTGGTTGCTACAGTGTTATGAATGTTTCTACTATGTATAATTAAAGATTAAGAAAATTTCAAATTCACAAGTACTTTTAGAAAAAAAATCGTAAGTTTTGTGCAATTCAAAAAATGTTTCTTTGTTAAATCGAGTATTCAATTTTAAGATTCTTTGTTACATTAATTTTGTTGTATTATTTCTTTACGTTGTATTTAATTAGAACTTAAGTTAACTTAAGTTTAACAATAGTTAGTAATAGCTAGTATTATTTACAATGAATAAATATTAGTGTTTTCACATTTTTACCAGACTACGGTAAAGCCATAAGGAACCTATAAACATAATCCAAGTTTTTGGCCGCTTATGTACATATGTTTCTTTGTAGATTTCTCTCTACTTGAGGTAGTCCGACTGGTGGATTACATCCCCTCCACCTTACAGAAGATCGCAGCTAAATAACCTCGTGTAGTGTTCCTACGGGTAGCAGGTACAAGGTCGGTCACCTTTGGTGTTACAAACATCCATAGGCTACGGTAGTCGTTTACTATCAGGCGACCATAATGTATTATTAACGATTCTTATAGCCTCTCGATTCCCATCTACAAAATTTGATGGGAATCGCTTGATAATTGATGAAAATTAAAAATTAATTGCATATGCGTGATCACACTGATCATTGTGAAATCTGGAAAAAAATACGTGTACAGACTTAACTAAAAGATTTATTAATTTATAAGATTACAACGTTTATGACAATTACAATGAAAGGATTATTATGTTGGGAGGCTTTAATGGATGGGTAGGTATGAAGCGTGATGGATATGAAAAGGTTTTAGGCTCTTTTGGTGATGAGAGGATTAACGAAAATGGTATAAGATTGCTTGATGTATGTTTGGAATGGAATCTTTTAGTAGCGAACACAATATTTGCTCATAAAAGAGTTCATATGTTACACAAGGGTTGAATGTGGTTTTAAAAGTATGATTGCTTTTGTGGTCATCGATGAAAGACTGAAAGGACAAGTTCTGGATACTCGGGCGTATCGCGGTGTCGGTATCGATACAGACCACTTCCTGGTGATGTCACGGATAAGTGGTCTTTTCAAACGATGGCGACATAGAGTTGTAGATTCAATATCTAATCTAGAACGTGTGAAAGTAGAAAATTTACAAGAGGATAAAGTGAAAGATAAGTACATTAAAAAGTTGAAAGTACGATTTTTTAATTTGGATGAAGAATGTGAGATAGAATGTTTATGGAAGTATTTTAAGGAAGGTGTATTCAATGTTGTAAGTGAGGTATGTGGGGTTGCTAAAAGAAGGAATGGAAGAACACAGAAAAATATATGGGTGGATACTGAGGTGCAAAAAGTTGTGGATAGAAAGAAGAAAGCGTGGCTGGATTGGTTAGCAGCAAAGGGTTCTAAGAGTGCAAAAGTCAACATTAAAGGATGTGAATAAGGCAAGAAAGGTTTACAAAACAATGAAAAGGTTAGTGAAAAATGTGGTTAGTACGAAGAAAAAAGAGCGGAAAGATGAGTTTGACAGAAGTTTCTCTGATAATTTTCGAGCCAATATTAAAGTGTTTTGGAAATCGATTAGATTAGCTCGAGGAAAGACAACAAACTCAGAGTTATCTGAAATCAGAAGCAAGAATAAAAGTATTATAAAAAAAGAAAAATATGTGTTGAAGAGATGGAAGGAATATTTAGAAAATTTGTTTGAAAATGAAGAGGCGCTATCGTCATTGGAAGTAACTGCTCTTGGAATGAACGAAAGTGAACCTGACAGCATCATCAGTATGGAAGAGATTATGAAAGGAATAAAAAGTATGAAATCTGGTAAAGCTGCGGGGTATGACAGGGTGTCTGTCGAAATGCTGAAGGCTGGACAGGGTGTGGTAGCAAGTCAGTTGTACCGCTTTTTCAACTTGTGTTGGAGAAACAGTCGGATACCGGGAGACTGGTGCAAGGCTGTGATCGTGCCGTTATACAAGGGAAAAGGGTCACAACAAGACTGTAAAAATTACCGCGGAATTAGCCTTCTCAGTATTGTCGGCAAACTGTATGCTAAGGTAATAACTGCAAGAGTTATGTTAGGAACAGATGATAGAATATGGGATGTACAAGCGGGATTTAGAAAGAGTATGGGATGTACGGATCAGGTCTTTTCCTTAAGGTGCATAATTGAAAGATATTTGACAACAAACCAAAAAGTCTTTTGTGTATTCTTGGTTTTAGAAAAGGCCTATGACAAAGTGATGAGGAATGAGTTGTGGTTGGCATTGTCTAGGGATGGGGTTGGCGGGGATCTGATACAAGCATTAAAATCTCTCTATGAGGATTCCAGTGCTTGTGTTAGAATAAATAGAGTATACACTGAATGGTTTGATATCCAAAAGGGTGTCAGACAGGGATGTGTAGCGTCTCCATGGCTGTTCAACCTATTCATGGATAATTGTATAAAAAAATTTGAAATAGAGTGATTGTGGACTGAGAATGAAGGAGTTACTTGTCAAATGTCTTCTTTACGCTGATGATCAAGTTATACTTGAATCGTGGGCTAAGGATTTGCAAGCGATGGTGAATATTATGAATGAGGCTTTGGAAAGAAAGGGAATGAAAGTAAATGCAAAGATGGCGAAAGTTTTGGTGTTTGAAAAGGAAGAAAACTTGACAGAAGTATGTGTCCGGATTGATGAGGATGAACTGGAGCAAGTAAGTAAGTTTGTGTACTTGGGATCGATATTTACCAGCGATGGAAAGTGTGAGAGTGATATAGGAAGGAGAGTAAATGCCGGTAATACGGTGAATGGGGCGTTACACTCCTTTATGTGCAGCCAGAGCAGCCTGGTTTGGCTGTGTATAGAGGAGTGTTGGTTCCAACACGCATGTACGGAAGTGAAAACAGGGTGTGGCAGAAAAATCATGAAAGTAAAATAAATGCAGTAGAAATGAGAGTGCTAAGAGGTATGTTGGAAGTGAAATTGAGTGACAGGATAAGAAATAATGTGATAAGAGAGCTTTGTGGTGTAAAGAAGATATAGTCACATGGATTGAGAAAGGGATGCTTAGATGGTTTGGTAATGTTGAGAGGATGAATGAAAGAAGAATGACTAAACAAATTTATGATGCGAGTGTGAAATGAATCGTTGGAAGAGGAAGGCCTAGACGAACATTTATCGATCAAATCGGAGACGTTCTGAAGAAAGGTAAGATCAAGTGTACTCTAAACCGACGAGCATGCATGAAAAGATTAATCAATGTCGAAGAAGCGAAAGAGGTATGCCAGAATCGTAGCAGGTGAAAGGACGTGGTCTCTGCCTACCCTGTTGGGAAATAGGCGTGATTTATGTATGTACGTATCTTTGAATATTTTTAGCGCTATCTTTAAGCAGTTCTGAATATCAATCGTGTAACAGGGGTTAAAACGGAAAAGTTTCATATAAAATAAAAACGTTTTTCTCCCTAGTTTATAGTTGTTTTCCATAGTCGGGTTAAAGTTTTTAGCTTTTTTCTTATTGTTATTCATAGATTAATTATTGTTTTCTGCGTTGCTGTTGTAACGCAAGCTACTACGAATAATTTTATTAATCTATGTTGTTGTCAATGAAAGCGACAATATTAGGAGTGTTTATGTTTTCTGGTTACCAAATCGCAATAATAGGTGGAAACTAAAACACATCATCCAAAAGACCACTTATATATAATATTAACGGGGTTGTAAGCCAATTTAATGACATCTTTATTTCAGTAATGCTTATTGACAATGTTGAATAAAAAGGAAGGTGTTTCAATGTAGAGAGGCATTCCGTTTAATGGCCATCATTTCGAGTGCCGTACTGGCGAACACTTGAGGCATTAAAACGAAGCTTACATTTATCTGAAAACGTCCGTAAGTTTAGTTGGAAACGTTGATATACAAAGCTATACAAATGTAAAATGCGCTGTATTTATGCTAGTCGATAAAATGTGAAAATAGACTTGGCTGCTATCAATCTCGTTTAATATACAATGGTTGTGGTTTATAACATATATTTTTTAACTCTTTAAAGGTTTATCGTTTGGCCCTAATCTTACTTGATATTAATTGACGATGTGGCTCAAGCGCCACGCTAACACGCTAAGCATAGTGGAAGGGACTGGCTCTCAGGTACAGCTGCCGGAACACACCTATATGTGCCTGGGAATAGATTTTGAACTTTAGGATGGTAGCTAGCCAGGTAAAAGTCCTACCATTTTTCTATTATTTCATTACGATGTTTTCCTTCATCAAAAGTTTAGGCTCACCTTAAACCTGATTCCTTCAAGTATTCTCTACGTAGGTTTTACTTGGAGCAATTGAATAATGACCAGATTTTTCTTTTGTTTTACTAAACATTATGCACACCTTGCATATACCTTTCTCTTCCTCCCATAAGCGACTTGTAGAGAATTCTTTTTAACATTGAGCCCTCCATTTGTACTTTTTTGTATAATAAAGAATATATATATATTCGAACTCGATCGACGCAATGTCCTTACAACAAGCTACCACTGATCCATTATTGCTTTAAAGAATGCTTATTTTAATTTTAAAGGTATTTGTTTTAAGTTAGTATTAAAGGATAAAGTATACAAATGTAATAAATATGTCATTCATTTGCATTTCTTTTAAAAGTATAGTTTGTCACTATAGCGAGAATATCACCGGTGTAATGAAGTCACGACTTCTAGCGCGGAACCAGTCTTATAAAAGCTTGTTTCCTCTGAAATTTCAGCGAGTAAACAATAAATGCAAAGGGACATATTCTGACGACATTTCTACAATTCTAAATGAAAATAGCGAGAGAAGGAAATAGTAAAACGTGATTAAATTACGACATAAAATGAACATTCACGAGTGATAATGAACTTTGTGATAATATCGTTTTGGATTTTATTTAAAAAAAAAACATATGATTAGTTGATATAAAGTAATTAATTTAATATCTTAACTTTGCCCTCTCAATAAATACACCCTTTATAATTTAATGTATATTCGTAAAAACTTTGATAGGATACATTTTGTTTTGTCAAAATTAAAGACCGGCGCAGTTTTAATAGTATAATAATAATATAAGACAATTATTCTGACAATAAATCCATATAGGTGTTACATAATTATTTATATAATCATTTTAGTAGTGCTTAAAAATCCGCAACATGGACGCGAACCCGGTGTTGCATTAGCGGGCAAACCACTCCCTTTGCCAACAACTGCAGGATGCTGTTGGTACTGGCCTTCAAACGGGTCATCACAGATGCAATTCGTTTAAACACAACTGCGTGAAAGACATCATTTTGTGACATTATCGATAAACATTTGTGATGCACTACCAGTGTCGCACAAGCCCCAACAGCACTCTGAAGGCGTTATTATACTGTACTCTTAACGTAGTTATAGCCTTCCGCGAATAGTTGACCCGCAGGCTGCATATATACAGCGTCAGGCAGTAAGCTTTAAAAATATAAATTAGGAATAATAAATAGACATCAATTACTTGCACCGTGTAAGATTTACTAAGATCAATAAAAGTTTAGGTAATAGGTTGTATAATAAGGTCCCGAAACACATTACTGATTTGCCAGATATCCAGTATAATGACCACATGTCACGCAGGTTTTACTGTCAAAAGGGTGGATCATTATGTAAATAAATGATAGTGATGTCTGAAAGTGACTCTCTCTTTGTGCATTCACTGAATTTATTAATATAACTAGCTGTGCCCGCGGCTTTGTTCACGTGGTGTACAGAATGCCATAATTCTGGTTTTATGATTTATTTAGCGTAAGCCATTAATCGCCCGAATTGATTCGCCATGACTAGTTTTTTGCGCGAAATCTTAAGTATTTTTCTAAAATAAAAGTATCTGAGCCGGAGTTACTCCGTGTAACATCAGCTGTCTTCCAGTGAAAGTCCCATAAAAATCGGTCCAACCGCTTCAGAGGTTACCCGCAGCAAACAGACAGACAGACAAGTAAAAAATTATGTTTTGTTATAAGTACTGTATACTTTCATAAGTATTTAGTATAAAGCTGTTATCTTGACATTACAAACAGAAACTGCAGCTTTATTTATTTGTATAGAGAGATAGCTATCAATAAATTATTTGTATCGTTTGTGTCTTGATCAAAGATTATTTTATTTATTTATGTAGATGAAAGTAATATAAACACTACAAAAAATATATTATATATCCTAGGGCTCTTTGTTACTGGACATGTCGGCATTGTACCCATTTCTGACTTGGACAAACGATTTGCCTTTGCCGTCAAATACTCAGTTATCCTTTTTTAGGGCTGGGTAAGCGATAAGATAAAACAAATGTTCTTAAATAATATTTATATTTAACAATAATAGCAAAGAGTAAAGTTGAAAGAAATAATGAAATAATATACGAAAAAAGTTACTATATTTTGTGTAGAGATAAATATTAGGTAGAGAAATAAAACTCATTCATTCATCATAAAAGGATTATAATGAGATGATATGCATAATAAAAAAAATTTTTTTTTTTTAATATATAAAAGGTATTAAAGGTAAGGTTTAGATATTTTCTTTGTTGTTTAGTTAGGGTTTCTGAAATTGCTCTCTGAAATGTTCGATAAAAATATGTATCCCAAGAAAGACAGGCTGTAAATAAAGGGCCAAGTCTTGATTGAGATGGTTTGTTAATAAAAAGTAGTGAAATCTTATAAACAACCAAGTTTACGAGATGGATATAAAAAAACTAGTAATTTTGGCTAAAATCTGGCCTTTCTTTTAAACGTTAAATTCCATTCTTTAGAATCTACTGTGAATGCTGTGTGCTCTGAATATCTCTCGGGAATATGTCGATGAGAGCCGGAACAAACTTATGTCTGAAGTCGAGTCTTTGTTAACTAAAGTCTCAGACTGGGGTCCACTAAACTTAGTCCAGTTTAACCCATAAAAAGGCACAAGTCTGCGCGTTAACCGCTAAAAAGTCAACATTTGTCGCAACTCCTCTTTTTGAGAATACTCCCCTGTCTGCCACAGCCAGTATCATAATACTTGGCGTCGTCATTTCGAGTGACGTCTAGTTCCGCGGTCAGTTGGAAAGTAAGGCCAAATAGGCCTCAAAGAAGCTTGGTGTGCTCATTAAGGCAGGAAGGTACTTCACGTCGTCGGCTCATCGCCTAAATCTTTATAAGGCGCTAATTCGACCCAACATGGACTACTTCTCATCTCTGGAAGGGAGCCTCCCAGTACCAGCTTCTTCCTTTAGACTGTATTCCGCGTAGGGCGGCTCGAGTTATTGGCAATCAAGCTCTTTCCGATCGGCTTGATCCATTGGCTCTGCGTAGAGATGTTGGTTCACTCTGCATCTTCTACAGCATTTATCATGGGAAGTGTTCCGAGGAATTGTTTGGATTGATCCCACTGCTGAATTTCACCATCGGATATCGCGTCAGAATCGTAAATTCCATCAACACCACCTCGTTGTCCAGCGATCTAGAACAGTGCATTTCTTAAGACACTTTTTGCCTCACACAACCACTCTGTGGAACCAACTGTCGCCTGAGGTCTGTCCGAGCCGTTATGACCTGGTAATTTTCAAGAAGAGAGCTTAATCTTCCCTAAAAGGCTGGCAACGCATCTGCGAGCCCTCTGGTGTTGCGGATGTTTCAGCGCCGCAGAAACAGCTTGAAGGATTAATAATGTATATGGGGAAGCTACTGTAAAAGAAAGCATGGTACGTTTTTGATTACAACGTTTTCATTTTAGAAATTTTGACTTACGAAACAATCCCCGTGGAAGGCTAGAGACCCTAGTTGATAATGAAGAATTAAAGCTGGTCGTGGAAGTGGATCCATAGCAAACCAGGTCAGATTTAACAGCAGGCTTCAGTGTGAGTGATAAAACAATTTTAATTCACTTGAAACGAATTGGAAAAGTGAAAGCTCGAGAAATGGGTACCGCATGAATTGACTGAAGCATATCAACAAACACACATTGAGTGCTGCATTACATTACTCAACCGTCACAATAACAAGGGAATTTTTAATCGTATTGCTACTTGTGACGAAAAATAGATCCTTTATAACAATCAGAAATACTCATCACAGTAGTTGATCCCAGGAAAACCGGTCAAATCCTGTCGCAAGCGAATGTTGATTCTGCAAAAGGGACTGTTGAGTGTTTGGTGGACCAGTGCTGGTGTCATACACTACAGCTTTCTAAGATCTGGCCAGACGATAACGGTAGATCTATATTGTCAAAAATTGCAAACCTATGATGGAAAAGCTAGACGTTAAACAACCGAGACTGGTCAATCTCTCTAGCCCTCTGCTGTTTCAGTACAACGCTAGAACCCAATACTTCACGGGAGACGGTCGCTAAATTATTGGAACTGTGGTTGAAAGGTCTCCGACACCCACCATACTTCCTGCATTTTGGTTCTACAGATTACCATTTTTGTCGCAATTTGGACAATTTCTTCAAAGTAAAAAATTCAATTTCGATGAGGTTGTCCAAACGGCCTTCAAAGATTTTATTGATTCTCGCGTCCGCAATTTTTTCAGCAATGGAATCAATGAATAACCTATAAAATGGCGAAAGTGTATAGATAATAATGATATGTACTTCGATTGATTAAATTTATAATTTCATAATATTTTTTTCGTTTTACTTTTTCCATATAAAACGATAATTTCATATGTAGGGACCTAATAGTTTGGCGGGGATCTTAGTGTTCCACATCAGATACTCCAGATCTTCGATTTTTATGTGACATCAGAAAGCGCTCATCGGATTATTAAATAATTTTTACTAAGGCGGCATTTCGATAGCTCTTATAGTTTGACGGGGTTTTTAAGGTGGTTCCACATCAGGTACCCCAGACCTGCTATTTTTGTGTGTCCGATGGACATTGTTATGTACCGATTTTGACAGGACTTTCAATGACAGATAGCTGATGTTATAAGGAGTAATTTGGGCTACTTTTATTTTAGAAAAATAATTAGAATTTTGCGCAAATAAAATAAACTGGTAATGGTAAATCAATTCGGGCGCTTAAATGGCTTACGCAGAGGTAACCATAAGTGATATATCTAATTAATGTACTACATAATTGTAGACCTTAAAAAGATCTACAAAATGTTTGCGAGAATATATGTATATCTTGTAAGAATTACCCACAATAAGCATTTTAGTCTTAAAAATAACCGGGAGCGGGGTTAGCACGATTCGCGCGTGTACTCAACCGACGAGATTCTGTAGTCCACGCGACCGCAACCATGGGTATAGATAGCTATTTACCTATAATTTTGAAAAGTAATTTCTAAAATTACATAAATTTAATGTAAAATGTAATGTAATGTAAAAAGGTGTTACAATGTGCCTCAGATACGGTCTTTTTATTAGCGATTATTTTGCAAGTTTGCCAAATGTAACTGTCGTAGTTAAGTTGTAACGGTGAGGATTCATAGCCACACATTAAAACTGGTTACAATAATTTCAGATCACTAAATACACGTACACATATTCCTTCCTTCCTCCCAGGAGGAAGGAACATGTATATCTGTATATGTTAGTTTAGCTTGATTTTACGGATAGGGTATTAGACAGATCGCGACTTCATTGCAATCGCGGCAACAGCCCAAGCCGAGGTTCGGCCACTTTGGCACCCTTGCGCGCTGGTTGCCCACGCTTTCCCGGCTGAGTGCCTTAAGCGCTCGCCCCCAAGCCCGGTAATGTTGTAAAAGCCGCAGCGGCTCTGTTTTTGGATAGGGCCCCTAAGGCTAACAGCAAGGTCAGACAAAAAAGGTTACAATAATATTCCCCTTACCTTTTAGTATGGTCATATGGTAATTGTTGTACTTTGAATGCACTGTATAACCTAAAAGCTTATATTCTACACATATTTATATTATACTAGCTGTGCTCGCAGCTGCGCTCGCGTGGACTACAGAATGCCGTTGATTGAGCACACGCGCGAATCGTGCTACTCTCGCTACCGGTTATTTTAAAGACAAAATGCTTATTGTGGGTGGTTCTTAGGAGATAGACATATGTTCTCACTGATTTTTGTGTAGGTCTTTATCAGATCTACAATTATGTGCTACATTCATTTGATATATTTCTTATAGTTTACTCAGCGTAAGCCATTTAAGTGTCCCAAAACCTTTTTTCCGAATAATTTTTTTTGCACAGAACTTTAAGTGGGGTCAAAATCGGTCCAACCGTTTCGGAACTTATAACCCGGAACAAATAGACAGACAGACACACAGATAAAAATGTAAAAACTTGGGTTTTGTTATAAGTACTGTATGTAAATACTTTCAAAAGTATTTAGTATTTTGATATTACAAACAGAAACTTCAATTTTATTTATTTGTATACTTAGATACCAATCAATAAATTATTTTTGTCGTTTGTGTCTTGATCAACGAGTATTTAAATCAATTTTCGATTTTTAAACTAAAGTTAAAAAAGTTATTGATGAAATTCTGTACAGAGGAAGTATAAGTAATTGCATAATTTATTGACTATAAAAATTGACAATATTACTTCTACAAATCGTAAAAATAAAGAAATTCAAAAAATCTTTTTTTTTCAATTCTCTTCCGATTCTCATAGAATAGAATAATAATTGTCAACCGATTTCAATGAAAATTGTACACGGGAAATTCATGCAATTTCTCAATTGATACGGCATATGAATTGTAATAATATGAGTAAGAATAAAATTACGGAATGTAAATAACTACTGCGTAAAAACAAAGCGAAGCCGCCGCCGCCGCCGCGGGCACACATCTCATTTTATTTTTGTTCTATTATTTTATTTGTCATCATTTAAAAAGGGTTCCATAAAATAAAATACATTTAGAAACCGGTGCTGTATACTGGATATCTGTATATATACAACTTATGACAATGTAAAAATTAGGGTCCATTGGTAAATTTATCATTTTTAAAGGCACTAATACATTTCAGCGTCCCATCAAATATCAAATGAAATGTATTTTTGCACCAACATTTGCTATGTAAAGTGTAACATATGTAAGACTGAAAAGGTAAACTGTAAAGTTATGCTGCTTTTCTGAATATCGTTTTAAAAGTAATATTCTCATAAAAGGTCTTCGTAAATATTTTTGTAGTCGAATAACTTTTTATAACTTTGATATGAATATTATTACGCTCTATAGCTGTTTATACATACAAGTTGTGGGGACCGGATAACATTATTATAATGAATATTTACATCAGTTTATTGATATCTTTTGACGGCGTTATGAAAGAACAATTATGAATTTTAAAACGTCTCCAAATATGAAGATAAACCAATTATAAATTTAAACTACAAACCCTTATCCAGAAAGTTCGAGTTTAGATTTCTGTATCGGATGAAATTTCTGTTTGTAGTTTGGTGATTATTACTTACTTTTGTGTTAATGTAGTAAAAATTATACATAATTACATCCAAACGGTCATTTTATGAAATATTTATATATTATTATTATTTTGTTCAGGATATAACATACATAATTTTCGTATGTACCTATACCTATTTAATTATGAGCCATTATGATTATCCGTTCACCGCAAATCACGTATCAAGTTCATACTTAATTTAAGACACTAGAAGCATTTCTGTCAGCATAAAAGTAGCTATTAGCATATTGATCATTACGAATGTATTAAATCTAATCAGACTACAAAATTTTTACAATACTTTATTTTTTCATTCCAACCTTTATATTTTGGTACGCAACAAAGTAATATGTCTTTGTCAATCACTGTACACACACTCAAAATCGAAACACCGATCAAGCTTTTATTGCTACAGGTTGAATGTAGTTGTGCGGATCTCAGAGGAATAAAGTTTGGGGCACGTTACCTTTCTCAATTGAATATGAATATTTTGATTGATTTATTCAGTCGTGAATAACATAAGTCCAATTTACGTGTCCTACGTACGATACTACACTTTGTTGATGGTGTCGTACTATTACGACCAAGATGTATATAGTACCTACTATATTATTTCGTCCATATATTCTTGTGTATTCTTTGTTATCTTTTTAAAGTCATTAGTTACTCATAATAATATATTTATAAACAAATTTTGGTATAATACGCAATATGAAAAAATAAAGTGTACCTATAAGCACTTTTTTTTTACAAAATGTCATTAAAATGCATCTCACAGACTACAAAAGGATTTTTAACGATAACGACAGTTCTTTCTATACCTTAACAAAAAAAAGCATAAAAATTTCTCATTAATCTATTTATCAAAATCATGGGTAATATAATTACAATTTAGGTATGTACTTCATTAAAGAAATCCTAGATGGCTCTATCATTATGTCTATGGTGATCGCTATACCTACCGTCCCGCTATATTACTGCATATAAAAAGACTAATCTCGGAACACAATACACCAAAAGAAAATCATAGATGGGTTTATCAAAGTGTGTATGGTATTGTAATTATATGCCAATATCAACCAAATACATTAACCATCCAAAAAAACTTCAAAAATAATTATTTTTTTCCTTTGTACCGGCTTGTTGGAAGGTTTTTTGTAAAACGTGAAACCCATTTATTTCTTACCAAAAGCATACTCCGTTTTCTTCCCTCCACTCCCGACTCTTCAGAACGTCTTGCTAGCAATGCGTGACAGTCTTAATATCCTAGGTGTGAATATATGCTGCGATCTTAATTCCAGAAATTACAACTGAAGTGTCACCTCTACTAGATCTCGGAGATTCGGAATCCTGAACAGGGTGCAACGGTTTTTCCAGCTAGTTCCGTTGTACGTTCTTTGTAAAGCACAGCTGTGGCGGTGTAAGAAAAACTGTTTGCATCTCTATGGTGGCTCGGCAATTTTCCCGACTTCATGGACAGGTTGAAGAGATGGGCTGTCCACATTATGAATGATGCAGAAGTTTCTAATTACATTAAGCGGATGAAGCTGTGCAAGGATAGTGCTTTGCTGAGTTATCGTTTGTATCTCTCTGAAGAGTTGTTGAATCTAACCCCCTCCTTTCCTTCCATAATAACGCCTCATGAGCTAGGCTTTAGAGCCACAGTTTTACGGTAGCCAACCTATCTCGATACAAAAAGTTAGCAATATCTTATCTTTGCGGTATTGTGAATCTGTTGAACAATTTTCTGGTCAGTGTGTTCCTTTCTTCTTATGACATTGAGTTCTACAAGCATAATATGCAGAAACATTTATGCAGGCCAATATAACAGCGACAACCGGGGATGGACTGCCAATATCTCTGTGGGTGCCGCTATTTTTGGATTGTACTTTGTTTACTATCAGACATATTGTTATCACATTGCCGCTTTGTCGTTATAAAAAATATAAATCATATTTATGCCGTAAACTCGCATCAAATTTTCGTTGAGACTAGAATTATTAAAAAAATTGCAACTAACAAATTTAATGTCTTTATGAATCTTAAATTTTCTTTTTAATAATATTACTAAGAAATATCTATATTAGCTTACCGCCGACACAATAATATATGATACATAGACATAAATTAAATAAGAAGTGCTGTTATTAAATAAACCTACACAATGTAGCTTTAGCAAGCTTGAAAAGCAGAAAACATTAATTTTTTCATAATACATTTTAGCCCTCCTGTATCCCTGTCACAGGTGGCGGGATAAAGAACTTGAACACGAGGCTTACATTCATACTGACTTGAATACAGCTAATATAAAGGAAAAATGAATAAGAAATTTACATTGGCATTTATCACTTCAAGGATAAACCACAGTATGTCAGTAAAATACAAGAAAATTTTCTATTTCTATTTTGAATTTCCATACCTATAATTAAGTTATAATCGCTATAATTATATAGCTATAATCGCACTGAGGCTGCGAGACACTAGGAATTTTAAAAGTTATTTTATGTTTAAATGGCCGTACGATAAAGTGTTGCGAGCCGCGGGTTGCCAAGCTCGGTGAAGCTGTCAACAATCTAATGGCTCCAGGACCTCAAGGCTAACAATATTTTTTTTAATGCCACAGATTGTTCATTCTTTTAGTAAATAGTGGAAGCAAAAGAAAGTTACTGCTAAAATTGTTCTGTAGTTGGTCGATTCGATTATACATAAGCGGTTCTTTTATAAAATCAAAATCAAATAATAATTTCTTTTGGGCTCTGAGATATAAAACTTTCAATGTTATCAGTAGCGAATAAATCTAAAATGAATATTATAAAGAGCTAAAGTGTAATTTCATGCTTAATAAAATTGTGGTTACGTGTACTGTAACTGGATGTAACTCTTATGATAAAGAAATCAACCAAATAATACGTTCACCAGAGTATTACGTTTTTGGTTTCGTCTTATTCAACCTATTACTGATCTATGGTTTATATTGTTTTTATTGTCAAATTAATTTCAAACTTATCTGTTTTATTATTACAAAGGAATATCCAATTTATTTTGTGTTTTAGTAAAAGTCATAAGCTTTCGCTAGTAGCACGTAATTAATTTGCTACAATTAAATTTGTACGGTCAATGATATTTAACGTTGCTATTTACGGTGGACACCGGGACTCGCTGTGGGCCATGACAAACGCATTGTTAATATTGAAAACCGCTTTGTAATGACTTTACTAATTGTTTTCTTCAATTTTATGGAAAAAAATATTATTTGAAATAAATACATTATTTAACATCTTTTTTGGAGTTTAATTTGGTTGTTTTACTTTGTGTAAAAAATAAAGTAATTTATATTATGTCTCAAGACTGTTTTTTCCTGGAAACCCTATATACCCGTCAATTCTTCATCAACATTAATTTCAAAACGTTATTTTAAAGCTTATGTTCCCCGCTATTGACGAAACAAAATTAATTATAACTTTACATAAATTAATAAAAAAAAAAAAAAAACAGTTTAATTGCGTTATTTTCTTTAAAAAAATCTTTGCGTGAATTGTAAATACATTCATAACACGTTCTCTGAATACAATACACCGCTCTGATTTCAAAGCGCATATACTCTTGTCTTTAAAAAACAAATGAAGAAAACCGGGTGATGAGTAATATCTAAACGAAAAACTTTAATGATTGCCAAGAAATATCTTGCTATTCACTATCATCACCTTCTTTCTATAAGTATGCAAATCGCATAGCAAAAGCTTAAGGAACTAAAAATACGGTGGTTGATCCCAAAATCCGATGCACTGTCACTGTATGACGGTTGGGATCCCGTAGGCGTATTCTATCACTCCACTAACCTGATTTATTATTTAACAGAGTGTGGAACTTGATAATAAGGTCGGTTTGTATTTCAATAGTATTTTTCACCCATGTGGCCTATCGTTGTTATTCCTTTTCGTACTTGTCTGAAGCTTGCCTGATTGCTTGACGTTCATGGATACAGACCTCTATAAAAAAAGACTATAAAATGCAATAGGATTTTTTTTTTCAATCTGAAGGATAGTTCCAGAGATTAGAACATTCAAACCATTGAGGTATTATGTACCACGTACTAGAGACGACGCTTCAACCAGATTTTTTAACCACGATTTCGAGTGCATGCCGTTGTACTCGCAGTATGTGCCGGGCATTTGTTGTGATTACATGTTTGAGTGCTAAATTTTACTTCATAAATATGCTTTCATGGGCCCTAAAATAACTCGAGAAACACAAGTAAAAGTCAAAGAGCGACATTTCATCAGTAACTTCAATGTATTAAGTCGCGAGTGTCCCGCGACCCGCAGTATCAAGTGGAGCACAATTTTTATTAGTAATATTTGCTCTAGTACGTAGTACATAAAACCTCAATGGTTCAAACATACTAAAAAAAACAATGTTCTGAACTTTATTATTAGTATAAGATTTTTTAAATTCTTTTATTTTAACGAGGTTTCAGTACATCCCTGATAACTATTCCAGCCTCATTCGAGAAGTGAATTTATTAGATAAAGTTGTAAATGTTAATTAAATTTAGGAATTAACGAGACAAATTTATAAATTATCAGGGCTGCATTAGACATGGGTTTTCACAAAATAATTGATCTCTTCTACGTATCTCTAGGAGTATAAAATTTATGTTAAGTATTCGTTTATAATATGCCACCAGGTGATCTACCCCGGCCGCGTAGCAAAGGAGAGTACGTGTTTGTGATAGCGCAGCTATTGTTCGGCCTGTTGCTCTTTGCAACAGTCTTGGGACACGTCGCTAACATCGTCACCTCAGTGAGTACCGCCA
This sequence comes from Saturnia japonica, assembly GCA_033032175.1. Lineage (NCBI taxonomy): Eukaryota > Metazoa > Arthropoda > Insecta > Lepidoptera > Saturniidae > Saturnia > Saturnia japonica. The sequence continues at coordinate 10,587,748 of CM065307.1, forward strand.
GGAAGGAGTTCCAGGGTGAGTATCAAAATATAGTAAAAATATAATATGGTTGTAAGAAAATAGTTTCTTGTTTTACAAAATCATTGGTATTTTATAAACATTTTTTAAAACAATGAACGTCAAAACTCTGCTACCAGTTTGAAAAACATCTCAGTCATCGAGAAGAACTGACAAGAAACTCGATCAGGTTTTAACTTTAGCCACGATCTCACTTTTTTGGTATTAAAAGGTGACGTGGCTCAAGATGGTAACACGCCAGCCTAGTGGGAGAAGTGGCTCTCAAGTGCAATTACCGGTATACACCTATAGAGTGCTTGACGACATATTTTTTAACTTGCCTGAGAGTGGTAACTAGCCAAGGGAGAATTAGCTAATGCTTTACCACCATGCTATGGTTTCATCACAATGATTTCCTTCACCGAAAGCACAGGATCATTGTAGGGATTAGAATTCTCCTCAATTGACACCGAATCCTTAAACGCTATCAGTGAGTCATCACTGCTTCATTAATATACATACATATAATAATTTATCCAACAAAATTCATAAAATAATTTGAAGGTTAAAATTTGTCTGATTTATGTAGGCAGAGTTGTCAGTTATTAATCAATAAAAAAATGTTATATTGAGTTTAAACGCCAAATGGAACCATATATTTATACATGCATAATATAATCGGCACGAAAAACTTAAACTATAGAACACGTCGATATATAGTTAACTTTTCAAGGAAATGCCAAGTTTGAAAGTGAAGTTATAAAGAAAAATAAGGTAATTGACGAACGAATTTCATTCCACAGTAATCGTAATAAAATGACAGAAAGGGAAATTATTTTTGAGTAGTAACTAAGCCATTATACTCTCCCCGAAAGGCCATAAAACATATCATAAAATATTTTCTATTTTTAGAGTTATTGATTATTCTGAGAATTAGTGTAGTTACTCCAAAGATGTTAACCCAACAAGCTTAATATGTTGATTAATTAATGTCCAATTTAATATAAAAAGGTGATATTTGGTTATTGAATCATTGGCGTTTTATCATATTGAGGGATTAACATTTGAGAGATTTGATTTCCTTAGTAAAATGATCATTGTTTTTGGCTAAATTTGGTTAGGTGAGCACATATCGTAATTCGAGTGTCGTGCCAAAGGTAGGTGAAAACATGGCCAATCGCGTCATTTGACTGTAGCGCTTGCTGGCCGCTTATTTATGAAACAAGTTTTTATTAAATAGAATATACTGAGTAGACTTACTTAATAGTAGACTGAGTAGACTGACTTATGAGCGTTAATGCCAAATGGTAGGCCATCGGCTCTGGACCTTGCCGATCGCTACAACGGTATACTTATTTTTCTTGTTTGACTCCTACGTTGTGGTCAAAATTATATTCTAAGCTATAGTACTGTAGTTCTTTCTACATTCTCACTATTCCCAAGTGAACGAGAATGACTTATTTAAACGTTTATGTAAGACTAGGTGTGCCTGACGGTTTAACCCTTGTTAATTTTATCCGAACTATTTACTGCGCCGCGCCGCCAACACACCCATGTAGTCTATCATAATTGTTCTTCCTGCAAGAACAAATTATTTTAATTTATACATATCTCCTGAACTATGTGCTCAAATAGAATACTCTATTGAGCACAATTTAACTTCATAAGTGTCTTTATGATGAAGTAACTTTTGATCCTAAGGATTAATATGCCATGTCTAAAAATAATGCATATAAATAACTTTTTAATTTTCAACCAATATTTGTCACAAAATACCTTATTGTGGCTTATGCAAAAGAGATAAGTACATATATGCTGTCGCTGACTTTTTTAGGTATAGGACCAATATTATTGTAGAACATTGTATTTCCATATCATTAACGATTACGCCAGCGCACATAGTTAAAGCAGTTCGGGAGGGCCTCGACTTCAGACTTACGTAAAAATGAATATTTAAGACATCTGAGAGCTATAGTCTAATTTTAAATAGCCTATACTGTTCCTCGAGAGTCTGACTATCATATACAAAAATAATTTTTCGAATCCGACTGGTACTTCCAGGAATTAGAGTGTTTAAACAAACAAAGAATAAACTTTTCCGCTTTATTATATTAGTATAGATTAATGAGTGACTTTTCATAAAAATTTAAATATAACAGTAATTACAGAGAAGTTGATTTTTGAAGTTAAATATTTTAAGTTTATTTGTTCACTTATTATATTTAACTTAGGACGGCCAGTGGCCAATACATTAAGAGTAACAGATACAATATAACACAACATTTACCTTTGAAGGCTGCCACAACATGCACTATAGTATGGTAGACGGTATTGTAGTTAGAAATTACAAAACAATAATAAAAATATACTTACTAACAAAAATAAACAGAGATAACCTATAAAAAAAACAAGAAATTTTGTGATCATTGACAAAAACCAATGACCAGCTATAAAATCCATATTGAAAAACATCTAAAAAAAAATTAAATTAAAGCATAGGAAAATATAGCAATAATAAAAACAAAATAAAAAAAATTCAAACATTTTTTTTTTAATTTCTCAATGACTCTCCAAACACGTCTATTGTATTTCCTAAATTATTATATAACCTGGACAACCTACACACTGGTGAATTAAAGCCTATATTAGTTCTTATGGCTGCCGTCTTAGTAAGTTAATAGGGTACCTAGGATATCTTCGCGGTGCAATAATGGAAAATTTTTGTAAAAGATGGGGTACGTCAATTATACCATGCAAGATTTTCTACAAGAACGCCAAGTCGATTAATTGTCTGTAAAAACTTAGTATAATATAATTTAATTTTACTGAAAAACGTACTGTTGTAAAATAGAGTGGGCAACATTGACTATTGACCTTTGCCATTTGTCATAAAATAGTTGGTGAATGGTATACATTATTTATTAGTAGCTATTATTTAGTAAGTATTAGAAGCTAGTTATTTTCAAAAATATAAAATGTGAATTAATTATTAATATTAAAGTAACGTGTTTATTCTTAAAAAACTAGTATAAAGCAGAAAAGTACGCAGACCCTGATTAGTATCAGTAAATTAAAATAATTTATTTATTTATTCATAAATAAATAAATCATGTAAGACTGTGTATATAGATCGGGTAGAATTTTTTTTAAATAGCAGAGTTGTGTGCGATGCGTTTTGGGGGCCTAGCCAGGTAGCCTTTCTATAAACGTTAAAGCTAACGAATACGAAAAAAAAAATTATGGAATTGACATATCTTCACACTAAATCACGTGATCAGATATGTCAATTCCATACATTTTTTCATTTTCGGTTGCATTAACGTTTGTGGAAAGGCAACTTGCCTAGGCAGCGCTAGGCCCTATCGTGTGCTAGCCCAAGTACTGCGTCAACCACATTAGCGTATTAAACATACACGTAGACGTAGAGACACGTACAGGCACGCGTAATTATACGCAGCTGCTATTGAAACGTGGGGCGTTTCAAATGATCACCGCAACTGAAATATAATTACTTATTCAAATCTAACTGTAATTATCAATCTCTCCACGTTCTAAGTTGTATTACAAGTGTATAAATTAAATGTAATTATTTATCCAAAAGTCAATAACCGATTCGAAGTATGTAAATATTAAAAGAAAGAGAAAAGAGCCATAAAGTGTCAACAACTTTAATTAGCGCTGCAGCTCGATTGAAAAGACAATGGCGCCGAGACGGCAGAGAGCAGGCTGAATCCGTGACCTTCCTTGGTGGCGCTGCAGCGAAATAGGTCAGCGGCTTGAATGCTATAAATAGCTTGGCGAAAGTCGGGCGGCGCGCCCCATCCCAACGGGAGAGCGCGTCCCGCGCGCGTCCGCCCGACATCGATCGGCCGTCGTCGGAACCGCGCGCCCCATGCGCCTCATGCGCCCACCGCTCGAGCCTACCATTCGACAATAGTAATTGATCTACTCGTCGACGCACGACGCAGCGCAGCGCTGCTAGTATCGGATACCATCCGACCGCGGTAACGTCCACCCCCATGCGCTTCCCAACGATCAAAGTCAATAACAGGAATTACTAATATACTAATATATTCTATAAACATTTCTGAATAAAAGTAAAACGATGTTAGGTATGTTACTTATAAATATTTGTATTATACTTTATTTAAATTTAAACAAGATTCAACAAGAAATGTTAGCCTAATTAGATTTATTTCTAAACATTTTTGAATAAAAGTAAAACGATGTTAGGTATGTTACTAGTATATTTGTTTTATACTTCATTTAAATTTAAACAAGGTGCAACAAGAAATGTTAACCTAATTAGGTTTATTTGTAAAGATTTTTGAATAAAAGTAAACCGATGTTAGGTATCTTACTAATAGATATTTTTTTGTTTTATACTTCATTTAAATTTAAACAAGGTGCAACAAGAATTGTTAACATAATTAGGTTTATTTGTAAAGATTTTTGAATAAAAGTAAAACGATGTTAGGTATCTTACTAACAAATATTTCTTTTATATTCCATTTAAATTTAAACAGAGTGCAACTAGAAATGTTAACCTAATTAGGTTTATTTCTAAACATTTTTTTATAAAAATAAAACGATATTAGGTATGTTACTAATAAATTTTTTTTTTATACTTCATTTAAATTTAAACAAGATGCAACAAGAAATGTTAACCTAATTAGGTTTATTTGTAAATATTTCTGAATAAAAGTAAAACGATGTTAGGTATGTTCCCAATAATTATTTGTTTTATACTTCATTTAAAATTAAACAATATCCAACAAGAAATGTTGACCTAAATAAGTTTATTTGTATCATGTAATTTACATCTACAATCTACAAGTAGGTAGTTTTTTTGGCTAATAAAATGGTGGATATTAATTATCATAATAATTTCAACGTATATGATTGTAGATGTCTGATGCCATAATCTGTATCCAAAACTCTTAGACATTTTCCTTTGTATATAAATAAAAATATTCCCATCGCGTCTCATGTTTTTAGTCAAACAGCATGTTGCACGCTCACGAACTCCAAGTCGTTCTTAAATCTTTATTAACATCACATAGAGGAGGAAATTCAAGTCACATTCGTTATTTATAGATCCCGACTTGGACTAAATTATGACTGTGAGATTAATCCTCTTCCTCTCTATTTATGTACATTTGTGATAGCTTTCGGAAGTGTACCTTGAATTCAATAGGGAATCGGAGATCGTAGCGCCTGGAGCAAGTGTAGTGTAAACAATCGAGTGCAGTCGCTGCGACGCTAAGTACCCAGTTTATATTCAAATGTCGGATGTATCCTACCGTCAAATTGTATACGCAGAATGAAAGGGCGACATTCCATGTTTGTATTATATAATATTGTTACATTTTGTATGTTGCAGGAAAATTTCTAAGAATACGTATTTCTTATGTCCTCTGTTATTTATCTCATTACATAAACCTTCTAGGAATAGTGACAATAGTTATTTTAATACGATTAAGGGATGTGAAAGGAAAGGATGTTCACCTCAGTTATCGTATAAAATAATTAAACTAATAAATCATTCAGTTATAAGTAATTAATTTAAAAAATCTGGTGATTTATTTTACTTTAATACACCTATTACACATTCAAAGTACAATAATAGAGTACATGAGAATCAATGAGAGAACTAAACGCTTGATTTCACAAAAATATACATCAAAACATTAACCGGGTTTGTATTTATTTTCCAAGCTACGTTCCTTATTATTCAAATAAAACACTCTGAATATATTTCGTTGTTTTATAATTTGAGAGTATTTCTAAATTATTCTTATTCCGCTCGGCGTGAACTTAAAGACCTCATACCGGAAATATAACGCTTTGTTATATAAACAAGGTTCATTTTCATAGTGTGCCAGGAAAGTTGCTGAAATAGAACTAATGTAGCGTGTCGTACACGTGGCTTGTTTCGTTGACTGTCTGCCGTCTCACAGGCTGGCGACCGCAGTCCCGGCACCGTATCTTGTTTGAGGAAGATTAAATTACTCTAAATGTCGGTTCACTAATAACACTCTGTCCACGTTTTACTGAACAGTAAAGCGCTGGAGTTATATGGACTTGTTTTTAACACATATAAATATCTGTGCGCAAACAAACTCCACACTGATTTTGGTGATTTGGAGAATCTCTTGCGCAGGTCCAATTACACAAAATGATCGTATTAGTTTTAGGCTGCAGACACCAACAGTTTATAACATATTTATATCTCAATAGAGATGATTGCGGCGCGGCGCGGCACACACGGCGTTGCAAGACGTATTAACACTGCATCCCCGCATGGCGCGGGGTGAGGGGTCCAAGGCAATAAGCGATGCCTTAGGACGCGGAAAAGTTTTTGCCACCGTCATTCATCGAGTACACGTTTATGCGCAAACACGAACATTAAAAATATTGCATTGCATTATTGACGTATATCAGTAAATGGTTTACTGGTTTTTATAGTCTCTATACTTACAGAAATTTACGTTTATGTTGTTACTTGTTGTGTTAATAATTGCAAAAATAGCCTGTATTTGAAAATTTTGAATTAATTATATAATACAAATAAATACAATGATGTATTTGATTTTGTAAGTGCTTTGTGTGTTCTGCGTGATTCTTCAATTATTATAATATATTTGCTATGCAACAATACAAATCAAATTATACAGATTTTACATAATCAAAGAAAAGGTAAACAGTACAGAACAGAATAATATTATACAATAAAAAACAGGTAGTTACAAAATTATACACAAAACTACATAATAATTAAGGGCATGGATTATTGATCTCTTGGCGGTCACCACAGTTTTCAACGAATTAAAAAAAGAGACGGAGGTTTACTCAATTTGAATGTTTTTTTTAATGGATTTACAGCCATAACTTCTCTGTTTAAGATCGGACTTGGATGATTCTTTTTTTGTTGGATAGAGAATACCTCAAGGGCTGTGTCCCATGGCATTGGTACTTCAACTTAAAAGATATACGAGGAAACTCTTTAAATTTTATATGTTGATATTATTTTTTGTTAAAATTTGTGTTGTTGGATTGTACTGTGCTTGCATCAGGCACAAATCCGACACATTGCCTTATAACTATAAAAAATAATCATTGATTTTCGATATATTGTTTAAAATGCTGTTTTTAAAACAACGGAATTAATTTATTATAGTATCATTACATAAAGTATTTATCTTAAAAAGAATAAAGGAATTGCATAAACAAAATATATTACGCTATGAACACGAAAAGGAAATAAAGAGGTATTTGAAAATGTTATCAAAGAACTTAATCTATTTCTTTGGCATTAAACTAACATAAATTCCAAGGTGCCGACAGGTATGATTATATATGATTTACAAAATATTATAATATCATTTTGTAGGCACGAACTTATGACAGGGTGATAAATGATTGTTACTAAGAGGGATGTTACGGAACCAGGGAATAGTTTGTAAAGTGTTTATAGCCATCTCATAGTACCAAATTTTATGAAGCCAGTAATATTTTTTATAAATATATAATGTTATTTATATAATGTACTTTCTCTCTCTTCAACAACTACTTTGATTGAATATACAGTAAAACAAATTACAATAATATTTTAAGACTACACATATTGGATATTTAAGGTTCATTGTTCTACGAATTAATTAATTAATTGTGAAATTAAATAAATTTCATAGTATAATCAAACAAAGCCTCTAGAATACCTACGGGCATTTAATTTTAATTTTGTTGTAGCGAAACTGGATGGTGTTAAAACGTATATGCGAATGAGAAGAGTACCTACACATCTGCAAGTGAAGGTGATTAAGTGGTTTGACTACTTATGGCTGACGCAGAAGTGTTCCGATGAGGAGAAGGCGGTCTCTTGTCTCCCGGATAAGCTCAAGGCAGAGATAGCTATCAACGTGCACCTAGATACCTTAAAAAGGTATTGCATAAATTTTTGATTTCAAGTATTCTTATTAATACAACTGGGTTACAAAGCATATATCAAAATTGTATATAAAAATATTGTGGCAGTACAAATTAATCTAAAGTAAGAATTTAATGTCCGCTCTATGATGGAGCATAACTGAATTATGACGCGAGCGAAGCCACAGGAAAAGCGCTAGTCACTTATATTTAAGAAATTTCAATGTTTGAGTAAATTTGTTTGAGTGGAGTATGACGGCATAGAGCTATCGAATTCTTTGAAATTAAAATCGCCAAGTCGTGGGTTTGGTTGACGTGTTGATTAAATCTACGTTTTCTCGCAAAGAGGTCTTTGTCGAGTAGTGGGACTTCAGGCTGTTTACTGTGTCGAGAATAAAACCTACCAATAAACAAAAACTTGTCTAGGTTAACTTATTTTGTTGTGTGGGATTTTCACTGATAACTGCAAAGTCGTATTTTTGGAAGCGTTTATTATAAATTGTTATAACAACTATGAAAAACATTTACGTGATCCTGGTTTGTAAAATAACACATTATAAAAATCATAATTTGTATACCAAGGCAGAGCCAAAACTAGCTTTTGTATTATGAAAGTATTTATTGAAATTTTAACCTATACAAATAATCGTATTTATTTTACTTAACAGACTACACAGCGACGAATTACAATTCATTTGTTCCTTATAAAGCAATTTCCTGAGACCCATATTTTAAATACTAAGCGGTGACAGTTATTACGCGAAAGGTTTGGCGGAATCCCACTACACTGATAATGAAGTTGTCACTAGATCAAGAAAATTAGTGCCGGCACTCAAACGATTTAACCTTTAATTTGATTTGATTTTAGTTTGAGTTCGAGTTAAGACGGTCGGTCGGCTGAAATTTTATTGACTATCTATTCTCGTTCCATTTGATCTTTCTTTGTGCATTATTCAGAAGGTTTCTTTGATTGACGACCTACTGGCACAGCTGTTTGTATAAACAATAACTACTGTAACTAAAATATTCGAACTAATATCCAACTGCTCAGAAGGAGGCATGTATATAAATTTATTTGAAACTCTCTAAAGCCTAAATGAGTTGATGGATTTTAACACTTGAGTGTCCTTAGACACTTTTTAATTGTGGAAGTGAGATAGGATGTACCTAATATTTACGCATGACGTCTACAAACTAAATAGAGAAGAGAGATATTTTTTGTTGCAGTTAATAATTCGACTTTTTACTATTTATTACATTCACTGGAAAATTATAAGATCAAATACTATTTGGTTCTTATTCCGGGAACAGTCCTAGAACCAAAAATGGTTTCTTATGGAAAAAGATATAAATAAGTATATTTTTCTAAATGTTCGTCGTATAACATCTTAAATTTTTTCTACCAAATGCAATTTATTTAACGCCAATAATAATGAAACCGTTTCATATAAGTTACTGAATTATATAACTGTTGTTGCTTAATATACCTAATTAATAAACTTTGTAAATATAAAACCTCCTCCTCTTAAATATGTTTGTAATAGTGTAATATTACACTTACACATATTATATATTACACTTACTTAGGCATATGTCTAAGAAAGTGTTAACTAAAGTTTTCTTCAATAGCTGATGTTTCTTGAATGTATAATGGAAAGATAAGGATGTTAATTTCTGTGATATAGTAAGTAAGCCATCCATCCAGAGGCAGTTCCAGCTTAATATACCGTGTTGTATAATTAAAAAAAGAAACATTCGCTTTTTACGCCCATGAATTATGCATAAGTGTTCGTTTATACGAGCCGTAAATTTTTGTCGTCAAATGGTCTCTTCCCAGCTTTTGTTTTAAGCCGTGCCTTGTTTGGATTCAATTCAGAGTAACCTTGTTACTAATACTCTATTATATGTTACAGTTTGATCTTCTATTATTTATGATAATGTGTTTTTTTTCTGTAGAGTGGAGATTTTCCAAAATACTGAAGCGGGATTTCTGTGTGAGCTGGTACTAAGGCTCAGACCTGTGCTTTTTTCACCAGGCGACTACATCTGCAGAAAAGGTACCATTCATTTCATACTAAGTTATATTTTTTTATAAGTCTAATTTATTATAGCATTTTTTATTATTCTAACTATTTTACAAGTCGCTATTATTTAATTTAGAATTCTTGAGAAATCTAAATAACCCCTTCTGAACTAAGTCGGGTAATTTTAAAAACTAAAAACTAAGAATATAAAATATTTTATGATTGAGTTGTTTTGTAAAATTATTCATCAATGTAAAATCCTCCTCCCAGGTGAAGTCGGTAAAGAGATGTACATAGTAAATCGAGGGAAACTGCAGGTGGTAGGCGACAACGGAAAGACTGTTCTGGCAACTCTCAAAGCGGGTTCTTATTTTGGCGAAATTTCCATACTGAACATGGGCACGGCAGGTAAACAACTTGGTAAATATCGCCACGGCCCGAGACGCCACGCCATTATACATATTCTGTTTTGTTACGAGTTGAAAAATTATGAAAGCAAACGTTTCGAGGAGACGCTGCAATCAGGCCGAGGGAGCGGCCGCGACGCCAACAGGTTCTGGGACATCATTCATGAACATTACGTTACCGCTATTCTTCGTTCATGTTTTTAGTTAAACATACTAACGAACGACTGGCGTTAACCTGTTCGTGAGGAGTAATAATAGGGAATGCTTTTATATTTAAAAAAAAATCTATTATATTTTCAAATTAGTATTCGCTTTTGGATTGTCATTATTATTTTCAATTATTTTATATTCTATTAAAACTTTCTTTTCATATTGATACTTCAATTGAAGAAATATTGTATGGTGAGCTTTTACTGATTTATCTTATGGTTTCAAATTTTCTTGGCTTCTTATTAGATCATTTTCAAGAATTTGTAGCGTCTTGTGATGTTTTCTTTCGCATATTAGTTAATTATCTCCTTTGGTTGTATTGAAGGCAGTGTCCCCGATCGCTTTGCATCCTCCCCGGAAACCTCATATACTTGGCGTGACTTCTTGGTGCATGTTATACTCCTAAAAATAAGTGTCACCCACGTATATTTACTGTTTGACTTATGTATCGGTTAATCATTTATTTAGACTCGAATTTAGTCTCCTACGCATTTAAAATCGTAGAAGCTTAGTTCTTTTACGAATTTTATACTACTTACTACTTTTTAATGATAGTACGATTTTTGTACCATTAAGGCTTTGTCTTTGTAATGAAGCAGAGGAAGATCCTAATAGAGATGGCTTATTATGATTCTTTTCTGATCGATTTATTTTGAACTGTGAACGTCACTACTCAAATTAATAACCCTGCGCATTACCTGAATTACAAGGTTGTTAAAAATATTTTTCCTACTACCAGCTTAATTTATATGACTCTTGTTTTTTAAAAATTGTGTGTTATTTATTTGAATGTTTACCTGACCATGGTGTTCGGTTTTTCTGGCATATTACGGTCTATTTTTGAATCGGAGTATAGTCGAAGCGGGTAAGACAGAATAAATAGGTCGTAATTGTATGAGACCGAGCACCGTTTGGCATGGAGTGTGTGGATGACACGTCGGCAGGCAACCGTCGGACAGCGTCGGTGCGTTCCGTGGGTTACTCAGACTTGTTCGTGCTCAGCAAGAAGGATATGTGGGACGTGTTGAAAGAATACCCTGCAGCCAGGGTCCGTCTTGAAGCTATCGCTGTCAAGAGACTTGAGAAATATAAGAAAGCGCCGCTAGAAAAAGGTACAAATATCCAAATTAATCAAATAATAAAATATAGTGTGTGTAATTACTTATGTACGCACGTAAGAAACTACACTTCATTTGCGTAACAAAATAAAAATAATAATAAAATCAAGTTTGCCATTATTGATAATAAATTGGATTCATTTTATTCACTTTTTTGTTGTGTAAAATAATTTTACGTTCTTTATATAAATATTATTGTAGTTGTGTAAAATTTATTTAACGGTGTATAAATTGAGATTGTTTTAATTCAAATTAGAAAATATAAAATTCACTAAAATGAATTCACATTATTATCACTGATGGCTAACGTCATCATGTCTCACTTCCGTCACACGATGAGCGTGCAGCTCTCATTTTTACCCTGTGCTAAACGCGCCAATAAAGTGTAACTAAAATAACTTTGAATATCTCGTTGCCGTTCTTTACTTCATAATTATAAATACCTACATTAACTACTTTTTTAATTTCATCCACATAATATAGGAATTTCAACAAAAAAATACTTTAATACCTACCTATAATTAAAATGAACACTAACACGCCAATTGGTGGAGGCCCACAATCAATCAAATATTATAATCTTCATGTTTTATCGGTGCTTTATGTATATACTATTATATAACATTATATAGCTCAAGATATTGTTTTATTTGTTTTTTAGAACGCTTTAATCTCTGAAACTACCAACCAGATTAGAAAATTTATTTTTGCTTTTTATAGCGTGTTTATTAAGAAAGATTATACGGCCATAATGAGTCGAATAGAATCAAACGCGGCAAAGTTGGTATGACCAATAATGTGGTAATTCAATAAAAACAAATAACTTTCAATTGTATCCATGGCGAATATTTTACAATTAACTTCACCTAATAGTGAATAAACGCTATAATTGTCAATGGATACAATTGAAATGTATTTGTTTTTGATGAATTACCTATCACACTATTGGTCAGCCCACCTTTCTGCTATTGATTCTATACAACTTTATAACTTTACGCTACGACTCTCAGAAACAGAGCAGTAACAAGGAACGTCAAGCAATCTAGCAAACTGTGGGCAAGTACGAGTCGTGAGAACAATGTTATACTACACGGGCGCATTAGAGGCGTGGAGGCGCGACGGATAGGTGGTCGAAAAAATTTTAAATGGGAGAAACCGTGGTGCTTATCTGAAAATAAATGTTTAAAATTATGAAATGATTTTGCTCTTATAAAAACTGATTATTATGACAGTGAAAAACATTTAAGTATACAGTTAAAATTTAAAACGTGAGAGCTCTGTAATGATATTGTTTTAGTGGCCATGGGTCGATGTCAGTCGACGCCCGGACTCGTGGAGACGAGCGGCCGAGTGCCAATAGAGGAGATGCACTTGCCGCCCGCGCCTGCTCCACCCATACACTCCTCACACCCGCCTTCTTACCGGGACCAGCTTTATAGGTGACATTTCATAAATGATAACAAGACAATGTTTAACAAAAGAGAAAACCAACTTCAATGATTTTGAGAAGTTCCCTGGTGTATCTTTGATGTGGAAGGTTCAATGCCAAAAAATGGGACCACTCTTTCCAAAAAAAAAAGAATCATCTAAATTGGTTCATAAACAAAGAAGTTATATATAGCTGAACATCCAAAAATATATTGTATATAAACATTCGAATTGAGAACCTCCAGTTTTTTTGAAGTCGGTCCTTACCTATGAAATTGTAATTTTATATAGAAAAAATTAAGCAATTTTAAAATGAAAAATATCGACTTAATTAGACGAAGTACTGGCCATTATTGTCGATGTACTTTTGCCGTTTTAATAGAAGTTCATTGATGCTTCTGCTATAGAATTCCTGAGGACGGGAATCGATGAACTCTTTAAAGGCCTTTCTTACCGCTTCACCTGGTTTGAAGTTTTTTCTCCTATTTGTTTTTATATTCTAGCTCATTGAAGTTGATGTGCTTCATTCAACCTGGTGGTAAGTAAAGCTATATCCATGATCTTGGCATACGCCAAGAGATTAGAACTAAGGCTGTCATCATCATACTGGCCTGCAAATAAAAAAATACTAATAAAAATAAAACTAATAGGTAGCTAATCCAGAAAATTTACGTATTAAAAAGGGATTTAATCAAGTAGACCACGAGTGTCTTATCATCTTCCTGTTAGTATATTTACATAGTATTTTAAAGTAAAGTCGCTTCCCGCTGTCTGTCCCTATATATACGCTTTGATCTTTTAAACTACGCAACGGATTTTAATGCGGTTTTCACTACCGTTTAGACAATTTTTTACGGAAGGTTTATATTAATACAGTACCTATGAAGTTGTATAACATACCATCACGCCTGTATCCCCGAAGTGTTAGGCAGAAGTGTACACCCATAGATCGCCGGGCATGTTTTAGGTCTCATGTAATAGAAGGCGAGCCTATTGCTATTAATTGGACACAAAGCCAAACTCCGAGCTGCTACTGAGAATTTTATAGAAAACCCCAATAACACTTTGCGCGACCTGGGAATCGAACCTAGGACCTCGAGCATAGCAGTCGTGTTTAGGACAATTAGGTTAATAAGGCAGTTATGAAATTGCTAACTGTCAATCTTAAAGCGATAAACTCTGGGTCAGACTTTTTAAAACATAAAATACACCATTTTGTAAGTTGTACCCGTGCGAAGCTGGGACGGGTCGCTAGTTTCCTCATAAGATGTAAATCATATTAGTATCATATCTAGACAAGATAACTTGGACTTGATACTTTAGTAATCAATTACTGTACAATAATATTTACGTATTACTTTATAATATATGAATCACTAAGTAGGTTTTTATTGCTAGCCAAAATTAATTGTCCGTTACTTGACACAAAGTTTTGTTAAGTTTTTTTTTAACTTTTAAATAGTTCATTATAATTACAACTAGTATAATAATGAATTTTTTTTCATTATTTTTAAATTCGATGTTGTTATACAGTTCGTCAGTAAGTCCTCTACGTGTAGCATCTCCAGTAGCGTCGTGTGCGTCGAGCGCACGCAGTAGTGCTGCTGGCGGCAGCAGTGTCGCGACCGGAACGCACGCACCGCGTGTCTTGCTAGATTCACACGATGCTCTAGAGTGTGAGATTAAACGGTTACGAGAGCGCCTTTATACGGTTGAGACAGAGAACGCGGCCATGTCTGCTAAACTTAGCCAGCAACAGTGGGAAGTTGATCAAAGGTATAGTATTCAAATGACACAATCTCGTAGAATAATTTGTTTTTTATTGCCGCACGGCAATGTGATTGTTTTTAAATTTCTATATAAGCTTAGCGTTTGGCCACAATCTCAACTGAAGTTAAGTGACGATGTGGCCCAATATGGTAACACGTCAAGCCTAGTGGAAGGACTGGCTTTCAAGTGCAGTTACCGGAACTCAAGTTGAGGGCGGTAGCTAGCCAGACGGCCTTAGAAAAAACGAACTACATGACTTGTATGGTTTCGTTACGATGCTTTCCTTCACCAAAAACTCAGGCTCATTGTACGGACTTCAACTCATGTCGATCGACGCGGAATCCGTACACGATATAACTAAGCGATTATTGCACTGTCTAATTGTAAGCAAACTACATTCCAAAAACTAACGACCACCGTGAGATCGGCTATCCACTGCTGGCCTGCAAACCTTTCAGCAACTGGATAAATATTGGCTGACCCCGAAATGCGACAAACTAAAAAAATGCCAGTGATGGGTTTGTCATCATTTGCATGATCGTCGCTACATAGTCGAGTACAGATTCCTACCACGTCGCTTGATTACAGGATATATAATAAGTAGGGGAAAAAGTGTTTTCGCATAACGTAGGTATAAACTTGTTATAAAATTTCTTTTGCTGTACTTTTTATATCTGGCTGGTTTTGGTAACATTAAAACGGTTACATTATAAATATAATCTTTTTTTAAGTTGTTTCCCGCTATTTTTAATTTGTTTTTCTTTCTGTAAAAATGATTGAATCTAATGAAGAAATTCGATACATTTTAAAATATTATAAAAAAAAGGCAAAAATGCAACCCAAACAGCGAAAAAAAATTGTGACGTTTATGGACCTAATGCAGTGACAGTAAGAGTAGCACAAAGTTGGTTAAAACGTTTTCAGTCCGGAAATTTTGATCTTAAAGATGCACCTCGCTCTGGTCGCCCCGTTACGAATAAAATGAACGCCATTTTTGAAAAAGTGGAGCAAGATCAGCATATCAGTAGTTACGATGTAGCTGAAGAACTGGAAATTGACCACAAAACAGTTTTAACCCATTTGATGAAAGCTGGCTATACCAAAAAGCTCGATATTTGGGTGCCACACGAGCTCACCGAAAGAAACCTAAAGAACCATGTACTCATCTGCGATTCATTATTGAGACGTAATGAAACCGCGCCGTTTTTGAACAGGACGTTTTAACTGACGATAAAAACGTGTGAAAAAGGTCGTGGTCTAAGGTCGGCCCGGCTTCACAGACTGTGGCTAAACCTGGGCTATCTCGAAATAAGTGATGCTGTGTGTATGGTGGGACTGGAAGGCCATTGTTCATTGTGAGCTTTTACCGCTCGGCAAAACCATTGATTCGGATTTCTATTGGCAGCAACTGATGAGATTAGAGGAAGCAGATGAGAGAAAGCGGCCGGAATTGATCAATAGGAAGAGATCGTCGTCTTACATCACGATAACGCTAGACCACACACATCTTTAGCCCCTCAGCGAAAATTAAGAAAGTTTGGATGGGAGGCCTTAGTGCATCCACCATATAGCCCTGACCTTGCACCTTCAGATTTTCACCTGTTTCGGTCTCTTCAGAATTCTTTAGGATCTGTAAGGTTAACATCAAGAGAGGACTGCCAAAACTATTTGTCGCGTTTTTTTTAAATCATAAATCCCAAAGTTTCTACAGCAACGGAATCATGTCTCTACCTACAAAATGGCAAAAAGTCATAGAACAAAACGGCATATATATATATATATATACTGTAAATAAACTTTGAAAATTTATTTTTATTGATTTTTCATATAAAAATGCTAAGAAACTTTTCCCCCGACCTATTAAATCGGCTATTCCCGGGACGCGAATAACCTAAGCGAGCTACTATGGCGGGTATTACACCTGGTTTATGGTAGCCATGATCCACTCGCACACAAATATCGTGTGTCGTGTGTCGTGGCCTAGCAATACTTGTTAAAACACTAATTTATTTTACATCAAATTCAATATGTTTGAATGTATGTTTGAAAATAATTTTCCCGACAGACTGCAAGAGATCGAAATGCAGATTTGCGGTGGAAGTTCGTTGAGTTCGCAAGAGGAGAACGAGCGCAATCGGGAAAGCATTATTTAACGGCGCGCCTCACTCGAGAGGCCGCGGCCGCAGCCGTGTCCGCTCTCACACCTCCCGCTGCCTATGCCCCGGCCGCGGCTCTCAGCTGTTTACTGACACACGAATAAAAACACTTAATCCTCTCTACCCGCGCCTCCGTGACTTCTTAATACTCCCTCGGCTGTGGTCTCGTGTCGTCAATATTCAACTAGTCCCCGCCTTGGACTTAGTGAATCCAGTGAACTTTAAATGTCCGATGAACAATTCGTGTTTTTACAAGTAAATATTATTATGACATATTTAAATACGAATTAACTTTATCAAATTTATATATATAATATAAACATAGTATTAAGACTCGCTGATATTTGACGAGTGTTGTGGAGTGAGATTTTGCCGAGACAATATTATCTTAAATTTAATATCGAAGTTTAGTGTGAGAGGTACACGACATCGTATTTTACTCTTATTTTATGTGTACGCACTTTTTTGTACATCGACATTTATGTTACACGTCTAAAGGGCGGCCTTAATTTTGGACGAAACGTATTGGTTCATTGTTCATTGGTTGATTTGAAATCTTTGATTATATAAACGTCTAGATTCCTAGTTTCATAGGTATGAAAACTAAAAACCGCTGTGGACATTTAGCCCACTACAGAGTATAGACGTATTGTTGATCACGCAAGTAATTAAACCTTGCAAAAAACTTCTCCCTAAAAAAAGATAAGGATAAGAAGATTACATTCCGTAAGTATTGTAATTTCATATATATAAGTCACTTATATTCAATATATTTTTTTTTTTTTTTTATAAAAGTGAAGACGTTGTAGCGACATCTATCTCGCCACATACGAACTAAGTGACGTTTCCTACATCGCGATATTAAAGTTATCCGAGCAATTTAACATATATACAAAAACCCGACAACACCCCTTGGGCAGTAGCCCACCAGACACAACACCCGTCTGGTCGGAGGATCCTCCCTTTTCAATGGTAGATGAGGAACTTTACACCCTTTTCCTCGCATAATCTTAAAACGTTATTTCTTGTCAGTGTTGTTGTTATAAATAAATTCCCTCTGGCGGTTATTAAAATTTTTACAATTGAATATATTAATTTTTATGTACAATATAAATACTACTCTACTATACATACTGTATAGGTTGAAATTGAATGGAAAAA
Organism: Saturnia japonica; assembly: GCA_033032175.1. Lineage (NCBI taxonomy): Eukaryota > Metazoa > Arthropoda > Insecta > Lepidoptera > Saturniidae > Saturnia > Saturnia japonica. The sequence continues at coordinate 10,605,948 of CM065307.1, forward strand.
TGTACTTTTAGAGTAGTTGGCTATATCGGTAGATGGTCATAGGAACTCCACACTGCCTTAACGTAAAACCATGAGTTTGTGTTTGTTAGGTTCGTCTCGATGAGTTGTTGGTTGTAAGTACTTGATCAGGGTCTTATGGTGGAGCCAGGAACTGGTCACAGAAACTCCTCAATACCTTACCGCAAGAACATTGAGATTATTTTAAAAGAGGGCGACAGAAAATAAAAAATGGGTCTGTGCCTACTAAGGTATTATAAATTTTATCACATAAGTGTGTGAGTATGGCAAGCATAAAAATAAAAAAAGAGTCAAAGTTCAGTCATCGTTTCGTCGAGTCACTAGTTCGTTTCGATAACCAAAACCGCGGACAACAGACGAATACGCGTTTGTTCGTCGCATGGAGCATACAAGTTGTTGAATAACGAAACGATACTAAGAAATATATAGCTAATTTCCTGTTGGCTACAATATCCCGCTAATTGCTAATGCATTAATAAATAGTCTCAATGGCTGTCCTTCTTTAATCCTACTACAGACTGTAAGTTTCACGCTGCGGCTAGAGAGTTAGATGTATTCACAGAGTATGAGGGAAGGGTGAATGAGCTGCAACTAACTTGTGAGTAACACCAAAGACATTCACAGAGCAAGAGACATTATTAATTCACCGATATTGATTATCAAACAAACTACATATTTGTGACTTTTTTAATTGCCTATTAGTTTTCATATAGGAAATGTCATGCGAACGGGGTCTCGAGCACATCTAGAAGATAATATAAAACCGATAAATGTCTATGAACCAATTCCCGGATTTTTAAAGGAAAATGTTTTAACTTTGTATCCCCTATACAGCAAACAAAACAGGTGACGCGCGTGTATAACAATGCCTTTACGGACACTAATTAGGCTAGCGAAGCTGTACCACAAAAAATGTCGTCGGTCTCAAGGCGACACGGTATCTAGATGTTTATATAATCAAAGTTTCAAATAAAAATAAGTTTTATTTAGATTTTAATGTAAGCAACAAAAATAATAATAATATGACCTAATTTGATGCCATATTATTACTTTCAAATTTGAGCGTTTATGTACAAATTTTTTTGTATATTATATTATATAATCAGTTCATGTACTGGTACTGAATGCCAAAATATGAGGCCAAAGCGAATGAATGTGTTACGGTTAAGAATTTTATGTTAACTCATGAATAGAAAAAAGTTAATATGGATATTTTCTTATCCATTAAATTTGAGCTTTAATTATTGTAATATCCAGGAAGACTTAAAACATTATATCTTACCCGATTGAAAATTATTGAATAGATCTTTTTTTAATATTTCATATAGTATTCTTAATACATTTCTCCGTTAAAGTATAATTAATTACCTTTCTCGAACAATTTTGTCAGTTTGTAAAACGTAAATCGAAAATAGTATGTTGTAATTTGTTAAATAAACTTGAGTATAACTTATGTATGTATTAAGGAGACATAGCTTACTAATACATTAACATTAGCATACTGGTAATTAAGTCAGTTTTGATAATTTAAAAATCACTACTGCCACATAAGATTTAGGTAGATAAAAGTTTTCATGTAAAATATATTGAAAATTGATCAATAATGTTTTATACCTGTATTATTTGAATTTATTTTAAATTTAAATAACGTTATTTGCCATTTCCATGTTTACGTAAACAAATTTTATATTATTTAAGATTTTTTTTTTTTGTTGAATTTGTTTTACCCGTTAATATAATAAATTAAAAAAAAAAACAGTACCAAAATCTTAGAATAAAAATGATTTTATAATTCAACTCTAAGTATATTGTAAATATTATTCTCGTATATATAATGCGTGTTTGTAAGCTGTTTTCATTGATATTGTAATTTATTTTGAAAGCCAAAGTTACTAGACGTGGATTTTTCGAAAGTTATGAACGTGGTGTTGTTGTAAGGATTATAATAAGTTTTTACAGTAAAAATGTCTACGAGGTCCAAATGTACTACGATTCGGCTCATGCCAACGTACTTGTATGTGGGTACCACATGCTCGTGAGCTAAGTATAGGTTGATAATATATATCTATAACCTCTAATTACGTATAGATTACATCGGTGTATCATATGGGTTAATTTCACTCAATCCTGAAATAATAGATAGGCGATAAAAAATTGGAACTGTAAATAAAATATTTATTTATTGTTATTATATTCCATAAATTTTCTTCCATATTTCTCTATTATGGAATTATAAGAGTCATTAATTATGCAATTGAATACTTATATTTATCGAAATCGCAATTAGTGCTTTTTGTATTCAATTAAGTATTTAGTTTTATAACTCCAAACAAATTAAAGATTTTCTTTCGAATGGAGAGGGGAGAGAAATTTCTTACTATTTGATGTTTTGATTAAAAAGTATTATTAATTTTTGATGATATTTGTAAAGTATCATTCTGTGACAGTGACGTAAATTACTGTTATAAATCTTAGCGACATATTTGCGTTAGAATATATTCTCGACCTTTTCATTAAGATCAAAGTGTAGATCGAAGCGTAATAGTTTATTCTCACCCTGAAAGGGTTGCTGGTTGATGAATTGTAATTAATTTAAAACATTATTATAAGTGCAGTTTCTGTGTATTCATGGCAAACAGCGATTTTTATGAGATCGTGTTATTTGGAGTGAAGAAAAGTGGTTCAATAGGTTGCAGTAACCAGGCTTGTGCATTTGAAATGGAAATTCAATTATGTATCGCACATTGATTAATTTTATTGTTAATAAAAAGATTATTAATAATATGACTATTTTTTATTGAACTCCAAAAATATTTTTGTATATGATAACTAGATTCACGAAAAATACTACAGGCTATCTAGAATTAAGCTTTACCTCTCAGCTAGCCTTCAATTATTTTTTTCTTAAGTAAGTCGGAAGACAAAGCACTCCCGAACTGTTTTATCCGCATGCGCTGGCGTAATGGTTAGTGATACGTAAGTACAATGTTTCACAAAATATTGTTCCTAAGAATATCTAAAAAAATAGTTCGGGGTACTATATGCCTATCTGTTATACATAAGCCACAATCAGGCATTTTGTGACAAAAATTTACTGAAAATTAAAAAGTTATTCTTAAGCAATATTATTAGGCATAGCATATTAATCCTTACGAACGAAAGTTCCATCATTATTAAGCAAATATTATGAAGGTAAACTTTGCTTTTTATAGCATGTTATTTGGACATAGTTTAGGTAAGAATAGAAAATTAAAATAATTAAACACTGGGCTCGGCGAAACGAATGTATTTTAATACCACAGAAACATTATACTAAAAATAATATAACATACCATCACGCCTGTTTTCCCCGAAAGGTTAGGCAGAGGTGTACTAATGTACACCCACAGTTCGCCGAGTATGTTTTTTAGGCCCCATGTAACAAAAACCCAATAACACTTTGCTCGACCTAGGACTCGAACCCAGGACTTCACTCATAAAGTCATAACAGTCGCGCTTACGACCACTAGGCTAACGAGGCAGTTACTAAAAATAACTACTAAAGGTAGGAGGTAAAGGTAGGTAAGGTAAAGTTTAACTTTACAGCAAATTTATAATAAATATTTATTATTTCTTTTCATTATTTTTGGATATTATGATTTTTTGGGTGGCACAATTATAATAAGCCAATTACCCAATGAGGGATTTAGGCTTAGGCACGTGAGGCTCGAATCTATGGAGGCAAAATATATAATTGAAAAGATTTTACAATCTAATTTGCGTAGGTTCTCCGCGGTAGTAAAATAGGGTTAGAAAAAAAAAGTTGGTGTTAAACAAAAATTATTAAGACTAAAAATCAATAAGTTGCTATATCGGAAAGGACCTAGAGCGCAGTCAAAACTAAATCCGTCACTGCAGGTAACTTTTCACTTTTAGCCGATTTCTGTATCTGTTACTAACATACGTTAGTAGGTATTGTTAGAGGCGACATCTAAAAACGCATTTATGAAGCCTTCTAATTTAATAAATACAGTTTTAAAAATCGTTATAATTCGTTTAAGGTTGGTCTAAAGAAGTACCATCGCTGTACTTATTTCTGCAACAAACGTGTGTTTGGCATCATCATCTACTGGTATAAAAGATGTTCACATTCTCAGTAGTAGCAACCCAAATTTTGCAAAGTTGGCAAACAAGCTTTGGCCTGTTTGATTATAAGCGGCTACCCTAGCCTATGGATGCTTGTATAACCATATGTATGACTAGCGTGTTGATGACCTTGAACCCCTCAACTCCAAAGAGCTCTGGAAATCCTAGTCAACGCAGGAACATAATACTAGGTATTTGGCAGCGATCTTCTGTAAGGTGGAGGTATTCCACCAGTCATACTGTTCCAAGTAGAGAGAAATCTACAAAGAAATTAAATATGTAAATACTTTTACTTATAAAGCTCATTAAATCGATATATCTCTTTTCGTAAAATAGCTTAATTAATAGTATCTATTAGATACAGTAGTGTCCTAACTATGTGGCTGTCACCTGCCTGCTTCGCTGGAGGGTAGAAATGTTTCATATTATGTCCTATTCTACGTCATAATCGACTTCTATGACAAATTTCATTTGAATTCGTGCAGCTTTTTGAACATGATTGATGTACAGTACAAAGATTCAAATAAATATATTTTTGTATTCATCATAATATCCGATATATAAGTGTTAAATAAAATAAAAAAACAATCTTACTTCCTAATAAACCGATTTCACCTAATAATTATTTTCATATATGTATTATATTATCATTGTACCATATTTTAGATGGAAAAAGTTAAACATAATAGTAGATTACACAATAAGTGTAAAAAGATGTTATTTAATTCGAGGGACTGAGTTGGATTCCGAGAGCTGCGAAACATTCTAGACTAGGACCGAGGACCGATATTAAATTTTTTCACGAGTTAAAGTTACTCTACTTTTTACGATTGACTGCAAGAAAACTTCTTAGACGGTGATTAATACCAGCATACACCATACACATAGTGATAAACCTATTACTGTTTTGTTTTTGTTTTGTCGCACTTAGGGATCAGTCAGTGTAAATGCGGTAATGTAACGGGTTATAGAGAAAGAACGAAAGAAGGAAAGAAATATAGAGAGAGAGAGAGAGAGAAAATACATTTATTGCCGTGAAAATACGGCCACACAGTTTTTAAAAAGAAAATTAACATTTCATTGAACACTAAAAATTAAAGAAAAAAAAGTTAAGATAAAGATCGCTATCACCATACATATAGTAATAAACCCATCAATGATTGATGATCAATCACTGACTGATGATTTATAATATTTCAGTATAGACAATAAATACTTTTATCGGGCGGCCAGATGGTCACATCGCGGCATCGCACGGTTTTTCGCGCCCCTAACTACTATAGACATAATATACTCTAGCCGAATGTTGAATTATTTTAATTTTGCATTTTCTCTTAAATTATGCATCCAAATAACATTCTGTAATAGACGAAGATTATCTTCATTAAATTCTCTTTAAAATCTTTATGATAAAGTAACTTTTGTTCGTAAGGATTAATATTCCATGCTCTGAAATAATGCTCATAAAATATTTTTTAATCTTCAACAATTTTTTTTTGCAAAATACGTTATTGTGGCTTATCTATAAGAGATAGATATATGCTATCGCTGACTTTGTTATGTACTAATGGCCAATATTATTGTAGAACTTTGTATTTACGTATCATTAACCATTAAGCCAGTGCAAACTGATAAAGCAGTTCGCAAGGGTTTCGACTTCCGACTTACGTAACAAAATCAATATTTATCCGGAAACTGTAGCCTAATGTTATATAGCCTATACTATTTCTCGTGAGTCTGGCTATCATATAAAAAAGAATTGTTCGAATTAGACTGGTAGTTTCAGAGATTATCGATGAATAAAGAGCCCTTATTCGAGGGGCAATTGTAAAAAAATAATAATATCACATGTGTGGTTAAACTAAGAAACATATTAAATGGAACAGAAATATTACGAAGGCGCTGCTTTCTTTTATAGGTTACCGGGTCTCTAGTTACCTACCCACTTGTTTAATATTTACTCGTATTCCGCGCTAACGCGCAATCTGTTTCGGGGTTAGATATCTGTCTGTTGCAAGATTTTCGTATCTATTATTTACGTCTTCTATCTCTCATACATCATTGTTGTATATTGAAATAATGGCTTCGACTTTCGTAAAGCACTGATCAGTTAATGTGCTTGGATATATCACGTTGATGTCGAATTGAAGGATTCGATACCAATAATGAGGTTCAGCTGTTGACAAAGGAAATCGTGCAGATAAAGAGATATTCACAAAGGCATGGCAGCTGGATTGTACTGTGCGTCTAAGCTTACCATGTCGGTGATAGCGGCGCCACATCATGACGGAGTCACCAGTTTGGAAATCTTAGGCAGTCACTGTTACAAATAAAATTGAAGTGTCTGTTTGTAATGTCAAAAATAACAGCTTTTTACTAAATGCATATGAAAGTACTTACTTATAACCAAAAAAACTATTTTTTAATCTTGGTCTGTCTGTTTGTTCTGGCTAATTTCCGAGAGTGATGGGCCAATTTTGACGGGACTTTCACAGGCAGATAGCTGATATTATAAGAGGTAATTTAGGTTTATTTGTTTTAGAAAAAGTCTTAGGGTTCCACGCAAATAAAAATCAATTTGAAAAAACGACGATTTTAGGGCGCTTATATGGCTTGCGCTGAGTAAACCACAAGTCCTTAACAGATATATCAAATGAATGTGGTAGGTAAATATTAAAAATGCCTAAAAAAAAGTCAGCGATAGCATATATCTTCTAAGGAACACTCACAATAAATATTTTTGCCTTTTAATTAACCGGTACCATGCGGACGTAGCCGCGAGCACAGCTAGTAATAGGATAATATAATATAGTGGTGATCGAGACGCCACATCAAAGACAGTACCGTCAATTTAGCTACCATGTAGGGTATTTCTAGAGCCATCATTCTTAGATTAAACATCTGAAAATTAGCATCTATCTCGATCTCTATTTTTAAATTTAACGTTTATCTATGTTAAATGTAGAAGAGGGCAGCTGCCTAATGGTTGTAGCCGGGTTCTTGTATATACACTCAACGATTGAGTTAATTTCTATAGCGCAATGTAGGATAGTAAGGATGCGTCTTATGTGGCTCGATAGATGTCGCCACATAAACAATATTCTCATAGAATATTCATTGTGATTATGTTTAAATGGTGGCTTTACCAGTGTAAAAATTTACAATAAAGTAATTTTAAAACAAGAATTGGCAATAATAAAGATGTTCCTAATACTGTAATTCTGTTACATATTACTGTTTGACAATAATTCCGGCCAAGCCAATATTCCACAGCGTTTCTGTAAACAAAAGTTAAGGCTGGACGAATAATAACACTCGAAAATCAGATAAACGTTAGGGAATAACCATGTTTTTTTTTACATTTTACTGAAACAAATTGGATGTGGACTTAGCCCTTATGCCCATACCGTGTTTACTCGCGAATAAAATATAGGTAAGTCTGCAATGTGTATTTTACATATAGTTGAATTAGTTAGCCATATTAATAAGTTTTGAAGTTATTCTGCAGGTATTTACATCAAAATCGAACATTTTTCAGTATTAATTTTCCATTACTCATTTTGTGCCTCACACTTAAATGCACTTAAATCTGAGCTCTACACAATATTGTGAATATATAATGAATAGCGGAAAATTTAATGATAAGAATTGTTTAGAAAATATCTGCATTTTAGATTTAACGGTATATAAATATACTAGCTGGTATCTGCGACTTCGCCTGGGTAGAATAATTATTTTGAGTATTATATTGGTTTCATAAAATGTCGTGATAATTCTTGTTTTAGATAAGAATCAAGTATCTAAGGAGTGATTTTTTTTTTATTAAAATCTATCCAGTAGTTATTGCGTGACACGCGCACAATCATATTATTTATTAGAAGAAATACATCGACTGATCTCGGAATACAATAAACCATATGTTAGCGACGCATAGGCCTAAGCGTAATGATACGATAATAACGATTGTAAATATAAGTTGTAAGGATGAATAATTTGCACGAACGATCAATAATTAAATGTTTCTAATGTTTTGAATATATTACTATAGCGTGTAGGTATGTAAGAACAGTATATAAGTTATGAAAATGTTTGTAGTTTAATAAAAATAATCACTTAAAGTACTAAAATCATATATTGTCAATAATTCATATTTTGTAAAAGTTATACGTAATGTTTCGTGTTATATAAGTAAAGTAGCCTTCTGTATGTGTTTTATAATGTTTGTAAGCTCAAATAGTGCGTATATAACGAGTCACAAGACGTTTTAAGATTGCAATGTTTAATGCTTTATATCTCCCGTGTTTATTAACCTATAATGTTAAAGTTAGTGTTTTTGAATAGGTATTTGTGTCTACATTGATGTGAAATAGTTTTTATTGTAATTGAATAACTGTAATTAGAGATATTAACAATTTATTGTATTCTGTATACAAGTAATAGTAATAATAGACAGAGACAGCAATATTGCAACCACAGCGCATTACCGCGGTTAACGGACCACACCCAAGTTTGGTAATGAGCAGTACGGATAGAGACGCCATCGTCCGTCTCGCTCTCCGGCAAACCATATAAAAGGCGTTCTACCGGGGCCAACGAGCGAACACGGGTACCACAAACTGAAGAATCAAGACTCAAGACTCAAGAAACTGGAAGAAACCGTACCCAGAAGACATAGTATTTACAAAGTGTATTGTCTTGAAGAATACAGCAAATTTTATTGTGGTGCCTGTGTGTCATTTCTTCGCATCTTCACTAAGTTCAACCCGCCAGCGACCCAGTCCATTCCGCTCCGTGCTACGTCATCGCCGCGCCTACCAGCAGGCACCTCACTGCGTGTGTGTACCTTGATGTTTCGCCCTCTTCACGCCTAGTAGTTTCGGGTGTGAACAGGGTTGGTCGCACGTAGTGAGAGGGGCTCGCACGCACTGGTTTCCAGACAGCTGGTTACCGTAGCGTGTTATCCGCCGTCGGTTATATACAGAGTACGAGGGAATCGTTTCCGTCGCGTTCGCGCCCTCGGTGCGCGGTCCCGCTCTGTATAGATTGACGTAGCACATTGTATAATTGGCGCACGCACGCGCTCATTTTAGTTTTGGTCCTTCGAATAGCCGGATTGGGTCCAGTGAACAGTGAAAATGCCTACAGTACGGTCGCCTACGTCGAGTCGCAAGGACGACAGTGAGGAGACTACGACCACAGATTGGTCGTTGAACACGCCGACAGAAACAAGTTCGGCTACCGCCACGTCCGCCACCACCAGGAAAACAGTACTTCCGACTTCGTCGATCCGCACACGCGCTGCGACCGCCGCCGCCGCATCGCAAGACACAAGAACACCAGCACCCAGGAACATTGGAGGGAGCGAGGAGGCCCCACCGTGCGTTCCTACAGTGCCCGCAGCAAAGGCGTCCAGGGACATTGGAGGGAGAACAGCCTCACCGTGCGTTCCTGCGACACAGCGCGCCAGATCAATAAAGTCAAGGTCAGTGAGATCGTCAAAATCCCGTATGGCGGAACTAGAGGCGAGGAAAAAATTGGAAATAGCCAAGTCAGCTGCCGCGCTGGCCGAGATTGAACTGGAAATGGTCCAGTGTCAATCTGAAGAGGAGATCGATGACGAAGACATCGAACGCGAAGTGCAATCCACACACATCGAGCAGTGGATAAACCAAAGTGCAACCATCATGGAGAAACAGGACTGCGAAAAAACACAGGAGGCCTAAGTCAAGGTAAGTGACATTGAAAAAATTGCCGATAAAATGGTCACCGCTGTGCAAGCCTCAACACGAGCCGTCGTACCAGCCGCACCGTCGAAGTATGCCGATCTGCCTAGCTTCAATGGAGCATCGGAAGACTGGTTACCGTTCCTGAGAACATATCGGGATTCTGTCGCACAATTTAGCGACACACAGAATATGGCTCGTCTGAGGCACTCCATACACGGCACTGCGAAAGAGAGTGTGCGACAAATGTTATTCACAGCCCATGATCCTGAAGAAGTCATTGCAACATTGGAGAGGAGGTACGGGAATCCGGAACGTCTCGTCCTGGCCGAATTAGCCGCCATAGAAAAGTTGCCTCACATAGGGGAATCTTGTGACGAGATATGCGCGTTCGCCAGTCGAGTTAGCAACGCCGTCGCCACAATAAGCGCTCTACGGAAACCGGAGTACCTCTGCTCACCGCAGGTAAGTCGAGACATTGTTCAGAAATTATCACCATCGTTGCGGATCAGGTGGTTCGATTATGTCAAGACGCACACAGAAGATCCAGTGCTAGTGAACTTGAGAAAATTCCTTGAAAACGAAGCGGACCTGTGGGCAACGTTCGCGCCAGTGGAAGCACCTGCAAAACGGTTCAACCGGCGTGTGCACACCGCGCGAACCGAAGAAAACAGAGGCCAACAAACAATATCCAGTGGCAGGAAATATTGTGCAAATTGTGAAAGTCGCGAGCACTGGATAACTGAATGCAAACAGTTTCGGGAATCGACAACCGAAGACAGGTGGGTAATTGTGAAAAATAAAAAATTGTGTTTTATGTGTTTGCGACAGAAACATTCAAAGAACACTTGTAAAGGGCCGTCTTGCCGTAAGTGTGGACGGCAACACCACATAATGTTACACGTAATTCGTCAAGCGGCACAAGCGCCGCCGGAGAAGCCCGCGCCGCGACCGCAACCGCAACCACAGATACAACAGGGCAAAAAGGAAGAGGCCACTATTAAAACTGTGTACGCCGCCGCGGACGGGAAAGAGGTCTACCTCAAAATGATTCCGGTAGATGTGTTCGGACCGGCCGGCTCCGCTCGTGTGCTCGCGCTACTTGATGAGGGGTCAACTGTGTCACTGCTGGACAACACCGTGGCTCAAGAGATCGGAGCCTCAGGCAAAGAAGACCTGCTCATCTTCGAGACCGTCGGGGGAAAGCTCGTTGAGAGGAAGGACTCTCAAATAATCGACATCAAAATTAAAGGAGCTCACCGGCGGGACAAGCGCCTATTGAAAGGAGTCCGGACCGTAACCAACCTGAAGTTGTCGCCGCAACATGTGAGTATAGAAACCATAAACAAATGTGCGCATCTGAAAAACCGAAGCGAGCTCGTCTACAGTAAAAACAGGCCGGCTCTACTCATCGGGCAAGACAACTGGGAGATGATTGTGTCAAGAAAGATCATCAAGGGGAAGCCGAACCAACCAGTTGCTTCTCTCACCAGTCTGGGATGGGTGCTACACGGTTGCTGCGCTACGAGTGACTCTACGCCGGTGAAATTCGTCAACCACGTAAACAACGTGAGTGAAGAGGCCGACATAGAAAAGTTAATCAAGAGCCACTTCGAACTAGAGTCCATCGGAGTGCAGCAGCGCCGCCCCACCAACGATGCCGATGGGAGAGCCCTCGAGATCCTCCACAACACCACCAAGAGACGACCCGACGGAAGGTTCGAGTCAGGTCTCTTGTGGAAGAGCGATGAGGAAACCTTGCCGAACAATTACGCAATGGCTCGTCATCGTCTGAACGGCATAGAAAAGAAGCTCGAAAAAGATGCCGCACTAAAGGGGGAATATACAAAACAAATTCAGAACCTACTCGACAGTGGATATGCCGAGAAGGCACCGACTGAAGCCACACCGGGTAGGACATTCTATTTGCCGCACTTTGCCGTGGTGCACCCGCAGAAGAGAAAAACACGCCTCGTATTTGACGCCGCAGCTAAATACGACGGCAAGTGCTTAAACGACGCGCTGCTCCCGGGACCCGACCTACTGCAGTCGCTGTTCGGAGTCCTGTTGCGATTCCGGCAGGGGCCGGTCGCAGTGGTCGCCGATATCAGAGAAATGTTTCTGCAGATCCGCGTGCGCGAAGAGGATCGCGACAGCCTGCGATTCCTGTGGCGAGGAGACGACCGGTCGTCGAAGCCGACCGAATACCGAATGGCGTCGGTAATCTTCGGTGCCGCGTCATCGCCAGCTACCGCCATCTACGTCAAAAACCGGAATGCAGAAGATTTCAAAGCGACACACCCGGAAGCGGCCCAAGCAATCGTCCGAAACCACTACATGGATGACTACCTGCAGAGCTTCACATCAAGCACTCAAGCTATAGAAACCGCGAAGGCGGTCCAGGCGATCCATAGGAAGGCGGGATTCGAACTGCGGCAATGGGCGAGCAACGACGCGCAAATACTGAACAACCTGGCAGAAAATGAAATATCCCCACAAGAAATTCACATAGGCGACAACGAGGAGAAAACGCTCGGACTGCGCTGGCTAGTCGGAGAAGATTGTTTAGCGTTCAATAGTAACCTCCGAAACACACCGAGTGACGTCATACAAAGCCAGAGAGCGCCGACAAAACGCGAAGTCACTAGCGCAGTGATGTCCACCTTCGACCCGCTAGGACTGGTCGCGCCTATTCTTATACAGGGAAAACGGCTAATTCAAACCCTGTGGAGAACCGGAACTGACTGGGATGAGAGCATAGGGGAAGAGGCTCATCATCAATGGCGCGATTACATCAACAGTTTGTCCACGCTACGCGATATGAAAATTCCACGCTGTCTGACGCCGTCCATGGGAGCGGGGCAACTGCACACCTTTGTGGATGCCAGCGAAACGGCCTATGCAGCGGCATGTTATTGGAGATCGATCGGAAACGGGGTATGTGTCACATTGATTGCCGGGAAAGCTAGAGTGGCACCGGTCAAACCCGTGACAATACCCAGATTAGAATTACAGGCTGCACTACTGGGAGCGAGGCTGGCCAACACGATCACTGAAGAACTGGAACTAAAAACCACGGACAAATTCTACTGGTCAGACTCGAGCACAGTACTGCAGTGGATGAAAGCCGATCCGCGCCGCTTCAAACCGTTCGTGGCCCACAGGTTGGCAGCCATCGAAGAGATTTCGAAGCCACACGAGTGGAGGTGGGTGCCGACACGCGAAAACCCGGCGGACATAGCCACCCGGGGAGTACCGAATGGGTTCAGTGAAGACTCAAAATGGTTCGTCGGTCCAGAATTTCTTCATCGGCCAGAAGCGGATTGGCCGCAGAAACGCTTGGGAAAGCGCGACCAAGTATTGGATGAAGAAAGGAAATCTGCGACTGTACTTACCACACGCACAAGAAATGACGACGCACTACCGAGTCCGGAACGATTTTCAAATTGGATAAAACTATTGCGAACCGTGGCGAGAATATTCCAATTTACAGAACTGTGTAAGAAAGGTCGCGTCGTGAACGTCGCGCGCGATAGCGAGTGGAAGCCACATAAGAAAAAAGAAACCAAGAAAACCGTCCGAACAAAGAAGACTCAAGAAAATACAACGAAATTTATACCCATACCCGATTATTGTTTACGGCGGGCCGAGCTAGCCCTACTACACCACAGTCAACTGGATGCATTCGGGGATGAGATGGAATGTTTACGGAAAAACTTACCCATCAAGACAGGCAGCAAACTGAAGAAAATAGACGTCCAACTCGATGAACACGGCATCATTCGGTTGCGAGACAGAACACGGAAAATGAACACGAGTAGCGGAAACTTGGCGGTCCTAGACGGGAAACATAAAATCGCTCGCCTACTCATCGATCGCTATCATCGAAAATTCTGCCACGCCAACCATGCGACCGTCGTGAACGAGCTGCGACAAACATACTGGATTCTTGGGCTACGGAATTCTGTGAAAAAAGTGCTACACGAGTGTCAATGGTGCCGCATCAGGAAAGAAAAGCCACAATTGCCGCCAACCGGAGATCTACCCGCCGAACGGATGCAACACGGGGCGCATCCGTTTACGTGCACCGCGGTCGATTATTTCGGCCCTATGCACGTTACCATCGGCCGGCGAAGAGAGAAGCGATGGGGAGCCCTCTTCACCTGTTTAACGACGCGCGCGATACACCTTGAATTAGTGCCATCATTAAGTACCAGCTCCATGGTCATGGCGCTACGTCGCATGTCTGCCCGGCGAGGGAACCCGCGGGTAATGTATAGTGATAATGGCACAAACTTCATTGGTGCAGATCGCGAGCTGCGTGACGAAATGTCGAAATTGAAAAAATCCGAGCTGGCTGAAGCGGCAAGTCATGAAGGCATCACCTGGAAATTCATACCACCCGGCGCACCACACATGGGAGGCGCCTGGGAACGAATGGTGCGAACCGTCAAAACGGCCCTCTCCGCGATCCTGAACGAGAGAAGCCCGCCAGAAGAAGTGCTGCACACCCTGCTCACGGAAGTGGAGCACACCGTCAATTCACGCCCGCTCACTCACCTGAGCGCTAGCCCGGAAGATGAGGAAGCTTTAACCCCTAACCACTTCCTTATAGGTCGTTCCTGCGGTTCATCGGTCGTCGGAAGCTTCGACGAGCACACACTCATCGGCCGGGCCGACTGGAAAACATCGCAACGTCTGGCGGACCACTTCTGGAGGTGGTGGCTGCGTGAGTATCTACCAACGCTCATGCCACGGAAGACCAGCGGGAGAGAGGCTCCACAACCACGACGGGGCGATATAGTTATCATCGCCGATGCTTCCCTACCACGCAACACCTGGCCGCGAGGCGAAGTCGTCGCCAGCTACCCCGGCCCAGATGACAGGACACGTGTGGCGGACGTCCGGACCTCGAGAGGAGGTGTGCTGAGGCGTCCCACGTCGAGACTCATTGTCATCGTGCCTGCAACGTCGCGACCTCAATTTGGAGTGCACGACGGAGCGTACACTGGGGGGGAGACTGTTAGCGACGCATAGGCCTAAGCGTAATGATACGATAATAACGATTGTAAATATAAGTTGTAAGGATGAATAATTTGCACGAACGATCAATAATTAAATGTTTCTAATGTTTTGAATATGTTACTATAGCGTGTAGGTATGTAAGAACAGTATATAAGTTATGAAAATGTTTGTAGTTTAATAAAAGTAATCACTTAAAGTACTAAAATCATATATTGTCAATTATTCATATTTTGTAAAAGTTATACGTAATGTTTCGTGTTATATAAGTAAAATAGCCTTCTGTATGTGTTTTATAATGTTTGTAAGCTCAAATAGTGCGTATATAACGAGTCACAAGACGTTTTAAGGTTGCAATGTTTAATGCTTTATATCTCCCGTGTTTATTAACCTATAATATTAAAGTTAGTGTTTTTGAATAGGTATTTGTGTCTACATTGATGTGAAATAGTTTTTATTGTAATTGAATAACTGTAATTAGAGATATTAACAATTTATTGTATTCTGTATACAAGTAATAGTAATAATAGACAGAGACAGCAATATTGCAACCACTGCGCATTACCGCGGTTAACGGACCACACCCAAGTTTGGTAATGAGCAGTACGGATAGAGACGCCATCGTCCGTCTCGCTCTCCGGCAAACCATATAAAAGGCGTTCTACCGGGGCCAACGAGCGCACACGGGTACCACAAGCTGAAGAATCAAGACTCAAGACTCAAGAAACTGGAAGAAACCGTACCCAGAAGACATAGTATTTACAAAGTGTATTGTCTTGAAGAATACAGCAAATTTTATTGTGGTGCCTGTGTGTCATTTCTTCGCATCTTCACTAAGTTCAACCCGCCAGCGACCCAGTCCATTCCGCTCCGTGCTACGTCATCGCCGCGCCTACCAGCAGGCACCTCACTGCGTGTGTGTACCTTGATGTTTCGCCCTCTTCACGCCTAGTAGTTTCGGGTGTGAACAGGGTTGGTCGCACGTAGTGAGAGGGGCTCGCACGCACTGGTTTCCAGACAGCTGGTTACCGTAGCGTGTTATCCGCCGTCGGTTATATACAGAGTACGAGGGAATCGTTTCCGTCGCGTTCGCGCCCTCGGTGCGCGGTCCCACTCTGTATAGATCGACGTAGCACATTGTATAGTGGGCGCACGCACGCGCTTATTTTACCATAAGAAAATCAGACTTGGGTTTATCACTATGTCTATAGTGGTCGCGATCTCTACCGCTCCGCTTTATAACTGTATATACACCGAATAATCCCGGAACACGACAAACTAAAAGAAAATCAGTGATGAGATTATCACTATGGGTATAGTGGTCGTAATCTCTACCACCCTGATATATTACTGCATATGTACAGACTGATCCTGAAACGCGACAAACCAAATGAAAATCAATAATGATTTTATCTCTATGTGTATGATGGTCACGATCTCTACCACCTCGCTATATTACTATGCAGTAATATACACCGACAGATACTGGAATACGACAAACCAAAATAAAATAAGTGATATGGTATTGTAATTATATGCCAATAAGAATATAACACATTATCCTCCCCAATAAAAATTCAACAATCATTGCAGTCATCCCTTAATGGCAGAACCCTGGAGGGATGATTTTTCAAACTACCTCATTAGCCTAGTGGTCGTAAGTACGACTGCTATGCTTGAGGTCATGGGTTCGATTACCAGGTCGAGCAAAGTGTTATTGGGGTTTTCTATGAAATTCTCGGAGTTTGGCTTTGTGCCCGATGTGCCCAATAGGCTCGCCCCCTATTACATGGAACCTAAAAACATACCTGGCGAACCATGCGTGTATATTAGTACACCTCTGCCAATTCTTCGGAGATAAAGGCTTGATGGTATGTGAAACACTTATTTCTTAAGCATACATATGAATTTTTATATCCCTAATTTGGGAAATGATGTGTTCTTCGTAGATATTTTCATCCACTATTTCACCCCTTTTTGTTTTATTTTTGAGACATAACTATTACTATCTCCAGTAGATCTCCCTACCAAAATTGATTTGATGGGTTCTTCATACAAACTTTCATCCCCTGTTTCACCCCTTCGTGTTTTATCTTCGCGACATAAGGTATTCTATATCCTTTTACAAAGTCCAGTCTATTTCTATACCAAAGTTCATCAAAATTGGTTCAGCGGATAAGTCGTGAAAACGTAACAGACAGACAGAGTTACATTCGCATTATATAATTTTGTTATGGGTATATATAATTTTGTTTGAGAGTATCACAGTGGATCTTGGTTCGTGCTGAGGACAAGACAAGGGAATAAGAAAAATAAGATCAGACCAGATATTGTCGTTCAAAACACTAAATGACACGTTATGATGTAGAAAATGTTTATTGTTGTAACCACAAATGTAGTATTATAAAGAATTGTAACGTATCTTTCTTCAATTACTGTGTAGAAGAACTATTGCAAAGGCAGGATCCTCCGGCCAGACGGATGTTATGTATGGCGGGCAGCTGCCCAACGGTTGTAGTCGGGTTCTTGTATATATACTCAACGATTGAGTTAATTTCTATAGCGCAATGTATGATAGTAAGGTTGTGGCTTATGTGGCTCGATAGATGTCGCTATGTGTCGCTATGTAGATGTCGCCACAACTGCAGTTAATCTATCTATACAATGAATAAAATTGAAGTGTCTGTTTTTAATGTCAAAATAACAACTTTTTACTAAATGCATATGAAAGTATCCACAATACCCATAACAAAAGACTAATTTTTAAAATTCTTGTTTGTCGGTCTGTCTATTAGTGCCGGGTAATCTCCGAAACGGTTGAACCGATATTGACGGGACTTTCACACGTGCTAATAAAAAAACTGGTCATGATGAATCAATTCGGGCGCTTAAATAGCTTACGCTAAGTAAACTATAAGACACATATAAAACTTATAAAAAACTTCAGCGAGTGCATGTGTGTCTATCTTCTAAGGATCACCCACAATAAGCATATTCGCGCATATGCCCGATCGAAGGCGTCCTGTAGTCCACGCGAACGAAGTCGCGGGTACAGCTAGTTTTAAATAAAGCGCACCTCTGAAGCGATTTATCAAATGTGAATTCCAAATATGGATATGAGAAACTAGCTCTCAATTCCCAACTATTGCAAGTGAAACTAAGAATAACATTTCGGTCCGACATATGTACACTATGAAGTTTATTAATTAACTAGTTCCGTTCTCTTGAAAATGTTAGACTCCACTATCTTTGACGTATATCTATCTGTTTTGTTGGTTCCTTTAATTACGAACCGATATTTACTGGTGTGTTAATTTGAGCTGTATAAAGACTAACTTATGCGTGTAAGTAGTAATTACATTTTTATTGCTTATTCATGTGTTGACTTGAACTGCATAAAAACTAGCTTATGTTTGTAAGTAGTAATTATATTTTTATTACTTATTAATGTTTTTACTTTAGTTGCATAACGACTAGCTTATGTATGTAAGTAGTAATTACATTTTTAATACTTATTGATATGTTGACTTGAGCTTCATAAAGACTAGCTTATGTATGTAAGTAGTAATTACATTTATAATACTTATTGATGTGTGGACTTGAGCTGCATAAAGAGTAATTTATGTATATAAGTAGTAATTCCATTTTTATTAGTTATAGATTGATGTGTTGACTTGAGCTGTATAAAGACAAATTTATGTATGTAAGCAATTATAAAATTTTTATTCAAGCAGTAATTAAAAAAAATACAGTACGGCATAGTGACGACGCCTGATGGTAAGTACAGACCAAAAACAATGGCGACCACTGTGAGGCCGACAATCCATCGCCGTTCATCACTGTCATGGAAGTCTACATGCCGCTCGGCAACTGGATATAATCTGATTTATCACTAAACGCGACAAATAAAAAAAAAGCTACTGTGGTGGGCTTATCACCATGAGCATGGTGGTCGCTACACAGTCTGGTATAGATCCTTACCGCCTCTCTTGATTTCTGGATCCCAGCAGTATCCGGAATTCGATAAGTCTCAGCGTGCTACGCCACTATGGCGTTTGTTACACCTGGTGTATGATTGTCGCTATCCAATAAGATACAATTATCGTCATGTCCTGCCCTCTCTTATTCACCAACCTCTTACCACTTACCTTTTTTTACGAACTGAAGTTTATAGTAGATAAGCAATATTTTTTGAAGACAACGGAAGAACATAAACAGTTTCCCACACTAGAATTATTTCTGTAATACAATGTGCATGTGTAAAAACTATTGGTTATAACCGGAAATCGTGGATAGAACGCTTGACGCACCAAAAATAATTATATACGAGTAATATCTGTTGCGGTAAATAGTAAATATTTTTTTAAATAATATAACAGAAATCTACCTGAAATTTAATAATCCTAATCTATATAAATAAAAATGAAATGTTGTTCGTCGGTTGGACCGACTTGTTTTTTTTTTTAATGTTAGTAATATTCTGAATAAGGGATTTAGGAAAATAAAAATTGTAAAAGTTACCCATAAAATTTAAAAATTTGGAAAAAATAAAAAAACAAATTATCCGATTTTTATATAAAGTCAAGATCATAACTTACCATTCAAAAGATAGATGTGTGTAATTCTTATATTGTTTTGTTCGCTATAGTCATACTTTTTCAGTAAAATAAATTCGGGATAGAGGGCACTCTGGTCGAGTTATTGACTATTAGCTAAGGTAGAACAATGTCTGTCGTACCAACAAGTTTGAAATATATCTGAATGGGATCCCTTCACATTATAAATTAATAGCTGCGTAGTTCGGCACGACAGTTCTAATTCAATGAAAATGTTATAATTACATTTTAATGTTATAATTAAACTTCTTTCCATAACATTGCTTTAACCCGATGTTATCTTATACCGAGAAGCGTTTAAGCTTTAAGCATTTGGATTAGTACAAAAAGTGAATCCTACATATTCGCGGAATATTCCCGAAGTTTACACTGTTTCATTATTTTTAGATTTATTAGAAAACATGTTATTTGCCGAGAAATTAATTTATTTTCCAATATCTAACAATATTACCGAACACATGGCTTCATTAATTGTTGCTTCTGTTCTGAGTTTTTGTAATTGTTTATCAGAATATTATAGAAAAAACCTTTAATGTTTGCGACGAAACAAAGGAACACTGGGGAAATGCGATGACGTCACAGCTCCGTAGATATTGTATACAGTAGACACATCAACCCCTTTAGGCTGCCTGTATGCATACCTGCTTGTCTAGATTTATATGCTATTCTATTGCATTCACTTGTTTATTATAAATATATTTATTATATTTAGTATTGTCTTAGCAATTACTTCACTAATATTATATATTTATGTTTATATTTAGAACCATTATATTTTTTATATATAGTCTCGGCGAATCATCTGTAATGCAGGTAGAAAAATTATTTCTTGAAGTGAAATTTCTTTACACGTGGCTTGAGAGTAACTCAGATCTTTCTAGGACGGAAATAACGTTCAGTAAAATCCACAGTCAAATTTGTTTCTATTTACCTACTTTTTAATAATTCAGAACGAATACATATTGGTAACTTTATTAATGGTTATTATTAATTAAAAAAAGCGTGTGTAAAAAGCTTTACGTGTGGTCGAAGTAAAACTTTTTTGACATCGGTCATTTTAGAATTTAGTGGTATTTATTGATATTATAATATACAGAATACGAGTCTGGTAATTTAATTTTTGGAGTTTACTTCTTAAGAATCAATTTTCATATAAGAATCCCTGGTATGTACATTTTATAAGAAGGGAAATTTATAAAAGCGTTACGTTTAGCGTAAATAAAAAGCATTAAGATGTGTATATACATCATCTTGCTTTTAGATAAATCATTAATCACTCAATTAGTCAGTGAATCAGTTAATCAATCACCTCTTTGCCTATTGCATATTCAAAGACAATCGTACTTAAGGAGTAAACTCCAGTTGTGCCTAGGAGCTCACACAGACACACACACACTTTTTCTGTATAAAAACTATGTTATAATTTAAGGATATCACAAATTGTAACATTGACTAGTAGGTAATATTATATACGCTATAGTGACTCACTAATCACTTTAAGTCACCAAGTGTTTCCAATCATAATCCAGTCGGTCACTTGTGCCTTAACACTTCTAAAAGATGGATGGATAGTCATCGGATAATGATTTCGTTAATGAGTATAGATTTTCATTGTTGTTTAAAACACTAAGCACTCATATGCAATGAAATGAATGGTCATAAATGTTTCCCGGTTACCCAAAACAATTTTCTATTATTATTATCATTATAATAATCTCTATGACTTCTCACAAATCTGAACTGAAGTTCTATTAAGGTAAGATTTTTAAAAATCCTGACACAAATAAACTAAATATTCGTTGCAGATAATTTTCAAACAGCTGAAAAGATTTCTTGAATCATAGCTAATAGCACTCTTGATCGAATCACCTTTCGAACAAAGAAAGTAAAATCACAGAAGCTATACATAATTTTATACGGGAAATGAATTAAAGTTACCGGACTAATAATCCACCAATCGCATTGTTTTTATTAACTGACTTCAACAAAAGACGGTTACTCAATTCGAATATATATTTTAAATGTTTGTTCAGCCATAACTTTTTTTGTTTATGAACCGATTTGGAAGGTTCTTTTTTGTTAGATAGGGGTGGTTTAATTTTAATTTAATTCGCGTTCGACCTTCAACTTCGAAGATACACAAGGGTACTCTTCAAAATCATTGAAGCTGGTTTTCTATTTTGTTATAAATTGTTTTATTTATGAATGAAATATTACATGCAGTTGTAAGGGTTACGTGATTCCAACAATCTGGGAGAGATTATACCTCGTGAACTGGCTGCAGATTTTTGTTGCTCACAACAATTATGACATTTAAGGTATACAAATAAGATTGGAGTGTATTCATGCCGAATAGTCGGAAATTTCTAGGGTGAGCTAGAATCGTGGCGGTGTCATTACAGAGATTTACATTTTTTCTTGTGTCTTTGATCCATTACTTTAATGAGTAAGGCAGTACAAGGTAGACGACAGGCCTCCTGGCGCAGTAGTAGTAAGCCCTACTCATCCTTGTACCTTGTACAAACCTGATAGTCATTCTCTAAGAATGATACTGATCACGAATATGCCATTAAATATTTTTTGTCTGTCTGTTTGTATGTCCGGATTTAACTCAAAAACAGCTCGATCGATTCTTATGAAAGTACAGAAGTACACGGGATGTTTATATAATTAGTCAATTGATAGGGTGTATAAGAAATTTCAATATTAATTTTAGGAAACATAAAAAAAATCCAATAAAAATTATTTTCTTGAATTCTCTACCGATTTTGATAAAATTTTGTACACGGAGCGTATGAATCATTTCATGAATGATGGGTTATGAGAATTTTCAATAAAACTTTTAGGAATCGTAAAAAAATAATTTTCAAAAATTTAGAATTTCATCAATCCTTAACCGATTTTGATAAATTTTTATACACGGAGAGAATAAGTAATAATATAATTGATGGGCTATAATAATTGTCAATATTATTTCTAGAAATGGCAAAATTCAATTTTCATCAATTCTCAACCAATTCTGATCAAATTTTGTAGACGGGAAGCATACAATCATACCATAGTTCAGAGGCTATAAGAATCGTTAATAATACGTTAGAAATAGTGGAATACAATAATAATCTCCAACGATTTTTACGAAAATTGTGCATGGGAAATAATACATGCCATTCCTCAATTGATACGGTACTTATATATATTATGAACAATATGAGTAAAAATAAAATAGCGGGATTTAAATAACCTCTAGTTAATGACATTTTTAAACTGTAAATCTAGACGCGTAAAACACAGTTTTGGTAATATTTCGAATATTTAACAACTCTGCATACAATATAATTGAACTTTATATATTAGAAACAATAACAGAATGAATATTCATTGAAATTGAAAAAAAACAATTGAAATATACCTATCAATGGAAAATAAGATGTCTGAATATCCGAATAAAACTTTTTATATTCAGATATTTATACATCTTCTTATTTATTCATCGTCGATGGGCTATTTATATTTATAAATAATTACATTTGATACAAATTGTACTTGTTTATAAACCTTGACCATAACTTCAAGTTATCTTGTTTGAGTATGAATTTTTATTGCTTTATTACAGCGTTTTTGCTTTTCCCCTGACGGTTGGAATTAAAATTTTAATGGGTTTTCAATGGCAGGAAGTGAAATAAAACCAACTTGGTGATTCCATAGCTTCTATTGGAAAATTCATGTCTTCATTTATCATTCATCTATTGAAAAATTCAAAATATCAAACATATACAAATTTAATTGCTACAAGCATTATATTTTATTTGGAAAATGAAATATGACTGTGATAAGTCAGTGATGTCACTGACGTCGAATTAGTTTATGCAGTTGGTTTTGTTGTATACTTTCGTTCACTTATTCTTGTTGATCTGATGCCGCAAAAAGCTCTTGCCAGTGTCAATGTGCTTGGCTTCGTAGTATTTAAAGTGGGTTCAACAAGAGGGTAGCACCCTTGTTAGAACTATCTAGGGAGTTTTTGCGACATTTTAGAATGCATTCAAGTTAATATAGGGTCCAAGAACCTATGTCAATAAATAAAAATAGGAACCAGAACATAGCAGCTCAAAATTCGGCAAACACTCCTCTACGTTCGCTTAATATCAAATCTATACAAAGTTCTAAGATTGATATTTTGACACTGGAGTTCTCCTTTTCTTTTCTAACTTCGCAACTAGTCCTCATTATTAAAGACCATCAAGTGATTAATTATAATGTCCTGAAATGATTTAATTTTTCTAACAAAATAGTGGATAGTTTGTTAGAACTTTACAGTGAGTTTTTATGGCATCTCAGAATTCATAGTTCATTATTTTTAATTCATTTCACTTGTGCTCAAAAACCAATTCCAGTCCATTGGAAAATTTTTCACGACAACCAAGATTTGCAAAAGGCAAAATGTCACCTATGCAATAAAGGGCCAAAAATATGAATATACAACAAAACCACTACATGACAGACTTAGATACCGCTAAAAACTCTTTCGGAAATGTTATTTTACACTTTCCAGCTGTAGACCTTCCATGGCACCAATAATTTTTCGGCATTATGTTATGAACAAAAACATCGAACATCGATGGTTCCACATTTATCACTCGTAAAGAGTGTTCAAGGGTCCGTACGTAAACAAAGTGTAAACAGAAACACGTTTTCGTGTACGTAAGTATGTTTTTTCTGCATTCTGAAGAAGTAGCCAAAAAATAAATAAGGTCCTAACGTTATACGTAGCACCGTAGCATCAAAAAAGGATCGTCCATTTGGGTAGCGCCAAAACATTTTTTTTTTGTTTCCCTATTAATCGGACGTCAATATTTACTTACTAATATTGATATCGATATTTTTCTAATATCGCTCAACCCTACCATGACATGCGTATTTTTATTGTTTGTCATGTTTGACAATTTTATTTCATTTGTATCCGACAGATTGAGTTTTGATGAGAATTTGAACTAGTAATTATTATGTAGGTAATCCTACTACTATCTAAATTACTATGTAATTCCACTTACATAATTTAAAATAGTAACCTAATTCGTTTTAATACCAAACGTTCTCTCACTTACTAACACTTATCTTTCCTGTAATATTTTTTTGTATATTTTCCTTAGTTACAGTAGACGATAAGCGGGAAATTGGCACGGACCGGTGGTTTCCTTTGTCTTTTTTGATTCTCTATCGAGGTGAATTTCTTATATTTCAATACAAAGGTAGACATCGTTTATATTTATTTTTAAGGAGAACTCTTTTTAGACTTTTTAATATTCATTTCAAAACATTTCATGAATAATAAAAATACAACATAATATTCTTAAACACAAAGGTATAATAAATATTTGATAATATAATGTGGGTTTTCACATTTGTTGACGTTCATGAAAATGTACCATTTTTCAAAGAAAATAATATATATTTTGCACTTTCAGGCATTGATAGCTTGATGTCTCTATAGTGTCATTTGTTATTTATTGTTATTACATTTTTTATTTGTAATAGATGATTTCAATACAGGTAAATATGGAAGAGATAAATAAATAAATTTAATTAAGAAAAGAAAAAGAATTACAAACCAAATTTCATCATAATACCAAGCACCTAATACCTATATATTAAATCCAAACTACTGGAGTCTGATGTAATCATGTTCATAATACGAATGCACATTGAAATACACTCACAAAATTCTTATAAGGTTTCCCTTATTCCTCCTCACCCCACCTACGTTTGGATAAATACAATGATCCTTTCTTATTGTATAGTAAAGCTGCTTAGATGTGATCAATAGGGATAGAAACCCTATGAAACTATTTGCAGCGCGGTGGCCATGCTGAATTATTTTCCTTAACACGTTGAGCCGGGTTACCAGTATTGTCTACATATTACATACCAGCGGTGTGTCTGCGGCTCCGCACGCGTTTGTTGCTACGCAATAATTATTGAAATCCCTTTATTTTTACTCATATTGTTAACAATTCATATGCCGTATCAATTCAGAATTGCCATGTATTTCCCGTGTACAATTTTCATCATAATTGGTTGAAAACTATAATTGTAATGTACAATTTCTAATGCATTATTAACAATTCTTATAGCCTCTCAATTATAGTATGATGTATGTTTCCCGTCTACAAAATTTGATCAGAATCGGTTGAGTATTGATGAAAATTAAACATTTTGAACTACTTTTTTAAAATTCTAGAAGTAATATTGACAATTCAAATATCCAATTAATTATGTAAATAGTTAGACTTCCCTTGTATAAAATTTCATCAAAATCGGTTAAAAAATAATGAAATTTAAAATTATTGAAAATTCATTTTTTACGGTTCCTTAAAGTGTTATTGAAAATTATCATTACTTATCACTTATCATTTATGGAAAGACTTATACTTCCCGTGTACATAATTGAATTAACAAAAATATTTTTTTTTTGTTTTTTTTTTTACATTATCTAAAAGTAATATTGAAATTTCTTAAACCCTATCAAATTATCGATGATACAAGCATCCCGTGTACAAAATTTCATAAGAATCGGTCAAGCCATTTTTGAGTTAAATCCGGACATACAAACAGACAGACTGACGGACAAAAAAAATTTAATGGCATATTTGTGATCAGTATCGCTCATATAATATGCGTATCGCGAAAATTTGGAAAAATATTAAAAGTACAGACAGGAGGACGTATTTATTAATATAGATAGCTTTATTTATATAATACCAAAAACATAGATGGGTTTATCACTATGTGTATGGTGGTTGCTATCCCTACCACCCCGCTATATTACTGCATATGCACCGGCTGATTTCGGAACACGACAAACCAAAAGAAAATCATAGATGGGATTATTACTGTTTGTATGGTATTATCAATATATGTCAATATAAATTCAACACATTAACCATCCCAATAAAACTTCAAAAATAATTAAAGTCATACCTTATTGTATCGGCCTACCGGAAGGTTTTATGGAAAAAGTGGAAACCCTTTTATTTCTTTCTTACCAAAAGCATATGTATGAATGGGTTCTTCATACAAACTGTCATCCAACTTTTATTTTCACCATATATGGAATAACACAATGAAATAATTCATTTGTAGCAAAACTGTATAATCCAGATAATTTCAATAGGTATATCGCTTAGACTGTATAAATTCCCACGAGCCGCGGTTTGACAGCACCCGTCACGTCCACCCTCTCTAGCGGTAACCCAAGCCTAGGTCCGTTCCTCGGTGTGAAACCCTTGGGTCAGGCAACCGCCCGCGCGATACAAGTGACACTGTACGTGCATCACTTAGCTACCTACATACAACACTACACACGTATGAACATACACACGTGCACACCACACAGGTACATAGGTTCTGTGAGGGACCTTTTTTTTTCTTTTTTTTACGCTAGTTAGTTAGCGCTAGTTAGTGTAGAAACATTCCGATTACTGAATACACATATGCACGGTTCCTTCCTTCCTCCCAGGAGGAAGGGAACGTGCCTATGTGTATATTTAGTTAGCTCGAATCGTAGGTGTAGGGATTCGATAGATCGCGCTGAGTGCCCTCTGCGCTCGCCCCCAAGTCCGGTGAAGCTGTAAAAGCCGCAGCGGCTTTAGGGCCCCTAAGGCTAACAGTGTAGTCAGTTCTAAAAAAAAAAAAAAAAAAAAAAAAAAAAAAAAAAAAAAAAAAAAAAAAAAAAAAAAGGTTTGACAGCGTCATAAAATAAAACAGTCATTATGCCGTACTGCGTACATAGTTAAACAATTTAAAACACTTCAGCCAATCTTAAAAAGAATACTGGACTATCATTTAATAGGTAAGTATTAGAAATACAATACATTTATAATTAAGTCATGACAACGTTGTCATTTCAAATCAACAAACTGGTTGTCATGGAAGCTGATATTTTCTCTCTTACATATTTTCATCTCCTATTTTTTACCCTTGAAGTTTTATTTTCGCTAAAAAAAGTACCCTATGTCCTTTATCAAGGTCCAATCTATCTCTATACCAAAGTTCATCAAAATTGCTTCAGCGGTTTAGGCGTCAAAACGTAACAGACAGACAGAGCTACTTTCGCATTTATATATTAGTATTAGTGTGGATTATTGTCTATTACATAATATTACAGCAGGTCACGTAGTAAAACACTGCATAGAAATAAACTGTTTCCTTTCGATTATATTCCATTACTATATAACATGTAATCTTTGACGAGCTCTTCTGTGTGTGGATAAGTATAGTCAAAGTGAGAGTGACGACGATCAGAAGTACCCTGCAAATATCAAGGTTCAAAATTCTATGTACGGTACAATATGCACTGGTTGATTGTCGAAAATCAATGCGCCTATATAATCCATTATTTCAAGATTTTCACATTGTTATACGAATTGTGTATGCGTAGACATTTTATGCATCGAGTAAAAGCGATTATGTAAATTATTAATTATTAATTTTACAGTGTTAGCATGTGGAGAGCGAGAACCCTTAACGTAGCAACCGCACTGCGGTCACCTGCGCGCGTCCGCTGTGACCGAAATGTTGCAAATCATCTACACTCATGGACATATTCAGAGGAATATTTTCTTATTTTATTCTGCTCATTGAACTTGAAAAAGCGGTTTTTGAATAGAACTTTAGTTACGACTTTCATTTGTTTTTTTTTGCTATGTGTGTATGTTGTTTTTAATAAATTTAACATTATAGCTGATTTTTTTTCACAAAAAATTGATACTATTGAGTGAATGGAATTCATTTGACAAGTTTACGTGATGATGCCGGATCTCGGCGTTGCTCAGGTGTCTAAAGCTGTAAATATAATTTAAAATGGTTGCACTTACATTGAAGTGGCTCAAATATTACGATTTTCCAAGTCTGTGATTTTTCACAATGTTAAACGATGCCGGCAGACTGGAGATATAAGACGTAAAGGACAAGGTCACAAAAGAGTAACACTAGAGAAGGACAACAGATTTATTGTAAGTATTGTCCTAAAAACCGCACTTTCGAGGTAAGTACGAAACATGCTCCAGGAAGTTCGACAAGTAACAGTTAGTACAGAGACGATTCAATTAGAAGAAGACTTAAGGCGGCTGGTATAGGGGCGTACTTGCCTGCCAGAGGCAATTTGCTTATCGCAGGTCATCAATTAGCTTGTTCCAACTATGCTTGTTTGCAACGAAATTGGGATGCTGACGCTTGGAAAAAATTACTTTTTACTGATGAGTCCAGATTGTAACTTAAGTCAGATGATGAAAGGGTCAAAGTATGGAGACACCCGAACAAAGATACGCGGAGTGTAAGAATGTTGGAACAGAGCCTTATGGTGGAAATGGTGGAAGGTCAGTAATGGTATGGGGTGGTATTTGATTAGGAGCACGTACGGAAGCTATACATCGTAGAAAACGGGTCCCTACCTGCGGCAAAATACGTAACATACATTTTGGAGTAGATTGTGATGCCTTTTGCTCCATTCATGGAGCATTCTTTTAATGCACGATAATGTAATGCTCACCCTAACGCTGCGGCGGTAGTATCGGAGTACTTTACTGAGGTCGGAATCCAATTTTTGGTGTAGCCAGCACGCTCTCCAGACCTAAGTCTGATATAACATGTTTGGGATAAACTGAGAAAATAAATTAAACAAAGAATTTCAGCACCAGCTAATCTAAGGGATCTCAAAACTGCAGTGTTGACAAATAGAACCTAATGCCACAAAGTTTCATTGACAATTTAACAAAAAGTATGCCCATACAGATGTAGGCAGTTTTGACAGCGAGAGGAGGCAAATATTGTTTGTGTCACCCATTATGAAAAAAGCAGTCTTTAGAACAATATTCAATATTGATTATGTTACGTCAAAATTCATTACAATTAAAATACTGAGCTTACTACCTCTAATTTGTTTTTTTTTCGTTTAGTCTATTTTTTGTGTTTAAAAAAGTTCATTTGATTAATTGATTCTGTTGAAGAAATTTTAAAAGCTTATATTGTACAAATGAATCTATTTTCCCTTTAAATGGCCCTCTTTTTATTACGTTCCTCTAAATAAGTACACGATTGTATGTATATTAAAAAATCTGTAGTCATATCTATACCATACCAATAGGTATGCCTATATCGTATCATGAATATATCATTAATTTTTTTTGTTTGACTGTTGATTTAACTCAAAGACGCTGTGACCGATTCTTATGAAATTCCGTACACGGGATGCTTGTCATAGGTCAATTGATAGCGTATAAGAATTTTCAATATTACTTTTAGAAATACTAAAAAAAAAATGTATATAATGTATATATAATATATTAAGAATAGTATAAAAGGATTTTCAGAAAATTAAAACTTTATTTATTCTTAACCGATTTTTATGAAATTTTGTGTACGGGAAGCATAAGCCATTCCGTAATTTATAGGTAACTAGCGGTGTGCCCACGGCTCCGCACGCGTTTTTCCTGCGCAGTAGTTATTTACATTCCGAAATTTGATTTTTATTTATATTATTGATAATTCATATATCGTATCAATTAAGAAATGGCATGTATTTTCTGTGTACAATTTTCATCAAAAATTGTTAAAATATTATTATTCTCAATTATACTATGATGTATGCTTCCCGTCTACAAAATTTGACCAGATAGACAGACAAAAAAAAATTATTTGCATATTCGTGATATGTATTCTTCATATAGTGTGCCTATCGGGAAATTTTGGAAAAATATAAAAAGTACAGACAGGACTACAGATTTATTAATATTAGGTTCTTACATATGAAATTAGCGTTTTGTCGTACTGACCACTTTGATCTGAAATATCTCATCTTTGGTTAAGAATTCCAAATTCAAATTTATAAAATCATTTAGCTGATACATTTGAGTTTTCAAAACAGTCATTCATTTTTTCATCATTATTTTTTTCTTTGGCGTCGCTTATTACCGCACAATGGAAAACATGAAATATCGGTATATTTACGAGTACGAGTTCTACCGTGGCACCAGTGCTGCAGAAACAGCTCGCAGGATTAATTATGTGTCCGGCGCTGATGTCGAAAAAGAATGCACGGTACGTTTTTGGTTTCAACGTTTTCGTTCTGGAAATTTCGACCTTCAGAATCAACCCCGTGGACGGCCGGAGACCAAAGTGGAAAATGAAGAATTAAAGGCTATTGTGGAAGCGGATCCGTCATAAAGCACTTGAGAGATAGCTGCAGGCTTCGGGGTAAGTGATAAAACTGTATTAACCCACTTGAAGCAAATCGGGAAAGTAATAAAACTTGAACGATGAGTACCTTATGAATTGAGTGAATCGAACTTGCAAACACGCGTCGACTGCTGTGTTACTTTGCTCAACCGACACAATAATGAAGGGATTTTAAATCGAATCATTACTTGTGATGAAAAGTGGATACTGTACGATAATCGGAAGCGCTTGTCGCAATGGCTGAACCCTGAAGACCCAGCCAAATCCTGCCCTAAACGAAAATTGACTCAGAAAAAGTTACTTGTGAGTATTTGGTGGACTAGCGCAGGTGTCGTTCACTACAGCTTTCTAAAATATGGCCAAACGATTACGGCAGATATCTATTGTCAGCAACTGCAAACCGTGAAGGAAGAACTAACTGCTAAATAACCGAGATTGGTCAATAACTGCTGCTTCACGACAACGCAAGACCACACACTGCACAACAAACAACCACTAAGTTAGATGAGCTACAATTGGAATGTCTGCGATATCCACCGTACTCCCCGGGCCTTGCTCCAACAGATTACCATTTTTTCCGGAATTTGGACAACTTCTTACAAGGAAAAAAATTCAACTCCGATGCGGCAGTCCAAACAGCCTTCATAGAGTTTATTGATTCTCGCCCCCATGGTTTTTTTAGTAAAGGGATTAGTGAACTACCTATGAGATGGCAAAAGTGCATAGATAACAACGGTGCATACTTCGATTAATTAAATATATTTTACAAAAAAAAAATTGTCTTTATATTCGTCGCGTAAAAAACGTCAATTTCATAAGGACCTAATACATATATAGGATAAGGATTCTCAAAAACATTTTCAAAATTATTAAAAAAAAAATTATAGTTTGTATTCATTCTCAACCGCTTTTGACAAAATTTCATAGATGGGATGTATGCGTGATTTCATAATAATTGATAAGTTAAAAGAATCAAAAATTTTAATCAAAGGTATTTCAGCACCTACATTTGAGAGCCAGTTCCTGTATGCCTATCCATCTTAAGCCACACCGTCACTTAACATCAGATGAGATTGTGGTCAAAGGCTAAACCTATAAAATATAATAGAATACTCTAGAAAGGAAGATTAAAATCGAAAAACACATTGAAATAGTCATCATGGATGTGAAACAGGAACAAAGGACTCAGTTACACTATTGCTTAAAAACATACATACCTAAAAAATTCACATTTGCAACCACTTAGGAGTATACGCTCCCACGCCTATACACTCACATTCACATTGAGTTATAGAAAAACATCTTACCTCGTAATGATATTTTTTATGTATATGAATAATTAACCGCTGCTTAACAAGAAGAATGTAATAAAAATTGCTTCGTAACTGGTACCACTTGATTGCTATACATAACAAATATATATATTATGTTAAATGTGCCGTGAAGTGATATGTAACAAATAAATAAATACAAGTATATACATTATACCTACAGAGTAAAAGCCTGTATTTTCATTAAAATAAGCCCCATGCTGTTTCTACATTAGTATGATTACTATTTACCACAAATGGCATGGTATATATTAATGGTAATGGAAGTATCGTGTGCAAGGAAACTTAAGTGATAACTTTATATAAAACCGCGTCTATGTTCTATGATCGACCGCGGTAAACAACAATTATTATGGACATAAAATGAGGTGAAATGTCGACATAAAAATTACGTGAATTATACCCACGATATAATGGACTTTTCATTAAAATCCGTGTAGTCGTTTAAGCGAGAATGAAGGCCACACATTAAAACAAACAAACTTTCGCATTTATAATAAAAAAATTAAAACATAAATTAATAATTACAAACTGAAAATATAACTAACCATATTAAAATGACCATTACGATGTTTTCAAATTTAATCTTTATTTTTGAATTGAAAACGTCTTTAGCATCGTTGTGATTTGAAAGTCGATGAAACGAAAAAGCGACAATAAAAAGAGACAGTCACATAAATTCAAAAGATTTAACGTGGGAGAAAATGAGATAGGAACCCCTGGGAAAGTTTTAGGCAATGGTAAAATGGTACAAAAGAGGTTTGTTGCCACGCAATAATAAATTTTATTGCCTCACCGAAAAGGCACGAAACAAAAACTTTTCAGACAACACTTATGACATTCTGTTACTGATTGATATTGTGTTAAGTTACTTTAGCCGTAGAAATTAAATTATTTCGGTTAGCGGCCTCTGTACAAACAGTATGGGAATAATTTGGAATGATCAATGATGAGAAATAACACCATTTCCAGTTCGTAAAGAAATAACAATAGAGGGCGCATAAATGAGAACTCTAATAAAATAAAATTATGGATTTTGCAAATTACATTACCGAAGTACAAGTTTGCATTTTGTTACAAAAATTCCCTACAGGGCGCTAAAATAATAATATGTAAGTTGCAAATTCCAACACTACAAAAGTAGTTTAAATATTAAAAAAAATTAAACGAACATTGAAAAATACAAATTTTGAGATGTCAAACAAACTCCCTAGATAGTTCTGACAAGAGAGCGAAAATCTTGTCAGAAGATCCCACTTTGTTTAGTTATTAATTGGGAAAAGGCATCACTACAACCGTGGCGTTTTGTATACGTGTACATAATATACGTTTGTAGTTTTTTCAGATGATATTCCTATGGATATTTCAAATGTGCAAGGTGACATCCTAATTGAAAATGATATTGTGAATAATGATTGTGAGTACTTGTATGTACATTTTCAAAAACTTTAAATTATTGTGTATTTGATAATTTTCTGAATTAAAAGAAACATAGATGTGAAAGTTTCACTTCTACCACGTGTGAATTATTTCACAAATGATTTTTTTTTTAGAATAAAGAATCAGTGGTGGTTTAAAAATTTACGCCTGCTTGAGCAATTTAAAGTAAAATTCATAATGGATTTTACCCGGCCGTTACAATATATAAAATAAATTAAAATAAAATATATTTAAAAAATCTCAAATAAATTTTAGACATTAATTTTAATATGGTTACTATTTAAGTTAATTTTTTAATATGTTTTAGTTACCTCCTACCACATGTCGGTCTTTAGCAATAGACTATTTTGCCTTTAGGTTTATCCATCACTGAAAAAACCAGCCAAATGCGAGTCGGACTTGCGCCGAGGGTTCCGTAATTGTACAACTATATTCACCAAAATAATTAAATAGGTAACATTACTGAAAAAAGCACCGAACAATTCTAACGAAAAGATAACCTATATTGAGGGACAAACTTAATTTTGCTGTTGGAAAAGTGTTGTCCCCATGCATCCACAATTGCCGCGGGCAGTTTAGCAACTGCAAATAAGTTGTAATAGAAAAAATATTTATTTTATGATGTAAATACAAATTTCAAGTTTTCGGATATTTAAAGAGGCGTGGGAGTGCGGCGGTACGATGGTGTCTATTTCCCTCCCGCTCTAATCGTACGACACATTTTCATATTTAGTAATCTACCGCGTACATTACCTTATTTACCTTATTTCACGCTATTATTATTATTCAACACGACGAAGCATTATTGCTTTCTGTATCTAACTTACTATTATTATTACAAACTTTCCTATTTTTTTCTAAGTTCTTATTAGAATCCTACTTAATAGTGTAGTTTTATATCGATAAAACCTATTGCAATATGATTAGAACATTAATATCTATCATAATAAACATAATACAACACTAAGGAATAGTAAACTTCGATAATATTTAACAACAAACATTACCTGCAATACAAAACAACCTAGCCTATAAACGTTATATACTTACCGCTAACATTCAAAACACGATAGAAATGTTATAAAACACTCACTGTTCCTATATACATCAAATTATAAGTCAAATCTTTATCTAATATTACTTTATACCTAAACTCTATATATCTGTGTACTTCAAACTCATAATGAATGATTATTAAATGAATTATTGGTTTATAGGCCTACACCTATATAACCTAAACAATAGTATCGCTATAGTATCTAACAACTAAACCTAAACCTGTGCGTCGCTAACAAGTAGAGTGGGTCCACTAGTTTGTAACTAGCTATGAAAGTTTGTGTACCACTGAGTATGATATACTTTATGTAGCTAATTAAAATAAGCCAAAGAATAGAGTCGCGCTCGCGCCTCATTAAAATATCATTAATTCACGCGAAGCATATTTCCGAGTAGGGTTTAAAATTTCATAACTTTTCATTGTAATGGCTTTATAAGTCATTATCATAATCTCGTTTAAGTTTCGAATTGTTATAATTCTTTATTTAATACCTCAATATTAATATATTAGTATGAAGTCATTATTATTTATTGATAAAAAATAACATTAACGTTTTCAAAATCACTTCAATGCATCTGAGGAACATGAGCCGAATGACCTGAGACAACTACTATTGTCAGACTGACTTTCAAATAACTCACGGTAAAGCCTGGTAACTCATGCTATTCAATTTATTGATTATGTATTTAAAACACTATTGTTAGTAGTAACATTATCAATTCAAGTTATGAAGCATGATAGTTAAGTGATAGTGTGTACAGACACCGCGTAAATCGACATGAGTTCGAATCCTTGCAATGAACCTGAGCTTTTGGTGAAGGAAAATATCGTTATGAAACCATAACATTTTCTAATGTCTGCCTTGCTAGCCTAAGGTTGAAAATCTGTCACCTTGCATCTATAGGTCTGTTCTGGCAGCTGCACTTGAGAGCCAGTCCCCCCAGTAGGCTTAGCGTGTTACCATCTTGGGCCACAGCGTCACTTAACATCAGTGAGATTATGGACAGAAGCTAAAACCTATAAAGAATGAAAAAAGTTACTGCAGCAATTTTTAAAATTTAAGCGTATTTTTCCGGCAAGATTATCTTTAAATATTATACTGCAATCGGCAACTCACGGTATGCCGCGCCTCGCCACAATCTCGAGATATTTACACTCTCAGTTAAAACACTTTGCAAAATAAATGATAAATACAGCTTTAGTCCTTACGAAATCGTTTTTCGTTCTTGGCTTTTACTTAAATTGTTTACAAATGCAATAAATATTCAGTGGATATGTATATAGGTATATATTTTGTTCTGTAGTAAGCCAAATATATGAAATAGAAATAAATGTAACTTTAATTCTTTATACAATATTCAAAATATAAGTTCCATTGGGACGTACTTATAAAATGGCAGATGGTGTAGACGTTACAAAGGACATCTATTTGTTGTCTCCGCGGATTCCTTTAGCACTAATGAGCCCTACGAATCACATTTCTTATCGATTCATACGAATTTTAATATGTATAATATTATTTCATTATTTTCATGTCATTTAGCAGATACAAGCTTAGAAGGATCTCAGAGAAGGAAGGAAGATCAAGATGGTGATGTGGTATATACATTTTCAAATGGGAAACTCAGAATTTATTGCTAGATACCTAATGTTTACAAACTTTTTATACTCATTGAAAATAGAAAAGAAAAAAAACTAAAGCGAAATATTAAAAAGTTATCTATACAAAAATATCTTTATTAATGCAAATAAAATTTATAATATATATCGAGAACTGCAAATAAAAATAGACAAACGCTACCGCCGATTGATATCAATTTCACGCGTCCCAACAACGGAGTAAATAACAAAAGATAAAAGAAAATAGATAGAAAACTTCTTTCTACATTTATTTTCCAGTTTTTAACTACTGGACATGATTTAATTCAGTTTATTAAAAATTTGTTCTTTAGCAATAAGTATATTTTATTTTAATTCAAATTATTTAGAATGTGTTTTAAAGTTAATATTCTTTATTCTTTATATAATTGCTAAAATTATGATAAACGATCATATTTTTTTAATATTTAAAAACGCTGCAAATATAAATTTCAATACAAAAAGAAGCTTATTAGTAAAGTTAACACACTAATAGATAATTGGCTAAGCAATTAATAATTCTAAGCATTGATATCGCTAGCGTTTAATTATTATACAGAAATTACTGACATTATTAATCTAACATAAACTTTCAGTTCGAGTTAAACGAAAACATGAAAATGTGACAAAACATTAAATGCAATTAAAAATTAACGCTTCATGGACTTCGACAGACGTCATATCGCTTGTTTATTTATTCATTATAATTGAACGATACTCTTTTAAAACATTATATCGAAAATAATACTTCGATAGCAGTTTTTCTGTGAGTTGATTTCAATATTTACATGGCATACATTATAGGTAAGTAAGCAAACTTTCTACAATTTATAGGATTAAATATTATTAGTTGACCCATGCAAATGTTTTGCATATTACAGAATATAATTAATCTATATAACAGCTGTCATATTAGTTAAACAGATTGTTAATAGATGGCGCCTTGAATATATTTTCAATAGATGCCATTCTTAGTGAAGGTTAAAATATATATATTTTTAAATGAAGACATTAATTTTATAATATTTGTCTATTTTCGTCAATAACGGGAAACATTAGCTTTAAAATGATGTTTGAATCATTAATTTTGATAAAGAATTAACGGACTACGTGAAGCTACTTAATTAACTTTGGTGAGAAACTTGTAATTTAGTGCACATAGGCTACCAATTTGATTTGAACAGACAAAGCATTATTCCCAAGCCCACAAGCCGCCGACTGACCGCCATGTAAATGCTGTCGATTTGTCCAACACACGGCGTTGTCTGCGTCCTACTAAGCTAATGACCCTTTAAAAGAGATAGTGAGATCATTTCTTCACCATGAAAATGTTGGCATATTATTATATTTTATATAGGGCTATAATCCCAGAAAAAATAATGAGCTATCCAGAGTTTTATTCACAACTAGCTGAACCACACATCTTCGTCTGCGTCACATAAGAGAGAGAGAGAGAGAGAGAGAGAGAGAGAGGGTTAGAGAGAGTGGGACGTAGGCAAAGACAAATAACAATTATTGTAGGCACAATACAGTTTATAAGTGCCGCCCGTCTTCCACATCATTCCGCTAAAATACACGCGCGGTATTTGATTATTATTTTGCTGCGGAGTTATTTTAAAACTGCGATATCTTCTAAGATATTCATTGAAATAAAATGATGTAAAGAGCAATTTTATCCAAAATTAAATACTTGTGATGAATGACGTATTACTTTCGATAAGGATTAATACCATGTTTATAAAAACACCATCGCAAATAATGCATTATTTTAGAACAAATTTTATTACCATAAAAGATTATATTGCTTCAACCTTAAAAGATAGACATACGCCATCGCTGAATTTTTTTAGAACTTTTCAAGGGAAACAATTTCGTCATACATCATTGTTGCGTAACTTTAACCATTTACGCAGCGTACGCAATAGAAATTTTCAAAAGGAATAAATTTTCCCCGTTTTTGGAACATTTTTGATACTCCGTTCCTATTAGTCGTAGCGTGATGTTATATAGCCTTATAGCCTTTCTCGATAAATGGGCTATCCAACAATAAAATAATTTTTCCATTCCAACCAGTACTTCCTGAGATTAGCGCGTTCAAACAAACAAACAAACTCTTCAGCATTATAATATTAGTATAGATTCTTATCAATAATTTTGTTTGTTCAAATTACAGACCAATATTCTATGGTATTAGCATATTATGTAAACAACATAATAATATATTAAATTTTAATTGCAAGCAGTATTACTTGAATAGGATGAATTTGAAGAATTGAAAAACAACATACTTGACAACACTTATACTTATACTTACACTACACTTACTACCTTACTCCTTACACTTATACTTGAAAAACAACAGATTGACCAATATTCTTCTTTCTCCTCACCTCTTCCCGATACAAGGGGTCGGCTTTCCTAATCAAGAGGCGCCGTTTGCGTCTTTGTGTAATATCTTCGTTTGACAGGCCGAGACGCTTCATGCCCTTCTGGACATTCGTCATCCAAGTTGTCCTGTAGCCATGGAAAGGCACTTCCTCAGAACGTGGTCAATGGTTCTTTGTAAATTGCCTAGTACGCTTGTATTTTGGGTCGGCTTTTTCTCTTTTCTTTTTCACTTCTTATGTGATATTAACAGGTGTGTTTATGGAAATTACTTACGTGATTTATTTGGATTAGTTGTGGACTGATTATAAGTTACCTCTTTTATATTTTATGAATAACATTTCATTAATTCTACATCTTATATTGTATAATATTGAATGGTTCCTGCCTTTTGCAAATTTATATCATAAATGTAAAATCTTGAAATTTTAAATGGGTTCGTTCGGATGATTTAGCCATCCGATCATTAAGGAGTTATGTATCTGAATACTTCATTAAAAGCATATTAATTTGTGGTATAGAAAAACATAATCTTTGAACCACTGAAAATTGAGAATTTTCTTCTCTATTAGTAATGTTATGTTAGTGTTTCCTGATATTGTTTTTACAAGTCAAGCTTGAAGAAAATACTACGTTTATATGATATACCGTGCTTAAACTCAAAGAATGTTTACTTGAGCTTTCGATGTAACTCCATGATTACAATTTAATCAA
The DNA here is from genome assembly GCA_033032175.1 of Saturnia japonica. Classification (NCBI taxonomy): domain Eukaryota; kingdom Metazoa; phylum Arthropoda; class Insecta; order Lepidoptera; family Saturniidae; genus Saturnia; species Saturnia japonica. The sequence continues at coordinate 10,645,246 of CM065307.1, forward strand.
TTAATCTCAATCAATCAATCTTCAATCTCCAATTATTATAATGTATGTTATAAATGCACCCTTAAGAGCGAAATTTGTATTATGACCCGAGCGAAAGTAATAATCTAAGCCATTGGCTTATAATATAGTAGTTATTTTGATACATTTGTGGGAGGTTTTGTAGTGGAAGAAAACAGATAGGCCAAGGTATAAATGGATTTTAACAGCATAGTAAATAATAATTGGAGATGTGTTGATATTATAATAATAAAGTAAGATTGCGACTGATCCAGAAACAGTACAGTACGCTATGACAAACATAGAACTCAAACTGGAGGAGAGAAGTAAAGGGTAAATAAAATATAATAGAGGATACTTTAACAACACATAATTAGAACCATATTTTATAAAACAGTTTAGAAAAATAAGTGGACAAAAAATGTAATATTCGCAGTTAAATTCCAAACATTTTATTTTAAAATATGACATACTAAAATTTTTTTACGTTGAAAAATGGTTTCAGCTTCCCTAACATTAAAATTAAGGGCCACTAATTTAACTTTTGTGTGACTTACTTATTTATTGCATACCTCTACCATTTTTAATATATTATTAGAAATATTACCCCATTTATTTATAAGCTGAAATATGGTGCTCCATTTTGTATCTATTAAAAAGACTTTTATTATATCTGGCGTAGGTGTCTGAGCGCGAAGTGTCCAATTTTATTTAAGTAAAAATTCTGGGCTGATTTTCAGAAGAATCAACTTGCATATATGGATCCATTTTATATAGTTACAAAGCTTATTTATTCTTCATTTACGTGCCTTAATGTTTACGTTAAAAATATTTAATGGTTTAGTTAGCTAGATTATTGCAATAAAACGCACTAGTACTCTTTTTGTTGTTTTAGTAAATATAGACTAAAATCTTAATAGAGAATATAGTAATGATTTAAAAATAATTTTGTTAATCAGTTCAGTGGTTTTTAAGTTATAAGCACAAATGGGAAAACAAACAGCCAGACAAAAAGTGAGACGTTGCCTTTTAAGGGTAAGCAAGTAAACATGCGAACCTGCTTTAATGATAATATTGAAGATATACAATTTATGTGTGTATTGTTAAATTAGTTAATCGTAAGTCGCAACAGAAACTTTAACATATATATGAAATAAATTAAATCTAACAATATCAGTTTAGTAGCAGCAATTTGCTATTAAAAATACATATGTTGCTAGATAATCTCATGCAAATCCTGCATATAACTCTAAGTAAATAGTATAAAATAGTTTTGTCATCTCTGTTCTCCCATTATAAATTAAAATATGATATTAAACTTTCATTTGTTTTCGGAAATATTTTTGTTTTATACTTATGCAGTACCTATAGTCTCGTGTGGTATTAAGTTTACGTTTTTTTGTATTTAATTTTAAACAATTACCAAATATCTACTTCTCTTTGAAATATATTATCATATTATAAGATATTTTTATACGCCAACGCGAGGTTCAGTATCGTACTATATGCTAAGTGAAGCTAAGGTAACTTGCCCAGAAATGAAAGTATCGAAATAAATATTTTAAAACAGAGTTTATAGACGATAACGAGTAAAAGCTTAGGTAGTGCCCCGCTGAATTATAAGTTCTGTGTAATTATATAAATACCTTTGAAATAAATATTCCAGTTTCTATTTTTATGTAGACAGAATAACGAGACATCAGGTCAGGGTTAGATTTCCAAATTCAATTCTGTCTGTATTGGATCGTTCGAACTGTATTTCAGTCAAATAACAATTTTAACTTTACAGTTGAATTATTTTTAGAATTATGTATTTATTTTTGTACAAAAATGTAAGTACAGTAAATAAATTCGAATTGAATACCTACATTCATTTTATTTTTCAATATTCTGCACACGTATTTCTATAACAAAATTTGATTACTTATTGTAAATGATTGGTGTATGTAGTAGAACCTTAATTTTTAGATCTTAAAATAAGATTATAATGCTCATAATCTTTTTTCAACTCTCTGCAGTTAATTATTACATATGTCTTATTTTTGGTAAGAATACGAGATAGATATAAATATCCAAAAATTGCAAATACAAAACATGCAGATTTTAATAAGAAACGTTTTATAAAAATAAACATATAACATCTTTGATTGTGATAAATAATACAATAATAGACATGAAATAATACATACACACGATGGCAGTCACTACCTTTTATTCCAACTCAAACGACACTTACAGATACTGTGGTATCAGTAACTTTACAGAATCCTTACTTATTATTATTGGACTGTGGAATTCGCCTCCTATTCGCTACGAAGGTTTTACTTGGAGCAGTTGAATATCGGCTAGTTTTTTTTTACTAAATATTATGCACACCTTGAATATACCTTTCTCTTGCTCTCCTAGGAGACTGGTAGAGAATGCTTTTTAGCATTAAGTCCTCCAATTGTACTTTTATGTGTTTTATAGAATATATATTATTTCTTTTAATTTGCTCTCACAGAGCCCCATATTTTACAAAAACGGAGCCAAAATACTACATAAACGTATTAAAACGGTTGGTGCATGAAATGGCACTGGAGGTAAATTCATACCAGCAGCTCAGAATCTGCTCGTTATGGTCCAGTCTAGGTGATTTATGATCGTTGGCGGCGAGCACCTACCACGACTACTTTTTGATTAATTATACGGGCCGTGAGAAAACTATCGCCCGGTCTGTTGTGTTAAGCTTATCGAACTGATATATATCATTGTACCCAACTACGAGTTTACTTTTACATTTAATGTCTTAAAGTTATTTAAAAAAAACTTGACAGGTGTCGTGGGACACCCGGTAGGAACAAAGTTCCTTTAGACTTACTTTATGTAACTATAACTAAATAACAAGCACAATGAAGGAATGGTAATAAAATTGTGTTTAATTATTATTATTTTTAGTTTTTGTGTATAAAGCTATGAAAAAAAAAATTCTAGTTTCGTTCCAATATAACTAAATTACCTTTGTAATTTAAGTACCAGAAAATATCGCCTAATTTTGTTACAACAAAAATATTAAAGGATGTAAGAATTAATACCAAAAAAGACCATGAATTATTTTAATTAGATAGTCTAAAAACTACGTCAAGCTAGAAATGCAATATAGTATGTAAGCCTACTAATGCTTTCCTTTTAATCGTCGATACAATTTGTGATTTTCTATTAGGTACCAACAATAGTTACGTAATAACCTGCACAGGACAGCACTTAATCCTTAGACCGGGAGCTAAATTGAGGTAAACACTTTTATTAATAACTAGCAGTGCCTCGTGGCTTTGCACACGTTTTCTAGGCAGTAGTTATTTTTGTTAGCATATCAATTGAGTAATTATATATAATTCATGCTACAAAATTTCATAAAAATCAGTTGAGAGTTAATAAAAGTGTTTATTTTGGATTTCTAAAACTATTTTTCAAAATTCTTAGCACCTAGTAATTGAGAGAGAACCGACCTTCCTGTGTACAAAATTTCATAAGGATTGGTCAAGCCGTTTTTGCGTTAAGCCCGGACATACAAACAGAGAATCAGACAACTTTTTTTAAATGTCATATTCGTACACAGTTTTCTTTATAATTTGGAAAAAATTACATGTATTAATAGAACTACAGATAAATATAGATAGAAGATAATAGATCATATTTTTTATATTCAACGTGAAGTATTAATTCATATTATATTTTATGAGTTCACGATTATAACAAATAAATTAATGTGTATAGACTTTTCTGCCCTCCAAGTTCATTAGATAAACTTCAAACTTCGAATTATAAAGTGTAATTATGAAGTGTTTCATGTATAATTTAAATATTCAATGAATGTGAATTCCGAAGCGAAGACGCTCGTTTCGATGCTGAGGACTAAACGAATTCAGTTAATGACACCATTTGCCAAGATTGTCTGGATGGTCTCGAGGCACTCGCCAATTCCACTGATTGGAACCTGCTTAAAACATTAGACAAATCCCTTGCTCAAGAACGTAGCATTTAGTTTCCTTTGAGATGAATTCTTGAATAAATACCCTCTTTTAGGTTATATTCAGATTCCCAACTTATATGACATTGAGATAATAATTACGTTGTGTATATATTTTGTGTCACAATTAATTAATGCCATTAATTTTATATGATGAATTTTTGAAGGAATGGTGGTTCAGTGGATAGCGTGACACAGCGTCGATCAACATGAGTTCGAATCCATGCAATGAGTCTGAGCTTTCGATGAACGAAAACATTGTGATGAGACCATAACATAGTCCAGGTAGGGCATTTTCTAATATCTGTCTAGACAGACAAAACAAGACAAGACAGTCTAGCCAGCTAGCTACCACTCTCAAGATCGAAAAACTGTTGCCAAGCATGTGTAGGTGTGTTTCGGCAGCTGTACATGAAAGCCAGTCTTCCACTTGTCGTACTTGACCCGCATCGCATCTGCAAATGTTAAAAATTCTATAAACAATTTTAAAAAAGGGTAATTTTTTGTCTTGTAAATAAAGTTTTAACCACAATTTTCACAATTAAACCTAGATAGATGACGTATTCAACGTAGCAAATTTTGTATGACAATATTTATACATATAATATGAATCCAAACCTTATTTTCCGAAGCGTCCAAGTGCTTTGACTACCTAAGCAAATATACTCTGTGCTCACTACTGAGCCATCATAGCAACAAACACTTCATTATAAATAAAATACAACCTTACATGCCAATGGTTTTTATTAAACTTGACCTTCATAGTTGTAGTATTTGAAACGGTTTTATTTTAATCTCGTGGGAAATATGCCGCAACTAACCATTCCATATTAACGAAACTTTAATCTAACCGGTGCGTCCCAGGGGAAGCCGCGCTTTACCGACACATCATTTTTGTGAGCAGTAAATTTTCTCTAAGTTCTCCTTATGGCAGGCCGCCAATGTTGCCATGTGCTTCCAAAATCTTATTTTTATTTTGGCAAATGCAACTATATGAAATGAACCGCCTTATATTACACGTTTTGCAACTGTACAAGTTGCATATATTCATCATATGTCGAAACATCGCTTCAGATATATCTTATCTGAGTTTATACGGACAATACATCATATACTAACAACGTAGCTTGTTTCAGTTGCAGACAAAATGACGGAGCACAATTCAGGCTCCATCAATAACGTTCCTCGTGTATCAGAGTAGGTATCGTATCGCTTGTTTTGCATTTCGGACCATTTATTTTTGTCGAGAACAAAAAGCGAGTGCAGACAAGGAGGTTCTTGTTACAGTGCGGTGCAGTCTCTTGACGAATTGCACGCCGTCTGCTTGTGGGGGTGCAGTGTACGAACGCCAACACAGCTCGCTGTCTGTTGTCTAGACATCATTCGGACGTGCCTTGTTCATACTCAAATATAAACGTAGTACCTTTGTGATTTTGCTATACACATAGAAAAATATTATTATAAACAGTATTCCACAGTCGCCGTGACGTTCAAGATAGCCGATACTTTAGCTCATAATGAATGTATGGGATCTCTGTAACACCACATAAAAAAGCCATGCTTATTTGCAAGTGTGTCAATTAAGTTACTTTTAAATTTGTAGCTTGACGCGCTAGGGCTTCTATGGTGAAAATATATTTTTACGTCAGTGGGTAAAGAAACTGCCATTATATTTTACGTAAATAATTTATTCATGTTCAGTGAAACAAAATTCCAATAAATTGACTATACTGCTCTTCACTACAGTATCTCCCTGTATGGTCCTCTTTAGATTTTTTCATTTTTCTCGTTTGTTGTTTTAATTCGTTGTCCGAAACAGAACTATCCTAGCTCAAGAACATAGCTTACTTATATATACTAAAATGAAACGAGTTTCGAAATCAGTAGAATGGTTTTGATCTTTACATAATGACGTAATATTTAGAAGAGGAAATGTTTTATTTTTACTCGACCACGAAAAGCGGAGGTTAAATTTTTCGAGCGTATGTATGTATATGTATACGTATGTATATATATATAAATCTTTAGCACGTTCTGTAGCTTAAACGGCTTGATGGATTTTAGCTTATGAGGTTTCGTTAGATTTGTCTTAATTGTGGGAGTAACATAGACCATATATATAATTTATAAGTATGACGTCTGGGAATCAATTAAAAAACAAAAATAGAAAAAAAATTTTTTTTACTCGAGTGATTATTCTTTTCTTTTATTTGTGCTTCCAGCAGCAAAATTACATTTACAATTGTTATATTACAGATATAATAAAAGTACAGCCAATTATAGACTGCCTCGATTACTAATAATAAATTTTTAACGTTATTAATTACTGCGGTCTCACACTCTTCATATTCAAATCATCCAATTTCATACTAACTTTTTAAATTTTGTCTTGCGTAAATGTTGAAAAATATCTATATCTCGGAAATTCTCATTGTACTTTCAAGATGCTCTATAATCAGTCCATAGTTAGGAATCAATTACAAGCGTAATTGCGTTGATGAATTTTTTGTAGCAGTTATGGTGTGTGGTGCGTGCGTACGCCGTTTAGGGGCACAAAAACTTAACTCAGCAAGTAATTCTGGACAATTCAATCGAGAGTGTATAATATTGTGTAAGAAAATAGTGTCTAGAACTATTCACAGATTTTCTAATTATAATAACTAACTAGATGATGACTAAATGACTAATGATAACTAGATAGTTATCATAACCACAAATAATGAGGAAGAATTGTCGTATACTATAATTTAAATAATCTATGATTTTTTTCCAGTTGTGTTTTATTATTATTACATTGTGGTGACATCCATATTCTAGAACACTTCTTACATATGCACAATAAAAAAAAATTATACATAAAGAATTTTTAAATACATACAGAACACGTTCGAAAAAGAAAGCCTGAACTTTTGTACGCTTTGATAATTATTATATCAATATGCTGATTCAAAAGCAACTTATGATGAAGATATAATCCGAGGTCTCTTATTAAATGTTCTCTCCCGATTGGATTGCCACAGATAGTGTATGTATGACTGTAGTGGTGAAGACCAAAGTGGAAAATGAAGAATTCCAGGCTATTGTGGAAGCGGATCCATCACAAAGCACTTCAGAGATAGCTACAGGCTTCGGGGTAAGTGATAAAACTGTATATAATCCACTTGAAACAAATTGGGAAAGTAAAAAAACTTGAACAATGGGTACCTCATGAATTGAGTGAATCGAACTTGCAAACACGCGTTGGCTGCTGTGTTACTTTGCTCAACCGACACAATAATGAAGGGATTTTAAATCGAATCATTACTTGTGATGAAAAGTGGATACTGTACGATAATCGGAAGCGCTTGTCGCAATGGCTGAACCCTGAAGACCCAGCCAAATCCTGCCCTAAACGAAAATTGACTCAGAAAAAGTTACTTGTGAGTATTTGGTGGACTAGCGCCGGTGTCGTTTACTACAGCTTTCTAAAATATGGCCAAACGATTACGGCAGATATCTATTGTCAGCAACTGCAAACCATGAAGGAAGAACTAACTGCTAAATAACCGAGATTGGTCAATAACTTCTGCTTCACGACAACGCAAGACCACACACTGCACAACAAACAACCACTAAGTTAGATGAGCTACAATTGGAATGTCTGCGATATCCACCGTACTCCCCGGACCTTGCTCCAACAGATTACCATTTTTCCGGAATTTGGACAACTTCTTACAAGGAAAAAAATTCTATTTCGATGCGGCAGTCCAAACCGCCTTCAAAGAGTTTATTGATTCTCGCCCCCATGGTTTTTTAGTAAAGGGATCAATGAACTACCTATGAGATGGCAAAAGTGCATAGATAACAACGGTGTATACTTTAATTAATGAAATATATATATAAAAAAAAATTGACTTTATATTCCTCCCGTACAAAACGGCAATTTCATATGTAAGGACCTAATATTTTGATAGGTAAATTTAAAGGCCGCTCCAGACTCACGCTGTGAACACCCGTGAAAGGGCGTGAACGCAAATGTGGATGGATTTACGCCTGTTCACGGAGTTCACGACTGTTCGCGCCACGGTTTCCTTTCTGAGTCGGTTTTTTATGTCCGCGTCAAAGATTTGCGGCTGCACCACGCGAACAGCGCGAACGCTTATCCACATTCACGACGTCGCAGTTCGACTCGTTATAAATTGAATATGCTAAACAACTAAGAGTGTATTGTATTAATTCTATTAAATGCTTAAATTATTTAACATTTGTGATCATAATATTTTCAGATTTGACGGTACTTTGGGTAGATGTATTATGTTAAAATAAAAATGTTTAAACCATAATTAACTCTTTCTGTTGCGATGTATACTCATTATCCACCATCTGCTTTTTCCTTATTTGTTTTGTATCTTTATTAAGCAAATGAATATAAAATGTCTGTGCATATAGAATCAAAGACGCATCTGCAGTTGAAGTTACGTCCATTTAGTACCAGTGCGTAAACCCGACTGTGAACATTATGAGTGTGGAGAGTAGTTCGCGTCGCACTGATTTCACGGCGTGAATTCTCGTCTGGAGCGGCTATAAGGATTTATATCTGTCTTCAGAGTACACTAATTTATTGTTATTAACACGTAGATAATTTAAATAAGTGACTTTAATTCAATAACCTAGTATAGGAATTAAATTCTACACTAACTAATGTATGTTATATGGTCTATTATACATTATACACATGCACACCACACAAGTACATAGATTCTGTAAGGGACCTTTTTTCCTTTTTTACTAGTTAGTGTACACAAAAATTGATAGATTACATGTTCTTTCTTTCCTCCCAGGAGCTAGGAACATATATATATATATATAGGTTAGCTTAGCTTGAACTCTACAGATAGGGAATTAGTCAGATTGCAACTTTTTCACATGATAAGCAACACCCCAAGCCGAGGCTTGGTCACTTTGGCACCCTTGCGCATGTTGCCCCGCTTTTACGGCTGAGTGCCTTAAGCGCTCGTCCCCAAGCCACGGTGAAGCTGTAAAAGCCGTCAGCGGCTCCAGGGCCCCTAAGGTTAACAGTATAGTCAGACAGAAAAAAAATGAGCTGGGAATCATTCTCGCTTGTATCGTCAAGCCATTCACATCGTCTATCTAGTCACTTATTTGTGGGCCATGAATTAAATTCATAGTAGTCAGCACAAGTATCATCTAAATTCAGAAATGTGAAGAAATAATATCATCATTTCTAAGATCAGAAGTGGGATCACAAATTATTAGCATCATCTTTGTTTTTTTTTAGATTTGCCTATACTGTTAGCCTTAGGGGCCCTGAAGCCGCTGCGACTTTTACAGCTTCTTCGAACTTGGGAATTAGCATCATGTCTAAGAATATATTATATATATTTGAAATGAATTTAGTTAGTAAACAGGAGTTACTTCTATCCCTTTATTTGTATATATTTTGTTTTTCATCTCAAGGAACATTCCGGAAAAACAAAAACCATAACGTTGTCACCAATGAAGGCCAGTTCATTGTAAACACAGTACTGGGAATTTCCACAATTATCACTTCGAATTTTCAGACATAAAAGTTGTACCGTCATTAAAAGGGATGAAAGGCGGAAAAGCGCATAATGGGGTGACCCGGAAACATTTATCTGATAGCTTTGTGTTGTCAATGATAAAATAGACGTTCATAGATCCCTGTATTGAAGCAATAAACAAAAAAAAATCATAACAACTTAAATAAGATATTTCTTTATTTAAAAATGAACACTAAAAACTCATTTATTTTCATAATTACATAAATTAATAAATAATTATATTATAATAATTGAATGCCTGTGAAGTTTTATAAATACTATTAACTGAGGTAGGTCTATTTTTAGTATTTGCTACCAAAATTAAGATGGAAACCTATCGATGTGCTATTATAGAAATTTCACTGGATACTTCTATAAGTATCTCTATGTCTTATCTTTGTCGTATCGTGAAGCTGCGGAACCAATTCCTGGCCAGTGTGTTCCCTCCTTATGACGACTTCGGGTTCTTTACGCGTGACGTGAAGAGATATTTTGCAGGCCGGCATGACAGCGGTGGTTGGCGATGGATTGTAGATCTCTCGGTGGTCACCGCTGTTATTGGATTGCAGTAAGCTTACCCTCGAGTATAGTACCGTCATTTTGCCGTGCTACGACAAAAAATCATATTTATACAAAAAAACCCAGGTAGTTCATAAATCTATAGAAAAATATTCACAATACTTTAATTAAACTAATGAGCGGCTGCGCTCGGACGGACCACAGAATGTCGTCGATCGGGCACACGAGCGAATCGAGCTACCCCCCGCTCCCGGTTATTTTAAAGATAAAAGTATTTACTTTGGGTGATCCTTAGAAAATATACATAATATACTGTTTTGTTGCCAGAATTTGACCGAAACAATCTTCAACGAAAATATGGTATAAGTCAGTTTAACTTGAATGTTTATGGATCAAGGCATCTTTCACAGGATCTTAGCTACACCTGCAAGTCAGGAGGCCAAGATTTTGTGGAAGTCTGCTATTAGTGGACTAAGATAGTTGTGTGGTTCTATGTTTAGATTATGATGGGACTGACATGTTCTTTTAGAACCAAAGTCCCTAAGTAAAAAATAGATTTTTTTTTTTTTAAATAGTAATAATATACTGTTGCGGACTTTTTTGTAGGTATTTTAAATGTCTACAATTAAGTAGTACCTATATTAATTTGATATATTTCTTAGAGTTTACTCAGCGTAAGCCATTTAAGCGCCCGAATTGATTCAACATGAACATGTTTTTTTATTTGCGGGAAACCTGAATTCTTTTTCTAAAATAAAAATAGCCTAAGTTACTCCTTATAACAACAGCTATCTGCGAGTAAAATTCTCGGCAAAATAGGTCCGAACGATTTTTAGATTACCTGGAACAAACAGACAGACAGACAAAAAAAGTTAAAAAACTTCTTTGTTACATGTATCGTATAATACATAAGCATTTAGTAAAAAGTTATTATTTTGACGTCACGAACAGACACATCGATTTTATTAATTGTATAGATACAAATATATATATATATTAGTAATTAAAACACACTGTACAGAGTTTTATATGTAAAGGTCGAAAACGTAAAATTATCTGAACAATTAATATCGTAAGTATTAAAGGTGAATCGTGAAGAGGTTTTAAGAAAGTTTTTATCCTAGTAAAAAAATATAAGCAAAATATATATATCATGATGCACGGAATTGATGCTTCGACAGGCGTTTGCATCATCATCATCACACTAATCAGTTAGATTTAATTTGGTTATTGTTCATAATGTACTTAGTGTACTGCGAAGCTGTTGAAGCCAGGCAGATATTATAACATAAAGTGGCAAGTGTTTCTAAGGCACCAAAACAAAAATACGAAGAGCAACTGTAGCGAACTGTGTTTCTATTGGTATTTTCAGGTGTATTACTTCTAAATGAACTTTATGAACAAATCAGAAAAATAAAATCAATTATCATTAGTAAACGTACAAATGATAATAGATAGATAGATAGCTGAAATTGCTTCAAACAGAAAAAAGCTGCACTTTATGTTCATACAAAAACCCCCATGACAAAGAACTACTGCAATAGTTTTTTTTTTTTAGATCTTACTACACTGTTAGTCTTAGGGGCCCTAAAGCCGCTGCGGCTTTTACAGCTTCACCGGACTTGGACACTACTGCAATAGTTGCAAAGTTCCCGTTTATGGCGAACTTACATTCGAATTTCATCTAATTTACGCCGTAAAAATTTAAGCGATGTTATTATTATCGTCAATTTGTAGGGTTTCTATGCCCTGGTTCGTGTGCCGCCCTGGTGCATGTGCTACTCTGGTTCATGGGCCGCCCTGGTTCATTGGCCTCCCTAGTACAAAAGACCGCCCTAAGTGCCATCAAAATACGCCCCGCCCCGCCTTTCTGCCGTTATATAGGTACTATAACATTATATTATTTTTTTTAATCGGAGTAATAAATCCTTAATCAATTATTATAAATTTAATTGCCTCTCTGATCACAAAAAATATGTACCATTTAATATTTGTGGTTAAGTACTTGAAAGTTATATAAATATTAATTTTTATTACTTAAATTTAGATTTAGAACTTAGATTCCATATTTCTTAAAAAATAGACACTAGGTATAAACATAATTAAATATAATAAAAGTTTAACGAAATTTTAAGCTACATTTAAGTAAGTCCAATGGTTAGCTTAACGAAGCTGTTAAAGAACGTGTGAAAATTCTTATTATATTTTTTATAGTGCGAAGTAGCGACGTATACGAACGAGCATGTATTTACAACTCATGTTAAATGGGTGTTGCAGCCTATAGCTATTTATAACCAACATCAGAGGACTAGAGTTTAATTGAAGCTAGTTATAGGTCACTACTTCTGAGGACTAAATTGGAACGCATCGTTTGTCAGCAGTGCGGCAATGTGGCGGAAATGGATTTGCCGGTGATACTTACGCAGTCGAGCCTTGATTACATTCTACCACTCTTAAAATGTATACTATTATATTATTTTCGATAGTACCGCGATTGAAACGATATTATAAACAAGAAATAAATAGGTACCTTATGATCATTATTAAGGCATTAAAAAATATAGGCACATACCTAGAAGGAAATAAACAAACTGAATAGATCCGCAAAATGTACAAAGTAAATAAATTCAATTGCAAATAGAAGTAAACCACTAGGTAAAAGGATTTTTGGAGGATTCTCATTAATTCGAGTGCCGTGACAATTTCTCTCTAAATCCATTATTATAAACGTCTTTGTGATCTTTGCGCTCGGCCCGACATTTGCCAGCCACCAATCTAAAACTAATTACCGGCTCGAGTGTACCGGCTTGAAGTTTCACTCTAAAATGAAACATTTTTCTGTTGAAATACGAAAGATTTCATAAATTAACTTGTCATACTATATTTCAAAACTTTTTGACTGAAAACAGCAATGGTAATTTTTTTATGTGTAGTGTGGCAAGACCACGTACGTTACTTTTGTTACGTAATACCTACTTAGTTTTTTTGTAATATTGATTTATGTTATTGGCAAATAATTGTGTGTTTAATTTGATCGCGGTTAACTAAGATCTTTCATTTAATAGAATCTCGCTAATTACAAGAGCTGTGACCGTCTCGAAAGCGGAAGTCACCAGCTTATCTCCAAGCGAATCACGTACCTTCAAGTGGACGACAACGTGCCGCTAGAATGTCTAAGAAGCCTGCAACCACGTAGGTGAAGCGAACGCTAGGTCTTTCTTTGCATAGCAAATGCAATTATTACTATATACATTGAAAATATCGTTGCTGTTATTTTAAAATAACTCTTTTATTTTTTTTTAAATGTGTAGCAATTTTTTAATTTTTTTTAATTTTAGTTCTCGGCTTACATTTTATTCTAAGACCCATTAGTTAAATTATATACATAGATCTGTAGTCTTATACATTTATTAATAATATATATATATATACGCTGAAAATCCCGATTTCAAACAATATTATCTTCATATGCATGAAAAATATATTATAATTTAAAAGCTACCTACTTAATGAACAAAACACAATAAATAAGTACTTAGTGAAAGAATTGGCCATAGCTAGATCGTGACATAAAAAAAGGTGAAGAAACCTTCATTAATTTCCGAAAATCTTATGTGGATAGTTATATTTTTTGAGTAAGGTCTCATAAAAAACGAGTTTTATTGGTCCCGCAATGATAAGTCTTATCAAATTCCTGTCGAGGGTACTGATTGAATAAAAACATTCACCGTGTAAAGCCTTATATAAAGTTACAGAAAGTAGCAATTTGTTTCACTTTCCGATGTCAATTTACTGAAGCTTTAATGAGTTTAAACCGTAATTAAAACATTAGTTTTATGGCGTCTATAAATCAAGCTTATTTCAAATTTATAATGGGCTCACGACGACGGCTCTACTGATCTTATGAAAAGCAAAGGAAATAAGGCAAGGCGCGATAAATTGCAATTCAAATACTGGCTGACGGGTATTAATACTTAGCTATATTTCGCAAACAGTCTAACAGCTGTCATGTTACTTGTTAGTTAAAAATATTGTTAATAGTTGGAATCTTGAATATATTTTCATTAGTATCAATAGACGTGTACCTATTTGTAATGAAAATTATTTTTAATCATTTTAAATCATTTTAAAGTACCTGCTACATAAGCTTTAAAATCAAATTTCAATCATTATTTTGATAAAGCATTAAAAAAGATATGGCGTGGACAGGAAAAAATACTTTTGAGGAATAATTTATATAAATTTTTTTACGAGTGAAACAATGATGGCTCAGTTGAAGCGTGTACGGACATCGCGTTGATCGACGTAAATCGGAATCCCATTCAATGAGCTTGCGCTTTCGATGAAGAAAAAGATCGTGACGAAACCATAGCATGTAGTAGGACCTACCACTCTCAAGTCGAAAATTTGTCGCCAAGTACCAATAAGTATGTTTCGGCAGCTTCACCAGTCTTCCACTGGGCTTAACGTAGCCACCTTGGAACATATTGTTACTTATGATTAGGTTAGATTGTGGTCATTACGCTAACTAAACCTATAAAGATTTTAAAAAGTCAAAAATTCCACGGTAGCTGAACTTCCAGAAGCTACGGGTATGGTTATAGCTAAAATGGTCTTGTGAAGCTTATCGAGTGAAAATATTCCTCTAAATACAATAATAGTGAGGTGGTAAGATATTTTTTAATGCTCACTTGACTCACTTATACATTTAATTTGTATTTATTTTAGATCTTTGACCACTATTAATTGATTAGTTAGATCGCGACTTTTTGCATTCCTGATCTGAACAACTATTGTGCTTCACAAACTTTCGCCTATCCCTAACCTCCCAATCTAGTTGTAAAAGCACTTTTTCGATAGGGCCTAAGGCTACATTAGTCAGTTCTAAACACTATTAATTTGACTTGTGTTACCTTTTACCTATCTATACAACTATTTTATCACTTTTCAGCCTTATTAATCCTTTTCACAAATTAGTTTGTAAAATTATTTATTTATTTATATTGGCATATAATTACAATACCATACACACATTGATAAACCTATGTATAATTTTTTTTTGGTTTGTCGTGTTCCGAAATCGGCCGGTGAATATGAAGTAATATGCAGACTAAGTTGTGGGTACCAGCTAGTTTTATATATAGTTGTTGTTTTGCTTTATAAATAAATGTCTAAACGTTACGAGGTAACCTAATTAAAATTACATAAAGTTGTTCTCGGACTGCAAAGAGCGAAATGAGGTCAAGTTATAATTTAGTTGAGCCCATTCACAGTCACACAACACGTTCATATATACATAAAAGATGTATGTTTCTAAATAAAGAGACCGCGAATTAAATTAATTTGATATAGATAACAAACTTCAACAACGTTTTCTGTAGAATTACGGAAATCTGAATAAAATTTAAAAATCACACACAATTGTTTAAGTATTATTATTATTATTATATTTGGATAAGACACACTAGCAGCTAATTAGCTGATGCGTGCGTATCAAATAGCTTGGAGATATCTTCCTTGTCCAATCTGCTCTTAAAGGAGGTTATGGTAGGAGCCATCACAACTTTTTCTGGAAGTTTGTTCCATGCTGTGACCACTCTGTTAGGCAAGAACTGCTTCATTGGGTTTCTTTTTGCTGAGAATTCCCAAAGTTTCAAGGGATGACCTCGTAGGTGTTTATTTTCATTTGACTTAAACATATCTTTAAGGCTGGGCACATCGTAATAATTAGTGAGGATTTTATAAGTTTCGATTAACCTGCCCCTTTGTCTACGGTGTTCTAGTGTGGTAAGGCCAAGGTTTATGAGGCGCTGTTCATAGGGTAAGTTACGCATTGCATACACCATCTTAGTAGCCCTTCTCTGTACATTTTCAATGAGCTTAATGTCTTTTTTGAAGTAGGGATCCCAGATAATATAAGCATGTTCAAGAAGTGGTCTAATATAGGTCTTGTATAACTTTAGGCCAGGCCTTTAGTTATTTGTTTTAATACATTATTTTTAACCCCCGAAATAAAAAGAGGGCTGTTATATTATAAGTTTCACGTGTGTATTTGCTTGTCGGTATTTGGTATCATAGCTCACAAAAGGCTGGACCGCTTTTTGTTTGAAAGGTAACTTCATCGAGGTTGTGCTTAGAATAATTTACGAAAATCGGTTTAACCGTTTGAAGATTATCAGCTCTTTTCTAGTTGATAAATAGATGTGAGCATCTTCCACAGGTCTGATTGAGTCGAGATTTGGTATTCTGTTACTTTAATGATTTTA
This sequence comes from Saturnia japonica, assembly GCA_033032175.1. Classification (NCBI taxonomy): domain Eukaryota; kingdom Metazoa; phylum Arthropoda; class Insecta; order Lepidoptera; family Saturniidae; genus Saturnia; species Saturnia japonica. The sequence goes on from CM065307.1 coordinate 10,661,598, forward strand.
GTAAGACATTGACCTAATGCTGCGGTGTCATCTGTAATATGTAGAATACTTAACTCCTCACCAATTTACAGCAGAGATATCATATTTGGGCTCATTGAAATGGTCTCCTTTATTAGTACTAGTATTAATAGCAATTATTCTTTAGACTACATAATACTTCATGAAAATATTACGTACATATTTTATAATTTTGTATTACGTATGTTAGTACATAAGTTAATGTGGCTGTGCTCCACTGCTTCACCCGTGTTAAATTAAATCGACCAACTCTCCACCGCGTTGCCTCCGCCAAGGCACCCGTGTAGCCAATCGTTGTTCTTCCTTGTCAGATTACCTTACGTTCATGGTTACTTCTTCACTCCTTAGCTTCGTAGCATGAAGCAGGAAAGCGTATAAACCTTCCTTAATAAATAAGCTATAAAATTCAAAAGAAATTAACAAAAACAAACATCTTTTAAGCTTTATAATAATATGTATAGATTATGATTTCAGTTCGACTACATCCCCGTTTAAGAAAACGGGTTATAAATTTTTTATCCTAGTGATATTATTTTTATGATAATTCATATATATTTCAAAATCAACTATATCCCTAATACATAAATTTATACCCATAACAAATAAAATCTATGTCCATGAGTATAAATCCATTATTGTGTGAGAGTACCTAAACCCGCAAATGATGCGAAGTTTTAATTCGTTTGAGTCCACGCGCGGCCTCTCGCAACGCATACACAATTAAATTATGTGTTATAAACTAGCGCCAAAGCAGATTTTCGTAAGTTAAATTTAAAGTACTAATTTGTTTTATTACTGAATAGAAGACAAATAGAGTTAGAAAACAACTTAAACAAAAATATGATAGAAACACTCAGTGTGTTAATTACGAAAAAAAAATATAAAGTTTTTTTTTCATCATTTTAAGATTAGGATAAAATAAAATTTTGCACTTATTTGACCGCTATTTTCCACAATAATACCAGAACTATCAGGTATATTATTGTATTAGGTATAATATAGGTCGAAATTATGGTTTCCAGTTTAAATCTGTGTATAAACATCGCAAGTGATAATACTTACTTAAATAAATATAGAGTAAAAATTAAAAAATATGAAAGTTTTCAACCAATATGTTACGCTTCCGTTTACATTTTCATTCATGCGCCATACTTTTCACATATTTTCAAAGAAAATTTTCACCTGCGACCAGTAAACATGAAAATTCAATCTGAGTTTTGCAATATTCGTGTTGCGTACTTTGCACATATTTTCTGCTCCTGAATGATTACTTTGTGAACTGATAATAATATTTTATTAGTTTTAAAATTTCAAATTTAAATTTTAAACATTTTCATTGAATTAATTTATTTATTTATACATATAACAAAATTCATCAATTGATTTAATAGATCAAGTTATATGTATTATAGTTTTCAAATGAATATATAACTTCACTTAATATAATACGGATATAATTATAATGAAATAAATTAAGATTTTCATTAGATCCTAGTTTTATTTCCGAGTACACATATGAGCTATACACTATAATATATTTTTAATTATAGAGGAATATTAGTAAATAGAAATAAACGTTTTAGAAAGAGTGTATTAAGTACCTATTAGCGTGATGTACCTATAAGTAAACAAAATTTGGGAGCACTAAACAGCATTGCGTCCTTATTTATAAAAAGGGCTAAGCAGTATCGTTAAATATAAAGTAAATTGGAAAACAAATTACAAAACAAACTCGAAGTTATTCCGAGTTTAAAATAACTCATGTGTAATGGATATATTCCATTTCGCAGCAGTATCAATACACAAAGAACTAAAAACACAATTAATTTCGATCCGATTCCTAATGAGTTTTGTTGCATTGGCTGATATTCATTATTACGTGCCATATTTATCAACTTAATAATTATAAACTCTATTTAAAAAAGGCAATACTAATGAATCGATAAAATTTTATATAGCTTAAACAGAAAAAAATTCATATACCCGTAACCATATAATGCTTATTTTAATTTTCTATCTTTTTGCTCACTTTTCGCATAACTATATATATATATATATAACCGAAATGCAATGAAGTTTTATTAATAATTTTTATTAATACGTGAAGCAAAAGCTTTCTGCCCCTTTTTAAGCGTATTGCGTGAACGGAAGACTGTGAGATTTGGCATGGTTAAAGTTTATATGGAGAAGGAGTGCAGAAAGCTGAAATTTATCTATAATATACAGATATTATAGACAAATTTATAAAATACAATCTAATAATATTTATATATTAAATTAGTAGCAGTACTAATATATTAAATAAAATAAATTAATACTGCGAATCCTAAGCCGACCAGTGCCATTGAACTTAGACCCCCCAAAATATTGACATTTTCACTCAACGAAAAGTGACAGCAAGTGATTGAGATAATACTCATTGTTTAGGTTTATGTATACTGCAAATTTCAAACAGAAAATAGTCTATGATCAAAATGTCGCTGGTCGAATTTCGTGCTTAGGGCGATCGCTAGTATATATATATATATATAGTATTCTACGTTATAATAGGCAGGAGATAGCTGTTAAATTTAATGGAGAATGATATAGCTTATCAGATTTGCAGATGACATTGTGGCGATAGCTGATAGTAAAAAAGATTTAACAAAACTGCTTGAGGTTATGGAAAATACTTTTAAAAATTTTGGACTAATAATAAATATTACTAAAACCAACCCACCAACAAACCCAACTAAAACCCTAAAATTTCTATCAGTACGCGTCGCAATCCAGCTTGATAACATCATAATTCAACACATTAACAGCTTTAAATACTTGGGTAGTCAAATAACGCATGACTCTAGATGTAGATCTGACATAATAGGAAGAATCACAATGGCTAGACAAGCTTTTATTAGAATGAATAGAATACAAAGAAAAGTTTAGAAAACAGGTCATAAAAACATACATCTGGAGCACAGATCCGTATGACTGTGAAACATGGACTATGAATCAAAGAAACAGACAAGTTGGCTGCGTTTGAGATGTAGTATTGGCGGAGGATGGAGAACATCAGTTGGACAGAAATGGTTATAAATGAGGAAAATTAAGAATGGTTGACGAGGAAAGACAGTTGTTGAGAAATATAGATAACAGGAGAGGAAAGATGATTGGACACTTGATACGGCACGACAAGTTCTATAAAACAATTTTGGAGGGGGAAATTGAAGCAAAGCGAGGAAGAGGAAAATCTATAAAAAGCTTTTTCCAACAAGTGAAGGATAAAGTGGGACTCGTGTTTTATCAAGAAAAGAAATGCAGATAATAGGGAACATTGGCAATTGATCCACCGACAAGAGCTGAGCGCTTATATTAAAAAATAAGAATAATAAGTATACTAAACTTACTTAATTTCATTTGAATAAAAATAAACATTTCATGAAATTAGTATATGGATATGCAATTTGCTTGAATCAGTAGGTTCAACATCGTGTACAAATGAAATCTTCACTTTTAATGGGTGTAATTTACAACAATAGGGTATAGGCATTACTTATTTTAAATAATTTATTAACATTGGTAAAAAAAATCTAAATAAATATTGTAAAACTGCAATGAGATTATGACGGCTTATACGCCGCCATTTTTGCGCGCAGTCTTCGATTTTCAGTAAAGTTTGCATCCACGACAAAATATATATCTTGTATTTGTAGTGTGTTTTATTCATTGTATCTAAAAACTAGCTGTGCCCCACAATGCCACCCGTGTTATTTGTATCCGACAAACACCGTGCCACCAACGCACCCGTGTAGTATATCATAATTGTTCTTCCCGCAAATACAAATTACTTTAACTTTTCATTATCTCCTAAACTATGTACATAACTATCTACTAAATAGCATACTATAAAGAGTAAAATTTAAATTTATAAAGTTGTCTTTATGATGAAGTAACTGTTGTTCGTAAGGATTAATATGCCACGTCTAAAATGCCGACTCATAGCAGAGTCTAATAGTTTTATAGGTTTTGAACATTACCCTCTGACACATATCAGACACAGATGCCGATTTGTCAACGCTAATACAGAAATTTTGCCAACTCTATGTTTTGGTTTTGTAATATTATTTTAACTCATATTATTGACAATTTATATACCCTGTTAATTGAGAAATGGCATGTAATTTCCATAGATTTAATATAATTTACTTAGATCGGCAAGGGGGCAGATTTGGGCGAGAAGATAAACCAAATACATTATTGTGCGTGTTATAGCGCTGCAGTGCTGCACCATGTACTGACTCAGGTTTAATGTCGCTATTGATACACATATCGGTGTATTAAGTCAAAACGCATTAAGTCAAAATTTGTATACTACTAGTTGTACCTGAAACTTCATCCGCGTGAAATTACATGCAAGAAAAATAGCAGAAAAAAGATGTGTTTTGGGCTTTGCGCATTTTTAGGATCCCTGGGACACAGTGCGGTACTCACGCTTAGCCTTGCCTGACATTCACTACTTTTGATTGATCGATAGTTTGCAAATTGAAACTAGTTTGCAACTGTGAATTTAACCTAATACGTCGTTCCTACAGGTTTCTTGAGCGCGTAAACTAATTCTTAGTATATAGTTTAGCACAAAGTCTCACTTGACGGTATTGCTTAGTTTTCTGTGAACGAATTATTAACGAACGGTTATTTTTATCATTTTTTGATCATACTATTAATAAAATGATATTTTATGTATCATACTCCTTCCTTATTATTAGTATATGGCGCCCGCCGGCCGCTACAGTGGCAAACGTAACCTAACCCAGCCACATCTTCCGTGAATATTTCTCAAAGGTGTTTTTGAAGTGAAAACTTATTTAGGCGTGCTGAGCACTTCATTTTTTGTAGCAACGCCATATCTCTTTTAATTCTTCATCAACATATAAAAACAAAACAAAAGAAGCCCAAATTCGACTGTCCTACTATGTGCCATCAAGGAGTTCTTACATACCGACTTCATCATGAGATCATCTCCATTGTACCAAAATATTGCATTGTCATGAAAATTACATACATATGCTAAATTTCATGTGAATCGAATACCAGGAAGTGGCTGAGAAATGGTTTGCAAATTTAGAAATTTTGTGTTACAGCTATACAATGTAAAAAATTGAAATGTAAAAATAACAGCTTTTTACTAAACGCATTTGAATGTATATATGATATATATAATTTTTTTTTATTATTTTTGTCTTTGTGTGTCTGTCTGTTTTTTCCGGGTAATCTCCGAAACAGTTTGGACCAATTTTGATGAAACTTTCACTGGTAGATAGCTGATGCTATATGGAGTAGCTTTTATATTATCAAAATAATTAGGGTTCCGCGCTAATAAGAATAAAACTGACCATGGTGAATCAATTCGGTCACTTAAATGGCTTACGTTGAGTAAATCATAATAGATAAATTTGTGAAATTAATTGCAGTTGTTAAAAATATATCTGTCATCTAAAGGTTACACACAATAAGCATTTTTACCTTTAAAATACAGGAGCGGGAGTAGCACGTTTCCCGCGGGTGCCCGATCGACAGCATTCTGTAGTCCACACAAGCGCTGTCGCGTGGAAAGCTAGTACTTACATATGAATGACGCATGTTAAATTAAATCTTTTAAAAAGATCAAAAATATGGGATATGGACTCTTCTTCATATGGAAAGAGATTTTTAAAACTCTTGAGAAAAATATCTTTTAATATTTTCAGATAAATATGATTCCGGAAACATACATAAGATCGCAGCTATATAATCTAAACTTTTGGATAAATCGTGACTAAATTATTGGTTAATAAACGCATGCAGAGCCGAGGATAGTCCTAGTATTCATTATAAAATCTATTCTTTTTACCCATACCCATTTCTATGAAAGTACCCATAGTAGGTAAATAGCAGAATCATAACGAAATATTATAAAAAAGTAAAATAATTACCGATTTTCTATACAATAATTTGCTATTGTTAAAAATCAACCTTTTGGTAGCCATTTTTGTGGAATTGAAATATTTTTGGGAAATGTGAAAAATTACAAAGATTCATTTATTTTACAGGAACACATACAAACTCCTTACGTATTTCGATAAGCCGATAACGACATAATAATAGGTCTTTACCTATGAAATTGCCGTTGTGCAGTACTGGCCATTTCAAATCAAAATAATTTTTGTTTGGCTAAGAATTCTAATTTCAAATTAATTTTATTTTAAAAACATGGAATTCTTTTTCCAAAAGTTGTCATCTGTTTATTGATTAGTGTTACATTTTCATCGCATTTCAATCTTTTTTGTCATCATGGATACGTCAAAAATTCGAGTAATTATGGAATATGAGTACCGTCGTGGCAGCAACGTGGCACAAGCGGCACGCAACATCAACGACGTTTACGAAGCTAACACTACAAACCAACGCACCACCTGTTATTGGTTTGCTCGCTTCCGTTCTGGGAATTTCGACCTGAAAAATGAACCTCGCGGTCGTGCGAATACTTTGGTCGACAATGACGAATTAAAGGCGATTGTGGAAGCTGATGATATACAATCTACGGCTGAATTAGCAGCAGCTTTCGACGTTAGCGTCAAAACAATGTTAGTTTATTTGCGTCAAATTGGTAAGGTAAAAAAGCTTGACAAATGGGTGCCCCACGAACTCAATGATCGCCAGCGCGAAGTACGCGTCGAGACGTGCCTTGCACTGCTCAACAGACACACAAATGAAGGAATTTTGAACCGCATTGTTACCTGCGATGAAAAATGGATTCTGTTTGATAACCGCAAGTTCGTTGGATCCTGGTTCAGCACCTAAACATTGCCCTAAACGAAAAGTTACCCCTAGAAAAGTGATGGTCACTGTTTGGTGGTCTAGCGCCGGTGTGATTCATCACAGCTTCTTACCAAACGGGGTGAGCATTACTGCAGATGTGTACTGTGAAGAACTGAATACAATGATGGAGAAGCTGGCACATCTCCAATCAGCATTGGTCAATCGCTCGTCTCCGCTGCTCCTGCACGACAACGCGCGACCTCATACTGCACAGCAGACGGTCTCCAAGTTGCAAGAACTGGGGTTGGAAGTTCTCTGTCATCCGCCCTACTCACCAGAACTTGCGCCTACAGACTACTACTTTTTCCAGAATTTGGATAACTCCTTGGCGGGAAAAAAATTCAATACCCGAGAGGCAGTACAAAATGCCTTTGAAGAATTTGTTGCCTCCCGTCCAGCTGATTTCTTTAAGAAGGGCATCAATAAACTGCCACTGCGCCGGCAAAGATGCATTGATTGCATGGGTGATTACTTCGATTAATACAAATAAAAATACATGAAAAAAATTCGCTTAAATTTTTTCATACAAAACGGCAATTTCATAGGCACCTAATATGTAAATCTCTATGAAATTTAGCTTAAAATTCGCATATATTCCCTTTTTTGATAACGTTTTATTTCGATTTCGTATATTTTCAGATAATTAATATGATTAAATACCTACGATATTTTCTACATTAATTTGTGTATAAAAGTTTTAGGTAACATTTGTGAGCAAAACATTTCAATCGGACTTATATGTGAAATGGATAATTTTGTTGATTTTCTTTATGGGAGAGTTACAACAAGGCACTGCACAGGTAACCGTTACTGTAATACGTCTACCAAAGACTAAACTATATTTGAAAACCTTATATTTAGCGAAAAAAAGAGAGATTTGTTTTGCATAATTGTTAGGTACTAAGGGCCACTAGCTTTTAAAAAGTCGTCCTGTATATCTGTCTCGCTCTGACGTATATGCCTTACTATGCTATTTCTCTGTCATACAGCCAATCTTATATTAAGTGAGCAATTATTGTATATATATATATATATATATATATATATATATATATATATATATATATATATATATTATATATATATCATAATGATTTCTGTACATATCTTTGATACTTATACGATTTGATGAAGTTTTGTATACGTGATGTGTAAGTCATTTCATAATTGATAAACTCTAGTATCGTCAACAATTAAATATATTCTCAACCGATTTATGATTGTATATGTATATTACCATAGTATTAGGTAAGGATAACGACGATTTGCTCGTGTCTTAATCACTATCTAGGTATACGAATGTATTATCTAAATACAAGTTCACACAAATCGTTAGCCGTACCAATTACATATATATATATATATATAATACAATACTAATCATATATATATACAATTACATATATATATATATATATTGTAATTGGTTTTTTGGAAACGGCTCCAACGATTTGTGTGAAACCTTGTATTTAGATAATTTTTTACATTCCAAGTATACCTAGATAGGTGATTTTTTTAAGACACCGAGCAAAGCTCGGTCGCCCAGTTATCCTTACCTAATACGTCTATGGTAATATACATATACAATTTTCATAAAAATCGGTTGAGAATTATATTTTTTTTTAATTTTTGTTGACGATACTTAGAGTTTATCAATTATGAAATGACTTACACATCACGTATACAAAACTTCATCAAAATCGTATAAGTATCAAAGATATGTTACATTGTTGGAAATTCATTTTTTTTCGTTTCCTCAAACTGTTGTTGAAAATTTCTATAGCCCATTCATGGAATGGCTTATACTTCCCGTGTATAAAGTTTCAATAAAGTCGGTTAAGAAAAACGATAATATATTTTTTTTAATTATTTTTTTACTATTTCTAAAAAGTAATATTGAATATTCTTATACCCTATCAATTGACTAACAACATAAGCATCTCGTGTACAACATTTCATAAGAATCAGTCAAGCCGTTTTTGAGTTAAATCCTGACATACAAACAGACAGAGAGACAGACAAAATTTTTATGAATGGCATATTCGTGATTAGTATTGTTCATATTATAGTATACCTATCGAGAAATTTGGAAAAAAAATCTGTACAGATAGAACTACTGATTTATTAATAAAGATAAGGTCAAATTAAATTTAAATCAAATATATGACACAATTATTACATTAGTTATATTCAAATACTTTTTGTATAGTTCTATTAGAGATGATAATACGCATTCTTACAACTCTACGGTCACTACATTCAGAAGTTATAGATTTCAGTACAATGTTAGCCAACTTAAGGGTAAAATTTCTATAAATCCTTACTTATCGCGCGCCTACGTCATTCAACTAACCCTCGTGCTAAATTTCAACATCCTAAACCCAACGGTGTTACCTTTTCGTTGATAGACGAATGAATCATGAATGAATGACTTTAGTGTTAAAATGTGAAACTATAGAAATCTCTTTGATGAAATTTATAAAAGGTAACTTGAAATTGGTAACGTAAAGTATTATATTTTTAACCAGATAAAATACGTAGTTTTCCTGAAGTCGAAGGTACTATCTGGTTTTTTTTTATATAATAATAAGTTTTATAATTAAAATTAACTTAATCTAATACAATCAACAAACAATCGATAAAAATTGCAAAAAAAAAATGTGAGATCTGGAGTCTGAAAAAGGTACAATGACCTGAACTACAAATCTACAAACCTCCGTTCTCTTGAATACCAGTTTTTTGCAAGTAATTACATAAAAACAAACGCATCAGTAAATATGTAGTCATAGTCAATACATACTAAAGTATTGCCAAATATAGCCGAAAAATGAATTACCCAATATAAACAATAATAATTAAGAACAGGAGCTCTTGGTTAAGTCTGTTATAAGTTATGGTAGCAAGCTAAGTTGTAAGCTTACTTGCAATACTAAATGGCTGTAAACCCGAAAGGTAAGAGGAAATGCTTAAAGTAAAATTTGAAAATAAAGGAACAATCACACAAAGGTGGTGACGACCATTAAAAAAAAGGAACTACGACAACTTATTCAAACTCCTTCATGCTAACAGCTATACGATTGTGGAATATTTTGCAGCGTCAACACACTAAGGCCAGCTTCAAATCACTATTTGTACACAAGAGGATGTGTAAATAATTTAATCCAATTTGTATAAATAACTCTCCTAGTTTAATACAGTATTTATTTTTTTATATATATTTTCAAATTATTTATGAATTTAATGTTGCTTAATATGCTCTTATTAGCACTGCATGCAAATTTTTACCTTTTTGTTGCTGGTTAACTGGAAGAGAATGTACTGTCGTCCGTGTCCAACTGAAATGTGCACTAAAGAATTTTACTTAGTGCATTCATATTTAGAAAAAAATGTACACAAAATGAGAATAGAACCAAGCCTAACGTAATATAATTTAAAAAAAAAACAGTTGTCGCAAATTGACTATAATAATACAACAATATTATTAACCTGTAAATATTCTCCTTCATTAACAAACTAAAATAATAATTGTCCAGAATAGGTAAGGTCATATATATCACGAGAACCCGTGATGTATTGGCGTTAAGAAACATCTAAAAAATAATAATTCTGTATTAGCACACTACTAGTTAATAACAAAAGTAGTTAAGAAAATTCTCAAGCTTTTAGCTTTCCTCGTGAAAGTTTTACCATAAACTGTCACCAGCATTGCTATCAATGAAACTCCAAAATCCATTAACATTTCTGTCAACATTGTTAGTATATACAGAGGCATGAATTAGGGCAATTTCGAGGGATCATTTGATGTGTTATTATGTGACTTTCAAAGTTTCGACTAATTTAACCATTTAACCACCACGACAAGGGCATACTCGTATTATATTTATTACTAATCTATACCATCTCTTTTATTACAAGCAATTTATAAAGATGTATTGTAACACGGTACAGTTATTGAAACATGTGTGATATATTTTGTGGCGTTTAGAAATACATATATTAACATAACGGACCTATGTATTAACTATTTGTGAATTAGAATTAAAACAAATGACGGACAAAAACATTCTTATCAGATGACAATATAAGGAACGGTTTCTAAAATTAATGTGCAGTCAGATAAAAGAAGCCCGCGATTCTTTAGGGAAAGTGACGTAGAATTTTCTTTATTTCCAACTCCAGGTATAGGGAAGCGAAATCGGAGATCTTTACATAAAAACTTTACTCAATTTGTTACAAAATTTTGTCATTTTTTTTAATTTCTGTATCATTGGCTAAATACTTCGTACTTGTATATTATGTATAAATATACATATACAAATATGTAAATACATATTTATATAATAACTAGCGATGTACCCGCGGCTCCTAACGCTTTTGTTACTACGCAGTAATTATTTACATTCCGTAATTTGTCAATCATTGAAATAAAAACTATCCTATCTTTTAAGTTGGACCTAATTAAAGATAGTTACGAAATTTAATCATTGTCGGCTCAGTGGTTTTGGAGTTTCCCGAACATACATCGATATTTATATAATTATATATATAAGAGTAGCAATAAGAATAATAATAAACGAAACTACTCCCTACCTACTAAGAAGTATGCACAAAAATACTCTATTTTACCCAATAACCCAACCGAAAGCAAAAAATAATAAAAGACATGGTATCAAATCGAATTCGTTGCAGCGCAAAATTCCAATATTCACATACATGCGACAACCATAGGGGACAACGAACGACGTCTGCCCTTACATTATCGAAGTATTTATTTATTTAAAATTAAAAGAGGTTTTTCAGTTAAATTTATTTGGTACGCATAGGTACTAATTAATTTTTATATATTTTACTTCTAAATATTATACGTAAACAATTAAATTATAATTATACTACGTACGACATATAAACACAGAATATATATGTACATTACCATGGATGTATAAAAAGTATTTTATACATTCATGACATCGTGCCATTTACTATGAGTTTCGTAAAGTTATCATCTAGTAACAGCTTATTGAATAGATAGCTGTCTAACCAATGATATTATAAAAGGAATACTTATAATATCATTGTGTCTAACAGTCACAAATGTATTCAGAAACACATGATGAGGTAAATTTTTGTATAAGCTACAGTTAGTTATCTTTACGGAATCAATAACTAATGAGTACTTATAACTGCATATACACCTGCTGTTGCCGGAACCCGACAAACCAAAAGAAAATCAAAGATGTTGTATATCACTATATGTATGATGGTCGCAATCCCTACACCCCTCTGTATTACTGCATATGCACCGGCTGATTTCCGAAATCATCCCTTATTGTACTGGCTTGCGGGAAGGTTTTCTGAAAAACTTGATAGCCCTTTTATTTCTTTCTTACCAAAAGCGTAAATATGAATTTTCATATCCCTAATTTGAGACATGATGGGTTCTTCATACAAACTTTCACCCAAGTTTTATTTTCATCACATGTGGAATAAAGCCATGACATAATTAGCTTGTAGCAAAACTGTATAATCCAGGAAATTTACAATAGGTATATCTCTTAAAATATATAAACTCACGTGATTAGCGGTTTGATAGCTAATGGAACATTTCAATCATATAATAAAACAGTAATTATGACGTACTGCGTAGTTAAAGAGTATAAAAACACTTCAGCTAATCTTAAAAAGAATACTGCACTATAATTTCATAGGTAAGTATTACAAATACAATACATTTCTTATTAAGTATAACAATGTTAATAAATCAACAAATCAGTTGGCGTCAAAACCGATGTCATTTCAGCATTACTGCACATGCGCATTGGTGATCTCATATTTATTTTTTAAAAACTTTCATCCCCCTATTTTCTTCCCTTAAAGTTTTATTTTCGCTACAAAAGTAGTCTATGTCCTTTCTCAAGGTCCAATCTGTCTCTATACCAAAATTCATCAAAATTAGTTCAGCAGTTTGGGCGTGAAAACATAGCTGACAAACAGACAGATAGAGTTACTTTCGAATTTATAATATTAGTATGGATGAATGAAACAATAACATAAGCTTTTCGTGTACAAAATTTCATAAAAATCAGTCAACCCTTTTTTGAGTTAAGTCTGGACATACAAACAGAAAAACAGATAGTCATAAAATTTATATCATATTCGATATCAGTGTCCTTTATAATAAAAGTGTATCACGAAATTTGAAAACAAAAAAATATACAGAAAGAATTAAAGATTTATTAATATAGGTAGATGTGAAAATAGGAGCATAAAATTCTAATATATATTATTAATGAATTTCCCCAATGATAACATTACGGGAATGAAATTAAATGTTCAGCTAATGTTGTTATCTTATTGGATTGACATATAGGTACTCATAGAAAGATATTGTGGTGACAGCACTTAAATTATCGAGCACTGGGTGGTTGTAGCGGTATTTAGGTACGTAACTATATCGAGTGGAGTTCAGGGCGGAAGCTATGTCCTTGATAGCCGACTTTGTTAACAGATATTGACATTGCTAGGTTAGTCTACTTCACTTACTTTCATATATTAATATCTAACAATATTTTACTATGGGGGATAGCTGCCTACGTACATACCAGTCATATTTATATTACAGAAACCTGCAATTTGAGCAATATGCAACATGAAACCTCGTGAATAGCTAAAGGACAAGTTTCAGGGATTTAGTATGTTACTTTTGCCCACCCAATATATAATAAAAAAATTAATATACCTATATGCGCAAAATCAATAAAAATAAATGCCCATTAAATTCCACGAGTAAAACAAATAAAAAAAATTCGTCATTCAATATGAAGAACATCGTAATTGAAAACAAATACAGAAATAAACTCTTTATGTGGATTTTACAACCTTATCTCTACGATCAAAATATAAAGTTTTCGTTGGCTAATAATATTATCATTGTAAATTTAAAAAAATATTTTGTTTATATATATCATTGTTAATTTAAAAATTGTAGTTAAAAAAGTATTATTAAAAAAGCCCTCTAAACAAAAGGATCTTCTAAACAACAGGCAACATTTAATACTATAAATAAACACAAATTTTAGACTCTGTAATACTAATAAAAGTTTCTTAGGTAGGCTCTACAATAAAGCTCCAAAGTATATTACCTATTTGCCCAATTTTATATTGAAATTAAATTATCATTAATTTTAGTATCTTTATATTATGTCATTAATAATCTAAAATATTAATCACAAACATTATTAAAAGAATATTTTTGAAGTATATTAACAAAATAGCTTCTAACAAAAATAATTTATGATGTGACAAAAATATAACCATAAAAGTTCTAAGCAGATCTAAGACAGACCGATCTAAGACCTGTGCAATTTTCCTTTTGATATTGATATAAGATTTTCCGTTGTTTCCGCATAAATGAGTTTATGATAGCAATGAACCACCTGTGCCGAATAGCCAGGTGTCAACATATCCCCTCTCGGGTTACGTATTCAAATTTATTCAAGAGTCAAAGCTTCCGACCTTGCCCAAACGATTCATTTATTACAATAAAAATTGTACACTATTTGTATATTATACTATAAACAGGTAGATCCGCCACAAGGTATACCGACGATCTGGTAAAGGCTGCGGGAAGCCGCTGAATGCGGGCAGCACGGGACCAGTCGTAGCGATCTTTGATGGAAGTCTATGTACAGCAGTAGATGTCCTTCGGCTAAAATGATGATGAGGCAATAAACCCGTGTCTTCATACGGAATAATATGGATTCTTCCATGTAATTTTATGATTATAAATAGATTGTCAAAGATACCAGTTTTTATACGATACATTATTTATTTATTTATTATCAAAACAGTTTCCCACAAACAGCTCTAAAGAAATGGGTATTTTTATATTACTGTAATCGTTTTTATTGGATTTTCTACAAAACTTACATAAATATTATGTTCTGTCGCAGCAAGACCTTTTAGCGTCGAACACTTTTGTTAACCTATTTTTAATTCTTTTTCCAGCACAAACATGTAAAGCAAACGGCGTTTATACTATATACTCAATATAAATAACATCGTAACTCATTTAGCTATAGTTTTCAGAATAATCGTTAATTTTTTTATCAACTTCATGACTTTTTTACCATCGTGACTCAAATATAAATATCAATTTTTTTAAAGTCTTTAAACATAGTATTTGTGATATTTTGTTTTAGTTAAATTAACAATGATATACATAAAATCTATTTTTTTTAATTTACTATTATAATATTAGCAAAGGAAAATGGATCTTTTAATCGTAAAGATAAGGTTTTAAAACTCTTTAAAGTATTTCTGTATTTGTTTAGCGTTTACTTTATTTTTTTGTAAGTAATTAAATTTATGATGTTAAAAATTCATATTAAGTAACGATTTTTTTGACTTGGTTTACTTTTGGACTTTAATAATTATTACAATACCAGCTGTGGCCGCAGGTGCGCTCACGTGGACTACATAATGCCGTGGATCGGGTACACGCGTAAGTCGTGCTACCACCACTCCCGATTGTTTTAAAGACGAAAATGCTTATTATGGCTGATCCATAGATCTTTGCGGTTTTTAAGATCTACAGTTATGTAGTACATTAATTTGAAATATCTCTTATGATTTACTCATCGAAAGCCATTTAAGCGTCTGAATTGATGTACCATTACCAGTTGTTTTAATTTGTGCAGAACCCTAATTCATTTTTTAAAATAAAAATAGCCTAAATTACTCCTTATAACATCGGCTATTTGTCAATGAAAGTCCCGTTAAAACTGGTCCAACCGTTTCGGAGATTAGCCGGAACAAACAGACAGATAGACAATTTTGTTATATATTTGTATAGATCAAACCTTATAAAAATAAAACATAATAAATTAATAATACTAACAATATAAGCATTATACAGAGCTAGTATATAAAAAATACTAACAAAATCAGTAAACTCAATAGAATCGTTCGGATCAGTAGTTCCAAAGATAACCTACTTACTACCTACTACAAACAAACATTCAAAATCACAAAGTTTATTTCTTTATAGTAGAAGTGTAAATTAAACTCTTACTTTTTTAATTTTTATGATAGGATGGAATTAGAACACCTTTTGGTTTTATTATTATGACGTAGTAAGTCGTCTTGTATAATTTTATTCCGCGTGGTAAAAAAAAACGAAGTGAAATGAAGTAGGTATCGTAGGTATCTCACAGGCTTAATCTTACTTAAACTAACCTAACCAAACATAACCTAATACGTTATTTTAAATTAAACTAGCTTTTTACCATTCTCGTAGAGAGCCTATAAAACATTTGCAAGACATAACTTAGACGCAATCGCGACGTAACACATCACGGGTTGAAAATCGACAAATTCTCTTTAACATAAAAGGTCTCTCTCGGCCAAACCCGTATCAAATTAAACCTTTGCGACCCTTGAATCCAATTAAACTCTTCCACAGATAGGCTCATGCTTAAGGCTTGCTATTTTAATAATTTATGCTCACCTAAATTACGAAAACATTCTCCTATACTTAGTTCTAAAAACATAAATGAGTTACATAGTCTATTTACTTCGCGTGTTACATTGACAAGATATAATTTGTACGCTATAATTGTTGAACTTTATTGGAATTTATATATTTAGAATGTTCTGTGCCCTCTGTACAGTAGTAGACCAGAGACGGTCTACTGCATTATATTTCACTTCAGTCCAACTCCAATTGATACAGCTAATATTTCAATAATAGCTTATAAGTGTATTATATTGTTTGCTAATAATGAAAAACAAATATATTTACTTCCACTATTTTTTTGAAATTTGAATAAATAATTGTAAAAGTTACCATTTATTATATATACTACGTAATCGAGAATTCATTTAAATCACAATGTACTACGTAATATCATAGTTGTCCAATAATCATAACATATCAGCATACTCATTAATGGTATACTATTGAAGAAAGGCATGAGGGATGGCATGGTTTTATTTAGCAGGCCACAAATTTTAAGTGCATAGAATTCGATACCTCACTGAAGCTGTTGTCAATATTCAGATGATTATCCTGAAGAAAATGCTGAAGAAGAAATCAAGTAATCCTGGCGACCCTATAACCCCAATATATAAACATATCAAGGCGAAAGGCTAATATTGACTAAACCCACTCCCGAAATATACCGCACTGACGGGAGCCACCATGAAAGGTTTTTGATCGTGATCGTGACTGCGATGCATTAAGGCTTAAGCGTTCTACCATCCAGTTTTTTTTTTTAATTATATATATTTTACTAGTGGAAAGACTCGTTTTCAAGTGCAGCTGCCGGAACATACCTGACTATAGGTGCATGGCGACAAATTTTCAACTTGATAGTGGTAACTAGTGAAACAGGCATTACAAAATGCTCTACCATTATGCTATGGTGTCCGTACACGTTACCACTGACCCATCGTTGCTTCAACCGTACAATGCTCTTGCCATTTTCTCAATATTTTTTCTTCCAGCCAGTGAATCTGATATTATTTATAAATAAATAAATAAATAATAATAAATAATTTATCAATATAATCCAATATATTTACTTATTTATAAACTCCATTTTTATATTCATTTTTATTGAAATTAGATGATTATTTAATATGAAGATATAATGAAAAAGGGGAATAGAAATGAATATCACCTAAAATGGGGCTAGACGCAGAAACTGCGTGACTGCAGTAAGTTCCTTTATTAGGTATAGATTCATAAGACATATATCTGCCTACACTAATCTTAACTAGATATAAAAAATATGCAAATCAAACATTGAACTCATACTATGTATATAAGTTACCAGTGTATAGATGCTAACATTTTTTTTACTGTAAATTATTAAGTTCCTTTATATAGATTTTATGTACCAGCTTCCTTGAAATTTTAATGGTAAAATAACTCAGGGTTCAAACTTCTGTTTTAAAAGTAACTTTTTAGAAAGTTGTGTTCCACTTTTTATATTTAATTTTCTTAAACAAGGATCCTATGTAAGTATACTATAACAATTTTCCTACTTGGCTGCAAAGTTAATTAGTCAAACTTCGAACATTACGTCAGCAATAAACCGCACTAAATGTACAGATATAAAGAATACAGTAAACAAAAATAGCTTTCCTTTAGATCACAACAGTAACCGTTTCTTTGTTTTATTACCTTTTAAGTTTTACGACCTCCAGAACGTCTGGCGTAAAAATTACTACTAGCACCTAGTAAAGAATTAGCTATAAAATTTCGTTCCATCATGAATACTTTGCAGAATTTGTGTTAGACAGAAGAGGAACATAGTCGTCATTTTGAAAACTCGTTTGTTTTCTTTTATTCCCACAGCTAACAATTCGTTATTACGGAATTCCATTGAAATAGTTAATCACAGTGTGCGAGCCACCATATGGCCACGGTGACCGTCAACTATGTTCAAAGACATAAATGGGCACGTTGTCGTCACAGTTGGAATGCCTTGACGTGCGCAGAGGCAGCCTCAGTGCGGGGCGCGGGGTCCCTCCAGCGGAACCTGCTGCCTTTTCACTCCTCGCGGCAAGTGCCTCCGCCTCGGCCGCGCACGCTCATTGCGCACACGAATCAAATACGGACTGTTGTGCACTCAAATTCTAAAAACAAACGATCAATTCGTGTATCGATTGTGAAGTGACAGAAAGAACTAATCATGTGTTTGTAGCTATAGATAAACAAGGTAATTTTCCAGGTAACGCAATTGTATAGTTGAGTTTAGTACAGGAACACTGTTAACAAGGACGTTTGCAGTATCTCCATGCATTTCAATAGAAATATTATATCTTGGCTTTGGCGATAACGTTAGTATTATGAATGAGGCTTAGTTTTGATCTTATGTTCATTAATATAATGTAGTTATTTCGTAAAAGGGCTTCGAATTTTGTCAATAAATTGACATAAAGTATTGGCGACCGGTTTGTTTGCATAACTGAAGATAAATAGAGTAGTGTGTCATCGGAGCTTGGGCTTTATGAATAAGGTACCTTTCTGAGAAAATAGTGGGCAAGATTACGCAGTGTTAAGGTAGTGACATCACCGGTATATGTTCTCACTCCACCCACTGATACACGTGTCATTAGGTTATAACTTATAAGAATGATTAATGATGACTAAATTGTTAAGTAGATATTATGTAAATAAAATAGACATTAAACGTTAAATTATTTAATTTTACTCATAATAGATAAAAACTATAAACATATAATTAAAATAATTTACACTATTATGACTCAGATGAACATAATACTACTAATTATATAGAAATTAAAATTAATAATTTATTCAAATTTATATTAAATTCATCGCTATTATGTAACTAAATTAACGACATATCTTATTAACTTGTATTAGCGGTTTCCCTCGCAAGAATTAGCTACTTCTGCAATAAAATTAAAATGTGAGAGTATAAATAAACCAAATTAATAAAATTCTAAAACGAATCAATTAATAATGATATGTGAACCTTTTTTCTTCTTTATTCTTATACAAATTTTCCCGACTGTCTGTCGCTTCCATATCTAAAAAGAATAAGCGGTCATATACGTACATACTTTTCATTTTGTAGCTACGAAGACATCTGTACATTTTAGCCACCTTTTTGGTCGCTTAAAAAAATAATTATTCAAAGTAAAATTCTTTCACAAATTTTCTTGTTTTACAAAAGGCATTATTAATCCAAAATCTATTATTTTTATGACTATAAAATTTTCTCCTCTGTATACATTTCTCGTCGGCAAAGATTGTTTATTAGTAATAATAATTACTAAAAGATTAAATTTATTTTGAATGTTACAAAAATTTGAAGGTGAATTTGCACACACATCCTAAGAAAATGAGATTAAATCTTCCGCTATGCCTATTGATTTTAAAACGGAATATTCGAGCTTGGCTGTAATATAAAATAATGTGAGGAGACTGATACGAGTCTGTACCGATATTAGCCCAAAAATCAAGCGCAAAGTCGATATGAGTTTCCATTAATGTAATATAATCTGCTTATACTGTAAGTGATGTTGACTCAGAAGTATCTATGTAGGTATGTACCTATGTATGTAGGCTCAAATACCGCTTTTAAGGGTATATATGTATTCACATAAATGATTCATAATTATTAATGAGCTTGAGTTTTAGACAATAAAACATACCATAATACAATCACATATTAATATTATTGCGCTCGTGATACTTTTACTTAGTTATTCCCTTAATTACTTAACATTTATTTATTGGAAAAAGCTAACTAACCCATACCTTGTTATTAATATACACACAGATGACATTTATTCTAACAGTCGTTCAATCAATATGCGAAGCATTTTATTTAATATGAGTTTTTATTTATCTTTCTATACAGAAGAGCTTACCAGACCGCTCGATATTCTATTTATTTGTCTTTCAACATATCATTATAAATGCATTATGAAGTGAATAAATTATAATAAATACAGTTAAATATTAACAAATATTGTTAACCAATCAAACAAACAATTATGTCTAAATCTGAGTTTTTATAAAAAGAGAATCATAATTAAACAATGATGGCTTAGTTGGTAGCGTGTACGAACACCGCGTCTATCGGCGTGAGCTCGAATTCCTGCAATGAGTCTGAGTTTCGGTGAAGGAAAACATCGTGATGAAACCATAGCATGGAGATCGGGCTTTATCTAATGCTACCACCCTCAAGTTGAAAATCTGTTGCCAAGCACCAATTAGTGTGTTCCGACAGCTTCACTTGAGAGCCAGCCTTCCACTAGGATCTTAGCGTGCTGTCATCTTGGGCTACATCTAAGATCAGGAGAGATTGTGGCCACAACGCTAAGCCTATAACGATAAAAAACAAAAACATTTTAAATCATGAAGTCATCTATTATAATAAGTTTGTGTTGTGATATAATTTATGATATATTTTAAAATGTTTTATTGCCATTAAACTTTAATAAGTAATTTAACAAGCATCAATAGGATCCACTTGATAAATTGTGGACGTTTAATATGAAAAAAAAAACATATTGACGTAACTCATTTCACTATATACAACACAACTACTACGTAGCGATAATATACGTCTATATGAAGAGGGGAGGGGTCATCACAAATGCAAATATTATCCCAAATATTATCTATGTATATTGTATAGGATCTACGATATGATAAATTGTATTAGCGAATGTATGCCAGTGCTAACTAATGGTAACACTTGTAAACATTGACGCATTCAATTTATCCTTTCGGGGATCACTGATTGAAAATTTCCCGCCCCGTCCAAACCACATTTTCTACGGCGTGAAATATGTTGTGCATGCAGCAAACTTCCACAGTACTATTGTAATAAATTTAATTAAGTTACGCAGTTACCTATGTTTAACTTTATGGTTATTTTCTAATAATTATTACCTATTGCGTGTAGACTAAATTCATATTTAACTATACTTAGCATGTATTTAGCCGACTCATAAATGAATATCAACGTTTCTCTCACCTGACTACAGAAAATGCTCGACGAAAAAAAAAAAAAATTTTTAATTAAAGAATCAACTACATGCTTAACTTTATCGTTTTCAAAACAAAAGCTCCCACAATAAATGTGTAAAGTAGGTATGTTAGAAGAGTTATTAAATAATTTAAATAATATCTTGAATCGTTAACATAGAGTTCCCATACAAATAACACAGCGAAGGTACGCAAACGTTTCTACGTGGTTGGTTAGCACATTATTGGAGGCAGCCAAGCACGAACTACATCGTTAGGCGGTCGCTTGTTAAAAATAAAATTATACAATTTTAGCACCCCTTGTTGAACTTTATTCATTTCTTACACCTATATAACTTCCATAATTGTTAAAATGTACAGATATTTATTTAACTTTGATTTTTCCAAGATATTTTCAATTATGGGAAAACTACAAGATCTTCATTCGTTAGAGTTATTTATTTCTAGATATTTACATTAAACGTATTGTAGTTTAATAACTTAAATATCAAATATATCTACATATAATAATGTTGTTCCCCGCCAACACTCAACTCTCACTTTTGATCCAACAACATATTATAAACAGAAACGCAGAACTGACAGAGTGTGTAAAAATGATTTTTCCAGTCTCGCTGTAGTTAGAAGAGAATTTCATGTTCTGAGTTCAGTTCTATATAACAGACTTAACAAAGAACTAAGCATTATCCCCCTAACTTACCGTAAATGCAAAATACGGATCGCTCGTTGGCTTTTCACACTCACTTGTGAGGAAACTGCAGAAATATTTAATGCTTAAGCTAAATTTCCTTTCAAACTTAAACTTAATCATATTCAAATACATATTTTGCAGAAAACATAGACTATTACATTACCTCTACGGTAAAAATACCTTCTAACACACACCCAACAAACACTGACCCATACATACAAATGATAATGTATAACTCTATATATAGCTCATTTTATGTTTATAGTTATTTTTTATCCTTATTTTGTTGTATTTTTCATTATATTGTGGCAAGTAGACCCTACTTTTATTATAGCCTGGATGGAAGTGAGCGCTATTGACTGCGACAAAATCTGTACTAATGTAACTAATATCGTGCATTTTTGCTTTTGTTGTAACATGATTTATTGATCCAATAAAATATTATTATTATTTCAATTAACCATTTTACGCTCACATTGGTATCCCTGATACATTATTGTAAAAATGTACTAATTGATAATAGTCATACAAAAAAGTAATATCACAATTGTATCTACTTTTATTAAGCAAAATTGAAACTTGATTACGTTCTCAAAAATGGTTTGTTTCTATGAAATTTCATGGTAGCTCAGGATACTAAACATCCGTTTCATACAAAATACGCCTGTCCTAAGATCACATTAACTCGTGAACTTTCATTGCAAATTAACTTTTATGTTAATTTAGGTATAATTTTAATATCCTATGAATTAGCAATACGGCATGATATAACTTATCGTGTGTAATACGAAATAGCAATAAAGTAAAACATTTTTACAAATAAATCTCTTATTCGTCTCCTTTAAAAAACGCGTATACTGAGTTACCTTCAGAAATTTTTACAGATTTTTTTTCGCCGTAATTAGCTTGCATTGTGTTTACCTTTCACTCGAAGCCCTTTGATCAGAATAAATAAACAGTAAATATATTTTTTGAAGAAAAAAAATATATTACCTTTCCTAGTGACCCTTGTACAACAAACACTTTTAGTATTTGTTTTTCAAATTCTGAAGGCATCAAGCCTTAAAGTTCGGTCAAGCTGTAAGAGCCGCAGCGGCTTCAGGGCCCCTAAAGCTAACAGTATAAGCATAAAGCCTTAAACAGTCTTTTAACCTCTTTCAATTGAAAATATTAAATAATAAAAATAATTTATCAGATGTTAGAAAACAAAAGTATTTTATTAATTACTAGCTGTGCCTGTGGCTTCGCTCACGTGGACTACAGAATGCCCGCGCGAAGCTTGCTCCCCCGCTCCCTGCTATTTTAAATCCTTATTGTGGGTGTTCCTTACAATATATATATATATATAAGACGACTATAGTCATTTACTTTGGCATGTAAAATAAACTGTAAGCGTTGCTCTGTAAACAAAGTTTTATTTCATTAAATTTAATAATTAATTAATATTTTATACTAATATACACTAAATAATAATATCATGTTAATTAACCAACCTGTAAACAAAGAAACGACATTAAAAGTTTATATTTCCTAGTTACATGTCCTTTCTTTAGTTTTACAATTCATTTTAATATTTGACACATCTGTCACCTTTTGTATGTCACAATATTCTTTTTAATAATAGATAAACTATATTCAACCTACATTACTAATCATATTAAACCTACAAAACTTAAATTAGAATTAAAGAAATATATTTTCTTTACATATATATATATACTCTCCCGGACTTTTTGTAGGTATTTTTAATACCTATAATTATGTAGTACATTAATTTGCTATATCTCTTATAGTTTACTCAGCATAAACCATTTAAGCGCCCGAATTGATTCACCATGACTAGTTTTTTTTATTTGTGCGGAACACTAATTCATTTTCTAAAATAAAAGTAGCCTAAGTTACTCCCTATATCATCAGCTATCTATCAGTGAAAGTCCCGTCAAAATCGATCCAACCGTTTCGGAGATTATCCGGAACAAACAGACGGACAGACAGACAAAAATTTAAAAAATGGTGCATATGCATTTAGTAAAAAGCTGTTATTTTGACATTACAAACAGACACTTCAGTTATTATTAATTATAAAGATTAAAATACGATAAAAAGTTACGAAAAATATAGAAGTCACCTTATCTTATAAAGAAGTTTGTTGAATAAGGTACCGAGTGAGGTCTTTGTAGATAAATGTCCTTGCATTCTTGTTGGCAATGGATTTAACAAGGATGTGTAAAACTTCACACATAAATCTGTATTTAATAACGATTTCCAGTGGCAAAGATAATTGAAAAGAAAAACGAAATGGCTCATTCGCAACACTTAACAACTATGTAGTTGTTGGTCTTCGCAGCTACTTATGAACCCAAGTAGAACGTTGCACTAAAACTAGCACTTATTGACTGTTTCGCTCGCGCCAAGTTTGAAAAATACAATTCTTACATGATTTCTCCACACAAATTTTTAAAAGTCCATTCTTAGCGGATACCTACGTCATAACAACTATCTGTGTGCCAAATGTCAGCCCAATCCGTTCGTTAGTTTGAGCTATGTGTTGATAGACCAGTCACTCAGACAGTCACGTTTACTTTTATATTGAAATAAATAAGATTTTCTATAGGTATATTGCACATTGTATATTATATATTTAATTTGTTTAAAATTAGAATTATAAATTTTTGTCGTTCTGGATATTTCATAGTTGTTTTATTAATAATTTTATTTATTTAATCACTGAGCATTTTATTATAAAACAAAATCAGCTGGTGCTCGCTGGCATCGATGGTCTTTTTTTTTTTTTATATCGTGTTAAAAAGTATCAGTTGCCTAAGTATCATATGCCGAATTTCAATAGACTTCGTCCAGCCTTTTCAGCTTCATTGATGGACAAACATTTCAACGAACGTTATATATATTAGTTAATATTAGACTAGCTGTACTAGCAGAAGAACGCGTGGTGCTTATAAAAATCGTAGTTTCTTTAAAACTTTAATAACCTTTAATTGAATGAAGATATTGTGATAATTTTTCTCTTTGATAAGAACCACGTATATAAGGAGTAAAATAAAAAAGAATTGACCAAAATATGTCCAGTAG
The DNA here is from genome assembly GCA_033032175.1 of Saturnia japonica. NCBI lineage: Eukaryota > Metazoa > Arthropoda > Insecta > Lepidoptera > Saturniidae > Saturnia > Saturnia japonica. The sequence continues at coordinate 10,686,767 of CM065307.1, forward strand.
TTTTTTTGTGATGCGCGCATAATGGTAATACTCAATTATTTTATTTATATAGATATATAATATATATAGACTTATTTGAAGGTACACAATATCGACGGCATTCTGTAGTCTGATAACTATCCGGCGAGCGTAGCTAGTATAATAATAAAATGTGTAAGCATAAGCGGTATTTAAATTATGATTGAATATTGTTTGACAATAATCTTTATTTTAAACAACCACATTTCTCAATTTATTGCAATACTAACATTACTACAGTATGAGTAAGTGAGATAAAAATTGAACAATCTACTTTTAATATGAAATTTCACAATGTTTTAAGTACCAAGTAAGTAGTAAAAACATGTATTCTCGTGACAAGAGGTAGATTAGTCACGTTGTGCATCGCGCACGCGTTAGCATCACAACACCGGAACGAAAAGTAACTTCCTACTTTAGTAATACTTACAATTTTATCAATACTTTTACACTAATATTATAAAGATCAAGATATTGTTTGTTTATTTGTTTTTAACGTATTAATCTGTGGATGTACCAATCAGAATTAAATAATTCTTATTGCATTTTATAGCCTATTTATTGAGAAAGGTTAAAGGTACAGGGTAACTTCACGCTACTACTCTAAGGGTCGATACGGTCGGTCTAAGGCGCAGAGTCAAAGCGAAGAATCCGTGAGATATACTTATACTTTAAAAGTATATTGAGTTCTATGTCCATTTACTAACGTACAATTTTTTTTTTTAAAGAATACATATATAAAAACGCCGTGCGGAATCGTTGGGACTCCGATGTGAAAATGCGGGCGACGCCGCGCTTTCTCTATATCCTTTATAGTAATTTGTACGTTAGCTAAACACAATAGAAGTAAATGTTGTAAGTACATATCGTGACGCTTCGCTTTGACTCTACGCTAGTGGGAATTGACCCTAAGGAGCCGAGCAGTAACCATGAACCTTTGAGTATATACATGTCTAAATTCTTAGTCCTGCGTTTCAAAGGAGTGTTTTTCATAGACATGAAAAATAGATTCTTCGCTCAAAACCGCTGTCAGTACATTTAGCGCACATTAGAGTATAGACGTATTTTTGCTCACGCAATTATAATTAAATAAGGCGTTTTGTGTCATTTAACTTTGCAAAAACTACTTCCTAAAAAAGATAAAAATGTGAAGAGTCAATCAAATAAATTTAAAACGGGCGAAACCGTGGTGCCAACCTAGCAAATAATATATGAATAGGTAACATCTTACTAGATGTAAGATATATTATTTATTAAATTTAGAGAAAAAAAATATCTGCACTGCACTTGATGGTTAGTATAATACAATGTATATAATAATAATGGCGGCCATCGAGGATTTAATGTATATTGACTGTTGTTGTCATTACGTTAGTTTACGCTAAAAGCTTTGTATTTACGGGATGTACAATTGAGTCAAAAACGACGTAGCGTCGAGTCGTGCCGAGTTCAAAATCACTGTGATAGATTTCCAATAGTAATTTGTGTGAACATGTAGAGGTAACCCAAGAAAACCCTTTTTTGGAGACGTAACTTTATCGTCAATGGATGGTCAAAGGGTGGCTGCTTATAATGTAAATTACACATCTTTTTATAATGGGATCTCGAGAAATAATAGTATTGATCCTCCGACCTTGTATGCGCCTATATAAATCATAATAAGAAGTGAGATATCAAATATTAGGTCTGATAACACGAAGGACTAGTTTTCTAAATATTTTCCTAGATTTATTTGGAAAGAAGTGTATTCAGTATGTTCAATTATTTTCACCGTTTTAGGCAATCTAGTTTAAAACTGTCCCTTTACATATAAGAGATATTGACGATCTTTGTGTAATGATATAATACTAAATATATTTCATAGAACTGCATTACAAAAATATATTTAATCAACAGATGGGCCGCATCAAAGTATTTTCCATTTAGATACATTTACTACTGAGTTTTTTGAGTGACAAAATGTACATTGTTTCTTCTTGTAATAAAACGTTATTCCTTAGAAACATAGCTAAAAGGGTCACTAAAAGTAACATGATATTCTATTAGAATACCTTGGCATATCATTAATCTATGTCATCTCCCTAAGTAGAGTTTGGAGAATATTCTTACAACATAATATATACAACAATTTGATAATTATTTAATAAATTATAATTGAATAAATACTTAGATAATACGGTACTATTATACATATGTTGTTTTTTTATAACTATGCATAATATTTAATCAATATTATTCCACAGAATATAATAAAGTAGAAACAGAGGAGATCAACCCACGACGAACACTTAGATTCATTAGATAACTTATATGCAAACACTTTTCGCTAACAAATGTGCCCAGTAGAGTGGTGGACTTCCGTTTTTGTGAAGTTACACCCTTTTCTTATATCCAAGTAACCTTTTTCAAACGCTCTTTTAAATATTGCAATTATCAAAATCCACATATCGTAATAATAATAACAGATTATGGTAGTATCAGGAAACTTTTAAAGAACAGACAAAAAATAAATCGTTTCTCCAGTTCTTAGTTTCTTACGCAGAATTCACTTTTCCTATTTGATGGATTACTAAAAATGATATAATTATAATTAAAACAAAGTTACGTTAGAATTAGCTGACTCGAATTCCGCTTTCAATCAATTTATTTTTGTTAATTGATCCTGTAAACATAGTTATAGTAGTTATCGCATAATTATTTTAGTATCAATCAAAAATCTACAGCAAATCTTCAATTAGGTGGTTTTATTTACTTACAATACACTTTTGATTCCCATATCCAAAATATTTTATAATTTCTTATATTATAATCGTGGCATAGGTCGTGATGTTTACCGAATTCTTCAATGATACGTAATATATTTCGCATTAAACATATTAAATGTATAAAATTACATAATATATTATCAATGCGAAATATTTCAAAATGTCATTAAAAACAAAACCTAATCAATTACATTGTACATAAATAAATAGCCTGTGATTTTATTACAATAAACCTAATTCCATTCTCTCCCGTTCATAACATTATCATACGTGCTTAGGCTTCGGGGACATCTTTGCGGTCATCTCCATCACGGCACGAACAAAAAAGTTCTCTATGTTTCATACCTTTGCCGAACTGTAAAGCTATGGACCTGTCTCCCGGCTCGTGTGTTCCCTCATTCCTACAACATGGAGACCTTGAAACATAGCGTGAAGTGATATTTAAACAGGTCGGCGCGACATCGACGACTGCCGATGTAGGTATTGTAGATCCATCGGTGTTAGTTCCACCATCTTGAAGTGTTACGATTTAAAAAAAATACACAGGAAAAAGTCTAAACTTTTAAAGTGCCTATCTACCTATAAAAGATGGCAAAACCAAAATAATATAATATAATAAATAAATACCTAAAGACGATTGAATAATATAAATAATAATGAAGTTAATCTATATAAATCAAAATAAGCAGTCAATAAATTACTATGCAATTATTTATACGTATAATATCCTAGTACATAATTAATTAGATTCGTTGTTAAGATCATATGGCGTATTATACCGCCATAAACTGATTCAAATCGACGATTCGTAGGTGGCAGTACCATCGGCACTCAATAACAAACAGCCCACAGACTTGTTCTGTTTGTGCCGACGCGCGACGTTGTGCGATAATGAAATGTGTTAAGAATCAAATTAGAATTCATCAAACATTCTTACGTATGTGCCTTTCGTAATGTTTTCTTTAAAAGTATTCATCTATTTACGTGTTTTGATAGTAAATGAGTTTTCTTATAATATTTACATTGATTTTATGTATCGCTATAGACTCTATTTTACATTAATAGGAAATCTTACAGCTAATAGAAACAATAGTAAAAATAATAGAAATAAAAGACCAATTATAAGTTTTCACAAATAGAAAAGGATAAACATAAACAGAAAAGAAAGAGAGTCAGCCACGAACAGAGACACAAAAAATATAATCGAGACAATAAATTATACATGTAAAAAAATCTTTAGAAGCTAAATTTGGTTATATTTATTAAATCTTTCGTTTAACTGTTTTTAACCATATATAGAAGAACAGTTGGCTCCGCAACTGGCAAACTCCGAGCTGCTACTGAGAATTGTTTCATAGAACAACCCAATAACACTGTGCTCGACCTGGGAATCGGAATCCTATCGAATCAAAGCTTATTTGTTAGTAAATTACTAATTATAAGAGACAAAAACAAACATATTTTCTTGGGCTGCTATATATATACTACCATGTTTTTTTTTCACAAATGTAAAAAATATAACTGATACCAATTATTAAATAAGATACTTGAGTGTTTTTCATGACCAACCAACCTATTCAATTTGTACTGCAAACATGTCATCAAATATCTCATAGGAATTATTAAGTACTAGCTGTGCCCGTGGCTTCGCTCACATGTACTACAGAAAGCAGTCGATCGGACACACGCGCGAAATATAGAAACTTTCCATTTATTATATTTGTAAGATAACACTGGTTAAGCTATGACTTTTACCGGGATAAAAGTACCCTGTATGCTATTTCAGGTCATAGACTATCTGTGTGCTAAATTTTATTCAGATCTGTTCAGCGGTTTTTGCATGATTGAGTAACAAACATCCAAACATACACACTTTCACATTTATTATATTAGTAGGATTAAGTAATTATGTTTAAATAAGTACTATTGATGCTACAACTTCGGCTCCGTGAATATGGATGAAATGTGAGTTGTCTTTTAATTTTTTAAATGGTATTTTTTGGCAATACTGCTTAGACTATGTGATAAAACATAATGATAAGTAACCCAAATAGTTATAGGATTTCAGTCCTATATTAGCACGGCATAGTGACGGTAAGCCTGGTGATAAAAATATAGTATAATCCAAATAAAACGACGACCACCGAGAGATCTGAATATACACCTGCAGATCACGAACCGTGACACACCTGGTATGTGAGATCAATGTATAAAATGCTTTATAAACCCTACATAGGCGCTAACGGCATTCTAAATACGACATCTGTACATATTATAAAACACAACGTCTCTCTGTCTTATCACGCCTAAACCACCAATCCTAGATACATGGTTTTACTTTAATTTATAGATAATATATCTGGCCAGGTTATAGGATACATATAGTTACAAATTGTAATTGTAACATATGAAATAAGCAGTAACTATAATGGTTAACGAATTCGAAAAAAAAAACCTTTTTGGGGTGCTTTATGGCGTTACACTATGTGAATAATAAAAGCTATATGAAAATAATGTACTACATAATAATTGTTGATGTTAAAAAGATCTACAAAACACTAAGAATATCATATGTCTATCACTATTAGTTAAGACCGACATTATTCTGTAGACTGTGGTCCACGCGAGGAGATACGCGGGCCTCGCTAATTACATGAAATTCTGTTCGCTGTTCTTGAGAACGGCTGGACCAATAAAATTATTTTTTGTTTTAAAATGGTTGTTAGACAGCTAATAGCCTATAAATTGAACAATGACATAAGCTTACCATTTGCAAAATTCATAATAAACGGTTAAGCCAATTTTAACTTAAACCTGGGCATAGAAACAGACAGACAACATAAATTTTAAGGGCATATTCGTGATCAGCGTCTTTTATAAAGGATGTATATCGAGACATTTGGAAAAAAACATGTACGAACAGAACTAAAGATTTATTAATATGTTTAAGAGATACAGACGGTAATATATTTTTAATTGATTGCGTAGTTTAGCGATCAATGTGGTTAAAAGAGAGGTCGCGCCTTTGATTACTTCTAAAGGCAAGTACAAATGAAGGTGATCAGCTAGAGTTTATATAGTTTCCCAGTAATTACTAAATATTTAGTAATTATACATACTAAATATTGTTTCCAATTAGTTCAATGCAGAGTTTAATTCTGTGCAATTGTTAATGGTTAATGTTAACATTTTAACAATTGGGCATTCAATAAATCTATTGTTAAGTGGTCACTCCATATTATAACTATTTATTACCAACATAAAATAGGAAAGCCGTATGCGTACGGTGCGTCAGTAATCCATAATCACACACATTGTGGCAGAAATATATGTGGTGATCATGCCTACCGTAGTCGAACCTTGGACAAGTTAAACTATTCCTCTGTCAAGAATCAATTTATAAATCATTTTATTGTCTTGTATTATGTACTAGCGGCCCGCCCCAGCTTCGCACGGATACAATTTACAAAAAATACACCATTTTATGTTTAAAAAATTAAATTTAGAGTAGAGTTTATCGCTTTAATATTAGTTGTTCATAACTGCCTCCATTAACCTAGTGGTCCTAAACGCGACTGTTAAGCTCGAGGTCCTAGGTTCGATTCCCATGTCTAGAAAAGCGTTATTGGGGTTTTCTATGAAATTCTCAGTAGCAGCTCGGAGTTTACTATGTGACCGATTAATAAATAGCAATAGGCTCGCCCCAATTACTTGAGACCTTAAACATACCCGTCGAACTGTGGGTCTACACCTCTGCCTAACACTTCGGGGATACAGACGTGATGGTATGTTATGTAACTTCATATTCACGAATAGTGCGCTTAGCTTGCAATGCGGAATTCAGCATAGGTGGGGAGTGCCGGCCAACCGACCGCTACCAGTTTTGCTGAGAGGGATTTCTTAGATCGCGCGTAATTTTGAATTCGTGATATCATTCTACGGTATTCATTTAACCGTAAAGCACAATTTGAATCCACATCAAATGCCCAAGTTAATTAAGAAAATTATCTGGACAAAAATTAATACTGAATTGGAGAAAATAGCTTCGAAAATAACATAATATTTTTAATTATTATGTTTAATATAAAAATGGTTACTGTGAGTCAACCTTAGGAAATATACATATACTATCGCGAATTTTTCTCTAGGTTTTTTAAAGAACTACAATTCTTTTGAACATTATTTTGATGTATCTCCGAAGCTTCAGCCGGCGTAAGCTATGTAAGCGCCTGAAAATTATTTTTTGGTAACTTGATTACAAATAATTGTATTTCTTTACTATATAAAAATTGAAATGGAATATATTGTAACCTTCCGGAGAAATTCTCTAATTGTTAGTGAAAACTGCATTAAAATCCGTTGCGTAGTTTAAACGATCTAAGCGAACATAGGGACAGATAGCAGGAAGCGACTTTACTTTATACTATGTTTAAAGATATAGATAGATACTATACTCTTATTAGCATAATTATAATTCCGTCTGATATTATTACATTTAGAATATTTATGTAAAAAATATATTTAAAACAACGAACTGAAAGGGTCAAGAGGAGAAATATCTTTATGTCGGTTTTTTGTTTGAGTTTTTACCCTGGCAAACAGGTTTAAATAAAAAACGCAAAAAATGTCGTAACGTAAAGGATCATTCTTTGATGTTTCTGAAATATTATACCTCTTGTTTTTAGAATTTACATATTCTTTATGATACTAACCTGCGTATTTATATAACTAATACCTAAAACAACATACATGTCCGTTGAATACATTGCGTCGACTTTACTACTATTGGAACCAGTTTGCCTGGTTTTCTGCAGTCTTATTTATATTTTTTCTTGCATATATTAAATACTATTTATATTTTCATCGCCTAACAAATCAAAGTAATCAAATTCTGTATTTATAGTATAATTATTCGTGTGCAACAAGTTAACTACTTGTGCTTAATTGGATTTCGAATATGATCATACACATGGCTGAAAAAACTAAAAAAAATTATAAAACACTTTCTTACATAATTCTTTTGTTTTTATAGTTTGTTTGCTCAAGTTTATATAAAGTATATTATATATTTTATACTTTCTTTATCTGTTCTTGTAATGTAAAAAAATATTGTTTTATGACCTGGTTTTTAAGAAAAGTGGTGTTTAGTTTAAGGAAATCTTTACTAGTAATTACCATTGTTTCCATTGTAGCGTAATATTAATAATACGGAACGAAAGAGGGTAAAAAATGAAGTATGAGTGCATCAAAAAATGAATTTGCCCAAAATGGTATTTACGCCCTTTGTAGCGGAAAAGTTCGAGATATATGTATATATTATGTCCCGGATTAGACGAACTTGAAAGGAAAACTCAACTGATGTTGAAAGTGGCGATGTGGCCCAAGCTAGTAACATAATAAGCCTATGTTCATAAGCGCCACTATTATGCCCGATGTCTTAGGTTCTACTCCCAGGTCTAGCAAAGTGTTATTGGGTTTTTCTATGAAATTCTCAGTAGCAGCTTGCTGTTTGGCTTTGTGCCCGATTAAATGCAACAGGATCGCCCTCTATTACATGGGACCTAAAAATATACTCGGCGAACTATGGGTGTAAATTAGTATACCTCTGCCTAACCCTTCGGGGATACAAACGTGGTGGTATTTATGTAATCATGTCTACATGTGACGCTGTGTAAGATAGTCTAATGCGAGTATACTTTGTCCACTTTGATAAATACATATATAGAAAAGCTTTCATTATATTGATGGTTCACTTTATAGGTAACGTGGTAGACCCACGCACCCTACATTGCGTTTGAACACTTATTGTTCCCTTTTGTTGGCCTTCAAATTTGCGTAACATAATTTTCATTTAAGGATATTGTTTGTGGAGCAGCGCTGATATATTTATTGCAGAAGTTTCAACTATTACGTTAATTCCCTTGGTGTCTTGAACGTCGACGTTGTGTAAAGTTGTTAACTTGGTATGATATAATATTATCATGAAATTTTCGTAGTTTGCTTTGTTTATAATTGCTGTCTGTTATGACATTTCTTACATATCAATTTTATGAAAAAAAAAGATGTAATTTTCAATAACACCAATTAAACAAATAAACATTTTACGCTATTAAATAAAATTGTTAATAATCTTCAAAATACTTTTTTTTAATGTGCTGTTACAGTATACACTATACGATGTAAAGACGTAACATATGCAAATTATAATGTTTTGTGAGAACCAGTATATTACATAAATAGTAAAGTTTTATTACATTAGGTAATAAACAATTTATAGTAAAAGATACACACTAAAATTACATTAAAATTTCCTATAACTATGAAGATCGTGGGGTAATCCAAAATGCAAGGGGTAATGGGGATTAGATTTTTAAAACATAAATAATTTCGATATATGTATATAGTTTGGAAGCAATGATGGCTTTGAATCTCTGCAATGAACCTGAGTTTTCAGTGAAGGAAAACATCGTGATGAAACCATACCACGGTGATAGGGTTCTTTCTAATACCCGCCTTGCTAGCTACCTACTTCAAATATAAAATATATCGATAAGAACCTTTGGGTGTGTTCTGGCAGCTGCACTTGAGACATTATAAACATCATATGAGATTGAGAACAAAACTTTAAAACCTATAGAGAATTTAAAAAATGTAAATAAGTTATAGGTAATATAGCATCTCAAAGATAAAATGTCAACATTAATTTATTTATACCATGCACAATACGGAAGACAAATTTTGTAAATGATTATTACAACAATAGTCTACTCGTAGTTGGCTAGCATAGTTAGATAGTAATTAAAATAATTACCGTTATAAAATATCATGGGAAGATTAACATTAAGAATTTTATGATGAAAACTGCATACTCTTTTTATGGGTGAATTTAAGCAACTGTAGATTTTGAATTTTTAATACTAACATAAAATAATACGATTTTCCTATCATCCAGACTCTTTCAGTAAATTTGAGAAATTTGTGTGGGATTTCAAGAGCTTTTTTCATTTATTTTTCTTATTTGCTGCTCTGTTTCTGATTTCAACTCGAGTAATTTATACTCTTGGTAAGAATTTAATAAACGCTTGGGCTCGGATATCTCTTGCGCGGTGTCTAATATTTTTCAGATTTTAATCTTGTTTTTTGACGTTTTTCTTGTGAGAAGGACTTCCTTCTCATAATAAATTGCATCCGTATTGGATAACAATCTTCTTTTATTAATTAACTATTGTAGCCTATTACTATTATTAATAATGCAATATTAAATAATATGCTCAAATATTTAAAAATTTTATATTACAGAGAGTTTTCCTGGCATATACAATCGTAGATAGAGCAAAGTTTTGTTAATGATTTGAATTTATCATGTCGGAAGGAGAGAGAAAATCTTTTAATCATAATCTAAATCTAAATATATCTAAAAGGAAACCGTGACTGATTGACTGATCTATCACCACATAGCTTAAACCACAGAACAGAACCAAATTTGCACACAGATAGGCCCCCGAAAAGATCGGATTTTTGAAAATTCAACCCCTAAATGGGTTTAATTCAAGATTTGTCTTGAGAAATCATACCTAACACGGGTGAAACCATGGGATACAATTAGTGTGATAAAAACATAGTTTTATTAGACCATAATACATTTTGCTTACAAAAACACTATATTATGATTAAACATAACATTGTAGGTATTAAACCCCTGATAAATATCGATCGCTGAAAATGATATTTAATACGCGTTCTATGCCACCGCCTCTCCAAACAGAGCGTGCTACCGCCGACGCCCGCGTAACCACCGTTCTCTCCGCAGAGGACGGGCGGTCAACTTCGCTCCCGCACACCCGTCACGTCCACCCTCTCTAGCAGCAACCCAAGCCTAGGTCCGTTCCTCGGTGTGAAGCCCTTGGGTCAGGCAGCCGCCCGCGCTATACAAGTGACACTATACGTGCAACACTTAGCTACCCACATACAACATTACACGTATGAACACACACACGTGCACACCACACAGGTACATAGGTTTTGTAAGGGACCTTTTTTTCTTTTTTGCGCTAGTTAGTGTAGAAAATCCATTCCGATTACTAAATACACATACGCATGGTTCCCTCCTTCCTCTCAGGAGGAGGCGAACGTGCATATGAGTATATGTTAGTTAGTTTGAATTTTCTTAGGATTAGGGAATTAGATATATCGCGACCTTTTCGCATTCGCAACGACCGCCCGAGCCAAGGTTCGGCCACTCTGGCACCCTCGTGCGGGTCGTCAAAAACTTTCGCGGCTGAGTGCCCTAAGCGCTCGCCCCCAAGTCCGGGGAAGCTGTAAAAGCCGCAGCGGCTCTGTTTTTGGATAGGGCCCCTAAGGCTAACAGTGTAGTCAGTTGAAAAAAAAAAAAAAAAAATATTTAATTAAAATCTCAAGCAGTTATTTATTTTATTATTCGATTGGTCTCTAAAGATTTAGGCAATTTCAGTAGTAGAGGTAAATTGAGTAATTTACAGTGGTTTTTTACAGATTCTTTTTATACGACTTGTTAACAAATAGTTTAAAGAAAAATTTTTTTTTTTTTAAACTTTAATTGCTCTTATTTTTGCGCGTTTATGTGTTCTTTTAACGGTGTCCCAAAAATTCATGCAAGAAAATAGTGATAGGTTGATTAATTTGTTGATTGATAGGTTCTTAATTAAAAATTGTGAATCTGATTTATAAAGTATACAGTATAGGATTTTGGTATGGAATATTTCTTAGCAATGAAAACGAGTTGCTCTTTGCCTAGCTTTCTATCTTTAATACCTGGAACAGTTGACATAAAATTCGAATGTAGCGTGACTATTTGAAAACCCGATTTATGTATAAAAATTTATTAAATTAAATTAACAATACATATTTATCTTTAGCAAATAATTTGTGCACATTGTTATTTTTTATTTTTACTTTATTACTTTTAACCCTTAAATGCCTGTATGGTTAAACCAACAAGAAAACGCATTTATGATAAATTTAATTTAAGTGTAGTTTGTTAAATTTATAAAACAGTACTGGTTCACCGTATTAACCAGGGAGAACCGTGATAATCCGTAACCACACGTGTGCCTAATGTCACGTTAAATTTAAAAGACGTGATTGATAGTTTAGTGTTGCCTTTATTTTTTTGGATGACTGCCATTTTTATTGGGTACCTACATGATCTGGAAAACAATTATTATTAGGCAAAAAAATTGTAATTGAAAATTGTAATGATTTGTCTTGCCAATTAACTGCGAATACAATACATCGGTCTGACGATAGATTCGAAGATTGTAAAAAAAAAAATCTCTCGATTTTATCAGTTAATAGGTATTTGGAGACAAATTTTCAAACGGCAGTTTCTAATTACGTAAGCGGTTATATAAACTGTGCTACTACCATGTAAGGTATAGATAGTAGTAAGTAGTATATAAGTAATATAATAATTATATAAGTAGTGTATACTGGCTGATCAGGAAAGACGACACCAAAGTGAGTTATTGTAAATGATTTTTCAACATATGCCATTGATACGAACCAAACCGAACCAAACGGGCCCTAGTGCTCTGCCAACCAACCTACTACTTTTTTCTTAAGAAGGTGAAATATGAGCAAATAAAGCTGATATTATATTTCGAAAGGCCTCGTGGTGCAGTGATAGTTAGTCCTACTATTGAACCAAGAGGGTTCGATCCCCGCATATGACTGACATCTATATGATGAGAATAATTTTCAGTTGTATGTCTAATTTTAAATATCTATAAATGCATATAGTATATCAACTGTTTAGTTGTTCCTTTGTTTAGTTTGGAATTAAACAGCCGTGTGTGAAATTGTGTCCCCCATATATATTTATTTACTGTTTGATATCCCTACACTCTTCAGGAACAGTGGAGTTAGATCAGTTTTCTCTTTTCGTTTATTGTGTATAATATGTAAATAATACTTAGTATATTTTCATTTTGGTAGTGAATGTATTTTAATGAAAACGTTAAATCAGTGCAGCGCTGGTATTCTGACTGGGCCATTTAACAGACGTCACGGACACCAATAAAAATAAATAAACAATAGTAAATAGAAAATGTGCTACGTATTTTTATATATTAGCAAGGCAAATTGACGGCTATGTGCCTGATTGTAAGCGCAGTACAATATAAAAACAACGGAGACCCCCTCGAGATCGATAACCCATTGACGATCGTCACTATCATGCCTGAAAACCTCTCGGCGCGGCGACTTCATATACACTGGCTTATCCCGAAATACTTCAAACCAAAATAACCACTATGGCCGGTTTATGTATGTGCATAGTAGCGACCCGGTTAAGTACAGTTCCCTACCATCCCGGTTAGTTTTTAGCTGGATATACACCGTCTGATCTCCGAATGCGTATACACCTAAGCGTACCACAATGGCGGGTATTACACCTGATGTATAGTTGTCGCGATCCAGTCGATAGCAATTACTGTGTCCTACCACCCAGCAATATACTGGAAATACTTGAGATATCTAAATAAAATAAGAAAAATTACAAACGAGATCAAGTTATAGACAGGCTGGATTTTTGAGATAGGGCAGTAAGAACAGGTAGTATGCTTTTTTCCTTTGTGTTGTCCAGTCTTCTTTGTAGCGCCCAGACTATCCATAATAATAAGTTTATTAGGGATAAAAATAACTTGGAGTTTCTTTTCTTGCAAAACGTTATCGAAATCATGACGATTTCCTGAGAAACGTATGAGAAAAGATATATGTATATATGCTGACTGTACACATATAAGTTTTTATAAATGCAAGTTTAAAATGTCTCAAAAATTTAATGATCGTCTCCTCAGAAAGCTTTTCTGTAGCTACAACAGAGGAACCCAACCTTACAGCTCCATAACGAAAATCCAATTTAAAAGTCAAGACACTGTTTGAAAAGTGTCTCATATAGAACATAACCGACTCTTGATTTTATTCAAGTATCAAATCCGCAGTTTTATGACATGAAAGAAGAGTAATCTTATCTACAACAGCAATAACTCCGTCCCCAGTGGACTTACTCGTAGTTATAACATAGAATTTATCAGATGGTAATATTATATCCTGATTGCTTACCGGATTATTACTAATTGTTAATCGTTCTATTTTAGACGACAACGATGTTCCGTGCCAAAGAATATGAGTGGAGTATTTTAAGTATATTTAAATAAGAGAAGAGTCTACCAATATGGAAGGAGTTAGAGTGACTCATCAAGGAGTCAAAACCCATTCGAGTGACGGCTCGGCGGGGCGGATCACGCAAGCCGGGCTTGCCGCTCGTAGCCCTGAAGGGACAGCTGCAAAGGGTATGGCTATTAAAGGGCATGAAGATCTTTGGGTGGAAATTCAAGCGAACACCTTCAGAAATTGGGTTAATGAAACACTGAAGCCTGTGAATATAAAGGTAATGATTATTTTAATAAATATTTGGAAATGTTTTACTTCAGGCTATATGTTACTATATTTTTATTAAAATGGCTTCAGGTTAGTGTGTTCACTAACTTCGGCTTGCACCAAAATCTTAAATTATATGTAAATTGATGAACCGGATTAAATATGGACACACTTGCATACATTTTGATAGAACTAAATTGAATTTAGGCTAAAAGAGAATGTAACTTTTTTGGTGCAAGTCGCCCTAAGTATTTCTTTGGATATTGGTAAATAAGGAATTTGAAAAAATAGTTCAATAATGTAATTTCCTTTAAAAAAATGTCATACTTATGATTGTCATGGTCGTGTTAATATTGTGACTGTACTGTACAAAATACATATACATACATAAATATATATTCATTTCTTTCTCTGTTGTGTTATCGTTGTGAAAATATTGATGACAGTGGTCTTTCGGGTTAATTCATGATGAAAGGAGATAGACATCTTTCCTTATAGATAATTTAATTATAATTTGTGTAATTTTCAAATGTAATGAAAGAAAATAGTTATTAAAAATGTATTCATTTTCTAAATCTCATCAATTAATTTATTTTATTATTACAAAACAAAGCAAAATGTTTGTTTTGTAATTTTACTTAGGCTTCGTTAGATAACTTATGCATATTATGCGCGATAATATTTTACAACCCGTAATAAAACTAACATAAAAATTTTCTACGTTATTTTATTTAAGGTTGTGGATTTGGTGGAAGATCTTCGTGATGGTACGGTGTTATGTTCTTTAGTAGAAGCATTACAAGGGCGACGACTGAAGGGCTGGAACCCAAACCCGACTAATCAGCATCACAAGTTGGAAAACGTAACCACAGCCTTACAGGCTATTGAAGATGATGGAGTCAAACTTGTTAATATTGGTGCGTACCACTTAAATATTTATTTCGTCCTATGTGATTTCTCTTTGAAAACATTGATCACAAGGTAAATCGAGTAAGTTATTAATACTGAATTCTGATACTGGAGTCTGCTTCTTTGCACCGCGAGATATTTCCAATGTAAAAATAACATTAATATCAAGGGATTTCTTAGCTTTAGTAATAAAGTAACTCGAGAATTGAATGGAAATGTAATGAAACACCACAATATTACTTAAAACTACTAAAACCTACTTATATAATTTATAGTTAACATATAAACAGAGGCCTAACTATTTTCAACCAATTCATTTGTTTCGAAGACTTAACTGTGCATAGTAATCCGGTTCGAACATTATGTAATTAGATGTTCGCATATAATTTTAACATTTTTGGTTTCAGGTAATGTTGACATCGTTAACGGGAATCTGAAGTTAATTTTAGGGCTAATTTGGTCGCTGATTGTGCGGTACCAAATAGGTAGAAGCAAATTCCCACCTAGGTAATATTTTCATATTGTTATTATTTATTCTACATAAATTTCCCAAACTATAATATTAAATAAATTCCAAATATCATCACAAGCGGGCGTACCTACGGTTAGAATATAACCAAAACAAAACTGATCGTATTTATGTATAAGAACGCCATACTAGAAATTATGCACTTAGTTCTAAGGAGATATTTCAATATAAATATTCATAATACAAACAGTTACTGTACAAAATCAATTTTGACTATTTTTCAGTACACATTTAAACGATAACCTCGACCATGACACGCAATTAAAAAACAATTTTTTGCTTTATTTTTCATTCTGACTATATTGTTAGCTATACTAGAGCCTTAGACGGCTTTTACAGCTTCACCGGGCTTGGGGAAACACTCCTTCATATTATAATAATAATGTTAATAAAAGTCCTACAAGTAAAGTATGAAAAGACAATTAATATATTATATTTGCAATATTGTATGTGCATTCTGTTGTTTTAAGCTAAATTATCCTTGGACCCTGAAAAGGGTAGGGCAAATCATTACAATACTTTTTGTAAACAATATTTACTTAACTTTATTTTAATTACTTAAATTTAAGTTTATTAATTAGGTATTTATTTGTACATAAAATTTTTCTTTGTTTCTTCCTTATTAGACCAGCATGTAGGTGACGACTGTCGATGTGTTTCTTTCTATTCGCCGTTAATTTTATAGTATTTCCCATCATGCCCTATGTAGTTATTTTGCCAAAATACTATAATAAAAAAATAATATTCAAGATAAACAAATTCTCACGAAGCGTATGGTCACGCAACGATGCAGTGATGTAATTCGCACGTCTATTTGTACAGTATCTATTGAGCCTTGAATTTGTAAACTAACTGTGTCTAAACAGCATACAACTACATTTTTAAAAAGTATGGCACTCACATTCTGTGCTATAATATTATATTGCTTTTTATATTATTTGTTTTGTTTCACAACCATCAAATGTGTTAGTAGAACATAAGAAGTACACACGCACAATACTTGAAAATTAAAATAATCCTTTTAAACTCATAATAAACTGTAGAAAGACCAATTATTCATTAGTGTTTCACTTCCAATAAATTTGTAAATCATTTAATAGTCATTAATAAACAAGCTTATTTATTTTATATTCACTGAATTCAAACTAATAACGGATTTAAAAAAAAAACAAATAGAGAAATAGATAACGTCTCCGGCTGTTAAAAGCAAAATAGTTTAACCGGGTTATGAGATCGTTGATTGCAGCAAACTTACATTTTATTTGTACTATTTTTCATTTAGAAATTTTGCATACACTATGAAGTTTCTTTTTTTTACTTTCTGCCTATGTATGCAATTTTGTCAGTGTCAAGTGTGACAAATACACGTTATAGAATTTAGTTGCCAAACATTCGGTGTATTGTAGAAAATAACCTGTGAGAATAACCCTCAAGAGATACAAATATTATTCTGCTGTGTGAAAACCATAACCAAAGTATGAACACTTTGAACAAGGTCGAGAAATCACAACAGTTTTTGGTTGAGGTTATTTTTTTGTTGTAAATTATGTTAATAAAATCAAAGTAATCGGCGAATAACAAACTTAATGTCAATTAATGTGTCACACCTGCACACAGGCGGCCGTCCATATCTCGGAGTTGTATTTAAAGCAAACTTTAATATAGTATAGAAACGCATAGATGAATTGCTCAATAGATCGGCGTTAAGAAACTCAATCGTTTCTCACTCTCCACAGTTGAAATGAATTAGGTTTTAATCGGATAACCGACCGCATTTAATGGCAATAAATGGAATGCGGGAGATGTGGTCGGATTTATTTCATCTGGGGTATCTTGCGGAAAGTAAAGGTTTCCAAAAACAACGTTAAACTAAAACGTTTAATAAGCTGCTTATGCATTTTTAAGGTTAATATTTTTTTATGTTAAAATATTAATAACGTAGATTTTATTATGCTTATTTACGAACAACACCAATAGGTACGCTTAAAAATTTCAAATAAGTAAATATATTCGGTGTGTGCAAATAGTGTTTGAATCAATTGGATCGAATAATGGGAATTACTCAGTAATTAATAAGATACCTAATTGTTTATTATTAGAAAAACTATTATAAATATTAAGATTAACTCAATTGTTTGAATTATTCCAACAGTTAAAATTATCCGAATAGCTTGAATTATACGAACTGTTGAATTTTCGACTTGTTTTTCGATTCGATTCGTAGATGAATAATTGGAATATTCCCACCTAAAATATGACTAATAAAAAGCTATATTAGCTAAATTACGTAAAATATTCATCATTATGTTCATGAATAGTCTAATTCAGTTGTAGTCTTAACTGTCTACATTACTTCCACATCTTTAATATTTTTTATAAAAACTGTAATGTTACACTCATGTTTGCTAACACATTGTGTATTACAACCTATTGTCTCGTTTTACTTACAAATAAAATTGCAAACACAGACTCGTTTTGATATAAAATAGCAAACCGCATGGTAAAAACGAGAATGCAGTTTTTATAGCGTTAATCGCTCAGGCTTGCAAATTGCATGCTTATCGCTGTTTGATTACAGAAAGTTGATGCTATCGTGGCTGCAGACGGCACTGCCAGAGTGCCGCGTCAACAACCTAACGACGGATTGGAACAGCGGCGTACTCCTCTCAGCTCTTGTCGACTATTGCAAGCCCGGCGCATTCCCTCACTGGCGCGAGTTGAGTCAGTATTGATTATGACAGATTTTTTACAAGCCACAGCGAACGTCGTAAGCAATTTATAACTGAGTCCTTCCTACAACTACTACAAAATTAAATATCTCAGATATTTGTTTTGCACATCAATTTTTTTATCAATTTCAGATTAAAAAAAAATCTCAATCATAGGATAAAATGGACATTAAAATAAATTTATGATCACAAATCATTGTTTAAATCATTATTATTTGACATCATCGCAAGTTTTCGTGTTTAACAATTTATTTAAATTTTGTTTCATTATCCATACTAATATTATAAACGCGAAAGTAACTCTGTCTGTCTATTACATTTTCAGGCCTAAACCGCTGAACCAATTTTGATGAATTTAAGTATAGAGATAGATCGAACCTTGGAAAAGGACATAGTGTACGTTTTGTATAGTAAATAAAACTTTAAGGGTAGAGAATAGACGATGAAAGTTTGTACGAACAAAATATGGGAACGCCAACTGGTTTGTTGATGTATTGATATTATTATACTTAATAAGAAGTGTATTGTATTTCTAATACTTACCTATGAAATGATAGTCCAGTATTCTTTTTAAGATTAGCTGAAGTGTTTTTAAACTCTTTAACTACGCAGTACCGCATAATTACTGTTTTATTTTATGATTGAAATGTAACGTGTGCTATCAAACCGCGGCTCGCGGGAATTTATATATTCGAAACGATATACATATTGTAAGTTATCTGGATTATTTTCGTGTACCGAAATCAGACGGTTCGTATGCAGTAATATAGTGGGGTGGTAGGGATCGCTACTACCATACACATAGTGACAAACCCATCTATGATTTACTTTTGGTTGGTCGAATTCCGATATCAGTCTGAGTATATCCAATAATACGCAGACGAAGTAGCGAATACCAGCTAGTTTATTATAATACTAAATCTTATATATATTATTTAAATTTAATTTAATGGCACAAGTTTACGTATGAACAATGCATTACAGAAAGTTGTGCAAATAAGGTTAGTGTAAAAGTTTTTCCAGTGCTAATAATATCAAAATGTTGTGATAAATATTTCCTCTGTATAATTTTCTGTTCTTATGAACAGTTTTTATATTTGATTGGCGTAGTTTTAATATGTAATCACATACCGTTGAAAGTAGGTCCTCGCTTACACGCAATGCGCATTTTTTACAAAGTAAAAAATGGTTAATCTCATCAGATAACTAATAAAATATTGTAGGAAAGCGGCACTTTCTGTTGTCTTTAAATTTCCTTTGTTATGAGCCATTATTTTTATCGCTATATCTTTTATAATGTACGTTTATATTTACACCAATATCTTTATGAGATTTTTATAAACTTATATACTTGAGTATGATAACATCGATCGCATCTTCATTTATCGTTTTGAGATCTACATAGTTTGTTTTTTCATTGTTTTCAATTACGATCAAACTTTTCGTTTATTCTACTATCATTTTAGTTCATCGTTCTTCGCCAGGAACGCCACTAGCAGATATATGAAACAAAATGATACGCTTGATAATACTCAAAAACTGTCGACACTCATGCTAAGAAATGGATCCTATATTGTGAAGATCTAAAGCAGTAAATACACAAGAAATAAATATGAATATTCATGTTTTATAATTAACCAGTATGTATTGTGTGTATGTATATGTATGTATATTAACCAGTATGTTTCTAGATCGACATGAGGCGATAGAAAACTGCAGACGGGCAATGAGACTGGCCCAACGTGAGCTCGACGTGCCCATGATTTTGGAACCTGAATATTTAGCATCTCCTTGGTTGGATGAACTATCAGGCATGACCTACCTCTCCTATTTCATGAAACCAGGATCAGCTGGGTTCAAAACAACACTCGAATGGGTCAATTCGAGATTAGAGAGAGGAATTGCAAACTTTACGGTATGTCAAAATGAGAGATAATTGATAATTTGTATATAATATAAGCATCGCAGTAAAATTAACTAATTAACTATTTAATATGTAAAGTTTTATTTATGAAAATCGAAACGTATAAATTGTATCAGTTTTCTTACATTATAGTTTTCATTTGATGATTCATTTCAAATGGAAGTTTGACGTCAATGTTCAAGAATTTATTTCATTTATTTTATTAAACGAATTGTATAACAGCTCTAATGTTTATGTGTTTTAAAATAGAGTAATAGAGATTTTTTTGATTGTGGTAAAAGACACAACGAATTGATTTTATTTCCCTGAAAAGAGTGAACGCTCAGCTGCTTTTCCAGACACTGCTGTAAAAGCTGAAAGAACGACCACTTTTGCGAAAATTTTGAAATGATACAAATGTAATATTTTAAAGACAATTAATAGGTTTTGCATCGTTTAGTGTCGAAAAATACCCAAAACGACAGATAATAAGTTTGAAAAATAATGTAATCGAACAAAACTGAAAACTACTTTAAAACAGTTCTTTTTTCTAATTGTTAGAGGATTAGCGTTATGATCACAACCTCATCTACTCTTAAGTGAGGATGTAGTCCAAAATGATAACACGCTCAGCCTAGTGGAAGACTGGCTCTCAAGTGCAGCTGCCGGAACACGCCTATAGTTGCTTGGCGATAGATTTTTAACTTGAGGGTGGTAGCTAGCCAGGTGGGCTTTAGGAAAAGCTCTACCACCACATTATGGTTTTATCACGATATCTTCCTTCACCGAAAGCTTAGAATCATATTGCAGCGATTCGAACTCACGTCCATCGACACGATGTCCGTACACGCTACCACTGAGCCATAATTGCTTCTTTAGTCGAATAATGTTTAAAATTGTTTTCACCTGCTATTTATTTATATACAGACGGACTGGAATGATGGCAGAGTTGCTAATGAACTGGTTCGAGCAGTAGGTGGCCCAGCGCCCCTGCCGAGCCGCCTTCGACGGGACCCGGCGAAATGGGAAGAAAACAATCAAATGGCTATTGATGCAGCTAAGAAACTTGGTATTAAACCACTCTTTTTTCTTCAGATTTAGGTGACAATAAATATCTATAGCTACCGAGTAATATCGATATAATAAATTATCAAGATGCGTTTAAAATTATTAACCTAAAAAAACGTTGTTAGTTGTTCCACTGCTGCAGGTGATGTTATAAAGATAATACAAAAAAACATATGATTCGATCAAAGGTCAACTGAAGTTCCGTATAAAAAAATCATTGTTTTGAGTTTTTTTTATAACTATTGACCCAGAGGATTATTAGGGGTAGTTAAAAACTGAATTTTACTTATGAAAACAAAATTTTGCGAAATATTATTGAAATAAAGAGAAGGCAATAGTTTAAGGGTGCTACAAAATATTTAATTAAGTATAAATAATGTAGGTAATAATAAAATGTATGATATTATGAGCTTTGTGTAGTTGTATAGCTACAAGAATGGTGTCTTATTATGTTTTACTACTTAAACATTAATTTTGGCCACAATTATTTATAATAAGTTGAGAATCTACGTAATGCCTTTGAAACATAGGGGTTCAGCCAGTATTGTCGGCGCGTGACATGAGCCAAAGCGACGTGGAGCATTTAGGAGTGATGGCATGGGCAACGCAATTCCGGAACGTGGCACCGCGACCGCCCGTGCATGATATGCTACGAGTCGCACTTGATTCCACATCCGGCAGGGTTGGCGAACCGGTTAGTTTGTATTATTTTGGGTTTGATGCCAAAAGATTTTGTATTTTTTTTATAATTCAATTGAAACCTTAATATAATTGAATTGAAGACACGATTACATTCAAGTATTTAAAAATGTTAAAATTACGCCCCAATTCGTTTTAAAATACATCATATTTGGTAGCTAAGTTGTGACATATAAATAAACGAAAAATAGAATAAAATTGTACAAAGTAAGCTTAATATTTGTATTAATCATGATTGTCTATTCTGTAGGTATTCGAGAAGAACAAATGAACAAGACTTCTTTAAACCCTGTATTTTAAATGTATTTTTACTTTACCTTAAGCTTTTTATATATTATGTAGTTTAATCTTCCTACATCACAGGAAACACATTTGTATGAAATAAAGGTGATATTAATATAATAAACAGTAATAAACTAACATAATGTACGTTTTCCAGACCTATATAAAAGTGGAAAGTATAACTAACGAACTTTCCGTGTCAGACGTGAAAGTATCCATTATCAATCCTCTGGAACAGGAGTCGAGGCTTAAATTAGATGCTCGAGGTGCAGGAGAATTTATCCCCGAACATGCTGGAATGCATGAGATTGTACTCACCGTTGATGATATAAGGTATATACCCTTTTTATTATGTTACAGTGATGCGACAACATAAAACAGTTTTATTTCCGAGCTCGGAAAAATGAATGCACTTCTGTAATAGTAAATATAATACATACAGCACACAAAGAACAGTTCATATGTCTAAACGTATAAGATAGCCTAGCTTGGCTGTATTTTATTCATGTAAAAACCTTTCAAATCCACTGATTACATCATTGTTGTACTCAAACAAAATTTATTTACTTTTGAACTTACAAAATATTTTGTCGTATATTGTTTTTAATAAAAGCGAATAGGTATAGCTGTCTGCGGTGAAGAAGAAATAAAAGACTGATGTTGAGATACGATTTTAATTTAGATTTTTTTTTAAATTATAATTTATGTTTAATTTTTTTTTTTTTTTTTTTTTATTAATTTGTGTTAATCGCTTAAAAATGATATATTGTATGTTTTCTCTTTTCTTTGAATTTGATATCAAATACAAGAATAACTTCTGAAAATTAAAGTTAGAAGGAATGACCATATTCCGTCGCCACGAACACTATAGGTAGGTATACTTATATAATGCTTGAAGCATAAACGAAATATGGTCAAAAAACGCTCTATATTTACAATTATTAAAAAAAACTTTAAATGATCTTCATTGTAAGGGGCAATTTTTTTTAGATTTCTTAAATCAACCATGCTAAAAGATGTCTTTACAGTGAATTATCGATTTATGGAAATTTATAAGGTTGACTGAATTAAGAAATAGGTATGCCGTATGCCGTAATGTGGACAGTGAAGCAGAAGCGTATTAAATAGAGCGGATATTTGCAAAAGATTTCAATTTCACGAGATCTCAAAGAAACGTACTATATTTGTATAATATTATTTCTAACATGCAAAAGAGTATTATTATTATATTTTCAATTTCAAGGCATAATATAATTTAGAATTATCTGTGAAACTTATTTAAAATGACGCATTTGGGAATTGTTTATTTAATTGAGATGTTTTGTAATATAGAGTAGATGGAAGATACTTCTTCCGAGTATTGCCACGCTTGGTGGCGGTAGCTCCTCCAGGAATGGCGCCGTGTGCAGCAGGCAGTATTGTTGAGGTTCTAGTCAGCGCAACAGGTTAAAAAAAATTATATATCTATTACTATTAAGTGTGAGATTCTTGTGTGTATATATATATATATATATATATATATGAATATGTAATTGGTTTCTCGCAAAAAGCTCCAACGATTTGGTCGAAACTTTGTATTTAGATCTTTTACATTCCAAGTTTACCTAAATAGCTCGGTCGCCCATATATTTTATTTTTAAGCATGATAACTTTTTATTGAGATGTTAACCAAGATTTCACTACACTCTACCGCCATGTGGTCCAAAACAAATGTAGCCTAGATTCTAAGAATAAATTGGGGTGTCAGGGATCTCTACCTAACAGTGACTTTCTTTTGATTGTTTGCGCTTCGGGATCAGTCAGTCTATAACCAGCTGTCGAGAGGCTTGTAAACTGGCATGACAGTTACTACTGACGATGAATTTCTAATTCCTCGGTGGTCGCCGTTGTTTGTAGATTGTACTGTGGTTACCATAGGGTATTATAGAAACGTTATTTACAAAAACATACAAAAAATTTACAAAAACACTTATAGACGTAAACTCCGATGATATAATACTACTGACATAATATGAAGGACTTAAAAAAAAATCAGAAGATGGAACAATAATTATTAACAAAGTTTTTTTTCTTTTTAATATTATTAAATACTCCTGTTACCATTTTCATTATCAGGAGCACCAAGAAGACAAGATATAGATGTGACGGCTCATTCGCCTAGCGGACATGCAGTCCCCTTAGAGCCTCGTCATCCTCCACCCTCAGCACCAGGCACCACTGCCTCGAGTGCTACCTTTGAGCCAGATGAGGCCGGCACTTGGACTATAGCTATCACTTACAAAGGCGAGCATATTCAGGTATTATATTTAAAGCACGTATTTATTTATATAATTTGGTATATTTTTATTTATTTGCTTAATTAGTGTATTATAATATAATAATATAACTAATAATATAATATTATATTATTTTAAGAAGTAGATAATATAAGATCCATCCGTAAATTACATCACACGTTAAGGAAGTACACGGAATCGTAAATTCCATCCACACCACCTCGATGTCCAGCGTTCCACAACGGTGCGTTTCTTAAGGCATTTTCTGCCTCGCACAACCACACTGTGAAATAAGCTGTCGCTTGAGGTCTTTCCGAGCCGTTATGACTCTATGACCTTCAAGAAGAGAGCTTATTCTTCCCTAAAAGGTCGGCAACGCATCTGCGAGCCCTCTGGTGTTGCTGATGTTTGTGAGCGGCGGTGATCACTTTTTCATCAGGTGCGCCACCTGCCCGTTTGCCCCTTTTCACCATGAAAAAGACTGGTAGTCTACCCCGGCGAGCTTGCCGCAAAAACGAACCGCCGCGCTGCTCCGTCAACTGACACAACTGAAATGTCGCTCGCGGTTTACTGCCGATTTCTACGGCATATGCTGGAGTCATACCCGCGCAGCAAAAACACACCGGCCGAGCATAGTAAGCATAGCATAGTGCCTTGTGACATCGTGTGACAAGGGGAAAGGCAAGTCATAAGCTCCGTGAAGACATGTCATGTGCTGATTTAATTTATTTTAAAATTGCAAAAATATGTGTCATCAGACCAGGGAAGAGGGTCCCACAAATGTGACCAGCTGTGATTTAGACCCGGACGAAGGAGATCCAAAAATCATGAAATTCGTGTCACATAATTTATTAAGGTTCCTAATAATATATATAGGAACTTTTCGAATGCCATATTTTTAAAGACTTAACTCTTGTATACAAAAACTGATGACCAATTTTTTTTAATAATAGAGATTACGTATTACATATTATTTAAAAGTGCTAGTAAATTAACAGAGAAAACAAAATTCATATTTTGTAAATTTAAAAATAATAATTTTTATTTGGTTGTTTGCTCGCAAAAGGGAGGTCCATTCACCTGTGAAGTGTTCGATCCGGCCGGAGTCCGGCTTAGTCCGGGAGCTTTGGATGGCGCTGAGCCTCTAAAGCCGCACTCTTTCGAGCTAGACACAAGCGGTTGTGGTGTCAAAGGGGACTTACAATTGGATATAGTCCACGATAAGCGCAGTGTTATGTGCGCTCTAGAAAAATTATCATCTACCAAATATCGCGCTACTTTCATGCCTAAAGCACCAGGAAAACATAGAGTAAGTAATAATTATAATTGGGGTAAAATCTCATATAGACAGACATGATTCCAAACTAAACGTAACTTGTACTATATGATGATAAACTTTGTTAGTAAAGAAATAATTGAAATGTACCTACATGCCTATACAATAGGAATACATATTAAATACCCAGATAAATAATTAAATATTACAACACAAAAGTGCGTCCAGTGCGGGAATCGATCCCCCAAACTCTCAAATTAACAGGACTTTAAGCTATAACACAAGGACTATCGTATTATATAATATTATTTACTCTTTAAAATGTACCCAAAAAAAATATTTTCGCAATTTTTAGCCACATTTGTAGATTCGCTACATATATATAGTTTTCAGGTCACCAGTCGTACGTTGAACCACAAATAATATTATTGAGACTAGTTTATAAAATTGATGCCCTTGTTTAAAAAGCTAATAACAAATAATACGTAAAGTAGGCAGAAGTGTCATATTTTTTGTCGCTAAAAACGAATACAAAGAACCTTTAATAATATACTTTATATTTAAAAAAATATGTAATAATGTTTTAATAATTACTTTTCATTCGAAATCACATTTATTTGCATGGACGATGATAGCCTCGCAAACAAATTTAAATGAATTAAACTTACTGCTTACAAAAGAAACATTACATAAGGACAATTACATTTCAATTACAATTAAATTTTTGTTTACGATATAAAACATATTTTGGAATCAACAAATTTCATTCAAAATGTGTAAAGATTTAAACGTAAAATATTTTTAAGTTGTACATCTATTTCAACGGCTACGATGTTCACGGCTCGCCACACGTATTCAGAGTGGGATTACGCTCTAAGAAGCATCGTGACAGTTTGAGTCCGTCATCGCCCGCTTACGCTAGAATATCTAGTCCAGGTCAGTTATCATAATATATTAAGTGAGCAATTCTTGTATTATATATATATGTAATTGGTTTCTCGTAAACGGCTCCTATGATTTGGAAGAAACTTTGTATTTAGATAATGTTTTACATTCCAAGTATACCTAGATAGGCGTTTTTTTTTTGTTTTTTGTAAGACTTCGAGCATAGCTCTGTCGCCCAGATATTATTATTTATTAGCGCATGATGTTATCTATACAATTAATAAAATTGAAGTGTATGTTTGTAATGTCAAAATAACAGCTTTTTACTAAATGCATATGAAAGTACATATGATACCTATATCTAAACACCCATTTTTAAATTTTTTGTCTGTCTGTTTGTTCCGGGTAATCTCCGAAACGGTTGAACCGATTTTGACGGGACTTTCACTGGTAGATAGCTGAATTTATATGAAGTAACTTAGGCTACTTTTATTTTAGAAAAAGAATTAGGGTTCAGCACAAAAATGTGTTGTTCGTTGTACAATGATTATGCTAAGCTAGGGTAAAAATAATGGTATTTTATTTCAGTAACTCGTTTACGATCTGAGAGTCCAAAGAATCAATACAATCTATATGATTCGACAACAAAACACAGCACGTCTTCAATCGACAGACGCGAAGACAAACGAGACTCAAGCGAGTATTACAAATCGTCTTACGGTTCAGATATCAAAGAAAAAACCTACGATGTTACCGACTCAGCGTACTCGACTTCAAAGATAAGCAAAAAGGAAGGTTTTGGTACAAGATACGGTTCGGAAAGTCCTCGGAATAGGACAGCAAGTCCTATAACATCAAAACATTTAGGAAACGGCTCTCGTTTGGAAATCAATAGATCGAGCAGTCCTTATAGAGGTGGAAGTCCGCATAGAGCAACAAGTCCAGTCGGCCGAACAACCAGCCCACTAACGAGAAAAGACAGCCCGTTGAATAGAACGTCCAGTCCAATTAACAGGTTTGTACAAAATTTAACTGCGTTTATTTGGAATAGAAGCTGTACATGAACGTTAATTTACAATGTGCACAAAGCGTAAATACCTATACAGTACTGAATTTCTGTTGTAAATTCCCAATAAGCTCTCTCTGTTAATATGACTCTCCAATAAATACTTTCATTATTGTGTACTCGCTTCATTTGAAGCCATATTAAATGTTTGTTATATTACACTTTTGTGATGATATAAATTTAACACATATGTTACCATATAGTTTATTTTAAATGATATTTTTTTAGGTTTTTTATTATTATTTATAATAATGTATGTGATTATAGTTCATATTACAACTAAAATTGATATAAACGAAATACCACTTACTCACTCCGAAACTGTAGCTCGGATACACTTGAAATTTAGCGAAGTTACGCCTTTCGCAATGTAGACGCTCACTAAGAACGAATTGTACGCGAGTCCTATTCATAATTTTAACACTAGCGAAACCGTGAGGTACATTTATTTAAGTATATATAAAGTGTGAATCTTCTAAGAGTAATTCAATATTAATATAAAAATTTAACACATAAGTAAGTACGCTTGTTTGAATGTTTGTCCATCAATCATGGGTGCTCATCATCATCAAGCTTGGGTGATTTTTAATAAAATTTGATATATAAGTCAACTGTCTTCTTCTTCTTTATTCTCCTCGCTTCTTCCCATTCCACGGGGTCCGCTTACCTAATCAAGGGGCGCCATTTGCGTTTTGTACTATATTTTCGTTTGATAGGCCAAGACGCTTCATATCGCTCTGTGCCCAAGTAGTCTACGGCATGTCTCGTCCTCTCTTTCCTGTAGCCATGGAAAGGTACTTCCTCACAATGTTGTCAATGATTCTTCACATTACGTGTCCATACCATATTAGTCTGAACTCGAAAATTTTTCAATAAAGGGCGCTACCTCAAAACTGCCCCTTATAAATTTGTTACGTTCTTTGTCTTTAAGCGTGACTTCACCCGCCCAATGCAACATGCATTTTTCAGTGTGAAATAAACAGAATTTCTTTTTTTGCCCCAGTGAAGCAGGCGGTTAGTAACTAGTACAAATTGATTATAAAATAATTTCACTAAATCAAAAATTAATCTTTGAATCGGTAAACTATTGCAAATTTAGTTTTAGTAAATCGACAATGGTCTTTTTTCTGACAAAAAATTGGAAATATGTATTTTATGAACAAAAATGTAGTCACCCGTCTTTCCAAGCGATAAATATACATTTGTTATATGTTTGCAACAAAATTTAAATTCGTGGCTACAAATTTTGATAAAGATTATAATATTTTCATTGTACACATTCCTAAAATTAATTCATTTTCTTAATATTGTTTTTCTCCAGGGTTAGCAGTCCATCTGATCGTTACAGCCCAGTGACAACAACAAAGCGGGTAGTGGAAAAACGATCCAACTACAAGATGTACAGCTCGTACAGTGGTTCGCAAGATAATCTCGATGGCAGTCCTTATTCTTCACTGGAAACCGATCGCACAAGGCGACTGGGAAGTCCAAGTAAATATAGAAACTATTTATATTTAATCAAGACTTATTATACAATCAAATTTAATGTTATTTATATTTTAGTAATTACCTTAACTGCCTCGTTAGCCTAGTGGCCGTAAGCACGTCTGCTATGATCGAGGTCCTGGGTTCGATTCCCAGGTCGAGCAAAGTGTTATTGGGGTTTTTCTATGAAAAATTTTCAGTATCAGTTCGGAGTTTGGCTTTGTGCCTGATTAATGGGAATAGGCTCGCCCCCTATTATATGGAACCTAAAAAACATACTCGGCGAACTGTGGGTGTGTACATTAAATGTACACCTCTGCCTAACCCTTCGGGGATACAGGCGTGATGGTATGTTACCTATATAAAACAAAACCGACAACAAAAATTAATGTATTTAAACCTAATCGAAATTCGTACGATTAACATAAAATTTATTAATTGAAGCATACGTTTGATAATATGTATTATATAATTATTGTTTATTATATATTTATCATGCTCATACTACTAAACTACTAGCGACATACATTTTTAAATATACATTTTTTGGGTGACTTGGGTATATATATATTTATTAATCGGTTGAGAATTGATGGAAAATGAATTTTCTATACATATTTTTTTACGATTTCTA
The DNA here is from genome assembly GCA_033032175.1 of Saturnia japonica. Classification (NCBI taxonomy): domain Eukaryota; kingdom Metazoa; phylum Arthropoda; class Insecta; order Lepidoptera; family Saturniidae; genus Saturnia; species Saturnia japonica. The sequence goes on from CM065307.1 coordinate 10,716,709, forward strand.
GAAGTAATATTAATATAAGTATTGCTCACATAATAGTACGTATATTAGTGTGCGATAGATTAGCGTGCTTAAATAAACTTTCAATATAGATATTGCACCTCTAAAATAAGTTACTAGATCAATATTAATTCCACCTTAAATATTATTAAGGTAAGAATAATACAGTCAATTCTAACACTACTGTAGCAATTATTATAAAATGCATTTAATGACTAAATAAAGAAAAAGTAATTTGTCATATGTTTCAATTCTCTAGTTATTAAAAAATATATGGATGGTACCTAAATGTCGAAATTCCTGTGCTTTACAAATTATTATACTGAAACAATTTTTAACTGGTATTTTTAAATTCCAAGCATGTTTATCAATTATTAAAAAAAAAAAAAAATATCAGGGTCCTCAAGACCTACGACAAATTATAAATATAGTAACTGCAATCAATTCCGCAGCACCCAGATATTCGATGTACAAATACGAACTAACCACTATATTTTTTTTTTAAACCAGGTCCCTATAATTTTGCATATGACAGTTATATCGACTCGAAGCAGCAGAATGCAAATGAAAGACTTCACCTGAATGACCCTCTTGATTTATTCAGTTTTATTTTATTATCGGTTAACTACGCTCCATTGCATTATTTCTACCGTAATATTATATTTATATGCTATGTTTTAAAAGATTCGTTATATTGTTTTACTGTTTGTTTGTTTTTTATACAACTAAGATAGCAAACAAGCCTATGGCCCACCTGATGGTAAGGGGTTACCATAACCTATTGACGCTAGTAATACCATATTTGTCAATCCTTATTTAACATCTTAACTTCAGTCAAGCGGAATACATTAAAAAATGTATATAAACTTATGATTTATATTATAATGTAAAAATATAATATGTATTAACCTTAAGTAAATTATATTAGTATACTAAATGTGCCCAACACGTTTTACGTATTTGAGGGAGATATATTACCTAGGATACTAGCGGTGCCCCACGGTTTCACTTGTGTTAATTTTATCCGACAAACACCACGCCGCCAAATAATGCTCATTATCACTTTTAATTTTCAACAATTTTTTGTCATAAATACCTTATTGTAGATTGTATATATAAGAGATTATTTTTGTAGAACATTGTATTTACGTATCATTAACCATTACGCCAGCGCACGCAGATAAAGCAGTTCGGGAGTGCTTTCACTTCCTCTTTAAGGCTAGTTGAGAGGTGAAGCCTAATGTTAGATTGTCTGTACCTCGTGAATCTGGCTATTATACCTATACTGGTATTATACCTACAAAAACATTATTTCGAATCCGACTGGTAGTTCCAGAGATAAGCGTGCTTAAGCAAACAATCAATCAAATAAAAAACTCTGTTGCTTTATTATATGTATTGGTAAAGGTAAAGGTTGATATAACAAACGAATTCTTTTGATTTTGCTACAGGTACGGGTGACCCGGGTGGAAAATCGTATCACACACGGAAAGATTCCTGGGATGCTGTGGAAAAGACAAGACAAATGTTGAGTGCGAACAGGTAAACAAAAGCCAAGAATATAATACTCCATGGCGATATATTTAAATTCTTGTTTTTCTATTTATTCTTAAATGAGAATGGTAAATACCGAGCAATATGAATAAGATTAAGTAGAAATGCGAACGCTGATTTAGAACACAGTTGAAGATACAGAAAAATCTATGTTTAATTATTTAGTATATGTAATTTTAATGTATAAACTTAGAAAAATATCAGTAAGAGATGTAATATATATGTAGGTTTATTAAAAGTAATATACTTGTACAAATAGCTTGAAAACAAAATTTCTTGAAACAATGTGAAATGGTACGTATATAATAATTCTATTAAATAAACTTTTATTTCTTGCTGTAATTTGTAAATCGTACAAAACGATTATATTGAAATATATCTATACTAATAACATAGTAAAGCGGAAATTTTTTTTTGTTTGTTTAATTAGGCTAATGCTATAGTAGTTCCATAAAACTACCAGTCGGATTCGAAAAATTATTTTTATATATTATAGCCAGATTCACGAGGGCTACTATAGGATACCTAATATTAGGCTAAATTCTCAGCTAGTCTTAAATATTATATTGATTTTTCTTATGTAAGTCGGAAGTGGAAGCCCTCCCGAACTGCTTTATCCAAGGGCGCTGGCGTAATGATAAATTATACGTAAATACAATGTTCTACAAACATATTGGCTCTTAGTATATCCAAAAAAAGTGTATGATAGCATATTATGCTTATCTCTTAAACATAATCCACAATAATAGATAGGTAGACGCATAGTTTAGAAGATAATGAAAAACGAAAATAATTTGTACTTGCGGGACGTGAGAACAATTATGATAGACTACACGGATGCGTGGGCGGCGCGGTGTTTGTCGGATAAAATTAACACGGGTGAAACCGTGGGGCACAGCTAGTTCAATTATAAATACACAGATAGTTATGCCAATAAACATTCTATAAAAGAAACTTTTCTTCCGTGCTGCAAATTATAAATCGTACAAAACACACAATATAAACATTGAAATTCACAATTGAAACATATTGAAATAAAATTACGCAGAATATTGGACACTATCTAATACAATTACGTCTCTCGAAGTCTTGTTGTTGTTAACCATTAATTTACATTTCACGCCACAATAATAAACTTGTGTGTAGCCTCGAGTCAACCAACAGCCCGTCTGACCGCTACCATGCAGAAAGCACTCTAGACAGGGAAACTAAACGCAACACTCAGCTCAACAAGTTCATCGACTACTCAAGAGAGTCCTTCAACCGTCAGCTAGATCGGTTGGCAGATGACCACGACTCCGAAACTTACACTACTAGGGTAAATTAATTTCAAATATTATATTTTATGATTATATTACTTAATAAATTTGGTCTCCTTATTTGAATTGAGAGATTTTATTTGACACTGTTTGAAATATAGCAAATATTTTAGATTAATTTTATAAAGATTTAAAAAAGAAAATACTCTTTCTCCGCTTTTCCTAAAACAAATTGTACAATGTACTATACAATGTATTAAACCAGTGTAATTATAATAAATATAGAATACGAATCACTATGAAAATCTTCTAGCTAAGATGAACAAATCGCCAGTTAAAATAATATCAGTTTATTAATTTTTGTAAATATTGGGACCCAATTATAGCTTATCAAAATTAATAAAACTATGATTCGTTTACAGAAACATGTCTGTACGTCCTCGAAACCTTAGAAAATATGAGAGTGTCTCTCTATTAATAAGTTTACAAAATTATGTTATCACAAAATTATATTTAAAACCTCACTTGTGCACGGTTCGGAGAACTTAAGATGTCTATGTAGATTGAGAATATTTTATTGTTTTGTACTGAAAATGTTAAATTAATTTTTGCAAACAAAATGTGTTTGTGTTTAAATGGATTATGCTCCCCTTAATCGACTAAAGACTGAAAACCTTAGGAGTGAATACATAAAACAATTAAATAGAAGTTAAATTCGTGATTTTCATATATCCTCTTTGGACTAATTATCAGAAACGCGATCTCAGATTTTGAAGCTATATATACCTTAGTTCAGCAGGAATTCTCTTTGAAGTGACGCAAAGAGGTAATCCAATCATACAGGCAGGATATTTGGCAGGATATTTTGTAGTAGACTTTTAGCTTGTAGCTCATGTTGAAAATCTATAGTCAGGAACATATTAAACATAACAAAAACACATTGCAGCAAATGTAATTAGATACATATGGATGGATAATAATTTAAATAAATAAAATAATCATTTTTTATAAATACTTCGAATAAGGAAACAGTTGTTATGTGCTTCTTGAAATGTAAAAGCAATATCGAATATAAACGTAAAATACTATCCACCGCTGGCGATTTCGTTCGTGTTCATTAGATATATCATGAAAGTTAATAATTAAAATAATCACTTATATCACTCAGAGATAATGTAGCTTTTTAATTATAATTATTCGGTAAAGTAGAGACATTGTGCTGATGATAAGCGCAGTACAATCAAAAAACAATGGCAACCACCGAGAGATTATTAATCCATCGCCGGTACTCGTTATCATGCCTGCAAACCTCTCGGCAACTGGATAATTGGATATACACTGGCTGTACCCGAAATACTTCAAACCAAAAGAATGACTGTGACGAGTTTACATAGTGTACAGATCCCTACCACCACACTTGATTACTGGATATAAATAAAGGCTGATCACAGAACGAGACACGCCTAAGCGTGCCACTAAGCAAGGTTTATACTTGATGTATGGTGGTCGTAATCCAGCCGGTGACAGTTATTCTGTCCTACCATACAGCAAAAGTTTCTATCAAACAAAGATTTTTTTTGAATCAACCAAGTATTTCTAGAGATTACTTCCTACAAACATATTCACGAATATTACCTCTTTGAAATAATGTTTTCCTTCTGTATTAAAAAAAAAAAAACAATTTTAAAAATTTAATTTTGTTCTCAGCAAGAGATCACAAAGCGTGAAATTCATGAAAGTTCTTACGTAGTACGGGACTCTTCGCATAGCAGTATGGAGGAGAAAGAACAACAGAAGCAGTCTTTTTTATCCAATAGGCCCCCCCGCGACCCTACCGGGGGGGCCCACACTGAAACAGACGCGGTACACGCGCGTTTCAGGTAGGTACACCCATTCTTACATTGTGATTGGCAAAATATCGTGCACGTTATTTTTTTACAATAAATTCCACTTTTGTTTTTTTTTTTTAAGTTTCTTCTTGCTAGTAGCTTACACTCATCGAAGTTTATTCTTCTTGTTAAAAAGTTCAGTATATATGCTAGCGAAACCGAGTATTTTATTGCGTTATTTAGAGTTTTCGTTAAATAGAGAGTAGAAAACACAACACAATTTTAAATATATTATATATATTTATTTATGTATATATAATAACCACTAACCTAATAACCTATGTGCAAATACCTGACAATTAAACTTTTACTTTATTTTATTTATTACTTTTTTTCTGTTTATTACATTTATTTATTTTATACATTTGAATGTTTATACGTGGAAAATATCTCCTGTAAAAAATGCTACTAAATAAAACACATATAATTTTATTAATTGTATGGGATAAAATAACACTATTTTTTATTAAAAATGAAAGCCCTATTTGAATAATAAATTTTTCAGCAAACACTCCTGAATTTTTTTGTTCTCTTGCAGGCCAATACAAAGGGATAACAATAGAGGTGCCAAAGGTATAATCGTAAAACCAACCTACAGAGGAGTCGTTGGACAACCTGTTGAATTTATTGGTAGGTATTTACGGTGTAAAGAAGCTAAACAACTGTCTACCCGATCGTAAAGGATCGTAGTATATTAGGCACCTGGGAACACACTATCTTGTCGACCTAGTATTTGTTACATCGATGTAAGTTACAGGTAAACAAATGTAGGTAGCACGCACACGTAAAATAACGTTAAAAATGTATTTATAAACAATATTTTTGTTATTTAAAAGATGCGAATGAGTATTAAGTTTAGAAATGAGTAACGCTGTAACATTTTCACCACCATGTAGAGGGTGGTTTTGACAAATTACGGTGAGAAATCGTAATGTTATTTATATATTAATACGTGAAGCAAAAGCTTTCGGTTCCTTTTAAAGTGTATTGCGTGCACGGAAGACTGTGAGATTTGGACTGATTAAAGTTTATATGGAGAAGGAGTGCAGAAAGCTAAAATTTATCTATAATATATGTTAGTAATATATTAATAAAAATAAATTATTACGGCGAATCCTAAAATTACCAGTGCAATTGAACTTAGACCTCCCAAAATATTGACATTGTCACTCAACGAAAAGTGCAAGTGCAAGTTGCAAGTGATGTACCTAGATAATACTCATTGTTTATGAATACTGTAAAAATTAAAAGATTAAAATACTCAAAATACTCAAAAAGAACATAGTCTATGATCAAAAGTCGCCGATCTAATTTCGACCTTAGGGCGATCGCTAGTTCTTATAGTTATATAAACACTATTTTATTTAATATTATACTTTTTAACTTTATGATTTTAATCAACATGAAAGGTTGACGCACATCCTGTTCTCTATACGGGAATACCAACCTTATTTTTTAAAAGAAAGTTTATTTTTTATCACTTTTACAATTTAATTGACGATAAGCGAAGTGAAGTCGAAGAAGAGTGATAAATGGTGAGAGATTGAGATCTATTGCTTGGTGCTATATATCCTATTACTGGGTGGTAGGACACGACAGTTGTGTTTGACTGAATCGCGACCACCATACACGAGGTGTAACACCCGCCATAGTGGCACAATTAGGCGTGTCAGATTCTGAAATTAGCCGGTCCATATCCAATAATCAAGCCGAGTGGTAGAGAGAGATCTGTAACCGATTGTTTCGCGACCACCATGCACATGGTGACAAACCCGTCATATAGTACTTTAGCGGCTAAGTTTCTTAAGCGGTCGCCCCCGTAACCCAGTAAAGCTGTAAAAGCCATCAACGGCTCTATTTATTTAGGGCCTCTTGCTAACAGTGTAAAGAGTTGTAAGAATAACTAGCTACTATATAAAAAAGCTTACTACCTACTACTTAGGTAACGCTTCAAACTCAGTCAGATTTTTTACCAATGTATGTAGTGATCGACTAAACCTCCGCTACTGCCATTTCCTAATTTTTTGTAAAGCAGACGGCACCAAGTGCATTTAAAGCTAGTTGGTGTGTCGAAAATTTTTTTAACTTAAACTTCATTTAATATAAACCAAGTAATTATTATGAAAACAGTCGAAATTATAAAAACCGGTTCATAGCATGCTAACCTATAAAATGTGTTGATAACCTCAAGCTTATTTACATTAGCTAGTTATTTTCAATTATAGTAAACTAAAATTTAAAAAATCTTAGTGGATGGAAACAATGCTGGCCCGGGACATTTGGAATTGGAGGTATCGGGAGGTAACGGTGCATTAGTAGCCAGCTCCGTGCGGTCTCTCGGAGGACATCGCTACGCAGCTTCGTTCACTCCACGCGTCTCCAAACCGCACGTAGTACGTGTTACTTTCAACGACGAGCATGTACCTGGTAAGTCAATTTATTCTCTTTAAGATTTGTAGTTATGAAAAGGAGTTTTATGTAAGTCATTTATATAACCCTTTTTATCACACCACTACATTTTTTAAAGCACTGAGGTTACTGTTTGTAATATATATGATTTCTCCGTCCTCATCTCCGTGGGTGTTTTCGTCAAGATCAGTAATAATAATTTAATGAATCAATTTGGGATCAGCCTGCCTGATACTTTTCCTCCACTCTTGGCGATACTGTGTCATATCTGGCGTTAAGCCAATCGTCAGCAAACCATTATCGATGTTTCGCATCCAGATACCTAGGCGATGGGTGGGCTTTGCCTATGTTGCCTTATTCTATGCTCAAAACCTGCCGGGTCATATAGTCTTCAATTTTGCACCTATCCTAACCAGAGTAAGCGGTTTTTTCGCATATTTTTTTATATTTCCACGACTCTAAATGTTCCTCGAATATACTCTTTATGGACTTTATCAAGTCTTATCATTAATGATCCTACTATACATACTAATAATATAATAAATGTGAAAATGTGTATGTTTGGATATTTGGATGTTTGTTACTCAATCACGCGAAAACGGCTGAACGGATTTGAATAAAATTTAGCACACCGACAGTCTATGACCTGGAATAAAACATAGTGTACTTTTGATTCCGGTAAAAGTCATATAGTTTATTAACCAGTGTTATCCTACAAATATAATAAATGCAAAGTTTTCATGTTTTTTACTCAATCACGTGAAATCGACCGAACAAATTTAAATGAAATTTAGCAAACATATAGTCTATGACCTGGAATAACACATAAGGATACTTTTTATACTGGTAAAATAATAACTTAACCACTGTTATCCTTTAAATATAATACCCATCTATGATGTTTTTGCTTTGTCGTGTTCCGAAATCAGCTGGTGCATATGCAGTAATATAGCGGAGTGGTAGGGATCGCGTCCACCATACACATAGTGAGAAACCCATCTATGATTTTCTTTTGGTTTGTCATGTTCTGAGATCAATCTGCGTATATCCAATAATACGCAGACGAGGTCGCGGGTACCAACTAGTAAAGAATAAATTTTGACACAACAGTTTTTTAATTTTTATTTTCAATCATTTACTCAATTCAAACGTAAGCCTTATTTTACAATGACAGTTATTAGAATCTTAATTTACTAGAAAAATCCACTGGAGATTAGTGGATAAAACTAATTAGTACTGCTTTTAATACTAGTTAGTTGCATAGGAGATCAGTTTTTTAAAATAGTAACTAATCTAACGTTGTTTTATTTTATTTATATTTTCCCTTTTAGAGGTTTGCTGTTCATAGAAGTAGTAATAAATAACTTAACCATTTAATGACAGACTTAAAATTAATGATTTTTTATTACTAGATATTAAAAATTTCATTGAGTACAACAAAATTTTTTACCAACATATTTATTTTAACATTACTACGTTTTATAATGATACTTGCAGACCCGCGCAACTTCGTCTGCGTCATATAAGAGAGAGAGAGAGAGAAAGTGTTAGAGAGAGAGAGTGGGTCGTAGGCGCTGTATTATAATTATGTACCGCCCGTCTTCCACATTATTCTGCATAATAAAAATGCGCTCGCGGTACTTGATCATTATTTTGCTGCCGAGTTATTTTAAAACTGTGATATCTCCTAAGATATTCATTTAAATAAATTATTGTAAAGGGAAATTTTGTTTAAAATTAAATACTTGTGATGAGTGAGGTATTTATGTTGATAAGGATTAGTACCATTCACATAAAAAACCTTCTCAAATAACTAATTATTTTAGAACAATTTTATTACTATAAAAAAGGTTATATTGAGTAAATCTTAAAAGATAGCCATATGCTGTCGCGGTCTTTTTTTAGAACTTTAAGAAAAACAATTGCGTAACTTTAACCATTCATGCAGCGCACGCAGTACAAGCTCTCAAAAGGAATAAATTTCCCCCGTTGTTACAGCATTTTTCATTGATGCTAAACTCCTATTGGTCGTAGCGTGATGTTATATAGCCTATAGCCTAGTGGCTAATGGGCACTAAAACATTTTTTCCATTCGAACCAGCAGTTCCTGAGATTAGCGTATTCAACCAAACAAACAAACAAACTATTCAACTTTATAATATTAGTATAGATTCGTGTGTAATTGTTTTAATGAACTTAATGTGTTACGTATTGTTTAGGTATATTATGAATTGTTATTATTTATACAACCTAAAGGAAACGCTCCTGGGAAATATAAATTACGTTTTCAGAGCTGTAGTACGTTAACTGCAATGAAATGTAATTTATTCATAAAATGGCTGTGGGTTTAAGGTTTTAATAAGTTTGTATAAAAAACTAGGATACTTGAAAATCTCTCTATAATAAATAATCGTAATTTTTCTTAGTATGTATCAGCTTTATTATAAAATAAATATGGTACGAGAATAAAACAAAAATAAATGATTAAATTAGAATTATATTTGCCTTGCGTATGTAGACTTCAAAGTATATTTATTTTTAGTTTCCTTTGGAAAGCTTTACGTAAGTTATTATTTTCTCAGTTCCATTTTATTATGAGAACGCTCCCTATTTTCGTTATTTAAAATTGGTTCTTTGGAATTGCAATATTTGAAATTATATTTAAGTAGGTACACATTTACACCATATAAATATTTATTTCGAAGCTTCGAGCATTTTTACCTTTTAAGATATTAACTGACACGGAACAAAATTAATTATTTGCATCATTTTAGTCATAACATCTAAAAAATCATTGAACTAAGATAATTTTTATCGTACTAGGTATATAATATTTTTAGAAATTGCAATAATTTTATGAAAGCTACTAAACGTAAAATATAAAATTAGAAACTTAAATAGATAATATACAAGACAGAGGTTATTAGACAAAGAAATAAAGAAAGACAAATATTATAAAGCCCGTCAAGTTTGTATATTTTAACGTACTATTGTTAGAAACTACTAGTCCGAATCTAGGTCGGTCACGGTTCTAAGTTATTTACAACACGCTACGACCCTTAAGTATAGACCAGAAATGTAATGCAATTGAAATTGTGATTGTGATTGTTCAGTCTGAGATTAATAAATGTAGAAGTGAAAGAAGTTCACAAGGGTAGAGACTACTAGTCTAAGGATTGATAGGGCTATATAATATATGAAATGAAAATGAAATATGACGTGATAATATCAACTCGTTTCGCTACAAAGGGCGTAACTCCAAATGAATAGAAACACTTTTGGCAATGAACAAAAAATTGTACAAATTAAATCCTTCTTACAAAACTCTGCTTTTTATACATTATTTGCAGAAGCTTGTACATTATTGTTATGATCTGACTAAAATATAAAAAAAAAAAACATTATCTCGAAATCTCTGGAATCGTGCAGAATATAGTCGAAACATCGAGTATGTTTTTATAGGTTCGAGGAAGCATTATTTTTATACACACATATAAAGTCCTTATCACTTGGTAGAAACACAAGTAAAAATAACAAGCGATACAAAAGTTGACCATAGAAGGAGCAACAGCTGTAAGTACCTCCAGCCCACATTTGAAGAAGCAATTTGTGTGTTTGCTTGATTTTGTATTTTTGAGTACGAATAAATTATTTACGCAAATGATAAAGGCATTTTATTATCCACGGGTGTAACATTGGTGTCAAAAGTGGGATGCCGTTAGAGACGAGTGACGAATAAGTTCGTACTCCGCGGACAACGAGACAAGCCGAAATGAACGCCGCACGTCAACGTCATCGTTACGAAGAGGAAGTACACGCTGTTACGGCAACGACTGAAGGACCAGTGAGTGCTCCTTGTGACATTTTATCGACAGTATCGGTTGCCATTTAAGCCAGTCTGGAGGCTACCTGCAGCGAGTTTCAAGAAGATATGCACGGTCCTGGGGAAAAATTAAAGAACCTCATGGTTGATGTTAAGGAAATTACACTCAGGAACGACAATATTGAGAGTCGAGTCGACGGGCATGACAACCACCTGCATACGATAACGAACAGGATAAGTAAGCACGAAATCGCTGTTTGATGATATATAATACTTCATTATAGGCAATGCTTTTATCGGGCGACCAGATACAGCCCATCGCACGGCTCGTTCGTTCCACTACTAATATAGACATAGGACACGAGCCGAGTTTTTAATTATTTTATTTTCTTTTACCTCTCAAATTATGCGTCCAAATTAATAACATGCTGTAAAGAGCAAAATTTATCCTCATAAAAGGATTAATATGCCATGCTATATTATTTCCTGATAATTTAGCTATATATTCGTGAAAGAATTTTTAAAATCGGTCTTGTAGTTTTTAAGTTTATCCATTACAAACAAAAAATCAAATCTTTCCTCTTTGTAATATTAGTATAGATAAAAAATAAAATAAATATGTATATATAGTACCTATAGATTATCAGACGGTTTTCTTTCAACATGTATTATTCCACTTTAACGAATCCTACGTATTTTTGTAGGTTTGTCCTATTCTGTTATTAGTTTTTCATTCATATACCAGAATATATTCTGCGAGTAAATTTACAATGTTTTAACTCGTTTTCGGAGACCAGGCTTCCATAAACTTTACTTTTCTTTATAAATTCTTACCTATTATATTGATTCTCATACATTTTAATATCAATATTCATGTATTTTTCTAGTAATATATTGTATTGTACCTATTGTTTAAAATTGCATTGTAATATGCCAGTAGCGCGTGTAATTTGATGTGGTTACTTACTGGCGTCCATTCTTTAGTAAACCATGTTAGGTGATTTTTTTCCATAAATGCTTTGGCAGTAAAATCAGTCTTCGGACACACTATGTACAAATATAAATATGCATCATTTTGAAATATATAACTGTTCCTATCAACATCTTAACAAGTAAAGCTAAATTATAATACCTAGTTATTCTTGAACCTCTTAAAAGCTAATCGTATTATCAATATTTCTTACTTGCGCTCTATATCTATACTCTATATAGGTATTTAGGTTTAATATTTTATTATTAATTCTACCCGTTTTACTTGTGACCCGGTGGTTGTGTTCGTCAAGTATGGTTGAACGTGCGCCTTACAATACCTCTCACCATCTCATAGGTTGAACACCATTAGTCCAGTGCACTCGTATACTGGAACACAATTATAATTCATATACATTTTTTAAATTTATATTAGTAACTCGGCAAAATTATTGCACAGTAGAAATGGAAAGTAGGGTGCTATAGTCCAGAAACAATAGTGACCGCCGATGTCGAACTCCAACAACAGTTGTCGCCGTCGCGTAAAAATATCGAGCGCCTCATATATACTTATAATTTTTATTTCATTTACTAATTATATGAACATACAAACAATCACTCTTCCCAGTATTATAAAAAGTACCACTCATTTTACGTTTTAATATTTGAATAATTTGTTTATTAAATAGAAACAGCTGTGTGCAGTTTGTTCGTATGACTAAGAAAGTGTCAATATGTCGTTTTTTTACCACTTGAGTAGTTAAATTACCTACCGACGTTTCTAATTGCGAACTTTCGTTAACTACCGAGCCTAACGTAAATAATTACATAATTTGTCGAAATTAATAGTTTTCCTTTTAATTAAAAATTAATAATTTCATTAATTTTTTTTTTAATTAATTTTTTATTTTATTAAAACGCTACTTTTCTTCCCAAGTTAGATTTATTTGATTTCTGTGTAAGGGATTGTTTAAAAAAACCCTATCTGTAATGTGCTATTAAAAAAGTTTCCCTGCTTATTATTAACTAGTTGTAGTACCTGTTAATTTTATACGACAAACATCGCCAACGCACCCGTGCAGGCAATTTTTATACTTTGTGTAAAACTATCGATATTTTTATGAGGAATAAACTAATTTTTCTAATTATAATGTAGCCTATGTCACTCGCTGATACTGTAGCTTTATATTGGTGAAATAATTTTTAAAATGGGTCCATTAGTTTTTGAGTTTATCCATTACAAACAAAAAAAAAACAAATCTTTCATCTTTATAATATTGGTATTGATTTTTTTTTAATCGAAGCACGGCAAAGTGACTATACTGTATCTAATGGTGAGCACAGCGCAATCCAATAATACCGGTGACTGCCGTGGGATTTACAATACACCGTCAGTCCTCGTTATCATGTCGGCCTACGCAAATGTCTCTTCATGATATGTTTGAAGGACTCCATGTTATAAGAAGGTGGTAACACACTGGCCGGGAGACAGTTCAACAGCTTCACATTACGGTAAAGATAAGGACGTAGCAAATTTCTTATTTCGTGCCGAGAAAGGGTTGCCGTAAAGCTGTGGTTCCGAAGCCCAACGCATGTGGTTCTGTTATGAAAAGGAGAAGAGGGAATTAGGTATTCACCTCTAAAGCAATTCAATCTCATTGAATGAATGAATGAATATTTTATTACAATTTTTAGTTCCTACATTGGTAAGTTTAATACACTCACAAGGCATTATTCTTCAAACTAAGCAGCTGTAAGTATTGTGGAAAAAATATCATTATACGTAGCGAAAATAGTAAAAAAAGTGAGCAAAGTATATATCTAGAAAATACGTAGGCGTAACCATCCATTATACGAATGGTTTTGTAAGCCCGGAAAGCTATCTAAGCCTCTATTGGCTCGAGAGCCCTTAAAGCTAACAGTATGGACAGTTAAAAAAATTAAAATATATGGATTTTGTTTTTATTTATGTGATGTCAGAATTTTTACACAAAATATAAATTTCAGATAAAACGAATCACCAGAAATAAACCACATCAAAATTATTTAATATTCCGTACGTTTTCCCACAGCCAGGTAAGGATGTTTGTTACGTGACACTGTTAAATCGTATGGGAGCATAAATTCAATTTTATTTGTACAACCGATATAGAAAAATTATCTGTTTTATATAAAAAAATAACATTATCATATTTCAAAATTACAACTTTTTTTCTAGTAAACTATATTACAATGATAATATTATTCATTGGATTTATATAAATATTAGAAGTGCCCCATGGCTTCACACGCGTTTGATATGCAGTAATTATTTGTCATCCGAAATTTTATATTTACTCTTATAGACAGTTCATAAAGCCTATCAATAGAGAAATTACGTTTTTCATCAAATTAGGTCGAGTATTAATAAAAATTTAACTTATTTTAAGATTTTTAAAAGTATTTTTGACAGTTCTTATAGCCTATTTCATAATAACAATCGATCAAGCTGTTTTTGTGTTTAATCTGGACCGATAAACAGTCAATAAAAAAATTAATGGCATATTCGTGATAATTGTCCGTCATAACGGATGTTTATCAGGAAACTTGGAAAATAAGCACAGAAACAAATTTATTAATATAGATTTAGTTCATTACCTTAAATTTCATGAATAATTTTTAATGTATTTTATAAAAACTATATGTAGTCTCACCAACGTAGTCGCGACAAATTATTTAATCTATAGTCGAAATATTTACATTGAATATATTTGAGATATATTTGATTTATTTTTTTATATTTATGTTATAGTTTCTAGTCTGAAGGTATATTTAAGATGCATTTTTACACGTTGGACGTTTATATGGTCTATAAATTGCGTTTAATTGTATGGCAGTTGCTTCAATTTCCAACGGTTGTAGCATGATGTTATATAGCATATTTCACCCGTGTTTCAGCATATTTCGCCGCCGCATCCGTGTTTCCTATTATAATTGTTCTCACTTCCCATACAAATTATTTTAATTTTGCATTATCTTTTAAATTATGTGTACAAATAAAATATTATAAAAGGCAAAGTTTAACTTCATAAAATTTTCTTTATGATTAAGTAACTTTTGTTCGTAAGGATTAATATACCATGTCTAAAAATAGTGCTCATAAATCACTTTTTAATATTCAACAATTTTTTATAACAAAATACCTTATTGTGGCTTATGTATAAGAGATAGACATATACTATCGCGGAACTTTTTTACATATAGTAAAGACCAATACTTTGTAGAATATTGTATTTACGTAGCCATTACGTCAGCGCATGCGGATAAAGCAGTTCGGGAATACTTCCTCTTCCTACTTACCTAACAAAAATAAATATTCAAGGCTAGCTGAGCGTTAAAGCCTAATGTTAGATAGCCTATACTATTCTAGGTGAATCTGATTATCATACACAAAACGAACTTTTTGAATCCGACTGGTACTGATTGGTAAACAAACAAACAAAAACTTCTGCTTTATTATAATTATATCATAATAATAAAAATTAGTATAGATAATAATGAAAAGGAATAAATGGAAACGTATGTTTTTTTAATTTTCCAAGAGTATTCATAGATGGCGCTGTATGGCTTGATTTAAATTATCATGAATTTGATTTGATATTTGCTGTCACATTTAAGTATATTTTTTGTAAGCACTTTTATTAATAATTTAAGGCTGGGTTTTTATTATTATTTGAAATGTTTTAGATAAATTTTAACGTTTCTTTAAATATTCAAAATAAATAAAGTTATCTATTCGATATACATTTTCTACGATAGATGTCGTTGTTTGGTGTTTGCACTATTAAGATTTTTATTAAATTACACTAGTCATACTATTATAAAGCATTA
This sequence comes from Saturnia japonica, assembly GCA_033032175.1. Classification (NCBI taxonomy): domain Eukaryota; kingdom Metazoa; phylum Arthropoda; class Insecta; order Lepidoptera; family Saturniidae; genus Saturnia; species Saturnia japonica. Next base: position 10,732,479 of record CM065307.1, read on the forward strand.
TTATTCATTGGATATTAATGGTTTATAAAAATAAAGTTATTAAATAAAATTAGCTTTTCGTAAATGACGGTTAACATTTAAAATGGTTTTAGTTGGGTATTCTCAAAGCTTTTACCGGTCAAATACCGTAAGGTGAGATTGAGGTAAGGGTAGGTTTTTATTTAGATTCGATTTTTCATACACGAAATATACCACGCGGGCGAAATCGCGGGTACAACTAGTATAGTATAAAGTGAAACACCAATAAACGTTATGTACAGTTAAATCAAATCGAATGACAAGTACCGTTTTAGTTACATATCCTGATTTATCGAGGTGAAGCGCTCATTTAAATACTTGTTTTACATATATGCGTGAATTTATCAGTAAACGCTTCTCAGACACAGTACGTAGGCGGAGGACATACATAGGAGGCATATTATCACGGTTCACCCACCTATTTACCTAGAATGCGTGTCTAAATTGAGTATTATTCTACGTTTTAAAACAAAAGATGTTCAGGATTAATCCTGTATCTAGCTGTGCCTTTATATTTATTAAAAGATTTGTGTGTACATTCTTTTAAGGTAATTATATAAAACAGTTTTTATAATTGGCAAACTAACATACTATCTACGTTCTATTCAAATTTGAAAACCCAAATCCGGTGAAGCTATAAAAGCCGACAGAGGCACCAAGGCTAATATAAATAAAAGCTAATAAATGAAAATAGAAATTTTGAAAATAATTTTCTTTATTTTGTAATCAAGTAACAAAAGCTTATTACTCATTTTTTGTTAACAATAATTACCATGGATTTGTATTTAGTATCAACCGCAATAGATTGAATAAGTCGAGACCAAAAACCGGAATATACTATTGTTTATTTTCTTTGTTATCTAGTTACATTCAAGTAAAGTACACGTAACCACACCTACCAAACATTAAATTTGACTAAATTTTGCAAAAAATTAAACGGGAATTGTTTTGGTCGCAATTCATGTAAGCTGATACATACCGATAGCATATATGAAAATGGTCTTATATCCCTATCTTATTCTAACACAAGCGTACACTGTGCTATATTTCTTTGAAGATGCTGATCCATATATCTTAATTAAATTTCTGGTAATGAAGTTTTCTTATTCTTGGCTATAGTATTGGCTGTCACTTTTCGTTGTGTGACAGTGTCAACATTTTGGAGGGTCTAAGTTCAATGGCACTTGTCCGGTTAGGATTTTCAGGGTCCTTATATATGAAATTGGTGTTTTGTACGGGAGGAATATAGTCTTTTTTTTTTTGTAAAATATATTTAATTAATCAAAGTATGCACCGTAGTTATCTATACACTTTTGGCATTTCATAGGTAGTTCATTGATCCCTTTACTAAAAAAACCATGGGGGCGAGAATCAATAAACTCTTTCAAGGCGGTTTGGAATGCAGCATGGGAGTTGAATTTTTTTCCTTGTCGTTGCCCAAATTCCGGCAAAAATGGTAATCTATTGGAGCAAGGTCCGGATAGTACGGTGGATGTCGCAGATATTCCAATTGTAGCTCATCTGACTTAGTGGTTGTTTGTTGTGCAGTGTGTGGTCTTGCGTTGTCGTGAAGCAGCAGTGGCTTAGAGCAATTGACCAATCTCGGTTGTTTAGCAGCTAGTTTTTCCTTCATGGTTTGCGGTTGCTGACAATAGATATCTGCCGTAATCGTTTGGCCAGATTTTAGAAAGCTGTAGTAACCGACACTGGGGCTACTCCCCCAAACACTCACAAGTAACTTTTTCTGAGTCAATTTTCGTTTAGGGCAGGATTTGGCTGGGTCTCCAGGGTTTAGCCATTGCGACGAGCGCTTCCGATTACCGTACATACTTCCTTTTATTCACAAATAATGATTCGATTTAAAATCCCTTCATTATTCTGTTGGTTGAGCAAAGTAACACAGCAGCCGACGCGTGTTTGCAAGTTCGATTCACTAAATTCACGAGGTACACATCGTTCAAGTTTTTTTACTTTCCCGATTTGCTTCAAGTTGATTAATACAGTTTTATCACTTACTCCGAAGCCTGCAGCTATCTCTGAAGTGCTTTGTGATGGATCTGCTTCCACAATAGCCTTTAATTCTTCATTTTCCACTTTGGTCTCCAGCCGTCCACGGGGTTGGTTTTGAAGGTCGAAAGTTCGAAACCTTGAAACCAAAAACGTACCGTACTTTCTTTTGCGACACCAGCGCCGTACACACCATTAATCCTTCGAGCTGTTTCTGCAGCACTGGTGCCACGGTATAACTCGTACTCGTAAATATACCGATATTTCATGTTTTCCATTGTGCGGTAATAAGTGACGCCAAAGAAAAAAATAATTAGGAAACAACAAATGAATGACTGTTTTCAAAACTCAAATATACCAGCTAAATGAATTTATAAATTTGAATTTAGAATTCTTAACCAAAAAGGAGATATTTCAGATCAAAATGGTCAGTACGACAAAACGCTAATTTCATATGTAAGGACCTAATCCTTACAGAACTTAAGTACCTATGTGGTGTGCACGTATGTATGGTCATATGTTTGTAATGTTGTATGTGGTTAGCTTGTATATAAAAGTGGTAGAACCCGTGAAAGGTTTGACTGCGGAAGGACCACCGTTACACCTATTTCTGCCCCAATCATAGAATAATAATACTCTCTGGCCGCAAGGCAACACAATGCTTGCGCTGCTGTCTTCCAGTCCGAAGGCTGTGGTTGGCAACACGCACTAGCGTACCAACTCGACACTCAGGAGTAACAAACTACTCGTATATTGGCTGCCCATAATTAAGACTGTGATCGCTAAATACTGTAAATAGGTAGTTATAGGCTGCTGTGACGACTTATTGCATTTGTCTGTTTTCTACTTTAAATTTAGTTAATTTAATTGTATCTAAATTTCATAATAGTAATATATTTTCTATTTAGCATACTTCAAATTTTCAGATTGTCATATAAATTACATGAATGGTTAAGCTGCGTCTTTATTTATTAGTTAGAAACGTGGACATGCTTAATATTTGCAATACAAATGTAATGTTAAATAGCGTTTAAAAAAGTAAAAAAAAATTAGTCACGTAGCGAACTTTTAAACTTATCATAAAGCTTACAAGGAATAATGTATTAATCGCAACTTTCATTCGGTGGCCTTGATTCCAACTTTTAACTTTTAATACTTTTAGTTATTTCATTCGAATATCAAATAAGATGCCGAAGTTAATAAAGAGTAAACAGTCTCTTTCAGATTCTATGTAATGTATTAATAAGCTACTTAATCATCCGATTTTAGTGAAAGGGATTATATAAATATTATTCTACAAATATACACACCATTTCTAGTACTTTTATTATCAAATAAAAACTCAGAAAAATGCAAAATCATCACGCTAACATTAACTATCACTTTTATGGCCGTTATTTTGGTTTCTGTACCTACCAACAACATAGGAAAGTTTCACTTTTAACTTATTATTATCATACATGTGAAATAATGAAAATTCTCTAATATTTTTACAATGTACTTAGATTAACCACCTATTATTAGGCTTGATAAATCACTTAAGAACAGCTAACGGATCGATTTATAAACATAGTTTAAGAAATAGGAGGAAAAATGTTGCGTAGGTGTTGTTAATGTGGTCCAATCCAACGCAATGTTACCAGCCAGCTAAGTTTTGCCTCAACTACATGTAGGCTTCTCGAATTCCAAGCAGCCATTTTGAATACCATAGTGACGTCACGACTGGGCGCGGACGACTGCGCTGGCGCACCGTCTGCACCTCACATTCGTATCGCGTCCGCGTCAGAACGAGGCTATGCCTCCGTACAAACAAAATGCAATATCGCCGCATATACTATCGCTTATGTGCTAATTACTGATACACGTAACACAGTGCCTCTCTGATCTTTGACACAAGAGCAGTTGAGATACATTTCATTACAGACTAGTGTCGTGTACATAGTGTTATTGTTGTGATTTCTTTTCATCCGGCAAGCACGGTGCCCTACATAGTCCCTGCTGAGGTGTCGCTTGTCTCCGGAGGTCACATCGTTCCCAATAAGTGAGTGTATTTGCATACATTGTTCCTACATCCGTATCGTTAAGCGATCGGTGTGGGCGAGACACGTCATTGATCACCTTTGTTTTGCCTTTTTCACGGAGGTAACTTTAAAACCTATTGTTATTTATGTAGGTACCATAAAGATGTAATTATTATTAATATTATTGTAATTTATGCTTATATTAGCCATTATTTTTTCCCAAAATATTTTTTTATTGAACTTATCTTTAAAATACCCTTTTCTTGGATCAAAATTGTGTCGTCTTAAATCATTTTATAGCAATTGACCCACATTCATCGTTATAAACAATTAATGTTAATTAAATAGTCAGTATTGATTTGTAATGCACGTAAAGTATTCTACACAATACACATATCAATAAATATTGCACGTTATATCAATCAATTCGAAGTCGTTCTTACCAAACCGTGTAAAAAGTACTCTAAAATCATACTATTTTATACAAGCGTTCGTTGAACTCTTTTGTAAGGGACGTTTCTCGCACACATCCCCTTACAGTAAAATTACGTGTACATGCAAAAATATATCTTATATCAATAAGAATTAACAGCTAATATTAATTGCATTTTGTAACAAATTAATTTTAGAACGGAAATGTGGTTTTATAGCTTCACCCTGAACACACTTAATAGCTCACTACAAACGAATCGTCATTAATATTGTGCGGGATGTATTTCAAGGTGATATTGACATTTATTCCTTATCGATAGTTTCTAAGAGTTACTTTTACAATTATTATTATTATCAATATAATCTTCTTTTTTTCTTTAAAATTATAAAGTTATTATTTGTAGTATGGTATATATAAATAATACTTATCTCTAAGGTCTTCTATTTGGAGCACGATTTATTTATTATAGATAGATCAATATAATCATGATCATCAGAACAATGTGTTTTATGTTTATTTATTTAGTGAAAAGAAAAATTGTAAATTCTTAAGTAAATTCAAGAACTCTCTAGTATGTATTTCCGTTTAACAATAATGAAACCCCTATGAAAGCATTAACACTCAATTGTCAAACAAAATACAAGTAAAACTTACCAAGTTAGAAAGAAATTAACAAATTGTTTTGTAAATTAACTGAAGAACGTTCTTTCCTATGGATATAATTAAAGGTCTGCTGTGAAACTTGGCACCTTTGAGGTCTCACTTCTTTTATCTGTAACGAATACTCCGAACGTAGTTTTTATGGGATCAAAAATGTGAGTTTTATACTTGCACTGTACTAATATAATGTTAATAAGTCTTCATAAACTAAAGTTTTCATATTTTCTAATGCAATAGGCATTTCGCGTATTCGTGTCCAAATTTTGAATATAAAATTATGAAAAATGGTACTATTATACATGAAATGAAACAAACTTATTTCATTTTATTAAAATATTATTTGTCTATTAGATATATAAACTGAAAGATAACTTCTTACAAAATATAATGTAAGGTTAATAATAATATATATTAATATTCGGGTAGTTTGTAAGTAAACATGTTAACTAATTATTAAATAATACGTATATTATTAAAAAACAAAAGATGTTCATTTGATAACATTAGTCGTCGACCAATCATTGTCAAACATTGTAAGGTTAAAATAATATATTAGAATTACCGGGTAGTTTGCGAGTAAGTAAACATACCTATAAACTAATAATTAAATAATGCGCAGATATAAAGAATAAATAAAGAAAGGGGACAAGTTCGGTGAAGCTGTAAAAGCCATCAGCGGCTCTGTTTTAAATAGGGCCCCTAAGGCTAACACTATATTCAGTTAGAAACAACAACTATATTCAGTTAGAAACAACAACTATAGTCAGTTAGAAACAACAACGATAGTCAGTTAGAAACAACAAGGATAGTCAATCAGAAACAACAACGAAAGACAGGGGCCTTGCATTTGAGCGAGGGGCATAGTAAGAGTGTGAAAAGATACTTAGGGCAAAAGTAATCGCTTGATATTAATCCATTATTGTTGAAAGTTATTATTTAACAAGTCGAGTTGTGATTCAACTATCGCACTAAAGACGACGTCAAGTTACATCTCATTTAACTACTGAATTGAACATCTGTATATTATGTAATGTTTTCTAAAATTTACAGTGGACGTTTGAAGAACATGTACATCGAAATATAAGAAGACCTGATACAAAACCTACGTGAAATATTGGATGAAAGCATAATCTGATTGTATTCCAACAAGACAAAGCACTGACACATGATAGCCTAATTACAATGGGCTTCTTAAATGATAAAGTTAAATCTTTAGTCTGATCGCGACTCAGTTACAATCGCAGCAACAGCCCAAGCCGAAGTCCGGCCAACTTAGCACCCTTGCGCGCATTTATTATTTCTTGTGTGGTTACGTTAAAACTGAGAGTTTACAATACCAGCCACGACATCTTTAAAGGTCTAACAGCGGCTAAAAAGACCATTTAAAATAACACTCACCCCTTGAAACTACAAAACATATAAAACCGTAACCTAAAAGAGTTGTTTTATTGTGAAAATATCAAACAGAATAATTAATTCAGCGTTTTCCTTTAATTTTAGATATAGGGTTTTACATGACACACTTTTTTTGTTAGTTGGGTTCGAGAAAATCTTATGAATACAGTTTTTGTTATCTTATCAAGTTTGAAAAGTTTACACTTTAACTGTGCTTTCTAACAATCATACTCGATTCCGAATATTTATTGTCACTCATCTTTTCTTATTCAATATACGCGATTCTGTCTATACGTACGTGTCTATATAATATTGCATTACTTCACAGTCACCACACAAGGATTTAACATTATATATATTTTTATTAAACAAATTTTTTATTAGGTTGTTTTTATTTTATTTTATACTTTAGAAATTTAGTATTAATTTAATATAAAATTATTATATAATACACATAATACTATAATAAACTACTTAAAATAATTTGGTATTTAGTTTATTTTAATTATTTTATTAGTTGTTTGTAGTTTGTATATATCACTTGCAACAGAGTATTAGCAATTTAAAAGTATGAAAATAATTTATAGATAGATAACAGCCATATTTACTATAAACTTGAATTTTTAATAGTTTATTCGTCTAAAATTTTAAAACAGCAACCTTCATTTCATAATACTTCTAGAAATTATTACCTATAGTATCATCAAATCAAACGGTCCATAAAGATCATTGTTTGGTTTATTGATATTAGAGATTGCGTAAAACTTAATACGTTTATCATAGAAAGCTTACGATTCGATTTTTACGTTTTGAACGGTAAGTGATAGAGTGAAAGCATCCAGTTTGCGGTAGGAAATTGTGTATGTGCTGATTGCATAATTTTATATCAATATCTTGTACTATCACTTTCTTCACAACTTGTTTTTAAATTGAGAAATTTATTTGAATTATTCATACATAATACAAATCACTGAAATAATCAACCGTCAATTTGAATGGATCTGTCAGTTGAAGATAATTGATCATATCAGTATTTTTTCAATGATTTTCAAAATTAAGCTTATTTCTTACCTGACTACGGCAAGCCAAAATCACTACTACTTAAAGCAGTATATGCATGTTAGTATTTACTTATGTTCCACCGTAGTGCCTAAATTAGTAATCTGATTTTGTTGAATGAAGTGTGAATCAATTCTTTATTATGGTCCAAGTGACATAGGCTACGTTTTATACAAACAAAATCAATATGACGGATTTTGCATCCAAAAAATGAGGGTCACCTTTTTTGCTATCGTATCAGGTGGGGTGTCAAATGAAAAAATAATAATCCTGAGTTCATAAAATAATATGGTACAATATAATTAAAATATATCAAACGACAGAAAAACAATTTTACATTAATACTGTAGTTCTGAATATATTTTTTTCCCCCTTTAATTTTATGTTTTTCGTAGTCTGGTTACAGTTTGTTAAACTTTTTTGTTGTGCTAGTATAATCTTTATCAAGGTATCCAAATATTTAATATAAAATATTCAATACATGAAGTACTGGAAGTAAGTAATGACGGATTCAAAACTTTATATTTTACAGTTATTATCGTGCAGTTAACCGTAACATTGTGACCATGGTAAACAGGCCATTTTGAGCTTATTGATTTATTAAAACTAAATTCACTTATATTATAAAAATTATATTCTTATTATTGAATTTATAAATATTATACATATATAACTAGTTATTAAGACAAAACAGAGAAATTATTTAAAGGATTTAAGTTTGCGTACGTTCGTATGTTTGTGCGTATGGTCAGATACATATGTTTAAATATCTATATTTCATATTAAACGCTCAATCGGCACTAGTAATATCACAGAAGCTCATCTTTGGCAGAAATTTATCAGATCCCTCATAGATAAACATTAATGTTACCACTACCTCGGCGCAACAACCCTAAAACCTTTAATCAACCTTAACGTTTAATCTATTTACGTATATAAAGAGTAAATAGAATGAACACATACAAAAAAGGATATTTGTAATCGTGAATAACCAAAAGCCGGAATACTGTATAGTTAAGTACGAAAAATGGAAGCTGCAAGCTACAAGCATTACAAAGACTGTATAATTACAATGCAGTAATTAACATTAGGACATTTCGTATATATATATATATTAATACAAATTAGATTCACGTTTTCAAACAATGTTTACGATTTGTGGTTGCATTCATTCTGAAAGGTTTAATATTATCCATGTACAAAATTAAGACGCGCTTGAAATAGTTTGTGTAATACTTGAAATTATATTTCAGCAATAAAGTCGGTATTTGTAAAAGTATTTCAATCAAATGTACAACTAGGTATTCTAAATATTAGCATACAATAAAGACTAATTAATATTTATGTAATAGCCTTTTGTCAGTTTTGGAGGTGGTTGGACTTTTGCATGGTTTGGATGTGATTCATTTTTCTGGCTTAAGTCGGCGGTTCTCACGCTACCTATGCAAAACGGTTGTGTTCTGGTCTAAATGTAGAATATTCACTATTTTAAAGTAATACAAAATAACCCTAATTGAGTCCTCGGGAGTAATAAGTAGCCTATTAATGACTAACCTCACATAGAGTTGCAGACCTATTTAATATTATGACCATAGTGTAGTGACATCAGGTGTTTTGTTAGTTCATTTGATTTTTCAATATCATTTTAGATTGGTTTTAATTTTTTTTAAACACTCGCCATAAATTAATTCATTGTCTATTCACAATCCTGTATAATGATTAATATTTCATAGTTTCAATGATTAAAAATACTTAATAATTAGTGTAAACAAAGTTAAAAATAAGAGAGTTCTATTATATATTTTATTTGCTTTTAAACTAAAATTACCTCTATACAGATTTCAGGATAATAAATTTTAATGTAATTAATGAATATTTATTCAAAATAATGAAAATGCCAAGATTATATATTATGAACTACTAAAGTACTAAAATAGTTATTTCAAAATAAGAATCGCAGTATGACATGTAACACGCAAAAACAAAAAAAGAAATTGAGCTCGGCTCTGATAACGACTTACATAATGTAAAATATTACATCGTAACTGAATGTGATCAGAATTACAGTTTAAATTGACACGATGTTGTATTATTAACTCATTATAATATTATATCACTATCGTAAAACCCAATGGCGAGGAAACCACACAGAGATTGCCGGTAATATTAACATATTTAGTATATGAACAATACCAACAAACAACCCAAGGTGTTTGAGATATTTCTCTCGCGTCTCAGATTGCGTGTTCCAATGCAGATATCGGGTTGTGACCGCATTACCGCATCCGTTCTCGAGCAGGCTCGCTTCTTCCTACTGTTTCAACTAATTGCGAATGAAAGAAACTTCCTGAGCGTCGGTATAGTTTAAACCGTTTAAATTCGCAACTAAAATCTTTGGTAGGGTTGGTGTTTATTTTATTTATAATCTTGTTTATTATTCTAAAATTTTAACACTCAATAAATAGTAACTGTAAAATTTCTACATCTGTCATTTGGGTATGTTTCTAATTGTAGAAATTGAACTATACATATTATATTTTAGTTAATATTTGATATATACTACCCGAATGGATTCTTAACAAAATGGGTCTTTGTTATAAGTACTATAAATACGGCTAATGTAGATCTATAGAGTATGTATCCAAACGGCTCGTGATCATATTCTATTAGCAAATTATTTTTTTTTTTTTAAATCATAATAACATGTAATTATGACGAACACCGAACTTGTTTAATATGCGTGCCACAATACCTAATACGTGTATGCCACCTGCAAGAAAACTGGTAATACTAAAGTGCAGTGGATCCGCTTTCGAAACACTCGGAAAAACAAGTTTTACTTAATAAATAATAATAAAACTTCTCATTCAGCACACCATTTAACTAATCACATGTAAATTTTTATCCCCAATAGAAACTAAAGCTAAGGCCAGTAAAACAAACTCTTATATCAGTGCATTAAGATACGCTGTGAACTTTTTGATGATGTAAAGTCAGGCAAATAAAATAATTAAGTTTAATAAAAAACACAGGCCTATCTTAGCTTAGTAACTAGAATTTTAAATAATTTTAATCATTAGTTTATAATTTTGAAATTATATCATCCAACTACGGTGTAAGAAAGTCTATAAATATTGGAAAATGTTTGAAATCTCAAAATAATACAATCAAATCTAAAAAAAAACTAAAACTAACTAATTACTTAGCTACCTATCTACCTATACGCGCATTTTCTGTAAAATAATATTGAAGTTTATATTGCATATCACAATTCACCCTTACATTTTTTGATAATAAACATGATTTTCATAAACATAACACCTTCATAACATTTTTTTTATTACTTACCTATACTGCATTGATATTTGTATATTATTCAACCTATCACACAACAAGATTCAAATTCCAATGCTAATGTTTAGTAATTTGATTTGGACATGTTTGCACCAGTCATTTCCACAGTTAACTAGTTTGTCTACACGATTTCAATAATTATTTCACGTGTACATTAATGGTAATTGTATAATTTCACAATAATATTATATGTAGGTAATCTGGATTATTATGAATTGAAATCACTTACTATATATATAAATAATATATATATATATATGATTCATAATAAACTCCACAATAGTCAAACCTACAATAATGGGTGTGTTTTAATTCAGTAGTCATTTGTTTTTAATTATAGCCGTCAGTGTTTCACGGACATCAGGTTTTGTATATAGTCTAAGTAGACCTTTCTAACTAATATAAGTCTTGATTTATAAGTAGGATTTGTCAAATATCAATCACATATCAAACAACATGTAAAGCGAGATTGTTCCTTCCAGAAATAACTGGAAGTATATTGCAATTCATTCATTAAAATGAATTCGTTAAAATTATTTTTATTTTATTTCATATTCTTTGAGTTTATATTTATTCAAATTATCTGATATTTAAAAATAGTTTTTAACTGACTCCAAAAAAGGAGGAGGTTCTCAATTCGACTGTTTAAATATATTTTTGGATGTTCCTTCATAACTTCTTTGTTTATTAACAGATTTAGATGATTCTTTTTCCATTGGAAATAGGATACATTAAGGGTGGTCCCGTTTTAATTTCATTGACGTGAACCTTTGACTTCAAACATACACCAAGGATCTCCTCAAAATTATTGAAGTTTGTTTACTTTTTTTTTTTTAATTGTTAATATAAGCTACGATTATTAATGAAATTAAATAAATAACTTTAATGAAGCATTCTGAGCACAGACCTCTTGTTCTCGACATTACTCACTTGAACACCATTACTTAACAAGACTTTCTCGTCACCATATGATCGTAAGTAAAAAGAGTAGCTCTGTATATTTATTTATTTAGCTGCATAATTATATGTACGTAACTACTAATAAATTATTGCTTGAAATGTTCAACGACAAAGTTGCATAATCGACTAAACATACCTATACATTAGCACTTTGATAACCTCTACAAATCGTCGACCTTAACTATCGTTCCGCATCTAAATTATTGGTTTGAAAAATCTATATCTAAGACGTTTATTCAATGTCCAATATTTTAAGGAGCTTAATAAAGAAATCCGTGAAATCACATTACCTGTACAGAAAACTAATTGCACAACAATTATCGAGAACTATTGCGGCAATCGGCAACTAACGTCCAACAATTCCTAACTCATCGGTGTTTGAAATCAGAAACTCTCCAAGCACTTGCGAAAATGACGTATAATGGCACCAATGAATTTCCTTTATACGTCGCGTTCTATCATTTTGTTTAAACATACAATAAATTTACATTTTCGCTGGATGGTATGACATGACTGGCTGGCTAATTGGATCGGTACCCGATTGTATCGCACCCGCCATGCACATTGTGATAAACCTATCTACATCATCATCTATCATTGACTCACTTTTTGTTTGTCACGTTTCGGGATCCGCCAGCGACGACAGGACGACAACAACGACCGTCGAAGGATTTCCGATCTCTTGGTGGTTGCCGTTGTTTTTACATTGTACTATGCATTAATATTAAGTACAGTGCAGTTATTTTGCTATGTTACTATTTTTAAAAAACGTATGGCGAGGGTATACATACTTAATTTTAAAAGAAATGAAACTAAAACTATAAACTTTCTGGTTTCAAATGTTATTTCCCGTAAATGTTAAGATTTTAAGTTAATTTTAACATATTATCATGGTAACTAAAAATACATTTACATGTCTGTTACTTGTAAAAACAAATTCGCGATCGATGCTCTTAAATAAATTTAAAATGTTACACCGTAATAAACTATAAATGTAAGCAATATAATATAATATACACTAGTTGATACATTGAGCTGTTTGGCTGTCTGGTCGGTCCTGGAAGGAGGTCACCAGACGGGGCGCAGCTCAAGCCAGACAATGCAAAATGGGCTTGTTTGATATTACAATGAACATAACCAGTAATTTAATGTCAAAATACTCGGAGCGTATCCTCTCCGTTAAAACCATTGATATATCTTAACTGTTATTTTTATAAAGATTTAAATTAAAATAACTAAAAACCTGCATATAGTTATTATAACATGTTATTTACTTTCTAGGTAAATTTATTTATTACAGCTTAAATAATAAAATACAGTCATGAAAATATGAAGTTCACACTATTAAATATTATAGATATTTATCAAGATTTCAATATTAGAAAACTGATTTTCAAATTTATTAATTGCTATGAATTAAATTTGATTAATAAACTGAATTCCTAAATGATGTTTAACTAATATCTATATATTTAATATTATAGAAATTAGAGGAATTATAATAAAAATATCAAAGTAAAATTCTGACCGATCAATATTTCAAGTCTTTCTCGGGCGAAATAGTACATAAATGACAACATAAACGAATCACCGATTTTTGAATTTTTTTGTAATTTGTTAACTACTTATGCATTTAACCGAAGTTTAAATTTTGTATATCGAATTTCAATTTATTTGGTATTTTTATAACATTCAATAATTAATCTAAATTTCACAACATTACTACAGGAATTCAACTTTAAGAGAAACCCCACAATATTAGTGTATGAATAAAACAGTGAGATTTAGAATTGTCTGACAAAGAGTAGTGGTCAAACAATAGTGGACTCGTGATATCCGCCCTTCGTGCCAGCGTTAGGAAATAGGAAACGACCGCTACTAGTATTAGGAAACTGGACTTTATTCGTAAAGCGCCCGCCCATGTTTGCTAACACAGCAGCATTTTGTCGAGAAAATAGCTGACCTGTAAAACTCACTGCGATGTTATGATAACGCTGAACACACATTGTATGGCGACACTTTCTTACACTTAGAAAAATTAAAAGTAAAATCTAGAATCATTGTCTAAATTATTCCTTTTAATTTTCTAAATATTTATGTATAATAGGTAATAAGGAAATAATTGAATTAAAGGACATATTAAAATTGTTTTCGCTTACATATTTCAAGATAAATATCTGGGCGACCGAGCCTCGATCGGAGTCTTGCTAGTTATTTTTTATTAGCTGTGCCCGCGGCTTCGCTCGCGTGGACGACAGAAAAACGCGTAACGCTTATAGAAATTGTAGTTTCTTAAAACTTTGATAACTTTATGTTCAACGAAGATTTTGTGATCATATTTTTTATAAGGACCAAGTATCTAAGGAGTAAAATAATAACATTCTTATCACAATCTATCCAGTAGTTTTTGCGTGATACGCACACTTCGGGAATCCTCTGTAATTTTATTTATATAGATTAGACAATAAAGATACAGTTTATTATGAAACTTTAAGGACGGTAAATATTCATATGTTGGTCTTAATTGCAGATTATAATAAGCTCTGTTTGTTTATCAATGAATAATAGTGATTTTAATGAGTCATGTACCAGGTGCCTATGTTTTGTTATGCTCATAATAAATAAGTATTACACTACACTCACAAAGTATCAAGTATATAGCAGCTATACTCTTGAAATAAATTAATATAGAGAGCTCTTACACACATTCTTGTTGTTCTATGGCATAAGCTAGGTCAAGTACTCACATTATAATTCAGTTTTTGTTTAACTTTTACGTCGATTAAAATACATAATTAAAACTGGTGCGTGCGTGCGCCAATTATACAATGTGCTACGTCAACCAAATACAGAGCGGGACCGCGCACCGAGGGCGCGAACGCGACGGAAACGATTCCCTCGTACTCTGTATAACCGACGGCGGATAACACGCTACGGTAACCAGCTGTCTGGAAACCAGTGCGTGCGAGCCCCTCTCACTACGTGCGACCAATCCTGTTCACACCCGAAACTACTAGGCGTGAAGAGGGCGAAACATTAAGGTACACACACGCAGTGGGGTGCCTGCTGGTAGGCGCGGCGATGACGTAGCACGGAGCGGAATGGACTGGGTCGCTGGCGGGTTGAACACTTGTGAAGATGCAATGACACACAGATACCACAATAAATTTAGCTGTATTCTTCAAGACACAATACAATGTTTGTAGCTTCTGGGTACTGTTTCTTCCAGTCTTGAGTCTTGAGTCTTCAGCTTGTGGCACCTGTGTGTGCCGGTTGGCCTTTTTTTTTTTTTTTTTAACTGACTACACTGTTAGCCTTAGGGGCCCTATCCTAAAACAGAGCCGCTGCGGCTTTTACAGCTTCACCGGACTTGGGGGCGAGCGCTTAAGGCACTCAGCCGCGAAAGTTTGTGACGACCCGCACGAGGGTGCCAGAGTGGCCGAACCTCGGCTCGGGCGGTCGTCGCGAATGCGAAAAAGTCGCGATCTAACTAATTCCCTACTCCTATGAGAATTCGAGCTAACTAATATATACTCATATGCACGTTCCCCTCCTCCTGGGAGGAAGGAGTGGACCATGCGTATGTGTATTTGATAATCGGAATGGTTTTTCTACACTAACTAGCGCAATAGTCTAACTAGCGCAAAAAAAAAAAAAAAAAAAAAAAGGTCCCTTACAGAACCTATGTACCTGTGTGGTGTGCACGTGTGTGTGTTCATACGTGTGTAATGTTGTGTGTGGGTAACTAAGTGTTGCACGTATAGTGTCACTTTGTATCGCGCGGGCGGCTGCCTGACCCAAGGGCTTCACACCGAGGAACGGACCTAGGCTTGGGTTGCCGCTAGAGAGAGTGGACGTGACGGGTGTGCGGGAGCGAAGTTGACCGCCCGTCCTCTGCGGAGAGAACGGTGGTTACGCGGGCGTGGGCGGTGGCACGCTCTGTTTGGAGAGACGGTGTCGGCGTAGAACGCGTTAGCTTTTTCGGTTTGGTCGGGCGGGTCAGTGAATATATTACGCGGCCGGCGTTTTCTCCGGCAGGCGTTGGGGTCGGGAACATAAGAAGCTGCCGCTTTTATTAAGGGATTCGCGTGGTTCGACGCGGTGTCGAAATACGAGCGAGAAAGGTGTTTGGCATATGCATGTATCGAAGGAAGGTCCATATCTCTATGGAGATCCTCCATACGAACAAACCAGGGGGCACCGGTAAGGCGGTGAAGAAACTTATTCTGGATGGCTTGTAAGCGTTCCCAGTTATAACTTGACATATGTGCGAACGCAACGCAGCTATATGTCATGATCGGACGGATACACATCTTGTAGAGCGTAAGCTTGTGTCTCGTGGACATTTTGCTTGCGGCACATAACAGGGGATGCAATCGGGCGAGGGTCCAGGAGGCCCTTTTCCTAACCAGATTGATGTGGCGTATAAAGGAGAGTCTACTGTCTAGGGTTACACCTAGATATTTGGTCGCCTTTTCCCAGGGGATCGGATTACCGAAGAGTTCAAGGGGATTGTCCTTGAGTTTTTGCGGTATCTGTGTGGCGGTTTGGTCGAAGAGCACCGCTGCGCTCTTCGTGGGGTTTATGGCTATTCGCCAGTCGTTAAACCACTTCCCGAGAGTGGTCACGGCTCTTTGGATTCTACATTTGAGGTTTCTCGTTTGCCTTTGAGAGGAGTATATGACTGTATCGTCAGCGTATAAGCCTACTTCAACTTTCTCCGGTTGGCCGCGGTAGCGCGCCTTTTATCTGGTTTGCCGGAGAGTGAGACGGATGATGGCGTCTCTGTCCGTACTGCTCTTCGCCAAATATGGGCATGCCCGCTAACCGCGGGGGTGCTTCATGGTTGCACTATCGCTATCTCTATCTACATTATTATTATTACTTGTATGCAAAATCTAATAAATCATTAATATCTCTAATTACAATTATTCAATTACTTTAAAAACTATTTCACATTAATGTAGACACAAATACCTATCCAAAAACACTAACTTTAACATTATAGGTCAATAAACATGGCAGATACAAAGCGTTAAACATTGCAACTTTAAAACAGCTTGAAACTCGTTATATACACACTATTTGATGTTACAAACATTATAAATTATATATAGAAGGCTAATTTATCTATATGACACAAAACATTACATACAACTTCTATATAATATGAATTATCGACGATATATGATTTTAACACTTTAAGTGGTTATTTCTGTTAAATTACAAATATTCTCATAACTTATATACTGTTCTTATATACCTACGCGTTATAGTATCATATTCAAAGCATTAGAAACATTAAATTATTGATTGTTCGTACAAATGATTCATCCCTACAACTTATATTTACAATTACTATTTTCGTATCATTACGTTTAGGCCTATGCGTCGCTAACAATAATACCAAAACTTGTTTTATAAATTGAGATAACGATTTCAATTATCAAACACTGCCTCGTTAGTCTAGTGGTTGTAAGAGCGACTGCTATGATCGAGGGCCTGGGTACGAATCCCAGTATAGTCCTTTATTAAATAATTCAATCTAATAACCAGCTTTTGGACTGGGTGGGTGACAATTGTGTCTGACTGAAATGGGAACTACAGTCTAGGTACCCACTATAAAAAAATTATCGTAATTAGTTTATTGTGTGAAAATTTATAGTAAAAAGTTTTTGTCGAAAAGTCTTCAAGCATCGATTTCAATTCACGCCATAGTTTCAAGTTAACATATTTCCTCAAAATTGTTATTAACTCAATTTTTAAAATAAATTCTTGAATTAGAAAGCAAGTTGGGCTATCAGTAGGTATTTATTAATATAATGGATTTACTTATTTTCTTTGTTTTCCGTCATTCATAATCATATTCTTAGTCTGATTCAGTAATTCCAATTGGGTTGTCTTTTTACCTACTCACGTCACACAATACTTAGAATTTTATGTGTGTAATTAATTATCAGTAATTTAAATCAAAGATCGTGCCTCCCACAAGTCGATCGCAAGGCTTAGAATCAATTTATAATTATTTAGAATCTACTGTACCTAATTGTATACACCTAAAACATTTTCATTAATGATAACATAATAAGGTTAATATATTCTTATTATATTTTGTGAAAATATATATAATTTGGCCGTTGTTGCTATAAACTCACGCTCATGAAAATAGAAGCAGGTACATATAGGCTGATCGATGTTAGCGCGACCTTCCATTATATATTATAATAATAACCATATCATAATTATAATACTAACATTAGCTCCTGCAATATTTTCAGTGGCATATAAAATTTCACAACATATAATAATAATATATTAACCTTATTGTCTTGTCATTAATTTTAATGTTTTAGATTCCTAGAATTACGCACAGTAAGTTAATAAATGGAATGGTATCTTATAGCCGATCACATATACTGTACATACTGTTCTTACATAATTATGAAGCATATGGGCGTTATATATAGACGGATGAAATTCCTGAGATAAACTGTGTTATGGCTTTGTAGATTCATCTAACAGAATCTTTATCTATTATAGCAATCGTGGGCCCGCATATTGAATGAAGATATAATTATGAATGAATTTATTCAATTGAAATATTTTCTATTAAGTTTAAAGTATTTTTTAATGTAAAGTATTTTAAAGTAATTAAATAGTTTTAAAGTATTATGTAACGCTATAATTAAAATTAAAATTCTATTGACAATACCGTCAATGTGCCGAATTATTATTTTTTTTAAATGCGGCATACAACGGTATAAGTTTTATTTTACTACTAGCTGTGCCTGCGACTTCGCCCATGTGGAATTTTGTTTGCGACGCGGTGACGCGACGTAACGGTGTCGAAGGGGAACGTAAGCATGGCTGGGGAGTTTATGGTATCGGACAGTGCTACTTTAATTTATTTTATTTGCGAGGAACTCTAATCCTTTTTCTAAAATAAAAGTAGCGTAAGTTACTCCTTATAACATCAGCTATCTGCCAGTGAAAGTCCCATCAAAATCTGTTCTATCGTTTTGGAGATTAGCCAGAACAAACAGACGGACAAAAAATTAAAAGAAATGTTTTTTTAAGTTTCGTATATACTTTCATATGCATTTAGAGAAGAGCTCTTATTTTGATATTACAAACAGACAATTCAATTTTATTTATTTATGTAAATGTATACATAGAACGTTTCAAATATTAATCCGCGTGTGGAGCTTAGGTTCAAAAAATTTGTAACGAATGATTATTTTACATTAGATACCTAGTAATATTATAATATACAATTACTTTCATTACAAATATATCCGACTTTGGTATTGTCTTAGTACGTATTCGCAATGCTTTCGCTCCATAAGTTAACATTACCTTTAACACTAGTAAGTGATCTGATTATAAAATATATTCACAATTGTTAGTTATTAAAAGTTGTTAGTTGAAAGTTATGTATTTTATATACTCATGCATATTATAATTAACTTAATACTTTAAAAAGTTACTGTATTACTTAGTAAATAAATGACAATAAAATTATTACATTAAAATAAAATTTAAATCGAAGTTTATAAACATCTGAAATTATTATTTTAAAATTATTTCCCTAACAATGTCCCTCTATTTTTTAATGAACACACGTTAATGTAATATGAACAATTGCACATTTCTTCGCGACAGTCTATTACAGTGAGTATTATCCGTGATGTAATCCATACGCACAACATTGTATATATTTACTGAATTTGGAATGGTTAGATAATTTTATTCATAATATGTATTTTTATTCATAGTGTTTTAATTATTTACGTTGCCTACTCGTGAGACTATCACATACGCTAGCAGCCACCGTTCTGCTTTTATAAAACGATTCAGTTTAGTTGAGAGGGTTAAGTATTAATATGGACTGTATCGTGATTTGTGAGTGAGTGAACCTTGTTTTTGAATTATGTGTATTTATATGTTTGAATGTAAGTACATAAGGCGAGTGTTTGTAAGGTGCATTTGTGAGAATATCTAATGATATGCAAGAAGACAACAAATCAAAACAAGGTATGCAAAATATGGAATTTAGGGAGTTTTTTCTCTTTAATAATGGTTTTTTTTTAATATTTTTAAGATTACTTGCTCGAGGGACTTATTTAGAATTTTGTACTTAAACGTGACTTAATAACGTAAACGGGTAAGTAATCGTAAATTATCAATACATTACAAACGAATCGTGAGTTGATTAGTATGGAGTCGATACTTGTATTATATTAACGTGAGGTGCAATACTACTTTAAACACTGGCGATAAGCTCAAGATTCTGGGGCACTCAGATTAAACGGTATCTTACTATAAACTTTCTACAAATAAGTTTCACAACAATGATTCAATCGATTTGTTTTAAAGCCTTAAATAGTAGGTATTAGTTTCGCTAATTATGTAACCGAAACTAACTTTGGACCTTTAATCCTACTGAAATTTATTTATTTAATTTTTTTATCGATGCTAGTTCGCCTTCTTTTTTTACATAAGTAATTTGTGCTATACTATGTAAGATTAATCTTTTACACAATAACATGTTATACATTAATATGTTTACAGTCTCTTTTTTTGTAATTAATATCTCTATTATAAATATTATTATTATAGATTAACAATTTACAATTATATATATCTCTCTTTCTTATATAAAAAACCTATATTTGTATTTATATTCCCTATGGACTCGAAAACGTTTGGAGCGATTTTGATGAAATTTTCAGACAATCTTCATATTGGCCCAGCGGGTGATCCTGTAAAGTTAAGTAGCATACGGGTCAATTTTCGCTATGAATTCCAAAACGGGACGGCAACCCGTGACCGGGTTTGCTAGTAATATTATAAAGCTCAAGAAAATGTTTCGTTATCGTTTCTTTGATCGCGCTAATGTCTTGAATTACCAGTCCGGTTTGAATATTTTATAGACTTCAATTTTATAGCCTATTTATTGAGGAAGGTAATTTTACTTCAGGAGCAGAGTAGTAACCATGAACATTGAACATTCTGACAAGATGTATGCAAGTACGGGAAGTGTGAACATCGATAGGCAGCAGGGGTGCGTTGGCGCGGCGAGGCCCGATACAGATTTGGTCGACAAAAATTTAATACACACGCATGAAACCGTGGGGCACAGCTTATTTTGATATGAAGCAAATCTATTTATCTCCTTATGCTTTATAAAATCTAACCTATATCTGTAACTATCATGAGTATACAACATGATATGTGTGAGAAAATGAAATCATCTTCATTAATACTTTTCAAAGATATCATTTAAGTAAATAATTGAAAACTAAACCATTTTGCTCATATTAGCATGTCAGGGAGGAGGTCACTACTTCGTCATGTGGATTTACTTTATGTTTGTTTATACATTTTACTTTGATTGTAGTGTGTCTAAAATTTGTAAGATCAAACGAAGCACCAACCGCGGCATTGATTGTAGATTGTTAGTTAATGTTAAATTCAATTACTTAGGTGGAGCAAGTACTCTAAATAACTTAAATAGGCACTGCAGTAGGCATAAAATAAATGTGATTCTATTTTACAATCGAATTTGTACGCATACGAGTATCTTATAAATAAATTTCAAATATTATTGTTACAATCCGTAGGTAATGAAAATACCTTTAGATTTTACGTAAATAATTTATTCGTACTCAGTGAAACAAAATTCAAACAATCTCGTTATATTTTTATTCACTGTAATTACTGTGGTCGTACTTACAGTATCTCTCTCTGTCTCTCTCTCTGGTTTTCTTCAGTTTTTTTCCTTTTTATCGCTTATTGTTTCCACTTCGTTGTCCAAAACAGAACTGTCCTGGCTCTTTTTATTTTCAATCTGACAAATTTGTTAACCGTGAGGGACCTGAAGCCTCAGAAGGCCTTTAGAATTTCACCGAGCTTGGGAGAAAAAGCACTTAAAGCGAAAGCTTAAGAGTGCCAAAGTAAGCGAACATATGTTTGGGCTGTTGCAGATCATGCAAAAAAGTCGCGATCTAAGTATTTCCCTTTCAGAAGGAAATTTGATCTAAGTAATAATTATGCATATATACATATATCTTCCCTCTGGGAGGAGGCAAGAAACATGTGTATATGCATTTAGTAATCTATCAATTTTGGAATTAAAAAAGGTCCCTGAAAGAACCTTTGTACCTGAGTGGTGTACAATGCGGGTATTTGTGTACTGGTGCAGTGTAATGATTAAATATTGGTAGCTTGTGAATGCAGTGTCACTGTATCGCGCGAGAGGCTGCTGACTCAAGGGCTCCTCACCGAGGAAATGGAACTAAGTTTGAGTTGTCGCAAGAGAAGGGGGTCTTGGCAGATGTGCGAGATCAAATTTCACCACCCGCCCTCTGCGGAGGGAGCGGTGATTTTGCGGGCCTGGGTGCGAGAGACTTAGGTTGAAGAGAAGGACGGGTATGAGTCGTTGGGGTCGGTTGGAATATTAGGCGGTCTACGTTTTATTTTCAGGGCGTTTGGCATTAAAGAATAGTTTGCGGTGATACTACTAAGGACTTGGTTGCCTTGGTTCAGAAGATGAGTAGCTTATGTACTAAAATAAAAGAAGAGTTGAAATCACTAAAAAAGTCTCGAACTCTTCGTCATTGTTTAGAAGGGGAAGTGTTCTATTTTTGGACTATTATTTGTTAGATGCAACATAACAATATATGCTACGAATGTGTGCGTGAACTATAGTGTTTTAGTACTCGATGTTTCAAATACATTCTAGTACTAGTACTAGTCTACTACTAGTCTTGTCTCCAAACTACTTATCCTAAGGGCCAGACTGATTGCTCCACCGAGCCCCAAGGGCCAAGCTAGCTCATCAGATTTACTTACCATTTAAATTTTGAAAATATTTTGAGTATAAAATGAATCGTCTTACGTTAATTAATATTCTGATGATATTATTCTATCACTAATATAATTTTGTAGACGTCGACAATACACTGTGCGTTTGGGTTATTAGATTACAATGATCAATATTTAATACTGGAAATACAGCCTTACTGTACCATCATAACTGTTTGTGTACTAATAAAATATTTTATGAGCAAAACATCTGTGACAGCAATAGATCTGGACAAATCATGATAGATAAAACTCATTTAATGATATGTTCGTAATATGACAGTTTATCCTTCGCGGTTTTAGTTTGATACTTTGTTAGTTATTTCTTGTCTAAACTAAATGGTTACGTTTTAAACTATTTCTTATTTTGCGTGCTCTTAATAATTTTTCTTTAGTAAACCACAATCAAGTGTTTCTGGATATTTGAAATAGTCCGTAATAAAACTTTTCTACTAAAATACAATACTTACCCTAACCGTTTAGTTGCAGTTTATTTGTTATCACGAAATGTCTTGATGAAGGATATTTCTATTCTATATGCTTTATATACCTATACTTTCATGGATTGTAATGCTTATATCCAGAAATGGGATAAAAAGATGGAAAATTTGGAAAAAATAGACCAAAACTAATTAAATAAATATAATGAGTAATTTATTTAAGTCACCATTCATAATATTTACAAAATAACATATAAAAGTGGTAAATGTGCACCATAGTTTTTAAATGCGAAGAAGGGCGTTCATAATCGTAATAAAACAGTAAAGCGTCGAAGTCTATTTAATAATTGAGAAAAATGCTAGGGCGGTATAGAATCATGGACAGAACGCACTTCGACAGGTTTTACAATATGCCACAGTACTCAAGTCACGCAGAATCTGCTGAACCGAATTTAATGAAAGGTATGATTGTAGTTTATAGTCTGGAGGTACATTTAGAACGCATTTTTACAGGTAGGTGTGGACATATGTATGGTCTATAAATTGCGTTTAGGTTATTGTACATTTAAAAAAGGAATGTATGTATACGTAATTCTGAAATATAAATAAAATATTTATTGAAATAGAGAGGCAATTTTTATAAAAGCAATAAATGGAAACATATATATTTTTATTTTTCAAAAATATTCATAGATGACGCTATACGGCTTGGTTTAAATTATCACGAAATTGTTTTGATATTTATTGTAACCCTAAAGTATATTTTCTGTACGCACGTGTATTAATAATATTTACAACTGGGTTTTTATTATTATAATTAAATATTTTTAGATAGATATTAAAATTATTGTTACATGTTTAAAATAATTAAGAATATCTATTTGATTAAAATTTCTACGATAGATGTCGTTGTTTGATGTTAATTCGCTATCGAGATTATTAATAAATTGCTCTAAACAGACTCACCATAAAGCGTTATTATTCACTGGATATTAACGGTTAATAAAAATAAAGTTCTTAAATAAACTTAGATTTTCGTAAAAGATTGTAAAACTTAACATTTTTGTATGTATTTCAGATCTAATCATAATCAAAACACCCTCATATATACAACAACATTTTTAAATCAAATACCTATACTTGTTTCGAAAATAAAAATGTCTTACTGATAATATCAGTCAACATTTAAACTTGCTTGTCGTGTTTGGAAATTCGAAATCGAGCACCGCCCTGTAGGTAATATTTAACATAATAATATGTACTTTAATGGAAATCAAATGTTAAATAGTTCTTTTTTTCAATTTTCTCTAATAAATATTATCATATAGGGACAAAGAAGAGCCATCTCGCACAACTGGTTCGCATATCGACCGCTTTCACTTTATCTTGTTGAGTCGTGTTATATGGTTACCAGAAGTGTGTGAAATCAAGGAAAATAAAATGCCGGTTCAATCTAGGAAATGTTGAAATAGTTATTTTACCTATATTAACAAATATGTAGTTCTGTCTGTATATTTTATTTATTTTTCAAATTTCCCGTTAGACATACCTGATCACAAATATGTCATTTTTTTCTGTCTGTCTGTTGTATATCCAGATTTAACTCAAAAACAGCTTGACCGATTTTTATGAACTTTTGTACACGGGAAGACTATGTCATTCTTCAATTGATAGACTACATGAATTGCAAAATATATGAGTAGAAATAAAATTACGGGACGTAAATAAATACTGTGTACTACAAAGCGTGCGGAGCCACTGGCACACTGCTAGTATCTTTCAATTAGTTACTAGTTAGTAATAGTAATGTAGTAGTAAAATTATGAATATTTCTTCTTCGTGTTTTGACGCCGCAAAAAATACTTGCCAGTATCAATGCCACTGTTTTTAAAGCCTCCGTAAAATTTTCTATTATACAAAGTGGGGTCTTCACACAAGATGGTAGCTCCCTTGTCAGAACAATCCAGGCAGTTTTTGTGACATCTAAAAATGCGTGATTCCAGTTTATATTTACAATTCACTTCACGTATGCACAACAACAAAATTATATCACGCCAAATGCCACTAATATTACATAATATAGAGTTAAAGAACCTATGCTAATGAATTAAAATAAAAACGACAACATAGCAGCTCAAATTCCGTTTAATCTCCTTTTATACTTTTTTCTGTAATAACACCTCTTTGCTTACTGATAAATAAATTTTAAAATTGTTCGAATAACGTCATGTAGTGTACCTATCATTTTTAGTAAAAGATACCTGTATAGCTAAAGAACTTTATTCCATTTTCTAATCGTAGGGCGCTATAATGATTAGTAACGTTTTTTATTCCAAACGTAGATTTACTAATTATATTTATTATATTTAAACACCTATTTGGCTTCTTGAAATTGATATGTATTGTATTACATCCCTTTTTTATTATTGGTTTATAAAAATACATGCAAATGTGAAATTTACGCTTAAGAGTTTTATAGAGGGACAGTTCATAATCAATAATTAAATATAGACATTCGTCCTTGTATAGGTGCATTTATCGACCCTCGGTGTTGCGAGCAGCCGACCATACCAGCTAACGGTCAGGTAGCGTAAATAATGAGTACAGATGCAGTTATTGATTGAACACAACACTATTGGAACGGCTAGTAACACTATAATTTTGTCTGTATCGTAAATATTTGAAGTATTTTCTGGCTTTATTTTTATTATCACAATGGTGTATTTTTGAAAGATAGCTCTTTTGTTTATCTTAATAATCTTAAAAAACGTATTCACGATTTCTAATAATAACCTAATTATTGATATAGTAAAGATGAAATTCTAAAACGATAGATAGTAAAACTTTTTAACATATCTACTTTTTTACATTTTTATATATTTTTTTGTAATTGACATTAGATGCCTAATGAGAATAATTTTAGTCTTAGCCATCTCCCTGTTCATTCTCAAAGTGAAACCAGTAACTGAACACTGGTATTTGTTTCCTAAAACTTGAAATATTTTAACAATCCTATTACAATAATAGACGTTTAATGTTATATTACTAAAGTATACAAATTATAGTAATAAAAAAAAACCATTATATCTATAACGACGTAGGTTTCTACTTGTAGACATCCAGTATTCATTTGAATAGAGAACAAGAACAAATAATTCAAATGTATTCATCCACAATACGAGACATACCTATAAATGTCAACAATGTTCCATTTTTTCATACACAGTCATAACAGATCGAGTGGTTCTCAAACATATGGTAAAAGCGGTTTGATTATGTTAATGTACCTATAACATCTAAACGATAACTTGCTTCTTTCATGTCAAGGCTAAATTTTTTAGGATTTATTTATTTATTTCTACGTTTATTTTTTAACGTCTAAGAATTGCACGCCATTTTTTTTATTTCAGTTTTTATAATAATGGCGACAATCTGGAATTAGGTACATAATCCGCCAAACATGCTGTTTTTAAAATCATTTAACAATCTCTTAGAAGATTTCCTAACAAATGATGTGTTTTCAGATCTAATCATAATCAAAATACCCTCGTATCTACAACAACATTTTTAAATCAAATACAACTTATTTCGAAAATAAAAATTAACCAACTCGGAAGATATGTCTTATTTTTATACTATAGAGGAACGTGTCATGTTTTGATGAGTGGTTAACACAAAGACGAAACTGCTGAAGATACAAATGTGAAATACGTACAATAGCTTACCCCACGGTTTCACCCTTGATAATTTTATCCAACAAACACCGCGCCGTCAACGCACCCAAGTAGTCGTATCATAATTGTTCTTCCCGCAAGTACAAATAATTTAAATTTTTCATTATCTCCTAAACTATGTGTCCAATTAGCATGCTCTAAAGAGCAAAATTTAACTTCATAAAATTGTCTTTATGATGAGGTAACTTTTGTTCGTAAGGATTAATATACCATGTCTAAAAATAATGTTTATAAATCACTTTTTCATTTTCAGAATTCGTTGTTACAGAATTCCTTATTGTGGCTAAGAAGAGAGAGTGTTAAGAGATAGGTGTATGCTATCGCTGACTTTTTTTAGGTATACTAAAGACCAATATTATTGTAGAACATTGTATTTCCGGATCATTAAACCAGCGCACGCGAATAAAGCATTTCGGGAGGGACTCGACTTCCTTAACAAAAATCAATATTTAAGGCTATCTGAGAGTTGTAGCCTAATCTTATATAGCGTACACTATTTCTCGAGAGTTTCGCTATTATATACAAAAATAATTTTTCGAATACGACTGGTAGTTCCGGAGATTATCGTGTTTAATAAACAAACAAAAATCTTTTCCGCCTTATTATTTTATGAGGAATAAATTAATTTTTCAAATTATAATGTAGCCTATGTTACTCGCTGATACTGCAGCTTTATTATAGTGAAAGAATTTTTATAATCGGTCCTGTAGCTTTTGAGTTTATCCATTAGAAACAAAATAATAAACAAAAACAAACGAAAAATCAAATCTTTCCTCTTTATAATATCGTTGTTGTATAGAATATAACTACAGTAGTGTTTCGCGAGCGACGCAGCTTATGCAATGCAAGCTAGTTAAACAATTTATTTTTGTTGTCTCAGGATCTCCTTGGACAGTCGAGGTGATGGCAGGGCCAGTGGGCGGCGGTGGAGGGGAGCCCACTAGGCTAATCCCCGCACGAGTGCCTGCCGTTTTCGAGATATCCACTTCTGGGACAGCTACATTCAACAAAAACGATGTAAGAACTATTATATTTTCGCCGTTCATTCCTTTGCATTAAATGTAGATTTTATTATATTTGTATTATACACTCAAATCTGGATAAGTGAGATTTAAAGGAACCGCAATCTATTTTTCGCTTATGGAGGTTTTTCACTCAACCAACTTTTTCGCTTAAACATATTATACAGGAGCGGTTTTTCTCACTTATAAAGATTTAAAAATACAGCAAATATGTAGTGTATATGTATTGAATAGGTATTAATTAAACAATTGAATATGTACTTATAGAAATCCGATAATTTATTTTGCGTTGTGTATAATATGATTTTCCAGTTCATAAATATTATCAAATATTGTTTTATCAACAACCGGCGAGAATTCAAAAAACTTATAGGTCCACAAATTTAAAGTACACGTAAGTTCACGATTTTTAATATTTATAGACGTTTAGCTGGTACCCGCGATATCGTCTGAGCATTATTGAATATAAACAGACTGATCTCGGAACACGACCAACCAAAAAAACCTATATGGGTTTTTAACTATGTGTATGGTGGTCGCAATCCCTACCACCCCGTTATATTACTCTACATATGGCCTGGTTGATTTCGGAACCCGACAAACCAAAACAAAATCATAGATGGGTTTATCACTGTATATTGTAAAATTGTATACCAATAAAACTTTAAAAAAAAAAATTAAAATCACCCTTATTGTACCGACTTGTGGAAACGTTTTTTGAAGAAGTTTTATTTCTTACCAAAAAGCATAAATATGAATTTCCATATCTATAATTTGAGACAAAATGGCTTCTTCATACAAACTTTCATCCAAGTTTTATTTTCACCAAATGTGGGATAACACAATGAAATAATTCGCTTGTAGTAAAACTGTATAATCCAGATAATTTACAATTGGTATATCGCTCAGAATATATAAACTCACGTGAGCTGCGGTCAACAGTACACGTCACATTTCAATTATAAAATAAAACAGTAATTATGTCGTTCTAAGTAGTTAAGAAGTTTAAAAACACTTGAGCCAATCTTAAAAAGAATACTGAACTATCGTTTCATAGATAGTGCATTTCTTATTAAGTATAACAATAATAAGTTAATAAATCAACAAACCAGTTGGCGTGAAAACCGATGACATTTCACTGTTACTGCACATGCGCATAATAAATCAAGGAAACTGTTGACGTGGAAACCGATGTCATTCCACCATTACCGCGCATGCGCATTGGTGTTCTCAAATTTTATTCTTACACACTTTAATCACCTATTTTCTTCCCTGTAGTTTTAATTTCGCTAAAAAAGTAGCTTATGTCTTTTCCCGAGATCCAATATATCCCTATACCACAATTCATCAAAATTGGTTGAGCTGTTTAGCCGTGAAAATGTAGCAGACAGGCAGACAGTTACTTTCGCATTTATAATATTAGTATAGATGACGGTTGTGTTTGTTGTTGAACTTAGAAATTGTTATCACGATAATAATGTACACATCTACTATACTGAATGATGTTACCATAAACTTTCACTTCTTAGTTTACGTTATATACAAAGTGTAATATTGTAATAGGTCAGTGAGGGGAACTCTGAAATTAATCTAATTCTAAATAAAATAATTATATTCAGCATTTGTTTTCACATTATACGCAGGTTTTCCTAGCGGCGAGTATTATTCCTTACAACCTACATTATCAATTATTATAATAAACTGACATTCCTTTTTTGTTTTAAAACTGACTAGGTTCGATTCCTGACCCGTGTTTTTTTTTTTGAAAATCTGTGGATTATATAATAAATATAAGAAAAAAATAAAAATAAGCGAGATAACATTACGTATTCTTCGGAAATTACCTTAAACTACTATATAATTAACTTGCGCTTATCTCGGGACTTCGCTTGCGCTATAGTTATGTCCAATCTTTTTTACTTTCTAACTGAATTGCAAAATAATTATGTACTTTCATATCATCTTTAAAAGTACGGATTTCCGAACAAAGGCCATAGGGCGATAAGCATACTGAATTGGCTCCAGAAGGATATCTGAATCATCATTTATTCATCATGTTGGTGCTTATTGGATACGTTGATTCGGCAAGTTTCAGATGTTTATCTACTTTGGTTTTTAAATAAATGGGGGAAAAAAAACAGAAAATCAGTAAAAAAAAATTCTCAAAACAGCTTGACCAATTTCTTGACATGATGAAATCTCGAGAGAATACAGACAATACACTAGCGACTAGCCGATGAAGTAGCGAAAAAAAATTCTAATTCAACACCTAAGGTGGTGCCTTAGGTGTTGAATTTCCAAAAGTTCTTCCATATTGCTCACCTACAGAATAAAAGGAACCCGCATATAAATTTTCACCGTCCTAGCCCAAGTAGTTTTAGCTGTGCATTGATATATTATTCTGTCAGTTTGTTATCCTTAATTGTATGGTTTTAAATCTAGGGTTTCTCGTCAAAATCAAACGTGTATCGGCACTAAGTTAGTTCATTCACCAAGTATTTGTGAACTTTAATATTTTGCACTATTCAAGCCTACACTTGATTTATATTTCATTTATTGAACTCTTTATTTAAATCTCTTAAACCTTATATCATAGTTATCAGAAATGTTTCTATGTTATAACTGTTCGGTTCACCATTTCAATTGTTGATGAAATGATATTGCTTCGGTGGGATACATATTCCAGAACATTGATGATTTATTTTATAATATTTATTTTTCCTAATCTTAATAGCACAGTCACTATGACTGACCCTAATGCCAAAGCGATTCTATAATTAGGAAAAAATTGTTGTATGAAAACAATCTTATTTTATCAAATTTCAGGTAAACGTTACGGTAACTGCTCCATCTCGCCGACCAGTGAACGTTCGAGTCCTGGATGTTGCTGAAAGACCGGAACTTTACCGCATAGAATTCACGCCTACAGAAGTCGGCACGCATCTAATTGATGTGAGTAAATTAATAATGAAATTACAAAATTTAATTACCAAACTAAGGATTGAACTGGCATCATAAACATATCTATTTTTTCATTGCATCATATTTAAAATAAAGGGATCTGAAACTCTTTTCGGATGTTTTTAATACTTTATCATAGACTATCGAAATGAGAAAAGATGCAGCAAGAATAAAATTATAATTCTGTTACAGATGACACATAGTTTGCGTCCCAAGACCTGTTTAGGTAAAAGGAAAATGAGTACGAGACCCTTTCTAACCCCTTTCCGTCCCGAAATAAATCACAAATGTTGGCAGTGCATATTTTTCAATATTGTGAAAGATATACATACATACCTACACGTATTACTACCAGATAGCAATCTATACACACCAACATACTCGTATCGTAAATGTCACGAAGAGGAATAACTTTGACCTTCCGCTGTAAAGGTTTTCCAATTTCTGTTTACCATGGTGTCTTACTTTATTCGATATAACGTTCATTTCTTTAAGAGTACTTTACAAATCATATATTAGATATATATTCTGGTATTAATACTCGTAGTTTGCCTTCAACTAGATATTTTAATGAACTGATCACTAAATATTTTGTAATAGTAATAAGAAAACTTGAAAAAGTTTTTACTGTTGATCAAAGTCCTCTTACCGATAGAAGACACGCTACAGCCATAAAATTTTCTTTGTAAAAATACTGCCTTTGTGATCTAGATCAGACGTCTCATGTGTTACGGAACTAACACTTCTTCTTGCCTCCAGGAGAAATTATTTTTCAATTACGCTTGCACGACTTTAAACTTTAAAGTTATGCAAGTTAGTAACTTAAACTCTACAATAAAAAATCAAATAACACCACTTTGTGGATTAAGTCTATATTTCTTTTAGTTACGTTTCAATCTCATAATAAAATATTTTTTACCATACGTAATCTTATATTTTTTTATTAAATACAGGTTTCAATAGCTGATGATAAATTCGGTAGTGGCCCACTAATAGCGAAAGTGTATGACTCCAGCCTTATTAAAGTGACTGACGTGGGTAATGCTGTGGTAGGACAACAGTGTCAGTTTAAAGGTAAGTGTTTGGTCGAAATATATTTTTAATATGTTAATAACAAAGGACTCATCACTCATACAAGTACAGTGGCATAACAATAGGGTACCAGGACGGATAAAATGCCTGGGGCTTCGATCGAAGAGGGCCCCAGCCCGAGTAGGTCTCGAGAATAGGAGGATCCTGTATAATAAAGATGTTAACATTTATTATCTTTCTATCTAGTCATCTATCATGATCTTACTTTGTCATCTTATCACACACACATGTATTTTTTCGCTTCTATATACAAATATTATTACTGACTAGCAATCGCACGCAACTTCGTTAGCGTTAATCTATAAACTCAAACGGCAACACTCAAAGTAAGTCAATAGATTTATGCCCGTTTTCACCAACGTACCCTTAACATACCCCTAACTAAGGGATCCTTAAGCTAAAGTGTTTCCTAAATCGGCTACCTAACTTATTTCGTTTTCACCAAGCTAAGGGCTACTTACTAAGGAAACACGTAGTTAGGTGTCAATATTTTTTTTAAATAGTGGTGTGATCTTCCGATAATTTACCGGTAAAAACTTTAATGAAATATTTCTTTGTATTTCCTATGAAATTAACATAAATACGACTTTAAAATAAAACAAATAATTAAAATATGTTTATTTAGTCATAAATACTGTCAGTATATATCTAATTTAAAAAAATCTCTGGCAGTCTGAAGAAAGTTTGTGCTTTACTTTAAGTCAAATGACATTGACAGCTATTTGACAGGACGACCGAATATTCTTTTGTTTAATTAATATAATTTAACTTTGCTTTGCAATCTTGTATTCGGAAAATTAGAGACTGGAGAGTTGTATTTGTTGGTTTGCGTGGTATTTTTTAAAGTTTACAAACTGAGTAAAATGGCTGAGAAAAGGAAGCGCGGTCAAAATTTTAGTAGTGAAGAAAAAGATAAGCTAGTAAAACTTTTGTTCACGCATAAAAATACAATATTAAATAAGCGTACAGATGGAACAACAAACGAGGCAAAAATCAATGCTTGGACTAACTTAGCGGCCGTTTATAACTCCTCCGGAACGACATACAGGTATGAACCTATAGAATTACAATCTAGCTTTATTTTATCTATTTGCTACGTCTGCAAACTTTTGAAAATAATAACATGTTGTAAATGTTTTTAGAAGTAAAGATTCGCTTATGAAATTGTGGGAAAAGATGAAAACAGAGAGCAAACTTTATTACAATTCATTTCGAACGAACAATACACAAACCGGAGGAGGGCCCTGTTCAATAAAAATCGACCCACTTAAGGAACAAGTGTGCAATATATTGGGACGTGGCTGCACCGGAATAACAGAAGTTCTCGACAGTGATGCTGTTGAGGTAGAAGCGGCATCTTCATGCAAGCGGCAAATTGAACCTGGAGACACAGATATCATTGTTGATGACGTTCAGAATGCTTCTCTCCCTACATGCGAGACACAACAAGAAATTATTTTAGAAGAGCTCAGCGTACAGGTGATTTATAGACTTAATATAATAAACTAATCAAAATAATATTATTTGTCAAAATATTTCTAAAGGGGCATTCAAAAAGACAAATATATATCAATACTTTTTTATCATTTAAGGAAAACAATACTACTCCTATATGGTCTAGATTGTCTAGAAGAAGACCTTTGATGCAAAGAAATGAGCGAAGTGAAGCAGCATTTAACATAGCTGAAAGCTACCAAAATGTTAATAAAAAGAAAGAAAACATAGAAGACCTCAAAATGCAGCTACTACAGGAAGAAATAGTGTACAAAAGAAAAATATTTGAGTTACAGCTACAAGCTGCAAGTAAGGATATTGAAATAAAAGAAGAAGTTCTTCGGCAAATCAGAGGTACTATGTGTTTTATTAAAATTATGTCTGTGTATTGATATTTTCAAAATATTGTGTAATTTGGTTTCGCATAAATCCATATGTAATATCATTAATATGTGATGGTGATCTTGAGATTCGTCCATTTTCAATTAATTGTTCAAGATTAGGGATAGCTTCATCATGTGTCGACTCCTTTTCCTTTCTTATTATGCAAAAATTGTGCAATATACAACATGCCAATATAACATTTATTGCATTCTTTAATTTTAATTTTATTCCTATTGCTAAGACTGGAAATCTTCGTTTGAGGACCCCATACTGGCGTTCAACAACATTTCTGGTTTTTATATGGGCTTCATTATATTTTTGTTGTCCAAATGTTGTTGGATTTAAATAAGGTGTTAAAAGATGGCCCTGAAATGTAATAATTGAATTATTTTTTGTTTAGGTGGTGTGCTGCCTTTGGAAAAGATATTCGGATCAAAAAACCTTGAAGATAATTGTAATAATAAATAAGAATACTTCAATAACAATATACATATATAAAATAAATATAATTTGTGTAATGTATGTTAATTATTTTACCTTCAATGGATATCCACTGTCTCCCAACAAATAACCACCTGCATAATCCCCTCTTTCAAATTTCTGATACCTTCTGCTGTTTTGATATATAGTAGAGTCGTGTGTTGACCCAGGCCAACGTGCTACAATGTCGTTAATTAACAAATCAGCAGAAGCAATTGTTTGCACGTTCAGAGACATGTAGGATTTGCGATTTCGAAATAATTCTGCATCATCCCCACCTGAAATAAATGATATGTAATCGTTTCATAGGTACACAGATATTCAGTAACAAAATTGTTATCTGATGTATTTATACATACCAGGTGATTGAATTTTAATATGTGTACAATCTATACAGCCCAGAACGTTGGGAAATTGAGCTATATTATAAAACTCAGTTTTCACTATACTTTGTTCTTCTTCTGTGTCGGGGAACTTAATGTATTCATGATGCAGAGTAACAATAGCTTCTGAAACTTTTTTCACTATTCGGCTGCAAGTAGCTACACTGATACCACCCATATCTGCCACTGCAAGTAAATGGTTCCCTGTGGCAAAATATCTGAGTGCACATAGGAGCTGATTTATAGGTGACAATGATTTGTTCCTAAAAGTTTAAAAAACATTTTAATACATATGACGGCGAATATACTCATTAAATAGAAGTTAAATTAACACTCACCTATTATCTGGATATTCCAAATATACTTCAATTTTGTCTAACAAAACTAACACACTTCCTTTAGATAACCTATACCTAGTATAAAAATCTCTCTCGTCATATTTCAAAAAATTATCGGATCTCTGTCGGTAAATTCGTGGCCGTGATAAAAAGCTTCGACTTTCCATTATTTCCACGGTTTCTATAGCTTCCAAAGCTTCGAAGAACTCGAATTGATCGTCCATTTAACCAAATTATAAAACGAATTGACTGTTGACCGTTTGTAAAATAAACGTCACTTAGAGATAAGGAGTCGAATTTCTGTTCCTTAAAATTTAGGTAACCCTTAAGGTCTTAGGTGTCCCTTAGACGTTGGTGAAAACGAAATCTCCTTAAGTGGTCACTTAAATGTACTTTAAGTGTTCCTTAAAATTAGGGGACGTTGGTGAAAACGGGCATTACTCTCTTGCGACTTCCAATGTTTACCAAATTGTCTACCATTCGCAACAAAATCAAAGAGCAGTAGTGCACAGAGAAATTTATTTGGAGATTTCTCTCTACTTGAGGCCGTCCGACTGGTGAAATACCCTCCATCCTACAGAAGATTGTAGCCAAATAACCCACTGTTGTGTTCTTGCGGCGAGTAGGGTTTCCAGAGCTCTTTGAGGCAGGGGATTCATGGTCGGCAACGCGCTAGTGACACCTATAAGTATTACAAGCGTCCATAGGCTACGGTAGCTGTTTACCATCAAGCGTGCCGTATGCTTGTTGGCCACCTTTGTTGCATAAAAGAAAACTATCAGTATTTGTATGGCCGGATACTTCTCCATAATTATTTGAGAATTGGTGATTTTAATAGCATGTTTCTAAGAAATCAAGTTTATTCCTGATAAGTCATTAAAAATGACCAAATTATGAAATAGCGGTAAAACGAATATAAACAAAAAATAACAAGAGATTATCGAGATGTTAGTACGTCTCAAAATTACACTCCACACAGCATAATGAGGTCTCTAAATTTAATTTGATTTTTTGTCATAATATCTCATGTAATAAACAAGTAAAAGTTCAGAGGTAGGTAACAATAATTTTGCCAATTACTATAAGTAGAAATGATTTAGATGATAACTTTTTTAAAGATACTTCACACAATGACATTATCTTTTATTTTATTTAGGTACCTTTCTTATCATAGAATTTAAGAAAATTAAAATAACTTAAACTTGTTTATGTACCAAGTCTAGGTTAGATAATGTTAATTGTTAAATTGTATGGTCTCCTTTAATTGTAAGATACAATGTTTATTCGAGAGATTTTATCCTTATCATAGACACTATCGATTGATTCAATAATATAGTGAATGTCAGTTTTTGCATTTTTAGTTGGTTCACTTTTTTATAAAAAAGACTGTTGATGCAGTTGTTATTATTTCAAAAAATAAAGGAATGTTTCCTTTGTTTGCTATTTTCAATATTTAATATACTTTTCCTCCGTGTCCCATTCGTTTTCTTCCATCCTGTATACATTTAATTGTTTTATCGGAACCGGCTCCAACGATTCGAATGAAATTTTGTATTTAGATAATGTTTTAAATACCAAGTTTACCTAGTTAGGATTTTTTTTAAATACCGAACAAAGCTCCGTCGCTCAGATATCAATCACAGAACTCCAAATTTATTAAAATGAATTAGGTTCGTTAATGTCTTCAAAATACGCTATTTTTTGCGTTAATTGCAAAATCATGAGTGAAATAACGAGTTTCACATTTGAGTTTAATGATTACAGTGGACGCCAGCGCTGCCGGTGAAGGGCAATTAGAAATTTCTATAAATGAGGGAGAGGTCCCTAATCACGTGCAGGTAAGCTTACATCATTATTTTGTAACATTAAAAGGCTACTTTACCACCCGTTTTTCGACTTTTGCTTCCCATTTTCATTACATTGAAAATAATTTGATCCTTTGTACCAAAATATCCTGAAAGATAATTTCATAATTTACATTTCAAATTTCAGTAAACCGACCCTTATCTCTTATAATATTATTATTTATGTATAAAATACGTAGAATGCCTGCGATTTTTTTGATTAGCTTCCATTGTATAGAGTAGACAAGTGGGTATTATGTCTGAGTTATGAATGTAATAATCCGCTCTTATGTCACTTTTAAAAAAGGTAGACGATCCCTTGAATAACAATAAATACCTATAACAGTGTCCCAATATCCGGTTCAACTTTAATTTTACGCCTTTAATTGTTTAAGCATTCACTTAATATGACTTTTGAAAACTACTGGAAATGTTAACTTTTTGGAATTGAAAAAGTTTATAAAAATAAAGACTCACTGAGGACTTAAAAATAAACACACTACTTAACATCACGCTACGCAGCGTTATGCTTAATGCTCTATGGTAGGTATATTATTTATAACTAACGCTGTGCCCGCGACCCCGCACGCGTTTGTTACTACGTAGTAATTAGTTACATCCCGTTATTTTATTTTTCCTCACATTGTTGGCAATACATATGCCATATCAATTGAGGAGTGGCATAAACATCCCGAGCATAAAAAAAAATCATAAGAATCGGTTATGCCGTTTTTGAGTTAAAACCGGACATACAAACAGACAGACAGACAGACAAAGAAAAAAAAGGCATATTTGTGATCAGTGTCGTTCATATAGTGTGCCTATCGGGAAGTTTTGAAAAAATATTAAAAGTACAGACAAGACTACAGATTTATTAATAAAGATAACAAACTTTCTTTCATTTGCTTTGATATTATTTTTATGTTAAAGTGACGTCATTCTAATTCAATATGGTGGACTCCCACAGATGGCGGACTGGTTATTTTTATGCACCCCATGATATGAGTATGAAATGAAAGGGTTTTGATGAGAAGAATATAAAAAAAATATAATTCAAGAACAAGCTTTCATCCAATATTTTAATGACTTTAAAAGCTTGTAGCGCAAGTAAATAGGAAGGAAGGGGACTTTAAATTAAATAAATTTCTTGCGCCTTGCCAGCTTTTCAAATTATTGAAATGTTAAATAAAGTCTTGTTATAAATAAATCAATATCTAAAAGCAATGACAGCGCAGTAGTGTGATAGTGTGTACGGACACCGCGTCGATTGTTCTGAGTTTGAATTCTTGTAATGAGCTTTCGGGGAACGAAAACATCGTGGTAAAACTATAGCATGGTGGTAGGGTATTTTCTAAAACCCGCCTGGATAATTATCTACCGCCCTCAAGTTGAAAATCTAACGCCAAGGACCTATATGGCGTGTTCTGGCAGCTGCACTTGACAGAGCCAGTTTCCCACTAGGCTTAGCTAAATGTGTCACCATCCTGGGCCACATCGTCATTTAACATCAGGTGTGATTTTGACCATAACACTAAACCTACAAACGATAAATAAATAAAAATTATCCAACAGGTGGTTGGCGGAGGCAAGTGCTTGGTGTATTGGAGACCGGAGGCGGCGACGCCTCATCGCGTCGATATAAAGTTTAATGGAGAGGCCGTTCCTTCATCGCCCTTCGTATTTCACGTGGCTCCCGCACAAAGGGTTACCATTGACACGTCACAAATAGGTTTGATAAACTCATAATTTTTTTTTTTAATACTACGTATTATGTAAGTATTTATTTAAAAAAATGACACAAGAAACAGCATTATTTGAATGTTAACACTTATATATTACTACTAGCAAACCCCGGTTACCTATACTGTTTTGTAGTCCCTAAGGAACATTGATCCGATCGCTACAAAATTTTACAGAATCACCCGCGGGGTAAAATGAAGATTGTCTTTTTATCAAAATCGCTCAAGTCGTTTTGAAGTCCATAGGGAACATACCTACAAATATCGATTTTCATTTATAAAGATAAAACTAGCGACCCGCCCTAGCTTCACAACGGTGCAATTTACAAAGTGGTGTCATTTATGTATTAAAAAAGCACGTTCGATTGATTTAGAGTTAATCAGTTTAATATTGATAGTTCATAACTTCATAGTTACGAAAAGTACACTTGGCTTAGTGCAAAAAGTATAAATTGGCGGTAACGATTTCTGAAACTAAAACCGCCATCTTTAAATGTCACTTTACTCCCTGTAATAGTTATTGTACAATCATTGCACTTTACACTCCGTTTTTATCCAACTTCAAATAAGAAGTAGGTTCTCAATAATTCGAATGTATCATTATTTATGGGTGTTCGGCCATAAATTCTTTGTTTATGAATCGATTTCGATAATTCTTTTTTCGTTGGAAAGAAAATATACCTCAAAGGTGGTCCCATTTTAATTTCATTGGCATTGGACCTTCGACTTCGAAATACAACAGAGATCTCCTTGTCTTTTAAAACAATTAACATCTTTAAGCTATTCTTCCGAAAATATTGATTAAAACCATACTGAAAGTGATTAAAACAATTAGAACACAGTTGCATGGCGCCAGGCGCACCAAGTTAAACTTGTCGCACAGTATTTTAGCAACTTGACGAGCTAAAAAAGGTTATTCGCGCAATTATTACTTGTAATCACAAAAGTACTTCGTATTATGTATTAGAAATCAACAGTTGATAGTTTCATTGACCATCGATAATCGATTGTTAATTGATCTTTACAACACTTCTGTATTGTCTTCTTCTTTTTCTTCTTCCTAACTTGGCAACCGGTCCTCTTTAATGAAGACCATTACTGCCATTATCAAGTGAATTATATTGTCATGTGTTATGACGATTCAGTATCCTAACAAGATTGTTGCTCCCTTGTAAGAACTTTCTAGGAAGTTTTTGTGGGATCTCGGAATGAATGCTTTCAGCTTATATTTCTAATCCTCCTCACTTATGCACAAAAACAAAACTATATCACGCAAAACGGCACCAATATTACATAATATTGGGTCAAAAACCTAAGTAAATGAATTAAAAAGAAATACCTCAACATGTCACTTCAAGATCCCGCCAAAAAACCTCTCTAAAATGTCACTTCGACAGTGGGCACTGACTAGGGATGATACGATGGTATCCTTTAAGATACCAGTCATGTATGGATTCATCTGTTCGATCCTTATAAGTGGGAAAGGATTGATTCCTACTCAGTATCGAAGTAAAGGTATTGATACTTACTGAAATGGATACATACGCATAATGTTAATTTTTCCTAAGAATTAAAAACAAGTAAAATCAACAATGCTTTTCTTAAATTTTATGTTTATATGCAATTTTTTAAAAAAGCTTATATTATCCATGCAACCCAAAAAATAACTTTCCTGGTTAATGATTTCTAGAAGCCGTGAGTGTCCATTCAGGCTATTCTGATCCACTGGAGGTAGAAGTAGAAATATCTTACTTTATAAGCTTTACCATTTTTGCATGACCCGTTCACATGCATTTTAAAACATGGATCTAATAACTGGGTTCCCAAAGCTTCGTATGTGTTGTATTCTAGGAGACTAAATCTTTTTTTACACTCTGCCAACAGTGTGGTTTGGAGAAATGTAACAAATCCAATTATGAAAGAAAATTTATTTAACTGTGTTGAGAGGTAATATCTATCATGACATTATTTTCGCCTAATGATTCTCTAGTAACAAAATCGAATGATTTTAAGAAAACGACCAATTGCGTCTATAGTCAATTGTTGTTTTTGGTTTGTACTATACGTACAATCAGGCAAAATGCCGTCAATTTGTCGAGCAACTATAAAAATAATAATAATATCCAGGTAAATCGGTTAAGTGGCTGTCGAGTGTGAGCACAATAACAGACATGTAAACGTATGTCATCTTTTATAATCACATGATAATGATAATATTTATGCAACATTATTTGATTAATCTAACGTCATGATTAGAAATTAATTTGTAAAACTACTTTAAATAATTATACAAATAAAGCTAATTTCGAGGATAGTATTTATCATCCAGCGGTGTGTAATTTATATATTCTAATTATTTTTGTATAAAGTACAAAGGTGCCAATGATTTAAAAAACATTTGCGCCTATTTCTATAGCATTGGAAAGTGATTTTATATCTTGACATTACGTCACATACTGTACTATAAAATTGATACTTAAATTCCTTATAAAACTAAAAATAACTTCTAATCATACACGTGTGCATTTCCCATGCGTAATGATAATAAAATAGAAATGAATGTATGTGCATAATAGAAAAAGAATTATTCAAGAATCGAAAATCATACATACACTCAAAAATTATACAGAAATTGCAATCTGGTATGAACGAGTACTCAACGAGTACTCGGAATCAGTTAACTCGAGATCACCATTTTCGTTTAAAAAAAAAAGTAGGTATTGAGTATGTCTAATACTTGTACTTACTCGTATCGATTCATCCCTACCCTAACAGTCTTAACCATAGACACTGAGAAGTGACACTGACACTGAATGACATTTCTAATCTCTGTTTACATTGGTATTTGAATTTTGATCGCGAATTCAGATTCATATTACTTTATGTATGTGTTATTATTTACACCTATTTTCAAACAATTTCAAGATAAAATTGTTTAAAATGTCACTTAATAATCAATAAAATTACTACATATATTCATTTCTTATTTAGAGCTAGTGCCAGTCGGCGAAGCAGCATCATGTTCAGTAAGAGTAGAAGGTTCAGCTGGTGGAGAACTTACTGTGACTGTCCGCGGACCGCGGGGTGAAGTCCCCGTTCGACTTACTGGAGACGCAGTCTCTGGCCTCGTAGCCAGCTTTACACCCAAGAATGTAGGACCTCATACGCTCACTGCACATTACAATAATCAACCTGTTCCAGTATGTATATTCTTACTTGTATTTCTTTATTACATGACAAATAAAGGTTATGAAAACAAGCCTATTTAAAAATATATATTTTTTTAATTTAGGATAAAATCTAGTTACGTATTTGTATTGTATAATTTTTATTATCTTTAATAGTTAATTATGTAAATTAATATCATATAAATATTAAAACCATATTGAATACATAATATATGAGTTATCTAAAATCAAAAGCAGCAAAGTAGGTCTTACCGATCATGTGGTAATTCAAGAAAAAGTTATATATATTTCAATTGTAAGCATTTAGCTTAAGCTTTTGGTGAAGCTAAGAGTAAAATATTCACTCTAGATACATTTGAAATGTATTCGTTTTTTTTTAATTACCAAACTATCAGTCAGACCTACTTTGCCACATTTGATTCTAAATGACTCATATTATATAATTTATTATGATTGTTGAAATTGTTTATTATATTATAAATTATTATTAAAACTATAGAAATATTTTTGAAATGTATTAGTTTGTTTTGCATTATTTAATGAACAAATTTTTTAGGGTACACCATTTGTTTGCAAAGCATATGATGGAACATTAGTAAGTGTGAATGGTGGCACATTAGCCAGAGTAGGAGTTCCGGTGCAGTTAGCAGTAGATGCTGCCCTGGCTGGTGAAGGGAATCTGGAAATCACAGTTGCTGCAAGAGGCTTAAACATTCCAACTCAAGTGCATCCACAAGTAAGAATTTGTGTACAATTTATTTGTATGCACAAAGAATT
Source organism: Saturnia japonica (assembly GCA_033032175.1). Taxonomy (NCBI): domain Eukaryota; kingdom Metazoa; phylum Arthropoda; class Insecta; order Lepidoptera; family Saturniidae; genus Saturnia; species Saturnia japonica. Next base: position 10,775,128 of record CM065307.1, read on the forward strand.
AAATTCTTCTTGCAAAATGTCAATTACAACTAGATTTGTTAATATATGAAAATATTTTTTATTTAAATATTTGATTATGTATCTCTTCTGATGCATGATTAAAATATTTGAAGAATCTGAAGAAAAAGATTCCTTCCTTATAAATTATTTGTAGATAAGTTCTGTAGTTTTTGTATACTTTTTGGAAAAAATTATACTACTATATAGTTTAGAATCACAAGTACATTTCATTACACTATGATTATATGTTCAAAACAATGATTCTTAGAGATAATTTTATTTAAAAAATCACATTTCCATGCATTCCCATCAGAATCTGGTAGGTCTGGTTGGTGCCCTTTCTTTAGACAATCTGGTTGCTAGTTATGACTAAAACCACTATAAACAATTGAACTGGAATAACTTGTTAGAGTAAAAAGCCAAAAAATGTTTTATTGAGGATTACAAATATTCTTTCTTTACAGGGAAATGCTCGCTTCACTGTATCATTCACACCTACAGAAGCTTGTGAACATATTGTTAATGTTTCATTCAATAAGGTAACATTGTTTATTTATAATATTTGTGCTGTAAATAATATTATAAGTATTTAAAATAAAATAAAATTAAGTGATTCACACTCATTCAATATATATTTTTATCTACCTGATAAATAAAACAATTTCTCTATGACCAAAGCAAAACCAAACTTGTCAACAAAACTTTTTTTGTTACTTGCATTGGACCACAATCTGATGAGGAGTGAAAATCAGTTCCATGCTAATCCTAGCATAAGGAATGGGGTTATATTATCAACATACATAATTGATATTAGCTATGTTAAGAGGTTCCTTTGGTATATATTTGCTAGTTTGATAGACTCATTTAAACAAGCTAAACTATTAAATAGGAAAAATAATCCTGTATGCAACAAAAACACTTCATTAGAAAATATATTTTTTTATTTTTGCTTTTTATTTGATTAACAGACATTATAATCAAATCCATCAAGCCATTTAGGTTACAGAACATGCCAAGAAATAGACACACATACGCTCGAAAAACATAACCCTCATTTGATGCAGTCAGGGGAAAAAAGAAACTTTTACCGAAACATAGACTGAAAGGACCTATATACATAAATGTAAAGACGCATTACTCATTCTAATACAGTTTTAAATGGTTACATTATTTAGATGCGTGTTCCCGGCTGCCCACTTGTTATTGATGTGGCAGAAGGTAGCGGCAGTGCGGCTAAAGTTACGGTTCCAGGGCCGGCGCCATTACATCAGCCGGCAGCTCTCACACTTCATCATCCAACTGCTACTCTTGATCAAATCGAAGTTAACGTTGAGGGTAAATATTATAAACTATCTATAGACAAAGCTTGAATAAGACTAAAAGACGCATCTTCCTGTAGACTTTATGTCAAAGCATTAAAGCCAATTTTCAAAAAAGGATATTTATCTAATTCTCCCTCTACATCAGTGATATATTTGATGGTGGAAAGGCAAATTGATTAACATATAAAGTTTGTTAGATGCACATTGGTCAATTACACTTTATACATTATCTATATATTCTTTGAATACTTTATATGTTAATGTTTGAAATAAATCTCAACTGGTGCAAGTGATTATGTTCCCGATAATGGTAACCCAGTAGGGTAATGCTGCACCGCTAACTGCACATTGATAAGTGTTCTGCAAAAGATTTTCAACTTGAGTAGGTAGCTAGAAGAAATAGTTATGAGAAAACTATACTACCATGCTATGGTTGCATTATTATGATGTTTTCCTTCACTGAAAGCTTAAGCTCATAGGTTTACACTAACATTGATAAACTCTTAGACTGAACAGTTACCACTGGGACATCATCTTTTCTAAATTGTTTATATTATACATTCAGCTATGGTCGAAAAATGGTCTGCGTTTTTCTGTGCACATGAAACTATCAATAGGACTTACTATAGTTTTGGTAAAATTTTACAGTAATGTGTAACAAACAGCATTTGAACAAAAATTAATTAACATAATTTAAACTGATTAATTATTACATTTAAAAAAGATGTTTTATTAACACAATACATACTATAATTATAATAGAGGCCCAAATGTATGAACTCATAAGATTCATTTTCTATTTTTAAACTAAATGATTTAAATCTACCAGTATTTTATAAATTAAAAGAGAAATCATTCAAATAAAATAGTTTTAACAAATTGTTGCAATTTATCAGGTATCTAATAGACTTTATAATATTTACAGTGAATCATAATTTGCATGTTTTATGTAATTACTAAACATATATAAAATCCTTGGAACTAATCTATAGGCTTAGGACTGAGCTCAAGCCTCACTTTTTTTTTTGCTTTAGTTATAAATAAATTGTCTGGTTCTTTTGCAGGGTGGTATAAATGAAAAAAAAAATCTATTTAATTTGGGATAGTAAAAAAATCAAAGATGATATTATACTAACCAATGTAGATCACTTACCGAGGATAATAGGAGGGATTTTTAAGTCATTTCACTTTCGCTTTGCTGACTAACAAACCATCCTAACTTGCAATAATATACTTTTATTACTAATATAAATAACTTATTTTCATATCTCTTAATTAGGTTACTATAAAAATAGTTACAAATACGTTAGTGACAGTTAAATAATATAATTTCTTGTAATTTGCTATTATTAATTTGTAATTTTAAAAAATTAAAGAGATCAAATAACATGATGTAACATTCATCGACCACTGATTAAAAATAGCTCATTCGCTTCGCCCTAACTTCTAACACTCTTAAGAAGTAGGGAAAAATAGAGTGGGGTTGATTGGGCGAGGCGGTGAGCTGAGAAAAACGGGGGCGCAGGTCCAAACGGCGCGTCGGTACCGGCAGCAGTGTCACCCGCGGGTCCAGCTGTCTTCCGAGCCGAGTTCGTTCCCCGGGCGGTCGGCGAACACAGACTTAATGTGCTGGTCGACTCTGTGCCTATACCTGCTAGCCCGTTTCATTTAAAAGTAAGCATTTTTATTTACATTTTTCTGTGACTCAGCTTTGTAGTATTTCGCGTTGAAACAACACTAGCAAAACATACGCTAACTTGAAAAAGTCGATTTTATACCAGGGGCACTTAATGTTATATATATTGGCCGATGCAAAAAAGACATTCGTAAATATCATGAATTTATAGCTTAATTATGTATTGTAACCACAATATGGTCTTTTTGTCCAAATTTTAAGTTAGCATAGTGTTTTTTGCTGATGTCGAAAACATAATTTCTTTTTATTTGCTAAGGAAAACGTTACTTTTATCTCGTTTTATATGTAGTAGCTATAAGTAATACAAAAATCCCTCCCTCCATAAAAAAGACAATTTTGGTTTGTCGACATATCAATATTTTCACAAAGTTTAAAAAAAAAAAATGCTAACCATTACATGAATTAAATTCAAACCTATTGTTACACCATAATGATAATTGTGATAGACAGTTACTGATTTTGTCCCTAAGTCTGCAACAAAAACTCTCATGAGCATTCTTTTAGGAGTAGGCTGGAATTTTCCAGAACAATGAGGGTAGGCGTGTTCATGTAATGTTAATTAACCAAACACCAATTCTAATAATACACTTCATATCGCGTGAAATACTTTGCATCTTAAATGTTTTTGAACATGTATCACCGTTCGTAATATTTTTGTTTACAGGTTTATGACGTAACAGCCATAAGAGTAAAAGATGTCGCGCACGGTACAGTCGGAAAATCAGTCACATTCTTAGGTAACTTAAGTGTGCATACATACACATATTAATTTATAAATACTTACTAAAAAGATTATAAATATTTAATGTTTCTTTAGTAAAATATAATTTATATTTTACATAATATTGAAGTTAAATGATGTTTTTTTTTTTTAAATAAAGTGGAAACTATGGCGGCTGGACCGGGCAATTTGGAAGTAACTGTGAACGGTGGTCGCGTACCAACTGCAGCAGCGGCCCAAGGTGCACATACGTATGCTATAAGCTTCACACCGAGAGATCCAAGACCACATACTGTTGAACTGCGTTTCAATGGTGACCATGTACCCGGTAAGTTATATTTATTATTTTACTGTACTAAGTTCGTAATTGGTAAATGAAACTACTCGCGCGCTACCTATTGCAAACTGGTTGTACTAAATACAGAAACTACGCGGGTGCGCGCACAAAAACTAACCAAAGTTTATATCGCAATCAGGTGAATGGTTTAGAACACATACGGGAGAAACAAACGCAGAAACATTTATTTTTATATTACAAATATAGTTTGTTAATTTCAGTTATATTTGCTAACAGTCAATACAATCTTTGCCTGATCAAAACTTTGTTTATCTGGGATTTTATATTGAACTAACTGTTGTTTTGCAGGTAGTCCATTCGTGTGCCACGTGTCTGCACCTGCGCGGGTGATAGGCGCCGGTTCAGGCGAGTCCCCAGACAAAGTGTCTGTAGGAGATGCGTACACATTCAGTGTGGACTCCCCGACTTCACCTCACGTAGAAGTTTTGGGACCTGCGCGACGACCTGTATCAGTGCAAGTTAGTAAAATTCCTTGCACTAAGATTGAATTTTTTTACAGTAAAGACCTTAATACATGCCCTTCAAGCTCGACTTCGTACTATAATCTCTAATCTTCAAATATTGATTTAACTTTGTGTCAACTGAAAATGTATGTTTCTTGTTACTTTATTATTTCTAATCCACTTTACCTGTGCACAATATCCGAATTATATAAATATCACATAAATTGCCAGCATATAGGGTCAAACAACGTAAGTTTATGAATATAAATACAAACCACTACAAGACAGATTGAGATTTCGCCAAAAACCCATACCAAAATATGGATAGGTACCTAAATAGTATGAATAATTAAAATTATATATTAATTATACATAAGTAAAGTATTCAACTTTTCTTAGGTTTCCGCTGAAGAAACAGTTGGAGAGAATGAAGCTAGCAAGAGATATACCATATCATTTGTTCCTGTTGATGTTGGTGATCACAGTATCGAGGTACGCAACCTTACAACCTACTTACATTGCTACCTTAAACAATCGTTTCATAGTATACTTATTTCTTGTCTTTAATAAATTATATGATACTAAATGTATTGTATGAATATTGTTTATTGTAAAATCCTTTAAGACTGAAAAAAATACAAGTGAAATATTTATTTAGGGGATTTATCTTATACAATGTAATAACGACAATAGTGAGAATAAGGCGAGGCCAAAAACGGAATACACTAATGTACGTATTATTTTCTTGATTTTCTTTATCATACGAGTTGCGTCCAGGTACAGTACACGCAAACACAATTAATTAAACACGTACGTCTAGAGAACATTAAATTACAGTTTAGAACATTACATTTCGACAAAATAAACTGATTTACGTAGGGCGATAGCACATACGAAATTGGTCTCATATACCTATCTCGTTTACTAGCGAATGTTCTGCTCTTTCTCTTTCGAATTGACGATCTATAATGAAAAATCTGAATCTGAAAATCTACAATCTATGGTAATAATAACTCTCTTTTTTTTTTGTCAGGTACGCGCGGGCGCTATGGGTGGACACGTGGAAGGAAGCCCGTTTTTAGTAAAAGCGTACAGCGCTGCGCGAGTGAACGTCACTGATATTTCACCAGGCGTTGTTGGCAGACCTGTTTCATTTACTATAAATGCATCGCATGCCGGTAATATATTAATATTAAATAAAAATTGCGTACTTCACTTGTTACACTATGTTAATATTGTTTGAAATTTTCAGGTGCTGGTAATTTGGAAATTATTGTAGCTGTGAATGGAAGAAATGTTCCAAATTATGTACAAAGTGAAGGAAATGCCAGATTCAAAGTAAGTTTATTTTTGTTTTATTATTATATCAAAATATTCATGAACTTATCGGGTTTTATTTTTAAAATATTGTATTCTCCAAATGGGTTCCTTCTATTCGTACACACTCTTCAAATTGAGTGCGCAAACCCACAAACACTTTCGTGTAAAGTTGCTGAGAAATGTTGTCGATTTCGCGTTGTATATTTTCTGACCTTGGAGGACAGAGTATGTTCCCAAACGTCGTTATCACTTTTTGGGGAAAAATGTGCTTGTATCGTGTTCATGGATTTCCTTATCAGTAAGGGCTGTGATTGCATCCTGTTGCAATCAGGTGCTTCTGTTAAAGTTAAAGTTACTATAATAGGATTAAAAAGGTGTCTGTATAGTTCAGAATTGTAAGTTACTGCTAGATCATTTCAATTAAAAAAAAAATGCAGGCGAATTATTGGTTAGGGAATATAGTGCACCCGTCTCCATCAGACTACGTAGCTGTTTTTGATGTATTCTTTTGGGTTTGTCGCAGCCCAATGTCTGCAGTTTTGCTTATTTATATACCCTTCTAAATGAAATATACCTCATCGCTGAAGATAATGTTAAGTTTCTCTGAAAACAATAATTTTCGATCAATTCATGGACTATTTTATTTTGTATCAATGGAAATGCATGTTTTTCTTTATAATTATGTCAACGGTAGACTTAGAGGTACCCAAAACAACCGAGTGCTTCCGTACAGAACGCCAGCGATCTGCACATTTTATTCCGTCATAACAGGAGGCATGAGACAACGGAATGAGTTGGTTAATGGCACAACCCATTTCACGAAACTCCTTTATCCAGTTTTTTAACAGGTCAGCACTCGGAGCATCCCTTAATTGCGAATATTTTATAGAAAACAATAAATACCGAAGGGCTGCAGCTTAGGAATCACCACTCTTGACAATAGCTTCAATCGCAAAGCCCTTTGCGCTCCACTTCAATGATATCTTGACTAGCGTCGATCGCCGCCTCTCCCTTCTCCCTCGCGTTAACCGTTGTTGTGTAATTCAAATTTCGAACTTTCTCACTGGATACCCTGTTCAACAAATTTTTTTTATAGGTGAACTTCAAGCCTGTTGAACCAGCTCCACACATACTATCTGTGCGGTTCAACGGGCACGCAGTTCCGGGCTCGCCGTTCACGTGCGCGGTGTCCGCACCCGCAGCGGCGGCGGACGCGCGCGCTTCCGGACCCGGACTTACTTCAGCACCTCGGGGAGAATCTACCGAGATACAACTTACTGGTTTCCATAGTAAGTTCATTTAGTCATTTTCAAGTTCTGTAAACATTAATCAAGTATTCATAAAATAAAAAACCGTATAAAGAAGTATTTACGTAAGCATATTAGAAGTTATACTTCTTTGATTAGGCACATTCGTACAATAACATTTTGGAATGAAAACTTTTTTATATAAAAAAATTAACGATCATTAATCAAACTATACATTTGCATAATGTCCAGCATTAGGCACTTGTTTTACCAACTGTTCTGTGATTATAATTGCTAGCGCGCATGGGTGACTTTTGTCACATCGTAACGTGCGCGTACCTCCGTATATATCCGAACAAAGGTGTCGAAATTGTCACAGTGACAAAATTCAGCCGTGCGCGCTAGCACTAACATGGAAAAATAAGCGATAACAATATATTTGTAAAAAAATACTATTGTATTTAATATTTTTGTTAGCCAAGATACGATAAATAAAACTTTTTTGTATACAAAGAAGATTTACCTGAAATTTTCCCTAGAAATCATGCTGTCATTTAAAAAACATTGGATGCGTTTATATTTATATTATGTGATGCATAACATACAGTTTACTATCTTCACCACAATAAAACCAAAGAGGTTTAGTAAGCAACTTCATTGTGTATTATACTATTTGTTACAATGTACGCGTGCATTGTAAAAACTCACTTATCATTTTTTTCATTACTCGCTTTAAGCAGTAATTTCAAAAATTTATGTAGTATGACTGATAAAGACTAATGATGGTAATATATTTCCACTTCACAGTTTCACGTAATCCTCCTTTTAACCACTTTAAAAATGTTCTTTTACAAAGTTAAGTTCACTTCACATAGAATATATGAAATGAATGAAATAATACGTATGATATTCAATATAATGCAATGACACAAATAAAACGTAATGCTGTGCCACAGTTGTTTATATTAAGAACTGTTATTTGTATGCATTGCATTTCAATCAATATATACTAGCTGTGTCTGCGACTTCGCCCCTGTGGAATTTCGTATGCGGTAACGCAACGGCGCGGCGGCAAAGGGGAACGTGCGCGATACTGGACACTGCTACTTTAGTTTATTTTATTTGCTTGAAATCCAAATTAATTTGAAATATAACTAGGTAGTTTAACTTACTTCATTAGTAATGTACCAGTGAAAGTCTCGTCAAAATCGGTCCAACCTTTTCGGAGATTAGACGGAACAGACAGACATACAGACAACATTTATAAAAATTGGTTTTTCGTTTAGAAGTACGTATTATGTATTTGTATGTGTTTATAAATTCATATGTATTTAGTAAAAATCTATTATTTTGACACTTGCCAGTACAGACACTTCGATTTTTTTATTTGTATAGACAGCTTAATGATACATTGTTAGAATGCACATTATTGTTCGACCAATGTTTAATGTTTGTGATCTTTATTCTGATACACTAGTACTGAATTTAATTGTTTTATAATGTATCTACACTCGTGGATGTGCTCAGTGATCTGCAACTTATTTAAATATCACTGTGTGTTACTTTTCATAAATCACCAAGAATAATTACAGTTTTGAATGTCCTAAATATTTTTCTGGATGAATATTTTAATCTGATCTTTTATCAGTTTAACTGGTCACTCGTCACTGTAGTAAGCGCCTTTATGTGATAACTTTCTTTTTTCATAAAGATGATATGAATCATATGATATTATAAAATCGCTTTATAATTCATGCTTAATATACCTTTCACTTTTATTATATTTTGTTTTTTTTTTCTTACTGTTTATTAACTGCCCTTACTTCTCTTACCTTACGCTAAGTAGGGTCAGCATATTTCTCCTGTCTACTCTACTCCATCAGCCGTCTGATATACCTTTTATACACGTATAATTCCTCACACGATGCATCCGTAACTTCTCCGGTCTTATTCTATACCATATACACATTCATAGATAAAGGATGGTAGGTAAATAAGGGTGAATTATTTACAGCGGGCGAGCCGACCGTGTACGTAACGGGTCCAGGCGGCACGAACGTACGTGCACGAGTGGCACTGTCGGGCGAGGGTCGTTACACGGCGACATACACACCGGAAGCGGTCGGTCGGCACAGTGTGCAAGTCACCAGCGCGGGACGACATGTGCCAGGCTCACCCTTCACTTGCAACGTGTATGACGTACGCCGCGTCAGAGTTACCGGACTTGGTCCTGGGGGTGAGTTTTTTTTAAACCGGCCACGTCCAGGGTGGCAACTCAAGACTAGGTTAGTTACGTTGGTGTGGAGCCCTTGAGTCTAGCAGCCGCTCGCGTGATACAGTGACACTGCACTTGCATTCACTAGCAACCAACGGACATCATTACTCTGCATCCCATACTCTTGCCCACCACATAGGCGCATAGGTTCTGTAAGGGACCTTTTTTCTCGTACTAGTCATACAAAAATTTACAGATGACTAAATACATTTACTTATGTTTCTTCCTTAGAATTTTTTTAAATTATAATTATACTAGTTGTATGTGAGGCCCGTGTTAAATTTGTAGCATATCGTATTTCTCACTCCCCTTGTTTATATACTTACAGCTTTCCAGATGATTCGAGGTTTATGCTTACTGCTCCACTTCTTAGACTCGTTGCGTAAAGTTTTATAAAGGCAATTCCTCAATGCAAATGCATAAATTATTTTTCAAATCTGACTTAGTTCCAGACATTGTCGTGTTTAAACAAACAAATAAATTATCTCTTGGGTTTTATAATATTAAATATAGTGTAGAATGTATAGATGATAAGCATTGGTAAATCATTGTTATATAAAAATACATAACATAACATACCATCACGTCGAAGGTTTAGGCAGAGGTGTACTAATGTACACCCACAGTTTGTTTGATTTGTTTTTAGATCCATGGAATAGGGGGCGAGCCTATTGCGTTTAATTGGGTATAAAACCAAACTCCGAGCTGGTACTGAGAATTTCATAGAAAAATCCAATTACATTTTGCTCAAAAAAAAGAAACTAATCAAAATAATGAAAATAAATTCAAAACATACTATCAAAGTAATAGTATAAGTATTTTTTCCAATTGTTCCGAATGGTCTGAATGGAGCAGTGCAATAATCATTTATTTGATTTAGAGATGATTATAAAATTTGAATTGAATGATTACAGAACTTGAAGGCACATTAGAAGGCCTCAGCATGGAGGATGGAGCCGATGAGGAACGGAGTGTAGAAGTTGGCAAACCAGTTACATTCAGCGTAGATGCTGCCGGTGCTGGAGAAGGCACTCTGGAACTTGTTGTATCTACTCCCACTACAACAGTCAAAGCTGAGGTAAGACCAAATTAATCCATTTTTTATTTCTTATAGCTTGCTACCACAATCGCATGTTAGTGAAGATATGGTCGAAGGTGATACGCCAAGCCTAGATATGGGATTCGCTCACAAGTGCAACTGTGGGAACACAGTGAACTCTCCAATATAATATAATTGTTAACTAATTTGCAACTAGAGGGTGGTGGTCAGCCAAGCAAGCATCAATTACTGCCTGATTGTAAATTATTAGTTTCATAAATGGATAGATTTGATGTTATGATTATGATGCTCGGTGAAGAGTTCTTGAGTGACGGTCACGTACCGGAGGACGCAGCGTGGGCAGACTCTCCACAAGGTGGACCGACGACCTGGTAAAAGTTTCGGAAATCCGAATATTTTGGGTATATGGATATTTTCTCCATGTTGTTTGCTAATCGATTATATTTCTCCATCTCTTATAGTTTCATAGTTCCCCCACTGACCCATTTAAATATTACACCCTATTTATTAGATAGTATGCATACTTTCTCAGAGCTAGTATTAACTCTGCATAGATTTCCAAAGTTATGTTACCTTTACGTTACTTGTTTAGTTGTTTTAAAATCTTTTATTTATACAGGTGGTAGCAGTAGCGCGCGGGCTATATGATGTCACGTTCGTGCCTGTATCGCGCGAGCCACACCGTGTTTCTGTAACATTCAACGAGCAAGCCGTGCCCGGTAGTCCGTTTGTCTGTCGAGTCAATGAGCCACATACTTATGTTCAAATCGGTTCGTATTAAATTGACTATTTGCGGGGTTGGGAAAATAATTAGTGTAATATTTTTTTTTATTTATTAATATCTGTATTGCATTCAATAACTATGTGGAAGATTTGAGATCCGCCGGCATGACATGCCAAGGCATGTTTGTTTTGCTGGTTCTCGAATTAAAAAGAATAGGCTTGTCAACAAACAGTGAAATGAAGCGATAAATACTAAATATACAAACAGTATCATAACTATTTTCCAATTTTCTAGACAAATGTTTGAACCCCATTCACCTGGGTTACTGTGATCTGTGAATATTGTGATTAAGGTCAAGGTCTAATGACGTATCTACGTATATGTGTGTGTGAACTCTGTTCTTGTATAAAAAATACATTATTTCATCAAAATACACAACATTTTCATTATCCGCGAGTGATAACAATTAGATGCCAATTTGTTGTGTTACTTTATCAATGTCTTGTCTGAAAATATTTAACATGTCAAAATTAACTCTAAGATATTTAATATACATTTGTTTTGCAATTTATTTATGTCTTATGATTGTTATATCACATTTTTAATAAACACTATGTAACACGATACTTTAGGAAATATAATATTTTCATACTATAAATACATAAGTACTAATTTTTAGTCATAATAACGAAGTAAACCTACCTTTTTAAAAACCATTAATTAATTACAGGAGGCGTCGCAACCGTAGAGATAGATGAAAATCTAACCGAAGTCGACGTGATATCGCCCACTGGAGCTCTGGTTTCTGATGTTAATTTGGAAGATACTGGCTTATTAACGTTCCCTGCGAATCGCGTCGGTCGATACATTGTTCGCAGCTCCAAAGGCCCAGTCGCCGAGGTAGAAGCGGTCGACGCCTCAGCTGTTAAAGTGTTGTCTATCGGTGATGCTGTTGCACATCGACCAGCTATTCTTACAGGTACTTAGCTATTTGTGTGTCACGTAACTTTTATAATTCTTTACAGAACCATTTTAACAGATGGCGTGGCATTCCTATTGAAAAAGATTTTACTAAATTCATTTTAATTTAAAGTAGGTACTTGTTACTTTAAGGGTGGTTTGAACCAAATCTTTAAATCAGATTTAAGATTGACAGTTGCATACATTTTGACATAACTAAAATGAATTTAAGCTAAAACTAAATTTCAAATTTTTTTTTGGTGCTATTCGCCGTAAGTATAGTGATCAGTAATTGTAGTTTTCTTCATTTTAAATATTAAGAGCCGTCTACATCCAAGAGTTAAAATTATTGGTTGCAAAGTAATTTCATAACTGAATTCTACTAAAATCAACCTTGCACATACTTTCAACCTTAGTTTTATTTATTGAATTGAATGATTACATCACGTAACCATAATGTTGCGATTTTGTCGCATTTTTATTTATTGAAATAAAATAAGTATTATTTCACTGGTGTTATTTTCAACAAGTAAAGTGTTCAAATCGATTTGTCAATAGTTTTACACTCTCGGATTTTAAAGAAAATGCATTTTTTTAGGAAGTTTAACGGTGATTTGACTGAACGTTTTGTGTGAACTAGTTAGTACGAGCAATGCGGGTGTCGGCCGTCTGTCGGGACGAGTTAGTTGCGGTGGGGCTGTGGTACCGCATTCGGTGCGACGTCGCGGCGGGGGTCGTCAGGAGCTAGTCTGGCACCCAGCTCGTGCGGCACCGCATAGACTCACGCTGCTGTGGAGCGGAACTCCTGTCTCTAGAGATCCACTTCTCGTCGACGTGCACCCTCCGCATCATGGGCAAGAGGTATCTCCATGGAGTCCAAACGTCATAATTTTTATCGGTATCTAATATCTTTAAAGCAGGGTTTGTTACGGATATGAGATTTCGAATCTGAGTATGAATATCTTAAGCATCTTATTCAGATTTATTTTAGGTGTATCGTTTCAATAGTTCAATGGTTATGGATGTCACATTTTTGAAAGAATTATATTTAGAAGTAAAATAGGCGTTATTTGAACATCTGTTGGTGAACAATATTATAACTTTATTTTAGATAATTAATCTCTATCCCTTATCCCTATCCACTCCATCCCTATCCGAAATTATTTGAAACATATGGTTCCATATGGATTTTTTAAATTTATTTCGGATATCCGATAGTTTCGGTTACAGTTACGGAGTTCCATAATACTGCTTTGAAGCTTGGAAACCATCATCATCAATCATTTACTATGAGCTTACTATATTACTCGAATGTCGCGTAAACTGGCAACAGTTCAAGGTTTAACTCTGGAAGTATTACTAATTTCTGTCGCAAAGAAGCAGAGCTCGCGCTACCGTTTTTCAGTTGAAATGATGTAGTTCCCACCGGAACATAGGCAGTTTCCACTCAGACCTTAGAAATAGCAACCTATTGTCACTAGTCTTAGGACAGCGGTCCTTTTGAAGTTGCTTATACATAGCTATACACTGCAGTGACAACTTAACCTGCTAGCTACTTTATACTACAAAAAGAAATAATCCCACGCTTTTAAAAGTTTTTTCACCATTTATACTTAAGAACCAATCTTCTTTCAAGTGTACATAGCATTATAATATCGACCGTGACAGGCGAAATGGTTAGGCCCATTTAAATGGAGAGAGTTTATCGTACTTTACAGGGCGAGAAATCTTACGTTATTATCGCCATAAGATTATCGTATCATGATGTTTACATAGAGGCAATAAATAATTGTCGCCTACGATTATTTCATACGAGATTCGCAAGTTAACATATCGCTTACTGCAACTGTTTACACAACTAAATAAATAGTAAGAGAATTCTTGATTATGAGTTCTCGACTTTAATAAACACTATCTCTCCTATGGCATGTTTTCAATGCTTCTCACCCGCACCAGAAAAATCTTTTTTATGTCTTTTTGATAATCGTATATTCGAGTCAAGAAACTCTCTTATCTAAATGGACCTAAATTGACTAACAGGTAAAGTTTGTCAAATCCACGTCAGTTAATTATCTATCCACTTTCCATATAATTTGTTATTAGCTTTCAATACATCGTTACGATCACTAGATTTGTTTTTTTTTTTTTTTTTCAATAGGTAGCCGCATCAGGTTTGGGTTTGTATCAAGCACAAGTGAACAAGTTGGCTTCATTCAGTATAGATACACTGGGTCGACCGGCACGAGAGTTCGATGTGGTCGTTTCGGGCCCAGGTTCCAGGGCCCTTCCCGTCAGGTGCTACCAAACTAAATCGGGGCTATTGCAAGCCGAATTTACTATCACTGAAGTCGGACAAAGCACAATAGGTCAGTATGAAACTGCATATTGAAACTGAATTAGTATTTTTTTTATGCCGAAAATACGAGGAAATGCGGTCTGCAAAACATTTGAAGAATACGATATAACAGAAATCTATTGTTGTCGTACTATGTCCGAAAGACAGAGTATAGATAGATTAGAGCAAGAGAAAGCTAACTATAGTTCGAAATCATTATACCTATGTAAAATAGACAAAATCGTAATTTCGTACTCTCCCGTGTCCTTCATAATTGGACCGATTTTAATATTGTTTTCAAGTATGATACATATGCCTATATATTTTTCTTTTTTTATATTATATTTTGAACTTGTTTTCTGGATTTCTTGATACTTTTGGTAGATTAGGTTAGGTAGATTAATTTTAGTAGAATAATTACTTTATGGAAAACATCAAAACATAATATGAACACCTCAGTGGTAGATATAGATTGTATGATATACATAATTTGTATGAAATATTTAATATTTGCTCTAGTATCACCATGCAGGGATAAAATGGTAACGTTTATATAGACTAAATAAAGCCCACATTTCTTACTAATGTTTGAATGTGTCTATAATGAAACACATGTCTGGAATAATAAAAAAATGAAACCTCATAAGGCAAACAATTTGCTTACTAGTATTAATTTATATTTATTGAACGGAATGGAAGTAATTATAATATTAAAAGGGTATTATTTGCTTGCAGAGGTACTACACCTATTGAAACCCGTATCTGGAAGTCCTTTTACATGTGAATCTTTTGATCCCAATAGAGTGATTATATCTGGTTTACCAACGGGAAATGTTGTTGCGCAAACACCGATCAACTTCACAGGTAACATTCCATTAATTTTTTTAAGAAGTAGTTTAGTCGATTTTATATAATTTGAATGTGAAAAGGCGTAGGTAGTATGACAATGATTTTTTAAATGAACTATGGTAAAAATAAAGCAGTTTCCATCTCATTCTAGCTGTTTATTTATAACTAACATAAACACAAACTTTAAAAAAATCTTATGCAGTATATTACTGATGTCTTTATTATAATATACTATCTGTTTCCCGCGTCTCCTTCACATAAAAATGCTTTTGTTGTTCCACGCGAACTATTTCTTCGTGTCTTAACTGTATTAAAAGCAGGCCGTCATTTATTTTCTTAAATTGATATGTTTCTTTATTACTGCTTAGCCCCAACTAAAAAGCGCAATGATATGTAGCCTAATACATTCCTTGAGTTCTGTCCCAAAACTGTGAAATGCATTCACTTCTATTATGCTAGGGAGGTCGTCTATGGCGACATTT
This sequence comes from Saturnia japonica, assembly GCA_033032175.1. Lineage (NCBI taxonomy): Eukaryota > Metazoa > Arthropoda > Insecta > Lepidoptera > Saturniidae > Saturnia > Saturnia japonica. The sequence goes on from CM065307.1 coordinate 10,790,920, forward strand.
GTATCGATTCAGATGCGGTATAATCGTAAAAAGACAGCGATACAGTCACGATGTTGTCGTTGGGCATATACCTTCATTCATGTAACCACAATTCTGCATCACTACCACCACGATGCAGAAGCAATGCTGAGTCGATATTGTTATTGTATCGCTACTGAATCGGTTCAAAAAGTCACCGAAGGCGACATCACTTCAAAGTACTATTTCAGTAATCTACTACGTGTAAAGCTTTAACTCAATTAATAAACGATGCCCGAACGAATAAAACACGAACACATAAACATTAATTTGCAGATACTGAAGTCTGTAACTTAAAATTAAAAACATGTTTCTGTTAATATTTTTAGTTGTGACTAAAGACGCGGGAGTGGGTGAGTTGGAAGTAGTATGTGAAGCAAGCGGTGAGAGACGAGTCCGACTTCCAGTCGACATAAGGGAGGATGGACACACGTACAGAGTCCGACTGAGGCCGACGGTGCCAGCCCACTATCGCATCTACATCACATATGGAGGTACTGTAATTCCCAGAATTATATAGCTTAGAAGTGTACCTATTCTCTTTACTTGCTTTAAAATAGCGGAAAAATTCAATCTATAGCAAGATTCTTCTTCTTTTTATTTAATAGTAAATGTTCATCCACAATAATTCTGCCAACGTCAAGTGAATAATGTAGTTATTATTGGCAAAGATGATGGCTCCCTTGTTACAATTGTCCAGAGAGTTATTATTTATAATCCACTTCACTTGAGTACAATTACCAAACTGTATGACGTAAAATGATACAATGTTGGACTAAATAGCATAAGTTTATGAATTAAATTATAAACCATCACATGACAGATAATGGCCCTGCCAAAAGCTCCTTATAATTCCTTGTTTCATTCCATATAGTAAAATAACATATAATGTGTAATAATATAATAAACACAATGAATGTTACCGAAGCTGTAAAAATTTTCATAGACAATGGAAGCGTTCCTTTTTAGATTTTTTTTTTTTTAATTACTTTGCCATACATTTTTCCCCAAGTAATGTAATGATAATACATTTCGGCCGCTGAGAGAATGTGTTTCTGCCCTCTGCCTGTATATTCCTGATAAAAAATGACAGCCTCAGGTAACGTCATAGGCCGCTATTTTGTGATGTTAAAAAAGTCGTCTTTTATGACGGACGTCAGGAACGCAGAATGCGTCTGCGTCCGAACTGTAGTTAATTGTCGAGTATGTTAAATAATACTAAATATATCAATTACTTATTAAATAAAATCCCGAAATTCAATATTAAAATCAAGCTTGACATTATTGTTGTCAATTTACTCTACGGGATTTAAAACGAAGTAGGTATTATTAGAATGTGAAATAGGACAATTTTTTATTTTATTGAGTGCATGAACACAGGTGCCCCGGTGTCAGGGAGTCCTATATCTCTGGGTATTCTGAGTGGTCGCAGCAGTAGCGCGGCGCGATGCGCAGGGTACCGGACTCGCACACGCACACGTTGGCAAGGAGGCGGCCTTCACGATACACTGCGTTGAAGATGCACCGCCTACTGTGCAGGTGACAACACTGTTATCGGTAATTAAATTACCGTACCCATTTTTAAATACTCTTAACCAACAGATGAGGCCTATTAATTAAAATCCGGGAGTTGACATCTTTTGGAAAACTGTTTTAAACATTTTATATGTTGAAAATAATACCTTATGAACAAAAAATATTACATCCTAAAAAGCGATTCAAAAATGTTTATTATTTAGATAAGATACGCCACAAAAAACGCGTCATTATGGTCCCGTAACGTTATCATTAATTGTATATGTCAAAGGTGACAAATAACAAGAAATGTAACAAGTGAACTAACAAATATGAAATCCCACCGAACTCGCGCAAGAGTCGAAACGTTCATATTGTGAATTGTGACGTCACGTTTTCTAATTTGCCTTTTAAATCACGTGACTCACAGACGAAAAATATGTATTTTCCAAATAGAAAATTAAATAAACAAACAATTACTTTTTCCAGATTTGTATTATTTTAGGCTTTTTATCTATAGACCAATTTAAACAAACAGTCAACTCGCGGATTGATAAAAATTTTTTTTTTTTTTTTGCGAAGGTTGAAAGGCTATCGAACGACAAAGAAGACAGCACGGATTCTGGTTTACTGGAGTGCATGGTTGTAGCCGGTGCGCCACGGGAGTGGCTCTGCGCGTACATACCACTTGTCGTAGGGCTGTACGAAGTTAGAATATTCACATCCACCGGACCTTTGCCCGGAAGCCCGTTTTCAGTAAAAGTAAGTATCGACGTGTCGTATGATGTTTCTTGTTGAAGTACGTGCTCTTATTTTATTCCATTACTATAGTCCGAAAAATTCGTGCGCGACCCTTCTATGTGGCGATAGATGTTGGTGGGAGCGAGATACTACAGACCAGGGGTATTATAGTTACATATAACATCCCTACTACAAACGAAAACGTAGGTGGGGATTTGTAGCTGGGAAAGGAAACGCTTGCAATTGTGTGTAGTGGGCGCGCAGTCACATTATACTAAAGTTATTAGTATTACGTATTCATAACAAACGGCCGAAACGATGTACTTCGAAATCTCGATGAACTTCGGTGCATTATAATCGCGAGTGCGTCTCAGTCACATAATTTTTAACTAATGACGAAATATTGCATTACCTACATTCTAGAATTTAAAATCGTTTTTTATTTATTAAACTAAGCAAAAAATTATATTTATATTTTTATTTAAATACATAATGAAATTTCCCTTCTTACTAATAATCACTTTTGAAACGAAATAAAACCAAATTAGAAATAATTTAAATTAAAACATACGAAAATTTGCAGTAATATATTTTGGTGAAAAGATAAAGTAACTCAAGAAACACAGTCAGAGGGCAGCCCTAGTGCGTGTTTATTTACCGAGCGGTTGTAAATAATTATTTCAAGAACACTATTGTTTAACTTTTGTGTACAGTGTATGTGTAGTGACGTCATTACGTGCTACCTTGTCCCCAAACACAAATCGGGCGGTCGTGCACGAACTTTTCGGACTACACCAAAAACTATAATTAGGGCCAAGATTAATCCCGCACAATGTCTTATCAAAAAAATCCACATATTCAATACTTCAAGTTAGGTTTCTTATTATAGGATTATATTATGTTGTGTATCAGGTTATAGATACTTCTGCGATCGTACCTGTTGGTGGATGGGGCACAGACAATGCGGGTCGGGTACGTGCTCCATCTAAGTTGGTGTTGGACACAAGCAACGCCGGACCAGGCACGCTTGAATGCTTGCTAGCTGGCCGGCATCAACGTGAGTTTACCTTTATTTATTACTGTTCAATAATAATAATAGTTTATATAAAAATTGTATGAAAACACTTTCCAGTGTGGGGATTTTGTATTTCAATTATTGGCAACTTTCTTTTTCAACCTCCAAACTATGCGCCATTTCTATGTGAAACAAAATTAAAAAGATAAACAGAGTACAGACCAAATAAAACATTAAAAGTATTTTTTTATTCTATAATTATTTTTCTATGGTTTACATAATAAAATAATTTTATTGAACCTGTTTGATTTCAAATGTACACGTATTTGCAGTATTTTTAAATTACCAAAAGCTCGAGTTAATGTACTTATGTAATTAGATTAAGAGTTTGAAATAACGGTCAGTTACATTTACGTATGGTGTCGGATCGGACCAACGCTTTATTTATTAAATTCTTTTTGACGTTCGCCGTTTGGAATACAGAGAACTATTTTAATAAGAAATTAAGTACACAACCCGGGACACACTTTAAACTTGAATTACACTTTTTTGGCAATAAACAGCAGTTAATAATTTAGTATTAAATTATAATATCGTAAGATTTTTTTTCAATAAACTTTTTTCTCGCTCTATCTATCTCATTCTTTCCCAAGGTTAAAAAGAGAAGGGGGTAAAGTGTAGTTGCGCCTCTATTGTGTATAGTTAAGCACAAAATTATTCAGATTTGTTATTCTTTTTTGTTATTTCGACGGCAAGCTCTCAAATGAAGAAATTATAAAACGAATTAATATATAACTATCATTACTACGTCTACAGTAATTCGAATTTATCATTGCCACCTTCATTAGAATCTGTGGAAATTATTCGAAGTTATGTTGTTTAGTCACATTAACCTATATAATCAATAAAATTGAAATGTCTGTTTATAATGTCAAAATATAGTATATGCTCTTTACTAACTGCAAATGAAAGAATATTATACGGTATTCATAACAAATAACATTTTTTTATTTATTTTGTATGTCTGTTTGTTCCGGGTAATCTTCAAAACGGTTGAATTGATTTTGACGGGACTTTCACTGGCAGATAGCCGATTTTATAAGGAGTAACTTAGGCTTTAGAACAAGAAATAGAAGTAACGCGCACAAAAATTAAAAGCATCATTATCTTTAAAATAACCGGCTGGCGACCTTAGTGGGTGGAAGCGGGGTCACCACAATACCGACATTTTGTTAGTCCACGCAAATCCAGCCACGGGCGCTCCTAGTGCTAAATAAATTCGTATTCTTAATATGAGAGTAACGTCTCTACCAAACTGTGGTAACGACTACATAAATATAACTTTATTTCTCAAAATTTATATTGCATAAACGATGACAGTAACTTGTCTAAGAATAGATGGGGCCAGGATACCCGAGCTCCGAACAATTGCTGGTGGGAAAACCACATATGCAGGACTTGAATCAGACTTTATCCTATGGTTGATCCACGTTGACGAAGACGTAGGGCAGTTATAAAATCGAATAACCGGTGATAGATATATGGGTGTGAAAATAGAGATTAATTGAACATGTTTAGCAGCTACTGGCGGTTGTGGAGCCATAAAGCTGGTACTATATTAAACTGCTCTGTAATTAAGGTTCTAAGAAGGCAGTTATGAACGTCAAAACACTAACACCGGTTCGGAAAACATCCCAGTCATCGAGGAGAGCCCGCAAGAATCTTGATCAGGATTTTTAGTTGTTACTACTATTATGATTTATGACGATGTCGACATTTTATGTTTTACAGGAGTCGAGACAGTGTCGGGTCGCGCGGTTGTATCGTTAGCAGCCGCTGAAGGTGTGAGTGGGGAACAAGAGTTAGAGTTAACGTATAACGGGGCATTGCTCGCTGGAGCACCGCGTCGCGCGCTTGTAGCATCTAGCAACTCTGCAGCGGATAGGGTGACACTGGCGGGACGCGGGCTTGCGCACGCGTCCCCTCACGTACCCGCAGTCTTCACCATCGGTAAGTTTATTCGATAAAACTTATCGATAATTTGAATCATCGATAAATAATTGAATTTTGAAAGTTTCTATATTTTTGAAGAGAAACTTCTTTGGGCGCAATGACGAACATTTCTGACGCATAAATGACGTAAAATAGGTACTGGTCAGAGAGAAACGAAAAAAATGTGCTTATACTAGCGACCCGCCCCATCTTCGCACGGGTACAATTTACAAAGTGATAATTAATACATTATTTTGATGTATCTCTTCAGGTTTAGCCAGCGTAAGCCATGTAAGAGCGTAAAAAGAAATGTTTGATGACTTAATTATAAATCATTGAATTTTCTCTACTATACAAAAACTTAATTGGAATGTATTATGTATATAAATAAACCTTTCGTAAAAAAATCTCTAACTTATAGTGGAAACCGCATTAAAATCCGTGTCGTAGTTGTTTAAAAGATCTAAGTGTACAAAAGGATAGAGGCGGGAAGCGACTTTGTACTATGTATTGATGAAGCCAAGAGTATGTATTGACGCACGCAAGAATTGAAATACGAGTAATGTATTACAAAAAGATAATGTGACAAGAAAATGATAATCAATTAACTAATAAACGCTTATTTTTATACTAAGAGGTTATTTTACAGTAAGTTATATTTTTTATCGTCAAAGAAGTGTCAATTCTGTCACGTGTACTGAGTTTGACGCTTTATTATTTTATTTGTAGCACTAATTTTGACAATATATGAAGAATGAACAAACATGTTTAGAAAAACTTTACTTCATAAATAATTACATTATAGACGGCAGCGCGGCCGGACCTGGCGCTCCGGAAGCGTCCCTAGCTGCACCAGACGGTGAAAACATCATCGTAGGATTAGCGGCCGCTGGACCCGGCTTATGGAGAGCACTCTACACGCCCAAACGATCTGGAGATCATCAGCTACGGGTTTTGTGGGCCGGTCGACTAGTCAAAGGTACGTGATCAATTTAATTTATTTAATAATACTTAATCTCTTCAACAAGCATATCCAGCACAGTATTCCGAAACGGCTAATGAACTAATTACTTTTTTTTATTACAATGTAAAAAGTAAAAACAGCCTAGATTTGATCTAGATAAGACACATGGTTCCGTGGAACAATATATTCATGTTAACAAAGTTAGAGGTACCCTAAATGTAAATCACTTTAGAATAGTTGAACATAACATAATAGTATTGTGACTTGTACCCAGGATGTCCACTGACAGTGAAAGTGTCAGGTGGTTCAGAAAGTGGTGACGCGTCACGTGTGGTTTGCTCCGGCGTGGGCCTGGAGGGTGGAGTCGTTGGGAGGGAGATCCGTTCCTGGATAGACACGAGACTCGCTGGTCCCGGGGAACTTACCGCGCACTGTACAGGACCTAACAAGGTAATTCATTACTGTGACTTCGTTTTTTGAAGTAAAAACTTCTTTAACGCCTTGGTGATTTGATACTGTATGAAACGAAAAGTTACACTAAAAACAAACAAACACATCTATAGGATTAAGCCTATTAGAATACATTATACAGTTTTCTATTATCTCGATCTCCTCTTTGTCCTTATGTGTGCGTCTGAGTATAAGACATCATAGCCAACGTGGTATCGTGTATCGTTCGTGTGAATATTTTATGTTTTCTGAATGTTCCACTTCCACTTAGTGTGAACTGCATACATTTTTTTTTAAATCTAGACTTTCATAATTTTATTTGTAACTAATAATTAATGGTATAGTATGCGGTTTGGATATAAGTCAATATTCATATTAATTCTTCCAGATTGTAAATGCCCCACTACGACAGCCAAAGTTCTCTTCTTGAGGGAAGGCATAGGCTTAATCACGACACCAGCCCAGACGAATTGGCTATTTCAAACGCAGAGATACCTATATTTTACCCACATACATTTCTCGATCGCTCAGATTTCCTCACGATGTTTTCCTTCACCGTCAGCCGATGGTGTTACCATATTCAAATGAGTAAATGTACTACTCACATTACGAAAAGTTCATTTGTGCGTGTCGGGACTCGAAGTTGCGGATATCGAATCGATATTCCGCCGCCGGCTTAACCACCACGAGAACGTTGAATAATATTTTTATTTACAAATCATGAAAAATCTATAAGTATAAATAGTTTATTTTCACATAAAACAAAACATTTTTCTTGTCCTTCAATGACGCTTGAACGGTTACAGATTATAATGTTTAGCATAGAAATCGATTAAAACGTGGTATAGAATGTAGGATCCTTTGACCAATTATTACTAAAGTTTACACCCAGCAATATAGATGTAACAGCTTATACTATTTGGATATATTGTGTTTAAAGGGAATCCTATTTCTATCAAGCGATTAATTGCAAGAAAATAAAAACATATACATATTGAGAAAAACACAGTTTAAGAAATCAGCCAATATATGAATTGTTACTTTTCAATGTATATTTTTATATGAATACTAGATTGCGCCTATGACGTTGTTCTGCCTTTTTCAATAGTTAAACCTATATCGAATTTTTTTGCTAATAAATTTAGCAAGACTATTATAACGAACAATAAAAAAAAACGCATATCCATCATACAAATCGTGACTCATGATTTTTGAGTTCGTAAAAAATTCAATAGAAAAAGCAGTTATTTGGATTATTACCGCGGAAACATGCTTTTTACACGGGCCACGACGCGTATAGTAAAGGACGGAACTGTGCTATAAACTGCGATAGATAGATGAGTGTGAGGTCGTGTCGGGTGACTTGGCATGTTAAAAGTATGTTTCAGTCTCTACAAACATTTTAAAACAAAAGAATAGCCAAATCGGTCCAGTCTTTCTCAAGTAAATGCACTTATCAACGAGCAGCATTTCATTTTGATTTATAAAGATGATGGTAATTTGCATATATAGGTGGCGTATTGTGAGCTATACGAACACGGTGACGGCACGTTCACTCTGAACGTGAAGCCAGCGGAAGCGGGGAGGCACGTGCTGAGCATACAGTTCGCGGGAGAGCACGTTCCTGGATCCCCGTTCATGCTCAAAGTGGCCGGAGCACCTGACCCGTCCAAGGTAAACATTCACCTATACGTATTAATATCTATTATGCCGTGTTACAGCTTGTTCTTCTTCTTCTTGTTTTGTTGTCGCAAAAAGCATTCGCCAGTGTCAATGTTTTTTAAAGCCTTCGTAGTATTTTCCAATATTCAGAGTGGGGTCTGACAACATGGTGGCTCCCTTGATAGAATATCTAGGGAGTTTTTATGACACGCATGGTTATTGTGAATATTTTTATAATCCACTTCACGTATGCACAATAATCAAACTATATCACACAAAATGCTACCAATATTCCACAATATAGAGTCAAAGAAACTGTGTTAATGAATTAAAATAAAAACTAAAACATGAAGCTCTTAATCTCGCCTAAAACGCCCACGTACAGTTTATGCTGAATTACAGTCTGAATGCAGATCGTCTGTAATAAGTCTGTACCACAGTGTTGATCAAAGACCTCTTCAAAAGAAGCAAAACAGAAGTATCAAACATAAAAAAGTCACTTTCAAAACAATAGCGTGTCACAGTAGCTGAAACCAAAATTTCTAATTTTGTCAATAATTGTGCTAAGAACTTATTAATGTCGGGGGCTCATAAAATACCAATTGCCTTCGAATAGATTTAAGAAAAAATTTATAGTAAGATTTTTAGTGACAAATAATACATTGAAATGCAACCACAACAATCAAATTTCATTAGGTTGTTATTTGTCATCATCGTCTTTCTTGCAAATCCGTTAAAATTGATCCCTGTATTTAGTATAAAAGTGTTGGACTTATGAGACTGAAAAAAATCCATCAATATTTGTTTTGTTTTTAAGACGGTTAATGGCAATGTGATATTGTCGTGATACAGGTCCGCGTATACGGGCCGGGCGTAGAGCCAGGCGTTTTGGCTACGTTCCAATCACGTTTCGCATGTGACACGCGCGGCGCGGGCGCTGGACAGCTGACGGTGCGCGTGCGCGGACCCAAAGGCGCCTTCCGCGTCGAGATGCAGCGCGAGACGCAGAAGGACCGAACCATACTATGCAAGGTACTTCATCGAAAATTAATGACTCATATAGAAACAAAAACAGCGACGTCCAATTTTTACATTATAAATTTTCATTGTATTCATGATAATATGTTTAGGATGAAGGCTAGATTAAAAAAAATAGGTTTTGTCTATAATTAACGTGTACGAAATTCGGTTGCTAGTGGTATATTAAAATATCTCGTATGATTACTTGTGACCTAATATTTTCTTACTATAAAACGTCCAATACTATAAAGGCAGTAACATACTTTTAACATAGCAAGCTACCCGAATGGCGACCTGGCGCGTGTTGAGTCAAATCAAATCGTAGTAACTTGTATGACTAGAAACACATTAATAACACCTGACGCGACGCGACGACGCCGCGGTAATTGTCTATCACGGTTTATACGATAGTTCTGTTCTTTTCTCTCTGCGTTGCGTGCATAAGTATATTCCTGCATTCATTGTAAGGTAGCATAGATGGAATCAACTAATCATTTGTTACTTTGCTTAATTTTTATCTTTACTGAAGGGATATAAATTTATAAAAAGGTTTTCAAACCCAAAATCAAGTATTTTTTTATTAGAGGTTGACCTTGAGAAGGTTCTAATGAACGTAAAAATTACCGACGCGAAGATTATAAATTTAAGATTGCATCGATATTGAACACATTATCCTTGTTTTAACATTCGGTTGATTGAATCAGATGGTTTGATTAGAATAATTATTGAAAACGAATTATAATTATTACTTGCAATTTTGGTGAAAGGAAAGTGTACCTATTTTTTTTTTATTATTATTAATTTGTTTAAAAATATACATTTAACTATCATTAGAATACTTTAATGAGTCATTTTCTTTAAAATACATACGGAATCGTAGGGATAAAACATACACGAGGCTAAAGAAGCCCCGGAAATAGTCAAAAGAGTTGCAAAACAGTCTTTTTCGATTATTATGTGCGTAGATTTTACTTTCGTCTCTGTTACTTTATTTGCGAAAACATTTATTTTTATTTTAGTATCCATGGAGCTGTACTATTTTAAATGTTATAGTGCGTTTTCTAATCGCAAGGAGTAAATTTCACACATTTTTGTACTGTTGTGCTACCGTATATTTTAAATACTAGAAATCGTAAGATTTTAAAAACTACATATCATGTTTTTAATTATCAATGGAATATTTTGTACTATTCAATATACCCGATAATTTGCTTTTGTTGTTACATAATTCACATAACATAACATACTATCACGCCTATAATCCCCGAAGGGTTAGGCAGAGGTATATTAATGTACACCCACAGTTCGCCGAGTATGTTTTAGGTCCCATGTAACAGGTGGCGAGCCTATTGCCATTTCGGGCATGAAGCAAACTCCGAGCTGCTACTGAGAATTTCATAACATAATACATAGTTCAGGAAACAATAAAATGTACATACGCTGAACTACTCACGAAAAAACTATCTTCTTTGGCCTTCACCTTTAGAAGTCATTGTTTATTTTTCAGAAAAATTGTAACTAAAAATTAATATCTCGTACGGTTCCGATTGGTGGACATCACTATTTTTAAAATCCACATGAAATGTAATTTTACTCATTGTGTTTAAAAACGCACTTGATCAATTAAATCTTTAAAATGTCGTTTGCAATTGTGTGGTGTTTGCCTCCTTCAAATAGTAATTAATGGTAAATAAACAGTTCTCTCCCACCGAGCCTGGCGACTACCGAGTGGAAGTGAGATGGGCTGGAAGGCACGTTCCCGGCTCACCGTTCCCGGTCATGATATTCGACACGCAGGAAGAACTCCGACGGTACTTACAGGCCTCCGCCAACTAACCATTTAGAGATAGCCTAATCGTAGTCTATAGATTTGTAATATATTACCGCTGCTAGAAATTACTAAATCATCTTCAGCTTATTTTGTTAATAATTTCCATTATTACTGTTAAAAATATTTCGATACTTGTTATTAGCATAAATATAACCCGCAATGGTATAAATCATGAATATCACTCACTATTCGTTGTGTTTTATGTCATATTTTTGCAATTTCTTATACTTTTAAGTATTTGCGCATATCGCTACTCAATATCATCATTATTGATTAAGTAAATTGTTTAATCAATATTTTAGGATTATCCATTTAAGACGATCGTAAAATGTACTAATCAAGAAATAGGTTCTGGTATGTTACCAGTAAAGTATCTTGCTTACAACCTTCCAGTTTCATCGGCCTCACAAGTCATAATTTCAATAAATTAAAATTATCGATATAAAAGATATAAATATCGATACGCATCTACATGTATCGTATGGGAATTTTTACACAAAACATGTACGTGCTTTTAGCACAAGTGTAACAATTGAATTGATACACTATCATGTAATTGATTCTATAGGCGCCAATTGCAGAATAACAAAATACGTCCAATGTATTTAATAAGCTAATTTAGGTTAAAATTACAATGACACAATTTTTTTTAATGCGTTCATTAAACGATCCGAATATTTGGCGATTGTTACATCTTTTAAATGAAGTGCAATGTAGGTTATCTTGAACCTTTTTAAAATTTAAAACCACCACTGTTGTATGTAGGCAAGATCAAACTTTGGTGATTGGTTCAGAAATAAAAGATTATATAAAATTGGGGATAATTTTAAAATGTATTAACTGGATTTCTGGTACATAAAATCGAATGCAAATATGTTTGTTAATAATTTATTAAACTTAAAATAATAATAAAAGATAAAACATCTTAACTTTTATCTTAACTAACGATCATTTATTGTTATTACGTGATCAAATGTAGAATTTGATTGCGTAAACTTTTGCGCTGATATATTCAGCTACTAATTTGTTAATAAATCAAATAAATAAATAAAAAACACTTTTATTTACATTCCCCTTACCCGATTACAAAAGATGTAGATAGTAGAACGATACTATCTGAGTGGAAAATGTTTTAATAACATATCTAGATAAGGATAAATGTATTTCTTAGATGCCTTGAGATATAATATTGTAATTATCTACAAATCCTACAGTCACTTGATGACGTCATTGCATCGCATACACAATAATAAATAAAGAACAGATAGTACAAAAGTATACAGAAATGAAACATAAATAAAATACCTTGTATATTATTGAAAGTTATCTACTACGCTATTAGTTAAAAATACTGAACCTTTATACTGTTGTCTTAGTACTGGTTAGAATTTAATAATGAGTGATGAAATAATAGCATGGTAAATAGTAGAGAATCGTGGTACAAACGAGACGTTACAAAGATTTTTAAGATACCACATTACACAGCATTTTACTTCTCTTAAGGCGCATTATGCCGGCGGGTTTTTGCCGCGCGGGTATATCGCAGTAATTGGCTGTAAGCCGGGAACGTCATTTCAGTTGTGACAGTTGCCGGCGCGGCGTGATATTTCGTTATTTGCTGCAAGCCCGGTGGCCTAGCCCCCAGCATTGTTAGCCTTTGCTTTGCATCTAATTTTTCTAATCCAATTTTTTTTTGTTAGCGTTTCTATTGGCTATATTGAAAACTGATTACTCGTATTGACTTTTACGACTTATCAGTCGATAGTCTTATTATTATATTATATGACTGTAATTTTTAAAACATATCAACAATAATTAGGAATGTAAATCATTCTACACCCGGCCTATACCTAAATGTCAAAGTACGTCGATCGATAAATGGATTGCGGCCTTCTCCAGCGACATGTTTGCGCAATGAGTCCAAACTTTGCCAAAGTTGCTGCATCTGGCCGAAAATGATCACTTCCAGACGCTGTATCGCGGAATGCAGTTCTCCTGTTAATAATAAATGCAATAATCAAACAAAATATACAAAGATTTTAATACGGTATGAATGAATGTTTGAGGGGTGATGTATATAAATACCTATAAAAAGTTTTAAATGACAACTAAAGGTTCCTACATTCTATTTTGACAAGATTTTGCCGCACGGGCAACCTCAGGCATATACCGCAGAAATCGGCGTTATGTCGCGACTCGCGAGCATCATTTTAGTTGTGTCAGTTGCCGGGGGAGGTGTGGCGCGGCGGCTTAGACAACCAGCGGGCATAGCGTGTAAGTAGCCTTAATAGAGGAGAGTGAAAGTGACAAATATATTACTTAGTTGTAAGAAAAACACATAAAAACTATGGTATTATTATTAAACGGGTAATAGTACCCGTCACTTTAAAATTTTATCACACGAACTAAGTTTATTATGTTCACTTTCTATTGTATTTAATCGCTGCATATTGTACAGGCACGAATAACATAGGTATATTAAAATAATTTACCTTTATACCTAGGCAGTGTACAAAATCTGATAAGATTTAGTGTAGCTTACTGAAATTATTTGGACATTTTAATCAAGAGTTATCTGAGTTATTTTTATAAATATTTCCTAGGTATAGACAGGTAAATAATATATAAGATCAGGTAAAGAGCGCAAAGTCATCTTGTAACTACTAGGGTATAACAAGGCTACCTACTCGTACGTGGAGATCTAATTATACTGATAATATTTATACGTGAAGCAAAAACTTTGTACCCCTTGTTAAGCGTATTGCGTGCACAGAAGACTGAGATTTGGCATGGTTAAAGCTTATGTGTAGAAGGAGTGCAGAAAGCTAAAATTTATGTATAATATCTGTTACTAATATATTAAATTTAATTAATTAATACTGCGAATTCTAACACGACCAGTGCCATTGAACTTAGACCCCCAAAATATTGACATTGTCACAGAACGAAAACTAACAGCAAGTGATGTAGATAATACTCATTGTTTAGGTAAATGAATACTGCAAATGTCAAACAGAAAATAGTCTATGATCAAAACGTCGCAGGTCGAATTCGATCTTAGGGCGACCGCTAGTACCGATAAATCACTTTATGGATACACCATATAACTACAGTCTGCATTAAAGCGATAGTCGAATGCAAAGGGCACTTCTAGAGGAAACTATAGTAGATAATATAAATTAAAAAAAAAATACTTTGGTATATATCTAGGTAAATAATTACATTACGCAAATGTAAGAAACAGAATATCATCCATTACTTACTAGAAGTGACAACTCCATGCAGTCTTCTAGTAATAGTAGCATTGGCAGTTGCATTGACTTCTTGGGTCTTCACTGAGCACATAGCACGCGCTTCTTCACGTGGACCGCTTCCGTAGTAAGTTGAGTTTCGAGCTTCGACTAACGGCTGCTTGTGCTGGATTTCTGGTGTGTTGCTGAGAGTGTATGTAGGACCACGAGCTGCTGTAGGTAAGCGTATTTATATAATTTAAACCAGAAAGAAATTCGATTAATGAAAGCGTTACCTACTTTAAGAATAGGTATCCAATATGTTACTTGTCACAGCGAAGAGAATGATAACAAAAGCTACGCTTATATCGTTCCTTTTGTTAAATGACGTTATGGCCTAAGATGGTAACATGCTAAGTCTAGTGGAGGAACTGGCTCTTAAATGCAACTACCGGAACAACCTGTAGGTCCTTGGCGACAGATCTACTTGAGGATGGTAGTTAGAATGCTTGCCACCATGCTATAGTTCCATCATGATGATTTTTTCACCGAAAGCTCAGGCTCATTGCAGAGATTCGAACTCACGTTTATCGACACGGCGTCCATACACGCTACCACTTAGCCTTCAATATAAAATTGCTATTATTTTATTTGATACCTATAGGTAATACAGATCTTTTTCTTTATTAACTAATAAAGAGTAACAATTTCATTTATACTCGTGGCGTTGAAGTGGAATGGTCGATCATGCAGGGGGGCATTAAACAAGGGTTTTTCCAAATCAGAACAAAGTTCACAAATTTTTCAATAAATAATGAAAATTAAATGACATTATAATAGCATGTATGCAACGTTTTATGTTTAGCCTACAAATAACGATTTTAGTTCTCGTGCCAATTTTGCAATTAGGTACCTACCGTACAGTTCAACGTTACACTTAAACGAAATTGTAGGAGTTTTTAAATGCCTGTAATTTTTAGTAAAACTTTGTTTACGCGTAGAGTAATTTATTTACGTTGGTATAATGTCTGGACTGTTTCTGGTATATATCGCTTATTAACCCGACAAGGTCAATGATTATGGGATTACTGGGATGGATTACTAAGGGAATTAATTATATGAGGAATCAATTTTACGACTACAAAGCGCAGTTACCTGAGTATATCTTTTTAAGTTGTTGTTGGTAATGGAGAAAAGCTGAGTATCCAATTTACGACATGTTAGTAGATAACTGGTATGTATAATAAATAAGTACTTTAAATTTTTCCGGTTTCGATCTATTAATTTATGAGCAATTTATAGCTACTTCTACGCTTATTAGCATGGTTTATAGGTACTACGTATGTATACCTACCTATTATTAGTATTTTTTAACGAACAGTTTTTATTGGCCATACTGTTTTCTACTTCGTAGGCAGCCCCAGTGAACACATTACCTTAGTTTTGCATTATATGTGTCATATTTACATTATTACATACGTTTTACACATATGATGTACGTGTGATGTCAAATATAGGTCATGTGTTCACTGGGTAAGTACTCTGTAAATATACTATAGATTCTTCATGGGTGAGGGATTATTCCCTATTGCCGTCGAGTTTTATAAATATTTTTGACTTCCAATACTTTCTAGTTTTTAATTGAGAAAATAAACATATCGAACTTTCTATGGATCAGTTTCCCATATGAAAATATCCACATAAGATGATGTACACGTAACAATCCAGTATAGTATAGATTTAAAATATAATCAAGGGCATTAGGCCTTTATGCACTCAGTATTAGCCATAAACCTTATGAGTTTATATAACCTCGGACTAAACAACGGTTAAACTTTTAATCGTTTCCAAATTTACGAGATAATCAACGCAAGTCATAAAACTACAAAAGTACATCCGTATCCATGAAAATAGTTTCATATCTATAACTACCTAGGCTATATAAAACGCAGACAATATTTACAATATTTTTTAAATTATGATACCTTTGTACTAATTTTTGTTCATAATTTTGGGTTACACTGAGACAACACAATCATGGTTACAATCTCTTTGCAGATTTATCTCTACTTGGGACAGCCCGACTGGTCCACTCTACAGAAGATAGCAGGTTGAGGTTGAATAGCCTTCTGTTGTATTTCAGCAGTGAGGGATTTCCAGAGCTCCATGAGGAAAGGTAATTCATGGTCCATTACGCTGATGATACCTCTGGTGTTACAAGTGTCTATAAGCTACGGTAACCGCTTACCAACAGGTGGGTTGTAAGCTTGTTTGCCACTTTAGTTATATTAAAAAAAAGAATTTTTAAAAGGCATAGTGTCTCTGTAAAAAATATAATGCAGATTATTGGCATTGGCATAACATTGGCCATCAAAATGTTTTCTATCATAACAAATAGCAAGGCGAAACTGTAATTACTAATCATTATTGAATGGATGTACCGGGTCTCATAGTGTCGTGGGCATTAGTTGCACCAGTCATGAGCACTATATAACACCTTGTAGTTTTTAGAGCCAAGTCCACTACAATTCAAAATCCAGTATATTGGTAGGTACTAGCAGTTAGGTACCCACTTACTAATCACAAGCAGTTTTTTACCGGCAAATCTTTATGTTCGTACAAGAAAGCTTCGAAAAAAAATCAAAGTTTGCACTTCTCTAATTAAATGGTAAAATTTTACGCCAAAATGTAAAACGCGTATGGTTAACTGCAACTGCTTTCGAGATCTGAAAGTGAAAAGTGAAAACCTTATTTTTGTTCTATAAATAAACATACCGTCTCGACAAAATTTTTATTGTTGGACCAAATATATATTCATATAAAATTGAAAAATTATTTTTCCATACTCTACATAGAAAGTTTTTAGCTAGTTACTGATATGCTGTGACTATATTACATGTAACTTTATTACGTAAATAAGTTTAAAATTTTTGTTACCTACGTCACTAAAGCTTTTTAATTATTCTCCTACGAAAATTCCTTTATTCCTTCATTAGTTATTAGAAACGTGTTGGGTAAATCTAGACGTTAAAATTAATAAGCGGTTAGTGTTCATTACTGAATATGGATCTAAGATAAACACGCGGAGTGGTTAGCTACTGCAATTAAAAAGAATGTGATAGGTTAAACTTTGTAATAATACATGCATTATTTATACAATTATTTGTATGCGATATAGGTATAAAAAATGTAACTTATTAAAAGGTTATAATATAATAAATTATATTACTTACAATAATGGTAAGTCGGAGCGGTGGTGACATATTTTACCGTCATATACAAATATAAAGGAACGGCCGTAATAATTATAGTTCGCCACATTTTAAAATAGAATAACACAAAAGTCTAAACGTGTGGAATGATAAATACGAATTTCTACTTTGATATTTGTTAATATCAATCCAACTGACAATATATATTATTTTATTTCTATAAAACTTTTACTCCCTGACGGTCTAGGCAAAGACGGATCTCACACGCGTGTTTTACGTTCTGGAAGTTGTGTATCTTTGACATAGGTCGGCGTGCTCTGAACGAGATGGATTCAGTAGCGCGGGAATAAATACTAGTTTACAGACGTAAGCAATGACCAGAACTGCCCAAAAAAAAATATGTAAAATTAATTTAGGTACAATTAGTGTAAAGTTAAATGTATAATTAATTTAGAAGCTGTAAATAATGAACTTTACTTTGACATGTGATTAATGTAGATAAATCAGTGCCTATTTGACAGAAAATTTTAAATTCAATGAAAATTGTATTTTCAATGTCACTAAAATAATTTAACAATAAAATAATAACTCATGCTACTCAAGTGAGCTGCGCCTTAAGAAAGATTTACAAAGCCGATTAATTCGTTCTTACCCTTTACCCCGTCAATAAAGTAACTAATTTTTTTTTTTTATCGTGGGGAAATCCTGCATTGGATCCGCCTCCCGAGCTGGGCCGCTCAAGGGAGGGGTATGTCGGACTCTTACCGACTAAAACCCCACGGTGTCCTTCTCGCACGTGTTGGTCGGGGAGCGGGAACTGCTTGCGCATGCAATCCGCTCGAAAAGAAAGAGAGAAAAGGAAGCCGGCGAGGATTCGAACCTAGGACTTTGGCCATAGCAGTCACGCTTACGATCGCTGGGCTACGAGCGTGTTGTAAAGTAACTAAATAGAACAATTAAACGTGTTAATAAATGTTAGAGATTATTTTAACATAGGTAAAACTGCAACGGTTTCTAAATATACAATTTAACACTAATTTATCTTCAATGAAAATAAATTTTGGTTTATTTCATGTAGTTTCTTTAGTAATTCTAGGAAGTGCGAAAATGTTAAATACATTCTTAGAAAAAGTTAAAATAGAAAATTGCGTTTTATTTGTAGAGGTTAACCTCGACAAAAATAGAAAATAAAACATTGAATAGATTTATACTGTTATCAGTTAAAACAAACATGAATTAGAAATAACTTTAGCCACCTGTTACCGTTTACTTACTTATGGAAATGTTACTCTGGAAATAACCACACTACTATAAGAGATATTCGACTACTTATTGCAATTGAGTGAAAGTGAGTGAATACCTTCATTTCAGTCATTTTTGTGCATAGTAATTACGTATATTAAAAAACAAGAGCGAGCTGTAAGTACGACAGAATAACGTAGAACCGAAAATACAGTTACGAATGTGAAATTAGATGGATTCGATTGGCTTGGATTGAGTTTTGTGATGTATGATCTAAGAATAAAAAAATGATGAAATAAGCTTATCTATCTACCACGCGAGTGAACCGATTCGAGATAGTACTTATTATAAGTACAGTTTTAATATGATACATGGCTCAACATACATGTACTAGATTTTATCTCTTAATATCTGTTTCTGTATAAGATTTAGTGATCGTGGAAACCTCTGCTGGTAAGTTCTTTTCATCCCATCGACATTTAACCTGTGGGCAATGAGAACAGACATTTCAACATTATAATAGAGGATTAAATCATTAAAAAATTCTTATATACAGTTCAACTTATTTGTGCGCGAGGCTCCATGTGTGCGTAACACGTATATAGATACAATGACTACGTATGCGTGTCAAGAGGTAGGTACAGTCAAGTACACAAGAGTATTCTATTAGTTATTTTACTTATATTAATTATGTCGAATTTTTATACACCTTATTTCTAAAAAAGAATAAATCAACAACTCAATTAATATCTTGAAAGCTTTGCACATTAAAAAGTTTATCGATCACAGATTATAATTTGTACATTCAAAGCTAATTAAATGGCTGCAAATATGCAATAACATGTTAACCCACAAAAATGAAAATATCGAGGTAAGTTCACAAAACCAGTTTAATTTGATAAAAGAACGATTTGCAATCATGTTTTAGACTACTTATCTCATAATTTCTTTATAAACCATAAATAATGTTTATGTTAAAAGCCTCTCTATGTTATTTTGATCATTTTATACAAACATTTGGAATTACTTAGTGGCATCTTTTATTTCAATATAATAGCTTAGTGTACTTAACATGTTTTTGCCAAAACCAACTCTGTTGAAGTGTGTTTGAAATTTGAATGTGATGGTTATTTAATGTTTAATGATTTATTTAAATTTAAATATTTATTGAGTGGCTGCTGTATCCAGTGACTTTTAAAACAAACTCTAGTGGTACAAAATAGTGTTTTTAATGCAATTTGAGTGTTTTATTAATAGTATCAGTGATTTTCTCTTTATGGTTATTTTTTACAAGTTTTGTAGCTATAAAACAGAAATAAGCAGTTGTTTTATAATAAGTATTATTTATTTTGATTGGATTAGTTGTTATTTTAATATTTTTTTTTATATTAATATCACGTTTTGTTTATTATTTTTGGTCATTTATGGTTAAAATGTTAGTTAATTGGTTATTGGAAAATTATGAATCGGTTATCACGACCAGAGATGTATGCTGCCAAATTAAATAATACATTTTTGCAAATTAATGTACAATGAAGATAAAGATCCTAATATTATGATTTAAGGAACTTACTACACTACTAAAAATGCACACGTAATAGTATTTTTTTTAAAGAAGACTTAAATCTATTGTTTTACTCGATTATGAATTTTTACTCTTATTAATAATCTGAATTTGGTTGAAATTGGTTTATTAAAATGTATGATAATTAATTGTTTAAATTTAAAAAATTATTATACTTAAGGTATTTTCCACTCAAAGTAATCATGCAAAGCAATTTAATTGTCAATATCACGGAAAAACAGTACAGTCGTTTGAGGCTAATAATAAAGATATTCCCACTGTTTACAATACCAGCAATTACAGAACAAGAACTTGATTTAGCTATTAATTCGATTTCTAGTGACAACACTGAAAATCAAAGTTTCAAATTACCAGCAAACACATTAATTTGTACTGGAATGTGAACTACACTACTACAATTTTTAACTTCAAGAGGAATGTAGGTATCTAGTGTACCGATGTACCTATCAGGAAATATTTTATACAAAACAAAGAGATTTTCAAATAATGTTTTTAAAATACTTTTGCAATAAGCCAGGCCATGATGGATATCGCTTTGCGTTGCTGTGCTATTTTGGAGTCAATATGTAACACTGACCCAATCGCTACCAAACTTTACAGGATCACTTGTTGGGCTAAAAAGAAGAATGTCTGAAAATTTCATCAAAATCGCTCCAGCCGATTCGGAGTTCATAGGGTACATACATACTAGCATCGATTTTTATATATCTTAAATTTAAATACTTCGCTAAGTAGGTTTAATAGATATAATATGTAACAGATGTTTAAATAAACCAAGAAAACTAATTTAATGTAATTTTTATTTACTAAGTTTATTGATGTTAATCTCATAGAACTATTTAAGTGTTCTAGAAGGTATGATAAGTTTTTCATTACTATATTAAGCACCCTATCATATAATTCTAAAAGAATATCAAAGTATTCAATTTTTTTCAATAATGCGTCAAAACACTTGAATTGTTTTATTAAAACAGACTAAAACCTTAATTTTTTTTATTATTTAATATTAGCTATAGACAATTTCGCAATATAATAAATATCATGTGTAATAAATATTACAAGATATTTTAAGGTTTTTTATAAATTAAAATACATATAATTAAACGTCCAAAAATCTAAAGTAGTCATTTATTTTAATTATATTCACAGAATAACTATCAAACTAAATATACTGATGTACAAAAACTTTATACTTAATTTTCTCAAAATAACAGTCGTGTCGCTTGACACAGTATTGCATATTTGCATCCATTAATGATTTTAGGTTGCCTCGTTAACCTAAGTCGAATCCCTTCGAATCCCAGGTCGAGCAAAGTGTTATTGGGTTTTTCCTATGAAATTCTGCTCGGAGTTTGGTTTCGTGCCCGATTAATGGCAATAGGCTCGCCCCCTATTACATGGGACCTAAAAACATACTCGACGAACTGTGGGTGTACATTAGTACACCTCTGCCTAACCCTTCGGGGAGTATTCCGCCTGTATAGGCGTGATGGTATATTTAACCTGAAATAAATACATCTCAAATTACTGTTAAATGTGTTTAGGTACTTATACGTTCAGATCGTAAACAATTCTTCTATTCTGTGGCATGTTACTTATTGTAATTTTTTTATTTTATTAATTTCTTACTCAAATTATATATTATATCTGGGCGACTGAGCTGTGCTCGGTGTCTTATAAACAAAAAAAGAAAACACCTATCTAGGTAAACTTGGAATGTAAAACATTATCTAAATGCAAAGTTTCATCGAAATCGTTAGAGCTGAGAAACCAATTGCATATATATATATATATATATACAAGAATTGCTCACTTAATATAATAAGATAATAATCATCTATCTACCCACATGTTTTCTAGTAATTGTCACACAATTGTACAATAGCCACTAAGTATTGGCTGTTAGTCTATTTTCTACTCCCAATTTACCACTTGCACGTTATTGTGTTCAATGACTTTAGTGCATTTTTTCGTAAACGAGCTTCAATTCAGGTCGATGATCCGCATGTCTATATATTTTTCGATATAATGAGTCATCAATTGTAGATATCGACCATAAATGTCAGGATATCTTTACAATGAATACAATGGTTTGTCTGGCCTCAGAGTTATGGCCACATATTATGCAACACTATTAATAGGGTTGTCAATCACACAGCACTATGGTTGCAGGTCGCATTATCATATTACTTCTATAATCAATCTTATTAAACTAAATTACAAATTAAAATGGGTTTATAGCTCTCATCAGTATGTCGGAGTTCGATGTAGTCAGTCCCATGTTCTAGTTAGGTATTAAGCGGCTTCCGTCACAATATTGGCGAGCTAGTATGGCCAATCAATAAAGTAATTTTACTATATTGATTGACCAATTTTCCTATATCAATGCCATCAGTACACACAAATACAGTTTTAATTTTTTTTCTTCAAGATGCCGGCACCAAATGCAATCATTTCTAGCGGAACCAGTTAATCCAATTAAAATATTTAAAAATAAAATATATATTTCATAAGATTCTTCTCTTATAATAGCTAACTCGTTTTCAATCTCACATAAAGGTATATACTCGTATTCGGCAAATGACTAACCCTAAGCATAAAAAGGAGCCTAAAAATGGGAGCGCCCGTTTGGTCACAGATATTCGTATAATCCGTACATTTTTTTAATTGTGCCAAGGACTTAAATACTGTACACGATAGAAGCTATTGTGAAACTACTATTATACCCATGGGAAAATTCATTTAATTAAGTAGGATACCCGTTTTATATGATAAAAAAATAGTGTATACAAAGGAATGAGTCGACAATAACTTGTATTTAAAACGTTTAACCTCAACTATCGTATAATATAATATAATGACTTGATTAAAGTTTGATTATAGGCCACTGCATACTTAACGTGTTTTAACCCGGACGGAACGGAACATCAAATTTTGGAAACATTTTATCATAGAAAATGTATACGAAAGAACATACGTCACGGGTGCACGGACGGGAGGGCGCGGCGCGGCGACGCGGCGACGCGGGCCTCTCCGCACCAAGCGGACGGGAAAATATAGTTGGTGACGATGTTTTGCACGTACCGCCCCACGCACGCCACGTCCCGTCCGTAGTTCCGCTGCGTATACACAATCGCTCCGGCACAGAGTAACAGGAATGGTAGATGCACCAGGTTCCTGGTACAAGTACCTAGTTTCAGGGTCTTGTTCTATGTACCATATAAACATTATGTATGTACGCAATAATATCAATGACAATTCTTCACATGAGCAATCCATCTTTTCTTGTCATTGTCACGATGCGTATGCATTATACACCCGTCCGTGTTTTCATAACACTACGTTCCGTCTCCGCCCTGTCCACGTCCTAACGCCGTCCTCATATGCAGCGACAATAAAAGTAACAAAATTTATAGTCGGCCGTAGAGTTCAGTCCGCACTTTAGACATTTATAAGATCTCACTTATGTACCTATGTTTATAAATTCCGTTAGTACACTTTTATAATACAAAATACCAGGCTATATTTAATGACAGGTTTAAATTGTATACCTACGTCGATGTTACATCTTTCTGTATTATAAAACAAAGTACCCTCGCTGAGTCCGTCCATCTGTCTGGACGCGATAAACTCAAAAACTACCGAACGGACTTTCATACTGTTTTCATCAATGGACGGAGCGATTCATGAGGAAGGATTACGAGTATAATTAATTAAGGTAATAATAATGTCGGAAAAAATTATGCCGATTGAGAGCTTTATAGGAGTGCATGGCGTAAACCAATAGATTTATATCATAATACTCATATGTATTAGGTACTCTGTAACCCGTACGAAGCCGAAGGGTTGCTATTATAATATAATTGGGCTATTTTAAGTAAAATGAACAATGAATAAACTGAAGATGTAAGTGTAAAGCCCTTTGTAGTTTAATTTGAAATCTGTTTGAATAGATAGGTTTCAGGAAATATTACGTACTAGCAGTGCCCCAGAGTTTCACTCGTGTTAAAAATTTTATTCGACCAAATCTCAAGCGCGCCGCGACATCGCCAATGAAACCGTTGCTGTGTATTGTTGTTGCCTACAGTTTGTCAGATTACTTGACCTTCATGGTTAATGCTTCGCCCCTAAAAGTGATAACGTGATGTAATATATATAGCCTATACCTTTCCTCAATAAATAGGCTATAAAATTAAAAAAAGAGTTTTTCAAATCTGACGGGTAGTTCCTGTGGTTAACGCGTTCAAACAAGCAAACAAAAACTTCTCCAAAGGTACCATTTTATCCGACGCCATGTTTGGTTTCAAAGGTCTGACTCTTATGTATCACAGTTACTATCTTAATCCTAAGGTACCTACTTATCGCCTTGGTACACAATGAACTAAGATTATGTACATAGATATATGCCCGTAGGTAATGTAAATACATTTTATCACTTTATCAGATTTTACTGTGATAACTCCGGTGATTACTATCACGTTCATGGTTAAATCTGGAAGAAATTTGCGAGGTGTTCATTGTTTCGTTTTTCTTTTATAGAATCGTTTACATGTTATTTTTAGTATCTGGTTGTTATGATAGCCAGTAGTTAACCTAATTACCTATTTATTTGAAATAATATTCTCTCTGTAGTTTTATTAAATGGCTGGTGATTACGAAATATAAATAGCAGATAATCTTTAGTATTATTATATTTTATTAGAGCATAGTAAATAACTAACAATAAAAGTATTAAACAAACTAATTACCTATTTACTTACAGAATATGTATACAAAAGCATAAAGAGTAAAAAATGTTAACAAATTTAATTAGCTTTTTTAACTATGTAGATAAGTGGTTAGAACTCGAAATATGTATCTATGTAACTATATCATATTTAGATTGATAAAATGAGAGACAAAGATTTAAAAGTTAGTTAATTAGGTACATTAGTTTTCGTACCGTTATTTTGTATGACCATTGCTCGATTCAAAAAGCATACAAAATTAGATATACAACAATACAACCGATAACAACTTATAGGATCGTATTAGGCCGATCCTATTAATTAAAAATGCAGCTCAGCGTTTGAATTATTGCTGTATTTATTTTGTAGCTAGTAACCGATTACAGAATAATCAATCTTCCTGTCAGTCAGTGACAGACGTCTTCTTTATCTTTTTCAAGACCTGAAAGTCAGCCAGTCTATCATAAACAAAATAGAATGTGGCTGAAGTAAGAACTATTTACTTTGATAAGTTCGCCACAAATTGTATAACGCTGTGATGACGTGATAAACTTTTCTTTCTTTCTTTATTAGAAATTTAACTTTATTAGAAAATCATTTTTTTCTTTATCTGACAAAATTCTTAAGACTGACGGATTTAAAACGTACAGCTTATATCGATGGGTCTAGAAGAAAAATAAAACCACAGACGTTCCAACAACGTAGGTGAATATTAAGAAAGGATTTATGAAAATTCATCCCCTAACTCGTATATAGGGGGTTAAAGTTCTTGAGATGTCAATGGAAAACCCCAATAGGGCACATAGCAAGTAACCAAAAAGAAACGATCTTAACAAGCCTTAATCATAACGACACAATTCAAGTGGTTAGACCAGAGGTCCCAAAACTTGTCTCGTAGATCACTTGCCATGTTTTTCGGTTTTAGAATTATTGCAATTTTGCAAATTCATCAACTTCAAATGTAATTTTTACAGCTAATTACAGTGCTACTTACTTTAAAAAATTATTCATCTCTTTATTTTTAAACGTGTTTTAAAATTTGTTATGAAATGTGTTTTAATTTTTTACTTAATAGTTAGTTTTAGGTATATTTTATGGAGATAGATGATATTTAAAACATTATAATAAGTAATATGTATTTAAGTATGTACTATTATGTATGTGGAATATTCTATTCACTGAAAGCCAAAATTAAAGCCACGATCTATTTAAATAAGATCTTGCTATGATTGACCCTCATTTACATGTCATGGACCCCCAATTTTCTTTTTCATTGACATGTACCCCGTGTCGGTCGGTCATCTTCCACCCCTAGGGTCGATATAGATCATTATTGGAATCACTGGATTTTACAAACATTAAAAAATAGGTTTCCTACATGCTGAAATCAGCTAAGATTTCCTGAAATTATAAACAAAAACGTCACCATTAGTGTTTTAAATCAAGTTTCTCAAATAGTGTCATAACTCCAAAAAAAACTTCAAAATCTTATCTCAGAAAGTGTCATGTCTATACCCTTTGTTATTTGTTCTTGTATGGAGCTAGCGTCATTATAATGTTAACCGAAAGTAATAGCGAACCAAACATAAACAATGTCACGTATCGACTTGAGCAAGGTGGTTCTCTATCTAAATATTGTTTAAAGTGGTTTTTGTCGATTTATGACAGTATATATGATAAATCTCAAAAGAACCTGTTGAATATCTTAATAAAATGTACTGAATAAGGTGATTGGGATATATCTGTGTCAGCCGTCACTGTCATACCGGCCTGCTCAAATGTCTCTTCACGTCATGTATACCATATTGTATGAAGGAGGGAACACACTAGCCAGGAGACAGTTTCACAGCTTTTTTTATAATACAAAGTGGCAAACTAGGAGACGGCCAACCTGGTGGGAAGCGGGGAGCAAATACCACAAGTATCACTAACGCGTTGAAACTCTCCTTCCGTAAGCAGCTCTGGAAACCCTACTCGCCGCTTCACGGTACCACAGAGATAGGACGATGAGAACTTTTTGTTCGTGCCTAGAAGGAGGTTCCCGTAAAGCTATGTCTCCGGAGCCCAGCGAATGTGGTTCTGTTATGATGAATAGGGAAGCGAAAATTACTTTGAACAGCTCTTCAGAACACTCGCCATGTGTTCTTGCGGAGCTGAAGCGGCTCAATGAACTGCGTCATGCCTGTCTCTGCAACCTGTCCAGGGCTTCTATAATAAGTATTTTGGTATTAGGAAGGCATTTTGCGAATCCGTCCCAAAGGTTCGAACAGTATTCCTTACAAGACCGAACTTCACCTTATAAAGCATATAAATGAATATGACCCAAAGATAACATAGTATGGTTAAAACAAATTATCCAATAGTGTTTAGTATCAGGCATTCCTTATTCCTGAGTTAATTGGTGCCACAGGTAGAATATTCCTATCACATTTCGAAGCAAGATAAAATTTTAGTACTGTTAAAATTAGTACTTTTATTAAACATTATTTCACAATTTTTTCTTTTTTAATCCTTAAAGTGTCATAACTGTTTTTTTTATTTTCGGGATACACTATTTAGTAGGCATTGAAAACCTAAACTTACTAAAAAACTCATTGCACTAAAATCGTTACTTTTTGAACTGTCACGAAAAGTGAAAACAAGTTTCAACAAAATTTAAACGTCGTTTTCTCGACAATATGTTTTTTTGACTTATGACACTATTTAAGTGGAGGTGCGATATGTACAAAATATATTAACACGAAATTTGCTATCTTTCAACACAGTACAAAAAAATTTAATTAGTTTATCCCTTCTAATTTATCGTTGTTTGATCAACAGCTGATAAATGGATATGAATCTTGACATGTTTTTATGATCCAAGTATTAATATTATAGACTTTCGAATTTAATTGTAGTTTTACAATAAACTTAGTACGTAGTGACAATATATACAATATAGTCCTATATTATATAAGGTATGATTAATTATAATTTAATAGTATTATATGAAGTGAGCAAATTCTCAGTATTTTACTCTCAATTGGTTTCTCGGAAACGGTTATAACGATTTGGAAGAAATTTTGTATATAAATGCGAAGGTCACCCCCATATGCTATATCAAACAATTATATTAACCTCCATCAGGAAATTTTAACAACGTGAGTGCTTTAGTAATGGGTTATAATTTATTATGTTGTACTTGGTAAAAACATTTTTATTTCGTTTTGAGTTATGTATGATTATTGTTAGTGGGTAATACCTTAACTATTTTCTGTACTTAACATTATATATATAATATATAAGAGGAAAAATTTGATTGTTCGTTTGTTTGTTTGCATTAAATAGGCTCCGAAACTACTGAACCGATTTGAAAAATTCTTTCACTGTTGAGAAGCTACACTATCCCACAGTGACATAGGCTATATTAAATTTTAAAAAAATTAGAGATCCTTACTAAAACTCCAATAATGTAACCCAAGGTGTAAAAAAAATACCTAAAATATTCGTTACATCGCGTGTGCTGCAAAAACTATTGACGATAGAATAGAATAAAAGTGTCGTGATAGTATATCTCTAACTATTATAGTTATGCCAAATTAAGTGTTCTTTTATTTTTTAAATTTTAACAAAAAATATGGTGCACGGACCATGCGGAGAGCATAATTTAACAGCACCATGTATGAAAAACGGTATCTGTACAAAAAAGTACCCTCGACGTTTCGTCAACGATACCCAAACTGGAGAGGACGGATATCCAGTTTATCGTCGTCGTGACTCCGAAAATGGAGGACAGTGCGCTACGCTAAATATCAGAGGAAGTAGGTTCAATATAGATATTAGATGGATTGTCCCTTATTCTGCATTATTGTGTAGGACGTTTAACGATCACAGAAATGTGGAGTAGGTACTGCCACTCAGTTCAAACCATCACATACATTTGCAAATATATAACGGATCTGACCAAGCTACTTTTAGCGTCATAAACTCAAATGGAAACTACGTGAATGGCTGGTACATCTGAAGCTGTCTGGCGAATATTCGAATTTCCGGTCCACGAGCGGCATCCTACAAGTCTTTAGTTATCCACTTAGAAAATGGCCAAAGGGTTTATTTTACTGCAGAAACAGCTGAACAAGTGGGCCAAAATCCACGTAAAACTACTTAGCTGGCTTTTTTTGAGCTCTGTAATGGAGATGAATTCGCAAAGACACTTCTATACCACGAAGTCCAGCAAAACTACACATGGGCCAATAATAAATTTACAAGAAGGAGGCGTGGTGTGGACGTAGTTGGCCATCCAGGCATAAAAAAAGATGCTTTAGGAAGAGTCTACGGTGTACATCGTTCTCAATCAGAGTGTTTTTATGTTACGATGTTGCTACATCACGTTCGCGGTCCAACCTCATTCGCATACTTAAAAACCATTGAGGGAGGGGTTTCTCCACGTTAAAAAAGTTCTCAAGTAAACCTATTAAGCAGCTTGGCACTTCAAATTTAAGCAGAAATCGTGATATCCTTTTGGATGAGTCTCTGGCCAAATAGTCCATAATTTAGAAATTTTAATAGATGCATACACCCTGACATTGAAAATTTGCACGAATAGGGCTTTCGTTGGTTGTGTTCTAGGGCAATAGTGACACCTAGGAATGATACGGGAACGAAATAAACAATTTGATTATTCAAAAAGTCCCCAGTTAAATAAAAAATTACAAATCGATCGACACTGTAACTAATATCGAAGACGTAGTCCATTACCCACAGGAATTTTTAAATAGTCTAAACCGTTCTGGAGTGCCACTACATGAATTGACGCTAAAAAGCAGCAAAATAAAACAACGTCAAATATCGTTTACAGGAAAGCTCTGCCTCAATAAATTCAATGGCTTGTGTTTTGTATATATGATCTTTTTACAAAAAATATATAAAAAAAACATTATTTTCTTTTTTTAGTAACTTGACGCAAATAGAAGGGTTTATAATGTGTATTATAATTTTTAATTTTGAAATATTTATTAAATACCCGTGCGAAGCCGGGGCGGTCCGCTAGTAAACTATATTTTAACTAGTAAATGATTGAATTATTACAGCATGAAAATAATATTACTGCTGGCAGTATGTGGTGTAGTGACCGCTTCGCCAAGAAGTTATGACAAACATGGCATATCTAACTTAAGTAAGTGTTTCGCTTTTCTTTTTTGATGGTGGTTTTATAACTGATTAAGGAAACCTGGACGTTCGCGAACAATTTAAATAGTAGGTTCCTACAGTAATTTTACGGAAAAAACAGTATACTTTGTAATTGTCAATATGTTGTTAGTGCTGACATCGTGATTAATTGTACCCTTGTGATCCTTCGAGAAAGGGTCTTTGCCCAGTAGTAAGAAATGTATGTGTATCCCAGCTATCATTATTCTCATATATTTATAAGATAAGTATATAATAAGTATACTTTTATTCTAACAAATATCATTAAACGAAAATGCATAACCTTGAATTTCCCTCTGTTTTTGAGGGTTTCGAACTTAAATTGTACCTTAAAACATATTCTATAGTAAAAGAAATACACACTATATAAAATTCACAACTCGTAAGTTTTCCGTTAATTTTAATAAAATTCTAGAGAAACTCAGAATCAATCAATTTCCGCCTGGTTGAAATAATTTTATTAAATATCCTATATCCTCAAATGATTTCTATAACAAATTGTATTGATCATGTTACAGATAATATCGTTAGCGAAACTTCCAATGAGCGAAATGTCTTGATTGATATTCTAATTCGACAACTATTCGATTTTTTGTTGTGGATAATTAAAAATGGTTGGACAGAACATGGAATTCCCATACTTGATCCCATGAATATAGAAAATTTTCACCTAGTTGTCCCGGCTGGGATTATTAAGTAAGTATCTTTCTTCAACCTACAACTTGAAAATATTCCACGACATACACTATCTTTGATTAAAGGATAAATGTAACAGAAAACTAATAAAAATGATTGCTATAAAGATTTAGAAGAAATAAATACAAACTATAAACCATTTTTATTACTTATATTATTAACTATAAAAAATAAATAATTATATAACTATACAATTATGTATTGACTATATAATTGTTACTATTTGTACCTAATAATAGTTACCTACAACTAATTTCATCTACAACACAGGCTTGTAGATTTTAATAAAGTCTGCATTCTTCATAATTTAAGGATTAGGTCTATCAATAATATGACACAAGGTAGACTTTTTTTTATGAACGTAAAAATACTCTAGTAACACTTTCACAAAAAATACTTATAAATTAAAAATGTAACCTAAATTATTCTATATGAATAATATAACAACTTAAAATATAATTTCTTCTTATAACTTAGGACAATATATTGAAGCCTAAGGTCTGACGTAGCTAGTTCGAATATAACATACGAATTATTATTAAGTACCTAATAAAACAGTCATGGAAGAGCCCTATTTTCGATGGCTAGTTTCTACCAGCAAGCCAAATTTTCGGAAGAATAAAATAAGAACTTACAGCTTTATAACTTGCGAAGGCTCTAATATAATTCGTATATATTTAAAAACTAGCCGAGTCAGGCCTTAGGCTTCAATATATTATCCTAAGTTATAAGAAGAAATTATATTTTAAGTTGTTATATTTTATGTGGTTTAAAAAATATGACTGACTTTTTGTACAGAAATTATTGATAGGTACTTACTTATTCATAATAAAATTAATACCGAATGGTTTTTGTTATTCTACTGTATTTTCCTATGTTTACAGGGTATAATTTTCTTTTTTGTGTTATTTTCTATATTTTCTTGTATTTTATCACTGACTTATTTTATTTATTATACTTTTATTTGTACCTTTGAAATGTTCGAGTGAATTGCTCATTCAGTGTCCGGAAAAAAAATTAAGGGTGGTATTCCATTCCTTATATATTCACGTGAAAACCTTAAAATCCACATAAAGATCAGCTGTCATCAATTTTCATTGCAGATTCTTACATTCCAGGCACTATAAGTACTTCCTGACAGAATCAGTTAATTGAAAAATTATAATAAAATGATAAAAATTTACTATTTTTCGATCTATTCCTTTGTATTATACCCAACTACCTATCTGGATGCTGAATTTGAATTTTCTAGGTCATCTGGAACTGAGTTAGAGTTTTGGTATATAAGTCAGCCAGTGATAAAAATGACGATTTTTGGACGTTAATATCTAAATAACTATTTTGAGGTGTGTTTATGAAATTTGAAGCACATATGTATCTCGCAAGCCTCAATATATGAGCCAAATTTGACATGTTTATGTGAAATAATTTTTGAGTTTTGAGGGGGTTATAAGTGGCACCAAATGGTTCGTGTAATATTACACACGGTACCGTTCGCCGTTCTCTTAGCTTGAATTCGGCTTGACACGCTACCGCATGTCTAGATTGCATTAATTATTTATTAACTTATTTTTAATACAATTTCAGTCTCGATCTACAACTGGAGAAAGTTCACGCTACTGGCTTCAGTCAGTTTATCGTTCACAGAAGCGATTTCAATGCCCACAACATCTCGTTGGATGTTGAGATATCTTTACCGACGCTCGATATTAGCGCTGGTAAGCATCACTTCTTACAGTATTATTATATTATATTAGTATTGAGCTACATGTAGGTTGCTAAAGGTAAAGTAGGTAAGAAAGGCATGAAACATAGATTGAATTTTCAAGAAATCAGGAGAAATTCTCTCTGTCTAAATTTAATCCTTTATCTTTAAGCCCTATAAATATGATAATGACTTTGTTATGTACCTATCCATTAACTTTTTAAGGGGGTTTTAAATTATCAATAAATTTAACTACGAAGTCCAAATTAATAGTAATGAAACATAATTTTTATTATAAGAAATTATTCTTCCCAATCAAAAATGATTACTCTAAACGGATTACATTTATTTGAAAACCATAATTTGTGCGTTCCTAGTCTCGATATTATTATTTTTTAAACCAACTTTTCAGAAGGATGGTAATTTTTTTATTTGTATCTTTGTGATGTTTGTGAAAACTTAAAGTGCCTTAGAAAATACTCCACATGTTATTAAATTTAAACACTATTTAAATCACTATCAACAAACAGCACTTAAGTCATAAACATATTAGGTACTTACATATGAAATTGGCGTTTTGTTGAACTGGTCACTTTGATCTTAAATATCTGGCATCTGGTTAGAAATTCCAAATTCAAAATTATTCCAAATTTAGGCTTTTGTATTTGTGTTTCGAATTTAGTGATTCATTTGTTTTCGCACCATTTTATTTTTCTTTGACATCGTTCTTTTCACAAAATAGAAAATTTAAAATATCGTCTTATTTATTTTAATATAAGTTCCATTGTGGCATCAGCGCTGTAGAATCAGCTCGAAGGATTAATGATGTATATGGGAAAGCTACTGTAAAAGGAAACATGGTACGTATTGGTTCCAACGTTTTCGTTCTGGAAATTTTGACCTGCGAAATAAACCCCGTGGACGGCCGGAGACTCTAGTTGAAAATGAAGAATCAAAGGTGATCGTTGAAGCGGATCATTCGCAAACCACATCAGAGTTAGCGGCAGGCTTCGGTGTGAGTGATAAAAAAATAATTAATTAACTTGAAACAAACAGGAAAAGTGAAAAAGCTCGAGAAATTGGTACCGCATGAATTGACTGAAGCACGCCAACAAACACCTATTGAGTTCTGCATTACATTACTTAACCATCACAATAACGAGGGAATTTTGAATCGTATTGCTACTTGTGACGAAAAATGGATCCTTTACGACAATCGGAAATGCTCATCACTGTGGTTGAACCCAGGAGAACCGGCCAAATCCAGTCCCAAGCGAAAGTCGTCTCGGAAAAAGGTACTGGTGAGTTTTTGGTGGACCAGTGCTGGTGTCATACATTACATCTTCGTAAGATCTGTCCAGACGATAACGGCAGATCTGTATTGTCAACAATTGCAAGCTATGATGGAAAAGCTAGCCGTTAAACAACCGAGACTGGTCAATATCTCAAGCCCACTGCTGCTTCAGAACAACGCTAGACCCCATACTTTACGACCGACGGTCGCTAAATTTGAGGAACTGCGGTTAGAATGTCTCCAAAACCCACCATATTCCCCGGACATTGCTCCAATAGATTACCACTTTTTTCGGAATTTGGACAATTTCTTGCAAGGAAAATAAATTCAATTCCGATGAGGCTGTCCAAACTGCCTTCAAAGATTTTATTGATTCTTGCTCCCACAATTTTTTCAGCAATGGAATCAATGAACTACCTTTAAAATGGAGAAAGTGCATAGATAATAATGGTACATATTTCGATCGATTAAATGTATAAGTTCAAAAATATTTTTTTCATTTTATTTTTACCATATAAAACGCTAATTTCATATGTAAGAACCTAATACTAAAACCTCTTTGTGTTTAGTTATTTTCCTTCAACAGTAAAATATTCTCCATGTTTGGTAATCTCTTGATTCTAACAAGATTTTCGTATGCTTCCTAAATAAACGACAACAAATTTTCCAGACAAATATGACTTGACCGGTGATTTCTTCACTGCGTTACCTTTATATGGCGCAGGAAAAGCTAAGTAAGTGTTTTTCGAATTCATATGAGCATTTTTCATTAGAATATAGTAATTTTGGAAACAACAGCTTAAAAAAACCAATAATATTATTTATTTATTTTTTTCGAAAAGCGGTTGTAATTTAACTCCACGAAAGATATCCTAACAACCACTTCTTAGCTTGAACAGAGTTCATCAATCGTATATTAAATATAAATCAGCTCGTAAATCGTGCAATATTTTTTTTGTATAAATAATTCAAATATGTTTTTTTGTAGATTCCTCGTTAGCCAATTCACTTTCAAAGGTAACATATATCTTAAACAGTCTGAAGATGGCAAATCTATCCTAATTGATAAAATTGAAAATGCTAAATTTAATATTGGAGACATTAAGGTAAAATAATTTTATTTGTATAAGAACATTATACATTATATTGAACAATTTTATACATATCCTGTTAAAATAGTCCACATGTATTAATACTATACCAAGTTAGAAAGATAGAGACATAATAAAGATCTACTACCAACCATATAAAAACATAAAGTGGTATCTTAAATGTACAAGAAATCGTACGAGATAAAAATACTTAGTCTTGCCATAAATATTGTTACAAGGAAAAAACCTCTTTTTCCCCATTGCATATATCATTTATTACTGTAATGAGTGTTAGCTTATACATTAATATAATAACAATAAAAATATATGAAGCTCATTCAAAATGATCGCCATTGGCTTTAATACAGTCCCTTAAACGTTGAGACCAGTTATCAATGGAAACACGCACTTTCTTCTCCATGGGGAAATTCTTCACTGCCAATCTTATGGATTGTTCTACGGACTCCAAATTATCATGGCGTTTAGAGCATGCCATACTCTCTAAAACTGATCATAAATCATAATCCAGCATATTAAGTTCGGGACTAGATGAGGGCCAGTCTTCAGCTTTGATGAAGTCCGAAACGTTCATTTTCAACCACGCTTGAGTGGATTGAGCTTTATGCCCCTGTGCTGAATCTTGCTGAAAGGACCAATCTTGGTTATGGAACATGGTGTTGTTAAGAGGCTTAACCAAGTGGTCAGGAATCAGTTGTGCAGTTGTTTTGCTACCTTTTTCACAAAAATATGGCTCAGTCACTCCTTGATAGCTAACACCCCCCCAAACCATCACTGAAGTCGGATAATGTCCACGTTGTACTCTGCTGCCTAATTGGAAAGCTACTATAAAGCTTCGAGCATAAACTCGGTCATTTTGCTTGTTAAAACATTGCTCAATAGTAAAAATTTTCTCGTCAGTAAATAACATTTTTCTATGACCTCCCTTTGCCTACCGCTTAAGAAGTTTTTTTTGATTGTACTATCCTATTTATTTTTAAATTATCAGTTAAATAATGACCAGTGCATCTTTTATAGGCTGCAAGTCCTAAGTCATCGTTTAAAATACGCGACATGATTCTACGTGCTATATTCATTTCCCGAGATAAAATCTTTTGCTTTCGGACAGGATTTCTTTGAATTATTTCCTTCACTGCTTTGATCGCCTTTTTTGTACGAATACTACGTGGACGGCCAGGTCTTTTTCTGTCACAAGCACAGGAGGTTTCATTGTATCTATCAATAGTCCGGTATACAAACATTCGACTAATACCAAGAGGATGTAGAGTTTCAAAAATTGCATTTGGCTCTCTACCTACTTTGTGTAATGCTATCACAGCAATTCGGTTCTCTTTATCACCCCACTCCATTTTAATATCACAAAAATATTTAATACCGATTGCCGCGAAAATGAGAAAACTACGAATATTCATATAAGAATAACAGATTCCAAATTCAAATATAGTATTATGTTTTTTTTTTTATTGTAACAGTATTTATGGCCAGACTAAGTATACATAAATAATAATTAGGTGCATTAAATTGAATGAGTAAACTTAGATTTGTGTCAATCCTTATCATGTTATATTTGCTTCCCACTAGCCACGTGCTGGCTGAAAGGAGAAGCCAAAATCCTCCACCAATCGTGCATAA
The DNA here is from genome assembly GCA_033032175.1 of Saturnia japonica. Classification (NCBI taxonomy): domain Eukaryota; kingdom Metazoa; phylum Arthropoda; class Insecta; order Lepidoptera; family Saturniidae; genus Saturnia; species Saturnia japonica. Next base: position 10,827,747 of record CM065307.1, read on the forward strand.
TGCTCTTCACAGATCGCTCTAGTACAAATGATCAGAAATTTTTAACTCATTTTCAGTCTAACTTGACGGGTGTTATTGGCGGTGGAGACATCGATAAGATCGTCAATGAAATTATAGAAGATGTTATTTTGGAGTACGTCAACCGGTTCCACGGCGCCATCGCTTTAGTCGCGTCAAGACTCATCCAGACAATATTTAACCCATTCCTCGATGAATTGGACTCTTGGAAATACATTGAAATTATTTTGCCGCGTACATAAATTGAATTATTAACTTAAACGAAGAATTTATTTTTTTCAATCAACAAAATTGCTTGTAATATCTACGTTTAATGTGTTTTATTAAACCAAATTAAATCATAAAATTCGGATATGAAACCAATATGGCATAAACTCAGAAGAATTATGTTCAATAACTATTATTAAAGTACTAGTATTATTAACATATTATGTACAGGAGCTTGAATACATCATTATTATATACATAAATAACGGATAGCACGAATAACAGATCAGACCGTTTATGCAAATAGAAGTACAAATTCTGCCTTGTAGATTGACGGGGTTCACAACCATCGACACGATCGTGGAAAGTTCGGGTATTTAGATTCATTGCTTTTCTGTGTCTCCCTCCAACACATTAAACATAAAACATATCCAAACTTGAAAGTAAGAGATTTATTTATTAGGTCCATACATATGAAATTAATGTTTTGTTGAACTGGCCACTTTGATCTCAAATATCTGGCGTTTGGCTAGGAATTCCAAATTCAAGTATATTTCAAATTTAGGATTGTGTATTTGTGTTTCAAATTTAGTGATTCATTTGTTTTCGCACCATTTCATTAAGAAGTTAATACAAATTGATTTAATTATAAGATATGAATTTAACAAATGAAAAGAATAGAAAGACTCTAAGGGAACTGAAGGTACGTGTTCTAGTTAAGGCTCGGATGGTCTGGTCAGCACCTCGGCATATAAAACTGACCCTTTACACTTAGCTGTAGTCGGATGGCTGATGGTGTTGAGATGTAATCCGAGATCTCCTCTTGGAGGTTGAATCCCCCGAGGACTCGAACGCCGCAGGTAAAGAGCTAGAGGCTGTTCTTATTTTTGGAGTTGGTGCTGGACAGCTCAGGTTGGTTGACGGGGTCTCAACACCAAACTCCCGAGCTTCGATTCAAATGCTAGAAACCCTTGATATTAAACAAAATACAAATGAGAAATTGGATAATAAGCTTGTTTTGTAGTGTACGATAGTGTTGAAAAAATGTATGAAAGTTTGACATAGTGATATGATGTGTATTATGATTGCAAAGGTTTCATGATTCACAAATATTATCTTAATCCTAAGGTACTCGCGCATTGGTAATGAACAATGATTAAGTACATAGATACTGTGTTCGTTGGTACTGAAATACATTTAATCACTTTATCAGATTTTACTTTGATAACTGCTGTGATTACTATGACATTCATAGAAGAAGTTTGCTAGGTGTTTATTGTTTCGTCTTTCTATACTAATATTATAAAGATGAAAGATTTAATTTTTTGTTTGTAATGGATAAACTCAAAAACTACTGAATTTGTTTTATAAATTCTTTCACCAATATAAAGTTACACTATAAACGAGTAACATAGGCTATATTTAAATTTTAAAAATGTATTTATTTCTCAAACAAATGTCGATTGTTTTACACAAAGTATAAAAAACTGCATGCGCTGCAAAAACTATTGGTATTTCATTAAAAATACTATATATATTGAACGTTCTCACTAATGTGAACAAAAGGTTTTTTGTTCACATTAGTCATCCAAAACACGGATGCGAACAAAAAGTGATTATATACGTATAAATGATATGATGATGAATGATATGTATTATATAACAAACGTATAATATGAATGCTTATCCAAATAAATTATTAAATCATCTATGCTGTTTACGTAGGAGTAAATTACTATTTAAATTATTCAAATCAATAGATTCGTTTTAAAGTTATGATGAGTATAACAAAATAAAAATTGTCGCGATATTGCAAACCGCTCTATGCAACAATGCACTTATTTTAAGTCAGTACACAGAAATGTTTACTATCTAAATAAATAATATAAAAATTTATTAATAAAAAAATGATTTTAATGTATGTTTGTAATAAATGATAAACTCAATAATGGGTAAACACAAAAACTACGAACCGATCTTAATAGACATTCTTTCTCAAAACTACATCATACTAATATAATAAAGCGGAAAAGGTTTATGTTTGTTTGTTTGTTTAAACACGCTAATCTCTGGAACTACCCGCCGGATTCGAAAAATTCTTTTTGTATATGATAGCCAGACTCTTGAGGAATAGTATAGGCTATTTAAAATAAGGCTACATCTATCAGATAGCCTTAAATATTGATTTTTGTTAAGTAAGTCGGAAGTCAAGTCCCTCCCGAACTGCTTTATTCGCGTGCGCTGGTATAATGGATCCGGAAATACAATGTTCAACAATAAAATTGGTATGTACTTAGTATATCTAAAAAAGTCAGGTATAGTATATGCCTATCTCTTATAGATAAGCCACAATAAAGTTTTTTGCGACAAAGCTTTGTTGAAAATTAAAAAGTGATGAAGCATTATTTATTGATATGGCATATTAATCCTTACAAACAAAAGTTACTTCATAATAAACACAATTTTATAAAGTTAAGTTTTCCTTTTTAAAGTATGCTATTTGGACACCTAATTTAGGAGATAATGAAAAATTAAAACAATTTGTACTTGCGGGAAAAACAATTATGATACACACGGGTGCACTCTACACGGGTGCGTTGGCGGCGCACTGTGGGGCAAAAATTGCCGCCAGAGGAAATAGAATTTTAAATTATTTTTTTCGTTATTGACAAAAACTGTTTATGTACTTTGATTTAGACCGTAATTATAAGACTTTTGATGTACATATTATTTTTAAATAATGCATAGTTAAGTTAAAAAACGTCTTAGTAGATTCTTGTTGTATGGAAGCTGAAATTCAATTAGACCTTGTTGCTTCATCTAACATCTTTGGCGTAAGTTGTGTATCGTTCCTGAAGGAGTATACTTTGGAAGGCGAAAACAAAAGAAGAATAACTAACTTTTTGTGATAATTGATCTTTTCCCGGTACTTTTTTAAAGAGTAGTATATATAATGGGCAGATAATGTCGTTTCTTTATTTAAGCATCTATAAATGCTTGTCTAAATCTGTTTGTAATGTGAAAATAACAGCTTGTTTAAATGCATACCAAATTAGGTATTATATACGGTATTTATAACAAAAACCTTTTTTGTCTGTCTGTTTGTTCTGGGTGATCTCCGAAACGGCTGGACCGATTTTGATGGGACATTAACTGACAGATAGCTGATATTATAATAAGTAAATTGGCCTATTTTATTTTATTTTTTAGTAATTAGGGTTCTACGCAAATAAAAATCATTTCGGAAAAACGATGATATTGGGGCGCTTAAATGGTCGGTGGCTGAGTAAACCAATAGATATATCAAATTAATGTAGTACATAATGGTAGATCCTAAAAAGACCTACAAAAATGCCAGTGAAAGCATATGACTATCTTTGATGAAATTTGGCTATAACCTGGATTAAAACATAGAATACTTTTTATCTTGGTGAAGACCCAATTCTGAAGTCCAACCAGATGAAGTCGCGAACACAGCTAGTACAGAATAAATAAATTAGTTTATCCCTTCTTTTCTACATATATCATTGTTTTATCAATGGTCGATAGTAGGGTAATCTTGATATCATTTTTTGATCCGAGTATTTATATTATAGACTTTCGAATTTAATTATAGTTTTACAATAACTTTAGTCCGTATTAATAAAAATACAATATATTATATATAAGGTATGGTAAATCATATTTATTATTCTCAAGTAAGATATTTTATAACGTGACAACTTTGGCATGAAAAATTATTTAGTATATTGTAATCTGCAAAAAAATATTTTTATTTCGTTTTTAGTTATGTATATTATCATCAGTTCCGTTAATATTATTAAGCTAAAAATGAACCGGTACAGTGAAAAACCTAAGCTCTAGTTAGCCCCCGTATTATTTTTCAATAAATTTTGTGCTTGGAAAAAATATGTCATTTCATAATTGATAGGTTATAAGAATAGTCTATCTACTTTTAAAATCGTAAAAAAAACAACATATTTTATTAATTCTCAACCGATTTTCATAAAATTTCATATACTGGAAGTATAAAATAAAATTATGAGAAGAAACTAATTATAGTTACGTATAGTTTTTAATCATAAAACTTTAGTATAGGTACGTCAGAGACAAATAAGCATCATTTTTTCCGTGATAATCAATGCCTTTATATTAGGTCCTTACATATGAAATTAGCGTTTTGTCGTACTGACCACTTTGATCTGAAATATCTCCTCTTTGGTTAAGAATTCCAAATTCAAATTTATAAATTCATTTAGCTGGTACATTTGAGTTTTATAAACAGTCATTCATTTGTTTTTTCTTCATATTTTTTTTCTTCGGCGTCGCTTATTACCGCACAATGGAAAACATGAAATATCGGTATATTTACGAGTACGAGTTCTATCATTGGTGATAATAGTAAAGAATAGTGTACTATCAAATGTTGTATGAATATTAATATCTACTAGCAACCCGCCCCGGCTTCCCACGGGTAGCACAGTAATACAAACTAAGTATATGATTTTAAGCGGCGCACGGCAATAACTCAATGTCTGCATGATTTTTCCGATATCTTCAAAAATCATCGTATGATTTATTATTTATTTATTTTAGTATGATTTACTACGATTTAAAGTGTAATTGGACGCCTCAGCAGAGTTATGTGTTAAGTGATTATGTTAGAGCATGCATTTTCCTTTCTAATCTTTCCTTACTCTGCCACACTTAGCCCCATCTAGAAAATCATAAATATAATACACGCGCGACGAATGACAGTTAAAAAAAAAGACAAAATCGAGTCAAATACGGAATGCAACGAATTACCATGCTCCCTAAAAAAAGATACCAAAATTTAAAAAAAAATGATCCACCCTATAATAACCTTTTGACAGTGTAAAACTTGCTTGACATGATCCTTGAACTTGTTTTCCGGTAAATCAGTAATTTGCGTCGGGGTTTTATTATAAAACCTGACACATTTGTTCTTTAGTAATTGGGTTTAAGGTTGTAAATTGCACGAGTTGCCCGTTTTTGTAATACACACATCAAAAAAGTCTAAGCAACATGCGTGATATTACAAATTTTCCATTTATATTAATTAATTTCTAAATATTTACTCAAAGTGCGTAGGTAAGTAAACTTTTTTGTTATTGATGACATACTGGCTGGTTGTAAAAAAAATTTGATTATATTTTGTTTTTTCATAAAATTCAAATGACTGCGAATTTGTTTAAATTTAAGTGCGTTTTAATTGCTACGTTTAGTCTTGATTTTATAATTTTACCAAACATTTAAATAAAGTTAGCGACAAAATTGAATTGTTAGATATTCTTTACGTCATGAAGCGACGTCATTTGATGGCAGATGAAATGCAAAGAGCTGTAGGGATGTTGCAAGCGGGAAGTAATCAATCACAGGTATCTCGACATTTTGGCATTCATAGAAGTGTTATTTGTCGTCTTTGGCAGCACTACAATAATACAGGAGAACCCGCTGAACAGCATCCAGGCCGTAAAAGGAGTACAACCACTCGGCAAGACCGGTACATACAACTGACTGCAAGACGCCAGCTGATGTTAACCGCTCGAGAGATAAGTTTGAGGCTACAAATTTCAAGTGGTGTTGATGTAAGTCCTCAAACTGTGCGAAATCGACTGCATGAGTACGGCCTACGAGCTCGACGCCCAATCAGGTGCCCACCGATACGTCACCGGAATCGCTCTCGTCGATATGAATGGTGGGCATAACATGGACCCAGGAACAATGGGATAAAATTATGTTTTCCGATGAGTCGCGATTCGGGTTTAAGCCTGATACAAGAAGGGTGCGAGTGTATCGTCGGCCCGGAAATACTGAAAGGCTCAGGTGCGTTCAGGAAGTTCATCCATACAGCGGCTCAACAGTTATGTTATGGGCGGGTATTATGAAGAACAGGCGAACTGAACTCGTTTTTGTAATGGAAACATGAATGCTGAAAATTACATTGAGGATATTCTCAGACCTTATGTCTACCCATTTGCACAAACCTTTGGCTCCGATTTTAGGTTAATGCATGACAATGCGCGTTCACATACAGCTCGGCGAACCAATGAATACTTTGCAACGGAGAACATCCGGGTATTGCCCTGGCCTGCACAATCGCCAGATCTCAACCCCATCGAGCACGCATGGGACATGCGCCAGAGACGTGTTTTGAAGGACTTGGACGGAGCGACAACAACCCAACAGCTAAAGGATTTGCTACAATTCCATTGGGAGCGAATACCGCAAGATGACATAAACAGTCTCATTAATTCAATGAATAATCGTTGCCGACAAGTTCTGAATAGCAGAGGAGCCCATACTGTGTATTAAATTGTTCTATTCTTTCACAATAAATACATTTTCTTTAGAAATTTCATTTTGTAAGAAAAAAGTTTAGTTTCTTATGTATCTTAGTTTCTACAGTATATTCTAATATTGTTCATTTCTGTTATTAAAAGAACTTATAAAGACAACAGCTGTTATTTTTACATCATAGAACCCTAAAGATATTATTTTAAAAATAAAATACAACGTTATAATGTGAAGAACCATCCTAAAATTTAAATTAGTACTTTTGATGAGTGTATAAATATGGTATCTACCTCAGCTGCTGAACCCCACAGAAAAATATCGTAAGACATTAAGCGAAGTAGACTAATCTAGCAGATATTGTATATGTTAACTGGCGAATCTTATGTACTGCAAATGCAGCAGAGCTTAATCTTCCCGCCAAGGTTTTAATGTGCGGACCACATTGTAATTTAGAATCAAGCGTAATACCCAAGAAAACAGTACTATAAACTAAGCCTACTAAATTCCCTTCTATCTTGATACTCAACACGCCGGACATTGGGCAAGGTAAATCTCATACATTTGGTTTTGTTTGCATTTAGTAGTAAATTATTTCAAGCAAACCATTCAGAGATTGTAACTAAAATATTGTTTAATTGCCCAAGCTCCGAATCTATTCTTTTCGATTTGAATATTAGTGAAGTGTCGTCTGCAAAAAGAACCATGTCAGCGCCGTTTTCAACTACTAGCGGTAGAATCGTTTATATAAACAAGAAACAAAAATGGTTCCAAAATCGCTCCCTGAGAGACGCCGATTCTTGCCAATGATCCAGAAGACGTTGCCCCATTTACACTTACTTTTAATCAGTGATATGTTAAATCAGAGATTACAAAGTCGAGAGAAGGGGCATCATCAGCGAATCTGAGGTGACTGGCATCATCCGACAATTATACATTTAATTATTGGACTGGAATATTGAATGGAAAAATAATAGGCCCATTTGAATTACCGGGGAATCTAACTGGCGAAAGTTATTTGGAGTTTCTGCAGAATGATCTTCCTAATTTATTAGAAGAGGTGCCCGAGGGGCTAAGGGAATCTTATTGGTTGCAAAATGACGGCTGTCCTGCGCATTTTGCTGTACGTGTTCATACGTATTTAAATAATACATAACCAAACAGATAGTTCGGACGTCTGGGGGGCAAATTTGTGGCCTCCACGTTCACCAGACCTAAATCGATTCGAAATCGAAGATTTTTTTTATTGGGGCTGCCTCAAAGACTTGTACCGTAAGCCGATCAGGTCCTTAGAAAACTTTCGTATCCGTGTCAGAGCAGTCGCATCAAAAATAAGTAATCAACGATATACGAGACTGCTCAAAAGAGCATTTATCCGTAGATGCAGAGCCTGCATAAGAGTGAATGGCAAACAATTTGAACATTTATTATGAATTATGATTACATAATTATCACAATACATTATACAAATTATAATTATTACATTAAACATTTACATTAGCCAAATAAAGTACTATTAATGTTAAATGTTGTTTTTTATTAAACTTCAAATGATTAGGTACAGTTGAATATAAAATATATTCCCATATTATATATATTTTGTTATTTAATCAAATTTACTCCTTTTCTACTTTAATAGCAATAATTCTCTATTTACATAAGATACGGTAATGAATTATACCATTATGAATTCTACTCAAAACCGACATTATTTTAAAATTATTGGTCACTCATGTTTTCATTAAAAAAAAAATTATACTCAAGAAGCTTAAACTTTGTAAAAAAAATATTTTAGCAAATTTCTCACAGCTAAATTAATTCAAGTTTTTTTTTTTTAATAGTACCATAGCTAGTCAAACTATTTACTGCTTATCGATTGGCATAGTTAGCGTATAATAATAGATCAACAAAAAACCGATAGAATTCTGTCATTTGTGGTCGCAGTGTATAAGAATGTAAAACAAGGTAAAAATTTGTAGATTTTTATTTTAAAAAATCATATCTTAGGTACTACCTAGGATATATTTTGTTTCGCATTTTTTTCTGAACGGCCATAAGTTTTGCTATAAGCCATTTCAAGGTTATCCATTCATTACCGGACATCCTGTAAATATATATGTAATTGGTTTCTCGGAAACGGCTCCGACGATTTCGATGAAACTTTGCATTTAGATAATGTTTTACGTTCCAAGTTTACCTAGATAGGTGTTTATCTTTATTTGTTTATAAGACACCGAGCACAGCTCGGTCGCCCAGATATTTTACTATAATATAACTAATTTTATGTAGCATGTACGTCTGTTGTTTAATTGTGACATGTTGACTGCTAAACCTTTCGCTGAGAATTATACTGAAATTTTGTACACGGGAAGAATAACATAAGCTATAATAGTTATCAATAGTACCTACTTATTTTAAAAATAATAAAAACGAGTAAAAATAAAATTACGATGCGAAAATAATAAACGCGTATAATAACCCGCAGAAGAGTATACATATAAGTAGTATGTATATAAAAATCAAACCAAAAAAAATTTTATTCTATTTAGGCCCTAAGAAGGTTATTATTATACATTATGAACGTTAAAATATTATTATCTTGTATACCTACACTATAGGGAAGAAGCAGCCTATCAGTGCCTCTGACGTTGAATAGAGCTGCAGTCGTGTTTAAAGTTGTTTTCAGAACTATAGGCAGCAGCGACGTCTTATATTTAGGGGCAAAAAAAAGCATTTCACTTTTAACCATAGCAAAACGATATAGGTTTCAGTTAGTCACCTTGGCCTCCAGGCCAGTGAAACGATCCGTATATAATGTCCGCTACTTATACCTACATTTGTAAAATAATGTTCGTCACGCTTTTGAATACTGTATACAATAATTAGTTAATAATTAGAGTTTGAATAATAGCCATCATAAAAATAACCATCATTAACAATTTCAAACAGTATTTTTAAGTAGAAATAATGTAATGTATTTTATTACCTATAGGATGCGGATACCAGTATTAATAACAATGATGTTGTGTGCTCTGGTAGCAGCCGCACCGGCAGCCGCACCGAGAGGAAATGAAAAGGATGACATTTTCGAACTACGTTAGTTTTATTTATTTTCATTCTCTTTTTGTTACTTGTTTTTGTGTCATGTTCTTCTTTTTTTATTTGATAATAACTGTGTTCATCCAAAATTCTACCAACGTCACGGGAATAGAATAATTTTTCAATGATTTTTGTAATCTTCAAACATACTCGTAGTTATAACAAATGCCGGCTTCCTTGTTAAAACTGTCCATGAAGTTTTTGTGGCAACGTAAATGCATGTTCCTATTGGAAGAGCTATAACCTCGTACTTCTTATACAAGAAGATTTCTTCATTACGTATTTGTATTTGTTTTCTATAACTTATAATCAACGGTTTTGGCAGCGTATTGCAAAAAGCGTTAGGTTTCGAGTCAATTTTCTATTATCATTATTCATTAGTTAGGTACTTGTATTTCTTAATAATGTAATGTAATCAGTATGGAACCCTCAGGGTGGGGCTTCAACTCGCTACTTGTCCAAATTTTTATCTCGATAACGGTTTGAGGTGTAAAGTTGAAATTAATGTCGAATAAGAACGACCTATGAACATAGAATAAAAAAATCTTTTAATTCTAGAGTGACTGATGAAATTTTGTACACGTGAAGTAAATGTAATTTCTCAATTGATAGACTACAAGTATTGTTAATAATATGAGTAAAAATGAAATAATAAGACGAAAATAATTATTGCGTAATAAACGCATGCAAGGCAACCGGTAGTGCATCTATAAAATAAGAAATAAAAAGCACCAAAATCGGTTATGATTTTCGAATTATAAGCGCACTAACAGATAGAAAGACGGATAGACCGAGACGTTGCAGAATATAATGATAATATATACAAATAATATTTATGTAAATGACGATACAATAGAATAATGTACGGTACCTATGTAATAATGTAATATACCTAAACAGTTCGGAACATTCCGGGTGCGAGTTTTACTCACCACTTGTACGATTTATTATATAGAACTCAGTGAAGTACATTTCTTAAAAGATTGTGGGGAACAACAATATGTTTAATATAAATATGTTTGAATAATAATTCATGACAGAATTAACTACGGTGATCATAAAAGTTTTGTTCTGTTTTGTGTTGGTCATTTTGCAGATAATATACTCACAAGCGAAACTCCCGATGGGCGAAATATTTTGATTAATGCTCTTATTCGACAACTATTCGAGTTTCTGCGAAGAATTATCAACAACGGTTGGGCTGAACAAGGAATTCCTGTGCTGGACCCTCTGAATATAGACGATTTCCATCTAGTTGTACCGGCTGGAATTATTAAGTACATTTTTTTTCAACCAACTTCGTGATTATTTTTTAAAATAATTTAAAATTTTCAAAAGAAAAGTTGTTCTTTCATCATCTCTAACTCCAAATGTAATGTTTTTCATTGTTTTTAATGACTGCATTTTATAATTATTCACAAACTATATAATTTTTACCAAAAATTATGTCCACGTACCTAAGTGAAATAAATATGTTCTTTAAATTTATATACTCATATCCTTTATATACCGTTATTTCACACAACATTTTCCTTATAAAAAATATCATATATACTATATAATTATATAGATAAAAGATATAAATAATAACTAACTGAACTGACATATAAATGCACAGCCCAAACTTACTTGGGTTAGGACAGTGAAAATTTGCATGCGAATTCCTTTTACACTGTAGGTATGCACTAGGAAAGGATTATAGTTTGTATGAAAGTCCGTAATTTTTCAACATATGGCTGTGAAAATTGTATTTCTTTTAGTAATGCCACCGAACCGTGGCTAACAAAAGTTTGATGTTCATCGACTTTCGTTAAACAAAAATGACGTTTTGTGACGTCAAACAATAAACATATACTGGGGCATAGCTGTGACGCGAACGAAGCCGCGGGCAAAGCGTTAATATAAAACATATTATTACACATAGAAAGCCTAAGAGTTAAGACTATTATTTAAATTAAAAGAAAAGACCAAACAATGGAATTGAAAATGGATGGGGTGTTATAAAGTGATTTCAACATCATACACACACATAATATAAATATTTTTACTGTACAGGATTTTGCTAAGTACATATCTACCTAAATATAGTCACATAAGGTATTTTTTCTAAATATTCACAACATGTACATGTAGTTATTCCATATCATAAACGGTTTTCTATTATTATTATCATAAATTGCACAGTACAATAAATTTACTTTACCACTCGAGGTTTGACATCATATCATATAGAAACAATAATTTATTTGATTAGATACAATTAAGATTAGGTATTGTTATCGTATTTGATAAATAATTACTTGTCTAAACAATTTATGAATTTTTTTTCACCTTTTTAAGTACCATACAAAATACAAGTACATAATTGTTTGTCGAATTAACATAAACTTTTTTGAATTTTGAATATTGAATTGAATTGAACACTTTGGTGGGTAGAGATAATTTATATAAATAAAGATCCTTTATCAACGAAAGTTACTTATGGAAAAACTACAACAGTTTCTTAACCGTACAGCATGTTTGCCGCACCGTATAATAAACGTGTAATCTTGTTGTAACACAACAAACCACCGCAAGAGATTACGGGTACAAGTTTTTACTGTGCCAAGCTACGAGCGTTATAAATCCATAGGAAAAAGATTATCATTGCTTAACTTCACATACAGAGAACTCAAAAAAGAAAAAAGTTTTGAGTACATCCGATTTTAGAAAAAGGAAAATAGGTAAATAAAGATTTTTTAATTATAGCTTATCTTTTCCCACAATACAGGCCTTTCATGAATCAATGTGATTAATTATTCTTGATATATCTCAATTATAAAACAAGTCAAGGTAGTCACGAAATTAATTGCCACCGTGAAAACTTACGGATCCGTCAACAGACTCCCATAGACTCAACATCATAAACGAGTTACATCTGAACTTATTTCTTTATTTCAGTTTGGATTTAGAACTACAGAAGATACACGCAAAGGGTTTCGGCCAGTTCTTAGTGCATAAAAGCGATCTCAACCTTCACAACCTCACATTGGATTTAGTTATTTCATTTCCTGCACTGGATATTAGCGCTGGTGAGCTTTACTGCATAAAATAAATTAATCCAATCTGGGTATTTTCACAAACCCTGTACAACACATCCACAAAAAAAAAAATTACTTATTTTGCAATAAAATATAAATGAAAGTTGCAAACTGTTCATGTTGTTGTTGAGTCTTATAATTAACTATAAGAATTTGGATGAAGTATTTCAATTAAATAAAGTTTTACTTTTCAAGTTTCCCTAAAGGTCTCAATCAACTAATATACACTTTGAAGAGGTTAGGTAATGTTTTCTTCGAAAATAAAATTTTACTTTTCGTGTATTATGATCAAAAGCCCTTTAAAAGTGACAGTCGCGCCCGTGCGAGCGAAGGCAAACAGGATGGAAGCTACTCACGAAAAGAAAACCATCTACGTATTTTCTGGCATTATTCCTGAAGATCATTCATAGAAGTTTTTCCAGGATCATAAATAAGTTTTTTTTTTGTAAAAGTGTTTTTCCATAATACTATTCTGTATTACACAAAATAAACTATGTTATGCCGTTTTGTTCTATAATAAAAATCACAAAACACCAATTTAAATATTTTTTTGCCTGTATGTCTGTCTGTCTGTCCGTCGGTTTGTCTGTCTGTTTGTTCCGGGTAATCTCCGAAACTGTTTTTGATGGGACTTTCACTGGTAGATAGCTCATGCTATAAGGAGTAACTTAGGCTGCTTTTATTTTAGAAAAAGAATTAGGGCTCCGCACAAAACTGGTCATGGTGAATCAATTCGGGCGCTTAAATGGCTTACGCTGAGAAAACTCACGTACTACATAATTGTAGAATTAAAAATACCTACAAAAAATATTTGCGAGAGTATAATATGATCTATCTTCTAAGTAACACTCACAATAAGCATTTTTGTCTTTCAAATAACCGGGAGCGGGGTGCAAGATTCGCGCGTGTGCCCGATCGATGGCATTCCGTATCTAGTCCACGTGAGCGATGCTGTGGGCACACCTAGTTAATCCAAAAACAAGACTTATTCCATAATGCAGACTCATCGTTCTTTTTTTTTCTCGTAACTATTGTTAATAATTGTTTTAGTTCGTGCAAGTCGATGTGAATATTATGCTATCACTCTATGGAAACGTTAATCGTGTTTACTTTCCACAACCAAATAAAAATATTCTCAAAGCTTGTTAAATCACTCGTTACTATTAAATAAGCTTCCTAATAGAAAGATAATTATGTATTTATAAACTTAATAAATGTTCCAGATAAATACGACTTGAGCGGTGATTTCTTTTCTGCGGTGCCTTTATATGGTAAAGGAAAAGCTGAGTATGTGTTTAATAAATTCATATAACTTGATTTTTTTTTTAATGAATGTATCTTCATTTTGCAATTCGGTAAATTTATTCTGTAAATAATTATTTTGTTAATATGATAATATTTTAATCAAGAAACATGTATTACCTTTACAAAAAGATTTAATTCACAAAACAGGTTTTTGTTAATTTTTATTCTTAACACAACATTGTTTTGTTTTCCAGATACCTGGTCGAAGAGTTCACTTTTCAAACAAAATTCTATTTGATGCAATCTGAAGATGGCAAATCTATTCTAATTGACAGAATTGAAAATACTTCATATAAGATACCAAACATTAAGGTAATTATAAAATTCACGGACTTGTGTTGTCGCGATTTTAATTATTTCATTCCCTTTTACAATTCACCGTTTTATACACCTCCTTTTGAAACTGTTAATAATTCGGACGTTGGTATAAATACTAAGAAATATTCATTTCAGTCTAATTTGACGGGTGTTATCGGTGGTGGAGACATCGATGTCATCGTCAACAAAGTTACTGAGGATGTCATTTTTGACTACGTCAATCGATTCCAAGGCGCCATCGCTTTGGTGACTTCGAGGCTTGTTTTGAAAATATTGAACCCATTCCTCGCCGAGCTAGACTCTTGGAAATACATTGCAATTCTTTTGCCGCGTACATAAATTTAATTATTGACATGATAAACAAATTTTATGTTTCATGTTTTTTAATCCTGTATAAAAATATATTAATTTATGATTAAATTGTGGATGAAATGTTATTTGTTTTTTTTTTATAGCCAAATTCTATGGTATAAATTACATATATTTTCATTTTTTATTGATTAATATTTGTAGAAAATTAAGTTAACATTTAACTGTACATAAATATATTTTTATACGTTTTATGTAATTTGGTGATCAATCACAAAATAACACTGAAAATAATATCAAAGTATGCTTTGTTATATATGAACTTCCTTTTTTTTTGTTTTTACAAATAATTTTTACAAAGTAATAATTAGTACACAAGGCGGCCATTATTATACTAAAGTACACTGGGTGCTGACATTGCATGACATAAGTATCCTTTCAAAATTGACACAATCTAATACTAATATGCGAGATTTTCTTGTTCTGACCGGCTCCATCTCAGATGGATCATCTCCCCTTATCTCAAATCTGTAATCAAGATTAGTAAACGTCATTTTTTAATATTATTATCATTTTATATTAAACATTTTCAATTATTTTAATATATCTATACTTAATATTTAAATCGTGTACTTAGCGCGGTTGTAGAGTTTGCTTTCTGGATCGAAGATTCCAGAGTCGTTCCGAGTCGGAAATTATTGCAAACGAAACCGAAAATAAACAGAGAATGACATAGCCTTACATGAAATAAAACTTTGTCTACCTTTACATTTGTCTGTCTGTTAATAAACTTTTAATTAAAGTTTGTCAATAGCTACTGAACAAAACAAAAATAAAATCGGTTGACAAGCAGAGGAGAAAAATATAATGATTTTTTTGTTTTGCCTATTTGTATATAGATCACTAGCTGTGCCCGCGACTTCATCCAAGTGGTATATTTCGTGAATATAAAACAGCAACTAAATAATAACCTCACCTGACTTCAATCTCACCCTACGGTATTTGACCTGTATAAGCTTTGATAATACCCAACTAAAATCATCGTCACAGCACAGTTTAAAAATCATACCGACATTATCTAAAATACATGAAGACTGACTACTATGCTCGAGGTCTGGGGTTGGATTCCCAGGTCGAGCAAACTGTTATTGGGTTTTTCTATGGAATTTTCAGTAGCAGCTCGGAGTTTGACTCAGTAGGTTCGCCCCCTATAACTTAGGACCTCAAAACATATTTGTCGTACTGTTTGTGTACATCAGTACACCTCTGCCTAACCCCTTTGGGAAATACGGGCGTTATGGTATAACTAAAGGCATACAAAAATGTTCAGTTTTGCAATCCATGACGAAAAGCGAAGTTTATTTGCCTTTATTTTTATAAACCATTATTTTTCAGTTAAAAGACGTTATAATATATAGAAAGTTTGTTTAGTGTAATTTCATAAAAATCATAATTGCAAAAAACATCTAACAACGACATGTATCGTAGAAATATAGATAGAATGGATATTCTTACTTATTTAAACATTTAAAATAACATTGAAATCTATTTGAAAATATTTAAAATTAACAGTATAGACAGTTCTTAAATTATTAATATACATGCTTACAGAAAATATAGGTACCTATGTGTGACAATAAATATCATACAAATTTCGTGACAATTTAAATCAAGCTGTACAGCGCTATCTATGAATACTATTGGAAAATAAAAATACTTACGTTTCCATTTTGATTTTAATGAGAATTATGTAAAGATAAAATTTTATCTTTTCACTTAATTTCACTAAATATTTAATACACTAAGACGTTTTTATAAGTTTAGATGTTTGAGAATAATCTACTACCTAAACGTGTTAATATAATAAGGGAAAAAGGTCTAACTAAAACACTACATCAACATATCGCAATGAAACTAAACCAATGAGATTTTTATAAAAATATAAACATTTTCAAATGAAGATGGTAGGTATAAATAATAGAAGATTCCAGATAGGAGCATTCATTATTTGTTTGAAATTAAACTTACGCGGAATTTTAATTTATTTTAGATTAAAGATAATTTTAAGACTACCATTTATAAACTTATAAAGTTTCTTGTCCATCCGCACTGTAACCGTACTATTTCAGAAGTACAATTGATTATGATAACATATTATCAATAGTTATATCATTATAATCTTTTAAGACATCTTGACTTTTCTTTACATCACTATTACCAACGAAATCACATGTAGTTTGAAAAGACGCAAGACTTCATTCAACAACAGCGCTTCGATGTCCGGTGTTCCACTTACATCACTAAATCACTATGTATTATTTCGTAACAAATCTAGCTTGGTAAACAATTTTTTTTTTTTGTTTATCTAATCCATAGAAGAAAACATGTTATATTTTTATATTAGGTAATTTACTAAATAAGTTCTAAAGTCCGACCCGCTATCGGAAATCTAATCACTAATTAATAGCGATATCACTGCGTTTACTCATATTTGTAATATTATCTAAATCCTAAATTGATCGGCGGTATCACAAATCACTGTTGATCGATAGGATTATGATTTTTAAATGATAAAGTAGTGATGATTGAATAAGTAGTTGGTGGTCAGTGTTGTGGTTATAACCAGGTGGTTATTTTGTCTATAAGGTAGGTAATGTATTCAATCAAAAACAATCGCTTAACATGAAGAGATCCTTTTTAGAAATATTTTTAAAGCGTTACTATAATTCCTATTATAGGCTATGACTTTTATTATATTTATGTTAGTAGAAAACTAAACTTAGGTAAGGTCGCTTTATTTTTAATTCGAGCATGTCGCAAGACAGGAGAACTTTAGTAATGCTTTATCAATATGACTGCATCACTGTATTTTCTTTTATGGAAAACTCAAGCTGAACTCATAAAATAAAGAGATTTTATGTAGGTATAGATGAACTTATTTTATTTCAGAATGAAGCTCTTCGTATTGTTAACGTTATGCGCCTTTGGTGCAGCAGCACCAAACATGAAGGAAGCTCCGATTGTCATTAACGGTAAAAAATATAATAATTTTGAATAAACTTTATTTATTAAATTTATATTACTGGCAAAGGGACTAATGTATGTTGAATTGTTAGATATATTTTCCTATCCGATTTCGACGGTATTATTCGGATTGCATCTAGGATTGAAATGCTTACCCTATAAACACTCACGTACCTAATCAGTCACACGTTTAATTAAGTATTATTTATATTCGAAGTCGGTTAATTTTTCAGATTTATTTTTATTTTATGTTATTTACATAGGTTCATCAACAATAATTGCTTACACTATACCTAGTTATAATGATTTAATGCGAAATAAAAAAAGAGTTAGGTAGGGTCAAACACCGCATACCTACATATTATTTGTTACTAACGATAGTATGATTGCCATTTTAATAAGACTGGCGGTCGCCCAATGATCGAATTCCGACCAGTGACTTTTTGGTCATAGACTATTTTCTCTTTGACATTTACAGTATGAACCTAAACAATGAATATTATATCATTTGCTGTCACTTTTCAATAAGTGACAATGTCAATATTTTGGGGGTCTAAGTTCAATGGCACTGGTCAGGTTAGGATTCGCAGTATTAATTTATTTAATTTAATATATTAGTAACAGATATTATAGATAAATTTTAGCTTTCTACACTCCTTCTCCATATAAACTTTAACTATGCCAAATATCAGTCTTCCGTGCACGCATTACGCTTAAAAGGGGGGTAGAAAGTTTTTATTTCACGTATTAATATTATGATGATCTTCAAACATGTATACATGAAGACAAATCAGAGAAAAAAGAAGAAAAATCTTGTTAAAGAATATCCATTACCAGCTTGTATATCGCTTGAACAGATGCACCAATATTATTATAAGGTGACGCCACCCTGAAATTTTAAAAAAATCGTTCTTTTATTGCTTAATAAATTGTTTATACTTTTAAGAACAAAAAAATTCACAATATTAGTGAAGTTAATTGATTAGCAATTAGAAATAATTAGCAATGAGCGCGTCAGAGTTGGCTTTCAAGGTCAGGTAGCGATTGAACCGTAACGAGGGTCTAAAGCCATATAGTATAAAATTTAGTTCTTTTGAAAAGTTTTATAATAACTCAGGTAAATTTGTTGCCATGCATGCTGAACCCCTTTATATATTATACTAGCTGTGCCCCACGGTTTCTCCCGTGTTAATTTTATCTGAAAAACACCGCCAGTGGTGTATGTAGCCTATCATAATTGTTTTTCCCGAAAGTACAAATTATATTAAATTTTTCATTATATCCTAAACTATGTGTCCAAATAGCATACACTAATCAGCAAAATATTACTTCCTAAAATTGTCTTTATGATGAAGTAACTTTTGTTTGTAAGGATTAATATGGTATGTCTAAAAATAATGCTTATAAATCACTTTTTAATTTTCAACAAATCTTTGTCACAAAATACCTTATTGTGGCTTATGTATAAGAGATAGGTATATTTATTTATTTATGAAAAATGGATGGCCAGTGGCCAGTGCACTACATTTCAATCATATCTATAAAACAAAAATATTTTTCAGTGCATTTGCCTTCTAAGGCCACCACCGCATGCTTCATTTGTTACCTTACTGAATACATTTTATATTTTATTTAATAGATCAATGTTGGATTCAGTAATGATAATAAAAAAGCCAAAAAGTCCAATAAAATGACTAAAAATGGACACCGTAAATACATACACCAGACTACACTACAATATTCCAAAATACTTCTCACGTAAACTTTAAGAACTGATTTTAGTTTTTTTTTAAATACCTTTATACAATAAGATAACCATTACGCTAGCGTACGCGGATACAGTAGTTCGGGGGGGCAGCTACTTTCGAATTAAATAACAAAAATCAATATTTAAAGCTAGTTGAGAGTTGGAGCCTAATCTTAGTAAATAGCCTATACTATTCCTCGAGAGTCTAGCTATCATATACAAAAATATTTTTTCGAATTCGATTGGTAGTTCCAGAGATTAGCGTGTGTAAACGAACAAACAAACAAAAATACTTGGTAGTTCCGTGTAATTATTAGTATAGATTTCTAGTTTATACCATAGAATAGAGTACGTAAAGTTGAAAGTAGTTTATATTTGATATAAAAAAAAAATAGTTGTGTGACACAGTAGTGTAGATCCCAACAAAAACAAATATGAAAAAATGGGCCAAGTTGAGTAGCAACGACGTTCGGGGTACTCGTCATAGCCTCATCACCGATAAAAGAGCTGAGATCTAACGGGTACCAAGTTCCATAAGTGTTCCTGTAATAATTAAGTATAGCTGTAGGAATGTACGTTTTTCAATAAATTTACAAAGCAATTTGTTAATTTCTTTCATATGGGATTTCTAACTTATCAAGTCCGAATTGTGCATAAATTACGATCAAAAATTTGACTCTTACAAATAAACATAAATATTTATTGACAATTAAATCTTGTCAAGTTAGCGACGATTTTTAAAACGGGTCTACTTGTCGGCTCATCTTTCCGCCATTTTTAAATATTTTCAATTTTTAACATTGCAATTCATAAAATACTATGTATGTGTGTAAAATAAATATTATTTTATTATATTTAATGGCTGTGTTAAAAAAAGTTTATTATTATGCTTATTTTTCCGAGCGTTAAGGTGGGGGTTTACGCCACCAATAGCATCACTATAGCCTGCTATTAATGATATTACATATCCTAGGAATAGGAGAACTCGTCTCCAAGATAGACAGGTAATCATGCTTTCTTTATTCAGCAAACGTTTATACTTTCACTCGAACAAGTTACATAACACACCATCACGCCTGTATCCCCAAAGTCTTAGGCAGAGGTGTACACCCACAGTTCGCCGGTTATGTTTTAGATCTCATGTAATAGAGGGCGAGCATATTGCGATTAATCAGGCACAAAACCAAACTCTGAGCTTCTACTGATAATTTCATAGAAAGCACCAATAACACTTTGCCATCTGGGAATCGAACCACGGACCTCGAGAATAACAGTTGGGTTTAGGACCACTAAGCCAATGAGACAGTTAAGATGTTATGAACGATCAATCAGGCTTTTTAAACATAAAATACACTACTTTGTAAATTTTACCCGTGCGAATCTGGGGCGGGTCGCTAGTTTTATTTATATAGATTAATTGTTTGTTTAACTTTTATTGCAGAGGTAGTTTCCGACGCCAGCAAGGCTTATTATAATCCGTCTTACTTCACTTACCGTAGACCTTCCGGTACCCCAAATGGTCCCAGTAGCCCAAGTCCTCCAAGTGGTCCTAGCCTACCTGCAACCTCAGATGAACTGCTCGACCTCCTCCGTGGTTTTGTCAATAACGTCATCAATAACGGCTATCCGCAATTCGGAATTCCACCATTGGAGCCTCTGTGGCTGGAAAACTTCGAGTTTATTTTTCCAGCTAGACTCATCAAGTAAGTAAGAACTGTGAGTTCAAGTGATTACTTAAAGGTACATACCTGACGGTTTAATGAATTATTCTAAATTGATGTAACATAAAAAAAAAATCTGAAAATTTTATAAAAGCTTTCCTTGTATTGTTATACTATTGCTTACGAAACTACAAAATTATGAGATTTCTAGATCCTTGAAATAGATCTTGTTGATTGAACCTAAATACTCTCTTAGGATAAAGCCTTTATAAGTGCGTTTCATTTTATGGCGTTCTTCATACATACTGTCTATGGTAATATTATTTATGTATTCATAAACGTTAATATAATAGAGAGTATGAATGAATCTTTAATACCCAGTAATAAGAGTGTTAAAGACAAACTTAAAATTGATAGTGTTCCCTTCAATGGTTTCTCATAGTGCCTTTCCAAAAATCGATAATAGAATTCGACCAATTTGAGAATGTTAAATCTTTCAGAAGTTATTTTACTCAGAAACATCTAAGTCTCCTTTCGGCTAAATTTCCCATTAACTTTATGGCACAACTTTGTAGTAGCAAGTTTGTCTCTTTAGTTGTTTCACATGAAACAACACTACGACAACGACACCGACCTAATTCAGTAATAGTTTGTTATGCAAAACGGGAGTGCACAATTTTACTGGATAAGCTATTTGGTTTCATGTTAATCTTATTACGACCGATATCAAAGTAGGTTGTTAGTTTTGCAAACAATTTTGCCTACTACTAACAAAATAGCTCTGAATAATCAACATAATGTATGACTGTAGTAAGTTCTCTCCTTCCTTCCTTCAAACGAGGCCTGATGAGGTAGGTATTTTATCACATCGGCATAACATTGACGATTACCATTAAAATTTATTACCGACGGTACGGTACTTACCATCAGATACAATGACTTTATAGTTTTAAATAATAATAATAACTAATAATAATATAATAGATATTTTTTTCCAGCTTAGACCTCAAACTGAAAGGTGTATTCGCATCTGGTTTTGGTAATTTCATCGTACATAAGAGTGATCTTAATGTCAACGAGCTAACATTTGCCATTGACGTTGAATTCCCGGTGCTCGATATTAAAGCTGGTAAGCAATTTTAATAACTATATTAGTAGCTAGATCGGCAGGCTCTGTTCTTTCTGATAGTTAACGGTTTGACTATAGCGCCACCTATCGGATCCTAACATATCTATAACCCATCGTCTCGATAAGAGAAATATACCAAGTGAATATGAGGTCAGTCGGTCAAGTCGTAGGTACTGGAAAAGGCAGAACAACGTCTGCATGGTTAGCTGATAGTGTATATTTTTTAGTAGGTTATGAAAGAGTGAACTCAGATCATCGGGCTTATGTCAGTAGAAAGTTCCGTATCTCTTAACACCTATAGACTAATTATTAGTATTATATTATATTAATTTCTATCCTTCTTTTATTAAGTATTTAGAAATCTGTAGTTAAGTTTTTCCTCTATAATAAAACTACGGCCAAAATGATTGAATTCATAGAGAAATATTGTTAAATATGTACTTACATAGAAAGCTTAATAATTAAATCCTCTATTATATAGTGAGAATATCTCATCATCTAAAAGTTCATTTAGTACTATATACTTAATATGAACTAGATATGTTATGCTTAACTTTATGCTTTATGCTTAGCGTAAACAATTTTTGCAAATTTTTTTCTGTCGGTTTATCAAAGCATACAATCGATTACACAACAAATTGCTTTATTTTGAATTATCAAGTATCCATATTGTAATATCGATTATTCTGAAAACTATTTTATTAAGTATTTGTATTCTTACGAGAAAATACTTTTCACAGATGAATACGACATGGTTGGCGATATTTTCACAGCCATTCCTCTCTATGGAAAAGGAAGAGCTCAGTATGTGTACCTGCACAATTACTTTTTTTATAGTATCAATATTGACGAATTTAATTAAGAAAATTGTATGATTTGAGTTATGTAGGAGGGACTAGGTCTGAAAAGCAACAGCCGAATGTTTTGACAACAGATTTTCAACTCGAGGGTGGTAGCTGCCATCAGGTCATTAGAAAATGCTCTACCATGTTATGGTTTCATCACGATCTTGTCCGTCCCTGAAAGCTTAGGCTTACTGTAAGATTTAAACCCACCTTAATCGATACGCTATCCGAACACGCTACCACTGAACCGTTGTTACATTTCATTTCATTCTCCATTATATAGGTACTATAAGAAAACAATAATTAAAAATTATGTTAAATATGAATTCACTAATTCAAAAACTAGGTTTTTATTCATCGGAACATAATTAATATTATAACGGCCTTGCTTCCCCTTTATAGTTGATAACTGCTAAAATATTGATTCTAAAGATTTCGATTTATAAAGTTATAAATGACCAAATAACATTTTAACAATACAGCAACTAGGTACCTATTTCAGTAGTTCATTTAAATTAAATATTACAAACCTAACTAGATAGTAAATTTATTCTATAAACGAGAAATAATCATGAAATATTATTTTACAGTTTTTACGTAGAAGGCTTCAGATTCCAAGCAAAACTATTCCTCAAACAATCAGATAACGGCATGTCAGTTATCATCGACAGAGTTGAAAATGCAGCATACAGCATACCTCACCTCAAGGTAAGACATTAATTATCAATAATTATAAAACATTTACAATAACTTATGAACATTTTCAATCCTACATTAATATCTCGACATATTTTTAGTAAGCGGTTTCTTCGTTTCCTACAGTTTAAATCTGAAATAATTGTACCAGATTACACATCGCGCTGTAAAAAATTTCATATGCTCCTGCTGTATACACGAAGAGAAATAGCTGATGTATCATATCTTTTGTGTATACTCAATGGCCTAATTGACTGTTCGGAGATACTGAGCAAAATTAACCTACGTGTACTGGCAGCATCTTTTAGAAACCCTAACATACTTTATAGTCCTATTGTTAGAACTACCTACAGACAAAATTCCTATTTCATTCGAGTAAGCAGCAGTATGAATAAATTGGTTAGTGATTTAGACGTTGATATATTTGATACAACTGTGCAGAAGTTGAAAGCTCTTATGAATTCTAATTTCTTTTGTTAATATTTTTGTGTTTTCCGTCTACATTATTTTTTTATTTATATAAGTACATAATTATATGTGAGAACTTGTAAATGGCCTTCATTAATTTATATAAGTAACTTAAATAAGTACTTAGCTGTAAGTTTTCTTAAAATATTAAAATAAAAATAAATAAATAAATTTACCTGTTCCATCCTCGATAATATGAATATTTTTTCAATGTAACTAACGCGTTACGCATAACATACGTAACGTAACGCACGTAACTTGCTTCGGATGATACTATGAAATAGCTAAAATAACGTAATTAATGTATTGAACTATGTGTATTAAATAAAATAGCCGGTATGAACGAAATTCCAAACAGAACAGAAATTATAAATATACCTACAACATAAGAAATGTGGCTTGTGCAATATGTTTTATTTTAATAGAAACTATAAATAAAATTACTAATTATAAAACTTATTAAAATAAGCTTCTAGTATTTCAGTAGTACTAAAGTGAACATAGTAACAATTTTATACAAGGGCATGTGCTAAATGTAATTTATACGTACAACTATAATTTATATTTATTTATATATTACCTTGTCCCTAGTATAATATAAACTGAAAAAAAATATATACAAGTTTATACCTAATACAGTGTAAACTATTTATAACGTTATCCTTTATAACGATAAACTCCCTATAACGTTGAAGTGAGCCCAACTTGGTTGGTTTGGGTTAAAACCCACATATTGAAACACTCTTTATAGCGATACGCCATTCTCTATTACGAAGAAATGTGTAAGAAGATGATTCCACCATATATCTAGATATAAATAAAATACATAAAATAAAAACAAGTACTGGCATAGCAAAAAACGTCAGACAAAGTTATCAGACTATATGTGTAAACAATAATTTATAAGCATTTATTATCTAAGACATACATATTAAAAATTCTTGTTAATTTGGTTGTTTTTTGTTCACTCCATATAACGATAACTCTCTATAACGACAAAATATGCTCAGTCCCTTGAGTTTCGTTATAAAGAGTTTACACTGTATTTTGTTACATTAAATAATTTTACGCGTCGCGTCGTAGAAAAATAGTGGTAAAAGATTTTAATGAAATTTTTGTTAACGGGAAGTAGATGTAATATGTCATTTCTCAATTGATAGACTACTTACTGACTATATGAATTGTAAATGGTATGAGTAATAACAATTACTGCGTAGTAAATGCGCGCGAAGCCGCAGACACACCGCTACTTTATTAGGTAATATCCCCAATTTTTTCTTCTAAATAACACTGTCACTTTATGATTTTCAGTCAAACTTGACCGGAGCTATTGGCGGAGGCGACATAGACGCTATCGTCAACGTAATGATCGAACAAGTCATCATGGGTTACGTGAATAGATTTCACGGCGCTATCGCCATTGTCACATCGAGTTTTTCAGTAGTCTACGGCAACCCCTTGCTTGACCAACTCGACAGCTGGCGCTACATTGCCGCTTTACTCCCAGTCCCATACAAATAATGAACCTGTTATTAATTTAACTGGATCCTATGGTTTATGTTATCCTCAATTTTACTTTTAAATATTTTGTAATTTCCCATTTTAATTAAAAACAAATGAAATTATATTTTGATTATTATTTAGTATTTAACATATTATACATATAATTAAAATTGTTTCTCATTCATTTTAAATTATTTTAGAAAACCCAATCGTTAAGGAGCAAAATCTGCAAGTTCTTTTATCTGTACATTTTTTTTCCAATATCCTGATAAACATCCTTTATTATGGAGGACACGAATATTAATTAAAAAATGTATTTGTCTGTCTGTTTTATGTCCAAATTTCCTCAAAAACTATGAAATTATGAAATTTTGTACACAAGTCATTGCTCAAATGATAGGCATAAAAAATTTCAATAACACTTTTAAAAACCATAAAAAAGTTTAATATCGTATTAAATGTTTTATTAAATGCAAACCGATTTTGGTGAAATTTTATTCACGGGATGTAAGTATCATTCCATGATTTATGGTCTCTAAGACTTATCAATAATACTTATATAAAACGTACAAAACAAATTACAATTATATTAATTCTCAACCGATTTTAATGAATTTTGTACACGGGAAATATACGTCGATTCCTCATACGGTAGGCCAGATCAACTGTCGTCTGTCCACTAACAATTAAGTAAAACTACGGGGCGAAAATGATTATTGCGCAACAAACGCGTGCGCAGTCGCGGAGCACCGCTAGTAATATTATAAACGTCACATAATATAGTTAGAGATAGTGTAATTCCGCCTATGTAACTCCTATTGGTAAAGAATGTGTGTAAGTATAGATTAGGTACACTTATCCTAATTTTACAGGAAACGCCTAAGTAAAACATTTTAATTTTATCATTTATTTACCTAAAAATATCTATAATTTAATTAAATAAATAAGATACAGAAATCTCCTCTAAAACGACAACGACGGTCATCGAGCATAGATGTATTCCCACCGCAAGAGTTTTTAAATTGTACTAAAGTTATCATTATTTACAATGCAATTATTTTTGCTGATAGCGTATACAATACAAGTATCTTAAGTAGGTGTGGAAATTATAGTGAATTATATGAAGTGAAAAGAGTAAAACTTTCGAGTTAAATTAGAAATACGATATTGAATCTTATTGGCACTACTCTCAAGATTTGGATTTATTTGGAGTGTTTTATATGATGCTTTGGCAAGGCTGAAAAATAAGAGATAGTTATTCTAAGTGTTTCAGACCTGACTAAATAATTTTCCTCATATAGATAAAAAAAATTTTATATAATAGTAATTGTTTGTAATGAAAAATGCTTAATAATGGTAATAGATGGCGATTTTTTACTTTCACATATGGAATTCATTTATCACGGGTGAAATAACAGTGATAAAAATATAATTTCATAACTGTAAGAAATATTTATAAATAGCTATAATTTCCATGCCTAATCCTATGTAATTACTTAATTAGTAAGTAAGTACTTGGAGTTTTTAGCGTGATCTTGAAGTGACATTTTGTGGTTTTTATTTTTAATTAATTTGCTTAGATTTTGACCCTGTGCCCCGTGACCCTGCGTTTTGCGTGATATAGTTTAGTTTCTGTGCATAAGTGAAGTGGATTATAAATATAAGCTGAAAGCATTCACTCCGAGATCCCACAAAAATTTTCTAGAATGTTCTAACAAGGGAGCCACCATCTTGTTAGGATACTGAATCGTCATAACATATGACACTATAATTCACTCGATAGTGGCAGTAATGGTCTTTACTGAAGAGGACCGGTTACCAAGTTAGGAAGAAGAAGAAGTAGGTACATAAAGTAAAATTTTAATTCATAAAGTGAATATACTTTGAAATTATATACAGGTTTTACCAAATATAATGTAGCAGATTATGAGCCGGTAGCGCAGTGGAAGTTATTTGTAGTAATAAATAAAACCAGCATATAAAAGTAAAGAACAGGAAAAAACATATATATAAGGTAGCAAAGATCTTTACACAACAAAAGACAACTGTGTGACACATACCAAATTTAAAATATGGAAGATAGAAATTTATTATAAAAGAGTATCTACTCAACGCGCTCCCTTAAATTGTACCTTCCAAAACATAGTATAACTATCTACTATATACTTAGAGAAACAAACAAGGTATATAAACATAACAGCACATTAAAAAATTAAAGAAACTAAGTAACGCCTAATCCTTCCATACAAAAATAATGTTTCTGCTTAGGCAGTGGTTTCGTTAATATATCACCAAGCATCAGTTCTGTTGGAATATATTTCACCACAATATCCTTGTTAGTTTTTAACGTATCTCTCAAGAAATGATACTTGATACTAATGTGCTTACTGCGGGAATGGAATACGGGATCTTTCGATAACGCTATTGCTCCCTGATTGTCCGCATGTAATTGTACCCTGCTCACAGTCGCTAACCCGATTTCAGTCAACAAACTATTTAAGTAGATAGCCTCTTTCATAGCTACCGATAAACTTACATATTCTGCCTCACAAGTAGAAGTCGCGACAGACCTCTGTTTTTGTTACTTCCAAGATATTGCTGCACCAGCTAAGGTAAAAACATAACCTGAATAACTACGTCTATCTATAATACAATTGCCCCAATCACTATCAGAATATCCCTTAATAGACTTACCAGTTTTCTTATAAACAAGACCATAATCACGCGTCCTTTTTAAGTAACGCAGGATCCTCATTGCCGCTTTCCAACAATTTTTATCTGCTTTATCGACAAACTGACCCATTTTTGCCACTGCATTTGCAATATCTGGCCTGGTACCTACGGATAAATATATCAAACTTCCTATTAACTCCCTATACGGACAAATAGAACCAATATAAGTATCAATATTCTGTAGTTTTAAATTAACCTCCATTGGTGTGGCATTTGTATCCTTATAATCTTGGAGTCCAAAACGTTGTACTATTTTATTTATGTATTGAGATTGTGTCAACTTTATGACGTTGTCACTTCTATCAATATCTATTCCCAATATAAACTTTGCAATTCCATAGTCTTTCAATTCGAACTCTTTTCCTAATTCCTTTTTAAAATCCAGAATACAATCTTTTTTCTGACTTGCAATCAAAATATCGTGCGTATATACACAGACAAAGAGTTTCGATCCGCAGTCGTCAACCTCTTTAAAATACAAACACGGTTCATTTAATGACTGCTTAAAGTTCATATTCTTCAATTTTTCGTCAAGTCTTATGTTCCACTGGCGTCCAGATTGCTTTAAGCCATACAAAGACTTGCGTAAACGGCAAACATTGCCACCCGCTCGTATGTCCGCTAACATTTGCTGCGCCTGTTTCTTGACTAAAAAATCTTCCGTTTGTAACAATTTAACGAGACTTTCTTTTAAAAACTCCGGTATTTTCATGTATACCTCTTCGTCTAGATATCCATTCAGATAGGCTGTGTTGATATCTATCTGATGTATTTCCATATCTAACTCAACAGCTAAAGCGGATAACAATCTGACAGTATCAAGCCTCATCACTGGCGCAAAAGTATCACGATAATCAATACCGTATCGCTGACTGTAACCTTTGGCAACCAATCTGGCTTTTTTCTTTTCAGATTTGTCCACATTTATCTTTGTAGTTAGAACGAATCGACATCCTACTACATCACGATTTGAGGGCTTCTTGACAATTTCCCACGTCCGGTTTTTAACGAGACTTCTTATCTCTGAAGTAATCGCTTCTTTCCAAAGCTTTTCTTCACTACTCGATAACGCCTCTTTTAACGAAATTTCCATTGCATTGCCCACGAAATCTTCACAATCAGTAAATTCATCTAAACTTACAGCTGTTTCTTCATTGCTGGCATTATTTCCACCTACTTCACTCCACTCATCTTCGTCTTGCTCTCGTTCGCTTCTCGGTGCACTGACAGTTCGGTACACCTTCTTCGGCCTATCTACTTGGCCTCTTTGAATTCTAGGTCTGCCTGGACCTCTTCGAACTTCTTCTCGTACTTCTTCTAGGACAGTACTATCACTCAAAGGAGGCTCATGTTGAGCTGACCCTTCAATATCAGTCTTTGAAGTCGATGGTTTAATTTCTAAGTCCACATACTTGACTGGCCTCCCTTCTTGTGATTCAGTCACAACCTGTAATGGGTCTATGTTGTTCTCTTTTTCAGATGTGTTCACGTCTAAAAACCTTACATCTCTTGCAACAATCAGTTTACGATCATTCGGCAATCATACTCTATATCCTTTTTGGTCTCTAGGATATCCGACAAAAATTCCTTCTAAACTACGAGCTGTAAATTTATCCTTATCTAAAATAAAAATTTTATTTCCAAAAGGTCTTAAATAATTTATATTTACACGTCTATCAAAGAATTTCTCATATGGTATTTCGCCATCAATCGCGGTAGATGGGCACCTATTTCTAACATGACATGTCGTCACTACAGCATCCGCCCAAAACCCGCCTGAAAGTTTAGATGATAACAACATGCATCTTGCCATCTCAACCAGTGTTCTATTCATCTTCTCAGCTATACCGTTTTGCTGTGGAGTATGAGGAATCGTTTTTCTTCTAGAAATTCCTTCTTTACTCAAGAAGTCATCAAACTCTTTATTACAATACTCATCGCCATTATCAGTTTGTAAGTATTTTATTTTCTTGCCAGTCATATTTTCTACATATTGCTTGTATATTTTAAACACAGTAAAAACCGAACTCTTCTTACTTAATAAATATACCTCGCACCATCTCGTAGAATCGTCGATAAACGTCACAAAATATTTCGCGCCTCCTAAGGCTGCATTTTTCATAGGACCACATACATCACAATAAACTATTTTTAGTTTTTCATTACACGGTCCGCTCGAGTAAGAAAAAGGAAGAGAACTCATTTTACCACGTATGCATATTTCGCAATTACGCAACCTATTGACGGTACTCGTATTAGTTCCGACACGTAAATTGCAATGGTCTAAGAGTTTTGTTAGATCGTTTGCATTTAAGTGACCCAAACGCTCATGCCATTTTAAAATATCGCTTTCATTAGAAACCGATGAAGCTTGAGCACACTGTTCCTTTACATAATAAAGATTATCTTTTCGAAATGCGATTAACTTCACATTACCATCAGTATCAGTCACTAGAGCCCTATCATCCCTAAACGTAACATGAAACCCCTTATCGGTAATATTTGCAACTGAAATCAAGTTAGTTCGCATATCAGGAACATATAACGTGTTAGGTAGTTCAACTACACTTTTGAAGTTAGTATTATATGCAGACAATCTTACTGTACCTTTACCTTGTACTAGAGCACTCTGATTAGTAGCCAGAGTCACTTTACCGTCAGAAAGCTGTAAAGTTTTTCCAAAATAGGTTTTATCGTTACATAAATGACTCGTACAACCGCTATCGATAATCCAGTTTCCATTCTCGCAGTTTCCAAAGTGACAATCACCTGAAATACAATTAAATGTCACAAAACTAGTATCGACCTTTTCTGTTGTTAATTTATTTTCTGATACATATTTTACTAAATCCTTCTGTTTTAATTTATTACATTCCGAAGCTTTGTGTTCTTTTTTATGACATTTAAAACATTTGTAAATAAACTTAGACATTTTATCGACAGACTGTACAGAGTTTGATCCAAATTTCTTCTTATTTCTCTTCAAAACATTGAAAGTATTATCGCTACTCGATCTCCTAGCATTGCTTTCTTCAAGAATTTTAATTTTTAATATCTCCGGGTCCGGAAATGAATCTCTAGACTCAATTGCACACCTGAAATTCTCGAAACTTGATGGCAAGCTAAACAATAGCATTATCGATGCTAAATCATTGTGAATTTCTACGTCCATCTCGTGTAACTTGCATTTTGCGTCAAAGAACTTGGCCAAGTGTTCGTGAATATCATCACCTTCGCTCATTTTACATAATATGAGCTGCTTCAGTAAGCTAGCCTTCCTAGCTGGTCCTTTCGAAGCATATACCGACTCAAGTTTCAACCAAACATAGTTTGATGTCTTACACTCTCTTATATGACGTAACTCGCTCGGGCTCATCGCTAAAATTAGCTCTGCCTTCGCTTTTGAGTCTTGTGACTCCCATAAAGCCGCCTCTGGTAATTCGACTGGCTTTTGTTTACTACCATCTACGTATTCCCATAAATCGTTCTTTATTAAAATCGCCTGTGCGTGTACCTTCCAGGAATCATAGTTATTCCTACCAAGAACCTCGATCCTCATAGTAGTCATGGTGCCGCCCTTTTCGCTGCTCCACTTACAATTGATCTCTTTGCACTTTTATTCGACGATCACATATGATAACTCTTCTTTCGTTATCCACCGATTTTATTTATATACTATTTATCGGCAACTGGGCCCATAACCATTGTAGCAGATTATGAGCCGGTAGCGCAGTGGAAGTTATTTGTAGTAATAAATAAAACCAGCATATAAAAGTAAAGAACAGGAAAAAACATATATATAAGGTAGCAAAGATCTTTACACAACAAAAGACAACTGTGTGACACATACCAAATTTAAAATATGGAAGATACAAATTTATTATAAAAGAGTATCTACTCAACATATAATAGGTATAGCACCAAATGAAACGAAAGGATACGAAACTCAAACTTTACTATCCTGTATAATTAGAAAATGACATAAAGTATTATTACATATTTGTATACACCATACAATTAACGACAATTTAACAAAGTATACTTCTTATCATTTGGAGCAACATCTCAACCATAACTTTAAACATATTCTTCATACCAAACAAACCGACACGTTCCTGTAATGTCCATTTTGAGTCCATCGGGACATATGCCTTCCATCCATTCCGGAGAGTCTTCGGCTGCAGCACTTTTTATAAGAATCTCTCCTGTTTTTTTAGGTAGAAAATCTGCATTATCAAAATCCGCAAAAGAACGCATGTACACTTCACAAAATAAGAGTGATAATATAAAAATATTCATGATTCCTATTTTAAACATAATGCTAGTAAGCATGTTTGACTTGTAGTGACGAGATGATTACGGATTTAGCGGTTATCGAAGAGCGTAATTCGTAGATTGGGACTTCCTTCGCCTACACAAAGGAAGTCAAATATTTTGCAACACATTAGCTGCCCATGTGTGTAAGCGATACCGTATTTTTTATAGATAAAATAACTACTACCGAAAAACTTTAAACAAGTTATTATGTAAAAACAGTATCTTCTCCTGAGAAAAGTTATTTGTCCGGATGTTTACTGGATTATTGGTATGTACCTATTTAAAAGTAGGAAAGAAATAACCGATTCATCATCGACCTACTGCTGGACATAGACCTCCCCGAAAGATCGCCACCCTGCGTAAATCATCTTGCAAGGGTGCGCCCCACACTTAGTTTACACTCCAGAACCCGTCTACCCCAAAAGTTATGAATATTTGACATACTATGTTGCCAGCCCACTGCCACTTCAGTGATCTAAGCCTTTAAGCGATGCTATTTACGAGCTCACGTAAGCACGACCGGTAAAGAGCGTGCTGACGAGTTGGGGAACTTTGCCGCTCCTAACCCCATCTAAAAAGAGTCCTACCCAAAAAGAATCATACCTACTCGAAGAAACAGTTAAGAGACGGCAGGTGCGCTACGAATTCTGCGTGAAGAGGATAAAACTAAAGAGTTTTATTTAAATTATAATCATTGTTCGCTGACAAAATGTACCAAGTTACTTATAGGTTTTTATTCGTTACTATATGAAACACCATAGATTTAATTTAAACATTATACTCGAAGCACCCCAGTTCACGTCATGCATAGAGAGTTATGTTTGCCTCCACTGCACGTACGTAGAACCTTTCTGGCTGGTAAATTTTGGTTAAAAACAAAGTCTTTCTCAATTAATACTACAATTTTATTACTAGAGGATTTAAAACACGTTATTCAATCTCGATATTGGACCCGTAAAAAAAATCCCGTGTTAATTACTGTGCACGACCTATAAAACAAGAATGTCATTCATAACTCTAAAACTCTTGAAATGTTTTCACTTCAGATATGGGACAGTAATATTAATATGTCAGAGATAATTAAAATTAATATCTCACTGGATTACTTTAACTAAACATCAATAAAACCCAATACAATTTAAATATTTGTGTAATGAGTATATTCAACATCATTTTGATGAATTTTATAAGATTTATACTGAGGGCTCTAAAAGAAATAAAGGAAGCGGTGCCACCTTTTTTGATCCTTGTTTGTCCATGTAAAAAATAAGAATTGATCCTAATAGGTATATCAACAATGCATTTGGAGCTAATAGCAATTAATGAAGCAATGTCATAAATTGAATCTTCACAATATCAAAAGTTTGTAATTTTGACGGCTTCAAAAAGCGCATTACAGCATGTGGCTCGAACATCTCTTCCATAACGAGGTTTCCCCGATTGCCTATTCGATATTGAAATAAATTTTTAGAATCCATTATAGTGGTGAAACAATAAAATTTCAATGGATTTCGTCTCATATTGAATTAGATAGTAATAAACAGCTGACTTGTTGACTAAACAAGCTGCTTATGATGGTATTCCTTTACATGTCACTTGGCTTATAAGAATAAGATTAAGAAGAGAATAATGGCTCATAAGAATCCGTATTTGTGCTTCAAATTTTTTTCTTAATGTTTGTGAGTTTTTTACGGAGCGTCATAGTCGCAAAGCAACAAAGCCCATTTATCAAAGATTAAAAAAATAACATTATACTTTGTATTTTATTCCCACGGAGTAAATTGAAGGAATTTTTGGCGGGATCTTGAAGTGACATGTTGTGGTATTTATTTGTAATTCATTTACTTAGGTTTTGATCCCATATTATGTAATATTGGTGGCGTTTTGCGTTATATAGTTTGGTTTTTGTGCATAAGTGGATTGTAAATATTAACAAAGAGCATGCATTCTGGGATCCCACAAAAATTCTCTAGATCGTTCTAACAAGACGGCCACCATCTTCTTAGACACCACTTTGTATATAATATATAATTCTACGAAAGCCTGAAAACATTGACGCTGGAAAATTTTACTAAGACTTTAAAACAACGAAACTGAAAACCTCACTCAGCCTTATTAATAAACGTAGACTAGAGCAGTATTAACTTTACTCCCAGTATTAAGTCAGTACTAACCATTTTTTGTATTAATAAACACGAAGTAAGGTATGAGTAAGCTAATCCGACTCTACTCTCGGAATAAAAGTTATACCTTCCAGCTACCTAGTTTAGTGCCGGTTTAAACTATGGCCGCCCGTCCGTAATCGTATTTTGACGTTTGAAATTTTGACAACTTTGAATTTTCGTTTTGTATTATATTAGCTGCGTTGATCGTGTGGTGTTTATTTCAAATATTTTTATTAAAATATTAAGATTAATTGACTAAATATGAGCCAAAAACGCAATCGCTCAGTTAATTGGGATGAGGAAGAAAAGGTAAGTGATTTCAAATTTATAATTAATCTGATTCCGTTGTATTAATGATAGTAATTAATTTCGTTTATTATTTCAGCAACTATTTCGCATGGTCTTTAAAGATTATTCCCATTTAATTGAAAACAAAGATTTGACTACAAATTCAAATAAAGTAAAAAATAAAGCATGGGGGGAAATCAACGAAAAGTAAGAAATTCGTTCTATTTTTATTATTTATTTTAGATGCATAATTAAGTAATTATATTCTTTTTTGTAACAATTATAGGTTTAATAGGTTAAATAGTCGCCAACGGGAATTAAATCAATTAAAAGTGCAATGGAAAGTGATGAAAATAAATGCCCGTAAAACCTACAGAAGCCATCAAAAAGATATTTTAAGAACAGGCGGTGGACCAAAGCCAGCATCTCCTGAAAGTTCTGTAATAGAAATTGTGGATCTATTGAATCCTGACGAATTATTGAGGGATATCAATATATATGATTCAGACGGCCCTGTGAGTATTTTTTTTTAATTGTGTTGGATATTTATATATGTATATAGTAGACAGAAAGGCTGATGGCCAACAAAAGCTACTACTATCTATAACATTACAATACCAGTGTTTGTTGAATAGCACACTAACATTGGCATTGCAAACACTGTCAACTATAAATGGGAAAAGTTGGAAAGGAGGAAAGAATGGAAAATGTTAAATGGAAGACATCGGCCACTAGAACCCTCACTCATTGAACAACAGTGAATATAAGGTCACCATTTTACAATGGCTCTTCTATGAGAGTGTGGTAAAAACTTGATTGAATCATATATATTTTGTAATCAAATGTTGTTTTTAACAGATGATCGGAAATGAAATGGCACTTGCAAGCACCAGTGGTGCATGTTCGAACACACAGCAGGTTAGTCAGTGGTTAATTTATTAGGGAAATGAAAAAATCATGGTACATAATATTTTTATTTTTATTGTAATATAAGTTAATCCTTATTACAATAGTTTCTTAATTTGAAATTAGGGAAACTGATTTTATGCTTGCAGTGTTATGTCTCCACAAATTTTTTTTTTTTTTAAAGTAACTTGATAATTTATCTCAAACTTTTATTTAATATAGGTATTCAATGGACAAACAGTTCTAATATAATTTTACAATAGTATAGATTCATTATATTATATTATTAAAACTTTTTCAGGATTCAAATGAAATAGAAAATATTACCAAACACCCATCTTTGGATGAAGATACTGGTGATAATTTTAATAAAGAAACAGAGCAGGTAACAGAGACTATTTTAGAATATCATACATTACAAAACACCAGTAAGATAAATTAACATGTACTATTACTTTTTTTTAGTATTCCAATACAAGTGAAAAACAAGAAAATGTTCTGGAACTTACTCCATTAGAGGTATGTATGCTGACAACTATAGCATATTTTTATGGGTCTTAACCTAATTTTATATTATTTCTTACAGACCTGTAAAGATGAAATGATCACCTGTACACCACTAAAAAATATGGTTACAAGAACAGGTAGAAAGGTATAAACCTTTATTTAAATTTAATCATTACCAGTGCACTTATGCAATATTAGTATTATTGCTAATCAATTACTTTTTACAGGCACCTAAAAGAAAATTAAATGTTCAGAGCATACCAGAGAATGAAACAAAGTCCAGACAGGTATGTATACTCTTATAAATTAAATCATCACAAATTTCCTCAACATCATGCCAGTATCCTAATCCAATCCTGTCATTGACTGGCAACCTTAACCAGTTCATATAAAATGTATGGAATTGTGTTTGATTATTTGTATAAATTTATAAATTAGATATATTAAAAGCACATATATATTAGATATTTATTTTAGTGTTGTTTTACAGGAATATGTACACAACATGATAATGCATTCAAAAAAATTAAAAGAAGATGAACACAGGTGTCATATGGATATGGCACAAGAGGAACATGCAATAAAAATGGATATTTATAAACAAGAGCTCGCAACAAAAAATGAACAGCTGAAATGTGCTATCTTAGAGAGAGAGATTTTAGAATTAAGGAAAATCCGGGAAGAACAAAATAACTCATAGGAACATTTATTTTAATATATTACATATTACTTATATTTAATTTGGTCTTTCATTTCATTTGTTATTATTACATTTTAATGAACACTTTAAATAACTTTCTTTCAATCTGCAAAGACATACTCAATGAAAACTAAACCATATAAATAAAACTATTTGATATAAATTTTGTATGATATTTATTAAAAGTTTGTATTGATAAAAGCCATTCTTGATGCATTACCTCGTAGGGAGGTGTTTATATTATTTAAATTTGGTATATTACCCTCATCTTCTTCAACAATTTCAACCATATCCAGTTTATGCATTGCAATATTGTGTAATATTGCTAATGCAACAATATACAATTTTGTATTCTCTAATTTGGTACCAAATCCCTTTAGCAAACAGCGAAACCTTTGCTTCCATATACCAAAGCATCTTTCCACGGTATTTCGGGTCCTAATGTGTGCCCAATTATACATATTTTCCTTTTCTGAGTTCGGGTTTAACACTGGTGTGAACAAATAAGGTGTACAAGCATAAGCTGAATCACCTAATATTCTTCCTTTAAACTCGGACTGCTCTAACCTTTGCTTTAATCTACATTCATTAAATATCCTGGAATCATGTGTGCTGCCTCTCCAGTGTGCCACTATGTCCATTATTTGCAGGTCAGCATTTGATACCACCTGGATTATAATACATAATATGACATTTATGAAGTAACAGACTAGTTTCATTTTTTTCTGATCATTAATGCTAAGTTCCAAAGACGGCCTCATGACCTTACCATTATATTGGGAGGGAGAACTGAAAGTGTGGATACAAAGGGATATCTCAGCTAAAATAACATTTAAGTTACTATCTCTAAAGTTTTTCAATTCAAAGCACTTTAAATTAATATATTGTATATTTGGGTTATTTTAAAACTTACTTGTACATTTATTGAACTGTATCCTTTACGATTTATATAATATTGTCCAATATTGCCATTCACTTTGGGAATACGAATATGAGTACAGTCTATAGCACCAATGACTTGTCTGAACCCACATATGGAATGAAATCCAGAAATTACTTTGTTTTGTTCACTATCACTTTCTGGCATTTTAATCCATTGGGCTCTTTTTGCAACTATTGCCAAAGCAACTTGTTTGCAAATAAGTGAAATTGATGGCTGACTCATTCCACTCAGATCTGCTGCATCATCTTGAATCTGTTAAAATCATAAATGGAATTAGAATCTTTTTATGGGTATATTAACTACAATAGAAGATGCATAATATAACCTACTTGTAAGTAGAAAAACATATTACCTGTCCTCGGGCCCAAGTTCTTATTGCACTCAAAACTTTCAAATGGGGTGGAATGTGACCACCTCTTGCATCACCAGATAAATCATTTTTAACCATGTCTATAATAAACATAGCACTGGATCGGGAAAATCTGTACTTATACTTAAATTCATTTTCTTGAAGCTCTTCTAAAGGATTTGTACGAATTTTGTAAAATTTCACACGTCGCATGCTAACCGTGTGAGCAAGCTGGTTAGCATTCTCATTTATTTCATCAACTTCTTCCAGTAGCCTCAGATTATCGTTATAATAATCTCTATCCATTTTCACTTCTATCAAATTAACTTCTGGTCAATTGAAGATAAAAAATTCAAAACTATAATTTAATCTGTCAGTATCAATACTTTCATTCATTTTAGTTCACTGACTCATTCTTTTTACTTTTAAATTCAAGCGTGTTGCCATAGTTAGACCTTAGTCCAGGGTATAAGGAAAGTATTGCTAATCCGACGTTACTCCATGTTTATTAATAGCATTTTAAAATCGAAGTTAATACTTCGTTATACTCGGAGTAACTAGTCTAGGTGTAAGGTCGGAATAAGGTTAGGTTAGACCATTTTTATTAATAAGACAGACTGTGTTTAATGGAAAATGTTATGAAGGCTTAAACACATTGACACTGGCAAGTGCTTTTGTGGCACCAACACAAGAAGAAGAGTATATTGAAAATCACTAACGTCAAACTTGAAAATAATTTACCTCATTTATTTTTGTAGTGTTCTGCTACCACATTTTATAAAGTAGTTAAGTTATTTGAATCGTAAGATTTACTGAATTAAAGTTATTTATTTGAAATATTTTGTGTTATTCAACATATCCGATCATTACAGATACACACATCTACATACCTACTACACACACATAAACTAATTAAACATCCGAGTCCTCAAATTCCACGACAGTTTTTACAATGTCTTAGCACTGTTATTGAAAATCCCTAGCATTTATTGCAAGCTAACACATAATGAGATGTCATTTAGGACCCACCTGTGGTATAGAGTGGCAGTCCAGACTCGTCG
The DNA here is from genome assembly GCA_033032175.1 of Saturnia japonica. NCBI lineage: Eukaryota > Metazoa > Arthropoda > Insecta > Lepidoptera > Saturniidae > Saturnia > Saturnia japonica. The sequence goes on from CM065307.1 coordinate 10,867,440, forward strand.
CTGGATGAGCATGGCATTTCTACTTAGTCTGTGAGCGTGGCCGTTTGTATAGTGACATAATAAGTTAGTAACTATATAGTAAGCCCTACTATTATGCCGAGCCGTTCGGTCTCCACACAAGACTTTTTTTCTCTTACTTATAGACTTTAGTAGCGTCCTTTAAATATCGATTATTTTTGTTGATGTGTTGTTTAATTATGTTTGTTTTGTAAGAAATTAATAAAAGATAATTAATGGATGTTTAATAAATATTAGGTTTTAGCGTTTAACCACAATCTCATCTAATGTTATGTAACGATGTGGCCCAATACAGTAAAATAATATACGTTAAAATCGAAGAATTGCCGGCTTTATAAACACGCACTGTATAATAATTGTCATTAAATTTACAGAACATGTTTACTTTTAAAATAATACATTCTCTTTCTGTTCAACACGATACCCACTATTGCATGCATTTTCTTTCATAGCAATAGATCAGTTTTTCACACATGTCCACTAAATCAATATCAAAATGAAAACAATTTCGAAAGTTTTAATAAGTTTTGAATTAATGAATGGAAAAGAGCAATGTGTATGAGTGGGCCAATGTTTTACTGAAAGAAAAAGTTAACCTGATTGACGTACTCCATTCGTTTTTGGTTCCTGACATACTTCGATAAAAAGTTCGCGAATTTCTGTCCACGTCTGTCACAATATCAAATACATTCATCAAATCACGCATGTGTGGACCAGTGTGGACTCACGAATCTCAAGATTTCCCGTGTTAGTGTATTAACTATGCTCACGATCATTGTTAAAAAACTACTACAATGTTGCTAGATTGCAATAAAATATTTTTCTTGAAGTAATTAGTAAAATAAAATATACGTAGCGTTGAAAGAACATTTTATTTACCAACTTAACACCATGAAATCAAAAGGAGAGTAATATTTCAGGGGACTAATAACAAAGGCAGTAAAGTCCACTAAACCTAATTTTAAGTAATTTGCTAAAAACTATCCACGCTGTATAAGGCATAGTTACATAATACTTATAGTATTTATTTTGAAGTATAAAATATTAATATTAACGATTTTAAACTGTCTTTAAAAGCTAATATTAACCAAATAACCTTGAAACTGGAAAAAGATGATGGACTTTGCCGTGTTTGTTTAAAGACAGGACTTTTCTGTTTTTACTAATGCTTCTGTATAGCACGAGCTCAAGTTAGCGGTGCTACACCCTCCCTCACCCCATACCGAGCACATATCGAGCACTGCGATGGCGTTACTTATATATATATATCGCGTATAATATTTTGACGTGAAAACGTCTTATAATTCGATGGAGTCTGCTGCACTCATGAAAAAACATGACTCATGCGGCGTTACCTCGCTCTGAGGCGTTCCATTTAAGGCTTGAAGTGCAAGCGAGAGCGCGGAACGAGCAACAAAGAGGCACAATCGGCCAACGCGTTCGGCAGCGTTCGACATCTGTCTCTCTCCTACTTGAGTGAGCGATGCGTCCGCGTGGACAGCTGCTATACAATAATACATTTACATGTTTTCGTCAAGTATGAAGTGCAGTGAAAAGTGAATGTGGTGTCAATTGTTTATAGCAACGATAATTGCGGCGATAAAGGTAATGATTCTTTCGATATTAAACATATGTTCAGTGATATATTGTCGAATATTCGTGCTTTCATCATTAAAATAAATAGCATCGGTGCGCTAGGGCAGCGATTATAGGTTATGCTATAATTGACAAAACTATAACAATAAGTTAACAGAACTATGTACTTATTTGTATTTATGCGTACAAATAAATGTAACTTGATCAATTCAATGGTCATTTCCATTTACCTCCTTCTCTATATCCATACAAAATATATACCAAACAAATAAAATTAAAATTTTCTTTTGAAAAACGATACCATTCCAGCAGTATTTTCTTATGACGTTGTCACGTTCAACTATCATCAGTAAACCGACTTTACAGACAACCGATTTTTTATAAGTTTTGTTTGTTATATTGTGGGTCGTGTCTTTCTTAAAAACAATAAATTAGTATATTCCTAAAATGAGAGATTCATTTCGATGCGATATCTGGACTTTGCCGTAATTGTTAACCACAGTTTGAATTGAAAAATGTTAGGGCTGAGCAAAAAGACAACACTTTGATAATTGTGAAAATGACTTGTTGTACTTTTAAGTTCTAAAAAAAGTAACAACAATCAAAATAATTTTGTAATAGAAATATTTAAACAATAAATGCAGTGATCTCACTGCGTGACTCATAAAAATAATTTCTTTTCAAAGAATTATTTATGTCTGTAGACTAACTAATACATGATAGTTTTATATTAACCCAATTCCTTGACCTTATTTTGCCAATTTGGTCCATAGTACTTTGTTAATAAGTAAGATACATCATTCTTGTTTTGTAGTTTAATTGGTATGCCTAATGAGATTTCACTTGGTATAATCATCATAGCATTTTTTCCGCGACGACAAACACTGCGAAAAGCTCCTAAGTTACTTTTAATCAGTTAAGTAGTTCTGAAGATAAACAATCAAAATCAGGCGCAAACTAGACTTATAGATATAATATTTAAAATGCGAATGCTTCGAATTACGTTTAATTTATTTTTATGCATTTATTTCCCAGATGGTATGGTAACAATCGATCAAATATAGGATATTGTACTTTATTGAACCAATAATTGCGTTAAAACTGTAAAAATACTAAACGGAAATTAAACTGACAAACCTAATAGATAAACTGCGTTTTATAACCTTATTTTACTTCCAGTTGTCAGGCTGTAGAGCCTGCTGTAGAGAGTTGTAGAACTCTTTTCCTAGATTTATTATTTTAGTTACAACTTTAGGTCGGCACTCCATCTTTACTTTATTACCTATTTTTATCAAAATGATAGCTTTAAAGACTTATTATCATTAAAAACAATAACACATTCAGAGCAAATTCCGGTTCTCAGTAATTGAATTAGCTTGTCTCTGATTGGTCGAAATGGACATTACCGACTTTGTTATGTCTGTCATGGACTTTTCGTTTTTGTTCTGAAATGTTTTCTTTTTGTATTAAATTATATTAGATATTGCAGCATTTAAAATAAAAATGTAATGTACTCTAGTAAAAAAAGGTGTTTCGACATTTAAAAACAATTGAAAACCGTTTAGGTATTATATTGAAATTTGTCGCCTTTGTTATTTGACCCCTCATTTGATACTTTTAAAGTAATAATTGTTGATTTGACTTGAGAATGATCTGCAAACACTGAAAGAGATATCGATATGGTTCTTCGGCACTGATTTAAAAAGAGAAGAAACGGTCGTTCGAAGGTAAATAATAGAAACCAAGTCGTGTGTAGAAGAGACCATTAGAGTGTCTAAGCACCGTGCCATAGACAATGATTCCAAGAACGAATAATTGAACTTTAAAACGTGATACTAATTATTAGGTCTGTGAACAGGGTCTCCAGATTGAGGTGTTTTTACCCATTTTGGGGGAAAATAATGTCGCTGGGAAAAGTTTGGGGAAACGAAAATGATCGAGAAATTTTTGGGGAAGATCTTTATCTGCATAGCCGTATTACTAACTACTATTTATACTCAGGGTTCACAAACTAAAGCGTGGCAATTATCGTACCATCAACTTCAAAATTTTAGTATTTCCCTCTATTGGACCAAAACTATCGTACTTCACCAATTTCTGCTCCAGAGGACCTATTTTTTTAATTCTTATATTGCTAAAATTATCGTATTCTCTTATAATTTGCTAACTTACGAAGGGATACAATTGTCGTAAATGTACGATACGTACACGTGCCGTTGTAAACCCAGCTTCTGCTAATGCCATCTCTGAAATTTTAATTCAAACTTTACATACTCGTTTTTAAAAATATTTACTGGTTTTTTTATAGTGCTCAACAAATTGACTGTACTGTCTTTGTTGGATGATGTACTTTCTCTCTTTCTCTTCAAATCCCCTTTCTTTTAGCGTTCCTGGTTCATAGCTGATCATTATTACAGTAATGACTTAATGAGCAATGTAATGCATTATTCCTACGCAATGTATAAGAAGTTATTGAAGACACTATTATTCTATTGTCAGTTATCCTTTATTATTGTTAATAATGGTAATAGTCGGCCGGCGTTACAGCAACGTGCGAATAAGCAAGCATTATGTAGGTAACCTTTAGGATCTTTAGGTCTGAAAGAGGGAGCTTTTCACGTTTCTCACACTCGACATTACCATACGAATTAAAAAAATTCCGAATTTACGATAACAATCTCTGCCTATGTCATTCCTACAATTAAAACGAACCTAACGACACCTCATATGATAAAACCCCTCAAGCCGTTTAGGCTATAGAGCGTGCCTAAGAAATAGAGATACATACGCTGAAAAACTATAACACACCTTTTTCGCGATCGGGTAAAAACAAATGTTACATTGCACGTGTTTCATATTTTTTATGGCAGAGATAATTTGTATTTCATATTACATATGTACTGTATAAATTATGCAGTTGTAGTTATAATTTTGTTATTTACTAAGCCGCTTAATATCTCTGTCTAAAGTTGCTATACCTACTGATAGAAAATCAATACAATTGAGTATAACGCACGAAGAAAGCAAATGTGACTCCCATATATCCATACTTTTTGTGTAATATCTGGTTAGAATACGTTTTATTTACAAATTGAGTAAAGTAGTAAAATTTTTGCTTATGCAAGATGGTACTTTTATGATTTTGAACGCATATCCCTGTCTCTTAAAGCTGCCTTTACCAAAAATAAACAAATACTTAAAGGAATAAGCCAGTTTAAGTTTTATGGGGAAAAGTTACTGAAATGGTATCATTTTGGAGAAAAATCGAAAATGTAAGCTGGAGACCCTGTCTGTGAACAAGAAAAAAAAACCACGAATGAAAAGTGGTTCCGGAGAAAAAAATTGAAGGCTTTTCATGAGGTTTTGTGAATTTGTGTTTGTGCAAAATTAATTGTAGACTGTTTGTTTAATATTTTTGGAGCAAAGTTCCGAAAAAAACGTACCGCTTGGTAGTAATATGAGTAATGTTACCAACCAAAATGGAACAGGTCTAGAGCAGCAGGTCTGTAGCTAATGTATATCACTATTGATTTTTGTTCTGTTGAATGAAATTTTCAGAATTCATGGAAACTAAGTAACTATGTGATTATTGAATATGATATTATTTTTGAGAACCCGTTATTCCGCCTTACTGCTCTCGTTCAATAAAATTACTTTGCTTTACGTGTCTCGAGATAACCAACATGGCGACTAGGATTTATACTACATTTTGGAGAAGTAATTCATCGATTGAACCAGTTTTCTCACTATGGTGCAATTAATCAAAAGATAGCTTACACTACAGTAGTTTTCCAGAACACACGGGTGAGGTCATTGTCACGCTTTATTTGCGTGTCATGGCGGGAGGAAATGAATATTTCGCAATGAATGAGATGGTTCGGGGACACTTTTGTTGTTAATTTATTGTCGTTTTAATATTTATAAAATACTGAAAATAGGTACGTTAGTAAATATATCGAATTAAATTATGTCACCTTTGTCATGGGTCTGTGCTTTTATATACACATAAAAATATCTGATTCTGTATATATTTGAATGGTATTTGTTTTAAAATATCAATTGGTACTATTATAAAACTTTCAATACATTTGGCATATATATTTATGTTTCTTATGATGTACATTTGAATTCCAGCTTGCTGGTCTGGACTTGCAGGCTCAGGCTCCAAAGAGTGCTGGCCGCTATATTCCCCCGCATCTGCGTAGGCAGCAGCAAGCCAACCCAAGCCAAGGTATCAATTCCTACATTTAAATTCATAAAATAAATCTATTTTAATTTAAAAATAGTTAAATTTTTTTGTCTTTGGCACTTTGCCAAGAAATTTGGTGATGAAAATATACTATAGTAAAAGCTCTTTATTCGCTAGGTATATGTTCTGTAAATATGCCACAAATACAAAAACCGTGAATATGAAATGGTAATGTATATGGGATTCTAGGGGACACATTCCTAGGTGACAAAATAAAAAACATGTACATAAAAAAATTAATTTAATTGAAATTTTTGACCATTTTGATTAATTATTATCTTCAGGCTTAGGCAATGGTTTAAAGAATTTTGTAATTTTTTTTGCTTCGCAGTTTGTAAAAGTTTTGTCAATTCAGAATGATATTTAGCAGTGGCATTAGCAATTTGCTAAAAATCCTAAAAATAAAACTTTGTTCCATAGACTGATCAATTTTCATAAAAAAATCATAACACTCATTTGCTATTCTTAAACCTTCACTAAGATTTTTCAAATTAAACATCACATTTCTCGTGCTTGTGGAAGCCTCTTCTTCAATGGGCTGTGAATTTTAACATTTCCTCCAAGTCGCTTTCAGTCAAATCTTCATCTTTCAATTCAAGCAACTTCTGAATGTCACTTGATTCTATCTGTTCGAAGTCATCTCGTCCTATTACATTTGCCATTTCAGCTATGTTTGCAGTCAAAGTTTGAATTAACACAGACTCTTTGTCATTTTCTGCAGTCAGAGCAGGCCACAGTTTTTCCAACATGATTTCAATGTAGTATGGCTTCTGTTCTTCCAATGATTTTTTTATGTGTATGATGCATTTTGCTATGACAAATCTCTTTCAGCATTCCATATCATTCATATCAGGATCACATTCCATATTATCCAATATGATTTTGAAGGTTTGCAGAATGTAATAGAGTTTTGTGAGGAATGGAAAGATGGAACAATAAAACACTGTTTGTTTACATTCTCAAAAACGCCGACCATGGCGAAGGCAGTTTGTGTCAGAGGCAGAACCAATACAGCGGCGATATCATTTAACAACATACTTTAGGCATAGTTGTAATAAGGTCTATTTTACTTTTTTATTTGTCTATTTGATGACGCGTTTGGAAAGGATTTTCGGTTTGAATACCTACATTATAGAATCCTTTTTATCAATGTGTATGTACCATTAGAGCCGTGAATAAAGAAATCTTTAATGGCGAATATTGGAATGGGGTCGCATTTTTTAAATCCGCAAATAGTGAAAACGCGAATTAAAGAAGCGCGAATAAGGAGCTTTTACTGTATATTACTTAATATTTACATAAACTTTTGTTAAATGAAATTTAGAAATTGAAATTAAAAACATTTAAAATTTAAAAAAGGAAATAGAAGCAACTTTTTTATAATCCTGATAAACATTCTACTATGTCTCTGCAGCATGATTGTAAATGTAGAAGTATTAGTCAATTATATTATAGTAGCATTGTAAATGATAATCATTAAAATATACAGTTTATAAATTAAAATATAAATCTATACAGATAGTCCCTATTTGGTCTACAATCTAATATGTACTACATTAACTATAGTGTTACTTAAGGTATTTACTATTATTTAATTTTGAGTATTGATGCAGTGACACTAATAATTTGGTTAACCTTTGGAATCTGCCTATATATGTATTATAATATGATCTGTAGGTATCTGAATATACGCTGTTGATCATGAAATATGATAGCTTCAAAGTGAAATATACACTGCTGATCATGAAATACAATAGATTCAAGGTGAACCATGTTGATTATTATGTTGACTCTTATTATACTTAATGTAGTTCAATACATTGTCAAAAACAAAGGTTTATCAGAGCCTTGTAAATGATAGGTGTTAGATTAAAATCTATCATTATTTTAATATAACATTGATAGAAGTATGACCAGGTTGATAGATAGGATTTATAGTTTTTACATAGAGTTAAATTCAATCAAGTAGCTTATTTTTGTACTTTAACCAATGATTATAACTGGCATATTTTTCACAAAAACATTTATTATATACAGTTGAATATACACAAGAAACATTGAATGTAATTTGATTTTGAATATTTTACAAATTTCTGTTTTATTTTATTTATTTAGTTTTTACATCCTAACTTTATTTAACATAATACTTGCTGGGCAAGTTGTAATATGAAATGTATATTTATTATACATTCATCACCAGTAGCACTGTACACTGAGTATAACTAATCTATCTAATACTATTAAGAGAGCTGTTCTTGTATATATATGAGGTGTGTCCCAAAAGTATCCAACCTGTACCCATAACTTCACCCCAAAACATCCGATTGACCTTTATGAAGTACAAGCGTAACAAGTGACTTTTCACAAAGCCATCGCCTACCATAGCAACCAACCTGATTTGTTATTACGAGCGCAGCATATCTTTGCAGACATTGTTGATTTAGCGTTTGTAGGATTTTACGAATTTCGCTATCGTTAAAAATGACGAAGAGATTGGAACAACTTTGCATAAAATTTTGCTCCATACTCAGAAAAAATTGTGTAGAGCATCGAAATGATGCAGGAGGACTTTGAATATGATTGTATGGGCAAAACTCAAATAAAAGAGTGGTACAAGCAATTAAAAATCTGTCACAGAGTGTTGATAACGAACTCGTACAACAGTCTTTAGCTAAACACAATAATAAACAACTCTGTCAGCCTCCGTACAGTCTGGAGTTAGGCACCTGCGACTTTTGGTTGTTCCCAAAATTAAAAATGCCGCTCAAAGGACATGGTTTGACGACAGAAACGGGGTTGAAAAGAATGCGACGCGTGCACTGTTGGCTATTCTGAAAACTGATTACCAGAACTGCATCAGAATCTGGAAGCACCAATTAGAGCATCTTGTTCAGTAGAAGGGGAATACTTTGAAGGATGTCATGAGCCGGATGACTAAAAATAATGCCAGTATGAAGTTACAGGTACAGGTTGGTGGGATATAGGTGTATATGTATGGCTTCCAAGGATTTGGATGAAATTTTGTATTGAAATAATGTTTCATATTCCAAGTTTACCTAGTTAGGTATGGTTCGTTTTTTTATAAGATATTTGTTTGTAATAGTGCAAATGGGCTGAATTTTTATATATTGAAAATAATATTGTTTGAACATATTAGTGTTATAAAATTTAAAAGAGCAAATACTTCACATTCTTATTTTATGTCTTACGTTATCAGGGGAAGAGTCTAAGCGCCCAAGCTTAGACGTTCGTCCAAACGAGTCTCGTGACATCCGTTCATCATTCGGAGGCAACTCTAGAGGATACGACCGTGGTGGTCGGCGCGACGAACGCGACCGTGACCGCGACTACGATCGCGGCTACGATTCGCGATTGCAACGCAGAGACCGCGGCGGTATTGCATATTCCATTTGATTGTATACAGTATTGGCCTAGGGACAACTATGTTTGTACATTTTTACCAATAATGGGAAAAAATTGTCTAAATTGCTCTTATGATTGTAATAGTTATTTAGGAAAAAAATCTTGTTATCAAGTTATATGTAGAACAAAATTGTATTTTAGGTCGTGATAGTGGAAATCAAAATGGAGAATCAGACCGTTGGAACGAGTCTGAGAAATGGTCTGATCGTGGAAGCGGCAGCACAGCACCTCGCGACCGCGACGTTCGTCGCGAGGAAGACTATACAGAGCCGCCTGCGCCGCGCAACGATCGCTGGAAAGAGCCGGAGCCGCGTACAGAAGAACGAACTAACTCGCGCTGGGGCTCTGATGACGTTCGTCGCACAGCCTCCCGCAGGGACGAGGTAGCTCACTTACTTATGGTTTACCATTCACACACATCTGTTTCTGACGATTTGTTATTGATAGCATTGAACATATGATGATACAATTTGACATATTCGAGTTTTTTAATGATTTGTGAGCATGTAAGATTTAAAAAAAGTATTTGTTGATGTGTGGATGAGCCCTTATTGTTTTCTTAGAGGGTTAAATTCCAAAATGAAAATCCAAATTAATATTTGAAAGCTAAATCATCCATTCCTTTAAGTCAATTAATTCATTGTTCTACTGAAACAGTTGTCACCAAGCAACAGTTTGAATTTGTGGTAGAGTTTTTTGTTTTGAAGTATGAAGTCTATATTACAGGGGTTCCCAAAGCGTGCGTCGTAGAAAGAGAAGAAGGGCGCCTTGAAACGATTCCCTTTACCGTTCTCCGAAACTGCAACTTAAATGTTTGTGGGTACCAAAAAAAAAAACAATTTAATTTCGAGTGCTTGCGTCGTGCTTCGCTCACTAGCTCACTCGCTGATACTTACCTACGTGCTCGGAAACCGACACCACGATACCCCTCCTCCCTGGCCTTGACCCGCCCGCAATAGTAAATTGCTAATCAAAGCTATAAGAATTTTCCTTTTGCAACATCTTAAGTGTGCAGAGCTGGATTTTCAGCTGTAGCTGTAATCAAGAGCAAATAACGCTCAAAGATTAATATGGAGCAAGAAATACGATTAGCAGTGTCAAACCTTATTCCACTCTTTGAAAAAATGTATTCAGATCAAGCTCATCCATCAGATTGACTAGCTAGGTAGCATTGTATTTTATTTTTGTTTTTCTTAAGTATCTCTTGAATGTTTTCCGTGTTAATTTTATATTCTTATATATAAACAGTTTATAATATTAAATTCATAATGTGGATGTTTTAATTTTTGTGCCTATCTATCTACCTAACTAGTATCATTGTTCCTATCTATTTCTACCAACTAGACAGGGTAGGGTGCCGAGACAAAATAGTAAACATGATTGTGCGCCGCGAACTGAGAAAGATTAGGAACCCCTGTTATATTACATTATAGATGTCATTGCTTTAGGTCTTTCAATAATAATTATTGATGTAACTGAAATTTAACCTTAGCATTCAATTAATAAAATTTGTTTTAAAGCCATCAAGCTAAAACTAAATTGTTTATGCAAGGAGCTATAGAAATTAGTTTTAACAAAAAAGAACTTCCTTTGTTACTTTGAAAATGCTTTTAAAAATTATTAATATAGTTTGATTTAAAGATTTGATCTTAACCTCTAAATCAAACATTGATAATACGTTTTTTAGTGGTTGAGTGGCTGAATATGATAATTTGAAGTTTTTGAAACAACATTAAAAGAATAAGTGAACCCTAAGAGAATTTAATAAATGGATATTAAATACGGGAGTATAACTTTCTAAAAATTGTTTTAAACACTGAAAATAATAACAGTGAAATAATATTTATTCATTTCTAGCGACGCGCTTCAGCTTCTCACTGGTGCAATTTACATAGGGCAAACATGTTCGATTGATTTAGAGATTATCGCTTTAGTATTGATAGTTTATAACTGCATAGTATCGGAAAGTGCATATAGCTGGCGACGCGCAATTCATAGCCCATAGGTAGACCGAACATGGCATGGGTGGCGGTGCGGGCTGCAGGCCATCCGTTTCACTGCCAGTGATTTCTTTGGTTGCGCGTAGCTTTGAATCCATGATAGCTTCTATGGTGTTCATATAAATGATATAATGTAAAGAAAAAAAATTAATCTACATTGAATGCCTAAGTTAACTAACATATAATGTGTTTGGATAAGGAATTGGAGAAAATAGCTTTGTTTTTTTAGAAAACTACGCAAATTTTTTATTATTATGTTGGAGAAAAAAATGGTTATCGTGAGTCAACCTTCTTAGGAGATAGACACACCATCGCGGCTTTTTGTTAGCTTTTTGCAGAACTACAATAGTTCTTGAGTACATTATTTTGATGTATCTGTTAAGGTTTAGAAAGCATAATCACACAGTATAACGAAAATCGATTTTATGACGACTTCATTACAAAACATGGATTTTCTCTACCATACAAAAACTTAATTGGAATGCATTGTATAAACTAACCTTTCGTAAAACAATCCTAAATGACAGTGAAAACCGTATAAAAATCTGTTGCGAGATATAGAAGAAGTAAACGGACAGACGCAGATATCAACCTTCGTTTATACCAGAAAACTAATTAATTTAATTTTTTTTTAATACTGTCAATTCGCGCTTTACGTGATTATTGATATTTGATCTATTTATGACTCTAGAATGATTGGTCGATCCCGCTACCTCGCGACGAGCGGCAGGAGTTGGAGTTGTTTGGCACTGGCAATACAGGAATTAACTTCTCCAAATATGAGGATATCCCAGTTGAGGCCAGCGGAGATCGTGTACCAGACTTTATTACCAGCGTGAGCATTATTAATATATTATACATAAATTATAATTTTTAAACATTTTCAAATAATTACATAATTTCTCATTACAGTTTGAGGATGTTAACCTGACGGAAATAATGCGTACGAACATAGCGTTCGCACGTTATGATAAACCGACTCCAGTACAGAAATACGCAATACCAATAGTTCTTGGGCACAGAGATGTGATGGCGTGCGCACAGACAGGTTCCGGCAAAACAGCCGCCTTCCTTGTACCCATACTTAATCAGATGTATGAAGCTGGGCCAGTCAAGCACTTGTAAGTGTTCTATGCAATGTTTGATCAGACTCTTTTTATACACTAATTGTGTATTTACCAGGGATATAACGATTAGCAATACGATATAATAGGCAGGCCAATATATTGAGATCACCATCTATTATTCAACGTATATCTAACAATTTTAAAAGCGGGAGAAGCAAATGATGTTTTCCTTTCATAGCAGTTGGGAGAGCTGCTAGTGGCAACATTGTCATCTTTATTGACCTTTCTTTTTTATTAACCTTGCGTCTATTTAATATGAAATGTCTACTTATCATTAAAAAGCTTACCACCAGTTTCGTGCATAATTGAGAAACATACAATCACCTGAAAAACTACTTTTGCCAGGCAGTTAAAAATGTGTAGGATTTTACATAATCCATTATATAATTTATTTATTAGGGGCCATCCATAAATTACGTCACAAGAATTTCATGACTTTTTGACCCCCTCCCGCGTCCTTGTCACAGCTGGTCACATTTGTGAGACCCCCCCCCCCCCCCCCCCCCCCCCCATCAAATCAAACAATGGTATAAAAATTAACAAAATAAAAAAAATCACTTTAATGAAAGATAAAAACTTAATCCTCTTCAGTCCATAGACTTCGAACCCATTCCTTTATATTATTTATAACTGGCATAGTAGTCACATCGTTCTCATTTGGACAGTTAACATCAGAAACATTCATTGTTCAAAAGTCAATTATCGAATAAATGGAAACAAAGTAATCATAGCAAGGCGCAGTGTGGCGGTATTTATCAAAGGCAGTCGGCTCTTGTTTTTCAGAGTAACTGGTTTGCTCTATAAAACTCCGTAAAGTATTCAATGCGGTTCTTGTGATAGAAACCCATGTAGTATTTATTGTTCGAGTATTCTATCTTATCTAAATCATACGAATTTACGAATCCCCCGTTTATTGCGCTGCGCGGTATATTTATGCGATAAAAAACAGAACACGTGCAAAGACTTAGACTCGCACAGATATTAAAATACAAATTACAGTCGTAAAGCAAAAGTAAAAACAATAAATTAACAATAGCGTCTCAGATAAATGGACAAAATAAACAAGATGACTTGCTTCACTAAAGTTCAAATGAAATCAAAAATAATAAAATTAAACACAACATCAAAAAGCAAACACATGTTAACGTGAGTCATAAATTCGTGGTAATCCTATTTATTGTATACTCCTTAATTTATTTCTAAGAAACAATGGTGTACTTACATTGTCGATAATATTCTTAAAGTCAAATAATCGAGTTGTAAAAGTTGTTAAATAAAACATTGCTATGTTCGAGATACAGAAGTCCAATTTAATTTTTTCTCTGATTATTTTGACTAGAGGGTTGAGATTTAGTGCAACGGAGGTTTTGGGGCTTGAATTGAAGGAAACACATTCTTTCGAGTTTGGGAGGTTTTCGACTTAAAGAAGTTCTAATGTACTTAGATATAAAATATTATATTTTGAAAAAATTTGATGTCACAAAATTTGGGACTCCTCCCCGCCCCTTGTCACACAATGTCACACTTTGTTACCCCCTTCCCTCCCCCTAAACGTGTGACGTAATTTATGGATGGCCCCTTACTATATTTTCGATATCGATATCGCCGATTATTCACGATAATAATTAGTATTGTATTAGCAAAATTATGTATAGGCACATCCCTAATAATTTAACCTTTTGACTTCCAGGCCCTTCAACAGACGCAAACAGTTTCCATTGGGTTTGGTGTTGGCTCCCACGCGTGAACTTGCCACCCAGATTTATGATGAAGCTAGGAAATTTGCCTATCGATCTCGCGTACGACCATGTGTCGTGTGAGTATTTGTCGATTCGTGGATATTTGTTTTACGTTTAAAATAAATTAACTTGGTTTTTATGCAAACAGATATGGAGGCTCCCCAGTGCATGAGCAATTGCGTGAATTGGAGCGCGGTTGTCATCTCTTAGTGGCCACTCCCGGGCGTTTAGTGGATATGCTTGCCCGCGGCCGTGTCGCGCTCGATTACTGTCGGCACTTAGTGCTCGACGAGGCAGACCGGATGCTTGACATGGGTTTTGAACCCCAGATACGCAAAATTGTAGAATGCCACACGATGCCGAAGACGGGCGAACGGCAGACGCTCATGTTCTCTGCTACCTTCCCAAAACAGATTCAAGTACTGGCCCAAGATTTCTTACATAACTATGTGTTTCTGGCAGTTGGACGAGTCGGATCCACTTCAGAGAACATCACTCAAAAGGTAAATATTTTGTTAATTTTTTATCTTCATAAAATATATATTTGGAATTTCATCTTTACACATTCATTATTTTAAAAAACAAAATAAAAAAAGCAACCAAATTTCAGTTTCATAATTACTCTGTTACATAGGTGGTGTGGGTAGAAGAAATGGACAAACGGTCATACTTATTGGATTTGTTGAATGCATTCAACTTGCTGCAACGCTCGCGCCCTGAAGAGGATCAACTTATACTTGTGTTTGTTGAGACAAAAAAAGGTTTGTTTAATTTTTCATTCTTCTCCTCAAAGAAAATTCGAGTTCAGTTAATTTAAAACAATTTCAAATAATCGTATTTTATCTCATCAGGTGCTGATCAACTTGAAGAGTATCTGGACTCACAAGGATACCCAGTGACATCGATCCACGGCGATCGAAACCAACGTGAGCGCGAAGAGGCTCTGCGAAGGTTCCGCACTGGACAGACACCGATTTTGGTGGCCACAGCCGTTGCTGCTAGAGGTATTCTAACTTCTGTAATATTATTAACAGCCCATTTGTAACCATAAACGGAACTATCGGATATCGGAAACCGTAACCTTATCCCATATTAATGATCCGTATGGACAAATGAGACATTGTTGAATACCAAAAATGACTAAAAATTTGACTAATAATTATATTTAAGTAATATAAAAGTTATTGTTGTTTACTTTAAAAGTTCAAATAATATCTATTTTCTTTCTAAATTCAATTATTAGAAAAATATAATATCAATTAACTCAAATTACCTAAAACTATCAGATATTTGAAATAGTTTCATATCCATACATTCTTTGTTACATATAGAACTGTTCAATGTAATACCCTCCTTTACCTTCCACAACAGAAAGCCACGCGCTGGACTTCGGAGTCACAGTTTTATGGTAACCTCCATTTCGGCATGAACTAAAAAGTTCTTTATGACTTACCTTTGTTGTACCGTAAATCTGTGAACCCTTCCGGCCAGTGTGTTCTCCCCTTTTTACGACATCGGGTCCCTTTATGCGTAACGTGAATTGATATCTATGCAGGCTGGTATGACTGTTTCGATCGCCGATGGATTCAGATTTCTGGATGGTCGCCGTTGTGTTTGGATTGTACTGTGCTTACCATTAGGGAATGTACCGTCGTCAATGTGCAAAAAAAAATGAAGCGTTATTAATATTTCCCATACTTCTTCGTAGGATTGGACATACCACATGTGCGTCAGGTTATCAATTTCGACCTTCCATCCGATGTGGAAGAGTACGTGCACCGTATCGGTCGTACCGGCCGTATGGGTAATCTTGGTGTTGCAACTTCATTCTTCAACGATAGTAATCGCGGTCTCGCTAGAGAACTCGTTGAATTGCTCGTTGAAGCTAAACAGGATGTCCCAAAGTAAGTTTTATTCGTAGTTTTATCTAATCTATTTCGATTGCAGAACAATAAAATTACTAGAATAGGAAACTTCAATCTCTCAATTTCAGATTTTTTGTTAAAATTGTCGAGTGTACAACGTGACCAAACTAACTAAAAGAACGAATGGAATTGTTTTCAATACAAAATATAAAATAATCACAAAAGCCGATTAACGAATCTTAAATTACTGATAGTTGTCAAAAATTAAACTAGATGAACATATTAACTTGTTTAAAAAAAATATCTGGGCGAATGAGCTGTGCTCAGTGTTTTTTAAACAAAAAAAGAAAAACTGTCTAGGTAAACTTGGAATGTAAAACATTATCTAAATGCAAAGTTTCATCGAAATCGTTGGAGCCATTTCCAAGAGACCAATTGCATAATATATATATATATATATATATATATATATATATATATAGATATATATATATATATACAAGAATTGCTCACTTAATATAATAAGATTATATATATTTGTATATATATATATATACATACAAGAATTGCTCACTTAATATAATAAGATTATATATATTTGTATTTTTTTGGAATCCGTAAATGAAAGGAGTGACGTCACATGTGTCAATTGTCTACTTGGCTTGGACACAATGAAATCTTTAATCCTCATATGCTACATTTTGTTCAAGTTCATCTTATTACTATTCAAGTAATACTTCATGATTCCGTTCAAAAAAAATTTAGTATTTTATTATTGAGGCAAAACGCGATAACAAATTGATAACATATTTAATTATCATTCAGTATTCGGAAAAGATTAGACAGTACACTGACCCTGTAAGAAGTATTCATGTATGTACTTCGTTTAGGTACTTGATTAATTAATAGACCTACAAAAAAAAGTTATCAGATATCTTCAGGCAATAAAAAGTTTATAAAATTTTAAGAAGTGTATTTTGACCTTACGAGATATCGCTGCCACGAATAAACTGTTAATAATAATAATAGTAATTCTATAAAGCTCAAGAGATGTTTTTTTTTTCGGATGCAAAATGCATCTTTATATATTTGTAGCTCATTCATTGAAATAGGTTATAGTATGCCTTTGCGTTAACGAGCCTAAGCGGCAGAGTTATAACCATGAACGTGAAATGATGAACAACAATAGGCTACACGAGAGTGCATTGTTGGAGTTGCAGTGGATAATTGGTTAAAAAGGAGAATGCGGATATATGTCATCCCGCCTCATATTGCGCTTAAATGAATTTTGTTTATAATATTCAATATTTACCTTATTAATACCTCAAATTTTACTTTTTAGAACAAATACCGGGTACCGAAGATATTCTATAAAATCTAACAACCTAAAAACTAGGGATGCGTTGTTACGTAGTTTTACTAATATGGTTATCGATTTAAAAAGAGATAAAAAGAATATTAATATTAAGTTTGATTGTGTGAGTTTAATAATTCGAGATACTGTTTGTACGTGGAAATGCGCTGCGCTCACAGTTAAGGTCCTTTGCACACGACATTTTTTAAACGAGATGACGACGTGCATTTTTGTTGAGCGTGTTTTAGCAGACTGCGTTTGCACCTATATAAACGCATATGAAACGCGCTTTTGGTAGTTGGTTCTTCCTTGAAAAATATTTCTAGATACATATTATATCTTAAGCGCTCTACACACCAAACCAGCCGAGAAATGGATTTTGACTGTTACCATTTCGACGGTCAATATCTCGACTGTATGAGCATATCGATAGTCTACATCGCCATCTTAACGATCTCCATCTCAACCAACTCGACTGTAACTATCTTAACTGTCATCATCTCGTTATCGAAGGAACCACCTCTACTCTAATAATCTCAACTGACACCATCTCATTTCGACGGTCACCATTTCAACAGTCCACTATCTCGACTGTGAAAAAATATCGTATCTTAATATAGAAGCACGAGAAAATTTGGTACCGTGAATAGGCATTCTCCTTTTCGTGCGACATAGTTCCAAATTACAGAAAAGCGAGAGGAAAGATGTTACACATCAAAAGTGCGTTACATATCCCGTTTATTGAGGAAAGTTACAGGTCTACACATTCATTCCATCGTCCTAAGGAGCGAATCACAAATTTAATAAAGGTGAAACTATGGAACACTGCTAGTTATAGTATAATGGGCCTTGGAAGAGGCCTATGTACAACTGTGTATTGATAAGAAATATTATGTATATGTAATAAATTTGTATTTATAGCTGGTTGACAAGCACTGCGGCTGACGGACGTATCGGTGGTGGCGGACGGCGCACCGGCAGTCGCTCCGGCGGCGGCGGCAGGTATGGAGGCGGTGGAGGCAGCGGTGGTGCCTTCAGCTCGCGTGATTTCCGGACGCAGTCGCGCCAAACGCCACGCTCTGCCGGACCATCATCTATTGGCTCTGGTTAGTCTATCAATATTCATTTACAAAATTTCACTAAATCATAATGTGTCGTGAGAACAATTTTTTTAAAAGATATCATATTACAAACTGACCTGGTGGACCGTAATAACGGTTTGTTAGGGAGTGTTTGCGTTTTGTGCCGGGCCCGCGAAATGGCCGCTGATTGCCTAACCCGACGTGCTTGCCGCAAATATTGAACCACCGCGGCGATAACTGAAATTATGCTCGCGGCATACTGCGAATTTCTGCGGCATACCCGCGCGGCAAAAACCCGCCGGCCGAGCCGCACGGATAGTGTGTAGGCCTTGAGGCTTTTTTTTATCTTTTAATAGTATGTCGGGCATAAATAATATAGCTGGGACATTTACAAAGGCTCAGCGGGCCGCAGGTTAACTATGGGCGAATTAGATGATTTATACTTTATTTCATCATAAGAAACGATGCATCAAGTGTCTTCAGAACGTAAATTGTTAGGTCGTGCAAATTACGACATAAATTATTAAAAAAATTATGATACTGATGAAGGTTACAAAAACATTTTGCACTACAAAATCCTAAATAACTTCCTCTATACAATGATTTTTGAGATTGTTTTTTCTTGCTACATGCAGTGTTACTTTCTATGAATCGAATCCCGTACATTTCATTTATTAGTTTCTTTTTTAATATCAAATAAAAAAATATATTTACGTAATTCCTACATGTTTACTGCAGCAACAAATAATGAAAAATATTGTTTGGAAGAATTAATCTTGTGGTTTGGTGTCAGGAATTCAATAATTCATGTATTCCAGAATGTGATCTCAATTTTATTGTTGTTATAGTTTATTTTTATTATTTCCTATCCACATCTTACACATCCCTCAATTGATTTGAAACATATCGTATTATTGCTCATATACTAAACATATGGAAAAAGATATGTTCCACAATATATCTCTCAAATTGAAATTAATATTTTGAAATCTCCCAAAGCGTTCTGGTCTTATGTGAAAAGTAAAAACCAGTGTAATGCTTATCTATCTATTATGAAATATGGTCTGGTTTCTTCTGCATCAGGTGACATCATATGTAACATGTTTTCTGACTATTTTCATTCTTATTTTCTAAATAATACGCAGAATTCTTCACCTATTACAGACGGTTTAACATTCATTCTTGAAACTCTTGATCTTAACAAATCTGCAGGTCCTGATAGCATACCTCCCATTTTAATAGTTAAGTGTGCAAATAGTATTTCTGTCCCACCACTTTCTCTTTTATATGAGCGTTCTCTTAAAGATGGGATAATGCCCGATATATGGAAATCTGCCTTAATTACGCCTGTTCATAAGAATGGCTCTAAAGACTTGGTCATTAATTACAGATCCATCTCCAAATTTTGCATTTTTTCTAAAGTATTCGAAAAAGTAGTTTTCAAACAACTTTATCCTTCTCTTAAACATTCCCTTAACGATCGGCAACACGGCTTTGTAAAAGGAAGATCTACTACATCAAATCTTATCCTGTCTAGTGATTACATAACTTACTACATGTCAGAGCCTGCCCAGGTAGATGTAATTTATACTGATTTCAGTAAAGCATTTGACAGGATAGATCATGAAATCTTGCTTTGCAAGCTGAGAGATATAGGGATTCAGGGTAATTTGTTTAGGTGGTTTTCATCTTATGTCAAGAACAGATGCCAAACTGTAGTTCTAAATGGCTATACATCTTCGCCAATGCAGATTCCTTCAGGAGTTCCTCAGGGATCTTTATTGGGTCCTCTGCTCTTTAATATTTTTATTAATGATATACCATCCTGTTTTACACCTTGCCAAATTCTTCTCTACGCTGATGACCTTAAAATTATATGTCCTGTTAAAACTGTTTCCGATGTAGTTCATATTCAATATGATTTAGATAAGTTTCAGAATTATTGTACTCTCAATAAATTAGATTTAAATGTCACGAAATGTCAAGTTATAACATATACCCGTAAATTCAATCCGATTCTGCACAATTACTTTCTTAAAAATACTAAATTATCACGAGTTAATGCTGTTAGAGATTTAGGTGTTATTTTTTACTCCAAACTAATATTTGATAAGCATATTGATAATGTTGTCAAAAAAGCTTCTAAAGCATTAGGGTTTGTATTTCGATTATCCAATGAATTTAAATGTGTTAAAACTTTTAAAATTCTTTATTGTTCTTTTGTTCGAACCCATCTTGAATATGCATCTCAAGTCTGGAACCCCAATTATAATATATATATCACACGCATTGAGAAAATACAAAAGCGGTTTCTTCGTTTCCTACAGTTTAAATCTGAAATAAATGTACCAGATTAAACATCGCGCTGTAAAAAATTTCATATGCTCCCACCGTATACACGAAGAGAAATAGCTGATGTATCATATCTTTTATGTATACTCAATGGCCTAATTGACTGTTCGGAAATACTGAGCAAAATTAACCTACGTGTACCGGCAGCATCTTTTAGAAACCCTAACATACTTTATAGTCCTATTGTTAGAACTACCTACAGACAAAATTCCTATTTCATTCGAGTAAGCAGCAGTATGAATAAATTGTTTAGTGATTTAGACGTTGATATATTTGATACAACTGTGCTGAAGTTGAAAGCTCTTGAATTCTTATTTCTTTTGTTAATATTTTTGTGTTCTTCCCTCTACTTTATTGTTTATTTATATAAGTACATAATTATATGTGGGAACTTGTAAATGGCCTTCATTAATTTATACATGTAGCTTAAATAAGTACTTAGCTTTAAGTTTTCTTAAAATATTAAAATAAAATAAAATACTAGCTGTGCTTCACGGTTTCACCCGTGTTAATTTTATTCGACGAACACCGCACCGCGCCGACAACGCACCCGTGTTGCCTATCATAATTGTTCTCACTACCCGCAAGTACAAATTATGTTAATTTTCCATTAATTCCTAAACTATATGTCCAAATAACATGCTATAAAGAGAAAGATTAATCATAAAATTGTGTTTATGATGAAGTAACTTGTTTGTAAGGATTAATATGCCATTTCTAAAAATAATTCTCAAAAAATCAAATTTTAGTTTTCAACAAAAACAAATTGCAAAGTATCTTATTGTGGCTTATATATAAGAGATAAGCATAATATGCTATCGCCTACTTTTTTTTAGATATACTAAGGACCAATATTTTTGTAGAACATTGTATTTACATATCATTAACCATTACGCCAGCGCACGCGGATAAAGCAGTTCGGAAAGGCTTCCACTTCTGACCTACTTAACGAAAATCAATATTGAAGGCTAACTGAGAGTTGTAGCCTAATGTTAGATAGACATATATGAAGACACTATTATATTTAACATCCAGACACACACAACTGACATTTATGCTCATCACACAAAGTCGGTCATGGGCGGGTATCGAACCCACGACCTCTCGGCTCAATAATAGCGTTTACTACCACTGCGCCACGAGGCCTGTCAAACTATACAATGTCACTGACTATACTTATTCCTCGTGAATCTATCCATATACAAAAAGATTTTTTTCGAATTCGACTAGTAATTCCAGAGGTTATTAGCGTGTTTAAAAAACCAATAAACAAAAACTGTTTTGCTTTATTATATAATTATATAAAAATGATTAAATCGATTATATTTAGCTCTAAAATAAACATTTGACATTTGTCATGCAAACCCTTCTGAACAAAGTATAGGATTTTGACTAGTTTTTACATTGCAGGATTCGGATACGATGGCGGCTCGTACGGCGGCAACTATGGCGGCTCTTACGGCGGCGGTGGTGGCAGTGGCGGTGGTGGTCCCGACTGGTGGGACTCGTAAGCGTCTCGTACGCACCGCCCTCCTCACACCCAACGTCTTGTCCTTAGTCGTCTCCTCGCTGTTTAGCGAAGTGATACTTACTTGATTGATATGAGTTAATTTAATTCGTAAACTGAGAGTTGGACTGAAATTATTCTGTGACTTTGTAATGATTGTTAATATTAATAATATATGCAATAGTTGAGAGCGGTGCGAAATAAGCGGCGCGCGCCATCTGGCTCGCGACTGCTGAATCTCAGGCGCGCGGCTCGGAGCCCTCACTCGCGTTCTATACAAAATGCATGGTTGGGCTATGGCCGCGCTGACAGAATATCCGTGAGTTCTCTGCGTGACCGATGAAGTGGTGATTGTTAGCGTGAATTATTACTATCTTGGCACGTTTAGTTTGCGTCACTATCTTCCGTTGTGATCCGTTCCGCACACGTATTCTATTCTTTCTGTTTAGAAATGATATATGTGGAATAGTCGTTTAATATATAGAAATATTTTTGATGTTGAATCTGTATCGTGAATTTCTTCAATGGACGATGTATCTGTGTGTACTTTCTACTTTTCCGTACAGTACCGTCGCCAATTCCCTCATGACACTAAAAAATTTTAAGGCATTTATGCACCATAATAAGTACCTCTAAATGTTGCTATTGAAGCAGACTAGATTTAGAATTGAGAAGTACCGATACAGTATCATAGTTATAAAAAAATTATAATTAAATTTTGTCTGTAGAGATCCCATATTGTCATCTGTCATCAACATGGTCTATAATTTGAATATCAATTTACCAATAAAATATGAGAAACAGTATAATTTGTTGTTTTTATTCATACCTTCTTATTGTAATCATCATAATAAATTAGGTTCTAAATAACTTTTTGACCCTTATCTGTGTGTAATTGATAAAACTAAGTAGGCGGGGCTAATAAAGAGTACAAACTCTTTTCGCGATATATTTTCTATATCAATTGCATGTAACTCTTATTTGTGGGTTGATGGTTCAACGAATGTGATGGAAGTTTATTCTCATGTATGAACTCAATTGTAAAAAGCGTACGACCCAGGGGCGTAACTACCTTTGTATCAGCCGTATCAATGATATTGCCCGGCCCGGACTACAGAGGCCCTGAATATGTGTAAGAAAAAAAATCGTAAAATGTTATCTATAATCTCACTTAAACTCTGGCCATGATCATGAACCCATGCTGCTGCCCGCTGAGTTTGGGTAGTACATGCCAGCGAAGCGTCGAGCCAAGAGCTTCCTCCCTTCCTGGCTTAAGGTGCAGTTGAATATAAAAAATATTCCCTTAGTAAATACTTTGTTATTTAATCAAATTTGCTCCTTTTCTACTTTAATAGCAATAATTCACTATTTACATAAGATACGGTAATGAATTATACCATTATAAAATCTATTCAAAACCGACATTATTTTAAAATTATTGGTCACTCAGGTTTTCATACATTTTTTTATATCGAAGAAGTGAAGAACTTTGTAAAAAAAAAATATTTTAGCAAATTTCTCACAGAAAAATTAATTCAAGTTTTTTTTTTTTTAATAGTACCATAGCTAGTCAAACTTTACTGCTTATCGATTGGCATAGTTAGCTTATAATAATAGATCAACAAAAAACCGATAGAATTCGGTCATTTGTGGTAGCAGTGTACAAAAATGTAAAAATTTGTAGTTTTTTATTTAAAAAAATCATATCTTAGGTACACTACCTAGGATATATTTTTTTCTGAACGGCCATAACTTCTGCTATAAGCCATTTCAAGGTTATCCATTCATTACCGGACACCCTGTATATGCCTCAGTGGAAATGGTAATTACCTATCTCGTAATAGTGAAGTCCTCGCCTACGGCTCGGCCTTACTCATACTCGACCTAAAATTGCCTATTTCACGGCCTTTGTAATAATGTTCTATTAATTCAGTGTGAGCGTTTTTGTTTATTTTGTGACAACATTTTAACCCTTTATTTGGCCCCGCAACAAATTTTAATGTAGCGCCCGTCTAAAGCAAGTAACGCCACTGGTGCGATCCCAGATTAGTATGACTGAAGTAGAATGAATTGACAGAATATAGAGGTAGGCATCTCATTATTTATTTTTATTAGTCTCGTTTTCAGTCGGAATCCTAACAGAATTATACAGAAACACAATACCGACTTTACCATATTGCTTACGTTTTGAAGACGGCAAGTTTTGTGTAATTCTTATTAATTTGATAACCCGAAAAGACTTCGACATGGAAAAACAAATTGTCTTTATTGACTTGGGAAGTTCAATTATTCAGGCGCCTTCATAAATCCGCGTGCCCATACCGACGTCATTATTAATTAATCTCAACGATTACGTCTTATAATGTCTGGGCAACGGTTTATTTTTTTGTGGTGACTTTTTATATGGAGATGGCATCTAGAGCGAGCGAGACCCCGCCGCGACGGCATTCACGGAATGTCTAAAAGGTGACTCTTGGATAAATTACGTATATATTTTTCATTTTAACGATTCCCGCTATTAATTTATTTTTATCGTATGTTACACATTTCAGTTGTAACAACATTTGTTTTTGGGTCTCATTAGCATAATCTCATGCTGGGCGATAAAGGCGTACCTATTATGATGTTTTTAACTTGATTCTAATTTTATGTATGACGTCTGGTATTTGTAAAAAAAAAAAATTATTATATCATATCTATGTGTCTTGTGTCTAAAAGGAGAGATAGCGGGATGTCTCAATCCCGTAGTAATTTCGGTGTTTTAACCCCATCTCGATTGTAATAAAACTATTAATTTGTTATTGCTCATGATTTCGATCAGATATCAGCGACGCTCGGTTGGAAACTAATAGTTTTGTATAAGATGTAATTTTTATTAATTGTTTGTTGATGTACCTACCTACCTATTGCCATGCGGGACTGTTATAAGTTTTTACCTGCATTGTTATATTAGTGCTGTTCTGCTACATTTTTTGATTGACAAATATAATAAAATTTGTTTTTAACTCGAAACTTTTTTAGAGAATCTTAGGGAACAGAGAAATTTATTTGGAGATATCTATTTGAGGCAGTCCCACTGGTGGAATAGCTCCACCATACAGAAGATCTCAGGCAAATAACTCTGTGTTATGTTCCTGTGGTGAGTAGGGTTTCCAGAGCTCTTCGGGGTACGAGGTTCATGGTCGGCAATGCGATAGTGATACCTATGATAATTATAGATTGTAAACAATCTAAGTAACTTACAGTTGTCATGTTAGTTACCGTAAAATGTCGCAACATTGCCTCGCAAATATAACTTCACCTATTTTAAGAATTTACCAATATCTTATTAAGTATTAAGTTTAAATTATTATCTGAGAACTCAAAAAACAGCAATCATATTTCATTATAATCACAAGACAGGGCCCTGTGAAGTGTATCAAGTGATAGACCATGGCGAATTAAAAAGTTATAAATGCTTAGGTAAAGTTTGTCACAGTTACGTAGATTTAGTATGCCCAACTTTACGCGTGCTAGGGTTGTCACAAAGATTTCGATTATTCGATTGCCAATAAAAAGAAAACTAATATTGTAAGGATATCAAATTCAGTGCAAAATATTTGGGGAATAATTCCAAAGGATATTTTTCATGGTTCCAGGTCGATGACGTGTCATTAATTACACTTCTCGACATTGAAAACAAATTACCCGATTCCCTAGTTGGTCGTCTAGATTTCATGATTACTGACAATCATTTAAATCATTTTGAAAAACATTCAATGGTGTTTACCTAATATTGTCTGTAATTTGCAAAAAAATAAAACTCAAGAAATATGGAATTTTATAGCCTTGGGCATATTTTACTTAATTAATTATTTTGTAACCATGTACCTACAAACCTAAACAAATAGGTTAGTAGGAAGTACTAAAAATAATTTTATGTTTTAGTTTTCGGGAACATTTTTTTGAGATTCTTGTTAAATATTTATAATACTTATTGATTAGTTTCGCGAGTATTATTAATAGCAAACGAAACAAATACTTGACGTCAATATTCAACACTTTATCAAAACATATGAATTAACATAATTGAGCATTTTTACTGCAAGGTGTTTGCTTTAACCCTATAAAACATTAATTAAGTAATGTATGAAACTTAAAGTCGAACACAACATTGCCTGGCATTGTTTCCAGTGGTATAATAAAAAAATTCTTGATTTGTATCTCTATCCATAACCACTACTAATAAGGTTTAATTTTATGTGCAAAAACAATTGTATTTACGTCGTTTAAGTAGTCGAAATTGAGGTAGGTAATGTTACAGTTTTGTGACCCAACTTTGTCTGGTGCTTAAAAGTGTTATTATTCGAAAATAAAATACATTTTTAGTTCTAACTATACTGCCAATGCCCATTAATATAATCTTTCACCACTTAAATCTAAAAATTAATTAATAAACTATGGCAAAGTTGTAACAGTTTGCGGTAGTTAAAGAGATTATTAATGGGTACATGGTGTCATGAATATATTCTCATTAGCGTCAACAAAATAATATGACATTCCTAATGACATTTTTTTCAATGTTTTTTAGCGAAAACATTAATGTTAATGTATTTGCCTATGTGTAAGGGGAACAAGCTTTAGAATGATGTTAGAATTATTAATTTTAATAACGAATTAACGGAGATTAGCGTTACTACGAAATAACACATTTGATAAATAATATATAAAAAATCATATAAATATAATAAAAACAAAATGTTAATTAAAAAAACATAATCTTATTAAAATGGATAATAATTTATAATCTATAATTAAATATCTGAATATTGTATAAGAATTATATAATTTATTATTAACTAGGTAAATACAAAATATTAACATCAATCGTCATGCTAAAATTACTAAATCTTTTGGTTTGTGTCAATATTAGGTACTCTCGATTTATTTTGAAAATATGTATAAAGTACAATATCTGTAATATTTTCTATTTTTACATATTTCTAATATAATAGACCACTAAGAATAGCCTCTTCTATTTAATTTATAATACAATCCTTTGAGATCCATGAGTTCCTGATGTGTGCCCTTTTCAGCAATGCTTCCATCATTTACAACGCATATACTGTTTGCATCGCGAACTGTACTTAGTCTGTGGGCTATCATAACGCACGTGCGACCTGCCTTAGCTGCATCTAGCGCTTCTTGCACCACCTTGAAAACAAATCAATAAACATTCAACGGTTAAAAATAAAATAATATCGAAGCGAAACAATTAAATTGATTAAATAACACTAGCGGTCGCCAATGATCGAAATTCGACTAGCAACTTTTTAATCATAAGTAGACTATTTTCTGTTTGATATTTGCAGTATGAACCTAAACAATGAATATTATGTCACTTGCTGTCACTGTTCATTGAGTGACAATGTCAATATTTTGGGGGGGTCTAAGTTCAACGGCACTGGTCATTTTAGGATTCGCAGTACTTATTAATTTATTTAATTTAATATATTAGTAACAGATATTATACATAAATATTAGCTTTCTGCACTCCTTCTCCATATAAACTTTTACCATGCCAAATCTCACAGACTTCCGTGCATGCAATACGCTTAAAAAAGGGTACAAAGTATTGCTTCACGTTTTAATATAATGATTATATAATAATATTCATCAATTTTCATCCGATTCAGGATCTAATTTTACAAACGGGAAGCATACGGAATTTACAATAGATAGGCTAAGAATCGCCAACAATACATTTAGCCAGTAGTAAAAGATTTTGATAAAATTTTGTAGGTACTATCATTACGCAATTGATAGACAACTTACATGAATTATCAATAATATGAGTAAAAAATAAAATTATGTGGTGTAAATAATTACTGTGTGTAACAAACGCGTGCGGAGTCGCGAGGCACCGCTAGATAGATAAAAATTTACGTGTAGATAACAAATAAGTTTACTTTTTCGCTCTCAGTATCCAGAGCACTAGTGGCTTCGTCGAGTAATAGCATCTTAGGTCGTCGGATTAAAGCTCTTGCAATAGCTATTCTCTGCTTCTGACCACCAGACAGCTGCGTTCCTTTGCTTCCAATATTTGTATCGTAACCCTGTATAATTATAAAATTTTGCCTGTTACTATTTAAATACTAATTAATAGTAAAGTAGTAAATATGCCATTACACAAAGATTAGTGAGGATTTCTCATGTCAAACAACATACATATTGTGTACATATGCTTGTAAGCAAATTTATTACATACATACACACGCACGCACACACATGCACATACACGCAAACGCACGCACACACACGTACACATATACATCGGTAGTTTATCTCATTTGTTATTTTATTTTGTTCTTTTAATTCGTAGTTTCAGAGTAAGAAATCGTGTAATTGTCGTATATTGAGAAAGACACTGTTACCTGAGACACAGGTTATACCTAGTTCAGGTGACAGGGTTCAGCCATACTTGATGTATTACATTGTATAAAATAAATGATTATTATTATTATTTATCGATAACAAACACTGTTAGGTACATTCATTTTTCATCTGTTGATTACTCACAAGAGGTAAAGATGAAACGAAATTATGTATATTTGCTTGTTTTGCTGCATTAATTATTTCATCCATGTTCGGTGTTCGCGAATTGTTCCCATAAGCGATGTTTTCACTGATTGTCCTGTCAAACAGTATGGGTTCTTGTTGTACGAATCCAATAGATTGCCTCACGTCCGCTAATCGAAGTTTCGGTAAAGGAGTTCCATCTTGGGCCTAAAATGAGTATAAGGTTTAATTGCAGTTTAAAAGTAATGAGTTAGGTACCATAATGTAAATTTTTAAGAAAGTTCTTTTAAATAAAACTGAATTTTAATGAGATGCAGGGTTGTAAAGTTCTATTTACAGGACCAACGGTAAATTTGGTGGACTCCAGAACAAACATCGCGGCTACACTATTTTTACGGTGCGATTATCTTAACTAAAAATTAGTTTTTATACAACAATGATTATAGAAATTTCAACTCATCTTTGCGCGAAGCCTTATGGTTGCGTGAACTAGTAAACATGTAGTTTTTATTTGTATGCAACGCGCCAGTCGTCTTTCGATTAACACGTGTTTTTATCGCTTTGTTTTACGAGTACAGTTGGTACAGTTGGTTCGTCACCGAGAAATTCTTTCACTTAAACAGTAGTTCTGTTTTATAATGCATCGTATCACAGTGATCAAAGTATTAAAACTCCAATTAAAAAAAAAACAGATATTTAGCAATGGGTAATTGAAAAAATAATAACCAATATAGTATTCAAATTTTTGTTTACCACCATATGCTCCTAAACTCTACAGAAAAAATTTGAGAAATTTAAAAATATAGGTATATTGCTTTACGTAACATTAAGAAAACGGGACGGAAATAACGAAACTAATAGAAAGTTCATTATTTGGTATTTCTAGTGGTATAGTGATACGGAATAGGTAATATGTTCAATTAACATGCATTTACCTAATTGAGCTGTTGATTTATTTTAAATTTGGAACAAATAAGATGTAAAAAATTTCGACACAATATAAGTAAAATAGCTAATAGAATCTCTTGTGTACTTGACTGGTACCTCTTGAGTTGCAGACGTAGTCATTCTATCTATACACGCATTACGCACACATACGGCCGCGCGCACATATGGGTTGAACTGTCTACACCTACGAGTTACTTACCACAATGCCTTCATCAGGATCATAATATCTTTCAAGTAATTGTATAACGGTACTCTTACCGCAGCCACTAGAACCAACGAGAGCTATAGTTTTACCCTTCTCGATCTCTAGATTCATATTTTTCAGCACCTGAATCATCGGCCTTGTCGGGTAACAGAAATTCACCCGCTGGATACTAGCTTCTCCAGTGCCCCTCTGATAAAAACCAATACTACAATGTATTTCAAATGTATCATAATATAAGTACCTATTATAACTATGTTAAATATTGGTATATGTTAATGTTAATAGTACAAAGTTCAGGGAGTTGATATTTTAGATATGTAGGATCTCCAATGTACGTAATCTATTGAAACGTGCAAACTTTATGCTAAGATAAATGCAAGGGAAGATTTTGATTGAATCGAATATCGCATGCGCATAATTACAAAACATAACCTTTTTTATTTGCGACAAAGTTATCATAGTAGCATACTGCGATATCCAGTTAACGTACCAGTAATATTCATTAATCACCATCAATCATATACCTAGTGATATTTTCAGTTTATAATTTGGGAATTCTTTATTTGCTATAAAAGTTATTGTCTATGTAGAAGTACATACGAAATCTTTGATAGCGGGTTGTATAGGATCCGTAATCTTAGATTGTCTGCCCAGCAACACGATGACACGTCCTGCAGCCTTGATTCCCTTCTGGAAATTAGGTGCAAATGCGAATGCTTGTGCTGCTGAGGAAGCGCCCATCAGTAAGGCTTGGGCAGATCTAGAAAATGTATTATTGTTTGTTAAATTTAAAACAAGGAACCTTATTCATTAGGCCAATAAAAATTAAAGTAAAAAAATCTACAATAAAAAATGTCAAATAAAAAATTTGTACTGAATAGTATACTTCTACAATCTACATTTATATTTTTATTATTCATTTCAAAATCTGATAACGTAGGTAACCTACCCCGATTTTGTTGATTTATAAATTTTGTTATATGTACCTTACCTACTAAAACGCAAGTTGGGCCGACTAGATAGTTACTATTTCAATATTTATCATAAACATATACCGATGTACATGCTATCAATGGCTTACTTTGGACAATATTATGAACAGACTACTGATACATAAAACTTCTATCTGTACCGTAAATTCCATATCAACGAAAGTAACAAATTGTTTTGTAAATGAATCGAAAAACGTAACACCGCTATAATTAAAGAAGATGCTATTGAACTTGACACTCGTTAGATCTCCGCTCTTTTATCGTTGACAACGACTACTACCCCGAACCTCATTTCTACCGAACTTGGCCAGGTCTCCTTTTAACATTATGTTTTTGTTGGGATACCGAGTTCAGAGTTTATTTCAGAATATCATACGCATAAAAATCATGGTCATGGTGGCGAATACTTAATGGTAAAAATTATTTGATAAATTATTCAATATTTTAATTGTAGCGACATCTACATAGCGACACACAGCGACATCTATCGAGCCACATACGACGCATCCTACATTGCGCAATAGAAATTAACTCTTCAATTGAATATATATACAAGAACCCGACTACAACCGTTGGGCAGCTGCCCGCCAGACATAACACCCGTCTGGTCGGAGGATTCTCCCTTTTCAATGGTTCATCTACATAATTAAACGGAGACATAGTAGATTTTATTTAAATAAGAGAAAAATTAAAGTAACATTTAACTTACTTGAAAACGATCTCGTAATCAATATTTTCGTATACTACAAGTGTTCCACCATAGTACAAAGAAGCGGCGATGACAAAGTTAAATAAACCTCGCGACAATCCAAAAACCAAGCCGCGCCAATGTGCTGATCGCTTCGCCGTGAGAAGAGCAGGCAATAGCTGAGTTGCATATTCATCGAGGAACGTTCTTTCACGGCCCAGTGAGGCAACTGTCCTTACGTTAGCGACAGCTTCTACCGCAATCTATAGTTCAAATAAATTTTTATACAACAAATTAAATAAAACACGGTCATTTAATTCCAAACAAATAGGCTTGTATTATGGTAAGTAAACAGCTGATATACATAAATAAACAGATGAATAACACACCCAAACATACAACTGACAATTATGCTCATCACACAAAAATGTCAGTCATATGCGGAGATCGAACGCGCGACCTCTAGGCTGAATAGTAGGGCTTACTACCACTACAATAAGCCTGCTGAGCTTTCGGCGGAGGAAATCTTCGTGATTTAACCATAGCATGGTGGTAGGGCTGTTTCTAATGCTCGCCTGGCTAGCTACCATCCTTAAGTTAAAAATTTGTCGCCAAGCATCAATAAATAGATTGTTCCAGTAGTTTGAGAGCCAGTCTTCCACTAGGCTAAGCGTGCTATCATCTTGGGCTACATCGTCACTTAAGATCAGTTGAGATTGTGGCCATAACGCCAAAATCTATAACGAAAAAAAAACTTTACAAAACTACACACTCCAAAAAGATAGCTTTTAAGTTACAAACATAAATAAAAATGTTCATGTTTTTGTTTATGTGGACTTATGACCTGTAAAAAATTAACCCCTAATCCATAATTTTGTGATTTCAGGCTCTGGAAGAACTGGCGGCAATAGGACTGACAAAATGAATTTAGGTAGAAAAACAAATTAAATAAAGAATATTGGTACCTAAAAATTAAAACACCAACCAAAATTTATCTTTTATAGGTATATTATAATGAATAATAATTCTTTAATGTACGCATGTCGGAACTGTGGGCCCAAAGTTCGGACTTACGCATTTTGTAGCGGTAAGAGTCGATATATTTTACCTTTGAACTAGCTTCCATAGTTTTCGCTGTTCCAAAAGAATCGGCATTAGCCATCCTGCCCTCTCTATATAGAACAAACATTATTATCGGAACAAAGGCCAATGCGACCAAACCCACTCTCCATTCATATACAAGAGATAACACCAACGCAAAAGAAAATGTGCCAACTGCTTGTAAAACTGTGCCGATGCGCTGACCAGTCGCCTGTAATTAACAAGATCAATATTTTAATAAACCTCGTTATTTCTCCTAATATTTATAGTTAATTCATATAATACCAACTTACCCCTTGTACTGTAGCCGCTTCACCAGCCAGCCGAGCGCAAAGTGCGCCCGTAGAATTATCTTTGTCATCATAAAACGCAATCTCTTGTTGTAGCAATTTTTCAAACATTAATTTCCTCAGTCTTTCAGTTAAATACTCACCAGCTATACCGTACATAAATACCTGTATTTAACAAAAATAGATGTATTATATAGGTACATATTATATTCTAATGTACACATAAAAAAAAACCGAAAATGATTTAGGAATTTTATTTATTTATTTTTTTACCTAGCTTCCAATAAGAAATTAAATATCCTCAATCCATCAGTTTACTCCTTAAAAAAATGTATTTAGAAGCCTTATTTAAATAGCCTCTGTCTATAAAGTCGTCAGACTTTGATGAGTAGAAACTTTTACTTCTTTTGATACTTCTTTCGGGTTTACTGAACGTGTCAGTAATCAATGTATCCTGGACTCGTCTTTTGGTCTTTAGAATTGACAGACAATGTTATAAACAAAAAGATAGTATGCAATGAACTCAATTGAACATACGTGTGTTTATCTTAGGTAATTTTGAATCTTGATTTTGAATAAACACTAAATTTATGATTTACAAGAAAATTTTAAACAAAAAAGTCAAACAACTTCAAATGATTTTGAAGAGATCCCATGCGTATCGTCGATGTTGAAGGTGCAATGCTAATGAAATGAAAATGGGACCACCCTTGAAGTGACAAACAAAAAAAGACTCTTCTAAATCGGTTCATAAACGAAGAAGTTATGACTGAACATTTATAAAAAAGTACATTCAAATTGAGTAACCTCTGTCTTTTTTTAGTCAGTTGAAAATACATTTACATTTTGTAAATTCTACACTCACCATTGTAAAGTTAGCAATTCCGGAGAAAATTCCTATCCCAACAAATATTAACGCAAATCTGCGCACCTCGGCCAACACCTCTTCTTCGTTAGGATTGGAAAGAACCTTGAATGAAACAAATACATTGTACATCAGTATATTATTATGTTTTTATTTGCTTGTTTTTCAAGAGGTATAAATTTGTCAATGATGTCAGTGTTTATATGAATTTTAAATTGTAATGTGTGGTATGAAACCATTTAACTTAGCGTATATGAGAGATTTCAATCTCAATCACAATAAACAATATGGGCTACTTCATGTGGAGATCGATTCGACTCAGCGGATAGGTTCGACATCCAAAAGATTAGCAATGTTTATGCTGTTATTAAATTAAACACATAAGACACGACTTGTTATATTGAAAGAATGTAAGAATCTCTCACACGTCAAAAGCTTATTTTTATACATAATCTCTTGTGCCCATTATCATAATATGCAAGATGCAATATACTTAGATATTCTATATATTTTCGTTCCATCATCTGGATTATACTCTTAAAAATACTTAGGATTGCCTAACAGTAAATTTGCACATTATATTTAACTGTATGTATTTATGTATGGTAAATACTTACCCCAATAAAATCCCCTAATATAACAGCGAGTAGAGGCATTGCAAATCCACTAACTAAAGAGCAAAAGCTAGCTAAAGAAACCGATTTCCATTCTGGCGCATTCAACTTTATCACTCTCCAGAATGATACGTCGGGTACATTTGCAATCAGGTCGTCAGAGCTCTGTAAAATAAAATGTTTTTAATCTCCATTTCAATATATATATATAGTATAAAAATTAATGTTTCTTTCATTTTTTGTCCCTTTAGCGTTCCTAAAGCATTTTCATCCGATTGCGATGACGCTTTGATGAGTTGTTCTGCATACAACCGCGAATATTCTTTGTTAGTACAAACAGTTTATAATTAGCGACATGCAAGTCGTTTTATTTCGAAGACAACGTGAATAGAGTTGCGTGCAAAGGCTAGTAATACAATAAATTTCGAGAGTGTTTTCGAAGTTATATATAACTTAACATGTAGACAAGATATGTTGGAAGTAGAGCTTTCGGAATACTTGATTTTATACTGAGCCTGCCAGTATGTAGGTATAGTACAGGCTAGAGTGACGACAGCAGAGAGACAAATACCGAGAAATATTTGTCATTGTAATGGGGACCTCCAAATATTATCATTGTAAAAATGATTGAGTAACTAGATATATACTAGTCGAACCCGAAACACAATCGAGGTACTATTAGGATCAAGTTTTCATATAAATGCGATTCAGCGGCACATATTCTATCAAGCAAACTTAGTACAATATACTTACAGTGTTTTAGTGCAACATCTTCAATAATCTTGTAGGGAAAAGGTTTTGAACAAACTTGGGAATGTTATATGCTAATTTATAATGTATAAAAAAAGATAACTTACGCTTGTTTTTACGTGTATGAAATCGTCTTCATCCTTGTCACTCCTAACGGACATCTCTCTGGTTAAATTAATTTCACTATCTACAAACAATAAATATTTATGCTAGTGAAAGCTAGTTATTTTTAATCATTTTATATATTAGCTAGAAATACCAATATTTTCTATGGACCTATCATCTCCTTAACATATTAAACCTATCACGTGTTTGTAGAAAATAAGGTGTGTATTAAAATATTACATACCATTGCTGTCTTCTCTTCCAGGGAATGTTTGCAACATAACCATGTCATAGTAATGCCCCTTTTTCTGCATCAGCTCGTCGTGGTTACCGGATTCCACTACATTACCGCTCTTAAACACGTAAATTACATCTACGTTTCTTATTGTCGAAAGGCGATGCGCGACCACTATCGTGGTACGTCCTTCTTGAGCCTAGAAATTATGTTTAATATTGTCTATAATATGGGAAAAGTATAACTATGTAAATTATCTATAACCCTATGGTTTCCGTGCACTGCATGCCAAAAGGTAAGAAGATGTGAAACAAATCTTGCTAAGGTTTCAATTCTATAGGTCAGTATATAATACAAGTCAGTATGCATACATTATATCGAAGGAGTACTACAAAAACGTGTAACAATTTTTGAGAAATATTTAAACCAGGTAAGCAGATCCATACAACAACTCATTTAAAAGGGAATACATATTATTTATTTTAAATGTAGACTTTTTTTTGTGTAAACAGTGCTGCAGAAACAGTGTGCGGCACTTACCTGCAGAGATTAAGTAATTAAAAAGAAAAACCATTAACTAGTTCATACATAAAATATCCTTATATCCCAAACCTTAATTGTCCAATTTTAAAATAAAATTACCTTGTCCAGAGCCTTTTGCACTTTAGATTCGGAAGACATGTCCAAAGCGCTGGTTGCTTCATCGAGCAGCAGAATACGAGGATTACGTACTAAAGCTCGAGCAATAGCGATGCGTTGTTTCTGTCCGCCAGACATCGCAGCACCTCTCTCGCCGACCAGCGTATCGTAACCCTGCAATAACATTCACAATTTTTTTTTTTTTTTTTGCGGGACCTTGATCTGTTATGTGGTTTTTATTTTAATTCATACACCTACGTTATTAAGTAATATTGATGGTATTTTGCCCGATATAGATCGGTTATTGCGCTTAAGTGAAGTGAATTATAAATAATATGTATGTACCTATATTGCATGAATTGTAAGTTACCACCATCTTGTTAGAGGGTTGTTTACACTTTGAAGATTAGGACTTTTAAAAATTCTACCCCAAGATTGTGAAAAAGTAGACGAAAATTTGTATGAGGATCCGTCATTTTTGAAGGTAAAGCTATGAAAATTAGTATTTAGCAATTCAGTTACAAAGTAAAAAGATGGGACATAGTTCAATAATGACGCGAGCGAAGCTGCGTGTAAAGCACTAGTTAAATAATATAAAGATGAAGAACATCCGTCATCTCCGATCTTACTATGCCTGGTCCTGTTGTGTACAGGATAGATTTTTGAGATGGGGCAGTAGCGAAGGTACCTTAACCATTGTAGGTACACGAAAATTTTCTAAAGAGACTTCTTTATTTTTTTAAATATTTTGATCAGCATTTACAGTTTTTTTAAGTGTACCGTCAGCAAGAAAATGGGCAATTTACAGAAAAACAATTTTCATGCCAATCGATCCTGCTTCTTATAAGGATCACTCAACCCTATAGGACCAACGAAGGTTAGAGTACTAAAATGTCAGAAATTGCAAAAACCTTTCCCATATACTTCGTAAAAAATCATTCGATAACCTTTTGCAAGAAAATGGCTTGGCCCCATAGAGTTTATTCATCCTTTTAGAAACAGTATCCATAGGCATGAAAAAAGTTTTTGTGTAAAATTACCCTTTTTCTTGCCAACTTATTTAATATATTCTAATGCTTTATTATATTATATTATATATATATATAACGCCGATCAACGCCTTTTCCAAATACGCTATCACTGAACCATCATCTTGTAGCTTTTACAACAGAATGAGTTAAAATGTACTTAAATAAATAATTTTTTTTACCTATATGTCTAACAACCTTGCGACATATAACATAAAGAAATCTGCCTGTCAAACATTTCCATATACTCAGTACGCATTCATGACTATTTATAATATATCCATGTTATAAAAAATTGTATAAAAGAAAACATAGTTTAAAAGAAAATAATAATTCTACAAGTTTGTTAACGATATAAACCGTTACTTACTTTAGGCAATTTCATGATGAATTCATGAGCGTTCGCTTGACGAGCACACGCTTCGATTTCCCGATCTGTGGCGTCCTTTCGTCCATACCTGATGTTCTCTCGCACAGTGGTATTGAATAATACCGGTTCTTGGCCGACCAGACCGATCTGAGATCGCAACCATTGGATCGACAGTTCGCGCACGTTGTTTCCATCCACCAATACCTTTTCATGATAGCGAAATTAATTATAAAAATACTCTTGTATCTATCGAAAGATAACAAGAATTGCAAAAAAAGGTGACAAAATAAAACACATTAACTTCTATATAAATAAAATGATTGAGGTTTGCCGATGTGCGCGCATCACGCAAAAAACTACTCGATAGATCTTATTCATTTTTCCTTGTTTTAACTCTTTAGATACTTGGTCCTTTTTAAAAAGAAAGATTATCACGATAACTTGACTCAATTGAAGTTTTAAAAAAATACGATTTTTATAAGAATTACTCTCAGCTAGTTATCAATAAGAAATACACACGAAAAATGATGAAACTAATTGTTACTACTTTTACTTTAATGGTTGCACTGCATAGTAACCACATTGTGCTTGATGGTATAAGCACAGTGCAATCCAAAAACAACGGAGATTATCGAGAGATGGGCAACTCATCGCAGCACCGCGCCGCCGCGCCGGTCATCGCTGTCATGATAGCATGCAAGCAACTCGGTAGTTAAAATATCATCAGATATGTCAATTCCATTCATTTTTTGTTTTTGTTAGCGTTAACGATTGTAGAAATGTAACTTAGATAGGCCCTAAAGTGTATAAAGGCCACACACGTATCGCGAAAGTACCACTCAGCTACTACTACTACTACTCGGTTCATCCTAACGTATGTCTCAGATTTCTACTCTTTGGTCAAAATGTCAAAATTAGCCTCATGTACTATAAATAGTTAATAATAATAATAATAAAAACGGTATAGATTCATATGATAGAATGGAGAAGTTTGCAATATGCTAACAAAGTAATATCAATGTTATCTGTAAATATTGTATATTGTACTTACTCGTATTGTAATTATATACATATAGACTACTGCAAGAACTTTAAACTATTGCAAAATTGTACGAACTTAAGTCAATAATTTACGATCTGATTAATTTCCATTAGAAAATATGGAGTTTCTAACTCGTAATGGTAATTCCTGTATGTAAATAATTTGTTTATTTGCAGATGAATAAAAGTACCAACTCATTTATTTCTATTACAACAAAGGTCTGGTGTACTTAGTTTATCCAAGGTTTAATATGTTTAAGTATATTTAAAAAAATGGACTATTAAATTAGTTAGTTACTATCTAATTGAAGCAGAAGACAAACATTATTGAGTCAGGGGGGTTTAATTGATCCTCGCGACTCCAATCAAAAATATCGATAAGCACGAAGCACAACAAACGTCCAGTATTATAGAACTGAGAACAAGTAGACAAGACGGACGGACACATCGCGTCGCAAAGTGAGGTACTCCCACTTTCCGCTTTCGCAAACTCGTGCTTCCGCAAAGGTCTAGATACTAATTGGTAACTTGGTAACTTGTAATGGTTTAACTTCGATATAAAGTATTCTATAGGCTGGCCGTGCAGAAGTTTTTACCCTTTCCAATAGACAATAACTAGACCAGCGCTAGCTATCACGTATAGGGATAGCACAAAAACCGTCTCCATGAAAAAATATCTAAATCCACCCATTTTCATAGTGATCAATTAAACGGTAGAGGATTTTATTAATCCATATATACCAACATCTATTAAATGAAATCTACTAGTTAATTTTATAATACAGTTTCTCTACTTTGCATTGTCATTATAAATAGATAACATTATCAAGTTCTCCACTACAAATTAATCTTAAGCCTAAACTGCCTAAAGTTACCGATAGGAATCTTTAGGTATTATTTTTAAATCTACGTTACTATTAGTACCTATTAGATGTACGCATTGTTGAACAAATTAGTGTACCTACGCTTTTTATAAGTATATGCAAAAATTGTAGATTAATTTTGCAATATCATGGTTATATTTGTATTTTATGTCAAATACCCACTATGAAATCCGTTACACAGATAAGCAAATAGGTATACATGCATACGTGTAATTACACATATTTTAGACATAATTACATCACTTTTGGGGAATAACGTTTTACGTAGTGATTTCTTTCACCGACAAGTGATCGTTCTAATATATGAGTCATAGATTAATGATTGGGTTTTTCTGGCGCTTCAACTAAATATCGCGCTATCTACAAAAGTTAATATCGTATACTATTTTCATTTCTTTATTTTCTCGATGACAGTTCTAATATGATAGTTGTAGTGTTGTGACCAAATAAGTAATGATATCGATCGCATATATTTATTATATCGAATGACAGTGACTATTCATCAGATTTTGATTAAAATAAATAATTAAAGATTACATGTCGTTATAATTATTTCGTTTCATTGTCGAGTACCTACCTGTACCTACTTATTTTACAACAACTTCGAAAATTTTGAAGAAGTTGGCATTATCAATCAAGAATTAATACGTGTAACATCTTGTAATGAAATACATATAATATTAGTTAATAAATTTGTACAAAAGTATCCAGCAGTAGTTTAGTTTCTTACATTTTGTAAAAAAATATCGGGTCTGTTATCGTGTTACGTTTATCGATATAGCTCCATCCCTATCAGTTTCTCCGACTCTGGTATAATCTTGTACATGAGTAAACGTCATATTTTTATAAAATAATGCATACATAATGTAAAAAAGACGCTCGTTCAAGTTTTCATAGGAGCTGTCATCGAGAAAATAAAGAAATGGAAATGGTATAGTGTGTAGTAAATGATGTTTGTATGCATGACAAAATAATTTTGTGGATTTCAAACCTTTACCAGAATAATTGGATTTTTATTTTATTGTAACCAATAATTCAATTTATGTTATAAATTTATCTTAAAAATTCATAAATGACGAACAAAATATTGTCATTTTCTTATACTTGATTTAGATCGAGGTTGATCATAAAACATAAAACCTTAATTATTAATATAAATATTTTTGTTCTAGAAAAAACAATAATGTAAGGTATATTTATAGTGTATAAGAGCGAGAACATTAACTTTAATAAAAATAGAGAAAAAAGAACACACAACTTAGGTACGAAGGCAAATAATTAATTCAGCACCCTATTTATTACTTAAAACATAACAGAATACTCTGCTATTCAAGGCACAAATAAATAGTACAAAAGTTAAAAAGTCCACTAAATATTCATCTACTAAGTCATATTTTAATTGTGACAGCTAATTTTGTTATTTAATTCTTCTTTCAATCATAAAGTAGGGTTTTCGCTGATATAAGTAAATTAAACCTACATTAACATGAATTTCTTTGAATGTTACGTAATAGCAAACTTGATTAAAAGAGAGCCGTGTATGTGATATAGGATTCCGCAGCAATTTAATACTATAGCAGTCTAACGATCAAAGTAGCAGGCTCCACAGCTAACATAAAACAAGAGAA
Organism: Saturnia japonica; assembly: GCA_033032175.1. Lineage (NCBI taxonomy): Eukaryota > Metazoa > Arthropoda > Insecta > Lepidoptera > Saturniidae > Saturnia > Saturnia japonica. The sequence continues at coordinate 10,908,693 of CM065307.1, forward strand.
ATGGTAATAATAATAATTACTACTACTAACGGCTAAACCATAGAGCTGCACTTTTATAAATTTTGTACAATGGTAGCATTGAAGCTTTAAAAATAACATCAGGTACATCAAAAGTAATAAACCTACCTAAAATTAGCAATATTAAAAAAAAAATTAAGTCGATCCAATTTCCTCACAAGCGAAAGCGTTGACTAGTATAATGTAATAATAAAGTTTTAATTAAAAATAATAATAATTCCATATTGTTCGTAAAAGGTTTCATAAAATGAGGTTATTGGTTCCCAAAATATACGTTGAAAAACGTATATTATAACGAATATTATTTATATTAAATACAACAATACACAAATAGTTAGCTGGTGATTTGATCGATATTTACCTACAAAGGTACGCCTTGAATATAGAACCTCCTTTTGTTCTGAAGTTAGTTAAAAATTCTAATAATTAATTCATGTATAAAAATATATTAACTGACAGAATAATCAAAACCTTAAGCATAAAAAAAATCTGATTTTTATATTCGTGAGATCACTGAATGCCGCCATTTAATATTTTTTATTCATGTTATTTTACATTGAAACTATGCCATTATATAATATTTATGGTATGTGATCTTAGTATCTTTCTTATTTATTGTAGTATGGTTTTTACATACATACTTGCATTATCTTTAGATTATTTTAATATAATACAGTGCATATCAATGTGACAATGTTGTTGCATAGACACTGACTTGCCGTAGTTTTGATTTCAGATTTTCTATAGTACGTCGATGGTATCGATATCTAGTTGAAGCGCCATCGAAAACCAATCATTAATCTATCGTATGAGTATTAATTTAATAAACCCGCATGCCACAGTTCACAATAGGTAAACTACTTACGAGACAATAATTTATTATGTTTATATTTGTTATAAAAGCATTAAAGATTTCTTTTCTTTTTAACGTATAACATAATTACATTAGTGTTGTGATAAGTTCAAAAATCGCATTAACTGTCAAGTGTATCTAAAGCTAATTTTCATATTTTACGTCATCACTGAAAGCAATTCACCACCACTAACCGAACTGTCATACTATAAACGTCAAGGTTTTCATCGATCTTATTCGTAATTAGACCGAGATAGTAAAATAAATAACGATAAGTATTACATGATCAATTCATTTTCTATACATGGCTATCATAACATTACCTACAATCGTTTATCTTTAAGTTAATGTCTCGCGTTGACAACAAATTTTGATAATGTTCGAGTGTTATCAAATGTAGGTATTTACGCACTTAATTTGTGTACCGGGACCACTTCAGTCTAAAAGCTAATGGTTATACATATGAACATTTTATGTTTTAGTGTTCTAATATCATTCTAATTTTAATTATTAAGAAAACCAATTTAGATTTTTCTTGTCTTGACGTCTCCATGATAAATCATAAAAATGGCGTTGATGAAGTGAGGAGGTTTCTACAAAACACCTAAGAGTAAGAATTCACGAGGAATTCACTTATAGCAGGCCCATGACGATCGCATAGTTTTCTTTATTGGTAGAAGTACTTTTATATTTCTTGTATCGCTTATAATTATATGCAAATTAACATTATTATACTACACGAAAAACCAGAGTTCTAGACATTACTTTTTATTGGTAGCAATAATATCGAAATTGTGATTTGTTTGAACTAATGTTTACTAAATCTATTACAAAAGAGGCACTACATGTAATATTTATTGTAAATATCAAATAATTAAAATCCTAAAAGCCAAAAAAAATAAGTTAACAGTTTGTGGCCTGCTTTACAAAATAATGCTACGATTAGGTTCACACGTGTGTCGTCACACACGTCACACTTTTAGTGGTCTATCGTAGAATTAGACATTAAATTATGTATAGTAATTAAGGTTACTGATAAAAAACAATTTATCACCAAAAAATCGTATTTACAGTTATAAAATAATTATATTAGTTTAAAAAAATATCTTGCATGAATCATCAACGTAAAACTTATGCATCACATATTTTTAATTTATCTGTATTTCTACCATCATGCCACGCTTCCAGGCGTAGATCGTTTTGCTATCCTTTCCGAGCTATTTCGATTCCTTCGCTGGAAGCATCAGCAACCTTTGGTGTAGGTACTTTTTACTTCCTACGGTAAATACCTTATTTATAATTTGTGCATGTTCATTTCAAAAGAAGCAATTTCGATTATACCTACTCAATTCGTAGTACCTAAATACAGAAATATTAAAATAAGTATGTATATTTATAATACGCAATGCGTAAAATACTAATAATTTACAAGTTACAATGCTTTCAATAACGTTTAGCCAGCGGCAGCCCTAGGGTAGAGTGAGAGGTATCGTCGCTCTAAGTGCTAGCAAGGGAAGCCAAAATGGCAAATGCGAAAAACAAATTTGAGCGAAAAATATGTTATATCATTAATAGGTATAAATTAAGATCGATAGAACGAACTTGATAACATTTTTTCTCTTAATTCTATTAGTATTACAATACTTTATAATAGGTAACCGATTTTATTATTAAACACCAAATACTAATTTAATTGTTTATCGGCAAGGTATTTATTATAAAAGGTATGTTAAAAATTTCATTTAATTTAAATTGACTAAGTGATGATTTTTTAATTAAAAGTAAATTTTTGAAAAAGTTGGTAACTAACGATTATCTATCTATAACATACCATCACGCCTGTTTTCCCCAAAGAGTTAAATTTTTGTCCATCTGTCTGTTTATGCCAAGTAATATCCGAAATGGTTGGTTGGTTCCGATTTTGACGGGATTTTGACTGGTAGATAGCTGATGTTTTATGGAGTAACTTAGCTACTTTTATTTTAAAAAAATAATTAAGGTAACGCTGAGTAAACAATAAGATATATAGGAAATTAATGTACTACATAATTGTATAAATTAAAGAGACCTATAAAAAAGTCCGCGAGAGTATATATCTATCTTCTAAAGAACACCCACAATAAGCATTTTTGTCTTTAAAATTATTGGGAGCGAGGAGCAAGATTCGCGCATGTGCCTCATCGATGGCATTCTGTAGTCAACGTGAGCGAAGCCGCGGGCACAGCTAGTTACATAAACAACAACAAGCAACATAAACTGAAATACAATTTATGGTGTGAAAGCGTCAAACAAAGGCGTCTTACATACAATCATTTTGTGTAAACATTATTTATTAACATACTTCTTACGAGTCATCTGTCATAAAACTTTCATCGAATGCTACTGCTCCCTTTAAATAAAACTGAATACAAATACCTAATTACTTACACTGCCACTGATAGTGTCATAGTATCTTGATATTAGTTGTATTATTGTTGATTTTCCACAGCCGGAATGGCCTACTAGCGCTACAGATTGTCCGCGTTTCACAGTAAGATTTACGCCCTTTAACACCTGCGAAAAATAATTATAAAAGCCTTAAATATGTCAATTGTTCGTCCTCGAGGAAAGAGATACTGGCTCAGGTGCTCGTCTAGAGTTTGTAGGTGGTCATAGAATGAAATTATTCAAAGATTCAATATGGAACACGTTATTTAAAAAAAAAATTGTTTACGATATTGCAAATTATATTTAAATTTCAAGGAGGTCATAACCTCTATGACCTGCTTCCCTTAGATTCGCGTCTACATGGGCTTAGGTAATCACCACCCGAAAAGGAGTACTGGTAATTTCAAACACCTAAAAATCTACTCCCTATTTTCTAACATAACATGGTCGTAATACGGAAATGAGAAGAAATAATAAGATGGGAAGAAATAGTACTACTAATAACAATTTTACTAACTGGAACATCCGGTCGAGAAGGATAGTGGAACACCACATTCTTCAGTTCAATATTTCCATCGATGGTGTTAGGCATCAGACCGCGGTTCAATAGCGGATTGATTGTGGGAATGTTGTCAATCAAGTTGAAGATCTGTGCTCCTGCACCGCGAGCCCCACCAAATACTTCCATGAGGGTCGATGAAATACCGAAGTTTGCGGAACCCATCATTACTCCGAAGAAAACCTAAAACGATTTTTACACATTTTACCTAAGATGTTTATTAATTTTTTAATGCGTTAACCGCGCTCTCTTTTTGGCAATACTAGAGTTAGGTAATTGGCTGACATTCATGTTAGTCACGTATTATCCACTTCAAATCAATACAACTCTAAATACATATTCACTTCTTTCTAACAACAAGAATGATAAATGCTTTCATATTATTCTTTTCCTTTTTTGAGTAATGTATATCTGGAAACATTATTTATAGTTTGTGTGTATAGTTTACCTAAATGAGCTGTTTTTAGTGCAATGATGTTGGCGTATGACGCGTCTATGTATAAAATGTCATTAATTTTACTTAAAAAGTTTTGATTTTGATGTGAAACATCTAACGACTCATTTGGACGGAAGTAAAAGTATCTCATGGGAGTCTGGTCAGCTCCTACGACTTAACGCTTTCCTTTCAACATTTATACCGAAAGGTTCTCACTCTACTACAGACACTTAGTTCTATACGTTTGTGTAAATTGTATCAGCTAGGTTCCCTATGCTAACTTTATAGGTTATACGTGAATATCAGTTTTTTTCGTTATTATTTATTTAAATTTCAATATAAAATAAAAATGAAACAATATCATCTTGTAAATGTCTTACTCATGAGGAAAAGCAAGTCCCGAGGGTCATAGTAGAATAGAATAGCAGTGGAGTATAATAACAATATGATACTGCTAAGATCTAACACAAACAATTAAACAGAAATTGATATTTTTTTATGGGTTCTCTATTATTTTCGGATTAGATTCTAATATATTAAGAAAGTTAAAGCATTTCCATCTCAATAAAAATCTGTTAAACAGAATCTTCTAATTAGCTAAATAAGCCATATATAATAAAATCTTAATATCTTACCGCAATCATCGTAGCTACATCATAATTTTCAGGTTCGTCGACCATAAGTCTATATCCAAACCAGAACGACAAAGCATAAGCGCAGAATATACAGAAAAATAGGAATCCCATAGCCAGCCCATTGAAAAGCCCTAGAAATAATTTACAATAAATATAGGTATTGTATGAAATTAATCAAATAGAAAAAAATATGCCTATGGTTATGACCATGTTAGTCGTGATTTTAACTTATTCATTAGATATTTTTTCTACTAAACTTTCTAAAATTATAACTAAAAAGTTTTACGTTTTAATTTCGTTTTAATGATAATGATTAATGATGATCATGGTAGCTTATAAGAGTACCTAAAAATCCCATTGCATTGTTCTTATTAGCCTAAACATTTGTATAAACCTTAAGGTCAAGTACCCTTTTAATTATCTAAACTCTTTGAGATAAATACCTGCTTTATTTTCTAAGTCGCGAATGCTTGTAAATAGTTATTATAAATTATGTTTACCTTTTTTAATATTAATCTTTCTAACTTCTTTCAAATGGCTTTCGTATCTTTCTATCTCTTTTTGATGTCCAGTAAAAGCGTATACTGTCCTGATGGAAGACAACACTTCTTCAGCAATATTTGCCGCTTTACCTGAAGCTACGGCTTCTTTCTTCGACAGCCTAGACGCAACCTAGTAAACATAATCTACAATATTAATTTGTAAACGTAATGAAAGTGATATGTTTTTAAATGGTATTGTGATATTAAATGACCCAAAGAAATATTGTATTCTTGTATAGGGTAACTTTCATCATTTATAAATTTATTGATTATTATTTATACTACTATTGTAGAGAGATAAAGAATGTAGGAGGAAATCTTTGGATGTATTAGTTCGATTATAAAAAATCTTTTCCTAACAGCTACATTATTTCTGAGTGGTATAAGCTATTTTTTATTGTTATTTTTTATTCTTTATTATTCGCAGAACAATACTAGAAATTAATGGAGAACTAACTAACAGTCAAATAAAGCTTTATGTTAGCTCTTCTTGTCCCTATCATTTTCATTAAATCAATGTTATTGTTCACAATAGATACATAAGTTACAGTCATCATTAGGCTTGAGAATCACGGTGGTCATTTGTGTAATTTGAAAAAGTATATTTATAATTAATTATGCGATGATACATAAATTCCTCTAATATTTGCGATACAAAGTTGTAATGGGATCGAATAAGTGATATTGAATATTTCTTCAAAAAAAGTACTTAGAAGCAACAACATGGTTTCCAATACAATTCAATAAGTAATGATACAACGGGCTTCCGATGGAGGAAAATTTCGAGGTGAAACTGAATTATAGTTTTCGGAAGTTTCTAGTGTTCGTCTTGGTCCTTAAAACTCTATAGATTAAAATGCCTTGCTATCTTTTACTGTGTTATCATTTAACACCATCTGGGAATGTAGTAAAACACCAACCATGAAAAAGAAGATTTACAAAAAAACTTATAAACCTACCAAACCAGCTATCCCGACGAGTGATAATGTAATCGGGAACGATATCAAACACAGCAACGCCAATTTCCAACCCTTTACAAGGGCCATTACGATAGAACTTACAAACGAAGATTGGTAGAAAACAAACGTTGCTAGTTTCTCACCTATTCCATCTTCCAACTTTATTACGTCGCTAAAATATATAATAATAATAATGTTAATACGATCTTATTGATTAACTCAACGGCGTCATTAATTGATTTAAAAAGTATATTACTTTGTAAAAATAACAGGCACCTAAGGAAATTTACGTTCTAAGGTCGATTTCAGTAAATTTAATTGTTATACGTAGTCTGTTTACAGTATACTTATAATCGTGTAAATTAATTAGGATTGATGTGAATTCTAGCAATTTTTTCATTAATTTTTGATAATTCCTTAAAACCGATGTACACGTCCAAACAATAAGAAGTGGTCATCAATAAATACAAAAAGATTTTTAACCGAATTACACAAAAAACGTAAGATGTATTTTTTTAAATGTATTTCTTTAAAAATGGAAGTTATGCCATAACTTTTTGTTTGTGAACCGATTTGGATGATTCTTTTTTTGTTAGATAGGGACCACCATTTAATTTCCTTGGTATTGGAATTTTAACTTCGAAGATACTTAAGGGAGCTCTTCAAAATCATTTTACTTATTAAAAATTGTGTTGTTAATTAAATAAAGTTACAAAAAGTAGAAACCTAACAGTGTGACTTCCTCTTGCCAAAATCAAGGCTTGAATCCTTCTGTGCATGCTTTTCACTATATTTTTAATAACATTTTATGAAATAGGTTCCCACTCTTCTGCAATGACCCTTTTTAGCTCCCTGATGTTTTGTGGAGCAGGTTACACTAATTTTACTCGTCTATTTAGAACATCCCAGACATGCTCAATTGGATTGAGAACAGGACTTCGAGCTGGTCAATCTAATCGACGGATCCCAACTTCTTGCATGTATGCTTGCACGTCGCTAGAACGGTGAGGGCGAGCATTGTCGTCCATAAAAATGGAATCTTTCTCATGAGCAGTCAATGTGGACTATGAATGTGGAATTAGGACTTGCATTGTGTATCGGTGTGCATTTCATGTTCCATTTTCTATGAAAATAGACTCCTTACGCTCCGTTGAATTAATTTTGGTCCAAAACATAACGGAGCCTCCGCCATATGGAGTGATTTCTTCGAAAAACACTTTCGCATAGCGTTCCCGTTGTCTTCGCAACACTCGCGGGCATTGGTCCTCTCCACACAAAAAGATTCTAGCTTCATCAGAAAACAATACTTTGTTCTAGTCTGTTCAGGCAACACTCTTTTAGTCTGTGCCCCGTTTGTTGAGGTGTTACGACGCTTGGGGCGCGCTCTACGCAAACGTTTTTTCATCGTCAGACTATTCGGATCATCATTATCGTTTTCAAAGTTTTAAAGTACCGTAATTGCCTCAGTTTGTTCTTGGTGGAACAGTTTGTGTGTGCCTAATCACATCCAATAATTCGGACAACGGCGTCCGCCAAACAGAGTGAATTGTGGATGTGCACCCGGTCACGGACACAACGTTAGTACTTTACCAATAGCGATCCCCAGGTAAGTCGGCACTGTTCAGTCGGGCGAAATTATTTTGGTGAACCTGAACAACTACCGAATCAGTACGGTATAGGAAGTTCCAGGACCAGCGAGTTACAAAGTAATCAAAGGCTTTAGTTCGCCGTTCCTAGTATCCGGCCCCCACAAAGTCCCCAGAGTCCATGAAGCACAGTTTCGATAAAACTGAAGTCGAGCAACACGGTGATCATGGAGCAATTTAGGGCCCCGGGCCGGGTGGTAACTGCTGAAATTGGCATCCAAAAGCCTCTTCCTGACTGTTCACAAGCTAACTTCTACTTCTCTTATTTCTTCAAGGCTCTTCTTTAACTCCACACTTGACGCCTTACGATTTCGCAACGCGTGAATCACCAAAAACCGGTCATCTTATGGTTCTATGCATCGTTTTCTTCCTGAACCTGGTTTTCTTTTGTTCAAACCGGTCTCTTGATACTGTTGCCAAATTCTCTGGACAGTTGAACGACTCACATTTAGCCGCTGAGACACATAAGTTTGCGAACAATTTTCTTCAAATAGGGCTATAATTTTTCCTGTCTTTATCGCTTTATAAGTCATATCAGAGAGAGGTATTTTATGTTAAAAAAAGATTATATTGATTAATTTGCAGAAAATATCGAAAATGTTTTAAAATTTTAGTAATCAGCAAAATCAGTTTCAGCAATTCGCACCATTAGTAAAGCAATTTTACAATAATCATTATTCTTCTTTTGTTAAATTAAAAAAAAAAAATTTGGAACGTAAGGAATCATGCGGATGCTTCAAATAACATACCAATAAGTACATCGTCAAATTAATAAAACCTCTTTCATGTAATATTCATTGAAATAGAGAAAAAATCTAAAGTGCCTGTTATTTTTTGCAAAAGGGTTTATTTGCAGCTAAAGAGAAAATTAAGTTAATAGATTATTAAAGTGGATATAAAACAAATTAAACCGAATATTTCAAGAAGTATGTCAACTTGGCGGTAGGGCTTTTTTTAATACCCGCCTCACGCCACTCTCTAGTTGATAATCCTGCACTTGAGAGCCAGTCTTCCACTAGGCTTAGCGTGCTACCACCACCTTGGGCCACATCATCACTTAAGATCAGGAGAAATTGTGGCTATAACCATAAACCTATGACGAAAAAATACGTTATTAAATAAGTTTTAATAGTTGTGTTGACTGAGTGAATGTAAAATTTTGTTACTTCGCCACTGGAAGGAATTAATAAAAATCGTGTACAACTATGCAAAGTACTGATTTTTGCGTCTGTGTATGTATCTATTTGTAAAACGTGAGTTGTGTCCTTACTGAAATAGACTAAGTTTACTAACAATGTTGGATGTCGGCCAGAAATAAACATTATTATTAAATATTATAGAAAAGTATCCTAATCATTTCTTAATTATTTTATTAAGCGTACCTGTTAACTTTAGCGGCTATATCACCAGTTTTATGTATATCAAAATATTCAAAGTCCTGATTTAACGCGGCTTTAAGGTACTCTTGTCGGATTCTATGTACCTAAAAATAAAAACAAAATGTTCTCGGACCTGTTATCATAAAATATTATGTTTTATTGACTACACGGTTAGTAATTGCAAACAACAATAATAATTAAGTATTCGTCTTCAATAATTTTCATCATCTATCCAAACAACACGCAGTCAAACGAAATTATTTTTTTTCTCCTCCGGGATGAAAAGTTCACTTTTAGTCCCTGTCACACGGGAGAAAAGTACCCGATTCTCTCCCGGTGATACTTTACTTTATCTCCCGGTAACCTAGCATCTGCGTGTTTATATATAAAATATATAAACTTTTATACAAACTTTCATCCCGGAGGAGAAAAAAATTGTAAACGCACCTAGGGAGAAAAGTAGGACATCCCCACCCTAGATTGAATGTCCTACTTTTCTCCCTCGGTGCGTAATATACTATTATAAAAGGGGTTTTATTGATTTATCTACTAAACGACAAAAGAAGTCATATGGGACTAGACTAAATTTGAATAATCTCTGTTGAAAACTATTATAAGTTAATACAATATAGTTTTTCGATGCTTTGTACCTACTGGCCGTAATATAGGCGTATAGGGTGTAAGGGGTGTTGAATTACATCTTCAGCTCTGAGACGCCCAAGCCAACCTCACCTACACGTGGTGCACTCTGCTAAGCAACGAACGAGGAAATGGCGAAAGCAGGGTGGTAGGGCTGCACATCCCGACTGAGTCGCGACTACCATACATGTGGTGAAAAGTCCGTCTTGCGACTCGCTTTTGCGTGTCGCGTTTCGGGATCAGCCTGTGCATATCCAGTTAAATTAATACAGGTCGGTATGACAGCAGCGACCGTCGATGGATTACGATCTCGCGGTGGTCGCCGTTGTATTAGGATCGTACTGTGTCTACCATCAGAGAGAGTGTCAATTTCAAATGTTGTCTCACACTTATTATTTTCCACTGAGCTTTTTGTGTTTTAGGATCATAACTACTTTCTCACTACTTCTCCTTCATTAAAGCATTTAGTACCTACATCTATTTTACCTAGCAATATGGGCAATGTAATCAAATCAGCACTGTCTGCAAAACTGTGGCGTATTAACCAATAGATAAAATAAATTACGGAAATTCCATACAAAAAAAAAACAGACATATTTTTAATAATGTATAAACATGAAAATAATATTTACCTGATTGTAAGCAGATATGTTCATTAACACGGTGGCTACATAAGTCAGAATAATCAACAAAATTCCAATGATACAATTGTAAATGGCGAAATAAAATATAGCTTCCAAGAATGCATCACCATCGGGCGTTCCCATTACAATGGAGATACCGTAGTCAACCATAGCCTGCAGCAAATCGGCTAGCAGAAGTGTGTTTAACGGAGACGAGATAGCTGCTAATGCCGAAAATAGTAGCGCTACGTATATATAAAATTTGTCTCTAAATGTGGCAAATCGAAACTGTAAATTAAAAAATAAAGTTATTTACAGATAGGCACCACAGTAGGCACACGTAATGTATTTTAGTTTAGTGTCTTAACGTAATTTTAATGCCTTCTGAACATCATTCTAAAATTTTTATATTAGACTGGGTAAATAACTCTATTGAATCTGATTGAAATAATTATAGTAAGTATAATCCAAGTAATGAAACGAGGGTCTGTCGCCAGTCCACATTTACAATCGAAAACTATTACCTATGTAGGCTAATACACTAACCGCTAAACGCAACGCACATAAGCGATCTACATTCATGGTTTTTATACTATGGGGTTAATACACCAATTGGGCGTATTACATTCCGCTAAAATTTATTGTGTTATTATAGCCTATGACATAAAATCTGCCTTTCATTCAATTCTAATTTAAGTCAGATCCATTTAAGTAGAAGTTTGTATATCTTACTAGTATTACTAGATTAGCAAAGGTTTTATCCACCTAGAGTAAGTTCCTTTAATTATTAAGACATCAATTAGTTATGTGTGAAGTGATATTCTATGGAACCAGAATATTGTTTCCATAGTATTTATGAGTCAGCCATGTTAGTTACGTAAGAATATTTGTAATATAAATTTGGAAAAAGTGAAAAGTTTCTACCATAAATTTTTACTTTCACAACTAGGTTTGTATATAATATAATATCGAATAAATGAGTATGATTGCATTGAATGGTTTTTGTTACTCTTAATTTAAATCAATGGCATAACAAAATACTTACTAGAGTGAAGAACGATATGCTCGGAGCTTCTTCAGATTTGGATTCTGCATCGGAACCACTGTATTTATAAATTTCAAAATTACTGTTTTATTTTAAAGTTTAATAATCTACTAAATATTAATTAGTTTATAATATTATTTCCTTACATAATTCTATTATAAAATATATATTATAATGATAGTGTAAAAATTAAAAAAAATACACAATCAGATGTACCCGTGCGTACGAAAAATAAATTTTAAAACTTGTTTTTATTCTCGTATTATGTAGGTATATTAAATTAGGTACCTACTACTTTAAAATTATATATTTTTTTATTGTTTCTAATTTGGTAACTTGTAACGAAAACTATATTATTCATAGATTTAGAATTTAATCTTATTAAACCTTACTTCTAGTTATTGAATCTTAAATCCTATTTCACATTAAACATACAAAAAAACAATACTGAAACAACATCATGATGATGATGATGATGATGACTAGCTGTGCCCCATGATTTCACCCGTGTTAATGTTATTCGACAAACACCGCGCCGCCAACGCACCCATGTGGTCTATCATAATTGTTCCTCCCACAAGTACAAATTATTTTAATTTTTTCATTATCTCCTAAACTGTGTGTCCAAATAGCATACTCTAAAGACCAAAATTAATTATCTTTATGATGAAGTAACTTTTGTTTGTAAGGATTAATATGCCATGTCTAAAAATAATGCTTATTAATCACTTTTTATTCTCAACAAATCTTTGTCACAAAATACCTTATTGTGGTTTATGTATAAGAGATAGGTATAAGTTATTGCTGACTTTTTTTAGATGTAAGTACTAAGGAATAATATTATTGTAGAACATTATATTTCCGTATCATTATCGATTACGCCAGCGCACGCGATTAAGGCAGTTCAAGAGGGCCTCGACTTCCGACATACGTTACAAAAATGTATATTTAAGACTCTCTGAGAGCTGTAGCCTGATCTTAAATAGCCTATACTATTCCTTGAGAGTCTGGCTATCATATACAATTTTTTTTTTTCAAATCCGACTGGTAGTTCCAGAGATTCGCGTGTAAACAAAAAAAACTTCCGCTTTATTGTATTAATGTATATATATATACCTAAATATTTTCTTTCTTTTTACACAAATTTAGTATGATTACTTATTCCATAATATACCTGTCTATTAATTGCCATATTACTCTTATTATTTAAAAACAGTAACATTATTTATTAGTATTATTAATTTATTGCATCATAATAGTTAGGTATTCGGTAAATAACGCAAAAAAATTGCTGTCAATTTCTAACATAAAGTTCTAATATGCATTTTACAACCTAAAGCGACTTTATATTCGTTCAATTAAAAGTAAATTGCATATTATTACAATCTAATATAAATGCACACTAATTTACGTAAGTTAGCTTGGAAAAAAGAGAAAGCATCCTATAGTAGGTAAATGAATATAATAAACCTAATAATTAAACTAATAAAATATAACTCACCTGCCAGACGACTTCTTTCTAGGATAATCCGAAATGGGTGGATCAGTTATTTTATATTTCTTCTTATTTACACCAATGTTGGGGTCCCAACTTTTATTCTTCATTTCACCCATAACAAACGATTTATTAAAAACAATACAAAGCGTTATATATAATCAACTTTCCTAGCATTAAACTAGTATTCCCAAAATGTTTACAATAGTAACTGATATAAACCCTTTATACGTGAGATACCGTCCCGTAATGGTATCTATCGGCGATACGTGATATCAATTTATCATGCCGATAAACAAGTGAAACTTTTCATATACAAATAATTTTATAACGTTTCAAATTCGCGTAATTGGTCGAATTCTAAAATTTTATATACAACCAAGGAAATATGGTTATTTTTACCGCGTTCAGCTATCACGTATTTATAGACTTATGTGTGGGAATCTCATGGACTTCTTTTTCAGTGCTCTGACGTCATAATCCTTTTACCAAAATGTCTCTACATAGACAATCCGTGTACGGGCTCTGCAGAGAAGTTAACCCCGTTTAAGAAACGTTAGTAATATTCATTTTATAACAATTTATTTCATATAAACTAGCTTCAGCCAATCTCTTTTTTATACTTTAGGTACCTATATGTTCAACGATTGTCAATAATCCCACCTGATTTTATATGACGATACGGCCGAAACAGATTCTTATGCGACGACTTTTCAACATAATTATTAGACTCGGTTAGGTTATGATATGGTTCCATTACGATGTTTTCCTTCACCGAAAGCTCAGACACCTTGTATGATTCTTACCTACGGTGATGGACGCGGTGTCTCTTGACATTCGCCTCTTCGCTAATTGTAAATGTTCCAAAAACTCGTCAAATAGGAGACAGTTGTAGTTTAGAAATTGTTTTAAGTTTAAATTTCAAAGTTGTTAAATTTAATTTTAAAACGTTGCGTATTCCTTATCCCTAGTAACAATAACCGTGATAATGCTTGGAATCTAACTCACTTCAAAGATTAAGTATATCGTATAATGAAGACTTGATTACTGTTTTCAATTCTACGCTTTGGTGTACACAGCTTTATAAAGATCAGTGCTAAATCTGTTACGTGTAAATAAATACTTTATAAATAAATATACATAAAACGTATAATGACAAAAATTAATAATTCATATGAGATGATTTATGGGCGTTTCGAAAAATAAATTTAATTATATTTTATATAATTTATGGGACGCTCGAAAACGGTGTAAATTTTGGAATCTTTTTATTTTAAATGTTCCCCTTCAAAATACATAATAAGATGTTTAATGAAAACATTTTTCTTAACAACATCATCACTAAAAATCGATACAAACAGATACAAATGATATAAACGAGAATTGTACTAACAATATCACAAGTGATTTATGACATTATTCTATTATCCCAGCATTGACCAGTCACGGTGGGCTAACAAATTTTGCTCTACCATTGTCCCACATAAAGTATGTTTCCTAAACAAGATGTTGTCTGCAGATATTGTCCAGCGTCCGCATTTGTGTATAGGTACTTTTGTCGTTTTCTATTCGATTTCATACAATAGTTTGTTACATTTAATTTGGGTGTAACTGATATTTACGGGCAAATTTCAAAAGTTTATTTTTTTGTTTGTTTTTATAATAAACTAGGGGTGTGCATGTGGCTCCGCACTCGTTTATTACAAATAATTATTTTTGTCCCATAAATTTATTTTTACTCATATAATTGGCAATCCATATATCCTATCGATTGAGGAATGACATGTACTTCCCTCGTATAATTTTTATCAAAATTGGTTGAGAACTATCAAAATTGTTATTTTTTTACATATTTCTGAAATTATTTTTGACGATTCTTATAGCCTATCAATTATGAAATCACGTATGCATCCCATCCCGTTTACGAAATAGTGTCAAAAGTGGTTGAGAATTAGCAAAAATATTTTTTTTTTTTACAATTAAATATATCTTTTAAAATCCTTACAGATCATCATTCATGGAATGACATATACTTCCCGTGTACAAAATTTCATCAAAATCAGTTAATGATTAACGATTTCCTTTTAATTCTTTTTTTTACGATTTCTAAATAGAAAATAATAGAAAATTCTTATTACCTATCAATTGACCAATAACGTAAGCAACCCGTGTACGAATTTTCATAAAAATTGGTCAAGTCGATTTGAGTTAAATTCGGACATACAAACAGACAGAGGGACAAAAAGTTTTTTAATGGCATGTTTGTGATCAGTATCATTCACATAGTATGCGTTGTAGTATGACCTTTTTTAAAAGTATGAAATATACAGACAGAAGTACAGATTTATTAATATAGACGTAGCACATTTAATTTTAATTTTAAAAAGATTTAGGCAAGTAGTCTTTTTTGTTTACAATATTTTATGTTTATTTGTAACCTAATATTATCTTATTATATTAAGTGACCAATTCTTGTATATATATATATATATACATATGTAATTGGTTTCTCGGAAACGGCTCCAACGATTTGGATGAAATTTTGTATTCAGATAATGTTTTACGTTTCAAGTTTACTTAGATAGGTGATTATCTTTTTTTTTCTGTAAGACACCGAGTGAAGCTCGGTTGCCCAGATATTCTACTATTAAGTAACCAACTCTTGTATATGTAGGTATATAGGATTGATTTTTGGACGGGGCAGTTACCTTAACCGTTCTACAGCATTTAAAATGAACAATTTACAAAAAACTTTTTCATATCAATCGATCCTGTTTCTTATAATTATTAAAAAACATTGTCGGACTTGCTGAGGTTTCAGGTGTCAGAAAAAAAAACGCTTCCCATACAATTCGTAGGAAATCCTTACTGCCCCATCTTAAAAATCCACTCTGTATAATATGTAATTGGTTTATCGTAATCAGCTATAACGATGTAAACCAAATTTTGTATTTTGATAAAGTTTTCCTTTCCAAGTTTACCTAGATAGGTAACCTGCCACCCAGATGTTAGTTAAACGGTTTATAATAATAAGTTTTAAATTAACTTCTTACCTTTCCCAAATTCGTTGTACTATTTTCGTAAATCAGTTTTGATGTTACAGTTACATCGTCAAATGTAATTTTTTGAAGACTTTTCGTAAATTGAGGCAGTTCAACATATTTCATAAACATTCCACGATGATGAAACATTTTGGTAACGTTTTATTGTGTAAATTAAAAACAATCCGACCGAGTGTATAGTATTGTTACAACTGATAACAAGACTATTCATAACGAGAGAATATCATTGATTCGCGTTAGTTGAATTAATAAAACGGACTTCAGCGACAACGTGCTTCATTTAAAAGGCAGATAATTTTTTACTATCCTTCCGCCCTCGATCCGCTTGCGTAGACTATAAGATTTGTACAGTTTTTGAATTTGTTTCATTTGAAATGTTGTTTATTTATTTCTTTACAAATACGACCCGAGATACATACCTATATTATTTCCCGTGCAAACTTTGCCAATGTCAACTTTTAGGAGTTAAATTTTGAATAACGCTATGAGCGTTTTAATTGATTTTAACGAAAAATTAAGAGTCAAGAAGAACAGTTACCAAATTTTAAATAAATCCAAGCTTAAAAACATTATTCCTCATTCAAACTTTGTCACCCACTTTCACATCTTTATAGGATGAATTTCAAAAAGTTCCTTTTGAAATGCCTACAATATAAAATCAAAACCCTCCCCAAATTTCTAAATACCCATTAGTTTGGACTGGGTAGGTCATAATGACCACCGATGATGACTCAGTCAGGATAAAGCCTCTTATATTTATATGTATTATATAGATTAATGAGTTAGGTAGTACCTGCAACTCATTTACATGAAAATGCTTTTGTTTCTAATTGGAATCTTTGTTATTTATATGTCAGTGTGATACGTAATTTTTTTTACACAGTTTATCCTTAGTAAAATTTTACACACAAGTAAAACGAAGCAGTAGTTATTAAGCAAAGCAAAGATCATACTGATTTTACAATCATAAAATTTTGGATATAGGAATTTTTCGAGTAATGAAACTAAATGATAATAAAGATATAAATTCTATATTTTAGTTTGTGAAAGGACTATAAAATTCTTATACATATTTGAAAATCATAAGTAGTAAAAGACGTAGTATTTGTAAAAACCTGTTATTAGAAGTTAATTAATTGATGTTTTATTTTATTTTTGAAACACAAAGATGTTGAAACACAGAAGACAGTTTATAGTATAGAATTACCCCAAATTGGCAATACTAATCAGTAATAATTCAATGGATTGGCTCGTTGAAGTGGCCGTGGGCTAGCCACATATGCCGAAGAACTTATAACCGATGGGGTAGACGAGTTCTGGAGTTGAGATCGCATTTAGGCAAACGAAGTGTGGGACGCCTCCCTGCAAGATGGAGCGCCGACGTACGCAGGGTGGTTGGATTCTACTCGATGCAAAGGACGGAAGGTCCAGGTCTGGTGGCGATCCTATTTCCAGCCGTGGATAGATACAAGCTAGTGACCATACTTCATAACTAAAAATGTAATTGATGAATGACCAATTTAAAGTATTAATATCTTATTACCCGACTGCGAAAAAGGAGTGTTATGTATTTGAAGCGTATGTATATGTATGTCTATTTCTTTGGCAGGCTCTGTAGCCTTAATGGCTCGATGGATTTTATCATGCGACGTGTTGTGAAGTTTGTCTTAGTTATGGGAGTGACATAGACTATATAACATTTTAGTATAACGTTTGGGAATCACATAAAAAGCAAACGTAGAATTTTTTTTTTGTTTTTACTCAAGTGTTTTGTTGCAGTCTTGATTTTTGTTTCCTTTTTAATAATTTAATTAACTATAGTGTTTTTGTGTTGCAGTCGGGTTTTTTACTTTAAAAACGAAATTTTACATAATGGTATGCACGTAACATAGTAAAATAGATAAAGCAAGTCAAAATTGATTATTGGGTCATAATATTTTTACGCCGAAGTGTTGTAGTTCAAACACTTCGCTCAATTCAGTATAATTGATCTAACCTTGTAAATTTATTAGTCCTATTGTCAACATATACTAAAGTTTCCCCATAAGTAGAACTAAACTATGGAATCGAACACTGGTTATGGGTTGAAACGCGGAAAACTAAACATTTCTTGTTATATTATTATGAAATAACGTCAATAGGTATATAACAATGAAGCGATTGCGACAATGACTCAGAATAATAATTATGAAAAGACGCGCGAAGACTCATAAGTATTATTACGCACGCTTATAGATTTCATCACAAAAAGAGCCTAATACAGAAACGTTTATTTAACACTAGTAATACAAGTTTCAACATAAATATATGAATGTATCTAACTTTTTTATATCAAAATAATAAATCTCTTAAAATATAGAACTGTATCTAATAGGAATGAAAATCTATGAGTAACGAATAATTTGTATCACGTATAAAACTTTCTAAGCAATTGATCACGAAATTTTTAACAGTGTAGGTAAAACTTTGTTGTTATAGGAACTGTCATTGAGTTAAAAAGCTAAAGACAATTAGACCTCAGGAAAAAAAAGAACGCAAGTAAAATCACAATCACGTAGCTGGATTAGTTTCAATTTGAAATTGTGAAGGATCATTTATAGTGCATGATTAAAATTATAAAAATTGTGCTATACGTAATATACTCGGAGCAAAATAAAATTTCAACCAGTATTATCGAAATAATAAATACTTTTACAATGAGATAAGTAGGTAGGTAAATACACACATCTACATAAATTTTATTGCAATTTTATACCTAATATGAATTGAATCATTACGTCAGGAAAGCATGCTATTACCTTACGAAAACATTTCTTATCTTGAAATCATAGATTTGTCGGCGTCCCTGGGTTTTTATTTATTGAAATAGATTTTGCTCGCTACTATAAATATGTTGAATAGAAAATTAAACTATATTTACTTATAGGCTATAATAAATAAACTTCGTGGACACACGATACGTGGGTGAACAATAATTGACCAAAGTTTCATCTCAATCGAATAAAAATGGCTTAGGAACGCAAAGTACAAACAAACTAAAAACATTCATGTTTATTTATTCATGTATATACATTGTTACCTAGATTAGGTACATAAATTGAATAGTATTAAGTATTAATGATATTATTAGTAATAGTATTGTATAGTTTATTGAATCGGTATCGTTGTAGGTATGATTTTAATAATTAAATATTAGTTATAAGTAAAATATGTTTCTCTAATTAAATAAATAAACTACATAAACCAAACATTACATGTCAATCATATTTTATAAAATATATTATTTCTACGTATAATTATACCACCTATCTACTTCAATGTGATGATTATTCATAATAATATTCCATAAGACAATCCATACTGACAACAGGAATTGTATTGACGAAGTTAGCAATACATCCAGTGATAGCTAAAGATGTATAAAACCATTGAGAGTAATCAGAGTTTTGCTATGCCGACATACAAATACCTACCCAAAACACATTGACACGCTCACTGTAATAAAATCACTTTACTATTTTGTTATAAGTATAGATTGCGAAAATAAGTAAGTACCTACACTAAGACGTGAGCTAAATGAATATTTCTATTCTTTTTACTCTTGTCTCAAAGTATGATAGGATATATTGTTTTGGCTTGTTCGACCACCTTTAAAGAATGGGGTCGGATCGAGCAGTGAAAAGTGCATAAGTACTTAGGAAGAAATAGTTGTCGTCTTCTTGGTGGGCCCAGGTATTGCTGGTAAGATACTGTGGAGGCGGATTTAGATTAACTTCATGCCGACAATTCGCAAGAAACTGCATAGGATAAAGATACTTTTGGATTATTGAGCCAA
Source organism: Saturnia japonica (assembly GCA_033032175.1). Taxonomy (NCBI): domain Eukaryota; kingdom Metazoa; phylum Arthropoda; class Insecta; order Lepidoptera; family Saturniidae; genus Saturnia; species Saturnia japonica. The sequence continues at coordinate 10,928,846 of CM065307.1, forward strand.
AACAGTTTTATATAAAACCTGTAGGTACTTAAATTTTATGTGTTAAATTAAAGTGTTATCTACCTATACCTACTGATATCAGTCAAATTTGAATTATTATTTTTTTTGCATTTTATAGCTTATTTTTATTGAGAGAGGTATTGTACACAAATAGGCCATTTAGCGGTCTATTTGTACTTATAGTACGTCGATGTACCTAATGTTAAAATTGTACTGATTGTTGAAAATATAAGCACATTTAATTAGCCTTTAGTGTGCGTGTAAGTGGGCATAAAATCAATGTTGTCGATTTAGTACTTATTTGTACATCTAATTAGGTAGGTATCTACCTACAAATCTTTACGGTTGTTTTTACTTTTTACAATAAATACTTCTAATCTACATACAGTACTTATAATAGATAAAGATTTAGTACCTTGCCTTAAATAATATGGGAACACATAAACCAATTTCCTTTCATCGTAGACATCGAGCAGGTATTTGATTGTAAAACACTGTAAAATAGGTTTTACAATTGTAATACTTATCTATTCTTTATTTGTAATAATGCACAAATATAAATAGGTACTGTTAGGTATTTACCTATCTACAAACCTAGATAATTTTATTATAAAGTTATCAGAGAAAAATCTATGCAAATTTTGAATGTATTATAAAATTGTATAGTGTAACTGCCTGGGAAATAAATTATAACCATATTTCTATGTAATAAATATAATTTTTTTCAATATTAAGTATCAACAAAATTATTCTTTACATACCAGAATTCTTTCCTAAAACTCTCTTCATATTAAACTGACATCTTTCAATAATATTGACCTATTATAGAGTAAATTCACTAAAATGTAGTCTGTGGGAGTAAGTCAATGTCTACAAATCATAGATAGACGGAATTAAAACCTATCACTTATGTTTTGGAAATAGAACATTTTTTTTTCATATTTGTGGTCGATGCATTGTAAATGGGCGGTGCCAACCTACCTAATACTCGCATTAACATCACTGTATATAGGATACCTATGTAAAATTAATTTCAATTATGTCCGCTTGTTATATAGTAAGTATTTAAATGCAATGATAGAGGTTTGCCGTTCTGGGAACTAACAGGATAGATTTTGATCAATATTTTTTTGTTTTACTCCTTAGATCCTTGGTTCTTATCAAAAAGAAAAATTGTCACGATATTTTAATAAACAATAATTATGTAGTTAACGCGTCCGGTACCTCGAGGACAGCTAGTATTCGATAAATTTCTTTATCAAGAAAATACTACATGCCAGTCGTCTTAAACCATGGATGGACCCATTGTGTACGTAACAATATGGGGATCGTTTAGAAAGTAAATAATATTTGAATGATAAAAAAAACAATTATAGGTATAAACAGTTCACACTGCGAAAATAAATAGTTTTTGAGAAATGGAATTTTTAAAATCGTTTTTTTTTGTAAATCTGGCAATACAAATAACACTTCTAAGTAGTTGACATAAAATCCACTTTTAAATTATATGTAAAAAAATTCGAAGACAGCAATTTTTTTTAAGTTTGCTTTTTTTAAATCTTCGAATGATTATTGTGTTATTTACGCCAAATACGACCTACTTTGACATTTTGTGCCGTTTTTTTGTATTTAGTGAGATATTTCCGTTTTACCATTGTGGTGATAAAGTTGGTTTGAACTGTGATCATAATGAAACAAATGATTAGATATCATTGAAAATTCATATACAATTCCTAGATAGACACAAATTTGTTTTTTGCTTTCTCAAAAACTATTTGTTCCCGCAATTTTTCTTCACAAGGGGAATACCTCTCACCCTCGTCTCTTACCCCACCCCTTCACAGCATCAAATTCAGCGTTAGCTATTCAAAAGTTCAACCATTTTTAAATTCCCCAAATATTTTCTATTGGGTTTAGGATGATATTATGGTGGTAGACGAAGAATTTTTGTACCATATTGTTGAGTATTTTTTCTGTCACCTGTTGCTGAATATCTATCTTCTTTAAATTAGAATTTAACGTTTTAATATTTAGATCATTGTGATACGACGCATTATAATGCACAACTACTTGTTAGGTGAAACTTTTTGCCCGTGATGAAGCAGACATTTTTATTACCGACACTCGTATTACCCATAGAACAAAGCGATAAAACACTTGTTGATCAGAAGACAACTTGTGCATCATTTCTATAAGCAAATGTAGGTACTCTGTGTGCGTCACTGCTACAATACAATGAGTTGAAATCTCTGTACCTACTATGTACTTTTATTTATTGATTATATCGGCTAACTTAATACAAATGAAATAAGTGAATAAAAAAAAATATATTTGTACAGTTCACACGTGGTAGAAATGAAACCTTCACATCTATGTTTTTTTAAATTCAGTAAATGATTAAATACACACTAATTAAAGTTTATGAAAATGTACATACAAGTAATCACAATCATTATTCAGAATATCATTTTTAATTTAAAACTAGCTGGTACCCGCGACTTCGTCTGCGTATTGTTGGATGTAACATAGATAGATCTCGGAACACGACAAACTAAAAGAAAATCATAGATGGGTTAGTCACTATGTGTATGGTGGATGTGATCTCTACCACCCCGCTATATTACTGTATATGCACTGGCTGATTTCGGAACACGACAAACGAAAAGAAAATCATACATGGGTTTATCACTGTTTGTATGGTATTGTCATTATATGCCAATATGAATCCAACACATTAACCGTCCCAATAAAACTTACAACCATACAAACAACAACCATACAAACATTTATTATATTTCTAGGATAACACTGGTTAAACTATGACTTTTACCGGGATAAAAAGTACCCTATGTGTTATTCCTGGTCATAGACTATCTGTCTGCCAAATTTCATTCAAATCCGTTCAGCCGTTTTTGCGTGATTGAGTAACAAACATCCAAACATACGTACTTTCACATTTATTATATTAGTAGGATAAATCGTGACTGACTGACTGACTGAGTGATCTGTCAACACAAACCTCAAACCAATGAACGGATTGGGATGATTAGGCACAGATAGCTATTATGACTTAGACATCGGCTAAGAACGGATTTTAAAAAATTCAAACCCTAAAAGGATGTAACGGAGATTTATATCCGAAAGATAGATTAGAATTGAGGTCCAATTTTTTTCATGTAAACGAATTAGTCGTCTTTTCGGGGCTTCGTGAAGACGGGGGCCCTGGGCACGAGTCTCGTGTGCCCCTTATGGTAAATACGGAACTGAATATATGCCTATATAAATTGATTAAATCATTAAACCCAATAGCGAGTCTAATGTTTTGATGACGTGCTGATGACGTCTTTCTTGATTGTCTGTTAATAGACTTCATAGAAACTAAAGTAGGATTGACTTTGCCCAACATACACTGCTTCCATTATCAACAACTAATTTACAATTAAAGTAAATTAAATGCAAAGAATATAATTTTGATAATTTTATTAGCGTATTTCGCTCAAAAAAAGGAAGTGTTTATATTATTTACACCGTGCATTTGAGCCACTTAATTCAAATTCAAGGCGAAGAATACTTAATTGTTCACACTCTGAACTTATTTTGTCACATGGAGTTTGCGTTGTAAATTTTTAATAACTCCATTAAAGATCTTTGTAACTAGAAACCCGTTTTTGAGTGGAAGTAGCGAGCGATAGGAGGGGCTTCACTCGCCACGCCTTGCATTCCGCCTACAAGGCAAAACGTACCTACTATATATTATATATAACATTTTGTATATATTACTTTATGTACTGAACTTGTTATATTTAATTTTCGCTTAGTAGATTTATCCATATGATATATTCATTAACCATAAGTAGTAGGCACAATAAGTATATACCTACTATATTTCGCGGCTATTTTTGGAAATTGTTGGCAAAACTGGAATGGAATGGAATGATTACTTTATTACTTTTTAAATTTTTTAACGTAGGTAAGGTTCCTACACCTTACTTACCTTATCTACAGACTGATTAAATCAACTGTCAGAGTAATATACCTAAATCAAAATCAAAAAGTTTTTTATTCAGTTTAGACCCTAAGAACGCATTAGGTAATGAACGTCGAAATAGTATCATTGGCTCGCAAAATCCTGTTCATCAAGAATAACGCAAAAAATATTTCGATAGGGCTTATAATTTGCATTTTTTAAACATATCTGTAGGTACATATAAATTAAGAACGGTATGATGAGCACAGTGATTTCTTTCTAATTAGGATAGTGTGACTTAAGGAATAGGTAATTACTTACCTCTATCCTACTGACAAACTCAGCCAAATAACCTTCTGTTGTGTTTTTGCGGTATGTAGTGTTTCCAAAGCTTCTTGGGTAAGGGTTTTTTTTTCTAAAACACAAATCTGGGACTCTTGGTGCACACCTCACTAAATTACATATAAATTGTTATACACTGTTTCTTATTACTAATACAGAAGATTATTTTTGTACAAAATTTACATTAATTTTGGGATTGTTATTGTGTTTGTTTGTTTGGGTTTTTATACAGAGGGTGAGGTTTGGGAAATAATGGACTTGATGACGTTCTCGTCCCTGTGTTTTAAAGCCATATTCAGGTTATAATCCACTATCCACACCTTCGCCGGGGCACTCACCACCCGACGGATGAATCTGCCAATCGCGTCGTCGGCCACGTCGGTATAACAGGTCTCTGTGTGCCTCGAAACAGCCACGATAGCATGTGGTTGCATAACACTATCGTGGATCTGTAGTTTCCTCCCTTGATTTGGAGGATCACCACCGATTTAAAGGGCAATCCCTGGGACACATGAGTCGTCAGGACGCAAATTAAGGCTTAAATCTCTACCTGAGTATGTACCAGGTAGAGAGCGTCGGGGGGGGGGGGGTTTCTAGGGTGTAGAGAAGCTGTTTAGTTATTTCAGCGACTGCAGTTGGTCGGCAGTAGGACATCTCGAAGAGGTTCTCCCGGTCGATGTAAGGCAACTGGTTGAAGTCACCAATGAGGAGGATTTCGCTTGGTCCCGTCAGCCGGATAGCAGTCAGGATTGCCCCGAAATGGTTTATGGATAAGGGGGTTCAAGATCGGCAACGCGCTATTGATATACCTACCCTTGTTATTACAAGCGTTGATAAGTTACCATCAGGCGGACTTTAGGCTTGTTTACCACTTTAGTTGTATTAAAAAAATGAAGTTAATAATCATATTGGTATTATGGTGTGGCTTTACAGAGAGAGAATCATTTCCATCACTATCGTTCACATAATACTTAATAATCCATCCAGAAACGATCAATCCATGATATTATTTATGTAATGAAAGTAGTACGTGTGGGTGTAATGTTCCTACCTCGCTTTAAGTAATGACTACAACCCCGGGCCACTTTGAACCAGCTTTAACACAGTTTTATTTGAGATCAATCACTGATTGTTCAGTATGTTAGGTACCTACTGTAGACTGAGTAAGAACGCCTTGTGTGGCTATTGTCTTAAAACCGGAATAGAAGATCGTCAAAATAACTGAATATTTTTCCTGAAATATGTAGGTAGGTATATATTATTGAAATTCAAGCCTAAACCTATCGAATTTGATCATCAAGGAAAAGTACTCTTTGATCATATTTTCGGGGTCCTCTCCATATGAACATCCCTATCAAAGTCAAAAAAAAGAACAATGTTTTAATAATTATTTAATAATATAACTTTGGTAAAACAACAGATGGGCGGTTTCCCATCCGCATCTCGGAAAACAATTTTTCATACTCGTACAATAAAGGCAACGTTAAATAAATAACTCCTAAGTGAAAATGGGAAACGAACAGAACCTTTAATAGATGGATCGGAGCGGATTATAAATTACTGCTTTATTATATTTATGATTGCAATTATCTACAGCTCCTTTTTATGATTCATTTACCCATAGGAATAATATTATACGAGTACCGATAAAACCAACATTTTGCAGTCGCAAAGTGAAAATTATTGTAATACAACCTATCCTAATCTGTCATCCTAAGGAAGAGGGGCGCATCTGCTATTTTTTGCGAAATTGAGTTACATATACCGAGTTAGGAAAAATGGTGCACCCAGTAGTTTTTTTTTTCCTTACGAGCTACCGTTCTCGAGTTACAGTTAGTCTAAAGGTACGCAAGTGACGTACTTTTAAAGACTTAAGATCTTAATTTTTTTCCTCCGGCTTGTTTAGTTAGATACGCCCTTTCTTTACGATGGCAGTATTTTTTTTTATGTTATGCAGTAGCAAGCTTGCCTGCATTCTGCCTGCTTTAAAGTGGTCATTACAGCCTATAACTATGTACAAGTAACAGTTATGAACAACCAACTAAAAAATGAACGCAATCTTAACTGAAGGCTAATAAATTACTTCTCCTAAGGACTGAGTGGGAACCCCTGGTGTACCAGTTTACGTTGCTAATCCTCAGCCTCCGAGATTGCTAGTTTTGCTGCTTTGTACAACTAAGGTGGCAAATAAGAGTATGGCCTACCTAATTTTTTTTTTTTTTTTTTGTTAACGCGGAGTAGGAAAACCCGTCATGGGTACGCACTCGAATGGGGGGTCGAGTGGTTATGTGAGACTCATACTCACTAAAAAACTCCGCGGTGTACCATCCCCCGCCATACTGGGGCGACGTGGGGACGGCGTTGCCGTCCCGGCTAACCGGGCCCCGGCCTAATTAGGAGACAGCTATGATACACGATAGCTGTCTCCTCCGCCTGCCGAACCAGTGCAATGAGGATGGCCTACCTAATTGGGTTAACCATTGTTATCTACACGGGTTACCGTAGGACCTATCGTAGGCCTAAGGACGTAAGTAAAACCAGAGGCATCACTAGCCCGTTGCTGACCTTGAACCCCAACGAGCACTAGAAACCCTACTCACCGAAGCAACATGGCATAAATTTATTCGGCTGCGATTTTCTGGAGGGTAGAAATCTCCAAAGAAATTTCACTACAGGTACAACTTTTTTTTTAATTAGGTGTAGCAACGGTCCGTCTGCAGGCGAACCTTACACAAACTGTACATATAAGGGGAAAAGGACTCTTCCTTAGCGATCCTCGAGAGTTATCATAATGATTTTCGTATTATTTTTTCATTATGTTAACAAAGATGTAAATATTACATTAAAAATCACGACATCCTCATTATTGACAGCATAATTCGAATTATGTCACAGCTAGCTTTAGCTATGCATTCAAGCATACATTCATACACTAATTGCCCAAGAGCCTTTCCAAGTTCGTCATTTTATTATTAATAATATTTTCGGGTTCGTATCCCAGTATTACACTTTCAGCATACGTACATGGTACAAGTTCAAGCTTGGGCTTATAATTCAACGTCTTCATCAGACACCACATCTTCCGCATCTTCTGCGTCGAACAGCGACTGCGATAGTGACTGAAGACGTATTAAGGAACGGCTGTGAATTTGATGTGATATTATTGTTCTAATGGTATTCAATATTAAAATGTTAATTCCTCATTAAATATATAGGTACGTTAATTATAATCTGGAAACATGAAGTCAAACTGATATTACAATACCTACTGTCTTCTTTTTTTTCTTGTTTTGGCGCCGCAAAAACCACTAGCCAGTGTCAATGTTTTTAAGCCTTCGTAAAATTTCTAATTATCTATAGTTATGTTTATCCTAGCTAAATGGCGATAGTAGGTACCTAACTCTTCCACTTGAGATTTTCAATCATTGTTAACTATTGTATTTATAATTTTATTTTATTTGCAGGTATCGTAGGCGAATTCATAAATACTTTTTAGAAAGTGCCTACATTCTCATAAGCTAGAACACATAGGACAGTGTGACGACATTCCACCAAAACTAGTCAACGGTATTCAACTTCTACTAGAAAAGTATCTTAATACCTGAAAATCATTTCCAAATAAGAGCGGTAGAGACGTTCAAACTCCCTAAATAAATAGAAAAACTAAGACAAAATAACCAAAATAATGCTAAGTCTAACCAATTTGAATAAAAAAATGTAAAGCTTTTAAAATTATGGTTTAAAAATAATTGCTCAGTATCTCATCTAAGCCGACTTTGTTAGGTTATGATCCGTGTTTCATGGCCAATTCATATACTTAGAGTTTATATTAAAGTAACCCTTACCAGCTAATTAGTTACCATTGTCTTCGAGATGAATTGACTCGCACGCTACCAACTTTAAAATGCATAACAATAAAGTCAGCCTCAATAAGGTACTTTAAAAAGTTTCATCGCAATCGAATAGAAACATATAGAAACACATATGGAGAGTCCACGACGCGGACGTCCCTTTTATATTTGCTTCTTTATATAGGTACCTAATAATATTGTACATACCAAATAATACATGCACATTACATTTTATATACCTAATAATTTATATATACCAGTAATTTATATTATATCTAACAATATATTTATTTCGACGTAACTAATATATTAGATTAAAAGCCAAGATAATAAAACAGAAAACTTAAAAATGTCACATGGACCGTCGTTACAAAGACATTACATAAAGAAAATGTGTTCTTCAAGCTTCAATAACAATAAAACTATACTTGTGACAATAAACAATGATTAATTGTCCACTTTGTCTCCGTATAATGGCAAGTAAAAGTTACTCGTTCAGTTTTATTTCTTTTTTACAGCTGGCGACGAGTGTGGTATTACTTTAATTCATTTTTATATATTGTATGAAAATGCATCATAGTGATTCACTTCTTAGTGACTCGATTCAGTTTTTATTAATTAATGTATATCCAGTTACCCAAGAGTTTTCGACATAAATGTAGTAGATAGAAGTAGAGTAGGTACCTAAGTCGAATCCTTAGAAATAGGTACCAATCAGGTAGTTGTTTTTCGAAAGATGCTGATTTCCTTAGATTATTCTTTATTTACTGTTATTTTTTGAATTTACAGCAAAAGTTATAATATGAATTGAAAAAAACCTTATCTAGCAATCCAATATAATATAATACTTACCTAGGTATCTTCGAATAATCTTACCCAAATCATAAAACCGCGGCTAGGTGATGATATACCTAACAAATATCCAACTGAAAAACTTGCGCTTTTATTTTAAATATTTAATAAACAATGTACATATTAAAGTAAACGAATGTATTGTAAATGAAAAAATTAAATATTATTTGAAAACATAACATGCTTATTCAAATGTTTCGATATTTGTTATATTTATGCAACGGGCCGGGAACCGTTGGCCGCCTGCTGTGGGCGCTTCGCCGACGCATTCGTCGGGACTTTTATAATTATCCACAGAAAAACTAAAATTTACTACAATAACACGATATAGTTAGAGACAATCGTAATATAACAGATTAATATTTAAATTCATATTTAAATATAAGCGATCAAGACGATTACAACGAGGAATAAGTATAAAACGCTCGTAAAATAAAAATAAAGTATTTATAGGTATACGTAGCGTTTACTAAACGATATCGTTTTCTTAAGTTTATTAGATAGATGTTTGTCGATTTAATTAATGGATTTTATATAATTGGCGATAAGTCCATTCAATTAACCTCGACCAATCCATTGAGCGTGAAATGAGACATACTTAAGTACCTACAGTTTATTACTTGTCTGTGGTTTAACAGTGTTCGTAATATATATAAATATAAGTGCTCTGATAATATCAATCGAAGCTTAAATTAGTTCGGTAAGGTTACATCTTTACAAAGTTAAATGATTCTATAACAACAAGCACAGATATAATTAGATGTTGAGTATGAGTTAGATGTTTTCAATGTAGTATTCGCAGACCACTACACAGACTACATCTAATGGATGGCGGTCTTATAGCTTTTTTATATCATCATGATGGCTAACGAGCATACGGTCCGCCTGATGATAATCGGTTACCGCAGCCTATTGACACTTGTACACCATAAGAATCACGACACTTTAAAAACCTATTCACTCCCTTTTTAAAGAATTCCATACTGTAAGTCTCCTGGGAAAGCCTCAGCTGAGAGCTACTTCCACATCCGGACCATTCGCGGAAGAAAACTCCGGCGGACTGTTGGCGACTATTTAATCTCCGAGGTGTAAGGATGAATTCCCTGCCGATGGTGAGTGGTGCGATGATGAAATTTCTTCTTATAATATAAATATAATATCATTGTCGATACAATAAAAAATTACCTCCAACTATTTGTACACTGTTAAAAATTTCATCGGTTGTTTTACAAAGCATGTTTTGGAAGCTCATATGCAAAATATTTTAGCCAAAGTTTAAATCGCATAATTATTGTAATAATACAAAACCTTGTTTGTAGAGAAGCTTTCAAAAAGTACAACACCTGTTTGTAGATTTCTGCACATGTTTAGAAAAATTACACGATACTATTAAAATTTTTGATTATCATACATTATTTGTAATATCACTCATCTTAACTTTGTAAACCGGTAGTAATTTTACAATTTTTTTGACAGTGTAGGTACTGGACCCTTTTTTCCTTTTGTATCAACTATACGAGTCAGCAAAAATATTCAGTGTTTTTTAATGGTTTAAACCATATTACATTTCATCTTACAATTTATAACAAATATCTCTTCTATATCATAAGATTTATAATCAATAATACCTATAGGTACGCCAAAGCATCGCTCGGATTCTTTCAAAAAAGTTCGAAAATTTGGAAAGTAAAATATTTGCTAAATATATAATGTTATAAATATCTAAAGACCTGCTTCCGAGATACCAATTACAATAATATGTAATAACAAGTACATAGTATTAATTGCAATTATAGTACTAACAAATTATTACAAAACAGTATTAAAATATAAACAAAACTAGTTTTTTTTTTAATGCGTAACTTTTTAAAAATTTTAATCGACTTAAGATAGGCGTAGAAATTAACGAGAAAAAATCTTGTAAGTTTTCTAAAAATGGGTTAGAGACACCGGTAGTTCACAATAGAGACGTGCTGAGTGAACCGATCATAGGCTGTGACCATAAAAAAATAGCGCGTTCAACTGAGCGCTTAGACACGTCCGGTTCAATTAGTTCCGAAAGCGGACTATAACAATCGAGAAATATATTTTTAATTATTCCTTAAGCGAGAAATTTCGATAAAAGTGGTTATCTAATATAGATATCATAACCACAAAACCAAATAATGGTTTTCCTTTTTTTAAATTTCGCGACGCGATCGTTGACAAATGCGTTTATTTATTTTAAATTGTAAGTAGCCTAGAGTTTCATTTCATTTAAATCAGTAAAGATTATACTGTGATTGATGCTAAGTAGGTAGAGGTTTGAGCAAAAAGTGATCACCGAGAATAAGAAAGGAGGATTCATTGGGCCGCCGACGCCTCGTGGTTTGTATGAAATACATGATATTATAAGAAGGAAGGAACATGGTGCTTGAGAAAGGGTTAAACAGTTTTTTAATAGATTATTTATAGTATAAATCTTCTAGGTTCATTAAAGGTAAGTAGATAATGTTAACATATTATATGCACCCAGTACCTTTGTAGAAATATGAAATATCAATATTTTCTTGATTGTACTATTATTTTGACAATTTTTTTCATGTTTATAAATGATGCAAAAAGCAATATATTGAAAAAACTGACTGTTACCCACCTATTTCGAAATTATAGGCAATGAGAAACTTCCTCATTAGCCTAGTGGTCGTAAGCGCGACTGCTATGATCGAGGTCCTGGGTTTCGATCCCCAGGTCGAGCAAAGTGTTATTGGGTTTTCTATCAAAATTCTCAGTAGCAGCTCTGAGTTTGGCGTTGTGCCCGATTAATGGCAATAGGCTCGCCCCTTAATGGGACCTAAAAACATACTCGGTGAACTGTGGGTGTACGTTTGTACACCTCTGCCTAACCCTTCGGGGATACAGGCGTGGTGGTATCTATCCTAATGTATTATTTCCATGGCACATAATCGATTAACGACTGTTATGGCTTTCATTAGAATCAGTTCAGAGATTCAAGCATGATTAAAAAGTAAACATATAAACAAACGTACCTACTTTCATATTTATAGTACCTATAGGTATATAGGATATGTGATTACTGATTTGAATAAAATGCCGTTAATAAATCGCTACATACTCCGTTTTGTAGTTATCTACTAAAACTACTAGAGCCATCAATTTAAATTTTGAAAATTACTTTGAGAATGTGTCATTATGTACCTTTCTGTGCTTTGTATTATTTTTATAAAACGTCATTGTTAATACCTCTATATACGTATGTAACATTTTTCATAACTTGCTAACTTCAGCATTAATATTTTAGCAGTTTATTGGATGAAAATAGCCTCCGTGATTGACGAAATTTGAGTACATCTGGCGCACCCTGGATTGTCAGTCCCGATTCCAACTTCTCCGACTAATCAATCTTTTCACCATGCAAAATTTTTTTGGCTATTTTTATTTAAAATGTGACTTGGGACGTCACGAATAAGAAGAAGAACGATATATATGTTTTTAAATTTATATATATATATAAATACAACGTTGTGTGTTAATAATAGTGTTCGTTCTCAATATGTTTAAAAAAAATCAAACTATGCTTATAATAAATAATGTTTTTAATAATGGAAATCTTATATCCATACTATAAAATGAACTATATATTAAGAGAATTATAATACGGCTGAATAACTACAACGTTCAAACGGCAAGAGTCCATTCTTTGACGACTATTTAAAATTCGAACAGCGCATTTGGTGACTTCAAAATGATCGTGGTGGGTTTTTAGCAGAACCCTGTAGAGAAAATGGCGGGGTTCCTGGGACACCCGCGAGCACCAAACAATGACATGCCGAGCCGCGATAGGAATAAACGTTATACAGACGTACTACCGACAGTGTTAACCATTCACTCTTTACAAATCAAACAAATTATATTTGTTAAAAAAATACGACTACAAATTTCATTGAAGCTTTCGTTACATGGACCGGTTTATGCAGAAGGTAAGTAACGTAATTATAATTCACTAACCTTTACACCTAGTGACACGACACGACCTACCTACGTATATAAAATGAATTGTTAGTAAAATACAAAGGAATATCAATTTACTAACATTTTATATGTAATTTTAAAACAATATATTATTTGTAATTGTAAAACAATATATTTAAAAAATCATGTAAATAAAATAAATGCAGTAGAAATGAGAGCGCTAAGAGGTATGTGAAATTGAGTGACAGGATAAGAAATAGTGTGGTAAGAGAACTTTGTGGTGTGAAAGAAGATATAGTAGTCACACGGATTGAGAAAGGGATGCTTAGATGGTTTGGGCATGTTGAGAGGATGAATGAAAGAAAAATGACTAAACAAATTTATAATCCGAATGTGAAAGGAAACGTTGGAAGAAGAAGGCCTAGATGAATATTCATCGAGCAAATCGGAGACGATCAGCAGATCGGACTGGTCATGAGTACTCTAAACCGACGAGCATGCATGAAAAGATTAATGAATGTTGAAAAAGCGAAAGATATATGCCAGGATCGTAGCAGGTGGAAGAACGTGGTCTCTGCCTACCCCTTTGGGAAAGAGGCGTGATTTATGTATGTATGTATATATTATCATGTATAAATGGTATAAGTCTCAAGATATTGTTTGTATGAACGCGCTAATCTCTGAAACTACCAGTCAGATTTGATAAAATACTCATTATATTTTATAGCCTATTTACTGAGGAAGATTATAGGCTATATAACTTTACGCTGTGACCTTAACAAGTGGAGCAGTGACCGCGAACGTCAAGCAATCTGGAAAGCAGTGGGCAAGTACGAGAAGTGAAAACAACGATAAGCTACAGGAGTACGTTGGCGCGGCGGCGACACGGTGGAAAGATGGTCGAAAAAAAAAATTAACATACATAACATAAAAATTTAATATACTTAATTAATAAGCTATTTTTTTATTATATGAATGATAGATTATTATATGTCGAGTTACGTTTAGGGTTGGCAACGCGCATGTGATGCTTCTGGTGTTGCAAGCGTCCATAAGCTGCGGTGACCGCCTTCCTTCAGGCGGACTGCATGCTTGTTTATCACTATCGTGGTATAATTTTTTTTTTAATAAAACGTCTATAAAGAAAAACTTTCATTCACGTAAACCTTTACAGATAGTAGATCAAACGCATTTATTTCCTTTTGAAAAATTGCAGATGTTCACATCGGTCAATGATTTCTCTACTAATAGGTAAGTACGTTTATAATTACTTGCTATTATATTTTCATATTTACAAATTATGCTTTTAGCATACCTGGGTTTTAGGACTTTACTTATCATCTAAAAATCTTATAGCGTGTCAAATAATTTGGTATTTAGTATAATATTATAGCATAATTCAAATTTATCTATTTATGTTTATTGAATTGCGCACGTGACTACAGCTGTGAATTCGATTACCAAGTGCTCTAGACTCTTTAGATACTCAAAGGAGCGTTTAGAGATCCGATGAAATAGTGAACAAAGACCTAAATGATCACACTAGGAAGCCTGCTCGAGAGTTGTTCAGGACACGTGACTGCCATTGTCAGAGTACTTGAAATGGGCATATGGAGCTAAGTCACTTGACTTTTCAAGTGTCATCATTGAACCGCTGAATGTAGTTAATTCACCTTCTATTGTAAATTTATTCTTTATCGGAAAATATGTGTTACATAACATTACACGAAAGTAAATATATTTGTTACTTATCTCGAAGTGGGAGCTAAACTGAAAAAAGTGACTGATCCGACCTACACTAAAAACAAACGCATACACATTTATGATTTTCAAACCTATGACAGTCGTGGAATTGGCTCAGCTGTGTTATGACCAGGTTTCTACACACTGTTGTATAAACAGTAGGTACGATTGGTCAATGATACGAAACCCACCGATTTGGGTTTTTTATATACCTATATTTTTGGTATTTGTTTATAAAGTTATAAAACTAAACAAATTATTAATTTAACAGTACATTAAATCGTTAATATACAATATTAGTTATTTATATATAAATATAAGTTATAAAATTTCCGTATCTGTCAAAAGACATTTTACTTTCAAACTAGTAAACCAACCAATTTGAGTTTAGTTTTAAAATTAATATGAATGAACTCGAAGAAGGACTCTACTACATAATATCATTTCGCTAGTCTATAGGTAAAAAGCAGTCACGATAAGATTACTTTTACTTGAAAAAAGACGATGACACCATTAGTTAGTACAAAATACAAGGTTAATAGATGCAAAGTATTCTTCATCATTAAACTATGAAAAATCTGTACAATATATAGAATTTAGAAACACTTGTAAATGCATTATGCCGTGAGAAGATTTAACCGTCTTCCATTGAGTTTGTTCAATATGTTCCAAGTCAAAAAGTCAGGGGAAATGAATATAACATATTCTTTGATTTTACGCACAACAATAAAAGAACGCGCCGATAATTACACGTTTGAACAATGAACGTCGCGAAGTGACTTCAATGGTCTTAACAGAATGCCATTAGCCCTCTTTGCTCCGTTTTTGAAAAGTTTTAAGTGTAGTGAGCGCGAGCGCAAGAAAATCGCCGCATCCCGGGGGTCCGTGCACTTCCGTTCCGTTTTGTATTTCATAGTGTATTGTTTTCGCGTCAAGGGTGGCGCGCGGAGCAGTGCGCGAGCGCCGCGCGGCCCTTCTCGGCATAACAACACGGAACTTTCTGAATGTTGTCACAGTTTTTACTTTTCAAGAATCGCGAAACACGTGCGCTTAACAAGAAGTAGTAACATTCTTTGTTTAGTTATTTCGAACATGTTGTATCTGAGGTGGTTTTGACTTAAATGTTTTCTTTTTAGCTTTTGTAATTTCTATTATTTTTATGCTGTTAGGTACAGTAGCTGTAATATGCACCTACGAATAAGATTTCGAAATATATTGAATTTCGGCAGCCATTACTTATAAGAAAATAATTAGAGTATTTTACCCAAGTTCGGTGAAGCTGTAAAAGTCGCAACGGCTTCAGGGCCCCTAAGGCTAACAGTAGATATAGTTAGATCTAAAAAAAAACTGAAGAGTTTTTTTGTTTGCTTATTTGGTTGAACGTCCTAATCTCAGGAAGTACTTGTTGGAATAGAAAAATTATTTCAGTGTTGGATAGCCCATTTATCAAGAAGGATCATTATTTTGCTGCGGAGTTATTTTAAAACTGTGATATCTTCTAAGACATTAATTGAAATCAAATAAAGTAAACGAATATTGTGTTCAAAATTAAATAGTTATGATGAATAGCCACTTTTTCTTTCTTACTAACAACATAAATATGAATTTTCATATCCTTAATTTGAGACATGATGGGTTCTTCATACAACTTTATGGTCTGGTTTAAACTACAAGTTTTATGGTCACCACACGTGGAATAACACAATGAAATAATTAGAACGATATAATCCAGATAACTTACAATAGGTATATCGTTTCGAATATATAAATTCCCGCGAGCCGCTGTTTGATAGCACACGTTACATTTGAATCATAAAATAAAACAGTAATTATACGGTACTGCGTAGTTAAAGAGTTTAAAAACACTTCAGCTAATCTTAAAAAGAATTCTGGACTATCATTTCATAGGTAAGTTTTAGAAATACAATATATACATATTAAGTCAATAAATTAATAAGTAATTATTAAGTATTAATTATTAAGTAATTATGTCAATAAATCAGCAAACCACTTGAGGGTGACAAAGATGTAATTTCATAATTACTGCACATGCGCATAATAAATCAACAAACAGGTTGGCGTGGCAGTCGACATTACCGCACGTGCGTCCCATATTTTGTACTTATAAATTTTCATGCCCTATTTTCTACCCTTAAAGTTTTATTTTCGCTACAAAAGGTACTCTATGTCCTTTCCCAAGGTCAAATCTACATCTATACCAAAATTTATCAAAATTGGTTAAGCGGTTTAGCCGTCAAAACGTAATAGACAGACAGGCAGACAGAGTTACTTTCGCATTTATAATATTAATAATATGGATAATCAAATTATTTCTGAGTTTTGAAACAGAGTTGCCTGAATCTTGATAATAATATTTAAATGTAACCTTATTATATTTCTGATTTTTATACAAAGACATTTAAGTAACATGAGTATTCTAAGAGCTTTGTTGCTTTTGGTTGTTGGTATTTACTGTTATTAGAATTTTATGCGCACAGTGTCACATATACATATATACAGAGATTAATTATAATGAAATGTTAGGCTAGCTTCGTTGGGTGATAAAAAATATTCCATGTCACAATCGACTTCTATGCCAAATTTAATTTGAATTCATCCTACAATGATTGATGGACAAATTATTAATAAACATTACATTTTAGTCAAGTCATTTTTTCGTTGATAAAACTTGTACTTGTATTACGAGAAATTAAATGTTCGGTAGCAAAAGTTAACTTCTTATAACACCTTAATAAATCCCCTCATTTGATGTTATTGTGACTCGTAATAATGGTGATTTTGAGAATAATCACTATTCTCTTAACTTGAAGGGTCACGTTGTATAGAACATTGTTTAAATTCGATACCTGTGAGAAAGTACGTTGACAATTGAATGTTTATATGCATTTTTATTATATATTAAGTTGATATTACATATTGTTAAGTAATGAGATAAGTACTATAAATTACACTTTTTTTATAGAAGCACAGCAAATTGACGGCACCTACTGACCCTGATGGTGAGGTTGGTTGGCTTGGGCGTCTCAGTTCTGAAGATGGAATCCGACACACCTTGCGTCCCAATTTATTCGTTGAAACTGCTTAAATATTTTAAAACTTAGTTCATAATTTAGCTATAATTAAAAAAAATAAAAATCACATAACCATGATTTACATTTCCGTAATTACAATGAGTAATTTGTGCATGACAGTAATGTAAGGATAATATTATGGTAATATGAGTTAATAGTAGAAAAGACAAAAGTACATTACATTATCTATTAGTTTAATCAAATATTCCACCTGATGGACTATTTACCTATTACCTGTGACGTGGATATTTCAACACGACAACGATCTGAAACATACGGCAAATAGTGTTAAAGAATTTCTTACAGTAAATTCGGTATCGGTTTTAGAGTGGTCTGCAAATAGTCCGGATTTGAATCCGATTGAAAACTTATAATGTAGAGTGAAGAAAATATTATCGGATAAACACTTCAGTAATCAATGAGAACTTTATGACGCGTTTGTCGATGCGTGGAGTGCTATTGCGCCGGATAAATTGCAAAAATAATAGAATCAATGCCGCTTCGTTGTAAAGCTGTTACTGAAAACAGGAGTTACCCAACGAAGTACTATAGTTGGGTGATACTAACGACTGAAGTGTCTAAGAATATTGTAATCATATTATTATTATTATAGTTTGTAATTTTTAATTTAATGTACTTATGTTCTTTTGTTTCTAATTAGCTGTCCACCTTGCTGTAACGCGAAATGTTGACTTACATTTATAATTCCATTTTTTTTTTTACTTTAATACTTGGTGATTTTTAAACTAGGTAATTTCAATTATAACGGAAATGACTACATTATCATACTATTCTTAAACACTTCCATACCTGAATTACATATTATATAATTTGGCTAACTTGTTCTAAAAGTAAAAAGATGGTACTTTTTGTTTCTAATTACTTTTCCAGAACATATAACTAGCGGTGTGCCCGTGGCGCCGCACGCGTTTTTTTACGCAGTAGATAAATATTTTCATTCCGTAATTTTATTGTTACCCATATAATATTATTGACAATTCATATAGTCTGTTAATTAAGAAAGGACATATACTTCCCGTGTACACAATTTCATCGAAATCAGTTGAGAACAATTCTTTTTTTTTACGTTGCCTATATATATTATTATTAATATTATATCAGTTATCAATTATGGAATAACATATGTTTTCCGTCTACAAAATTTAATAACAATCGGTCAAGCCCTTTTTGAATTAAATCCAGACATACAAACAGCCAGAAAGACAGACAACATTTTTTTTAAAGGACATACTCGTTATCAGTTTCATCGAGAAATTTGGAAAAACTTATTACATAAGTACAGATTTATAAATATATAATAGATAGGTATAGTAACCTAAATTTAAATCAACAAAATCTAGACATAAGTAAGTTAAGTAAGTAATATAATAAGTTAATGTAGGTGATAATAATAATAGGAAAACTAGACAAATGGATAAGAACTAAAATAGACTAATATGTTAAAACTGTATGTACCCTGGGGATAGTGGATTCCCATATTGTTATTTTGAATTTTATTCTTACTTATATTATTTATTAACTTCGTATTTTGTTTCAGGTGGTTTTGTTAAAAGCTGTCTTCGCCATCACGGTTATTTATAGGTTTATTTAATATCGTAAACTTTGTCTGAGGAGACGTAGAGAGTTTTATTAAATTACCGCTTTCACAAATTATGTAGAAATAATAATCCGGATGGCGCGGAGAAGGCCACCGCGGGGCGCTGCACTTTTAATTAAACCCTAAATTATTGTTCACCTTCATTAATTCTGGTGCTCCCGGTCCCAGTCGAGCCTTACTAATGAGTTGCTTCTTTTTGTGTATGCTTGCTCCGATTGCATTGGGATTGTAACTTTGTCTTCAGGATCTGATTACATAAGTAAGGATTATTGATTTATAAAATTTAATAATCTAGTATATGATATTCAAGTTTAATCAAGGTTTTACTATAGGGTTTTTACCGTTCTTAGTAAATTTAAATTAATAAAATAATATAAATTATTAAACAGCAGTGTTGCGATATTATTTAGTTCTATATAGATTTATCTTCCAACTACATTAATTTCTACTTGGTTTATTTCTCTATATATCCTATACCTATGCTTTCATCAAGAGAACCAGTAAATATTAACTATATAATCAAGGCACTCGCAAAGCACTCGTATGTCGTGTTGTTGTACGTGAGTTTGAATTATGATTTGAGTCTTCTTTTTTGTAGTATATAGCTCAGCAAAATGACTGCACAGTACTCGGTGGAAAATATGGAACAGTCCAGAAACAGCGGCGACCACCGGTCACTAATACAATCGGAGGTCGTCGCCATCCTACTAAGCTTTCACTGAAAAAACAGTATTTTGTAATGTTTGCTTAGTTTGCCTTAAAGTTAAAAGTTTATCGACAAGCGCTTTTCGATGTCCTGAAGCAGTTACATTACAATAACTATTCTTTCCATGCAAAGCGTGTATCATCTTATAATAAGTACTTATTATAATCTTTAAACATTAGATTTTTTTTTACAACTGACAATACTGTTAGCCATAAGGGCCCTGGAGCCTCAGACGGCTTTTACAGCATCACTGTGGCTTTTTTTTTTTTTTTTTTTTTTTTTTTTTTTTTAACTGACTACGCTGTTAGCCTTAGGGGCCCTAAAGCCGCTGCGGCTTTTACAGCTTCACCGGACTTGGGGGCGAGCGCAGAGGGCACTCAGCTGCGAAAGTTTTGTGGACGACTCGCACGAGGGTGCCAAAGTGGCCGGACCTCGGCTCGGGCGGTCGTCGCGCTCGCAAATAGGTCGCGATCTATTCGAATCCCTACACCTACGATTCGAGCTAACTAAATATACACATAGGCACGTTCCCTTCCTCCTGGAGAAGGAAGGAACCGTGCGTATGTGTATTCAGTAATCGGAATGTTTCTACACTAACTAGCGCTAACTAACTAGCGTAAAAAAAAAAAGGTCCCTCACAGAACCTATGTACCTGTGTGGTGTGCACGTGTGTATGTTCATACGTGTGTAGTGTTGTATGTAGGTAGCTAAGTGATGCACGTACAGTGTCACTTGTATCGCGCGGGCGGTTGCCTGACCCAAGGGTTTCACACCGAGGAACGGACCTAGGCTTGGGGGTCACTGTGGCTTGGGGGCGAGCTTTTAATGCACTCAGCAGCGAAAGTGTGGCAACATGCTTAAGGGTGCCAAAGTGGCGAACTGGCTATTCCCTATCCGTAGGAATTCGAGTTAAAATAACTTATACATATATACATGTTCCTGCCTCCTGGGAGGAAGGAAGGAACATTTTATGATGTATTTAGTGATCTGTCAATTTTTGTCTTTAAACCTCAGATGAGATTATGTTCACACGCTAGCTTACAATATAAAACCTACCTGACAATATAAAAATGAATTAATTTTACAACAATTATTGTGATTGAACATCTAGGACTGAGGTTAAATCTGGCTATTGTCATGTATATGACTATTATATTATATAGCTCAAGAGATTGTGTTTTTGTTGGAACGCGCTAGTCTCTGGAATTAGGTTCTAGTCGGATTTGATAAATTATTTTTACATTCTATAGCCATTTTATTGAGGAAAGTTATAGGCTATACAAGTTCACACTACAACCCTAGGGAGCGGAGCAGTTACCATTAATGTCAAAGCAATCTGGTATGCAATAGGCAAGTACGGAAAGTGAAAACAATTATAAGCTACACAGGTGCGCTAGCGGCGCGGTGGTGCAGCGCCCGTAATGCGCTGGAGAGTTGGTCGAATAAAATTAACACAAATGAAACCGTGGGGCTCAGCTACTTGCTATATAAAAGAAAAATCGAAAGCATCACCCAAAGAATTAAAATTTACCATTAAAAATAAGATATTTTTAAATGCAAGTCTCATCCTAAGTAATATAGCATTTTATAATTTAATAACTTAATAAAATTAATATATATTATAGAATTTCCAATAGTTAATAATTCGACTATCCCAATTTTTTTCCTTAAAACTTTTCCAGGATCAAGAACAAAACAAAATAAGTATTACGCATATCCATCGTTCAAATTGTGAGTTATGGTCTTGAAGTCATAAAAAAATCCATTTAAGTTTTCCAACATTTTCCAGTTTTTAATAAGATACATTTTCAAATTTGTCTTTCCCTAGTTTTCCCTTATTCAGACTATTAACATTTAAAAAAAGAGCCAAATCGGTCCATCCGTTCTCAAGTGATGCGCTTACCTAAGAACAGCATTAAATTTTTATTTACATACAAAATAATAATATGTAATACAGTGTAATGGGATTGCATAGACTTATTTATATAGGAACTAAATCTCAAATTTTTTTTTCACAAAAACTGAGAAACTAATTTATTATTTATTTTTGATTCAGCTACTGTGAATACGTCAAATTACACTAACACCAGGTGCTTTGAAACTGTAAACCCTGACAAAATCCCTAACAGTGATAATAACAATTCCATTATGGTGGTGAATGATTTTAATCATTAATTTATAATATACTAGCTATGCCCGCGGCTTTGCTCACGTGGACTACAAAATGCCCGCGCGAATCTTCCTCCCCCGCTCCCGGCTATTGTAAAGACGAAAATGCTTATTGTGGGTGTTCCTTAGAAGATAGAAAAGTATTCTAACGGACTTTTTTGTAGGTCTTTTTAATTTCTACAAGTATTTTATACATGAATTTGATATATCTCTTATGGTTTACTCAGTGTAAGCCATTTAAGCCTCCGAATTGATTCACCATGGTAAGTTTTTTTTACTTCTGCAAGACCCTAATTCTTTTTCTAAAATAAAAGTAGCCTATGTTACTCCCTATATAATCAGCTATCTACCATTGAACGTACCGTCACAATCGGTTCAACCGTTTTGGAGATTATCCGGAACAAACAGACAGACAGACAAAATTTTTAAAAATGGGTTTTTTGTTATTGGTATCGTATATACTTTCATATGCATGTAGTAAAAAGCTGTTATTTTGACATTACAAACAGACACTTCAATTTTATGAATTGTATAGATCGATAGGTAAACTAAAAAAATAGTTATGGATTCAGAAATATTACCATGTCTCACCTAAAGTTGTCAAACTTGGACACTCAATCTCAAAACTAGAAATAGAATCCAGACTACACAAAGAAGAATGAAGAGAAGTTGCCTAGGTATTAAATTAAAAGACAGTATTAGGAATGTGGATATTCGCAAGAAAACAAAGGTAACTGACGCCTTAACATTTTCGCTACAGAGAAAATGGAAGTGGGCAGGTCATGTGGCGATATATGATGACAATAGATGGACTTTAAGATATGTAAAATGGACTGGACCATGTGGTGATAGAGCGAGAGGCCGGCCTTGTGCCAGATGGGCAGATGAGATAGTGGCGACGGCAGGTCGAAGATGGCTAGATACAGCAACAGATAGAGAAAAGTGTAACACCTTGGAGGAGACTTTTACCCGAAGAGGGTCCACACAAACTACATAATTATATGCATAATATTTTAAATATAATAATTTGCGTTAGTTTTTAATTTTTCATATTTTTATAGTTTCTAATTTTCTAATTAGTTTTTAGTCATATTATTTGTGTGGAATTAAACAAAGCTTTATTATTATTATATAGGTAGGTATGCTAATTTCTAGATAGCTGTTCTTAGTTCAATTTTATATCTTGGTAGGGTAGGATTATGTTAATTTGTAAACGTCTTTTACTTTCTATTTTAAATTAAAATTGGTTTTGGTCTGGTTTAATCGTCAATAAATACTCGTGTAATTCACAACGTATATTATGTATTTATAAGTAATATTATTACCTACTGCTTTAAATGCTATAAGTAAAATAATTCAGTATAACTTTTCCAACTATACATTTCCTAAATTTAAGTAATATCTCATACGATATTTGATGAGAAAACTTGACCCATGTACCTACGAAGCACGCGCCGCGGTTATATTATATTTTATTGAATGCTCCCCGGTTATTTATTTATTTATTAAAGGGTCGCACTATAAATTGCGTTAAGTGGGGGCGGCCGGAGTCCTGCCGCGCTCGGCGGGAGCGCCCATAACGCCGGGAAAAACGCGCCGGGTCATAAGTGCCTTTCTACAACACTGCGGAGGCTATATTACCGCAGTTATAAAGACTGAAACAATACAAGCGGTAAGGGTGATTTAGTAAAAATTATGAAATAATAAACGACAATAATGCGTCGAGTTCAACTATTGTAATTTTTTTTTATACCTATCTACTTTAAAAAGGTTTGTTAAAAACTCTATGATGATAGAGTCACCGAATGGATTTTATCAGATCTAACTTACTCGGTAACTTGATCGGAATTGAGTTTTGGCCGCAGTTAACAACGAATATATCGTACCGATATTTGTTAACGGCCGTTTTCAATAACCTATCTTTCCTTTGTTTCAGTTACTGAAGATAGACAAACATAACCTATTGTTCTTACTTTATTTTCAAAACCTATCAATGGATAGTTTTTCGTATCTATATAATATATATACATATTCTATAACTCGAATAGAAAAGTGGGAAGCCGAAATCTGTTTTAAGTTATACATAGTACTTAATAGTAACTCAGATGTGTCATTGTAAATGGCCGTTAGATCGCCACTACCAACTTACGCCAGATGAACACCACCAATTTACACTATGCTAACTTGAAATTTGTTCAATTTTCGATGTTGTCCAATTTTTAGTATAAAAAAATTATATTCAAATTCCAATAAATAATTAAACTATAAATTAAACACGATATAAGTGACGAATGTAATGTTTACTTCGGCCGATATAAATTGTTACGCTACATACCCACCGGTGTAAAATCAATATTTTCATGTTAGCGTAGTGTAAATTACTGGTGCGAAGATGTACCTAATATGCGACTAATCCGACATAGTGGCACGCTTGGGCGTGTCGCGTTCCGGGGTTAGGCGGTGTATATCCAGTAATCTAGCGGGGGGCAGGGATCAGTACTCGACTGAATCGCGATCACCATGCATATGGTGACAACCCCGTCACAGTGACTTTATTTTGGTTTGTCACGTTTCGGGATCAGTTGCCAGTTGCCGAGAGGTTTGTAGGCCGACATGACACCAGCTATCGACGATGTATGTTTGTAGGCTAGCATGACAGAAGCTATCGACGATAGATTGCCGATCTCTCGTTGATCATCGTTGTTTTTAGATTATGCTTTCACGAATGAGGACCTTGCCGTGCTACTATAAAAAAAAAAACTGTCAGTCGTAGGACCGCACGTCACAAGTGAAAAAATCTAATTTAGGAAGTATACACACATCTGTATTGTATCTAAACGTGACGGTCACGTGAGTTCAGTGCTTTTTCTCAATCCCAAAAGTGTTCAACGTGCCTGAATAAATCTTCACTTCAAGAACTTTTCGTTGCCTTATTTACAATTCCAAACTAAACAACAACTAAACATTTTAAATTTTGAATATTAATTAATAATATTACTTTAATTTTTTACGTACGACAATCAATCTGTAACCTAAGTTAATATAATCATATTTTTTTATTTGTGAATATCCATAAATTTATTTGTATAAAATATAATGTGCTGTTGGAAAATCCTTGCAAGAAAAATAATATACTCTACTTTACTTCGTTTGGTTTGAGATCGGCACATTTAGCTTGACATTCATTTCTACAGGCACTCAGCATGTGTGCCATAATAAGCAGCATATTATTATACAAGTATAATAAAGATACTATGAACTCGTTGAACAATATAACATATCTGTATCATTTAGGAAACCAATAATCATGACTGGAACACTTAAAATATTTCATGTCTATAAAAATTTGCATCGACCGTCGCCTAAGGTGTGGACGACTACCAAACATAATGAGAATTCTTATTATATTGGTCAGTATAAGGGTATAATCAGAGGAATGCCGGCCTTGGGTGAAGTTGGGCGGATAGAGGCGTGGTTACGCTACTCTACGAGAGGTTACACGCATATCAACAACACATTTCTCTTTATTAAAACTGTATTTCGAACTTTCATTTTGTTTGTAAATCAATTAAATATATATAAAGTTTTAGTTTTTGTTAGCAACTAATGTGATGATTAATGTTTGCGATAAAATGTAATATAATACTAAATAAATTTATAGTAATAAACCTTTGTACTAAATCACAAATAGAGCAAAACAGAAACGAACCAATTAGGCAGTTTTAAATTATTGTTTTGGTAGGACTATAATGACGTTGTAGATTTTTTTAGCTCACTAAATCCCTGCACAACTGCTGATGTGAAATACGTTACAATTTAAAAACAATGGCGACAATCGAAAATAATGATTCCACCTTCAGACGACCGCGACACCTTGATGCTGACCTACTAAAAAATCTCTTCACGTCTCGCTTGTATTCTCAGTCCACTTGTGTGAACTCGTCTTTGTTTATCTGATTATCTGATTATCTGCTTCTTATTAAAAATTAGCTCACATTAGATACTGCACCCTTTAAACTCAAGAAGCCATATACACTATATAGTGTTATACCGCTGTAAGACCAGCTTCCGCCTTGTACGGTTTTTACACTAATTTTTATACCTGGTATCTTCTGTTATTTTGCTGTCAAAATTTAGCTGCGTTTCTATCCGCTAACCCGGTAAATATAATATTGACGTAAGTAGAAACAATAAAATTTATATAAAAACTTTTAATAATCATTTATAACGAGTTTTACCTACACTTTGCTCACAAACAATAGAGATTTATGAACAAAACAAGAAAATATATAATTTTTTTTCCTAAAATTCACCTTCAAATGAAATATCATTAGAGATAATAATCTCTAATGGTTAACCGATAGATATTATCATTATGCGTTATTATTTAATCCCTCAAGAGAGAGAAAGCTCAATGGGACTGATTGCCCAAATCTTGATAACGGCCCCGCCGAATATTACCGCTATTTGCAAGCAACACTTGATTGATCCACCTTTGTATTTGATTGGCCTTCTTGTATTTCAACATAAAAGTGACGATTTCTAACTCCTATTATTTTTTTATTTTTTTTCATATAAGTATTTATGTTGCCGCCTGTATAACAATTTTAAGTTTAAATATTGAGAATAGCGATAAATACTGTCTGGAGCTTTTAATTTTAAAACATTATCGTACTTATGTAAGTATTTATGTGGAATATACGAGGTTAGATATGAAACAATTTTTTTTCATACATGTATCTAACTTAATTGAGAACGCTTATTCATCACCAAATTATCGTCTAATAATAATCGTGGTGTATCTCACGTCTTTTCATCCGTGTTAAATTTATTCGACCAATTTTCCAAAGCGTCGCTCCGCACCCGCGACTGCGCCGCTCCGTCAAGACACCCGTGTAACAACATATCGTTTTCTCACTTCCCGTACTTACCGACAGCTTTCCAGAATGCATGATTTTCATAGTTACTACTCCATTCCTTGAGTCGTAACGTGAAGCTATATAGCCCGTAGGTTTCTCAATAGATATTTTATAAAATTCAAAAATAATTTTGCAAATCTTAATATGAGTATAAACCATCTAAACGACATTTTAATATATTTTCATAGTGAATAATATACACTAACAAGAACTTAAAATGCAAAGTGATTTATTCTCCGCATAATCGAACTTCATTTCCTTAGAAGACGCGTTTATCTAAATCGTTCAATTGGTTTTGGTCGAGTACCTCATGAGCCAGCGTTTTACAACTTCTTCTTTTTATCAAAGCGATTGGTCTATTTTGAAAATGGAAGCAATTTGTCGCGTTTGATTCGTGGGTAAGCGGCGACTTTGATAAGTTTTTGTGGGGGGGGGCTGCGATAGGCGCGATTGGCTGCGGTCTGCATCGTGGTTACCGGTTAGTTAAATCACAAGCCTTTATGAACGTAGACTGTTCAAACTGTAACAGCTTGACCGTTTTATGCATTTAATTATAACACGTTTTCATTACTTATTGATGCAACTTAACGACACAATAAATTTGCTTAATAGGTACTCGCTCTATATTTTTTCAAAGTTCAATTGTAGGTTCACTAAATTGAATTCTGTGATACTTTACAAACTCACAAGCAACAGGGAAATTAATCTATACTATGATATAACCGAACATTTCTAGAAAACATCTAAAATAAAATAATATATATTGCAAAATTTTTTATCGTAAGTTGACAAAAGAGCTTTTTTAGAGTATTAAATTTCCTTGAAAAATACCTATTTCATTCGTTCATTTCATACTTTACATTTACCCTTTCAAGAGAAAAAATAGGAAATAATTTTAGATTCCCATGTTGTACACCTATAAATGGAGAATATATCTTTTTTATGTATGGTTAGGTACGAATTTTAATTCCTTTTTTTGGATTAACACTATTTTTATTACATAGACTACAAAATAAAAGCAATACCCAAAGCCAAAAAATCAACTTGGTAAATAGTGAACACCCTAATATACATGGACTTTTAATTGATTATGTCTTTGGAACCCATTTATTTGTTACTGTTTTGACGTTTTTTAGTGCAAATCATTAAAAATAAGTTTCGAATACAAAGGAAAAAAGGGCTGAGATGGACAATCGTCATGATACTGGGTCCGTTTCGAATCAGTCCATTTCCATTCGTGTTTTTGTGGCGGCATGTGGCAACACTGGCAACACGGGCGCGCTCTGTCGATCTCATATTATTAATTACCGTTCTTTTATATCTAAGCGTAACAATTGATCAAGTTGATTAAAATATCTAAATAATAGACAGACATAATTACCTATATCGTATAAGAGATGTTACTGAGTCACCATCAATTTCAATAAATTTATGAACACTTCTGAATGTCAATGTATAACAGATTTGTAGGTATGGCATGGTTTCATGATCATTTTTATGTATTATTAAAGTATTTTAGTGTTAGTAAAAATAGAATGTCTACTAGGACCGTCATTTATGCAGTGCAGTACTTACCTGAATTTTGAAGACATATTTAATTTTATCATAAGATAATTTTTATATTACCTCGGAAAAATGACTACAGTATCTGGTGTTGAGTACGGTACAGTCTATAAAAACGGCGACCGTCGCTGACATAAATTTCAACGGAAGTCATCAATGTCATGTCGGCCTATGTCTGATAATCTTAATGTTAATTTTTTTTCTGACTATACTGTTAGTCATAAGGGCCCTTGAGCCTCAGACGGCTTTTACAGTTTTACCGTGGCTTGGGGGCAAGCGTCTAAGCCAATCAGCCGCGAAAGCATTGCAACATGCTCAAGAGTGACAAAGTGGCCGAACCTCGGCTTAGGCTGTTGCCGTAGTTCCAATTAAGTCGCGAACAGGCTAATTTCCTATATGTATAAATTCGAGCGAAACTAACTTATACATATATATATATATATATATAATATACATGGGAGGAAGGAAAGAATATGTGTATGTATTTAGTGATTTGTTAATTTTTGTCTAAGTTTAACTAGTACAAAGTGAGCTTCCCTTACAAAACCTTTGCGGTGTGTACGTATTTGGGCTGCAGTGTAATACTGTCTGTGGGTAGCTAGTGATTGCAAGTGTAGTGTCACTTGTATCGCTTGAGCGGCTGCTAGACTCAAGGGATCCACACCGAGAGAACGGACCTAGGCGTAAGTTGCCGCCGGAAAGGGTGGACGTTGCGGGTGTGCGGAAGCGAAGTTAACCGTCCGTCCCCTGCGGAAGGAAAGGTGGTTTCGCGGTCATAGACGCGAGCACGTTTGGTTTTATAGAGATGGTCGTGTAGTACGCGTTTGATGTCTCGATTTCATCATCAGGATCAGTAAAGATGTTCCGCGGCCGGTGTTTTATTCGGGGGGCGTCGGTGACTGGTCTAATGTTAAATTTTACAAACAGTTATAATACTTGTTTTAGAAAGCAACAGTAAGAAACTTTCAAAAATATTTCATATATGCAGGTAAACTATTGAGCTAATTATTAAATCATGAAAAATTAATAAACTTGAACATCAATTTACACTATTTTACGAAAATAACTATTAGATTTTAGTTATATTTTTCATTGGTCCTCGATAAGGTTAATTTGTTTTTTTTTTTTCATCTTAATCAAAAAGTTTATTCTTATTGTCGCACGGTTAAATGACGACACTGTACATAATGGTGAGCACAATACAATCCAATAATATCGGCGATCATCGAGGCTCCTACAATCCGTCACCATTCGTCACTCTCATCGGCCTGCTTAAATGTCTCTTTTGTTTTTGTTTTTTTTTAACTCCATTTTGTGGAAAGGATCATATTGACCGCAGTTCCACAGCATCACAATACGGCAAAGATTCTCTTTGGCAAGTTTCTTTGTTCGTGCCGAGATGAAGGTTATACTGTAAAGCTGTAACTCTGGGGCGCGTGATTTCTGTTATGAAAGGAATAAGAGGGAATTATGTTGAACAGTTCTTCAGAATATTCGCCATGATACAGACGGTAGAATGCGTTCAGTGAGGCAATGTCCCTGCGCAGCTGAAGTGGCTCGATAAACTTAGTACCCAACTTAATAAAAATATTTATAATTATTGCCTTATTTAAAAAATGTTTATAAGTATTTATATTTATTGCAATTAAGTAATTGATTGGAAACAGTAATGCATATCCTCTTATCGACATTTAATAAAAACTTCACTGACAGTAAAGAAATCAATATTATAAAGTATTTACCAACTAAGTTTATTTTTTAATTATAATTTCTGCGCAACCCAGAGATGAAATAATAAAAATTCATTAAAATGCACGCATCCACTCCCGTCGCGTATCATGCACAGGCGTTGAGACGCGAATAAATTGCTTAATATGATTCGAAGCAAATGACTTCTTAAATTATTAGCGTTTATCACGTACGCTTTACAATTTAAACTCTAGACTACAGTACAGGTATCTAATAACTTTACAGCCAATTAAGGTGTAGATCTGAAGAGTAGCTGTTCTTGCATTCGCCTGTATCATCAGATACTATTACATTTTTTGTCGACCTACTTAATAAAAAAATCTAATAAAAGGAAATAAATGTGGACCGGTGACTACAATATTTATTAAAATTTGAATATGTATCTAAAATTCTGAAATAAATAAAGAGTTTAAATGAAAATGGCTTAAATTTACGTGTTACCCTAATTGAAATTCTATTTACATAACTATTTGTAATTAAGTATACACGCAGTCCTCATATTAACGTGTTACGGGATGTTAGCTTTACTCGAAATATGCGACGTAAATCGAAACTCAGCCTATTATAGCCTTCCTCGATAAATGGGATATCCAACACTGAAAATTTTTTTTCATTCGAACCAGTAGTTCCTGAGATTAGCGCGTTCAACCAAACAAAGAAACTCTTCAGCTTTATAATATTAGTATAAATTAAGACCAGTCTAAATTAAGAATATTATCTTCATAAAATTTCAAACTTGTAAATTTGCTAAGGCTGCTGAAAGTCTCTTTAATAACGATTTCAAAACATTGACCGCGCTACAAATGGTTTCGCCTGTGAAGTAAATCGTAATTCAACTGGCGTATGTTTGGGGACTAGTGTTATTTGTGTGACGGAACTCGAAACGACTTAAATCAAAATTCCGTAACTCGAGGACTGGATGTATTGCAAAACTTTACTAGCTTACGATTGTATTCAATCCTCAATTACCACATACAAAAATTGTATGACACCATTTTACAGCTAGAAACCGTGCTACTGAATCCGCAAGTGCTCTCTGGGCCTTAAACTGTATTCCATTATAATCCATTGTAAGACGAAAGTAAAAGATATTACCTTTGTTTTTAACGTAATAAGTTGTATCGAGTGCTTCAGTGTGTCTCGTTTTTTTTTTTGTGGTATGTAGTGACTGACTGTAGTGTTTATGTGTGTAGTGATTTCTCAGAAAGGTATTTTTCAATTCACATCACCCTGTTGAGGAAAATTACGTGAATTTAAACATAAAACATAATAATTTTATACAAAGCTTTTTACTAGCGAACTTCCTGAATTATATTACTATGTAGGTATAATATGGTGAAAAGAAAACTAATAGGTTTTTTTCTAAGCATTATTTATATTATTGTAAAATAGTAATTCACTAAAATTAGCTAATAGTTAACCGAACTAATGTAATTAAAGATCTGATGATCCTGGTTCCTCCAAAGTAAATCCCTTTATTAGTACGTAGAATTATACCTATTAATAGTATCTGGTACCTGCTATCTTATACTTTATACATAGGTACATACGTGTAAAACGAAAACGTTTGAATCCGAATCTAATTTCATTTGAATGGTCACGGCAAAAAGTCGATCGTTTGAGATTGTGTCGGCGAGCTCATAGGAAAGATATCAATAGTCATCCGAGGCCCACAGACAGATTTCTGAGTCGGAATCGAATTAATTATTATTACAGTTAGGGACAAGATTTGAACAGGTGCTTTTTTCTACAACTACTAAAGGTTTTGTATACAGAATTAGTATTTTTATAGTAACATAATTAATTAATCAAGTAATTTTATTTTTACACAAGACAATATTAATTTATAAGTTAATATCAGTGATAACAATACGTAATGCTAACCAATATAGTGTATTTATAATATAGAAGGAAATGCCTCGCGTGATAGTGGAACATAAAAAGGTTAAAATAAATAAAAATAACCATCAGCCACGATGTCAACTAATAAGTCTCGACTCATTTAAAGAGCCCGATATCACTGGGAAAAGAGAACACGCTGGCCTGAAGCCGGTTACCCACATTTAAGAAATACAAGCTAGAATGAGTTTTTATAGGTTAGCGTGTGAATATAACCTGTTATTATTATTTATAGTCGCTCGGCATATTGACGGCATTGTCCCTGTTGGACATTACGATCCAATTATGTGCGGGTGATAGCACATGACAACTGTGTCCGACTGAGTCGTCACAATCATAGACCACAATAATACCTGATATAGCTGGTATACGACTACAACCAGGGAATAAGGCGATATTCTTCATAATTTATTTATTTATAAAAGGCACTGCTACAGAGAACAAACTAAACTTATACTATAAAAACATAACTATAACTGTTACACAATAGAATTTGCACTCCGATTAAAGCAACGCACAACGTTCTCATAATAACAATTATTAACAAAATAATAATTTACAATTAATCAATGACTCTCTTTTGTCTTATCACATTTTGGGTACAACCCGAGTACCTATATATAGCTGCTGAGAGGTTTGCAGGCCATCGCTTCTTGACCTTTTGGCTAAGGAGGAGGAGGGGAACATGCATATGCGTATATGTTAGTTAGCTCGAATTTACGGATAGGGAATTAGTCAAATCGCAACTTATTTGCAATCGCGACAACCACCCAAGTCCAAGTCCGGTGAAGCTGTAAAAGCCGTCAGAGGCTCCAGGGCCCCTAAGGTTAACAGTATAGTCAGTAAGAAAAAAAAAGGTTTGCAGGCCGATACGACAGCGTCGACCGGCGATGGATTGGTGAACTCTCAATGGTCACCATTGTTTTTGGGTTGTACTATGCCTATCATCAGGCACAGTGCTGACATTTTATCATGCTAATATGAAATAATAATTGATGATAAATTCGAATATGGCAAAATGCTAAATTTAGCACTTCGGTAGCAAGCTACTTCGGTTTGTTCCTGTGTTAAATTACAGCGAATTAACACCATAAAATATTTAGGTATAATAATAGACACTACTCTTTCTGTCGAGTCCCATAATGAACTTCTTACTTCTAGAGTGCGTAAACTTACATATATATTTCAAAATTTACGATACATTGGAGACTCAACAATCCTAAAATATGTGTATTTTGCTGTTTGTCAGTCAATTTTTGCATATTGCATCACATCCTGGGATGGGGCCGCTAAAACGACGTTAATAAAATTAGAGCGTGCTCAAAGAGCAGTTTTAAAAGTAAACTCGTTTCTGCCGTATAGATTTCCCATAGTTGAACTATAATATATCAAAAGTCTTTACTGAAAGACAACTTTTTATCCTAAAAACTATTCTTAATATGCACTGTCGATTATATGATCCAAACATGTATGTGAGACGCTTTCACTCCATCTGCAAATTTTACATCAATTCTTCTTTTTTTTAGGTCCTCATATATATAATCAGATTAACCCTATTCTTTATATTTATCATTTACCTATACAAAGCGTAAAACGTACTATTTACAATTTGTTATTAACACTGTCATACAATAATACAGAAAATTTATTATCTATTGTTTTATAATGATCTATGCTCATTCAAAATTATTGTATATACGATGATGATAATATAGGTAAAATTAGAGAACGATGGTCTGGAGATCTGTATATATATATATATATATTTTTTTTTTTTGTTTTTTTTTTTTTTTTTTTAAACTGACTACACTGTTAGCCTTAGGGGCCCTATCGTCAAACAGAGCCGCTGCGGCTTTTACAGCTTCACCGGACTTGGGGGCGAGCGCTTAGGGCACTCAGCCGCGAAAGTTTGTGACGACCCGCACGAGGGTGCCAGAGTGGCCGAACCTCGGCTCGGGCGGTCGTCGCGAATGCGAAAAAGTCGCGATCTAACTAATTCCCTAATCTTAGGAGAATTCGAGCTAACTAATATATACTCATATGCACGTTCCCCTCCTCCTGGGAGGAAGGAGTGGACCATGCGTATGTGTATTTGTTAATCGGAATGGTTTTTCTACACTAACTAGCGCAATAGTCTAACTAGCGCAAAAAAAGAAAAAAAAAGGTCCCTTACAGAACCTATGTACCTGTGTGGTGTGCACGTGTGTGTGTTCATACGTGTGTAATGTTGTGTGTGGGTAACTAAGTGTTGCACGTATAGTGTCACTTTGTATCGCGCGGGCGGCTGCCTGACCCAAGGGCTTCACACCGAGGAACGGACCTAGGCTTGGGTTGCCGCTAGAGAGGGTGGACGTGACGGGTGTGCGGGAGCGAAGTTGACCGCCCGTCCTCTGCGGAGAGAACGGTGGTTACGCGGGCGTGGGCGGTGGCACGCTCTGTTTGGAGAGACGGTGTCGGCGTAGAACGCGTTAGCTTTTTCGGTTTGGTCGGGCGGGTCAGTGAATATATTACGCGGCCGGCGTTTTCTCCGGCAGGCGTTGGGGTCGGGAACATAAGAAGCTGCCGCTTTTATTAAGGGGTTCGCGTGGTTCGACGCGGTGTCGAAATACGAGCGAGAAAGGTGTTTGGCGTATGCATGTATCGAGGGAAGGTCCATATCTCTATGGAGATCCTCCATACGAACAAACCAGGGGGCACCGGTAAGGCGGTGAAGAAACTTGTTCTGGATGGCTTGTAAGCGTTCCCAGTTATAACTTGGCATATGTGCGAACGCAACGCAGCTATATGTCATGATCGGACGGATACACATCTTGTAGAGCGTAAGCTTGTGTCTCGTGAACATTTTGCTTGCAGCACATAACAGAGGATGTAGTCGGGCGAGGGGAGATCTGTAGTTCAGATCTCACATTAAATGTAAATATCACCATTACCTACTTTTGTATAAAATTAATGTTCGTATTTTTTATGTATAAACAATATTGTGTATATATATGTATATATAAATAAATATAACATGCTAAATGTGAGGTGAAATAAATACATTTATTATTATTATAAGATAAAGAAGTAACTCTCTAGTGCGTCTGCTGGAAATCTGCAACACGCCGATTGATTTTCAACTTAAAAGTTCAGTGGGGTGGTTTTCAGTCGGTTTCGGTAAAATAGAAGTACAACTACGGCTTCTCTAGACGTGGTAGATAATATATTATTAGTTGAAGATCAAGACATGGGTACCTTGTTGACGCATTAGATTTCTGGCGTGTTATTGATAAGATAAATAGGTTTATCTCAGCTTTTATCTAAATTAAAATATTTTGGTATTGATATGGCTACTGTTCAGTGACTTCTTAGAATTTTTAGTCAAAGATTCCAGTAGTATGTAGAAATACGGGGTGGAATTGGGAATAAGCTTTAATCTGTTCTTACACCGGTGGACTGAGGTGTACCACAGGGATCAATTTTAGGGTTTTTGTTGTTCATTTTATATCACTCTGACATCATTTAAAAAACAAACACTGTGTATTATTACATATATGCGTTGATGATTTTCAATTATA
The DNA here is from genome assembly GCA_033032175.1 of Saturnia japonica. NCBI lineage: Eukaryota > Metazoa > Arthropoda > Insecta > Lepidoptera > Saturniidae > Saturnia > Saturnia japonica. The sequence goes on from CM065307.1 coordinate 10,964,845, forward strand.
TTTGAACTATCAACCACATGACCTTACCAGTTTAAGAGAATGCCAACTGCTTCCATCAAAAACAATAGCAAATGAGCACTTGAAACCTGTTTCAGAATCTCGTAATCTTAGGTTACTTTAGGATTCATCTTGACATTTAAAAAAATATGTTTTGGAGGCTACATGCAATTATATGTAGACTCAAACTCCTAGATAATATTCCCCCATGAAATTAAAATTGTATTACGTGAATCTCTCATTCTCTCATTTCTCTTGAAATTGATTTACGTTGATGACGTCGTGTATGATTCTTGTATCCTTACTAAAACAAAACGACTCTACATATTATACTATGTAGTGTATCGCCGTATCTTGTTATTATGAAGAAATGTTTTCTTGCTTTCTAGTTAGCCAACATAGCACCAATTCATGCCCTAACTTAAGCTATGGTTTCGTCACAATGTTTTCGTTCAATGACGTTATTTTTGAACTGCCATGATTTGTTTTTTTTTTCTTTGTTGCACTAATTTAAGTGACGTAGGTATTTTTGTTAATATCAACATTGTTTTTCCATGGGGCGCACGCCCCGACATCTGGTGAGAGCACAATAGGCCCCGGGTGTCCCGCCGCGACATTGTCCGCGTAATTTGTAGTCTAGCATCACCGAAAAACACCCAAATAAATAATAACGTTATTTATTTTAATGAAATACCTACGATTTGGTAACACGATGTTTCACAGTTGGCGATGATACCATTGTTCGAATGGGAACGGTTCCAACTGGGATTCGTTCAATAATTATATTATTTTCAATAAAAAATATGACTACATTATAACTACGTTTTATAATATTATTAATCAAGCTCACCATCATGAACATATTATATTAAAAGGTTGAACATATTATTGTGAAGTTTGAATTAGATGGAAATTGATCTGTGTTTTATTGTTTTTTTTTAAGGAATATAATTAATAGATATATAAGGACAACTTGAAAGCAAAAATTTAATCCAATTTTAGTTTAATAAATATATTTTTTACCTGTACCTAAATACCTACTAAATCTATAACTATATAGTAAATATACCTACGAAGTGCTTTCATTTTTCACTTTTTTCTAATAAATAAACAATTAATTATTATTTGTGTATACCTACCTACTTACTTTTGGGCATTTGTAGTAAAACCTTAACTAAAACAAAAGAGTTTTATTTGTCCACATTAGACTATATTATAATAAATATCTAAATAAAATAAAAACGGTCGTGACCTCCTTTCTACATGGATGAAGGTTTAGCGTATTTCCTAATCCATTCTTACTAAATACCTAAGTGTTAAAGTCAACTTACTCATAAATAATTGACTTTTATATATTTATTTCAAGTTGTTCTTCTAGTAACTACCTAATAATATTTTTAGTAATTCAACGTGATAAATATAACAGTTATGTACTAAAAATCTGTAGATAAAAAACAACTTATTACTTAGTATTTATAAATACTTTTCGTGCGGCTAACTGTGGGTGTACTTTAGTACACCTTTGCCTAATTCTTCGGGGATACAGGCATGGTGGTATGTTAAGTTTTAAATACCTTTCATAAAGAAAATAATGACTGACTTATAGATATGTCTGTTATAATAAAATGTCACAGTATTTATATATTTTACTCCGAAATGCTTTTAATAATTGACAAAAACCTACAAATAATTATTGAAATCATTGTTTTCCCGAGACAAATGACAAATTAATTTTTTAATGTCAATAAGAATCACTCAAAGTTATTGTTATACCTATAATATATTTAAATAGAAAATGTATTGCTTAAATGTAATAAATAATACATTGAACATATAATTTAATAAATGAAACTGTTTAAGAACTCTTATTTAGAGACGTAAAAGCAACCAGGTTAGACGAATGGAGTATCTTGACAAGAAATGAACTCAGTGCGTTAGCAGCATGCCGCATTGGCCAGTATATACCGCAAAAACCATATTGCGTGAGAAACGTACCTCAGTAAAAATATATTAAATTAATCACGAGCGTTCGTGATGCGGATAAATGTAAATGTTTGATAAAATAAAATTGTTGTGCGCAAGAGAGTGCGCCCGCCCTGCTGTGTTCCGGTCCGCGGCGTCCAATCGCACGGCGCATGCGTTGGGGGCGCGCGGTCGCGGCCGTGCGCCCGTGCCGCCTCCACATACAACAACGCATGTGGAATGCGACTTTTTATAATCATAATTACAAAATGCAGCCGGAATGTCTAATTAATTACTATAATTATTTTCGGCGCGCCTCGTTTCGATGTTATGTGCTTAGAATTTTAATTGGTCGCTGATACGCGCTGTTTCTAATGTGTATTATTTATTAATGAATTTAGTTTAATCAAATATAACTAATAATATAAAGTATAAGATAAATTTAACAGATACCTACATATATAGGTGGCTATATGTATATAAAAGGATAACTGACTCCCGGACATATCAACACATGACAGCCTACTGGGTTTAGGGTCGTGAAAATTTTCATGCGGGTTCCTTTTACACTGTAGCTGAGCACGAAGGAAGGATTTTTGAAAATTCTATCCTTAAGGGGGTATAAAAGGGGTTGGAGTTTGGTATGATAATTCTGTCATTTTTAAAGATAGATCTATCAAAATTGATATTTACTAATTTAGTTATAAAATAGAAAATATGGGACATAACTATGCGAAACCCCGAGAAAAGCACTAGTATGTAGATAAGATGTATACTTTTAAATTCTTAAATTAATGATACTATTAATTTTAGCAATAAAAGTTTAGGTAATAAATATGAGACTTGTTGACATTCCCATACGGTGAATATTTAAAGACTGAGCAAATATTTATAAGTTAGCTTCTATTTTTAATGTCAACTTAATATACATAAGTCTCATTTAAGACCATATATAAAAATCGGACATTTTTCTAACTCAATAAAACATAAAAGTAAAAGAGAAATATAGTATTATTAGTAAATATACACCTATAATAGTTATATACGTAGTTATGCAGTCTGTACCCTCTCTTATTACGTCTTGTTAATTGGTACATACGTTAGAAATGCTGATGTTACGTTTTTAACCCATATTATGTCTGCAAACTACTGATAGACACCTGGTGTTTTGACTGAATGTATTGCGACATATTTCTCATTATTTCATAGTAAACAGCCCCACTTTGTGTTTATAGAATAAGAGTTTATAAAAGAGACATTTGTAACAAATAAAAGCATTCTTAATAAAGCTTCTTGAGAATCAGTCTTGTCTTAGACTTTTTAAAAACCCTCGGCAGTGCTCCCGAAATTTAACTGGCGCAGCCGGTAGGATACTCAATCAACAATAAAAGTCTGTGTTCGAGTCTTACAAATCGGTCTCATGTGCAGATTTTGAGTATCTACGAACCAATAAATAAGTTAACGTCGGGTTCCACATCTATTTCCGAGAGATCCTGTCCTAAAAGCGAAAGCAGCTATACGGCAAGACATGGGAACGAGCAGACTGTAAGTGACCATTTTTACAATCCTTGTCTCGTCCTTGTTATTTTCTGTGGTTGTATTTTTCGTTGGACATTGTTATAATTTTCAAACAAAAATCGTTGAAAATTATTTAACAAATTTTTATAATTTTCAAACAAACATCGTTGAAAATTATTTTTCATAATTTTCGAATAAAAATCGTCGAAAGTTATTTGACTTCATAGATTATAAGATATTGAGAAATATTAATAATAAATATTAATTTTGAGAATTTTAATTTGATAATTTTAATTTCGATAATTTTAATTTTGAGAATTTTGATTTTGATAATTTTGTTATAAGATTTATTTTGTGAATTTTATTTTGAAAATATTATTTTGTGAATTTTAATTTTGTGAATTTTACTTTGTGTGTGTTTAATTAAATAAATACAATTCAAAATGCAACGCAACAATGAATCAACAATTCAATTAGTATCAAAAGAACTTTTAAGTTTAATTCCCAAGTACGATGGTGATCAAAATACTTTAAATTTATTTATTAAAAAAAGTGAATATATAATCAGAAATTTTAGCGGATCAAACAATGTTGTTCAAACTACATATGTGTTTCATGCTATAACTAGTAGATTATGTGGTAAAGCCGCTGCTCTACTAAGTGAAAGAGAAGACATAACAACTTGGGAACAATTAAGAGCTGTTTTGATTCAACATTTTGGTGATCCTAGATCGGAAGAGTGTGTGGCAATTGAGTTGGAAAATTTAAAAATTAAAGTTGGTGAAACATATACGCAATTTTGTAACAGGATACAACAAACACGCTGCACCCTCTTCTCCAAGGTCAATTTATTAACTGATGAAGGCCTCAAAGCCGCTAAAATGATTATCTATAATAATATGTGCTTGAATGTATTTTTATATAATTTACCAGAGGATTTAATTCGAATTGTGCGACTTAAAGGTTGTACCGTTTTAGAAAACGCACTAAGTGTTGTCATGGAGGAGGTCAATTTTCAATATCAGTACAATTCTAAAAATAAAAATAAATCTAATATTAAACCAGTTCAACAATTTTTCACGCCTACTTTAACAAATAATTTTAATAATAATTTCAAACCTCAACCTGCATTTGTGCCAAATACATTTAATTCCGGACAACAAAATTTTAAATTCGGAATTCCATACCAAACACAAAATAATTTTAAACCGTATAATAATAATTTTAAATTCGGTATTCCAAATCAAAATGTACAATTCAGACCTAACCTAAACCAACAAGGATATAAACCAAATTTTGGAAATAATAATTTTAAATTCGGTATTCCTAATCAACAAGGGTTCAAACCACAATTTAACAATACACAAAACCGACCTAATTTCAACATGCCAAATCAACAATTTAAATTTGGTATACCACCACAAAATCAACCTCAACGTAATCCACCTCAATTTCAGGCAAGCGATGTGTCAATGCGCACAGCTCGTCCTATTAGACAAAATATGATAGAGTCTTTAGAAATGAACGACCCTGAAATTGAATACCAAGACTATCAACCTGATTATACAGAATATGAAAATCATTATTTCATTGACGATAATCAACAAACTGCTTATGACGATTATCATGAAAACATAGAACCTGTTGAAACTGAAGAAGCTGAAAATGAATGCGTAAATTTTCCTATAAAAGCCTCCAAGAGCGACCCCCAGAAATAGTACACTTAAATTATGACGGCATAAATAAACTACCGCATATTTATATTCCTGAAATTGATGCTCGTTTAATGATTGATACCGGAAGTACCAGAAGTTTTATTAGTCCCGCTAAAGCTGATGAATATTTTTCAGATTATAAATATATTGATCCTTTTGAAGTTATTAGTACACATGGACGTAGCCTACATGACGAAGTTATAGATATACCTTTATTGGAAAGTTTTAAAAGTCCGATGAATCATAAATTTTATATATATAATGTAGATGGAAGATATGACGGATTAATAGGTTCTAACTTATTAAAAATATTGAACGCGACTATAGACATGAAAAATTTAATTTTACGGACACAAAATACAGAAATTCCAATAATTTATAGTCCCCCGTGGGAAATAACGCTAGAACCACGCACTGAAACCCGTGTTAAGGTGCCTACAAATTTAATTAATGGTGAAGCAATAATTAATTTTAAAAATTTTGGAAATGAAGTACGTATGCCTAGCGCTATAGTTACTTGCAAAGATTCATTTGCAACAACAGTCATGCAGAATGCTTCGCAAGATAGTGTGACTTTAACTTTTAACGAACCATTGAATATAACCAGCCTTAATAATAATACTTGCAAAATAAATTTATCAACCGGGCAACAATTAAATGATTTTGAGATTGATGAATTACTTACACAAAATTTATCGAAACTCCGATTAGATCATGCTAATCAAGAAGAACGAGAAGCAATAGAAAAACTTTGTTTTGAATACAGGGATATATTCTATTGTGATAAACTGCCTCTTACATTTTCTAATCAAGTAAAACATCGAATCCGGACTAAAAATGAAGATCCAATTTTCATACGGCAATACCGACTTCCACCATCGCAAAACGATGAAATACAGAAACAAGTTGAAAAATTACTAAAAGATAATGTTATACAAGAATCGTTTTCACCATGGAGTGCACCCGTACACCTAGTTCCAAAAAAGATGGACGCCTCCGGTGAACAGAAATTTAGAATGGTTGTAGACTATCGACGTATAAATGATATTACTACTGATGATAAGTATCCTTTACCAAATATTAATGATTTATTCGACAAGTTAGGGAAATCTACTTACTTCAGTACATTGGATTTAGCAAGTGGGTACCACCAAATTGAAGTTGATGAACAAGATAGACCCAAAACTGCATTCACTACACCAATGGGACATTTTGAATTTACACGGATGCCATTTGGACTTAAAACAGCACCTGCAACATTTCAACGCGCAATGGATAACGTGTTACGTGGGTTGCAAGGTATACATTGCTTAGTATATTTAGATGACATCATCATTTATTCTAGTAGTATACAAGAACATGTAGAGAAGCTAAGAAAAGTGTTCGATCGTCTCAAACAAACCAATCTTAAAGTAACTCTCGATAAATGTGAGTTTTTTAAAAAAGATGTACTCTACTTAGGACACAAAATTACGAAGCATGGTTTACAACCAAATGATGATAAAATCAGGGCAGTACTTGCCTTCCCACTCCCCAGAACATCCACTGAAATTAAAAGTTTTCTTGGCCTGATAGGCTACTACCGAAAATTCATAAAGGATTTTTCAAAAATTACACAACCCCTTACATCGTGTTTGAAAAAGAAAAATAAAATTGAAATTAATGAATCATATGTTCAAGCTTTTCAAAAATGTAAAGAGCTACTTGTGAATGCTCCTATATTACAGTTTCCTGATTTTTCTAAACCCTTCATTTTAACAACAGACGCGTCAAACTACGCTTTAGGCGCTGTCCTTTCACAAGGATCAGTTGGAAATGAAAAACCTATCGCATATGCAAGTCGTACTCTTAATGATGCAGAAACACGTTACAGTACAATAGAAAAGGAACTGTTAGCCATCGTTTGGGCAGTAAAACACTTCCGTCCTTACCTGTATGGACGCAAATTCACAATATTTACTGACCACAGACCTTTAGCATGGTTAAATTCACTGAAAGAACCTAATAGTAAACTTACTAGATGGAAATTGAGACTAGCTGAGTTCGATTTTGACATAATATACAAGAACGGTAAACAAAATAGTAATGCTGATGCTCTATCACGAATTAAATTAAATATATTAAAGGACGATATGTCCTTACGAGTAAACGTGAGTGACACTGAACGATCTGAGAGTCCAATACTAATTTCAGACTCATCAGAAACGTTAACTATTCCTTCAGATTCCGATAAGACTTTAACTCACCCAATTCGTTCTCCTTCATCCAGTACTATTACTGCCTGTTCATTACCGGAAACCATACATTCTGCTGAAGATATTGATACGAATGGTATTCCCATTATTGAAGAAGCCATCGACACAAAACCTAATCAAATCCTTATTTTTACTTGGAACAGAAACCAATTATCAATAAAAGACTTATCACATGAAAAACAAAAAATTTTGGAAGTACATTTACCTGTAAACAACACTAACCTTGTTAAGAAATTTCTTTTAGAATATATAAAACCTAAAATTAAATATTTCTTTTACTTTGAGAGCGAAATTCACCGTAAACAATTTACAAATGCCGTGATAAAACTATTTAAAAAAGATACCGTCAAAATATATGAATGTACTAAAAGAGTTATATACTTAGGTGATGAAAAAGAGCAACGTGCCACTATACTTGCTTATCATCAAGGTAAAACAAGTCACCGTGGAATCAAAGAAACTCTTATGAAATTAAAGCGTAATTATTTTTGGACAAATATGGATATAACAGTCGCTTCTGTAATCAATTCTTGTGAAACTTGTAAAACTCTAAAATATGATCGCAAACCTTTAAAACCAGAATTAATGTTAACGCAAACTCAAACAAAACCTTTTGCTGAAATATTTATAGATATATTCTCTATAGAAGGAAGCTACTTCCTTACCATAATAGATGCTTTCAGTAAACTAGGTCAGGCTTTTGAAATATCCAATCGCTCTACACCTGAAGTAGTTCGTGCCTTAATTAAATTTTTCTCATTTTATGGCGTACCAAATAAGATCAGTGCTGATTCTGGTACTGAATTCAACAATACACTTTTAAAAGAAACATTACAATTTTATAAAATAGAATTACACATAAGCACTCCACATAATCCTAATTCTATGGGTTTAATTGAAAGATTCCATTCAACTATTTTAGAAATATATCGTATCGCTAAATATGAACATAAAATAACTGACGCGGCTAACGTTATGACTTATGCAATTATGTCATACAATCAAACCATTCACTCAACGACTGGTCTTACACCATTTGAAGTAGTTTTTGGACACACTGATTCTAATAGTACTTTTGAAGTAAACTTTAACAAACAATATACGCAACAATTAGTAAACGATCATATGAAACGAACGAAATATCTTTATAAATATTTAACAGACAAAGTAATTGAAAATAAAGAAAAGATTAAAACAAAACGTGGTGGTGAAACATCATTTGATATTCAAGAAGAGGACACTATATTTGTAAAAGGTGTTAATACAAGGCGAAGTAAAGATAAACCGCGTTATCAAAAAGCACAAGTATATGGTAAAATTGACAGAAATATCTGTCCTGTAAAAATGAAAACTCGAAAAACAAACGTGCCTATTAAGGATATAAAACGACCTTCGCAGGTACCTCCTCGGGCTCCTGGCTCTGATCATCAGGATTCACGCCCTTCAACTTCACAGAATCGATAAAAATCCCGGTATAGTCCTTGTGAAACAAGGTCAAGCTAGTGTAAGTTATGATAAGTGGACAATAATTAAGATTTTAGATTTAAGTCTGATACGTGAGGATTTAGAATTCAATATAAAAAGATATACTAAATTTAATCAATATTTAAAAACACATTTTGATAATGAAACATCTAATGTTCAACTTTTTAATGTAAAGCTTCAAACGAATTATGTAATGAATATTAGTATTCAAAAATTAGAACAGTTATCTCCATCAACTAGAATTAAACGTGGACTTCTCAATCCTCTTGGATCTATTATTAAGCTTATAACTGGTAACTTAGATCATAATGATGCTTTAAGATATGAAAATATGATTGATTCTCTAACGACACGCCAAAATACACTCATTAAAAAGGTAACCTTAATATCAGATATTTCTGAATCAATGATAAAGATAACAAATTTCACGAAGGACAATTTCATTCGAATAGATAAAGAGTTACGAGAAATAAAAAAATTAATAAATCAAACTAATATTGATATAACTACCCATAATTTTATTAATGTTTATAATTTATTTTTCCATAATTTTCAACTACTCTACATTCGGTTGAATGAAATTGAAACTTCTCTGGCATTCAGTAAATTAAAAATATTACACCAATCTCTTATAAACTCAAATGAATTATTAGAATTGTTAAAAAAGATAGAGAAATTCTACAAACTTGTGTATCCAGTAAGTTATGACAGTTTAGTTAAAATAGAGCAATGTATAGAGCTTAAAGCTTATACAAAAGGAAGTCAAATAACATTCATTTTAGATATACCAATAATTAGAGATGAAATTTATACATACTACAGAGCAATTCCAATACCTATGACCAATCCTTCTAATCATACCACCATCATTATTCCTAAATTTCCTTACCTATTAGTAAAAGGGTCTAAATTTGTCTCGCTCACTTTACCTTGTAATGAACTTCACGACGAAATGTTCCTGTGTCACGAGGATGATTCTCGAAAAACTTCAGAAGACACTTGCATAACAGCATTAATTCAATTTTCTTCGAATACGAGTTCTTGTCATCCAGTACCAGTTGAAATCAAGACCATTAAGATACAACCAATTGGAAAAGAGAGATGGATTCTTCATAGTAACGCTGAGAATATATTATCAAAAATTTGTAACGACGAAATAACGAAAGAAAATATAGAAGGGACATACTTCCTCGTCCTAGATGACCATTGCGATGTTAAAATTGGTGAAATTACGCTAAAAGCTCACCATATTACTACGAGTAATTTGAAGATGTCAAAATTACCGATTATTAATCTTCCCGAAATAACAATTACTGAGCAACAATTGCAACGTGAACCCATCAATTTGGATAACAGTGAATTAATAAATCTTCAACATTTAAATAATCTTTTAAAAATCAGTGAAAGTGAACTAAAAACATCAAGTGAAAGAATTATTAATGTAAAAAGTGTTAGTGCCGGAACTTTATTGTTATATGTGATTATATTTCTATTAATTCTTGTATTCTTAGTATATAAGCTCAGTTTTTGTAAAAATTATTGCTATCGAAATAATCATAGTGATAATCATCCCTCTGATAATTTCGAACTTGAGGGGGGAGGAGTTATGCAGTCTGTACCCTCTCTTATTACGTCTTGTTAATTGGTACATACGTTAGAAATGCTGATGTTACGTTTTTAACCCATATTATGTCTGCAAACTACTGATAGACACCTGGTGTTTTGACTGAATGTATTGCGACATATTTCTCATTATTTCATAGTAAACAGCCCCACTTTGTGTTTATAGAATAAGAGTTTATAAAAGAGACATTTGTAACAAATAAAAGCATTCTTAATAAAGCTTCTTGAGAATCAGTCTTGTCTTAGACTTTTTAAAAACCCTCGGCAGTGCTCCCGAAATTTAACTACGTATTTTATAAATAAATACCTACTATTCATTTCTAACAAATTTTCAAATTACCTATAGGTATAGGTTCATTTACTATCTTTAAATTGACATTGTTACTTAGGGACAAAAGCAATTATACCTACTTAGTTTAATATATGTATTGTGAATTAATTATATAATGAACTAAACTAAATTGGTTTTGTAGTTTAAATTTCACAATATTGTTAAAACTGAATGTAATTATCTAACAAAGATAAGTAGGTAACAATTATTTTACCTACGTCATGCTTCCCTGATAAAGTATATTATACTATTTTACAATAGGTACCTTTTTGTTACAGAGGAATAAAAACAGATATTTTTTTAACTTAAGTGGGTACTTATTAATAACTTGGATTGAAATAAAATGATATAGAAATGTAGGGGAAAAAACAAGTCCATCGTTAAAGGTGAACACTAGTACACAGCGAGGAGCATATTAAATTAAAAGCGACGACATGTGTTTTCCTTTCCACAGGAAAATATATTAGCCAAAACATTTCCCGAATATAAGTCTATCCTGTCATACCAATCCATTTCACAGTTCGCCAAACAAGGATGCAAGAACTGGCGCCCTCTGTACTAACAACAGCTTTCTAAGTAAATCTCATAAACACATTACGACACTAATACAAAGAAATTTTCTTCGTTATTTTCGTTATGAGCTCAAGAAAAATTTTTTCGCTCCTTTGCGCGTTGCTCGTCGGCATAAGACGAAGCAAGACGGCAATACTTTGATGATTTTCACTACGAGGCCAGTACGATTGGATGAAAAAGTTGACGACGTCCCGCCCAACTCTGAGCGTGCAGGGGTAACGTAGCGCCTTCGAACATGGTTCGTACAAAATATTTTCTAAGAAGTAGTATGTCAGTTCCGATGAGGGGCGGCGACGCGGGAGCCCGCAGTCATGCTGAGAGTCTCAGTGGAGTCAGAGGACACATGTCGAGACTTCCGTCGTCACGAGAAAAAAAATTGCGTGACTATTTATCCGAAAAACTAATGCTATCGCTGAGACGTATGTTTGTAACATTACATGTCTTTATAAACATAACCGGGTCATTATAACGATGCGCCAACTCTTGTGATAATCAATGTTACAGTTTACTTACTTACTTATACTTACATATTTTATTTTAGATACGTTTTGTGTGAAGTGTTCGGCATTTTCGTGTGCTATCTAGTGTTAATTATTCAATTTACAGTTACGAAGACCGGATTTTCTATGTTTGAAATTGAAGTAAGTTATTCATCTTGTCTCTTTAAATATAACAGATTTGTAGATACTTTTAATTTTTCTTCGTGAGAAGTGATATAATTAGATAGCTATAAATAGATACAGATTAGTGGGGAAAATGCGAATTTATCGAAAAAAATTATAATTATAGTAGGTATTACTATGAATAACAATCGAATTCGAATCGAGTAATGTTTGTCAGTAGGCTATGTATGTGTGTGTTAACGTTCATCACAGTGGAACTCCCATATTAACTTTAACAGGGTTTCTTTTATGCAATTACCTGAAGTTCCAAAAGTACCTACCTAATAATAAGTTAGTAGAACATAAAGTTTTTTTTTGTAGCCATTGAGTAATAACAACAAATATATAGAGGTATAGGTGCCTACGTCGAAACATGAAAAACATATTAAAATTTTAAGTCGCAAACTAATTTAAACTACATTTTCGTTAACCATGAGTCGTTAAGATGAAGGGTTCAGCGAATTTATGTTTTTAAATCATCAAAATATTATGTTTAAATTGCAAATATCATCTTTCTGTATCGTTTTACATTACCTTGGTGTTTTTAATGCTACACTTGAGTCGAAATCCCTTTGAGCTAACTATATTTTCAAATCCAAATAGGTAAGTTTAGGAAATATGTATAAAATTTGTGTAAAGTCTATAGAAATGTGTTCACTCTGTTTGTAAATACCTTTTCAAAGTAAAATCGAGTGTAAATTTCAACGCTATATACCTTAATCCATCAAGGAGTTTGGTTCTTTAATATGTGTATTAATAAAATGTTCGAGCGTAACGTGAAGAGATATTTAAACAGGCCGAAATGAAAGTGGCTACCGTCGATGGAAATCGATTCTCGGTGGTTATCGTTGTGTTTGGATTGTACTGTGCTTACCATCAGGGAAAGTACCGTCAAATTTCCGAGCTATTGTAAAAAAATTATGAGATTACTTAAATAGTTTAGCTTTTGACCACAAGCACACTTGGTTACAAGCGATGTGACCGAAGGTGGTAGCACACTGAGGCAAGATAAAGGAACTGGTTCTAAAGTGTAGCTGTCAAAACACATCAAAACTCGGCGGGCAATAATTAGTTAGAACAGTCCCTACCAATATGCTAAAATTTCATCACGATGTTTTCAGTTCAGTGTTCAATGTACAATTTAGGCTCATTGTTATGTCGATCGACGCGGTATTCGAACACTTGATTAGTGGGCAATTAATAATTCACTGATTATAATAATGTAAAATAATAATACTTCAAACTTGTTCTTAAAGTTAAATAAAAGCTTGTATAAATGAGTTGCCTCTTGTATAAAAATATCATCTCTATTGTGAGATTTTGTGAAGTTGTATAAAAGGCAAACTGTCTAATGATTTATTTGTTATAAAAAGTTCAAACATTGTTTTCCACCTCTAATTTTACTTTTTATCCCTAAGCAACTTCGTCTGTGTCATATAAGAGAGAGAGAGGGTCGTAGGCACTGTATTATAGGTACCGCCCGCCTCCCACGTTATTCTGCATAATAAAAATGCATGATACTTGGTCATTATTTTGCTGCCGAGTTATTTTAAAACTGTTATATCTCCTAAGATATTCATTTAAATCAACTACCGTAAAGGGTAATTTTGTTCAAATTTAGATACTTGTGATGAATAACGTATTTATTTTGATAAGGATTAATACCATGTATATAAAAACCCTTTCGCAAATAATTTATTATTTTAGAACAAATTTTAATACCATAAAAACAAACATATTAAATACATACATATTGAGTAAAGCTTAAAAGATAGCCATATGCTGTCGCAGATTTATTTTTAGAACTTTTTAAGAAAAATAATTTCGTCACACATGATTGTTGTGTACCTTTCACGCAGCGCACCCAGTGGAAGCTCTCAAAAGGAATAAATTTCCCCCGTTTTTGCAACATTTTTCATTGATGCTCCGCTCCTATTGGTCATAGAGTGATTTTATATAGCCTTTAGTCTTCTTCGATAAATGTGATATCCAAAACTAAAACATTTTTTCCCTTCGAACCAGTAATTCTTGCGATTAGCGTGTTCAACCAAACATACAAACAAACTCCTGAGCTTTCTAATATTAGTATAAATACGGACTTATTTTCCAAATGACATTTTCTTCATACCTATACCAAGTAGGTAGGTACCAATTTTCTAACGATAAATTTAAAAAAATGAAATTGTTCATTCTCGTCTCATTATCAAAATATACTAGTAGGTCCTAATAATAAATGTCTGCGGGCTCTAACCAACATAAATAATACAAGTTTTATCATAACTTTTATCAGATGGATTAGCTCACCATATTTTTTACATAGGGACTCTACTCATACGAAGATAGAGCCGCGGACAACAGCTAGACAACAACCATAAATTATATTATAAAATGTAATCGATTTTTAGTCTATAAAGCATTTGTGACGACTTACCTATCACTAATTTTATTTATCCCTCGTATATTTATATCTGTTACTGAATCACGCAAAAACGGCTGAACGAATTTGGATGATATTTGGCACACAGATAGCTTATAATCTGGATTAGCACACAAGGTACTTTACCCCGGCAAATGATATTTTTAATTTCTTTCTGGACTCAAGTCTGAAGTCGACATAGATGAAGTTGCTGGCAGAAGTCTAATAATTATAAAATGATATATATGCATAACAAAATAGCATTTCAATACATCATAACATTTGAGTAAACAAGAATGTCGTAAATCAAGATAATGTAGGTACCTAATGAAATCAAGCTAATAATTCTTGCGAAACTATTCTGCCGAAATACATAATTTAAAGTATTTTTGTAGATATAATATTATAATTATTATCTACTTGTATTAAACGGCTAAACACACGGCTTCTAATATTAAACATTCTATTATAAAAGCAGTTATTAACAAAAATTACTATGAAAATGCATTTCAATCACATTTACAAAAAGTTGCTTAGGAATTTTAAATCTATTTGACCAAATAAATAAATTTTATGGTTTAATTATGTACTGGTTTCAAGCCGATCTTTTAAATTTTTCGCCAGGTACTCGGGCCGGTGGCCTGATCGGTTAAGACATTCTTAGTCATATAACGAATATGAATAACATTGTAACTTTAATTACAATAAAATACATCTATACATTAAGTAAATAGAGAAATACACTCTATATTTGAGATTTATAATTTTATTATCTCTACAACTGATAGATCCATTATATAGAAAAAAAACAAGACAAAAAATATAACCAACATATAATAAAGTATGTACACAAACTTGTAAAAGAAAATGCATTGCATGGATATACCTATAGGACAACTGTTAAGCATATACCTATTTATCTATCTATCTATAGTAATATCATAAAGTGGAAAAGTTTTTTTGTTTGTTTAAACACGCTAATCTCTGGAAGTACCAGTCGGATTCGAAAAATTATTTTTTGTATATGATAGTCAAACTCTCGAAGAATAGTATAGGCCAGGGATTTCCAAAGTATGTGCCGCAGCGCCCTGGTGCGCCGTAGAAAGTGAAGAAGGGTGCCTTGAGCGATTCTCTTTACCGTTCTCTGAAACCGAGCAAATATCGCTCAAAGATCAATGTGGAGCAACAAATGCGAGCAGCGGTGTCAAAAAAATGTGTGAAAAAGACCAAGCTCACCCATCACATTGACTAACTAAGTAGCTATTGTATTTTATTTTTACTTTTCTTATGTATCTCTTGAATGTTTTCTGTATTAATTTTATATTCTTATAAATAAACAGTTTAGAATTTAAATTCATAATGTGTATGTTTTAACTTTTGTGTCTACCTACCTAACTAGTGTAATTGTATATATCTATTTCTACCAGCAAGATAGGTTTGGGCGCCGGGACAAAATAGTAAACATGTATGTGCGCCGTGGACTGAAAGAGATTGGGAACCCCTATTTAAGGTTAGGCTACAACTCTCAGATAACCTTAAATATTAATTTTTGTTACGTAAGTCGGAAGTCGAGGCCTACCCGAACTGCTTTATCCGCGTGCGCTGGCGTAATTGTTAATGATACGGAAATACAATGTTCTACAATAATATTGGTTATTAGTATATCTAAAAAGAAATCAGCGATAAAATATGTCTAATGTCTATCTCTTATACATAAGCCATAATAAGGTATTTGTGCCAAAGATTTGTTGTAAATTAAAAAGTGGCATACAAGCATTATTTTTAGACGTGGCATATTAATCCTTACAAATAAAAGTTACTTCATCTTAAAGACAATTTTATGAAGTTTAATTTTGCTTTTTAGAGTGTTCTATTTGGTCGCATAGTTTAGGAGATAATGAAAAATTAAAATAAAATAATTTGTACTTGCGGGAAGAACAAGTATGATAGACTACATAGGTGTGTTGGAAGCGCGGTGTTTGTCGGGTAAAATTAACACGGATGAAACCATGGGGCACAGCTAGTATAACATAAAAGGATTTGCGCTGACTGACTCATCATCCCGCAGCAAAAATAATTTGACATTGTAGGCATCGCTTAAGTGAAGAGAGATAGGCCACAGAGAAATATCTTCAAATATTGCTCTCTACTTGGGACAGCAGATGATAGCAGCCAAATAAATTGTGTTCTTGCGGTGAGTATGGTTTCCAGAGCTAATTGGAGTAGGGGGGTCCAAGCTCGGCAATGCGCTTATGATACCTATGGTATTACATGCGTCCATAGGTGACGGTAGCCGCTCACAATCAGCCGAGCCGTATACTTGTTTGCCACCTTAGTAGTATAAAAAAGGGGTTTCTCGAAATTCAACACCTAAGGGGATGTAAGGGGTTAACAAGGGTGTATGGAAAATAATATTTTTTCGGGTTAGGTTTATTTGAAACTTGGTATTACCTAATACTGAACTTATCGATACCTTGTAATACTAGCAAATTTTTTATCCTAAGCCTAAGCTAAGGGGATAAAAGAACTTGGAAAAGTCTGTATCGAAAATAATATTTATCGGTTCACATTTTTATAAGTGAATAATTAAACAAAACATAAATTAAGTTACATCATTAATCTGTACAAATTGAATAATCCACGCACTCGAAGTCGCAAGACGATATTTAGTTTCTTATTTCCGTTAGATGTCATGAGAGAACAGAGTACAAATAAACTAATAAATATTACAATAGGTTAACAAAAACCGCATAAAACCAGAGGATTACATCCCAGATTATAAGGGACAGAGCAAACGAAAACAACATATTATTGTCTTGTATAAACAAACATATTTAGAAAATGTTTACATTGTGTCACCAAGACAAAACGTATTTTTAAATGATAATTAATAAAATAAAGATTGCTTTTAGTTAATTATCAGAGTTTCAACAACGAACAAAGTTAAGATCTGCTGTAAAGTAAAGTACCCAACTATTATATTTAAAACTTGGATATCAAATTGCCACAAATATCCACAATTTTTTTATTTAAAGATATATCCGAAATATTGATTGAATTTATTTAAATTTAAATGATTTGAGTGTGAATACAATTAAAAGGGGCATCATCGTAATTTTCTTTTTATAAATCGTTAATAGATCAGCATATTGGAATGACAAATAAAACTTTTGATCACAGTAATTTAATTAAATAAAAAATAAAACTTCTGATAATATAATCAAGGAACAAGAAATATTACAATCAACTAAACAATTTATTTTGAGTATCTGCCAATAAAACTTGTAACTAGTCTTCTCATAATATGCATAAAAATTTTATGCGAATCCTTAGTCCTTAGTGCATAATAAAATTTTAGTAGATGTGGATTTAAAAAAATTCTATTAAAATTTTCAAGGTTTGGAGTAACTAAACGAGCTAAAAATTTTCTTCTATTAAGCTCCTGTGAGCTCCTTGATTCAATCAAGCACAGCCGCCAACAAGCTATTTCGCGATAATTTTTTCTCGTCTCGAGTAAGGCCAGATTTCCCGGAAATTGAGAAATCTCAATCAGAAAACTAATAAGGACATTTACATGCTAGTAAATTATTATTATAGGCTTGTAACTGTAGAAACGCTAGAGGTAGCTTTAAACCTCCTAAAATAACAATTAAATATAATATAAACATACTCAGATAAAAGGAGGCTAAGAATAAACGAACAAGTGTACGATTTACATAATTGTTCAGGCAATAATACCTAACTATACATACCTAACTAGCTGTGCCCGCGGCTCCGTTCGCGTGTTCGATAGAAGAACAGATAACGCATAAAAAACGTAGTTTCTTAAAATTTTAATAACGGTTTATTGAATTAAAGTATCGGGATTTTTTTTAATATAAGGATCAAGTGTGTAAGGATTAAAATAAAATAAAAATATAAATCTATTCAGTAATTTCTGTGTGATACGCGCGCAACGGCAAACATCAATGATTGTGTTTACATATACATATAACAATTAATAATTTTCCATCTTACACGGAAAGATTAAATAACATAATAAGATAAGATAATTAAGATTCATATTAAAAAGTCCTATTCACTTGGAAATAGATGTCTTCTTAGAATCCAATATTATGAGAGGGTCATCTCACTCATAACCATTTGATTCCAACCTTAGTATACCTACCACTAAATAACCAAATAACTGAAATACTTTATAATAATAATATAATCTTTATACTAAAGTTACAAAGAGTTTGGTTGTTTGAACACGCTTATTTCTGGAACTACCAGCCAGATGAGTTTTTTTTTTGTATTTTATAGTAGTATTTCATCCGCGTATAATTTAAAATAAATCATTGCAACATTTTCTTGTGGTATAAGTTTAGAATATATTGGTTTTCATCGCACACTGTTCTACCGAGCCGAGTGTTTAATTTTCCATTATCTCATATACTATGCGTCCAAATAACATGCTATAAAAGGCAAAATTTACGTTCATTAAATTATCTTAATGATGATGACTACGTTCACTGTATCTGATGCGACGTCCGTCGTTCACATCCGAGGTTTAAATCGTCCTATCACCGGATTCCGTGCCGCAGATAATTTTAATCGGTCATCCTGATTTTAAATTTTATATTTTTTAATTTCGATAGCATCCCTTACTAGCCTAGAATAGTAGGAATGATCTATGGTGAGGAATTTGGCTCATGTAGTTCTATCTAATGTTTAGGACCCTCCTAGAGCAGGTGTTCTGGCATTGCTAGAATTATAAGTAAGTCGATTAAAAGTTTTAAAAAACTGGCCAAGTGCGAGTGCGACTCGCGCACCATGCATCCCGTAATTGTTCAGCTACATTCACAAAAATAATTAGGTAGCATCAGTAAGCTCAAAGTTTCTAGAAAGGGCAGGCAGAAAATTTAAAAGCTATTTAAATTTTAAAAGGTGAATACTAATCAAAAAATTAGCTGAAATTTTCTGCAAAAGAAACTATAGTAAATAAATAAAAATATATATTGGCAGCTACATTTAAATAGGTTCCGCCAGCTACATTTATTAGTACCCTTTCTAATCTTAGAGTGTTACACTTTCGGCTACATCGTTACTTAACATCAGACGAAACTGAAATTAAAACTAAATAATTAATATATATTTATTACTATGGCTAACGGTCCCAATTACTTATAATATTTTAAAAACAGATAACTGGATATAGAAACCTACCTAATATTATAGATTTGTTTAAGCTTATTATGTATTCGTCTCTTGTGTAGATACCACTATCTAATTTTACTATTTCATATTGTAAAACAACTGTAGAATTGTTTCGAGCGCAAGGTACTCGCTGTACACAATAAATTGTGTTCAATTAAATATTCTTCAAGTCTATAAAATTCGTATACTTAATTATAACGTTCTTCATTGCTAAACTGTCTTATAATCTACAAGCTAAGGTTATTTTTTATTTACTTTCTCTTTTGACCATGTAAATATTCAGTTGTCATTATTAATAATTAACCAATGCATATAGGAAAATAATTTATTACTGGCAATAACATTTACTATAAACGTTAATATTCTCAATATTTCAAAGCTTTAATCTAAGCCAAAAGCATTATTTAGACCGTTTATAATTTTCATGGGATTAAAAGGTGACAAGTCAACTGTCGTTTCTAATACGTATACACCTGCGTAACTAAATCTATTAAGTGAATAAGTACTACATGTCTCAATGCACTTCACTAATATGATTATGAGATAACTAGTTTCTTAAAACTGGTAAATCCGCGTACCTATAGCAGCTGCGAAAATCGATCCAAACTTTTAAATGCGATTTAAAAAACGCTCAGGCAAAAGCTTAAGGTGCAAAATGCATTAGTAGTTTGTTGAACAATTTAAAAAAAGTATATTTTATAATCCTATTGCTTCATGAGCGTCTGTAGAGATCTGTCAACCCGTTGCTTTGTGGTGATACGACCGCGCCGCGGGGGGCCGAGCAGATAATGTAAAGATTAGATGGAAATCTGAAAGGAAAGACATTGTTTAAACGATGCAGGTAGATAGGATGCACGTTGAAGTATTCTAAACAATACACAAACAACATTATTCTCAAATAACGCGATTACGTAGACGCCCACAGGGTAAATGATGTTGTCTTGATTGACAGTGGTGTTGGAAACGAGGTGGGTTTGTTAATCGAAAATTGGAAATAAATATTTAACAGTTTTGACAAAAATGATGGTTCGTTTAAACTATAAGGAGATTGGTAGTAAACAAGAATTGCAGTAGCTGCTCAAAGATCCGTTGACAGTCGCAACTGTCATATCGGCCTAGTTACATCAGGGATAAAACCATCAGGCAGCTAAATATACACTGGCTGATTCAGAAATGCAACCCGCCGAGACCTAATCAGGTCCGTGTGTACACGACTCCGCGAGCAAAACAAATCTCGCACTTGCCACATTTATTACAGAAAAAATAACGACCTAAACATATTATTATATATTTTTCGTGACTTACTTCGGTACTTGACAAGTTAGGTACATACCTTTATTTTGACGTACATTTTAATTATTGCAATGTCAAAATAGATAAGAATAAAACATAACTTGTAATCAATAGTAGCTTTCTATCAGTCAAATAAGCGCATGGAAATTTTCACGGTCCTATATCTAGTAGTTTGAGCCGTGTATTGATGTGTCAGTCAGTCAGTTAGTTATTGTTTTATATATTATATAGATTAGTGGTATCAGTAGATTAAGAAATAGTTGTTTAAAATTCAAACAAATCATATTAGGATGTGAGTCCGTTTACCACACGATTATTGTTGCACTAAACTGTCCGAAATTTCGAAAATCAAATAACACAAAAAACACAAAGAAATTCAACAAATTGTGTTTATTTTAAACCGCAATTAACCAAGAAATAACGTGTCTTTTGGGGTGACTTACTTAAACAGAAATTAATATATAGATACCTACCTATATAATTTCAAATCTAATAACTATTTTCGCCAGAGTTGGCTTAATAATAACCATAGTATGTAAATAATAATATGTAAAGAACTCAATAGTTATCAAAATAGTTTTCGTTGAACATTGTCTAGGTCGAAACAGGTTGTATCATTCATAGAACAATTTTAATAAATTATCGATGCTAAACTACGGCCATAAAAGAGATTGGAGCCAGCCTAACAAATAAACTAAAATTAAATATACACGACTACAATCGAAATTTTTGTCTCAGGCGTATAAAAGTGTCCTATAAATTTACCCACAGTTTAATTTAATGTCCAAATGTATGTACCTGGCTCACTTTTTTTATTATAAATAAATTTTTGTCCCGGGTTATAGCCAGCCACACGAATGCTCAGTGTTTTTTTTTCTTGTAAAATGGTTTGAATTTATCTGACGTTTATTATAATAATCTGGTGAGGGTTTGTTTTTAATAGACAACTCATAAAGGACGATTATCACAAAATTTAATTATCGTTATTATTTCCGACAGGCGAACGCGGACGAAAGGATGATGTTGTAATTAAAAAGTGGTGAAGTGTTGACGAGCACCTTCGATCAGCGTCGGAAACGACGCCGTGACGGTCTCAGTAACAGCGCTATCGGCAGCGGGGATAACCCGCCGCGTGGATGGTGGCAGGCGAATGGGGCTATGCGCCGGCGTCGGCCACCCCCGCCATGAATGCATTCCTCGAGACCAACCACGCGCACCTCGCCACCTATGGGCTGAAGATGTCCCCACAGCCAGGGTGCGGTGTCGGTGCGCAGCACCGCGCGGCCGCACCGCATCCGCCGTCACACCACCCACCGCATTACCAACCGTACCCGCTACACTCATATCAGCCAGGATATTTGAGAGACTACAGTGGCTGCGGCGAACTATTCCCACAGCAACCTCTGGAGCAGAGCTGGGAGTGGCGCGGCGACGTTCATTACCAAGGCGGGGCGCCGCCGCTCGTCCCACATGCACACCCGCACGCTCCTCACGCGTTTCTCCGCTATGTACGAGCCCCGCCGCGACGGGACATGCGCTGCCAGTGGCTAGACCCCGAACAACCGCCGCCGCGGAAGTTGTGCAACAAACTGTTCTCAAGCATGCACGAGATCGTAACGCATTTAACCGTGGAGCACGTCGGCGGGCCCGAGTGTACCACGCACGCCTGCTTTTGGCAGGGATGTGCGCGGAACGGAAGACCTTTCAAGGCGAAATACAAGTTGGTGAATCACATTCGTGTTCACACCGGTGAAAAACCCTTTCCCTGTCCTTTCCCTGGCTGCGGCAAAGTATTCGCGCGATCAGAAAATCTCAAGATCCATAAAAGAACTCACACCGGTAAGTGTTTATCAATACTTAAATAATACTATACAAATATAACTAGACTCCTTTTTCTAAGTAGGAAATGATAATGATGTTGCAACATTTTTCATAGACGATTTAAAATATTCCACTCATTACGACCATTCCATAATAATGTATTTGTCATATTTTTATTACTTTATGATGATCTGCCCCCGGCGGAGAGTTTTCTGCGGTCTGACAGGAGGCCTCTGTTGCCGCATACACGAGCACGCCCCAACAATAATAACCCATATGACAATGACATCAGACAGCAAACAGTTATCAAAGAACATCCTTGTAACATGATCCTGAGAACAAACAATTTGCTAACGGACCATAATAAACGTCTGTCGACTTGTGAAGTCCGTTTCTCTGTATGTATGAACAAAAACTTAAAGTCAGAACCTCAATTTCTCAATTCATTTAGAAAAGTCCAAAGATTCATCTGAAATATGTATATTGTGTAAAAAAATAGACCATAAATTAAAACGCCGAGTTACGTGGACTCGGTTCCTTGGACAACTGTCTCTCTCGTACGCATTGTTATTGGTAACGTATTGGTACTTAACTTTAAATATCGATTTCTAAGGAAATAGTTCAGGAATTCGTATGGTCCGAAGTGTAGCCAGATGGTTTTATCTTTTTTTTTAACGGCCGTCTCTGTTTAGTGTTGCGTTCAGACTTTTGTCCTGTGCCCCCGTCAGCTATTATCTCATACGGGCTTTTGAATAGGACAGACCTTTTTGTGGGGAACTTTGAAGAATTGTTTTATGGGTGGCAATAAATTAACTTAAAAGGATCAGTGATATTAAACGTTTAGAAGCTTACTAGAAACTCTTAAATCATTATTAAATTCATATCCAAGAAGAGGTGCTAATTTAGAGGATATTAGTTGTTATTATTTTATTAATAAACAATAATACGTATTAGGTTTTATAGTATTATAGCACGGCAAACCATTTTTCAATTTATTTACAGGAGTTGTTGTATTAGTTTATTCCTCAGGAGTAATAACTTATTACTGACTGCCCTCAGAATATCAGATCGGATAAAAATAGTTATAGGCTGCAATGACCATTTAAAACCAGGTGGATTCCATGCCTGTTTGCGCGCTACAGATGCGCGATAACCGATTAACGGTTGTTTCGTCTTTCTGCAACAAAAAACTTTTGTTATTAATTGTTGGGATGAATCTGAAAATTTTAAATCTGAAACGAATCGTGGAAAAAAAGGTAAAATCAAAAAGAGAAATGTGAGTAACTGAAACGATTACAGAGATGCCCGTAGACGAATAGGTTAATAGCGATCGGGTCTACGGGCTCACAATCGTTAATCTATTTTAGGCGGAAGGACCTATAATACAAAACAGTCAGTAAATGATAATATACCTCACCATGTTACAAAACCTAATTGTATAAGCTGCAAACACCCCCATACACCAGGTGTAAGACTCGCCATAGTGTCTCGCCATGTGTTGCTTAGGTGTATCGTGTTGCAGAATCAACCAGTATAATATCAAGTAATCAACCGAGGTGATAGAGGGATCTGAACCCGACTGGGTCGCGACCACCATACACATTGTGATAAACCCTGTACTGTGCTACTTGTGACAGTGACAGTGGCTTGTGGCGGTTCGAGATTAGCCAGTGTATATACAATAGCCTAGGTCTGTTCCCTCGGTATTGAGTCCTTGAGTCTAGCAGCCGCTTGCATGATACAGTGACACTGCACTTGCATTCACTAGTAACCAACAGACACCATTACACTGCGCTTCACACTCGTGTAGACCACAGAGGTACATAGGTTCTTTAAAGGACCTTTGTTTTTTTTGTACTAAATAGATAAAATTGAACACTATATATACATGTTTGTTCCTTCCTCTCAGGAGGCAGAAACAAGTATATATGGATAAGTTAGTTTAGCTCGAATTCTACGGATAGGGAATTAGACAGATCGCGATGTTGTTATCCAAGCCGAGGTTCGGCCACTTTGACACCCTTGAGTATGTTGTCTCACTTTTTCGGCTGAGTGTCTTCAGTACTCGCCTCCAAGCCCGGTGAAATTGTAAAAGCCGTCCAAGGCTCGAGTTTTCTTGGGCCCTTATAGTCATTATATTAACAGTGTAGTCAGATCTAAAAATAAAGTATATACAACTGGCGAGAGGTTTGCATGCCAGTATGACAGCGTGCTGATGTCTTGATGATCGCCGTTGTTATTGTATTGTACTTGCAACACTGTAAAACAACTTTCCTCAATTTTTAACACCTGTATTTTTACTAATAACATAATTTTGTGCCTTATAAATCAAACTAAAGAAACACACCGAAATATCAATTGTTTTGAAATTATTTCCTTTTTGAATAGTATATGAGAAGTTTATAGGAATAGCTTTGAAATAGCATATTAAATAGCTTAGCTTAGGAATAGGTGTGTTCCAGTAGCTCCACTCATCACTCACTCACTCCATCTTGAGCCACATCGTCACATAAGATCAGGTGAGATAGTGGCCACAACACTAAGCCTATAACAATAAAAAAAAGCTTCGTTATAAACTTTTATGTATATAAAGATAAAATTATTTCAAAAGAAGGTGATCGACAAAGCTATTGTTTATTATTTTTATTATACTTGTAAAATGATACTTCACGGATCGGTAGCAAATTTATTTATCATAATCCACCGTCTAAAATATATAAATAATTGATGTTTATTATCTAACCCAGTGAGTGAAAGACGATACTTATATTTGTCTGTTGAACCGATCAGTGTGAGTTCTGGTTGGATTATTATTCAAATTTTAACTCTATATTACCATTGTTACGATTTCGTTCTTTTTATTTATTTTAATTGTTTTGATTTGGATATCTACTTAACACTAGCTGTGCTTCACGGTTTCACCCGAGTAAAATTTATTCGACAACTCTGCACCGAGCCTCCATAAATGCACCCGTGTAGCCAATCATTAATGGTATTTCTGCTTAGTTCCTTAGGGTCATAGTGAAAATTATTAGCATGATCTACCTCAGTAAATATTCAATAAAATGCAAAAAGAATTATAGCGCGTTCAATCGTATAAAAAAATATTCATTTCAATAATAAAATCAGTTTTTTTATGACGGATGATTGATTAACGACTACGCTGCTGGAGTGGTACAAGTAAAACTTATTGTAACTACCCTGGCAACATTAATAACACCGTCGCACGTGTTGCTATCTAGTTGTCAAGGACACACAGTTAAATGCAGGACCGAAATTTAATGTTCTTATGGCTCCATTTGCCTTTGTCTCAAATATGTGGATACAGATATAAATTATTTTTGATTTTCCGTGTACTATCCTTTCATTTTGTCGGTTGTAAGCTCTAGGTTATCTAGCTTTTCGGATGATGATACATAAAATATAATATAGAAAATTACAAAACTATAAATTAAAACTTCATTGTCGAATGAATAACACTGTTTTATACTAAATAATATAATATTTACACACAGAAACATATTCTAGTGGGTAATAAAACAATTCATAAATAAATCCAAGAGAGGAGTATCCACAGAATAATATATGGCTGTAACAAAGTTAATTTCCTTATGATATAAATCATAAATTTTTTTTTAGTTTAGATTTTAGATGGATTTGGCTAAACCCATATATTGTTTATTAAGTTTTATTTAAAATACTAAAATTCTAATGAGGTGAAAATAGAAGTAAAGTAGACGACTTCTATCACTATCTGGAAAAAAAAATCACTATAATAGAATACATTTTACATACATTCTCCTCGATGTAACATCTTCCCCACAATTTTGAAGAATGAGCCTTGAATGAGCTATAATAATTTTCAATAACACCTTTAGGTATCGTAATTTTTTTCCGAAAATTTAAAATTTCATTATTTCTTACCGATTTTGATGAAATTTTGTAGACGGGGATTATAAGTAATTACAAAATTGAGGAGCTATTTCAGTTATCAATATTACTTTTAGAAATCGTAAAAAAAAAAGAAATTAATTTCAAATATTACACTTTAAATTCTCAACCGTTTCTGATCAAATTTTCTCAAAAAACATACATCATTCCATAATTGAGAGGCTATAAGAATTGATAATAATACATCAGAAATCGTAGGACATAGAATAATAATTTTCAACCGGTTTAGATGAAAATTTACACGGGATAAACATGTCATTCGTCAATTGATACGGCATATTAATTGTTAACAATATGAGTGAAAATAAAAGTACGGGATGTAAATAACTAATGCGTAATAACAAACGCGTGGGGAGCCGCGGGCACACCGCTAGTAATACATAAATTACCTACAATAGAAACACGACGATAAGGCACCATAATTATATAATAGGTCTTTACCTATGAAATTGCCGTTCTGCAGTACTGAGGCCATTTCAAATCAAAATAATTTTTGTTTGGCTAAGAATTCTAATTTCAAATTAATTTTATTTTAATAACATGGAATTCTTTTTCCAAAAGTAGTCATTTGTTTATTGATTAGTGTTACATTTTCATTGCATTTCAATCTTTTTTGTCATCATGGATACGTTAAAAATTCGAGTAATTATTGAATATGAGTACTGTCGTGGCAGCAACGTGGCACAAGCGGCACGCAACATCAACGACGTTTACGGAGCTAACACTACAAACCAACGCACCACCTGTTATTGGTTTGCTCGCTTCCGTTCTGGGAATTTCGACCTGAAAAATGAACCTCGCGGTCGTCCGAAGACTTTGGTCGACAATGACGAATTAAAGGCGATTGTGGAAGCTGATGATGTACAATCTACGGCTGAATTAGCAGCAGCTTTCGACCTTAGCGTCAAAACAATATTAGTTCATTTGCGTCAAATTGGCAAGGTAAAAAAGCTTGACAAATGGGTGCCCCACGAACTCAATAATCGCCAGCGCGAAGTACGCGTCGAGACGTGCCTTGCACTGCTCAACAGACACACAAATGAAGGAATTTTGAACCGCATTGTTACCTGCGATGAAAAATGGATTCTGTTTGATAACTGCAAGTGCTCAGCAAGTTGGCTAGATCCTAGTTCAGCACCTAAACAATGCCCTAAACGAAAATTTACCCCTAGAAAAGTGATGGTCACTGGTGGTCTAGCGCCGGTGTGATTCATCACAGCTTCTTACCAAACGGGGTGAGCATTACTGCAGATGTTACTGTGAAGAACTGAACACAATGATGGAGAAGCTGGCACATCTCCAACCAGCATTGGTCAATCGCTCGTCTTCGCTGCTCCTGCACGACAACGCGCGACCTCATACTGCACAGCAGACGGTCTCCAAGTTGCAAGAACTGGGGTTGGAAGTTCTCCGTCATCCGCCCTACTCACCAGACCTTGCGCCTACAGACTACTACTTTTTCCAGAATTTGGATAACTCCTTGGCGGGAAAAAAATTCAATACCCGAGAGGCAGTACAAAATGCCTTTGAAGAATTTGTTGCCTCCCGTCAAGCTGATTTCTTTAAGAAGGGCATTAATAAACTGCCACTGCGCTGGCAAAGATGCATTGATTGCATGGGTGATTAATACAAATAAAAAATACATGAAAAAAATTCGTTTAAATTTTTTCATACAAAACGGCAATTTCATAGGTAAAGACCTAATATTTCTTCATTCATGATGACCTTAGAAATTCTACACCGCTCACAGGGTTGACGTATCACTAACTTTTTTCTATAACTACTACTTAGTTACACAATAATAACAAAATTATTTTAGAAATATTCATGAATGCTTTACGCATTTCTTAAAAAATGTCCACAAATTAATTGTTTACTTAAATTAATTATTTATTTGGCTATAGTACTAAATAGTAAATAAGAACTACAAATTTTCTTTAAAAAAATTTACGCAATGAAGAAAAATACACTGCATTTTGCTAATCACAAAATTTTAACGCAAATTATCTTATTATATTAATTGAGCAATTCTTGTATCTATATAAGTATATGTAATTGGTTTCTCGGAAACGGCTCCAACGATATCGATGAAACTTTGTATTTAGATAATGTTTTACATTCCAAATATACCTAGATAGGTATTTTTTGAAGTGAAAACTTCTTTAGCATCATTATGATTTGAAAGTGGATGAAACGAAAAAGCGAAAGCAACAGTAAAAAGAGACAGACACATAAATTCATAAGATTTAACGTGGGAGAAAATGAGATAGGAAAGTTTTAGGCAATGGTAAAATGGTACAAAAGAGGTTAGTTGCCAAGCAATAATGAATTTTATGGCCTCACTAAAAAGACACGAAACAAAATCTTTTTAGATGACACATGACGTTCTGTTACTGATTAATATTGTGTTAGGTTTCCATGGACATTTCAAAAGTGCATTAATTGAAAATTATATTGTGAATAATGATTGTGAGTGAGAAATTAGTGTGTATTTAATAAATTTCTGAATTAAAAAAAACTAGATATCAAGGTTTCACTTCTACCATGTGTGAATTTGTTTTTTTTTTACCGAGCAAATCTCGGTCGCCCAGATATTAAATACCTAATATAAAATAGCTTCTAAGAACTCTCAAATGAGTTCGAACCCATGGACTCTGTTGAATAACCTATCTACTCGTTGTTTGAGTTAATAAATCTATCCTTTTGTACGTACTTTCGTTTCAGTAACCTATTTATGGATACTATTTCGTATCTACATATATCCATACCCTATAGCTTAGATAGATAAGAGTGAAACCGATATCATTTTAAAGTTAAATACATATAGTTATTACTTATTAAAAATATCTAATTGGGGATAGTGATCTCAGATATGTTATTGAAAAGGGTCGTAAATGTAGTTAATCTTTAACTTTAAAGTTCAATAAGTAAAATCTGAACACTACCTATGCCATTTCTGCCAAAAAAAATTCGTCATATGTTCATACAATACTCTAATGACGATATGATTTCGACGAGAAGACTTCCCCCAATATCAAACGCAGTTCTTGCTTAATATACCGTATAAAATGAGTCTTTCAAAATATTTTGCAAACAATACGGAACCCTTCACAGCCGTGGCTGGTGCTGCGGTAGCTCTCATTGTCTGCGCTCGTCGCGTCGCGTCGAGTGCAGGCAGCCCTTACAATTTTATTACCAATCATTAAATATATGCAAGTTTTACATCGGTTACGGATTTTGTTTTGATAATAAAATGTTACTTATTGCTACACCAATAACTTTTGAATAATAAACGATGAACAGAACATATGCTTAGGCAAGTTGTTTATTGCCTATATGTTTTGTTCCAATTAAACAATTTGAGCATTAAGAAGATATTTCAATAACGAGTTTTATGCCACAAGGTATTTTCTTCCAACTAATCAGTGGTAAGATGGAAAAAAAGAAAACGTAACAAGTAGTGCTAATAAGAGAATTTATAAACTGCATATAGTACATATTACATAATGTAACAATATTGATTTTTTTAATTATTAATACATAATCAAATAATATATTAGGTATAATCTAAAAAAAAAATAGGATCTACATAATTCAATGCGCGCAACACTTACGATTTTTAATCTTTAATTGTCACAATAACCGACAAATTTCTGTAGGTAAACTACAATCCAAGAATACCAGGGACATGAAAAAAAAACATATATATATATATAGACGATTCTCACTGTCATTCTGGAATAAATTGCCATGGTAAATGCCTACATGTACTATATTGGTACTGGCTGATTGCAGAACACGACACGTTACTTTTGTAAGATACTATGTTATGATTGTCATTTTGTTTATGGTGATCAAGGCCAAAAATATCCAAGATGTTTTTGATACTCATTGCACCTTCAGTCCTGGACCTAATATTGGATTCTCCACGTTTTAAATCAGAAAGGCCTTATTCCCAATAGTCACAAGCTTTATAGATAGGTACCTACGTAAACTCCAAAGAAAATACAATCGAAAACATTTTAAATTATTATTCAACCATTAAAATATTTATATTACCTATGTAAATATTAAAATATATTACATTGAGTATTGTTTTTGCAATTTTATAAACTATAATTCAAGTTAGTTTAAAATATGTTTTACAGAAAAAAGTTTATGGGTATAATTTTTAAGGCAGATATATAATTGGGTAGCCCATAATGAACTTTTTGCAATAATATCATCCAATTATTAATAAATTTTGTAGTAACTAATTTAAATAAAATAAAAACCAGCTCACGTACAATGTTATTCGGCCATTTTATCTATGCATATAATAATGTTATAACCCTATAATAGTCGGGTGCATTATAAAAGGTGTTTATATGTGAGCGTCCGTCCATCCGACCATCTGTCCCGGATTGATAAATTGTATAAAAAATATTTTCAATGTAATAAAAATTGTGCATGTGTGCGTGTGTTAACTAGGGGTTTTTGTCAACCTCTCGAAAACATTGTATGCTGTCATGGCTTCTTTTAATATTGAAAATAGGTTTACCAATAACTTTTTACTTTGATTAAAAACTTACGCACTTCATTATTAATATGGCATGAGGTCAATACGTTAGTTAGCGATTGGTAATAATTGGTAGTATATTTAATATAAAGTACCTATATACTTTAATTCTTTAATAAGTACCAGAATATTTGTTGTAATAGTATACCTACTTACTTCATGTGCTAAATATAAATAATATGTAAGATGATAAATGAAGTATAAGTAGGTAGGTACATTACAAAAAATTACATATAATATTTTTATATTTGTACTTATCCATTGAAAAAGTAGATTTTACAATAACATTAAATTTTTGCCTAATAATTACAAAAACACATCCAATGGTTTACTTTATTTAGTACATAAATTTAATTTATATATTTATCGGATAAATCCACTCATCAACAATATCTTTTATTATTTTGGCTTCATTAGCCTAGTGGTCGTAAGCACGATTGCTATGATCGAGGCCTGGGTTCGATTCCCAGGTCGAGCAAAGTGTTATTGGGTTTTTCTATAAAATTCTCAGCAGCTGCTTGGAGTTTGGTTTAGTGCCCGAGTAATGGCAATACGCTCGCCCCTATTACATGGGACCTAAAAAAAGGACACGGCGAAAAGTGGGTGTTCATTAGTACATCTCTGCCTAACCTTTCGGGGATACAGCCGTAATAGTATGTTGTTACATAAGACAGAATTACTACGCGTTGTCTGTTGTCATGCTTTGTAAAGTAAATACATATAGCAAAATCATTCGACTCAACAATCAACTTATATATGGTAGTCACTATATTATTTAATGTCACATTAATAATATAAAGGTACTTATCAGTAGTTGCCAGGTCAACTACACCCGTATAACTTCATTAAGGGATATGAAGTATTATACGTGTTAAACAAACGATGATTTGGAGGGCGTGGTCGGTCTATCAGCCGTCGCGTCGGAAGCATTGCAACCCTCTGCATACACACAAACTTACGCACACACACTATTACCCTGAACATGATCACTTGGTAGGTACCCCAACGTCGTTTGATATTGTCGCTACACAGACAATGAGAGCGCTAAGCGCTTTATTTATTTTTTATATTCTTTGTCATTTTCCTCCCTTCGGGTTGACACGGGCGGCATCGCGGCACCACTCTATGGATGATACGGAACGCACATATGCCACTTTATGCACAAAGATTTGTTGACAGTTTATTTTTGATCTTAATTTAAATTACATAAATAAACAATAATTAGCAGAGTTGTGATAATATTGTACGTAATAGTTAGACCACTGTAATGACAGTAGCGAAGGAAGGATATCGTAAATATTTATAATACTAGTACCAATAGATTTTAGAAATAAAGGAAACTACATTATCCCTGAGTGCTTTAGGCTATGTTTATTCTTATTAACTTTTGTATTGCAATTTACGCTAACAAAGTCGCGGGCGGTTACCAATTTTTCATAATCATTTTTGAGTAACATAAATCTTATTAGTATTTTAAAAATTAGTCAAAGTTAAATTTGATATTAGATATACATAATAATAATATATAATTAGTTAACTAATAAACAATTTTCATAGAATATTGTTTTTCTACCTCCCTGACTATATAAAGTACTAGATTACAAAGATGCTTAAAAACTATACATAACAACCTTAAGCTCGTCGATTGAGAATTTTTATAGCACTGCAAGACTAAACGCACGTGCTAAAATGTGTGAGAGTTCTTTTGTTTTGAGTTAAAAATTTTACCAAGCGGCAAACAGACAAGGCAATGGAGCGCGCACAAAAACTGATCTACCACGATTTAGGAATTGCGAAATGCTGTTAATGTAGGTAGGTTTAAATATCGCTGAAATGCCTATCCTCGTACTTTAAAGTGTTTCATTGTTTAAGTCAACGTTTGTTATATTTGAGGTCACGATAAGTAGAGTGGCTAATCTGTTTTTTTCGATAAATTCACCTATTAACATATTCATAATCTAGAAATATGCTTTTATAAAAGCACAATGTCAAAATAAATATAATTTCATGCCTTCTATCACGTAAATAATTTAAGGCCCATTTTAAGTTTATGAATATGTTAATAAGTGAATTTATAGATAAAAGCAGATGGGCCACTCTGGTTCTCATCACTTCATTTGTCAAGGGCAAATGTGGATGCAAAAATATTGTGTAATCAAATGGTACAATGCGATTACTGAAATTATATCATAAAATGTGATGTATGAAGTTTTGAAGCGGTGATAGCTCAATAGGCTAAGATTAAACCTGAAGTCATGAGCAACGAAGCATACAATAAAAAGAAAACATACCAGTAGGTTTACGATTTGAATGTAATCTATTATAATAAATCTGTAGTTCTGTCTGTACATGCAATATTTTGTCCAAATTTCCTGATAAACATCCTGTATACAGGACACTGATCACGAATATGCCCTTTTTTCTGTTTGTAAGTCCAGGATAATCTCAAAAACGGCTTGAGTGGATCTTATGGATACTTGTACACGGGGAGTTTTTGTCCTTCTTAATTAATTGATAGGATAAGATTAAAAAAAGATTTTTCAATAATGCTTTTAGAAGTCGTAAAATAAAGAATTATTAAAAAATTCCAATTAGTTTTAATTCTCAAATGATTTTTATGGGATTTTGTCATTGATGTCATTCCTCATTTGATAAGCTATGTAAATTGTCAATAATATCATTAAATATAAAATTATGGAATGAAACTAATTACTACCTACGTAACAAACGCGAGTGGAACCGCGGGCGCGGGCGCACTGTTATAGTATATATCTACAATCCACATAAATATTTGACATTTACTGTCAATAGTTTTAAAACGTCTTTAAACCCCTCTTAGAATCCTATTAAACTTATTTATGAAGAAAAGTTTTTAAATAATAAATTATATGACCACATTCATACAAAAAAACTAAGCCTATAATATTATATCTGTTAAGGTAAAAGCGGGTCGTTTTTATTACAGTGTATAATTACTCACATTTAACTGAATGCCACCCGCGTCGAACCACATTCACTATATGCCTAATAAATAATTAATCAGGCCGAGTTTAGCTAATGATCCTGCAAACTTCAGATTATGTTTAAGTTTTTCTCTGAACGAGACAATCATTCATAGTAAATTATTTATGAAGAAAATCATAAATCCAATCGATAGATGTTTTGTTAAAGATAAAGATCGACTCCGAACAATCAATCAAATAGATCATGCATCGCTCTCACCTGGGTTTGTTAGAGCGATTTATTAAATATACAAATACGTTTACAATAACTTAAAAATTTTCTTCTCTCTGTATAAACGAAATAAACATTAAGCAAAGTATCGCAATTTCCGAGCTTTTAATTTTTTTATGTAAAGTATCTTCAGTTATTAGTAGAACCTATATTTTCTTTTATATATTTTCCTTTGCGATATGACACGAAAACACTGAAAGTAATTAAAAGCAGCTAGAATCTACTAAAATCCTCTCACGATTCACATCTATCTCGAGAATGATCTTTCTTGAGACGTCACGAACCTTACGTTAAATTCTGTCACAGGGTTTCGAGGCTCCGGCAGTCAGGTGCAAATACCTGATTACATTTTTATAAATAATTATTTATTATTTGTCTCTTTAATATTACATAATGTAATTATATTATATTTTGTTTGTATTATATTTATAAATAATAATAATTTAGTCTATATTTCATTAATTTCTTTAGTTATTGAATCCATATATGATTTGCATTAAATTTTATGCCTTATTTAATAGTTTATAATTATTAGATTTTTCTCAATGCACAAATACTACCCATGATTTACTCTCTGAAATATATCCATGCAAAGGTTGCCTGGACGAGATTTCTTTCAGCAATAATGCCGCCCTTTGAATTAATAAAATAATATTAATGTTTGTTTGGGTCTGTAATTAATGGTGCACAATAAAGTTGAAATAAATAAATAAATATCTTGGTATACTACCATCTCCTATTTAATGTTACATGTACACGGATAAATAATAACTGAAAATTATTATGAAAATTCTAATTATGCGTATATAACATAACATAGTTCTGATATAGTTTAGGTAAACCCGTTTTCAATAATCAATAACAGTTTTTTTTTTTGCAATGAAGTTACATATACACATATATAAGTTTTTCCAAACTATGATTGTCGTGGAATTGGTTGAGCTGTTTTATGACGAGATTTCTATGCACTGTTGTATTATAGTTTATAAAATAAATAGGAGTGGTCGATGGTTCAAGTCCCGCTGATTTGGGGTTTTTATATAAAATTAAATATAAAGGTTTTGTTTATATAGTTATGAATTAAAAAAAAAAAAAAATATTATTATAAAATATAAACAAATCATACACTTAACCAGAACATTCAATAATTTTGAGTCCGTTGAAATCTTTGTCAAAACATAATGGGTCAGTGAGTGGAACTTTGTAACTATAAGAGAAAGAGAAACGTTCTAAAGAACCATGCCATCGATTTTAAAGATAACAAAAACTGCATCCATAGATTTTCATAAAAACGTATGCATGAGCCGGGAATCGAACCTAATCATTTTAAGAAAAAAAGTAAGTATGGTATTTTATTACGTTAACTGATAATGTAGGTTATAAAGAATAAATGTTGCAAGGAAAATCTGTCTAAAATCAAAAGAAAATGCTTAATTTAATTATTTTGTTTTGAAATGTTCACAATAACAGCCATTTCCTTGGATACAACAATAATCAACCCTTAGATGACTATTCTGAAATTTTCACTATTACAAATAATACTTCTTTTTATTTATTGTATTAAATAGTATCGTATTCCTAAGAGGTCCTTGTAGTATAGGGTAACATAAATTGCGTGAAGTTGCAACGTAACAATGGTATGAAAACCACAGGATACGGCACAGTCGTCGCTACCTACGTCCAACGTCTAGCCATATTTTACAACCATCGTTTCTCTTGACACTATTTATGCTTGTGTTTTATAATGACAGTAGTTTTCTTCTGCGACTCCTGCAGCAAGGTGAATACAGTATTTTGTGTGCATATTATCGACAACTTGTCTTGTACTAGCAATTGTCGTAATACATTGCCTCTGCATCTTTCTCTTTCTTTGCAAAAATATACGGATACATCATTTTAATTTTTAAGAAGTTATTGCTATGCCCATATCAATAGTGACGTCGTTCTTTACTGTAAAATATAGGACCCACAAATAATAGTGTAGAAAAAATATTGGAATTTTATTTTATGCATGTGAATGATTATTTTAAAAACCGCTAATGAAAATAGTATGTATTTATGTATGCTAGTTATCTTATGTTGGTTTTTATGTATTTTTAATAATTCCTTTTTGTTATGCCGACGTTTTTCAAAATATATAGCACTCGAAAGTAAATAGAAAATGTAGTAGAAAAAATAACCTACTTTGGATCGCAATTCATATTCATTTGAGAGACCGGAGCTCTAAGAATGTTTCTACCAAATAGTAAATTTGCAAATAATGAAGTAAAATTACAACATATTAAATACATATCATATTATGTTAAGGACTTGTTGCTTGTTGGCTTTCTTAAGGACAACTTTTAAAAGATCGGTCATGTTATTCTGAAAGGTATAATGCTGATTGGATATGTAGTGAAGATTTTATCATGGATTACAAATATGATTTTAGTTAAAATGCTGAACATATTTTTAGTAATTCAAATAAGTTATTTATGTGATCTCATTATACATATCATTTTGCATAAAGAACACTTTACATGAGCATATTCAATTAACTGTTTTAAAGTAAATTAGTTCTGCATATTTCATGTCCATTATCTTTATACCATTAAATATAATAAGTCAATGCTGTATACTAGAGATACTCGAGTACAAGTTTTACCGAGTAACCGGGTACCGAGTTTTATTCGGTATTATGTCTCGGTTTAGTTTACAAATTTAATACTTGTAGTAAACTGCTCGCGATGTGAGACTGGCTAGCGAGCGGTACCACACCTCTCTACTTTTTGAAGTCATTCGAAAAAGTGACAGTGTTGAGTAAAAACAGTAGTGAATGTGATGAAAATGTACCTGCTTTTATTATGTCAATAATTAAAAAAAACGCTTTATATATTATGGAAGAATGTCATGACAGTTTTTTTGGAATTATTGCTAGAAACTAGCATCTACAGCGCCACAACAGCATGAAGATCGAAAAAGTACTATTGCTATAGAATTGAAATTTAAAACCACGAGATAAAAGTCCGTTCAATTCACACACTTGGCATATTTCGCAAAAGTGTTTTTATGTGTACCTGCAAGCACTGTATACAATGAGCTCTTATTTTTAAAAGCGGGTAACCTATAGAAAAAGAAATGACTGCGACCAGATAGGAAAGAGTGTTTTGGTTTTCCAGAATCATAACAAGCCATTGCTAAAATACCAATATTAATATAAAATAATTGTTTTTTATTTACATGATTTATGTGATAGTCAGACCTGATTTATCTACACTAATAATGTAAAAAGGTAAGTTTATTTAGTTTTGAGTTTTTTTCGAGTACCTCGGCAGTCTAACCGAGTTATTCAGCCGATAATGAGTACTAAAAAATGGCCGAGTACTCGACGCATCTCTACTGTATACACTGAAATTATTCTAAGGATGCACGGCGCATACACAGTGCTGCTACCGCTGTCTATTTATATGCCTATCCACCAAATACCGGAATACTATATATTGCCAAGAACAAATATTACATTAACATCTATAAATAAACTGATGAGATTTGCCGTTGTGCGCGCATCACGCAAAATCTATTAAACAATATTGATCAATTTTTTTTGTTTCTATACTACCTATCGGTTCGTATAATAATCCGGTGATTTTTTTATCATAAAATTAATTATTAAATTAGTAGATAAGTATAGATTATAAATTTATATAAATTATGGATTTCAAAACGTATTGTTTAAGCTGACAACCTATATATAATAATAATATGTATAATATAATCAAAGCTGACAACATTATCTCTAACACTTAATTTTATTACCTACATAAAAATTCAGCAAGTGGAAGACCTAAGAAGAAGAAGAAAAAGTGGCTAAGGAGCCTTAATCACTATAAACTCAACTTTTGATTATCAAATAATCGTTTCGACTTATCTCATACATTTAATGGGGTAAAAAATTAAGAATTATAAACAGTACCTACAGCATGTAAACGATTTTACATGTGTATGTCTATTTATATTAACTGTAATGCACATATTAATGTGAAATATTTTACATAAAAAAATAAAACTATTACGCATATTGTAAATATTATTTAGCTTTTTATCTTAATTTTTTTTTAATACTTATTATATGGCAAATAAATATATTAGTAGATATTACATTATATTGTAAAATAAGGCTTATTTCTATCGAAATAAGGTGACCTTTTTAGTAACACTTGTGTGCATTTGCCAGCAACATAGTCGACTAGAAAGAAATAAAGGATGTTAGATTTAAAATTTCATAATACACAGTATCTACAGTGAAGGTGGCAATATTGGGCCGCTCTAAAGCTAGTTTTTCTGTAGTTGAGTTCGCTTCATTAAATTAAATGAGCTATCGGCCATTCTCAATTCGTCAAGAAAAACCGTTCTGCACTTTGTGGTACCTAAGTGTGCGAAATTCCTTCGTCTTGTAGGGCGACGGCGGAGGGTCTCACTGCATCATTCATGCGTTTTTTAGCCGACACCTTGTAGGTATCAATATGTATGGGTGTGTGTGATATTGCCGACAACAACAACACAACAATGTATAGCGTGTTCCAGGTTAAACGTTACAGGCTTACAGCTGTTAAATAAACACCGTATATCTAATAATTTTTTGCTTCGTTTATTTTCATAGATACATTACAAATTATAATTAATAAATAAATATAGGTATTCCATATGTATTACGTTGTCTTCCATTCAGTTGTATTAATTTGTATGTATTATCTATCTCATGTATATATTTATATTATTTACTTAAATTAGTAACTTATTATTGACCGCGGATCGATCTGCGTGACTTATTTTAATATTTATAATGTAATAGTAGTTTAGCTTGAAACTGTACTGCTTATAATTTTGCAGCAATGGAGGTACCTTTATTACGACGGTGAAAGTCAATAAATATCAATTAATTGACCATTTCTTGACAGTCGCTCGTCGTTTTTTTTAAATTACACTTAGCATCACGTGAAATGCAATCATTTTATCGAACTTTCATAATAAATTAAAATACCTCCAATATTGGTACACAATATATTTATCATTTTAAAATGTTATATGTATTGTCAAATTTTAAACATACCATCACGCCTGTATCCCCGAATGGTTAGGCAGAGGTGTACTAAAGTACACTCTCAGTTCTCGATGTATGTTTTTAGGTGTTGTTAAATTTAAATGCCCTATACGGTGGTTGGTTAATTTCAGATGCATCCGTAGTTAGTTATTTTATTCAAATTCAATTTTATTGTCAAAAAACTAGATACGTTCTACATGCTGCACAATAATACTCATTTATCATTCTAAGCTTAGCATGCTACAATCATCGTATGAGATTAACCTCAATGAGAACTGACTAAAACATAACAAACAATTTAAATAGGATAGCTGAGTGACTGCTTGACATATCAACGCACAGTCTGTTCAAACTACTAAGGCTAGGACCGTGACAATTTGCATGCGGGTTAATTTTACACTGTAACTGAGCGCTTAGGAATGATTTATGGAAATTCAACCCCTAAGGAGGTGTAAAAAGGGATGAAAGTTTGTATAAAAATTCGTAATTTTTGAAGATAGATCTATGAAAATTGGAACATATTTAGCAATTTGGTTTTAAAGTAAAAAAGTTGGGACATAACTCAACTATGACGCGAGCGAAGCAGCAGACATAGCGCTAGTTAAATATAAAGTTTCGCGCAACATAATTTTATTAAAAAGTCTATTATAATATGTTTATATTGATATTAACAATACATCTATATAATGTATATAAATATATTTAAGATTTGGAGCGAAGGTTACACCATTGTATTGAAACAAGTGTATTTGGAATGATTCTATGCATTTGACAACATCCAAAAAATGTTAGAAATCTTAACACGAGTCGGAGAACAATCGATTGTTAACATCAAAAGAAACGGGTGTTGGTAAAGGAACAGTTTTTGTTATTGTACACTGAATTTTGCGAGAAATCCGTAAAATTCTGTCAAATGTTGTTTAAAAATAAAACATAGGTAAAGTAAAACGTAATATCGGCCTACATCAATATTATGAAAGACTTTAATAATATTTAAGGACTAGGAGTTACATATTAAAAAACAAAGAAATAAATATAGTTTTAGAGATCGCAAAAGTACTTGTAATTCTTAAATATCTACTTTTATTTAGTTTCGATTCCTTAAACCAGAATTATAATGTTTTAACGTAAATCAGGATCACCTACAATTCCACAAAGAATGTCGGGCACGCTTACAATGTGGGCGAGACCCCGATACACGAATTAAAAATGTTAAAAACAAAAACAAAACGCGCCATTAATATTCGTTAGAAATATTGGTTTGTCCCAAAAATGTGCCCGGGGGCAGTAACTCTATCCGGCGTGGGTGTTGAGTGGACATGACTTATAAAATGTTACAATTTATTGTTCGTGGTACGGTCACGCCAAAAAAATTCTTATTTCATCATATTTTTTTAATAATTCGTTTTATTTGATTTACTTGTACTATTAATATTGTTATTCATCAAAGCAACCGTAATTACCTATATTAAATAGTACAACGTAGTAAACTGTAAAAAGTGCTCTCCCAAAAACCGCCCATTCAATTCCTTAATTAACTAGCAATCCACCCCGGCTCTGCATGGGTAGTAAAGTAATCTATACATATTAAAAATACAGTCCCCCGTGGCGTCTGTTTGTATGTCAGTCTAACGCGATAAACTCAAAAACTACCCAACGGATTTTCATACAGTTTTCATCAATAGACGGATTGATTCATAAGAAAGGTATAATTCATTGGAGTTTTGTATAAATTGGCTGAAATATGACGATGATTGTTGAAGACGTCGGAAAAATTCTTGCCGTCTGAGAGCTTTAAGGGCGTACGCCGCGTAATCCAACAGTTTATCGCATTCAGACATATAGACAGATGCGGCGTGGAACTTTTTTTTATAATATTGTAATTAGTAAGTTAAAACAACAACTTATAACTCTACAAACGAATCCAAGTGTGCGTCATGAGAACTACTTAAAGATGTTATATCCACTTGAAAAAGTTGTATACTATGAGGAATTATACAGTAAATAGTAAAAACATTAAAACTATAGCAATTATAATGGAAAACATGATCAGAACTGCTATGTCGGCACTAAAAGTAATTTTCGGTATTTGGCTTTGATCACCTTTTGGAGACAAAGTTAAGTAGGTAGTCCTGTTTAATTAAACTTGCCATTTTATTTTTCTTTGTAGGTACTCCTTGTATGTCGTCAGTAAAAAAATAAAGAGTTCACTTTTATAAATGAGTCCCTGTAGTTTAATGCATATCATTACAATAAATGAACTTGCTATAGACCTGTTTTGTATACTAATAGCTGTGCCTCGCGGTTTCTCCCACGTTATTTTCTGCTCCGCTTCTTAGGCTCGTGGAAATATACTCGTACAGCTTAGAGCCTTTCTCAATAAACGTGTTATCTAACGCAGAAATATTTTTTTTATCGTTCTAGTAGTTGCTGAGGTTAGGACATTATATAAAAAACTCTAATAAAACTTTTTGAAATAGTAAATAAATATGTCAAAAAATGAAATTATTATTGATGTTTTATTGATTTTTATAAAATTTGTATATTATGCGAAGTAGGCAATAATTATGTATCAATAATACTTTTAGAAGTCATCATAAAATATAATACAATAATAATAATAAAGTGGATAACTTTTTTTGTTTGTTTGTTTAAGCACGCTAACCTTTACACTACCAGTCGGATTCAAAAAATTCTTTATGGATATGTTAGCCAGATTCACGAGGAATAGTATGTAACTCTCAGGTAGGCTTAAATATTAATATTTGTTAGCTAAATCGGAAGTGGAAGTATTACGCGAACTGCGTATTTTTTGGCTATCCACGTGCGCTGGCGTAATGGTTAATGATACGTACATACAAAAAAAAAAGCATAACATATGCCTTTCTTACACATAAGCCACAATAAGGTATTTTGTGACAAAAATTTGTTGAATATTAAAAAGTGATTTAAGAGCATTATTTTAAGGGATTGCATATTAATATTTACGAACAAAAGTTACTTTATCATAAAGACAATTTTATGCAGTTAAACTTTGCCCTTAAAGAAAGTTATATGGCCACATAGTTTAGGAGACCATGGAAAATTAAAATAATTTATACTTGCGGGAAGTGAGAACAATTATGATAGGTAACACGGGAGTGTTGGCGACGCGGCGACGTGGTGCTGTATTTGTCGGCCTAAATTAATACGGTCGAAACCGTGAGTCACAGCTACTATAACAATAAAATTACGAGACGAACATAATTACTACGTAACAAAGGCGTGTTTTATTAGCATACTATACATTTATACCATACTATTTGCAAACCAATACTAACGAATTAACATAACTGTAAACAAAGTTTTATGAACAAAATGACAAATAATATCGTATCCATACTTTCTTATGTAAATCTGATGGATATTCTTCCGTATGTAGGCGAGTCCAATACCGGGAAGGGCAACACGAATTGACAATAAAATGTATTCTCTTAACAAGAATTATGATGACGTAAAACTTTATCCTATTTTCTGACTTGTGACAGACTCGTGTATGTGCGTTTCCAGTTTTAACCAGCTGGTCATTAAGTTATAAAATTTTAATTGAATCATAAAATGTGTTCAATTGATAAAAAGCTATAGTAAGAAATATATCAATAACGTCTTCTTTTTAGTTTTTATAATGTTCTTATACACCTAAATTATGTGCACATTGTTTCCCAATCTTACCAATGACAAACCATTGGTTTTTTGTCTGATATATACCATATGAAACCATTCTAATAACAGCTTTAA
The DNA here is from genome assembly GCA_033032175.1 of Saturnia japonica. Lineage (NCBI taxonomy): Eukaryota > Metazoa > Arthropoda > Insecta > Lepidoptera > Saturniidae > Saturnia > Saturnia japonica. The sequence continues at coordinate 11,008,295 of CM065307.1, forward strand.
GTACTACTTTACATGACATCGATTTCTACGCCTACTAGTTTGTTGATTTATTATGTCATGTGCGGTAATGGTGAAATGTCATCGGTTTATTGATATTAATATACCTTAGATTAAAATAATAATATAGCAAAGTACAAAATAGTAAAGTTTTTAAACTCTTGAACTACGCAGTACGGCATAGTTACTGTTTTATTTTATGATTGAAATGTGACGTGCGCTGTCGACCGCGGTTCGCGGGAGTTTATATATTGTAAGCCATATTACATATTATAAATTACTTGGATTATACAGTTTTGCTACAAGCGAATTATTTAGTTGTGTTAAGTATCCCACGTGTGCTGAAAATAAAACTCGGATGAAAGTTTGTATGGAGAAGCCATCATGTCTTAAATTAGGGGCAAGTAAATTCATATTTATGCTTTTGGTAACAAATAAAAGGGGTTTCACGTTTTTCAAATAACCTTACCGCAAGCCGATACAAATGCGGAGTGAGGAAGCGGTGCGAGGATGCGGGGTTTTGTCGACCAATAGTATTGTATAAAAATCTCAGCTCCACATCAGTGGACTTGGGTTTGCGAGGTTTATTCAAATTTCATACATATTATATGCGGAGCAGGCTAGCGAAGCTAAGAAGTGGAGCGAAGAAACTGAGTCCGTACAACTAGCCTGCCGCCGCACAGTGGTTTAAAATTTGGCAAATAGGGACATAGGAATTTTTGTCTCGTTTTTAATAATTGGACTACTGGATCTTGAACATAACAATGTTTCTTAAAATACAAGTTCTTAATTACAATATTGAAGAAAAAAATATTTCCGTAACTTGACATCAATTTTTTTACTTTGATTTTGTTATACTTTAGCAACTAGTAGTTGCAGATTAGGCTACTACCAACCCCAAACTAAAATAAATAAGGGCGCTAGGTTGCGGCGGCAAATTATTGAACATTTAGGATTGAGAATATCTTCTTTTATGCTAATACATATATACATTATACGTCTTAGACTCCTCAATTGAAATCGTTTTATGAGAAAAATAAAAAGTGCACTTTGCCCAACTTGTGAAATAGAAACATTTTTTTTTCTCACAAACTATGGACTTTATCGAAATTTGTCTAAGATCAAAGTTATTAATTAAATATTTTTTAAATACACCTCGAAATATTAGCCGCTTTGCACCTAAAGAACTCAAACGGCGACGGACATGTTTGTTATTATTTGATATTCAGAACACCTTATTCTACAATAAAATATACACTAGAAGCTGTGCAACTGATATCTTTTCGAATTTTGAATTTTTCCATAGGAGAATAAATATCATTATTTTTTCTCCAATACTATTTTGACTCTATATCGAAGTTATCTAAAAATAAATAATGATTTGAATTATGATCCATCATTTTCCAAATTTCGACTTCCGATGTCTATGTTTTGAGAATCCTCACCCACTGTGCGCCACCTTCTTTGAATGACTCGCAACTCAGCTCCGCACCCTCAATCAGCTTCAATGGACAGACACAGTCCGTAACAGTTCCGCAGCTTCGCTCTGCATCAGTGGACAAGCAACCTAAGGGATGGTTTTAATTATTTTTGAAGATTTGTTGGAATGTGTTGGATTCATATTGGCAAATAATTAGAATGGCATACACAGTGATAAACCCATTTATGATTTTCTTTTGGTTTGGTGTGTTCCGCAATCAGCCGGTGCGTATGTATGCAGTAAGCGGTGTGATGGGATTGCGACCACACCATACACATAGTTATAATCCCATTTATGGTTTATTTATTTAGTTATTAAGATAAGCATCCACTAAACTCGGATTTTTGAAAATTCAACCTCTAAAGAGGTGTAACAGCGGTTCAAAATGTTTATGGATTTTAATAACACGGGTGAAACGGTGGGTCACAGCTAGTTGTTACATGTGGGTACATAACACTGTACTCGTACGTTTCATTCCTGCATGATACAAGTATTTTCTTTACAATATTTTATAGTCGGACGCTCTTACTGAAGAATGTAGATCTCACAGAGATACGCTATCGGGAATCTCGCACGTGAACATTTCTTACTATATGACACCTGTAGTGGATGAAAACAATCGATAATTTTTCTACAAGAATTTTCTTCTATGATTTACGTGTGGTTTTTTTCACTTATAAAATTTTATAATACGACGTGCTGTAATCGTGGCTCTGCCCCGGTGAATTGCAAAAAATTGTTTTACCGGGGTAAAAAGTATCCTATGTTATTCCAGGTTTTAAGCTATCTGTGTGACAAATTTCATCCAAATCCGTTCAGCCGTTATTGCGTGATTGAGTAACAAACATGCAAACTTTCACATTTATAATATCATTTTTTTATAGGACTGGGATACTTGCGACATTGCCTGCGAAGAAAACACATCACACACAAACTTTAATATTTTTTATTGAATGAAGATATCGTGATTTTTTTTTTACTTACGGACCAGTATCAAAGGAATAAAACCAAAAAAAAGAATCATGATCTATCCAATGGGTTTTGCGTGACGAGCGCACAGCGGCAAACCTCTATCATTTTATTTATATAGAATAGATATAATATGATAAGTACTAAAGAGTATCTACATATTATAGTTATTTATTAAATAGGTACTTTTTCATTGATATTAATATGAACGTTCTAATACACAAAGAAGACATTTATAATATAAAATAGTTATATCACGATTATTTTATTCCACCACCAATATGTACTTATTAAAAATTGTTAATGCCTAGATAATCAGAATAAATTATACATGATCGTTTTGTATACTTAACATTTATTATTGAAGTCATTGAAGTTAAACAAAATTTCCTTTCAAAATGGTTTTCGGTAGGTACAATATACTTGCTGTTAATTTTTTTTCTCAAGACAGGCTATGATGCCGGTTAGGGCTGTCAAACCCTACGCCGCTTGACGTTGGATTGACGAGCGTAGCTTGCTTAGTTACGTCGTTTTTTATTATTTTCAGGTCCAGTTGTCTGGTAAAATATTGCTGGTATACTAAATATAAAAGGATAAGTTTAATGTTAGCTTTGTTTTAATGTTTAATAAAAATAAAAAAATCTAAATGACGTTCCTTCATTGATTTTACCATCGACGAATTTAGTAAGAATTAATAATATCTGGTGGTCTAGTCGACCAGTCGTCCAGTGGTCGAAATTAGCCCGTAACTAATAAATATTTTAAGTTGGAACGTTATTGAGGTTCTTAATAATAATCATTGCATTTTTTATTTTGTTCTATTACGGGCGATCTATCCGTAGATAGATGTTGGCAACATTTTTAAATTCCTTGTCGACAATCTCTACTCTGTTTGATTGTATTACCACAAACTATTATGTTTGTGATTTGCAGTATAAACGTAAACAATTAATGTTTTATTTTATTTAATTTTATTCAAAATAAGACATATTATATATAAACTTTAACTTTTTTTGTACCGTCTCTGTATAAACTTTAACTATGCTAAATCACACAACTCTGCATGCGCGTAATATTCACAAAAAAGGTTACAAAGTTTTCTCATTACGTATTAATATATAGATTATAAAAAGTATCCAAGGGAAGAGTGAAGCAATATATTAGGCTTAGGAAATATATCATTGGTCATTGGTCATTTGTCATTGGTCTTCAACTTCTATCAGATATGGCTGAGCTCAAGCGTAATCCTATCTGACATAAAGAAATTAAATATCTTATGAAATTAATACAAAGATAAATTGACAGAAAAGTTTCCCATGTTACATCCAAATATTATCTTTTTTTAAACACTCATCATCAACCTGTATCTGTCCACTCTTGAACATACGCCTTTCCCAAAGATCGCCACTGGAACCAATGTTCGTTCTTTTGCATCCAGTCGAATCCAGCCAGCGTAGGTCATCGCTTCATCTTGCAGGGGGCGTCCCACTGTGACTGCGTAACCAGCCCACTGCCTTTTCAGCGATACATTTATAAACAATAAAACTTAATTATTTCGAGTAAATAATGCCCCAAACATGTGACATTGTAAATAATTAAAATCAAGTAAATATTAACAAAAAAATACAGAGTTTTCACACGCTCTTATCAAGAGACAAGCATGTAGGTACTACAATGTTTTTGTATTGCTAGACAGGAAATTAACGTAGCTCTACATCATGCGAGCTTGAAAGAAGGAAAAACATTTATTTTGACTTTCAGGTATAATGTAAATATAGGAGTACTTACCTATTGTTCTAGTGATAAAACCATACTGTAAGAACAAAAAAAAACATTTCTTATGATCGAAACTTTATCGAACAGAATATCAAGGAATGGGAATTTATATACGAGGTAAAAACGATGATGGGTCAATGGCTTGGTTACGGCTTCGAAAAGAATATTTGTATCATGCAATGAACCTAAGCTTTTAGTACATGTTTAATAATGAACATAGTATGGTGCTGGGGTATTATCAGAGGCCCGTCTGCCTAGTTACAAACTGTCAGTTGAAAATCTTTTTCAACCATTTCATTTCACATAATTTATAAGTTATTATCTTACTTTTTGTGTTATAATTTATTTTCAGTGTTTTTATGAAGGAAAGTAAACTATTTATAAAAAGAGTAGGTGCCTTCTGTATGATTTATAAACAACTTGAGCAAATTTAGATAAGTATGTAACGTAAACCGTTATCGTGAAAAAGTTAACCGGATAACAATAGGTACGAAGGTAGACCTAACTAAAATATGTTGTTGTTGTAACTCGTTATTTTGATGACAGATGAATATTTTTGTTTTTTTAAAAAGAACGTTTAATAATGAAGCAAATTTAATGAATCCCAATGAGTGAGTTATTATAATGAGCAATGAATGCGGCAGGTATTGCAGTGCCGTTTGGTCGTGAATCACTGCAGAACGCTGATGGTACAGTGCAGTGCGGATCAGCGGCGTGCCCGTGTCCGCTTGTTCCTCCAACGCGACAAAAAAAGCTCCAAAGTAGACTCTGCAAGCTTGCATGTTCGATTTTCCTCGAGCCTTCGTATAACATGTGCGTGCGCATTTAAATATTATATCAGTTTTAATTTGTTTCCGTTCGTGGAGAACGCTTGCCGTCTTACTCTCTCGTAGCATCCGTTTCCTTCTTAATTTATATTTTTATCAGCGAGATATGACTGTGCAGTTTGTGGCCAGTGTTGTTGCTACATTTACTATTATATTTTTATTGGGACGCTATTGTATGAGTTGGCAGATATTTATCGGGTATTGGAACATTATTCGGTCTGTTCATAATCGTCCGCATAAAGCACCTTGTCACACGGTCGTTGGGCGCCGAATGCGCTCGCCCGACCCCACGTATTCTTTTTGTAATCCCCGAACGAGGGCCCGTATTCTCCAAGAAGTGGAAAAAATGAAGATATTAATATATCTTTCTAATTCGAAATACGTTACAGATAAAAGGTGGATCATAAATCATTATGCGCGCCGTACGGAACACCTTTAAAATATGCGAGAGAAAATCAATTTACTGAGAAGTGTCGTCATTGTCATGAATTACCTATTGTTATGATAACTTTAGAAGGCACTATTGAACGGTATTTGTTTTTGCTAAATGTTTTCTAACGTAGTTTTCATCCAAAGAAGATTTTATACGGTTATGCCTTTAAGCAAGCATTCAGCAGTTTGCAAATATAGCAACACTATATAGTTTCCCAAATTTAAAACGCTAAACTATATTTCTTGGATTGCGTTTTGTAATAAGTAGTTTACATATTCTGAGGTTATCTACTTTATACCCACACAGTAAATTGATGATAGTGTAACACCATTAAGAACATACTGACCGATGAAAACCCATGCCTCGGTGAAAGATAGCTACCTCGTTAGACACTACGTGATCAAAAGATGTTAATCACTGAAGCGAGTCACTATCAAAGATTTTCACCATGTTAAATTTCATATAACGTAGACAGACCTTTTCTATGTTTCTTAGAAAAAGCGGAGAATAATGCATAATAAAACTGAGTAAAAAGGAAGGTTCTATTTTCCCTAGTGTCTGTTCGAGCGCGATTTATTAAGTAACTAATAATAATTGTAATTTAATGTTGATCTTTAACGAAGTCTGATAAACATTTTTTACCTTCATTGTCACATGATCCATTAGAAGTTATAAGTTTTCGTTTATATTGTAGATGTAACCGATTGAATTAATTTACTAAATTATTTGATTAAATAGCCTCAGAAGATATTGCTCGGAACAAATAAGTTTGTAACTAGTCTTTACTAATAATATTGAGGTACTATGTACTACGTACCAAAGCAGCTATTACGAACAAAAATTGTGCTCCACTAGGTACCGCGGGGCGCGGAGCACGCGCGCTTTAATATTATACATTGACTTACTGATGAAATGCTACTCTTTGACTTACTTGGTTTCTCGCGTTGTTTAAACAGTATCTCAGTGTGCACATGAAGGCATATTTATGAAGTAAAATTTAGCACTCTAAAGTGTAATCGCAACAAGTAACCGGGACCGACTCTAATTACGAGTGTATGCACTCAAATGAATGTTGCAATGTGGTTGTAGCGTCGTCTCTAGTACGTAGTACATAATTAATACCTAAATGACTAACAACGATTTTACTAATAACGAACTAACGGTAAAAAAAATCAGTTTTATTGTTTAAGTATAGAGTAAATATATTTCACTGATTTAATAATAGACGATGTAATGTACATACTTTAATATTTCCAGAGAGTTATTACGGGATATGTTTTAGGAATAAGGCGCACCAGTCGTGTCCGTCTCTCCGTTAGTCTCTTGTAAGTAAATGACCAGTCATCGGCCTCTTATTAGCAGCCTCGCTATCGAAGATTAAATTATCTTTAATATGTCATGTTTAAAGTCGAATAAAACAATACATAGTACAAATTAAAATTTTTGTTGAAAATAGAGAAAGTTCCGAACATACCTAGTTACAAAAATGGTTTTTGTATATGTGATAAAGAGGTGAATAACTTTTAAATTTTAAGTCCAAAATTAAGCTTATTAATAAAACAATTATTTGTAATTAGACCTTGTGGTGCATTAAAACTTATATCATTTCTATAACAATAAAACCAAGGTTAAATATTTCATAAGGAGTTTGTATTGGCTCAGAAAAGATATATTAATATGGGGGTCGCACGATCTCACCTGCATTTTGTCAAAACATATAGAAGTATCTCGGATATTCAGTGTATTAAAGAACCCCTCAGAGTGATTCTTCAAATGTACAAATCCAAAACCAAAACCATAACTAATATTCCTACAACCTACATTAGTGTATATATTAATGCAACGTTAATATGTTTCTGACATAAATATATACTTGAATATTATTTATTATTTGATCAAAATCTTCAGGTAAAGAGATCTCAAAGCTAATAAGTTGGTCTGAGTACTCCTTGTATTGAAACACAATTTTAGAAAATTTAACCCATTGTCATGCCCATTTAAAAATACATACAGTGCTAAAATATGTATGCTCAGGAAAGGCATCACGCATATTTAAGATGTACAAATAGCCATGAAGCAAGTCACGGAACAAATCTGCCACATTAATAATACAATGAGGCTGAGTTTTCGATGAAAGAAATGAACCTATAGTCACAACCAATGATCCATAGCTAGGCTATTTACCACCCTCGAGTTAAAAATCTGTCACTATACTCTTATAGGTATGTTACGGCAACTATACTTGAGAGCCAATACCTCTAAGCTTAGCGTGTTTTCATATTCGCCCACATGGGTACATAATATCAGATAGCATTGTGGTTAAATGCTAGACCTATAAAAGATTAAAAAACAGTTTCACATTGCCAACAATCACCAGGGACTGAAAACATTTCCGGTTTAACAATCAGTTCGATATACCGGGGATAGGCTACGCCACGCTGACTGGAGATCTTGGGATAAGAAAAGCGCAAAATCATGGGAGTTTGCGTGAAAGAGAAAGAAGATAATTATCAGTGGTTAGATGACAATTATCTTAATCAAGAGGATACCACACTATTTTAATTCAAAATATTAAGAAAACATTATTCAATTTAGACCCTAAAAAGGCAGTTATGAACGTCAAAACAATATTACCAGTTCGGAAAAAATCCCAGTCATCGAGAAGAACTGGTATGAAACCCCATTGGGTCCATCTTCATTTTTTCCAACTGTACAAAAGTGTTAATATAATACAATAATAATAATTTAGTGGATGCACATAGAAGGAGTCACTTCCAGACATCACTATCATTCACTTAATGATCCACCTATAATATCTTTTTGACAGCAAAACCTGCTTGACGCGGTCCTTGAATTTGTCCGGTAAATCAGTAATGTGCTTCGGAATTTATTATAAAACCTGACACTATTACACAAAAAACTTTTATTGGACCTATTATGTCTAAAACACAGTACGACTAATTTTCTTGATCTTTTACAAAATCTAGCTTGACTGAGTTTTTATGAATATACATCAAGGATGTATTGGGAGGGCAAAAATAAGTCATTATATTCCTGGAGTTTATTGTTTAGTGACTTGCGAGGTCTCAGCTTGTATATTGCACGACTTATTAATATTACACATCTTAAAAGTTTTTTTATGTTTCTCTGTATACATTTAAAGCATGACTGTAAGCTAGAGTCACATTAATTTCATCGATGACATAAACACTTAAACATTTTCTAAATTCTTAATTAGATTTTAATATTTTCGCAAATACACTAGTTTAGAAATTATGGAAATCTTTTAAATTAATCCTAAAAGTCACAACAAAATCGTTCACACCCTATGGTCACATCACATAACCTTTTTTATAAAACGTATCTAGATGAATGAATTGATCGTTTATAAATTTAATATATTAATGTCACAGATCCTATAAAATATCATTAACGTTTTATATAATATTTCGTATGTCGCTTATACATAAATAATATGGGATAATTAAAATATTAAATTATTTGTTACAAAACCGAATTTATATCTAGTAAAAATGCTAAAACAAACAGGTGTATGGATATCAAGTATTACCCAATTATAATTCAAGGTGATGACACGCCCGAAATCAGTACGTACTAGTCGACCAACAATTTTTAAAGAACCGTTTACCTAAGTATTTTTTAAACCGCAATAAATAGCATTCTGTAGTTCCACGTTCCGCAACACGATATCCGGTAACTCTCAATTGTTTCTTCTCAAAACACACCTAAAGCCATTTACCACAATTTGGGTTCAAAGGCTGAACGTTTCGAATTTCACATCAGCCGTGCTATTTCTAAAAAGCTTGTTTTTTCAGCAGATTGCACTTAAGTAGCGATTTGTAACTTGATATCCACAATGCAATTAGGGACAGGCGATGTGCCAACTTTTAGAATTGCTGTTCTTGATTAATCTCTAAAGTTCACAATTATTTCACAAATTCTATTAGTAAAGATGTCGATATTTGCTACAAAATAAATAGGTACCATAATAGACGTACAATATCACAAATGTTATGTTGTTTACCATTTTGAAGATAAAGTTTCTATATCGATGTAATGTTACAAAAAAGTGTCTCCCGTGGGTGATACAGCCGTTTAAGATAAACATCTGACCCTAGCCCGTGTCCCGCGTGGCATGCAACGAATTCACGATGCACATTCCCGCCTTATATTTTTATTTTGACACTAACCCTTCTTACATACCTACATACGCTATTGGTTTTATACCGAATTCTGAAGTAATAATAGCAACATCACCCAAAAGCAACAACATTGTAAGTAAAGAATATAAATTCGCAATTAATAAAAAAGTATTCAATGTATATGTATACTTAGTTTACAGCAAATAGGTACCTTATCTACAGATTTAAAGAAATTCGTAAGTATTTAAAATCAATTAGCGACCTGCCCCAGCTTCGCACGGGTACAATTTACAAAGCGGTGTATTTTATGTTTAAAAAAAACTGATTTAGAATTTATCGCTACAATATTAATTGATAGTTCACAACTTCATAACTGCCTCATTAGCTATGCTCGAGTTCCTAGGTACAATTCCCAGGTTGAGCAAAGTGTTATTAAGTTTTTCTACGAAATTCTCCGTATCAGCTCGGAGTTTGGCTATTAATGGTAATAGGCTCGCTCCTTATCACATGGGACCTAAAACATCCTCGGCGAACTGATAACGGTAATACAGGCGTGATGGTATGTTATGTAACTTCATATTTACGAATAGTGAGCTTTAATCGTGACGCGCAATTCATCATATGTGGGGAGTGCCGGCCAACCGACCGCGACCTGTTTTGCTCAGAGGGATTTCTTAGATCGCGCGTAATTTTGAATTCGTCATATCTTCTACGGTATTCACTTAAATGGAAAACTGTCCAGGACAACATTGAATGCCTAAGTTAACTAACAAACTTATCTGGATAAAGATTAACACTGAACTAGAGAAAATAGCTGCGCAAATAATGTAATATTTTTAATTATTATGTTGAAGATAAAAATGGTTACTGTGAGTCAACTTTAGGCGATAAACATATACTATCGTGAACTTTTGCCTAGGCTTTTTAAAGAACAACAATTCGTTAGAACATTATTTTTATATATCTCATAAAGTTTAGCCAGCGTAAGCCACGTAAGCGCCAGAAAATCATTTTTAGGCGACTTGATTACAAATAATTCAATTTTCTCTACTATACAAAAACTTAATTTAAATATATTGTACATATACACCTTCCGTAAAAAATTATCTAAATATTAGTAAAAATCGTATTAAAATCCGTTGCGTAGTTTAAAAGATCTAAGCGTACATAGGGGACAGACTGCAGGGAGCGACTTCATTTTATACTAATACAGTGTAAACTCTTTATAACGATAAACTGTAACGTTGAAGTGAGCCCTACTTGGTTGGTTTGCGTTAAAACCCACATATTGAAACACTCTTTATAGCGATACGCCATTCTCTATTACGAAGAAATGTGTTCATATTTTTAGACAGTAAATATTTATTATCGGTATTATTGTTTATTATCAGGTAACAAAAGACTTTGAAGCTCCGAAACATCCGAGGTCGGTCTAGCTTTTGTTATCCTTAATTGCCTTGAACACGTGCAGTATGACGCATTGTTTTCTCGGAAGTGATGGTCTTCGACCAAGCATACTGGGTACCTATCGTATTATCAATCGTAAACCTACTTTGAAACTGTTAACATGGCCAGTAAACGGAAAGCGATAAGTGTCGACGAAAAAGTTTGATAGAAGAAGATATGAATATAATACATAAAATAATACAAAACAAGTACTGGCATAGCAAAAAACGTCAGACAAAGTTATCAGACTATATGTGTAAACAATAATTTATAAGCATTTATTATCTAAGACATCATATTAAAAATTCTTGTTAATTTGGTTGTTTTTTGTTCACTCCATATAACGATAACTCTCTATAACGACAAAAATTGCTCAGTCCCTTGAGTTTCGTTATAAAGAGTTTACACTGTATATGTATAGATTTAGATGTATATACATATATAATATCAGTATTCTGGATAATAATTATACTAAGACTTCTGTTGAAGTCTTAATAATCAAGACATTTTCTTCTACTTCTTCTTGATTTGGTGCCGCAAAAAGCACTTATCAGTGCCAGTGTGTTTAAATATAGTATACTAAGTCTATCTAGGGAGATTTTGTGGCATCTCAAAATACATGTTTCCAATCTATGTTTGTAATCCACTTCACTTGTGCGTAATAATCAAACTATTTTACACAAAATGCCACCAATATTACACAATATATGGTCAAAGAACCTAAGTTAATGAATTGAAACCAAAACTACAACATTGCAGCTCAAAATCCCGCAAAAAACTCTACTTAAGTTTTCTTAGACACTGCTAATAAAACTAAGTGCATCCTCACGATTTTAATATTTATAAATTAATCGATTTATTTTCTTTACTTCAACTATCCATAAGTAATATTAAAGTCAAACTTTCAATTTTTCATTAAAATTAGATGCATCGTTGGTAACGTTGCTATACATACAAAATGAATCACTTGGTCTTTCATGAATTGTATAGAGATATTTTAGGCAAGTTTATATTATATGTTACACGTATTATGAAGATTCTTATGGCATTATACTTTAAATGGGTATCAAATTTAAATTAAAGTGCATTATAATTTTTCAATTAAATAGTATTCAAACCAGCACCGGGCTGGCCACCTCGCCACCGCAGGGAGCAAACATATCAGACGCGTGCGCATAAGATGTATCACAGTCTAATAGAATTTGTCGTTGATCCTTTTTTGTGTCATCTACCGAGATGCGACACCCGATTACCTGTAAGACGGGTGGACGCATGTTTTGAAACCTTTTATCTCATATTAAGCTCATTAGTGATCAGGACCAATTCGCTTTTTTATTTGACTGATAAAATTAAACCCATGATTAATGCAACCTACCTACTTTCATCCTCTATACAGATCGCTTATATTTAAGTAATAAACGGCTATGTGGTAAAAGTGGGGGCGAGACATATACCAGCGAAATCTCTCTATAACCTACTAAAAGACCTCGGCCTGTCGAGAACTGCAGTAAGCTATATTTTAGAGCGAGTATCTAAAGCTGCTCTTACATGTTCTTACCAAATTTGGCTAGTCATGGAGGGTATCACGAGCAGTCAAGGTGAGCGCTAATATACATGATACATCATAAGGAGGTACTTAAAGATACAGCGGGGCGCAGGCCCTGGGGCTAATCGGAGTTCCTCTCTCTGCCACACGATGGACCCGGCACCCGCATGCTGAATCCATTGAATGCTAAGAAGTTTGCCTTAAATAATAATAAAGCCTTACTTTGTATACAGTGTAATAATGTAACTTCTAATGTATCACAATATTTTGTAGTGTTATGAATGAAAGTTTTACAATTGAATTGAAATCGGGTCGTATAGTTGATCCGCTCATTGAGCAGATTCGATACACAAGAATTGTGGTAAGGGATACCTAAAAAGCTCTATTATTAGCACGTTAACGCACTTGAGATAAGCATCTGTATGTCCTCACGTGGTCCTCAAGTTTCAAAACACAATACGCCGGATTACAACCGAAGAGGCTTATTTGTAAACAACACAATAAAATAGACGGTGCTGTATAGTGTGGTTATAGTAGCCTAACGCTTCGCCTACTTATAATATGTTTTATTGTTATTCACATCTTGTACGATTCGGCGAACACGTGAGGAATTTATTTATAAATACACGCGGGAAGCTGATATTACTACAAAAAATATTTGGGTCACGGTGAGAAGAAAAATATGAAATTTATTTAAACATTCTTGTATACATACCTGCATATAATGTTATTGTGATGGGACATATTCAGAATAATCTATACAATTAATAAAATTGAAATGTCTGTTTGTAATGTATATGAAAGTGTACACGATACCTATAACAAAACACCCATTTTTAGGGTTCCGATCCACAAAAAGGAACCTCTATAGGATCACTTCGTTGTCCGTCTGTCTATCGAGACCCTTTTTCTCAGGAGTGCGTGGAGATATTCAAGTTGAAATCAATATCAAAAACTCAGGTCTGCAATCCCTTGAAGCTGTGATATCTGATTGCTGTTTATATCGCATGTATTAACAATTTTATAGGGGATAAAACCTATAAGGGTACTTCCAGTTGATCTAGAATCATGAAATTTGGTAAGAAGCAGTATATTGTACAAGTAAAAGAAAAAAAATGAAAATTGTAAATTTCTAGTTACATCTATACGTATATTACAAAGCTGAAGAGTTTGTTTGTTTGTTTGGTTGACCACGGTAATCTCAGGATGTGCTGGTTGGAATGGAAAAATTATGTTAATGTTGGATAGTCCATTTATCGAGGAAGGCTATAGGCTATATAACATCACGCTACGAACAATAGGAGCGGAGCATCAATGAAATTTTTGCAAAAACGGGGAATATTTATTCCTTTTGAAAGTTTCCATTGCGTGCGCTGCGTAAATGGTTAAAGTTATGCAACAATCATGTGTGACAGAAATGTTACTCTTATCTAAAAAAAGTTCGCGATAACATATGTCTATCTTTTAAGATTGACGCAATATAACCTTTTTTATGGTAATAAAATTTTGTTCTAAAATAATGCATTATTTGCGAAGGTGTTTTTATAAACATGATATTAATCCTTATCGAAATAAATACGGTATTCATCACAAGTATTTAATTTTGGACAAAATTGCCCTTTACATCATTTGATTTCAATGAATATCTTAGGAGATACCACAGTTTTAATATAACTCCGCAGCAAAATAATAATCAAGTACCGGGCATGCTAGCGGAATGATGTGGGAGGCGGGCGGCATCTTTATATTGTATTGTAGGTGCCTACGACAATTGTTATTTGTCTCTGCCTACGTCCCACTCTCTTATGTGACGCAGCTGAAGTTGCGCGGGTAAGCTAGTCATTAATAAAAAATAATTTTATTATCTTTTCATATTAAAATTTTAAATTTATATCAGCTTCACCTGTCGATCGCTATTGGCATCATTATTAATTAGTACCATCAATACAGGCGTTAGGTGCCATATATCAATAATACTTATTACTTCAAAGATAATAAGTGAAATATAAGTAACTAGCGACCCGCCCCAGCTTCGCACGGTACTATTTACAAAGTGGTGTATTTTATGTTCAATAAAGCATTATTAAGAGTTTATCGCTATTATATTCATTGATAGTACATAATTTCATAACTGCCTCATTAGCCTAGTGGTCTTAAACGCGACTACTGTGTTCGAGTTCCTAGGTTGATCAAAGTGTTATTGAGTTTTTCTATGAAATTCTTAGTATGAGCTTGGAGTTTAACTTTGTGTCCTATTAATAGCAATAGGCTCACCCCCTATTACATGGAACCTAAAACATCCTCGGTGAACTGTGGGTGGGTGTATACCTCTCCCTGATCCTTTGGACATACAGACAGGCGTGATATGTTACGTAACTTCATAGTTACGAATCACGCGCTTAGCTCGCGTCGCTCTATTATAGAGGACAATTTTAATCTTCATTAAATGCTCAAGTTAACTAGCAAATTTATCTCGATAAATATTAGTACTGAATTGGAGAAAATAGCTTCGCAAATAATGTAATATTTTTAATTATGATGTTGAAGATAAAAATGGTTTTTGCAAGTCGACCTTAGGAGATAGACTTATACCGTGCCAGACTTTTCTCAAGGTTTTTTAAAGAGCTACAATTCTTTAATACACAATTTTGATATATCTCATAAGGTTTAGCCAGAGTAAGTACTATTAGGGGTTTTTGAGTAAATAACTGATGCTGTTGAAACCCTCCACGTATAATATCCGTGCCTATAATTTCGGTCACGGATGTCTTATAACCGGGCGAAAACAGAATAAATACTTAGTTATTCAAGTATATGTTTTATTGTTTTTCGATTACTTTATATTCTTGTAATTTTAGATTTTTATAATCTACTAAAACAGTAAATTGAGACTAGCCTTTAGAAATTACTATCGTTAATGATTAGGGTTTATAAGAACAATAAATAATACTTATATGTTCAAAAAATAATACCCTTAATCTTGTCCTTCTTTTTTTTAACTTGGTCATCAATTCTCACTATGAATTAATACTGCCGTCATCACATCGGTAATTATTTCGTTTTACAAACTACCCTGAAATGATTTCAGTATTCTAACAAAATGGTGGCTATTCTAATAATGGAAATCTATACAATAAGTATTTAAAAAAAAACAGATTCATAATCAGATCATAATTGATACATTGCCGAGACATTCTATAGAATGACAATTGAGAAACTGGCAAAGTATGAAATACATCTCCGATTCGTTTCGTATATCACGTGAGTTTTTGGCGGGATCTCGTGTCATGTGATTGAGACAAATAGATACATCTATAGGATTTACCTTGCGAGAGAATGACATAGAATATACATGGTTAATGCAAGTTCTGAATTTCACGACTATATTCGACGTCGAATTGGCCTAGCGGGGTGACGACCAGACTTGTACGAACTGCTTTATTGAAGTATGCACGTCATTTATAAGATTTACCATGCATTCCATTGAGACCGTGGCTCACGTTAGTACTTAGTAAATCCAACCTAACCTAACCGAGCATAGTCGGTATCAAAATACCGTACAAATACAAATAACGTATATATGATTTTCACGACTGTATTCGTTGTCGAATTTATATGTCTATAAAATCAGGCAATGGCCTATGGATGTTTATGTTGGTAATTAAGGTTATTGAATTACCTACAAAATTATTTAATCGACAAAATGACGAACCTAAACCAATTTAGGTAAGTTAACAGAATTTAAAATTTCTGCCTACTCTGTCTAAAAGTTCTGTGAACGCCGAAACTACCTAATTATTTTTGTTGAATGTAGTTGTACAATTACGGAACCCTCGGTGCGCGAGTCCGACTCGCACTTGGCCGTTTTTTTTATATTTTTGTCTGTCTGTTTGTTCCGGGTAATCTTCGAAACGGTTGGACCGATTTTGACGAGACTTTCACTGGTAGATAGCTGATTTTATAGGGAGGTAACATAGGTTACTTTTATTTTAGAAAAAGAATTAGGGTTCCGCACAAATAAAAAAGCTTGTCATGGTGAATCCATTCGGGCGCTTAAATGGCTTATGCTGAGTAAATCATAAGAGATAATATAGAAAATTAATGTACTAAATAATTGTAGACATCAAAAATACCTACAAAAAGTCAACAAGAGTATGCATCTATCTTCTAAGGAACACTGACAATAAGCATTGTTGTCTTTAAAATAGCTGGGAGCGGGGGAGCAAAATTCGCGCGGTCATTCTGTAGCCCACGTGAACGAAGCCGCGGGCACAGTTAGTGTCTGTATATAAATGGGCTAATATTAGGTTGAGGTCTCTTTCTGAGGAAAAAGTCCTAAGTTGGTGTCATTTGCATGTAAAGAGAAGTCCACAATAATGTATGTTTACCATTTGATTGCTGGGCGACACTGTAAGAACAATTTCTTAATGTCCTTGTTTCCTCAGAGTATGTTACTATAGGGTAACCAACAGATCTCCCCAATATTATCAAAAATGTAATTAAAGTTACTAAATGTAATCAAATTCTAAATAACTTATTGATATATAGGTACCTACCGAGTCTTGATCCCAGAGATATCACAATAATATATTGTAAAATCATAACAATTCGACTACTACAACTTATTCACAAAGTATGTTGTTTTTTTTTTTATAATACGCAAAACAGTGGTCACATGTAATTGTAATTACGTAATTTGTAGTAGATACCTCATCTAAAATAATTTTTGTATTTGCAAATAATATTCATACAATTAATATAGATAATATCTATATGTAGGAAAGTTTACCTGTCCTAAGAAAGTAAAGGATATTGTAGAAAATAAGCCTGTATACAGTGTTTAATAATTGTAATCCAATTAATAACTCATTATGCTTGCCATTCACTAAAAAGACGTCCACTGTTGGATATAGGCCTCCCCCTAAAATCGCCTCAATGACCGGTCCTTCATTGTTTGCATCCGCAATTTCCACCAGATTGTCACGTCGCGTCGGTGCACCTTATTAATGGCGTGTCTACCCACACTACGGCTTCCATTACGTGGCCACCACTCTAGAACTCCACGACCCCATCATCAGCCATCCATTTTACCATCTACGAGCAATATGTCTTGGCCTACCCACTGCCACTTAAGTGTAACAATTCTGAGAGCATGTTGGTGACTTTAGATCTTACTGTTGTATCTTACAAGCATTCCAGCTCAACTTTCTTCAATTTCTTCGGTCTGTATGATCCATCCACAAAAATGAAACAATTGAATTACATATTTCCTATTAAGCGACCCACTATGATCGCAACTTAGAATTGTAAATTTAGTAATAGGTACTTTTAACTAGGTACATACCTAGTGAGTTAAGATGACATCATCTTAAGAACATTGAATTATTTTCTTAATTCTTTACTTTAACCTATAGCCAGATATATTATAGATAGGTACTTTATTATTATCTAACTATTAAGAAAGTTCTTATACAGATGTTACAGCAACCCTCGAGATATTATTTACATTGTTCGGATAAATAATCAAATGGTCAGAAGTAAAGGCAGTTCGTATAAGTCCTTTTGTACAAGCACACGGGTTTATTGAATCGTCATATTAAAAATAAATCATTTGCCATCGGTTTACAGTCGAATATCCGCCGTTTATTGCTTCAGTTACGGCGATGCGACAAAGTCGACATATAAATATGATTTATGCCCGTGTTAAGTATTCCGTGCAATTGTTGTGAAAATTTATTTATTCTCATAAACTATAAACAACGAGCAAATCTGGTTATTTATGGCGTGATTGGACATTTGCGTATGCATCCATATATTTTTATTAGATATTAAAGGAAAATAATAACAAAATTTACAGTTATGACTACCAACTTTTCAGTACCATCATCATCACATACAGCTATGTTATGCTACCATGCATTCTTTATTCAACTATGGAAATAATTATATCACCTTATACATACTAAAATTTTATAATAATCATTGTCGTTTAAAATAGAGAAATATAGTGGGCAAATAAATATCATTGGAGCAAATTTTACATATAATATCCCTTATTTCTTTCTCTCGAGTTTTGGGATAATCATATTTTAGACCAAATTAAGAAATCATTTTTTTATTAACAGGTGAGAAACCGTTTAAATGCGAGTACGCCGGCTGCGACAGACGTTTTGCAAACTCTTCAGACAGAAAGAAACACTCCCACGTCCACACATCAGACAAACCTTACAATTGTCGAGTGCATGGCTGTGACAAGTCATACACCCACCCCTCTTCTTTGAGGAAACATATGAAGGTCCATGGAGCTGCCGGAGACGCGTCGCCGAGGTACGACAGCGATGGTGATGACTCCTCTTCTGCCGGCAGCGTCAGCGTAACAGCAGGCGCAGCGAGCCCCGCTGCACCTCTCCCTCCACCTCCAGCTCCGGCACCACCTACAGCGTTACACCATCTCCATCACCATCCGTCAATAACCGATAAATTAGAGAGCCTCAACGACAAGTACCTTAATCCTCACGACCAGAAAGCTTACGAGCGTCCACCCGCTCCACCGCATCACAATCAACCACCGCATTTAACAAATATCGGCGGTAATGGAGTGATGGATAATAAGATAGGCTTCGGTGGTCACTGGGCGCAATTCCAACAGCCCGCCCCGACGATGCCTCATGGTGTACCAGAGTGGTGGTGTCCCACGCAGGAACCTTATCATCACCACCATCTGATGCACCATTCAGGTGCTGCCGCCGCTTATTGACCACATCGCGCTTAGGGAACTCTTCATTCGGCGATTAGGAAACGTAGCCTCGTGTAAACATATTATCAGATGGCAATGCTTGCTCATTATATCATCATTTCGCCTTCCGGACTTTTCGCTTTTAAAAGTATTAGGAGGGTATGAAAGTGAACGCGGAATGAAAAGTTTGCTAATGCGCGGTGGAATTCAATCATTTTTGAGTGTTACGCTTATTAAAAATAATGATAGTCCATAGTCATTCCGACCATTTCTATAAACTGTATCTGTAATAACCAATGTCAGCCGTCCGAATCTATTGTTAAATTTAAACTTTGGGTCCTAATATTAAGTGAAGAGTTATTTTTGAAATAAGAAATTATATGACTGTACACAATGAAGTCTTGTGTGAAATGAATCTGTTGTTTTCAATCTAAAAATTTATTTTTAAAGAACAATAAGCTTAAACTACGGCTTTTACATCATATATTTTCTGTGAACAATCATGCAAAGATATATGTTAGTATGCCTATTATACAAAAAGTCTTTATTGAATATGTATTGTATAGTTGTTTGAACACCATGAACCATGAGACAAGGTTTGATGACGTTGACTTTTGTCAACTACTTTGTTGACAATGATTTATTGCAGTCTTTCCGTAAATCTGGCAGACCCTTACAAACAAATGGCATTGTTAAAATTGTTTTAAATTTTCAATAGGTTTAGAGATACTTGAAATGTAGGTACCTTGTTAGAGGATTATAATATTGATTCTAATGTGATTTGTTATAGGTATTTGACATGTACTCTGTACCGTATAATGCTCTAGGATATAACAAATAATTTGAGTAGTGTTATTCGATAAACCATATTACCTATTTATAATATAAAACCAATCGTTCGCAGAAAATGTATTTGTGAATGTTTAACCGGTTTTTATATAAATTATTTGAGAAACAAAAAAATGCACACAGATATTAGTCTATATTTTATATTAATTTTACTGAATTAACTTCTATTCCAAAAAATAATTTATGAAAGTATTAAGTCTTACAATTAAAGTACCTACTAAAAAATAAAATGATAGTGCTTTTAATTATATTATAGGTACATTTACAGTCAATTTCACAACCGCTAAAGTAAAAATATATATTAAAAAATCTAATTAAGAGAAACTGTAATACCTATTTTAAATACAGGATGTCAGAAAAGCGAAATAATGTTAATACGTGTACCTACCATTGTTTTTTACAATTATCTATATCTACTGAATAGGTAAATAAATATATGTATTTATATTCCAAGTCAGGTTTATTGATATAGTACTGCTCTAGAATATTATTAACTAAGTATTATTTTATAACAAATCTCGTAAATTAAATGGCCAAAGCACCGAAGTCTAATAAATTTATACATTTTATAGGGTGTAAAAATTGTGTAAATTTTTATCGTTAAGTTAGTTATTAATCTTATGTAAATATATATTATAGAAAATGCCCAGTGATAATAGAAATAAGTGATTATTATACTTGTAAATTGAAATACAAATGTAATTGTTCTTATTGTCGTCATTGATATTTTATTGTGCTATCGAGTCTTTACTATATTTGTAAATTTATTATAAGAATAATGCTATTTTTTCACGGACCGATTTTAAAATATTGAAAATATATATAAATAATATTATAACTTCTATATTAATTCTGAAATGACTGAAAAAACCATGAAGCATGATAGATATATCGTAAGGTATTTTAAGTAATAAAGTTAATGTGTTTTTACAGCCCTGTAAATAGCTAAAAATATAAATATTTCGATTTCATTTGTTTCATATTTTGACCATTTTAACTACTGCCTTTTTATTGTGTCCTTATTATTTACTTTTTTTGTCTATTATTTATGTCTTTAGGTGTCACGATCATTTAATAAGACCAATTATTCAGTGTACTTAAATCAAATAAAAAATCTAGTAATAAAACGTCAGCTTTAGTTTTCAATGTTTTTATTTCTTTCAAAGTTACCTAATCTTTATAATTAGATATAAGTACAGTAGGTACCTACCTACCTATATCAATTTGTTTTATGAATCAACGTAAAAATGTTTTTTTGCGAAATAATGCCAAGAGATTGATCAATCCAGATACCAAATTTGAAATGGAAATAGAATAAAATTCTCGCAATCGTTTCGATGGGATTCCGATCAAAGAACTTAAACCCGTGACGATATCCACAATCAAATATCATAATAACAAAACGAAGAACAATCATCCTAAAGGAGAATTGAATTTATCACTGAGAAGGAACGAGACAAAAAAATGATAAATGATCTAGATACCATAAAGTTTGGTACGTGTGAGAGAGACAATGAGTGCAGTCGATTCGACTTTACTGTCTGTAGGGATGATTTATCGCTTCTCAACAGGGATTGGCCGATCCAGTACTTAAAGATTTATAGAACCATACGATCACGCGCGGTAGAAGCGTTTTCTTAATTTAAACTTTACCCTTGCACTTGCTTACGGTAGGGTTATTAGGCTCTTTTGTTTCTATTAGTTATGATTCTAAACATGTTTGCTAATGTCTGACAAAAATTAACAAGATACAATATAAGTGGAAATTAATTAAAAGAAAAACCTGAATAGGTACTTACTTACCTGGATAGAAAGTGCGAACGTGTACATAATATAAAACTTTAATTGCATATTAGATACAAATAGTTATTAAAGTAACTGATTTTATATTACACTTATGGAACTTACGCATTATGAAAAAGAAAGCTATAATTCTAAGCCCATGATAGGCATAATGGCTCAGTGGTAGTGTGTACGGACACAGCGTCGATCGACGTGAATTCGAATCTCTACAAGCTGAGTCTGTGCCTGAGCTTTCGGTGAACGAAAAGATCGTAATGAAACTATAGCATGATGGTAAGGCATTTTAATTGCCGGTTGGTTAGCTACAACTTTTAGTCTGTCTCTCTTTAGTTCCGGAGGCCCGACGGGGGCCGGACACGCCGGGGCGACGCGCCAATAGCAAACGCTAGCCCGTGTCACCCCACTGTGGCGGTCGATGGTAAACACCGTGGAGTTTGGCCTTGGCCCTTGGAGTGGTTTCCTCTACCGCCCGCATCCTACTGGTTGGGCCCGATAGCAACAGATGTGCCTATGACCGTATGTAGTTTATATAATGCCGGCAACGACCTACTTGAGTTCAAACCCGGTGAAGCTGTAAAAGCCGTATGAATCTCGAGTAATTGGGCTCTTAATGGGTATGAGTATAGACAGTCAGAAAAAAACGACTTGAGGTGATTCTCGTTAGAGCTATCTAAAATTAGACTAAAATTAATGTTTTCGTTAAAAAAAGTTTAAGAACTTTTTCATTAGGATGCGTCGTGCGATCTGTTGATGCTAATTAAAGTATATTCAAGGCGCCATCTATAAACAATCTGTTTAACTAACATGACAGCTGTTAGACTGTTTACATTCTATAATGCATGATATATTCGCACCAGTCAACTAGTAGGTAAATACCTTATTGTTGGTGAATTTATATTTGAGTTTTAATTAACATTGAAGACTTGGAACGTTTTTAGAAAGACAACGTAAGTAATATGATTGCAGATCCAGTGAAGGAAATTGTGAATATGATTATGGTGTCTTAACCCGGATCAGAGAAAATATACTTCAGAGATAAGGACCCGCTATATAATATTTCAGAAGTAGAATACTCATATTTTTTTTTTATTAGTATAATAAAAAAAAAAATACGTTATTGAAGTGATTAATTTAATTATTGTGTTGTCTATATTTCCTATCAACATACAATAAAAATAATATTATTCATTGAAATATCTTTAAAATCTTAAAATATCGTGTTATTTACGAATATGTGTTCCACAGTGGCATCAGCACTGCAGAAACAACTCAAAGGGTTAATGATGTGTATGGGAAAGCTACTGTAAAAGAAAGCACGGTACGTTTTTGGTTCCGTTTTCGTTCTGGAAATGTTGACCTACGAAGCAAACCCCGTGAACGACCGGATACCCTAGTTGATAATAAAGAATTAAAGGTGATCGTGGAAGCGGGTCTATCACAAATCACGTCAGAGTTAGGGGCAAGCTTCGATGTGAGTGATAAAACAATTTTAATGCACTTGATACAAATTGGAAAAGTGAAAAGGCGCGAGAAATGTGTACCGCTTGAATTCACTGAATTACACCAACAAACACGCATTGAGTGCTGCGTTACATTACTCAACCATCACAATAATGAGGGAATTTTAATCGTATTGTTTCTTATGGCGAAAAAAGGATCCTTTACAACAATCGAAAACGCTCATCACAGTGGTTGAAAGCAGGAGAACCGGTCAAAGTTGACTCAAAAAAACGTACTGGTGTCATACACTACAGCTTCGTAAGAGCTGTCCAGATGATAAGGGCAGATCTGTATTGTCAACAATTGCAAAACATGATGGAAAAGCTAGCCGTTAAACAACTGAGACTGGTCAATCTCTGTAGCCCACTGGTGCTTCAGGTTAACGCTATACCCCATACTTTAAGACAGACAGTCGCTAAATTAGAGGAACTACGGTTGGAATGTCTCCGCCATCCACCATACTTCCCGGAACTTACTACAACAGATTTGGACAGTTTCGTGCAAGAAAAAAAATTCAATTCCAATGAGGCTATCCAGACCGCCTTCAAAGAATTTACTGATTTTCGCTCTAAAAACTTTTTCAGTAATGGAATTAATTATCTAGGTCCCTATAAAATGGTGTAAGTGCATAGATAATAATAGTACTTGTATCGATCGATTAAATGTATAATTTCATAAATATTTTTTTCGTTTTACTTTTTTCTTAAAAAACGCTATTTTCATATGTAAGGACCTAATATTACACAGGCGAGTAGGGCTTAAAATTTTTCTACATTTTGATAAGCGTTTCTTCGCTTAAAATATTACTTTAAAATTAATTCAAACCCTACTAATACTAAGAAGCAACTTACAAAGAAGCAGATGGGCTTATCCTCCAAATGTCGTAGTTAAATACATAGAATAAAACTACTGCGAATCGGCGTTCTCGAGTCAGTGTCATACCGTTAATACTGTCACGATGACAAGCTTCATTTCCAATAGCTACTACAGACTACGATTAAGTTGCTGTATTCTAGAAGCTATTATTTGTAGCTAACGCGGTATCCAGTTGAAGCCCCAGCGGAAACCAATTATTAATCTATGGATAATTTTTATTACAGGTATGAACAAGTTTAAAACATAAAATCACAAGAATAATTCGTATTTCAGATACCATATATACTAACTCTCTTTTATGTTACTGCGTGGTGTTCGTATATTTATGTAAAGTGTATCAATAACGATGGCCCATAAAATGCTAATTTCGATAGAGTTCCCAGACAGAAATATAAAAATAAAATTACCTACTGAAATTATGTTAGTAATCGGGTTCCCTCAAAAAATTTCCAGACTTCACCACCGTTCTACTCTTTAAAAACTCGTAGATAAATTCTTCGCTATTCTCCGTATTTAACATTTTCTGATCACTTAACCACCGAAAAAAAAAAAGTACTAAGCGGGTCAGAATCTAATAGCGTGGGTTTGACAAGACGGGCGCTGGCGCTGCGACGCGGCGACGGGCGGGCTGCTTGCATCCCCGGATCAGATAAGATCTGCAGCCTGCGAATGACACCTGGCCCCGCCCAACTCAACCTAGGGGTTGAACGTAATGACATAACTTTTTTGTTATCAAAATAATATAATGTAACTACACATCGTGAGAGACACATTCTTTTTTAAATTTTGAAATAACATAATGAATTATCTGCATATTATAAATATCTGGGCGACCGAGGTATGCTCGGTGTTTTATAAAGAAAAAAGAGATAACCTATCTAGGTGAACTTGGAATGTAAAACATTATCTAAGTGAAAGTTTCATCGAAATTGTAGGAGCCGTTTCCGAGAAACCAATTACTTATAATGCTTACTTAATATAATAAGATGATATCACACTTACAGTACACTCGAAGAATAACATAATTTACTGACAGATGAATATCCATCGATAGTCACCGTCTTCTTCTCAGTGTGCAAACACATTAGTCACTGTATAGCCACGCAGTACGAACTTCGTCCACGAAGACTCTCGTATGCGGCGACGCGAAGGCGCGGCGCGGATCGGCGCGGAGGCGACACTAGACACCGCTACATTAGTTTATTTTACTTGAGCGAAACGTTAATTATTTTCTCAATATTAAAAGTAGTCTAAGTTACTCCTTATTTCATCAGCTATCTGCCAGTGAAAGTCTTGTCAATATCGGTCCAACCGTTTCGAAGATTAGCCGGAACAAACAAACTGACAGACAGACAAAAAAATTTAAAATTGTTTTTTTTTTGTTATATTTGTCGTATATACTTTCATTTGAATTTAGTAAAAAGCTGTTATATTGTCATTACAAACAGACACTTCAACTTTATTTATTGGTATAGATAGATTATGATGGCCGTGTACCAAGTCAGACACTTATTCCTTCTGCCATTAATTTATCGTTCACAATTTACGCAATTGAACAATATCCAGAATAAAACACCCCTCTTTAGGCTCTTATTACCACTGACAACATAATAACTAATGTAAGGGCAAAGTTTTTTCGTCCTATATCTAAAACACGACTCTTAATTCGTGGTTTTCGTTACATTTAACTTTTACTAGATTTAACTGAAAACAGCTGAGTTACTTACTTTACTTTAATAACTTTTGGTAAGCGGCTACCATAACCTATGAACGCATATTAGGTAACACTAGTGTGTTGCCAACCTCGAACCCTCGTCGTACCCCAAAGAGCTCTGGGAACCCTACTCACCGCAGGAACACAACACAAGGTTATTTGGCTGCGATCTTCTGTAAGGTGGAGGTATTCCACCAGTCATACTGTCCCAAGTAAAGAGAAATCTCCAAAGAAGTTACTCTGTACCCTACCTCTCTTAAAACAAATACAGGTACACAGGTGTACAGGTGTCCTCTAGGTACAGGACCTATACGAATAAATTACCTATATCTCTTAGATTCGGTTTTTCTCTAGTTATACGTAGGAATTCATTTTAATAATTGACCTAATCTTGAAAATCGTTATACATATCATAATTACGTTACACCCCTTTGTATAAACTAAAAATTAATTATAAACATATTTTATCTTTTTAGTACTGGAAACCATTAAATTAAGCTACGAAAGATAAACAAGAAAAAATATTTTTTATCAACATGCTTTCCATTTTCCACTGCCGATTCACTCTCACATATCACGTTTAGACATAAAGTCCTCGTAACTTTTATCAAAAAGGCAACATTATCATTGAATCTAAAATCAAAGCCTAAACGTTAAAAATTATACAATATATTTTATAAAGACAATCAGAATTACGCAAAAAGTTAAAGGTAATAATGTATGGTCAGAATAAAAATTGCAAATTTATTCGAAAGAGGTGCAAAAAAGAATGTATAGTAAAATACAATAGAGACAGGATACAAATTCAACCCGGGAGGTCGTTTTTAGAAAGGTCCCGATCTGTGAGGACTGAAATCTTTATTTATTAGAATCGGTAAATTATTAAGAGGAGTATTTTATCTTTTTCCCATTCATATAACAGGCGACATAAACTAATTTCCTAAGAAAGACTTATTCCAATAAACAGGCGCATGGTCAAGTTCTTCTTTTAACTTTCAAATTTAATCTAAATTGGTAGGTACTATTGTATTGTGTACATTTGTGTATTGCAATTCATGTAACGAGGAAAGCAAAGAAATATAATAAAAACAGATATAGAGACTTCAACTCATCATATCGCGCGGCTATATGTGTGCGTGAGCTAATAAACTTGCAGATTTTATTTGTATGACAGTGACGCGGCAGTCGTCTTCAGATCAACGTATTATGATCGCTTTATTCTACGGGTACAGTAGGTAAAAGGTCTGGTTCTAGTAGTTGTGCATTATAATGCGTCGTATTACAATGATAAAAATATAAAAACACTAAGTTCTAATTTAAAAAAAATATATATTCAGCAACGGGTAACAGAAAAAATACACCGCAATATGGTTTAAAAATTCTTCGTCAACCACCATATCATCCTAAAACCTATAGAAACTATTTGGGATATTAAAAAATATATATTGCTTTACATAACATTGAATAGAACATGACAGAAATAATGAAATTAATGGAAAGTTCATTAAGTATATTCAATAACCAGGCATTTACCTAAATGAGCAGTGATTTATTTTAATTTTGAATAAATAACATGTATAAATTTTGTCTACTGTCTATACCCCTTGACACGTACACGTATTCACTATATCTATACACATTTTACGCACACATAGGGTCGCGCGCACAAATGAATTGATCTGTTTATCTAACAAGTTCGTTTATCAATTAACGTTTAAAAATAAACCACTACACCAAAAAAATTTAATTTCAAAATGTAAACATCTCATTCGTGTTCTGAATATAAATGAAATAAGTGCGGAAGCGTGTCGGACGATAATACTTTGTAACAGTGGGAACCGCATTGTTTCGCTATCGGTACAAGTGTTCCAACGGCGCGGCGTGGCGCGACGTGGCGCGACGCGTCGCGGAGGTGTAAGTAGCAAGGCCTCCTATCGCGGCTGATACGTAATCGGTCTCGCATCACAATGGATTGTATGAAAATGCACTTACGGAATATATTTTGGCAACGACACTAATCTACATATAATATGAACAACAAAACGGCTTATCGTTGTCACTAAAAAAGACTGTCATTGCCTTTAAAGGAAAAGTACACACATATGTGTCTATAGAAAACATAACTACACACTATTTTGGTTCCCAAACCTTCAATAGCTATGCGACTAAATATTCTTAGCTTATTTTTTATCGGGTTATAAAATCTCCACAATCTTAAAGACAATATTGTCGAAGCAAGACTAGAAAGAGAACTCTGACAGGCCAGTGTTGCGGTCGACAATTTGAGGTTGATAACTATCGAGATAAACTATACGCATACGTTTTACGATTATAAAATTCCTAGATATTAATAAAATTTCATTTAAATTTTATATCAGTAAATATGTTATGCTGGTGGAGACAAAAGCTAATTTCATCAGAAACAGGATACAGTATTTAACAACCTGAGCATATTCATAATATTCTTGAAATCATTGATTCTTCTCAAAAAAGCGAGAATATTTTTTAAATCTCCCTCATTGCTTACGCAGTGTGTATAATTCACACAAATCTTTATTTTTCTTTGTGTTCATGTGAGGGAGAGTACGCGCCCTCCCGCGGCGACTGATGATGAGTTACGGACGCGACAAGCAGCAGACCGGATCCGGAAGTCACCCCTCCACTGCTCAACGTCCCGCCCCACTTCCGATACCAATCGGCGGGCTATCGCCTAAAACTAACGTCATATTTCATCATTTATAGGCAATTCAACAACTAACGAGTAATGGGGTCGAAATTGTGGTTTTATACATATTATTAAATTTTTATTGTTAACGTAATGTTGTTTCAAAGATATCTGGCATGGATATCGCATCGATTTTCGTGAATTCAAATCCTACAATGAGCCTAAGCTTTCTATGAAGACAAACATTATGGTAAACATAGAATGGTGATAGAATGGTGATAGAACATTGTCCAATGCTCGTCTAGCTAACTAATATCCTTAAGTTTCTTAAGTTGAAAATTGTCAATGAACAGCTATCGGTGTTTTCCCGTAGCTACAATTCAGTACCAGTCCTATTCCTAGGCTTATCGTCTGAACATCTTCGGCCACAATATTAAGTTAGAACTATGAGTACACAATAAAAAATAAGTATTACACACGTTGAAATATAGAATACAAGCGACCCGCCCCAGCTTCGCACGGAGGCAATTTCTCTACTATACAAAAACTTAATTGAAATAACAATATATTGTATATACAAACCTTGCTTAAAAAATTCTCTAATTGATAGTGAAAACCGTATAAATATCCGTTGCGTAGTTTAGAAGTGAGCGGATAAACAGGCAGACGCGGATAGCGACTTTCTTTTATACCATGTATTAATGGAATGGACACATAAACAAGCTATGATGATCCTATAATATTTACACCAATAGAATTTCGATCCTTTGCTACAACTACAAACAAACATATTATGCACAAACATTACGTGTTTATAATAATGTTATAGATTTGTACTCTGCAGACGGATCAACCTACTGATACTACAGCTTTTATTATTTGAATTAATAAATATTTAACTGAAAAACTTACGAATAAAATTACTACCGTGTAACATAAATATCTTAATCGATTTTAACAACGTATTGAAAAGGCTAGGAAAGAGAATATGTCACGAAAAACGAGTTCACTTTGAATTATTTACACATGATTCAAAAACTTGCAACACAGCAAAAACAGTAATCATGAACATTTCATAAGAACAAGATTACCAGGCGTTCATAAGTGCTTGTAGGCATCAGTCAAGGGGTGTTGGGCGCGTGCCACCGATCTACCCAACGCGAACGGCTGCGAGAAACAATATTCATAAATAACTTGAGTAACAATGGTGAGGACTAGTCGACACGTGGCGGTGGCGTGTGCGTTTGTTGCTACGCCACAGAAAATTATTTTCGCAAACATTCACTCGCTAGGTACATTTTTGATAACCAAAAATGTTAACAAAGAAAGTAATGTAATATTTCTAAAACATTCGCTAAAGTGAAGTACAATTTTATTCATGTGGAAGCGTGTGGTTTTTTTACAACTAAGGTGGCAAACAAGCATAAAGCGTCTGTCTGATGATAAACGGCTACCGTACCCTATGGACGCGTTGTGGAGATCTTTGGGGGATGCCCATGTCTAGCAGTGGACGTGTTTCCGATGAAATGATAATGATGATTGTATATCATATTATAATATTACATTATATCTTGCAACTTTAAAAATTGTAATTTGATTTTAAACATGCTTGTTTGCTGGTAATGGTAAATTACCTGATAAGTTTATAGAATCGGTGCATCGTAGACGTTCCTAAATAAATAAATTCTTGAAATTGAGATGTGGAATGTCGAACTATAAAAAAAAAAACATTTTTCTTTCGCAATAATAATAAAATATTCCTGATGTTTATGTTCAGCTCGCATCATACAGGTCTCTAAGTATTTGAGAAAAGGTAAAGTTATATATAAATGACGACAGACCGTTTAGAAATGAGGTAGGTAGGTACTTTTCCAAAATATATCGAATTGAAATCGCTTAACGTTAGCCAGCCGACTGTTGAATAGTCTTAAAAAGGTATCCAAGTAATCACTGTATCACTTGCGCGTTGAACCACCTTGAATTTGAACACCCCTCCCCAAGGAGCTCTGTAAACCATACTCGCTACAGGAGAACAACACAAGATTATTTGGCTGTGATCTTCTGTAGGGTGGAGGTATTCCGCCAGTCGGACTGCTCCAAATAGAGAGAAATCTCCAATGAAACCTCTCTGTTCCTTACCTCTGTCAAGTGGTAAAAGTGGATGGCATGCATCAGGCAAGCTTAAAGTTGAATACGGAAGCTTATCTCGTAACTCTTTTCCAACATAAAAAAGGAAGTTTTATGGTACATTAAACACAAATAATTGTGTTAATTTAATCAATGATGCAATGACAGCAATGATGGCTCAGTTGGTAGCGAGTACGGACTCCGCGTCGATTGACGTTTGTTCGAAAACCCTGCAATGAGCCTGACCTTTCGGTGAAGGAAAAAATCGAGTTGAAACCATAGCACTGGTGGTAGGGCTTTTCCTAATGCCGGCCTGGCTAATTACTACCCAAAAGTTGAAAATCTGTCGCTAAACACCAATAGGTGTATTCTGACAGCTGCACTTGAGACCCAGCATTCCACTAGGCTTGGCGTGCTACCATCTTGGGCCACATCGTCACTTAAGATCAAGTGAGATTGTGGCCACAACGCTAAACCTATAACAATAAAAAAAAGTGTTGGGAAAATGTTTGTCCGCAGTGAGCATTCATGAATATGCTACCTAGTCCGATGTCAATAGTGAACAGAAATCATGCAGTCAATAATTTTGTAAATATTTCATATCATATATATTTAATGATATTCTTATCTTTGAGTTGGTATTGGCAATTTTTTATTCTTATAAATTTTTATATTGTAATAATCGCAAAGTTGCGAAGTGGGGCTAGTAAGTTTTTATCGAAGAATTAGTCTATACGGTCTACTATTATAATTAATTCGTAGAAAGTTGCGAGTAAGTGAATACTAATAAGCGTGATTACAATTTATAATTAGCTAGTAAAAACCAAGGGCAGTTAAATTCATTGTTTTCTGAACTTCACCTGTAACAACATAAGTTTGTATATTCTAGTAAATTTACTTCCGTGTGCAGGTAAAATACAGCGCCCGTCAAGGCAAGCAAAAAATATATTCAAGGAGAACACATCACAGCTATCAAATTTATTATGATTAGGTACAGTCTTTATAAATAATGTAATTAAAAAATCCTTGATTTAATTTACGGAAACGTATACAATACATCTCATGTTTTTTTAAACAGAATAATTTATAATGTTTACCGATATGTATCTACTCGAAAAAAATGTGTTTTAACGTTCATATGTGCCTTTTCAATTTCAAATTTCAACTTACCAGGAGAACCAAAGTTACTTAATAAGAATAGTTAGACTTTAGTGATAGTGGGCGGGACACGTAGCTCGTAAAATGGATGGCCGATGGTGCCAAATAGTTCTCGAGTGGCGAGTGCGTACCGGAAGACGCAGCATGGGTAGACCCGCCACAAGGTGTTCCGACGACCTGCTAAAGGTTGTGGAAGCTGGATGCGAGTAGCACAGAACCGGTCGTTGGGTGATCTTTGGGGGAGGTCTATGTTCACCAGTGGACGTCGTTCGGCTGACTTGATATGAGCCTTTTTAAGGCATAAATTGAATTGAGTAATTTATTTTTTATTTTAGAGAAAAATAAATATGTACGGGAGAAATACTAATTAAAAAATTATAATATTTATAATTAGGATTTTTTTTAATTATTTATTTTTAAAAATTACATTAAATTTTAAAAATTGATGATGTATTGTAATATCATAATAAATATTTAAATAATACCATAAAAAAGTTCTTTTATTTCTAATTTACATTAATTCACAACAAACAAAACATTCGACGAGGATGGGATTCGAACCCACGCGTGCAGAGCACATTGGATTAGCAGTCCAACGCCTTAACCACTCGGCCACCTCGTCCTGCGAAGCTGTGATGAAATTTACTATCATATACTACTGCTGTGTGTAAACTTATTATTTTGTTTATGTTAATTATTCCTTGTATAATTTATTTTGACCGCCATTATTAATATATCTAAAAAAAGATTGGAATTAGATAAAACCGTCAACAAAATCCTATACTTTAAATACGTATATTATTTCAATATATTATTACCATTTAACGGAGGCTTTAACAATAACTATAATTTTAATACTTGCGATAACTAATAGAGTAAAAAATATGTGTAAGAAAGAGAAAGACAATTATGTAAATACAATATAGATACGAAACTGTATGAGTAGTACATAATAATTTTAACTGTTTTTATATAGTTATCAAATTATCATATTTCATTAAATTCGTTCAAAAGTAAATAGGTGTCTATAAAAATGAAGAAAATTAGAGCAGGTGTACTGCGTATTTATAACTAGTGGTGCCCGCGCCTGCGCTCGCGTGGACTACAGAATTCCGTCGATTGGGCACGCACATGAATCGTGCTACCACCGCTTCCGGAAAAATCCTTATTGTGGGTGATTCTTAGAAGAGATAGACTTTAAAGATGTACAATTATGTCCTACAATAATTAACAGACAGAAGGACGTACAGGCAGTCAGCAAAAATTTTAAAACTTGGTGTTTTTTTTTTAATTAGTACCGTGTGCACTTTCACTAGCTGTACTCCACGGTTTCAACCGTGTTAATTTTATTCGACAAACACCATGCCACCAACGCTCCCGTGTAGTCTATCATAATTGAGCTTCTCGCAGATATAAATTATTTTAATTTTTCATTATCTCCTAAAGTATGTGTCTAAATAGCATACTCTAAAAGCAAAACTTAACCTCATAAAATTGTCTTTATGATGAAGTAACTTTTGTTTGTAAGGATTAAAATATGCCATGACTATAAATAATGCTTATTAATTTTCAACAAATCTTTGTTACAAAATACCTTATTCTGGCTCATGTATAAGACATAAGCATATGCTATCGCTGACTTTCTTCTAGATATAAGTACTAAGGACCAATATTATTGTAGAACATTGTATTTCGGTATCATTAACGATTAATATTTAAGGATATTTGAGAGTTGTAGACTAATCTTTTCGAATTCGACTGGTAGTTCCAGAGATTAGCGTGCTTAAACAACCAAACAAACAACAAAAACTTTTCCGCTTTATATTAGTATAGATATATATTTACTAAAAAGTTTTTATGTTGACATTACAAACAGACACTTCAATTTTACTAATTTTATATAGATTATACCTATTAGGGCAGAGGGGACCATGCAAGGAAAAGTAAAAAATACAAGTCGATTTGGTAATTATTTATTTTCGAAGACAATAATCAGATTTTCAGATATCTCTACTTCAGTAAATGTAATGGGTGACTTCAGTAATTGTAATGAGAGCCATCATTTAATATTAAACACAATTAAGCTTACTTTGGAGCACGTAATAGGAACTTAAACGAATTACAGTTATAAAGCATAATATGCATTGATTTTCTTCTTTTGAGTATTCAGACTGATCATCATACATATTATTTTCTAAGTTGTGTTGTCATAGAAAAAAATTCTAGTTACCTTCTTTATGTTTTGTTTACTTCTTTAGTCTTAATCCTTAATTTGGTATTCTTAGATTTATTTTATTAAATTTTCTTTGGTCTGTTTTACTTCTTATCCTTTTTCTCTCTTCTTCTCAAAACATTTTTCATGGTAGTTTCAGTCAAAGCTTCTAAATATTCCTTGATTTTATGTGTCTGTAATAGTAGTTCTTCAAAAAGCCTAGAGAAAAGTCCGCGATGGCATAATGTCTATCTCCTAAGGTTCACAGTAACCATTTTAATCTTCAACCTAATAATTAAAAATATTACGTTATTTTTCCAATTCAGTATTACTCTATATCCAGATAAGTTTATTAGCTAACTTGGGCATTTGATGTAGATTAAAATTGTTCTTTACAGTTTTCCATTTAAATGAATATCGTAGAAGATACCACGAATTCAAAATTACGCGCGATCTAAGAATTCCCTAAGCAAAACCGGTCGCGGTCGGTTGGCTGGCACTCCCCGGCTATGATGAATTGTGCATCCCGAGTTAAGCGCACTATTCGTAAATATGAAGTTACATAACACACCATTCTCGAAGGCAGAGATGGTATACACCTACAGTTTGCCGGGTATGCCTTAGGTCTCATGTAATAGGGGGCGAGCCTATTGCAATTAATCGGGCACAAAGCCAAACTCCGAGCTGCTACTGAGAATTTCATAGAAAAACTCAATAATGCTTTGCTCGACCTGGAATCGAACTTAAGACTTCGAGCATGACAGTCGCATTTAGGACCACTAGGCTGGGCAGTTATGAACAATCAATATTAACGTGATAAATTCTAAATCAGGCTTTTTTAAACATAAAATACACCACTGTGTACAAATAGTACCCGTGCGAAGATAGGCTGTGTCGCTAGTATAGATATAAAAAAACAAATACGTGATTATTGATAAGATAAAACGTAACAGGGTGAAGAATACATGATTTTGTTATCTTATGAGCATGCTTAGAGAATGTACACATCTATAATAATTATCATATTATCAGTTATAATATAAGGATTTATCATAACTAAGCATTGTGCTATTACAGGAGTTTGTTATTTTAACTATTTTCAGAACTGCTTCGCGTCTTGGATAAAAAACAAAAATTAGTTGTTAGGTACGTGTCATTTACAAGAATGTATCAAAAACGAGTGAAATTAGTGTTAAAACCATTTTATTTGATTTTATTATATTTTAAAAATATCCTACTAATTTTCAACATTAAAAAAAAACAATAATAATACAAATTATTAACAGAGATCTAAAAATTTAAAATTATGTTTTGAAGATAATTAACCGTTTTCTCAAAACATGTTAAAATGTAAATGTATTCAAACAGCTGGTATTATTCTCGTATGTGTGACCACAATCAGTAGGTACCTACTAGATGTAATGCACTCTGGATTTTTCACGACACGTTTTATATCAAGTTATCAATAAAACTTTGTAGCATTTTATTTCACTCTTCTATCAATGTGCATTTGAGTTATCTCACGATTGCTGGTGCTGGATTTTGCTATTTAATTCATCTTTGAAGCTTATCCCAAATATGTTTGTTGGAAATGTAAATTCATTAGCTCGCATCGTGACATGGCGAGATCGCGGGAAGGCCTGTGATAGGCGGGCGAATGGCAGGTGCAACCGTTCAGCGCAATCGGCATAATTTCTGACTCTCTACCACTAAGCGCATCTTCTACGGGCCGTCCTCAAACTTGAATCCTTCTATCGTCTGATTAAACATAAAACAAGGACACGTCAATGATCAGTACTTTTCCCCAAGGATCATCATCGCAGTTTCGGTATGAACAAGTAAAGTTGGACCGAGCTACTCGATTACCTGCACTAATTAAAGAGCGTCTGGCTACCAAGTGACAAGTATGTCTCTATTTTAATTTCCTTATCAAATTAATTATCTTCCAATGTTTTATCGCGGTAATTTGCCAAAGTTCCTGGTGCATAGTTCTTCATTCGGAAAATCAAAATGTTAGGACATTTCTTAGAACCACACGCGCTGTGCTTCGGAGCCACAGTTTTACTGTAATCTTCATCTAGGCACGATACTGTAGAATTATCTCTCGGCCAGTATGTTCCCTCCTTCTCACGAGATCGGGTCCTTAAAGCGTAACGTACAAAAATATTGATCCTGTGCATGATAGTGACGATCGCTCTCGGAGGTTATCGTTGACTTTGTATTGTACTGTGCTTACCACCAGGAACAGTGCTATTAATTTATTTAATAGTAAATGCTTTTAATTTAATAACAGCTTTGAGTTTAGAAATTTTACTGGTCAACGAGACGCGATCGTTTTCACGGATCAAACAGTGCGGTATACGAAATGATTCATATCTTTTATAAATATCTAATGGACTGCATCTCAGTATTTGCAATAATTATAATAGGTTTACTGTAGATGTATCATCATTTTTTAAAAGATCTTCCTTACTTTTGAATTATATTTTATATGGTTCAGTGCAGTCATATTATACATCCTACCTCCACGCGGTGCATCCTGGGCAGTGGCTAGTAGTATTCCTAATTGGGAACTGCTGACCATTGGCGAAGAGGACCATACCAATCCAAGGTGTTATGTGAATCGTGCCGAGGGATGCGTGGCTGAGGGTGAGCTCAGTCTCGAACGGTACCTCTCCGATACCAGGGCACCTCGGAGAGTAATCCTGCCCTTCTAACGACATGCGGGGCTCTGTCGGTATGTAACCCAATTTCCCTAGCCACTCGTGGGAACAAAATGGATGAAACGGAAAACATTTTGAACGATTTAAATTTACTTGTTGACGCCCTGGAAGAATCTAGGGTCGCCAACTTATCCGGGACGGAGGGAGGTAACACCGCCCCAACGCCTGGATCTAGTACCTCCTCAGCTCAGAGGACGACCCTTGGGACGGAGGTTGCTTCGGTGACCACCCCGCCCAAGGAGACGGACTCGGAGCAGAAGAAAGGTAAAAGACGCAAGATGTCTGGAACAGCAAGGAGACGGTTTAAGAGGCTGTTGCAAGCGGATATTAGCCCCGAAGAGGCGCTGACGTTGTGCAAGAAGCCCTGGACCGACATCCCGGTGCAAAACCATGGAAAACCGAAGGCGGTCAAACGAATTCCGTCTGAAGAGGAATCTCCTAATGCTCAACCCAAAAAGGCGTTTAAGTCTTCTTATGACACCAAAGTAAAACCTAGCTTTTGGGAGGTCGCTGGATCTACACGAGTGGGCATTCGCAATGTGCATCCCATGAGTGTGGAACAATTGAAACTGGTCTATAACAAGAAATCCTCAAAATAGGGATTAAGGGTGCTGGACCATGTTTCTTAGGACTTAGCCATAGGCCGGACTGGATGTTAACCACCTCCATGAATGAGAGGAGCAGGAATTTGTTAACGGAGAAAGCTCCAAAAATAAAGCCCTGGCCGGGGGCTAATTTATCGGTTATATCGGAGAGTGAACTCCCGAAGCCGGCAACTGGTTCGACGTTCTTACCGGACAACGAGGCTTCGACTCGAATTGTTACGGTTACAGAACCCAGAACTGAATCCAGAACACTGGAGAGTGCTGCATTGTAGGGAGGAAAAGGGAGGAACATTTGTCGCTTTCGCCCTTGACGATCCCTCAGTGCAGACTCTTCAGAAAAATAACTATAATGTTATGTTTGGCTTTAGATGGATCATGTTTAAAGTCAAAACTGGAACGGAAGGAACCCAGGCGACTAAACCACTGGTTGTTCCTCCTTCCAACACCGGTCAAGGAGAGGGGTCGGAAGCTGTAATGGCGACACAACGCTCACTAAACGCCGGTGTGACTACAGGTAATCCTGCCCCCTCAACCTCCACGGCCTTTGTGCGGGGAGAAGGGTCGACGTCATTAGTGGCGCAACGAAACCTTCTCCCAAAGCCCCTTGGTAGGGGAGGCCATAGGGGTAGCAGGTCTGGGAAGGCTAGCGGAACTCAACCCAGAGGTGGACGTACGCGTCCCCAGAGGGGAAGGGCAACCGCTGGTCGACCACCTGTATTTAGAAAACAATAGCGCGAGCTACGGGTCAAGTGAGGTTCCTCCAGATCAACCTCCATCATGCTGCTGCAACAACGGCAGTACTGGAGGAATGCCTCTCGGAGGGCATTGCGGACCTCGCCCTTATACAAGAACCATGGCTCCGAAATAGTAAAATCATGGGACTGAATACCACAGGGAGCGTTTTAGCGCACAACTGCGGGACCAGACCCAGAGCCAGTATAGTTTTTAGCAAGAAAACTAATTTTTTACCTGTTCCAGAGCTCTGTTCTGATGATCTGGTTGCAGCGTTTATAAATCTTGATGGGTGGCAGGGCCCAAAACTACTCGTGTGCTCAGCCTACCTTCCAGGCGAGAAAAGCAACCCATCGAAAGAGCTTGTGCGGGCAGTGGAATACGCCAAGAAACACAACGCCGAGCTACTAGTGGGGTGTGACGCAAATGCGAACATACAACCTGGGGGAGCACCAACGTCAATGAAAGGGGTGAGTTACTTAATGATTTAATCACAATCCATAGTCTAGTAATTTTAAACAAAGGATGTATACCGACCTTCGTTACACGCGCTAGGCAAGAAGTTTTAGATATTTCATTCGACACTAACAACTTGGCTAGATATATTACCAACTGGACCGTAAATGACGAAAACTCAATGTCAGACCATCGACATATATACTTCGAACTCTCTGCATCAATACAGACTCAGAATATTGTGTACAGGGTTCTAATAAACACCTCGTGGGAAACCTATAGAGAGACCCTAAGGACTAATCTGGAAGTAATCCCTAGAAGCATTAAGACTGTTGAGAGTCTGGAACTGGCAACTATTGCTCTCATGACAGCGATCAAGGATGCATTTGAGCAAAGCTGCCTGATGCGACAAAAGACCTCAACAAGACGAGTCCCTTGGTGGAACTCTAGGCTCAGGAAGCTTAGAGAAAAAACCAGGCGACTTTTCAATAGGGCTAAAAGGACCCAAGAATGGGAAGTCTACCAAATAGCCTTAACTAATTATAACAAAGAAATTAGGAAAGCCAAGCGAGCATCCTGGAGAAAGTTCTGTGAGGAAATCAATAGTTTACCTCAGGGAGCTAGAATTCACAGAATGCTGGCTAAAGACAAACCTAATCAAATCGGACTCCTCAGAAAACAAGATGGGACCTTCACTAACAGTGAATGGGAGACCATGGAGCTTCTTACTGCAGCTCACTTTCTAAGCTCTGAAAGTCTTATGCCGCGAGGCAGTGAGTTGCCCTCTTTAGCTAGACCTCTTGATGAGGACTGGCGTAGAGCAGCGACTGTCATAAGACCACAGAACGTGAAATGGGCTATAAAAACATTCAAATCCTACAAAACGGGTGGTGAGGATGGTATCCAACCTGTGTTATTACAGTAGGGCCTGGACATTCTAACACCTGTTTTAGTTAAGATTTTCAGGGCAAGCCTTGCATGGGGATTTATACCTGAACCGTGGACAACGATATGGGTAATATTCATACCCAAGGCTGGCAAGAAAGACTATGTATTACAAAGTCCTTCCGACTTATCAGCCTTACATCATTTCTTCTTAAAACAATGGAGAAGATAATTGACAAAATTATTAGGGAGGAGGTTTTAACCAAGAACCTGATTAGTCCTAATCAACATGCCTATAGCAAAGGTAAATCTACCGAGACTGCCCTACTTTGTCTTACCAACAAAGTGGAGATGGCATTGGAGGATAAGCAGATTGCACTGTGTATTTCTTGACATTGAGGATGCCTTCGACAATACACCAACAAAATCGCTGATTCGGGGTCTTGTGACCAAGAATGTAGATGCGACCACCATTAGGTGGTCGAAGCAATGCTCTCAATTCGTACAGTTAAACTGTCATTACATGGCACTAATCATGAGGTGGTTACCACAAGAGGCTGTCCGCAAGGTGGTGTACTATCGCCCCTACTGTGGACCCTGACGGTTGGCCAGCTTTTGCATAAGATGGAGGAACTGAGGATTGACGTCCAGGGCTATGCTGATGATCTGGTGATAGTTGTTCGAGATTTCTGTCAAAGTACCATTTCGTACCTTATGCAGAAGCCGTTATATACCATTCAAAACTGGTACAAGGATAATGAGTTGAGGGTTAATGCCAAAAAAACCGTTATAGTACCTTTTACAAAAAAAAGCGTCTTCATAAATTAGTACAACCCTCACTAAATGCCAAGACAATTTCTTTTTCATCAGAGGTCAAGTACTTGGGGGTAATTGTGGACCAAAAATTGACCTGGAATAGACAGATTGATGCTTCAATTCAGAAAGCAAATATAGCAATGGGTATCTGTGGACGACTGGCAGGTAAGCGCTGGGGTTTATACCCTAAGCTGATTATGTGGCTCTACACCGCCGTGGTTAGACCAATAATACCATACGCATGTGTGCTTTAGTGTAGGAAGGCAAACAGTCGACTGTCAGGGCCCATTTAGGTAGAGTGCAAAGAATGGCGTCTATCTTAGCGATGGGAGCCATGTCAACCTCCCCTGGAGCGGCTCTGGGAGCTATGTTAAATCTCACGCCCCTTCACGTATACGTAGAGATGGTGGCGATGTTAACAATGCACAGAATGTATGCCCAGGGGAGGGTGAACTGGTTATCCCTGTCTTTGAGAACTCTACTAGACTCAGTGACAGCAACACCAGTTTTGGGAATGATATCAGACATGATGACTCCCAAAACTATTTTAGAAACATTTTATACTATAAAGATCCCTCCACGGAACTCTTGGATTAATGCCGAGATAACGTGGAAACCAGGTAGTCTACTATGGTATACTGACGGATCCAAATGTGGACATAACGTAGGCTGTGGAATATATGAGGAGCGACCCAATCTTAGGAAACACATTAGTCTTGGCAGTTTCTTCTCCATTTTCCAAGCGGAAGTGTACGGCATAATTGAGTGTGCCAATATCAATCTGCAAAAGGCCTACGTTAATCACATGATTTACATTCAGTCGGACAGTCAGGCCGCTCTCTTGGCACTGGCTTCAGATTCAACGGAATCGAAGCTTGTGGCCAACTGTGTGGCAGTGCTGAACAGTCTATGGTAAAAATAACAGACTAATCCTGCGATGGGTCCCGGGGCATGCAGGAGTTCCAGGCAACGAGTCTGCGGAAAACAGGTTGGTCCTGAACCATTCTGTGGTATCCCATAAAGCCTTGTTCGATTCACCTTAAGGAAACATTA
This sequence comes from Saturnia japonica, assembly GCA_033032175.1. Classification (NCBI taxonomy): domain Eukaryota; kingdom Metazoa; phylum Arthropoda; class Insecta; order Lepidoptera; family Saturniidae; genus Saturnia; species Saturnia japonica. The sequence goes on from CM065307.1 coordinate 11,049,842, forward strand.
CAACCAAGAGGCTATAATGTTCTGGTACAATATACCGGACAAAATCATTCCAAAGAGCTTATTGGCGCTTTTAACCAGCGTAGGGCTGGAGAAGCTCTGATGCTCAGTAGGAATCAACTATGAATCTTAATGAGGACACTCACTGGACACTGTTGTCTAAATAAACATTTGACCAACATAGGTGTCCAGGGCACAAAAGATTGCAGATTCTGCAAAAGTGCGGACGAAACTCCAAAGTACCTTTTGTGTGATTGTGACCCACTAATACCTAAACGTAACCGGATTCTGGGAAAGCACGTGCTGCTTCCAGAAGAGGTTCAGTTGCTCTCTGCCAATAAAGTCCTGCAGTTCGTAAAAGCTATAGGACTTGATGGGGAGCTTTAGCAGTGTGGGCGATTACAATAGATCACGTTGGTCGCAGTGATACAGGACTGCATAAGCCTGCACAGCCCCCATTTGTAATAATAATAATAAGTATAATATCTTACAAAAAAAAAACAGAAAATCACTACATCTATTAAATAAGATGTATATTATTGTTTAAAAAACAAACAAACAAATTTTTAAATCAACGTAGAGAAACCGTTATTTCACTAGCGTATTAGCTACATAAACTTCATTTACATAACATAAATATGTAATCGTTACAATATAATATATCGGTAATGTATATACAAAACATCCTGCATTAGCCCCATCATTGACAATACATTACTACCAATAAATAATTACTTCAAGGCGCCAGTCAAGAGTCGCGCCATCTCTTGAATATGACAAATGAACATTAAAAATGAAACTACACGAATACTTACTAACATAAAATAAAAATGTCAAAAATTTAAATTAAGGATTAAAATATTTAAATTTAGTGCGGCGCAACCAGCTCGCGCCGTGGATGCCGTGCCCGGCTGAGCGCCAACAGAACCTGCGTACGGTAAAGCTTCAATTCCATGGCTTATCTAATATGGAAATAGACTTTTCATGTTAAGGTAATTTTAAATAAAAAATATGTACTTTTTATTTAATTGAAAATGAAATATTTTATTTCAAAGATCTCCATACAAAAAAAACTTACTCGTACCTACTAGGATTTTATAATCCTAGTAGATGATATCAGTAGGTATAGGTATTATCTCGTTTTGCTGTATCTCTTATAAGATCCCATAGATTCATGTTTATAATAAATATTTTATGTATTAATTAAATCAACAGTGCTAAAATTATTTATACCAGTACATCTGTATACTTATAGGAGGTTCCGAGTTTCTCCGTAATATGTTTTTTGAGATTTAAAATTTTACCCAGAAATTTATTCACAATTTATAATCTCAAAAAACAAATTACTCTATACACTATAAAAAATGTGTAAGCTACTAGATAAGTGACCTTATTTATCATAATATGTAATAACAAAAATTATACAGTTTTAGATCAAAAGTCACTTTTCTCGATTTATTCAAAGTATGAAATTATGCTTTTTCTTTAAAATAATTAAAAGTTTACAACCAAAAGAAAACAAAAATACTAGTCATTTAATATATCCATCTCCATACAATATAATCTTTTCGAATACTATAAATTAATGAACAGTACTGTGCCAGAGAATTTTAAATATTTGAAAGCTCAGTTTAGAAGAAGAAAAAAACGGTCAAAAATATCCAACACAATATATTACTTAAAATAAATAACACAATCATGAAGTAGTTATAAATGTAGTGTTTATAAAACGTAATAGTCGTTTTATGGTCAATACATTTAGAATGGATGGACGGGTTTGAGACGCGTCACGGTGGGGTCCGATTTGTTATAATTGCCTTACCCTCAACTGGAAGGCATTTTTTTTACTTGAAAAAATACCTCATTAACTTTTATTTACTTATCATATTATTCCAAAATAAATAACATGTAATGGATGAAAAAAGATATGCCCTTGATCTGAGTATATATTTTAAAGAATTTCTATTGGAATTTATTACAATCCGATCATAATTTAATATTCAATTGAATTTATGTTTGACTCAAATAGAATAGAACTGTATACCCTTTGAAGTCCAACATAATATAAATAAGTGCGCAGATGTCAGGAACTAATCTTAACCGAGTTAGTTCAATATTGCTATTTTAAATGTAGCACGTAAGCTGTCCAGCGTGATCGAATCATAATGAGGCGATCCGCAGGAGAACCAAAGACACCGACATGACCCTGAGAATAGCTAGACGTAAGTGACAGTGGGTGGGACACGTAGCTCGTAGAACGGATGGCCGATGGACCCCGACAGTCCTCGAGTGGCGACCACGTAACGGAAGATGTAACGTGGGCAGACTCGCCACAAGGTGGTTCGAAGGTTACGGGAACTCGCTGGAGATGCAGGCAGTACAGGACTGGTCGTTGTGGCGATCTTTGGGGGAGACCTATGTCTAGTAGTTGACGTCTTTCGGCTGAAATGATAATGAAGTAAGTAGCTACTTTCAAAGATATTTTTTCAATTTTTTTTATTATAAAAGTATAGTAATTATCATACTCAGAGTAATTGGATCATTTATATTATGAGCATTTTTTATCCCTATAATTATTTTAATCTTGAAATAAATGAAAAAATAAACTAATGTCTGTCACGAAGTGTTTTAAGCTTAGCTAAATTTTGTAAATTAAAATTAAAAGTATTTAGACATACTAAAATTTGATTCGTGCGTAGGTAGTAGATACCTATTGGAAATTGCGCGCGGTGTAAATCCGCAAACCATGTTAAGACGTACTAATATAAAAACAAAACATCATACCGAAATACCCCAGGTACAATCATACGCAACTACGTACCTAATAATGTGTTTGTGACAGGTTATAATTCGCACCCCTCCGTTTGCCGACGGACGCGCTATGCACATGACAGCCGACCTTTGTGCACTAATTGTAGGTACAGTGTCGACGGAACCAGAACGCGTCCGCGGCACTCCCTCCTAAAATTGAAGAGGGAAACGCAATTTCTTTTCATGGGAAGATCTAACACTCGACCTCGTTTCTTTAAATTTTCCTAGATTTTAATAACACGCTTTGATACGTTGATATGTTTTATAACAATATAAACTAAAAGTAAACCTTTTATCACTAGCATATCTTCTCCGCCGTGCTTTTTTGTTCGATCTACCACTGAGTATATAAAATTTTTGAAGTGAAAACTTCTTTAGTAGCGTTGTGATTTGTGAAAAGCGACACTAAAAAAAGACAAACACATACCTACATCCAATGACATTTTATATATACCTAGACCCGTCATAAGCTAACATCAGTGCACTAAAAAACAGCGTAAATAAACTATACATCAAACTAAAAATAATACTTCCACAACAATACGCAAAAAAGGAAAGAATATTAAAGACATTAAATGTTATTTTTGCTGTTAGAACGAAATTAATACATATATTTTGAGTTGTATTTATTTGCAACCGTGAACTGGAGAATACTTATTAAGAGAATGTCAGGCAATTACCTGACTTTAATATTGCCAAACTAGACCGCGGGTAACGCATCTACACTTATAAAAACATCTTAGCCTACATCTATAGAATTTTGCCTACGAGAGAATGAGATAGAATACATTATACAGTACCTATTGGAAAATCTCGGCGTCCTCTTTGTACGTGTTTTGTGTGCGCCTGCGTATTACTAAGTATATTTCGTGTACGAAGCCTTGGGAAAAGGCGTCATAGCTAGCATGTTGTATTGTTCACGTATATCGCTTATGTGAATATTTTTATGTTTTCTGAAGGTTTCACTTCTACCGCGTGTGAAATGCACACAGTTTTTTTAACATAGAGCAAAAACTTTCAATATAAAATGATACCAATGCTGCAATGGTGGATTGAACAAATAAGCACTGAGGCAACGATATCTTGAAATAAACCTATCTAATATGTACAACTTATTTCAAAACTCGGCAACTATTAATTTCTGGAATTATTTGATTTATGATTTCGCGAACAAAGTCATAAACACTATCTTCTATACAATAAACAAAATTGAAGTGTCTGTTTGTAATGTCAAAATATCAGCGTTTTACTAAATGCATATGAAAGCATATAAGATACATATAAGAAAAACCTATTTTTAATTTTTTTGTGTCTGTCCGTCTGTCTGTTTGTTCCAGGCAAATTCCGAAACGGTTGGACCGGTTTCGACGGGACTTTCACGGACAGATAGCTGATGCTATAAGAGGTAGCATAGGATATTTCTTTTATTTTAGAAAAAGAATTAGGGTTCCGCGAAAATAATAAAAAGCTAGTCATGGTGAATCAATTCGGGCACATAAAGGATTACGCTAAGTGAAAGATACGAAATATTTCAAATTAATGTACTACATCATTGTAGATATTAGAGTTATCGAGAGCATATATCTTCTAAGGATCACCCACAAAAAACATTTTTATCTTTAAAATAACAGGAAACGACGCGACGGTATCACGATTCGCGCGTGTGCCTCCCGGTCAACAGTATTCTATAGTCCACGCGAGCGCAGCCACGGACACAGTTAGTACCTAATATAAAAAATCAATAATTAAATTACATTTTTGGAATGTGGAGTACAGCCACCATAAAACTAAGTGGACAGCACTTGCATGTAAAAACAAATAGAATAAAATAAACAACAGTGGTTCAGAGGCTCCACTCCAACTGCATCATGGCTATTATATCAGGCAGGTTTCAGTACCTCGTGTTTTAAGGCTAATCAAAGTACTTATATTTCAAGTACATGCATTATTGGCATTAGGTACCCATTTGCGTATCTTTATTACCCATGTTTTTTAATGGGTGATTTATTTTGTTAACAATTTTATGGCAAAAGTAACTTTAAAAAAAGTAGTGCATTTATTCTTTTAAACACTAAATATCATATCCGTTAAATTCGTTGAATTGATATTTAGTAATAACTAATAATATAAACAGCTAAAACGAAACTGAACTAACAATATTTATTTAGATGTGAGTAATGAATATTGACCCATCTCTAGTAACATGAGATGATAACGAAAAGCCTAAAGGAAAAAAACTTATTTTACGTAACAATAACAAAAAAATTTGTTGTGTTACAAAACTTTGAAGAATAAACTTTGTCGTATCCGACTGACTGTACCTATGTGTTACCGAAAGGAAAAGGGCTATCACACGAAGACAGGAACGATAGAAGGTGACTGGGCGAGGGTGGTATCGATTGCCACGCCCACCCGCAGTGCGTTGCCTAGCAACGAGCACGCCGCCCTGCCGCCCGCCCTACTTCACCAAGGAAAATGTCTTACCGGCTCCTACAGCCGTGACGGTTTCAGTGCATAGTTGATTTTTTTCGTTTTCTCTAGGACGAGTACAAGTCTGAGACTTTATACTTAAAGCCACAGGTTATTAAAACATCTATACATTTGTAATTTATGTAAGTAGGTATCTTAAAATATAATAAGTACCTACTTGTCGTACAGACATATTCCTTTAGAATATTAATTATAGCTGACAAATTTGTTCACGATGAGGACGGAATTAAAAACGTAAGTAAGTGAGTAGTATAAAATTTATAACTCACCTCACATCAAATAACATTCAAAATAATTTAATATATTTTTACAATACATATCTCCTTTTATAATTCACTAATATCCATGAAAAGTATGCGGGAGTGTTTCGGCTCTTATAAATTGTAAATGAGAATCAAATGTAAAATTTTCTTTTTCAACTGTGAACGATAAGCTATGTTAAAAATAACAAAATCTCGTTGTACTTATATATCTACCTATATTACTAAATCTGTACTTGTGTCTGTACTTTAATGTTTTTCCAAAATTTCCCTATGCTTATATGAACGACTAGCGGTGTGCTCGCGGGTCCGCACGCGTTTGTTTAAGACAACCCAGTAATTATTTTAATTAAATTCATACAACTTATCAATTGAGGAATGACATGTGCTTCCGGTGTACAATCTTCATCACTAATGGTTGAGAATTATCAAAAATGTTTCTTTTACACATTTCTGAAATTATTTCTGAGATTTACGAAATTGTGTCAAAAGTGGCTGAGAACTATAATTTTTTTTTTAATATTTTTCACAGTTCTTATAGCCTTTCAATTATAGAATGACTTTTACTTCCCGTGTACAAAATTTCATCAAAATCGGTTGAGAATAATGATATTTAAAATTTTCAGAAATTCTTTCTTTTTAAGATTCGTAAAAGTGTTATTAAAAATCCTCACTTATCATGAATGGAATGACATTTATAAAAAAATTTTTTTTTTACAATTTCTAAAAGGAATATTAAAATTTCTTATACCCTATCAATTGATCGATGACATAAGCATCGCGAGTACAAAATGTCATAGGAATCGGTCAAGCCGTTTTTGAGTTAAACCCAGGCATATAAACAAAGAGACAGTCAAATTTTTTTTAATATTTTTGCGGGGAAAATACCTATATGGTAGCAACATACGAAACTGCATGCTGGATGATGATAGTGTTTGTGGTGCTGTACAATTCCGTTTGCAATGACCAAGTTGATTTTGTACCAATCAACCTCTTCCAATTGACTCAAAATTGCCATTACAAAAAAATAGCTCTCTCCTTTAATCCTGCAGATAATACGTACCTATCCCTTGTCAATATGCTGCCACGGCTTAATCATCTTACTAAGTTATCTCGATTTTAATTTTAATAATGTTCACAAATTGCATAACTAACATAAAACACAACCACAAAATATATCTCGAACAAAAAGAGATCTTCACCGCAGGATTAAATTTATTAGTACAACATAAATAGTAATAAATCTCTTTGCGTATTTAAAATTAAATCAGGGTGCAAAGTTCGGGAAAACAACTCATAAAGTGAAAAGTAAAGCGTGGGGTGCGAAACTTAATTTAGGAACAGGGCCATAATGAATCCTAAAGAAGATTTAATAAAGTTCGCCGTGAGACCCTCGGCCTCGCTCGCATCATAGGGGTAACTGCCAGTCTTGTTTAACACTTTCGCCCTTAGTGGTAACTCTACTTTTATTACTTTATCATCTATCGAGTTGATCAGATGATGTTGGGTAATTTATTTCATTTATTAGATCTTTTAATTCAATTAAATAGATAGCTATGATTAAAAGTACCTACTCGAAACCATCGTAAATACACAAATTAATGTGAAGGAAGTAAAATAGGTTTACAAAGATAAGGAGAAAATTTCTTCCCTTTTGCAAACCCTAGTGTAATCATGGTGATATTATATTTATATACACTTTTTTATATTCAGTCACTGACGGGTGCCGTTATTTTAGGACTGTACCGTCATTTAATATTAAAAACTATACATTTTAATAGTTTTCCTTTGTAAGAAACCCTACCCCTAGTCCCCACTTTTGCCTACGCCCATGTCCTTGGTATTCATCGAATGCTTCATAATCTAAACTGAGTATCAGCGCTAATTATTTACGAACATTTCTTCCTATTTAAAATGTATTGAATGTTAAAACAAAATGTACACCTAACACTAATCTAATACATATATCGCTAATCCAATAGAACAACGACATAATTACATTTAACTAATTTTTCAGTAGAAACATTTAAAAGTTTTGAATTGATGAATATTTAGCGAATTTAAGCCAATTTCCTAACGACATTCACTCCCTCTATCATAAACTATTGTAAGAACAATTGTGATATTTTTTCTATTGTAACAGGAACTTATGACACCAAAATGTCAATATCGGCTTTTTTGTAATTATGTAATTGTAGTTTTGGATGAGCGATATGTATCAGATGGTTCATAATATGTATTACTTTAATTGAAAAAGCCTAACCTAAACCATTGGCAACAGAAGCCGCGAACGTTTAATTATGACTGTAAAAAAGTAAGGTGTAATTTCAATAAAAACAACTAATACAATCTTTTATTAAACATGGTATGATCATGGTAACTATCAGCCAATAAACATAAAATACATACATTTATTTAAAAATATTTTAATATATTATATTTAATAAATGTCTGTCCAAAGAAACGCGTCGTCTTTACTACTTTTTACAAAACCAAAAGTCATTAGAAAAACTATGGTGTTATTTATAGTCTTTTATCTGGAAGTAGGATCTTTGTGACGATCGTCTTTTGTCGTAGCCGACTTTTTTTTATCGTGATAGATAGATGCAACTATCTCTCGATTGCAATAGTCTTTAGTGAGTAATATTTGCCGATTTCTTTGTAGATTTAATCTTTATTGCGTGTCTATAAGGTTTTTGCCAATTTTACACTTTTTGGTGTAAAAAACACGGCTTAATATTTTTTTCCTATTAAAAATAAATGTGGCAACGGCGAAAGAAACAGAATCAAAAAGCTTATGAAGGCCTGTAACAGAAAGTCTATTCAGAAACGTATGCTTGTCGTTTACATTTACCAAATTTTATTTCAAAGGGCGAAAAATTTATTACTATAATTTAAAAAACCTTATACAATCACATCACAGAAACTTCGATACAAAACAATAAAAACAGAAAATCTATTCCACATAAACTCTCCGAGGTGTAAATTCTTTTTGAGCCTCCCATAGAAATCGTTGCATTTTACTCGTCATTATATTCGTATAGGTATACTAGATAACCTGACAAGCTGATAACTCTATATATAGCTTGAACAGAGCAATTCTTAAACCTATTCCTATATAGAAGGATGAGATACGACTTATACACGTCGCTGGATTATCTCCTATTTATTCGCTACATCGCTGCAGGATGAAGGTCTATCCGAGATAATGACATTAAGAGTATTTAGAAAAAAGAATGTCATAGAAATTACATAATTTATTATGCAGGTTTTCATATAATCTGCAGAGTTCCTCATTTTCTACAAATAACTTATCTTCTTGCGAGCTTGCGTTTTACTCTTTTTATTTGGGAAATACCTACATGTTTTCTTCTCTTTCAATAAAAGATCTTAAAGCCATTTTTAATTCTTCCCCTCAATCCTTCAATCTCCTTCAGAATCTGAGTCGAACATTGTTTTTTTTCCTTGCACGTTTCCAACATAAACTTAAAAAATATATAGATAAAAATTATCTTTTGCAATATATTATACTCGTAAAACCTAAATACAAAATTAGATATATCTCATAATTCTTTTCCAGGTGTTACTCTGCCTTACTAAAAGGTTAAAACGTTACAGGTGGTAAGATGACTTCATAAAATTAATGCTAATTTTAATATTACATTATTTTTATTTGATTTAAAAAAATACTTATAATTTATTTAGTATAAATAGTTGCAAACAGCTTTAACTAAGAAGCAAAAATACCAAATAGTTTCAATCTCATAGCGTCAGATGTTATAGTGTATAATTTTAATTAAAGCAATGATGGCTCAGTGGTAGCGTGTCTGGACACCGCATCGACCGACGTGATTTCGAATCTCTGCAATGAGCTTTCAGTGAAGGAAAACATCATGATGAACCCATAGCATGGTGGTAGGGTATTTTGTAATGCCCTCCTGGTAACTACCACGTCTACCTCACTTGAGTTGAAAATCTGTCGCCAAACAGTGTTTTTTCGTAACTCTTGTACTTAATCTGCATATAACGGGATGGCTCTACATACTTATATACTATAAAATTGATTTGCTAATAAGGAATTGAATTAATGATACCTAAACTAGTAATTTAAAAAAATTAAAAAGGCAAATAAACTAGATAATACACAACGATATAGTTCTTAATCACAATAAACAGATACACTTATAAGATAAAAATCTAACATTCCAAAATATATTACAAACCTATCATATTAAAATTATAACCTATAATTTAATTTTTTAAACCGTTCGCTATAAAAACTGACGCTGACTGTTGTCAGATGAAAAAAAGTGGTCGCATATTCGTTTGTTTATTTTTTATCTGTAAGCGCCTGCCTTCTAGTTTAGTGGCCCGGAATAGAAAGATAAGGTTATATTTCTCGAAACTCCATCATAACTCAAACAATTTCACTTTTAAAATGATAAATACGTTCATTATAACATGGACAATGTATGTTATAGATATTATGTGAGCCAAGCAATAATTTTATAAGATTTGTATAAGAAAAAAGTACTTAATATCTATGTTATGTATGGAATTATATACCTTAAATAACGGTTTCAACTATCAATTTATTTTGTACCCATGGAATATCTTTTTTTTTTGTTTGTTCATAATGTATAAAATAAGTTGTAGTAGGTACCTATATTGCGTTAAATTATAAAATATTCAATTTATATAAGTACATACCTACATAAACTGTGTTTATTTAATTATTAGTTCATATAATATTTAAATCAACTGGTATAGATATATGTGAGAATGTAATTTTAAATTTCAATTTCTTTAATTTAAAATAATGTTTTAAAATAAGTTGTAGATTTCGTGTAAGTTTTGTAAAAAATATCTCATAAGCATTTTAACAACAATTGGTTAATAAAATAATAAGTCTAAAAATTATAATATGTCCTTTTTTATACGAAAAGAGTAAGTATGAAAATGTTAAGGGAGTAATTTTGTAATTAGAAAAAATAATAATTGAACATTATGAATAAGATTAATTAATTCTGATTATTAATTTATTTGATTAATGAAGTTAATTTTTACTTACATAAACCTACATAAAAACATAGCTTGTTCGAATGTCAGCTAAATCTTGAACTGTGGAAGAGGTAAAAGCAGTATATTAATTTTTGTTTCAAATTTTCCCACGAGGAACGTTGCCCGACGTCTCGGCTGCGCCCGCGCCGCCCGACCGTGACAGATTGTTCCACGGCAGAACACGTCATCTGTCAAAATCGTCTGCAACTCATTGATCGGTCGCAAGTTTGGATATTAAAAATATGTTGTTATTGTACCGGTTAGAACTGTAACCACTGACCGTCGAAATGCGAATATCTATCGACAGTCACCGTTATCTATTTTTATGTTATATTCTAAGTTTACATTAGCGGAAACTAGATTTAAATTGACTGGACTCAAGCGACAGTTTGTTAATAACTCTGCTCCTGGCGATGACATATAATAATTCCAATTTGTGACGTCAGGGAGCCAAAGGCTTAAAGAAAAAAACGTGTACAAATCATCTATGTATCGTATTATATCACCGACATATTAAGTAGATACAACAGCACAGTACAGGTACAGTACAGTACATGCACACGTTTTCCTAATGTTATCTGTCAAAATAAAACTAATCTAATGGAATCTCCATTTACCGACTGCATATAAATAAAGTTTACTATGTTGGTTCAGATAGGGCCCATTCTAAGATGCATTTTAAAACCTAATCAAACGAAAGCGTCATTAAAAACGCATGATTTTGTCAAGCATTATAGATTATTTCAAGTTTTGAATCTAAAAAAAAATACGATTTTCTTCGACACTAGTACATTTATCAATTATGCTGGTTGCAGTGACCATGGGTCCTATCACCTCGTCCGTTGTACTTTAGTAAGCAAATCCTATTTTTAAATGAAGTGTAAATAATTTTAATATTAAATAAAATTTAAATTATGCATTTCAATAGTTTTCGGGTAAGTATTCACTTTTCATCGTATTGGTTATCGACTAACCACAATTTCGTAAATGGTGTAAATGGTGATGTGGGTCGAAAGTGGTTACTAGTTAATGTTAAAACAGAGACTAGCTCTAAAGTACTGCTTCGGCGATAGAAATTATATTTAAGTTAAGAATTAACACATTCTCATTACCAATATAACTCAATGAACGAATATTGTATCATATATTATAAATGTCAATTTTTCTTTTGTTTAATGGCTATTATTTATGTGCTCGACTTTAAAGATTAATCAAATGTATAGGATCGTTATTGGTATGTGTCATTGTGTCTACCTTTTTTTGGGACTTTAACTTTGCCAAAAATCATAATCAGTAGTATTACATGTACCTATGTTGTTAGATGTGAATGAAAATTTTATTTTCTAACACTTAATTTTATTTTTGAAGTGAAATCTTCTTTAGCACCTTTGTTATTTGAAATACGATGAAACAAACTATAGACAAAGAGACAAAGACATCCATCTATAGAAATTAGCCTACGAAAGAATGTGATAGAAATATATTATACACGGTTAATGTAAGTCCTGAATTCCTGATTTTCAAGAATGTGATCGTCGTCAAATTGGCCTAGCGGTGTGACGACCAGATTCATAGGAACTGATGTATTTACAGTACGAGTGGTCGATAGTTCGAATCCCGCTGATTTAGGGTTTTAAAAAGAAATTTTAAAGATATTTGTTCGTTTTCTGAAGATTTCACATCTACCGTTTATGAACTGCACATGTTTTATTTTGTTGTAGTTGTTCGTCATTGATCATTAACATTTTATCTATTAAATTAGACTTTAAATATCCGTTATACCCAAGGCACAGTTGGTCAATAATAGAACGAACGTTTTTTGCAATTATCAAAATGCTTAGAGCATTTTCTGTAACAAAAGCACAATTCCAGACACAAGTCAACACGACAGTTATAACAATGCATTCACATAATGATTAATTGTTTATACGAACATTTTATATGCACAAATAAAAAAAATTATTAAAAAGTATAGAACAAGAACTTTTTGCCTTTATTTCAACGACGCCAACATGTCTACAGCGAACCGATTCGAAATTTGTAGGGCTATCATTAATTATATATTTTGTCTTACTCCCGCATTCCATTTTTAAAATCGATATGATCTATAGATACGGTTTTGTAGTCTATCGATCACACTCAGAGGCATCCAAATTTATTCATTTAATGCGCATTTTTTTGCAGATAATTCTTGACGTGTGGACCATATGATAAATTATACCAACATATTCTTAGTTTATCTAATAATATAACTATCAAAACTATCTTCTACCTGTACTTAAACTTTATCATAATATACATACAGATACAACTACTTTAGGTAAGATATTCTTATAACAAGGGAACCAACTTTTTACACTACATAAATCTGCTCATTGATGTATCATGTACTTTTTTTATGTCTGACTATATTGTTAGCCTTAAGCTTTGGAGCCTTTGACGGCTTTTACAGCTTTACTGTGACCTGGATTAAGTACTACGTACAGCTAATACGAACAAAAATTGTGCTCCAATTGATACCGTGGTGCGCGGGGTACGGGCGTATTAATACATTAAACTGTCACTCCTTAACTTTGTACTTGTGTTTCTCTAGTTATTTACAGTATCTCAGTGCCCATAAAGACATATTTATGAAATAAAATTCTGCATTGAAACGTGTGTTTCAAACAATCTGGTGGAGGCATCGCGTCGCGTCGCGTCGTCTCTAGTACGTAGTAATTAATACCCACAGAGTAATAAAGTCCACTCTCATGTACACCGAATTCATAATTCTATGATGATACCTCAATGAATTTACCTACTGACTTAATTGTTAACAGGTTATGTATATGACCTTTGATTAATACTAAAACTTACGAGATTAAACCAACATTAAAAATTATAGATTATTATTTATCTGGCATACTACTTATTCTCGTAATATTTTTTTGTTTTGTAATAATATCTTATTTCGTATACATTTGATTTTATATATTAAGATGTTCCCTTAGTAGAATTATTGTAATTCAACGTGAAATATATTTAAAAAAATTTATTAACTTTTAACCCTTTTTCGAAATCACAAAAAAGTTAAAGTTAATATAATGATTAACTCTAGATTATGTTTATCTCTACATAATATATTTAACTGATATTTATCTGAAATAGATAAATGAGTTATTTGCTATAACTAATTGCATAATATCTATAAACAATTGAATAATTTCATAGAAAAATTCTTAATCAACGCATAACTAATTAACTCTAAACAATATTTCATCTGACGAGATTGCATGACGCGAGACAAAAAACGAAAGGTCGGAATGACCGCGCCAAAACCAAGACGCTCTGCCCAAAACAAATAAAACTTAAACAAAAAATGAAGGCGGTTAATAAGCTGGATGACATTTGGGAATTCGAAAAATTCATTCGAAGCATTATTAATAGCGTTCTTGAAGTGGGTCTCTACTTATGATTATTAAAATGAGAAGACAGCAATTACTTATCCTTAGACAAAATCCATTCGGACCATTAATCCAGTCGAGGTTTCGGTTGTGAGTTATTGTTTTATTGCTCATACAAAACCCTTCGTAAGCTTACATCGAATTGAACTCTTGTTTCATTCTAAAGATTGCTTCTTCGTAATAAGTATTGGATAGCGTGATAGCAAATAATTTTATAAGGACCCTTAACAATATGTCAAGACATATCTTATTCAATATTTCTTATTTTTCAATAAATAATACGTTAACATTGTTCGGTTTCGATCGGGATGCGCGCTCGTGACGATATTTCTCAAAATTATTTTCAAAATAAAAAACGACACAAAGCGGGTTCTTTATGCATTTCGAACCTACATTTGTTATTATGAGAGAATGATAATGTGATTATTGTTTTGCGAGCTTTTATATGATTGATAGTCGATTGTCACGGATAATGAAGTGCTTGGAAACATTCGATTTTATGCCTTATTTATTGATATAATTGACTCTTATCTAATTGAACTGCAGTTGGCTATGACGGATAATATTTTTTAAATATAATGCTCATGCCAGCCGTTAAATGCTCCAGGACTGAGCAAAAAGCTTCTTTGTAAGAGCAAGTACCAGTCACCACACTATTAAATGTCCGAAAATCTATTGTCATCTGTTTTCTCACTTGGTAGCGGTATCATGAAAATATTCTCATGCACCTAAGCTACTTCGTGACATTTTCTTTTACCATCAGTAAATAGTTTTACCAGTTAAGTTCAAAGTAGTAAATTTACCTACGCGAATTCTGTAATATTAATCGATACGCACCCAGCGGAAGCCAGTGGATTTCAGATAGACATTTTATGGATCGGAAAACCATTCGACGATCACAATTTATATCATAAGAAATCTCTTAGTTACATCTGTTAATATAAATTCGTTTTCAGTGGTTTACAAAGCGACTAAATTGCGGTCGTAATCTTCATAAATTCAATTACTTAGATAGCAAATGAGGCCTCAAAAGGAACATAACAACTCATTAGCAATATCTACTACACGTATACAGTTAAGTATTAAAATAGAATAGTTCCTTTATACATTTACAATAGACGTTGATGGCTGGACAATGCCGCACAAATTAATAATTCACGGTTATAATACTATTAGATGTTATTTTAATTTGTTCCGTTCGATACGCTCTCGCCTGCGATCATCGACGTTGTCTTTTTTCTGTTTGTGGAATTTCGTCAATAGCTATTATTGTTGCGTCGCGTCGTGTTGATCGTCTCGATTGTCTAACTGATATATAAACGAATGATTGGATTCTTCGATACAAAATACCGATATTGTACAATTCGAACAACGTATTTCTGGCGCCGGAGACTACATCGCGGCATCGCCGAGCGTCGCGTCGCTCCGCGGCACATTTCGACGAGAGCAACGGCCGATAATATCTTTTGTATTTAATAAGACCGTGACTGTTGACCTAATGAACTACATCGTTTTTAATGTTAGATCATTATTGACTGATATTATAAATATATTCAATTATGAAATTTGTAAATAAATCTTTAGCTATCCATCAGTCTAAATACGAAAAATTAGCCTAAAATATTCACTTCAAAGACAAATGAAAAGAGCGTATTAAATTATCTATATATATACATATAATAAAAACATAGCTGATCGATGTCTGTATATAGAAGATATATGAGAAAAACTAATATTAGGGGCCTTTATCAACGCAGTAGACACCAAAAATATGATTTTTAGAATTTTTGTCTGTTTAGCTGTTTGTCTGTTTGCCAACGTTTGTGCAAGCTAATCTCAGAAACGGCTTAACCGATTTGGATGCGGTTTTCACTAATATATTGTGGTAAGCTTTAATTAAAATTTAGTGTTTGTTTTATTTCAATCAGTTTATAAATAAAAAAGGTTATATCATTTTAAAAATAACGTCGAACATTTGTTCGATAAAAATGCTATAAAGTATATGTTCAGTTGAATTGGCTGAAATTTTAGTTAACTGTATATTATGGTTTATAAGATGATGATGATGATTTAAAGCTTACAATATCTGGGAGACCGAGATGTGCTCGGTGTCTTATAAACAAAAAAAGAAAAACTCCTATCTAAGTAAACTTGGAATGTAAAACATTATCTAAATGCAAAGTTTCATCGAAATCGTTGCAGCCGTTTCCGAGAAACCAATTACATACACACACATATATAGCTATTGCTCTAATATTCTAAGATGAAGTTAAAAAATAAAATTTCAG
The DNA here is from genome assembly GCA_033032175.1 of Saturnia japonica. Taxonomy (NCBI): domain Eukaryota; kingdom Metazoa; phylum Arthropoda; class Insecta; order Lepidoptera; family Saturniidae; genus Saturnia; species Saturnia japonica. Next base: position 11,066,192 of record CM065307.1, read on the forward strand.
AGATTTAAAATCCCATATAAGTTGACCTTAGATCTATATCATAAATCATATAAAAAGGGGTCAGCTTAGGCTGGATATTTGTCGGTTCGATATAACCACGCGAACGAGTCGAATGCCACGTTGCTGCTAGGGGTGGCAATTCATTCCGAAAAACATCGATTCGTATCAAACTCAGATGTATCGATTTACAAAAAAAATCCAGGTCGAAAAGATTTTTGTTTACAATATAAAAATTCCTATTACAAAAAAAAAAGAAAAAATTACAGAAAAAAGAAACAGTCGATCTTTTTCTATTTTTACCATGCGAAGTATCAGTTGCTATAGTATAAGTTGTTGTTGTTATTCTGCTGTTGGGTAATTTACTATGAGTCGTACTTTATTGGTAAATGACACCATAGAGAATGATAGCATAATGAAATAGATCATCCATACTAATATTATAAATGTGAAAGTAACTCTGTCTGTCCTGTCTGTTGCGTTTTACGCCTTGAAATAGGGGATGAAGGTTTGTACGAAGAACGCATCAAACCGATTTTGATGAATTTTGGTTTAGAGATATATTATTGGACCTTGAAGAAAGACATTGTCTACTTTATGTCGTGAAAATAAAAGTTTAACGGGTGAAATAGGGACTGAAAATTTGTATGAAAAACCCACTATTTCCTAATTTAGGAATATGAAAATTCATATTTATTATTTTAGGAAGAAATAACAGTGTTTTTCATTTTTGAAAAATCATCCGGCAAGGCGGTAAAATAAGGATTGATTTACAATATATCTATATGATTTTCTTTCGGTTTACCGTGTTCAGAGATTAGTCGACGTATATGCAGTAATATAGCGGGGTGGTAGAAATCGCAACCGCCATACACATAGAGTGATAAAACCATTTAATCACCGACTGCACCTTCCGCTAACGAGTGGAAGGTGTACTTTCCACATCCTACCCCGTACACTCGGGCGTCCCACAAGGCTCCATTCTGGTGGCTTGCCTTTTCAACCTGTACGTCAAAACCTACCCCGTCCCTCCGAGGTCGAAGTAGGTCTATACGCTGACGATACAATCATTTACGCTTCTAATAGGCGCAGACTTCATCTCAGACACGATGTGTCGTTACCGCTCTCGGTGTATGGTATCGTAAATGGCGCATAGCCATCAACCCCTGAAAGAACGCCACGATTATCTTTGACTCTAGTAAAAAAGAGATCCCCAAGGGTATCAAATCTCTCGAACTCTTTAAAGACAAAATCCCCTTGGCCACCGAGATTTAATATCTAGGTTTGACCCTCGATAGAAAGCTCAACTTTGATTCACATATTCGTATAGTTCGAAAGAGCCGCCATGGTCGAGGGTGCTACTCTGATAATAAACAAAATGTCCCTGTACAAGACATGACAAGAATTGGGCCCAAGCTGGTTCTTTACCACCACCATTCTGAAGCCCATTATAACACACCGCTCTGTCATCAAAATCATCTACAATGTAGAGAAGGTAGCATAGTACGTAAGGTAAACGTCCCATTACTCGTCAGATTCTGAACTTGGCAGTCTTTACAGCTCCGCCATTTCATAATTAGTTAACTTTTTTTTAATTAAACTCCATGACGATGTAAATAATTTATTACTCTTTCCACTGAATATATTATTTTTACAAATTAGAAACAAAAAGGTAATTAAATATTTGAAAAAATCAAAAGAGAGCTATTTGTACCAGTACCCGACAGATCTTTGGTAGTTATCGTCAAGATGTCCCAGAAGTCGACAGTTTTCACACTAATATGAACTCTATGGTTTTATACTTTAAGCTCTTATTTTTCTTTACCATACTAATTTTTCGCGATGAAGTCTCTTAAAGTGAAATTAAATTACCAAATCACATGGCCGTTTCAAATAATACAAAAACTACGGCTAGCTATTTATTAAGAATATATTTATTTTTTATTGTTCACAAAATTATGTGAACAACATTTTTTTTAAATATCTACATGCAATACTTCCAATACATATGTAATACCTAGTTTATACATTTTGCTTGTACATATTTCATATAATTAGATAATGCAGGTGCCTTAACTTCTGCGCATGAAGTTGTGATACCAAACTTTACAATTTAGACTTTTATAACGTATAGTTTTGAGCACGTTTGAGATAACTGACAGCACGAATCTTCCTTCTTTGTTTCAGTATTGTAATCATAGATATGTAGATTACAATGAAAATTATAATAATAGTCATGCAACTACATTCTTTATATAGTACTCGTCTTCCAATTTCCATAGATCGTGAAGTAGTCCTTTAACAAAAGCTTCAACCTCATTGTAAGATTATTTTGCTTTTTCATAAATGAAATCCCGATTTTCTTGATATAGAACTACCATCATCACCTTTTAGCAGGGAACCATTATATCCTTATGTTACAGTTAACCTATGATAAGCCCCGTTGTATTTTTGTAAGATGGTTATATTTTAGTCACAAAAAACCATTATTTCGCACTTGTTTATCTTCACAAAGATTAACGAAAGATGAACCTTTTTCGTGTTGTGTATTGTTGAAAGAATTATCAGACTTATCAGAGTGATCATAAAGTAATACATGAAAATAGTTAAACTTAATTTCGTTATTATTAAAAAAAAAACTGTCAGTTGTAGGACTGCACGTCAGAACTGAAATCAAGCTTGACAAACTTGTAAACATTATTTATGGGTTGTTAAGAGATAATTTTAGTATGTGGTATCCATACAACTACAGTGTAGTTATAAGTATGTGTATCTGAGCGTGACGATCACGCGAGTTCAGTGCTTTTTCCCCATACCAAAAGTGCCCAACGTTTCTACAGAAGTTTTCACTTAAATATTTTTTCAACACACTTGCTCATAAAGTGGCTCTAATATCACCGCAATTAGGCACATAATGACACCTGTAATCAAACTGTGTCTTTTTCATTGATATTATTCACAAGTGAGTTATAGAGATTTTTTTTTATTTTATTGGTCGAGTTGCTTTGTTCTTAAAAAAGTTTCGATACAAAAAAGATAAATAAAAATAAATAAATTAATGTACCTATTGAAATGTTATAATATGTAGATAATTTCAACTTGTACGTGTTTAATAAATAAAACTTTCACTCAAATATAACTTTTGTTTTCTCTGTAATAAAGAAAACTTTAAATTCCCCATTTTATACGTGGCTAAAACGCTATCTGCGGAAAGCCAAAAAAAAAGAAACCTCATTCCTTTAGTCTACGGCCGCTCGCTATTGTTAGATGCGCGCGCAAACTGATTAATTTTTCCCACCATAGCGAAAAAAAATTCACAACTCGTTGTCACGTTGAAATTTTAGTTATTTATTAATTAAAATGTCTACAAGTACTAGTTATGAAGAAAATGATTTATGTTGTACACCGCCCGATATAAGAAGATGTGAAGCCCTTAACGTTATGCAAAGTTTACTACCTGAAAACTCCAAGGAAAAATTATTTTTTATTATTATTTTCTTCACAAGTGTGTTGAAAAACGTCGTATGATACACGTGTGTATTGGTGATTACCGTCCTCGGCTCTCTTAAGACCCTCACTTAACGGCTCGGGTCTCAATGGCGCCTCAGCGGTAATCACCAACATTACACACTTGTACCATAATGTACTACTATCGTTTAGAACCTTTAAAAAATAAATAATGATGTAAATAGTTTATTAAAACACATAATCGACATTCTTTATATTATCCGACATCTTCATAATGATGAAATTTTTACAATGAATTAATTTAAAATTCTACATTAATTATAAGAAAATAAAATATACTCCATGTAGTGGGCGTGTCGGCCCCGCCCGGGATCGCAAACCTGGTTATTACCCACTTAGCTGCATCACTTCTGTAGATTGTTCAAACAATTTAAACCTTTTTTCATATCTTCTCTTTAGTAATTCAATATCAATTAATAATTAATGTAATTAGCAAATATATCAATTATACTACTTTGTAAATAAAGAAAATATTTTGGCAACCACTAACGTAAAAAAGTCGATGCTTCTATATTTTCCCACTACATTACTATTTTATATGGAAAAAGTAAAAGGAAAAATATATTATGAATTTATACATTTAATCAATCAAATTATGTAGCATTATTATCTATGTACTTTCGCCATTTTATAGGTAGGTCATCGATTCCATTTCTGAAAAAATTGTGCGAGCGAGAATCAATAAAATCTTTGAAGGCGGTTTGGTCAGCATCATCGGATTTGAATTTTTCCTTGCAAGAAATTGTCCAAATTCTGGAAAAAATGGTAATCTGTTGGAGTGTGGAGGAGTATTATCTGTCGTGAAGTATGGGGTCTAACGTTATCCTGAAACAGCAGTGGGCTAGAGAGATTGACCAGTCTCGGTTGTGTAACGGCTAGCTTTTCCATCATGGTTAGCAAGTGTTGACAATACAGATCTGCCGTTATCGTCTGGCCAGATCTTAGGAAGCTGTAGTGTATGACACCAGCATTGGTCCACCAAACACTCACCAGAACCATTTTCTGAGTCAACTTACGCGTGGGACAGGATTTGGCCGGTTTTCCTGTGTTCAGACACTGTGATGAACCTTTCCAATTGTCGTAAAGGATCCATTTTTCGTCACTAGTAACAATAATAAATGCAAAAAATGTAAGAATGCGAAAACCAATTAATCACTTAATTCGATACACAAATACACAAACCTAAATTTGAAATAAATTTGAATTTGGAATTTCTAATCAGACGCCAGATATTTGAGATCAAAGTGGCCAGTTCAACCTAATACTGCAACAACTTTTCGGAAGTGTTCATTTCTTCGGAATGTTTTCTTTCATCGTAAACCGACGGGTAAACATAAACGTAAACTTATATTTAGATTTAAATTATTAAGCTAGCAGCGAAAATTGGATCGATATCGATCGAAAGAACTAATTCATGTACCTACTTATTTTGGTGTTTTTATAAAATCAAAAATATCTATATAGACAAAACGATAGAGGTTTGACTGTGCTCACATCACGCAAAACCTACTGGGTATATTTTGATCAACTTTTTTTTGGATTACTCCTTAGATACTTGGTGATCCTTATCTAAAACAAGTATCACGATAACCTTCATTGAATGAAAGGTTATTAAAATTTAGGAAACTATAGTTTTAAGCACTACACGATTATAATATTGGTATCAACATAACGCGAGACGCGAGCGGTTGCTAGTATTATAATAAAGCTTAATACCAAGTACTATTTCACAAAGAATGGTAAGATTTTTTTTGTTCGGTAGTAAATCTTTAAAACGTAATAAAGTCGACTTAGCCGTTCCACCCTTACTGCAATCAATGTCTAATTCCGTATTCGCAGCTTACAATAATGATTAACGACAAAGTTTATTAATTCGATCAACTAGGATTAGAGGATTCACATTGTGGCGGAGGGTACGTAGAAAAAACAAACGAATTTAGTAAGGGATAGCTCGGGGTTGCTGCCGTTACTGTCATTTTAGGGATGTCAATGTATTTCATTCGACATGAAGATAAGCATTTTTAATAATTATTAAAGTAAATAAAATATTTTACTTAATGTTATATATGTACAATACCATATTTGATAATGTATTCTTTTTTCCAGAATTATTTACTTACTTATAAGTATTATTGAGTGTACCAGGGCTCCGCACGCGTTTATTACGCAGTAATGGATTTCCTCTCGTCATTTTATTTTTACTCATATTATTTACAATTGAGTAATGACATATTATTGTACTTCCCGTGCATAACATTTTTCGTCAAAATCGGTTGACGATAAATCAAAATTTTTTTATTTTATAGATTATATTGAAAATCCTTATGGCCTATCAAAATTACATAAGCTTCCCGTGTACAAAATTTCATAAAGATCGAAGAGGCCATCTTTGAATTAAATCCCGACATAAAAACAGACAGACGCACAACAAAATTTTAATGTTATATTCATAATAAGTGTCCTCTGTGTTTCTAATCTGTGTCTCTAAGTATATGGATTTTTTTTTCAAAACAAAAATACACGTACCTACAAACAGAACTACAGGTTTCTTAATATAGATATAAAGTCAGCGACTCTTTGCGCAACTATGCAAGTAACTGCAGAACAAACATAACCTAGTTTAATAACAAAAAATGTTCTATTAATGTTCGGTTATTTAACAAATACATTAACTAACATTCATTAAATCCAAATAAGGTTAAACGATTTTATAAAGCTTGTTTCATATATCTAGATAACATTTAAAAAATCTCTTATTCCATTAGGATTACTAGGTTACAATATAGATTGTCTGTAAATAAACAAAATGATTGAGGTTTGCTGTTGTGCGCACATCACGCAAAAATACAGGATAGATATTGATCAATTTTTTTTTAGTTTTACTCCTTAGTTACTCGGTCCTTATCATTATATTAATACGTGAAGCAAAAACTTTGTACCCCTTTTTAAGCGTATTGCGTTTACGGAAGACTGAGAGATTTGGCATGGTTAAGGTTTATATGGAGAAGGAGTACAGAAAGCCAAAATTTATCTATTAAACTTTTACTAATATATTAAATTAAATTAATTAATACTGACTTAGAATCCTAACCCGACCAGTGCCATTAAAACTTAGACCCCCAAAGTGACAGAGAGTGATATAAAATAATCATTGTTTAGGTTCATATTGCAAATGTCAAAAAGAAAATAGTCTATGATTAAAAAGTTGCTGGTCGAATTTCGATAATTGGTTCACCGCTAGTAAAAATAATATATACCTATATCGATTCTGTAGTTATCGCGCGTGGGACCGCGGCCACAGCTTGTAAGTTATAAAATAGTTATGTTTTCTATAAACCGCTGATAGTTAAGTAGGTACCTACTCAGAATCTAAATTGAATAGGTATAAATAGTTATTAATTTAACTTTGATGAAAGATATATAAAATAACAAACCTTAAAGTAAATTACATTTACATGCAAAAATAATGCACACAAAATGGGTTAACAAAATATTTTTATTCAGCTCCTACTGCGCAAACCATTTGCTTACGAAATACGAATACAAGTCAATATCTGCCTACGTAATGTCATAAGGAATCTCTTATTTTATTTGAAGCAATTGTTGTATGAGTTACCTACATATATTTAAAATGTATATATTATATATGAATCTAGGCTTGTGACGTGTATATTAATGTTATATTTATGTCCTTGTCCAATATTTAATGCTTACCATAGACCACTTGTAAACAACTCCAATTTTTATTTTTCTTGATAGTGACATAATATCTTCAAAATGATTACCTACTTTGTTGATTTAAATGTTACCATTCTATCTTATCTTGTTCACAAGGAAGTTACTTCTGATAGTCCACTATCAGATAACTTGTTCCACACAACCTCTATATGGGATTTATTTACGTGACGTTTTGACACAATAGAAATACTTTCAGTTCCATGAAACATATTTGGTTAATCTGCATTATCTAACAATAGGTCACTTTTATTGTACCAATTTGTTATTATATAAATTTGTAATGTTGGAAACTAAATTTAAGATATAGTGTAGGCAGCCCTAATATCAACACGTAAGGGGACACCGAAACGCCTCGAGGGATCCGTTTGTTTTTAATAAAACTTCTTATTTAGCAATGGTGTTTGTGAGTAATCCGTAATCCTTCTGCAAATGTTTTTTAAATGCTTCTATCGAATTAACTTCTAATCCCAGAAGTCAAATAAAACCATGCTTTAAATAAATATATTTGGGGTGCGATTTCGTTACGCAACTAATACCAGTCAAATCTGTTAAAAAGATTTCTAATATCGCAGTTTACTTTTATAGGAAAAGATTTATTGTACTTAAGTACATTTTGTTTCAAAGTAGCATTTGTTCTCAACTTTGTTTCCGTTGTTTTCGAATTGAAACGACTTTCGCGCCACCTATTATAAACTGGTTGTACTAATACAAAACCTTAGTTTTGGCGTACCCAGATAAAGAAACCGAAAGGAAAAGTACATCATTTTGTCAAGCTAGTATAAACATATAATAATTTAACATTAGTTTTCCCTTGCCTGCTTTTCTCTTAGCTAAAATTCTGGTTACGCCCATGAACCTTCATACCTACCTATTTGCGCACGACAACTCTGGAAAGTTTCATAGCAATAGCATGAATTATTTAGCAATGCTTACTAGATAAATAGACCAACACTACATTTATTCAAAGTTTTGCTTTACAACGTGTACCTAACTCAAATGTCAATTAGAATCACTTAATTAGATAAATGTTTTAAGCTTTTGTTTATATATTATGATTACCAGTCATCCATTTTTTTTAATGCATATATTCTCCAGAGCCCTCATAGTTGATTATAATCTATATCATTTTAATACAAGAAGAAAGGTTTAAAATAGCATGTTCAATGTTTCATTAAAACATATACCTACAATATAAGTCATTGCTTACCTATACCAACTATGAAAATCTCTCTTATAAAGTACATACATTCTTAATAATGTTTATCAATTCATAATACCCAGTTATCATTTATAACTTCTAGTGATACATTCGTGATCCACTTGTTATGATCACTCCTGAATTATAACACATCCTGCCTATGAAGTAACAAATTAAAATTTCTATATTCATGCAGGAATATTTTTATGAAATCTTATCAAAGTTAATCCACCTACATTATTTACTAAGTCATACAATCGTGACTTGTTTCGCTGTAATAAATAATATTTACACATAAAGTACTTATATAAATTTAGATACTGCTTGAAACAGTCAGTCTTATAACTTATTAAAGAAACGAAATATAAAATAATTTAAAGTGTCTTTAAAATTTAAAATCACTTCATATTAAAATAATATTGTAAATTAGACAAAACAATTATATAACAGTGAAATAACTGTAAAGACAATTTTATATTGGGTAATTCGATATTTATTTTTATTTACTTATTGTCATACAAATAATTTAATTACCATGTAATTTTCATACATATTTAGAAATAAAATATGGTCAGTTTAGTTTATTAATAATACGTAAAATTGAACATATTTTGATTGTTTTGTGGTTGCAGTTTGTGGAAATGGAAAACCGTATGCTTGCGATTTGGATATTACTCGGAATCGTGTGTGCAGCTGGAATAAGCGCTGTCTTGGCTTTCACTCTAACACGAAGTAAAAGTTCTTCGAGCATTGATTATGATGCTGATTTCTGCCAACCGCTAGTCATCGCCCACAGAGGCGCCAGCGGTTACGTTCCAGAACATACGCTTGGTGCATACGCTTTGGCAGTAACAATGGGTTCCGACTACATTGAACCAGATGTGGTGATGACTCTGGATGGACATCTTATTGCCAGGCATGACAACGAATTAGGTCTGACTACTGACGTCGCTAATCGTCCCGAATTTGCATCTCGGTATCGAACACAATCAGTCGATGGAATCACAGTTAGCGGGTGGTTTACAGAAGACTTTACTCTAGCTGAAATTAAAACTTTGCGTGCTATAGAACGAATTCCTAATATAAGACCTGGAAATATCCGAATGGATGGCGCTTTCGACGTGCCGACTATGCAAGAAATCATCGACTTAACCAAAGGAATGGAAGTTAGCTACGGTCGTCGAATCGGTATATACCCAGAGATAAAGCATTCTACTCACTTCCAGCGTCTTGGACTATCTATGGAACAGCCATTGGTTGACATACTGAATCAAAATGGATATCGAGGACCTGAAGCCCCCATTTATATTCAATCGTTCGAAGTTAGCAATTTAAAAGAATTAAGTAATATCACAGATATAAGACTGATACAATTGTTTGCAAGTAGAAACACATCGCAACCTTTTGACCAGGCCCAACTTGGTACTGGACTCACATACTCTGACATGGCTGCTCCTGAAGGTCTACGTGAGATTGCAGAGTATGCTTATGCAGTTGGCCCTGACAAGGGCTATATAATACCACGCGATGAAAATAACCGACTTACATCTGTAACAAACTACGTCCAGGATGCCCACGCAGTCGGGTTGAAGGTACACCCATATACATTTCGCGCTGAAAACTCATATTTGCCAGCAGAATTTCAGAGTAACGATCCATCACCAGCTGCAATTGGTAACTTCAGCGGTGAGCTGCAAGCATTCTATGCGACAGGAATCGATGGTCTCTTTTCTGACCAACCAGACATATCAGTACGTGTAAGAGGAGTATGTTAAAAGACACTTCTTTAGTAAAATTAAGCATATATCTATAGAATCCAATCGATTCCGCTTGATTGGTTTCTGCTGGCACGGGCCTTCGCCTGGATACCGCGCTACCTACAAAACAATAGCTCCTATAATATCTTATAACTTTTCAAAATACCTACTTATTCTCATTGAAAATGAATTTGGTTGTTGAAAACCACATTTTATAGTAATCTGTCAATTTAAACTTACAAAAAACAAATTTTGTTATTGACCCCTTATCATGATGGCAGTATGGACATGATAGATTCGATACATAGGTGCTTAGGTACACATAAAAATGTGTATCAGCTTTGAAGTAAGACAGACTTTTAAGGATATTAATAAATACAAACATACAATAAGAGTGAGTATGTGGCATGAAACTATTACAGTAATAAAGTACAATAATTTATATATTTGACATTATCTACACAATTAATAAAATTGAAGTGTCTGTTTGTAATATAACACTATTAAAGAAATTGAATTATCTATTTGTAATGTCAAAATAACAGTTTTTTACTAAATGCATATGAAAGTATATACGATATCTATAACAAAAAAAAAAAATTTTTTTTTTCTGCCTGTCTGTTTGTACATGGTAATTTCTGAAACGGTTGGACCAATTTTGACTAGATTTTCACTGGTATTGGTACTGATATTGTAAGGAGAAACTTAGTCTACTTTTATTTTAGAATTAAGGTTCCGCGCAAATAAAAGAAACTGGTTATGGTGAATTAATTCGGGCGCTTAAATGGCTTTCGTTGTGCTTAAATGGGCACGTGGACTACAGAATGCCATTGACACACATACACACGCGAATCATGCTACCCCGCTCCCGGTTATTTTAAAGACAAAAATGCTTATGATGGGTATTTCTTTAGACGATAGACTTATACTATCCATGACCTTTTTGTAGGTCTTTTTAAAGTGTACAATTTTAAAGTACATTAATTTGTTATATCTCTTATGGTTTACTCAGTGTAAGCCATTTAAGCGTCCAATCGATTGATCATGAATTTTTTTTTTGCGCGGAACCTATTTCTTTTTCTAAAATAAATGTAGCCTAAGTTACTCCTTATAACATCAGCTAACAGCCAGTGAAAGTTCCGTCAAAATCAGTCGAACCGTTCCGGAGATTACCCGGAAAAAAAACAGAGAGACAGATAGAGACAAAAATTTATTATAAGTATCGAATACGTTTTTGGCGGGATCTTGAAGTGACATGTTGTGGATGTTATTTTTAATTCATTTACTTAGGTTTTTGATTCCTATATTATGTAATATTGGTGGCGATTTGCGTGATATAGTTTGGTTTTTGTGCAGAAGCTGGACTATAAATATAAGCTGAAAGCATTCACTCCGAGATCCCACAAAAACTTCCTAGAAAGTTCTAACAAAGTAGCCACCATCTTGTTAGGATACTGAATCGTCATAACACATGACAATATAATTCACTCGATAATAGCAGTAATGGTCTTCATTAAAGAGGACTGGTTGCCAAGTTAGGAAGAAGAAGAAGTATCGAATATATGTACTTTCAAATGCATTTAGTAATGAACTGTTATTTTGACATTGCAAACAGACACCTTAATTTATTAATTGTATAGATTAATGTACTACATAATCGCAGACATTAAAAAGATCTACAAAAAAAATCAGCAAGAGTACCTACCTATACGTCTATCCTTCTCAGGAACACCCACAATAAGCATTTTTGTCTTTAAAATAGCCAGGAGCGTGGGAGCAATATTCACACGTGTGCCCGATCGATGGCATGCTGTAGTCCACGTGAGTGAAGTGGCGGGCACAGCTAGTTAAAGATAAGTTGAATACACGCAAACAAATATAGAGATAACCCCTCGTTGTATCTTATATCAAAACGCGATAATATTATTATTTTTGAGGAGATAAATGCTATTTATTAGGCCTTATGTTAATTTTTACTTTTTATTAATAATATTTAGGGATTGATTGAAATGCTGTCTTCAAAGTCAGCAATATGGGTAAGCCCCTTGTGTTGCAGTTGTCCATAGGCGACGGTAACCATTTACCATGAGGTGGGCCGTCTACCTGTTTGTGCCCTGTGGCATAAAACACGTAAATATATACATAAAATATTGTGACTTCCTTAAAAAGTGGGTAGGATAGTACATCATACTTCCGTTCACTGGGTACCTACATTTTTTATTACATTTTAACTTTATCTGAATTGTACATTTAAGTAGATAATAAGTAACAGACCACCTGTATAAACTAATTCATATCATAAAATATTATGTATTCTTTGCAATCTATTGTGTAAATGAACAATTAAAAGATAAATTTAATTTGAACCTACCGTTGTCATTTATTACCATTTTTTAAATATAATCACTACTAATCATTAAAGAACAAACTTTGGGCTTTTCTCTCCGTTGAATAGAATTGTATCACGTTTTAATGCGGAGTCTAAAAAAGTCAGATCTAGACATCTTCGCGAATAGCCTTGAAAAATATAAATCCATCTGTCTCTGTATGTAGAATACTTATATTAATATTTTAATTTGTTATGTTTTCATTTGTTGAATTTTATTTTGTTAAAATTTAATTGTTTTCTCTTGTTATATTTCCAAATACATTCGTGCTATTTTATAATTACAGTGTATATATAACTCTTTATAACCAAACTCAAGGAACTGAGCATTTTTTGTCGTTATAGAGATTTATCGTTATATGAAGTGAACAAAAAACAACCAAATAATAATAAAAAATATAAATTATTGTTTACACATATAGTCTGATAACTTTGTCTGACGTTTTTTGCTATGCCAGTACTTGTTTTGTATTATTTTATGTATTCTTTTCATATCTAGATATGTGGTGAAATCGTCTTGATTAAACAACAAAAAAAATTCTACCAACTTAGCGGCATCTAGGGCTTGTTAATTGTTGGTGGTAATTCGGCTTTGTCCACTTGATCATCTTCTTCATCTTGATTATCGGGTGTTTCCTGACTTTTTGACACTAAATCAACAATTTGTTCATCTGTAAGTGTACCAGTTGTGGCTACATCCTCATCTATATTTTCGTACGATTGCAGATCTTCGTTAAAATTGTTTGGTATGTTGAAATGGCTTATCCATTCACTCAGTGGTAGATTGTCTTCACGGTGAAATTGGTTCGTTTCTTGGCTACTACACAATCCAGCATGTCGAAAAGAATGTTGGATAGTGGCTGCTGTTATCTCTTGCCAGGCTTTTGATAAGAAGTTCACTGCTTGTAGCATGTTGATCGAGACCTTGCCGTCAGTTTCGATCATATCCATCAACATTTTCCGTCTATAGTGACCCTTTAGGCTTTTAATTACACTCTGATCCATTGGTTGTAAAATACTGGTTGTATTAGCTGGGAAAAATGCTAACTCTATGTTTCGAAGATTAGTTAGATATGATTGGGTGAGCAGGACAATTGTCTACTAGAAGCAAGGTTTTTCGTGATTTTAATTCAGCATCCCATTTTCTCACTTCCTCTTCAAAAATCTGCGATGTCATCCAAGCTGACTTGTTTGCTTTGTACGTAACTAGCAACTGTTTTATGTTCTTGAAACACCGAGGGTTTTTCGATTTGCCTATAATTAAGAGCTTTCTTTTTTCTGTGCCACTCATATTGGCAGCCACTAGAACTGTAATACGCTCTTTAGACAGTTTTCCTCCAACACATTTTTCCCCTTTGAATTTTAAAGTTTTGTCGGCAGTCAACTTGAAAAAAGGCCAGTTTCATCTGCATTAAAAATGTCTTCTGGTGAGTACTTCATCTTTAATTTAGGCCACACTGTACTAATCCAATTGTTAGTCACATTCATATCGACATTCCGTGCCTCTCCGTTCATTTTACCGTACGTAATTTGGTGACGGTGCTTAAATTTTCTGAGCCAACCTTCAGATGCTTTAAAGTCAATTATGCCAAGTTGGTTGACAAACTTTTCAGCCTTAGCTTTTACAATTGGCCCCGAGATGGGTACATTATTCTGGCGCTGATTGTTAAACCACGACAACATTGCCTGATCTAAGTCTTCGAATTTTGGCTTTCTTAGTTTTTTAGAAGAGTTTCCTTCCAGCGCCGCCTGTAGAATTGTTTTTTGGTTTTTCCAAATGGTAGCAACAGTGGATTAACTTAGTTCAAAACGCCTTCCAACGTCACTTTTATTTTCTCCCTTTTCAATCGCACGTATCACACAAACTTTTTCGTCAACACTAATCGCTTTCCGTTTACTGGCCATGTTAACAGTTTCAAAGTAGGTTTACGACTGATAATACGATAGGTACCCAGTATGCTTTTTCGAAGACCATCACTTCCGAGAAAACAATGCGTCATACTGCACGTGTTCAAGGCAATTAAGGATAACAAAAGCTAGACCGACCTCGGATGTTTCGGAGCTTCAAAGTCTTTTGTTACCTGATAATAAACAATAATACCGATAATAAATATTTACTGTCTAAAAATATGAACACATTTCTTCGTAATAGAGAATGGCGTATCGCTATAAAGAGTGTTTCAATATATGGGTTTTAACGCAAACCAACCAAGTTGGGCTCACTACAACGTTATAGGGAGTATATCGTTATAAAGGATAACGTTATAAAGAGTTTACATTGTAATTATTTTAACTGCTCATCGTGTGTAATTATGTCATATACTTCCTATAATTAAGATTACATTAGTTTAGTGTATTTTTGTCAGCAATCTTATCATTTTTCAGAACGAAATCGTATTGATGTTTTTATTATAAATAAATAAAACAATTAACTAAATTGTCAGCATTTACAGAATCATCGAACAACCAAACTGATAGTAAATAAGTACTTATCAATTATATAAATTAGTATTGTTCTTTCAGGTTAACTAGTGTTTATCTACTTAAAAGTTCATCTCATGTTCCTATTGGAGTAAGAAGAAGGATTAACCGTCACATTTCTATATACAGTGTAAACTCTTTATAACGTTATCCTTTATAACGATAAACTCCCTATAACGTTGAAGTGAGCCCAACTTGGTTGGTTTGCGTTAAAACCCACATATTGAAACTCCACTCCATATAACGATAACTCTCTATAACGACAAAAAATGCTCAGTCCCTTGAGTATCGTTATAAAGAGTTTACACTGTATTTTCAAAGTCTTTCACTACCTTCCGTTTCAATGAACTCTTTATGCATCTACGCCAAATTAGAGTGCTTCATACTTTCCCTTCTAATTTTAATATTTTTCAGGCATCACTACCGTAAAACAAGTGGTAATTACTTGTACTTATTTCTCATGTTTATTTTAATGTATTTACCAGCACTAAACGTATATTTATTTTGTTGCTGGCATTAGCTCGTCGTCGTCGATTTTATGTTCTTTATAAAAATAGTTGTTTCAGTGGTGATTTTGTGAAGAGGTACGTACAACCAAATTTATATTTAATGTTTATAGTTTTCACCTAATATTTTGTATAAATATAACACATTTAATAATTTTTATTTCTGCACTAAAACTACAATTTATACTAAATATATAGGTATCTAAGCATAATATATAATATTAAATATATCATATACCTACCAATTTAGCAATCGAACGTAACCATATTAAATAGGGTTCACTGTCAGGACTGCAAATAATAATTATTTAAGATTTATTTAAAAGTTAATTTTATTATACCTACTTTTGTGGCATGTTTTGAAATACATACATATATATTAACATAGTAATTGTAAAGAAAATTTAAGATTTAAAATTTATTATTCCTGAAAGTTAGTAATATTAATACTTGTGACTTTTGTGTTTAAAATTATTAGTTGGTAAGTAGGTACCTATTTGTTTAATTCGAGAACGAATATAGATATGCATTTTTTCTTTTTATAGTATTTTAGTCACCTTATGACCACAACTACAGTAAAGATTATAGTAGGTTCATGTTACAAATAACAATACTTACTTACCTACACTAACAAAAAAAAAAACACATTTTTCTGTTTTGTTTATTTATGGTTATTATGTAAAAGAGTTGTATGAACCGTCTTATTAACAAATAGGTACTGTTAACATTCATAGGTGCAGGGCGATAATTAATTGCACAATATGAAGTCATATTTTTTAAAATTAACCATAGCACTTTAACTTTACTTTTTATTTATACTGGATAAAAAATAAAAATAAAAATTGGAACAGGAACGGCAACATGGATTGGGCAGCGGTATGGATCATGTTAATCACAGCCTCTAGCGCAACTTCGATTTCGCTTCCAACAGTCACATCAGTTACAGCCGAGACACCCTTTGACCTTGACCGCTGCCAACCGTTAGTTATAGCACATCGTGGTGCTAGTGGCTACGTACCAGAACACACACTTGGCTCCTATGCGTTAGCTGTGACGATGGGAGCTGATTATATTGAACCCGATCTAGTTATGTCTAAAGATGGATATCTCGTAGCACGGCATGATAATGAACTGGGACTGACGACTGACGTTGCGCATCATCCTGAATTCACCTTCCGTTATCGCAATCAAACCGTTGATGGCATAGAAATAAGCGGCTGGTTCACAGAAGACTTCACATTAGCTGAATTGAAAACTTTACGCGCCATAGAACGAATCCCCGAGATTCGACCCGGTAACGCACGTATGGATGGTACTTTTGAAATACCTACATTACAAAAAATTATTGATTTAGTTAAAAGTTTACAAATTAGCCAAAAGAGGATAATAGGTATTTATCCAGAAATTAAACACAGTTCTCATTTTAAGCGCATAGTATTACCGATGGAAACCCTACTTGTGCACACTTTACATAGAAACGGTTACCACGGACCTGGTGCCCCAATATATATCCAGTGTTTTAAGATGAACAATTTAAAAGAACTCAGACAAATAACGAAACTTCGATTACTACAACTTTATGAAAGTGATCAGTCCCGTCAACCATACGACCAGAAACAACTCGGTACCGGGTTCACATATGATGACATGGCTACACCTGAGGGACTTCGAGAAGTCGCAACATATGCTTATGCAGTAGGTCCAGATAAAAGTTACATTATACCTCGCGATGAAACTAATAGGCTCGGAATGGTAACAAGTTTTGTTATGGATGCACATGAAGCTGGTCTAAAAGTACATCGTTACACATTTCGCGCTGAGAACTCCTTCCTTCCGGTCGAATTTCAAAGTGATGATTCAGTGTCTACTATTGGCAATTTGAGTAACGAGATCAAAGCTTATTTCGATTATGGAATCGATGGTCATTTCTCGGACCACCCGACGTAGCCGTAAGAGCCAGAGGAGCGTGCTTAAAGCAAACTATTTCTACTGCGACTTCTACTAGTAAACTTCTATTCTTAAATCATAAAAATATCTAAATGATGTATAACCTTCAATCTTGTTGAACTAAGATGAAAATAATTAATGGGCATTGTCAAATTTTTTACACTTCCTTTTTTATTTTGGAATTATACTATTTTATGCTTTTTTATATTTTTTGAAAATAGAAGATACATATTATTTTTATTTAAGTTAATAAATAGTAAGAAGAAGAGAACCGTAAGAAATGTGCTCGTGATCATACCACAGTGTGTAGGTATACCTACATTAGCTATGGTATGAGTATTGGTATACCCAAGGTTGCCAAATTGCTTACATTTTTCGTAATTTTTTTACCCTTTCGTGTAACATGTAAGTAATTTTTGTAATGAGCGCGATTTTCGTAACTTCTGATGTTATCAAGATAATTATTAAAATAAATTTGATATTTTACCAAAAAATCTGCTTACAAGCGGCATAGTAATTAAAAAATCTCCTTCAAATTTAAAAGCAGTTAATAGTGGTGAATATGTACGAAACGTAACTTTTGATTAAAAGGCCCTGACAACACTGGCGTGTTGGCATGATTCTTTTGATTCTTTTGACAAACTCAACAACATTTGACATTTCACAAATTACTGTTGACAATCTATAAAGGCTCGCGCACACTAGGGCCGCGGCGCGGCGGCGCGGCGGGCCGTAGCGCGTAGCAATAATTGAGTCAGTAAGCTCTTGGCATTGACCGTTAGTGTCCAGTCGAATGTAATTGATAGTTCCAACGAAGAACTGTATTAATTCAATCTTCTGTTTGACTAAGATTTAGTGTTATGGCCATAATCTCTTCTGAGGTTAAGTGACGATGTGGCCCAAGTTGGTGACACCCTAAGCCTAGTGGTAGAACTGGGTCTCAAGTGCAGCTGCCGGAACATACCTATAAGTGTTGGCGATATATTTTCAACTTAAGGGCGACAATTTGCGAGGAGGACTTTAGAAAATGCCGTATTACCTATGCTGTGGTTTCATCACGAAGTTTTCCTGCAGCCAAAACTCAGGCTTATTGTAGAGATTTAAATTCGCATCGATCATTCAAATAATACTTTCTCGGTATACAAACTACCACTGAGCCATCATGGCTTTAAAATAAAGAAGATAAGGCATATATAGTATATTATGGTGTCCCGAAATTTGCAAAAATATTGATGTTGATGTTGAATTTTACACTTTTTAATTTTTTTTAAATTACATATTATGAAAAGTATTCTGAACTTCATCTGCTCATTACGCCTGTCCATCGCGCACTGAGGCGGGACGCATCGCAACTCATAACAGCAGCCGCAAAAATACGCCTGGCGAGCGATCCGCCAATGTGTTGCGTTGCGGTCTGCCACGGCCCGCCTGTAGTGTGCGATGGTACATATAAAATATACGAAAGTGATCCAGGAGGATTTTTGTTATGCAATGCGGTGCGGTGCGGCCCGCCTTAATGAGCGCGAGCCTTAATACTACGGCGTTTTTTAATGTTCAGATAACAAGGCATTGCATTTACCGCTACGTTTGAAACAGTTTGTATATGTACTCTTTATATATAAACACGCAGTTGCTAGGTTACCGGGAGATAAAGTAAAGTATCACCGGGAGAGAATCGGGTACTTTTGTCCCGCGTGACAGGGAGTAAAAGTGAACTTTTTATCCAGGAGGAGAAAAAATATTTAAATAATCATTTAATATTTTTATTCTATTACTAGCGCCCGCCCCAACTTTGCAAAAATACAATTTATAAAGTGGTGTATTTTATGTTTTAAAATACGGTGAAGCTGTAAAAACCGTCTGAGGCTCCAGGGCCCTTATGGCTAACAGTTATAGTCAGTCAGAAAAAAAATGTTCTATTGTTTTACAGTTTATCGCTTTAATATTTTTAGTTCATAACTGCCTCATTAGCCTAGTGGTCATAAACGCGACTGCTATGCTTGAGGGCCTAAGTTCGATTTCCAGGTAGAGCGAAGTGGTATTGTGTTTTTCTATGAAATTCTCAGTAGCAGCTAGGAGTTTGGCTTTTGCCCGATTAATGGTAATAGGCTCGCCCCCTATTACATGGGACCTAAAATATACCAGGTGAACTGTGGGTGGGTATACCTTTGCCTAACACTTCGGGGATAAAGGCGTGATGGTATGTTATGTAACCTCATAGTTACAAATAGTGCACTTAGCAAGCGTCGCGCAATTTATCATAGGTTTTTTAGATAGGATTTCTTTGGTCGCGAATAGTGCGCTAAAATCGCGTCACGCTATTCATCATAGATGCGAAGTGCCGGCCAACCGACCGCGACCGTTTTGCTGAGGAATTTTGAATTCGTGATATTTTCTACGGTAGGTATTCATTTAAATGGAAAACTGTAAAGGACAATTTATCTACAGTAAATGCCCAAGTTAACTAACAAATTTATCTGGATAAATATTAATACTGAATTGGAGGAAAAAGCTTCGCAACTAATCGTAATATTTTTAATGATTATGTTGAAGATAGAAATCGTTATGTGAGTCAACCTTAGGAGATAGACGTATATTTGTTTCATTATTTTGATTTATCTCATAAGTTTTAGCCAGCGTAAGCCATGTAAGCGCCCGAAAATCATTTTTTGACGACTTGATTACGAATCATAGAATTTTCTCTTTTATACAAAAACCTAATTAGAATGATTCATGCCTAAAAATTTTTAATTCTAAAAAATCTTTAAATTATAGTGAAATCTACATTAAAAACCGTTGCTAGTTTAAAAGATCTAAGCGTACATAGCGCCAGATAGCGGGAAGATATTAATTTTATATAATACTACTACTATATATTGATTGATATTATAAAATGGTTTTTGATTCAGCCCTAACAAAAAAAAAAAACAATCCTTATTGAAAATATAACTAAATTTCGTGTACATATATATTCATATGAGCTTACTGTTATGTAGAAAAGTTGTATAGTAACACTTAGGTACTCTAACTATAAGTAGGTATTGCTACGCATATCACTTATAATCTAAAGCAATAAATAAAACATGAACCCATAGATTAATGATTACTTGATTAGCCTTCGCTGCGCTCCAACTAGATACCGTCGCGCGTTGCCGCGTCGACCTTCAACACGACACACTACAAATGTGAAATTTGGTAACCAAAAGTACCTACACTGTCGCGTTGACGAGCCGCGTTTTTTATTAAATTATCCCAAGAAAATTCCGGTACCTATGCATAGTGAAACTATGTAAAAACATAATTATAAGACACTGTGATAATAATATATACATATCTTAATTACAACGTATAATAAAATTAACCACAAATATTAAATTACTGCATTCAGTGTTTCCACGTAAATACAAATAATTGTCTTATTGGTTAAGAATTTTATTACTTTCCACTTAATTTTTTTAATGATTCAATTATTATATTTTAACCAACTTTAGAACAAAATAAGGTTCCGTATTCAGTGCATATCTTTGTTATATTGTTTAAGTTACCTCATAAACTTTTTACGTTTGATTAAAAAGGTATTCTTTTTGATAGCGCTTTTAATTTGTAATCAAAACATTATTTAATTGTAGTATTATTTCATTATATTAGACAACGATTGCGACTTCTCCTACATGAAAATTGGATCAGCTAAATTATTCAAAAAATAATATTTTTTATTAATTTATAATATAAAAATATACGTTTCTATAATTAATAATCAACCTAAGCATCATATACACAATACATTGATACATTTGCCATTCATTTATTGTTCATCCTTTATTTATTTTTATAAATACTATTTAAAAAAAATCACATAAATAGGGTATAAAGTTTAGAAATTCACAACACTTGTTTGTCGCGCACACAAGCCTCATCCAAATAGTCAGTACATACACTGTACACAGAATAAAACATACTACGATATTAAGTTACCAAATTCTATGAGCTACTGCTAATATGTAGGGCCGTATCTAGTTAAAGCGCAGAAGACCTTTTATAGAAAAACATATTCTTTAATCTGAAGAATGAGAAATTATTCAAAAAGTGAGCTGAATGGGGTGTTATAAATTAAATATATGCATAATTAAAATAATGATAATGATTAATATTATGTTAAATTAACCTATCCTTAATTGAATAAACACCTAAAGTAATTATCACACTAATAACACTTCTCTAGAATCTAATTATTCATAATAGTCATTTAACGTCGATGATAACAGCTGAGTATGCTCCTTTGCAGACTTTGACATAAAATATTTATGTTGTAATTTATTAAAACATCAATGTAAGTAATAAAATCCTTATTTTAGATATAGTCTGTCTAATGAAAACAGTGAAAATTTAAGGCAAATAAAAAAAAGATTGTGTGTTGTATGCCTATCCCCAGAAATGAACTTATTATTTAATTAGAATTATTTTGTGTTAATAATGCAGACTACAAAAAACATTCAAACTGAATTTTGGCGAGATCTTGGTCTATTATGTAGTGGTTTTTGTTTTTTATTCATTTGTGTAATTCTGTACTAAGCCTATATTGTGTAACGGTGTCATTTTGCTTAATAAGGCGGACCATGAATTTTACTCTGAGATGTCACAAAAACTCCCTGGAGAGTTCCAACGAGAAGTGCTCGCATCAAGCAAAAACTACTGGATAGATTTTGATCCATTTTTTTTTGTTTCATTTCTTAAATACTTGTTTCTTATTTAAAAAAAACTCGATATTTCCATAAACAATAATTCTGTAGTCCAGGCAAGCAAGCAGCGGCCACAGCTAGTATTCATTATTAGAGGATTATAAAGTTGCCAGATTAGAAAAAGGAAATAGAGCTATTGATATTGGCAAATACTTCTGCGGTGCTAACAATATATGACAATTAGCCAGGGTTGTAGATTTGTGAGGAATTCCACGAATTGTGGGAAATTTCAACTCCATTGGGGATTTTGTCGGGAATTGCAAGGATTTTAATGATTAAATATTTTGAAGGTCCACTTCTTTTAGCACGCATAATAGATGGTAAAATTAAGAGCTGATCAAGCATTTATTTGACTGATTAAAATCCAGATAAAATTATAATGGCGATTGCAGTTATCATTGTTTCTTTAGGCCAAAGAAGCCTTACTTTTGCGTACGTACATAAGTACCATGGTTTTTTGAAAGGTATCGAATATTTATATGTATATAATTTGATACTTCAAATATGAAAATGAACGAAAAGACACTTCCTAAAAATATATCATATCCCTAATTTATACATATAAAGCTGATGCTTAAAAGGTTTAGGGTAGAGCAAGGCGAGGTGCCCAAATTTTAAATTCACCATTTGAATGTTTCTTATTTACAGTAGTTCATATTATAATTATGTAATAAAAATGACATTTATTGGATTTTTTTTTAATGACATGAACACAACGTAATAATAATAACAGCCTTGTTTGTCAAATTACAATGATATTATTACTTTGTTTGTGTAGCTCTTCTTAATTAACTTATTACACCTCTGTCAGCTGTCCAATGCTTACTCTGAGAAACTTCCACACACGATTAATATTAAGGAGAAGAAAATAACCTTAATAAAGTAATTAAAACAAACAAACAACCCAAAATGCCTGAGAAAAGTGATTCCTAAAGCTTCCAAGTACCTACATTTTTTTTGTGAGCAACAGTTCGCACTTTTTATTTTATTTATTTTATTACGGGTCGCAACGCCTCAACTTTAGAGTAGCTACCCTCAAGATACACAAATAATTATCAATATAAAATTCATATAGAAATCCTAGATAGACATAACCTCAAAATAAAAAATCTATATCTCAAAAACTATTTGTGTCCACACTTTTTCTTCACAGGAGGATTTCCTCTCTCTCTTCCCTCCCTCTAGCAATTCTCAAGTCCAACCGTTACATCAATATTAGAAAGCTTGTTATTTTATGGATGCATTAACAAGGAGGAGGCAGCTTGCACTGGCTGTTCGCAGGTGACATTGTTCTTGTTGGAGAAAATAATTCTGAGGTCCAGAGTAGGCTGGGAAAATAGTAGGAAAAACTTGAGAACGTTGGCCTGAAAATAATTAGAACAAAAATTGAGCTTTTTTTTGCGACTTCGGTTGTCCATCCAGTTTTTTCTCACATAACCTTAAACGATGTATTCCTCCCAGCCTGCCTGAAAGAGATGTCTTACTGCAATTTTTTTTATGAAATTTGTTTTTTTCCTAAGAAAACTATGCGTGGGTTATTTGTGGGGAATCAGGACTTTGGCATTCTCCAATTTGGGGAATTTAAAAAAGATATTTTTGGGAAATTGGACATTGTACATTGACAATTCTGCAATCAGCTGGAAATGACAATTTAATTGTCAATTACTTGACTGAGCGAAGAATCGAAACACCGGACATTATCATTAAAAAATTCTCTAAAATAGTATTAAGTTTTCATAAATAAATAGCAATGTGAACATAATTCACATTATAATTAAAAACAGCGATGTTAAGACAATCTCTAAAATTTAGAAAGACAATAACATTCGTTTGTCTTTTGTTTTTGTGTGAGTATAGTTGTTTTATCATATTTGTTTAGAATTGCATACCTTTCAGGTATATTATAATTAGTAAATATGTCTTAGAATAATCTAAAAAATCTGATGTTATTACTAATCAAATTATATGCAACATACAGTCGTAAAAAAGGTGATAATATTTCACAAAATAATTTCTGCTTAGTTTATCTGACGCCGGTATTTGACTTTACGTCGTGCTATCAAGTTTAATAAATATACGGTTCGACAAGGTCAACGCTATGTCAGCCTGTTTGTAACTTTAAGTTCAGTATTTCATAATGAAATATGTGCAGTTCTGTAGTCATTAAACATGTTATTTATATATAAAGGCTAATGAAGTATTACTCCATTGATACTGTGACTTACTTTATTATGTATTTTATGGGACATCACATTGTAACATTATTCCTTGGTAGCATATGTTTTAAATTATTTTTATAAATGTAATATATATTAGACAGACCAGATCTCAAAAAAATCAAAATATGACAGTAACATTTTCTTTAGATATATTTTAATTTAAGAAATTATTTTCAAACCATTTTCAGTGTTATTATTGTTGTTGATTATAACAAAAAGTAATATTGAAATACAAGGAAAAAGATCTCACCAAAGCTTAGCAGATGATTTCCAGGATATAACATACAGAGATTTCAAACAATTGCCAAAAGTTGATGCATATGTCAATGTAAAAAAGATGGAGGCACAAGATTCACAAAACATTGTTGAGGATGAGAGAATAAAGTGGGAACTAAAAGAAGCAAAGAATAGGATACTAGAGTTGGAGAAGAAAATTGCAATTCTTGAAGGGCGTGTGCCACAAAAGTATCCTGATGTAAAATTTCTGGGTTATAAAGAAAGGAAAAGGATATTGGTAAGTTTCAAAAAATATTTGAAGTCACTAACTTTAAAAAAGAATTCACTACCATGCCCCATTCTAATGATTTTTACAGCAAAGTTAACTCATTCATCATACTAACTTTTTTTTTTAATAATAAAATTAAGTACTACATTTAATTAATATTAAGTATGTGTAATTTGTATACAATTTCAATTTTAGAACATTTTTAAAATGCTGTCTACATCATTTTGGGTAAAGGTTTATTTACCTTATAAACAGAGAAAATTCTTCTAATCTACAGATTTCTCAACAATTATTTGGAATATTTCTATATAGTAAATAAAAAATGATCTAATAAAAAAAATGTTATTTCTAGAGCCATTAATCAATCATGATGACCAGGGACTACACTAAATTTAATTGAATATGAATAGTATTCTAATAGGTCATAGGACTTGTTACATATACATTTATATTTCAGGCTGGTTGCATATTCACTTGTGTATACACACCAAAAAAGGTTTTCCACTGTATCTTATAATAATGTAAAGAAACTGGAATGAAGAGCAAAATGAAGGCTTTTATACTTTATAGATTTTAGCATTTGGCCAGAAGTGGCATGACTGCTGGAACATCCTATAAGTGCTTGGCAAAAGATTTTCACCTTGAGAATATTACTCATTTGCTCAAGGGGAGTTATAATCATCAATTGAATTTACACAATGATTTTAACTTTATTTTGTGTATCAAATTGGTTTTTATTTACTCACTGTTCAAAATTGTATCATAAGTGAAAGTACATGTGTACAGTGAATAATTTTTACTTTTACTTACTACAGTTTTACTGTACATCAAGGCCAAACTTTCACATCTATAAAAGAGTTTTTACTCCAAATTAGTTGTTTAGTACAATAGATACAGTTATTGATAATAGCTTCAAATTATTATACCTAGTAAACAAACAAGTAAACTCTTGAGGAAACCTACCATACACAAATGAGAAATAATCAATAGCTACCAATGAATTAAAACTATTAATTTACTCATATTATATAAAATGAGTATTTAGTATAGAATTAATTATCTTTAAATTGCTTTAGAGATAACAATGAAATAAATTACTTAAAGAGTCTTTCTTAGAAATTTATCAATATCATGACAGTGCTATATTGGAAATATACCTTTAAGCTCTCTAGCGGTATCTTCATTCATAGAATAGAGGTTAAAATTGTCACTTCAGATATTTCTTTGTCAATGTAAATAAAGAATGCACTCGGCTTTGTCTATCATTTACATTATTCTATTTATTTGAATAATATTAATTTTATTACTCAAATGTGTTATCCTAGCAATGCAATATCTCTGTTAATTCTTTATCAAACTTAATGATTCGAACATCATTTTAAAGCGTATGTTTCTTAAATAAAATCATTCAAAAAATAAATGTTTTCTTAAAAATAAATTGCATAAAACAACTTCTTCATTAGGAATGCCATCTATTGATGCTAATAAAAATATATTCAAGATGCCATCTATAAACAAACTATTTAACTAACATGACAGTTGTTAGATTGCTTACATTCTATAGTGTGAGAAATATTCGATTATTGGATTGATTATTTAATTAAATTTGAAAATCTGCCACGGAACACTTATATAAATGTGTTCCAGCAGCTTCACTTGAGAGACAGTTCCTACACTAGGCTTAACATGTTACCACTATCCATCAGTCACTGACTGTAATGAAATTTGATACATAAGTCAATTACATTGTGGAATGGGAGTGCCTGTTTGTAGTGTCAAAATAAAAACTTTTTTCTAAATGCATATTAAAGTATGTACTGTAATAGCATCCTAGCTAGCCAAGACGGCACTTAGAAACATTGTTTATTGTAGTTGATTTAATAACAGAGGTCTTCACGATTCAACATCTCCAACAAGAATAGCTCAAGCAAGAATGTATTTGTATCTGCATGTTTACAATCCCTTTTCAACAATTATCAGTAGTGCCAACATGATCCTGCAAAATCTTAAGACAAAACATATCTTAATTTTATAAAGTAATAAATAGCAATGAAATATTATTAATATGTATATGAATTTGTATACAATGCATATAATTATATTGTCTTCAATGAACAAAAATTAAACAGTACATATCATAAATAAATAATGTATTGGTAGAAAAAAGTACATTATAACACAACATGATCAAGTCATAAAACCATAATATTTTAATAAAATCAAGATAAATATAATAAATGAAAGATAATAATAAATTAAGATATCTGATAATATTAAAATTATTAGTTAAATATTATTCAAATATGATTTTATAAATAATGTACAATTATATCTTCAATAAACAAATATTAAATAAAGATATCATATTTATAATTATAATGATTTGGTAGAGGAAGTTGCTCATAGTACTCATATCAAACAATTCACACACTATAATAATAGTATTCGAAAATATTAATTATTAATATGTAATTAATGTATATATTATCTTCATCCAACAATGAAATTATTAATTATAATACATTAGATATATATTGGCGCTGGTAGAGGAAGTTGGCCCCTGATGTTATTTAATATGATATGCTGGTACAGAAATCTGGCAATTTTTACAATACGGCACTTATAACAACAAAAAACAGTTTTTGACATTTTTGTCTGTCTGTCTGTCTCTTTGTTCCGACTCCGAAACAGATACACAGATTTTGATGGGACTTTCACTGGCAGATAGCTGATGTTATAAGGAGTAACTTAGGCTACTATTATTTTAGAAAAATAATTAGGGTTCCGCGCAAATAAAAAAAAACTGGTCATGGTGAATCAATATTGGCGCTTAAAAGGCTTACGTTGAGTAAACTATAAAAGATATGTCAAATTACAAAGTACTACATAATTGTAGATATTAAAAAGACCTACGAAATAATACGTGATAGCGTAAATCGTATCTTCTAAGGATCACCCAAAATAAGCATTTTTGTTTTAAAAATAACTGGGAGTGGGGTGGGATGGGATTATCACGATTCGCGCGCATGCTGGATCGACGGCATTCTGTAGTCCACGTGAGAGCAGCCGCGGGCAAGACTGGTTATAATAAATGCTTATAATCAATTATTATAATAATAAAGTTTAATTTACGCAGAGTGTAGAGGGCGGGTAACAGCTACGCATCTCATAATGAAGTTTTATTCTCTACTAGCTGTGCCCGCGGCTCTGTAAATAATTCAGTAAATTGTAGTTATCCCCTTCCACCCACGGAAGTCGCCTGTCGCGTCGGTTATTTTAAAGGTAAAGATACTTTTTATTTTTTTCGTGTGCAACTCTAATTATTTTTCTAAAATAAAAGTAACCTAAGTTACTCCTTATAACATCAGCTATCTGCCAGTGAAAGTCTCGTCAAAATCGGTCCAACCGTTTCGAAGATTACCCGGAACAAGCAGACAGACAGGAATATATAAAAAGGGTTTTTTTTTTAATAAGTACGGATTACTGTATATACTTTCATATGCATTTAGTAAAAAACTGTTATTTTGACATTACAAACAGACATTTCAATGATTGTTAGATGTAGATTTTACCACCCTTCTTGGTTCACCTACAATTAATCTTCATCAAAAATACACATTGAAAAATATAAGCATTTTGAAAATTATTTTAATTTACTTTTTAATACTAAACTTTCTTCCTACATTGGACATTTTTTTGTATATGAGATACATTGAACTTATTTGTTTCATGAGTTATTAAATATTCCAGGTTACGGGAGGTGCCGGTTTTGTGGGGTCACATTTGGTGGATGTGCTAATGATGCAAGGCCATGAAGTAATTGTTGTGGACAATTTCTTCACAGGCCGCAAACGGAATGTCGAACATTGGTTTGGGCATCGCAACTTTGAATTGATTCACCATGACATTGTCAATCCTCTTTATGTTGAAGTAAGTAGGCATATACGATTATCAGTTTATAGCGATAGTTCATAAAACATTATTTCGTTTTATAAGTTATCTGTGTATGTAGAACAAGATAATTCAATTTTGCTGTGTTAAAGTGGATTATTGAAATTGCACTCATTTCAAGTATTATTGTGATTAATTGTACAATGTCGTTTATGATGTCATAGATGGATTGACTTATATTAACAAGTGGATTAAACTTTCGAACAACACGTTACGTAACATTTTTTTTTAATTTAAATATAAAGTAGGCAATTAAAATTTCCCAAGATCGCAACCCTTTTCGTTTGTTTACGGGAAATCCCTCTATTGTATTGTACGTCATTTTTATGTTGTTCTCCAAAGTAGGCAACCCTTCTCGTTTGAATTACGGGGAATCCCTCGACTGTATGGCTGTAGTCAGTGTTGTGATAGTGAGTTCATACTGTAATGTCCTCAAAACAGGAAGATTTGCATCATCAGCTATAAAATATCATTAGCCGTATAAAAGCTTTCATGCTGACTTGGGTGTTACGTGACGTTTAAGAAGTGGAGGGGGGTTAAGAAAAATTTTACGGTGCGTTACATTGGGGGAAGCCCAAAAATCTTCAAAAATTGCGTTACGTAATATTTGAACGCTCCCTTATAATACAGATGGACTGCATGCCTAAGTGGTACTTTGTATCTTTATTCACATAACAGTTAATACAGTATTAATGTTAACATTTCAGGCAGATGAAATATATCATTTAGCTAGTCCGGCAAGTCCACCTCACTACATGCAGAATCCTGTTAAAACAATTAAAACAAATACTTTAGGAACAATCAATATGTTAGGTATGTATTAATCAGAATTGTTTGAGAATATTGCACGATATTTACTATTATTTAATGGAAGACAGAGCTACGCTCGGATTCTTAAGAAAAAAACTTCTATTTAGGGAAACAGTTTACCTTAAACTTATAAAGTAAGCCATTATCTTAATATAATACAAAATGTCATTGAAAGCTTTAGAGCTATTTTCGAGGAACCATAGGCTGTTTAAGTAGTTTCTGGAAGCTGTCTTAGATTATATTATAGTGGAAACCAAAAAAAGGAGTTATGTTTAATTACCTTTGTATTTCTTTTAAAAAATTAAATTAAATCCCACTATTTAAATAAGCCGCCAAAACTCCATGTTGAGCAAAATGGCGTCAAACTGGATTCAATTACATCCTTACATCACATGTTAGTTAATAACATAGAGGGGAAACTAATAAAGTCAGCCATATTACTTTCTCTTTCACTATTCAGCGAAACAGCTATATATACAAAAAAAAATCTAGAGCAAACTCCAAAGGTTTGTACTAACCCAAATAATCTATATCTACACATAGTATAAAATGAAGTAGCTTCCCGTTGTCTGCCCCTATGTACGCTTAGACTTATTAAACTACGGAACGGATTTCAATGCGGTTTCACTAAAATTGAGAGAATTTTTAGTATAGTAGAGAAAATTCAATTATTTGTAATAAATTCGTCAAATAATGATTTTCGGGCGCTTACATGGCTTATGCTGGATAAACCTTATGAGATAAATCAAAATAATGTTCTAAAGAATTGTAGTTCTTCAAAAAGCGTACAGAAGAGTCTGCGATTGTTTATGCCTATTTCCTAAGGTTGACTCACATTATACTATTTCCATTTCTTTATTTTCTCGATGACAGTTCTAATTTGATAGTTGTAGTGTTGTGACCAAATAAGTAATGATATCGATCGCATATATTTATGACAGTGTTACGATTCATCAGATTTTAATTAAAATAAATAAATAAAGATTACCTGTCGTTATAATTATTTCGTTTCACTGTCGAGTAGGTAACCTATACCTACTTATTTTACAACAGCTTCGAAAATTTTGAAGAAGTTGGCATTATCAATCAAGAATTAATACGTGTAACATCTTGTAATATAATATATCTTATAATATTAGTTAACAAATTTGTACAAAAGTATCCGGCAGTAATTTAGTTTCTTACATTTTGTAAAAAAATATCGGGTCTGTTATCGTGTTACGTTTATCGATATAGCTCCATCCCTATCAGTTTCTCCGACTCTGGTATAACCTTGTACGTGTGTAAACGTCATATTTTTATAAAATTATGCATACATAATATAAAAAAGGCCGCTCGTGCATGTTTTCACAGGAGCTGTCATCGAGAAAATAAAGAAATGAAAATGGTATAATCATTTTTATCCTCAACATAATAATTAAAAATATTATATTTGCAAAGTTATTTTATCCAATTCAGTATTAATCTTTATCCAGGTATGTTTGTTAGTTAACTTGGGCATTTAATGAATATTAAGATTATCCTTTACAGTTTTCCATTTAAATGAATACCGTAGAAGATCTCACGAGTAAATTGTACCCGTGCGAAGCTGGGGCGGTTCGCTAGTGTCAAATAAATTGTGGTTGAGAGTGTGATTTTTGAAGTGAAAACTTATTTTAGCGCGGTACGCATATTTTTAGATGAGATAAAATCTCTGGACTCGCGACACCGTTACGAGACGCAGCTGTAGTGTGTGCATATATGCATGTACATATAGCAGACCGCGAACACGTCATTCATAAAAGAATAGTAAATTAATTTTAAAGTTTCTAATGAATAATAAAATACAATTCATAAATAAAATGCAATTCAATAACCCAATAACCCTAGTACCCATCTAAAACATGTCTAATGTGCCAAAATAAGTTTTCACTTCTGTCGGCACTCCCGGAGTGCAGCCCGTAATTTTTTTTGGTGGTTTTTTTGGTAACTTATGGTAGATGTGATTGAAAACCTGTGTCATCAGATTCGAATCGTCGTAAAGAACGAACGATAGACAATATAGCCTAGAGCTTCTCTAGCTTGCATGGTTGATATTATTAATGAGCATGCTTATGTTCATTAACAATATCAACTACAAAGAATAGATGCAATGTTACATGCCGAAGCTTTTATAATTTAAAAGAGGTTTTAAAACATGAATTAAGTGCTATTACTGAATTCATAAAAACATGTCTTCCTCTTCTACAAAATTAACAATAATTTTTTTCCCAGGATTAGCGAGGCGTGTCGGTGCTAGAATATTAATAGCAAGTACGTCAGAGGTCTATGGAGACCCTATGGTCCATCCTCAACCGGAAACATATTGGGGGCATGTTAACCCAATAGGTTTGTAAGTCTACCTACATATATCTACTTCAAAATACAATAAAAAACCGAAAGATAAAGTTTTAGGAAATATGGAGAATAATGTAAATAAGTATCACGTAAAGTAAGCATATATATACCAATCACCAATATTAGTAAAGGTATTCTGAATCAGACATATTTATGAATTTATTAGCTGACCCGCGCAACTTCGTCTGCGTCACATAAGAGATGGTTAGAGAGAGTGGGATGTAGGTAGAGACAAATAACAATTGTCGAAGGCACCTACAATACAATTGATAGGTGCCGCCCGCCTCCCACATCATTCAGCTAAAATGCACGCGCGATACTTGATTACTATTTTGCTGCGGAGTTATTTAAAACTGTGATATTTCCTAAGATATTCATTGAAATCAAATGTCGTAAAGGGCAATTTTGTCCAAAATAAAATACTTGTGATGAATTGTTGGCAATAATGCAACAATACTTTTTAAAGATAACCATAGAGTTAGTCTGTTGTCTGTGGTCGTGTACTCCAATATGGTGTCTCTAATGTGTGAATAGTGTAATGTGTCTAAAGCTCTCAATAAATTAAGTGAATACTATTGTCATATAGCCTTATTTGCCCCTTAAAACCAATTTGAATAACGTATTTATTTCGATAAGGATTAATACCATGTTTATAAAATCACCTTTGCAAATAATGCATTATTTTAGAACAAATTTTATTACCATAAAAAAGTTATATTAAGAACTTTTTAAGAGAAACAATTCCGTCACACATCGTTGTTGCGTAACTTTAACCATTTACGCAGCGCACGCAATGGAAACTTTCAAAAGGAATAAATTTTTCCCGTTTTTGCAACATATTGGTCGTAGCGTGATACTATGTAGCCTATAGCCTTCCTCGATAAATGGGCTATCCAATACTAAAATAATTTTTCCATTCCAACCAGTACTTCAACCAAATAAACAAACAAACTCTTCAGCTTTATAATATTAGTATAGATATCGCCTACTAGAATTATTATGGTGTTAATTATTGTCAATAGTAATCTGAAAAATCTAGGAAACGGTTTAGTTGGGCGATATGCCCCTACCCCTCCCCCACCACACTAAATATACTTTTCAATTATCGTAAATAATGATATTGCTTTTTGATGATGTGTTTGAGATTTTACACTCTAGATCCGTGCCTGAAGAAAAAGAACGTTCTTTTGTAATAATTACCACTGTTATTGAAATGAACTTTATGATGAATTTATTATGTATTTTCTATCAATTTATTTTAAATTTAACAGGTTCATCCCGAGACCTAAACTTCAGCCAAGTGTTTCGGAATTGTTCCAGTTTTCATTTAAAATTACTTGTCTAATAAATATGTATAGAAGTCATCAAGGAATACTTAATTAAGTTAAAATATCTAAGTATATTAATTATTTCAGGGCCACGGGCATGCTATGACGAAGGTAAAAGGGTTGCAGAAACATTGGCATACTCCTACGCGAAACAAGAAAAAGTAGATGTGAGAGTTGCAAGAATTTTCAATACGTACGGACCGAGAATGCACGTCTCAGATGGACGAGTCGTATCGAATTTTATAATGCAAGCATTACAGAACTTAACGATAACAGTAAGAATTTCCCTTCAATTAATTTACGTTTCGAATGTTGTATTTATTGATCGCATTTACAGTATATTCTCTCATATTGATACTTCAAATTTAAATTAATTTTGCTACATTTTAATAATATATTCATGACTAGGCGTGCCCGCGGCTTCGCTCGCGTGGACAACACAATGCCATTGATCGGGTACGCGCGCGAATATTGCAACCCCCTCTCCCGGTTACCTTAAAGACAAAAATGCTTATTGCGTGTGATCCTTAGAAGATAGACTCATGTCTATACTATCTCCAACTTTTTTTACATTACTTTGATATATCTCTTATGGTTTACTCGGTGTTAGCCATTTAAGCGCCCGAATTGATTCTTCGCTATCATTTTATTTTATTTTCTCGGAACCCTAATTCTATTTCTAAAATAAAATTATAACTGACAACACAAATGTCACTTGCAACTAGTTGCCATAAAGTTCACTATTGAAAGACAGGTAAAATTTTCGAATATCACAATTTTTTTCTATACATTTTTGTTAGTTTTTGAATAATTATTGTGTTAAACGACATACTTTAACATTTTGTGCCGTTTTTTGTACTGAGTGAGATATATATTCGTTTTTCCGTTGTGGTGTTAAAATTAGATGTTAAGAAAAAATTGAAAAAAAAAAAATTCTTAAAAACTATTTCTTTCCGCACTTTTTCCTTCACAGGGGATTATCTCTAGCTCTCCCCTCCCTTCCTCACCCCTTCACACCATCAAATCAGCGGTAGCGATTCTAAAGTCTAACCGTTTTTTGAAAATTTTACCGCCCGCGCCACCTTAGTACATTAATGTTCAAACACACTGTTTCAGGTGTATGGTAATGGGAAACAAACACGATCGTTTTGTTACGTGTCAGACCTTGTCGATGGTCTTGAGGCTCTGATGGCCTCTGGTTACACTCTACCAGTAAATATTGGAAATCCTGTTGAACATACTATAGAAGGTAAACTCGTTTCTACACTTAGGGCCGATTTTTAAATCTTCAAATTACTTAACTATAGTTCTGACGGATAACGTATGGAACACCAGTCAAGATTTCAAAATTGTTCCCTAAATAAAGTTGTGTTGATTGAAAAATCGTCCCGTAGATATATGTTATATTTTAACATCATACTGTTTTATAATAAGAAACATAACATTTCAAAATATATTTGTTGGTTTTTTGGATTACATTTTTTGGGACCTAAAGTAATCTGGGTCTGGCACCCCTTTATGCTCAAAGGCTACATTTGTAATTTACGCACATATTAATATTTCAAATTAGTATTTCTGATATTTTAACTATGCCATTGACTTTTAGTATAACATTTAAACGTGTTAAAATAACTGTGCTAGGCCTTTGTCATTACAACAAGACAAATTTTAACAAAAAAGAAAACCAACTTTAATGATTTTGAAGAGTTCCCTGGTGTGTCTTTGAGGTTGAAGGTCCAATGCCAATGAAATTAAAATGGGACCACCCTTGAGGTATCCCCTATCAATGAAAAAGAATGATCCAAATTGGTTTATAAACAAAGAAGTTATGGCTGAACATCCAAAAGAAATACATTATTTAAAATATTTTATACAATTTAGGCGCCAAAAAGCCACTTATGAACGTCAAAACACTATCCCCGTGGCACCGGTTCAAAAAACATCGCAGTCATCAAGAAACTATCGGCTTTATCAATGGTTTTTGTTGACAGAATTTTTGTAGAGGATATACAGAGAAGAAGTTATTTTTCCAGACATTACTATCATTCACGTGTAGGCTTTCTAATTTCACGGCTTTTTTTTCTCGAAGCTCGAGAATCCACGGCTAGTAATTCCCGGGAACGAACGAGAATTCTTGACTTCTCGACACTTTTTTCTCTCCATTAATTCTCGCTTTAAGAAGTCTCGACCAGAAAACCTATTCACGTGTCAGCCGTGTAAGTAAATGAAGTTTTTATTCGTTAAAATGTTTGTATATGAATTCTAATGTTACAGAATTTGCCATGATAATTAAAAATCTAGTCCCTGGGTGTCGCAGCACTGTATCTACAGGCGCCGCGGTGGAGGATGATCCGCAACGGAGGCGACCTGATATCGCCGTAGCTGAAGCGAATCTTAAGTGGAAACCTAAAGTAATTATTATTATAGCAGTTGTCTTAATAGTAGCGTGTACAGACACCACGTCGATTGGCGTGATTACGAAACCCTACAATGAACATGAGCTTTCGGTGAAACATAACATTGTAATGTACAACGATACCATGGTGGTATTTTAGGCTTAGCATGTTACTACTATCTTAGGTAATATCGTCACTTAGATTAGGTGAGACTGTGGCCAAACTAAAACCTATAAGGAATACAAAATTTGTAGCCTAATATTTTACTTAACTGCACTGAAGCAACAGCACATCAAGTATTGTCTTACCAAATACCAGTTGCTACAACCTCAAACAACTTGCTTCCATGTTCTATATTTACAGTTCGGCCGCTGAGAAAATGCGTTCCTGCGTCTGTCGCAAGCCTTGGCGTCCCATCACGCCATTTGGGGATGATATTTTTTTCCAGAGATATAAAGTTTTTATATCTTAAAAAAGATAAAATACAGTATTTCTAATACTATTTATTACCCGACTGCGAAAAAGGAGGACCCGGGTTATATTTTTCGAGTGTCTATTATGCCATTATGTCCATTTCTTTGGCACGCTCTGTAGTGTAAACGGCTGGATGGATTTTAGCATGCGACGTGCGTTAGATTCGTCTTAATTGTGGGAGTGACATGTTTTGTTTCTAACGAGTTATTCGATCATGTTGGGACTATAATATAATATAATATTGGTTTACTGATGATATATAATTGTGCATTATTTATAAAAATCGTTTGTCAATAATATTTAACTGAGACTATATAATATTTAATTATGACATTTAGAAATAAAAAACAAAAACAGAAAGTTGAGTGTTTTTGTTGCAATCAGGTTGTTTTTTTTACTTTTTTAACATTCTTCTTGTTTTCTTTCGACGATCTTAATATAAATACTTTATTTCTTGTACAAATAGTAGACAACCATAAATATGAGTAGCAGCTACAATACTTTTATATTACTGGTAAAAACTGGCGTGATGGGCCGCCATTTTGTGACATGTCAGGAACGCATTCTTTCAGCGGCCGAACTTTATATGCCAGTGTGAGCGCCTGTAAACTAGAAAAGCACTTGACCAGTAAATAGCTGAAGTTGTTATTTAGATAACAGCATATATATTAACATTACTGTTTTTATATTTGTTTGTCTTGGATTATTTTTCAACAGTAAAGGCTTATTTCGATGGAGAGAATTTATCGCACTGTTATTTATACCCCTGTCATGTAAGCCTTAATGCTGCCTTAACAACTCGATGTCAGCAGAACCTCGCTAGGCTTCATTAATCAACGATAGAACAGTCAGTCTGATTTCTACTCTCAAACAAACGGTTGCTTATGGAATCATCTCTTCCACCGCGGAACCATAGTTAATTTCGAAATCAAATAAAAGTTCTCCGCGAGTGAAAGTTATTTTTTTTTTTTAAAAGGCATCCTAAGAAACCCTTATAACAGCACGTTACGGGGCGAGAAATCGTACGCTATTATCGCAAGCATTAATCGCCATAATATTATCGTATACATAGAGGAAATAACTAAATTATACTTTAAAAATATCGCCTACAAAAAAGCTTACACGGCAAATATATAAAACGAAGATTCTTGCTTACAAGTTCTCGACTTGTATATATGTACCTACACTATATCCAGTGGCAGCGCTAGACCAAATGTGGACGTCGGCGACATCCGCATTGCGAGGAAGATCATTTCCCAGACAGAAAAAATAACGATAAATAGAATGAGACTGATGCTAATAATTGCTATAATAGTTTATCAATTATTGAATAACGTATACGTACGTACGTATACAAAATTTAATCAAAATCGGTTCAGAATTAATGAAAGTTAAAATTTTAGGAAATTCTTTTTTTACGATGCCTAATGACTTAAACTTCCCTTGTACAAAATTTCATCAAAATCGGTCAAGAAAAAAAAATCGATATTATATTTTTATCGATTTCTAAAAGTAATTTTGAAATCAGTTTTTTTCAGAATTTACTAAGAATCAGTCAAGCCGTTTTTGAGTTAAATTAGTACAATCAGACAAAAATAAAATAATTTCATTTTCGTGATCGTATCGTTCATATAGTATGCCTATCGGGAAATTTTGGATAAATATTAAATGTACAGACAGAACTACAGGTTTATTAAAATAGATTTTATCAAAATCTGTTAAAATTAAACGAAATTGTCATACAAGTATTCGTACGAATTGGTTTGAACCGTTTTAGTGAAAGAATTGCCTTTCGAGTTTAGTGATTACTACAGTATTTTTCTCAAAATGATATACAAAAATCTTTTGAAATTGGAACTGCTGATAACATTAAGTTCATTAATATTCTTATTTAAAGAAGTTATGAGCGTTTGTGAAATACAGAGAGTGAGTATTTAAAATTAGTATTAGGATTTAAAATGAGAAAAAAAAAACTATCAGATGCTCCAAAAGTGTTTCTTCTGTTCGCTATCCATTTTTTGACCCTACATCTATTTTCGTTTTCATTTTATAAATACTTGTCTTAGAAAAGCAGAAATAATTAAAACGCCTTCGCGCACTGCACTCATGGTAGGGACTGGCACAAAAACTCAAAATACCATTTTTGCTTTCCAATTCTGTTTAAACAGAGGCGATGATAACACCAGTCAACACGATTTCTGGGTAAATTAAATTACCATAAGAAAAGTTTTTATTGAACATAAATGTCTTTTTTAAACAAGAATTATGACAAATAATAGCAAACAAATAGAAAAATAACAAAAAATCAAGTTCAAAAATGGATATTTTTAGTGGATCTTTTATGTTTGTATTGGCTTTCTCGTATTAATGCCCAAATGTAATCTCCCATCATATTCTCGTTGTACTTGCCCTTGGTAACGTCGTTCAAAGTCCATCACATCTTGGTGAAAACGTTCTCCCTGCTCCTCTGAATAGGCACCCATATTATATTTAAATTTATCCAGGTGAGCATGTAGCATATGGAGTTTATGGGGCATTCTGCAGCCCATCAATTTAAAACTTTCAAGTATATTTTCAATCAACTCTTCATAATTGTCGACTCTGTGGTTTTCAAGAAAACCATTGATTACTCCTTTCAGACTCTTCCAGGCTTGTTTTTCATGAGCATTAAGGAATTCTGTGAAATTATCGCTGCACATTATTTGTTTTATTTATGGTCCAACGAAAATACCAGCTTTAACTTTAGCTTCAGATAATTTGGGAAAGAATCTCTTTAAATATTCAAAAGCTTCAGAATTATGATCTAGAGCTTTCACAAATTGTTTCATTAGACCTAACTATATATGTAACGGTGGCATCAATATATCTTTAGGTTCTACTATTGGTTTCGCTTTTATATTATATTTTCCAGTTTGAAATTCAAGTCGATCAGGACATACACGCCGTTGGTAATGTTCTGAATCTGCTCTGCTATCCCATAAGCATAAGTGACAAGTATATTTAGTGTATCCGCCTTGCATTCCCATCAGAAAACCAACCATTTTAAAATCACCTATTACTTGGTGCCATTTTCTAACTAAATACGACATGAAAGTCGATTGTTACAACTGTAATAGTTTTTTTTTTTTTAAATAGTAATAGACAAGTAAATACTCAATAGTGCCGTACAGAAATAATGCACAATTTGCAATTTGGATAATCAAAGTACTACCACAAATTGCTCATAAAAATCAATTCAAATTTTCAAAACATATATCAACATAAATCAGACAAAAGTAAACTTTTAGAGTTAAAAATGGATACCCGAGTGTTGTTCGATGTTTGGAATCAGAATTCAAGCATTAGAACAAAAACCTAAAAAAAAAAAATTTTTTTTTGTAGACCTGTGTAATTCAATGGCGAGGCAATTCTCGCCCACGTGGAAGGCGGATAATCTCGAATGATTATATAAAGACTTAGTATGTTTTTTCGATAATCTACATTCGAGTCGAGAAACTCTCCTTCTAAATGGGCCTTAATAATGTAGATATTGTTGCTTGAATTCAGATAAGACAAATGATAAAGCTGTAATTTATTTTAAACTTCAGGTTACCTTACAAGAAGGATTGCAACGTACCATAGACTATTTCAAGGAAGAATTAACGAGAACTACATTTCTTAACAATCAGACATACATGGACATGAAAGTGAATCATCCCAAGTGAATTTACAATATAATGTGTGATATTAGAATAGCAGCCACCTCGTGACAAGAGAAGAAAGTTGTGTCCAAAACGAAACTTTAAATTAAAATGATGGTTTAAAGGTATATATATTATCAATGATCTGCTAACTATAGCAATGTAAATCGCTGTCAAAAGACATTTTTTTTAAATATATTGTGTTCAAGTTTTAAATAAAATACAATTTACTTGCACTGTTCTTAATGTGATTTTATTGCAAACAATATAAACCCACGTACAGACAAGGCAACGAAAGCTCGAGAGTGGGCGTGACCGATCAACACCGCACTCTGTGTGGAACACGGTATCGTACGATTGAGCGAGTGCGCAGCCTTTGTTTGTCATGTTTGTACGCGACTTAATACATAATAATACTTACTATAAAAATTGACTAGAAAATATCTTGAAAAACTGAACTGAATTATACATACCTAATAGTTAAAATATAGACACCTTACAACATATTAATTCATTCAAAGTTGATACAAGACAATAAAAACATAACTTATAAGTTATAATTATTTATTTGTATTTAAATAGACAGTAAGAACCAACCTAAAGTAACTATTATGAATGTATTTTATCTGAAAGCAATACATATTGGAGGTTACAGGTTTTACTTATAGTTTAAAACAACAATTATTGTATTGCTTATGTATTTTTATAGGATAATCTATAGAAAATATTATCAATAATATAATCTCCAATATTTTAAAACAAGGTTTTATTCAATATTTCAATATTATACTAATTTTATTTTCATATTGATCTCAGCAAACCATTGCATTTTATATCCAATCATGGGGTACATAAAAAACTGGACAACCATCTTTGGTAGTCTGCCATATTGGACTTCGAATGACGTCACTCAGCTAACCATGCATTGTCATTCAAACTAAACATGTATGCAAAATTTCAGCTCACTTGGGTGGAGATAACAATTTAAAAAAGCAGTTGCAAGATTTGGTACATACTAACAAAGTGAGTTAATTAAAAGGTTCTAACAACATTTTATTCAACAAAATGACAAATAAAGAACAAAAATGAAGTTGCAAGTACATACGATAATTCTTCTTCTTCTTCGTAACTTGGCAACCAGTCCTCTTTAATGAAGACCATTACTGCTTTTATCGAGTGAATTATAATATCACATGTTATGACAATTCAGTATCCTAACAAGACAGTGGCTCCCTTGTTAGAACTTTCTAGGAATATTTTGTGGGACCTCAGAATGAATGCTTTCAGCTTATATTTACAATCCAATTCACTTATGGACAAAAACCAAACTATATCACGCAAAACGCCACCAAAATTACATAACATAGGGTCAAAAACTAAGTTAATGAATAAAAAATCACAACGTGTCACTTCAAGATCCCGCCAAAAACTCCCCATACAATAATTTTAAGGTTAATAAAAGTTTGTCAATTTTCAATTCATAAAATGTAGAGAAGTGCATTTCAAATATTAACAAACTTGATTTTATTTTTTGGTATATATTCTAGAGTATTTTCTTATGTATGATGTATTGATGATTGAACAAGATCAAAAACCGAATGTGTTTATATTACTAGCACTAGTGTGTATATTGTTTTGTTGATTTATATACAAGTACACATTACATACAATTTACATCCAGGTACAGTTTATGTAACCACAATAAAACATGTCTATTGAACATTAAATTACACTTTAAAACCTTAAATGCAAAAAAGAATTTGGATTGATCATGATTTACATGCAAAAATGATCTTGTATCCCTATCTCGTTCTAACACAAGCATATACTAAGCACTTTCTCTTTTGAGTTGCCTATCTGTGTATATATGTACTATCTGTTTAGATTTGTTATTTCTGACACTTCATTTACAACATGCACTTGGTAAAACATTCCAATTATATAAATATGACCTTCTCTCAGTGCTTTCAATTTTGCAAAGCCCGTCTCCTTGTGACTGTATTAAGGTCTTATAAAGCTGGAACATATCACTGGGTGTCTGCTTGTGACGTACAAGCATGTACTTGGAGCAACCTCTTGATTTCCATTCTGTATCAAACCTAATATCATGAACTCTGTTGATACCATCTAGTGATGCTGTCCACACACCCATTGAGACATCTTCAGAGTTA
Organism: Saturnia japonica; assembly: GCA_033032175.1. Lineage (NCBI taxonomy): Eukaryota > Metazoa > Arthropoda > Insecta > Lepidoptera > Saturniidae > Saturnia > Saturnia japonica. Next base: position 11,108,379 of record CM065307.1, read on the forward strand.
TAGTGACTGGAAAATTTTTGAATAAAGTTTCAAAATACACTTAAGTTAGTTAAACAGAAAAACAGGAGATAATCTGAATACAACACTTGAAAATAAGATTTCTTAATGAGTTGATTGCTTAAATTTTTTATGAAGCTCAGTAATTTTACTATATATATATTATAGCCCAAGTTAAAGGGAATCACAAATAATTAATTTAATATGGATCTTAGATTCATCTATTTAGTGAGTACACTTTATACAAAAAAGTACATCAACAAACACTTTACACTATAAAATAAAGAAATTGTCTATTTAACCAGTTGGATAGCATCACTTCAACCCTAAGTCACAGTGAAGCTGTAAAAGCCGTCAGAGGCTTCAGGGCCCCTAAGGCTAACAGTTTAGTCAGTCAGAAAAAAACCACTTCAACTGCATTTAATTTCAATTGTTCTTCCCTCTAGTAAATAATTTATACATTTGGCTAGCAACCACCCATGAGTGTTATCCATACTAATATTTTAATCCCTACTTCTCCATGAAAAAGAAAACATATAGCCGAACACATAGTGCTTATAAAAATCGTAGTTTATTAAAACTTAAATAACTTTTTATTTAATTCAGATATCATGATACTTTTTTGAGGAACAAATATCTAAGGGCTAAAACACAAAAATGATCAAAATATATCTAGTAGTTTTTGCATGATGTACACATTAACAGCAAACTACTATCTACTATTAATTAGTTTACCTTTTGTGCAGTTGAAAAAAAAATTATTATTACCTTAAAAATTCATAATTTTTACTAATATAATCCACGATACTTTGAGAAATAATGTAGCCACCACCAAGAGCGTATGGCAAATAAGTGTCACACAAGAACCAGTCTTTTTCTTGCCATTTACCAGACATATACACTCTAGCCTTTCCATTAAAATAACCCCAGTAAAGTCCTTTATATGATGATATGGTTTTCTGAAAACAAACAAATTATTTGGTTCCAACATTTTCATTCTGGAAATTTTAACCTATGAAACAAACCACATGGATGACCGGAGACCCTAGGCCCTAGATGATTATGAATAATTAAAGGTGACAAAACAATTTGAATTCAAAAGTGAAAAAGACAGATAAATGGATGCCACATGAATTGACTGAAGCACACCAACAGACACACATTGAGTACTGTGTTACATTACTCAACCCTCACAATAATGAGGGAATTTAGAATCATAATGTTACTTATCTCTATAATATAAAATTTATAGGTATTGCAATATTCTACTATTTCTTTAGTACATAGAAATTGTAAGATTAATTTTTTATCTCACTTCACTCTTTCAAACCAGAACTATGGAATATGAAAGTTTTCATTTGAAGTGAATTTTCTTAATGTCTCAATAGTTGGCAGCAGTATATAGACTCGATAAGTGTTCATTTCAGTGATGGTCAAGCATTCACCCTGTTAAAATTATCATTAAATGAAATTTAAATTAATACAACAAAAAAATTACTTACCTTATAACTAACAAATTCACTTATTTCAGGAGCATTCATCTCAGGTGCATAAGCCTCCAAATCTCTAACAATTAAATCAACTCTTACAAAAGAATCATCATCACATTTTATTAAATACTTTAATCCTCCTAAATTCTCATTTACCCACTTCAATGACTTTAGCATCTTTGAAGCTAAATTCTCATAAGTGTCCTCTAAATTATCAAGTAGTAATAAGTCATTGCTTCTATATTCTTCATTGATTAATTTTGTAATTTTTGACTCACTCAATCCCTTAGTACCAATTGCAAAATAGAACTTTATCAGTTTTTGTTTGTTTTGGTGTTTTGTCCATGTGTCATTCCATCTATATAATATTTCTCCATTTTCTACGAATATATTACTTGCGATCTTCATCCAAGTAGCTCTTATACTATCCCTTTTTGCTTCGTTATTTGGGCCACTTATTATTAATACAGCATATTCAGAGTTGATCATCGAATTTGAAGTTGACCTATTGAGAAAGGCATTAGCACAGTCGATACGCAAGAAACTTAATGTAATGCAGCATCCAAGATAGAAGAAAAACAAGCTAAGGAGTATCATCGTTCTATATCTCCGTAAGAAATACAAAAATATTGCCATGATAGTTTTGTCACATTTTGATGTTATTCACTCCTTTTCTAAAGAATTCATGCCTTATTTACATTTTAATCAAAATAACTCCAAATATCATCATAGGTCTCAGTCAAATTAAAACGCACGGCACAAAAGGAAAATTTGTAATTTGTATATTATTATTTCGGCACACTACGACACTACATCTGTAGTATTAGAGTATTGTCTATGAACTAAACACCTACTAAGTACTAACCAGAGATAAATGTACTATTTAAGTATCCTTTCAGTAGTTTGTGCGTTTGCATTAGTTCACAAACTATTAGATCTACCATTAGTTTGCAATCAGAGATAAATAACAATTTTTTGCAATGTCTGCTCTGTGCAGGGTCTCCACATTCATTTTCGAAATTTCCCCATGGCGGGCAAAAAAATCCCTAAATGATATTATTTCCCCAACTTTTCCCCAAAAAACTTAAACCTGTCTATTTCTTCAAATTTTTGTTTATTTTTAGTATAGGCAGCTTTAAGAGGCGGGGTTATGTCTTCAGAACTATAAAAGTACCATCTTACATACCCAAGCAAAAATTTTACAACTTTTTTTAATATTTAAATAAAACCTTTTCTGAAGAGGTAAACAATAATATGGCTTTAGGGAGTCACATTTGCTTTCTTCATGCGTTCTTTACTGTTGTATTGATTTTCTATCAGTAGATATAGTAAATTTAGAAATAGATAACAGAGCTTTTATGCGGCTTAGTAAATAACAAAAGTATAACTAGCCGCGCATAATTTATACAGTACTTATCTAATATGAATTACAAATTTTCTCTGCCATAATACTTATAGAAACACATCCAATATAACATGTGTGTTTACCCGACTGCGAAAAATGAGTATTATGTTTTTCACGCGTATGTATGTATGTTTATTTCTTTGGCACGCTCTGTACTCTAAATGGCTTGACGAGTTATATCATATGAGATGTCGTTAGGGAGTGACATAGGCAGAGATTGTTATCCTAAATTGGGAAAAATCATAATTCACATGGTATTGTCGAGCGTGAGAAACGTGAAAAGCTCTCTCTTTCAGACTTAAAGGTCCCAAATGTTACCTACATAATGCTTGCTTATTCCGACGTTGCAGTAACGCCGGCTGATTATTACCATTATTAACAATAATAAATAGATGACAGTAGAATAATAGTGTCTTCAATAATTTGTTATACATTGTGTAGGAATAAAGTATTACATTGCTCATTGCTGTGTTAATTACCAGCTTTGAACTAGGAACGCTAAAAAGAAGGGGATTTGAAGAGAAAGAAAGAGAGTACATCATCCAACAGAGACATTACAGTCAATTTGTCGAGCTACTATACAAAAAAAAGTAAATATTTTCAAAAACGAGTATGTAAAGTTTGTATTAAAATATCAGAGATGACATTAGAAGAAGCAGGGTTTACAACCGTACGTGTACGTATCGTACATTTACGACAATTGCATCCATTCGTATGATATCAAATTATAAGAAAGTAAGATATAGGTCTCTGGAGCAGAAATTGGTGAAGTAAGATAGTTTTGGTACAATAAAGGGAAATACGATAATTTCAAAGATGATAGTACGATAATTGCCACGCTTTAGGTTTTGAACCCTGATTCAAAATAGTAGTTAGTAGTACGGCTATGTAGATAAAGTTCTTCTCCTAATTTCCCCGTGCCAAAATTTTCTTCCCCAAAAATTTCCCCAGTGTCATTATTTTTCCCCAAGATGGGGAAAAACCCCTATCTCGAAACCCTAGCTCTGTCGTGCGTCTGTGGTCTGTGCCTACTAATTTTTTTTTTTTTTTAGAACTGACTTCACTGTTAGCCTTAGGGTCCCTAAAGCCGCTGCGGCTTTTACAGCTTCACCGGACTTGGATGTGCCTACTAAACTTTATAACATAGCTTTATAGTCCAGTAGCCGTGGGTAATACTGCGCTTACTATTTTAATAGTTTACTGCGCCGGGTGTGATACTAACACACTTATTCCAAATGTGTTGGCGCACAGCGCACTTCAGCGCAGCGAGCCGGTTATGGGAGAGCGTCGCATCCCGTCGATCGCGTCGGTCAGCCGACACATTGACTTATTGAGTTGGGCGCAAGAAATTTTGTGGAGTTACGCATGGCTAGTGGTGATGATCTTCGATCGTTAAATTAAATACTAGCCTTGTGTAACTCATGAATGGGTTGTGCAATTGAAATGCTCACTCTATGTACTAATAAGAATTAATTCGTGACTCTGAACTAGAACGTAGTTTATTTTCGATTGCATGGGTTACCAGTAATAATCACTTTAAATACGATCCACTTTTAAATACATCTTATAAAGTGAATTCCATTTTTATTTGGGAAGTATGAAAAATTTTGACACAATTATTTGTATATTAAACTATTTTAGGACTTATTTCTTTCTTTTTACATTTTTGCAAATAGCAGATATTATTTTTATTATGACGTCATTATCGGCATTTACTACGAATATGGTAGTACTTTGGTAAGAAAAATTTAACTTTTTAGGAAATGATATGTAACTTTTGCATCATGGGCCTTGACAACACTGGCGTGTTGGCATGCATCTTTTTCTCTGCTTCTTTTGACAAACTCAACAATGTTTGACATTTGACAAATGACAGTTGACAACGCTTTTTTACACTCAAGGAACAGATCATAATTCTTAGAAACGGTTAAAAAAAGGGGTTTTTCTTAAGTTCGAGAACAAACTGTATTGAACGAACCTTAAATTTCAAATCAAAACGAACATTTGATTTTTATCCAAAAACCAGTTTTAATTTGTTCCTTCATTTCGTTTTTCTTTTTCAACCAAATTTGAATTGTTTATCTTTAGTAATATGATTAATTTTAGCTTATTCGTTACTACGACACTACCCGTACTATCCAAGGTACTATCTATCTTTATACCAAAATTCATCAAAATTGGTTCAGCGGTTCAGGCGTGAAAACGTAACAGACAGACAGGGTTACTTTTGCATTTATTATTAGTATTAATATTAGTATGGAAGACCTATTTTTATATTTTTCATCGGTATTAATTACTAACATTTTCTTTCTGACGTAGGTACTTAAACTGTTAGCTTTAAATGTAAAAATGTAGAACATAAACTTTGCTACGTTCGAGAAGTTTATTTATGTCATCAGCTGCATGATGGAGCTCAAAAGAGTTAGTCCTAATAAGTTAGATGAACAAAAACATTAATGAATCCTGATCTTTAAATAATTTGAATACCTGGTGATAATAGTATTGGGTGCCTGACCACTATAAATGTTATATCAAGCTGGACAAATACAAAGCAATTTTATTAATAAGTTATTCAATTGCTGCAGAAAGATTTCAGTGCCAATCGCTCAAATAGTCGTTAAAGAGGTTTACTGGTTACTGTATTTTTGTGATACAGTAAATATGTACGATATCTATACGATACGATATGTAATATGTAATAATAAATATATTGTAATTACAGTTATCCTGACAACACTGCTCGATACTCAAACACGTCTGACTGTGACAGCAACTATGACAATATTGACAATTAACATTTGCCAGTCAATGACGTCTTGACACGCAGGGTATCCAGATTGGGGGTTTTCCCCATATTGAGGAAAAATAATGTCGCTGGGGAAATTTTGCGGGGAAAAAAAGATAGGAAAATTTTTGGGAATAAAATTTTAGCTTGGAGAAATTTAGGGAAGAACTTTATCTGCATAGCCGTACTACTAACTATTATTTCTACTCAGGGTTTGCCACCTATAGCGTGGCAATTATCGTACTATCAGCTTCGAAATTATTGTATTTCCCTTTATTGTACCAAAACTATCGTACTTCAATTTCTGCTCCAGAGGACCTATTTTTTTAATTCGTATACTTTTAAAACTATGGTATTTACTTATAATTTTCTATCATACAAGGGCAAGCAATTGTCGTAAATGTACGATACGTACACGTAAAGTTGTAAACCCTGCGTATGCTAATGCCATCTTTGATATTTAATTCAACCTTCACATACTTGTTTTAAAAATATATACTGTTTTTTGTCTCTGTTGGATGATGTGCTTTCTCTCTTTCTCTTCAAATCCCCTTCTTTTTAGCGTTCCTAGTTCAAAACTGGTAATTAACACAGCAATGAACAATGTAATACTTTATTCTTACACAATGTATAACAAATTATTGAAGACACTATTATTCTACTGTCATCTATTTATTATTGTTAATAATGGTAATAATTAGCCGGCGTTACTGCAACGTCGGAATAAGCAAGCATTATGTAGGTAACATTTGGGACCTTTAAGTCTGAAAGAGAGAGCTTTTCACGTTTCTCACGCTCGACAATACCATGTGAATTATGATTTTTCCCCATTTAGGATAACAATCTCTGCCTATGTCACTCCCTAACGACATCTCATATGATATAACTCGTCAAGCCATTTAGAGTACAGAGCGTGCCAAAGAAATAAACATACATACATACGCGTGAAAAACATAATACTCATTTTTCGCAGTCGGGTAAACACACATGTTATATTGGATGTATTTCTATAAGTATTATGGCAGAGAAAATTTGTAATTCATATTAGATAAGTACTGTATAAATTATGCGCGTCTAGTTATACTTTTGTTATTTACTAAGCCGCATAAAAGCTCTGTTATCTATTTCTAAATTTACTATATCTACTGATAGAAAATCAATACAACAGTAAAGAACGCATGAAGAAAGCAAATGTGACTCCCTAAAGCCATATTATTGTTTACCTCTTCAGAAAAGGTTTTATTTAAAAATTAAAAAAAGTTGTAAAATTTTTGCTTGGGTATGTAAGATGGTACTTTTATAGTTCTGAAGACATAACCCCGCCTCTTAAAGCTGCCTATAATAAAAATAAACAAAAATTTGAAGAAATAGGCAGGTTTAAGTTTTTTGGGGAAAAGTTGGGGAAATAATATCATTTAGGGATTTTTTTTGCCCGCCATGGGGAAATTTCGAAAATTCAATCTAGAGACCCTGATGACACGAGGGACGGTACATATCTAATTTAAATTACTTTCGTATTTATTCGTTTCGTAATTTTGTTATTCATATTTCATTCAGTCTCGGTATAATTACAGTTTCACTTCGGTCGCGTAAACCGTGTACTGAAGCAAAAGTACACGTTATATCATAAGCTTCGTAAATTTGTATATTTTTTAAAATTACAGGTGCATATTTATTTTTTGAATTAATTTTAAAATAAAAATACCAAATATTCAAAGGTCATTTCATTCATTCATGTTTGTAATTAAAAGACGGGTAGAATTGAAGAATAATAGCTTACAGTGTTTTGATAGACTGGTGCCTGCTCAGAGGTCATGCCTTTGTTGATCATATAAGGTTACAAATTACCGTACCTTAAAAGACTGCTCCTTTTACTAGGTAAGCTTTTGAAAACCATTTATATTAATATGATATGCAATATTTATTTCTATCATTTAAGATAACTAACATTTTTATGAATCTTATATAATTAAGTTTTTAAATAAACTATGATCTGAGGATACAGCTTCAAATATTTTTTTTATTTCTTAAGAGACCTGTCACATTCTGTGCACCTATAATACATGCATGGGTCATATCTATGTTCTGGTAATTATAATAGGTTTGTATTTCTTTTTTTTCTGTTACAGGTAAACAATCATGGAATCTTTTAAGAGGAAAAGTCGTCCTCCACATCCCCGGGCTAAAGCAAACCCAGTTTCAGCATTAACATTTGCGTAAGTAGTAGATATTAGTGAAGAATGTTTTTAATATTAATTATTTGTAACATTTTCTATATTATGTTCTGAGCAATATTTTTATTTATTTATTTATCTAACATAAATTAGGTAGTTTTGTTCAAATATTCATTTGAACTATGACCTAGTATGTAAGATAAATGTAATAGTGTTGTGTAAATTAATTAAAAATAAATTAAAAAGGAATTTTTAATAAATTCCAGTTTTTTCTTTAGTTTACTAATTAATAATAAATAAATATCACAATTGATTAATGTGTAAACTCTTGCATCTTATGATAAAATAGACAGCTAATTTTAGACATAAATAGACTACTACTACTAGTAACTATTTTAAAATACAGAATTTATGTAGAGCTAGCTGTAGAGAGTACTTGTAAACCCAGCCTTCAAGGGACAGGCTGGTTCTACATGAATAGCATAGCCTTGTTCAATTACAATTGAAATAGTTGGGTTTTTAATAATGTGGCAGTATTTTTCATGAGGCATAAGTCAGGGGTAAGGGGGTTGTCATGTTCCATTATGATACCCCCTCATCAGTACATAAATAACCTTAATGGCAATAATGGCTTAGTTTTTAATAATAAAATAGTATGAATAGCAATTTATGAAAGTCATGTATACATTGATATTATTATTTCAATAAATATAATTGCTATTATCGTAGGTGGACTTTGCCGATGTTCTGGAGTGGTTTAAAAAAGGAATTGGAAGAACATGATTTGTATCAACCATTAGAAGAACACTCATCTGGTAAGTTACATTAAAAATACAACAATTTTATATGTATTATAATGTCAGAGGCATACTGTTAATCATATGAAACATAATTTTACTGTAGTATGGGTTTCCTTTGATACCTTTAAACTTAAACAAACTTTGCTCTTTGTGTAACATAGATAACAGCAAAATGTAAAATATTAAACAAATCTTTGATTATTTATTGAAAGAAAAGTATTATCACAAGTACCTACCCATACTTGTAAATTCTATCTATAAATAAATCTTTAGTTCTGTCTGTACATGTAATTTTTCCAAAATTCCTGACAGACATGCTATATAAAGGACACTGATCATGAATATGCCATTAAAATATTTTTATCTGTCTGTCTGTTTTTGTGTTTTGTTTGTTTGTGTAAAAACAGCTTGACTAATCCTTATGAAAGCTTATATGGTTAATTGATAGGCTGTAAGAATTTTCAATAATACTTTTAGAAGTAGCAAAAAAAAAATTGTCAATTTTTTTCATTATTTGTACCGATTTTGATGAAATTTGTACACAGGAAGTAAATGTCATTTCTCAATAAAATTGATAGGCTATATGATTTGTAATTAATATGAGTACAAATAATATTACGCGAAGAAAACAATTATTGCTTAACAAACTCTGTAGAGTCACGAGGCACCACTAGTTATAAATAAAATGTTGCATTTCACATTAAGTGTGCTATAATATATTCATCAGTTTAATAATGCGGGTTCATATTGACGGCACCAATGCGATTTTTAACTGAGGTTGTTATTTACATTCAAATTGTATTATATCTTGATAGGTCCACTTGGCGACAAATTTGCAAGACTGTGGGACGAAGAGGTGGCACGCGCTGGCGGCAAACGAAAACCTAGCTTACTACGAGTTATATTGAGAGCTTATGCTGCTAGGTGTATGCTTTATGGATTTGTATTGTTCGTCATGGAATGTGGCATTCGGTAAGTACCTATTCTACCTTCTACGTCCTATCAATATATTATCTTTATCAGTCTTGATATGAAATTAGAATATCGTTTGGTTGTGGTTACCTAGACGATATTGATTTATATTTATTTGATCAATCAATGATAAAAATGACTGAACTTATGACTCATATCCAATATGAGAAGAAAATCAAAGAAATCCCCTTTTATAAATAAATTTGACATATAAATAAAATTGAAGTTATCTGTTATTATGTAAGTAATATTACATATTCTTTGGTTAGCAGGGTATCTAAGTAACAAGAATTGAATGTATAGTGATTTTTTTTATCTATTCGATACTCAAAAACTACTGATGTTACCGAAGTCTCCAATTAACATATGTTTTAGATAATTATATAAAGATCAATTTAGTTATATTTTATTGTTATATCTCAAACAGTTTTGATGTTTTATAAAAATGTACCCGAATTGATAGTTGCATAGAGTACCAAAGTCGCCAGTAATTTTGAAAGTTCAATACGCGAAACTACTACTTAAAATTTGTAAAGTTGCTCTATCTACCTTATTAATTTTTTTTTATTTAATTCCAAAATAATTAATCGAATTAATTTTTTATCTAATTAATTGGAAAAAGTTAATAACAAGGTTTTTTTAAATACATTTTTACTACCTTGCTTACCTTCATTATCGTAAGCATATGAAAAATACGAAGGTACTTTTTTATAAAAAAAAAATACAAATAATATTCAGTTCAGTGTTTTTTTTTTGTATTAAAGGGAAAAAAGTGTTGGTTCGTTTTCAAATTTTATCTCACGATACTTTGAATTTTTAGGGTAATATATTGAGATATAAAAGGTTACAAAATCACGTTACTAATTACAATGGTCTTCTGGATTTGTTTTTTTTAATGATAAATTATTTAAAAAAAATCTATTCATCTTCTTGTCATTTCCATATTTTTTACCTAAACTTTAACAGGTTCCCTTAAAATAATGTAGATATTCTAATTAAAAGCCTATTAACAATAACATATTTAATAATTATAAACTACATGCTATTAAATTCATAAATCATCGTACTTGCGAAATATTTGAGATTTATCATTATTATTGCCTTTAGGCACGCTCGAGTTCGTGCTGAATAAGCTTTCGGATCTACTTTAGTTAAGATACAGCAGGTAATTTATACAATACTAGCGATCCGCCCTATCTTCGTACGGGTGCAATTTAAAAAGTGGTATCATATATGTTTAAAAAAGCATGTTCGATTGATTTAAAATTTATCGCTTTAGTATTGATAGGTCATAATTTCATAGTTACGAAAAGTGCGCTTAGCTTGCGACGTGCATTTCATAGTCCATAGGTAGGACGCGGCGTCGCGTGGGTGGCAGCAGCGGTGCGGAGTGCTGGCCAACCGTTTCACTGCAAGTGATTTCTTTGGTTGAGAGCAATTTTGAATCCGTGATATCTTGTACAGTATTCATTTAAATTATATAATGTAAAGGAAATTTTTAATCTACATTAAATGGCCAAGAAATAACATATTTTTTTGGATAACGATTTATACTGAATTGGAGAAAAGAGCTTTGCAAATAACCTTGTATTTTTAATTATTATGTTGAAGATAAATATGATGATACTGTCAGTCAACCTTAGGAGATTGGCGTATCAACATATGTCATCGCGGACTTTTCTCTACGATTTTCGACGAATTAATTTTCTTTAGACCATTATTTTGATGTATCTCTTGAGGTTAAGCTAGAAGTAAGTGATGTAAGCTCCCGAAAACTGATTTTTGACGACTTTATTACCAAACTATGTATTTTCTCTACCATACAAAAACTTCATTGAAACGTATTGTACACAAATCTTCCGTAAAAATATATTTAAATGAATGAAAACTTATAAAAATCCGTTACGTTGTTTAGAAATAAGCGGATAAACATACAGACGCGAATAGGGACTTTCTTTTATACTATATACGAGGTGTGTCCCAAAAAACGGCCGAATGATCTTTATGAAGTACGAACGTAACAAGTGATTCTTCACGAAGTCATCGGTTACCATGACAACCGGCGAGATTCTTTTTTTTTTGTGTTTCGCGTTCTTTACGTACGTTGTCGATTTCGCGTTCGTTGGATTTGCTATCGTTGAAAATGACGGAGAGACTGGAACAACGAATTTGGATAAAGTTTTGCTCCAAACTCAGAAAAAGTTGTGTAGAGACTATCGAAATGATGCAGGAGGCGTTTGAAGATGCTTGTAGGGGCAAAACTCAAATAAAAGGGCGGTTAAGCGATTTAAAAACGGTCGCTCGAGTGTTGATAGTGATCCGCGTTCTGGCCGACCTTCGAGCGCGATAACACTGTAAAATACCGAATGTGTGCAACTCGCGATTGCGAAAAATCATCGCTTGGCTGTGCACGAGATAGAATATAATCTCAGGATTCGGGAAACTCGTGTTTCGAGAATCCTGACCAAGAATTTGGGAATGAATCGCGTGTGTTCGAAATTCATTCCAAAATTGATTAGGGCGGAAAAGGCTTCGCTTCGAAATCACTCAGGGCAACTTGGATATGGCTATTGATGATGAACATGTGCTCTGGAAGATTACTACCAGTGACGAATCTTGGGTTTACAGTTATGACCCCGAAACAAATCAACAATCCTCACAATGTAAGCATCCATATGAGCCACGACTGAAGAAAGCACGCCAAAGTCGGAGCAACGTCAAGTCCATGTTAATTGTTTTTTTTTCGATTTCGAAGGTGTAATGTATCACGAATATGCATCGAGAGGTCAGACAATCAACGAAGAATTTTACTGCGAAGTTCTGAACAGATTGCGTGACGTGATGAGATGGAAACGGCCGTATTTTTGGGCGAGCGCCGACTTGCTTATCCACCACGATAACACTTCAGCGCATTCATCGAACCTCGTGCAACAGTTTTTAGCGAAACAAAATATTAAACAACTACGTCAGCCTCCGTACAGTTCTGACATAAGCCCCTGCGACTTTTGGCTGTTACCAAAATTAAAAATGCCCCTTAAATGACACCGGTTTGACGACAAAGAGACGGTAAAAACGACTGCGACGCGTGCACTCACAGGCCATACCGAAAACCGATTACCAGAACTGCATCAGTATGTGGAAGCACCGATGGAACGTTTTGTTCAGTCGAAGAGGGACTACTTCGAAGGATGCCATGAGCCGGATGACGAAAAATAATGCCAGTGCAAAGTTACAGGTACAGGTCGGATACTTTTAGGACACAATTGTATATAGAAAATTATGAAAGCATTTACGAACAACGGATGAATTGAAATTAATATCCGAAACAAAAATTGGTTTTTGATGTGGTGTTGCGCATTTAAAAAAATGTACACATGTCACAAGAACATTTTTTCCCTGATTATAAAATACTATGAATGATTAGTTTTCTTTTAAATAATACTTTTTAATTATTGATACTGCAGAATTTGCTAAATTAAGAACTTGAGAAAAGGGTTGTCACCTTTTATTTTAGTAGGAAAAAGTACATTGTATAAAAAAAAGTATTTTCAGGTATTTCATTGTTTAAATTAAAATAAAGAGTGTGATTGCCCGAAAAGTGTACAGTACTTTATAATAAAGTATGGGTGGCAACCCTACTTGCGCATTTAGGATGATGTGTGAACAGATGACAGCAAATTTTCATTAAATTTCTGACATGTTACAATAAAAATGCATTTTATTAGTATAAAACTCGAACGACGGTGGTTCCTAATAATATTCCAAGAGATTTGTCCACTAAAAAGAAATAAATAAACAATATGAAACAAGCGGAAACTTAATATTAATTTTAACGACAACACCCCTAAATTTGTAAATACGTAGATCTTCACATTAAAACGAGATTGTAAAATAGAAATGTAAATGCTTGTGTTTCTTAGTATTTACATACATTTTTTGGAAAAAATAAGTGCAAGAATCCCAAATCGTTTTTAGAAATTTTAAGTTAATTAGTTACATAAATATACCTACAATCATTGACTGAAGCAAGTGGATTGAACATGTTAAACAAGTCGCGCGTAGCTCAGTAGAGTTATAATATGACGCTTCGAAAATTCTAAATTGCTCTCTGAATATTAAAACGAAAGCATATTATTTCATAGAATAAATATCCTTATATCGGTATCTATCAGATTATTCTATATGCTATAATAGTACGATGAATATATGATGAGATGCATATTTTAATGATGAAATTAAATGTCAATGGTCTAATAATTGCGTCCAAGTTGAAGGTGGTTAAAAATAGTGTCATATAGTTGCGGCGATAACAAGTTTTACTTACGTTATTAAAAACTTTTCAATAAAAAATAGGTTATTATAAACTTTTCAATCAAAAATCAAAACAAATAACAGTTTATCGATAAATGATTGTTGTATTAGCTAATTGTTGTGGCAAATATCTTGAAAGTCGAATATATATTACGTATTCTCTACAGATATTTCGAGAAATGCTTCACCGATATTATTTATTGACGAATATGATCTACGTACTGAACTGATAACCTATACATAGGTATATATAGGTATAGGTTAGGTATAAGCACAGTATAATCCAAACACAACGGCGACCACCGAGAAATCTAAATCCATCGGCGGTCGCCGCTGTCAAGCCATCCTGCATAAATATCTCTTCACATTACGCTTATAGGACGCGATGTCGTAAGAAGGAGGGAACACATTGTCGGGAAAAGGTTGCATAATGTCACGGTACGACAAAGATAAGTCATAGAGAACTTTTTAGTTCATGCCGAGATGGAGGGTACCGTAAAACTATGACTCTGAAACCTAGCGCGTATGGTTCTGTTGTGGAAAGGATAGGAGGAATTAGATTGAAAAGTTCTGAACACTCACCATGATAAATACAATAGAACAAAATTATGAAATAATATTTTTATATTTGAAATATTTTTTTTAAGATGATTAAATTTTTTTAAATTATATTTTTATATCCAAATTTTTATTTATAAGTAAAAACTGAAATATTTGATTGTAATAACTAGAATTTGATCAATATTTTGAGATTTTTGCCTTTGCCAACACACCCGTAGCTCATATCAATAAGCCAGGCCTTTACACGTATTTAGTCCATATCTTGAAAACTACTGAACTGATTTTGATGAAAGTTGCACTGCCCCCTAAGTTGAAGTAAATGTAAGCTAATAAAAAAGAAATACTCAAAATACGATTAATAGTTTCTGAGAAATGCGTGGACAAACACACATACATGTATACATAAACTTATAAAATGTTGTATATTTGGAAGCCCTAATAGATTATTATTTATACATTATTACAATTAATAAAATTAAATTGTCTTTTTGTAATGTCAACGGTAGGTACTTATAACAAAAAACCAAATTTTAAAATTTTTGTCTGTCTGTTTGTCTATCCGTCTGTCTGTTGGTTCCGGGTAATCTCCGAATCGATTGGACCGATTTTGAAGGGGCTTTCACTGGTAGATGGCTGATGCTATAAGGAGTAACTTAGGCCACTTTTATTTTAGAAAAAGAGTTGAGAGATAAGAGCAAATAAAAATACTGGTAATGGTGAATCAATTCGAGCGTTTAAATGGCTGAGTTAACCATAGAAGATATATCAAATGAATGTACTACATAATATTAGATATTAAAACTCCTAAGAGCATATTATATATATCTTCTAAGGGTCACCCACAATAAGCATTTTTGTCTTTAAAATAACTGGGAGCGGGGAAGCAAGTTTCGCGCGTGTGCCCGATCGATGGTATTCTTCTAGTTTACGTGAGCGAAGCCGCGGGAACAGCTAGTATCTGAGTATAATGCAGTTCCAATAATATTACATACATACGTTTCTAACTGAAAACCTCTTTTTTTAAAGTCGGTTAAAAAAGAAAAACACCCGAATGCAACTAAGAAAATACTTGACAAATAAAGCTAAATTATTAAAAAGGAATTAAAAAACCAGACAACAAAAAAAAAACACTACTAAAAATAATATATTTTTCTATTTTTGTTTTTTATTTGATTTCAAGATGTCATACTTAAATTATATATATATAGCCTATGTAACTCCCACAATTAAGACAAATTTAACGACACCTCGTATGCTAAAATCCATCAAGTCCTGTAGGCTACAGAGCGTACATACATACGCTCGTAAATATAAGCCCCCTTTTCTCAGTTTATAAAAAACAAAAACTTTTATTACTTTTTATTTGATTACCAGACGTCGTACTTAAATATTATATAGCCTATGTCACTCGCACAATTATGACGAATCTAACGACAACCCGTATGCTTACATCCATTAAGCCGTTTAGGCTACAGAGCTTGCCAAAGAAATAGACATATGTACTTACATACATACACTCGAAAAACATAACCCTCCATTTTCGCAGTATGGTAAAAACACAACCAGTGACATTAACTACTAGCGAAAACGGGCTTTTGAAGAAAATTGTTCTTATTTTCAGTATGAAGAGGGCAGTTATTATACGCTAATCAAACTAGACTAACTTTAAATGGAAACTGGGTATTCCCGGAGTACTTGAAAACCTATAACTAAGATACACTAGTTATTTGTTTATTACGCTATTACAATATATTTAGTTGTGATAGTAGGTATATGTCTGCATGTGTTTCATATTAAAACGTGAAGTTTGGAACATCGGTTTATCAGAAATAAAATATAAACAAATAAATCGATGAAAAAAAAATTGTCTTTGGAGCACCTATGAACGGAATATAAAATAATGTACTTATTTAGGAATTTTGAATGCATTTTACTCGGTAACACGACTGTACTCACTAATATTTTGTCTAATGTAGCGAGAAATGGACTATAATTATATTCCTCTTAATTTGCGTTTTATATTTATTCTACAAAATGGGGAAAAATGTTTACTTACATGTTCTAAAATTAATCAACTTCTTAGCTGTAAATATTTATTTAATTTTAAACATATTTTTTTTATGTAAGCAAGAAAGGCTAGCCGATCGCGCGGCCTTTATTAATTTTCCTTTAGCATCATAAAGTTGATTGTTGTACCGTGAATCGTGACATTTGAAAATTATGAAATCAAATAAGCAAACTTTGTGTTATTTTTACAATTGTCATCCATAGAGTCGGTGAGTTGTAGTTTCTGGTTATGAATAACGTGAGATATGGTTGGTTATATTATTAAATATTTAAAATACATATTATGATGTTCAGTATATTATTAATGTAAAATATGTCAGGAGACAGTGACCGTAACATTTTATTTGTATTTTGTTATTGGGAAAAAATTACTTTCCTAGTTTTATTGTGAATCGATTCTTGAAGTCTACAAATTGATGTTAAACAAAACTAACAAATATTTGCTTTATCATCGTAACCAAGGTATCTCTGTGTTTGAGTATTATAATAAAATGTGAATATCCGTACCTATATAGAAGCTAGGGTCGCCACCCGTACTTTATAATAAAGTTTTGTACGTCATATCTGGTAATTGTATCGATTGGTGCCGAATTGATAGTTCGTTAGCGCTACTTTAGCGCTCATATTTGATAATTTTTGGACGCAACTTGGTGAAGTTGAGAAATTGGTGATTGACTTGTTGAGATTTGAGGCGTTTAAACTTATTGTTTGTTTGTTTCGTATGAAGCCGTTTGAGTGTACTATGAATAAGTAAGGTTTATCGGTTTTATGTTATAGTAAATTACGAACAAGGACAACTTCAGTAAACAAAGTACTCCACGTACGGAGTGAGGATAGTGAAACGGATCAAAACTTCTCTAAATCTGATAAAAACAAATTACTTTAAGCTGAAGACTGTAAAGATACTGTGCAATTATTTTGCACTGATAATATTAAAACTTGCGAAAAGCAATAAAAATTATGTTTTTAAACATAATAATAAAGAAAAATAAATTGTACTTTATTTTGATATTATGTACTTTTTTCTTACCTACCCAATGTACATTCGGTACAAAAAATAATAATAATAGGCAACCCTAATTAGAACACGTGTAACATTTTATAATAATGTATTTATAGATATTCAGTTCATTCGAATACTTAATGCGGTAATATTAGGGTTCCGTACCTCAAAAGGAAAATGGAACCCTTATAGGATCACTTCATTGTTAGTCTGTTAAGGCCCTGTTTCTCAGAAACGCGTGGAGGTATGAAGTTGAATTTAATATCAAATATTCAGGATCTGCAATCCCTTAGAGCTGTGAAAAAATCAAGCTTCTAAATCAACGCGATCAAAAGATACAGCTGTTTAAGCAGCTTTTTTACACTCGCAAGGAAATCAAAACCTATAGGGTCCTTCCCATTGATTTAGAACCATGAAATTTGTAAGACATTTCTTACAACACAAGTATAGGAAAAAATCCGAAAACCGTAAATTTCTTTATTACTATATAATATACTGAAAAATACGTTAATAATAATAATATGTATACTATAAATTTATTTGCAGTTCGTAAACTACTGCAACCTATATCGATGTATGGGGGCAGTAGTTTTCGAACGGTAAAGCTAGGTTTGTCTCTCAATGTAGTTTGTCTTTTCGTTAGAATTGCTCGTCGCTTACTTCAGTAATGTTACCTATTTATTTTGGTGAACGTAGCTGTACAATTACGGAACTCTCGGTGCGCGTGTCCTACTCGCACTTAGCCGGTTTTTTTTTTATTACCCGACTACGGAAATGTTTTTCAAACGTATTTCTATTTATTTTCTATTTGTTTAGCACGCTTTGTAACCTAAATGGCTTGATGAATTTTAGCATACGAGGTGTCGTTAGATTCGTCTTAATTGTGGGAGTGACAGGCTGTATAATATTATATAAGTACTACGTACGATGTTTGGGAATCAGATTTAAAAAAAAAAACAGTTTTTTTGTCAACTGTTTTTGTTGCAATCAGGTGTTTTGTTTCCTTTTTAATAATTTAGTTCTTATACATTTCATATCGTAATTGACGTATATTTCTAGTGTTACATAAAACTAAATTTTTGTGGACAATTTACATAAAAGGTTTTTTGGGCATAGATAGCTATTTCACACGGGGTGCAGTATTATAAAAATGTTGATGATGAACTAACTGTGCCCCACGGTTTCACCCGTGTTAATTTTATACGACAAACAACGCCAACGCACCCGTGTAGGCAATTTTTTATACGTTGTGTAAAACTATCGACTTTTTTGTGAAGAACAAATAAATTTTTCAAATTATAATATAGCTTTATATTGGTGAAAGAATTTTTAAAATCGGTCCAATAGTTTTTGAGTTAATCCATTTCAAATAAAAAAACAAACAATAATCAAACCATTCCTCTTTATAATATTGGTATAGATTATAAAATATATGAATTTATCGCTTTTGCATCGTATACATACAACATACTTATTACGTGGACGAATTACCCATAAATTAAAAGATTTTACCTTATATTCAAAATAATATTTGATTTATTCCTGAGGTTAGTTATATTTTACCTACCATTTGTAGGTCAGACATATTCTGTATAGTTGGGCAACTTCGGCACACTGGTCACAGGTTGAGTTCAAACGGTATAATCCGATAATCTCATTTACTTTGCTAAATAAAAAAAAGTTGTTCTTTTTTTATATATCTATACAAATAAATAAAATTGAAGCATCTGTTTGTAATGTCAAAATAACAGCGTTTTTCTAACTGCCTATGAAATATATGGTACTTATAATAAAAAGCAATATTTAAAACTTTTGCCTGTCTGTTCCGGCTAATCAGCAAAACGTTTGGACCGATTTTGACTGGATTTTCACTGATAGATAGCTGATGATATAGGGAGTAACTTAGGTTACTTTTATTCTAGAAAAAGAATTAGGGTTCCGCACAAATAATAAAAAACTGGTCATGGTGAATCAATTCGGGAGCTTAAATGGCTTATGCTTAGTAAACCATAAGAGGTATAGCAAATTAATGTACTACATAATTATAGGCTTAAAAAAGACCTACAAAAGGTTCGGGGAGTATACATCTATCTTTTAAGGAACACTCACAATAAGTATTTTTGTCTTTAAAATAGCCGAGAGCGGGGGAGCAAAATTCGCGCGGTCATTCTGTAGTCCACGTGAGCGAAGCCACAGGCACAGCTAGTTTTTGATTTTTAACGTCATATCGTGTTTTATGAGATAATTGTTCATGACCTACATACTTATAACACAGTACCTATGAATATGATGCTCGTTCAGTAACTAACTACAATACTCTTGTATTTGCGAACTTTGAACAAATTAATGATATAGGCAATAAGCCCTTCAGATGTGTAGTTGACACTCAGTTAACAACAGTTGATATTATAAGTGTTGCGGAATATTGCACAATAATGACAAATAATCATCGTAGAATGGAAAATGCAAATGCGTTTGTTAATTAATTTAAGTTGTGTATATTTTATCATATTTGATTTTACTTGCGAATTAGTTGCGAAGTAACTTCAATTTTGCAAATAGTGGCTTACTTTGGCGAGACGTGTTTTGCTAATATATTATATCAAACTATTATTTTCTTAGTTCCTACTTCGATTTCTAGATAAAGGCTCATGGTAAAACATGCTTAATTGGAGCGCGGTTATCGTTATGGTATTTATAGGCAAATTTTATTGTATTAAGGACGGCTTGCCGCGGCAATCTGATGAACGTTTGTGTCTTGGAGGTTTTTAATACAGTTAGTTATCTTCATTATAAAAATATTAAAAAATATAATAAACATAAGTGATTGAGTTTATCCAAACATACAAACGTTCAATATGTAGTACCTAAAAGTAGGCCAAAATTTAAAGAATAGGTCAATCAATAAATAATTATTGTTCGAAGTTTACTTACTACCAAGTAAAACTGAAGTCATTATATATGAAGATATTTCCTTGTACTTTAGGTTTGGCATATTTTACCTCGATTTTTCAATTAATTTTTCGTGCTAGCTGTTGCTACAAGTTCATAATGTCATAGATAAGTTAACAAAAGAATAATTTGCAGACTTTTGCTAAACAAAACGCTTGTTGAATGATTAACGTTGTAATTAATTGTAGTATTAAACTCTGTCGCGTGCGTTCATTACGCCGACATGACTGATGAATCGTTTGATTATTATTAATACTTTGTAGTTGTACTGTGCGCAAAGTGGACGAACAATCGACCTTCCTTTAGCGTTTAATTTGCGTTTAACTTCGTTCACGGAATTCTCACTGACATGACGTGTTTTGCACTGAAGTATTATAATATGACGCCACATAATTTCCGTATATTGAGTGTGAATTTTAACTATAAGAGCGTAGGCCTATGGTTTTTATCCATTCGGTAATGTGTAGGTTTTGTTTGCATGATCTCTATTACACTGATTGTTTAACTTAGTAGCTATAATTACAAAAGCAGTTTGCATAATAAAGGGTGGTCCAACCAAAACGTACGATCATACTACATAATATTATAAATGCGAAAATAACTCTGTCTGTCTGTTACGTTTTCACGCCTAAACCGCTGAACCAATTTTGATGAATTTTGGTATAGAGATAGATTGGACCTTGGGAAAGGACATAGGGTACTTTTCGTAACGAAAATAAAACTTTTAGGGTATAAAATAGGAGATGAAAGTATGTAAGAGGGAAATATCAGCTTCTATGAAAACCAGTTTGTTGATTTATTGACAGTGTTATACTTAATAAGAAATATATTGTATTTTTAATAATTACCTATTAAGTGATAGTCCAGTGTTCTTTTTAAGACTGGCAGAAGTGTTTTTAAACTCTTGTGTTATTCCACATGTGGTGAAAATAAAACTTGGGTGAAAGTTTGTATGAACAACCCAATTCATATTTATGCTTTTTGTAAGAAAGGAAAAAAGGGGTAAAAATTAAAGTACTTTTAATATTTTTCCAAAATTTCCCGATAAGCATATCATATGAACGATAGTGATCACGGATATGCCATTAAATATTTTTTTGTCCGTCAGTCTGTCTGTTTGTATGTTCGGATTTAACTCAAAAACGCCTTGACCGATTCTTATGAAATTTTGTACACAGGATACTTATATCATCGGTCAGTTGATAGGGTATAAGAAATTTTAATATTACTTCCAGGTAAGGTAAAAAAAATATTTAAAAAAATAAGTTTATTCAATTATGTACACGGGAAGTATAAGTCATTCCGTGAATAATAAGTAATGAGAATTTTCAATAACACTTTTGGGAAACGTAATAAATTAATTTTCAAAAATTTAAAATTTAATTAATTCTTATCCGATTTTGATGAAATTTTATACACGGGAAGTCTAACTATTTACATAATTAATGTGCTATAAGAATGGTCAATATTACTTCTAGAATTAAAAAAAGACCAAATTTGTTGAAAATTGTAAACGGGAAATACATGCCCCTCCTCAATTGATACAGCATATGAATTGTCAACAATATGAGTAAAAATAAAGGTATTTAGATATTTATTGCGTAGAAACAAACTCGTGCGGAGCCGCGGGCACACCGCTAGTTGTAAATAAAACAAAAAGTTTTCGGAGAGTTATCTTAATATTTTTTATCATGTTAGAAAGATTTATGACAATTATGTGTGAAACAAAATATCGGCCAAATGCTCGCCACGGCTTCGGTGGTTCGGTGGATCCGATGGTCCATATTTTCAATGACTCTGAGACATAATTGAGGTTCTACATCGTTAATGTGCCGCATTATCCTCATCCTCTAGCTCTTGAATAGTTCTTGATTTCTATGTACACTTTTTCTTTTAAATATCCCCAAAGAAAGAAAGAAGTCCAACGGTGTCAAATCACATGATCGTGGCGGTCAATTATCATCATGAGATGATAACAAGGCTGTTGAATTTCTCGCGCAAAAGAGCCAATGTTTCGTTTGACAGTGTGGCAAGTGGCACCATCCTGTTGGAACCACATATCGTCCAGGTTTATATCCTCAATTTGTGGCCACAAGAAGTCCGGTATCAACACGCGATAGCGAACACCATTCACGCTAACTGCTTGGCCGACCTAATTTTCGAAGAAGTACGGCCCGATGACGACGCCAGCCCATAAACCATACGAAACAGTCACTCTTTGTAGATGCATCGGCTTTTAAACAATCACTCGTGGATTCTCGTTTGCCCAAATGCGGCAATTCTGCTTGTTAATGAATCTACTGAGGTGAAAGTGTGCATCGTCGCTGAAGATGATTTTCTTTGTGAAGTCACCACTCACTTCTATCTGTTCAACCAACCATTCGGCGTATTGACGACGCTTGAAATGGTCTGTAGGCTTCAGCTCTTGAATCAATTGAACCCTGTAAGCGTGTAAATTCAAATGTTTATTCAAAATTCGCATCAGTGTTGTTCGTGAGATGTTCAATTGTTGGGCACGACGGACGAGTCGAGGTTGACGGCTCTTCTGTCACACTATCGCGAACAACGGCAATGTTTTCCGCAGAACGAACTGGGCGAGTATGCACAGGTGTTTTCCACATTTCCTACAGACCCGGTTTGCTGAAATGTGCACACAATTCTCCCGATTGTGGACACATTTGATCGATTATGTTGACCAAAAAAATCACGAAGTGCACGAAATGCATTTTGTTTTTAACATCCATTTTGGTAAAAGGTTTCAACAATCTGCTCAATTGTGTACATCTCCATGGTTGAATTTGTCAAACACTGAAACACAGAAATGACAAATTAAGTAGGGCAAAAAACTTGCCGTTAAGGTGTGACTCACAATTAATATCGTGCATTATGGTTGGACCACCCGATATATTGAATGCGTAATAAATGAAAAAAAAACTGAACAACAATGTCATAAAAATTTAGTCTGTCATTGTTGTATTTATTGAAATCATAGATTTAATATATACTCTACATCTATGATTGAAAAACATTAACAATTAGAGATATTGGGTTATCGACCCAATTTGTTATATTTTTCGATCTACATTACCAGATAATTTTTGACATTACACATAGCTTTAGTTTATGATAATTTAACAAATAATAATTTCATGCCAATTAAATTTGAAATACTTGCTCATAGATTTTGAAACCTTAGCAAATTAACTTAAATAATATAGTCTGAATCATACATTATACATACATATTACATTGTACATTTCAGTGATGTGGGATTATTTATTATAAACATAAAAAGGGCCGACTTCTATTTATGGTTTAATAAACTTATTCAAAATTCCCTGAATCAAGCAAAATTCTAATTGTTAACGAAAATTTATGTAAGCGAAAATCCACTCACTCATATATCTCTACATCCTTTACAAGTTTAGCGTTATGGCCACAATTTCACCTGATGTTAAGTGACGATGTGGCCCAAGATAGTGATACGCTAAGCCTAGTAGGAAAACTGGCTCTCTCAAGTGCAGCTGCCGGAAAATACCAAAAGGTGTTTGGTGACAGATTTTCAACTTGTTGGAGGTAGCTACCCAGGCGGCCATTAGAAAATACCCTACCACCATGCTATGGTTTCATTGCGATGTTTTCCTTCACCGAGAGAGCAGGCTCATTGCAGGGATTTGAACTCGCGTTGATTACCGTCGAGTCCGTACACGCTTACCACTAACCCATCATTGCTTCATATTATTATTAGTATAATTGAAACTTGACACGCTGGTATACCTACTTACGTGCTGATGTCCTATCTCGTGTGTTAGGCATAGGTATAATACCTAATTACAAGTTACAAATGAAAAACTGGTTCCAGTATTCTAGAGAAATCAGTTACAAACGGCATATAAAGGCGATAAAAAATCGTGCGGAAAATCCATTGTAATCTGAACTTGAACGTACTTTTTTGAGTTTACCTACTTAAAAGTCAATATTATTCACGATATAAAATACATAATAATTATAATGAACAATTTATTTTGTTATCAGTTATCATTGCATTTTTTTTTAAAGTTATATATTGTGTTATTATTTGTGTACTTGCTTACTGAATTCTTTTTTTTTTGCTATTTATAATTTTCGATTTCGTAATAAAATAAATAACGAAAATATAATAATAACATTTAGAAAATTATTGTGAAAGCAGAATTTCACTATATTTTTGGCAATAGTATTTTCATGATATGAAACAATATTTGTTACACATATTTCAATGTAGGTAGTTCAAGTAGTTACTTGTACTAAACATCGATGAAATATAGTATGAATACACATTACGTGATAAAAATAACAAGCTATTACATAGTAATATATATGATTATGTATATGCTATAATACTTTTATCTAATAATAATTGTCCTCGATAAGATTATGTAGTCGTGGTGTAACAGGAGCTTTTGTAGAGATAGAAAGTGTGAGACGAGTTATCAAGAAATCTTTACGGTAATCATTTTGATTTATGTTGTTGATATGATAATAATCATGTATAATCAATATCTGTGTTAGCACTCTACCCACAGAATGAAAACACTCAGAACGGCAATTGTCCGGGCGTGTAGGGATTCTTCCTAGGTACCGCGAAGCGCTGTAATGGGGTATCCCACGGTTCCCACTCCGAGTCTAGCGTGAGAGGATGATCGGTGGACCTCGTACCGACGTCAAGAGTGTGTGTACGCGCCTGAGAAATTGGGTGCACGACGGTTCGTAACTATGACTCGCTAAAGATAGTGCACACAGCTCCCGCAATTTTGACAAAACATGACTTACTGCGCAGTGAAAGAACTTCCTTATCACACAATTACCAGAATCATTTAAATATCCTATTTCACGGGAAAACAAGACCCGACAGCTTATATTCTCACGTCAAACATAAATAAAAGCGGTAATCTATTTATTATACATAATTTAAAATGAAGTTTAGAAATGTAGTCTTAGACTACGCAATGGATTTTAATGCGGTTTTCACTAACATTTAGAGATTTTTTTATGGAAGGTTTATTTAAACAATACGTTACAATTAAGATTATGTATAGTAGAGAAAATTCAATTATTTGTAATCAAGTCGTCAAAAAATGATTTTCGGGCACTTACACATGGCTTACGCTGGCTAAACCTTATGGGATACATCAAAATAATGTTTTAAAGAATTGTAGTTCTTCAAAAAGCCTAGAGAAGAGTCAGCGATGGCATATGTCTATTTCCTAAGGTTGACTCACAGTAACCATTTTTATCTTCAACATAATATTTAAAAATATTACGTAATTTGCAAAGCTATTTTCTCCAATTCAGTATTAATCTTTATCCAGATAAGTTTGTTGATTAACTTGGGAATTTAATGTAGATTAAGATTATGCTTTACAGTTAGTTTCCCATTTAAATGAATACCATAGAAGATGGCAGGAATTCAAAATTGTTTGCGACCAAAAAAATCCTACCTAAAACCTATGATAAATTGCGCGACGCGAAGTAAACGCACTATTTGTAACTATGAAGTTATTATACATACCATACCATCACGCCTATATCCCTGAAGTATTAGGCAGAGGTGTACACTCACAGTTCGCTGGGTATGTTTTAGTTCCCATTTAATAGGGGGCGAGCATATTGCCATTAATCGGGCACAAAGCCAAGCCGCTACTTTCCTTTCTTACATACATACTTGATAAGATCGCACCATAAAAGTTTAAAAAATATTTATACTTTGTTTATATTAATTGTTTTACTTGACCCACATTACTTAGATTCTTCAATTTTTTATTGGAAATGTCTTAAATATTAATAGTTTATGAAATATTAGCAAAAAACGAAATACCATTTTTTTTTCATCTTTAATTTTTTATATTATAACTTTTGCAATTTTTTATGTGCTAATACGTGTGTGTACGCTTTTGGCACATTTTTCTAGGCGTCATTCCGTATCCAATGAGCTATCGCACATAATTTTAAGAGCAATTTCTCTATTTTGTACTACTTTCCACTTGTCGACCAGACTCTATGACTGTACCTATAACTCAATTACTATTTAATTAAATTTAAATAAGTATATGTATAGTGTAAGTTGTAACGGACCCACGCCGAGATTTTTGAAGGCTATTGAAATCGAACTACTTGTCTAGATTTGTTTAGACAAGTTTGATATAAGTATAACGTGACCTTAGCAGAACTGTGGATTAACACAGTTGGCATTAAATAAAAAGAAAAAGAGAAAAATTGTATAAAAGAAATTCCTATCCTCCTACCTCCTTTCTTTATATTCCTCACCTTAACTTCCTTCTCATTTCTAGGATCCAACAACCGATTTGGTTGGGATTATTTCTCGCTTACTTTAGTCAAGCTGAACGACGCTACATGAACGGTCGTTTGCTGCACTTACGCGATGAAGTCGTCATGGTACGAACGCGGTCACTGAATGCTACCAAGAAGTAAGATACGAGTGCTTAAAAAATATTACAGTGTTTATTGTATCCCACTATTGTAATTTATATTGTAGTTAAATAGATCTTACTTTAAAATAATACCTCATAAGTAACTTAGTTGTTGGAAATATAAAAAACAGCAATAAGAAAAATTTGCTTGTATTGAACTAATGTTTATTTATTTTTCATTTTTGTAATTACTTGTTAATCTTTGCGCGTAGACTTTCCACTTTTCTCCGTCTCTAGCGTCTCGAGTAGTTGAAACGGGAAGCATTCATTTCACTATTAATGTGAATATTAAATTTGTATACTACAAGTCTACAACCTCCATTTAGAATGAGAAAATATTGCAATCTATTGAATTGGTATTCATTGGCTTCATTTGATCCAGAATTATTATCCATTTCCCTGAAATCTACCTTTTACCTTAATTATATTATTTACCTAAATATAAAATAATCATATTACGAAGTCAACTTAAAACTAAAGAAAAAACCGTCACAAATACCTGTTCATTGAGATCATTTTAATCAGCCCAAACACGATACCTTTAT
Source organism: Saturnia japonica (assembly GCA_033032175.1). Classification (NCBI taxonomy): domain Eukaryota; kingdom Metazoa; phylum Arthropoda; class Insecta; order Lepidoptera; family Saturniidae; genus Saturnia; species Saturnia japonica. The sequence goes on from CM065307.1 coordinate 11,135,911, forward strand.
TGTAATTTGGTGAGGAGTTTGGCACTTGGGCAGATTCTAGATTACGCTGCTGCACCAGGTCAAGGTTGTCATGTTCTTCTAATATAATTGAAGTAACAGAACACCAAATTTCGATTAGACCTGTGGAAGATGCTCAGATCCATTCATCAACTAGAAAAGAGCTGATAATCTTCAAACGGCCGAACTGTTTTTCTTGAATCATTGTTTATTAAGGCGACTCTTGATCAAGTTAACTTAAAAAAAAAATAACAAAATCGGTTCTGTCGTTTGATAACTATTATGCCACAGATACTTGTAACAAACACCCTTCTGTTTGCGTCGGGGATTAAAAGATGTCCTTTATGATTTCCTTGAAAATATTGGTTTTATTTTTATATCCAGTTTCATAAATTCAAATTATTGCAATATTATGTTTTATTGGTGTGACGTACAACAGTTAGTCATATCCAGTATACATATATTTTCCCATTTTTCTGTTTCAAATCAACCTTATATTCCAGTATTAAAGTTTAATTTAAATCGGTACAAGGACTTCGAATCTGGTAATCTGTGGCTCAACTAGGGGATATAGTTATCAGACCTTGAATTAATCAGAATGCAAACAAATACCATAGGTAGATATATATTTTGAAGGTTTAAAAATTCATGATATAAGCGCTACAATGACTTTTAGTTTATATACGAGGAATATGAGTAAGTAAATTATTGATATGTTAAATTTTCTACTTTGTGATATTTTATCACTAAAAAAATTCTGCTATATCACGGTTTATATGAGTTAATATATACACAAATGTTAGTGGATCGAAGAAACCATTTTCGTTCTCCAGTACAACTATATTACGTCATTCCATGACGATATTCGTATACTTTTATCGCGGATAGAGCCATATGTTTCATACATATCAATATATTATCACCTCTTACTAGTTCCTCGTACCGTCACACTAAAGGCAAAGCAATTGATTTCATGGTTCAGTTTATTTTTATGCTAACTTAATAGTACAATAATTTTTCATTACATAATGTTATATTTTATAAGTATAATACGTATCTTAACAGATCAATTTATAAATTTGTTAGATACAAATTAATTACGTAGGTATTTATAAATATTATTTAATGTAAATAGTCACTTAAAATTAAATTCGTTACTTACATTAATTATTACACATCTTGGTACCATGACTATTCATACGTTAATTATTTATCAATTACTATCATATGAATGATTAAAAAGTTAAGAACAGTCTCCTAAGAACGTTTTCCTGTAGCAACAATATAGGGACCTGCTCTTACTGCACCAACCAATAAACAGGCTGTACCTATATATATTGTTTTCAACTAAACTCTTTATTCGAACCTTCCCCGAAAATTGTACTGTCGGTGGACAAGTTATTAACTTAATACTAACTTAGTAATTATTTTTAATACTGCTATTACTGCTATTTTAATGAAACTACAATAATACTATTACTATTATTAATTACTTTTTAGTATTGTTTACCAACGTAATAATTTTTGAACTGTACTTTAGTTGCCCGTAAGTGGTTTACAAACATTTACTGAGTTATAATGAAAATAGATAATTAATTGCGTTGTGTCATTCGATGCATTAAAACTATAATTGATTGCATTTTTTATTTATTTGATACAATTAACATAGTAATTTTGTAAAAGAAATATAATCTGTGAAATGTAACAAACCTTATAATTTAATTTTGTAACAGAATAGCGCAACCGGTATTCCTGGGGAAGCTAGTGGAGTACTACAGTCCAGGTAATAGTATGAACAGGACGGATGCTTACCTATACGCCGGTGGAGTTGTTTTGTGTTCGGCGCTAAACGTATTTGTGGTGCATCCTTATATGATGGCCATATTACACATGGGAATGAAGTTCAGAGTTGCTTGCTGTTCACTTATCTATCGAAAGGTAAGAAAAAAGTATCTGAAATTTTAATTAAACTAATTCGGTATTGTTATGCCCCTGTTGTGTAGGAATAATAGGTAGGTGTCGTGTTAGGAATCATACATTTTTCATGAAAGAAAAATACTTTTAATAATTATTGGCTCTTTAAAAAATTCCGCTAATTTGTGAAACAAATGATATATCGCGCAAATGCCCAGCTATAGGTAATTAAAATAGATGTTTCAAAGTTACAATGATCTTCTGATTTAACAATGAGAAGTTGTCGTACAAAAACAACATAGTTATCAACTCAATGTCTTTTAGCAATTCATTATTAAAATGATTTGTTCAATCTCACTTAACGTCATTTAATTATTTTATTCTCGAGGTGTAAAGTAAAAAACTTCGCCGGTTTCTGAGCGAATACTGATGGTTAAATTTAGATTTTATAATTCAGCGTAGTGTTTGTAACCTTGAAACCTTAACGCTAAGACCACTTACGTTGTTGAGGAAAATTATCAACACTATTTCTAAATGCGGACTAAGAAAATGATCTAAACATATTCACTTTCTTTTGTAAATCTCATTGAATGGCTATTACATAATATCTGAAAATGTGACATGTTTTGTCATATTTGTAAAATTAATTAGAACACGATTTTTATAAGTAGGTACCTATTGCTAGTACTCTGTTATCTGTAACAATTAAGAATAGTGCGTGTAACCAATCTGGCATTATATTTATGATACTATATGTTATGGTTTATAAATAAACAAAATAAGCAGTGACGCGGCTAAACTCGTCATTTGTGGAAGCACCAATGATGAAACTCGTTAGAGGGAAATCTCTGAATATTTTGTAAGCAACAAAACAAAACGGCGTCGTTTATAAGTAGATAGTTGTAGGAAACTAGCAATGTGTAATTTAGAAGGCCCTGACCATTAGAAAAACGATCTGATCTGCTAAGGGTTGCTGTAATATACCTATAGGGTGGAAAAAACGAATGGGACATGGAGGAAAACTATATTAAATATTGAAAACATAACATTTTACTCTAAGGAAACATTCTTTCATATTTTGTAATAATAATAACTACATTCACAAAATTTCAAAAAAAGCTTACCTCTAACGGGAATCGAACCAACTAAAAATGCAAAAACAGACATACACTATGTTATTCCACCAATCAATGGTGTCTATGATAAGGACAAAATCTCTTGGATAAACATTGTACATTACAATTACAGGAAACCATGAAATTTAACAATTTGTACATATCCAACTAACATGAAATCAAATTTATACCTACATAAATCAAAATCATTATTTTCATACATTTTATCAAATAACTGATAAGTTGCCTGAAATGAGATCTATTACCTTATATGGGCAGATTATGACTGCATTGTATTTCATTGTGCACGAGTATGACTGGTTTTTAACTCTTCACCAGCTCAGCAGCAGCAACACTCAAAATATGTTAACATATTTAACTCAAAAGTGGAGTTGTCTAAATTTACTCGCTGTGGACGTTGTACGCGTCTCTTGAGACTTTAACGTTTACCAAATTTTCTACCATTCGCAAGAACATCATAGAGATATAGTGTACAGAGAAATTTATTTGAAGATATCTCTCTCCTTGGTGCAGTCCGACCGAATACCTCTACCTTACATACGATCGCAGCCAAATAACCCTTTAGCTACACGATAGCGATACCATAGTATTATTACAAGCGTCAACCGGACCGTATGTTTGTTGGCCACCTTTTTTGTATAAAAAAACAGGCATTGCTTATCTTATCCGGATACCTCTCACTAATTATTTGAGACTTCGTGGTTTTTAAAGCAAGCTTTCAAGTTATCAAATTATTCTTCATAAATGTCATTATAAATGACTATTATGAAATATCAGTAAAATGAACACAAATAGCAAATAAACAATAAAATAAAAGAGATTATCGAGATATTCGTTTTAGTTTCAAAATTTCAGCCCCACATACATTCTGTTAAAAAAGTATCGGGAATGGGTGATTCGTTTATGGTTCCAAATACATTTTTTTGTTTTTATTTCTGTTGTTAGATTGGCACAACTGTTTTTCATTTTGGCGCGGAGTTTGAATTGCATCTGTCATTTAGATTAAATACAGTACTGTTTGTAGTTAAATCATATCTAGTGTGTATTGCGAATTTCATAATCGACAAAAACATCGAACAAAGAGTTTGTCTTAAATTTTTCATCGCTGCAACTGAAATCGAAAAAACAACGCCAAAGTCGATTAGAACTTAAAGTCATGTTGACTGTTTTCTTTGACTATCGCGGTGTTGTGCACTCGTTATTCTTACCAGACGGTCACGGTAAATAAAGTATATTATTTAAGAGTTATGCGGCGTTTAAAAGAGCAAATTCGACGAAGAAGGCCAGATTTATGGAAAGATAATTCTTGGATTTTGCACCACGATATGCCTTCGCACAGGGCCATCATTTTGAACGAATGTATGACGTAAAACTCAACAAATACCATCGAGCAACCACCTCATTCACCAGATAGGAGACCAGCCGACTTCTTTTTCCTAAACTCAAATTACCACTTCCCGGCACCTGTTTTCATTTGCTAAAAGACCTAAAAGACAATTCGCAATAAGAACTAAACTCAACTCCGGAAAAAGCGTTTAAGAAATGTTTTGATGATTTGATTATTCGTTGGCGTAAGTGTATCGTTTCTGAAGGAGCATACTTTGAAGGCGATAAAATAAATCTTGATAAATAACTAACAGTTTGTGTATTAATGACCCCAAGTCCGGTGAAGCTGTAAAAGCCGCAGCGGCTTTAGGGCCCCTAAGGCTAACAGTGTAGTCAGTTCTAAAAAAAAAAAAAAAAAAAAGTATTAATGATTATCTTTTCTCGGTACTTGTTTGACATAGTAGTGTATAACTATAGTCAAAAAAGGTCTCTAAATGTAATCTTAAATTTTTTGTCATAATATCTTGTCTAAAAAATAAACGTTCAAAGGTAACAATAATCTTAAAATTACTTTATGTAGAATTGATTTAGTTTACAACTTTTTACAGATATTTCATACGTTATCTTTTCTTTTATTTCGGTACCTACTTTCATCATGGAATTCTAAGAAAATTAAAATTACTTTTACATTTTTAAGTAAGTTTGGTTATGTAATATTAGAGTTAAATTTTCCGGTCTCCTTTAATTGCAAGATACAGTGTTTATTTGAGAGTTTTTATCCTTATCATAGACCCTATCGATTAGTGCAATAACATAGTTAACGTCAGTTTTTTTTTGCATTTTTTTGTTGGTTCGATTCCCGTTATAGGTGAGCATTTTTAGAAAATCTTTGAATGTAGTTATTATTACTTTAAAAGTAAAATAATGTTTCCTTTGAGTAAAATTTGATCTCTTCAATATTTAAATATTATTTTCCTTCTATGTCCTGTTCCTTTTTTCCATCCTGTATATCTTTATAAGAAACCCAACTGCAGTTCAGTTTTCATTTCTATCGTTTTAAAACAACGCAAAGCATTTAAATATACACCAGAATGGATGTAGGCACATCTGTTTGCTAAAATATTCGGTAGTGAAGACGTGTTTCATTATTCGACTTATAACCCTGAATTTGCTCATTTCAGCACCACTTGGGTAAACACATGATCGTTGATGTTTTCTGGTTACTATGTAATAATTGATTATTGGTATGCCAAACAGAATAAAATGAACGGCTGTAAAAACTTATTAATAATAACCTTAATATTACTTAGTTTCTTAACTGTAGAAAATGTAAATCTTTGTGGTTTCAAGTAATTAACAATTAAAAAAAAAAAAAAGATAACATGTTGATAAACCTGATCGAGTTTTTTGTCGGTTCTTCTCGATGATTGGGATGTTTTCCGAACCGGTGGTAGTATTTTGACATTAATAAGTGCCTTCTTGGGGCCTAAATTGAATAAAATATATTTTTTTTTTAACTTTCAGAGTCTCAGGCTGTCAAAAACTGCTCTCGGTGAAACGACAGTGGGTCAAGTAGTGAATCTCTTGTCAAACGACGTGAATCGTTTCGACGTCGCTATAATATTCCTGCACTACCTGTGGATCGGTCCGCTGGCTACAGTCATCATCACATACTTCATGTGGGTCGAGATTAGCTGGGCGGCGGTCGTCGGAGTCGGGTTCATGCTCGCTTTCATACCATTACAAGGTAAAACGTCAGTTTATTGGGATGCACAGTAAAAAAAACGATGGTAGATACATTTTATAGTAAAAAAAAAAAAGTTATATATACGTATTTACATACAACTAGCAGTTACCCGCTTCGGTAGGTGAAAAGAGTATCCAATGTTCTATTGCGGTAAGCGCTTGCGATGCGTTCACAATTTTGTGTATTGCATGAAATAAATAATCGATAAATAACCGAAAAAACCGGGTACGGTTTCTGTCAATTTTCAACTACCTTCCTTGCAGAATTTTCCGTGTCTTATCATTTATCTTCTTTTTTTTTGCAATAAAAATAGGTATAACCAAATGTTATAGAGGACTACAAAGTCGATATACGTCACGCCACTCATTTTTGCTTATCCAAAACACACTCGCAAACGTGTGAATACCGTCGTTTGGCTTGCCTATTTTATCCAAGCGTTTGTAGAGGTTCGAAATTTGGGACAAGTGACAAACGTGAGGATCCGGTATTACAATCTGTACAACCGTTTGAGCTCTATTGATAGACAGCCATTTGGCCGCTCCAGACTTGCGCCATGAAGTCGCGGCGAGAATTCACGCCGTGAACTTAGTGCGACGCGAACAACTCTACAAACTCAGTGTTCACAGTCGGGTTCATGCACTGGTACACTACATGGACGTAATTTTAACTGCGTGGTCTTTGAATCTATGTGCACTGGCATTTCATAATCATTTGCAAAATAACGATACAAAACAAACAAAGAAAAAGTAGATGGTGGATAACGAGTATACATCGCAAAAGAACGAGTTAATTATGCTTTAGACATGTTTGTTTTAACATGCATCCTACCTTAGGTACCTTCAAATCCGGCAATATTATCATCATAAATGTTGAATAATTTAAACATTTAATAGAACTATGACAATACAGTGTTAGTTGTTTAGCATATTCAATTTATAACGAATCGAACTGCGACGCCGTGAACATGGATAAGCGTTCGTGCTGTTAGCGTTGAGCGACTACGCAGACCCTTTGACGCAGACACAAAAAACCGACTCGAAACGGTAACCGAACCGGCGTGAACCTTGTGAACAGGCGTAAATCCATCCACACTCGCGTTCACGCCCTTTCACGGGTGTCCACGGCGTGAGTCTGGAGCGGCCAATTCAAACTCAATTTACGTTTTTCCGAACCTGAGCTAAAATTTCACATTTGCATCCCTTTCCTCCAGCATTCGAAATTTTAAACTTTGCGCCCCTTAAGTTGTCACCCGGGACAGGTAACCTGATTTGACCCCCTAGAAATAGACACTTATCTCAGTAGGCAAACATTATAAAATAAATTGTGGGTAAAAATACACAATAAACAGACAAACTATAAAAATCGAATTCCTATTAAGAATTGTGGAAATTTAAAGGTTTTGAATCTGTTTATGTTGCATCTTATTAAGACATAAATATAATCTATATAGGTATAATTACTACCTGAAACAATAAATAAAGACTAACTAACTAATAAAGATAATTGTTTAAAAACAATTGAGCAAAGAATGATTATGCGTTTTATTCGATAACTTTGATTGCATCCAAAACGTACTATCACAGTAGGCACTAGCATGTAAGTAATTTGTTAGTCACACGACTTTATTTGTTCAATAGCCATCCAGTCGTTGCTCCTAAATTAATTGATACCCTTAATTTATCTCCAGTATTTACCAACGAATGTCTTGGTATGCTTAGAGCATCGACCTCGTTTTTGTTTATATTATGACTACGATGGTGTAATCTTTGGTAATATTTACAATTTACCTACTTGCAATTTTCATACGTGTATCGTAAAAGTTCTTGACAATATTATCTATATATACAATTGAATTGTCTGTTTGTAATGTCAAAATAACAGCCTTTTACGATACTTATTAACCAATTTTTGTTTATTTGTTCCGGGTAATCTCCGAAACGGTCGTACCGTTTTTGACGGAAATTTCACTGACAAATAGCTGATGTTTTAAGGAGGAACTGAGTACATTTATTTTAGAAAAAAAAAATAGGGCTCCGCGCAAAAAAAAGACATCTTTGTCTTTGAAATAACCGGCAGGCGACCTTCGTGAGTGGTAACGGGGTCACCACAATACCGACATTCTGTAATCCACGAGAGCGTAGCCACGGGCACAGCCAGTTAATAAACAAAAATGAAATGCTGATAGTTAGTAAGCGCATCACTTGCGAAAGGCTGGACCGATTTAGCTACGTTTTATTTTAAAATGTTCGTAATAGTTCGAATTAGGATTTTATAGGCAGAAAAATTCGAATAAAAATCCGAAAAACGTCAAATTTGGGAAAAACTTACGTCCATTTTTATATCGGATTTTTGTATGAATTCAAAATGTTTGTATGAACGATTTAAAGGACGGATATGCGTAATTCTTTATTGTTTTGTTATTGGTCATGGAAAAGTTAACAGGAATAAAAGGGATAAGTGGTGCCGTGGTTTAGTTATCAATTATTAGGAAGGGATTCTAGAACAACCTGCCGGCCCGGTTAATATACTAATACCTAGTTGCGCCCGCCGCTTCGCTCGCGTGGACGAAAGACAAACGAGTAGTGCTTATAAAATCGTAGTTTCTTAAAACTTTAGTACTTAGTACTTTATTGAATAAAGATATCGTGATATTTTTTTTAGATAAAGACCTACTACCTATTTTAATATTATTATCCTAAAGGAGGCTATGCAGGCTTAATAGTTCTGTATCACTACGGCCCATGAGATCTATTGTGATCGCTCTACACTGCTAAAGCTCCGCATCCAGTTCTATAGTAGTAGTTTTTATGTACTGCAGAACTCCTAGTATCTAGAAGTAAAATAAAATAAAAATTCTCGAAGTTGATCCTTACTGCACTGTTTACTGTACATACTTGCCTCTCGTTCTGAGAAGAATACAGTTAACTGAGCCGCATGCTCGATTGTTAAAGATTGGTAGATAATAATTATACCTTTTGAAGCATACAAAAGAAAAAACGTTTATCGTTTTTTCATTTTCTAATTATCTAAAAACCAAGACTATAAGCTGGGTATAGGAAACGAATAATATTGTCTAAAATCTGAACTATCTTTTTTTATAACTATGGATAGGCTTGCGTTTAACCACTATCTCGCCCGATCGTAAGTGATGATGTGGTCTACGAAGGAGCACGCTTGCCTAGAAGGTACCTATTCGCTCGAGAATTGAAGATACCCAGTTTATAATTATCGGGAAATACAAAATCCGGCAAATGTGCTAGCAAAACGCTTTGTGCGCACTGGTGGAATATCTACCATAAATCGATGACGCTTCGCCGTGTCTCTTGTCTTCCGATGGTGGAAAGGGGATGGGGGAATTAAGTTGTGCAATTTCCAACGCATGCTGACCGAAATGTATCCAGTAAAAAACCGATAAACTGGCAACTTTCCGCCGATGTTGAAGGCTATGCTCCTGGTCTCTGGTACTCGTTAAATTACATTTTTAGAATCTACACTCTACTGTACCTTATTATATAATCCTAAAACATTTTGTAGTTATGAAAAAATAATGAGTTTCATATATTCTTATTATATTATGTTGTGTAATTTTATATGACGCTCGAGCAAAAAACGTGGAGAAAAAACACGTAAATTTTTTGCTTTTTTTTTTAAATTCCTTATACAGTGTAAACTCTTTATAACGAAACTCAAGGGACTGAGCATTTTTTGTCATTATAGAGAGTTATCGTTATATGGATATACGAATAAACCTCTGCAAACGTTGCTTTCAAATATTATTTACTTGTTAATGGTGATTTTTGTTTTCTTATTAGCTTATCTTGGGAAACGTACATCGGTTCTGCGGTTGAAGACTGCTCTCAGGACAGATGAGCGTGTGCGGCTTATGAATGAAATCCTCTCAGGTATACAAGTTATTAAGATGTACACCTGGGAGAAACCGTTCGCGGACCTCGTTGTAAAAGCTAGGAAGTGAGTATTAAAAAGATCTGCACCAATTAGACCGTTAACGATTAAAAAGTTCATATTAAATGAATTTACGTTTATTTGATTTACCTTTATTTTATACTAGATGTTGCCAGCCTGGTTTGCTGAGTGATAAAAAAGTATCCCGTGTCTTATTCCATGACGCAAACGAGTTCTATGCCAAATTTCATTAGAATCCATGTCCAGTCGTTCAAGTGTGATTGAAAGACAAACATTCAAAATAACATATTATAATAGATATAGATTAGAATATCTAATATTATACTGTCTGATGTCCCTGGCATTGCTTCATATAAGGTCAGGGTGAGCAATTCCAGCATAGTTTTTTTAAAGTAAAATTGGAATGACTATTTTTCATAACCTTTTTATTTTAATACAAATTTTAAGGTATCAAGCAAATAAAAGTTTATCGACCTTTTTAAATACGGTTATTATATTCAATTTAGCTGTTCTAGGTATTAAAATAATCATGTTTTTTTTTTAACTTAGCCACTAGACGGATTTACCCACGAAGTCATAGAATACCCAGAATTTCATAGTTTTTTAAGGATTCACACGAACTTAACATGCATTTATGAACGACAATAAATAATGTGCTTTAAATTCATCACTGTAAACAGATCTTATTTAAAAAAACCACACACAACACAGTCATACACAAGAAGGCAGGTGTGGTAAACATGCAGGTCACACTTTTATTATTAGCATGATGCCTATGTATGAAAAATTAATAATTGAATTTCTACTTATCCAGACATCGAATTGACTTGTCATTTTTAGAAGAATCAAAGATAATGATAATACATATAGTACTTATTATTGGGGATCTAAATATATGAAATAAATATGTATATCAGTTCTCATTTTAAATATTTTATTATTTATTTCCATTGTTTAGAGATTTTTTTATTAAAATACTAATGTTATATATTTTATCTATAAATTTTGACGTTTTTGCAAACTAAACAAACCAATCTTTCCCTGGTATACCACTTTTGAAGGATGTTATTATATGGTTTTGATCTTTATATGCTCCAACCATCTCTAAAATTTCGAACCTAGTACCTAGTACCGAAACCGTACTTATCCATAGTATATAGATATGAAGCAAATTTTTTTTTCAACCTCTTAAGATACAGTTGTTTTTCTCCCAATAATGTTTGAATTTTTTTGTGCACGCGGTCCATAATAGTCATTGTAGGAATTTTATAAAACTTCAAAGCCACTCAAACTACCATTCCGTACTGCTAATACAGCTTCATGTAATTGGTCTTTATTTGTTCTTCTCTTGTAATTTTGTACTATTGATGTTATTACGTCTGTCTAGTTTAACTGAAACAATTAATATTTCTGAATTATAATTCTAATCAGTCCATGAATTAAAAAAAAAACATAGATTCTAAAAGAACAACATCATCATTCAAGTAAAGTCGCGATAATTATCGTGATTAAATTTTGTAAATGCCATAAAAATGAATATTTAATTTTCATCAGATTAGGTTTCATATAAAATTTCAAATGACAAAAAGGTTTACTATATCTGAAATGGGGCAAAACCGGCATATGACGATTTAAACCCTTCAAGATTCGACGGATTTGCCCACTTGATGATTTTGAAGTTACTAATATTTCAAGTCGAATAAATCGATGATTTACATAGTTTTATTGAAAAGTATTTTAAGAAACCATTAAGCGTACATTAAACTGCATTTGTATAGTTTGTATAAAACGACAGTACATGTCACTCACGTTTCACTTTCGGAGTACAACTATATTTCAAACAGTATTTTTATTATTGTGTGTGGCATTTAACGCCATCTCGCTAACACGATTTGAACTATTTGTGATGTTGTTTAACCGACCGAGCTTGCAATGGCGTAGCTCAATTGTAACGAGCGAAAGTGCAAGTAGACGGACATGCCCCTTTATCTGAATTAACCACCCTGACCTTAAGTAAGTAGATGTCCCACGGTTTCGCTCATGTTAAATTTATTCGACTAACGCTCACAGCGCCGCCGTGGTAACAATGTACGCGTGTAGACTATCGTTGTTGTCACTTCCCGTACTTACTTCTACAGTTTGCCGGATTGCTTGAAGCTCATGGTTACCGCTAAGGTCGTAGCGTGAAGATATATAACGTATAAACTTTTCAAAAAATAGGACATAAAATACAAAAAGATTTCTTTAAATCTGACGGGTAGTTTCAAGGATTAGCGCATTTAAAGAAAAAAATGTTGATCTTTATATTATGTATTAATTTAAATAATTCATTAGATGGTTTTAAATCAATGCTATATATTATGTCTTGCTGCGTTCATTAAGCAATAATATGCTGAATTAAAATTAATTTATACCTATATTAGGTTTCTTAATTATTTTTTAATAATCGTCAGTCGTTGCTCGATGCACAATATTTCATTTATTGCCTATATGTAAAAAAGCTTTATTAGGGGTACCTACTGTACTGGTTTTGCCGTATAGTATCTCCAGGCCCGCGTGGCATGGCATAATGCGGCTAAACTTTTTTTATTAATGTGTTATTTCATTACACGTCGGTATATTATAACAAAGAGTATTTATTAAAACAACTGCTATAATGTTTTTTATACATAATAAGGTTAATTAATATACATTATTTTTTCATTATATTATGTTTCATATGGTTATTTATTCAAGTGACGCTTATGTTTGCGATTCTAATTGAATAATAAGCCATGTGGATTTTTTTTTTATTTTTGTAGTAGAGTCGTCAAAAATGACTAGTCCTGCGTGATAAATGGCATAATACTCTAGTTTTTATATAAGTATTTATACAAAAAATAAAGAAATATATATGAATCATCACATTATTATGGTATGCAATTTCCAATTTAATGTGGGGGGTGTAGACCCTGCTTTCTTTTTTCATTTCAACATATTTCGTTCATATACACGGTGTGATAAAGCAAAAAATATCTTACTGATAAATCTACAAACACCACAGAAGTGTCAAGTTAACTCTTGCAGTTTATATATAAGTAGCGCGTTGAAGCTTATTTTACATCATACTAATATTATTCATCTCAAGAGATCTCTTGTTTGAACGCGCTAATCTACGGAACTACCAGTCACATTGAAAATATTATTTTTGCATTTTATTGGGGAAGGTTTATGTATAGGCTATATAACTTCATGCTACGACTACAAGTGGCGGAGTAGTAACCGTGAATGAGAAGCGAGCTGGCAAGTACGGGAACTGAGAACAATGATATGCAGGATAGGTATTATGCTATACGGGTGCCTCGATCACGGTGCACGGTGCACGGCGGTGGAGAGTTGCTCGAGTAAATTTAACACCGTTAAAACCGGTTGTTATGAGCTTGATAATTATGTGAATGTTAGTGAGGTCTCTCTGTGCATTCACTAAATTATTAATATTGTTTTTATTATTTATTATGTATTTTTTTATCGTTGTGGATTTTAGCGATGTGGCCACAATTTAATTTGATCTTAAGTGACGATGTGGTTCAAGATGGTAGCACGGTAAGGCTAGTTGGAAGTCTGGCTCTCAAGTGCAGCTGCCGGAACACACCTGTCGGTGTTTGGCGACAGATTTGTAACTTGAAGGTGGTAGCTTATCAGGCGTGAATTAGAAAAAGCTCTACCACCATGCTATGATTTCATCACGATGATTTCCTTCACCGAAAACTCAGATTTTTGAAGAGATTCGAACTCACGTCGATCTACGCGGTCTACTAATCCCGATCGAATTTCTTGCCGGTTCTTCTCGATGGTTGGAATGTTTTCCAAAACGGTAGTAGTGTTTTGACGTTAATAAGTAAGTTCATTCTTAGGGCCAAAATTGTAGAAAGTATTTTTTTTATTTTGAACTGGTCACGGCTTTTATAATGTGATTATATGTTTCCTCAGACATGAAATAAAGCAGATCCGTGCGACATCGTATATCCGAGGCGTGCTCACTTCCTTTATAATGTTTACGACACGTATCTGTCTATTTTTTTCGATACTCGTGTACGTGCTCGTTGAAAACGTGATTACTGCGAAACAGGTGTTCGTCGTTACAAGCTTCTATAATATTTTACGACAAACAATGACCGTATTCTTTCCTCAGGGTAAGTTTATTTCAATTTCTGTATCTATAATTAATACTTATATAAAAATTATACTTCTTTAGGCATGTTGTAAAAATGATCAACTGCAGGGTTGAAACCTATTTACCTACTTGGTGCTTGGAAGCAAAATTTCAAGTAGACTAACCAGCCACGTGGATTTATAAATATTGTAACAAAAAATTTACACTATGAAGTTATTTTTATTTAACACGTAATCGGATAATAATATATCCATTCAATTACAATATAATTATATTTTTTATAAAATTTAATTTATACATTTACAATTTCGAATCTATTTTATTTTTTAAATTTGTTTTTATACATTTTTGTATTCATAATTATCTTAAAACTACATGTGTACATTACTCATTATTTGGTGTGATATTAAGTTTCACTTAAAAAATAAATACACTCATCAAAAAAGTCTAAGCAACATGTACTAATTTAAATTTTAGGATGGTTCTTCACATTATAACGTTGTATTTTATTTTTAAAATAATATTTTTAGGGTTCTATGATGTAAAAATATCAGCTGTTGTCTTTATAAGTTCTTTTAATAACAGAAATGAACAATATTAGAATATACTGTAGAAACTAAGATACATAAGAAACTAAACTTTTTTCTTACAAAATGAAATTTCTAAAGAAAATGTATTTATTGTGAAAGAGTAGAACAATTTAATACAAAGTATGGGCTCCTCTGCTATTCAGAACTTGTCGGCAACGATTATTCATTGAATTAATGAGACTGTTTATGTCATCTTGCGGTATTCGCTCCCAATAGAATTGTAGCAAATCCTTTAGCTGTTGGGTTGTTGTCGCTCCGTCCAAGTCCTTCAAAACACGTCTCTGGCGCATGTCCCATGCGTGCTCGATGGGGTTGAGATCTGGCGATTGTGCAGGCCAGGGCAATACCCGGATGTTCTCCGTTGCAAAGTATTCATTGGTTCGCCGAGCTGTATGTGAACGCGCATTGTCATGCATTAACCTAAAATCGGAGCCAAAGGTTTATGCAAATGGGTAGACATAAGGTCTGAGAATATCCTCAATGTAATTTTCAGCATTCATGTTTCCATTACAAAAACGAGTTCAGTTCGCCTGTTCTTCATAATACCCGCCCATAACATAACTGTTGAGCCGCTGTATGGATGAACTTCCTGAACGCACCTGAGCCTTTCAGTATTTCCGGGCCGACGATACACTCGCACCCTTCTTGTATCAGGCTTAAACCCGAATCGCGACTCATCGGAAAAAATAATTTTATCCCATTGTTCCTCGGTCCATGTTATGCGTTCTGTACACCATTCATATCGACGAGCGCGATTTCCGTGACGTATCGGTGGGCACCTGATTGGACGTCGAGCTCGTAGGCCGTACTCATGCAGTCGATTTCGCACAGTTTGAGGACTTACATCAACACCACTTGAAATTTGTAGCCTGAAACTTATCTCTCGAGCGGTTAACATCGGCTGGCGTCTTGCAGTCAGTTGTATGTACCGGTCTTGCCGAGTGGTTGTACTCCTTTTACGGCCTGGAAGCTGTTCAGCGGGTTCTCCTGTATTATTGTAGCGCTGCCAAAGACGACAAATAACACTTCTATGAATGCCAAAATGTCGAGATACCTGAGATTGATTACTTCCCGCTTGCAACATCCCTACAGCTCTTTGCATTTCATCTGCCATCAAATGATGTCGCTTCATGACGTAAAGAATATCTAACAATTCAATTTTGTCGCTAACTTTATTTAAATGGTTGGTAAAATTATAAAATCAAGACTAAACGTAGCAATTAAAACGCACTTAAATTCAAACAAATTCGCAGTCATTTGAATTTTATGAAAAAACAAAACATAATCAAATTTTTTTTTTACAACCAACCAGTATGTCATCAATAACAAAAAAGTTTACTTACCTACGCACTTTGTTTGAGTAAATATTTAGAAATTAATTAATATAAATAGAAAAATTTGTAATATCACGCATGTTGCTTAGACTTTTTTGATGTGTGTATATTAATTAGATTATGATCTTATTGTCCAATTATCATGTAACAAACTTAAAAAAACATTACGTTTTTTATTTGTTTAGGTATTGCACAAGTAGCCGAAGCAACAATATCTATAAAACGCCTCCAAAACTTCATGTTATATGAGGATACAAGCAAACCGGTGCCCGGATTGGCTGAAATACAGACGTCCGCAAAACCTAAGGAGGTGACAAGGGAAACCTTGTTGCAAGAAAAAGACACCGATGATGAATTGGAACCTGACAAAGAAGAATCGAAGACGTCTGTCTTAACAGCCAATAAAAAAGACACTGCAGAGAATGGTTAATAACAATTTTTTATAGGTTTTTTTATTCTGTTTACGATTTGTCAGAAAACCATGAGCTTGCTTTTCTTTCACACTAAGTTAACTGTGAGTGGATAACTTAAAAAAAATTGTTTATGGATTTAACGTTATGGCCTGATGTTAAGTGACGATGTGGTCCAGGATGGTGATGGACACGCTAAGCCTTATGGAGGAACTGGTTCTCAAGTACAACTGCCGGAACGCACCTATAGATGCTTGGCGACAGATTTACAACTTGAGGGTCGTAGCTAACTAGGCGGGTTTTTGAAAATGCTCTAACCCCACCACATAAATGAGTTTTTCACCATGATTGATGCGATCGTAACGAATATGTACTGTTACACTAAAATTATTTGCTCGGTGTCAATGATGATTATATGTCAGGTAAAACGGGTATAGCGCCGATAGAATCTGGTGAAGAAGATGATGAACAGGAGTTGTTGGCGCGTGTCGAGCAGGACGCTCGCGGTGTTCGCCTGAAAAACGCTACTGCCAAATGGATCGCCTCGCACTCTGAGAACACGCTGACAGATCTCTCGCTCACAATAAAGCCTGGCAAGTTAGTCCTTGTTACAATACTTTTATGAGTATCTGACTCGTTCGAATATTTCGCTGATTGTAGAATGTAAACGATGTAATTATAGTTGTCATGTTAGTTAAAAATATTGTTAATAGATCGCTTCTCTTACATTTAGGTGAATATATTTTCTTTTCTTAACCTCTCAGCTTCCTTGGATGCCTTGAATGATTAATTTTGATGAATAATTTAAAGAGATATGGCGTTGCTACTAATAACACCTTTGACAAAATAAGTCAAAGTCTACGAATAACTGCTTTGTCAATAATAATTGTGCTTAATTGTAAAATCATTAACAAAAAGATATCGACCGAGATCGAGGATTTTTACGCTAAATTTATGAATTTTCTCAATAAATAAAAACAAAAATTTAATTTAAAATTAATATTATATAGTTTTTTAGTTTTAGCATCTATATTTTTCCCGTTATTTTAAACAATTGTTAACAAAGTTGTACACTGCCAGTTTCTAAAAGGAGTACACGGAAGACACCTTGATTCCATAAATTCTAGTAATAATAGCTCCTTAAATATGAAATTAGCGTTTTATATGGAAAAAAGTAAAACGAAAAATATATTATGAAATGAAACATTTAATCAAGCGAATTATGTATCATTATTATCTATTCACTTTCGCCATTTTATATGTATTTCATTGATCCCATTGCTAAAAAAATACTGGGAGCGAGAATACATAAAATCTTTAAAGGCGGTTTAGGCAACCTCATCGGAATTGAATTTTTTTCCTTGCAAGAAATTGTCCAAATTCCGAAGAAATCGTCTGGCCAGATTTTAGGAAGTTGTAGTGTATGACACCGGCACTAGTCCACCAAACACTCACCAGTACCTTTTTCTGAGTTAACTTTCGCTTGGACAGGATTTGGCCGGTTCTCCTGGGTACAATAACTGTGATGAGCGTTTCCGATTGTCGTAAAGGATCCATTTTTCGTCACAAGTAACAATACGATTCAAAATCCCCTCGTTATTGTGAGGGTTGAGTAATGTAACGCAGCACTCAATGAGCGGTTGTTGGTGTGCATCAATCAATTCATGCGGTACCCATTTCTCGAGCTTTTTCACTTTTACAATTTGTTTCAAGTGAATTAACATTGTTTTATCACTCACACCGAAGCTTGCCGCTAACTTTGGCGTGGTTTGCGATTGATCCGCTTCCACGATCACCTTTAATTCTTCATTATCAACTAGGGTCTCCGGCTGTACACGGGGATTGTTTCGTAGATCAAAATTTTCAGAACGAAAATGTTAGAACCAAAAACGTACTGCCCTTTCTTTTACAGTAGGTTCCCCATACACATCGTTAATCATTCGAGCTGTTTCTACAGCGCTTATACCACGATGGAACTAATAATTCGTAAATAACGCGATTCTTTAAGTTTTCCATTTTGGAAAAAGAACGATGTCAAAGAAAAATTAAATGGTGCGAAAACAAATAAATCAATAAATTCGAAACACAAATACACGAACCTAAATTTGAGATCAAAGTGGCCAGTTTAACAAAACGCCAATTTAATATGTAAGAACCTAATATTATCTGGTTTGTTTGGACATATTCAATTAGTGCGTGGTATTTGTATCTCTTTGGATTTAATATATTTAACACATTTGTAGGCTTTAAGATGCCTGTCCACTGAAACGGAGTGGAGCGGAGCTGTGCTAATTTCGACCAATAGGATTGCATAAAATTCTAGTAATGCAATTCTATAGGTCGAAATTTTCACAGCTCCGCTCCGCTTCGCTTCATTGGACAGGTAGCCTAAGAGTTGGATTACATAGAGGTAGTAAACTAGTATTTATCTGAGATATTAATTTAATGTTATTTACAGGTTAATAGCAGTAATAGGGCCAGTCGGTGCTGGCAAGTCTTCACTATTACACGTGCTGCTTCGTGAATTACCATTGACATCGGGGAGTTTGCATATAGGAGGCGCAGTCTCTTACGCAAGTCAGGAACCTTGGCTATTTGCAGGTACCTTATGATGAAAATAATATTCTAACTTATTTTAAAATATGTTTTTTATTATTATCGTTTACAAGTTTAGCGTTTGGCTAAAATTTCACCTATTGTCAGTGACTATGTGGCCCACGATAATGGACACGCTGAGCCTAGTAGGGGAACTAACTGGCTATCACGTACTTTTTCACATTACGATAATATGCAATAACGGTATAGTAGCCTTAAGCTTCGATCTCGCGATCGTAACGCACAATGCTTCGGTACGCGGCTCCAACTCAGCGTCATGGCTAGGCGTAGCTGTCTTTGCGGAGATGTCTATTGATTTTATCGCAGCTATCAAAGTAGACGTAACGACATGAACAATATTTTTGAAATTGGTAGGTACTTTAATAGACGATGAAGAAGAAGAGAAATTTATCGTGCTTCAGAAAATACTTATAAACAGACAGATAAACATGCTTTTACAACGAAAAACTGAATGTTGTCGTGAAAATGTAATTAGATTATGATTATCTTCAAAGAAATCCACATCGACCCGTGACGTGCACCGCAGCGTTGAACTAGCATGACGTCGCGCCGCGGTGTGCAGAGTACCCCCTCCCCACTTCACCGCGCTTGCCCCTCACCAATGACGCATACTGCGACGAAACAAAGGACCATTCTAGACGCTTTTCATATGAGTATGTATGTGTCCGGTACCACATAACGCAGCGTTGTGCATTACGATCGCGAGACCAAAGCTTAAGAGCACAAATTCTGATCACACTAGTGCAGTTTTCTAAATAAAATATTTAGTATGTGAGATTCTAATAACGATATTATTGTACAGGCAGCGTACGTCAGAACATATTGTTCGGTCAGCCGATGGACCGACCGCGTTACAATGCGGTTGTACGGAGATGCGCGCTCGACAAAGATTTCTCTTTATTCCCACATGGAGATAAGACCATAGTGGGAGAGAGAGGCGTTAGTCTTAGTGGAGGTACGTAACTTTTATTTAAAATAAAATTCTTAAAAAAACTTATACTTACGTTAATTAGAAGGAGTATTTGGATTAATATTTCAGTAATATATTTTTTTAAACAATCAAATGATGCACAAATAGAATAAGGACTAATATGTTGCAGCTTCCAGAGATGAATGAAAAACATTATTCAGCTTGTAGTTATTCTTGTATTTAATTAATAACGGTACTACTATATTTGTCTTGGTTTTATTTTTCGGTACTCACTATCTTAGGCTAATTATTTATTGTAAATGTTTGATAATATCACATAATAAATGCTATACAAACTAAAGAAGTAAATAATTCAGACAGTGACATTTATTTGATTATTTAAAACATTGAATTGTAACTGTGATGGATGTTTGGATTTTTAATTCGAGCTTAGTTTTCATATTAGGCATAATACAGCTCAACAACGCAAATACTGTTTAATCAAACAAGTGTTGTGAAATTTTGTATTATTTTATCATAATCATCATCATCTTGATGTCAGACTAAAGACGTTAAGTGTTGGACATAGACATCGGTCCACCTTGTGGCTGGTCTGCCCATGCTGCGTCTTCCAATACGTGGCCGCCACTCGAGAACTCTTCGGCCCCATCAGCCATCTGTTCTAACCAGTTACGTGACCCACCCACTTACTAAGCCTGCCTATTCTTAGAGCTATGTTGGTATCTTTGGTTACGGTGTTTTAGTGACGTTGGTGATAGCACGCAGAGAAACACAGCATAGCTCTCTCTCTCTTTCCATTGCTCTTTGTGTGACCTTGAGCTTTTTTATAAGGCTCATAATTAGTGGCCCAATCTCGCCACCATATGTTATCATTGACAACACGCATTGATCAAAGACTTTCGTCTTGAGATACTACGGTACCTTGGCCGAGATGTTACATTGTATTATTTACCTTATTCATAAATATTAAATAATCAGAAGAATCAATTAACACGATATTTAGCAACAAACTTTTTTTTCTAAATTATTTGGTAAATAAATGAATGTTTTTAATTTAACTTATCCATTTTGATTTCAGGTCAACGTGCTCGTATTTCTTTAGCTCGAGCAGTATACAAACGTGCGGATATATACCTGATGGATGACCCGTTGTCGGCCGTGGACGCTCACGTAGGACGCCATTTATTCGAATCTTGTGTGGTCGGATATTTACGGAATACAACGCGGATATTAGTTACGCACCAACTGCAGTTTCTAAGGGACGTCGATCAGGTAACATGGGATATTTCGAAAAAAGTTTTTAGTAATTTTAATTATGTTACATTTTTAATTTAAGCTTGGTTTTTTATTATTTGTTTGCGATGGAAAATATCTCGACGTATTTTTCCTCAAAGTTTTTTTTAGTGGCAACGCAATATCTTCCTTAATTCTTCATCAAAATTAATGATCCAAACATAATTTTAAAGCTTGTTCCCCGTTGTTGATGAAATTAATGTTTTCTTCATTTGTTGGTAGCATTCCTAATGAAAATATATTCAACTAACATGTAGGAGGCGTCATCTATTAACAATCTGAAAGCTGTTGATTAGATAGTTTACATTATATAATGTCGGAAATATTCGCACGGGTCACCCAGTGTAATAAATGTTACAGGTTAGGTACTACACGTAATTATTATACCGTGTATTTTTTCTTCGCAGATAATAATATTAAAGAACGGTGCCATAGCGGCTGCCGGTGATTTCGACACATTGAGCGCATCGGGTCTAGATTTCGCAACTCTCTTGGCCCGGAACGAACAAGAAGAAGAAAATCCTGATCCTATTGTCACTGTGGATGATGACACGACGCATTTCTCACAGAATAATTTCCGGAAAAGGCAGTTGAGCATACATTCCGTGAGCTATTTCATATCTAGATATCATATAGTTCTTTCTAGATCACGTAAATGTTTTTTTATATATATAAGAATTTCCAAAAACTTATTTCAAATATTATAGTATACATTACAAGTTTGTTTAACATTTCACTAGTTTTTAGTTAGCGCATAGAGATTAACCAAATCTAATATGAAAAGCTTAAAAGTTTTAGCTACTACTATACATACTATGTTCATCGTAAGAAAGGTTACATTGCGATAGAAATTGTTACGTCAATAAACGCAATATCGATTATTAAAAATAAATGATAATTGTAAAAATATCTACATCTTTAAAATAAAAATGAGACATCCTGTAATGCAGTCTTTCTTATGATGATCATAGTATAATAAAAATTTACTTCATACCCAAATGTTACGTAATGTTTATGAAGACATATATACGTAGAATTTAAGTTATAAATATGTATATATAGGTGAGTTCGGTAGACAATCTGACAGCAACATCACCACCAGAGGGCACACGGGAGGAAGCAGAAATGAAATCCGCGGGTGCTGTGTCAGGTCGAGTTTACGGTGCTTACCTAGCAGCAAGTGGGAACCCACTCGTCGTTACGTTTATGGTGCTCGTCGCTGTGCTCGCACAACTCCTTGGCTCAGGCGTTGATTGGTGGACTAGTTTTTGGTAAGTATTTTATTCATCTATTTTGCGGAAATGCACGTCTCGTTTAGAAGGACCCGGTAACTCAGCAAAATTCCTTGTGTTAACTCAAGCGCAGCTATTTGTTTCTTAAATACTATGGGCACTAAATAAATTACTATTATTATTAAGCTTACTCGAATATGCGCAATGGCGCGGCAAAATGGCACGCGAGCTACCCGCACTCTGCGCCTGCTGTCTTAACGTAGAGACCGCACTTTGACTCATCCGGCTCAGTGAGCGAGAGAAATGAATGAGTTACGTAACAGGCGTGGCGCAGCGCTGTGCCGCAGCCGGCGTGATGAAGTGCGCTATGCGCCAACACATTTGAAATAAGCGTTTTGACACATCCGACGCAAAGAACTGAGTTGGCGCAATTGCGTGGCGTAGTGTAGTTCTATCCATGTCTACGTTGGAGGAAGGAAACACCGACCGCGACATTTTCATAGTGCGGCAAACACAAGAATGTGCAATCTTCTTTATTGTTGCTGAGACGTATGCTACCGCGTAACTGTGGTTTCGTATACTAGCCCTCGTGATTCTGTAGTGAAATGAGATAAAGTCAAAAACTATTTATTAACTTTAAAGTCTTGCTTTTGGTGTTATAATTTTTTTTTATTAGGTAGCTATTTGTATTTATTTGTTCTTAATGAACACAGTTTGAAGTAAACCATTTCCATTTCTTTATTTTCTCGATGACAGCTCCTGTGAAAACTTGAACGAGCGTCTTTTTTACATTATGTATGCATTATTTTATAAAAATATGACGTTTACACACGTACAAGGTTATACCAGAGTCGGAGAAACTGATAGGGATGGGGAGCTATATCAATAAACGGAACACGATAACAGACCCGATATTTTTTTACAAAATGTAAGAAACTAAACTACTGCCGGATACTTTTGTACAAATTTATTAACTAATATTATATTTCATTACAAGATGTTACACGTATTAATTCTTGATTGATAATGCCAACTTCTTCAAAATTTTCGAAGCTGTTGTAAAATAAGTAGGTATAGGTAGGTACTCGACAATGAAACGAAATAATTATAACGAAAGGTAATCTTTATTTATTTATTTTCATCAAAATCTGATGAACCGTCACTACTTATTTCATATCGATATCATTACTTATTTGGTCACAACACTACAACTAGCAAATTAGAACTGTCATCGAGAAAATAAAGAAATGGAAATAGTATACCATATCACATAGAATATTATTGAAATAAATTGCCTTGGTTTTATAAATTATAAATTTTGGCAGGATAAAAAAAATGTTAAAAGTTTCCGAGATCCGGGCGGTCGCGTTCGCCCCAAGCACGAGGGTTAAGGGGCGACGATGTCTGATAAATATTGAAATAAAAGCATCGATGTTTTGGTGCCACCCAAGTGAGCGAACTTTTTTTGGGTGCTATCTCTATCATGAATGTCATTTTATTTTTTAAGTGCTACTTTTAGTGTTGACCTTTTTTGTAGGAAATTCTTTTATAATAAGTCGAGGAAAAAGTTTCTTCGCATAACGTAGGTATAAGCTTGTTATAAAATTTCTTTGGCTGTACTAATTTGTATCTAGCTGATTTTGGTAACATAAAAAAGTTACATTAAAGATAAGAAAAAAAAGAAAAAAAAAAATGTTTCCCGCTATTTTTCATTTGTTTTTCTTTCTGTAAAAATGAGTGAATCTAATGAAGAAATTCGATACATTTTATAATATTATTACAAAAAGGCAAAAATGCAACTCAAGCAGCGAAAAAAAAATTTGGTATGTTTATGGACCTAATGCAGTGTCAGTGAGAGTATCACAAAGTTGGTTGAAACGTTTTCAGTCCAGAAATTTTGATGTTAAAAATATTCACCTCGCAATGGTCGCCCTGTTACGAATAACGTAGACGACATTTTTTAAAAAGTGGAGCAAGATCGGCATATCAGTAGTTACGATGTAGCTGAAGAACTGGAAATTTACCACAAAACAGTTTTAACCCATTCGAAGAAAGCTGGCTATACCAAAAAGCTCGATATTTGGGTGCCACACGAGCTCACTGAAAGAAACCTAATGAACCGTGTACTCAGTTGCGATTCATTATTGAGACGTAATGAAACCGAGCCGTTTTTGAAGAGATTGATAACTGGCGATGAAAAGTGGATCACGTACGACAAGAACGTGCGAAAAAGGTCGTGTTCTAAGTTCGGCCCGGCTTCACAGACTGTGACTAAACCTGGGCTAACTCGAAATAAGGTGATGATGTGTGTATGGTGGGACTGGAAGGGCATTGTTAATTATAAGCTTATACCGCCCAGCAAAACCATCGATTCGGATTTCTACTGCCAACAACTGATGAGAGTAAAGGAAGTAGTTGAGAGAAAGCGGTCGGAATTGATCAACAAGAAGGGTGTGGTTTTTCATCACGATAACGCTAGACCACACACATCTTTGGCCATCCAGCAAATATTAAGAGAGTTTGGCTGGAAGGTGTTAGCGCATCCACCATATAGCCATGACCTTGCACCTTCAGATTTTCACTTGTTTCGGTCTCTTCAGAATTATTTAGGTTCTGTAAGGTTAACATCAAGAGAGGACTGCCAAAACTATTTGTCGCGTTTTTGTGATCAGAAGTCCCAAAGTTTCTACAACAACGGGATCATGCTTTCTACTTACAAAATGGCAGAAAGTCATTGAACAAAACGGCACATATAAACTGTAAATAAATGTAAATAATTTTTGAAAAAAAAAAATATCTTGAGTTTTCATGTAAAAATGCGAAGAAACTTTTTCCCTGACCTATTATTTTGTTTATGTTCGTACCATCACACTACATT
This sequence comes from Saturnia japonica, assembly GCA_033032175.1. NCBI lineage: Eukaryota > Metazoa > Arthropoda > Insecta > Lepidoptera > Saturniidae > Saturnia > Saturnia japonica. The sequence continues at coordinate 11,161,392 of CM065307.1, forward strand.
TGTGACAAAAAATGATTTAAAAAAATCGTTGTTTGATATTTTTCTTCATAACATCGATGTTAAAGAAACATTAGGAACGTAATATCGATGTTCTTAAAGTTCAACATCCATACTAAACGTACCGTATTAGCTTATTTCGCCTCCCTGAGTCTGGCCCCTGAAAAATAACAACAGATGAAGCCGAAACCCTTACAAGGTCGCTAGGTACAGATATTTCTCTCGGAACGCTGGGATAGCTATTACCCTCTCTGTGTTTGCTTGTGAGAAAGTTATGTTAAAATGTTTCATAATTTCTACTCTTTATCATTTCAATCAATATGTATTATTTTTCTGTTTTTCATTATGATTTACAATACTGTAATATGTTTACATATTTATAGGACGAATTTAGAGGAGGATCATCCGTTGAATACAAATCATACTACCATGCTACTTGAAGATTCATACTTTCATAAAGTAGGACTCACTCGCTACGATTGTGTTTATATATACACAGGTGAGATTTAAATTATTTATTACTTCTTTTTTTTATTTTTAAATTTATCACCATTAATTATTATAACCTTGATTGTAGTTCTTATTTTTAAATCTTATATAACATTATTCTGTTAAAAGAGGTGATAATATTAGAAGGTTAACGTTTGAAATTGCCGTTTCGTAATGAAAAATTGAAATTATTTTGTTTTTTGTAGTATAAAATTTAATTATTTAATCTAAAGTATCATCTACCCTCGAAGATCATTTAAACCTTCCCGATAAAATTCTGTGGGCAAACTGTATGAAGGCATTTTGTTCTGGTTCCTGGGAAGAATTTTTTTTCCTTTGCAAAAATTGGGGTAAGGTCCGGCGAGTATGGAAGATGACGTATGGTTTCTAACTGCAGTTCTTCTATTGTTAAAATGTTTCACGAGTAGTGTCATCATGGAACAATAATGGTAAAGACCGATTTACGAGTCGGGGCTGTTTCGCTGCGACTTTCGCCATCGTTGTTCGGTGTTCTGCACAGTAGACATCTGCTGTTATATTTGATTAATGTAGGCGTTACTTTGTGGGAAATCCATCCTAATTACTTCATCCAAATTTTTTTTGATACTATCGCCTGAAAATATGACGGTTATTTCGTCTTTCTGAAACAAAAAACGTTGGTTATTAATTGTTGAGGTGAATCTGATAATTTTAAATCTGAAACTAATAGTGGAAAAGAAGAAAAATCAAAAAGAGAAATGTTAGTAACTGAAACGATTATAGAGATGCGGTCGAGCCTGTAGACCCGATTGTTATTGACCTATATGGATTAAATGTTAAAAATGTTAAGCAAATAATAATAAAAAATAAATAATAATAAAGAATAAAAACTATTTTGCAGATGAGATGTGAAATGACCACAATCGAATTATCAAGTTCCTCAAGGCCCTGTGCTTTCGCCAATGGGGCACCAATTTATCAAGTTTTTAATTTTACCCAAAAAAACGAACATCAAATATAGTATTTTTTTAAATTTAGAATGTTATAGTTTTTGTGTGAAAAAAGTTTCACTCTTAAATCTCGACACTTTGAAGGTTTAATTTTATTCAAAGTAATCAGTAGTTCAGTGCGTTAAAACGGCAATTTCATATTAAAACCCCTATTATATTGTTCCACAAATGTATCGTATATACCACACAAAAATGAATTCAATTTATTTTTGTCAGTTAACTTGATTGGTTTACAGTTGTTTTTGTATAATTGCAGGCATGGTGATCGCCTTGGTTGTGATATCATTACTCCGTTCGTTCATGTTCTTCTCAATGGCGATGCGTGCATCAACTAGACTTCACAACAACATGTTCTCGGCGATAACGCGCGCGCCTATGCGCTTCTTTCACTTGAACCCCTCCGGAAGAATCCTCAACCGGTTCTCGAAGGATATGGGCGCAGTTGATGAAGTTCTACCATCGGCGTTACTTGATGTGCTTCAAGTTAGTAGAAGTGTTCATTTATTATATCCGCCAATTATTGCAAAGTGTAGAAGAAAGTCTGCCGGGCCAGGTAGGACTAGTAATATAAAAATCTAGTGTACGTCTGTTACTGATACCATAACTTCTGATAGACTTGTCCGATTGAGCTTATATTTACATAAAATATTTTTCTATCGAGACAATGGTTTATAGATACGTTATGATTCGATAGATGGCGTTGTCGTCAAGTTATTAGGTAACTATATATATTATACCATTTCCATTTCTTTATTTTCTCGATGACAGCTACTGTGAAAACTTGAACGACTCGACAATGAAACGAAATAATTATAACGAAAGGTAATCTTTATTTATTCATTTTAATCAAAATCTGATGAATTGTCACAGTCGTAATCGTAATAAATATATGCAATCGATATCATTAAACACTACAACTATCAAATTAGAACTGTCATCGAGAAAATAAAGAAATGGAAATAGTATACCGGAAAGGGCAGAACAATGTCTCTATGATAGACGGGAAGTTCAAACTATGGGATTACAAAACTATATATGCGCAAAACTGAGGATGGAATACAGAGAGAAGTCATCGGCGAGACATCTTTACCGGATTTTATAATTTGATAGTTATGAAGGAACATATTACAGTATTGAATCAGGTGTCAATTATTAAGAACTTGTAATAAACATTGTCATTTGATTTTTAAAGACAGATATTGTTGATATATAATTGTTACCATTGTTCATTTAAGCAAAATATTTATATAAAGCACATTAGTTTTTATAATAATCATACTATAATATAAAACAAAGTCCCCCGCCGCGCCTGTCGGTCTGTCTGAACGAGATAAACTTAAAAAGTACCAAACGGATGTCATCAATGCCAGGGAGTCATTATTATGGAAGGTTTAGGTGTATAATTCATTAATAACCATTTGAAGTGTTAGACATTCGCCCTCCGTGTCTTCATAATTGAATGAAATGTAATGTTTATTTGATTGCAGATTGGTTTATCGCTAATCGGTATAGTGGTGGTGGTGGCCGTCGTGAACTACTGGCTGTTGGTGCCGACACTAGCGATCGGGTTCATTTTCTACGGGCTGCGGATTTTCTATCTGTCTTCGTCTCGGAGCATCAAACGCCTCGAGGGTGTGAGTGAGTTATCTCTGACGCATCAATGCGACTTTCTATTTATTTACAAACAATATTTATCCAATGCGCAATTACGTTATGTTTTATTTCGTCTTAATAAAAAAGTAAACATACATAGCAATGATGGCTCAGTTGGTAGCGAGTACGGACTCCGCGTCGATCGACGTAAGTTCTAATCCATGCAATGAACCTGAGCTTTCGGTGAAGGTAAACATCGTAATGAAACCATAGCATGGTGGCAGGGGTTTTCTAATGCCCACCTGGCTAGCTACCACCCTCAAGGTAAAAATCTGTCGCCAAATACAAATAGGTGTGTTCCGGCAGCTGCACTTGAGAGCTTGTCTTTCCCCAGGCTTCAAATGCTACCATCTTGGGCCACATCATGACTTAAGATTTGGTGAGATTGATAGTATAGTAAACCCGTACGAATATTTGGCACATTAAATACTAAAACAATCCAACAGCTATCATGTCACTTAAATAAATTGTTAATAGATGGCACCTCCTACATGTGTAATTTTGAATATAATTTCATTAGCAATGCTATCACCAGATGTAATCTTAATTTTGATGAAGAATTAAAGGAGTTATTGCTTTGCCTCAGAAAATATCTTTGAAAAATAATACATAGAGATAAACTAAAATAGCATTGTGCATAAAATGTATTGTTAAATATAAACTTCTCCAAACAGCCCGTAGTCCTGTGTTCTCTCACTTGAACGCGTCACTGCAAGGCATCACCACGATTCGAGCGTTCGGAGCTCAAGAGCACTCATAAGAGAGTTCGACAACCACCAGGATTTACATAGTTCAGCTTGGTAACTATACTTTTATGATAATCACATCTACTTGATAGTGAGATACGTATTTGCAAAATGTATAAACCACTGAGATCTATAGAGATGGCGTAGGTAACAAGCGCATGAGTTCGCAATAGGGGAATCTGACCATGTTGCATACAAATTCAAAACAGTAGTAATTTATCGACAGTATGCTCACGGTCGGAGCGTTTTAATAAAACGCTGAATTTTGCGGCATTAATGTGTAATGATATAAGTGTACTGTGAACTATAAGCTCTATAGCATTACTTATCACATGTAAATATCAAAAATTGTATTTATTCCAGGTATCTTTTCATCGCGAGTTCACGCGCCTTTGGGTTTTGGCTGGATCTGGTATGTGTTGTATACATAGCCATGGTGACGCTCAGCTTCCTCGTGTTTGGCAAAGGTATATTTATATAATAGTGTAATGAATTATTTAAATTCAACTTAGTTTAATTTAATTAAAAAATTTAAATTATCATAATCGTCAACGTTCCATTTGTATTGTTTATATTTTGAATATATTATGTACTTCATAATATATGGTATATACTCATTATTTATGTACGAGAAAGGAAAATAACTGAATATTTTTATTTGTTAATGTTTGATTATTAAATGGAAAAAGAAATGCATGTAATTAATAATTCTGCTTATTACAAAATATCTCTATAGTGCTTACAATGTAAAGTGGTTTGAAATTATAATTTCATACTATTCACTATAATGTTGCTGATGATGATACATTTATATGTATATTGACTAAGAGTATTTTAATCCGGTGTTCTTCTTTCAGAGGAATATGGCGGTAACGTGGGTTTGGCTATAACTCAAGCTATGGGCTTGACTGGCATGTTCCAGTGGGGCATGCGGCAATCAACAGAGCTGGAGAACCAAATGACTAGCGTTGAAAGGTATTTCTATCATTTTATAATATCGCTTTTATTGTAAGGCTATACTTTGTTATCTACAGCATTAACCGCATTTTTTATTATTAAAAAAAACGCAATAGACCATTATTCACTGGAAGTTAACAGTTAATAAATACAAAATTATGAAATAAACTTAGCTTTTCTTAAAGAATTGTGAATCCTTAAATTTGTATATTGAACTACTTAGCTCTTATGTCTTCTGTATAATATTATTTAATATCTAAAATGATTTTACTTGAGTATTCTCAAAAGGCTTTTGATTCATTATTTTATGATTTAGATTTATATTAAATTTTAATTTATATTAAAAATATACAAAATAAATAAAATTAAATTCCAATAAATATAAATACATACAAGAACATATATACATACTTAAAAATTATCACAGTTTTTTCTTGTTTTTAAGGCCTTTTAACAATCAACGCATTTTAATTAAAGGTTACTTTAAAGCTTTACTTGTTAAAGCGACGAAGTTGTATACTGAAAGGGCGTCAGTACTGCCAGGTTTGGACAATACATACAGCATGGAAGGCACCCTGATCCCATATATTAAGACCAAGGAGCTCTACCAGACTTTTTCTCTCTGTCTAGTTCTGGATACATTTCATTAAAACATACTTTATTTTAAAACATGTTTACTTATAGTCCGGGCTTAAAAATCTTTCGAGATTAAAAAAGGACGTGTGTTTTATAAATTGCATTATGCACCTAAAAGCGGTGAATAAGTGTCGCTTTACGAGCGAAAGTGTTGAAAAATACTTCGGCACTTGTCAACTGCCCTTGGTAAAAGTTTTTCCTTAAAGCTTTTCAATAAACATATGTTATGGGTATCTCCATCGCCGTATTATCACAACTATTATAAGTGGGTATTTTCTTACTTTTCTTGTTTACTATACAATCATATAATATTATTTTCACGTAAAAATCTTATTATATAATGAAACTCCTCAAATTTAACTGTTATTGCAAACGTAATTTAATTCAAAACTTTTTTTTTCATGAACATTATAATTTTTTTTTATTTATTTAGAATACAAGAATACTCTCACATAGAATCGGAGCCTCCTCTCGAGTCGGAAGGCAACTCGAAACCCCCGCCTACGTGGCCCGAGTCGGGCCAGATACAGTTCCAACATGTATTCCTGTACTATTCGCCCGGGGAACCGCCCGTCTTGAAAGACCTTAATATCATAATAACTCCCAAGGAGAAAGTCGGCATTGTCGGCAGAACAGGCGCTGGCAAGTCTTCGCTTATCAATGCCTTGTTTAGGTGAGTACTCTTTAATTTATATTACCACAATAGTTTAAATAAACAAGTCAAAGGAAATTATCGTTGCATTGAATATTTAGTAGGAGATATTAAATATTATTAAATTGAGAGCATTTTGAAATAAGAATAAATAATTTTCGCTACGGTATAGCTTCATACAACAGAATATATTCAAACAAAATTTTATTTTAGGTTAGCACATATCGAGGGAGAAATTATTATCGACGGGCGGGACACTTCCACTATGGGTCTGCACGAGCTCCGCAGTCAAATATCAATAATACCTCAAGAACCGGTTCTGTTCTCTGGGACTATGCGGCACAACCTTGATCCCTTCGATGAATATCCAGATCAGGTGCTTTGGAGGGCATTGGAAGAGGTAAGTTGTATAAGTTACATTAAATTGTAAAATAAATACTCAGTTGTAGCGTGTGCGGTTATCGCGTCGATCGACGTGAGATACAATCACAATAACGAGCATGAGTTTTCGGTAAAGGAAAACATAGCGATTAAACCATTTCATGGTAGTAGTGTTTTTTTTGCTCGCCTAGCTAACTACCACCCTCAAGTTAAAAATCTGTCGTCAAGCACATATAGGTGTGTTCCGGCAGCTCTTCTTGGAAGCCAATTTTTTCCCCAAGCTTAGCGTTTATTATCTTAGTAGTCTTCTCACTAACTAACAAATGAATAATTTGTATTAATGTGATAATCGTAAGGTGGAACTGAAAGACGCAGTGATGGAATTGCCAGCGGGGTTGAGCTCTCGCATGTCGGAAGGCGGTGGCAATTTCTCCGTGGGGCAGCGGCAGCTCGTGTGTCTGGCGCGCGCGATCGTGCGTCGAAACCGTCTGCTCGTACTAGACGAAGCCACTGCTAACGTAGACCCACAGTAAGTATTACAAACATTATTAGTACCGTAAAAACCGTAGAAACTTCTTTAGTACTGTTGTGATTTGAAACGCGATGAAACGAAAAAGCGGCACTAAAAAGCTGAATGAGAGAATGAGATAGAAATACATTATACACAGTTAATGCATGTCCTGATTTTCACGACTATGACCGTCGTCAAATTGACCTAGCGGTGTGACAACCAGACTTGCACGCACCGTTGTATGTACATTATGAGTGGTCAATAGTTCAAGTTCCGCTGGTTTAGGATTTTTAAGATATGATTGTTTTCTGGAGGTCTCACTTCTATCTCCTTTGAACTGCAAACATGATTTTTTTTTCAGTATTGTAACTTTATTCTTTTTTTTGCAGAACTGATGCTTTAATACAAATTACGATAAGAAACAAATTCGCTGATTGCACCGTACTAACGATTGCCCACCGTCTGCACACCGTCATGGATTCTGATAAGGTAACTAACTACACGAGTACTATATCAAAACAAAATGCTTTTCTTCAATGTCACAAAACAAGTATAAGTAATTTAATTTCCTTTTCATTTCGTGCAATATCTTCTATAGATGAGCAGTGATGACTTGAAGGAGAGATCTACTAATATTTTTAATATGATGCATCATATCTTATAAAAGTCTGTCAAAATGTAAATATCTATTCAAGTATTTCCTTCTCTATCTAATACATATTGTTAAAAGAAAACAGAGCTAATGCGCATATGTATGCAGGCCCGCATGACAGCGGCAACCGCCGATGGATTTCGATCTCTCAGTGCTCGCCTTTGGATTGTACTGGCTTGAATTGTGAACATAATTCTTCAAGTTACAATAATAAAGACGTATTGCATGTATTTCATCACTAAAAGGTTGATACTGTCATATAGTTGCAAGTTCACGTAGAAGTTTTAAAGACTGTGTACTTATTATATTATTTATATTCGACTTAGATAACACTAAATAAAGATTATAATTTTGTTGCGACTGCAAAAATCCATAACATACAGTAAAATAATATCCATAGGTAAATAACGTTTTCAGGTTCTAGTGATGGACGCAGGTCAAATGGTGGAGTTCGATCATCCGCATATACTTCTGCAGAAGGCTGACGGTGTGCTTAAAGGAATGGTTGAACAAACTGGGCGCACTATGGCGGACACATTAACTAGAGTAGCGCAACAGGTATGTTTCATAAATATATATATTATATATATACATTTAGTTAAAAGACGTCCCCTGGTGGAGTTGGGCCTCCCCAAAGATTACCACAATGATCGGCCATCCTTTCTACGAGCGATCTACACTTAAATCTAGCAATTCTGAGAGATGTGTCAGTGATTTTAGTTCCTTCTGCGGATCTCCTCATTTGTTATTCGATCACGCACAGAAACTCCGAGCATAGCTCTAATTTTATTACCTCATCAAAAAGGCACGAAACAAAAACTTTTTGCAACACTTATGACATTCTGTTACTGATTGACATTATTAGGTTACCATGGATATTTCAAATGTGCATTAATTGAAAATTGATATTGTGAATATTGATTGTGAGTACTTTTATGTACATTTTCATAAACTTAGTGTATATTTAATCATTTTCTGAATTAAAAAAAAACATAGATGTGAAGGTTTTTTTTTGTTAAAAATTGTCGTGTACAAACGCTTAGGACTAGGTTGAATAAAACAATTTTGATTACCCCATTTATCTTTATGGCTTTCTTTCAGGCCTTTGAAAAAACGCAACAAGAAAAGTTAACCACCTCCGCTTGATGAAAGTATGATAATCAAGGTATGAATACAAATGCATTGTCGTTCCTATTGTCTGAGATATGTACAAAGAATCTGAAGATACGATCTTTTTTTAGTATATGTGTTGTATCAATGCGGCCGCGTGTCCCGTGTATTACGGATTGCGTTATTAATAATTTATACGTGTAAATTATCATTAATTTTGTTTTATTTTGTCATGTCACAATTGTATTATTTTACGAAACGAACTATATTAATTTAAGTAGAGGTTTAGTAGTATAATTTATATGAATTTTACAAACGACAAGTGTGATTTTCGTGATGTATTTAAAAATAATAATGAATTGTGTTATTAAGACTAAATTTCGACTGCAACGCCAAAATATGATTCTCGAATACTTTGTACTTAAATATCGTGATTTAAATGTTTTATTTTTGTAAATTTAGTTTTACCCCCTGTGATTTTGAGAAATATGTAAAAATTAGGAACACAAAATGTGTATAATAATAGTTACCACTTTTGTACTTAAATGTTTACTTAAAATTACCCCATGTATCTCGGTGTTTGTATTATTTTTTTCTAAATTATAGGCATCTGTGAATTGTTATAATTATTGCACTACGAGTGCATGATTTTGATTTATATGTGATTTAATGTCCAATGAATATTTTTAATATGTGGTGCATTAATAATTGTGATCTTAATGTGAATATGAATTTATTTTAATTAATATTATTGAATACAATGAATCTGTCACTTGTTTTTAACCAAATTAAAGTAATATTAGTTATGACTATGTTGTTATTTTTCTGTTTTTGACTCTTTACAGTTTTTAAAATAGTGCTTATGGGTTATCATTTCTTTACAATTTACAAGTGATCTTTTTTATGGTGACTCGGTAAAATAACCGCACAATACCTGAGTGAAAAAGTAAGGTGAAGTCCAGAGATAACCGTGCCGTTGAAAAATTACAACGGCAGTCGTAGCGTCATGCCTCTATCGCGACCATCATACATCGTGTGTAACACCCGCCATAGTGGCACGCTTCGGCGTATCGCGTTCCGGGATCACCCGTTACATATCCAGTAATCAAGCGGGGTAGAACTGTACCAGACTGAATCGCGCCAGACATGCATATGTTGATAGTATATCATAGTCAATATGGATTAACATCTCGTTTTAAGGGTTCGATACTGTATTGTAGTAGGATGGGAACATGTTGGCCGGGAAGCGATTCCAATCGCAATCATAAACAAATTCCAAACTTGTTTCAATATACAAATATATGACGGGCCTTATGGAGCGGTAGTTGAAGTTAGTGGGTGGCGATCCTCCTAAACGAGTTTTGTGTGATGAGTATGTTCGCTGAGTGTTCAATGTCTTGTACAAATATAACTTAGTTTATGGCCTCAGTACAAGCTTTATGTTCTGAGATGCATCGATCGATACCGTATTTGAGATGATTCCATAAAATAAACTGGTTTGAAATATCTCATTGTACGATTTATTATTAATTAAAGGAAATATCCTTCATTAACTATAAGTAGGTTGTTAACAAGGAGTAGAAAAAAATCACTTTATGTAGGTACTTTTAATTTTCATTTTAATGAATAAAAAAAAATTATCTTCTCTATGGAATGTAACGAATTGCTCTGTATGTAAAGTAATACTAAAAAATATTAAAAGTAAAACTTATCTTGTAAAATCTAAATAATGCTGCAAATATTTTCTTTTCCTTATATATTTACACCGTAATATTACAAATAAACTAAGATTACTAAGAGCTACACTGAAAATCATAAGTTCAAAAAGGTGCGCAGAGTGCGTTTAAGGTTTCGTTATTAATTTTGTACATATTATATATGTGATATTTTGGTATTCATCTTAATGTTACACACGCTGCTACCTTTTTCATACAATATCCATACATTCTTTATCACAGAACCCAAATCATCTTCGTTATTAAGAACACAATCGCAAAAACCAAAACAAACATTTCTAAAAAAAGAATACTAAAACTAAAAAAAAACGTCAAACGTAATACATAATATGATATTTCGTTTAAAAAACCAATCAGCAGTATCTACGCGAGATTACATTCTAAAATTGTACGAGACTCCGAGAAAAGAACGACTAAATGATAAATAAAATAAATAGACGAGTACAATAATTATAATACTATTTTTAACTTACATATAAGTAATACATAGAAGATTGTCATGTTAAGGAATTTCCCTTTGGCACAAGAGAAATAAATGGAAAAGAATTTTTTAGTAGCCGAAAATATACTGAGATCTTTAGAAAACTGTATACAGAATTCGATTCGACGTATATAATAATAGCTTAGTGTGATATTTAGTCAGGCGCGTATACAAAATTTCGCTAAGGGGGGGGAAGTGGGGTAATTTTAAACCGACTTCAAAAAGGAGGAGTGTTCTCGATTCCTCTTTGTTTATGAACCGACTTCGATTATTCTTTATTTGATGGAAAGTGGGGTACCTCAAGGGTAATCTTATTTTAATTTCATTGACATTGGACTTTGGACTTCGAAGATACACCAGAGAACACCTAAAAATCATTGAAGTTGGTTTTCTTTTTCGGTAAAAACTGTCTTGTTGTTTAACCTTAACTTCTAGAAAATTCGTTTTTAACAAAGAACATTCTTACTTTATTGTACCTCAATCCCCCTCCCCCACCATATCCGTGTCTCTATTAATTATTACGATATAATATAGACTATAAACTAGTCACAGTCTTTAAGGATATGCGGCACCGGTTCGAAACCGCACTGTTCCGTGAATACTACTGGCGCTTCAGTGTCAAACTACCACTAGCTATATATAGCTAGCATGCACATATTGTAGCTGCTCACACTTTGCACATAGTCTATTGAATCTGCGCAGGAGTTGGGTTGGGTTCACACGAGCGCGGTCACACTATACGACCGGGAATCCTTGTCGCCTTCGGACGGTTTCGCCTGCAACAAATCGAATGGAAAACTAAAGTGAAACTCGCTTAATACCGTGTGCTGCGGTTCATAAACTTTTAAAATACGAAACACTCATCGAGTCTCTTTTATTTCATGCGAACTCTTTCATTGAATTATAACATAATAAAAACAATGCAACTTGAAATAACATCAAAAAAAAAATAGCCAAAATAATTCAATAATTCATTGGCAAAAATGTAACTGAATCACGGAACCCACGACTACAGGAATAGCAGGTTTAGAAATTAAAGCGCTATGTTGTTTTTAAGTCCACTTACTCTATGTTTTAACTATACTAATACTATAAAACCGAAGAGATTGTTTTTTTTTTATTGTTTGAATGCACTTCAAATCTGTTTCCGTGTGTTCCGGCAGCTGCACTTGAGAGCCAGTCTTCCACTAGGCTTAGCGTGCTACCGTCTTGGGCCACATCGTTACTTAAAATCAGATAAGATTGTGGCCACAACACTAAGGCCGGTTACAGTGCTTTACTGACCGTCAGTGCATATGTCGCGCGTCGGTCACTTGTCATTTATATGAAAATTCATAAATCGTTACAGTGCTGGACTGACGGTACGCACCGCATATTGCTACGCACTGCGTACGAGGACCGTCGGTCGAGCGCGTCCGTATGTGTGCGGTTACTCTACCGACGCGCTATGTAAATAAATGAACGCTATCAGTGCTAAACTGACCGGTGGACCGACCACACGGATATGATTTGTATCATCATCAAAAAAAGTCTTTCCACCAGTGAACCAGTAGCTCGTAATAAGTTTTTATGTTTTAAGTTTTCTTGTAATTTCGCTGATAATTCATTAATACTTATGATCGACATTCTGAAATAATTAAAAAAAATTTCTTCATCTTCGCGCAATAATGAATATAAAGTAAGCAGGACGATTAGGTGTACGTGATATCTACGTCTTTTGTTCCTTACACGTTTCCGAAGATAATAAGCAACTATTTGCAAACGCGTCCATTTTTCGTACCGACTGTACCAATCCAGTCAGTTTATTGGTCAGGAAAGCACTGAAAGCTACAAAGTGATGGTCGGTGAAGCACTGTAACCGGCCTAAACCTATAACGATAAAACAAACACTTATTTCTGCAATACCAGTCAGATATGAAATATGTAAATACTATTGTATTTTATAGCCTAATTACTGAGGAAAGGCTTCTTAGGAGCGGAACAAGTGACACGGGTATCAAAGGCCGAGGGCGGATTGAAGAGATGCTCAATCTAATACCCTCCTCTCCTTTCCACAACAGAACCACACGCGCTAGGTTTCGGAGTCACAGTTTTCCGGTACCCTCCATCTCGGTATGAACTAAAAAGTTCTCTATGACTTATCTTTGTCGTACCGTGACATTATGCAACCTTCTCCCGGCCAATGTGTTCCCTTCTTCTTACGACATCGCGTCCTATAAGCGTAATGTGAAGAGATATTTAGACGGATTTAGATCTCTCGGTTGTCGCCGTTGTGTTTGGATTGTGTTGTGCTTACCGTCAATGTGGCAAGCTAATATAAAAAAATAAAATAAAAAAGGAAACCACGGGGCACAGCTTGTATTATGATATAGGCGGATACCTGCGCTGGATGGTAGTGGGGCTGCTGGTGCAAGTGGTGGGGCGGGAGAGGTAGAGCGAGCCGCAACGCCGTCCAGAAGTCGCGCTCGTGCACGTGCCGCCACGCCACTAGTCTCGTACCGCGCAACATCTCCACAAGGTTTTCACCACATTCCTTAGCCTCACGTTTAAGCTTTGGTAAATCCTATACAGAATACAATCTCAGTCAATTAAAAATTTATTAAAGGTCCTTAGGGCTACGGTTCACTGGGCGACCATGGTTCTACAACTGGTCGCAAAACTATGGGGTCTTTGAACTAACAAATCTACACCAGAATCGTCACTAGTTTTAAAATGGATGTAGAAAGAGTAACGTACATTTTGTTGGTAGCGCAACGTTGTTGCTGGGTTGCGTCGCTATAGTGTCTCAGTAAAATAAGACCCTTAGAACTAGGCAGCGTATACAGACACCGCGTCAATCAACGTGCGTTCATATCCCTGAAATGAGCCCAAGCTTTCGGTGAAGGAAACCATCGCAATGAAAGAATATAATTGTGGTAGTGTATTTTCTAATGCATAACTGGCCAACTACTATCCTCAAGTTAAAAATCTGTCGCCTGCAACTCCACTTGAAAGCCAGTAGTCTTCCTACTAGGTTTAGCTTGTTACCATATTGGGCCACATCGTCACTTACTTTCAGATGAGTCTGTGGACAAACGTTAAACCTACAAAAAAGTTTACTGTAACGGGACGCCCGGCAGACGTGAAACATCTTAGTGAATATTGAAAAAAGACATCGGGTTATCCCGAAACACGACAAACCAAAAGAAAGTCACTGTGAAGATGTTTATTTTATATTGGTGGTCGCGATCCCTACCAACCGCTTTTAATCTATCCATGTTGTAACACGAAATTTTAAATTATCAAGCTGTCTATTAAAAAAAAAAACTCGGTTCCACACCAACAGCCGCCAAAGTTGGGACCAAAGCGTCGCTACGCCAACAACCGATCTGACCCGCCGCACTAGATGTTTTACATTAGAAATAAAACAAAGAAGAAGAAACCTATCGGATTCTAACGTATTAGGCATATTAGATGTTAATTAATATTGTTAATTTAAAAAAAAAACATCGTCTCGATAAAACAAATATATTATTATTACGTGAATATGAGCACGCAAATGGTGAAGTCGTTCAGAAGTTATAGAATGACTAACAGACGCACATAATATTTATACAATATGTATTTAAAACCCCCGTCGAACCCGAAAAGGGTATATAGGTACCTCAATGACATAACAAAAAAAATATGCAATTTGAAAATATGAAATTTTTGAAACGTGAAACTATGTCACCACTGTCACTGTCACCAGCCCCGGCGCGGCGCAGCGGTACGTTAGATCGTATAGCGGTACCCTGCGCCGCGCCGCATGTATTGCCATGTAAGTTTCCTCATTTAACTAATTTTTTTTACATTTTATTAGGGGTAATTTTTTTTACTTATAATCTGAGATATATAAAATAATAATAATAATTTTTTTTTTGTCATAAATGCAGGTTACATTTTGGTGTTTGGTTTACATAAACAGAATATAATCTCGATACCTAATAATACCTTCACGGATCCGACGGGGTTTTTAATACACACTGTATATATAAATATAATAAAAATAGATAGTAGTACCTGAAGTAGTACGACTACCGGTGGCACGGGTAACGCGCGCAGCTGTCGCAGCGCAGTTAGCAGCTGCTGCGGGGAGTACTGCGCGGGCGACACTACCGCCACTACCGACCGACAGCGGCTCGCCGGACCCACAAGCTCGCTGTACCCTACACAAACACCATCATCAACACCTTTCCAGCTCTCTGTATTATACTCTACATAAACATAATAATTAAAACTTATATAATTATATGCGCTCATTACATTACCATTTAAAAAAAATCTGGAAATATTACTGTAACTAAACTCCATTTTTAAATCCCGTAGGACAGAGTGAATTGACAATCACTAATGTCAAACTTGATAATAATGTTACCACATTATTTTTAGTACAATAATTGTTCTACCGTTTATTTTGCGTTCTGATTATTTGCATCGTATAATTTTAAATATTAAAATGTGTTTTTTCGTGTTTATTATTTGAAATATTATGTATTATTCAACATGCTCGACAACTAACTATTATCACAACAATATAATATAGGATACACAAAAGGAACATAGGGCAAACTACTTACAAGAAGAAGAACGCTTTTGTCGGGCCCATGACAATCGCCATTTTGTTTACCTTATTCGGCCTTCACCTTAGGAGCTTTCGGAGTTTTTTTCACAAAGACTTAACATTTACGGTTTTACAATTACTTCCTTTTGATAGATATATATTTTTTGAAATTCCAATTAACTAGAATGACTTACAAGTGTCAGGCTGCGTCGCGAGCGGGAGCGCGTGGACCCGGTACTTGTATTTTAACGCGAGGGTGGGGAGTAGGGCTCCGCGTACTAACTCTCCGTCCACGGGTGTCCAGCATACGAGCGCATCGAACTCTTTTTCCAGCACTATAGAACAAAAGAGATACATTACAAAAAAAAAAAACATTTTAAGTGTTATGCAGTCCACGAACAACGGAACATTGAGACTATTGAGAGAATGGTAAGGATGTGCGATATTATTAAAGAAACATCGATATTGAGATCGACGTCAACATCGATGTCCGATATACATATATCCAAATAATAACATCGACGTTTTGCTGCTAAGCACGTGAGTGTTCTTTTTTTTTGCTATTTAACTAATTATTTAATTATTAAGCTAATTACAGTAATATTCGTTATACCGCGTAATTTGTTACAATGAGGTTAATGAATCTAGATTGGACTACGATTTGTTTTAATAAGCTAAAAAACTTGTTTATTGACCTCAACATTACGTAGATGCTCACTAATAACCAAAAAATTAAAGAGAACACATATTTTTATTTGAAAAGAGTTTACACAATTTTGTGACAAAAAAAGGAAACCAAAATCAATATTGGCATATAAACATACGGAATAACGATGTAATTATTGTAGCTTAGTCTTCATTTTGTTTTTCTTGGTTAGAGAACAATTCATAAATTGGGGTCTGCTTACTAACGGTGCAAGTTATCATATCCAAAGCACAATCCAATTCCGTTATGTATTTGACCACACCTTCACATAAACCACCTTTTTAAAGAAATACGCATTTACTTTTTAGCGATTTCTGTTTTTTCATTGTAGGAGTCTCGTCTACATGTTTAATGATTTTTCGCTTCTGTGCGATACTTAAGGAACACCTTTTTCGTTAATCAGCCATTGCAATTTTAAAACTAACAACAATTACGAACCGCAGTGTTTACTTCACTGAGCTCTGACAACAATGACTGTCATACAAAGAATTTAACGCGTCTGAACCGGTCGAAACATGAATTACTATTGTACAATTAAGTGGGAATTATTGATAGGAGACACGTTATGTATGTAAAGTTGAAAAATTCGTAAAATAGAGGTAGGTTAATGCTTTCTATCTACATTCTGCAATTATTCAAAATTCGTTATAAAAAGTAATGGATAAATATAGGTATTCGTTATGTAAAGGTATATTTTGCATTAGCTCTTATGGGCAGTTCTAGGGATTTTGAAAAAATCTTTAAATGGCGAAATTCGTTTTATGATGCTCGTTCTATTAAGGTTACAATGTATTTGTGCTACTCTCTTTTATTCTATATAGGTTTAGCGTTATGGGCACAATTAAGTTACGATATGGATCAAGATGGTAACTCGCAAGTGTAGCTGCCGGAACACACCTATAGATCGGCCACAGATTTTTACTTGAAAATGCCCCACCACTATGCTATGATTTCATTACGAGTTTTCCTTCACTGGAAGCTCAGACTCATTGCAGGAATATTTGAACTGACGTCGATCGACAGCAAGTCCGTACATGCTACCTCTGATTCATCGATAATTCAACTATTTCGCTGCTTCTAGTATTGATGACTTTTTTTAAATAAGTAATTTATGTTTCTCTTTACATTTTGTTTACAATACGATTTCTCGAACTCTATCTACAACACACAAATGTGGAAACATCAAATGTTTGAAGATTTTCTTCATAACATTGATGAAAAAATATTTTAGGTACCTAATATAATATCGATTATACATTGATAATGAATGGGTTTCTTTGTCACCTACTAATAATACCACGGCGAAACCCTAGAGGTTACTCCATAAACTTATTAAGTACCTTTCAAAGTTATTTGGCTCCATATTTTGTAATATTGTTGGCGTATTGTGTGTTATAATTTGGTTATCGTGCACAAGTGTAATAATACCTTACATATAATAACTAGAACCATGAAAAAACTCCCTGGACAAGAGAGACATCATCTTGTTAAAGTGATGTTTAAAGTATTCTATCCACGTGACATTATCATAATTATGTATAAACACACGTTGCCACTTAAATAAGAAAAACATAAGAAAACTTGGCACCTCCCAATAAATTACCTTCTCCTTAGATTCGAGACAATTTTTTTTTTTTAAGAGGTGTTTTACAATTGATGTATGACAGCGCCATCGGAGCATACTCAAGTTCAACAGATCCGAGGCTGCATGGCGATAATATTTTTGATAACATTACCTCTAGCGGTGTGTGCGTTGGTGAGAGCTCGAGCGCGGGCTTGCCTGGCGGCGAGCAGCAGTCTCGGCGTGCAGCGTCGGTGTAATGCTATCGCCGATACTAGTAGCAGCGCTCCGGCTGCCGCGCCTAGTGCTAGCACGCGCCAAGGGGCGGCGCCACCGCCGCACCACGTACCGCTCATTCCATCATCACCGATATCTAAAAACCACAATAATAATTTTCTCCAATGAACAGACAACCACACGCTCACATCTCTCTATTTTGTGAAATGAAGACAAAGTTTCTATAGGAAATACTTTTATAAACTTTTAAGCAACATTTTATAAGCTTTACAAGTAATAAACTGGTTCAACCATATCAAAGTAACATTTATAGATTGATTTACATATTTTTTAAATACCTATATAATACACCTAACCACAAAAAAATTGATATCTATTATCGGTAGGAATAGAATTACATTGGAAAAGGAAATGATACTCACATTTGTAATGTACAGTAACATAGCTTCTCGACACTACGTCGTTACTGTGAACAACACACACATAAGTACCGTAGTCCTGAGCTGACACACTCGCTACCATCAGGTACGAACCGATTATGTCGTCTACATCTTCCCTGTAACAAACACATTATTAAATCTTACATATATACATAATTAGTTATTCAGGACGGATGTAATGGCGAAAGGTTTGGAGGATCACATATAATCTATGAATGCTCCTGAAACTTATGGGAAAAGTGTATAAAACGAATTATAAGATTTGTTGTCATGTATGGATTTGAGTACTGGATAACGAAAGAGTTGAATGAAAGAAATATTTCATTTGGCAGTGGTGCGAATGTTAAGATGGATGTATATAGTGTAACTAGAATGGATAAGATTAGGAATGAGTATACCAGACAGCGTTGCTAGATTTTTTTCGGGCAAAGCGGATTTTGAAACCTTTAAGTAAATAAGCGGTATTATTTCGTCGAAAACTCGGAAGGATATAATAATAAAAAAAAACCTAAATATCTGTAGCTTATGCCGGCCACTTTAGTTAAGACGCATGCCTATGCTGCCCGCGCCCGCGCTGCACCGTCGAGTAATCCCCGAGAAGTTAGACTGAGGCTGTCCCGCATGGTACATCAAATTTTGGGCTAAAAATCGGGACCTCGCGCCAAAATAGCACCAGAGATAGAGAAGTTGAGGATCAGCATGATATGGACATGTCACGAGGAGTGATGAAAGTAATAACCAGAAGAGTGTTAAGTATGAAGTAGGAAGTAGGTAGATAGGAGTAGAGGAAGACCGGAGAAGGTATGGATGCACTGTATGAGGAATGATATGTTTTTAGAAAGTGTGAATAGCAAATACTGAGATGACAGTTGATAGGGGAGATAGAAAGAGGAAAACACGTCGTGTCTTCCCTACATAGGTGGAATATGGTTAAGAAGAAGCTACTTATATAATTATTACCAAGCATCACTCAGTCTATTAAAAAAATCACCTATCTAGGTAAACGTGAAAAGTAAAACATAGTACATAAATAAGAAATTTCATCCAAATCGTGAAAGGCGTTACTTACTACCTGTGCGCGATAAGTTGAGACTCGCCTGGAATGCAACCCTCTGCCCGCTACCCCTGTAACTTCCCCTCAAGCTCACGTGTTGTACTGTAGGCAACGCCATTTTTTTTAACATCTTAGTCTCGTACTGGCTTACTTTGGAACTGTTACGTTGGCTTACTTACAGCTACTTACGTTGGCTGGAAACTTGTTGTGATATTTTTTGGTGCACAGTACAACCATGCGTCTGTGGCGTCACCGCCCCCAGGTCTCAACTTATTGCGCACGGGTAGTACACATGGAACAGTATTAGATACCATACATATGCATGCTTCTATTTTACTGACGGTTTAATAATAAAATAAATATTTACTGTAGATAAACAAGAAGACAAAGCAATTTTGAGACTAAAGAAAGCATAAAATCCCAAGATTCTATTTGGCCTTCTAAGTACTCATCACTAATATGTCACGGGTAACCATGACTAAAACTCGTGCCTTTACTCGAGATCTCTTACTTTTCCCATTAGTGCGACATTCTCTAGCTTTTACCCGGGAGTTCAAGGGGGTGCGAGGAACGAGGGGCGCAAGCCGACCGCCGTAAGTCTTGATAGGTATCTACTAGCCTACCACAACAATAACAACACTGTAGTCCACGAAAACAGAGCATATTTAAGGTCAACCATGAGGTCCATGAATCAATAAAGGACAAACTTGACCATTATAAGTAGTTATAGAATGAAAAGATAACGATGAAATGACATTATTCAAAAATATTCCAACTCAAAAGCCCGATAAATTGTGTTAGATGTATGATTATCAGTATTGTAGGGAAATAATGTCATCATCATCATCATTTCAGCCGCAGGACGTCCACTGATGAACATAGGCCTCCCCCATAGATCTCCAGAGCGACCGATCTTGTGCGGCCTGCACCCAACGGCTCCCAGCAACCTTTATTATGTCGTCTTTCCATAAAGTGGGGGGCCGTCCTACGCTGCGCTTTCCGGTGCGTGGTCTCCACTCGAGAACCTTTCTGCCCCAACGGCCGTCAGTTCTCCGAACGATGTGCCCCGCCCACTGCCACTTCAACTTGCTAATAATCCTTTTGGCTATGTCGGTTACCTTAGTTTGTCTACGGATCTCCTCATTTCTGATTCGATCTCGTAGAGAAACACCAAGCATAGCCCTCTCCATAGCTCGCTGAGCGACCTTGAGCTTTCTTATGAGGCCCACAGTGAGCGACCACGTCTCTGTGCCGTATGTCATCACTGGCAACGCACACTGGTCAAAGACTTTCGTCTTGAGGCACTGAGGTATTTTGGACGAGAAGACGTCGCGCAGTTTCCCGAACGCTGCCCAGCCGAGTTGGATTCGTCGACTGACCTCTTTTTCAAAGTTGGACCTACCTAACTGGACTGTTTGTCCCAGGTAGACATATTCTTCAACAACTTCTAGACAAGAGTTCCCAACTGATACTGGGGTGGGCACCACATGGACATTCGACATGATTTTCGTCTTGTCCATGTTCATTTTAAGGCCCACCTGTAAAGACACTTTGTCGAGGCCATCGAGCATTGTGCCAAGATCTTCCAGCGATTCTGCCATGACTACGATGTCGTCAGCAAATCGAAGGTGAGTGATGTACTCGCCATTGACATTGATGCCGAGTCCTTGCCATTCCAGGAGCTTGAAGTCTAGAGCGGCGGTAAACAGTTTCGGAGATATTACGTCTCCCTGTCTAACGCCTCTTCTCAAAGGAATTGCCTTCGTGCACTGCTCCTGTACTCGGACCGACATGGTGGCGTTGTTGTACAAGCACTTCAACACTTCGATATATCGATAATCAATACGGCACCGCTGGAGAGACTGCAACACTGCCCAGGTTTCGACCGAATCAAAGGCTTTTTCGTAGTCCACGAACGTTAAGCATAAAGGCAGATTATACTCCTCAGTCTTCTGTATAATCTGCCGCAGCGTATAGATGTGGTCTACGGTGCTAAAGCCTTTTCGGAAACCGGCTTGTTCGGGAGGCTGGAAGTCATCAAACTTGTGCTCGAGACGATTCGTGATGACCCTCGAAAACAGCTTATAAACATGGCTCAGCAACGAGATGGGCCGATAGTTCTTCAATAAGGTTTTATCACCTTTCTTGAAGAACAGGACCACCACACTGCCGCCCCACGTTTCCGGCGTTTTACCCTCGAGTATAACGGAATTAAAGAGCTTCTGCAGGACCTTAAGTACCGGTGTTCCACCCGCTTTAAGAAGCTCTGATGTAATTCCGTCATCACCCGGCGCCTTGTTGTTTTTAAGCTGCTTAATGCCATCCTAATCTCGTACAGGGTGATGTCGGGGATATCTTCGGTATAGTGTCGGGTAAGCCCGGCTCTCGGATCTTTAGCCGGACTGGTAACAGGCTTAGTTGACGAGGTATATAACTGCCCATAGAACCTTTCGATCTCCCTTAATACCTCTGGCTTGGTGGACGCTACGCTGCCATCATCAAATTTTCAGCTTCGTCAACTGGCTCTGCCCAATAGATGCATTCCTTGCGAACACTTTTGAGCCTTTATTCCGCACTATCGTCTCTTTAATACTTTTGGTATTGTAAGACCGGACATCGTGTCGCAAGGATTTATGAATAGATCTATTGAGCTGCCTATAGGACTTAGCGTCATCGGAAGACTGCAGCGCCATACCACGCCGATCCGCCATTAGTTTTCGAGTTTGATCTGATATCTTTTGAGTCCTTTTGCTACGGTGAGTTTTAAAGAACTTGGACCCAACCGCATGGACAGTTTCTACCAGCCTATTACTAATATCATCTACGGAGACGTAACTATCTAGGCAATCGAATTGGTTTTTCAATTCGAGTTGAAAGCTCTCGGGGTTTTGGAGTTGAGCATTAGAGGGTCGGAGCGTAGACTTCATCAGGCGAGACCTTTCTATTTTTAGATTGATAATCAATGTGCCTCTAACCATTCGGTGATCACTGCCGGTTTCCACTCTGTGGATCACAGTGACATCATTGAATATTTGTCTCTTCGTGGTCATGATGAAGTCTATCTCATTTTTCGTGGAACCATCGGGGCTCATCCAGGTCCATTTCCTATGAGGTGGCTTCTGGAAGAAAGAGTTCATCATAAAGAGTCCCTCTTTCTCCATAAAATCGGCCAACCTCTGGCCCCTAGGGTTCCGTTGCCCATAACCAAATTGCCCCACTCCCAACTCTTCACCATCTCTTTTGCCCAGCTTTGCGTTAAAGTCTCCCATTACAATAGTGAAGTGGGTTTTCGAGGTATGTATGGCCCTACTAATGCCCTCATACAAAACCTCCACTTCATCATCAGGGTGTGCCGAGGTCGGTGCGTAAACCTGTATGACCTTCAACGAATATCTTTTGGATATTCTGAGTATCAGGTACGCTACCCTGCTCGACACACTGTCGATGGTCACGATGTTGTTAATGAGAGACTTCCGGACGATCAACCCGACACCACCTAGGGACTGTTGGTCGCCCTCCCTGTAATAGAACAAGTTACCGGATTTCATGATTATCGTGTCCTCACCCTCTCTTCGGACTTCTGATAATCCTATAAGATCCCAGCGTAACTTGTCTATTTCCTCTTCCAGCTCGACAATCTTCTCGTCAGTCCTCAAAGTGCGATTATTATATGTTGCCAGGGCCAGTTGTTGTGGGGGTCGGTAGCTGGAACCCTTCCGGGGATTCTTAGCACCCCCTGCCCCGCCGTTACCATAGCCGCTACCGAAACTAGGAATAGCGGGGCCGCCGGGACTGGGGGCCTGGTCGTTCTTGTCGTTTTCATAGGGGGGATTAGCCCATACTCGCCACGCTGGGCCTGCGGGTTGGCGGATATTGCTTTTTGTTGTTTAAGTGGGGGATGTTGCTGCCCATCCCCTAGCTTTTTTTTCCCTTAGTCGCCTCTTACGACATCCACGGGTAGAGATGGAGGGGTCAATTCTAAGCCGGAACCACCACGGTTAGTGTAGTGAATCCTTAAAAAATACATTGCGTTTATTGGTTAAAAGAGCGGGAGGGTGTAGCGGCGGCATGATAACTTTCGCACCGCGGCGCCGAATATGGTTAAGAGGGTCCTGGTTATAAAGATAATAAAAAACGTTAAACCAATATAAAAGCAAAACTCTTTTAATTCTGGAATTCTCATTTATTATCATTAACATAAACTTATCGGTCATTAATGTAAAAAAAATTATTAGAGAACTTATAACAAGAATCACTTTTCCGCGACTGCTTATTTCTCACTACAGGAATATCAAAACCTATTTCAATGAGGGAAAAATCGTTTCTAAGTATATTATATTTAAAGCCGTCCTTTGAGATTGCGTCTTTCCTTCTATTGCATCCTTTAATCCTAATCTTTTCAAGCTAATCCTTTAAAGGATCTTACATATTTATTCCACGTGTAATAATAGTAGAAAATTCTTCTATTGAAATATCTAATCTAATATATTATTTAATACTTACATAATTTAATTTAATCTACATAACGGCGAAATTTACGACCAAAGCCAAGAAAAAATCAACACCAACCAGCGTGGACAGGAACAAAGCATGCTCAAAATAAAATAAAAAAACTAGACAAAATAAGACATACAAAAATTAGATCAGTAACAAAAGCCACTAAATGCGTTGAGCTATGCACAAAAACTAAAATGGAAATAGGCAGGCCATGTAGCGAGGCTTACAGATCAGGGATGGACGGTAAAAACAACCATGTGGATAGGCCCACAAGGAAAAAGAAACAGAAGAAGACCAGTGACACGTTGGAAAGATGAGATCATAAGAACCGCCGCGCCGGCTCAAACTGGAGCCAAATAGCACATGACCGAGATAAAAGGGTATCTTTAGAGGTGGTCTTCCATCAATTAAGGGGTTCTTGCAGAAGATGTTATAGAATAAAACTAACAGAACTAACAAACTAAATTAATATAAGTTAACTAACCCAGTAACAGATACCTATTAGAAATAAGTTTATTTTGTATTAATGCAAGGAATAAAAGGTTTTTTTACTTTATTTTTTTTATTTTAGAACGCTAAAGAATATATCATTATTTTTATTAATTACAGTAACAATAAACCATTCGAAAAATCTAAATATGCTTTATTTAATTCATATAGTAAATTGATAAACTATATTTATGCAAAATATTATAAAATCCAGGTAAATATGGAAAAGTAGTTGTCAACGAATCTAATTCGATAATAATAAAGATATAAATCAAAAATATAATTTGACAATATAATTATAATACAACAACAAACTAACGTTATTGGAACGCCCTTTTTCCCTACTTACATTTATTTTATATAAACGTGTACGTAAATAGTATATTTATTGAATAAAACTGTAATATCTCTCACCTGGAGGTTTTAATTTCTTTCTGCGTAGGCGACAGATCACCTTCAGTTCCGTTCGTCCAAACTTTTCTCCAACGAAGGTCACTAAGCGCGTCCGCTAAATATGATCGCCCTAAAAATAACATAAATTAATGTTCTAATGATGAATTAAATTAATCTATAATTAGATGCTGAAGAATATTAGTGATCAGTGAGACGATGAGTCCAAGGAACATGTCAGCAAGTTTTACTATCAAAAGGTTTATCATTTATAGTGATATCTGCAAGTGACTCTCGCTTTCTGAACATCCACTAAAATAATATAGGTTTATTTTCATAGCTTTACACATTATATTATTTACACTAAACAAAAGTAATAATTGATAAATCCGATTGAGTTTTTGCGGGCTCTTCTCGATGGCTTTAGTGTTTTCCGAACCGGTGATAGTCTATTGACATTCTTATGTGCCTTTTTAATTGCCTGCCTAAATTGAATAAAATGTTTTTGGTTTTTATGATGGTACACAGCTAAACCTAGGAAAGAAGACAGGCTCCCAGGCGTATTGTAATTAACGAACAGAATACTTTGATAGATGCTTAAATGGCAGATTTCGAACTCAAGGATTGTAGATACGCCAACGGGCGTTTAAAAATCTCTCCAGCCATACTATGGTTTTATTAGTCGCGTTGTTCTTAATAACCACCAAGAGTATATAGATTCATGGCATTCAATAATTACCCATTTTCCTGAACAAAGTAAATGTTGTTACCTATGAGTGCTTCGCAGTACAGACGGAGCTCGCCTCCCTCCTCCACCCATTGATCTGTTGATATGAACATTGTTCTCGGCGCCCACCTGTAAAGACACTTTGTCGAGGCCATCGAGCATTGTGCCAAGATCTTCCAGCGATTCTGCCATGACTACGATGTCGTCAGCAAATCGAAGGTGAGTGATGTACTCGCCATTGACATTGATGCCGAGTCCTTGCCATTCCAGGAGCTTGAAGTCTAGAGCGGCGGTAAACAGTTTCGGAGATATTACGTCTCCCTGTCTAACGCCTCTTCTCAAAGGAATTGCCTTCGTGCACTGCTCCTGTACTCGGACCGACATGGTGGCGTTATGTACAAGCACTTCAACACTTCGATATATCGATAATCAATACGGCACCGCTGGAGAGACTGCAACACTGCCCAGGTTTCGACCGAATCAAAGGCTTTTTCGTAGTCCACGAACGTTAAGCATAAAGGCAGATTATACTCCTCAGTCTTCTAAAATCTGCCGCAGCGTATAGATGTGGTCTTACGGTGCTAAAGCCTTTTCGGAAACCGACTTGTTCGGGAGGCTGGAAGTCATCAAACTTGTGCTCGAGACGATTCGTGATGACCCTCGAAAACAGCTTATAAACATGGCTAAGCAAAAGATGGGCCGATAGTATTCAATAAGGATTAACAACAAACTTGAAGTATTGGAACGCCACTTTTTCGCCCCACATTTCCGGTTTTTACCCTCGAGTATAACGGAATTAAAGAGCTTCTGCAAACCTTAAGTACTCGTGTTCCCCCGCTTTAATACTCTGGCGTAATTCCGTTCACTCCGTCGCCAAATTTGTTCTTCCAAGCTGCTTAATGCCATCCTAAGCGCGTACAGGGTAATATCGGATCTTCCGTAAAATAACTATAAGCCGACTCGAATTATTAATCGACTGGTAACAAGATTAGTTGACGAGGTATATAACGTCCCATAGAACCTTTCGATCTTCCTTAAAACCTCTGGCTTTATGGACGCTACGCTGCAATCATCAAATTTTCAGCTTCGTCAACTGCTCTGCCCAATAGATGCATTCCTTGCGAACACTTTTGAGCCTTTATTCACACTTATATTCTTTCTAATAATTAGTATTGTAAGACCGGTATTTTGTGTCGCAAGGCTTTCTGAATTTATCTATTCCGAACCTATAGTCTTAGCGTCATTCGAAGACTGCAGCGCTTTTTAACCGCCGATCCGCCATTAGTTTTCGAGTTTGATCTTGATATTTCAGTCCTTAGCTACGGAAGTTAAAGAACTTGGACCCAACCGCATTGACAGTTCTACACAGCCTATTACTAAGATCATAACGGAGATTTAACTAATTGGCAATCGAATCGGGGTTTAAATTCGAGTTCCAAGCCATCGGGGTTTTGGAGTTGAGCATTGAGATCGGAGCCAAGACTTCATCATGCGAGACCTTTATAATTTAGCCATTTTCCTGAACAAAATGTGCCTCTAACCATTGAGTGATCACAGACGGGCTCCACCCTGTGGATCACAGTTGACATCATTGAACATTTGTCTCTTCGTGGTCATGATGAATCGGTCTCATTTTTCGCGGAACCAACGGAGCTCATCCAGGTCCATTTCCTATAAGAAAGCTTCTGCAAGAAAGAGTTCATCATAAAGAGTCCTCTTTCTCCATAAAATCGGCCAACCTATAGGCACCTAGGATTCCGTTGCCCATAACCAAATTGCCCCACTTCAAAATCTTCACAACTCTATTGCCCAGCTTTGTTTAAAGGCTCCCATTACAATAGTGAAGTTGTTTTTAAGGTATGTATGTCCATACAAATGCCCTCATACAAAACCTCCACTTCATATCAGCGTGTTGCCGAGGTCGGTGCGTAAACCTGTATGACCTTCAACGAATATCTTTTGGATATTCTAAGTATCAGGTACGCTGGCCTGCTCGACACACTGTCGATGGTCACGATGTTGTTAATGAGAGACTTCCGGACGATCAACCCGACACCACCTAGGGACTGTTGGTCGCCCTCCCTGTAATAGAACAAGTTACCGGATTTCATGATTATCGTGTCCTCACCCTCTCTTCGGACTTCTGATAATCCTATAAGATCCCAGCGTAACTTGTCTATTTCCTCTTCCAGCTCGACAATCTTCTCGTCAGTCCTCAAAGTGCGATTATTATATGTTGCCAGGGCCAGTTGTTGTGGGGGTCGGTAGCTGGAACCCTTCCGGGGATTCTTAGCACCCCCTGCCCCGCCGTTACCATAGCCGCTACCGAAACTAGGAATAGCGGGGCCGCCGGGACTGGGGGCCTGGTCGTTCTTGTCGTTTTCATAGGGGGGATTAGCCCATACTCGCCACGCTGGGCCTGCGGGTTGGCGGATATTGCTTTTTGTTGTTTAAGTGGGGGATGTTGCTGCCCATCCCCTAGCTTTTTTTTCCCTTAGTCGCCTCTTACGACATCCACGGGTAGAGATGGAGGGGTCAATTCTAAGCCGGAACCACCACGGTTAGTGTAGTGAATCCTTAAAAAATACATTGCGTTTATTGGTTAAAAGAGCGGGAGGGTGTAGCGGCGGCATGATAACTTTCGCACCGCGGCGCCGAATATGGTTAAGAGGGTCCTGGTTATAAAGATAATAAAAAACGTTAAACCAATATAAAAGCAAAACTCTTTTAATTCTGGAATTCTCATTTATTATCATTAACATAAACTTATCGGTCATTAATGTAAAAAAAATTATTAGAGAACTTATAACAAGAATCACTTTTCCGCGACTGCTTATTTCTCACTACAGGAATATCAAAACCTATTTCAATGAGGGAAAAATCGTTTCTAAGTATATTATATTTAAAGCCGTCCTTTGAGATTGCGTCTTTCCTTCTATTGCATCCTTTAATCCTAATCTTTTCAAGCTAATCCTTTAAAGGATCTTACATATTTATTCCACGTGTAATAATAGTAGAAAATTCTTCTATTGAAATATCTAATCTAATATATTATTTAATACTTACATAATTTAATTTAATCTACATAACGGCGAAATTTACGACCAAAGCCAAGAAAAAATCAACACCAACCAGCGTGGACAGGAACAAAGCATGCTCAAAATAAAATAAAAAAACTAGACAAAATAAGACATACAAAAATTAGATCAGTAACAAAAGCCACTAAATGCGTTGAGCTATGCACAAAAACTAAAATGGAAATAGGCAGGCCATGTAGCGAGGCTTACAGATCAGGGATGGACGGTAAAAACAACCATGTGGATAGGCCCACAAGGAAAAAGAAACAGAAGAAGACCAGTGACACGTTGGAAAGATGAGATCATAAGAACCGCCGCGCCGGCTCAAACTGGAGCCAAATAGCACATGACCGAGATAAAAGGGTATCTTTAGAGGTGGTCTTCCATCAATTAAGGGGTTCTTGCAGAAGATGTAATAGAATAAAACTAACAGAACTAACAAACTAAATTAATATAAGTTAACTAACCCAGTAACAGATACCTATTAGAAATAAGTTTATTTTGTATTAATGCAAGGAATAAAAGGTTTTTTTACTTTATTTCTTTTATTTTATAACGCTAAAGAATATATCATTATTTTTATTAATTACAGTAACAATAAACCATTCGAAAAATCTAAATATGCTTTATTTAATTCATAGAGTAAATTGATAAACTATATTTATGCAAAATATTATAAAATCCAGGTAAATATGGAAAAGTAGTTGTCAACGAATCTAATTCGATAATAATAAAGATATAAATCAAAAATATAATTTGACAATATAATTATAATACAACAACAAACTAATGTTATTGGAACGCCCTTTTTCCCTACTTACATTTATTTTATATAAACGTGTACGTAAATAGTATATTTATTGAATAAAACTGTAATATCTCTCACCTGGAGGTTTTAATTTCTTTCTGCGTAGGCGACAGATCACCTTCAGTTCCGTTCGTCCAAACTTTTCTCCAACGAAGGTCACTAAGCGCGTCCGCTAAATATGATCGCCCTAAAAATAACATAAATTAATGTTCTAATGATGAATTAAATTAATCTATAATTAGATGCTGAAGAATATTAGTGATTAGTGAGACGATGAGTCCAAGGAACATGTCAGCAAGTTTTACTATCAAAAGGTTTATCATTTATAGTGATATCTGCAAGTGACTCTCGCTTTCTGAACATCCACTAAAATAATATAGGTTTATTTTCATAGCTTTACACATTATATTATTTACACTAAACAAAAGTAATAATTGATAAATCCGATTGAGTTTTTGCGGGCTCTTCTCGATGGCTTTAGTGTTTTCCGAACCGGTGATAGTCTATTGACATTCTTATGTGCCTTTTTAATTGCCTGCCTAAATTGAATAAAATGTTTTTGGTTTTTATGATGGTACACAGCTAAACCTAGGAAAGAAGACAGGCTCCCAGGCGTATTGTAATTAACGAACAGAATACTTTGATAGATTCTTAAATGGCAGATTTCGAACTCGAGGATTGTAGATACGCCAACGGGCGTTTAAAAATCTCTCCAGCCATACTATGGTTTTATTAGTCGCGTTGTTCTTAATAACCACCAAGAGTATATAGATTCGTGGCATTCAATAATTACCCATTTTCCTGAACAAAGTAAATGTTGTTACCTATGAGTGCTTCGCAGTACAGACGGAGCTCGCCTCCCTCCTCCACCCATTGATCTGTTGATATGAACATTGTTCTCGGCGCGTCGGTCGGTTTTTCTGCGAATACAACGGTTAGCAATACATTTTTCATCGAATCAGACCAATAAGAAAGAACATTTACAATGTAATGTAGTATATAATATGTATATATATTTTATTTTCTATAGCACGTATTAGATTCTGTTAGTGGCCCAGCGAACCACGGCCGTTGATAAAATTTGTAGAAAAACATAATACTTTGTTATTAAGGGGTTAGATCGAGGTGCCTTTTTTTCAATTAACTGCGTATGTTGTCAAGTTATCAAATTACATTTAAAAAATTCTTTATAGGTTTAGCGTTTGGCCAGAATTTCAGCTGATGTTAAGGGACGATGTGGCCCAAGACGTGGCACGCTAAGCTGAGAGGACTGGCTCTCAATTGCAGCTGCCGGAACACATCTATAGGT
Organism: Saturnia japonica; assembly: GCA_033032175.1. Classification (NCBI taxonomy): domain Eukaryota; kingdom Metazoa; phylum Arthropoda; class Insecta; order Lepidoptera; family Saturniidae; genus Saturnia; species Saturnia japonica. The sequence goes on from CM065307.1 coordinate 11,192,259, forward strand.
TCTTGGCGACAGGTTTTCAACTTAAGGGTGGTAGCTAGCCAGGCGAACATTACAAAATTCTCTACCACCACACTATGCTTTCATCACGATGTTTTCTTGCACCGAAAAGTCAGTCTTATTGCAAGGATTTGAACTCACGTCGATCGACTCGGTGTCAGTACACGTTACCACAACCTAACAATAATTCTTTAAGAGTTAGTGTTATTTAGTGTAATAAAGTTAAAAAACACACCAAGTATATCAAGCCTGACTGTGTGTGTCACTATGTGAGTTTCATTGCTGAGTCTGCAAGTATAGTTGCCGGAATCAGCCCGCGCCGCCCTCCTCGTGTACAAAGTCTGGTTTGCTGCCTCCGGGTACAGAATAAGGTTGGACACGCCGGCTGACCAAGGATACGCCACACCATCTTTAAACCTGATGAAGAAATTATTCTATTAGAATTTTTACGTCTATTGAGCTAGTAAATTTAGTGTGTACCTTTTCCCCATTTTTTTTTATACAGCGAAGTCGGAAAGTAGGTTACTGCCAACCTGATTGTAAGCGGTTACCCTAGCCTATGGACTCTCGTAACACCATAGATACAACAAGCGTGGCCGACCTTAAACTCCCATCCACAAAGGAGCTCTAGAAACCCTACTCACCGAAGCAACACAAGTTTGTTTGGCTGTATCGTCTGCACGGGGGAGATATTTCAACAGTCGGACTGCCCCAGAGAGAAATCTCCAAAGAAAATTATCTGATCCCTACCTCTCTTGTAACATGAACTGATGAACCTCCCATGAAAATAACTTAGCAAAAATTGAAATCCACACAGCATAATATTGAAGAGCCCTTATTTCTGCATTTTAGTAACTTATACACACAAAAAGTGCCCTTCAGACTAAAAGCGAGTAGGTAGTATACAAAATAATGTGTTGCAAACAATTTATATTATTAGTTAAAAAGAATATAGATGTCTGGGTTTCTCTTCTTGTCTTATAAATATTTGAAAAGTAACATACCAAATTAAATTATCGTTTATACGTTCAGTTACTTAAAGTGAAACCACCTTCGCTATTTCAATTTGAAGTTGACCAGTGCTGTGAATGGCTGGCGCCAGCGTTATCCAAGCTACTTCCGTTTTTATCCAGTATAGACATAAATAAATATATTTCGTATTTGCAAAATCTTACCACCACTCAAAGTAACAAAATAATACGGAGTATTAATTTGAACAGTGTGCATACCACTTTGCAATTATAAATACAACTTGCTGCGTGACACGCATTGATAATATGTAGTAATTATCTAGTATAATAATTGAAAATTGTTTAAAAAATTTAAAAATAACATGAATTAATTAAAATCTAGACAAATAAAACACAACATCACAGTATTTCGTTTTCTAAGACTGCGATAACTTTATCAACATTTGCAAAACATCTTACTATGATTAGATATGTGACGAGATAAACTTTTACGCAAGCCTATGTGCGGGAAATAATTATTACCGGTGACTAGTTATGTAGCGTTATTCCGGCCACCGAGGACCGCCGCGTTTCCACGAAGCGCCCTATTCACCAATCACAGAAGAAATTGCAATTTCTCTAAGACATAAACGGTGTGCGGCTGCGGACCGGCCATTAATAAATTGTCCGCATATAACCTCTTAGAGTTCAACGATGAAAGAATTTATCTTAAATATTTAGATTACTACAATTCGGGTTAAGCCGCATTCAAACAGCTGTAATTCGTTCAGCGAATCGTGGTTGTGCAAACAAGACGTCGCGTAAGGCTGATTCCCGCTAACAGTAAAATTTTGCGGGAACCATTTTGAAATCGTTTGAAAGAAAACAAACATTTGAACGATGTTTCATAGCAAGGCCACATTAGGATTGTTTCCTAGAAATAGTAAATAATTATACCGGCGAATATCTTCAACCACCGTTCACCACAGGCATTTTATTAAATTTATATTTACAGAACTATATCTACCCTAATAAAAAATTAAAACCCTTTAAGATATTTTTATGGACTATATTTAGTCGCCATAAATAAAATAATAAATCAATCTTAGTTCTAATAGTACACATTCATACATTCGATAACGTCTCATATATAATACGTTACCATCAGTTTTCAATTCATTCTTATAAAAGCATCGTAAAAGAACCACCATGTCTTTCATAAACCCAATAAAATATTAATGTAATAGCTACTGCTTCAGTGTTCCAGCACCTTCACACAACACACATACAAACACGCATAAACAATCAATATATCTACAAAGTGATACGTACTGCCTAGTGCGTAGGCAGGTACACACGTTATTATGGTACCTATTATTTGCGCTAGACTCAAGTCAATTTCCAAGAAAATATATCGAAATCGTATGTTTACTGTCTTCATTCCACTTTTCAGTGTCCCTGGGAGAACGCCGCGAATATTTATAACTTTTTCGATGTAACTGCTCATTCGTGACGCGAGCCAGGGATAATATTGAAATCATATTTATCTATAGCCAACTTTATTGACATCTCTTAGGTGATTTAGATATTGTTTAACTATTTTATTATTATTCTTTAATATCTATATTAATAAATTTGTAGTTTTGTCTGTACATCTATTTCGTATCACCAATGTGACATTAAATATTTTTTGTCAGTCTGTCTGTATGTCTGGGTCTTCAAAATTTTTTACACGGGAAGTATGTGCAATTTTCTTTAATTCATAGGTTGATTATACCATAAAAATATAAGTAAAATAAAAAATAAAATTTTCAGCATTAAAAAGCGTGCGAATCCGCGTTCACAGACAGTATGTGATAAAATTGGTAGTTCAATAATCAAATACAAAAATTAATTAAAAAATATATGACATTAACTAACTATTATCTTTAACTTAAAAATAGCAATTACTTTAAGAACTGAACGATTACAACTGACTTATTTTACATCTCAGCCTTTTTTGTAAGATGTGCCGTGCCACATTATATTTTCATTAAAGCAGAAAAAGAAATACGTACATTATTTTCTGTTATTTTATTAATGAAAGCCAATATTCGAAGTATTTAAAAAAAACGGAGTACTGCAATCATAATTGTCCCTCTTCGGTGACATTGTGTACATTGCTAACAAGAAGATATTTAATTTAATTAGTAACCAAAGTACAACAAAGCCATGGTTCTTGTTGAAATATACATAACTTTATACATAACAAGAACCAATCCTGACAAACATGATATAATTTTCTTTATTTTCTACTATATAAGGGTTCATTTTGTAAGAAATTTTATCCAGATCACATATCTTATGTAGCAAAGTAAGACTGAAATACATTGAATATTTACATTCCACTAGTTCTTTGTGGAAGACAGCGTACATTAGACATAGGCAATAATAGTTCCATTCCTTAACAGGAAAATGGGCGGCGATATTGACAAGGTCCCAATAAAAAGAAATCCTCGATGAGGTCATCAGCCGACTGAGAGGCATCGCCGGGCACATCTGTAAAAAGCGACGAATATTTCCGAAATAACGCGAACCGGTCTTTGACCGCTTGTCTGGTTGCACTCCTTCAACGTTCATCGCAAATCATTCGTTTATAGTTTAAATCCCCGGGCTGATTTACAAAGGACAATTATCGCGAAATACCGTTCTAATTTTATATATTTCAATTGTAAACATAAAATAAAAGTTTTGTTTTGAATTGAAAACGTATTAATGTAATATGTAGGTATTGTAGTACTGATATCTGGTAGTTTAATTAGCCACCAGAATTTCATCTAAATATTCTAATAATCTTAGTAATATTTTCCGAAAATAGTACATACATCACAGGATCTTTTCATCTTTCATATCAAAATGATGACTGCAGATTCGTTACTGTGGTCAGATAATGCTGATGACATTTTATGCTAGTTTTGAAGCCCTTTATAGCGTTATTGAATTCGGCGTATACTTACATTGTTCTGTTGTTTGAATGGATATAAATTTTTTTTTAGAAATGACAACGCTGTTAGCGTTAGGGGCCCTGAAGCCGCTGCGGCTTTTACAGCTTCACCGGACTTGAGGATATAATTTAGAACTATCTGATATTTACTCCGGGTGGTGGTGCGTTATTACTTACATGATTCGATAAATATCTGACAAAGTACCAATATTAAATAGAAAGAAGAGCTGTAGGTTTAAATAACAATAATAGCACCCATGAAAATAAGTTTGGTGTTCCTAGTTATAAACATAAACTATGGAACTTGATGGTCATTATGTTTCTGCTTAATTGCCTCAATTACAAGTTACTTTAAAATAAAATTCACTGGTTGATTGAATACAGTGAATAGCAATTCGCGGTAACGGTAATTAATTTGACTAACAAAAAACGTAGATCAAAATTATTCGGCCAAAACGCTCCCGAGCTTTAAATACTGATATGAGATAATCAACGAACATTTCATTATTTTTTTAATCCTGTGTCCGGGTTTTTGTGCCAGACCGGTCACGTCATTTCAGTTGAATTTCGATTGGACAAAAAAACATTTAACCGCAAATCATCGACTGACAAGTACTATGTAATGATTTCCTATGTATGTAGGCAATCGAGCGTGTGTTACCTATATTACATTATCATTTATACTTTTCATGTTATAGGTACTAATTATTATGTAATTATCTATAACGTGTCATTGTACTATTCAAATGATCAATTTAAATGATTAACCATACTACTCTGTCAAAAAGTACCGGGAAAAGATCAATAATATAAAGAATGTTAGTTATTCATCCAAATTTATTTTATCGCCATCAAAGTATGCTTCTTCAGAAACGATACACTTACGCCAACGAATAATACAATCATGAAAACGTTTTTTAAACGCTTTCTCCGGAATCGAGTTTAGTTCTCGTCGCGAATTCTCCTTTATGTCTTCTACCGAATGAAAACGGATGCCACGAAGAGGTTATTTGAGTTTAGGATAAAGAAAGAAGTCGGTTGGAGCCATATCTCGTGAATAAGGTATTTGTTGAGTTTTACGTCATAAATTCATTCACAAAAATGGCTTTGTGCGAAGGCGTATTATTGTGGTGCAAAATCCAAGAGTTTTCTTTCCATAAATCTGGCCTTTTTCGTCGAAATTTCTGTCTTAAACGTCGCATAACGCTCAAATAATACACTTGATTTACCATCTGACCTTCCGGTAAGAATTCCGATTGTACAACTGCGACAGTCAAAGAAAACAGTCAACATGACTTTGACTTTTGATCGACTCTGGCGTGATTTTTTCGTTTCAGTTGGAAGGCGCCACTCCGAAGCTTGTTGACTAGTTTGCATGTCAAACTCGTAAACCCACGTCTCGTTACCAGTAACAATGCGTTTCATGAATGTTTGGTCGGAATTGACTCGTTCTAGAATTTCCTCAGCGACTCTTACGCGATTGAGTTTTTGGAGAAAATTCAGGTCTTTTGGGAGTAGCCGAGCGGCAACATGTTTCATACCAAAGTTATTATTTAAAATGATACGGGTCGACTCGGAAGACACAGAAAGTTCAGCGGCTATCTCTCTCAAACTTGAATGAGAATTTTCAGTCACTATTTTTCCTTCACTTTTGCGATGTTAACTTCAGTTGAAAACGTTAACGACAGCTTTTGAACGCTTTTACCACTCAAACCACGTGTTTTTGATAAGCACGATTCACCGTAAACTTTCTGTAACATTTTCAGTGTCTCCGAATACGAAATTCCATTAGCGATGCAAAATTTAAGACAAACTATTCGTTCGATGGTTTTGTCCATTATGAAATTCGCAATACTAGATATGACATTCTAAATGACTGCTGTAACTCAAACTCCACGCCAAAATGAAAAATAGTTGAGAGCCAATCTAACAATAAAAAAAAAATTGACTTTTGAACCATACACAAATCATCCTTTTCCGATACTTTTTTGACTGAATGTATAACACATTAGACCTAAACATTTTTAGCGCACTTACAAACCATAATGGTTCTGAGAACTTGCCCTTGACTTTGCTTTTACAGGAAAATTAATATTTTCCCTGCCTCTTTTCTTTGTAATAATATATAATTTTTTATCACAAAAAAGAAACAACAAAAAACAGACGATGTATAGAGTGTTCACAACATTTCTGGGATTTAGTAACACGAATTAAAATATCAACAAAAATAATGAACATTGTCAATACTATTTTTAATGTTAAATAACGAAAAAAAAAAACAAATAAACAATTTAAAATTTTATTCATTTACATCGCACTTTATACATCTACTTTAAAACAATGGAAATAATAAACTTATTTCCTAACAGCATTACCTGAAACAGAACTACTCGTGTGAATTGGCCGTATATTTTTTTAACAAGCTTTTTAAATCGATAAAGGCTCTGTACTTGGTGGCAATAGTTAGTCTAAAAGGAGCTTGGGTTGATGTTTGATAAAAATTCTTCCAAAGACTTCTTTTGTCATACTGGTTTATAAATACCACAGCGAGAATCCTCTAGGTATAAACTGTTGTATTCCAAAATTTGACACGCTTAACCCATTAAAAATACTAGCGATCGCCCTAAGCTCGAAATTCGTCCTGCGACTTTTTGGTCATAGACTATTTTCAGTTTGACATTTGCAGTATTCATAAACCTAAACAATGAGTATTATCTACGTCACTTGCTGTCACGTTTCGTTGAGTGACAATGTCAATATTTTGGGCGGTCTAAGTTCAATGGCACTGGTCGGCTTAGGATTCGCATTATTAATTTATTTAATTTCATATATTATACAACAGATATTATAGATAAATTTTAGCTTTTTGCACTCCTTATATAATCTTTAACCATGTCAAATCTCAGTCTTCCGTGCACGCAATACGCTTAAAAATGTACCGAAAGCTTTTGCTTCACGTATTAATATATAGATATCAATGGTTAGTACATCGGAATTGTAAACGTGTACATGTAGGTCGAACAATAGTTAATCATAATTTAGGATCAACAAGTTATCTCTGTGCATCCCTGAAAAGAATAGTATAAATAAATACAAGAAGACCATCTACCAGTATTCGTAGAACCAGCTTGAAATATTTATGGTCAATGTACATCCAACTACAACATTGTCCAAAAAGTAACAGAATGAACAGTAAGAACTGAATACTCAAGAGCGATTGTTGACAAGCATTTGCATACTCTACGTGTCACTGAAAGGTGCGCTATGAGGTCTGGAGGCCTGAACGAACAGCTTTTTTTTTCGTAAACTCGGCTGGAAATGTTACTGTCAATGGATTACGCCATAGAGAAATGTTAACAACTCAATTTTGGCTTATTATTGATAATAAGGATACCACTGACATTTGGTTTAAACAGGATGGTGCCACCAGTCACACAGCTTCTGAAAGAATGATTTTTTTGCAAACCAAATTTCTCGATCGCATAACGAAATTCAGCTGTTACGTGGCCGGCTCGATCATATGATTTAACATCACTGTATTATTTTTTTGTGGGGCTATGTTAAAGACAGACTCTATATGGAGCTAATCGAATAGATTTCAGCCGTATACTCAAAATCCATGACGTGATTAACGAAATAAGCCAGCTATTTTACAAAAAAGTGATTGAAGATTTTAATGCAAGAATCGACATCTGTTGCGTGGTCGTGGAAGACATTTGTCCGATATCGTTTTGCATTTATAATTGCAAAACCTTACTCTTTCTAATACAATAAGAATATGAATCACTTTAGCCTTAATTCTTTGTTTAAAAAAATGTTCTTGTCGCTAAACCCTATAAATAGGGACAATATATATTTACAGAATTTTAGCCTTCATTTTCTTGTTATTTGAAAAGTGATAATACTATTAAGAGCAAAATTGTAATGACAAAACACGTTGCGCCGGGCTCTTCATAGTTATGAATCAGGACCATTATAGCATTCAGTCGACTCCAAATCGCATTTGCCTATGGTACAGTCTGTGACGATGTATCTACTGGAACCTAAGTAGAACTTTGTAGCCTGTAACGTTGATCGTTTCTCTGAATTACATAATTACACTCGTGCTGTGAACAGTTGTCGCACGCATGCTTAGGGTTGTCGTTTCTTAAGTAGATTTATTTTTGAATGTAAGTGATTTGTGTTTATTCAAATACTACGAGGTGTTTTACATGACACTTAATTGCGCCATCAAACGTAATTAAGATACGGTGGATGTTGCTCATCATGTCTTTTTTAAAGTATCATTTTTGCATCCCACTTCAAAACACAAATGCTTCACTTTTACCAATAAGAGAGTAGAACTTGACTCACTATAGGGTCCTTCGGGTCTTATTTTCAGAAGCCAACAAATTATAAATTTCATTGAGCATTAAATTCAAGGAATCCAAAATGCCATTTTGGCAATTAGCCTGCAAAAGCAGGTTACAATATTTGACTATAAATCACACTTGGAGATTAAGTGACGGTATACTCGAAGAAACTAACAGGATAAGCCATGAAAATGTATAGAGACATTTGTTTTTGTTTACAATGTAAGGTGGTAATGACGCACTTTCAATAGTTTAATGTTAATACTTTTATAGCCATCCAAATTTATGACAGCTTTCTATGAATATATCCATTTATACTTTGGTCTGTGATAGATTTGGTCTTGTGATGTGATAGAAAACTGGTGAGGTGGGGTGGGAAACACGGAAGGAACGAAGTTGCTTTCACTATATATTATGTATATTGTATTAATATTTTTTTAAAAATTTGATTTGTTTATAAAGTTATGAAAATAAACATTTTATTATTATAAAAACATAAATAAATCATAAACTTAATCAGTAAATTCCATATTTCCTATACATGTAGGTATTTGTCTCTTTTTAATGTCGATCGGGTCAGATAATTTTTCTGTGTATCTGCCATAGTACGTCTACGATAGTCTACACGGGTGTGTTGGCGGCACGGTGTTTCTCGGATAAAATTAATACGGGTGAAACCGTGGGGGACAGCTAGTAGTAATATATTTCTGTTATAGTTACAAAGGATGCAAGAAAACAGCCTCCACGAGGTTCTGTTGAGTTAAATTGATACGCAAATACGATTACGATATCCGCACCGTAGCTGGATGTGCGGACTACTCACAAACATGAAAGTACCAGTGCGATTCACTTTAAAAAAAATTACCACTATTTCTTACGGTTTTTTCATTTACTGAGGCTCAGTAGTAATACCTTTTTTCAGTAATGGGTCTCAAAAATTTATAGGTAGGTATATCGACCCGCAATATGAATAACATCGTGACTTGAATTAAATACAATAAAATACAAGTATACGCTACGCAGGTACAAAGAAAAACTATATTTGAGTTTCAGTCTAGTGTAATTTGATGTTTAGGTGATTAAAATTATTAGAGTAAATTTTACTATAATAAATTACAAAAATAAATTTCAGGTATAATGCCATAATTTATTAATGAGAGTTTTAAAAATAGCTATAATCTAATTAACATTTGAATCATGTTGCAAAAAAAAATGATGAAGTTATTTGTTTTGAAACAGCTCTTCTGAAAATAATGGCTAAATAAGTTACAATATTATTCGTATTGGACATCGATATGTTTATTTGAACTTTTAATGTTTGTCAACCCTAACCTACCATTCACTATACGAAAGTTATGCTCTCGTATATATTTTGTTACTGTGTAGATAATAGCATGGCTGCCGTCACGCATCGGCGACAATAATAATATATAATTATTATATTGTGGGAATTCAAAAACAGGATGCCGAACGCTATAAACATAACGAATTTACCTTTTGCTACTGATGCGAGATAAGAGGAAATTGATTACTTTATAAATATTAAAGTATACAAACTGTTTGCTTATAATAAGAAACGGACAAGAGTATAAAATATTTCATGAACATGTTTTATATGTTTTCAGAATACTGGTTAAAAAAAAAGTTTACACAATATGTGCTAAAACACGGTGCTAAAATTTCATGTACAATGTGCATAATCTGAAATATATAAAGAATTAAAGTAGGGGGGCAATTTTCCTTACTGTAAAGTACATTTTTAGAGGGTAATATATCTGAAATAATTTTTTTATCGTTAAAGGATTTTGCCACAATTTTACCTGATCTTAAGTGACGATGTGGCCAAAGATGGTTAGCAAGCTTAGCCCAGTGGATGACTGGCTCTTAAATGCAGCTGCCAGAACACACCAATTGGTTTTGCGGCAGATTTTCAACTTGATGGTAGTAGCTAGCCAGGCGGGCACTAGAAAAAGCCCTACCACCATGCTATAGTTTCATCATGATGTTTTCTTCACCGAAAGCTCAGGCCCATTGCAGGGATTCGAACTCACGTCGATAATAGTATTTTCACTGATAGAGAACTACATACATTATCGTTAAGTTCTATACGTTAGTTTATATTTTTAATTAATGTTAAAAAGTCGCGGGCTTTTGCTAGTAAAATAGAAAAAGAATTCCTATAATATTAAAAGTGTTTTAACAAAACGGATAATTACCAAATAGGTACTATATAGCTTATATCATAACGTTTCTTTAAAATTAAAACTTACAAAAAGAAAGTAACGAACACAATTCCGATAATCGTCTTAAAATCATAAACGCGGAAATAATGTTATGCCGAGACCGGTACTGTGCCGGTACTCTCTATAAGTACAACTAACGGTCAACTTATAAAGCAGAAAAATAATGCGCCGACAACGGAATACGATACATCAGTGCACATGCCATAATTTGCATAGGTGCGTCCGTCTTATCGAAAGCGATAAATCCATGAATTAATGACATTTCTATAAATTACAAAAGCAACCTTTTAATATTTCATTGATTGCAATGACAAATAATGTATATAATATTATATATATATAAATAAAGCCAAAAGTTTTTTGTTTGTTTGTTTGTTTAAATACGCTAATCTCTGGAATAACCTGTCGAATTCGAAAAATTCTTTTTTTATATGATAGCCAGACTCTCGAGGAATAGTATAGGCTATTTGAGATTAGGATGCAACTCTCAGATAGCCTTAAATATTGATTTTTGTTACGTAAGACGGAAGTCAAGGCCCTCCCGAACTGCTATGTATAATCGTTATTGATAAGGAAATATAATGTTTTACAATTATATTGGTCCTCAGTATATCTAAAAAAAAGTCAGCGATGGCGTATGTCTATTTCTTAAACATAAATCACAATAAGGTATATTGTGAAAAATATTTGTTGAAAATTAAAAAGTGATTTATAAGCATTAATTTTAAACATGGCATATTAATTCTTACGAACAAAAGTTACTTCATCATTAACAACAAATTAACAAGGGAGAAACCGTGGGGTACAGCTAGTAATGAATATAATATGAGAAAATGAAAGATAATTTCTGTTAAATATCGGCTATTATATAGAAACAAAGGTGTCATGTTTATTTTATTATTGTACTATAGAAAACTCGAGTTTTTAATATTCGTTTTGAATCACAACTCATATTTCTATACAGATATATACAAGCTTTTTGCAGATTGCTAAGGATGGCTAATGGAAATACCATAGAGAAATACCATTCAACAATCCTCTTTGTACAGTTAACAAAATTAATCAGTTTTTGATGAGCTATAAGGTTTATAATCGTCTTTATTGTAATACAGAAAAAAAAATATTCAAATAAATGTATGGCGATTTCTCTCTCTTTAACTATGTAAAAATAGGTAAGTATAATAATATAATAAATATGTGATGATATGTAAAATACGATATATAAAAAATATATTCATTAATTAAATTTGATAGCACATAAAGTTTCTCAGAGCTTCTTAGAACAATGCAGAAAGCGTTTTAAAACTTAAGGGAGTAAGAGTTGCTTTACAAGTCTGTATTACAATCCGCATCTGAGCGACATATTAGAAATGAAATAAAATGTCGTCGAACGGCGTACATGCTGAAGTATGTAGCTATTTTATAGAGTTAGTGCGGTTTAGGGATGCGCGATGGTACTCGGCATTAGTACGATTGGAAAAACAGCAAACTACCTGGTGTTTCACAAAAAGTTGAACGCATGACAGGTGAACAGGAAAAAGCACTATATCTTCTCCGTTCAACGCTGAGGGTGGCACATTTCCCACACTTTAAATAGTGTGTTATTCGGCTTTTTTATCTTCTTAACTACACTTCTTCAGATTTAAATATTGTGAATCGGACAGTAAGGCTCCGTAGCAATTATTACTTTTTTGGTCGTCAAACACCGTGCGAAAACTTTGTTTCGGAACGTTTAAAGTTCTACTTCGTCCTACTTATAAATGTCTCCGAATCGGTTATATTTGTATAGTATAATAGCTGGCCCGACAGACATTGTTCTGACCTTTCTCATAGTTAATGACTCGACCACAGCGCCACCTATCGGATCCTAACGTATCTATAAAGTATAGACCATCTTCTCGACGAAACAGACATATATTATTATGTCAGTATTAGCTCAATCGGTCAAGTTGTTCAGAACTTATAGAATCACGAACAGACGAACCTACTGAGACTAGAATTTGTGTTATAAGTTTATTGTAGGTATACATTGTATATGTAATGTAACGTCGGTGGTAAATTACAAATCTAGTTCTTGGAAATCTAGTGAGTTAGTTGTAAGTCACAGCGGTCTTCACGAGGATAAATTAGAAACAAACACGTTGGTGCATTCCATCATAGCCCACACGCCATTCCAGGAATCACCTCTTTATTATAATTAAATATATCTTGCTTGCGCAGAAATCCCGGGTCATTTTTAGATTTTATACGACGACAAGAATGGTATATGATAAAAACAAGAAACTAAGCATCGCGTCTAAGGAATCGTGAACATATTCCTCAGTCATTACAGAATGTAACAAGGCAAATCGTACAGCAATTTCAAGTGAATTACTCGCATGAAAAAGTAATCTCGGCGTAATCATTTCACAATTATGTCCGGGGAACGTTTGTCATACTTGTCATGTCGGAGCATCGCATTGAAAAAGCAAGGAAAGGAAGGCGGCAGTTTGTATTTGCGTTCCTGGTGTCCAGGGAATGTAGTCTCGAGGCAGGTAATGACATGTCCCGGAACAGTCAGGTGGCTCGGCCGGCTGCGTATGGGCAAAGAATTCTGGTGCCAGTACACCCCGTCTGGGAACGCGCCGCCCGCACTCTTCAGTTAGATGGCATCAGTACTCGAATCAAAGTAAGCTATAACTGCTTTCCTAACAAATAACAAACGGGAAGCCGTTACTCAAGCTGAGGTAAAAACAATTCACTTTTCTTTTCACCTCATAAATCGTTGTTATCTTTAGTTAACGAAGTCTTCGGGGTGGTCAGTTCAATTGTTTATTGTCTGCAGATAACTTCATGTCTACGATGCAAAAAATATTTTCAATGATACAGCAATGGTGTTTATTGCCTTAATTGCTAACACGCTAAAAACATTGTTTCAGTAACAAAACCAGTAATAACATAAATATAACTACTATGTATTTAATATAATTTAAATAAATCGGTCGAAAGTTCTTTAATGGTTTTAAATATTTAAACGTTATTATTGAAGTTTTATTTTATTTTATCTACTTTCATTTCGTAAAATTTGAATTATAAACTTAAAAAACGAGTTTAATATTGACGTCTATACTATAATATAATAAAGCGGAAAAGTTTTTTGTTTCTTTGTTTAAACACGTTAATCTCCGGAACTACTAGTGAATATAGGCTGTGTAGCCTGGTTCACGAGAAATATATACTATACTATCCAACACCTCTCAGGTAGCCTTCAATATTGATTTTTGTTAAGTAAGCCCTCCCAAACTGCTGTATGTATCCGCGTGAGCTGGCGTAATGATTAATGATACCTAAGTACTATGTTCTACAAAAATATTGGTCCCTAGTATATCTAAAAAAAGTATGCGATAGTTTATGCCTATCTTTTTTTATACATAAGCCACAATAAGGAATTTTTCGTAATAATTTTTTATTTCCCGAAACCAATACCGAACCAAATTGATTTTTTTTACCAATACCGAAAATTAAAAGTAGAATCATATAGGTAACACTTTTTCTCTAATAAAATAATGTTATATTACAATATCTTACCAATACGATAAGTAAAGCGCAAATTTATATACCTACTCGTGCTGGGTTTTGGCGCCATTGATACGTTTTGTTGTAATATTGAATTTCGTGGTATTTTTTATATTCTTGCTTTGAAATATCTAAAAGCAGTGAATGTGAAGAAAATTTGAATCCAACCGATATTAGTAACAATTCTTGATACAAATATAAAAAAGACCGCTCTTTTAGTATTACAGGGAAATACTATAAGTTATGTAAATAATACATAGCACTACGGCCCAATTCTTATAAAAACCCTATTTCTTATTAAATTATAATCGTGGAAAATGCACTGAATAGAGAGTTGGCATCAATAAATTTGGAACTCTAGGTAAAACTATAGCCAAATCTACAACTTCCGAACTCAGAGCGGTGCACTGGCCATTGCTTTAGAAGAACTTCGGCAACCCTGCCAGTTGACGCCGGTGGGGATATTACAACATTGAAGCGTCATGGAAATCCCCAGCCGTGGCAGAAAGTTATATAGATGATTCTATGACTTACAAAATCTTAGGCTCCATTCTAAACAACATAAAAAAGAACGAAATTAATATTAATTTGCCAATAGGAGCACCTCTAATTCCAACGCCTGCCCAGCAATACATATACAATTTCATAATTGCAACAATATACAAAACTTGAATATTTATTATAAACCAATAAGCTATATATTACTCATTTATCTTTGATCTTTTATTTAGTAGGTACAATCCCAATGCATGAGTGTAGATAAAGTACATAGTGTATGAAACTGCCTACATAACTAAGTATTAAAAGACTCGAGCAGATAAAGACACATTGCGTTTTGATATCCCTCATTATGCAACAGTTTCATAAACTACTAATATGCATATTACAAACACACATTGTTTTTTTATATAAAATCAACAAATGCTACCGTTTCAATGTCAGTACACAACAGCACAGTGCTGGTTATATATCCAAGGCCCACTAAATTTTTAGTGAATTTAATTTTATATCATACTTCGTTGTAAATATTCTTTAGAGCTCGGACAATACTGCATCTTCCAGTATAATAAGCTTTTTTAAGCACATCTGTCAATTTAAAATCATCAATAGTTATTAAAACAAAATCGTCGTGAAATCAAATACGGATGTACGAAAATAAGGAAATTGCAATTATTAAGCGCCAGAACATACGTTCATATAAAATTATCTTTCAGCAGAAAGATATAATAATGTATACGAATGTGAAATGACTACGTAATCAGACTAAATTAAATTACACAGAGCGGACACTAGACGATTTTAACCGGATGCGTCCAAACAATGCTACCGGTATACATTTATAGACAAAGGTTTTGTATTTAAATAAAGTGAATGTATCCCGTAATAGGAAACAGGAACTGTATACGAATTGTTATACCTGTTTATCAACGCTTATATCAAATCGAATAAAAAACGTCATGTAATTGAAATCTGAACGGAAAAAGAAAATTATTCCATTAAGTACTTACTTATAAAATTTATCGAGTATGTAAAAAGCCAGATCATGCAAAATAAAAATAACGTATATTTTTATGTTTTTTATTATTTCCGATACGGAAACAATTATTACATTTCAAGTATGTCGATTGATAATAATCTAGTTACAAGTGTCTTTATTATAAAACAATTTTAAAATATCCAAAACTTAAATAGTTAACAACCCCTTCATTCTGTGAAAAAATTGATTCATTCTGTTTTTAATCAATCAAATAATTTCATCGTGTATTCAGTTACTGGAAGCGTTTAATAGACAGAGCATAGTTAATATAATAAATTGAATACGTACTATTATAAATAAACAAGTAAGTGTGCACGTTTGATTTTAATAATCCTATAAAGTCAGATGCTTTGAGTAACAATACCCATTTAACATTCGGTAGCCGACGGCGGTTTCTTGGCATTGCGTGAAATTGCAAGTGCACAAGAATTTATTATTGCTTCAGGTCACGCGACGAATACTAATAGGTATTTGCTGCAGTCCCGTCAAACATCGAGCACACTCAATAGTGCGAAATATTAAATATTCGATTCCGCGAATCGACCGGAAATGACTACTTGGTTATGCGCGCCGGGTGGGTGAGATGATCGATTCTGACTGCTCCGACCGCAGGCACGGCATCTGATGAACCTCTTCTCGTTATTGTGCGATAAAAATTTGCCTGTTTAAGCTAATTGAAACAGAGCATTGCAGTTTAAATGGTTCTTTGTACAGGTGGAATTATTTATTTCATCCGTTTCGTGTCAAAATCGTACAGGTCGTTGAAAATTAGACGACCGTCAGAACGTAATAAAACACGAAGTCCATTCCGGCAGAATGCATGTTGTAAACGTACATCGACCACCTGAGTAGGTAGAGGCGAGGGACGCCCCACAAACGGCACTAGCATTACAAGTCTCACCAAGCCGCGACTACCGTGAGCAAGCGGCAATGCCAAGATGTGCGTGCGATAACACTGACTCGATTTTATAATTTCTGTCGATTCGATGTCATTATAATATGTCGTGTTAAAGTAATAGAAATATGTTCATATGGTTATATACATGCATGAATATCACGCGTGTGCGTGATTGCATGTGTAAAATAGGTAGGAAAGTCATCTCACACGCGAGAATCTTCTCGTTAATCGGCCGACATATCTTCAGTTGCAGTTGTACAACAACGCTTCTCGGTAGCAAACAGTACCTAATAATTTTTCAACA
This sequence comes from Saturnia japonica, assembly GCA_033032175.1. Classification (NCBI taxonomy): domain Eukaryota; kingdom Metazoa; phylum Arthropoda; class Insecta; order Lepidoptera; family Saturniidae; genus Saturnia; species Saturnia japonica. Next base: position 11,209,078 of record CM065307.1, read on the forward strand.
CGAATTGCCTGTAGTTCAGAACCTAGTTTGCGATTGACGATGCCGATTGCCGCTGTGCTGGTTAAGTTCTAGTGAATTTCTATGAGCCGGATGTATGGCGCCGACGTATGGTACATGCCATTACTTGGACACTATTATTGGGACGCCGCATATTATATTCGCACGAGACTACTAATAAGTTCTGTCGTTTGTGAGCTGAGTTATTAACTATAATTTATAATCAACAATAGCGTACTTCACCTTATATTTTAATTATTTATGTGCATTTTTATAGAATTAGGGGAGCAAACAACAACTTTGCATGTTGCAATAGCCTTGAGCCACAATATTTCTTTGAATGTCGAACTACACTACTAGTAGGTAATGTTATGCAAACATTATTATAAAGCTGTATTCATTTATTGAATTAATTATAATTTGCAGTTGCATTTAAATTACATCAGCCGGCTTCACACTACCTACCTACTTTATGTTGGTAAATAAGAACCTGTTATTTTGATGCCGTAAAGAACTAAAAAAGAAATCTAATAAATATAAAAATATATAAGTACTGTTTTAATTATGAATCCAAGAGTTCTACAAATCTAATTAGATTTTTTCGCGATAAATGCCGATAGATCCGCTAATACTATTGGTTATTATTGAATATGATATTTTATTTCACTTTGCAGTCTGAAACATTTCTTCAAAGCTTAATGTATAACGTTTTCGCATAATATAAACAGCTTTAATAATCTCGAGAGAGTTATATCAGACTCATACTCATTAAACCCCAAAGTACTTTTAATCTTCAGCCGGGTTTGACGAAGAGAATTAGCATTAGTCATTAATTCTTATTCATAGATACTAAAACTTTAATTGAAATTAAAGCGAAACTTTCTGAATCAGATATAACAGTATTTCGGCTAAAATTTACTATTTCTATATTCACACACTTTAATGCATTAATTAATTACCACGACGTCGGATTGTCTACGTAACCTATTAAATCGTTCAAAACCCACAAAATAAAGTGTATTTATGAAACTTAAGTAAAGTGATAAAAAATTTACGTATTTATTAGTGATTATTTCATCAAGTTAACTCGTAAGGAATTTGCTACTTATTATCAAAGAAGCTATTAACATGGAAATTTGAATTTAAGAAAATAATTTGAATCCCTCTATTTTTGCGGTTAATCATTATTACCAGCATGAAATTGGCGCCGTTTCTAACAAAACAAGCAATTAGCTGTACGTTACGAAGTTTATTAGAAAAATCTATAGGTTAATAAAATTGAAGTGTCTGTAATGTCAAAATAACAATTTTTTTACTAAATGCATGTGAAAGTATATACCTATAACAAAAAGCACATTTTTTTAATTTTTGTGTCTGTCTGTTTTTTCCGGGTAATCTCCGAAAAGGTTGGACCGATTTTTACGGAACTTTTACTGGTAGATAGCTACTTTAATTTTAGAAAAAGAATTAGGGTTCCGCACAAATAAAACAAAAAACTGGTCATAGTGAATCAATTCGGGTGCTTAAATGGCTTATGCTGAGTAAACCATAAGAGATATAGCAAATTAAAGTACTACATAATTATAGGCATTAAGAAAACCTACAAAAAGTCCGGGAAAGTATATATCTATCTTCTAAGGAACACCCACAATAAGCATTTTTTTCTTTAATATAGCCGGGAGCGGGGGAGCGAGATTCGCGCGGGCGTTCTGTAGTCCACGTGAACGAAGCCACAGGCATAGCTAGTATTCTATAAATTATAATGGTGTACTAACATTAATTAAAGCTATAATATTTAGGCATTAAAACCTTTATTATTTCATTATCTAAATATTTAATATGCTTATTTAGAGTTTATTTCGTAGTTTTTTAGTCTATCATACCGAAACTTCAAAATTATTAGCAAATGAGACAAAAAATCGATTCTTCGATTCGGATTGACTCGGATGAATTTGGAATCGACTCCAATATCCAATGAAATTTGTATTTTTAGGGCCCTAACAGTATAGACAGTAAGAACAAAAAGAAAAAAAAAGGTATTTTTTTTTATTACATATTATCTTCTTTCCTATTAAAATGGACCCAGATACACGAATATCATTAATAATGACAATCACGTGGGATGTATAAGTAACCAACCATTTTGATGACAAAATTATCGATTTTAATGGCACGTCGCGTCGCGGGCCCGCGGCTTCGCGTTATACGAAATGCCGCATCATGAATGAATTCCAGCTAGTTAGATACCTACGAAAAGTTCAACGTTTGTCTACGTTTACTGAGAAAGTGACACCTCAGTGGAGGTCCCAGAGCGACGTCGGTTCAATATTTGCTCGAGGAGATAGGCACGAGGGGGGACAGGCAGAAGAGGGCAACCGTAGAGATGCTGACCGAATATTAATTTTCACGATGAAGCCATCTTCGAACGTGCACGGGCGTCATAACGATCCCGCGCGACATTTCTTGAAACCAATACGATATGACTACTGTGCAATGTCTATTGTTGCATGAATTATGCGAAATGAGGATTAGTGTTTCGCGACATACGACGTCAGTCCAGTGCTCCGGCACGACCGCAAGATACAATCAGCCCAATCATTCAGTGCACGTATCGAAACAAAAAAAATACATTCCTTACGTTCGACATTCTCATATTTAAGACGTTGATATGTGACGTACATTTTTAGCACGGCACCGTGTTCGAAATATTTAATATGCATCTCCCCTTTAGCTCCTGATATCTTGTTTCCAATGCGACATTCTTCATCGTCTCACTCGGTGGTCTTATACATATCAACTTGTAATCATATATATATAATAATCAAAACTGATTATATAACATTAGCCAATTCTGTGACAGAAGGTAATAAACACATTTAAGCACATTACAGCATTAATGATGATTACCGAAAACATTTCACGGTTATTAAACGCTTCGATGAGGTTATTTAAAAAATGGAAAAATATTGAAGAATTCTTTGCTCAGCGAACCGTGTCATGTCAATATTATCCCATAGAATAGAAATGATGTGTATTTGTGAAGTAAAAACATAGTCGTGTGAACACTGAACGGGCAGTTGTGGTCGGCAAGCGTGCATCCGATCTCGACAAACTGACATTTCCGTTTTGCATTTCACTGCTTTCAAAAGATTGAAGCCAGTTTACCCGTAAGCTTAAAGATATGCGTTTTTTTTGACCTTGTGTTTTGAGAAGTTAGGTTTATAATATGAATCTTACAACAGACTTGTCACAAATTTCAATGTTACGATCTATAGAAATTTAATTAAAATGAGATCTGGTCACACAGAAAACGGTTTACTCCAAAAAAAATGCCAGACTATGTTACAGGTATCGTTGTTACACCTAATTTAGAACACAGAAAAACATCAGGTGAACATACACTATTTTTTTAATAAGAAACAAACAAAATTTCATTTATATAAATATGGGCCCCGATGGATAGCTTTATAGATTTATACGATTACAATAACAGTGATATAAAAATGCAGGTTTTGGACCGAAGTTCCTTAATGCAGGAGTTAACTTGTAGAAATCGTCACGTAAATAAACAGCGTTACGCCCTCTCCATGCGACTTGATTAATACTTAGGAGGCATTAAAAGAGAAATCAGTTGCAGAATGTTACAAGCAGATGGTGCTGCCTTAACATAAATAATTTCAAACAGTGAAAAATTATAAGGCATTAATGAGAAAACAATGAAATAGGCGTGCCTTCAGTAATTCAATGGTTTATCATTTATTATATATGTGAACATAAATATATTGTAATATAAATATAATTTTAAATATATTATATAAATATAAATATATTGTATAAATATAATTTTGGCTAAGCCAATATGTCAAATTAATTATGTATGTAAGTTAGAATTTAAGAGCTGTAGATTTCTTGAAATAAATAAATAATACAATACATTTTATTTTTAGTAACTTCGATCCTGTTCCCCCGGCCGCACACGTCTTTTTTTATTATTTGCTATAGTTGCAACACCAAAACAAGAAGACTGTTTGGAAAGTAAAAATAATTAGAATACGGATATCCAATTAGATATCGTGGGTTCAATTTTTTCTTCATAAACACTAGGCCTATTATACGCAATCATAAGTTTAGCCAATTAACCAAAACAAGTAAACTGGCCCAGCCAATTAATTTTAATATGATTTGCTGCGATTATTATATTTCCTGTATTACAAAAAAAAATATCGCGCTTTTTTGTTTTATTTTTGACAGATTTAACGGCTATTTTATATGCAAGATTATACAATATACTCTCGGAAACAATTTAAATGGGTTTTTTCTTGTCATAATAGAGAGAGATTTATACATATCGGTCAATAAAGTAACTATGGGACCTATTAAGTAGTTCTTTTAGTAAATAATAACTAGTTGTTGCCTGCAACTTTTTTCACGTGAAAATTCTTTTGATCTTTTATGGGAATTCTGTGTCTTAAGTGAATTTAAATAAAAATTACAGTAGACCTACAGGGGTTTATTGGGTCCGGATAAAAATAATTTGTGTCCCGGTTTCCAATGGCTTAAAATCAAATCAAATCAAATCAAATCATATTATTAAAAGAGTAACATTGTAAAAAGCATGTCAAAGAAAAAAAAACGTTTTGTTAGTTTGTATGATTCCATGTACGCAAGTGTTATAATAAGGGTCACCGTGTGTACACTCATATTGTATAACTGAGTTTAAAAGCTGAGTGCAAGAATAAAGAAGAATCAATAAACCCTAGAGCATAAATTAGGTACCACAACTTATAGAGTGCTTCGAAAAACCTATTCAGTACAACATGCACGACGAATAGTTCATAGCAAAATATAAATGTATAATATATAAATATTATTTTACAATATGGAGTAAAATTTTAGTATCTAGATAGATTAGATGAGGCAAAAGGTCCTCTAGTTTTTGTTTTAAGTTACGGGTGTTAAGGGATTTTTTTTTACTATTTAAGTTATACAAGTATGGTGCAAGGAAAAATGTTTTGATGATTTGTAAAATTGGTTCGGAACTTTGTATATTGCATACTATATCGTTTTTGCGCTTGGTTGAGATAAGTTCTAAATTAAATAAAACTTTGGGATGGAGTCGTATAACCGTACTGGTAATAAAAAGTTGACACACGCTGAGAACTTGACCACATTTATATAGTTCACCAGAGGATAGAGGAATAGTTTGAAAAACATAACTTTCAAACTGATCGCTGGTCTCTTTTTATGAGCTCCTCCACATACTCATATGCCATAAGTAATAACTGATTGGCAAATACTGATAAATTATTTTCAGTAGGTAAATTAAAATTAATATTAGATAATGATAGTTCTTTACTTCATAGTTACGAAAAGTTCCTACGCTTAGCTCGCGATGCGCAATTCATCATGGGTGCCGATTGCCGGCCAACAGTTTCATTGCGAGTGATTTCTTTGATTGCGCGTAATTTTGAATCCTTTACCTGTTGAAGTGACTTGTTTTTTGAATTGCAATTTTATCATTATTGGTTTACCCCTATTTAAAAGCAAAAAATGTTCACGATATTCGTGAACATAATATGTTCGATATTCCTGATAGTGATCTTTAGATGTATAGTATGTCTATCGAGAAACTTGGAAAAAAAATTACATACACAGACAGAAATATTTATTAATATAGAATAAGTATGTATATGTATTTTGTTATTCATAGCAATTAGCAACAGATACAAATTTATCAAAATAAAGACTACAGTTTCTTGTGTTAATTAAGGATAAATCTAATAATACCAAGCCGTTCTTAATTTAATATATTTTATTGTCGAGAAACCATTAAACTTTATCAACATTAGAATTATCTTTTACTAGCGGTGCCCGTGACTCCGTACGCTTTTGCTAACAGTAATTATTTACATCCCGTAATTTTATTTCTACTCATATCGTCAAAATTTGTTGAAAATTATTATTATTTTCTACGATTTCTAAGTGTATTATTGAAGATTCTTATAGTCTATTAATTATGGAATGGCATAGGTATACTTCCCGTGTATAAAATTTCATCAAAATCGATTTAGAAATAATGTTTTTGAAAACATATTTTTTATAATTTCTATGTGTATTTATCGAAAATTCTTATAACCCATCAATAGACCAATTACAAGCTTCCCGTGTACAAATTTTTTTAAGAATCGGTCAAGCTGTTTTTGATTTAGATTCAGATATAAAAACAAATAGACAAAAAATTATTTCATGGCGTATTCGTGATCAGTATTCTTTATATAGTATGTCTATCGAGAATTAAGAAAAAAAAATGCACAGACAGACCTGTAGTAAATCTGTAGATTTATTAATATAGATTACTATAAAATCATAGCCGTTAAGATAATTCGATTGAATAAAAAATATAAGAAAAAAGAAATAACCATTTAATAGCAACGTGTGTTTATATACAATTATGCCAATGTCACGTGGATAGAATAACTTTCTAATTATTAGAGTTTTAACAAAAAGGTTGACACTCTTATGAAACAGTCCAGGAAGTTTTGTAGCAACTTTAATTCATACTTCTAGTTATTATTTATAATTCATTTAATATTGTACGCAATAACCAAATTACATTACCAATTTTATATAATATAGGGCCAAATAGCTTAAGCTTCTGAGTTAAAATAAAACCACAACATAACAGACCAAGATCCCGCTAAAACTCCGATTGTAAATTCAAAGGATATAAAAACTAAATGATGACAAATATAGGTACATAGATTATATATAGATGATATCTGCTTAAGGTAATAATAGACTACAAACACAAAAATCGTGGTGATTATCTGTGCAGTACAACACAAACCTAATAATAAGTATTTTAAGCAAAATGAAACTGCTGGCAAACCTAATATTAAAATTAAATTAGATTAGCTATGAACAATTATTTCCAAGATGTACAAATAACACATCGTTTGTAAATATGGCTGTTGTTTCTGAAAAAAAAAAAAACACTACATTTATAATTGAGAGTTCCGTTCATACGAACACCCTCTCGTCTCGGAAAGTGAATATATATGTGAACAAAAAAAATATAACAAAGAAGTTTTATATTACAACAATCGAGAAAAAAGAAATAAAGTTCCTAGCTGTCGGAGATCAATGTGAAAGATAAATAAAACGGGGCATTGTTGAGAGTTCGTTGTTGTGCGCCCGCAGCATCCTTCGACCTACAAACTTGGATGTCGCGTCACGCAACAGATTTTTTCATAATTTCGTGTGATTTCATCGCAAACATAGGCTTTCTATGACTTTCGAATTCCAAGTATTCACAGTAGCTTCAATTTAAGCATTCACGTGAAAATATTCTTGATAATTTTGTTCCAACTACACTCATCAAAAAAGTCTAAGCAACATGTACTAATTTAAATTTTAGGATGGTTCTTCACATTATAACGTTGTATTTTATTTTTAAAATAATATCTTTAGGGTTCTATGATGTAAAAATAACAGCTGTTGTCTTTATAAGTTCTTTTAATAACAGAAATGAACAATATTAGAATATACTGTAGAAACTAAGATACATAAGAAACTAAACTTTTTTCTTACAAAATGAAATTTCTAAAGAAAATGTATTTATTGTGAAAGAATAGAACAATTTAATACAAAGTATGGGCTCCTCTGCTATTCAGAACTTGTCGGCAACGATTATTCATTGAATTAATGAGACTGTTTATGTCATCTTGCGGTATTCGCTCCCAATGGAATTGTAACAAATCCTTCAGCTGTTGGGTTGTTGTCGCTCCTGTCCAAGTCCTTCAAAACACGTCTCTGGAGCATGTCCCATGCGTGCTCCATGGGGTTGAGATCTGGCGATTGTGCAGGCCAGGGCAATACCCGGATGTTCTCCGTTGCAAAGTATTCACTGGTTCGCCGAGCTGTATGTGTACGCGCATTGTCATGCATTAACCTAAAATCGGAGCCAAAGGTTTGTGCAAATGGGTAGACATAAGGTCTGAGAATACCCTCAATGTAATTTTCAGCATTCATGTTTCCATTACAAAAACGAGCTCAGTTCGCCTGTTCTTCATAATACCCGCCCATAACATAACTGTTGAGCCGCTGTATGGATGAACTTCCTGAACGCACCTGAGCCTTTCAGTATTTCCGGGCCGACGATACACTCGTACCCTTCTTGTATCAGGCTTAAACCCGAATCGCGACTCATCGGAAAACATAATTTTATCCCATTGTTCCTGGGTCCATGTTATGCCCACCATTCATATCGACGAGCGCGATTCCCGTGACGTATCGGTGGGCACCTGATTGGGCGTCGAGCTCGTAGGCCGTACTCATGCAGTCGATTTCGCACAGTTTGAGGACTTACATCAACACCACTTGAAATTTGTAGCCTCAAACTTATCTCTCGAGCGGTTAACATCGGCTGGCGTCTTGCAGTCAGTTGTATGTACCGGTCTTGCCGAGTGGTTGTACTCCTTTTACGGCCTGGATGCTGTTCAGCGGGTTCTCCTGTATTATTGTAGCGCTGCCAAAGACGACAAATAACACTTCTATGAATGCCAAAATGTCGTGATACCTGAGATTGATTACTTCCCGCTTGCAACATCCCTACAGCTCTTTGCATTTCATCTGCCATCAAATGACGTCGCTTCATGACGTAAAGAATATCTAACAATTCAATTTTGTCGCTAACTTTATTTAAATGGTTGGTAAAATTATAAAATCAAGACTAAACGTAGCAATTAAAACGCACTTAAATTCAAACAAATTCGCAGTCATTTCAATTTTATGAAAAAACAAAACATAATCAAATTTTTTTTTTACAACCAGCCAGTATGTCTTCAATAACAAAAAAGATTACTTACCTACGCACTTTGTTTGAGTAAATATTTAGAAATTAATTAATATAAATGGAAAAATTTGTAATATCACGCATGTTGCTTAGACTTTTTTGATGTGTGTATTTTGTAAGGTCTATCGACACAAATGAATTAAATTGGAGTGTGGGTATGTCTATCTGTCTGTGATTTCGAAATAAAGATTTATTCAAGTTTATTAAGTTATTTGTAAGTTACAACAACACGAACACGCATTTTTAAAATTTTTGTATGGTTACCTGTGTGCCTGGCAATTTGTATGATTTTCCGAGTTAATCTGCAAAATGAATAAACTGATTTTGACAGAACTTTCAAAGGCAAGTAGAAGGCTTTTCAGAGATTAACCTAGACTTTTTTATTAATTTGACAATGTGGCAGGCCGGGTGTTCTGTGAAGTAGTCAGCAAATAGTAAAAAAATAATTCTGTGGACCACGCGTGATGAGCTTTGGACACAGGTAATATAAAATAATAACACAATTTATTCCATCATGCTTGTCGAGAACTTAATGCAGTTAAATATAATATACTAGTGCTTTTCCAGCGGCTTCGTCGGCGTCATAGTTATGTCCCATTCTAACTGAATTGCTATCTTAAAAAAATATATAGGTAAAAGGACAACTAACTTGACGAGTGACATATCATCGTACAGCCCAAACTATTAGGGGCTTGGAAAGTAAAAATTTGCAGGCTCCTTTTACGCCGCAGATGAGCAATAAGGAAGAGTTTTGGAAATTCAGCCCCTAAGTTAATGGAAAGGATATGCAATTCAGCCTCAAGTTAATGAAAAGGATATGAAATTGAGCCCCTAAGTTAATGAAAAGGATATGAAATTATCGATTAAAATCTTTTCTATTTTTTAGTTGGTTTTTCTATAAAAGCGTGCTTTTGAGTTTTTTTAAAACTATTATTTATTTATCATTTTTTAGTTGGATTTCCTATAAAAGCGTTTTTTTTAGTTTCTTTAAACTATTTTTTGTTCAATATCCTACTATGAAATCAATGATTTGGAAATGGCCACTTTAATAGCTAAATTTCGTGAAGTTATGCGATCGGGAAATTTGGTTTGCAATAAATTTAATTTTTGGGTGGTTGTGTGACTTGTAGCACCATTTTGTTGAAACCACGTCAATTATATCCATATCATCAATATTAGACCAAAATTGAGTTGTTAACATCTCTCTATAGCGTAAACCATTAACAGTAACCATATTTCCAGCCGAATAAAAAAAAAAAGCCCAATCACGCCCCCAGACCTCATAGCGCACCATACAGTGACACGTTGAGCATGCAACGGCTTCACAACAATCGTTCTTGGATTTTCAGAACCCCAAATGCGGCAATTTTGCTTGTTGACGTATCCAGAAAATGGGTTTCGTCTGAAATAATGATTTTTTCAGAAAAAAAAAACAGCTGGCTGTTCTTGAATGAATTCAGCGAATCTACGGCGATATTAATGGTCGGCCGACTTCAATTCTTGCAACAGTTGCTCCTTGTTAGGCTTCAAAGCCAAATCCTTACGCGAAATTCGCCATATGGTCGTTGTGGATAACCCCAGTTCTTGAGAACGTCGATGAATCCCCAAGTCCGGTGAAGCTGTAAAAGCCGCAGCGGCTCTGTGTTTGGATAGGGCCCCTAAGGCTAACAGTGTAGTCAGTTCTAAAAAAACGTCGATGAATTAAAAAATTTGGATCTTCTTCAACACTGTGGCACGCGGCTGCAATGTTTTCACTTTGGCTTGTGCTCGTTGGCACATTATGTACCGAGCCTGTCGAATCAAATTTATCGACAAACTTTTCATAGCGGTCTCAGAAAGACGATTATGTTGACCGAAAATATCACGAATTGTACAAAATGTAACTTTTACAAATCGACCATTTTCATAGTGGATTTATATTATTTTTATTCGATTTTCGAATAAATTAAATTAATTGCAACAATTACCGAAGCACCTACTACTGATATATCAAAAATGTCAAAACTCTCACTTTGTTCCAATTTGCCCCTTTTAAAAAACAAAGGTCTTGTTGAAAATTCTTATATCTGTGTATTTTAACCACATTACGCCGAACACTATGTCGATAAACCATTTATGAAGCACCTTTTTACTCATGATATTTAATTTCACTACTGGCAAGTATTCGACAAAAGCTTACAATATAAGGGAAGCTTTATATACCTATAAAAAACATAATACACATAAAAAATAACCTAATTATTGAAATGAAAAGAACGACAATTAATAGCAGTGTAATAATGGTCATTTTAGGTCCAAAGATTTGTTGTTTCGGTGTTCGCCGACAAGGCTAACAGCAAATCCTGAAATTAAGCGACTACCGTAGTTATTGACGCTTATAATAATACCATAGGTATCACTAGCGCGTTGACCACCTTCAACCCCCACCCCCCCCCCCACTCCAAAAAGCTATGGAGACCCTACTCACCAAAGGAACAACACTAGGTTATTTGGCTGCGATCTTCTGTATAGTGGAGGTATTCCACCAGGCGGGCTGCCCCAAAGTAGAGAGAAAAATCTCTAAAGAAATTTCAGTGCCGTACCTATTTTTGATTACAAATAAATATAAACACAAGATAAATACTATACAATAATTATCATTTATGTTAGACTGCTTAGGTAGGTACTCATTATCTAATACAGTGTGAATATAATTTATTTTATCATATTCATTATTAAAAGCGTAAACATTAAAGTTTCACTACAAAGAAATGTATAATATCAAGCATCATTAAAATGTAACACAAACTCTGTCTCATCATAAGGAACGAATTTGTATAACAATACACTATTTACTACCTGTCGTGTTTAAAACCTTTAAATATAATCAGTCCAACAAATCGAGTCATTCGAACGTGTCAGAACATGCCTTTGGTTTTTTTATTTGTTGGCGGTGACATGTCTATGCTTGTTTTGTGAATTTTATGGCCACTTCATTAGGAATATCGGAGCCACGCGACGGTCATTTCCAACTGAGGATGTCCACTTAGAAAATACATTGATTTTTTTTTTCGATGTAAATCTTCCAGGCTATGCATCGATATTTTCCGATGCATCAGTTAGAAACATCCATGTTTTCTCAAAATCGAGTACTTTTTCTAACATTGCATCACAAAGCTGTAGTCAGCTCCCTGACACTCCATACAAACATACCACAATTTTTAATTCTCTATTACGCCTACAACAGCACTTTTCTTGTCCGTTCGCCCGTTGTGTTTTAAAGGATGTTGAAGGAATCTATGTAACTAACAGGAAAAAAACATTTCATGCAAACCTTCGCTGATGCAGTTGTTGTTTATATATCGAAAAACCCGATGTGACAATATTCTTTGTTATAATATAATTCCAAAAACTACAATAAACAATATGCAAATCTTAGATTTTGGCGTGTACAGTACAGTACAACAAATTTAACAACTTTTACCACGGCTCCTGCATAAGTGTTGAAACGTCGGGAAACTTTAAAACCTCAAAAAACACCGAAAATCGAATACAAATAAATCGTGTGACTACCAGTAAAAAAATTTTATTCTCAAATTACAAACAAAATAAAAATCATCCATAACTATAGAAATTTTTGTATTAAAGTCCTACATCCAGTATTCTATTGGAAGACTTTGCAATAACAAAAGGTTTTAAACGTTTCTCTTTCAATCTATTTCGTTACTGATTGACTATTTGTGTTGCTTTAGAAAATAAACATTCAGATGGTAATGAAATTCCCACTATTTTCAAGTATTTGGGAGCAATTGTATGTAGCTTAAGAAGCTGAATTTTCAGATCATTCTAAATTTCCAGTGGCTTCTCATTGAGTATTCTTACTAGACTACCGAAGTAAATAGACTGCTTGTCAGAAATAGCATTTTCAAACTTCGCAGTTTTCCAACTCTTGTGAACTAATTTGTGGTGATCATCCCACAAAGAAAAGTTTTCTTCTGATTTGTCAGAAAGATCTGAAGAATCAGATTGCACGGCTTCATTTTATTTCTTATAATTATTAGCTGGTTACTACTGATTCGATGTTTTATGAAAATACCCATGTATTTTACAACGATTGATACATTGAGTAAATCAACAGTTTTTCAAAGTATCGGATCGATTCGATGCATCATATTATAAACATCGAGTGAATAAGATTCATCGATGTATATCGAATATCCCTTTATTTCCAACACAAGTACAACGATTGACACATCATCGACTGAGAAAGAGGTGTGATTTGGCATAACGTCCTTAAAATTGTTACATGTATGGGTATTTTTATACTTATCATTTTATTATATTATTATTATGCATATTGGGATCAATGTTGTTTAAATATTTGTAAACACATTTGTATGAATAACGATAAACACGGCAAAATGTCAAGCGTTTTCATTTTTCAGCGTTCCACCTAATCTAATAATGTAATAACATTTGATAAGACATTGACAATGACAGCTTTTTACAGTTCACTGACCTCCCATTGTATACATACATTCATACAATACAATTCACTCATAAAATTTTATAAAAATGTATCGCGCAAGTTATGTACAGGCAAAAACAAGATTATTACGTCTCTGCGGTCAAATAAAAGTACCTAAAAAGGAGTGCAATAATCAAACAGAGTCAATCAAGGGACTGTTCCCAGAGCATCCGTGCAACAAGCTGCAAAGGCACTGGACGCGACCGATGCGGGTTAGGGGGGGTTGGCGGCGAGTAACAAAGAGCCTTCCGGGAAACCACACAATACAGGTTTGCAGCACGGTGCGGTGCGGCGCGGCGCGGTGCGAGGCGGTGATGCGACGCGACGTGCGATACCTTCGCAGATACCTTATACCGGCTTCGACACGACCCGCAACCAACCAGATACGCCACGACACCGTTTGTCAACCAAATATGAATCAACGACCAACGGTAAATGGGTATATCTATTATTATAATTAACTTATATATTATACACTGAATAAAATATTCACATACGTCTCATAGGTGGTACATAAGTCTAATGATTATTCGATTACCCAAAATAGATCCTTATTCATAGACTGATAGCAATCGAAATGTGATAAAAAATTGCCAACATCGACTTCGCACGGTCCCTGTACCGGGAATCGAAGACGTATGTCATGAATATAGATTAGATAGTTTGACGGATTCATGTAACTCGTTATCTCATTCAATTGAATAACGATTTACTTGAAAAGGTTCGTGAGTGAAGAAGAAACAAAACACAGTATGAATGAATAATAGAAAGAGAAACGTATATAAAGATATATTCTACGTGAAGCGATTTAGCATAAAAGTAAAAGTGAAGTGATAAAATAAAATTCCCAGGCCGCCGTCGCGTCGCGTCGCGTCGGACCGGTAACCCGTTCTGACTTCTGACGTGTACACCATTGCCATTGGATTTATTACAAGCCAGCTAGATGCCCACTCTCGCTCCTACGCGACTATCTGATTGACAAATGTCCACAATTCACATCCCTAATGTGCAAAAACTTATTCATATACGAAGTGCTATGGACATAAGGACATACATACATACCCTTATTAGACATAATTATGTAGATGAAAATCATAAAAGTTTATATTAAGACTGTACTTTCTTGAAGTTTACTCGATTTTTATTATAATTTGATTCATAATGCATATCAAATAATCAAGCTTCTTCAAATATTAAATAATGGCAATGTAAACATGTTAAAGTTGTTGTCTTTACAACTACCTGTGAAGTTGTCAATACTATTGAACGATTGACGTAAGGTTTCCATGAATTACCTTCGGTGGGCGTAATTACTGTTTTTAGTTATGTTATTTACAGTGAATTGATATTTACCAATGGATCACATACACAGAAAATATATTCATTCCGAAAATATGAATGTCATGCTTCTCTATTAGAGATGAAAGGGATATCCGACAATTAGCCGCTATCCGGCCTATCTGGGCAATTTTTACTATCCGGCAAGATACCGAAAATGAAAAAAATTACAAATATTTCTCATTAACACAAAATAAAACACAATTTATTAATAATGAAAGATACAAAGCTTTATAGTAATAAAGTAGGCAATAACACTTGTCAAAATAATTATTATTAATAATAACAATTAGTACTCAAAATTAATAAGTGGTAAATTATGGTAAATAAACACTGAATCATTAATAGTTTCTGAATAGTTTATTTGAATAACTAAAATCACAATGCGATTATATTAGATTTTAAAGTTCAAATCATAGGATCGATTTTGCTTTATAAGTATGCAATTAATCAACCACAGTTTTTAGTAATTCCTCGACCTTAATGTTAACTATAACAGTACTGCAATTTATAACTAAGTATTTCTACATATACCAAAAACGAACTAAATTCTATTTAAGCATTTTGCCTACCAAAATTTCAATCTGATTGCTCTAAATCTACTAAAAAAAGTATGTAGTATAAAAGTGGTAACGCTGTGACTTATGCTAGCCGTTCAAATCAACTCAAACTCGTTACACCATGTAACGCGAGAAAGGGCAGAATATTCGGCAGCCGGATGTCCGGCCTCAGAGCTTGCCGAATAACCGGTATCCAGCCAAACTACTATCCATTTCATCTCTAATCCCTACCTATTTACCAATAATAAAATGATAAACATGAACTGCACTTAGCGAACTTTTCTGTAAATATGTCGATGAGACAATATTTATTACTCAGAAGATCAACACGCAAAAATAGCAAAGCAAACTCTTGTAAATAATATTGGGTTAATTTGTAAAAAATAAACATCTTATTGAAGTAAAATGAGTGAACTCGCTGGTAGAATCTACTGTTACAGAAATGGATTATTAATGGTATTATCATAGTTATAGACGTGATTAACATTCCAATTTATATTTTCTTACTTTGTAGCATTTGCATAATAACTTATCATCTATTTCATTGATATAAGAATAAAAATAAAAATGATAAAATGTGCAACTCAAATACATACATAAAACTGCTGAATATATTTTTGCACAGGTTTATAATAAGGGCCATCCATAAATTACGTCACACGTTTAAGGGGAGGGAGGGGTCGACGAAATGTGACATTGTGTGACAAGGGGTGGGGAGGGGTCCCAAATTTTGTGACATCACATTTTTCCAAAATACATACTATAATATTTTATATCTAAGTTTATTAGAACTTCTTTAAGTCGAATATCTCCCAAACTCGAAAGAATGTGTTCCCTTCCAATCAAGCCCCAAAACCTCCGTTGCACTAAATCTCAACCCTCTAGTCAAAATAATCAAAAAAAAATTAAATTGGACTTCTGTATCTCGAACATAGCAATGTTTTATTTAACAACTTTTACAACTCGATTATTTGAAACTTATTACCTTTATAGTTCGAAGAAAAATAAGTTATGTTAGTTATGGATTAAGTTTTTATCTTTCATTAAAGTGTTTTTTTTTATGTTTTGTTAATTTTTATACCTTTGTTTGTTTTGATGTCGATTTTATTGAAAAATAATTTAAATGGATATTAAAATAATTTCCGAACACTGCTGTTTTAATTTCATAAATTTCTAATTATAAAATTGCAAAATATGTGACATCACACTAGGTGGGGGGGGTCTCACAAATGTAACCAGCTGTGACAAGGACGGGGGAGGGGTCAAAAAATCATGAAATTTGTGTGACGTAATTTATGGATGGCCCTTAAACGATCTCTTCAACATATTCTGTAGATTTGCTAATGTTTTTATTTTACTCTCGCGGTTTTAACTTATTACAAAGTCTAATGTAAGTAAACTGGCCCTCACAATCTCTTGACAATAATTTATTGCATACAAAAACTTTTCATACTTTGAAGGGACGAATTTTCTTTTCTAGACTTGGCATGTTAACATCTGTGACTTCCGACTACATACTTAAGAAGTCTTAACATGACAACCTGATAATTTTGCACAAAATTTACAAAGTTGTGATATATATATATTATATTCTTTTATATATTTTATATACAATAAATATATTTGAAAATATGTTAACAGATTGTAAACTGAATATAACCATATATAAGCTGTATGACACTTAACGAAAAAATAAAATAAGTAGGTAGTTCAGTTTTGATTGGAATTTTATTGGGGTTGTATTTTATATATATATAAATAAACTTGCCTTATACTCTATACTTTAATGGTTATTGTACGTCAAATAATTTGGTCATTGTGTATAGTTTGACCTAAATTTGTAATAATGGTATGGAACCTTAATTTCGACTTATCTTGAAAACTCGCTAGATCATTCATTGTAGTAGAATAACCAATTTTGCTATAACGTAAATTAATGTACAGCAGTATAGGTAGGAAAATGTACTTGAACATCGCACAGATAATAAGGATATCCAATTGAACTCGATTTTACGTTTATGGAAAAAAAAAACATTCATAGAGATGAGTTTGCATCTGCAACACCTATTGAAGAAATGTAGTACTTGTATTTAAATGTTAAAATTTGTATTTTGACAGGCCTCGTGACGCAGTTGTAGTTACTATTGAGTCGAGAGGTCGCGCGTGCGATCCCCGCATATGTTAATTATTTATTAATAAGTTACGTACGTATATTTGTAGTAAAAAATTTAATCTAATTGAGATACTAAGGAAATATATTGAGCTCCTATTTGCAACTTTCGTTAGGGCAATGCTTTCCTTAGTTTAAGCTTTGGACGAGATTTGAGTTTATCCGTGGACAATTTAATTTAAAAAATCAATAACTTCAGAACAGAGTAGCAACTAAAACATTTTTAGAACCATTTGTAGTTATGGTTTGCAATTTAATAAGTTGAAACAAGTGGTTAATGACATAATACATTGGCTCGACAGTCTAGAGTTTCATATCACAAACGGTATGAGTCATGCAAATGAATTTAATAAATTTGAAACATAATTCCTACAAAGATAATATTTGCAAAACTTTATTTCTAATTATATACGTATCTAATTTCACTTGAGTTGTGTTGAATCAAGAAGATTTAATGATAAGGAATATGATGATAAAATTGAACTTTTCATGACAAAATCAGTTCAAATATAATCTATTAAATCACCTTTATCTTGCTTGGTTTTTAATTTTAACTTAGCTTGGTTATATTATGTTATATATTAAGACTTATATTATGTTATATAATATAATAAATTAATAATTCCATGTGTGTTTGCTAGTAGTATGCTACAAAACGCAAAAATAATTTTTCGAACCTGACTGGTAATTCCAGATATAGCGCGTTCACAGAAACAAACAATCTCTTGAGCCTTTTAATGTTTTATTATTATAGAATGTCCTCATATAGATATATTATATTTTCAAAATAAGATTTTTGTGTGACTCTGATTATGAGCGATTAACTGTCTGATATGGTGTGGTGCGTAAAGCTGGACTCCTCCTGATATGGCCCGGTTTGGGTAGTGCATATCCGGGTTGTGGGTTAATATTGCATCACGCATGTAGCGAGACCGCACTCGACTAGAAATTGTGATGACGCTCGAGACTAGAGATGAAACGGATAGTGGTTTGACCGGATACAGGATATTCGACAACTACTAAGCCGGAGCGCCGGATATCCGGCTACCTGATATTCGGCCCTTTATTGCGATACGTGACGCGATCAGTTTGATTTGAATATTTGCGCGGTGAACGAGATTAGAAATAAACTAAACTATGTAATTAATAAAAGAAATATTTTTGACATGCAATTATAAAAATAAATGGTGTCCATAACCTATAGTATAGACGCCAACGTATATTATTAAGAATTGTAAAAAAATATAATTATTTTTAGTTTTAATCTGTGTAAAAATAACATAACATTATGAATTTTATAATTGAAATAAATAATAATAATTATTGTATTATGATTTGCCTTGTGTAAAATAATGAGAATTTTTTGAATTTTACTATCTGGAATCCGGCCGAATACTGAATTACTGAGTTACCGGGTTACCGGATATCCGTTTCATTTTTACTGGAGACTGCCTGCTCTGTAGGTAATTAATAGAAAAAGTCCTTAATTTATAGTAGTAGTAGATCTTAATTTATATTATATAAATATTAATTATTTATTTATGTAGTTATAATTTGTTATTATAATCGATCTATTTAATTATTAACAAAGATAACATTTATTGAATAAACGGTAAAAACAAAAAATAGTATTATATCTATACCTACAACTATTTTTGTATATACTATTTCACAAATAATGGCATTCCTCCCTACAGTTATAAGTCTATTAGTTTTCGAAGGTGGGGCAGCCCTCGCGACGCACGACGGGTGGTACTGCGCGGCGCGGCGCGGTCCACAGAGTAGCGAGTGCCAATCACCACTTCTCAGAAATGCACTCGCTTTCGCACCAGGTGCAGTCATACCATCTACAATATAAGTAGGTACTTACGCTGACGAACGATAAATATATTTCAAATCAAATGGCAAACATTTTTTTGTAACTGAATTGATTATTAAACATATGAATAATTCAAATTACCATTTTAAGCAAAAGATAAATAAATAACATGAACGAAACCTGTGCTATTAAATTTATGTATATTATTTTCCATTTTAAACGATTACCTTATATAGCCTTTTTTATATTGTAACTATGTAAATACTATAAGAATATATGATATTAAAAAGCTGAAGAGTTTGTTTGGTTGAACGCGCTAATTTCAGGAACTACTGGTTCGAATAGAAAAATATTTTACTGTTACGACCTACGACCAATAGGAGCGGAGCATCAATGAAAAATGCTACCAAAAACGGGTATTCCTTTTGAGCGCTTCCATTGCGTTCGCTGCGTTAAAAGTTACGAAACAATATGGTTAAATGGTTAAAGTTACGCAACAATCATTGTGTGACGAGATTGTTTCTCTTAAAAATTTCAAAAAAAAAAAGTCTGGGATAACATACGTCTATCTTTTAAGTTTAACTCAATAAATAACATTTTTACGATAATAAAAATTTGTTCTAAAATAATGCATTATTTGGGAAGGTGTTTTTATAAACATGGTATTAATCTTAATCGAAATAAATACGTTATTCAAATATTTAATTTTGAACAAAATAGTCCTTTACATAATTTGATTTCAATGAATATCTTAAGAAATATCACAGTTTTAAAATAACTCCGCAGCAAAATAATGATCAAACACCGCGCACCCATTTTTATTATGCGGAATGACGTGAGAGGCGGGCGGGCGGTCCTGTGGGGAGGAGAGGGCGAATGGTGCTGAAATGGTCCGTAGATAAAATAAAGTTTTAGCTCCTTTAGAATTGTAATAAAGGTGCCTACGACCCACTCTCTCTCTCTCTCTCTCTCTTATGTGACGCAGACGAAGAAGCGCGGGTCAGCTAGTTAAATATGTATGTGGGATATTAAATTCTAATAGCACATAATAATATGACAACATATAGTATTTTCAAGCCAGGTACAAATTTGCAATGATAACTTTGATTTTATATTTAAAAAATCGGACAATCTCACTGTTGTAGTAGGTAGTTTGGTTTTAATATAAATGTCTTGTGGGTACATTAATAAATACTCAGTTGTCATCTGAGCTTGGTTGTTTCAATACACAACATGGTGGCAGCGGTTAAAAACATGTTTATATGTGTTCATATAAAGTATTAAGCATAGTGATTATCAATATTTAAAAGCGTGAATAATAGTAATTAGTGATATATAACCATGGAACACGCGAGACCTCCATCGGAGTTATGTTTGGATGGCAGCTCCGTCAGCAGGGCTGACGCTTGGCAAAGATGGAAGAAACAGTTTCATTTATTTATGAAAGCATCAGGTGTAGCCAAAGAAGAACCAGGAGTACAGGCAGGATTACTTATAAATTTAATTGGAGCAGACGGATTTGATGTATATGAGACTTTTACTTTTGAAGATGAAACAAAACGAGATGACGTCACGGAATTGATAAAAAAATTTGATAGTTATTTTGGTGTGAAACCAAATATTACACTTGCAAGATATAATTTTTTTACAAGGAATCAAGAAGCGTGTGAGACGATAGACCAATACGTTATTGCGTTAAAATTACTAAGCAAACATTGTCAATTTAAAATATTAGAAGATGAGCTAATCAGGGATCGTATCGTTTGTGGGATAAACAATACGATAGTACGAGAGCGTTTGTTACGCACTGAGGACTTGACACTCGATCAAGCTGTAAAAATATGTCAAGTGAATGAAATATCGGCGGATAGCAATAGATTGCTGGAGTCACGAGTCCTGTCTGGTAGTGCAGGGACATCAGGTGTGCATGTCGATGCTGTATCGAGGTGCGCCCGCGCGGGCCGCGGCGGTGGCGGCGGCGGCGAGCGTAGCGCAGCGGTCGAGGCTGCGCGGGAGCCAACAGCGCCCCGAGACCAGCGAGTGTGGGGACGCGGACGGTGGCTACAGCAAGGCCGTAGGTACGCGCCTACAGGCTCTTCTGTGTCGTGTCATCGGTGCGGTGGGAACTGTTTAGAGCCCAACTTGTGTCCAGCAATTGTGCTTCAGTGTTTTGTGTGTAAAAACTATGGTCATTTTGCGAGAATGTGCAAATCATCAAATCGTGTGAAGAAAATGTATGACATTGGCATCCATGAACGTGAATCGGATCATGATGAGGACTGTGATGAGTGTGAGGAGTTTTATGTGTCAACGGTTTCAGAGGTGATGAATGAGTACTTATCTGCTAATGAATGGTACGAGGTACTCAAGGGTGAGTTTTTTGAAGAAACTTTTAAATTAGATACAGGTGCGGACATTAATGTGTTATCTTATCAACGGTTTTTAGAATTAGGTTATAACCCTAAATTAATAAATACGAAAAAGAATATAAAACTTCAATCATATAGTGGAAATACTATACCTATAAAGGGTATATGTAATCTTACGTGGTGGCATAAAAATTAAAATGTATGATCTAAAATTTGCTATTGCTAATATAAATTGTCAAAGTGTGCTGGGCCGAGAAGCTTGTAGTAACTTAAGTTTGATAAGACGCGTTCATACAGTAAGTTCAGATGGTATTCATGACGGTCACTTAGGAATAGATCGCTGCAAGAGGCGTGCGCGAGAGGTTTTATTTTGGCCAGGTATATCACAGGATGTTGAAACATATGTTAAAAAATGTAAAGTATGCCGAGAATTTAAATAAACCATCAAAAGAGCCAATGATTCCTATTGTTATTCCTAAATTGCCATGGAATAAAATTGGTATTGATTTGTTTGAGTATGGAACAAAAATTTATTTAATTATAGTTACTATTTTTCAGGTTTTCCAGAAGTAATTTTATTACATAATACTACTTCTATATCAATTATAAATGCACTAAAAGATAATTTTGCCAGATATGGAATACCAGAGATTGTTATTAGTGACAATGGTCCACAGTTTTCATGTCGTGGTTTTAAGCAATTTTCTGAACAATGGGGTTTTATGATCATGTGACGTCATCCCCTTATTACGCCCAAGCAAATGGGAAAAGTGAAAGGGCGTACAAACAATAAAAAAAATATTAAAAAAGTCTAGTGATAGTAACACGGATTTCTATTTAAATTTATTAAGTTACAGAAACACACCGCGCGACAATTTAAATTCTCCTGCGCAATTGCTTATGGGTAGACGGTTAAACTGTAGACGACCAGTCCATCCAGAACTCTTAAAAAGAAATAGTGTAGTTAATGATGAACAAGACCATAGGTCTTTAGTTCAAAAACAAATTAAGAGCAAAAAATATTATGATTTGCATAGTAAAAAACATCCGGAGTTGAATGTTGGTGATGATGTTATAATAATTAACAATAATGAACGTAGCCGTGGTACTGTTACTGCTAAAGCTCAGACACCGCGTTCGTATATAATAAAAAATAGAAAGGGTGTATACCGTAGAAATCGCCGACATTTGATTCCTGATACAGAGCTTAATAGCAGTCATGATGATAATGAAGATATCTCTGAAGAAACATTTTTGTCTTCAAATGACAGTGATTATTCTCATGACCTGACTTTATTATTCGATGACAAGTATTCACCTCCTATAACTCGTAGTAAAGCTAAAACTAAGAACCTCAAATGGTGAATTGTTTTTTTTAAAATATTTAAGTTACTATTAATTGTTATTTGTTTTACCTTTCTATTTGTATTAGTTAATAATTTTTAAATTTATATACTTATGTTATTTTGGGTGTAGGGATATTGTATGGGATTTTAGTTTTTATTTGTTTTTTTTTTATTGTTTTTATTTTAGATAATAAGTTCTAAATCTATATTTGTTATTATGGGTGTAGGGATATTGTTTTATTAGTTAGTTATTTTTCCTTTTAAGGGGAAGATGTTGTAGTAGGTAGTTTGGTTTTAATATAAATGTCTTGTGGGTACATTAATAAATACTCAGTTGTCATCTGAGCTTGGTTGTTTCAATACACAACACTCACAGTAACCTTTTTTATCTTCAACATAATAATTTAAAAAAAAAAACGTTTTTACGAAGCTATTTTTTCCAATCAACATTATTTATGTTAGAAATATACGAGAAACAACATTATTCACTCAATAATTTGACCCGGATTATTGTTTACTATTAGGTTCATGGATAACAATATTATAATACTAGCACTGTGCCCGCGGCTCCGCACGCGTTTGTTACTACGCAATAATTATTGAAATCCCTTTATTTTTTTAACTCGTATTGTTGACAATTCATATGCCGTATCAATTGAGGAGTGGCATGAATTTCCCGTGTACAATTTTCATCAAAATCGGTTGAAAACTATTATTGTAATGTACAATTTCTAATGCATTATTAACAATTCTTATAGCCTCTCAATTATAGTAGGCATGATGTATGTTTCCCGTCTACAAAATTTGATCAGAATCAGTTGAGAATTGTTGAAAATTAAACTTTTTTAATTCTAGAAGTAATATTGACAATTCTTTTAGCCCGTTAATTATGTAAGTAGTTAGACTTTCCGTGTATAAAATTTCATCAAAATCGGTTAAGAATTAATGAAATTTAAAATTTTTGAAATATAATTTTTTTACGGTTCCCAAATGTGTTATTGAAAATTATCATTACTTATCATTCATGGAATGACTTAAACTTCCCGTGTACATAATTGAATAAACGATTTTTTTTTTTTATTATCTAAAAGTAATATTGAAAATTATTATACCCTATAAACTGACCGATAATATAAGCATGATCTATACAAAATTTCATAAGAATCGATCAAACAGACAGACTGACGGACAAAAAAATATTTAATGTCATATTCGTGATCAGTATTGTTCATTTAATGCGTATCGGGAAATTTTGGAAAAATATTAAAGTACAGACAGGACTACAGATTTATTAATAGAGATAGCTTATATTTATATAATACCAAAAAAAAAACAAAAGAAAATCATAGATGGGTTTATCACTATGTGTATTGTGGTCGCAATCCCTACCAACCCGCTATATTACTGCATATGCACCGGCTGATTTCGGAACACGACAAACCAAAAGAAAATCATAGATGGGATTATTACTGTTTGTATGATATTATCAATTTATGCCAATATTAATCCTACACGTTAACCGTCCCAATAAAACTTCAAAAATAATTAAAATCATACCTTATTGTACCAGCCTACGGATTGGTTTTTTGAAATACCTGAAACCCCTTTTATTCCTTTCTTACCAAAAGCAAAAATATGAATGGGTTCTTCATACAAACTTTCACCCAAGTTTTATTTTCACCACATGTGGAATAACACAATGAAATAATTCACTTGTAGCAAAACGTATAATCCAGATAATTTACAATAGGTATATCGCTTAGAATGTATAAACTCCCGCGAGCCGCGGTTTGACAGCGTTATTAAATAAAACAGTCATTATGCCTTATGCCGTACTGCGTAGTTAAACAGTTTAAAAACACTTCAGCCAATCTTAAAAACAATACTGGACTAAAATTTAATAGGTAATTATTAGAAATACAATACATTTCTAATTAAGTATAAGACTGTCAATAAATCAACATTGACAACGTTGTCATTTCAAATCAACAGACTGATTGTCTTGGAAGCTGATATTTCCCTCTTACATATTTTCATCTCCTATTTTTTACCCTTAAAGATTTATTTTCACTACAAAAAGTACCGTATGTCCTTTCCTAAGGTCCAATCTATCTCTATACCAAAATTCATCAAAATTGGTTCAGCGGTTTAGGTGTGTAAAAGTAACAGACAAACAGAGTTACTTTCGCATTTATAATATTAGTATGGATGTATAATTTGAAGGAGGGCTTTCAAAATTGTATGTACATACATTGGAAGTACCCTCCTGTAAGTTTTCATAATCGGTCACTGAGTGCGACTTTTAAAATTTTATTATGAATGGCTCTATCTTTTTATTGTGTTAACCTAAAAACTTGATTTTTTTACAGGAATTTGAGGTCATAAATCTTAGTATTCAGTACTAATGTCAACTACATACCTCAAGTCCTTTTCAAGAAAAAAAAAACTTAGTATAATTTTGATACAGCATATATTATTTTATTAATATAAATAGTGGCGATCAACTAAATAGAAACAAATATTACCGTCATTTCTACTTCAAAACAAATTGGCCAAATTAACAAATTCTATGTACTTCAGGTATGGGAGTGTTTAAGAATAGTATGATAATGTAGTCATTTTTATTAGAATTGAAGTTATCTAGTTTCAAAAATCAAACAAGAAATAAAGAAAAAAAAAAAAAAATAGAATTATAAATGTAAGTCAACATTTCGCGTTACAGTAAGATGAACAGCTAATTAGCAACAAAAGAACACAGGTACATTAAATTAAAAATAATTTATTTACAATATTCTTAGACACGTCAGTCGTAAGCATCACACAACGCTAGTATGTCGTTGGGAAACCCCTGTTTTCAATAACAGCTTTATAACGACGCGGCATTCATTCTATTAAAATTATTTTATCCGTATAAATATAACTCCACGCATCGTCAAACTCGTAATAAAGTTCTGTTTGATTACTGAAGCGTTTATCCGATACCTAATATTTTCTTCATCCCACACCACAAATTTTCAATCGGATTCAAATCCGGACTATTTGCAGACCACTTTAAAACCGGTACCGAATTTACAATAAAAAATTCTTTAACACTATTTTCCGTATGTTTCAGATCGTTGTCGTGTTGAACTACTATCCATGTCACAGGTAATTAATTATCCATCAGCGTATGGAATCACTGTCTCTACCAATATAGTTTTGTATTGATCCAGCAACCCTTGATTTTTTGTTACAGGGCCAATAACGAAGCCCCAAAAACAGCAGCATACTTTGATATTTCCACCGCCTTGTTTAACTATCTTTTTTGTATATTAATTATTATTCAAAGCCGCGTTAATAGGACGCCGCACGTATCGTTTACCATCGGAATTAATTATATATATTTTGATCTCATCGGAAAATAGTACTTTCTTTCATTGTTGAATTGTCCGACTGCCATATTTTCTTGCGAAGGATAAATGATTTACGTTATGTTGTTTGGTAAAAAGCGGCACTTTCCGAGCAGCCCTGCCGAACAATTTTGCTTTAACTAAACGCCTGCGAACTAATCTTGCTGATATGTTTCCTTTCAGATTTCATTTCGAGTCTTAAAAAAAGGTCCTTCTTAGATATACGAATTATATTCGAACGTATATCCTTACGGGTGTTGTTTTCCTTGCTCGAATTTTTCTAGTTAAGTTACCTTGTTAATTGTCCCGTGTGATTTTTAATGTGTAATGTAATGAGTTAAACATCTTCTTCATATAACATTCCAAATGGCTAGCGATCTTTCTGTATGTCCAATTTTAATTAAAATGTAAATTAACTATTACACTTCTCGTAGACGCATCGCAGCTCTGGTTTTTACCCATGCTCAACAATTAACACAATAATAATATAGTAATGTGAATAATAAAAATTAAATGCCCGCCAAGTATCACAAAAAAAGATACCTCCTACCTACACGTAATTTTCTTTTCATTACAGGACGTAAACAAGGTTCTGTTTGTAATTAGGTGTCCAGAGGCCAGTATGAAATAAATTTATGGCAATTTCGATTATTTATAATTATTAAAAATAAGTATTACATTATTTCTTTATTAGATTATGTCAGACTTAATATTGTTTGAATTCTTACAATTTTACATAAATAATATTAATTAGGTAAAAATAAATGTTTGGTACTTGTTGTTTGTTGTTCTTTTATTACATACTAGCTGTGCCCCGCGGTTTTACCCGCATATAATTTAAAAGAAATCACTGATTAATGAGTTATAATACTTCAGTACTAAAAATATTTTTATTGGGTGGCCAGATGGTCACATCGCGGCATCGCACGGCTCGTTCGCACCACTACCTACTATAGACATGACCAGAGCCGAGTGTTGAATTATTTTAATTTTATAATATCTCTCAAACAATGCGTCCAAATAACATGTTGTAAAAGACGAAGTTTATCTTCATTAAATTGTCTTTATGATGAAGTAACTTTTGTTCGTAGTAAGGTTATTAAACAAAAAAAAAACAAATAAAAAACTTTTACACTTTATTATAATATTAGTATAGATTTTAAATGTTTTTTTTTAAATATGGAATGATTCGTATAATTTATAACCAAAAAGTTCTAGTCCTTACCATTTTTCAAATTTCGAACTCTACGACCCTATGAGGCCGTGTCCTAAAAGTGCATAACCTCTTTAAGCTTAGAAATCTTCAAATGAGGTACTAATATAGTACGGTGACTTTCGAGACTTAAAGAGTATTTGCTTATGTTTTTAAGTGAGTTCAACCTTTTTTGAATAAAATCGGATTGAGTTTTCAAACATGTGTCAAAATAAAATGTAATTTAAAGTAAAAGCACAAAGTAATATCCACTTTGAAGCAAATCACCACCAAAATAACTTTCTAACCCTTTTTAACCCCGTTAGGGGATGAATTTCAATAAAATACGAAACATGTTTTCCATCAATTCTGTTAAAAAAGGTTTATGCAAAATTTGAAGTAGATTAGACCAAGTAATCACGTTGTCCCATACAAACTGTGCCTCCGTTTATCACCCCCTTAGGGGTAAAATTTCAGAAAATCCTTTCTTATCGGATGCCTACGTCACACAAAGAACACACCCTCCAAGTTTCAGGTCTCTACGATCAGCGGTTTAGGCTGTGCGTTGATCTATCAGTCAGAGTCATTCAGAACGAAACATTTTATATGTATAGGATACTACTTAGAACAAAAAATATAGATTTTTTTATAGTCCCGCGATTCCCGCGGTTCTAGATTCCAATGCGGTATTGAATTCCTTAGTTCAAACGCAGACGTTAATTTAACACGGAGTTTCTTTGTTACCTTTTATCGCGTTATTTTTAGAGATGAGAGAGTACGAATACAATATTTAAGTATCATACCAATTTTGTCGATATTAATCTACCAAAATCGCATATGTAGCAACAAGCTCGTAGAAATAATGAGAAGAGAATGTACAAACTCATTGCCACAGAGAGCATTGTCCATCGGCAAACCACATCAATTATCATTATTTTCGCTCACACAATGAGCTCAGTTTCCGAGAACTCTTAGCTTATCGACATGAGAACACACCTGCCGCCGCTTATCCATTTTGATTGAAAATGATTTCGTGGTAATATTAAGTCAGAGTTAATGTATATTATATTTATTACAATTTAATATTATTATAGCATAAAGCAAGTCTACCTTTTAATTACAATCTTAATTGGCTAGTAATTTATGCCGAATTTTAACTATGTGGTGAAGATAGTATTATTAGCCTACATACCATACATGTAGATTACTAGGTAGATGATCCTATTATGACGACATCAAATCTGATAAGATACATTACATTTATATATGAAACAATATGCAACAAGGAGTTTTATATCTATGACACATTAATGTGTACGATGAACAAATGTGACCTAATATTTCACAAGAAAGAAAATTGTTTACAACAGTTACTATATTTATATTATAGTCAATAGTAAAAAGTACATTTAATGTATTATAAATCAGTAGCAAATTACGATAATTAGATTACAAGTACATAATTTATTTAAAGATCTGTGAGTTTATTCGTATCTATACGAATATCCATTGTATATTCCATACTAAATCAATTAATACAAACTACAAAAAACTGTCTTTGCCATTCTTTGAAACTGTGGAACCATCTCCCGACCAGTATGTTCCCCCCTAACTACATCACCATGAAAGTTGGTAGATCTAAGAGTTTAAGAAATTTGTTCATATAGCAATTAGCGTAATTATTTACAACAAAATAATATATTTCCAACTATTATCAGCAGTAATTCCGATAATTAAAAAGTAGAACAACTCTGTATCATATTAAGCTTGAGACATTACATAATTAATATTACATTTACAAAAAATCTCTTCTATAATATATCCAGATTTAACTCAAAAACGGCGTGAGTGATATATTATGACGATTTGAAATTAAAAGTTGAAAGTAATAACTGCTGAGTAACAAATGCGAGCGAAGCTGCGGGGCGCCGCTAACACTAGCGGGTTATAATGTACATTATTAATTATAAATACCAAAAAATAAAATATAAACAAAACACTGTGAATAATATTACTGAAGTTATTTAATGCTAGTAGTAACAGGAACTTATCTTTTTTGGCTTTACTAATTAAACGCACTGCAAAGAAATGATTTAGATTGTCATAATAAACATTAAACGAGGTTTTTCCATTCTATTAATTTAATTTGACAGCTTTGATCAATAGTTTCATGTTTTATAAATATACGTGTTATATGAAATATTAATTGTCCAGTCAAACTATATGCGCACAATTTTAACATGAATAAATTAAAAAGAGTTTTCAGTAAACGAATAAACATTACTTTAGTAAGTGGTAAAAATAGTTTTTTTATTGAAACTGCGTATTGTCACATTTTCTTTCCCGAGAAAGATTGCTTTTCCATATAGACGTTTTTTCCAAGAATTTTCTTTATTATTAATTTTAATTTAATAAAACGATTAGCTTCTAGATAGGAAATATTTTCGCTAATAATACCTATTAATTATGCTACAATATTTCAGCCCTCTTAATTTTTATAATTCTTATGAAATGAAGGTATAACGTAGGTTTAATACTTTCCCCAGTTTATAAATAATAAATGAATAATTAGTTACATACATATTGTCTGTTTTCTAAGTATCCATAGTTCATTTCAAATACAATTAAAATAGCTCTAAGGGGACACAGGTCATAGAAGAGCCGGCAGCAAGAAATAACGATGACTAGCATTTGAGGAATCGTGACTGTACAACAGTGCACCTACGCGCTGCAAAGATACCATTAAAAAACATACGAGCATCGTGACTTGTACTTACCATTCGATGCTGCGATATCCTTTAACACAACAGTGGATACTCTTGAATTTATCTTCGAAGCCGTATTCGAAAGGTACAGGCTCTTTGGTGAACTGCATCCATGTCGTATTTGTAGTGAACGTGTTGAGAGAGCAGTAGCCGGCGGAGAGAGTGCTACGTGCGGCCGCCATCAACGCAATCACCACAAGCAACCACATTGTCACTTAATTTTGCATTCTGAAAAAAATACGATATCATTTGTCATTTTAGTAAGATTTTTGTTAAGTTAAGTTAAGTAATTGTGTTAAGTTCTATAATAAGATCACTAAGCCTAACTTGCCGGGCAGTACGTTCAAGGAATGGTCCTTGCATACATGTATCACGCATGTTTTACTGTCAAAAGCTTAGAGTGTAGATAATTACTTGAATGATAGTGATGTGTCTAGAAGTGACTTTCTCTTTCTCCATCCACTAAAATATTTATTACAGACCTGTAAACGTTATTTACTTTTTGGTTTTTTTAATTTACCCTACGCCACACTATATGAAAATCTAAATAGGTACGTACGGATTTCTATAATAGTTGTACCTACGTATACGAATACGTGTAGTTCTCCGCCCATTTAAATACGTAAAATATATTTCAGATTATTTATTAAATGTTTTTATTATATTTTTACTTTAATAGGTATGTTGTGAAATTACTGAATGGGTAAAATCTTAACAGTTCGTGTCACCGACATTCTAATGTTAACAGTATATCTGTAGCTATAAAAGTATGACTTGTTGTGCGTGGCTGATAGAAGTGAAAACCAGACACTAATGTTAGATATTAATCTACAAATTATGAAATTTTAACTTTTGATAATACTAATATAATTAATTTGAATACCAAAAAAATATGGTTATTTCATAGTTTTAAGTTTTCACTTCTGTTGACAGTTTTCAATGACTGCTTTTTTATAAGCGTTACTTCAGAGAAACAGTTTATTAAAAAAAAATGAAATGAGTGTACAATTGAAATTGGCACATTGTACGGACATTGTACATGTCTTGTACGACAACGATATTACGCACATGTAATATGCTTAAATCACTTGTTTATTCATAGAATCGACAAGTACTGTTATGAATGTTGCAAAACGATTCTACCATGAAACTTTCACCGTTGCCTTTTCAATGAGCCCACGGTCGTTTCCTGTATTTACACAAACTTATTACCTTCTTCACCTAACTTTATAATGTATATTATTGTTTAAATGACTTAGTACCGGTATCACATAGTCTCTTTACGAAATCTAATGAATATCTAAAGTAGTTAAAACAACACTAAAAAACTACACCATGTGGTAAATGTTTTGAGTCGTGATTATAATAATGAATTTAAGTAAATCCGCGTAATCCATTTAGGTAATTTGTATATAAATGTCGTTATAAATAACTGGATGTTTTTATTACATGCATAGTAATACTACTACTTTGTGGAAATAATACATAGTTTTAATAAAAATAACTATAAAATAAATATACTGCATAAATGAAGACTGTAAAATTATCAACTCGTGATGGCTTGTGTATATAGATATAAATAAATAAACCATCTAAAACGTTACCACATTAGTTACTGATCCATGTAAATTCATTACAAATATAAAATCTATTACAATAAATATTTTAATCACGAGTAAAAGGCAGAATTCGCAAGTGCGTACCTATATATCTTGTTACGAGTTTGATCGACCGATGAAGAATATTTATTTATCTTCACCGATCTTCACGTGCGTGTGGAAAGAATCACATAAGTAGCAGCATCGCATCAGCCATACAAATTATTTCCATTTACACCGTACTAACAGCGTAATTTACAGCCATATATAGTTACAGTTATTATTGATAAAAATTATACTAATTTAAAATACTATATAGAGTTTAAATCAAAGATATTCACATAATAAATTTTGTTATAAAGTTAAAGATACATCTTCATAATATCCAATCATCTTGCATTTTATCCTATCATGTCGCACTTTTTTTTGTTACTTTATAAGTTTAGCGTTTTGTCACAATAACACCTGACGTTAAGTAACGATGTGGCTCACGAGGGTAACATGCTAAGCTAATGGAGGAACTGGCTCTCAAGTGCAGCTGCCGGAACACACCTATATGTGCTTGGCGACAGATTTTCACCTTGAGGATGGTAACCAGCCAGGCGGGCCCTAGCTAGAAATTGCCTTACTTGGTTAGCACTTACCACTGAGCCATTATTGCTTTAAAATTTGACTTTCGGTTGATTTTTATTAATATTTTTTTTATTAGAGACACACCTACCTAGTGGTTCGCAATGGCATTTGAAAGCTGATAGATGGTACGTGTGAGTTCACACGCGGATAGAAGTGAAACTTCTTTCTCCCTGTCTTTGTATATGTTTCGAGTACATTAAGAATAGACGAAGGTTAGAGAAACTATATATAAAATCATTCTATCTCATTCTCTTAAAGACTAAAACCTATATATACATTTATAGCTATCTCTTTTTCGTTACACATTTTCGTTTCATAACACATCCAATTCACACCGTCCGAAAAGAAGTGACACTTCAATTTTAATAATTATGTTACGTGTAGTAAATTGTCTTTTGTATATGTCCTACGTTCAACGTATTTTTTTACATAAGTAAACCTAACCATGTGAACATAAATATATTTCAAGTAGTTTGAAAGTTGTCAGTGTCCCCAGTCGCCTTTGAGTCCTTATATTGATAAAA
This sequence comes from Saturnia japonica, assembly GCA_033032175.1. Taxonomy (NCBI): domain Eukaryota; kingdom Metazoa; phylum Arthropoda; class Insecta; order Lepidoptera; family Saturniidae; genus Saturnia; species Saturnia japonica. The sequence continues at coordinate 11,242,139 of CM065307.1, forward strand.
TATTTATAAATAGATATCAAAATCCGTGAAAATAACATAGTTACGCAGGAAACAAAGTCTAATAACGAAAAACTATTAAGTAATTAAAAAAAAAATTATGAACAAGCTTTAATTCAATATTTTAGTTTAAGTACTAACATTAGTATAACATGCAAGGGCTGTGCTGAATGTTATTGTATGTACTGTTATGTAACGCGAATAAGACAGGAGAATTTAAACTAAATAAATTTCTTGCGAGCTACAAGTTTTAAAATGATTTGATGTAACATAATATTAGATTCTTACATATGAGATTAGCGTTTTATATGAAAAAATCGCAAAAAATATTATGAAATTTTACACATTTAATCAATCGAACTATGTGCATTATTATCTATGCACTTTTGCCATTTTAGTTCATTGATTCCATTTGTGAAAAAATTGTGGTAGCGAGAATCAATAAAATCTTTGTAGGCGGTTTCGACAACCTCATCGGAATTGAATTTTTTTCCTTGCAAGAAATTGTCCAAATTCCGAAAAAAGTGGTAATCTGTTGGAGAATAGTTCGGGGAGTATGGTGGGTGTCGGGGACATTCCAACCACAGTTCCTCTAATTTAGCGACTGTCTGTCGTAAAGTACTCATAGCGTTGCTCTGAAGCAGCAATTGGCTAGAAAGATTGATCAGTCTCGGTTGTTTAACGGCTAGCTTTTCCATCATGGTTTGCAATTATTGACAATACAGATCTGCCGTTATCGTCTGGCCAGATCTTAGGAAGCTGTAGTGTATGACACCGGCACTAGTCCACCAAACTCTCACCAGTACCTTTTTCTGAGTCAACTTACGCTTGGGAAAGGATTTGGTCGGTTCTCCTGGATTCAAACACTGTGATGAGCGTTTACAATTATCGTAAAGGATCCATTTTTCGTTACTTGTAACAAATACGATTCAAAATTCCATCGTTATTGTGACGGTCGATAATGTAACGCAGACCCCAATGCGTGTTTGTTGGTGTGCGTCAGTCATTTCATGCGGTACCCATTTCTCGAGCTTTTCCACTTTTCCAAATTGTTTTAAGTGAATTAAACTTGTTTTATCACTGACACAGAAGCCTGCCGCTAACTTTGACGTGGTTTGCGATGGATCCAATTCCACAATCACTTTTAATTCTTCATGATCAAGTACCGGTTGTCCACAAAATTTGTTTCGTAGGTCAAAATTTCCAGAACGAAAGCGTTGGAACCAAAAACGTACCGTGCTCTCTTTTACAGTAGCTTCCCCATCACATCATTTAATCTTTCAAGCTGTTTCTGTAGCGCTGAAACCACGGTGGAACTCATATTCGTCAATAACGCGATAATTTAATTTTTCCATTTTGTGAAAAAAACGATGTCAAAGAAAAATGAAATGGTGCGAAAACAAATGAATCACTAAATTCTAAACACAAATACACAAGCCTAAATTTAAAATAAATTTTAATTTGGAATTCCTAACCAAACGCTGAAAATTCGAAAATCTCGAAATTTTCCTATACAAAATTTTATTAAAATTTATCTAAGTTCTGAAAAAACGTTTTCTAGATATTTGGGATCATAGTGGCCAGTTTAACAAAAAGCCAATAAATATCATAATTGCACCTCCGATAAAATAGGGTTACAACTAGAAAAAGTCCAAATATGAGTTAAATATATCTAGAAATCTATAATAATCTAAAATAATAAATCTAATCTATATCTAGAAATACTTAAAATTCTGTAAAATTGTTAAATTTGTAACTCTAAAACTCACGGCTAGATGGAGTTGTAACACTAAAGGACTATGGCTCTTTGATTTCAGATTGATCTCTAATAGATTTAGTGTTGTGCCAGTCGGATGTGAGTTTGTTGAGACAAGTAGTGTTACAAATAAAAATATAACCGTTATTTGGATAGGTAAAATCATTTTGTGTAATAAACATTTACAAGTCGTATTAATAGAGTTTATTGTTACAGGATTGAATCAAACTAGTTCAGCATTCTTATAATAAAGTTATATATTTTATATTGTATCAGTATTTTAGATGCTAAATGTAATATTGTGTTACTCTTCCCGTTGTAACACTATTTGACGAAAAATGTATATGTTTTGTCTGAAAAAGTCGTCTTGTAACCCACGTTTATGACAAAGCCTTTAGGAGTTTTTGGCGGGATCTGAAAGTGACATGTTATGGTTTCTATTTTTAATTAATTTACTTAGGTTTTTAAACCTGTATTATGTAATATTGGTGGCGTTTTCATGATATAGTTTGGTTTTTGTGCATAAGGGAAGTTGATTATAAATATAAACTGAAAACATTCATTCTGAGATTCCACAAAAGAACCCTAGAAAATTCTAACAAGGGAGCCACCATCTTGTTAGGCTACTGAAGTCGTCATAAGAAAGGACACTTTATTAGCTTGATAATGGCAGCAATGGTCTAATTATTACTAGTTGCCAAGTTAAGAGGAAGAAGAAAGCCTTTATCACTAAAGGATAATAAACATCTACCCGCCGATTATCATCAAAGGAATGTAGAAACAAACTAATATATTTACATTAGCTAACTTCGTACTTAGTTATTTTATAATTCAGTAGCTTAAGTTATTTAGTATAATGATCTATTTGAAGTCAGTTTATGTAAACAATTGAATTTTATTATGGATATTTTTTTCTTAGAACCCAGAGAGAAAATCCGATTTTGTTAACTTATTATAGATGGTTAATCAAGAACCGAGAAAATTGACGTCGAAATATATTCATAAGCAAAATTATATTCAAAGTCCTCGCAAGAGCTACTCAAATTTTCGTAGCTATTCACCGCTAAAAGTGACAAAAGGTTTATTAGTTTTATCGTGAAATGAGGGTAATGATGCGCTAATTTAATATTGTATTTTACAGAAAATATGAAAAGATTTTATTCTAGCGAAAACACTACTGAAGTTGAAACAAGTGAACATTACAAGAGCCATCCCATTGAGAAAGTTAATATCAATTTACCAGATTTTTTTGGAATTTAAACACTTAATAGATGATTCCGTGAACTATTCCGATTTTGAAGTTAAGCAACGTCGTTTAATTCGAATCTGAACTTGAAGACAGCATCACTAGAAGAAGCTAACTTCGAAGCTTCTTCTATAGTTTCAGAACCAGCCGTTGGCTAACCTAGGTGTCTTCTAATATTGAATTGAAGCCCAGATGACACGCCAATAATGGATACGAAAAAACGAAGCAGAAAATGCGCAGCTGAGCTGACAGAATGGATACAAAATAAATATAAAATGCTTAGAAATGCATAATCTGCTAATGTAACGCTGAAAACAAATGTACAGAATAAAAATTAAGCCACCGTGTATCGATTGTTGTCGGTTAAAGTGCAAAGAAAAATTATTAAGTTGAAATAAGTATAAATAACTGCTTGGTTTTATTGAAATAAGTATTGTTACATCTATCATATTGTATTTTTGTTATGTGAAGTTCGAATAGTTATCTGAAATACTGTTACAATTGGGAATACTCATGCTGTTTTTCAAGAAAATTGAAAAAGTAATCATATAATTTAAAAGTATTTTTTGTAATCTCTTCAACCATATATAATTTGTATGCTTTTGTAATAATAATCGAAAAATAAAGACTGTATAACGAATCCGTGAGTTTGTTTTCGATTTTATGAAAAACCAGGTTTTTCGAGTTGATCCCTATTTTATCAGAGGTGCGAATTATGTAAGGACCTAATATTAAGTATAACTTATTCACCTATATAAATAACATTCAGCACAGCCCTTGCATAAAATGATATGTACTTTAATTTTAGTACTTGAACTGAAATATTGAATAAGCTTGTTTTTAAAAAGTTTTTTTAAATGTTTCTTTTCGTATTCTTTTCTAAGCAAACCCTTTCATTTGATACCGATATCATGGGGGTGCATAAAAATAACTATTCCGTTCCGCTATATTTGGGAGTCCGCCATATTGAGAGTTGTCATACTGGATTTTGAATCATGTCACTTCCAAAACATACATCCAAACTAAACGTGAATGCAAAATTTTAGCTCAATCAGTTGGGGGTAACTGTTTTAAAATTCATTTGCAAGATTTGACCTATAGTAATATTTTATAAAGCAAGTTAAATAAAATCTTGTAAAAACAACAAAAATAGAATGAGACCCTTATAGCCAATATAAAACTAGAAGCCGTTCAAATAAATAAGCAATCAACATGGCGTCAATAGAAAGTCCAAGACTGCCGACAACAATATTATTATAGTTCAAACCACAACTCGGTTAGTTATTTGTAAATGTATTTATTAAACGAGTTCAGAACAAAGGTTTTACCCGACGAAGTTATACATAATTCTCTTGGCTGTATTTAAGCAGATAGTAAAAAAAAGATTTAATATTGTTCTGACAGTTAGTTAATAGGTTAATTTAATTGTAAACAGATTCAGGTTAAGAATAGCTAAAATACATTTCATTAATTCCATTCTGTTTGCACGACTGATAGACACCTATTGAAACAAAAAGTGGTCTGTAGAGAACCACAGAAAAGATTTTGATTACAAACAAGTACTTCTTTTATAAGAATACATAGATATATATTAAAGCATAGATTATTTGACTGAAAACGCAAATTTATAAGACATAAAATTAGATTAATACGCGTAAAAACTTACAATTTTAGAATACCATTTTGCCCTGGTTGCAAAGGATCGGACATGATTAGAAATACAAGTGCTCTGTCGTAAACTAGAGATATCAACCGCTACGCATCTTTGCTTTGAAAAACAGGAGATACGGGTACACAACAATTACGTTATCCAATAATTATATCAGTCAATAAAATCAGAGGGTTCTCTTTTAATTGGCAAATTGTTTGCACACAGTAAATAGATGAAGACTTTGGATAAAAATATCAGCTTTTGTATACATTTTTTTTGTTTATAAAATCGGGTCATAAGACTGTGTTCCTTAAAAACAAAAATTAACTTAAGATACCCAAAAATCAAAACTGTAGCAGACAAGATTTAAATTAATCTATGATAGCAGAATGAAATTTAAGATTGATTAGTTGATTACCGATGTTGTGGATGGGCCAAACGAAACTTCTTAACGTAAAAACAGTAAAAAATACAACATTGCAGTAAAAAACTCAAAAGCAAATAAGCGTAACAGATGTTACATTCTCATTGCTAAATTCCTTATTAAGCAGATGTTACATTTATCCGCGGTATTTGAATGAAATTATGCGAACCAGAATTTATTTTCACACATCGATTTTGTTATCATAGAATACTACAAAGAGCGACCATAAAGTGTGATCAGTGATGTTTTAAGAAGGATTGTCATATATCTACAAAGTGAATAAACAATCCTTTTTATCAATCGATAAAGTCACAGAGAGATCAGACCAATTGGAGAATTATGACCAAGTATATAATAGGTCGGGGAAAAAGTTTCTTCGCATTTTTATATGAAAACTCAAGACATTTTTTTCGAAGTATATTTACATTTATTTACAGTATATATGTGCCGTTTTGTTCGATGACTTTCTGCCATTTTGTAGGTAGAGATATGATCCCGTTGCTGTAGAAACTTTGGGACTTCTGATCAAAAAACGCGATAAATAGTTCTGGCAGTCCTCTCTTGATGTTAATCTTACAGACCTAAAAAATTCTGAAGAGACCGAAAAAGGTGACAATCTGAAGGTGCAAGGTCAGGACTATATGGTGGATGCACTAACACCTCCCAGCCAAACTCTTAATTTTTGCTGGATGGCTAAAGATGTGTGGTCTAGCGTTATCGTGATAAAAGACCATACCCTTCCCGTTTGTCAATTCCGGTCGCTTTCTCTCAACTGCTTCCTTTAATCTCATCAATTCTCGGCAGTAGAGATCCGAATCGATGGTTTTGCCTGGTGAAAGCTCATAATGAACATCTTCCAGTCCAACCATACACACAGCATCATTTATTTCGAGTCAGCCCAGGATTAGCCACAGTCTTTGAAGCCGGGCCGACCTTAGACCGTGACCTTTTTTCGCACGTTCTTGTCGTACGTGATCCACTTTTCATCGCCAGTTATCAATCTCTTCAAAAACGGCTCGATTTCAAAAAGGCTTATTGTGGGTGTTCCTTAGAAGATAGATGTACTATATCTTTTTAATGCCTATAATTATGTTAAGCATAAATTTTAAACATGGGCTTTTTGTTATACGTATCGTATATAATAGGTCTTTACCTACGAAATTGCCGTTCTGCAGTACTGGCCATTTCAAATCAAAATAATTTTTGTTTGGCTAAGAATTCTAATTTCAAATTAATTTTATTTTAAAAACATGGAATTCTTTCCAAAGGTAGTCATTTGTTTATTGATTAGTGTTACATTTTCATCGCATTTCAATCTTTTTTGTCATCATGGATACGTTAAAAATTCGAGTAATTATGGAATATTGAGTACCGTCGTTGCAGCAACGAGGCACAAACGGCACGCAACATCAACGACGTTTACGGAGCTAACATTACAAACCAACGCACCACCTGTTATTGGTTTGCCTGCTTCCGTTCTGGGAATTTCGACCTGAAAAATGAACCTCGCGGTCGTCCGAAGACTTTGGTCGACAATGACGAATTAAATTCGATTGTGGAAGCTGATGATACACAATCTACGGCTGAATTAGCAGCAGCTTTCGACGCTATTAATATTAATATTGGTCCATTTGCGTCAAATTGGCAAGGTAAAAAAGCTTGACAAATGGATGCCCCACGAACTCTATGATCGCCAGCGCGAAGTACGCGTCGAGACGTGCCTTGCACTGCTCAACAGACACACAAATGAAGGAATTTTGAACCGCATTGTTACCTGCGATGAAATATGGATTCTGTTTGATAACCGCAAGCGCTCAGCAAGTTGGTTGGATCCTGGTTCAGCACCTAAACAATGCCCTAAACGAAAACTTACCCTAGAAAAGTGATGGTCACTGTTTGGTGGTCTAGCGCCGGTGTGATTCATCATGGCTTCTTACCAAACGGGGTGAGCATTACTGCAGGTATGTACTGTGAAGAACTGAACACAATGATGGAGAAGCTGGCACATCTCCAACCAGCATTAGTCAATCACTCGTCTCCGCTGCTCCTGCACGACAACGCGCGACATCATACTGCACAGCAGACGGTCTCCAAGTTGCAAGAACTGGGGTTGGAAGTTCTCCGTCATCCGCCCTACTCACCAGACCTTGCGCCTACAGACTACTACTTTTTCCAGAATTTGGATAACTCCTTGGCGGGAAAAAAATTCAATACCCGAGAGGCAGTACAAAATGCCTTTGAAGCATTTGTTGCCTCCCGTCCAGCTGATTTCTTTAAGAAGGGCATCAATAAACTGCCACTGCGCTGGCAAAGATGCATTGATTGCATGGGTGATTACTTCGATTAATACAAATAAAAAATACATGAAAAAAATTCGTTTAAATTTTTTCATGCAAAACGGCAATTTCATATGTAAAGACCTCTAATACTTTCATATGTATTTAGTAAAAAACTGTTATTTTGACATTACAAACGGACACTTCAATTTTATTAATTGTATATATTATCACAACACCCTAAAGAAAGTTCTTAGCTGTTAGTATATTTATTAGTTGTTTGTTAAAAGGAAAGATTTACACGATTATACTATAAAATTATGAAATGTATCGAGCAAATAAAAGAAACAAATGACACATGAATATTATGTACACCTTGCTTAAACTACTATACTATACCTTTCTCTTGCTCCCATGGAAGACTGGTAGAGAATGCTTTTTAGCTTTGTACTTTTTTGTGTAATCAAGAATATATAATGTATATGAATACCTCATGATCATGAGAACATGAGATCACAAGAAAAAATTGCTTTGGAATGATAATAATAATAATACACATTATTGAATCCATACATCAATGCATCCACAACTGGACATAGCCTCCCCGGATAATGACACAGCGATCAGTACAAAAAATAAGTGTCTGCTTGTAATGACAAAATATGAGCTTTGTACTAAATGCATATGAAAGTATATAAGTTACCTACAACAAAAAAAAAACAATTTTTAAAATTGTTGTCAGTCTGTTTGTTCCAGGTAATCTCCGAAACAATTGGACCAATGTTAAAGGGACTTTCACTGGCAGACAGCTGATTTTATAAGGAGTAACTATGCTACTTATCAATTCGGGCGCTTAAATAGCTTACGCTGAGTAAACCACAAGAGATGTATTAAATTAATATACTACATAATTAATAATTGTAGATCTTAAATAGACCTACAAAAAAGTCAAAATCAAAATCAGGCGGGAGTAGCTCGTTTCGCGCGTGTGCCCGATCAACGGCATACTATAGTCCACGCGAGCGTAGCAACGGGCATAGTTAATAATTATGTATATTAGATACGAACTTAAAGAGTCTATATAGAATACATACATGTTTATAAATATATTCAACACATGAGAAATATTCCTCAAATGGTAGATATCATATGAGAGAGATGAAAGTAAGAGACTACAAAGGATTTTTTAGGATCACACATTTTTGTCGTTAGAACTTATGTACGTTGGAAAATAATAATGTAATCTCAGTAGGTTTCCTGTTATGAAATAAATAAACTTAATGTTTTTTTTTAAATATAAAATAAGCGGAAGTTACTTTCCCTCTTCTCTTGAAGCTAAGCAAAATAAAATCAAAATGTTTCTCTCTGTGAAAGTTTACAATAAGAGTAATGACAACACAATTTATCAGTTAATCATATAACCAACCTTTTAGGCAACTTGTTCCATGAACTGGCATTGTGCAAGTGCATGCACTTCAATTATATTATTTATATAGCTTTACTGTGTAATAAATACTACTACTAATAACTACTTTTATAAGATTTAAAGTTATAAAGCGATGATGACTAACGGCCGTTTTCAATAACATATCTGAGTGTATCTTGATTACTTACTATCTTCGATTAGTACATATTTGTAATAAGTACTATCTTTAACTTAAGACAGATATCGGCTTCCCTCTTATCTATTCAAGCTATAGGATATGGATATATATTATGTAGATACGAAAAACTATCCATTTATAGGTTATTTGAAAAAAAAAGTAAGGACAATAGGTAATATTTATCTATCTTTAGTATCTTAAACAACGAATGGATAGGTTATTAAAAACGGTCGTTAGTCATCATCGCTTTATAACTGTTCCGACGTTGCGAACCTAGATCGAATCCTACAACAAACCAGTATAGTAGTAGGGATTTTTCTAATGCCTGCCTGGTAGCTACCATCCCCAAGTTCTAAATCTGTCGCTAAGCACCAACAGTTGTAGTCCGGCTCCAATACTTGAGAGCCAAACCCCATCTAAGCTTCTTATGTAGTTACATCTAAGTCACATCGTTACTTAACATAGGGTGAGACTGTGGTCAAACGATAAGCCTATAAAGTAAAGTAGAAACTTGATAAGTTAAAGTTCAATGAAAACGTTAACGTCACCATCATCATTTTAGTCAAATAAGTCTACTCTACTAAAAATAAGCCTCCCCTCAAGATCGCCTCAACTAACGGTCTTGCGGTGATTTTTAGAGAGATAGAGAGCGAGTTTGAAGTTAAGTTTTTAGGGTTAAAATTTTACTTTGTGAGGTTAATTTATGTGTGTGTATTTATGGAACTCCGATTAGAATGATCATATTAAATTCAAACATGATCTACTTGTAGAGGTTATGTTTGAATTTTGTGTATTTCAAACACTTAATTAGAATAATAATCTTATTCAATATTGTTTATCCGACACAAAAAAGTCAGAGGTAAACACTAAAATTATAAAAAAAAACCTAAAAAAGGTTTTAGTTAAATATTGTAAGTAAAACTTTATAAACTCATAGAGGTTTTTATACTATCGAGATTAAAGTTATAGAGGGACTAAAGTTTTTAAATTAAATCTCGAAATAATACGAGTTTGCTGCACTTGGGCATAAAAACAGTTTTAAAATTTGTTCAGGTTTATTAAATTAATTAGAAAAAATTAAAACATAAGTTTTTATAATAGTATAAGAACTCGTACTGAGTTTAAATGTGCTTGTGCATTGAGGAAATGATGACAATTACGCAGAATCGAAGTGAAATTAGGTGTCCTACATTTGCACGAGCCATTACTAAGAAGCGGTAGGATTGACTGCACCGACGCGACGAAACGGTACAATATCTTATCTGTAGGAAAAGAGCACATAACATAATATTTGTTATTTAAATAATATACAAGGTTAGACCTTCATGAGAATTTAATCATTATTATACAAGTGTTTTTCAAAACTTTGAGAGCTACTTTCCATTCATTTTACTAAGAATAGTTTAGCAATAAAAAATAATTTATTGAAAACTTTTAAGTCAATGTGATATTATCCAGTGTAATTAGTTTAAATAATAATATAATCTAGATTTATACTAATATAATTCAACATAATTTTACAATATCGATGTCCAGGGCACAAGAGATTACAGATTCCGCGAAATTACGGACGAAACGCCAAAGCACCTCGTGTGTGAATATGATTCACCTAGCATCCGGATTCTGGGCAAGAGGCACTCCAGGAAGAGGTTTAATTGCTCACTGCCAAAAAGTCCTGCACTACATTAAGGCTATAGGACTAAATGATGAGCTATAGTAGTGTGGGGCGATCACAATAGATCTTATTGGTCGCAGTGATAAAGAACTAAATAAACCAATATAACCCCCATTTCGAATAATAATACTATGTATATACCAATTTCATTATATACAGAATACACATTATACACGTGAGTAAAATGAGCATGCCTCATTAGAGCAACATATTAAGGATTAGCACCTCGCAAATCGCCTAATAAGCCCACGTACATACAGCGGGTTTTCTACCGTGCGTGAAAAAGCGTTCTAAGGGACAACTCATAAAGTGCGTCTACAAACAGGAAGATATTGCTTAATGGAACTATTGTCACAGGAAAGGGTTGTTCTAAATAAACATGACGTTCGCAGTTTATCAAATTTATTTATTTTTCCAATATCACTGTTTTTTTTTTACGCGCAAGCCGATAATTTACCGAAATAGATGTGATTTTTTACCACGCAGTTTCTTTTGTTCGTTTGTAACTCGGGTAAAAGCTAAGAATTCTATTCCCACAGTTGCGGAACTGCGGGATCCGCTAGTAGGTATTAAATAAGTTGTTTAACACCCTTTGGTTTTTTCGCAGAGAGCTGTAGAAAAAAAAGCCCGCCATCTAGGTCGTTTGCTTTGTACCTAATACCTAATGGTATATGCAACTTAATGCACTGAATCGATTTCACCTTCATCAACAAATGATAAAAAACGAACCCAGTACTGACTACCACAATTGGTTATACAATATTTAAATGAAAATGTACAACTGTCGTGTGCTATAATTTTAAAAAACTCAGATAATTTAAAAACGTCATGGCATGTACAGTATACATTGACATTGACATGATTTTTTAATGTGATATTATACCATTTTTTGTTTAAGAAAAATGTTTATGAGCAAGTTACTTCATAAGCTAAAGGCATACTTGGTAGTAAAATTCATCACTGCAATTATTTTATTGCTACATTCCAGTTAAAAGACGCGGTAAGACAACCGTGACTCATTTAATTTCAATTTGTAGATTAAAAAGAACGGGCAAAAGTTACTACAGATTTATGTTAAAGGTAATCTCACACGACTCGTACTTGTAATACAAGGGACCACACGCTCACACCATGTTAAGTTGAACAGGGACGTAGCCTGGCTGTAATACTCACACGATGTATTTATTTATTCATTTCATAAAAATTTTAGCATTTTATTAGCTATCACTATAAGGTAAAAAAGATACAAAAGTGAATAATAACATATCTAAATTCATATACCACGTAATATACTTGCTTACTTAGTGAAAAAATAGTCACCTCGGTGCACTGAATTACAAGCACCAGCATAAAGAGTATATTTATCGTATTATGGGGAAATGTGTCAAGAGTGAGATAGAAAGAAGATACTACAACTTATTAATAAATGAAAACTTACGTTCTGTAACAATATTCTAGCTTCACCTTTGTCGAAAGAAACCAGGAAGCTGTACAGGCTAGTACAGATAGGTATATCTGTATAGTTTATTATACACTAGCTGACCCGCGCAACTTCGTCTGCTTCACATAAGAGAGGGAGAAAGAGGGTTAGAGAGAGTGGGACGTAGGCAGAGACAAATAACAAATGATGTAAAGGGAAATTTTCTCCATTATTAAATACTTGTGATGAATAACGTATTTATTTAGATAAGGATATTACCATGTTTATAAAAACACCTTCGCAAATAATGCATTATTTTAGAACAAATTTTATTACCATAAAAAAGGTTTCCCCGTTTTTGCAACATTTTTCATTGATGCTCCGCTCCTATTGGTCGTAGCGTGATTTTATATAGCCTATAGCCATCCTCGATAATTTTTCCATTCCAACCAGTACTTCCTGAGATTAGCGCGTTCAACCAAACAAACAAACTCTTCAGCTTTATATTATTAGTATAGATTATACGTATGCTTACCAATAAGGGTGACATGTCTGGTTTGTATTTAAAGCCTTAATTCAATAAAGAAAAAAAAACAAGTATTCGATTATTCGGCCATTCAAGATACATAATATGCCTACATGATTCTTCCCTTAAAATATTAAAGAATTAAACGAGACAAAAAATTGTATGTTATCAAAATGAAGAATTTGAAGAATGTGAGTAAAAGTGAAAGTTAATTGCGAGCTTGTTTTAAGAAAAACCCGCTTACTAGATTTACAACTGTATGTACCTCTACATATTATGAATCATTTTCAACATTAGTATACATAATTTATTTTCGCTTTGATTTTATGCACGAATATTTTTAAAAAGTTCTTTCACAGATTTGAGCTCAGTGACTACCTACATGGTTGTTCCAAGTGATTTTTGCAATTACCGAGAGACTGCACACATATCTGTCGGCAATTTGCCGCTCCTCCCGCGAACTCGCGGTAAGCGGCTTCTCGGAAACGTTACAGCGACGGTGCACCAAGCTAGCGCGATTAACGCACTAATTACCACCGCTCGCTTATATCGCTGCCATTTCGAGGGAGTACATCACCAGTTCGACCACTGCCATTACGTGCAAAAAGACAACATCTTACACATTTTTTCGTACGATTAACATTAATTAAAAAGGTTTTTTTAATGTGCAGATATCCTTCGCGCGATTTGTTTTTTTTAATATGTAACTAGTTAGATAAAAAACATGTCGATCACAGTTTATTCATGTAATTTTAGAGGTGTATTTATTACATTAATAATGTCATCATAAATACATACTAGGTAATATCATAAAATTTGTATACAATAATCCTTTACATTATTAGGCAACCTAACATTTTGTCTGTCATGTTTGTCACTTAAGTACCACTTAATCCATTTACATGTTTACATCAGTTATGTTTTAACATCAGATGTTATAATCTGAACATGTTTTATTATGTACTATATTACATTACGTAATATAAGAATATTATTATGCAATAAAAAAACATTAAGGAATCATACCAATAAATAGTTTAACACCAGTACAATTTCTTGCAACAGACTGCCTTTAATAAAACTAGAAGCAACATTATAGGAAAATTCACAGGCATACTAATATGATAGTTAGTTTATATTAATAAATCTGTAGTTGTTCTTTTTTTACCCTTTATACCACTTAAGTAGGGTTGGCACAAGATGTTTTTTTCTTCCACTCTACTCTATCAAATATCATCTCAGTATTCATACCTTTTGTATGCATATTATTCTTCACACAATCCCTCCGTACCTTCTTAGGTCTTCCTTTATTCCTATATCCATCCACCTTCATACCTCCTTCCTGCCTCGTTAGCCTAGTGATTGTAAGCGCGACTGCTATGAGCGAGGTCCTGGGTTCGAATCCCAGGTTGAGCAAAGTGTTATTAGGTTTTTCCTATGAAATTCTCAGTAGCAGTTCGAAGTTTGGTTTCGTGCCCGATTAATGGCAATAGGCTTGCCCCCTATTACATGGGACCTAAAAACATACTCGGCTAACTATGGGTGTACATTAGTACACCTCTGCCTAACCCTTCAGGGAATACAGGCATGATAATATGTTCATACTTAACATTCTTCTAGTTATGTGACTTTCATCCCTCCTCATGACACATGTCCATACCATGCTAGCTTATAACCCCTCAACTTCTCTGTACATTTTAATTTTTTTTATTAATCATGAATATGCCATTTACTTTTTTTTGTCTGTCTCTGTGTCTGTATGTATGTCTGGATGTAACTCAGAAATGGCTTGACCGATCCATATGAAATTATGTACTTGGGAAGTACATGTTATTCCGAAATTGATAGGTTATATAAAAATTAACAATAACATATTTTAGAAATCATAGTAAATATTATTATTATGTTTCAACTGATTTTTATGAAAATTGTACAAGAGAAATACATTTTATTCCTCAATTAATAAATAGTATAAAAAAACCTGTGTGGAGCCACAGGGCACCAGTTATATACTTCTCACTCGAAGACAAATTCAACTGTACAATAAATATTAAAAAAATAATTAAATATATTAGAGAATGAATAATATAATAAAAGTCAAGGTTTAGCATAATATAATGGTGTATGTATCATAGATATGATCTAATTCCCACTAGCCAATATCAATATGTTTTGTAAGTATGAGTGATATAAATTGAATTACATACTAAATATCATAAAAAAATATAATACCAATAATATATTTATTGCTGTTTACAGCAAACTGATTATTATTACCATGTTAATATAACAATTATTTAATTAAACATTTATCATTGAGCTCAATGACATTATTAATTAATTATAATAAATTATTACCTTAGGAGTTTTACATACACTATAGTTTATATACATTATAAATTAGTCATTTATTTATAGTAAATAAATCCTGTATCTTATTTACTGTGAGTTATACTAAAATGTTAATTAGTTTTAAATTAAAGTATATGCCTTTAGGAATGCAATTATAATTTTAAGTGGTTAGCAGTAAACGGTTGTTAGTATTTTAAGGAGGAAAATAAATCCAATAAAAACAATAGTATAAAATTTATTATGTGGATTTTTTGGCTTAAATGTAATTCAATAGTAATTAGTTTCACTGGTAGTTTATCACTGGTCACTAGTATTGATAATTCTTTCTGCATAATATTGGAGTTAGAAATCACTTTAACAGTGTAAAAATTGTATCATTTCTACATAATATACTTAAAATTACAAAATAAATCTACAGTTAGCAATTTTGACCCTATAATGTATTTCATCTTTTCTACAGTGTTATAATTAAAACTAATCTAACTAGTCTAAAACAATTAACTGTAATTAGTAGAGATAATTTTAAAAGTTTGGAATTTTCATAACTTTTATAAAGGTAAAACAATATGCAATGATCAACTTAATTTGAAATGGTGGGTAGTTTTTTTTTAAATTTAGATGTGTGTTGTTTATACATAACAAGTTTTTTTACTTAATGAAATAGATATGAACTTCCACTGATATTTAAATACAATGAAGCCTGATTAATTGTGACCCAGAAAATATAAGAAAACCCTATTTCTGAAATCCATTAAGAGATCACAAAACAATTGCCCAAAAAACCTTTTTAGTCAAACTAATAAATCTTATGATATGAAACTCACATAAATCTTATAATTATTGTAATAATTACATCTATAACTAAGATACTTATACTCTACAACTATAATTCATATTTAACCTACATTAGATAAAAATGATAATATAGAAATACATCATAAAAGACAAACAAATTTTTTTTTTATATACAGTACAGATAAGTATGTGCTTGGCCTCTATCTCACCTGATGGTAAGTGAAGATGAGGCAGATGATGGATTATTCTTACATATTAAATGCCTATTCTCTCTTCTCTAAGGCATGTTAAGTTAAGGTTTGTATTGTTTTTAACTTATTTTTCAATTACATTCATAAAATTAAAGACTAAATAATTTTGTAAATGGGAGAATTTTATTCCTGGTTATCTCAGAAACTAAGTAATTATACTTTTTTAATCGAGAAGTATTATCTTTTATCTGAAAATCCTAGTTACCCGGGTTTTATTGTATATAATCGTGAAAGCATTGGCCAAACAAAATTTACATATGTATAGGGATCAAATTTTAATTAAATGACTGACAGTACATAAGAAAAGTAAAAGGTAATCAGAACCAGCACAACTATTTGAATGAATTAGGAATTTGAAGGAAGCGAAAAACATTTGCAAAAACAGAGAAATATTATACTTCATTGTTTTTTTTACTATCCCAAAAGAGGCATAGTAAATATTGATATATAAAAGGGTATAGATAGTTAAAAGTGTTACTATGAAAATATACACGTTTTAGTTCCAAATCACTTAAAATATTGACGACCATAAAACTTTAAATATCTATAAATTCAAGCAAAAAGAACTGTAGTTTAGACTTTAGTATGCTTGGTTTAAGCGTGCTAATGGATAATTAAACCTCATGTATTTTGGTAATCAGTGTTAGTATAAACACAAAGTAATAAGTAGAAAAAAGTATTACTCACCGAAACTATTGGATGACAACCCAACTTTCCAAGAAACAAAAATACAACTACTTCAATTAAGTCACAGTTATTTTATATTTCACGGCACTGTTCATCGAGTCTTTTAATATCAAAGTACAATTAATTCATGATAGTTCAAAATGTTTCGACACTAATAATAAATAACTATATGAACGTATTAGGTAAATATACTAACCATACCTACCTTAAAAAGCAAACGCATGCAACTGACACTGAGTGCCACTGATTAGCAAGCAACCCGCGACAAAGCGACAGTAATGACTGCAAATTGACATTTGACACTATTGATAGAATAAATCACAGAGTTGTCAGCCGTAGAATTTTTTTCCTCGTACAGAACATTATAAGTGCTGGTAAAAGTCTCGCTTTTTGAAGTACAAACTTCGTACATTGATTATACATAAAGAATAAAGCACATTAGAAGATTGTGAGCGATGCTGAGATAAATGATGTGTAATTTTTTTTCTTGTAGATCCTCCTTTTTGGGTAATTTTCTTTGTCGCTATCATTCATAGGGGCACTTTATTTATAAAAGATGTAGCAGACTATTAAATTTAACAATAAAATTCTTATATATATATTTCTTACAGTAAATACAGAGAGTGTCAACAAAAAGAGTAGAAAATATATGAGGGCGCTAGTATCGTTTATTATCATCATATGGTATCCCTGTATACTGTGGATAAAACGGTTTTGATACTTACTAATTTTAAATTTAATATTTAGTCATATTTCACCAGTTGGCGTTTTCTTAACTTGTGTAACTAACATCACAATGTTTTTACAGTCGTTAAAAAGTGTAGGATTTTATTCAAAAAATATGTATAGGTATTGTATTACTAACAAACATTGTACACTATTCTATGATACTAAATTTTACATTAAAGGGATACTGATAACAGTAGATTTGACTTCAAGACGTTTTAAATCACAACGGTATAATTTCATTTTGATTTTACCATTATACTTAAGCAAATTATGTAGATGATGTCCAGTGTGCTAAACACAATATCTTAAAATTATTTATCATAAGAATATGCAGAGAATAAAACAAGGTTACATGCAATTTACATATATTATATTTATTACAATAGATAAAATAAACTATATCCTTTTTTTAAAGTAAGTAGCAAATTTAGCATGATTATTTAGCTATCTCTAGCCATAAAGTGCTTTCAGATTGTTATTTAAAGCAGTAAAGAAACCAACAATTCAATTTCAATTTCAATCAGCATCAAAATCATATAGTCGTAGCATAAATAATACCCTAACAGGATCAAAACCTTCACATGCTATAATACATAAATTATTGTTGTTAAATGCACACTTTCGGTGTGCTTTTTTCCAGTAAATAATTGTTTAATTACAATTAAACAAAATAAAAGCATAGCACACACGCTGGACAGGCATATTTTTTCATTTTTACATAAAGTTTATTACCCCAGAATAATAAATATTAGGTCCATAAATTTAAAATTGATTAATTGGAAATTGGCGTTTTGTTGAACTGGCCACTTTGATCTCAAATAAATGGCGTTTGGTTAAAGAATTCCAAATTGAAATTTATCTAAAATTTAGGCTTTTGTATTTGTGTTTCGAATTCAATGATTCATTTGTTTTCACCCCATTTGTTTTTTTTATATCGTTCTTTTCACAAAATGGATAATTTAAAATATTGCGTTATTTACGAATATGAGTTCCATCGTGTTATCAGCGCTCCAGAAAGAGCTCCAAAAATTCTTGATTCCGATTGCACAAGTTCGACGGACGGTGGAGACAGTTTAGGGTTGCCGGGCCGGCCACCCAGGGCGACACGGTAGAATGCTATCAGTGGCCCCGCGTCGCATATTGGACTGAAATCGGAGCAAAATCAAGACACTTTGGTACAAATGTGGAACAAAAACAATCAAGAATAGTAGCAGGTAATGATAATTGGTGTTAATTTAAGTAGATAGTCCAAATTTATAGGTAATGTACAACTTTTAATAAAGAAAAATAGGTATATTGAAATTTTAAAACGAATTCTGAATCGTATTTTTAAAAACGAAGCGGTAGGGTAAATCAGGGGTAACTTTATTAATCGATACCTGTAGCATTCAGGTCGAAAATAAACCTACAGATTGATGATTTCACCTCAATACAATCTCATCAAAGTATGAAATTTTCATCAACAAATATCTGTTGAACGGGACGCCCGGGGTCAAGATGAAAGGTCCTAAGAGTTCATTACCACCCCAGTAACGATATGTATAAGTTTCAGCTTTATAACTCAAAACACAAAAAAGTTATGACGAAAAGAAAATCCATTTTCATACATTTGAAATTTACAAGTCCATATTATATGGTGTAGAAATTAAATATAAAGCTAGAAATTGCTAAATTATACAATGATATGACTGTTTTGACAAAACTGTATACTTAAAACTATGAAATAACATATTTAATTTTTCTAAAATCCTATGAAAGGGAGGCTCCGATTTCAGTCCAATGTGCGTCGCCCCATCTTGGTGGTAGACGGTACACCGTGGAGTTTTAGTGAGTAGGAGTGTCACATAAGCATTCGTCCCCCAGACAATTCCTAGATAGACATAACCTCAAATCTGAAAAAAAGAATTTCTCAAAATTATTTATTTCCTAACTTTTTCTTTCGCAGGGGGATTACCTCTAACCGTCACCTACCTCCCACCTCCTTCACAGCATCAAATTCAGCGGTAGCGATTCTAAAGTCCAAACGAAATTGTAACATAAACGTCACATAAAAGCTCACATCTAGTCAAAACAATTTCAATGTTATGGAAATAGGACGGCAATTTATAAGCATGTATGCAGTCTCCAAAAATTATATCAACATTATATTCATGAAATAATCTGTCGCTTAATAACAAAATGAAAATAAATCATGAATTCAGCTGTTATCTATTTTTCTTGTTCGATGAAAATAATCCGATTCCCGTCAAAACAAACGACGAACATACTATAAAAATGGTCGAGAGTGAAAGACGTGGGCGCAGTCAAAAAGACAACAGTGCCAGCATTTTACAAAAACGAATACTACTGCTTAATTCCAAAGTTTTAGTGGAATTAAAATTACTGAAAAATAAGTAACTTGTTTCAAAATAAAATTAAAAGGTATTTTCTGAACAGGAAAAATTTGGAATTTATATAGAGTATCGTAGAGTAACGTATTACAAAAAACATTATACTAAGTAAAGAATAAACGAAAACTAGTATATATGTAAGGTATTTTTGTATATATGAGCGGACACTAGAGTCAAGATGAAATAATCTTTTTTTTTGGACTTACCATCTTGCCTCGTACAAAACACCGCAAATCCCGTATTTTTACGGGGAACCTCGTATGATTGGCAACCTTCGCCCACAAGTAACACCTGTTCGGTCTACCGGGTCTACCACTGTCTACTTTCCAAAGATAAGTTTTATAAAACATCTTTACAATCTTTATTTTTAATTGTCTCTGATTGCTACCTACCTACTTTCATGGAAAACCATAGAGTTTTGACAGATAGGAGCAGAGTGTTCAGATTCAAAAATTGTAATGAAAGTGTAAGCTATTTCAAATTACAAAATTTTAACCAAAAGTAGTGTTATTTATTAAGCAAGTATTATGTAGTGTTATTAACCAATGACATTTATAAAACGTCATTGGTATTAACAAATAAAAATATAGATTTTTTCCGTTAATAAATTATATTGCTATAATCATTTTTAAAAGAAAATCACTGCGATCAAGGTTATCGCATCGAGAAATACCAAAAAGATCAAAGTCACCTATTAAATTATCCCGACATTAATATGAAATCCTCTAGTTAAAACTAAACCGTAATTTAGTCAATAACATGTTTAGTCGCCAGTTCCGAATATTATAGACAATTTTTATTTTTTTGTCTATGTCATAAATGTCCACAGCAGAGACAGTCGAGTCGACATTGGTATTCTGCTGAACTTAGACGAAACTACTATTTAACACTAACGATTATACCGTAGTTTCTACTATATTTTTTGGGGTTTGAGTGCCTACGTTCATTTTTCATAATATTAAATGTTTTTTTTTAATGAAAATTACAGTAGTGCTCTCTATAAAGTCTACACACTAAATGGAGTTAAAATGCATTAAATGTACTGTAAAGTAAAAATTACAGATTATTCGTACATAAAATAAAAAGATTAAAGTTCCAAGTTTCGCTCACAGCAATATACAATAAATTTAAAGATCTTACTTTCTCCTTACTTCTACTACAGAATAGTAACAGAAAGCCACCATCGTGCAACGAGCCATAACGGAGTACACACACATAAACGCTTGTAATTTACGAGGATTTCACGTAATGTCAAGCGCCTTACACATCCAATCACGTATCCACAGTTTTCGCATTCTCTTTATTTTAGTAAATAATATCACTACAGCAGCAGCTGCACGTATTTTGCTGTAACTTGGCATCTTGTTCAATCTAAACGGCCTTTTTGCCTAGTAAATTGAACACAGCGCTTATGAATTTTTACTTTTATTAACAATTTTCTGTTTATGAGTTCAAACTAAAAAATGTTTATTTATTACCAGCGATCCACCCCCTTCGCACGGGTGTAATTTACATCTGTGGTACTGATAGTTCATAACTTTATAGATAAGAAAAGTGCGCTTTGGTCGCGACCACCGTTTAGCTGCAAGTGATTTCTTTGGTTGTCCGTAATTTTAAATCCGTGATATCTTCTACGGTATACATTTAATGTAAGGACAGTTTTAATTTACATTAAATGGCCAAGTTAACTAACATATTTATTTGGAGAAAAATAACACTTAATGGGAGAAAATAACTTCGAAATTAACCCAATATTTATAATTATTATGTTGAAGGTAAAAATGGTTATTGTGACACCATGACTCCATTTTTATCTTCAACATAGTAATTAAAAATATTAGGTTAATTGCGAAGCTATTTTCTCCAATTTAGTACTAATTTTTATGCAGATAAGTTCGTTAGTTAACTTGGAAATTTAATGTAGATTAAGGTTGTCCTTTACAGTTTTCCATTAGAATGAATACCTTAGAAGATATCACGAATTCAAAATTATTCGCGACCAAAGAAATCCGACGCGACCTTAGCGCACTATTCGTAACTATGAAGTTACATAAAATACCATCATGTCTGTGTCCTCCGAAGGGTTAGTCAGAGCTCCTACAGTTCGCGAGGTATGTTTTAGGTCCCATATAATAGGGGAGAGCCTACTTTCATTAATCAGGCCCAAAGCGAAACTCCGAGCTGCTACTGAGAATTTCATAGAAAAATCGAATAAGACTTTGCCCGGCCTGGGAATCGAACCTACGACCTCAAGCATAGCAGTCGCGTTTAGAACCACTAGGCTAATGAGGCACTTATGAAATTATGAACTATTAATAATAAAGCGATAAATTTAAATCAGGCTTTTTAAAATATAAAATACACCACTTTGTAAATTGTACCACTGTGCCGATAGTTGTATATAAAAAATTCCGCAATTTTTTTTTAAATGACAGTGAGAGTCTTATCAATATCCGTTTTGTGGTTTAGAAGAAGTAAGCGGACAAATAGATAGACGCGGAAAACCACTTTTTATATACTATGTATTGATATTGTTTCTTTTTCTGAGGCAACCTATACTGAAATATACTATTTATACTGAAATAGGTACCTACTATGAATATTTCGAAGGCACTCGTAGTTGGCATTCCGCGTCCTAAGAAATAATCAAATGACCAAATTATATGATTAAATAATAAATTAAAATTGATTTCATTTGTTTAAATAATAATACTATTAGATATGTTTACATGTTTTGTATCATTAAAACAATTTGTATTATTTTCTTGTAATAATTAATTATCAGGGCAATGATGTCATTCTTTTAAATTATTTAAGTTGCAATTCAACTCAATGATAAATTGGGTTTCTGAAAATGAAGTATTTAAAGAAAATAAAATCAAAAGTATTTTTTCTTAGATTTAATAGCAGATTTCTTAGCGTTTCGAATGTTTTTGAAAGCTCCCAGAGCGCGCCGTACCATTACGCCTCGCCACCACGCCTGGATGCGTGTTGCAGAGGCACGCTGCCGTTCCTCTCGTGCTAATCGTGCTGCACGTTCTCGCTTAAACGTAAGCCAACCGCGTATTTCTCCTTCGTGTAGATCGTACTGAAACAAGGAAATGTATAAAAAAGTTTTTATTAGGTAGTTATTGCTCAACCAGACGAAAAATTATAATTTGATTCCTGGCTTGCAAAACATTTTTGGAAGAGTTCAAGTTTAATTATAGCAAATTCAGTCTTTACAATGGATATTTCAAGAATATAAGTTAATAAATATGATGTTACGTACTATTTTCTGTAACTCGATACGACGGTTACTAGTATTCCTCACGTGCTCCATTTTAAGTTTTAATTTTTCGTTTATAATAGTTATGTCATTCGAATATCGCTGCTGCCAATACTCCAAGGAATGCTCATGTTCCTAAGATTCGAAAGAAATATATAACTATTATTTTCATTGTTTTTATTATTTTATAATTATATGGTTCCGTTCTGGTAAAATAGAGCAATTATTAGCAAAGTGCTGCTAAAAGTGAGTGGCCGCAAAAAAAACCAGAGATAATAAGGGCGCCCTGGAAAAGGATTGATTTTAGCCATGGGCGTAGGCAAGTACTAGGAAGATGGGGCAACTGCCCTCTTCCCTAGCAAGGGGTTGGTAAGTAAGAGTGCTTCCGAAAGGAAGAGTGAATAGATAATTTTATTAGGACAAAATATAAAAATTGCCCCCTACCCCCTCTGACCAAAATCCTGTCTACGTCCAAGCCTTCAGCAGTGGATAAATATGGTCTAATAACGCAATCACTATGCAATCTTAATTAAAGTTATCTCTCAATCGGATTTAATTGTATGGAGTGAATTATTTTTATTATTATTATTTTACCTTTGTCTGTAACTCGTAAATTTTGAGCAATTCTTTATGTACCCTCTGTTCGTTGTCTACGCGTGGCACTGGTGGCTTTTCGACGTTATACTCTAGTTCCAGTGACTCCGCCCTAGCAAGTAACCACTTCTCCGTATAGCGCAACCTTGCGGTAACATTGAAAGAATCATCCTGAGGAATATAAAGAGTAGGTTTTGATATTGCGACTCTTTTGACAATACATATATGAAACTCTGTATAGATTCTTCTATATGAGATTGCATAGTGCTGTACTAAAACTGAAACTACTCAATTTATTATATAGGTCCGTAAGTTAAAGTCAATACAAATATTTAATTTAGATCGCCATAGCAGTTTTTTACTATGGCTTGTTTACTGGAAGATAATATTAATAGTCAGCCGTGTTTAATTTAAATTTTCTGTGAAAAAATTATAACATAAAGATAATAATGTAAATTAATTACGTTTATTTTATCACGTAAAACTGGTATTTTATTATCTATGTATTGAAGGTCTTCTTGCCAATTTTTTCTTTTGCTGGTCAGTTCTTCAATACTTATCTTGAGAGATCTGAAGATATTTAACATATGCATTAAAAATAACACACTTAAAGAATGGACAAAACAATTTAAAACATTTTAATTTAGGAAAAAAAACAACAATTGTTATATAATATGAGGGAGATGAATTTATGTTTTTCAAAAGCACTTAATTAACTATTTTCAGATTCAGTATACCTGTGAAGTTTGCGTTTGGCACATAATGTTTCATTGTAACATTTACACTATGTAAAATTTATGTAATTAATACGCCGAATTTTAATATTTAAAATATAATTTGCACGCTTTATTAAAAGTAACGTATGCCTTGAAATCTTTTATTGATTTTATTGAACACGAGCTGCCTGCAGCAAACGTTTGAACAGCAAACTTTGAATTTTTCCTTTTTTTGCGATAACTGTTTGTAGTTTGTGTAAGAAATACGAAAGATTTCTTTGGAGATACATGGCTTGAGTACGATTGTTAGTCTATTACTTGGTTTTTATCATAGCTAACCACAAACTTAAATGTTATAGAAATCCTTTAACACAGAAATATAATATATAATTATTATATGCATAAATATTTCATTTATATGAAATTCAATATTAACAACAACATAATCTATTCAGTTTAATTTTTTTTTACAAACTTTGTCAATTTCTCTTGCTCCAGTCTTTTGTTCATAACAGTTGATTCCTGTTGATTTAAATATTCATTCGCTGTTTGTAGTTTCCGAAATTCGCCACTTTCCAACACTTCAATCAGCGTTCTCCTTAATACATTTTTAACAGTTTTTCTGTAAGCAGATATTTAGCCAACATATTATTTAATAATATTTAACCTTTTTCTCAAATTTCCGTGGTCAATACATTTCATAAATGAAAAGCCGCTCTATAATTATAAATATAGTTACTATAAAGAATTTAAAAAAGACGTATATTTATATTTGGGTACAGCGTTGGACCTTATTTTCATTTGATGGTAAGTGACTAGCGGGTTATATCATAAGCCACATTGTCACTTACCATCAAATGAAAATTATTATATAACTCAGTAAGCCTAGAAAGATATTGGATAAAAATACTACGGGGGATTTAGAATCAAGGATAGAAAACATTTCGACAGTTTTTGAAATTTTCGGCTGTCTGTCGGTTAATTTGTATGCCCATCACGCAGAAACTACTGGATCGAATTTCTCGCCTCTCTGACCAAACTGGAACTGATCCGAACGTTCACCTGGATCAGCTGCTCGAGATAGAGAATAGCCCTCTCAGGGTCCAGACTCCCGACACAGTTGGTAGATTCCATCGATCTTCGGATTTCGACGTAGTAGGTTTCACCAAGCAATACCAGGACCCAAGAGGACTTCACGTTGCGACGGTTCAAGCGACACTATATCAGCGTGCTTTTTTTTTTTGACTGACTATACTGTTAGCCTTAGGGGCCCTGGAGCCTCTGACGGCTTTTACAGCTTCACCGGACTTGATATCAGCGTGCATATGCGCTGTGCCTATATACCCTTTCACTCGGTCCGAGCACTAGTGTAAGTAGTAGAGTAGTTCTGGATATCCAATTATTGATTTTTTTCTTTTTGAACTGACTACACTCTAAGCCTTAGGGGCCCAGAAGCCGCTGCGGCCTTTACAACTTCACCGAACTTGGAACTCCAATTATGGATATGCGCTGCGCCTTATATACACTTTCACTCGGTTCGAGCAGTAGGGTAATTGTGGATATCCAATAATGAATCTACCTCAATTTCCCGACGAGCAGTGGCGGCGCCAGGCGTTGGCGATGTCGGCGTTCGGCGACGGCCTTGTGCAGTGGGAGCTTCGCAAAAAATCTTCTAGATAAACAATGTTATTTAAAGTTTAGTTATATTTATTAATACTTGTAATATTTTTTCACTCAAAAATGGCTTGACCAGTTCTCATGAAACTTACTACAAGGGAAGCTTATGTCATCGTTGGTCATTTGATAGGCTATAAGAATTTTCAATATTACTTTCAGAAATAGTGAAAACGTCCAATAAAAATATTCTCGTTTGTTCTTAACCGACTTTGATAAAATTTATTTTAATAAACCTGTAGTTGTCTGTTTGTACATTTAATATTTTTCCAAAATTTCCAGATAGGCATACTGTATGAACGATACCGATCACGAATATGCCATTATAATTTTGTTTGTCTGTCTGTCTCTCTGTTTCTATATCCGGATTTAACTCAAAAACGGCTGGACCGATTCTTATGAAATTTTGTACACGGGATGCTTATGTCATTGACCGATTGAAATTTCAATAATACTTTTAGAAATCGTAAAAAAAAATTTTTCGTTAATTCTTGGCTGTATTTGATGTAATTTTGTACAAGGGAAGTATAAATTATTCCATGAAGGATGGTCTATGAAATTATTCAATTACATTATTAAGAATCGTAAAAAAAGGATTTCCTAAAATTTCAAGTTTCATTCATTCTGAACCGATTTTGATGAAATTTTGTATATGTGAAGTATACATAGGTCATTCCATAATTGATAAGCTATTTTATTTATCGTTTTTCTTTTCTGTCTGGGAAATGAAAGAGGCCTCGCAATGCGGATGTCGCCGACTTCCACATTTGGTCTAGCGCCGCCACTGCCGACGAGGGTAGCCGTGAATTCTGGCGCCCTTTACGATACTCAGCTACACGAGTTTTATTTAAAAAAAAGTATGTATACCGATGGGCACGCCTCTACAAAAATATTTGAGAAATTGCTTTCGAAACACTGATCATTTATTAGCGACGGTTTTATACACATCTTTTGTTTAATGTGTATTTTAGTTTAATGCCAGCACAGCTCTATCTAATGACAGCAAAGTACATTGTAATCCAAATTGATTTTTTTAATGTTATAGTTTTAAGGATATTTTGTTTTAAATATTCTCAGAGTTTCAAGTCTTTTCCTAATATTAACCCGTACCTCTTTGCTACTTAAGTTTTCAATATTACTAACAAGGGGACATTAGGCTATTACTAATAATAGGATTTTTTTTTCTAAGTATAACTGTAAGAATTGTTCACTTAATAATATTTAGAAGAAATATGCTTAAAGCGCCATCTATAGACATTTATGTGCAACGTACCGGTCCCTTATTAGTTTTTCACGTTGAAGTCTCTCTGTATTGCCAGTAGGCTTCTGGTGCTGGGTTCTCAAGTCCATACAACCTTCTAAAACATGGAAAACAGATGGCAGTGATGATCTGATAGGCGTGTATTATACTGATCCGTTAATAATAAAATTTAACGCTTCTTCTCGTTTAAACAAATGTACTCTGTGTTCATTACCCATTACCGCATTAAATTTGAAAGCCTATGAAGCTAAAAAGTGTTTTATTACTCTTTCTGTATCGTTGTAATTATTATCAAATTAAAATAAAGGATATCTGCGTTTCACATAAATAATTTCATGTTTAATATAAAGCGCGCTCTTAACATGATTAGAAAAAATAGAGTACATAACGAATTTTATAAGATTTTAATTTATTTAACTTATTATTATTTACATCTGAAGTATGAATAAAGATCACCATTCATCTTACTACAAATATCAATTCCATCCATAGATTTAGGACATATCACTTGAATAATTTTTATCTACCGTTAATTTAGAGAGTAGGTACTTAAATTATATTCATGTAATCACTAGCTGTGTCCCACAGTTTCACACTTATTAATTTTATCCAACAAACATCGTGCCGCGAACGCACCCATGTAGTCTATCATAATTGTTTTTCCCACAAGAACAAGTTATATTAAATGTTCATTATCTACTAAACTGTGTCTCCAAATAGCATACTCTAAAGAGCAAAATTTAACTTCATAAAATTATTCTTATAATGAAGTAACTTATAGTCTCGTAGAGATTAATATGCCATTTCTAAAAATAATGCATATAAATCACTTTTTAGTTTCACATGTCACAAAATACCGTATTGTAGTATTTGTATTTGTATGTATTGTATTGTCTCTTATGTATAAGAGACAGGCATATGCCATCGCTGAATTTTTTAAGATATACTAAGGACCAATATTATTGTAGAACATTGTATTTCCATATCATTAACTATTATTAAATTAAAGCAGTTCGCGAGGGCTTCGACTTCCGACTTACGTAACAAAAATCAATATTTAAGGCTATCTGAGAGTTGTAGCCTAATCTATTCTATACTATTCCTCGAGAGTCTGACTATCATAACAATAATAATTTTTCGAATCCGACTGCTAGTTACAGAAATTAGCGTGTTTAAACAAACAAACAAACTTTTCCGCTTAATTATATTAGTATATATTATATCGTTAGCTGTGACTAAGTATTTATTATGTTACATTACGTATATAATATTAGTAAATGTATTACGTTAAAAAATACGCAAGTATTTACCCTCAATTAAATTTTAAATTAAATAAAATTATATTTCTGCAACGACAAACTTCTACTTGGGGGCATGTAATTATGTTTATCACAAGCACAAGCTATTAATTGTTACTGATATGAGTTATTATAAAATATTTCAAACTCACCAAGAATATTTAACTGCAAAAGGGCCACTTCCAACGATAATGCGAAGAGTATACCATCCATGTACCCGATTCTGAAACAGCTTTATTTAAATCATCGATAATGGGAAGAAGGAATTGAGAATGTTTTAAATATCCTACAAATACGATTCCTAACTATACTTCCATACTTTTCACAATTAAATTAAAAATAAATCTACAGCACACAATTCGGTATAAGTTTCTGTTATAGATCAACAAAATGAATGTTATTATACAAAAAATCTGCTTTTAATATTATATTTATATCTAAAGCACAAGTTAATTAAAGTAATAATTGACACTGAACTAAGGTTTTTAAAGAATAAATCTCGTTTATCAAGTAGAAACCTGAAAAATAAAATATTTGATCTAGACTAAAAATTTTTGTTTTATAGTAGCATAATGTTTATGTTATAATGAATTTTCATGTAATTATATTAAGTTAAAACGGACCTTAAATTTATTTTTATCTACTAATATACTATTCACAATGCTTCTAGTGTTGCAAGCATCTATAGGCTGCGGTTACAGATTACCATCGGAACGACTGCACGCTTGTTTGGCACTGCCAAGTTATAAAAAAATGGAAAGAATCGTCCTATTTTCCAAGTGTGAACATTGATAGGGACAATTATACTTCAGTGAGTGTTTCGAAATAAAAGGGAAACCTGACTAAATATGAACAACGATAAGGATTAATTTAGGGAAACTTAATAATCTAATACAGCCTACAGAATTATTATTTTGAAGTTACGAAATACTAAACTATTAATGTACTGAGTGTTTACATTTCTGTTTGCATTGCTGTCTTTGCATTCTGTTTTTGTTATTCCTCCTTTTGCTGTTAGCCTCATTTTTTATAGAGGAGGACAATATTAGATTCAGACCACTTAAAAGGTATTTCAGAAGTTACAACTTCTTCAAGTTTAAATTAATTTAAATAGATTTGCTAGTGGTGCGGCCAATATGGAATGAGCTATTTTTATAACATTACCCGATGTATATACCTTACTCTATGTGACATTATTAGTAATCCTGTCTGAACCCGGGCTCTTGTCTCCTTCTAATTCTCGTTTTGGCGCCGCAAAAGCAATAACTAGTATCAATATATTTAAGCCTTCGTAAAATATTCTTGTGTCATTGTTTTCAAGCCTTCATGGTAATAGGTATTTTATACAAAGTAGCATCTAATAAGATGGTGGCTCCCTTATTAGAACTTACTAGGGAGTTTTTGTGGGATCCCAGAATGCATGCTTTTAGTTTATATTTATAGTCCACTTCACTTATGCACAAAAACTAAACTATATCACGCAAAACGCCACCAATATTACATAATATATGGTCAAAAACCTAATTAAATGAATTAAAAATATTAACCAAAACATGTCACTTCAAGATCCCGCCAAAAACACCGGGCTCTTGCCGAGTTTTAGCTTTTGTATTGCCTCTATAATTTCTTTACAATCTATTGGTTCTTGGTTATTCTGCATTCTGGTCTATCATTTTTGGAAGATTTGTTTTGACATGGACTTGTACCACAGATCAGTAAAACAAGGTTTACTGATACTGCCTCATTAGCCTAGTAGTCGTAAGCGCGACTACTTTGATCGAGGTCCTTCCTAGGTCGAGCAAAGTGATAGTGGGTTTCTCTATGAAAATTCTCAGTGGCAGCTCGGAGTTTGGCTTTGTGCCCGATTAATGGCAATAGGCTCTCCCCTATTACATGGGACCTAAAAAACACACTCGGCGAACTGTGGGTGTACATTAGTACACCTCTGCCTAACCCTTCAGGGATACAGGCGTGATGGTATGTATGTATGTAGACATACTATAAAGCATTATTATTCACTGGATATTAATGGTAGGTATATAAAAATAAAGTTAATGAATAAAATTGGCTTTTCATAAAGGACGGTTAACATTTAAAATGATTTTAGTTGGGTATTCTCAAAGTTTATACCGGTCAAATATCGTAAGGTGAGATTTAGGTGAGGGGAGGATTTTATTTAGTTGCTGTTTTTCACACACGAAATATATACCAAGCGGGTAAAGTCGCTGGCACCGTTAGTATATTAATATAAATGTAGGTACAGCTTCGTGTGAAGTAAAATTAATTTTTTTGAATAAACAAATATTAACCTACATTTGAGGAACTATATTGCCTATATATAAATAACTACACCGTATTATGGAAATTACAATGATGGCTCAGTTGGAAGCGTGTACGGAATCCGCGTCGAACGACGTGAGTTCGAATCCCTGCAATGAGCCCGAACTTTGGGTGAAGGAAAACATCGTGATGAAACCATAGCATGGTGGTAGGGCTTTTTCTAATGTCCACCTGGCTAGCTACCACGCTTAAATTGTAAACCTGTCGCCAAACGCTAATAGGTGTGTTCTGGCGGCTCGACTTGAGATCCAGTGTTCCACAAGGCTTAGCGTGCTACCATCTTGGGCCGCAGCGTCAATTAAGATCAGGTGAGGTGGTGGCTACAACGCTAAATCTATAAAGATAAAAAATTCTGTCTGTCTCCAGTACTCGAGTATCTTCAGTAGTTTTAAAACTAAGTACAATTTGCTTAGCGACAGCGTGGTAGGAATCCGCGTATTTCGTGAATTTGCAACGAATCATTTATTAAACCTAAGTTTTCAGCGACGAAAGATATTGTAAGGCAAATATAGTATGGTAGCAGAGCAATCTTTTAATACACATCAAATACCTTTTCTTTTATGCAACTAAGTTGGCAAACAAGCGTACGGCCCACCTGACGGTAAGCTATCACTAGTGCATTGCGGCGAGCTTGAACCCTCCTTTCCCAAGGAACTCTGGATACCCTATTCATCGTTGGAACACAATAAAAGGTTATTGCTGCAATCTTCTGTACGGTGGAGTTATTTCACTAGTCTTGAAGCCTCAAGTCAAATTTTCCAAGAAATTTTTTTTGGCCTACCTCTCTGTGAAGCTACGTATCTACTCAAAACTTTTGTAACTTAATTTTGATATAAGTTTGAAATTCATTTATTTATATCATAATGTACAACACACTATATATTTTATTATGTTGATAAATGAAACGCCACAAATAATTACCAATAATTCCATATACCTTTCATTAGACGTCATTGTAAACTCACAAATACACAACAATATCTAACGTTTTCACCAATGGTTTTCACTAACAACCACTAACAACGCTTAATTCCTGCTCAGAGGTTTGTGTTGGCAGATCAATAAACTCTTGTAAATTTCCGTAATGTACCATAGCAACAATATTATGTGTAATCAATAGAAAGATATGCCCTTAATTTTGTATTAAGATTTTTAATTATCTGGTAGTATTTTACTAATTGTATAAATCGGTAATATAATGTTTTTAAAATAAAAATAGAAATCCGAATATCTATCACGAATCGCAATGCCTTTAAGCCTTTTGTAAACAAACTTTGTTATCTATACCATTAATAAAATTGAGGTGTCTGTTTGAAATGTCAAAGTAATAGCTTTTTACTAAATGCATATGAAAGTATTTACGTCACTAATAACAAAACATCAATTTTTTAAATTTTTTGCTGTTTGTCTTTTTTTCCTGGTTATCTCTGAAACAATTGGCCCGAATTTGACGGGACTTTCACTAGTAGATAGCTGGTGTTATAAGGAGTAACTTAGGCTAATTTAATTTCAGAAAAAGAATTAGGGATACGCGCAAAAACAAAAAGCAAAAATAACCGGCTCACGGGTGACCTCCTTGGGTGGAAGCGGGGTCACTACAATACCGACATTCTGTAGTCTACGTGAGAGGAGTCGCAGACACAGCTAATACTATATACCCTGGTTAAAAGACTTCAACTCATCTTTGCGCTCTGTCCTATGTCCTCTGTCCTATGTGTGTGCGTGAGCTAGTAATTAAGCAGTTTTTATTTGTATTATGAAGTGACGAGGCCGTCGTCAACCGATCAATACGTGTTTTTATCGCTTTAGTCTACGGGTATAGTAGAGATGAGCTATAAGAGGTAAAACTCCTGTTCCTGTTCCAGAGAAATAACAGTTTTAGTAACTTGTTTCAAAATAACAGCTTGTTACGCTTTAGTAGGGATATAATATCTAGTAACACTTGTAACCATATTTAAGTATAGATCGGCAACTCGAACTCGTATGCACTATCGACCTAACGTATAATAAAATATCGTATAACGCAATCAATCAATCCGTCAATCCATCAATAAATCCATCGATCAATCAATGTGTAAATCAATAATTTATAACAAACATCCTTACGCTAGAACATAGAAAATCATCTTTTAAACTGTAACAGTAACACTCTCTGGAACATGTACATAAGAACAGGCAGTTCGTTTTAGAGGTAACAGTTATAATAATAATAATAAAGCTTTCTTTATTCCATACCTAATAGACAAATTTATAAATAAAATTAGTGTTAGTATTATTAGTTATATAAAAAAAAAACTTTTATTCTTAATGTATAAATTTATTGTTAGTGTGTTAGTGATACGGATCCTTTTTGGGTAAAAGCCTCCTCTAACCCATGCCATTTATCTTTATCCTGGGCAATACTCATCCAGTTTTACCCAGCTATTTCAATAATATCATCAGCCCACTGTTTCCGTGGTCTACCTTTGCTCCTCTTGCCTGCAGGTCCTGGCCATCTTGTTACTTATAGTGTCCATCTCTTTTCTTTGTACCTTGAAATGTGTCCTGCCCATTTCCATTTTAGACTTAGAGCATGTTGAAGAGCATCAGTAAGTTTAGTTCTTTTCCTTATCTCTTCGTTTCTGATTTTATGTATTTTTCTTAATTTTAGTATACTCCTTTCCATGGTATGTTGACATGAAGCAATTTTATTTCTTATTTTATTGGTGTATGTCCATGTTTGACTTCCGTATGTTAAACTTGGCAGGATGCAAGTGTCCATTATTATTTTTTTATGCTTTATGTGGTAGTGTCCTTTCAGGAATTCTTTTAGTGTCCAAAATTTCTTCCAAGTGCAGTTAATCCTTCTATCTATTTCGATTTCGTTATTTTTTGAATCAAACGACATTTGTTTTCCTAGATAGATATATTCATTTACATATTCAATTTGGTCTCCCGATATACATATTTCTTTTTTTACATGGTTTGTCATTACTTTAGTTTTGTTTGGATTCATGTGTAAACCTACTTTTTTGCTGTTATTGTCCAGAGTTTGTATCATTTCCTCTAACTCTCTAGCTGATTCCGCGAAAATGACAATGTCGTCAGCAAATCTGAGGTGGCTTATATATTGGTCTTGTATCTTGAGGCCCTTGCTTTTCCAGTTCGTAATCAATAAGAATAAGTATTTGTAAGTAGAAACACTTAATTTTTTGCATATGTTGCGATAAATACGCCTCACTGGTATGTGGAACAGCCTAGTAAATACTAAATACTGGCTAATCCTAAATAGTAACAGATTTTTCTGATATTAGATAACAGTTCCAAACTTTTACTTGTAAATGCCTGTTATATTAACTTGTTCCGATAAATACGCCTCACTCCTAGGGTACAGTCGATAATAAAAATATCACGTTTGTCACGGAAAAAATTATTCACCTAACCAGTAGTTGTGCTTGATAATGCACCATACCACAATCATCAAAATATTAAAACTCTATAGGTATTCGAATTTTATAATAATAGATATTCGGAAAAGGGTGACAGAAAAAATACTCAACAATATGATATAAAAATTCTTAGTCAACCAACATATCAACCTAAACCCCATAAAAAATATTTGGGGATTTTAAAAATCATTATTGTTTTACATAACATTGAAACGAACGTGACGGAAATAATGAAATTAAAAGAAAATTCCATATTTGTTATTTCTAATGGGAGTGATTTGTTAAATAAGCATGCATTTATCTTTTCTTTACAATAAACACACATTACACACGGCACATTAACGACACTGTCCCAAAGCACAGCACAATCCAAACACAACGGCTCCCACCGAGAGATCTAAATCCATTTCACTTAATTGAGCTGTTGATTCATTTTAAATTTGAACACATAAGATGCAAAAATGTCGAGATAATGTAATTAAAATATCAAATACAATTCTCTTGTGTACTTGACTGTCCCTATTGACACGCACACGTAGGCGCTGTACCCTATAAACGAAAAACGCAAACATAGGGCCGCGTGTACAAATGAGTTGAATGGTCTTTAAAGCTCTAGAAATCACTATTGGTTTTGAGTATAAAAATAAACGTTTTTAAATTATTATTTTATAGTTTGTCTTGGATAAATTCATAATATTGTCAGCAGTTGAGTGAAAGGTAGAATTGAAATGAAAATAAAAAGTGGTACTACAAGCAACAAACTGGCAGTGTGGCCGCATCAAAATCGGTAATTGGGTTCGGATGTTTTTTTTAAGATTTTTGAAAGCATTATTTAATACTCTTATAGTCTATCAATTTACCAGTGACATATTAAGCTTTCCGTGTACTAAATTGCATAAGAATTGGTCAAGCCGTTTTTTGAGTTCAATCCAGCCATACAAACAAACAGACAAAACGTTTTTAAGGGCATATTCATGATCAGTGTTCTTTATATAGGATGCTTAACGGGGAATTAATATTTAATAGTTAAAGATGTACATAGTAAGAGCTTGAAATAATAATACTCTTATAATTGAAACAAAACTCTGTAATCTGTTTTCCCTAAGGATATGCTAGTTTTCCGGCTGCAGATTACTACAGGGCTTATACAGAGGGTTTCAATAATAATAGGTATATTTGACTAACTTCGCCCAGGACTTCGTCCACGAAAAGCAGCTACTAAATAAAAACCTCACCTAGTCACCTCAATCTCACCCTATGGTATTTGATCGGTATGACCTTTGATAATACCCAACTAAAATAATTTTAAATATGAACCGATATCACAATTTAACAATCATACCGATATTATCTAAAATACATAAAGACTGACTGCTATGCTCGAGGACCTGGGTTCGAATCCCAGGTCGAGCAAAGTGTTATTGTTTTTTTTTGAAATTATCAGTAGCAACTCGGAGTTCGGCTTTGTGCCATATTAATGGCAATAAGCTCGCCCCCTATTACATGGGACCTAAAAAACATACACGGTGAACAGTGGGTGTACACTAGCACCTCTCTGCCTAACCCTTCGGGGTTACAGGCGTGATGGTATGTTATGTTATGTGAATTTTACGGACAGGGAATTATTCAGATCCGACCACTTTGGCATCCTTACGCGCATGTTGCCCCACGCTTTCGCGACGGAGTGCCTTAAGCGCTCTTCCCCAAGCCCGGTAAAGCTGTAAAACCATCAGCGGCTCTGTTTTTGGATAAGGCCTCTCAGGCTAACAGTGTAGTCAGTTATAAAAAAAACTTTA
This sequence comes from Saturnia japonica, assembly GCA_033032175.1. NCBI lineage: Eukaryota > Metazoa > Arthropoda > Insecta > Lepidoptera > Saturniidae > Saturnia > Saturnia japonica. Next base: position 11,278,293 of record CM065307.1, read on the forward strand.
ACGAGAATTGAAAATACAAGTAATTTATGAAATAAAAAAATTACATTATAAGACACTGCAAAAAATGTTCATATTTTTATCAATAATATTTTCTATAAAACTGGAGTAGGTAAGTATCTAACCAAAATCAAAATTAAAAAAAAAACTTATTCAGTTTAAACACTAAAGAAGCACATAATGCACTTAAAAACGTTAAAACACTACATGCCTGTTTGGAAAACATCCTAGTCATCGAGAAGAACCGACAAGTAACTCGATCGGGTTTATCTTTTTAACCATACAAATAATATTAACAGTTGATATAATCATATTAATTAATAACTTAGTGGATGCGCAGAGAGGGACTCACTGCCAAACATCACTATCATTCATGTAATGATTCATTCTATAATAACCTTTCGAAAATAAAGCCTGCTTGACATGGTCCTTAAACTCGTTGTCCGGAAAACCAGTATGTAATATGCTTCAGGATCTTATTATAGAACCCAACACTATTCGTAATTATCTTAGGAAACTATAAATTACTCTCAATTTCATATTGTTACATAAGTGTACGGCTGCATTGTAGATCCTTCGTAATCTGTTTAATTTTGTTCGTGGATTTTATGTCAGAAAATTCCGTCAATGAGAAAAGTTTAACAAAGCAATTGGGTATACCTTTTAAATTGCAAAAAAAATAATGTCCGTAGGGTACATTATATGATATAAAATTTCACGGGATTCTGAAAATGTCCCCGCGGCTATGAACCCTCTTCTCGCTCCACCAAAAGTGTGTTGCAGGATAATAGCATCAAGGAACACGAATCACGACCGTAGTTATGGGGCGACGCGACGTGGTACTTTAACTTTAATCACGTTAAACATCGCTCGTAGGTCACAGCCAGGCCTGGGGCTTAGGGTTCTCTCGGTCGAGCACAGAGCCACAAAATGGATAGATACAGAAAGCCAGCTCCATTCTAAGCGTGATAACAGCACGGCGCACGCACACAAACGCGTACGTACGAGGATCTCATGTCATGCCAAGTGAATGCCAGTCGCGAGTGCCTACTTTGTGCCAATATACGAAATTATTGTTTTGTGTGTAACATAACATTAGGATCTGAATTGATAATTAATAAACGATCTTATCGAATGTGATATGTATTTACTTGTATAAAAACTATAATAGCTAAGTCGAAATGAATTTACCTTTTTTAACCAACATTTTAAACTATTTTCAGTAATCAATTTATAGATTTTTTGTTATTAGAAATGAATACGCTTTAATAATTTATAAAAAAGGTCATCATCATCATCATCATTTCAGCCACAGGACGTCCACTGCTGAACATAGGCCTCCCCCATAGATCTCCAGAGCGACCGATCTTGTGAGGCCTGCACCCAACGGCTCCCAGCGACCTTTATTATGTCGTCTTTCCATCTAGTGGGGGGCCGTCCTACGCTGCGCTTTCCGGTGCGTGGTCTCCACTCGAGTACCTTTCTGCCCCAACGGCCGTCAGTTCTCCGAACCATGTGCCCCGCCCACTGCCACTTCAACTTACTAATCCTTTTGGCTATGTCGGTTACCTTAGTTTGTCTACGGATCTCCTCATTTCTGATTCGATCTCGTAGAGAAACACCAAGCATAGCCCTTTCCATAGCTCGCTGAGCGACCTTGAGCTTTCTTATGAGGCCCACAGTGAGCGACCACGTCTCTGTGCCGTATGTCATCACTGGCAGCAAAGGTATTTATTGAAAATCTCATATAGAATTTTTCATAGAATACTGTAGAGGCCAGCCTAGAGTAGGTAATTAAATTCTTGAATTCGGAGCCATCTTTCTGTACCCATCTATTTTGTGACCGAGCGTAGTCTCACGCCTCACCTCTCACTTACATAATTACGTAGTACTTGCACCATTTTGCTTATGCAATTTTAAAGAAGTTGTTGATAATAAATTAATAGTTCATAAGGTTTACAAATACTTGTATTTCATTTTTAAATGTTAAACTTCTTAAGCGGCGATTCGATAATTGGACATAAATTGAGAGTGAAATTTCAAGGACGCATCACGTTTAAGCATATTTTGTTACACGAGAGAGAAGAAAGATACAACGTAGAGAAAAGGAGAAAGTGAGATATACGTTGTTTATTATAAGAAGTTTTACTTTACACATGTACGGTGCACGCGCAATTTTTGTTAAGTATGCATGTTTTTACCATTTTAGTTTAAATATATTTGTAGTAATGTATTGCATATTTTTATTTATTTATTAAATACAGAAAGAAGTACTTGTTATTTTAAAATTAATTTGGTATATTTAATAATGTACCTAACTAATATTTTTTATTATTGATGAGAAAATAAGTTTATTTAAATGTTTGTCCATCAAACGCATTCTAAGGACTGTACGGATTGTAATAAAATTTGATATTTATGTAGAATTACATTGCGAAATATGACGTAGGAAAAGAAAAACCGGAATCCTTACAGGACCACTTCCATGTCCGACTGTTTGTCTGACTGTCTGACAAGACCTTTTTTCTCAGGAGTGCGAGGAGTTTCAAGTTGAAATTAATATGAAACATTCGGGTCTGCGATCCTTAGGAGCTGTGGAATAATTAAACTTCTAAGTGAACGCAATCAAAGGATACGGCCGTTTATGCCGCATATTTTTACGTTCGCAAAGAGGATAAAACCCTATTAGGTACTTCCAGTAATCATGAAATTTGGCAAGAAGCTGTCTTATAGCACAAGTAAAGCCTGTTCCAAAATAATAGCTTGTTACAAGGCTCTATCTCTAATTGAATTAAATTAAATTAAATTAATATGAATTGTATTAAAGAGCTTGTTCTCGGTCATATTTGTTTGTATCCAAACAAAGTAAATATCCTTATGCTAATTACGTAGTTGACCGTCCGTAGGAGGTTTTTAAAAGAAAGGCGATTTTTGGTCCTTTACAAAACTTATAATAAAATTACTTGATTACAATATATATATATATCTTAAACTAAGGTGTGAACCTCCAAGCTCAGGCGATCGAGCGAGATTGTTCCTCTGTCATTCTTTCATTGTCCCACTTAGTGTTCATTGCACCTGGTCAGCGATTTCCGATAATTCACGTGGGAACTTGCATTGTAATTTGAGTCCGCGTTACCTGGTTCTGGGTGGTCGAGTACGTTAGGTAGGTAGGACAGTAGGTAACACCTCCCCTCCTGGATGAGCAATTATTTGCACATTTTTAAAGCAAATATTGCGGCTTGGCGATTCTGCAGGTTGGTTTCTTGAATATTTCCTGAAGATGAAGTTTCAGTTTCAGGATGCATTATGGTAGGTATTTCTATTTCAGTTTGTTGCAATTGCACCCAATATGACAATTCCATATAATGGTATTATATTATGATGTATGCTAGAAAAATCCATGGTGTTCAGGCTTGAATAATTTTCTATCTGAACCTGATGCTGAATGTTGTGCAGTTTATCCAAATCAGTTGTCGTAAGATTATAATGCGGCGATCGATTTCCAAAAATTGATGGCAACTTTTGCGGGATAGACATTAGTTCAACGGCACTCCCACGTACTTTGTCATTGGAGTTAATAATAGTAAATTTTGGCGACTTTATATTGCAATTTCTTGGTATCGTTGCAAAGTAGCTGCCCTTCATTAGTCGGTGTTCTTCTTGTCCGCATATTAATTGAATCCTTGTGGGTTTCGGGAACGTGATTATATAATGTTGACTATCCAATTCCAGAAGTGCTTCTTTATGAAATGAAATAGAAGTAGAATGACATAGGTTCTCTGTTTCTTTTTGATTGAGTAGGTGATAGATGCAATCTTTGTGTGTACGCCTTTGATGAGAAATTTCCTGTTCGCAAATGTACCAGGTGTCGATCTTCGGGCATTCTGCCTCCATGTACACAAACTCCTTGGAGTTGGTTGCTATATACGGGAATGGGGGCAAGATTACTTCGGATTTTCTGTTAGGAACGGGACAGAGCCTATATAGGTTATATGATGTTGGAGATAAAATTGGAAACTTAAGGAGAATCACTATTTTATTGTCAGCGTAATATGATCCTAAACTAATTATATTATAATAGTACCTAATATCTAACTCTAACATTTGTTCCGAATTGTATAAAGATTTTAATTTGCTTAGCATGTTATCTAATTGTTTAACAGTTATAATGGAATGGTGCATAGAATTAGTGCGACTAAAAGCTAAAATGTTTTCTAATCTAATAATTTCCAGGTAAAGGTCCTGAACATTGTCACTTAAGACATTAAATAACTGTAACAGGTTAATATGTTGAATTATGTTGTTATCACTCGTACGGTTTAATAAGAGTGCCATAGACTTTGTGAGCTTTTGCTGATTACTGTTTAAAATGTCTAATACTCGGGATTGTTGAACCGTCATATCTTTAAATAAGCTGATGTGCTTATTGAAACTGGCTGATAGCTCTTTATCGTTTTTCTGCAAAACTTGGATAGCGTTTTCGAATCGCAGAGCATCGGCATGGTCAAGATTACCTGTAACACTTTTTATTAAAGATCCCAAGGGGTCGATAAGACCCCGCCTAAATCTTTTCGGTTCAAATGTTTCTAAACGGGAAGTAATCTCGTCAAATTTCTTAAATAAGTGTAGAATTTGATGTTTAAACGTAGCTGTATTTTGTTTTGATAGGTTGGAAGTCGAGTCTCTAAGCTGACATCTTAATAAATTAATTTGGCGCTGAATTTTACCGATATCAATTTCCTGTAAAAAGGTATGGTGATTGGATATTCTAGTTTTTCCTAAGTTAAATGGTAATATTCCGGGTCCGTCAGATAAGTCGTCAAGTCGTATGGTTTTGTCCGTCGGATTGTCTGCTTGTATTGGGACCAGGATCATGATGAAGGTCGCTATCCTGTAACAATGTTGGTTTTTTAGTCACTTTTGCTCTCTTATTCCTAGCCTTAGCGACTGGCCCGCGTTTTTTAGTGCTGTAAATGTGTATGGGTAAGTTTGACATAACTTTGTCCTGAGTATAACGAGCAGCGAGCTTTTGCCTTTGAGCTATCGGGTTTCTAATGTATACATTCTGACCTTGTTTGTAGTCTGTTTGAGGTTCTCGGTTGAGGTTACGTCGAGTCATTGTCTGCTCACGTTCGGATAGAGATGAATTATGTATGATGTTGTGTACTATATCCATCTTTCCACGGTGGTCCTGTAGGTACTGCTGGTATAATTGTTGTGACAAATCCAAGTCTGTCGGGTCTCTGGGGTCAAAATGTCCACTCATAAGGTCAAACGGTCTGCATTTGGTAAGACTATGTATAGAACTGTTGTATGCAATTAATGCGTAAGGAACTAAGTTTTGAGCTGGCTCGTTTCTATGTTGTAATTTTAATAGACGTAGATGTTCAAGAAGTGTACTGTGAAAACGTTCTATCATTCCGTTTTCGTGAGGGGCATCGGCTTCAATAATATGATGCTGAATTTTATGTAATTTGAGGAATTTTGCCACTACCTGGTTCGTAAATTCGGTTCCTCTGTCTGTCGTTACAGTTAAAGGGAAACCATGATGTGTACAGAAGTTCAGAAGTGACTTTACTATGTTAGGAGCTGTACAATCTGGTAAGCGATATACTTGGGCATATTTTGTGAATGCGTCCATAATAGTTAAGTATTTTTCTTGTTCTATTGTCACTACATCTGCATGTGCTAACTGAAAAGGTTTTGAAGGCGGTGTTACGATCTGAAATTCAGGACGTAGAGGTACGCGATCGTACATAGCGCGGTTGCAAATAACACATTCATTAATAAAATATGTTATTTGTTCTTTGAGTTTCGGCCAAAAATATCCTTGTGATAGAGATAAATAGGTTTCATTTATTCCTCTATGATTCGTTTTTCCGATATGATACTGGGAAATTATGTGTTGTTGTTCTAAATAATCCGATATGTTCTAAATTTCACGTTTAACCAAAATAATGTTAATGGAAGAGCATAACATTTTTTCGATTGGTTGAAATAGAATAGCGGTACGAAGTTTAGGATCGATAAATTTCTGTATAATTGATATAATTTCTTCTTTTAAATTATTTCCCGAGATTTGAACGACTGTTCTCCTAAAAGTTTCAAAGGGAATAGTGATTTTAGGTTTAGCTTTTGCAGGCCCACTAGTGCAGTTAATAATAAGTTGTCGCTTAAATTTATTCAATGGTTCTTCAGAAGTAGGTGTTTCAAGGATAGGGTTTTCATGTGATGTGTGAATCGTTTCATTGTCAGGTATGTCTAAGTCGGGGATCGGACTGCTCAATGCTCTTAAGGTTGGTGCAGTGTCTGTCGAAGAGTTACTAATCAATGGTCTATCGTCAGGTGCTGTTACAGTTGATTCCGAGTCAGACACATTTACAATTATTGAGGGTGATTCTTCGTTGTGAATTTCTATTCTGGACAATGCATCGGCGTTAGTGTTCGCTTTGCCTTTTTTGTATATTATTTTAAAATTGTACTCTGATAATTTGAGTTTCCATCTCGTGAGGTGAGAACTAGGCTCTTTAAGATTCATCAGCCATTGTAAAGGCTTATGATCTGTAATTATTGAAAATTTACGTCCAAAAAGGTATGGTCTGAAATATTTTACCGCCCAAACGATTGCCAAAAGCTCTTTTTCAATTGTTGAGTAGTTTATTTCACTGTCATTTAACGTGCGAGACGCGTAAGCGATCGGTTTGTCGGAAACTACCTGACCTTTGTGACAGGACTGCTCCTAGCGCAAGGTTAGATGCATCTGTCGTCAGAATAAAGTCTTTGGTGAAAACTGGATATTGTAAAATGGGGTCGTTCGTTAGAAGAGTTTTGCAGTGTTCAAAACATTTAACATATTCAGGTGTGAGATTAATTTTAGCACCTTTTTTTAAACATAATGTAAACGGTTTGGTAACTCGAGCAAAATTTGGGATAAAACGTCTGTAGTAACCTATAAGACCTAGAACCCCTTTAATTTGTTTTTGAGTTTTAGGTATAGGGTATTTTAAAATGGCTGAAATTTTATCCGGGTTAGGCTTTACTCCTTCTGTCTTAATGACATGACCTAGATATGGTGTTTCGCGTTTCATAAATTCAGACTTATCTAGTTGTAATTTAAAAATTGACTCCCTGAGCCGGTTAAAAATTATGCGTAGATTTACTATGTGTTCCTGAAGCGATGTTGAAAAGCATAAAATGTCATCTTGATAAACAATGCATATTTCGTGCTGAAGGCCTCTAAGAATGTTGTCCATTACACGCTGAAATGTAGACGGGCTGTTTTTGAGACCCATTGGCATTCGCAAGAACTCATAATGTCCATTACCGTCGGCTACACTGAATCCGGTTTTATGAATATCAGCTGGGTCTAGCTCAACCTGATAAAATCCACTAGCCAAGTCCAAGGTCGTAAAGTATTGGCAACGTCCTAATTTGTCCAAAATGTCAGTAATGTTAGGGATTGGATACTTGTCGTCTATGGTCTTTGCATTCAATTTACGGAAATCAATAACAAGCCTCCATTTAGTTTTACCTGACGCATCTGACTTTTTGGGGACTATCCAAATAGGCGCGCTCCAAGCTGATGTTGAAGGCCTAATAATACCTTGTTCAAGCATTTTTTTTATTTGCTGTTTTACTTCCTGTCTATGTATTTACGGGTATCTATATGTTTTATAATAAACAGGATTTTCATTAGTAGTGTTAATTTTGTGTTTAATTTTATTGGTGAAAGTCAAAGTTTCGTTTTCTAAATAAAATATGTCCGAGAATTCTCTACATAATGAAGTGAGGTTGGCTTTTTCCTCTGAATTGAGGTGGTCGGTTCGTATTCGCGATAAGATTTCTTGGAAACGTGCATGTTCATTGTCGCCGGTAAGTGATATCTGTTCGCTAAATATATGTGCGCATATTGGTTTATATAGACTAAGAATTATATCGTTATTACTAGGGTTGGATATTTCTATCATGCATTTACTATTTTCGGCGGTAGATAGACACTCTGTTATTTTACATCCATTAACTGACTGCTCATTAATTAATACGTCACCTTGAGGAATACTTATAGGTACTTTAATTATTTGAGTTGACTGTGCAGGAATAATTGTCTCAAATAAATTAACAGCTTTAGAATCATACATCTGAATTTTATTGCAAGTGAATTCAGTTCGTAATGTACGAGTCTGAAGGTCAATTTTAGCTTGCCACTGTTCTAAAAGATTCCATCGTATTAGACCATCAAAATAGTCGTGAAATTTATAAATGAAAATTTTTATTGGATCATGGCCTTGAAATTCGGGAAGGCAAGGAACTATTATAGAAAATTCGTTTCTGGTAGTTGCATGAATATTTGTGACCTCGAATGGATCATAATATAACTCTAAATGACTAAAATATTTTTCTACAATTTCCGGACTGATAAATGATTGGTTGGCACCAGTGTCAATAAGTAATTTTAATGGTGGATTTTGAATTTGAATATAAGGGAGTTGTCTTTTACCCTGTAAGTGTAATTCTATTCTGGGGAGCTCGAACTCGGATCCCCCTGAAAATTTTGATCGTAATCTTGTTCAAAGTTTTCAGTTTCGTCATACGGTGTACAGTCTTCGTTGAAATATTGTGTGTAATCTGTGTCGTAATAATCATAGTTGTAAGGTTCATTCGCTTCATTTAAGTTAACCTGTCTTTTGTCAGTTTGTCCAGTCAAAGGTAAATTTCGGGCTACTGGGTGACTTATGCCACTCATAGGTACAGGTAAGTTTGGTCGGCCTTGCTGAAAATTGCCACGAGGGGGAATTTTGAAACCGGTAGACATATCAGAACGTGGTAACGCTCTCATTGCCTGTTGTGTTCGCGAAGGTCCTTGGTATTGAGGTCGGAACATAGGCTGTGGTGCAGCGTTCAAATTATAAGGACTCTGTTTAACGTAAGGATTATTGTTAAAAATGTTCGGATTAAAAATAGGCTTATTTTGATTAATTGACGATTGGAGGAAGTTTTGTTGCGGTAAATTCAAAGACTTTTGATAACTAGTAGGTAAATGAGTTCTCCTAGGGTTTCCTGATTGAACGTTTTGATTCTGTAAGTATACTACATTTATTTCTTCCTGTGCAAATTCAAGTGCTTTTTCTAATGTCTCCGGACGCATGCATCTTACGCGCGATCCAATCGGTTCGTGCAAACCTCGCGTAAAGGTTTGTAACGCTAATTTATTATAAAGTTTTCGCTTAGCTTCTACTGTGGTTGTAACTGAATCGTGTAACTGAATGTATGTCATAATAGTACTAAGCGTGTTCTGTACGCGTTCATAAAATACGTTGGGCGTATCGATACCTTGGGTCAATTGAGATAAATCTGTATATTATGAACATTCGTCTCTGTGATCCGAGAAACTATTAACTAAGGTATTTCGAATTCCTTGCCAGTTATCCGGGATACCGTTGGTAGCTAAAGTTCTGGTAAGTTCTGAACCAGTAATTTTATTAATTATTCCGTTCAGTAAAGCTGCCGTATCTAATTGATTTTCTGGGCGAACATACTCTAAAACTAAGTTGTCACATATGTTTAAAAATCTAACTAAGACATGAGAATTTCCGTCAAACTCCGGTACTAATCTAAGGGCTTTCCAGATTTTGTCAATGACAACGCTATTATCGGATTGAGCCATTTCAGTTTCTGGAATTTCCGATACACTACTAAATCTTAAATTATCTATAATAGTGTGCCGCTGATCCGGCTTTATAACCGTATTTTTCCCTGGGAAGAAAATTTTGGCTATTAAAATATACTACTAGGTTAAATTATAGAGGATGATCTATTACCAGGATAGGGAATAGCAACCAATAGGATATGTGTAACTAAATCTAAACTCACAGAAGGTTCTGCATATCTGGTCTCATCGATGATTGGATGATGTCCTCCTCAGCAACAGCAGGTTCTGTCGACTCCTTCAACGGCCTCCTCGTAGATTCTTAAAGATAGTCACCGCGTCGACGAAACGACTATCGGGCGGGAATCGAAGTTAGATCTCGCAAACCGACGCAACTATCCTACCGACTGCGCCAATTACGTAGTTGACCGTCCGTAGGAGGTTTTTAAAAGTAAGGCGATTTTGGTCCTTTACAAAACTTATAATAAAATTACTTGATTACAATATATATATATCTTAAACTAAAGTGTGAACCTCCAAGCTCAGGCGATCGAGCGAGATTGTTCCTCTGTCATTCTTTCATTGTCCCACGAAGTGTTCATTTCACCTGGTCAGCGATTTCCGATAATTCACGTGGGAACTTGCATTGTAATTTGAGTCCGCGTTACCTGGTTCTGGGTGGTCGAGTACGTTAGGTAGGTAGGACAATAGGTAACACGCTTGTATACATAAAAGTTTGTTCCAAACTGAAACAATTTACTTTTGTATCACACATTCACACACCAGTATGTGGAACGGGTAATTGTATGTAGGAATAGCTTTTTCGACTTACAGATAACACTTCTATCTAAGCAGTTTCTTGTAAAGACCTATTTTTTTTAACTGTTCCGATAAATACACTACAGTCTTTATTTATTCAATATTAATTACTATAACATAAACACACGAAGTGCAGTTAAAAGAGCCAAAATACGATTAATTTCAATAACACAGTTACTTGTAGGTAAATATCATATCACTATGTTTTTTCGGTATACATATAAGAGTCAAATTTCAAAGAAAAACACATTTATATTAATGAGTAAATAAGTAATACATTTAGTTTTCTCATTTTGGATGATGGGTATACTGAAAAACTAATTAAGGTCATCAAAGGTCTGCCTCTGTAGTACAAAAGTTGATTGAGTTCTTTATGAACATTTCTATTTGAGGGAAAAAATCACTGCAGGTCGGCTCGTTGAAATAGTACTGGTGTTGGTTCATTTGAAATTTATCATAAAATGTGATTTAAAAATATCACACCTACATCATATAATGTATAATAAAATAATAACCTATTGTGTGAAATCAGTGGACAATACATTAAAGACATATTTAATTATCAATTAATTATTACATTAAAGACATTTTTGGTAAACCCTTTTTCGTTTATATATTTTCATTATTAAACCTGAAATGAGGCTTTGTAAATTAAAAGTATTATTAATAATTTAACATTTTTATTAAACGAAAGATTTAAGTATCTCTATTTATTTTTTTCTACAATCTACATGTAGTATTACAAGTGAATGTAAATATAATAACAATGAATAACTATAATTATTCGTAAGGATATTGATGGAATCAGTTAATCAAATGGAAACAGTATGATAACTACTATTAGTATATTATTAACCTACTACATACGTCTTATTCAGTACAAACAATAAAATATGTAATTTATGACAAATTATACTATTATTCATTTACAATGTATTATAAGAAATAATTTGTAATAAGAGCACGTAATGTACTTACATATTTTCAGTGAATTTAATTAATACAAAGGTATAAATTATAACAAAACCGAAATCAAGAAATCGTGGTAAATATAATATGTGGAATGTACATGTTCATCTGGATAATATACACTTTTCAAATAATTTTATTACACTCATAAATGTTACAGGACGAATAACAAGAAATATTATATTTATATGGCGCGACTTTTTACTAACGATAAATAAAACGGTATATAATGAAGTTATTAGTAATAATAATACTACCTAAAGAGGCTGCCTATAATACCTACATGAGGTAATTATGAATTAATTGTACTAAATTACAAACTCTGGGGTATTTTTAACAGTCTTCAACAAAAGACGACGGTTACTCAAATCGATTTTTTTTTTTTAATGAATGTTCAACCATAGCTTCTTTGTTTATGAACCGATTTGGATGATTCTTTTTTTGTTGGATAGGGCATACCTCAGAATGGGATAACAATTTAATTTTCTTGGCATTGGACCTTCAACTTCGAAGATACACAAGGAAACTTTTCAAATCATTTAAGTTGGTTTTCTTTTTTGTTCGTTCTTACAATAAATGGAAATGAATAATATATTATTAAAATATTTATCATTTTTTAAGGATTTGTATTATTTCAAAACTGGTGTTTTGTCATTGTGTAAAAGTTAATAAGATCTAGAGAAAATGTCGGTTAAAAAAACCCAATGTTACTTGAAGGCGATTAAAGTTTTAATTATAAAACTATGCAAAACTTTAATGTTATTTAGTATTCACAATATAATAATAAAATGTCTTTGTTCTAAGCTTGTACGTAACTCAAAAGCGATATTATCAAGATATTTGTTATTTTATACGAAAATAGCGATATTTATCTAGTTGATACAATGACATTTTATAAATAGACGCGTTATATTCTCGCTAACAGCAAATTGAAACCGGCACTAATATTGTTATCAGCATATTGTAACAAAAGGGATAGGAAATCATAGCGTAAAGCGGAAACTCTGTTGTCAAAAAAGGATAAAAGTTTCTTCTCGCTCACGCCATTATCAAAAACGAAAATTAACTGAAGGCAATTGCCCCTCATACACGATGCCATGTAAATAGCGTCTTGATGCCGTATCTACTTATAAAATATCATTGACTCGATAGACGTTTATTCTCATTGTTGTGAAACCCCTATTAATTTTACAAGAATACAGGAAACTTAAAAGTCAAATTCTTGTAAATGAACGAAGGATATGGTTTCTACTATTTTTAATAATTCTATTTAATTAAACATTAAATAACCGAAAGAACAGGGTGACATTTCACTCCTCAGCTACCTTATACAATACATTTTTAATAGCAGTTGAAACGAAACAAAAATATGCGATAGTAGTCGTTGGCTCTAGTAGTCGTGTCGGTTTGTAAAAGTTTTCCCCCAGAAACCTAAAGCAAAAAAATTATATTAATCAAACGATTATTCGTAATCAGTAGCCACTGTGTAGATCGTTCTGCAACTCCATCATTCTTTCGATTACATACGAGTGATTTGAAATTTGAAAAAAGTTTTATTAATATTTGAAAACTGTCCGTAAGTCCAAGTATACTCAAAGCTTTTATATACTGAACCCCTATTCTGTCGCAACACGCACCGCGGCCAACTAAAAAACAACAAATGTCGAAAACTCTTTAGGGTGATAGGTACGTATATTTTAGTTTTTGATTTAAGTGAAATTTAAGAATGGGCAATTAATAATAAATAATTAATTAGGCAAACAAAAATTGTCTTTTCTTCCTAATTCCGAATTTATACTATAAATAAAACTCAATTAGCAAAAATCTAAAAATGCACCCGTTTTCTTTAAGCGGCAGTTAATTGTGATAATAATTTCACTTATATCAAAAACCTTAATTCACTGTATTTGCCCATTTTCTCTCTATTGCTCTTTGATTAATATAGAGTAAGCTTTTTCCTTGACATATCTAGCAGTTCGGTCCAATTTCTTATATCAACTGTCGTTAAGGGTTTTATTATCTTTTCTTTATCACACTCACTTTTAATGTGTGAATGCATTCATCATCGTGTTCGATTTTATCAACTGACATTTTGGAATTGTAAAGTAAGACTTTTCAGTTAGTGAGAATGCGATATTATTTAACATATTTATCTAAGCCTCCAAATTCTCTGTGCACAGAACATCCCAATCTCGAAAATCATACAAATACTAAGTTTGTCCGACTATCGAACTAGAAAAGTTAAAGTGTGAAGTAAGAGTTCTGACAACTAAGCTATCTATTAAAAGAGGCACTGACTTTTAAATTCTCAATGTAAATAATTCGTATACTTTAAAATAAAAAACTCCATGTTTGTGTAACGGTTGGTGTAATTGCTTACCTCGTTTGCCAACATTTTGCAGGAAGAGTCGGTTGGCGAAAGCCTGTCGCTGGTTGGCCTCGCGCATCTGCTTGCGTGCCACTTCGAGCAAGAGTCGCTGTCGAAGTACTTCCATCGGGTTGTTGATAGACAGGGATGGCATCTTGCGCTTTGATCGCGCTTGAAGATCTCTCAGGTCCGCCAATCTCTGCATCAACCCCAACATTCTTACGATTTTGGCTCATTTTCACTTTATATACACACATAAACCTAAGTACCTTCTGTAGTTTATATTAGACAATTGGGCCCCTTGAGCTATAACATTATATATACAACTATGGCAAATTTTAAAGATTCGATAGTGTCCAACATAGGAGAACTATTTTATCGTCGTTAGTCTGTAACCTACTGCCTCGTTAGCCTAGTGGTCGTGAGCGCGACTGCTATGATTGAAGTCCTGGGTTCAATTCCCAGGTCGACCAAAGTGTTATTGGGTTTTTCCTATGAAATTCTCAGTGGCAGCTCGGAGTTTGGCTTCGTGCCCGATTAATGGCAATAGGCTCGCCCCCTATTAGATGGGACCTAAAAACATATTCGGCGAACTGTGGGTGTACATTAGTACACCTCTGCCTAACCTTTCGGGGAATACAGGCGTGATGGTATGTATGTATGTATGTAACCTATACTTATAATAAAAGAGTAAAGAGTCAAAATCTGTACATTGAAGATATTTGAGAAAAAATAATACGGGGGGAGGGCTTTAGAATCCTGGACAGAACACATTTCGATAGCTTTTGAAATTTTTGTCTGTCTGTCCGTCGGTATGTTTGAAAGCCAATCGCGCAAAAACTATTGAACTGAATTTAAAGAAATTTGGTGTAATTGTAGTTTATACTCCGAAGGTATATTTAGGATGTATTTTTACACGTATGGACATTTGTATGGTCTATAAATTGCGTTTAGGTTATGTACATATAAATAAACCGGCCAAGTGCGAGTGGGCCTCGCGCACCGAGGGTTCCGCACAAACGTGTAGGTAGGTATGTAAATAGTTCGTCCATCACGGGAATCGAGTTTCGTAGATTTTGCCCGCTATTTCAGAATATGTTTTAAGTATCCTCCCAAAACGAATAATTCCAATGTCTTTATAGGTGAAATTTTGTGGTTAGTAGCAGTTGATGTTGATAATGATCCAGTAGTTTTTTTTTTAAATATGTTTGTGGATGTACAATTCGTGGACTGCAAATCTACTAAAGATTTCGAAATAAGCACTCGATCTTTGGGATGCTCTGTGTATGAAAAATTAAAAAAACACGAGCGGCAGTTCACGCGCGGTAGAAGAGAAACCTAAAAAAAATCCTAAATCAGCGGGACTCTGACTATCGATATTTAGTACTGTTCATACAACAGTACGTATAAGTTTGGTCGTCACACTGCTAGACCAATTCGACGACGATCATAGTCGTGAAAATTATAACTTGCATTAATCATGTATAATTTACTCTATCTAATTCTCTCGCATGCTAAATCCTATAATAGATGTATGAGTATGTCTTTTTTCGTTGTCGCTTTTTCGTTTAATCTAGTTTCAAATCACAACGGCTTTTTCTAAAGAAGTATTTACTTTAAAAACATTGATATTTCCAAATTTTATCCATGTTTTCTTGGCAATATTTTCATCATCGAGGTTAGGCGGTCGCACCGTGCACAATTTACAATCTATACTAATACAATAAAGCGGAAGAGCTTCAACACGCTAACCCCTGGGACTACCACCGGGTTCAAAAAGTATGATACCCGGATTCATGACGAATTAGGCTATCAAGAATAATTAGGCTACATTGCACCTCTCAGCTAGTATTAAATATTGATTTTTGTTATGTTAAAAAACGCAAAACGCTTCCGAACTGCTTTATCCGCGTGCGCTGGTGTAATGGTTAGTAATTCGTAAATACAATATTCTACACAAATATTGGTCTTTAGTACATCTAAAAAAGTACTATCTTATCTATTATACATAAGCCACAAAAAAACATTTTGTGACAAAAATGTATTGAAAATTGAAAAGTGATTTATAAGCATTATTATTAGGCGTAGCATATTAATCCTTACGAAAGAGAGTTCCTTCATCATTGAGACAATTTTATGAAGATAAACTTTGCCCTATAAAGGATGGCATTTGGATGCATAGTTTAGGAGATAATGAAAAATTATAATAATTTGTACACTCGGCTCGGTAGAACAAGGTGCGGTGACAACCAATATATTTTAGGCACATTCTCCAAAATTGTGGCGAAATTTGAAGTTGTAAAATAATATTTTTTTTTTGTTGCAATTTTACATTTAATCATATTTACGGAATGGTGGTCTACCCTACTCTTCGTAATGAAGAAGGCACTGCTGATGGCCGGTTTTCAGAAAGATATTTTCTATTCGGTAATGTTAACAGTCATGGTTATGTGAAATGGTGATATTATGGTAATGAAATGGTCGATATGGTAACACATTTGATTATACGGTCGGGTCTAAGTTATTTAAAATCCAACGCACAAACAGGACACAAAAAAACTCTCTGACACTACTCTTAAACATATGTAGGAGAGGCGTGAAATGATTCTGTAATCGTCAGGTGACGTGTGTACATATAAGAAGCTAAATAGGCGCATAGAACGAAACAAAGGTTCCAAAGAGTTAGCAAGAAATCTATTTATTGGACAAAGCCAGCAAACAATGCCGAAGATCGACGACAGCATGATCTATGGAAATCTACTGACGTCAACGCAGAAACCCGTTACGAATCTAACTAAAGATCTAGGATCTAGATTAACCCGTGTGGAACCCGGCAATATACCAAAGACGAATCGGAGATTGTTCGAGATAGTATGGCCCTCAAAGAGGTTAAAAATAACAAAACTGCCGGCGATGACAGAATCACAGTCGAATTTCTGAAGGCGAATGGTAAACCAAAATTTAGGGCGTTTCAGACCCTGTTTAATTCACAAAGCAAAAACACTGCAAGAAGTGTGAAGGATGTTTTATTAAAAAGGCGATTATGCCCTGCTAAAAGATTATAGGCCACTTCGGAGCCACGTTTACAAGAAGGAGTCGAGAGTTATTACGAATGGTTACACGCACAGGTTTGATAATTTCCAATTTTCCGAACAAAGCGGTCTCCGAAAAATCTTCATCACCAACATAAGCTACCGCAAATTATACAGTAGACCGAAGAGTGCTCTTTGCTTAGCATTAGTGGACTATAAAAATATAAAATAAATAAATTTTATTTATTTTATTTACGATAAAAAACCTTCGATTCGGTCGAAACTTTGTATGAAAACAATATGTAAGCCTGACTGTAGGACCACACTTTAAAACATCAAGGGAAGATGTTTTCAAGGTTCTGTAAAGGAAAGGGTTACGCATCAATATAAACGGCGAGTAAATCACTCACCTACGGTTTGCCACCGACATGGCTTATCGATATGGTAATCATGGCTTAGACCACAGAGGATTTCAGTGCTATGTTTACAACTTAGATTCTCCGATTTAGTTTTGATAGGTATGTTTGTACATGATCACGTGAATGTGAGGAAAGTAGTGTAACAATTTGTAGCGACTTGTAAAAATACTCAAAAATAATTATATTTTTTATACTTACACATATACTTTAAAAGCACTCGTCATTTCAACAACAATGAAGCAAATTACTGCTCACTCATGCAGTGTGACACTATATGGTTATGTGAATTGGGGGGTTTGGTTTTTTTACAGGCATTTCAAGTACATATATTTCAGTGCCCAAAGAAGAACACTTCTAACTATATCTGGAAAAAAAATCAATAAAATAGGTTACATTTAACATAGGTTCTCCTCGATGTAACATGCTTTCGCCACAGTTTTGGAGAATGAGCCTTTAATACCACAAGAAAATGTTACTAAAAATATTGTATATAGTGAAGTATTATGAATTATCAGTCAGTGATTTATTTTAAATTATACGCGTGTGAAACCGCGGGGCACAGCTAGTATGTTATACAAGCAAGCCCTCATAACGTGATAACCAAAAACAACAGCGCTGCGCTACCGCCGCTCATTCTGTAGTAAAATATTTCATTAACTACTACAACTTGCATTGATTAATTTAATTATATTTGGAATGGATGACAAATAATGAATTAATTGATTGACAAAGATAATATTCATTTATGACAAAATAAGGGACATGACCACACTTTAAAATTGATTATTTTATAGAAATAAGAAACAATACAACGGAACACACTGCGACCTGACACGTAAGATGACGAGAAGGGACCTAGAGTTTTTACATTGGAAAGGCGGGACTCAATTCATTGCTTGAGCGTTTCTAACAGGCACTATATTAATATTGTTGAGGACAGATGAGTAGACATCGCCTCACAGTATGAAATATAAGAAATCTAATGTTGATATATTGCGAGTCTACTTGTCATCTTTGTATTTTTACGTATAACCAGTCAATGTCTTTTATTTCGTGTTATTAGGGTTATTTACAATATCTTGTAAACGACGTCTTGTTATTTTGTACTTTTATTTTGTAGATATATGGATTATAAATGGTTTTGTCCTATAACGTATGTCTATGTGCTGTTAGTAATGTACTTAGGAAATTTATGCGGGTTCGAATGACTCCGTGATTAAAGTTACGTGTTCTTTGAAGATAGAGTAAAGATTACCTATCCTATAATGCTTTTCTATGACTATTTACTCGTTAGGAACTAAGTTTTATGTATTGAAAGTGAATATGTCTTATATACTATCATGTTGTGTACAATAAATAATTGTGTTTGTGTTTTTATTTGTACAGTAAGTATTTC
Organism: Saturnia japonica; assembly: GCA_033032175.1. Taxonomy (NCBI): domain Eukaryota; kingdom Metazoa; phylum Arthropoda; class Insecta; order Lepidoptera; family Saturniidae; genus Saturnia; species Saturnia japonica. The sequence goes on from CM065307.1 coordinate 11,296,942, forward strand.
CTAATGTGAAGACTACTTGAAGTCTTCTTACGTAAATGGTCTTATGTAAATTGTCTTAAGTAAATTATCTTATATAAAAACTGTATTACGTAACTCGAAAGAGTCATTGTTTTTTGTGTCATTATTATTATTATTAACCCATGATAATTATTGTGAAAATTAAATGTTTGTAATAGGTAACTATTAAGGTAAGGTAAGGTTCTCAGAAAACAGCACATATTATACTAGTTGTAAGTATTTAAGTAGTTTAAATACATTGCCAAATTTTGTAAAGGCACGGCTCGATAATTTAGTCCAGAACCCGATATTGTCCGGGATTCTGGTGGAGGCTTCAGATAAATAAATACAGTCCACAAGAAAATCCGTGTTTTGGACCAAAATCAACACAAATAAAATGTAGTATTTATTTAGTGTGCGCTCATAATTTTAATAGTTTACTTATGTATAATAAGTACGTATAACATTGTAAGCATTTAGTTAATTGTACGGCTACATTAACCAAAATAATTAGTTAACATTACTGACGTTAATAAACTATGAAAGCACCGAACATTGCTCTAATGAAAATATAATTAACTGCATTGAGAAACAAACTTAACTTTGCCGCTGAAAAACTATTGTCTCTATACATCGATATACGTCGAGGTTAGTTTACCAACTGCAGATAAGTGTATAAGTTTTTTTAAATGTAATTACAAATTTACGGTTTTCGGATTTTTTTCCTTTACTTGTGCTTTAAGACATAACTTCTTGCCAAATTTCACGATTTTAGGTCAACGAAAAGTACCCTAAAAGTTTTTATTACTTTGCGAGTATGAACATATGCGAAATAAACTGCCATATCATTTGATTGCGTTGACTTAGAAGTTTGATTTTTTGAAAAGTCTAAGAAATACTCATGTATTTTTATTATTGGTATTAATTTCAATTTGATTCTCCGTCCATTTCTGAGAAAAAGGGGCTTGACAGACAGACAAACAGACGAACAACAAAGTGACCTACAAGGGTTCCTTTTCTCCTTTTGAGTTACGGAACCCTAAAAAGAATGTATATGAAATTTTGTAATATATTTAAAATATATAATGAAACAAAGTGAAAAGATACCAAATTATTTTACCTTTACATAATTTTCAAAAAAGGCATATGGAAAAGTTTGCTTTTTTTATTTTTCAGGAGTATTCATAGATGGCGCTGTACGGCTTGGTTTAAATTATCATACAAATTGATTTAATATTTATTTTCATACTCTATTATATTTTATGTAAGCACTTACAGTATTAACTAGATGTGCCCATGACTTCGCCCGCGTGGTATATTTCATATATGAAAAACAGTAACTAAATAAAAACCTCCCCTCACCTCAATCTCACCTTCCGGTATTTGACCGGTATTAGAGCAATACAGATGGCACTGCACTTGCAATCACTTAGCTCCCCCCACGCAACATTACGCACAATATGTTGGTATTAATTTATGTATCATACGTGCACAACCCCACACAGGTACATAGGTTCTGTAAGGAACCTTTTTTTTCTTTTTTTACGCTAGTTAGTGTAGAACATAATTCATATCACTAAATACATAATATACACATTTCCTTCTTTCCTCCCAGGAGGCAGGGACATGTAATATACATGTATACCTATGTTAGTTTAGCTCGAATTTCACTGATAGAGAATTGGTCAGATTGCGACTTTTTTGCAATCGCGGCAACATCCCAAGCCGAGGTCTGGCCACTTTGGCACCCTTGCGCGCTTGTTGCCCACGCTTTCGCGGTTGAGTGCCTTAAGCGCTCGCACCCAAGCCCGGTAAAGCTGTAAAAACCATCAACGGCTCCGTTTTTGGATAGGGCTCCTTAGGCTAACAGTAAGATCAGATCGAAAAAAAAATAAGAAAAATTTCGCTTCCTATCACCGTTACGAACCATCATCTTGACATAACAAAGTACATTTATGTGAGAAACTATGAGGTCAAGTGAGAAGTAACATGATTACTAATAGACGCACAGACTTTTAAATATAAGAAGACATGTGTACCTACCTATATATAATACGGCTAATTAAAATAATGTAATAAAATAAACATTAACATAGAAATTACATCTTGAAAAATATTACTGAAGAAAATATATTGAGGTAAAATTAATTAATGACCTGGAAATATGACCTAGCCGTAGCACAGATTCCAATATTATAAAGGAACTATTATGTTTGTTGTATTACGTACCTACTTGCCATGAACTTCACAATTTACGCACGACAGATTTTCTGACAATAAAAATGGTAGACGAAATATTGTGATATCAGATTATACTGTGTAAAAATATTTCCGCCAGGTGTATTATTTTACTAGAAAAATGATAATAAATAAAATATTATTATTATCATATTATCTTAACAACTTAATTTTTTTATTAATGTACAGACAACAGAGGTAATATATAAATATATAAATTTAATTATAAATTTATTAATATTGTATATAAATTTCATTGTATCTACTCTTTCCCGTCTGAATACATGAATTTATAGTAAATAGTAAGAAAGTATTTCACATGTAATTTTAATAGTCAGTTATAGGAATATATCAATAATTTCAGCCTACCCCGGTAAGAATGTTGCGTGATGAATACTTAGATAAATTATAAGTGATCGTTATGGACATATAATTTTTTTTTTTTTAATTAGAATAATACAAGTCTTAGTTTTAAGAACATTTATTTCCTTCTCTAGTGTACATTGATTATTTGTATTAATAAATTTGATTAATTATAATATAATAGTTTTAAGCATCTAAAACACATTTATGACAACCAACATAATTTAATATATAACTTTCATAATAAAATGTAAAAATTTACATTAAATATAAATAATTAAATATTGACTTGATACAAAAATTTGACTAATAAATAACGTACAATAACTCACACAATATAACATGTTAACATAAACGGTACAATATAATAACGGCTTAATTTATCATTCTATGCTCTCCAACTCTTAAAATTATTTTTTGATTATATTTTTCTATAATACATAATATATTCAATATTAAAAATTGAGTTTTTCGAAAAAAAAATTATTATATTAAATACAGTTTCATTACTTCAATTTTTTTATAATTATTTTTATAGCCTTAAATACATAAATAAACAATCCTCAATAAACATTTAAGGGCATTATCTAATAGGTACATTTTTGTTTGCGATAACTTAAAAGTATTTTTCCGCTAGTTCTGATGGTGCCCACTGGAATCCTGCAACATATTACTTGAATTAACTGAATTGTTTGGTGAAGTCACGAATTTAGCACTATCCAAGCAACTTTAAAGAAACAGGTGAAAGTACTAATGAAGACATTAAGAAAAATAAGTGCAACTTCTATTTGTATACCTTATTAAAATAAAGAAAAGGAAATTTATTCAAAGATTACAATACAATTGGATGATAAAAAGTGGTAAATCTAAAGAGTGTTTAATGTATTTGCAATTCATATTATATATTGTGCAACGCACCTCGTTTGCCGATGTCATTCAAATAGTTCCTGTTGGCAGCCGCTCGCAAGGCGTGGACCTTTCTTTCCTTCTCGAGACTGAGCTTCTGACGCAGCACTGACATAGGCAGGTCGATGGAGAGAGACGGCATGCGCCTCTTCACGCGGCCAGTCTTCACAACCCATGTCGTATACACCCATATTAAATAGCAATATTCAATGAAAATGAGTTTCTATGCAAATGTTTATATTACTTATAACCATGGGCGTAGCTAAGGAGTGAGGTAGAGTGTAAAGAATATGTCGTTTTTATTTTTTCATTTTGAGAAAAATATTGCCATAATACGTACCACATCAGTATTTCATTTCCTACGCTCCCCCCCCCCCCCCCATATATATATTACAATATAATACTTATTATTACTTTCCTTATATTATGTAAATGGACCGCATTGGTTTGGAATTATCTGGCTTCTATTATACATTTTGATGGATAGGCTACTTTAATAACCAAAATGCTAAGTTCTGCCCTTTATGGTAACTAATGGCTCGACCACAGCGCCCTCTATCGGATCTTAGCATATTACCATCGTCTCAGTGAAACAAATATATTATGTGAATATGATGTCAGTCAGTCAAGTACTTCAGAATTTAATAGAATCTCACACACAAGATTTTTATTTATAGCATAATATTAATTAATATTCTACCAGCAATGTTTTAAACGTACTACGTTACAATACTCATATTATTATTAAATTTGATTCTTAATATGTGTCAATAGAAAATTTATGGAACTAAAAAAGGATGTAAATTAAAAACAACGATTTACAAAATAAATATTTTATTGAAAATTGTCTCAATAAATCTACATGAATCACATAAGAGTTTGCACTACAATAGGTACCTATATAAATAACTAACTTTAGGTTTATAATTTTATTTAATACTGAAATTTATTTGTGTTTTCATGGGTCGATCACAGGAATGCCAGAGGCGGATAGCTGTTGATGTTAGTGCTTCAGTTTTCAATCGATCTCGCTGCAGGTTCTACAATGAAACATACAAGTTATTAAATATTATCTTATCTTTTAAAATATATATATCGTAATGTTCGAGTGTCATGCAATTGCAGCTATGTAATTTCAATTAATTTACATTAGCGATATGGATTTTTTATGTTTATATATAAGCTAGTAATACTAATTATATTCAGCATTCATGAATTTTATCTTAAATACATAATGCTATCTAACCTCGTTTGCCCACGCGGTTGAGAAAATTCCTGTTGTTTTGGGCAACCTTCTCCATGTAATGATTATACATTCCTCGCTGGAGTATCTCAATGGCTGGATTCACGGAGAAAGATCGACGTGATCGTGTAGGCACCTCGCTACTTGCCACCTTGTATATATAGTCAGATTTATATATTTTATATCCACTTTTCATAATAAAGACGATAATTATACGCAATTAATAATGTCTGAAGAAATAATGCGTTAATTTTAATTATTAATTTTGAAACAAATATGAAGTACGTGGAAATTAACTTTATTATTTATTTATTTATAGGCCGGGGAAGGGAGGGGGGCTCATTTTTATTTCGCGGTCGTAGAGAATGAATTATAATTAAAAAAATTCATAACACTTGTACACTTAATATAACTAAAACGGACAGCTATTTTGTTAAACGTTACGAGCAAAAGAACAAACTACTGTATTGTACATTTGCCTCTCGGCACTCATTTGGACTTCACACTCAACCCGTCTAGTACTATGCCTACGAATTTAGCAAATAGCACAAGTTTGCTCGTCATTTCTAATTAACCACAATAATAATAAATGTTTACTACACATTTAAATTTTCAATAAATGTCTCTATTGGATTAATTACCTTTACTTGCAAAAGTTAGTTTTGTTTGAATAAATCGTGTCCTTTAACGATCATTAAATAAGAATGTTACAAGGGATGTTTGATGATAAATGATTGTGGCTTATTTGTCAATACGAAAATTGCAGCAGTAGGTAGTTTATCAATGTGTACCAAACGTACCAAATCTAAGTTTTATTGAAACTAGAAATACCTTATTACAAAATTCATGAAGTTCTCAAATTAAAATAACTCTAGGCGAAAAATGTTGCCATGTACCTTAATGCAGAAACTTAGTGTACAGAATTTAGGGGTAAGCTATAACAAATAAAATAAAAAACTCTTTCGACCTGTTCCTGTTCCAGATAAATAACACTTTCAGTAACCTGTTTCGAAACAACAGCTTATTACATGATGCATCCTTCTTTCTATTACTACAATTGGAAAGAGTAAAGAGTTTGTTCCAAACGGAAATAGTTTAATTTTAGTCTGCGTCTGTGGAACAAGTACGTAGTAACAGCTTTTTCTGTTGACAGATAACAGTGCAAAAACCTGTAAATACCTGTTCTTTTAAACTGTTCCGATAAATACTCCTCACTCCTGGTACAAAAAAATAATACTACGTACAAGCAATACTTTTCTTATGACAGAACTCGTTATTACAAGCGTAGGTACTAACAAAAAGATGGTTATTATGTGTGTGTACTATATTTTTGTAAATTATTATTTATAAAGAGTTCCCAGGCTTATTCCGTTTGTAAGGAAACCCGAAAAAGTGTCTAATTTACATTGGATTTATCTTAACTAATTACAAGGTGACATTTTCATGTTAAAACAAAGAGGCTCAAGATAATAACAGGTGCTGTAATAAAACATTTCTACGCCATCTTGGAAATTTCTACTTTTATTTATTTAAATTTTAGTAACGCAAACCTCAAGTGATGTAATTTGTTTGAGCTTCGAATTTTCTTAAATTTAATTAAAATAGGTAACGCTTCAAATTTCGATGAGAAAAATGAAAGAATCGTCTACTTATAATGGTTTTTGTTAAAATATACTTAGCTATAATAATAATTCAGTTATTTTTCGTAAAATTTCAGTACGTCTGCATACTGTAGGAACTGTATGCAATGATGGTAATATTAATTATATTACTCGTACTTAGAATAGAATAATATTATAGATACTAGTATATTATTTTACATCTTCATTTTTACGGGATCGATATCCAACAAGCTATCGGTCCTATTGTGGCAAAAAGTATACCTTAGGGACTTTTCGTTTATTTGAAGCGTATTCATTTCAAGTACATATATATTAATAAAAATAGCTCGAAACTGCGAATGTAAAGGAAACGATCTTTAAACCCTATTTAATGTTATTAACTGTATTGTATTATACGTGCTATAGAAAACAAATAAATCACCGATATAAAAGTAATTTTGCTCGCAAAGAGATCTAACACTATAATGGATTATATAAATTATTTATTTAATCACCTACGAAATAATTATGAAAACAGCTCGATACCTTGGAGGTTTATTTCAAAAATATTCATATAAATAGTTTTCTTTATAATATGTTGGTATAGATTAATACAAATTGTTACCTTAGCTATACCTAGTATTTCATAATTTTATATCAAAGAACTTTTATATTTCCAAAAAAAACTTATTTTATGTGGGAAAATAATTATAAGGAATAAAAAAGGATATAAAATCTAATGCTCTCCTTCAATATTGATGAAGACGAATACACGCTATATGCTTTCACGGTTTATGTAATGATGTAATTCCTAAAATATTTTCTAAAGAACTATACCAGCTCTATCATAAGCATTTAATAAAATCATGATTAATATTGTTATGTACATATGATTAAAACGAATTATTAAATTAATATGAGTTTTTGGCATGGTTTATTATTATATACGTTACTGTTAGATCTTAAAATATTATTTTATTTACCTGTGCGTCGCGTGGCATACCAGCAAGGTAGTAGAGCCATGGTGCACCGGCAGAAAAACGCTCGTCAATGGAAGGTACTGCATAGCCAAGAGCCTCCTATGGAAAGGATTAATTTTGTTATATTAAGATATTACACGGTTACTATTTAATTATACTATTGTATAGTATTAACATTTTAATTGGTTTTTAGTATGTATATTTTAGACGGTTTAAAATACGCTGAGATTGGAACTCACCAAGGTTAAGATTCCTTATAAAATTATCTTTAAGTTATTTTTAGGGCTAAGTACCCCCACGGTTTCTAGTTATAAAATATCTCAATAATTTAAACTTTCTTTATTAAAAATATTTTAATTTTTCCAGCTCTTTATGTATTTTAACTTACTGGGAAACAATGATAAAAACTTTATTTTATATACATTTATTTACATTAAGCTCACTATAACGTAAATAAATGTTTTCAAAATGTGTGTCATCAAAATTCACCATTGTCTCCCAGAGGGTTCGTAAATTTTCTACCCTTCGAACAAAATAAACAACGTTCCACGACGATTTATTCAAACAAACTATTCATTTTTGTTCGGTTTAAGGATAACCCGACATTGTATGTTTTGAGGTAAATATGGTTATTTAAGTCAACAAGAGTATTCGAGCAGACTATGTTGCACCTAAGAAAACATTCCCATTTATATTTGCCAATGTCAATAATAATCACATCTATAATTTCATTCAGATGAGAGTTCTAATAGAAGTAAAGTATTAAATGTTTTGTGGACGGTTAAAAATAAAGCAAGATATGTTTTACGTTGGTTTGAATAGACACTTCACGTTTTCATTCAACAACTACCAACATTTCAATAAGAACCAAGGGAAATACAGGTTTTGAGATTTAAGTAACACAGAAAATGAAGAAATAAATATGTATTTACTTCATAATTTCATGCCAAGATAGACTAACTGAAAGAAATGGCCTTATTGCATTAAACTAGCTTTTCTAGAAAATATAAATATAGTGTGCCGATCCATAATTTTTTTTTCTTCTTCGTATCAAGCAGATTCCGTTTTAAGTTAGGCCTCCCTTATTCTACACCATTCCTCTATAAAGAAGATAGATAGTGATACTGGTAGTGATATTAATATAGATAGTGGATAGGATAATTGTCATTGCCAAAATATATTTGTGATCTCCCTTTAGGTTGTTTATCTCCCTATGATCTCCACTTTACCTTACACCAAGAAACTAAGAGACGGTAATACGGTCGAAGTATCTGCCCAACTTGCACTTATTATATTGACTTCTAATTTAGGATACATGAAATACTAAAGTAAAAAGTTTATGTAACCTTATATATATAAGGTGCTAGTGGAACGCCTTAAAGGCGATGATAATGGCCGTATATATTATATTCATATAACAGATGTTGCCGGCTAGATGCAGACAAGGAGATCAAAGTAGGGTTGACATTAAGCATTCAGCCTAACCGGTCCTAAAACACTAAGCCCACAGAGGCTAAGCCGAATAATATATGCACAACATGAAGAAACGTGTCACCTTAGGTAAAACAAGGACAAGAAGAAGAAATTACTATTTTATAAATTAATTACACTAATATTATAAATCTCAGTTTTGCATTTTATAGCATATTTATTGATGAAGATTACCATGAATGTCAAGCAATCTGGGAAGTTGTAGGCAAGTACGGGAAGTGAGAACAACATAGCCTAAACGAGTACGTTGTCGGCCGTGCCGCACCGCTCTGGAGAGTTGGTCTAATGAATTTAACAAGGATAAATTAAACTAGCTTACATCATCAGATACAGGTGCGTCGATTTGTACAAGGTCCATGGGTGATAGAGCTACCGGTCCTGGTGAAGCAACCGTTATTGTACTGCATGCCAGTAGCGCCGCGCACATCACTGCCCACCACATCTGTTGTAATATAAACACAATAATTATGTAAACAAGCAATGGCAAGACACCTTAAACAACATTATTTCTGCTATTATAAACGCTAAAGATATACAAACACACAGCATTGTTTGCGACTAAAGTCGTTTATTAGTCTTACATTTTTTATTGTTTATTATTCAAGTTAAATAATAAAAACTATGAAAGCCAGTTGTATCAAAATGAATTATGATAATATAATTACGGTTGAGTTATCAACTAATATGTTCATTTCATTGACGTTGTATAATTACCTAGTTTTGATACACCAATATGAAATTAATAATAAGTACATGATTTACAAAATAACTTGCATTCAATTGGGGGTCTTTAAGAACATTTGATTTACCTGATGTTAAAGAAATTATTCAAAGAAAATGAAAATGATAAGAAGATGTATTATTTGAAAATAATTTAAATGATAAGGATGCCCGAATGGCATGTAAAGCCACATTAAGGAAAAACATATTAATTAAAATTAAATAATCTTTGTTCAACTTGTAACATTTTGAGCTTCTGAGAATTTAGTAAGTTTTCTCTACGCAGTACCAAATCATCACACTAGTAAGGCATCTATAATATATAATATTCATATGTATGTGTAACCGACTACGACCATGATATACGTCTTGTAGTATCAAGATAATGGAGAATTTATTTATAAAAAAAAATTTGATCATAAATGCGTAAGGGTGGACGTACCAGTACCGCAACAGCAGAGTTACCTTCTCATGCTGCTGTATTTCGGTACGAGAGATTTAATATACAACATCCACTGGCGCACCCAGGATGTTCCAAATAATAGAGGTAGGGCACAGAGAAATTACTTTGGAGATCTCTATCTACTTGGGCAGTCGGACTAGTAGATCTCCGCCCTACAGAAGATCGAAATCAAATTACCTATTATTGTGTTCTTGCAATAAGTAGGGTTTCCAGAGCTCCTTGGGGCAGGAGGTTTATGGTCGGCAACACGCTATTAATACTAGGTGTATTAAAATTGCTTACCATCTGGCAGGCCGTATGCTTGTTTGCCACCTTTGTTGTATAAAAAAACTCAGTCTTTATGAGACCTTAAGCAACCTATTCTATTGACTGACTGCCCTTAGGATTGTGGTCCTTTTTGGTCGCCTTCATATATGCTGCAGTGACCATTTAAAATGAGGTCAACTTCATAAATTTGCTTCCTAATACAATAAAAAGATCAAAGTGAAAAATCGTTAATTTTGTAAAAATATTATTAGTCCTTCTTCGTGAAACTAATACGAAATTGCTAAATAAGAAAGGTATTTCGTTTTCAAGTTTTAATTACTTCCTTGCAAAAGATAATTTAATAGAGCCAAAAGTAAGTTTACCCTATATTTTTTTATCCAGTCAACAAGGTAAATAAATTTTCGTTTTCTCTTTTTTAGAAATACAATACTTTGTCAATACTGATTTTTTTTTCTTATTATCATTACAGTACCTTCCTATTTAGTTTTATGTACTTCCGTGAAATACGAGGCAGATATTACATTAAAAAAAAATATTTTAGGTACCATCTAAATTTCTCGTATGTGTGAAATCCAAATTATAATCTATCATATCCTTCTTGGTTTAGAGAACAGCACTGTTCACACAAAAAGTACGAATGGGGCAACCTATCGCAGAGCAACCCCAGACTGTTATAAGTAGAATCATTAAACATTTAAATTTAGAAAAATTTTGCCCATTATTATCAGACACACAGAACAAAGTGTTGAAATCGAGAGATATTTTTCAACGTCTATGAAAAATTCAAATCCCACCAATCAGCTGGTGTGATCAATATTAAAATTTTAAATTGAAATTATGGTTATGTGTTCTCGATTGGCTTTTGGTTTTCCGCCTTTGCATTGTTATATGACTTTACATAAAGCGTTGCGTGAATTTGAACTTGTATATCTTCCACAGCTCTTGTTTATTTAATCATTACTTTAGATTGATAAAATTTTACATGTTTTATAAAATATGTACGGGAAATCTTCTCACCATGTTTTCTTATATTATTAAGTAATTTCACTTAGATATTTCTGTTGATTTATGAAATAAATATTTCCATTTGCAATAATCTTAATTAAGTTAATAATTATGTTAGTTTATAGGTAATAGTTTAAGTTAGTAATTACATAAATCAAGTTACTCCAGTATTTTTAAAGTTTCTAATTATTATTTAATTACTTCATTTTAACGTTAGGCTTCTATTAATATTTAAGATGAAATAGTATCTTCACGGTTCACATTTTTTAAATAAATTTTTATTTTGTAAATACAACCCATTTCAAAATATTTTTCATTCAATTAAACTCTTTTTTTATAAATGGCCATAAAATATTATTATAATAATATTATTAATTATTATTAATATTATTATTATAATATTATTGTATTACTGAAAAAACTTATCCATATTTAAAAAAAAATCCCTTTTTCAATAATTTAATTACTTTATACTCTCAAACCAAATTCATTTAACTTTTATACGCCTACATACCCCACTACCCAAACACCAACAAAGTAAACTTCTAAGCTCATCGGATATTATACAAAATACTACACGCAATTAATATTATATTATTAAATGTATATCTAGATTATTTAAATAACAATAAAGATACCATATACTAATTACAAAACACGTTTTGACGTGAAATATCAAGGACATATAATCAGTTATCGTGCCTGAACAGTCACTGTACGTGAAACTTGACAAGCTATCACAAAGGAACAATTGTTTTCATCACAAACATCGCAGAGTATTCTGACCCTGGCAGCGTCGACCTGGCGCATACACGACAAGTTAAAAACAATAAGAAATATGAATGCGGTTTTAAAAAGCGACAACAGTAGAGAATACCTCTGAATAAACTAAGAGCATTCATGTTGACAGCGCTACTAATCTTTAAAGGGATACACGTCGGTTATACATCGTCCACGAGATTAGTGTACATCCCGTCGTATTGCGGTTTTTTATGCTATTAATAAGTTACTAGCTTTAATAATGATTTACTAGCTGACCTATGCGAATATTTCCCACACTATAGAATCTAAACAATCTAACAGCTGTCATGATAATTAGATAGATTAATACTAGATGGTGCCTTTAATATATTTTCATTGGCATTCTTTGGCATTTAAAGTACAAACATTAATTTAAAACTAGTTTGCCTGTTTTGTCAATAACGGGGGAAAGTTGTCTGAATCATTAATTACGGAGATATGGCGTTTCCAGGAATAAATACCTTTGAGATATAATAATATTATTTTAGGTATAAATTACCTTAATTGATAAAGACGTTTTATATTTGATTCTTATTTAAGTTTTATTATATTATTAAATAATATTAATATTTAATTAGTCTCTGGTATTACTGAATAAGTCAACTAGGATATTTTATAAAATAAATTAATTATACATTTATATGTAGCACTCTCTAAAACTTTAACTAAATTGGTGGAAATTATTAATAATTCACTATCCAGTTCGAAGGAATATTACTTTACTGCAGACACAATTAGTAATCTATCTTTATGTTACTTTCTAATGACAGCTGTCGTGAATAAAAGCAGAGCTTCAAGTTAAATGACAGAATATATTGACATAGGATTCGTCTCGACACCTCAACAAACTTTCAATGTTTATGGTTTTACCACCTGCCCCTAATGAATTCACATATATAATTACTCGTAGTAGGTAGTGGGTACACTACGACTGTAGTTTGAATTACTTTATTCAACTTAAGCACAATAAATATAATACATAGCCACATAAAGAAGCTGTTAATGCTAGCTAGCTAATAATATGGCGTAAGTCCTTAGTTTGGAGGTATATACTTTATAGTCCCTAGATAATTCCGAAACCAACGCACCGAAGCCAGACATAATAAAGAGGTTTTCATCAATTACAATGGTCGCAATTCATGTTCAGGATGTCGAACGTCGAACAACATTAATACATAATTAAACATACAATTTAAAACATATATATTGATGTTACATTGAGAACTAAATTGCATTAACATTTGTTGAAATAAAAATGATTTTCTAAACCTCTGTAGTTATCCACGTTGTAATTTGATAACTTTAAAAGTCAGTTAGTTAGGGTCGGTCCCTTTGAAACAATTTTTATGAGTAAATAATTGCAAAAGGATTTTTATATCTTGTTCCTTTTTTGTTTTTCTTTAAGATTAATCATAATTTATATTATTAAACCATTAAGATGAACTAAATACTTCATAATAGGGTTATCAAATTCTCAATTAAATGTTTTAATCTTTCATCGATAGTTATCACATAGATATGTAGTTCCCAAATTTATCTGAATATCGTTTGCTAAAATATATTACACGCAAAACTTGAAATTTAATGAATACAATACATCGCTTCTTTATTGTGAATATATTGGTTAAAACGTGGTCATGTTTGTCTAGATCACACCCCTCGAAGCACCATCTTTAGGATTGAGAAAACGACTGGATACATTATACACGTATAAAATTTTTAACTATGACCTAACATTACCATGTATTATCAACTAACTAACCGGAGTGCATTCTCTATCTATAGTGGACAAGTACCTATGTAATAAAAATTTTAGTAATCGTTAGTAACCAGCTTTAAAAACTTGTATCCGTTCAATAAAAGAAAAAGGATGGAACTTGCGATATAGTTAACATAAAACAACATGACATATTTAAGTCTAACTCTGACAACTGCGTTAAAGCTACCTCTATAAATAAACAGTTCTATTTTAAGATGTTTACAGAGAAAAATACTGTAATAATTCTGTCTGTGAGCGATACCGATGAAAAATCGTAAACGCTGTACTTTTTGCGTTTGAATGGCCTGTAGGCCGTAATAAATTCCTTTAGATAAACCACTCTGGACGTACGTCTGTCACTCCTCCGGGCAACTATCATTTTGTGACATAACTTTCGTCCCTTTTTGATTACATTTTCAGATTACGTCATATTCATATAAAAATTATTTGTGATTTGTAACAATTTATTTTGTTTACGTAATATATTCAATTTTCATATATTTTATTTCATATTTAAATAATGTTATAATTTTTTTCTCTGGCGTTCCTCACAGAGTTTATTCTTTTTCAAATCTTCAACTATTTCGTACATTATAGAATAGAATGTAAACAATCTAACTGACAGCTCTGTCATGTTACATAAATAGATAAAACAACGTAGGCTTTAAACAATATTTAAATAATTAATTTTGATGATGAATTAATGTAGAACTGGCGTTGCCAGGAAAAAGCACGTTTGATAAATAATATATGTTACTGGCAATTCTTGACAAATTTCAAAATGTGTTCCAGTAGCCATCTGTTGTGCAATTATGTTTTAAATAGTAATATCCGTAGTAAATAATTAAAGTTAAACTAATATAATTAGAATCAAACGCTCAACATTTCATATATTTGTAAATAGGTGCTGGGCAGTCCTACACAAACAGAGATGACAAGGACGACTGAATTTATAAAACTATTATTAATTTAGCAAATTAGTAAAAGTAGACAGAACATGTGAAATTAGATCATTTATTTCATAGGTAAACATATGTTACCTGGCATTATCCTTTCTAACAAGATTCCGTCTCAAGTGAAGATATCGTTTTATATACATAAACGCAGTAATTTTAATTAGAAGGGAAAAGTATTATCAAAATTTTCACGAATATGAATCTACTAGTTACTTTTTATTGTTACTGTCATATATTTTGTTTATCAAGGTACATCTGCATACATCTATTATACAAATGTATTTAATGATAAAACCTGGATGTGAGCAGAGGTGGGTCAGTGTGGCAAATTTTAGGGAAGGTTCAGCAACGAACGTCTTTCGGCTGAATAAATGGATGTAAAAATCACAGTTATAATATATTTTTCTTATTCGTTTGTTAAAAGGACGTCAATTCACCTATTGATATAGAATCTATTTTCGGAGCATAGTGGTAAGTCACCTGAAACATGATGATTTATGGACAGTGGTCGTCGTCCTGCTTACTACGATAAAGGCCACTAGGTAGTTAGCTCTATATACACTAATTGATCCGACAACCGATGCAAGAGAAATTAAAGAGTTATAGGCTAGCGTGTTCTGGGCATGTCATGAGGAGGGTTGAAAGTCATATATATAATTAGAAGAATGTTAAGTATGAAGGTAGACGGTAGAAGTAGGTAGGATTGTCTGAAGAATGATATGAGTATAAAAGGTGTGAATACTGAGATGATATTTGATAGAGCGGAAGAAGGAAACATGTCGTGCTAACCCTACTTAAGTAGTATAAGGGGTAAGAAGAAAACAGAAAGACGTGTATGTACTTTCGACGTTTCCTCGTTTTTCTGTAGGACGTTTACGTACTCATAAGTAGTCACCTCAAACAACTTAAAAACAAAAAAAAAAATTAAGTTTATTAATATCAGCGATTTAAAATTTAATAAGGAAGAATTCTCCACTGATAAACCCAAACGATAGCTTTATTAAAGTATTTCAAAAAGCAATTATCTTACTGAAATGTTTAATGGCAAAGCGGAACGCAACAAGTGGCACTGTCAGTGCTTTGCCGGAACGGACAAATATTGACATCGCAGTCGCCGCTTCCTACAGACCGGATGGACTTCGTACGTAGCGCTTCCGAGCTTCCGACGCCATTTATATGACGCAGATGTCATTCGCGAGGTAATATCGAGATAACAACTCGCTTCGAGAAAACTTTGCTATCAATTTTTAATCTACTGTGGTGCAATCATAACACTTATTTATTGATATCTTATAAAAGATACGGTCAGTATACTATTACACGCGTCTTAATCGTGAAAAATTAATGAAATTGCTGTTATTAATATCATTATTTACAATAATTTAATTATTTATAGATTATGATCATCCCTATTTAGTTATTTTGCAACACGATACTAATTATGAACCTTTATTTTATATCGAGTAAATTCCAAGCTCTAAAAATGACAAATTTAGTTTATTTTAAAGGGAATAAAACTCTCACAAGGTTAGTGATTTAAAAAATTTGCTGATCGAGATATTAGTCCTTTCCGCTCTTACTTACTGTTAAAGAGTAGTATTATTTTTTAATTGAGTTAAGGACACTCATACCATTTCGATCCTGAAAACCTACAAGACATGAAGACATACAGTGAAATATCTGTCACTAAACGACAAAGAGTGGCATCGATGCAGTACATTTTTCGATGCAGTAGCGTAAACCTAATTAGCTAGTGGCTTTCAATTAGATATTTATAGGCTAAAATAGATATCGGTTTCTCAACAATTACTGTTGTTCCTGAAAAATTTCACCATTTCTATTTATCTAAATTTTTTTGGGTCAGTACCTATATAAAAAAATTAAATGTGTATATAATTCTTATAAACTTCAAAAGCACTACAAAACAACAACAAACAAGTTTGCTCAAAACAATTTGATTAAAGATATGCTTATAAACAATTGTTACACATAATAAGAACGAAATTAATTAATAAAAGTAACATTGCTGATTTAAGTACATTGTTACGGTTTCTATTCAAACGTTTATGAGGTCTAACAAAGAGAAGTAGGTGCGTTAACAAAAGAAATATTATGATTATGAACGTTATTTGTAACCTAAACAATGTAGCACTTAATGAAACTACCGTTGGTCGTTTATCAAGTATCATAATTGTAATAACAGTGTTAGGTTTGAAATACTATACAGGTACATTTTAGTTACTTACGTGTTTTTATTTCAAAGTAACTACATATAGTTCTAATTAAAATTTAAAACACTCATTGGCTAGCGTGATCAACCATCGAGCCGCGTCAAAGGACGAATCTTACAATGAGTTTGAGAGTTCAGTGAAGGAAAACTTCGTAAAGCATCTATAACAATTTTCTAATGATTTTCTACTCAATAATAAGTAAAAATCTGATGCCAATCCATGAAGGTGTATTTCATTAAGTTTACATAATAAATATTAGCCATTTTTCTAGGCTTAGCTTCTAGGTCTATTACTATCTTCGAATATATTGTAATATGTTGTGATAATGATTTAATGCTAGCCAAAGATACTACAAAAAATATATACATAAGTTAAGAAAAAATTTAAGTTTTTCATTTATAAATATGATTTTAAAATTATTCTTGATATACACTTGAATTATTTTTTTATATACTCACCATTTTGAAGAATAAAATTGAAAAAAAAACAGCGGAAAATAATCTGGAACAAAAAAACACATTAATTGAAAGAGATGTTACCAAAAAATAAACTTATGATTATGTCAGAGACATAAACTTGCTTAACAATGTCTTGAAAGTTGTATAGGTGTAGTTCCAAAAGGAATATAGAAATCCATGTAATTGCTAAAATAAATTTCATTTTAATATGAAAGAAATTAAGTTTCAGTTCAATCGTAGACACTATCACTACAGTTGGCAACAAATCACTGAAACGTCAATATAAAAGATTGAAACTTATTTTATATCTTTTAAAATATTGGTATAAATTAACTGTGAAGTGATAAAATGTAATTAAAAAGTATATAATATACATGCAATGTGTATGTGGACTGGTCATTTCATAATAATACTGTATTAATATTATATACAAATAATGCAGAATACCTCACTTGTGTTCGGTGTTGCATGACGTAATGTAATATTCGCTATCATGTCATACTCTCAGTGTAAAAGGAAATGATCGACATGACCCAATTTGAGCACTCTGAACACTGTACCGTGATAAATTTAAGTATTGCAAGCTTTAAACGATATAGTAAAAATTTACAATTTACATAAGGAGTATCAATTCTGACATAAACTGATTAATTTTATTGAAATGAAAATTACTATTTTATACCTTTCGAAAGAGTAATGGAACCCAAACAAGGTTCAAAAACAGAAGCATCACTAAGACACATATTTCTACCTCAAAGCAACAGTCTAAGCCGAGCTTTGGCCACTTTGGCACCCTTCAGCTTGTTGCCTTGCTTTGCAGCTGAGTGCCTTCTGCGATCATCCCCAAGCCCAATGAAGCTGTCAAAGCCTCTAATAGCTTCAGGGCCCATAAGGCTAACAGTATAGTAAGTTGGATAAAAAAAATTACGCTGCTGTGTTTCTGTGAGTGGCATAATGTTGTAAGTAACACATGAAGTGTACCAATTCAGTTTTCAGGAGTAGCAACGTAATTTGGTTAACTAAAAATAGGTAGATAAAGGATGGTCACTAAACATCAGGTAACTACTGATTACTTACTGGTTCGTTACTTTGTACCATAAAAAGCGTTATTTTTTTAAGGTAAACACATAAAACTGATTTAAATCTTATTGCTGTAATTCTTCCAACACGCTTATTTTTACCATTTGAAAGATAAAAATACATATTTTTAAATTATAAAAGTATTTTGTATTTAAAGAATGTATTATGTTTAGACAGACGGACAATGCACAGCTTAAACTGGAGGGATACAATTTTGCACAAGAGTTGTTTCTTAGAAACATAGGTGAAAACTAAGAAAGGATTGTTAAACTTTATCCCCCAAGCGGTTTAAATGAGGACGATGTTGCCGATGAGAAATCCTATACTACACGCAGCTAGTTCACAATAAATGGTATCTTAGGTAAATATATACTATAATATTTTAATATCATAAATGAATATTTATTTAAAGTATGCAATAATCCAAAATAATCGTTTCAATTCGTTTAATAGTTTAATAGTAAAAATATCTGATTGAAACCACGAAAACCATTGCTTCACGCCGATACTTCGGTATTTATAATCAGCCTCGTTTGATCTACCGTAGGTACGCATAACAAAAATGTAGACCATTCATCAGTTGCAGTATTCTTGCAAGATCTATAATTATAAATTCCACTCAGCTGAATACCTAAGCTCTGTGCTCACTGCTAATACATTGTGATGTAAAATAAGCTAAGGAGAAACAAAAATTCATGTTTTTTTTGTTTATAAAAAGGAAGTATCCTAAAATACGTAAACATTTCGGCGAGTCGATAGGTAAATAGTTCACAATTGTTTAAGACGAATAGCATTGTTTCATAAAGTATTTTAAATGGTTCGCCCGCTCCGTTGAAGCATTTTAGAAGCGCGCTTTGAATTTTGAGCAATATAACAGAGTTTTGTTTTTAGAATGTCTACATAATTACATAGATATGTAGGTACATAAGTAACCAGGAAATGGAGTTTCAATCAAATGTTATCCTCATATCATTGAGGGGTCAGCCAGGAGAATGCAATCAACCAGTCAATGGCAAGCGTAGATGGGAGCGAGTGAATAAGGCTTTTGTCTACCGTGCTACCATAAGCTGATCGGTACTGTCACAAACAATAAACACTTGTCGATAATTAACTTGCTGAATTTGAACTTCATTATAATTTGATGTAATAATATGAGCATTAAATACTGTCTTTAATTCACCACGTGCGCATGCCACAAGATTGGTACAAACAGTTCAGTTTATAGACATTAATGTTATAAGGAAAAGTTACACACATCTATACAATTATTGATGCCGTCTTCTTAGCCGATTATCGCAAAGGCGATTATGTAACTGCGATCAGATGATGTACTTTGACATTTGTAATGTAGCTCTTTGCTATCTGTTTGTAATGTAATCTAAGTTTTAAAATTACATATACATGTAATGCGGTCGTCAACGTTGTTGTGTGTAATATTTTCAGGCGATTTATTTTCGTAATGGTTAGGTTTATAATCGAAGTATATATTACTCAACTTCTTTAAAGGTGACTTAGTTGTAGTTTTACTAGCGATGAATTTTTATATTGTATTTAATTTTTATTCAATCAGCTATTAAAAGCAAAGGATTGTTGAATGACGTTTTGGTGGAAATTATTCGTCGTTAAAATGAAACACATTCGTCTATAATTCGATTAAATGACAACGTAAAAAAATATTTAAATATAATGCCTGTGCAGTGGGTTGTTTGACGCACGCCCACGAACGAGGGACTCGCTTAACGTAGACGTTGTGTTCATTTTCACATATTTTTTGTTATATCATTTTGTAGAAACTCTAGGAAAATTCTGTTTTGTTGGCATGCTTCACGTGTATCCCGTAAAAATGCATCTATTGTAATCTCACAGTATATTCAAGTTTATTAAAATGTTAATATTCTTTTTGTTTTTCAATAAATGTTATTATTTGTTGTTATGTTGTTTGCTTTTGTGAGTATTTGGTTGTAGTTTTTAGGTATTATTTGTTGTGATTAGTATTTAGTCGATTTTTTGTTAGTGATTACTAATAATTTTTTTTTTAAACAATATTAAATCAAAATTATTTTTCATTCAATTAACTTGCCCACTGTTGCACGTAATACTAATAATAATAAATTTCTAAGTTCTGGTTTCACGTCATCCCGAGGGAACGTTGATGAGTGTCGGTTGATGAATACTGGCTGGCGAGTGGCGAGTGTCCCAGCAAACGTTCCTTCCTATCTCTATTTTAGAATAAGTTAATTACGAGTTAGCAATAACTTGATAATGAAATATTTTATATCTGAAAAATTCTAACTCACAATCTTCACAATAGTCCAGTATTTTTAACACTAAATCCGAATTTCGAGTGTTTACATGGCTTAAGCTGACCAAACCTTACGAGATACACGAAAATAATGTACTAAAGAATTGTAGTTCTTCAAAAACCTAAAGAAATATCTGCGATAGCATATTTCTATCTGCTAAGGTTGACTCACGGTAAATAATTTAATTTTTAAATCATCACATTATTTACGAAGCTGTTTTCACCAATTCAGTATTAATCCACATAAATATATGAATTAATTTAAGAAATTAATGAAGATTAAAATTGTTTTGTACATTATGTCATTTATATAAATACCGTAGAAGATATCACGGGTTCAAAATTACGCGCAATAAATGAATTGCTCGTCGCAAGCTAAGCGCAGCTTTTGTAACTATGAGTGATAAATTCTAAATGAACCGAACATGCTTTTTTCAACATAAATGACACCACTTTGAAAATTGCATCTTTGTGATGCTGAGATGGGTCACTAGTATTATATATAATACTCATATAATTATAGTAGTATTTCTATTTCACTTTAAACTTTAAGGTTTACGAAATTGGGTCCATTAGTGTCTATCGTTCCTATTAAAGCGAAGCAATGGAGAACTGGTAGAGTGCGTTGGTCCATCTGTACTTGCAATAACTAGATCAAGGAGTGTAGTGCTGTTGTGCCCTGTACTCATTTACAGTTACTTAACTGCCTATGTAAATATTTATAATATTATATTATGTTATATTAATCCTTTTCAAATCCGTTTATTTATTTATTTCAGGAAATCTAAAGCTCTTAAATTCTAACTTACGTACATAATTAAGTTAACATATTGGCTTAGCCAAAATGATTCCAATCGTATTACAATAAAGATATTGCAATCCTATACCGCTACGAAATTATTAATTAAATATTATTTGCATCAAGAAGAACGATGTAGTGCTTCTGGTGAGGATGCGTATGTGTATGTGTATAAGTGTAGGTGTGTGTATGTGTATATATATATATATATAAAGAATATATATTAAATATTTATGGAAAATACATAGATAACTTTTTATTTGCCGCGTTAAGGTAAAGTTTTAATTGCTTTTACAATTAATTCCAGTCAAAATTCAGAGGAAAAAATAAACAAAATCAGTCGTAGTTTGGTGTGTGCGTTCATATGATCTTGCAAGATAGCCGGGTGCTTTGTCCTCTCGTGTGATGGGTCTTCTAATTGTTTATGTTGCAAACTACTCTCAAAGCAACAAAGTTAATATGAATAAATACGAAGTCCTTTGTCGCCGCGATTTCTGACTTTAATAATATTCACAATTATTAATTTTACTTTTTTAATTAAACTGTGATATACCTATTTTATAAATATACGAGTTACTGGGATAGTTCCCAGTGTACATATTATTAATTTATCATAATATTATATGTATCTTAATTTATTTTAGTTTGATTGTAAAGCGTAAATGTAAATTCTTTAATAATCTTAGAATTTATTATCTTAAAATAAATTAACGTATTACGTCCATAGTAAAATAATAAAAACTGTAAACTCAGTGGGAGATCCTTCATCCCAAAGAAGTAGAGTAAGCTTTGTTCTGTGCTTCATCCATACAATTTAGAAGTATATGTCTGTACATTCAGAGTATTTTTAACCAAATTAAAAGAAATAAATATTCTGTTGCGCGATTTATTCTGTACCTACCTACATATCAATATTTATGATTCTATAACTGAAGTCATCTATATACTTGTGGAAATATAACTACCTATACCTTACAATATGTACGTTACCATTCTTATGTATTTACATATTTAGAGATAATGTCCATAATTATTATGAAGCGGTAGCGTGTACGGACACCGCGTCGGTTGACGAGTGTTCCGGCAGCTGCACTTGAGAGCCAGCCAGTTGTTCTACTATGCTTACCGTGTCATCTTCTTGGACCACATCGTCACTTAACAGTAGATGAGATTATGGTCAAACATATAAACGATGAACTATATTGTTGATCTTTAATTATTGCGGTTTGTTTTTAATGACTTTTTTATTAGGGAGTTTTTGGTAGGATCTTGAAGTAATAAGTGGTGGTTTTTGTTTTAATTAATAAACTTATGTTATTTGACCTTATATGTGTACTTTTGGCGGCATTTTACGTGATGTAGTTTGGTTATTGTAGACAAGTGAAGTGGATTATAAATAATAACCGGGAACATTCATTTAAAGTTGCCACAAAAACTCTCTGGAAAGTTGTAACAAGGAAGCTGCCATCTTGTTGAAGCTATGTTTGAATATTGGAAGATAATAGTCTATTTGGATAAATATTCTATAAAGGTGACTTTTGCAGAATTGTGTAAAACACAGTTGCCATTCAATAAAAAGATAAAGAACTGTTTATTATTGTCTGTTCTTTTGTATGGAAATAAATATAGCCAAAATATATTATATTTACGTTGGCTCCATATTTTAAGAAACGTGAATATACTGAAAGGCATAATTATTCTTATGTTAAGGGTGTGGAATATTTGCACGAATTAAGAAATTGTTCAAGCTTTATGTGACGCCCTTCGTAAATTAATTAGGTAAGTGTAAAATAAACATAGAGAGAAGCGAATGATGAAAACTTTTGAGGTTGTTGATCTTTTTCATGAGTATCATAATAAGGGTTGTCAACTACCTCCGTGTGACCTGATAAGTTCCCTTTCTAGGACCCGGGAAGAAAGTTTCCAAGAAATGTTTATTAGATATTACAATTAAATTTAATTAATAACAAAACATATAAAATTTAATGTATTTATGTCTACTAGTGTTCGCTCGGAAGTCGAAATTCGACCGTAAGTCATTAATTGTAAGTCTGAACGCTATTGAGGTTCTTTCGTAAAAGAATATACCTCCACTGAAATTTTGTGTAAATTCACAGCTCCAAACTAATTCACTGTTACCTTGTGCGACTTTTTGATGATAGACTTTTATCTATTTGACATTTGCTGTATGAACCAAAACAATGAATATGATATCACTTGCGGTCGCTTTTCACTCAATGTCAATATTTTTGGGGGTCTAAGTTCAATGGCACTTGTCGGGATAGTTTCCGCAGTATTATTTAATTTAATTTATTTATAACACATATTATATATAAATTTTAGCGTTCCGGATTCCTTCTCCATATAAACTTTAACCAGGTCAAAATCAACGCTCCTCCGTGCGCGTAATATGCTTAAAAAGGAGTCCGAAGTTTCTTTTCACGTATTAAATATATAGATTGAAGTGATAAAAAATTACCAAAATAACACAATTTAAATTTTTTAAACATTCTTACTCGAATCTGTGTTAGGGTTAATCTGAGAGTTAAACGAGTGAGAGTTTGCTCTTAGAGTACGAAATGGGTTGAGGCTAGAAATTACCGTGGTTGCTTTTATGGCCTTTAATAATATTTTATATTAAATCATACATTGAGTTTTTTCTTTCCTGTTATAATATAGTTACAAATAGGCAATAATAAAGAATATAATCAATTGATCAAAGTTCTTAATAGACTCTCATGGGTATAGTAGAGGTATCCCTTAAATTCCATTGTTGCCTGTGTTTCAAATTATTACTGTCATGTCATCGCGTCACAAGTTCACAACAATGATAAGGGTCAGAAGCAGTTTCAATTTTAATTACCACAATTTATTTGTGCCTTGATGGTTTATAATTTATTATGAATAAGTTTTTAT
This sequence comes from Saturnia japonica, assembly GCA_033032175.1. Classification (NCBI taxonomy): domain Eukaryota; kingdom Metazoa; phylum Arthropoda; class Insecta; order Lepidoptera; family Saturniidae; genus Saturnia; species Saturnia japonica. Next base: position 11,321,518 of record CM065307.1, read on the forward strand.
TACTATATTATAGAAAGAATAATAAAAAGTATGAAGCGATGATGGCTCAGTAGAAGCGTTTACGGAAACCATGTTGATCGAATCCCTTCAGTGAACCTAAGCTTTATGTGACGGCAAATATCATGATGAAACCATAATATGGTTGAACGATGTTTTTTAATGTATTCCTGGCTAGGTACCACCAGCATGTTGAAAACCTCTTGCCAGGCATATAGGTGTGTGTTACCACAGATTTTAAAGCTTAATAATATTATTTTAATACATGTATAATTATATTATCCCACCAGGTTGCAAATGATAATAGAAATTAAAATGACTGACTGAATGAATGATTGAAAATGGTACTATGCTAAACCTAGAAATAATACTAGCTAACCTTGACTGACTAGGAAACCGTGACTGACTGACTGATCTATCAACACATAGCTCAAGCCACTGAACGGATTGGGCTTAAATTTGGCATACAGCTAGTTATTATGACGTAGGCATCCGCTAAGAACGGACTTTGGAAAATTCATCCCCCAAAAGGGTATAATGGCGGTTCAATATTTGTATGGGAAAATCATTGAAGAATTATAATATTTTAAATTTAGCGCGAGCTAAGACTCGAGCAAAAGCTAGTAATGTATATAAACCAAAATAGGATTTATAAATGAATGAACAATTTGTCGTAGTATTTATTTTTGCCAGTAAGTAATATTATGTAGTAAGTTTTAATAGTTTGAAGCGTGATCGTAAAACTCCAAAATACTTTACACGATTCAATTGCAGTTTGAAAACTATTTTATACAGTAAATGGATGTAACCGTATTCTTATTTGTACCTAATATTGTCAACCTGGTGACAAAAATTGGAATGGCTTATAATTTAATATCAATTCAAAAACTTTTGATTATATTTTATTGATACTACTGATATCTAATAAGTTTCTAAACGCCCATAATAACTCAATATAAGTCATAAAATATCATTATACACTTGCTCTTAAATAATCCTAATCTCATCTAATGCATATTTGAGATGTTATCTTAAGTTTTAACATCAACCAGTTTAATCAAACACCAATTAAATTTGCTCAATATCGTCTCCCCCGTTATGAACAACTTTAAGTAAAACATGTGATCTGAGCGTTTAGAAAATGTTTCACAAGAGCTTATCATAGAAAGCAAATACGAAAGCCTTTGAACATTTATTAAAGCCAATATCGCTTAATTACAAGAACAAAAGTGCTGTAGACACATTATTATCTTGTACATAACATGTAATTTTCCACTTCTTACATTCCACTTGTCAGGCAAAATGGTTCTCTGGCAATAAATCAAAATTAAAAGTACCGGAGCGCGTTTCTTGGCGGCTCTTCTTGATGACTCGAATGTTTTCCGAATCGGTGGTAGTATTTTGACAATCATAAGCACCTTCTCAGGGCTTACATTGAATAAAATACTTTTTGATTTTGAAATTTATCGCTTAGCAATCGTTGTTTAAAGACATGCATAATTTACTGTTTATCTATATACTACATAATATATACTAACGTACACATAAACTGCATCAAAATAAAAGACGACTTAGAAATAAATATTTTAACCAAAGTATGCAAACTTTTCATATAAATTTAAATTCATATTTGTTCATTAACTTTAAAATAGCGTAGTATTATATCCTAGTTGAAGTCTGTTTATTAGAAACGACCATCTATTTTTTTTTAACAAAAAACGATAAATGGAACAATAATTATTTAAATTGAAATGTTGGTTTTAAGAATTGAAATAATTTTTAAGCACAGGTTTTTTTTCTTTTAGTAAGGTTTGTTACCTCCACGTGCCCTACCTTATTACTAATTCTAATTGGTTCCGCATAGACTGATTCGTCTGACTGAAGTAAAATATGAAATTTTCCGTATTAAAATTGAAAATGCACAGGTAACTTTTTCTTTTAGTAATGTTTGTCAAATACCTCCACGTGCCCTACCTTATTACTAATTCCTAACTTGGTATCTTAATAAGACTGATTCGTAATTCATTATTTAAATAACATTATGATTTCAATTCCAAACGTCATCGTAGTTCATGAAACTTATTAACGTAGTCGAGCCAAAGTTCGTAGCAACACAGCAAATAACATTCGTAGCCCGTAGCAAAGTTCGAATCACCTCTTGTTATCACATCGTCACTTCAATAAGGATATTAATATTGTGTTTAGATATGAATTTTTTTGTTTGAATAGAAGTCAGGAAGACGTCATCGTAGTTCAGAAAACTTTGTATTTGGGGCAACGTAGTCGAGTCACCAAGTTCGTAGCAAACACTAGTATAAATGCAGTCCAATTCGTAAGCCCGTAACTGCAAAGTTCGAATAACCGCACCTCTTGTTATGGCACACTCAAAGACTAGTCTTTAAATCAATAAATATGCAGTGGATCCTCTCGTTGGTTGGATGTATTAAGAATTAAAATCGATAAGGCGAAAAGCTGATACTAGTTAGAAAAAAATTGTTAAGGTACATAAAACTAATAATTACAAATTTGTATGAAATATTGGTAATAAAGACCGTGAAATGAAAATATACATATTATACTTTTGTTACAAACTTAGTGAACAAAAGTGAGGTGCTAAACGATATTGTAATTAATACTCAATTAATCACCCCGGAGTAATTTATTCAATAACTCCTAACGATTCTTGTCTGAGTCTTTAATAAACCATTCAAAGGGCACAGATGAAAACTTGATCGTAATTCATTAAAATAAACTTTAGTTTTTCTATTCACATACTGCTAGGTTATGATGAATGTAAATTTGAATTACTTATATCTAAATATAAAATTATAAATTTATTACATAACATTGTGTCCTACAGTTTTACTTATTATTGTTTATGTAGACCTTAGTTTTTGTATTTTTGTAAATGAGAGACAACTTTTTGAATAAAAAAATATTTATTAAAAAACACATTTTAAACACAGCATCTGATTTATCCATAGGTAATAATTATTAGTGATTAAAATATATGCGATTGATTACCTCTAGTAATACTGTAATCCTCTATAGGACATTTTAATTCCCGGTCAATGTCAATTAAATTTGATAATGATTTGGTTAATGCTTATTAAATTCTTAAGAGAGTAAATTTTAGCTATATTGTTCAGAGTTACGTACGGACGTAAGCACATAGTACACGGGTGCTTCTTACTTGTAAATGAAGAATTCGTCTCACGTAGACTTCATTAATATCATCCACTGAAAACAGCAAAATATGTTCGTTCATACTATGCAAAGCCCATCACTTCTTACAAATTTTTCAGTTCAGTAACTTCGTCTAATCATTTTTACACAATCTGTCGCAAATTGTTAGATATAATCCTCAATAAAATATCTATATATATATTAAAAGATATTAATGACTGACTGACATATCAACACACAGCCTAAACTATTGGGGCTAAGATCTAGACAATTTGCATGTAGGTTTCTTTTACACTTTAGATGAACACTAATTAAGGACTTTGAAAATTAAACCCCTAACGCAGTAATAAAGGGGTTGAAAGTTTAATGAAATCCGTCACTTTGTAGAGAGATCTATGAAGTATTTAACAATTATTAAATTTAAGCACAGCGACCCGTGGTCGGCTTAAACTAACCTTTAGATAAATCTTTTGACTTTACATGTCTCTATTTGTAAACAAATTTTATTGATTGAAAAAGTACGATTGGAATAAAAGTAATAATATATGATGTAAGCATGTACGTATACAAAGTAATACGAAGTTGAGATCAAGGCTTATATTGTTACGCATTAGTAGAGGTTCTTCAATTGATTAAATGTTGGTGACTGTGCAAGAGTCGAGATTAATGTTCCTTTACTTTTCCTAACCTCGAACATATATATATATCTGATTAGTTTTAATACATTACAAAAGAAAAATGTACAAGATTTTATTGTGTATTTTTTTAACATGTTCTTGATATGTTTCACTGGATAATAATTAGGAATTTCTACTGACGTGAATTAACATTAATTTAATAATTCTCTATTATTATCTTGAAAATTATTAGCTAAATTCTATTGTTATTAAAAACATTAACCCAATATACAAACAAAAATTACTGGAAAACGATTATGTTCTTTAGAATTACTCCTAAAATTTCAACTTTTATTAAACATTATTATGATGCAACAATAAGTAGATAATGGTGACAAACGCTGAGGGCTATCAATATACCCGTACGTAAAAAATAAATTACCCTATATATACTATTTCAAAATAATAATATATGTTTGTTTTAAAAGTGCTTCCACATTGCGGACATGTGAGGCCACCATTTACATAATTATGTGTAATTTGACTACCGCTGTTGGGCTTTCAATTCATCGCGATTGGCATCAAGCGCATCATGTCGATGTACTTGTATGAACTTGTACCTTCGTCGCAATCAAAGTTCCAGTCTAAAAAAATTATCACCTGTACAAGTATATATTGAGTGGTAACGTGTGTATATATATCACAGCAATAGGTGTGTTCCGCTAACTGCACTTGATAGCCAGTGCCCTCACTAGGCTTAGCGTTTTACCATTTTGGTCTACATTATCACCTAACATCAGGTGAGATTTTGGTTAAACGCTTAAACCTTAAACTTAGTGTAAAAAAAGTGTTATTCATCAATATTTTCTTTATGGTATCTATTTAAATATGAATTATAACTTTTTCGTATGTGATGGATAGCTTTTATATAGAAAAAATCAAATATTAAACAAAAAACTTTAAAAAATATTCAGTTCTACAAGCGTATTTTAGTTCAAAGGGAAGCCCATAGTTACATATAACGTCCGAAATAGACAATAATGAATCGTAAATATTTGTTGGCCTGATTTTTGTGGTCTCTGTAAATGTGTGGAAATGTTTTATTAGAAACAGAATTTTGTTAATCGTGATCGATTCACATTCGTTGAAAAGGTAGTGGAAACATCTTTCTGCTCAGAAATTTATAATGTGGGTAATCACTGAATCGCATTTTAGAGATTGATAATTTTAATTAAATACAGGTATGTATGTAATCGATAATAATCTACCTATAGAAAATTATTTTATATAATGGTAAAGTTTGAATATTTCTAAGAAGTAATAACCGTAACTACTTATCAAATTTTAAAAATGCGTTCCCCGATATAAAACTAATTTCTCCTTGAGTGATAAAGGCTATTTTATTTGATGAAATTTTATATTGTTGTCGGCAAACGTTGTTTTGCCCTTTCCTGTAGTTAATGGCTCAATCACAGCGCTACCTATCGAATCCTAACATAACAATGAACCATCGTCTTGGTAAAACAAAATAAAAGTATTTACAGGCCCCGTAGCGCAGTGGTAGTAAGCCCTACTATTGAACCCTGAGCTCGCGGATATGATTCTCGCGTATAACTGACATTTGTGTAAAAAGCATAATTGTGAGTGTATATTTGGGTGTTAAATATCTATATATATATAGTGTATCAGGTGTTTAGTTACCATAATACAAGCTTTGCTTAGTTTGGAATTAAATGGCAGTGTATGAAATTGTGTCCCCCCATATATGAAAATGAGATCACTCTGTCAAATCTTTCAAAGTTACATGATCACTAACAGACTGACACGAAATTGTTATCTAAAATAATTGTTTCTTTAAATCCAATGAAGCTGAGAATGCGGACGGCTGCTAGTTTAATAACGCTGTAACGTTTTCCGACTAGATAATATCCTATTTCTCGTTTGCATTTTAAACAGGTTAAGTATCGCTACTCGTGTACAGAATCGTCTAATTCCCATTTTTCGCATTGTTTTCGATTTTCTCATAATATTATTAATATATTATAACATATGAAAAACCGAACATCCCCGTTTTATCCCTCCCCAGTCTTCTGAACGTCTTTATAGCAGTGGGTAACAGCCTAAATATCCTAGGTGTGAATATTAACTGCAGGTATTTCATCGGGATTGTTATATCCACTACATCTCGGAGATTCGAACTCCTGATAGGGTGCAACGGGTTTTTCAAGCCCGGTCAACTGTATTTTCTTTACAAGGCACAAGTGATGCCATGTATAGAATACTGTTCGCATATCTAGGATGGATCCGCAAAATACATCCTCGATGCTCCGACTAGGCTGAAGAGACGGGATGTCCGCATCGTTAATGATGCAGACGTTACCAAAAACATCGATCCGCTTCAAGTGCGCAGGAATATTGCCTCGTTAAGCGTATTCTACCGTTTGTCTCGTAGTGAGTGTTCTAACGAGCTGTTCAATCTAATTCAGTCCTCTCCTTTCCCACAACCTATCCACCCGCGCTGAGCTTCGGAGTCATAGTTATACAATAACCTCCATCTCGGCACGAATTAAAAAGATCCCTATGTCTTATTTTTGTCGTACCGTGAAACTGTGGAATCATCATCCGGCTAGACCCGTGTTCCCTCCTTCTTACAATATCAGGTCCTTCAAGCGTAAAGAGATATTTAATGTAACAAGAAATATTTATGCAGTCTGGCATGACAGACGACCGCCGATGCATTGCCGATTTCTCGGTGGTCGCCATTGTGTTCGGATTGTACTTTGCTTAGTATAAAAAAAACTAAGGGTAAAATTAAAAACGTTTTTATACTTTATCGTAAGTATACTAACAAATTTTAAATCCGCACAGAAATGTTCTTATGTACAACAATAAAAATAGTATTGTGTTCTGACTATGTAGGAACACTTTATATTAACATTACCGCATGCTTAATTGTATAAGTAGGTGTAATGTGTAAATAAGTATGTTAGTGTGTATGGAAAAAAAACCATCGGAAAACCAAATTGCGCGGTTTGAGTAAACGTTACAATGTTTAAGATTTTATTTCAGCAAATTGGTTTGCGTGGTTTTACTTTGCCTGTGGAGAGTGTATAAACCGCACTTCTCTGTGATAACGTTCAAAAAATGCAATTTGAATTTTGTGCAAACCATCGGTGCTGTGTATCTGTCGTGACGTGTATCCTGACTTTGCACAAAGCTCTGTGTAAATTGAAAGCGCTGGCAAGTCGCTGTCTAGTAAATGGAGCTTGCGTTTGAAATGTTTCGTTGCGACCTTGCTATCCAATATTTTATGTGACCTAGAAATTGTTACATTTCCAGACAGAAATACATACAGTACGCATACACGGGTCATAACAAATTGTGCAAAAAACAAAAGAGATCAAGTAGAAATGTTCTCCGATTTTATCGCCAGTCTTTTTGTACTCAAATGAAACAGAGTTCACAGCGACGTTCCCTGGCGGGTCGCGAGGGTTTCGCGACAATGCGAATCTATTACAGAGCTCTGCGAAAATTCCTCATATTGGTTCATATTGCTTCAGCTGTCTTTTATATCGAAGGCTAGAACAAAAGATTTACTACACTTGGGTATATAAATGGTGTTGGTATTTTCAGATTTTCGCCAACTACAGTTCTATACATTTATCGACGATTTGGTATTTATTTTATTCTCTACATTCTTATAGTGACTATACTGCTTTAACTATTTTTTATATATATTTTAATAAAATATTATATCTATATAACATAGAGACAGATAATAATAAGTCATTACAAAAATCCAATCGTTATTCTTTGTTTCAAACAATTACACGTTACGTTATAGTTTAATAAATATACAAAAGTCTCCCAATATAAAGTATCTTTTAATAATGTAGCCTTAAGGAATTACTCGATGTATGATAAAAACCAGCGTAAATTCTTTCGAACATTTATTATAAATCTGTATTTCTTTATAAAGTTAATTTAAAAAAAATAGGTTCATAATATAAATTACTAGGAAACATAAAAAACTAACTTATAGCTAAGCAACGCAACAAGTAATCACTTTATCGTATAACATCACGACATTCACGACGTTTACATTGAATGCGCCGTTGAGTTTAATGAATGTAAAAATTATACAATTGAGAACTGCGGTTACGACGAAGCCATATTGTGAACATCACTGTATAAATGGCACTAGGGTACTGTTGATAAAATCTAGTTTTATCCATATTTTCACTGTAGCTATAATAATAACATTAACATATTAAATATGTTGTTTGTGATATAGTCCTGTACGAATAAAAGGCATTGTTTTAAAACAAAGGTAGAAAAGTTGTAGCATTAAACCTTACTCCAGTCTTCAGCGTAACTACCATGTATAACTAACCAATTTACATCGTTTAAAGAAAGATTAATAAATATGGGAGTCTATTTAGGATATTATTTTGATAACATTTACGATTCACTTGAATATTTCTATGATAAAAAGTAAACTGGGATACATTTGCGTAATAATAAAATAAAAACTTAGTTTTAATATATTAAATTTACTTTCGAAATCGTATTCGTTGTAACACAAAAATGCTTATATTCACAGATATCTAACACATTTATCAAACAATTCCAACAAGCTGATCCTTTAAGTCTCTGAAAGCGTTTCGAGGAATGATGTTTATGCCATATAAGTTCCCGATTTAGAATAGCTTTTGCCGGGAAAAATTAATGAGGAGAGTAATGTCTATGCAGCAATTCTACAGAGAAATTGTCCCCAGTAACCTAAAACGTTTTATACCTGAGATATAATTGTTAAGGCCTATTAAAACGTGTTTCGTTTTGATGACATGTGTCAGCTATATTATACGTGTGTAGAGAATCGATGATAAATAAATACAATTTTCAGTAAGTATATACAATATACATATTTTATAGAATGTACCTTCGCTGCTTGTATCGCTTTCTTTATTGTAGGTTCATTTAATGTAGGTTTTCTTCTTGTAACGAAGAAAAATTTATATTTTCAGTTTTACATCGGTGCAATCGTGAGTAACCTTGAATTCATAAAAAATTCCATAGAAAAATGTAATTTCAGTATTCCCAAAATTATCTAGTGTTTCGGGGTAACTTTTAAACTGTTTGTGATTTTTAAAACCGTATTTAGAGTATTACTAATAATAAAAAAGAATTAGTCATATCTTCCAGCCACTCTCAAGTGATGCGCTTACTAAGAAACAACATTTCATTTTTATTTATATAGATTCATCGCAATATTACAAAGAAATTCAAAACCGACACGGTAAACTCTAAAATTGAAAATTCTGAAAATATATTTTGTGAGAAACAACAACTTCCTCTATTTTACCTAAAAAACGAGCTTTAAAAACATGTATAAATAATTAATATATATCACTTATATCAAAATAAATGTAGTTAACTAATTAGCAACTCACAACAAAATTAAGGCGGAGTGCTGCGGGCAAGAAGCATCTTGTCGTATTTATTTTTAACAAAGTGTCAATTAGCTACGATTCCTTCCTCTAGATATGTATATGTATATGTTACTTTAGCTCGAATTCTTCAGATAGGGAATTAGTTAGATCGCGAGTTTTTCGAATGATAGGCAACCGTCCATGCTGAGGTTCGGCCACTTTGGCACCCTTGCGCATCTTGCCCCGCTTTCGTGGCTAAGTGTCTTAAGCGCTCGCGCCCGAGTCATGGTGAAACTGTAAAAGCTGTCAGAGGCTCCAGGGTACCTAAGGCTAACAGAACAGTCATATAAAAAATACTGCAATTTAATCTTTGGTAACAGACACCTTATAATCAATTAATTTAGTTTTCAATCAAATAAGCATAAGTCACTCTTGGTTTGCGTCAGTTTACGAAAGAGACGTACCTAATTCAATAGTTTCCGTTACAATGTTATATTCCAATGTAATGTAATAGAACGTTAATCTCGTTGAACTACCTACTCTATAAGTTATAATATGTGAAAGAAGCATATCGCCACAGGCTTAGTATCAGATAAACAGCGTAACCTCTTTACACTTTTATTCTTTTACGATATTGTCTTTAACATGATTCAACCAATGCTTTTATAATACAACTAGCTTCTGCTCACAACTTCATCTGCGTGGACTTCAGAATTGTGTCCAGGAGAAAAATATATAATTTAACGTAATAAAACGTATCCTAATGTTAATCCAGGATATAAACTAACTGTGTGCAAAATTTCATCCAATTCCGTTCAGCCCCTTTTCCGTTATTGAGTAAGAAACGTCCAAACAAACCTACAAAGTTTCACATGTATAATATAACTAGCTGTGCCCTCGGCTTCGGTGACGTGGACTACAGGATGCCATCGATCGGGCACACGCACGAATCTAACTCCCCGCTCCCGGCTATTTTAAAGACAAAAATGCGTGGGTGCTCCTTAAAAGATAGTCATTTTTTATACTCTCGCTGACTTTTTTGTAGGTCTTTTTAATTTCTACAGTTATGTAGTACATTAAATTGGTATATCTCTTATGGTTTACTCAGCATAAGCCATTTAGCACCCGAATTATTCACCATGACAAGTCTTTCTTTTTTATTTCGCGGAACACTTATTCTTTTTCTAAAGTAGCCTAAGTTAATTCTTATACCGTCAGCTATCTTCCAGTGAAAGGTGCGTTAAAATCAATCCAACCGACAGACACACAAAGAAAAATTTTAAAAATGTTTTTTTTTTTTGTTATAGTTATCGTATATACTTTCATATGTATTAATAAAGCGGTATTATTTTGACATTACTAACAGACACTTCAATTTTATTAATTGTATACATTTCTGTTTAGCAAACCTATGCACAGTTGGCGTGCCGAGACAACTTCCGCTATAATATAATTCAAACCGGATAAACAGAAAATAACGGAAGTCGTTACTATTTCATAAGTTTTGTATGAAGCCAACATAATATGTAATCTATATATTAATACGTGAAGTAAAAGCTTTCGGTACCTTTTTAAGCGTATTGCGTGCACGGAAGACTGTGAGATTTAGCTTGGTTAAAGTTTATATGGAGAAGGAGTGCAGAAAGCTAAAAAGTATTTATAATGTCTGGTACTAATATATCAAATTAAATAAATTAATACTGCGAATCCTAATCCGACCAGTGCCATTGAACTTAGACCCCCCAAAATATTGACGTTGTCACTCAACAAAAAGTGATAGCAAGTGATGTAGATAATACTCATTGTTTATGAATACTGTAAGTGTCAAACAGAAAATAGTAGGCAGAAAAAAGTCGCTGATCGAATTTCGACCTTAAGGCGATCGCTAGTACCCTTATTATTCATCAAACAAAATAATTATATAAAAAATACATGATAAATAAACATGTTACTTATAACACCATTGTATTCGCTGCACTTGAAACGTGTTGGATGGTTAGCTGTCCACAGTTGGTTCAAACATTTAAAGTTAATTTCGTACATACATTCAGCGCTATATTGTGTTCAAAAGCATATTCACAGTGAAGGTTTTCCATTGTCGTGAAATAGGGAGTTATTTGTAAAACTAGTTTAAAAATTACTACAGTTTCAAGAATTCCATTTTATTAGCTGTCGTTAGCATTATATTACTTCGATATAAAATAATGCAGTCTCCACCTAGCCAACCTATAATGTCTTTAAATATTATTGTTTTACTGTCGAATGACTGTGTTCTGCATTTGACGGGCTATGTCGTCAAGATCTGATCATCAGAATAAACAAATTGAGCAAATAAAAAATGTTCTATTGTTATCGGTAATTTTAAATATACTTGATTATAATCGTTAGATATTTCACAACTTAATGGGGAATATAGTATTAACTAGCTGTGCCCACGGCTCTGCTCGCTTGGATTACAGGATGTTGTTATTGTGGTGACCCCGCTTCCACCCACATAGGTCGCCCGCCGGTTATTTTAAAAATAAAGATGCGTTTTATTTTTTCCGAATTGATTTTTATTTGCGCGATAGCTACCCTAATTCTTTTTTCTAACATAAAAGTAGCTTAAGTTATTCCTTATAACATTATCTATCTTCCAGTGAATGTCCCGTCAAAATCGGTCCAACCGTTTCGGAGATTACTTGGAACAAGCAGACAGATAGTCAAACAAATTTCTAAATTTGTTGTTTGTCATAAGTGCTGTACATACTTTCATGTTCTTTTATTAAAATGCTGTGATTTAGACATAACAGCCACTTCAATTTTATTAATTGTATAGATGAATAAAACCAGATTCTAATTTGTACCTACATCTAAACCAGATAAAGACAACTTAAAAATATTTTATAATCAACTAGAATTAGCGTTTTAAAGTAAAGCGTATTATTTTTTAAATTACTAGAGACACTGTGACTATGACGTAACTAACTTGCGATTAAGGAACAGATTAAAAAAAAACTGTACATGGCTCTGATTAACAATGTTAGAAGCTTTGTATTTACGTTCACGGTTGCCTGAGTGTTTCGTTGTCTTACTTTGACGATGAGGTATAATATCCAAAAAAAATACATTTTTATATTTACTTAAGTATATTATCTTTGAATATATACCTTAAATTCAATTCCAACTTCCTATGACATAATACACCTAAATTCAAAAGCAATGATTCTCTACTTGGTGCAAAATTGGACTCTTAAGGTTTTTATTTATTGGCTTAGAAGGTTAAGAAAGTAAAAAGACTATTTGAAAAAATATAAAGAAGTTATCTCACTGCTACGTCATTGCTACATCATACAGATAAAAGATAAATTTTAGATGAAACACTCCGAGATGATGCAAAGTACACCAAGGATTTCATTGTATAAATAGATAAGTCAGTTGTACGAACAATGTAAAAATAATTTTAAATATACCTAGAATAATTTAATTTTAAGCACTTAGAACAAATATATCCTAAATTTTGTGTGAACGGAAAAATGTTTTACAGTTTTGAGTATTTCTTTAATGTCGCAAAAATTACAAAATTTGAAGAGGTAAAACGATTTGTTTTCTTTATTAGTGTACAAAATGAAATATTTTTTTATCATAATTTTATTCCTAATATGCGATTTCCATAAAATACTAGCTGTAACGCACAGTTTCACCTGTGTTCATTTTATACGACAAACACCGACAACGCACGCCTGTAGGCAAAACTATCGACATTTGTATGAGGAATATATTCATTTTTCAAATTATAATATAGCCTATATTACTCGCTGATACTGTAGCTTTATATTGGTGAAAGAATTTGTAAAATCGGTCCAGTAATTTTTGAGTTTATCCATTACAAAGAAAAAATCAAACCTTACATATTTATAATATTGGTATAGATATTTTATACTGACGATGATAATGAAAATATTACAAACAGTAATCCTCTCATCCGTAATTGTCATTTTTAGGTCTTGTAAGTGAACGATATCAATTTCTCATCAAGAACGGGAGGTAAGACTAAGGATATTATGTCACTATTTTCACGCATAGCTTTCAGAAAGTCATTTGCAGGCTGTCAAATAAAGTAAAAAAATAATAATAATATAAATACGATTACCACTGGCGTGTTTAAGGACCAACTAGGAATAGACCAAAGAATAGAAAATGGCGTAATTGCCATGAATCACGACGGTTGTAAAAATTATCTTTTATGTGCGTCTATTTACATTAAAATGAACACGACGTATTTTTGTAAAAAGAGAGAATTATCTTAAATTGTTACCTTAGTCATGCATAACATGGCTAATATTTGTTCATTATTGTGGATTTCCGTAGGAGTAAATGATATTTGCAGATTACCTAAGCAAGTACCTATAGTTTGAAGAAAAATATAATCATAATATAATATTTTTAAAAAATCTCTTTTATATTTGTATGACTTCTCTCCAAAATCTTAATATTATGGCTAAATGTAACCTTTTAAAAGTTGTATAATAGTAATATGGTATCTTCGTATTGAAGTTTATACATACAAATATTAGAATAATAAAGTATTTAGTACATATACATATAATTACAATACTGGTCTATAAATGTTTCACTGCTAGACAAAAGCCTCGTCTCGTGGGAAGGCATGGAATTTATCACCTCTCCAACCCATAACACATAAAGATAAAAAACGCCGCAGTATTTTTTCCCAAAGCTTTGATCCTACGAGAATATATCTCAAACGTTTATGTTTACCCCCAAATAGCTTTTTCACCAATAATGTTAGTCATTAATTTTATTAATTTTAAATAATTAAATTTAGCTATATATTTTTGGTAAAATTCTTTACTAAACCTTTTAAGGTTCATGTCAAAGCTCAAGTCTATGGACATCGAGTCAACATTTCTTAACGCAATTCATAATGAATTCGACAAATCTAAGAATTTGATCAATTTTTCTTGATAATTTATAACAAATAACATATTTTGTGACTTATACGAGACATAGAAAAGTTGTAATGTGGCTATATAGCTTATGTATATATGCTTATATGTTTTTTAAACCCAGTACATTCAAATTTGTTGGGATCTGTCATAATTATGAAATACCAGCTAATATGCTTACAAAATCATATTCGATCGATTTACAGTTCATCGCTTTGATATTGATAGTTTATCTTTACCAAAAGTGCGCTTAGCTGGTGACTCGCTATTGATATACAGGACACGGCGCAGGTGGCAGTGTGCGCCAGCCACCAGTTTCGCTGTGAGAGATTTTTTGGTTGTGAGTAATTTTGAATTTGTGATATCTTCAACGGTATTCATGTGAATAAAATTATGTACATAGCTTATTGAATCTACTTTGAATGTTCAAGGTAACTACTATATTTATGTGTGTATATAGAGATTGGAGAAAATATCTTTGCAAATAACCTAATAATTTAAATTAAAAATGGTTACCATGAGTCAAGCTTAGAAGATAGATATATGCCACCCCGGACTTTTCTATTAGGGTTTTTGAAGAACTACAATTCTTTACTGTACTATTTTGATGTATCTCATAAGGCATGGGCCATTGCAAGCCATGTAAGCGCACGAAAATCATTTTTTGACGACTTGATTACAAACATTAAATTTTCTTAACCGTACAAAAACTTAATTAGTATGTATTGTACATACATAAACCTTTATCCTTCCGTAAAAATGCTCTTTAAGACATTGAAACCCGTACAATCAGTTGCGTGGTTTAGAAGAAGTAAGCGGACAAACAGACAGGACGCGAATAGCGACTATCTTTTGTACTATGCATAGATATGGATAAGAAGTGGCAAAGTAAATCCACAGAACAGAAATAAAACTATAATAAACAAAATAAATTCAACCAAAAAAACTCGAGTAATAAATACAAATAAAACTCCAAGTATGTTCATTACACAAATAACTTGAGTACAGTAACAAAACAAAATTTCAATCGGCCTACATTTAACGGAGCCTTAATTTAAATGAAATAAAATATTATAATATAAGTAATATACAGATAACGAGAATACAATAAATCCACTGCTTGGTTTAAATCATTACTATTAATTACTTTGCAGGTAGGATACATCGCAATGATAAACAAATTGTAGATACTTATTCAAAGATTTAGTAGGATTATCGCAGGTTTCTCTTTGTACAAAATAAATGCTATTGTCAATATGCTGTAAGCTTACCCTCAAATATGTTGTAAAAATCTTAAACATTTTTCTATACTTTAGGTCAGAACTTAATAAATTACAAGTAATTTTAATGGTGCCGGTATTTCACAAGATGCAAGATATGCAATTATGACTATAGAAACACTGATGTTTAGTAATTACACTCATTGGTAATTATATAAATTAACAAAATATTAACATTGTATATACAAATATATATATATACATATACTTCACATAATTTATTTTAATTGATTTATTTCAATTAACACTTTGTTTGATGTACCATATTAATCTACCTTTTACAGCATCTACACCTCCTATCCTCAGTAACTGTGTTCCCATGGATGGCATAATATAGGTATGCCAATTAGTAATAGGCCATAGCACTTAGTAATCGTAAGTGCTGAAGTATTTTTCTTCTTTATTAAAAAGTTAATAAAAAATTGGTTTAGTAAATATGTAAGTTTAGATTCATTTTATGATATTTACATAAGAATAAACGTAAGTTTCGCGAAAATAATAATCATACTCTATTGATTAAATTTAACTATAAACATGTCACATGATAATATTGCTTAGGGACTTCAGATATAACACTATATTATACCATCATTTTAACGCGAGTTCAGACTTTATATACCTTCTCGGAACGCAGTACATTAGCTCTCTCATATTCAAACGACCTCTATTCATTTTTATGTTGAAGAGTCAACACAAATACTACTGGCAAATATGCAATCCGTTTTCAGATGAAGTTTGATAAGTATCAACTTACGTACTCTTGTACTATGCACCTACACGGCAATGTGCGCACGCTATTTAAACCCTATTCACATGAACACACGAGTTAGCCCGCGTTAACGCTGCACTTAGAATACAATATTATGTATATTTAAGCTCCCCGTTCTGAACGGGTGCTAAGACACAACTGTAAAGCGTCCCCACATCAATATAACGAATTGTCCTCTAAAGTTTGACATCCAAATACGGTATTAAAAGCTCAAACGGAAAACAAGAATAAATCAATAAAACAGATTTATTGTAGCTGAACAAACGGCTATAAATCAAAGGCAGGCGCGGTGTGGCGGTAAACTACTTGCGTACTACATAGTTATTTATGCAATATTCACAGTTCATAACTTTCATAAGATACCCACCCCTTATTACAGTTTTACTTTTTTACAGTTGTAGAGTTCATTTAATATCTATTAAATTACCAGGTTGAAATATATATACAGATTTTGCCGGTGTTTAATCATTTAACATTCAAATTTCTAAATTTAATAAAGACTTGTCTGTTTGATTAAGCTGTGCTTAATTAATAGATGTTCGTTGCGTTAATTTTAATACAATATCTGTCCGTATTTTGTCTGGTATTCCTCGTAACTTTAAGTTCTAGAGGAAATGAATAAACTTTATCTATACAATTAATAAAATTGAAATGTCTGTTTGTAATGTCAAAATAACAGCTTACTACTAAATTCATATGAAAGTATGTATTTATAAAACCTCTCCCGGTCTGTCTCTCTTATCAGTTTGTTCCAGATAATCTTCGAAACGATTGGACCGATTTTGATGGGACTTCCACTGGCAGATAGCTGATATTATAAGGAGTAAATTAGGCTACTTTTATTTTAAAAAAATAATTAAGGTACCGCGGAAATATTAAAAAAACTGATCATGGTGAATCAATTGGGGCACTTAAATGGCTTACGCTATGTAAAACCTAAGAGATATAGCAAATTAATGTAATACATTACTGTAGAAACTAAAAACACCTACAAAAAAGTTAGCGAGAGTATATATCTATCTTCTAAGGAACACCCACGCATTTTTTGCCTTTAAAATAGCAGGGAGCGGGGAGTTAGATTCGTGCGTGTGCCCGATCGATAGCATTCTGTAGTCCAAGTGACCGAAGCCGCGTGCATAGCTAGTTAATAAACAAATGCTTACATATATTTTACTATAAATTCTGTATTTTATGCATTTTTTTAAATTATTGATAAAATACTGTGTGATAATTTGTTATTAATAATATTACAGAATGAAATTTTAGAGAGTACCAGACAGACGGCGTAGCAGAGTTAATGCTGAGGGGCGATTAACTACGTTGAGGTAATATGATCAAGCCTTCGGGCAGGTGGTTTTCACGGCTTCCATTACCTTGTGGCGACATGCCTTGACAACAAGATTTCACCATTTATTTTATAAAATAATAGAAAACACGTTCATCTTAAAATCTCAGAAACCCCGTGGGCTGGCTTGATGATTAAACCTTGTCCACTTTCGAAAAGAGGCTTTTGCGTAGCAATAGTAAGTACATAGCTAGGTTGGAATAATAATTTAAAAAAAGTTATAAATTACCTACTAGTTAATCTTTTTTGTAGAACATAATTTTTTTATTAGCTCAGTACTACATTTGATTATATTATACACTTCAAGAGAACCGACGAACACCAAGTAACTAAAACCCACTGTCGGTCACACATAGGTCAGATTATAATACGAAAAATCCCACAATGAAAGCAACTATGTAAACATTTATACAATTTTTGGTTCCGAGATGCAACGCACCAACGCATGCCTCAATAATATGCATATTTCTCATCATATTTTTAAACGTTAAGTATAATGGGTACTAATATATCACTATACTAATATAATAAAGCGGAAAAGTTTTTATTTTGTTTGTTTGTTTAAAACACGCTAATCTATAATCGCTAATAGAAAAATTATTTTTGTATGGGATAGCTAGACTCTCGAGGAATAGTATAGGCTATCTAACATTAGCCTTCAACTCTCAGCTAACCTTAAATATTGATTTTTGTTATTACTATTACTAATATTACTATTGCATACATAAGTAAATGAATATATCTGTCCGATTCTTTCTCAGTTTTAAGCTACCAAATCGAATCTATACTAATTAATAAAATTGAAGTGTCTGTTTGAAATGTTTGAAATTGAAAGTCGGATTAAATGGATAACGCTGAGTAAGCCATTTAAGAACATACACCAAATTAATGTACTAGATAATTGTATATAAAAAAAAAACCTACAAAAAGGTCTGACTTTTATGATATTATGTTTATCTTCCAAGGATTACCCACAATAAGCATTTTTGTCTTTAAAATAACCGGGAGCGGGGGAGCCCAAGCGACGGCATTCTGTACTCCACGCGAGTACGACCTCGGCTACAGCTAGAAGATAATATCAATTTATATACTTGTCTCTTAATAGTCAGGGATATATTTAAAAGAGAAACAAACGCACAAGACAAGGTGCAATATTATATTGCGATGACAGATTTATGTGAGATATCACAGTACGCAGCAGCTGCGCTTATGCATCGTATCGGGTTCTTTACGGCACAAATTTAATCAAGAAACAATTACGTCCACGTCAACTTTATATTACCAACCACATAAATATATCTTAGATAAATCTCATTGGAAATTTATCTCTACTCGGGGCAGCTCGACTGGTGAAATACCTCCAACCTACAGAAGATTTCAGTCAAATAACTTTGTGTAGTGTTCCTACGCGTTGCCGACTCTTTAAAAACTTTTTCACTCCTCTCTTAGTAGTAGTAGTAGTGTAGTCCAATGGAAAAACCTAAGCACGGAGCTTATTCCACATCTGTAATTCCTCTGAAACCGGGGTTTCAGAGCTCTTTGGTGAAGGAGGTGTTAAGGTTAGCAGCGCGCTAGTAATACCTATGGTGTATATGCATCTATAAGTCTACAGTGACCGCTTACTATTAAGCGGCCCGTATTCTTGTTTGCCAACTTAGTAGCATAAAAAAGTTAAAAAACCATATCTATAAAACTAATTCAGATTTGTATTATTAATCGAACAGAAAATATGCTCAGACACACGAGTCATTCCAACTCATAGCCAAAACTATTTTATTCAGTTTAGGCCCTAAGAGGGCACTTATGAATGTCAATACGCTACCAACGCGAATGTTAGGAAAACATTCCAGTCATCGAGAAGCACTGGCAAGAAACTCGATCAGGCTTATGAATATTTTTTTACAGAATTTATATTATTTGCATTATTATAATTTCCAGTGTATGTACCTACAGAGAGGGAATCATTTCCATATATAACTATTCATAATGATCTACCATTTCAACAATAAAATTTATCCTCAAATCAATCGTCAGAAGTAGCAATCTATTAATCGCCGGACTCATTTGGGGTTATTTATAAATAGTTATAATCTGCAGTATGACCACTAAACATTAGGTGGACTGTATGCTAGTTTGTTACTTCACAATATAACAAACATACTTTTATATTTATAATAATTAGATACTAGTTGCCTGCTTCTCTGAGAGATTAAAAACAAGTAGATATCCTATTCCACGATATTGTCGACTTCTTTGCCACACATTAGACTCCGTTCAACTGTTTATGTGTAATTGAAAAGCAATCGTTCGAGAAAACTTACTTTCAAATTTATAATATGTATTAAATAGGTATTAGATTAGATTTATCTAGTAATCGCAGAACAAGCCGGTTTGAAATCAATCAAATTAAATTTCCTTTAAGTTTGCTTCTAGCTGAAAAATAAAACTCGTGAATTACTCTCCGACTGATTGACTTAACAACCATATAACAAGGCTGTAAACCAATTTACTTGGTAACAGTCCGTCGGTAAAATCCAGACGTTATTCTCTAATACTGTTGGAAATTAATTGCCAATTTGTATATCCATTACAATATTTACAATTATTAAGATTCAAATGAAAGTCACAATAGTAATTTGCCATAATATTATATGGATGTAAATTGAGGTATCTATTATTAAACTTATATTAAAGTCAAGAATAAACATAGCTACAAAGTTTCGATGTTACTGATGGTAATACTTTAGATAACATTACATACCATCACGCCTGTATCCCCGAAGAGTTAGGCAGAGGTGTACTAATGTTCACCCACAGTTCGCTGGGTATAGTTTTAGGTCTCATGTAATAGGGGATGAGCCTATTGCCATTAATCGGGCACAAAGCCAAACTCCGAGCTGCAACTGAGAATTTAATAGAAAAACCCAATAACACTTTGCTCGAACTGGGAATCGAATCCAGGACCTCGACCATAGTAGTTGCGCTTACGAACACTAGCTAACGAGGCAGTAGTTTTACAAAAAAAAGAGGTTTTTGGCGGAGTCTCAAATTGTCATGTAGTAGTTTTTGTTCTTTATTCATAAATTTGTGATATTTGACCCTAAACTGTGTGACATAGGTGGCATTTTGCTTACTAGCTTGGTTATTGTGCCCAAGTGTAGTGCATTGGCAATAATAACATGGCCCATATATTATAAGATGGCACAAAAACTCCATGAAGAGTTCTATCAAGGGAGCCACCATCTTGTTAGGATAATGAAATCACCATAGGACAGGATGCTCTATAGTCATTCAACAATGGCGGTAATGGTCTTCAATAAAGACGACTTGTTTGTTGCCAAGCTATGAAGTAGAAAAAAAACTGTCTAAATTATTAAAAAGGAAATCTCCAATACGTAAACTGTAAAATCGTGAAGATAAAAGCATTGCTTTCAAAGTTAAGTTAAAGTAACAGTAAGTATAATCGAAAATATCTGGAGAGTAATATGTTGTGTCGAGTTATTATTGCAGTTATGCAAAAACAAAGCATTATAATCTCTTATTAACATTAGAATTGTATTAAATACATCTTCCAGAAAGGACATTTTAAATTTTAAATATCTAAAAGATCCTCGAGACAACTACGACAGTTCAAATTGTTGTAACCTGCTCAACTTTGATGAATACTTAACAAGTTAATCACGTTCCACTTTTCTTGTAACAAAGTTTTGCGGGACCAATGAGAACATTAAAATTTAGACATAGACGCAATGCTGCCTGCTTATTCAACCGTCTAGATGTAAAGTCGTCAACTCATGTAATAAATTTTAAATTAATCTCGAAGGCTTGTAGATACTTCTAGCTCTACGTTAAATTTGGTTAATTTTAAGTCCTCAATTATACATTATTATATTCCTAAACTATTTTGTATATTAAACATTTTATTTAAAAAAAAAACACATTAACTTTAAAAAAAGGTTATTCTGAAATACTTCTTATTATCATAAAATACGAATAAAAAATTGTTGTAGTAAATTTTAAATGCGCAGAAAACGGTTTGATGTTCTTTGACTGAACGAAAAACATTCTTAATAAATTGCTTCTACTATATTTTCCTGTGCATTATTATATGTAACTAAGGAAATATTTATATATTATACACGTACATATTAGGATATTTCATATGAATACTATTACCTATTATCTTTCGCTTAGTAATTAGAAGTACTTATATAAATGACAATGAAATGAATCAGTTATGTACCTACTTTATTTACTTTCAGATAATTTTTTGGTATTAACCCACCGCAGTATACCTACCTGCG
The DNA here is from genome assembly GCA_033032175.1 of Saturnia japonica. Taxonomy (NCBI): domain Eukaryota; kingdom Metazoa; phylum Arthropoda; class Insecta; order Lepidoptera; family Saturniidae; genus Saturnia; species Saturnia japonica. The sequence goes on from CM065307.1 coordinate 11,343,394, forward strand.
TAGATAAAACAAATTATTTAATACTGCAACAATTAAGAAAGTAATTCTGAGTCACAAAATAACGTGTTGTCTGTTGAAATAATCACATAACAAAAACAGTCTTAAAGAAGCCTTCATAATGTTACTTTAAATTAATAAAAACTGACATATAATGATATATTTCTATAGACCTACTGATATAAAAATTATAAGTTATATAAATTTAGATACCATACGTCAGTGCTGCTATTTTGTTTAATTATTTATTGTCTATTCAAACATTAAAAAAACACCGGGCTAACCAGAAAGTATTTTAATATAGAGATATATAACTAATTATAATATATAACATACAATGTGCATAATACAATAGTTCTCAGTGGCTTCCAGTACAAAAGTTCATCTCATACGTTTTTCAACAGAATACCTACGATCTTTCCACGCGGATTACTAAACTCAGAAAGAATGCATGTCAGCCATTATAAAAGTGCTTCTTGTATTATACCTATATACACTAACATCAGGTATGTATCGATTATCCGTTTTAGTAAGTACGATTAATTAATCGCGGTATACACGAGTTAATATTATACTCACAATACTACGAGTTACTTTCAAAAGTTACCATAACGAAAAAATTTCTGTGATTTTTTAAACCAACTATAATAAAAAAAATTTAACTGACACGGCAGCATGACTTACAGAATGATCTGAATCAGATATAAGCCTGGACTTGAATTTCTATTTTAAGTCAATTAGATAACCATGATGATAAAGCATTGTCCGGTTTGGAGTTTCAAAGCGTGATTAAACGATAACAAATAGAGAATACTCAGAAATATCTTAACTTGCATTAATTATTCCGAACCCGTCAGGTTCAAGTCTGCTTATTGTTCTGTACGATTCCAATCAACACTATTTCGTATCGCAGCATTTCTGCTTTAAACTTAGATAACGACTTCTATCATTGTTAGTATAGTTGTAAGAACTTCGTCAAGTATATATATACTAAAAAGGTCAATTGAATTACCAATATCATGGAACTATGAATAGATTGTAAAATCAGTTGAAATCGTTGTTACAATAATTATATTCTTTATTGCACAAAAAAAAAGTACAAATAGAGGACTTAATGCTAATAAGCATTCTCTGCCAGTCTTCCAAGGGAGCAAGGGAAAGGTATATGCAAGGTGTGCATAATGTTAAGTAAAAATAAATAAATAATAGTTTAAAAAAACTTAAAAAAAAACACGCTTTCTTAAAAATCCAACTAAAAAACAGAAAATAAAATTTAATAAATTTGATTAAGTACAGTGTAAAAAAAAATGAATGTACATTATTGTAAAAAAAGCGTGGGGTGCATAGTGTCAATAATTATAAACATTTTATTGACAGATAGCACATAAACTGTGACGTAGTTAAGAATAGAGATTTGTTGTTGAATATCTAAACGGTATAATAGCTTTGGTAAATTGATGCATAAAACCAATTTCACTGCAAAAGTTTATCGTAGCAACATTGTATGTTGCATGTACTTAGGATTTTAGTATTTATAAAATTAGAATAAATACTCTGTATTCAGTGTGTATGATTTATAACACTTTGATTATAATTTTGCTAGTTACAAAATTTTGATTCAAATAATAAATACTTCACAAAAAGATAAAGAGTCCTAATATTGAAGTATGCGGCCTAAAATTGATTTTTTACAAGTCTGACTAGGATTCAAAGAGAAATGCTTTGAGGACGATTAGATTGTAATGATAGTATCTATTAAATACGCACCTACATTTTTGACATGTTCATCACGTTTTATTATTATGAAGTAAATTCTGTTGAGAATAAATTAAATAAAGCTTTATTATAGTTAATTAAAAATATATACAAAACTATCACCATGATTGTTATAAAATAACAGAGACTGGATAGTTAAATTCGTTATTAAAAGAATTAATAGATAAATTCGGCCTATCCAATGTAAATTGTAGCTTTATCCAATATAACAAAATATTTCATGACTAAAGAGTTTTTATAATAACGTACATCAAATACAACAACCGTATGCTCTTTAGCGTTAATTTTTCTATTTATAGAAGAAAGTTACTATTAATTTACTATTTTTTTGAAATTTTATTCGTGTCAGACATGAATTAATCAGTCTGATTAAACGCTTATACATAGGAAATAAATGAATATGGAATTATTTTCATTTTTTTAATTTTCAGATAATATAAATCGTCTCTTTACAATCGACTATGTTAAAATAAATTTTGGGTTGATAAATTCCATGTATTTTTGATTAAACAACAATTTTACTAAAGCCTCACTGAATTTCTAATTCCTTTTAATGAATTGTTTCCCAACGAATATAACAAGGAAAGTTAGATTAAAATTGGTAGCATACGTTTTATATTCGTTTTAAAAATCTCTAACCTAATTGACTATATGACATGTAGTAGTTAAAAAGAATATGAGGAAAATATTCACGTGCCTATAACAGTAAATCAGACTTGAAAACTTTTTTTTTCTATAAATATTAAATTACATATTTCCGTTTTACTTGAAAAAACAAATATTTTTTAAGAGTTAAGTAATAACAGGCCTATCCAAGCTCTTCCAACATCTTTACGAGATCCGAATACAGATGTTATTCTCTTATTTCATAAGATTAATTTTACAAAAAGTTTACAGTTTAATTTCAATAAAATCCAATATGTGAAAATTTTTACATTTTTAATTCGACCTGTAAAATAGTTTAAAAATTATTTTAATTGTAAGAAATATTTAAAACTTTTTATAAAGTAATCAGTAAATCGTACCTTATTCTTAGTTTTTAGAAGATTGTAACACTGGGCTCCACTTTTTAATAAAATTTGAAAACAAACCATACCTACTGGTAACAACAAATTAACTAACTTGTTTATACGTGACCATAGAAACAAAGTTAAAAATAATGATAGACTTACCTTCGTGAAAACACGGAGTTTTGTTTTGTGCCGCCAAAAACTTTAAAAACTATTGAAAAAGTTCCCGAAAATATTTATAAAAATTAAAAATGTACACTTTTTTAAAACTTAATCACTACTCACATAAATCGGAGTATTAAATGATAGTTGATTTAATTCAGTTCGGTTGTATGGTTATCCAACGCTAGGTTCTCTGTTGGAACGATTGGGCACGCCAAAGTTGTGTGCCGATGGGATCGGGTGACGTGCTTATATCTCGCTGAAAGCGGAGCCTGAGCGCATGCGCCAGATCCATTCATGTCACTCTCTGAATGACCGCCTCCGCAAACGTCATATCTTTTTTTATTGCATATTATAATCATTACGTCACAACAAGTCTTTGATTATATAAGTAACCATAATTAGTTAATGTCAAGAATGCCATATAAAAAATTCAGACGAAGATTTCACCAATCATCTCTATCGTATGCGGGAATCGAACCCGCAAATTCTTATTTCAGAGTATTTACCTACAATGCGATAGAAGGTATTTAGAAAAAAAAACTTAATAATATTACAAATACTTAGCTAATAAAAAAAAAAAAACAAGCAAGCAGGTCAAGTTGACGCTATTACCCCGTCTATTCAGGTAAAGCTGTAATGACAGTACAGACTATAATGCTTTTTTTAATTGTAGTATAGGGAACTGTTTAACCACAATCATAACTTTAAAAAAAGATACTACGTCTGCAAATGGAGGAAATGCTGAAAAATATGAATAATTACATAGCGCCATATTTATAACTTAGGCTGGTATCTACTTACGCTTCGCCTAGGAAGGCAAGAGCAGTAGATAATAATGCTTTTTATATTGGTAGATTAGTTTTTGATTACTTCACTGAAAATTCAGATTCTTTAAAGTATTCGAATCCAAAAAATTCGACTCAGCATCGAAGAGCGCTATTACATACACAATCGTTTCATTTCTTTGTAAAAAAAAAATGCTGTAACTAAACAAATTTGTAAAATATCTGTACTGGTGCGTATTATCGATAAATACATACAAGAATCTATTTATACAAAATTATCGAGGTTTGGCGTTGTGCGCGCATCACGCGAAAACTACTGGATAGATTGCGATAATTTTAGTTACTCCTCAGCTACTTGCTCCTTCTCTAAAAAATATCACGCTACCTTCATTCAATAAAAAGTTTAAAGAAACTACTATTTGTATAAATAAGCACTACGTATTCAGCAGTATGGAGAAGTGGGGATTATAATATTAGTATAGATTAACGCGAACGAATTCACGGACAGTTGCTACTTGCTAGTACAAAATAATATTAAAAAGGCCCATCTACTTAATAAAAAATTTAAGGCTCACCGACGTCTAGTGCACAGCTTCAACCGATGGGCCCAAGTTGACACGGTTAACGTAGTGGCTGTGGCCAACTTGCTCTCAAGTGCAGCTGCCGGAACACTCCTATAAGGAACACGCCTATACTTGGCTACAAATTTTCAACTTGAGGTTCGTAGCTAGCCAAGCGGACATAGAAAATGCCCTACCATCATGCTATGGTTTCATCACGATGTTTTCCTTCATCGAAAGCTCATGTTCATTGCAGGGACTCGAACATCATTGCTTCAGTTTTCAGCTTTCATGTCCTGAGGAAGTTAAAAAAGGCTTTTGAAAATAGTGACTCTGAAAATATTTTCGATGGGAAATCCCATTGAGCACACGGCTAGTAACATTATAAATTAATACAATAAACTCATAAGATTACCGGGAAAAGCCGACTTGAGGTTAAACTGATATTGCTAAAACCAACTATATAAATGTAGTTTATTTTATACATTAGCTGGGCAAATTACTGCACAGCTCCTGATGGAAAGTACAAGGAAAGAGCGGGAACAAGCGGGTGACAATTTACAGCGGCTGTAATCGCCGTCATGTTTGCCTGCACCTGCACCTTGTTTGATGGAGCCGATATAGTGGAGAGTAGGAACACGCTGACTGGAAGGCGATTCCACATCTTCACAGTACGGCAAACATAAGAATATACAATTTTCTTTGTTTTTGCGTAGATGGATGCTGCTGCTGATGGTTATGTAGTAGAAAGAAGATGACGGGATAAAGTCGGACAACTCTTTACAACAATTTCAATGATATAGACGATAAAATACGCTCACCAAGTAAAGTGTGTCACTTCCTGGACGCATCTCAACCGTTCAGCATTTGCGGGACGACGATACACTTTTACCCTTCTCGTTTAATATAAAATGGTATTTTATCCCATTGCTCCTCGGTCCATGTCACGCGTTCCCTACAACATTCGTTTTTTACGTGCACGATTCCCATGGCGTATAGATGGACACTTGATTGGGCGTCGTGCTCGTAGGCTCCGTAGGCATTGTATTTATGCAGCCTATTTCTCACGATTTGGGGACTAACAACAAAACCGCTTGAGAATTGTAGCTTTAAACCTATCTCTCGGGTGGTTAACATAGGCTGATATCTTGCAGTCTTCCACGTCCTGGATGTTGCTCAGCAGGATCTCTCTATGAACGTAACGCTGCCAAAGACGACAAATCACGCTCCTTTTGACACCAAAATGCCGAGATATCTGGGACTGATTTCTTCCCACTTGAAGCATTCCTACAACTCTTTGCATTTAATCAGCAGTCAAATGGTGTCGCTCTATTACGTAAAAAATGTGTTACCTCTCAATTAAAAATAAACTGTATCAAAATCGTTAATATGAGAGTGAGAACAGTAAGATAAACACCAACTTTATCAAGCAACGAAAACACATAAAATCAGTAAAATTAATAAACTTTTTTTGAAATGATATCTTTTTTGCATCGCTGTGATTTGAAAGTTGATGAAACGAAAAAGAGAAAGCGACAATAAAAAGAGACAGACACATAAATTCATAAGATTTAAAGTGGAAGAAAATGAGATGATGCACTGGTAAAATGGTACAAAAGAGGTTTGTTTCCACGCAATAATGAATTTTGAATTTAATGAACTTTTTTTTGGCACGAAACAAAAACATTTTAGATAACACTTATGACATTCTGTTACTGATTTATATTGTGTTAGGTTACCATGGTTATTTCGAATGTGCATTAATTGAAAATGATATTGTGAATAAATATCGTGAGTACTTGTATGTACATTTACATAATCTTTAAATTAGTGTGTATTTAATCATTTTCTGAATAAAACAAACATAGATGTGAAGGTTTCACTTCTACCACGTGTGAACTGCACACGTTTTTTTACTGCAACTGTTTTTTTTAATGAAAACAAAACAATCGAGAAGGTTCTATTTTTAAAATCAGTCGGTATATTTCCGAGAACGAAAAAGATTGTATACCAATATACTTTGCTAGGAAAAAAATTAAACATGAAATAATAAAACTTGCCGTTTCTGGAAATGATGTGTGTTGCTTAAACTTTTTGGATATCTGTATTATCAAAAACAATTACTGTTAAGAATTGACCAAGTTTAAATATCCGTCTAATAATAGCATAAAACAACTAATGGAAAGAATATTTAAACAGAAATTATCTTATTACTAGGCTACACGAGCAAGCGCGCATACCGGCTTCAGTTTAGATATAAAATAATAGCCCGCAGAGTTCCTTGGAGTGTTAAACACGGATAACTGAGGCCATTTCTATGATAATGTCTTCTCAATAGACAAAGTGGAAAAATCTCTTGTAATGTGGTGATAACTAGAACATTTTAAAGAATATGTTTAAAACATCTATTTCCACAGTAAATACCAATGAATATAAAAGTGTAATTTTATCTCTTTCGTTCAACATAATTTCACGTAAGTAAAAATGTGACGACGTATTTGCTCCGAGTGTAAACTTATTATAAATACCTGTATTTAACTTTACTACCCTCTAAAGAACGTTATAGCGTATAAAACATCCGTAAACATAAACGAAGGAATTAAACATAAGTGTTTTATTTTATGTATTTACTAGAATTTGCTATTTTTAATATGTTCATTGTGCTACAGACTTTGCTTGTTTTATTTTTATTATTTCAATCATTCTTTTTAACATCAAAGTACGAGTTATAATACTATGTATAAGTAGATTAAGAACTGCTAGCAGCAGCCAGTATTTTCTTCTTCTCTTCCTATTATTAACTTGGCAACTGGTCTTCTTTATTGAAGACCATTAGAACCTTTATAAAGTGAATAATTACAGTGTCCTGTGATGCTTTCAATATAACAAAATGGTGGCTCTCTTATTAGAACTTTCCAGGAAGATTTTGTGGCATCTCAGAGTTCATCGTCCATGTTGTTATTTCCAATCCACTTCATTAGTGCACAATAACCAAACTTTATTCTGCCAAAATACCACCTATATTACACAAAATAGTATAAAAAAAAACAATTATAATTAAAAAACAAAACCACTACTCGTCACACTAAGATACTGCCAAAAACTCGGCCAGTATTTTGTAGAATACATCGAATTTGGTTGATTTGAATTACAAAATAAGTTTGTTACATATTTTTTAATCTATCCATAACGCACCTTCTTGGTGAACCTTTATTGTAAAAGATGATCAGAGTTTTGAATGAAAAAAATTAAACATAAGATTTTACAAAACTTAAGAATAGCAAGCGGTAAAAATCGACAAGGATTACTGAAAGTTCTAAATGGATATCTAATTCTTGTTCTGTGGTTTCTAAGATTTGCCAATTTTCGATTGCCAGAGAGATTACTAGAGCCAAACTGCCAAACATATTTGGCTACTCAGGTTCATAATATTTTCATAGATTCATCTTAATTATCACAACTATGCCCATCAATCAATATGTTGTATTAGCCATCATTAATACAATATTAATTAATGATTTTACTTACGTGTTGGGATCTGTACAGCTGCTACGAATGTATTTCGTATCATAGATGTTCTTCCCTATTTTCATCGTTTAACACGCACTCTATTTAGTAGGTATATTTACAAAACGTTTTTTATGTGACTAGGTGAAGTATCGATCATTAGTTGGCAATGACCCTTCAAGGTCCCTCATCTAACCATGTTTAGGATTTAGGTAACGATTGTATTTAGCATGTGCATAAATTTGTATCGCACAAAAAACCTTAAATAATCAATTTGGGCGTTTTTATGATAAAATTTATTATCTTTTAAGTTAAATCATTGTAATTTGTAGCTCTCATTGTGCTCAATTTGTTATAAAGATTTTAGAGTAGCGAAGCGAGTGTAAGTTTTATAGGTTGGTACGAATCATTTTTAGTTTCTACGCTTTGAAATATGATATATAATATATTGTTTTTTTAATAACTAGCTGGTCCTCGCAGACGTTGATCTGCGCTTTCCAATAATCAATAACTTGACCATAGCGCCAACTATTATGAATTTTGACCTGTAAACTTTTCTAAGTTCATAACGAAAAAAAGAAAATAATAATTACTCATAAGCATCGTTAAAATTTTGTGTTCATAAAAAAATCCAATGGGGAAAAGCCATCTTAGGATTTCTAAAATTTGCCATTTTTTCGGGTAACTTTTAAAAATTTTATTTCCATAAAACCTAATTCGAACCATTAAAATTTAAAAAAATAATTAAATAGCCAAATCGGTCCAGACGTTGTTAAATAATATGCTTTCCAACCAACAGCTCAAACGGCAGCTCTGTTAAATCTATTCGATCAACTCTCCTTTACCACACTTCGCCACCGCCAACACAACCATATAACCTATTGTTGTTCTCACTTCCCGGACTTACCTACAGCTTGCCAGATTGCTTGACGTTCATGATGACGTCTCCGGTCTTAAAGCTGCCTGTCCACTGAAGCGGAACGGAGCTGTGCAAAGGTCAACCAATAAAATTGCATAAAAATCTAGTGATGCAATTCTATTGGTCGAAATTTGCACAGTTCCGCTTCAGTGGTCAGGCATCCTTAGGGTCGTATCGTAAATTCATATAACCTATAAATTCATCTTCTATCTTCTATAGAAATTAATAAAATTGAAGTGTCTGTTTGTAATGTCAAAATAACAGTTTTTTACTAAATGCATATGAAAGTATTATATATAGTATAACGATACCTATACAAAAACCCTATTTTTAAATTTTTTGTCTGTCTGTCTGTCTGTTTGTTTCGGGTAATCTTCGAAACGGTTGAACCGATTTTGGCGGGACTTTCACTGATAGATAGCTGATGATATAGGGAGTAACTTAGACCACTTTTATTTTAGAAAAATAATTAGTGTTCTGCACAAATAAAAAAAACTGGTCATGGTGAATCAATTCAGGCACTTAAATGGCTTATGCTGTGTAAACCATAACAGATATAGCAAACTAATAATAATACATAATTGTAGGCATTACATAGACATACAAAAAAGTCAGGGAGATTATACATCTATCTTCTAAGGAACACCCACAATAAGCATTTTTGTCTTTCAAATAGCCGGAAGCGGGGGGACAAGATTCGCGCGGGCATTCTGTAGTCCACGTGAGCAAAACCATGGGCACAGCTAGTATAACCTATAACGCGCCATATAATTTATTATGCGCATGAGCAGTTATCATAGAGTAAAGTAATACATCAGGAAGCAGTAATCATGAAATGACATCGTTGTCAACGCCATCTGGTTTGTTGATTTATTAACATTGTTATAGGTACCTAATAAGAAATATATTGTATTTCTAATACTTACCTATAAAATGATAGTTCAGTATTCTTTTTAAAATTGGCTGAAGTGTTTTTAAACCCTTTAACTACGCAGTACGGCATAATAACTATTAAACTTAAATTAGCTCGTGGAGGTGGCGCCTAAGGAGTAAAACAAAAAAAATGATCAAAATCTATCCAGTATATTTTTTGCGTGATGAATGCACAACGGCAAATCGCGAATGAAGACGCGGGTGGTTGACTGTGTTACATAAGTAGAAATACGAATATTTTTAGGAATGTAGTAAGAAACAAATGACCCTAATAGAGCAATATTACAGCATTGATTTCGACTAAAGACATTATTTCGACTTTAAACCGTTTTCAATTTCGGCCGACTTAATTTAACAATTATTGGAAATAAACTAAGAAAGGTACGGTTTGGTGCACAAATCGTTCCAATAAAATATAAAATACATAATAATAAAATTATTATTTCTATACCGAAAAGAGCGTTTGTTGTTGTTGTTTTGTTTCAGTACACTAGAATTAAATCATGTACCTACCATGTAAGTCTACACCATGTTCGTTCGCGTTATGTACATAATAAAAATAAAAAATACTCCAAATCACTCACGCATTATACAACTTATGTGATGCGAGTTTTAAAAATCGGATAAGTTTACCAGAGTTTACCTCCTACAAATATACAAACTACCTCTTTATAACTGTAATAGTATATATAGATAGATGAACACCCTTTTTGATATACTGTAGGTACAACTAATTTTTAAATAGTAATTTTTCAAAGGTATTTAAACTGCGTTTACAGATTTAAAACCAATGTTAATTCTCTTAGATTAATGATTAGTCTCTGCTGTGCTGAGACTAGTAATTTATCTAAGATTTATTCATTCGCGTAGCTATAGAATTTGTCTTGGGGGGCAGCCAACTGATGAGCCACCATAAGTTTTAAAATTTCGGTAATCTAATTAGAAATAATCTAATTTTCGATCAGGTTAAAAAAATGTCATGACATGCACGATACGACAATCTTGGTTTTTTCTCAAGATACAAGAATAAAAACGGTATATAAACAGTAGAAACTGTAAAAACGGAAGGAATACGTTCAATACTGTATTTTTTTCTGGGCCGCCCTTAACCATACCCACCCTAGAAAGCTACGCTCATGGGTTTATTTGTTCCGGGAGTTCAAAGACAGACTCGGAGCCTTATATACATTTTAAATACTTTACTTGGAATTTTAGGAAAAATTATCTTTTTAGTTATTTGCATAATTACCAGAGCGACCCATGCTTAAAACTCATTTGTACACAATTTCAGTATGAAGTTTAAAACTATTTAAGTGGTGAAAAAAGCAAACCAAACGTATTAAAATAAATTAAGTATTTCGTTTATAATATTTGAGACTCGTTAGCCTAGTGGTCGTTTGCGCGACTGCTGTAAGCGAGGTCCTGGGTTCTCGAATCTCAGGTCGAGCAAAGTGTTATTGGGTTTTTCCTATGAAATTCTCAGTAGCAGCTCGGAGTTTGGTTTCGTGCCCGATTAATGGCAATAGGCTCGCCCCCTATTACATGGGACCTACAAACATACTCGGCGAACTGTGGGTGTACATTAGTTCACCTCTGCCTCTAACCCTTCGGGGAATACATGCGTTATGGTATGTTATATTATGTTATTTGAGACGCTTTATTTCGTGGTACTTTATGTTAAGTTACGACACAATAAACGCACACATGGCTCTCCTCTCTCTCATGTTAAATTACGCCTGACGTTGCTTCAATACTTTTATTCTATAATGCTAACTATTGAATTATTTTTTTCATACAACAAAAATGGAAAGCAAGCATACGTCCCGCCTGATGGTAAGCGGTTACTGCATTTTATTGACGCTTGTAATACCATAGGTATCACTAACGCGTTGCCGACCTTGAAATCCCCCTACCTCAAAGAGCTCTGGAAACCCAACTCACCGCAGGAAAACAACTGTAGGGTAGAGGTATACCACCAGTTGAACTACTCGAAGTAGAGAGAAATGTCCTAAGAAGTCTACCTCTCTTTCTAATCTAATCTTTTGAAAAAAATTGCTCTTAGTTGACTAAATAAGACCAGTACACCTGGTGTTAATAAGTAGTTTACAAATCTAGAACGACAGTTATCTCCAAGAAGCGAATCACCATCAATCCAGTCTGATGGATATACAATGGGGCACACAAAAGTGTGTTCATGTGTGCGGTGCGTTTTGGGATAAATCACAGATGCATATAAGTACTTTTACTGATGTTTTTATGTAAATTGGTGTAAAGTTTGAATTTATAATTGTTTTAATACGTAATTTTTGTAAGTTATAGATGTACTTAGATATGTACAAAAAGCTAAAATTAGAAATGGGAAGAGCTTCCACCTTTACGTAGAAAAGTACTAAATATTTCATGTCTATCGAATTGTTACGAGGGAAACAAAACGGTAATTAATAATTTTATTGAGGGGCCACCATTCGATCATTAATATTAAAATACCATTAAAATTGATCATTTTATGTGTTAATATCACCTTCCGATCGTAATTAAGCTATGAAATTTTTCCTTTCCGTCTAATATTATGTGTCAAAGATAATTAAGAAAACATTATGTAAAACAATGATCTCGTAAAATGCTAATAGCTACTAATAAAATAGTTGAATTTAGTAAAGTTAGCACTAAAACTTACAGGCTATACAACATTATAATATATCGTTTTTATTCGCTTTTGCAAGTTTCCTAAATCCATCAGAAGAAAAGAGTTCTATTTTCCGGGAACCTAATAACGAAATTTGTGGAATCGATTTCAGCCAAGACCAAATTCATTACTTATATTAGCTCCTTACATATGAAATTAGCGTTTTGTCGTACTGACCACTTTGATCTGAAATATCTCATCTTTGATTAAGAATTCCAAATTCAAATTTATGCTCAATGATAGCTTGTACATTTGAGTTTTGAAAACAGTCATTCATTTGTTTTTTCCTCATAATTTTTTTCTTTGGCGTCGCTTATTATCACACAGTGGAAAACATGAAATGTTGGTATATTTACGAGTACGAGTTTTACCGTGGCACCAGTGCTGCAGAGACAGCTCGAAGAATTAATGATGTGTACGGCACTGGTGTCGCAAAAGAAAGCACGGTACGTTTCGGTTTCAACGTTTTCGTTTTCGTTTTTTTGAAAATTTCGACCTTCAGAACCAACCCCCTGGACGGCCGGAGACCAAAGTGGAAAATGAAGAATTAAAGGCAATTATGAAAGCGGATCCATCACAACGCACTTCATAGATAGCTGCAGGCTTCGGGATAAGTGATAAAGCTGTATTAATCTACTTGAATAAAATCGGGAAAGTAAAAAAACTTGATCGATGGGTATCTCATGAAATGAGTGAATCGCACTTGCAAACACGCGTCGACTGCTGTGTTACTTTGCTCAACCGACACAATACGCTTTTCGCTTCGTCGTAGTCAGGTAAAAAACACGTGCTTATGAGTGGTACAAAGCATTCAAAAGCGGCCTATATATGCTGGAAGATTTGCCTCGCCCTCGTAGGCCATAAACGTCTTCAACTGAAGTTAACGTCGCAAAAGTGAAGCAAATAGTACCTGAAAATCTTCATTCAAGTTTGAGAGAGATAGCCGCTGAACTTTCTGTGTCTCACGGTTCGATTCGTATAATTTTAAAAAATCACTGGAGTATGAAACATGTTGCCGCTCGGCTAGTCCCAAATGAGCTGAATTTTCTCCAAAAATTCAATCGCGTAAGAGTCGCTGAGGAAATTCTAGAAGGAGTCAATTCCGACCCTACATTCATGAAACGCATCGTTACAGGTAACGAGACGTGGGTTTACGAGTTTGACATGCAAACTAGTCAACAAGCTTCGGAGTGGTGCCTTCCAACTGAACCGAAACCGAAAAACCACGCCCAGGTCGATCAAAAGTCAAAGTCATGTTGACCGTTTTCTTTGACTATCGCGGTGTTATGCACTCGGAATTCTTACCAAAAGTTCAAACGGTAAATAATAGTACATTATGGTACAACTGTGTAATGTTGGTGATTACCGCTGAGGCGCCATTGAGACCCGAGCCGTTAAGTGAGGGTCTTAAGAGAGCCGAGGACGGTAATCACCAATACACACGTGTATCATACGACATTTTTCATCACACTTGTGAAGAAAATAATAATAAAAAATCATTTTTTTTCGCTATAGCGGGAAAAATTTATCAGTTTGCGCGTGCATCTAACAATGGCGATCGGCCATAGACTAAAGGAATGAGGTTTCTTTTTTTTGGCTTTCCGCAGATAGCGTTTTAGCCACGTATAAAATGGGGAATTTAAAGTTTTCCTTATTACAGATAAAACAAAAGTTATATTTGAGTGAAAGTTTCATTTATTAACACGTACAAGTTGAAATTATCTATTTAAATACAACGTTGTATGAAATGAGTAAGCAATAGGTACATTAATTTATTTGTTCTATTAATCATTATCTTTTTTGTATCGAAACTTTTTTAAGAACAAAGCAACTCGACCAATAAAATAAAAATAAAAACTTGTGAATAATAGCAATGAAAAAGTCACAGTTTGATTACAGGTGTCATTATGTGCCTAATTGCGGTGATATTAGAGCCACTTTATGAGCAAGTGTGTTGAAAAGTATATTATTTGAGCATTATGCGGCATTTAAGAGAAAAAATTCGACTAACAAGGCCAGATTTATGGAAAGAAAATACATGGATTTTGTACCACGATAATGCGCCTTCGCACAAGGCCATCATCTTAAACGAATTTTTGATCAAAAACTCAAGAAATACCATCAAGCAACTACCTTATTCACCAGATATGGCTTCAGTCGACTTCATTCTTTTTCCTAAACTGAAATAACAACTTCCTGGCACCCGTTTTCATTCGGTAGAAGACATGAAGGAGAATTCGCGACGAGAACAAAACTCAATTCCGCAGAAAGCGTTTAAAAAATGTTTTGATGATTGTATTATTCGTTGGCTTAAGTGTATCGTTTCTGAAAGAGCATACTTTGAAGGTGATTAAATAAAGGATGAATAACTTACATTTTGTGTATTACTGATCTTTTCGCGGTATTCTTTTGACAGAGTAGTAGGTACTGTCTTGTAGTAGAACAATAATTAAACATAAGCAAAACTTTAGTGTGTTAGATTAACTCCATTGGTCATAGTTCCATAGCTTTAACTTTTCCCCAGTCTGTCTCTGAATATGAATTCTAGTGCTGAGGACAAAAGTTCTTTTTGACAAACTCCTCATTGCACAGGAATCGACTTTTCTTTTTCTCGAGAATTATTTTGTAAATGCTGTTATTGTAGATGTTTCCAGTTATTTTAATTAATTTGTTTTCACTACCTTCTTTTTTCAATGCCTTCAGATATTTTCGTGTTCCGATGAAGCAAAGGCTTTAGTCAAAATGCTATAACGGCTCATTCGTCGACTAAAGCATGAATTTTGCGTCGTATACACTTTTCTCTATTATTAATTACTAGTTGGTCTATGTGGCTATTTTACAAATTATAGAATGTAAACAGACTTTTAATAGATGCCGACTTAAATATATTCTCATTAGCATCTACAGATAACATTCCTAATGAAAAAGTTTTTAACGAAAAATTAATTTTAAACAGATATGTTTTGTCAATAGCGGGGAATAAAACTTTAAAATGATGTTTTAAACATTAACGGACATATGGTGTTCTTCGGAAAAACACCTTTGAGAAATAATACCTATATGATTCTATCAAAATATCGATTTTACGTAAGGTCTTAACATTTATTAAAAATAATAGGAATGTTAAACATAATTAATATTATTAAATGTAACTGCTAAGTAATTTCTCACAGCCATATAATTTTTCTTTGTAAAAATTTTATAAATCGCGAGCAAAAGCCGATGATCGTCGCGAGTTAAGTGTTGTTTGCATTAGTACCTTTTCTTTGGATTATCTTAAGCTTCTCATTCATCTTACTCCGCTTTGAGGAAAATTTTTTGAATTTGTTCAATTTTCACACAATGGCCAGTTTGTCATCCCGTATAAAATATAAAAGGTGTAGGATAAAGAATCATAATTTGTCCTCTATGGAGGTCATAAAGGAATATCGAATATAAGTATATTAATATAAATCTGTAGTGTTGTCTGTTCTTATAATTTTTATTCTAAATTTCCCGGTACATGTACTAAACGAGGGACACTGATCACGTATATGCCATTGAAAACAAAATTTGTCTGTCTGTTTATTTGTATGTCCAGATATAACTCAAAAACTGCTTGACCAATTCCCATGAAATTTTGTACACGGGATGCTTATGTCATTGATCAATTGAAAGGGTACACGGGGAGCTTAAGTAATTCCATGAATGACTATGCTATGAGAATTTTCAATAACATTTTTAGGAACAGTAAAACAAAAATCTAAAAATTTAAAATTTCTTTCATTTTTTATTGATTTTGATGAAATTCTGTACACTGTAAGTATACTTAAGTAATTACATAATTGATGAGCTATAAAAATTGTCAATAATACTTCTACAATAAAAAAAGGAGTTAAAGAATTCAATTTTCATCAAGTCTCAACCGATTCTGATCGAATTTTGTAGATGGGAAGCATACATATATTTTCGCACTCGTGGCACAGTGGTAGTAATTCTGTTGAGCCGAGAAGTCGCGGGTTTGATCCCCGCCCATATATAAGCTGATATACATATATGAGCTGGTTAGTTACCATAACACAAACATTGCTTAGTTTGGAATTAAATGGCCATGTGTGAAATTGTGTCCCCATATTTATTATTTTTAAGACAACGAAATAAAGCCCTGTACGTTTTAATATAATAAGTGAAACTTCCTAAAAAACGCCCATTTGAGACAATATTTAGAATGGAATTAGTAATACCGAGGTTTACGTTCTACAAATAATCAAATTTTATATGTGCAATAAATAATAAACAAAATAGAAAATAATGTTATCAAAACTCCTTGTATTAAAATAGTCGGGATATTGACAAAGTAAACCAAAAATGTCAAAATACATACTGACTTGAGTAATCATACATGTAGTTACATGTATTCATTCATGGACTTCAACAATGCAATAATATAAAAATGTTCAAGTTACTAACACAGCAAAAATAGATAATAACTTCATCCAAACACATATTAAGGTATTTAATCAATAATTAATAATCATTGGTATAATATCATAAAGACAAAAATCTGTGAATAGAGAACAAACACACTGTGCCCTCACTGCAAACACTTTGATTACACAATTATACTTTCTTTATTTACAAAAATGAACACTTTACATAAAATTTACGTAATAAGTACTGTAGGTATAATTAAATAAAAATTATTTTGATATAGATTCATGTTTTACTGTATGTCAAAGTCCACATAAACACACCATAGAAAATTTTTATTTTTGTTGTACAACATAAAAGTAGTCGCAACTTAAAGTTAAACACAAAAGTGAAATATATCGTTTTGTATTTATACAAGTAAATCTTATATTTTTGGCCATACAACATTTTGAATTTTGATTTATGTTTATTCAGAGCTTACCAATTTTCAGGACCTTTTTTGCAGTTCTTAAGCTAATTTTTATGATATTTATGAACTTACATAGGCCCTTAACCTACAAACGACATACAAAAATTCTATGGATACTAAATTATAGGTATAACATATGACGACCAGTGACAGTGTATGGGTTAATAGCTAACGATAAATTAACATTTTAATTGTAAACGCCACAACGTTTTCGGTGCCGCCGTCGAACACTCAGCCAGCCGTGGTGACAGCCTTGCAAAGTCGCAACTCTGGAAAATCGTTCCTCGACTCATGACATCCAATTGTGCGTATGACAAGCTCTTAATAGGTTATTATAACATTCGTCCCACATTTCACGAACAACGTAAATTGAACGCATTTTCGCACGTTACACGGTATACAGCTAACAACTCAGTTAACATGAAGACATGGTTATTTTTGTGTTTTGATAAAAACCATTTACATTTTTACTTTAATAAAACTAATCATTACAAAACAATTTTATTCACTAGGTATATAATAGATACCATCATAGAACATACAATTATAATAGTTATTGGAGTCGTGGCTATTCGATTGAGCACAGTCTGTAAGAACTCAAGAAAGTAAACAATATGTATGTCATATGTGTTTAGTTTTTAATACATAAAAAAAATCATTTTGCGTATTAAATATTGGGACCAATAAAATGGTTTTGTTTTATCGCTAGGTTTTAGGTACGACTGAAGTATCAATCACAATTAAAAGTTTAATATCTGGGCGACAGAGCTTTGCTCGGTACATTAAAAAAGAAGATAAACACCTATCTAGGTAAACTTGATATGTTAAACATTATCTAAATATAAAATATCATCCAAATCGTTGGAGCCGTTTCCAAGAAACCGATAAAATTATATACACTTATTAATATAATATATCAATACATAGTATAAAGTAAAGTCGTCTGTCCCTCTGTACGCTTCATCATCATCATCATCATTTCAGCCGCAGGACGTCCACTGCTGAACATAGGCCTCCCCCATAGATCTCCAGAGCGACCGATCTTGTGCGGCCTGCACCCAACGGCTCCCAGCGACCTTTATTATGTCGTCTTTCCATCTAGTGGGGAGCCGTCCTACGCTGCGCTTTCCGGTGCGTGGTCTCCACTCGAGAACCTTTCTGCCCCAACGGCCGTCAGTTCTCAGAACTATGTGCCACGCCCACTGCCACTTCAACTTGCTAATCCTTTTGGCTATGTCGGTTACCTTAGTTTGTCTACGGATCTTCTCATTTCTGATTCGATCTCGTAGAGAAACACCAAGTATAGCCCTCTCCATAGCTCGTTGAGCGACCTTGAGCTTTCTTATGAGGCCCACAGTGAGAGACCACGTCTCTGTGTGTACGCTTAGATCTTTTAAACTACCGTTGAAATGTGTAGCTTTGCCTAGGTTTTACACGTTTTGACGAATAAAATGAAAACCTACATATTATTTTACACTTTTCGTAGCTATAAATGTTCACCAAAGGCAGCTGCTTTGACGGTGTATATTATTTCCCAAAAGTTCATAATTACTACAAAGATAATTATTTTAAACGTTAGGCAAAGTTGTGTTACAAAACTACCACTTTACCTACGTCCGTAACATTGAGTAAAATAGTATGATTGCAATGTTACTTACATTAAAAAATCCTTATAATTAATTGAATACACACCATTTTCGAATAACTGTCATTGATGACTTTAAATACCATTTACCTTGCTAGAATGTTGCATCTATAATTTTTCTTATTCTCATACATATGCCCATTCACGCATAGGGGTGCCACTTGACATTAATCAAGTAGTATTAAAATCAAATAGAAAACCCTATTGTAAATATTAAAAAGTGAGAAAATTTTGCATTACCATATACATGTAATGTAGGTACAATAAGCAAACAAGTCTTGAAAATTAACAACTACATCCAATTATATTATAACAAAATTTGGATTAAAAAATTTACATCCCTAACGTAGGCAATGTTAGGCACAACAATTCGAAACAATTCGAGCAATATACAGCATGAGACCTCGCGAATCACTAAAGAACAAATTCCAGGAATATGGTATATTAACTTTGTCCTCCCAATATATCCTTGATAACATAATGTACGGATGTACCTTTATTCGCAAAAGCTTAGTCAAAAGCTAGATTTTGTCAAAGATCAGCATAATGTTAATACTAGAAATTTAGATAAATTAGTCGTACCGTGTTTTAGACTTAGTAAGTCTAATAAAAGTTTTTTAGGTAATAAATAGTGTTAGGTTTTATAATGAGATTCCGAAGCTCATTACTGATTTGCCGGACAACAAGTTCAAGGACAATGTCAAGCGGGTTTTACTGTCAAAAGGTTATTATATGGCGGATCATTATGTGAATAATAGTGATGTCTGGCAGTGACTCCCTCTCTGTGTGCATCCACACGATTATTATTATTGTACCTGTTGTATTAACTTTTGTACAGTTAAAAAAAAAAACGATCGAGTTTCTTGCCGGTTCTTCTCTATGTCTGGGATATTTCCGAACCGGCAGTAGCCTTTTGACGTTCATAATTGCCTTCTTAGGGCCTAAATTGAATAAAAATTATTTTGATTTTGATTTTTTTGAACAAAAAAGAAATCGAGTGTTGTTAACTTTGCATAAGTATATTTTCTTTTTGTTTTAATGTTGATAGATAACCAGTGTTTAAT
This sequence comes from Saturnia japonica, assembly GCA_033032175.1. Taxonomy (NCBI): domain Eukaryota; kingdom Metazoa; phylum Arthropoda; class Insecta; order Lepidoptera; family Saturniidae; genus Saturnia; species Saturnia japonica. Next base: position 11,363,320 of record CM065307.1, read on the forward strand.
CGTTTTTATAAATTAGAAGATAAAATGAGATTTAAATTGATACTTTTTGAACTAAAATTTTTATGTTTCATTTTTGATTGACTTTGAAAAAAGCTACAAACATGATAACTTGAAAATTGTTCACTTTTGCATAATGCATATGTGGGTTAAAATTATCACAAATAGTCACCCCTATCACCTCTAACGGGAATACGTCGAATTACCAATAACCCTGTAGGTAAGTATACAATAGATTCCAATAAAATTTTTGTATAGTAGAGAAAATTTAATGATATTAATCAAGTCGTCAAAAAATGATTTTCGGATGCTTACATGGCTTACGCTGGTTAAACCTTATGAGATAAGTACATTAAAATAATCTATTATAGAATTGTAGTTCTTCAAAAAGCCTAGAGAAAAGTCCACCGTGGCATATATCTATCTCCTAAGGTTGACTCACAGTAACCATTTTTGTTTTCAACATAATAATTATACTATTTCCATTTCTTTATTTGGGCATTTAATGTAGATTAAAATTGTCCTTTAAATGAATATCGTAAAAGAAATCACGAATTCAAAATTACGCGCGACCAAAGAAATCCCTTTCAGCAAAACGGTTGCGGTCGGTTGGCGGGCACTTCACACCAATGCTGAATTGCGCGTTGCGAGCTAAGCACAATATTCATAACTACGAAGTTACATAACATACCATCACGCCTGTATCCCCGAATTGTTAGGCAGAGGCGTACGTACACCCACAGAACGCCGGGTATGTTTTAGGTACCTTATAATAGGTAGCGAGCTTATTGCCATTAATCGGGTACTGCTACTGAGAATTTTGTAGAAAAACCAATAAGACCTTGCTCGACCTGGGAATCGAACTTAGGACCTCGAGCATAGCAATCAAGTTTACGACAACTAAGCTAATGATGAATTAACAATATTAAAGCAACAAGTTCTAAATTAGACTTTTTAAACATAAAATACACCACTTTGTAAATTGTACACGTGCGAAGCTGGGGCGGGTCGCTAGTCATATTATAAAACAAAGTCTCCCGCTGCATCTATCTGTCTGAACGCGATAACCTCAAAAACTACCTAATAGATTTTCATACGGTTTTCGTCAATGAACGAAGTGATTCATGAGGAACGTTTAGGTGAATAATTTATTATGGTTTTGTGTAAATTGGCTGAAATATGACAATGATTGTTAAAGATGTCGAAAAAAAATCATGCCGACAGGGAGCTTTACTGACGTACGAATTATTCCTCTTAAATGTAGTGTAATAGTATTAGATTTATCTATTTTTGTAAATTATTATTTCATATAATTTCGTATTATCAAATTTAACACAGACATAAAGTACATGTACATAAGTACAAGCTACAAGTACACATGTTAGCTCTTGTAATATAAGTATTTTGTTTATCTTCAGGTACTTATACCGTTTACAAGATACTCTAGTTCTGCAAAAATGACTTCAAAAACAAAGGCAAAGCCCAATGTGTTACTGACGCTCAACACTACAGGAATGAAAACACTACAAAAAGGAAACAATATTATAGCGTACACTGTGCTCACATTTTTTATAGTTTTTATAATATATATCGGTACCAAGGACTGGAAAGGATTCACTCGTCCAGATGAAGTGGACCTTGGTTGTGTTCGAGTGCCGTCACATATCTGCCGTCGAAAGCATACCCATACACACAGACGTTAAAAGTTAAAAACGAATAAACACAACATTAATAAATTTATTAAAATTAAACATTTTTCTTTTAATTGTCAGAATTTACATTTGCTATATCATCATCTAATTTTTTCAATTTTCTGTGAACGATTCTCAAATCAGCGAAACATGCCAATCTGGTTCTACCTGTTCTATAAATGATGGTTGAGGCCAAGCCGAATAATTCGCCATTTTGTAGAATAAGATCCCCAGGCCAGACGGGACATCGCTCGAGATCTTTCACGCAAATCAAATCATTATTGTTCAAACGATTAATAGATGTGTCTATATAAGGAGCTTCATTGTTAACTAATGTGACAACTTGCATCGAAAGTGATCGGCCGACGTTCAAAGATCTGCCAATGATTTGCGCTTGACCGTTTAAGTTTAGTCTTTGGCCGATATGAACTACGTCTACACATCTTGCTATGTTTTCATAGCTGGACAAGAGAACCAGTGTCTTGGAGACCACGCCGTCATGGTATACTGACTCAATGACGTCTACTGAGAATCCTTTTTTGCAGAAATGTCTGTAATGCAATTTATAGTTAAAGTAGTAAAAGAACATGAATTTTACAATTTTATACTAAGTATAAAATACGCCCTATCGACATAAATGTGTATTCAATAAATTAAAATGGTCATTGATTGAAACAATCATAGATTTATTTATTATATCTATGGAACACACAAATATGTAGATAACTAAAGTATTTTGAATCTGGTCTATTCTGCAGCTGACTATTCTTTGACAACATATATTAAAGCATTTTTGCTATTTTCTGTGTTTTTGGTTTGTCCCTTATAAAACATTCATCATATTGTAAGTTGCTGTGCGCACACTCGCGATGGCCAAAACCTTAAAACCCTTACAACAAATGATTTTTTATTTTCGTTAAAATAAATTAGGTATATTACAAAGTGTATAGATTTAGGAAAATTTTATATAATCTTAAATACATTACATAAATTGAAAGGTTAAATAATTTAAATTTTTAATAATGCTGTGTGTTGTTATTTTTTAGCTTCAAATAGAAATCTTCATTAAATATAACTAACTACATAATACTTTCTATCTCATATTTTGTAGAATTTTAACCTGCCATGTACCCAGCGCGCTGCGTGTCTAACAAAAACTCTATCAAGTTCATTGTATCACAGGTTGTATACAGTACTGTATGAAAATGTGAAATACCTACTCATCCAAATAAAGAAACAGACGGACTATTAATATTGTTACATATATTTTAATCATGTTTTTTTATCACAACTAAATAGTATTTAAGAGCGACGCAGAAACTCTTTACACCGGTCTCTCTCAGCAGAGGTTCGTCCTCTTCGACATAATTCAAAATATAAATGTTTGTTTTCGCAATCTACATTAATTATTTTTTTTAGTAGCACAGTAAATTGGCTTCTTATACTTACTGTCCTTGATAATAACCACATTATAAACCAAATAACGTCAACTACCGAGAGATTGTAATCCATCAAGGGTGGCTGCTGTCATGCATACATTTAATTGGATAATGCACTATAACGGACTTTTCACCACAAGCATAATGGTCGCGACCCAGTTGGGCAAAATAACCCTGCCACTCCAATATCGCCATTTCCTCGTTCATTACTCATTAGAGTGTATCACGTGCATCTTGCAAGTGAGGTTGACCTGGGCGTCTCGGTTCTAAAGATGTAAATCGAACCCCCTTTACCTCATCCAATTTTTTTAATTATTTATTTGTAGTACAGATAATTCGAAATTATAATCTATGACTGTATACATGTTAAATATTGTGTTTTATGAATTTAGAACATAATGGCTACAGTCGCTTAATTGGAAAAAGTTGGCCGTCAACGGTACGCCGCGCCGCGCCCTGCAGAAGTAAAACATTTTAGTGAATACAAAAAAAAAAAAAAAAGTAGGTACACCGTGTGATTTCGAAACACGACAAACCAAAAGATAGTCACTGTGTAGATGTTTATTTTATTCTATTACTATGTGTATGATGATCGCGATCCCACCAACCAATTTCAATCTGTCCAACATAAAATTTTGAAATGATTGGTCTGACTCTGAGTCTGTCTTGAGTCTTCTATTAAAGAACACGAACTCGGCTCCACACCGTTAACGTTGTGGTCAAAGCGTCGCCATGACAACAGCTACCAACATTGGGATCAAAGCGTCGTCAATAATATATTATACTGTACCTATTTATAACAAAATAACAATTTTAAACATTTTTGTCTGTTTGTTTCGGGTAATATCCGAGACGGTTAGACCGATTTTGACGAGACTTTCACTGGCAGATAGTTGATGTTATAAGGAGTAACATAGGCTACTTTTATTTTAGAAAAAGAATTAAGGTTCCGCACAAATAAAAAACTGGTCATGGTAAATGATGGAAATGGGACTTAAATGGCATAAGCTGAGTAAACCATAAGAGAAATACCAATTTCATGTACTACATAACTGTAGATATTAAAAAGACCTACAAAAAAGTCAGTAAGCGTATACTTATGTGTATCTTTTAAGAATCAACCACTATAAGTATTTGTATCTTTAAAAAAACCGAGAACGGAGGTAGCACGCTTCGCGGGTCTGTCCGATCGACGTGAAGTTCTGTAGTTCACGCGAGTGCAGCCGCGGGCATAGCTAGTTAATAATATAATGAAACGCACTTAGTTGGATTTCCTAACTGCAATCGTATTGGGCCAGCTTGTGCGCAGATTCCATTTGCTATTATCGAAGTACGACTGATGACAGCGCCTACGCATAGCAACTCGCCAGAAGACACTAGGTGTATCCTTGCAACAAAATTATAATCTGCCACTTTAGCACGGAGGCAGTTCATTTCAGGGCTCATAATATTTCTCATTAAGCCATGTCCACGATAATGCATTATAAAATTGTTGATCACACACGCCATAATGGCCAGGAATATAGTTACTAACAAAATAACGATACCCCATTTGCTTCTGTTCGAACGATCGTCCCAAGGGGTGTTGATAAAATTATACACAAATTCAATTTCTTCTGGCTCGCTGTTACCTTCGACTATTTTATTATTATCTTTGTTTTCCTCCATTATCAAGGTTAGTTTTTACTGTCAGATATTAATTCCTTCAATCTAATTGGTCATGATAGAATTAAAAAATTAAATAATTTGTATTTGACTACTCACGAATTAGCAGAAAACCGCTAGGTGTAAAACATATGAAAATATATAATTATTGTTTACTAATAAAAATATGTACTGTCTGTACTTACCTGTTCTTTTTTCTCGTTATAGGTTTAGCGTTATGGTCACAATCTCACCTGATCTTAAGTGGCGATGGGGCCCAAGACGGCAGCTCGCTAAGTGGAAGACTGGCTCTCAAGAGCGGCTGCCGGAACACTTCTATTGTTGTTTGGCAACAGGATTTTCAACTTGAGGGTGTTAGTTAGCCAGGCAGGCATTAGCAAAAGCCCTACCACCATGCTATGGTTTCATCAGGATGTTTTCCTTTACAGAAAGTTCATTGCAAGGATTCGAACTCACGTTGATCGACGTGAAGTCCGTAGGTACACGCTACCAACTGAGCCATCATTGATTTTGTTGTTGTTTGTCTGTTTTTTTTTGATTGACTGTTTTTATTTTTTATAGTTCACTTATTAATTAAGTGAAGCGACGATGGCTTAATGGTAGCTTATTCAGACACCGCGTCGTTCAAAGTAAGTGCGAATTCTGATATGAGTCTGAGGTTTCGATAAAGGAAGACTTCTTTTTCTTTAACCGACCTAGCTAGCTACTGCCCTGTCTATGCATAGCGTGTTACCATCAGTGGCGTAGCTAGCATAGGTGGCACTCGGGGCGGATTTTATAGGTGTCACCCCAAAACTCAATCGAAACTGTTAAAATAAAAAAAGTTATAATCATTTACGTTTTATTAAAATACGAGTACCTATTACAAATATTTGAATATTATGTGAAACAAATTACTTTGTTATAAATTAAAATTTCTTCCTTCTAGCTTTGACAGTAGCGAACTCCGAAATCACGTCTTCAAAATTTATATTTTGTTTTGCTTCATGTTCTATCGTTAAAATACCAAGATTGTTTATTCTGGTTTCAGTCATTGTAGACCGCAAGTAATTTTTAATTAATTTTAATTTGCTGAAACTTCTCTCACATGAATCAACTGATGCACATATTGTTATAAATAATTTTAGTGCGACCGTTAGATTCGGAAGAGATTCTGTAAAATCCCATTCCACAATAAATTTCAAAAAGTCCAGTGTCACCCAATTAGAGACAGTAATATTAGCCGCTTTTAAATGTCTTCTCAATCTTGGTATTTCTAAAAGGAGTTCTGTTTCTGGTAGTTCATCGTAAAGGTTAGTAAATTATGATATAGCAAATTTTAACTGTTCAGTGTTTGCCGAAAACAAGGTCTTTGACTGCACAACCTCAAACAATGAAGCTACGTCTTTAATGGACTTTACTCTTGTTTCGAGTTCAATATTGAATCTGTCAAGACATTCAAACATGTCCTTTTGAAGTTCCGCTCTAAGTGTAAGTCCAGCATCGGTGGACGATGCTAACTAACCGGGCATGCGTTTCTTACGACGAATTCATCGTTCCATCGAAATGTTGTATTTTTCCGATTTTTGTACAGCAAAATCTATTGCCTCTTCTTCTAGATGCAACCGTTTCTCTCCAATGAATAGACGAAGTGCTTCTAGTTTTATGATTATTTCATCAACACATAAACCTTTACTTTGTAATGCAATCTGAGCATTGTTCACGTCCCTTAGCACATCATTACAAAAGAAAAGAAAACGAAGAAATGAGCAATTGCACACAGCAGGCATAAGATTTTGTGCAGCACCTCTAGTTTCTAAATTTACGTCTTGGATCACATAGTTCCTCAATTGCAGATATTATCCCATCAAAATTTTCAGCCAATACTTTTACTGCACCATAATGAGCACTCCAGCACGTTGTCGAAAGTCTTTTAACAGATGCTTTGCTGTGAACGAGGAGCACTTCCCAACGGCTTGTGGAAGTCGAAAAAAAGTTAAATATTGTTTCCACTGCTCCGAAAAATGTAACACAAGTCACATTTTGTGCGAACGAATGTTGGCCGCATAAATTAATTGAATGATCTATACAACCAATTAAAATTGCTTTATTGTTTTTTTCTTTTATAATAGCTTGCACTCCTCCGTGTATACCACTCATAACTGCAGCATTATCATAACCTTGAGAACGACACATCATAATATCTAAGCTATAGTTTTCAAGCTTCTTTAGTATTTCAGCGCTTAAATCAGCTGCTTTTTTCCATGTAAAGGAAAGAATCCTGAGAATACTTCTTTGACTTCTACTTTTCTATTATTAATTTTTACATAACGAATCACTTCAGACATTTGATCGACATGTGAAACGTCAGTGTGCTATCAAACATGATTCCGAAATATTTGGCCGATTTAATTTCGTTGACAAGCTGACATTTTACATGAGTAGCTAAAACATTTATGAACTCATTTTGTATTTCTGGCGATAAATATGTTACTTTAGGTGATTTTTCCTGCTCCAAATATAGTATATGTTCTTTGAGTACTGCATCATACTTTGACAGCAGTTTTAACTAATTCTAAGAAATTACCTTTATTAGACGACCCTTGGGTTTCATCATGTCCATGAAATGCTAGGTTTTGTTTAGCCAAAAACAATGTTATATCTAAGAATCTAGATAAAAGATTTTTCCACTTCTGTTTTTCCGTATTCATTAATTGCAAGGTTGCACCATCTATTGTGGTGTGAGATTTTAATCTCATTTCCAAAGTTTTCCACTTTTAGAAATTTTCTAAATGTTCACATGAAGTTTCATGGTCCAATACTTTAGGATTTAGTTTCCACCACTTCTGACATCCAGTTGTAAATGTTGTTTGTATGTTACTGACAGCAAATAAACGACATCAAAAACAGTACAGGTTATTTGATATAGGAGAAAATACCATCCATGATCGTAGAAGTTTTTCACCACTAGGCATCTGTTTATAAAACCATTCTGTGAAAGATGACGAGAATCACCTTTAATCTTTGAACCATGACGAGCTACAGTAGGAAACGGTCCTTCTTTGTTCTGAAAATGTTCACTGCCCTTTTTTATTATGTCAATGCAAACATTATCAGTTACCGGTAAACTCCAATGTGAAACATCTCTCAAGTGTTCAACTGATTCTTCGAAGCTAATGCTATATCCGAAAATAGCATTAACGGCGTCATTTTCATTATTTATTTTGATTCCGTATTATTAGAAAAATACTAGTTAAATACTCCACCGTTGATTGTGATATCCATGCCACGAGTGCTCGAGCTACTCATCTCGGAGCCAAATCAACGTACGCGAAGTTGTATGATATGATTATGATTACTTTCAGTCAAAAATCTAAACTTAATATATTCCGTTTTTGTAAACAAATCCCATTGCTATTAGAACGGAAAATAATAAGTAAGTAAATAATAAATAAGTATATTATTTACAATAAAACATTATTACCTTAAGTAATAATATTGTAAAACGTGTAGAAATATAAATAAAATCTTTTTACGCCAGCAAAGCCTTTAAAACCTATTTTATTAAATAAATTACCTTTAGTAGATAGTAATACTTGCCCAGAATAAACAAAAAAATATTACTACAACCCGTCTAAAATACCTTCTGTAGGTACCTATTTATCATTTAGGATGGCTCAATAATATAGTTTTAAAATACACAGTGATTAAAAGAGAATAAAATAATTGAAGGGTTTTTCAAAATAATCTAAGATACTGCTATTAGATACTAAATGAATTAAAAATGTAAGTATTACCTGTAATAACAAAAATACTTCACTTACCTTGTTTATTTTATTCAAGAATCGACTATATTAAATCGGTTTATACAAAAAATGTTGTTTATAATATCTATTAATTAACAAACACTTTGCACTAGACGTTCACACGTTCACATAAGAGAATATTGAAATGAATGCGGTCGGAAACAAAAGAAATGACCCAATCCACAATACAAGTCACGAGCGCTATATCGAGGAAATCCCCGGACTAGCGTTGGTTATGCGCAAACGGGATATATTTTGGGGGAATCCCAGATTGATTGACAGTGTGCACATTGTTTTTTTTTCTAAATATCAATTTATTATGCTCGTGATACGATATCATAGTTACCTAGATAATTTTACTAGCGGCGGTTATGCTCTCTGCCATAGATTTACGATCTTTTATAGGTAGAAAGAACTACAACTGATAGACATAGTCGGGGCGGGCCGCCCCCGCCGCCCCCGCCGCCCCCCTTAGCTACGCCACTGGTTACCATCATACATATGTTCACGTCCACGTCGTCGTAACTCAATATCAGGTGAGATTATGGCTCAGTGGTAGCGTGTGTCGATCGACGTGAGTTTGAGTCCTTGCAATGAGCTTGAAAAATCGGTAAAAGAAAACATCATGAATGGTTGCAGAGTATTTTTTGATGCCCGCCTGGCTAGCTTCCACTCTGAACTTGAAAATCTGTCTCCAAGCACTTACAGGTGTTTTCCGGCTACTGAATTTGAGAGCCAAATTCCCCAATAGGCTTAGGGTGCCACTATCTTGGGCCATATCGTCCTTAACATCAGGTGAGATTGTGTCCATAACTCTAAAAGCAAAATAAAATTAAAAAATTATCAAACGCTGAACAGTTAACTATAAAGTTAAAAAAAAATGTGTGGCTGACTGTTGGTAGATAAGTCCGTTCTTAACAGAACTATCAGAATTATATCTTGGACTTTCAGGTATTTTAGTCCATTAGACGCGAAAAAGAAGTTTAAGTTGACAAAATAGGTACGTTTCTTATTAAATAAAACTTATCCTTGGGATAAGTTTGTTATAATACAAGCATACAAAAGTAACTACATAATTAGGTATAATGTATGTACTTATTAAAGCAAATTAATATTATTATAATTAGGAATATATAGTTGGAAAAAAGTTGCTAGCTGCTTGCTTACAAAACACTGTCTACACCTGTAGGTATGGAACAATAACTTTAAAAAATTACATTCCCAGAACTGCTGGTGCGTCAAGTTTAAGTCAAATTTAATTATAGTTATTGTAGCAGTTTCCTTAAAAAATGAAGGATGTTTCAGAATCGGGGAGTCGAAACGCGAAAAAAGCTATGTATGCTTAACTGCTGCTGATTGTAATTTAGAATTAAGTTCAAAGCCAAATTATATTATAGGGTTTTGAAGCCAAAAAATATTGAAAGATATAATTTTTCAACCTATGCAATGCAGACGAAACTATTGTCTCATGCTTACGGCTGATAACATCGTCACAATATTTATTTAGTGTTCTTCCAACAAAATTAGGACAATCTAGTGCATTTTCGCGTACAATTTACCAAAAGTACTCTGTGCAATTTACTATACCATTTCCATTTCTTTATTTTCTTGATGACAGCTTCTGTGAAAACTTGAACGAGCGTCTTTTTTACATTATGTATGCATTATTATATAAAAATATGACGTTTACACACGTGCAAGGTTATACCAGAGTCGGAGAAACTGATAGGGATGGAGCTATATCGATAAAAGTAACACGATAACAGACCCGATATTTTTTTACAGAATGTAAGAAATTAAACTACTGCCGGATACTTTTGTACAAATTTATTAACTAATATTATATTTATTTACAAGATGTTACACGTATTAATTCTTGATTGATAATGCCAACTTATTCAAAATTTTCGAAGCTGTTGTAAAATAAGTAGGTATAGGTAGGTACTCGACAATGAAACGAAATAATTATAATCTTTATCTATTTATTTTAATCAAAATGTGATGAATCGACAATATAATAAATATATACGATCGATATCATTACTTATTTGGTGACAACACTACAACTATCAAATTAGAACTATCATCGAAAAAATAAAGAAATGGAAATAATATAAATTGTAAATTTTAGCACGTTTCTTTGGATGGCAGCACTGCTCTGACTTATGTCACTTTATCAATCATCATTCATCACCAGTGCTGCCATTTTAGCGCTTTCGATGCTAGATCTAGCGGAATTTTAAGATTATCAACTCCCATTTTATTAGCAGTTGACACCCAGCGGAAAAATTAGCGCTCTATCGAAATGGTCGTTAAATTATACCATACTTATTATTTTTTATAACAATTTCAAAACGAACGTTATTTCCACTGAATGTTTTTAAAATTCTGAATAAGTTTAAGAGTTATGTTACTTCCACATTCTAATGCAGATATTGAAAGAATATTTAGCACAATGCATATAGTGAAAAATAAATTACGTAATACTCTCAACGTAGACACGATTAATGTGATTTTACAGGTTAAACAGGGCTTGACTTCTAAACAATCCACATGTTTCAATTGATCTTCCTGATGACGTATTGAAGCAAATTGGAAACAACGAAAAATATAAATTAGGAATAGCCCAATGATATGTAGATATCACAGAGTTACAGTCAGGTCCATCTGGTCCGGGAATCTTCAAAACATTTCCAACCGATGACGCTAAGGATGACGATTCGGTTGATGATCTCTAAATTTTTTTTTGTTTAAATGTTTTAATAAATGAAAAATTATTCAAATATTTGATGTTTTAATTCTAATACCGTGCCTTGCTCTATAAATAGGTAAACTCATTGTTTTCAGAACGTAAACGATAGGTACTTGAATATACGAAAACTAAATTATACCTACAGTCATAAATTTTTTGGTCAATCAAACAATATGGTTTATAGGATGGTAAAGAGGAACCTATCTATTTAACTTTTTATTTAAGAATAGCATTAAAATCTAGCGCTTTTTTTAATCACATCATTGTTTAGCGGAATCTAGCGCTTTTCTTGAATTGATCTAGCGCCCAACACTCAAACGGAGCTGGCAGCACTGTCCAGTGTTAATCACTATAAATTGAGATTTTAATGTTTTGAAAACAAACTTGACACCAATGTTTTTTACATTTGTTTTATAGGATAATTAATTTTGTCATATAAAATGCCAACAGTTATATTGATTGATGTGTCCCTGTCGATGTCACGACCTGTTATAACTTCGGATACCACAGAAAGCCACACAAGATTCACTATAGCTTCAGCCGCAATAAATGCACTTTTAGATTATTTATCCGTGCACGCAAAGTTAGAATATGTTTCGTTAGTATCTTTCTCGTCGGTGTATGAAGGTAAAAATTTAATATTATAATATCATGGTTCATAATAATAATAACCTTATTATAGTTCAATTTATAGTCAGATTTACTTTAATAAAAGTTTTATCTGTATTTTTTTATTATAGCTTTTACATTATTTCATTGTCATTTGTTACAAATATCAATAAAATGTTTCTGGATATGTGGGTTGTATATTTCAATATTTCACCAGATTGATAATACACATTTTCCTCTACCTAACTATTATAATAAGTCTTAGAAATTTAACACATGATTTATTTCAAAATATAGTAAAACAGTATCTATTCATGTTTCCAGTTGTTGTACCTTTCACCCGTGACTTTGACAGTATAAGGAACAAACTACCTCATTTAGAAGAGGGAGACAAGACATGCATTGACATAGCACTCCATGGCATAGCCCAACTTATACTCAACGAGTGGGGATATCAAACACCTGTGCAAATTATACTGGTATCTGCTGCTTTATTTTAGTCTTTATACCTTACATTATTATCTTTAATAAAAAAAAACATTATTCTACATCTTAAAGCTTGATTGATCATAAAAGCATTGGAAAACAACCTATGCCCATGTAATTTCATTTTTAGGTTTTCAATGAATATTTAAAAACATTCCTGTCTTCGAGTATTATTACATAATACATAATTATCATATAATAATTTTTAGGTGACAGATGGAAGCAGTGGTGTTGGATCCATAGGCAGAAACCGTATTATTCAAGCATTGCCACTACCCCCTCCATATCCAGCAAGAATAAGTATATTGCCTGTTGTGTCTCCACATGACTCTTGTTTACAGCATGGTAAGTATACTACAACACTAGCTGAAGGTTACCCTGCCTCTGTCCATCTCAGGAAAGTCTTCAAACCTTCCATATGGATTTATATTTTTTGTTCTTCAATCTGCAAGTTGACTGTATGTTTAATAATTAAAGTAAACTATTGAGTACTATTGGTCTATAGATAAAAAGCCTAAAACAATACAAATCTGGAAAAAGTAGTTGTTTATTTATTTCATTTTCCCTTTGGAAAATTAATATTTTTTATCTGTGAGTCACATGATTTGAAACGCTGATTAGAAATCATGATGTCACCATTCAGGATATATGAACATTAGACTAATAGACAAATAACCAAAGGCTCTTGCATTAGTTGTCAAACTTGTCACTGAACATATAAAAGGGTTTAGAACAATTTTCCAAAAGTTGTCAACTCCTGAATTGCATTAGATATCTATATACAGTGTAAACTCTTTATAACGATAAACTCCCTATAACGTTGAAGTGAGCCCAACTTGGTTGGTTTGCGTTAAAACCCACATTTTGAAACACTCTTTATAGCGATACGCCATTCTCTATCTATTATGAAGAAATGTGTTCAATTTTTAGACATTAAATATTTATTATCGGTATTATCAGGTAACAAAAGACTTTGAGCTCCGAAACATTGGAGGTCAGTCTAGCTTTTGTTATCCTTTATTGCCTTGAACACGTGCAGTATGACGCATTGTTTTCTCGGAAGTGATGGTCTTCGACCAAGCATGCTGGGTACCTATCGTATTATCAGTCGTAAACCTACTTTGAAACTGTTAACATGGCCAGTAAACGAAAAGCGATTAGTGTTGACGAAAAAGTTTGTGTGATACGTGCGATTGAAAAGGGAGAAATCAAAAGTGACTTTGGAAGGCGTTTTGAACTAAGTCAATCCACTGTTGCTACCATTTGGAAAACCAAAAAACAATTCTACAGGCGGCGCTGAAAGGAAACTCTTCTAAAAAATTAAGAAAGCCAAAATTCGAAGACTTAAATCAAGCAATGTTATCGTGGTTTAACAATCAGCGCCAGAATAATGTAAAAGCTAAGGCTGAAAAGTTTGACAACCAACTTGCCATAATTGACTTTAAAGCATCTGAAGGTTGGCTCGGAAAATTTAAGCACCGTCACCAAATTACGTACGGTAAAATGAACGGAGAGGCGCGGGATGTCGATATGAATGTGACTAACAATTGGATTAGTACAGTGTGGCCTAAATTAAAGATGAAGTACTCACCAGAAGACATTTTTAATACAGATGAAACAGGCCTTTTTTTCAAGTTGACTCCCGACAAAACTTTAAAATTCAAAGGGGAAAAATGTGTTGGAGAAAAACTGTCTAAAGAGCGTATTACAGTTCTAGTAGCTGCCAATATGAGTGGCACAGAAAAAAGAAAGCTCTTAGTTATAGGCAAATCGAAAAACCCTCGGTGTTTCAAGAAATTAAAACAGTTGCCAGTTACGTACAAAGCAAAAAAGGCAGCTTAGATGACATCGCAGATTTTTGAAGAGGAAGTGAGAAAATGGGATGCTGAATTAAAATCACGGAAAATCTTGCTTCTAGTAGACAATTGTCCTGCTCACCCAATCATATCTAACTAATCTTCGAAACATAGAGTTAGCATTTTTCCCAGCTAATACAACCAGTATTTTACAACCAATGGATCAGAGTGTAATTAAAAGCCTAAAGGGTCACTATAGACGGAAAATGTTGATGGATATGATCGAAACTGACGGCAAGGTCTCGATCAACATGCTACAAGCAGTGAACTTCTTATCAAAAGCCTGGCAAGAGATAACAGCAGCCACTATCCAACATTCTTTTCGACATGCTGGATTGTGTAGTAACCAAGAAACGAACCAATTTGACAGTGAAGACAATCTACCACTGAGTGAATGGATAAGCCAGTTCAACATACTAAACAATTTTAACGAAGATCTACAATCGTACGAAAATATAGATGAGGATGCTACATCCTGGTACAACTGGTTCACTTACAGATGAACAAATTGTTGATTTAGTGTCAAAAAGTCAGGAAAAACCCGATAATCAAAATGAAGAAGATGATCAAGTGGACAAAGCCGAATCACCACCAACAATTCAACAAGCCCTACATGCCGCTAAGTTGGTAGAAATTTTTTTGTTGTTTAATCAAGACGATTCCACCACATATCTAGATATGAATAGAATACATAAAATAATACAAAACAAGTACTGGCATAGCAAAAAACGTCAGACAAAGTTATCAGACTATATGTGTAAACAATAATTTATAAGCATTTATTATCTAAGACATACATATTAAAATTTTTTGTTAATTTGGTTGTTTTTTTTTTACTCCATATAACGATAACTCTCTATAACGACAGAAAATGCTCAATCCCTTGAGTTTCGTTATAAAGGGTTTACATTGTAATTAAACTAATTGAAGTTTGCTGTTGTGCATGCTACATGCAAAAACTACTGGAGATAGATTTTGATCATTTTTTTGTTATACTCTTAAGATAATTGGGCCTTATCTAAAATATAAAATACAATATCTACATAAACAATAATTCTGTAGTCAAAACGTGCAGAGCCGTTAGCCGTAATTTTGATAATATTCTAATCTTGTTTTCAGCAATGCCATTGTATCAGAAAATAGTGGACCTAACAAACAATGCTCCTAACAATGTAGGTTGCATTTCACGTGGCTCCATCTATTGCCCAGACCAATTATCAGTTCCTGGAGTAAGTGGAGTGGCGAACACAATTATTACTACATATTTTATGACTGGTTGTTGTGGTGATCTTTGGGGGAGGCCTATGGCCAGCAATAGATGACTTTGACGATATTATATGAAATCTGAGTATATTCTTATTATTATTTAATAACAGAAAGAGCAAACACAGTGGAAAAATCCTTTATAAAGAATGTTTAAATAGATGTAAAAAAGTGCATTAACTTTCCTTAAACATATTACATGGTTTTACTAGATTATGCAGTATTCATATGGCATTCAGTTATATTAAGTGATTACTGTAAACTACATGGAAATTTAAACGTTTTCACTTGTTTGGTTCTAGTAATGCATCATTATTAACTACTGTTCAGCCAATGAGAGAACGGATCCCTTAGATCTGTCACAACAAACAACTGTTTTAGTGTCAGAAAATCGTGATCCATCACACAATTTGGAGTTGTCATTTTTTACCACATATATAAAAGTATTGTAGTTACTCATATTGAGGGTTGCCTACTTTTTGTACAAGAAATAATAGTACATTATGTGGTACAAGTGTGTAATGTTGGTGATTACGGCTGAGGCGCCATTGAGACCCGAGCCGCTAGGTGAGGGTCTTAAGAGAGCCGAGGACGGTAATCACCAATACACACGTGTACCATACGACGTTTTTCAACGCACTTGTGAAGAAAATAATAATAAAAAATCATTTTATTTAGTACATAAAAAGTTTATTTAGAGAAACAATTAGTAAATGTGCATTTAGTAAAATTATGTAATTTGAAGCTATTATGCGCTTATGTCATTGCTCGAATGAATATAATAATTTTCAATGATACTCTCTCTATAACTCACTTGTGAATAATAGCAATGAAAAAGTCACAGTTTGATTACAGGTGTCATTATGTGCCTAATTGCGGTGATATTAGAGACACTTTAAGAGCAAGTGTGTTGAAAAGTATATTAAGGTTGGAGAAGGAAAATTAAAAGTATCTTTTTAAAGTTTTTATAAATTTATTGATGCTTTTATATTTCTGGAAAAATATGGCAACCCCAAATGTCGTGATGGTTGCCATTTTATGACCCTAAAACAGTCGTCTGTTGTGACGGACGTCACAAACGTTTTCTCTCAGCAGTCACACTGTAAAATATTCCTGGATTTTTCTATACAAAGTCTTAAGAAGTGAAAAATGGACACTTTATTTACAATTGCTTTATATTTCTCTATGGTAACAAAGAATTTGTGATCCTGATCATAGGTAATAGCAACAATGAATCGTCTATGTGAGCAACAATTTCAAGAGTTTTGGTGTTCTCTCAAATGTGGGCAACTCGAGGCTCGTGTTCAATTGTTTCCACCACCACAAACAGTTACACATGAAGGCTTAGCCACAAATTATACTCTCTCTAACCAGATTCACGTCATCGGCTTTTTACAGCAGCAGGAACTGGGTAATTATACCATTTCTTTTTAAAACAAATGTAAGTCTTAAAAACTTATGAAATTTAAGGTGTACAATTTGACCTATGGTCATAAGCTGAAGCTTACTCTATGGTAGATCCAATCTTTATACTTTGTAAATAAGATTTATCTTCCGTTTTTGCAGACCATAGTTATGTTAGACTTCAAAAAGAATTCAGGTCAAGTTCATTTTTAGATAAACTGTAGGCCATACTGATTGCTATGCAGATGACAGGACCATTCATGGATGCTATTACAGCAAGCATACGTATGATCATGGAGAGATAGACATGGGTAACACTGCATTACGCCGCGCAATTACGTCAACACAGTTTACGTCATCTGACTCATAAATATCTATATATATTATAAAATATATCTCATAATTCTCAGGAAGACTGCCTCGCTGATCGTCGTCCTATTGTCTGTATGTCTGTGAGTGCTCTGAAGAGCTGTTTAATCTAGTTCCCTCCTGCCCTTTCCACAACAGAACCACACGCGCTGGGCATCAGAGTCACAGTTTTATGATAAACTCCATCTCGGCACAAACTAAAAAGTTCTCGGTCTTATCTTTGTCGTACTGTGAATCTGTAGAACCATCTCTCAGCCAGTATGTTTCCTCCTTATTACGACTTTTCGGTCCTTCGAGCGTAAAGTGAAGAGATATTTATGCAGGCCGGTATGACAGTGGCGACCCCTGGTGGATTGCTCTCAGTGGTTGCCGTTGTGTTTAGATTGTGCTGTGTTACCATCAGGGAAAGTACCGTAAATTTACCGAGCTACTGTATAAAAAAAAACCATTCATCCGAAAGTGTATAAGGGAAGGAAGTCTATGTAGAGATAATAAAGGAACATTATTGATTACAGGTACCCCAATAGCTGTAAGCAAGCACCTAGTAATACCACAAGCTCAAGTAAATGGAAATACAACAGTAAGAGAAAATTATGGCTCCAAAACACCAACAAAAGTATCAAAATACATATAATTTACGGTATATCTTTAACATAGTAACGTTATTTTAATTGAAATAAATGTTATTAGGAAGGTTCCAGTACTGAAACTGTAGAAGAGGAGACATTGGATCCAAGTAAAATACCTAATTTCTGTGTTCTTCTTCATGGAGCTTTAAAGGTAAGTTACATCAATTTATGCTGTTAGATTTTTGTGAGCACTATAATTCTTTCCTACAATAGAAATTGAAGAACTACAATTTTGTCCTTATGATCATATAATATTAGTTGAGCTCAAATTAAAGTCCCTACATACCTACTTATTACTACTGCATAATCTCCTTATCATTGGCTAGAATTTACGTCTCTCGGGGCTCGATTTTTGTTTCTTGTTTATTTAAACGATCTATCGCTGGTGGTTGAACACTGTGTTAGAATGGTTCTTTTTGCAGACGACACTTCACTTATTCACAGTGAAAAGAATCAAATCGGAGCTTAGGCAATAAACAATACCTTACTTTAAATCTCTGAACGGTTAGCTTTAAATAATTTACTGCTAAATGCAAACTAAACCAAATGTGTAAGATATGCCTTGCCCAATGTTCGGAGTGTTGATACTGTGTACTGTCTTCTTGAATATTACACATGATTCAAAATTACAGTGGGGTTCGCACATTTAAACTTTTGCGGGAAGATTAAGTTCTGCTGCATTTGCAGTACGTAAGATTCGCCAATTAACAGATATTGCTACTGAAAATCACTAAAGAACAAATTTCAAACATTTAATTTCTTAAATTTGCTCTCCCAATACATTATTGATTATCTATACAATGAATAAAATTGAAGTGTCTGTTTGTAATGTCAAAATAACAGTTTTTTACTATATGCATATGAAAGTATATATGATACCAATAACAAAAAACCTAATTAAAAAAAATTTGTCTGTCTGTTTTGTTTCAGGTAATCTCCGAAACGGTTGGACCGAATTTGTCGGGACTTTCACTGATGATATAGGGAGTAACTTAGGCTACTTTTATTTTAGAAAAAGAATTAGGGTTCAGCACAAATAAAAAAGCTGATCATGGTGAATCAATTGGGCGCTTAAATTACTTATGCTGAGTAAACCACAAGAGATATTGCAAGTTAATGTACTACATAATCATAAGCATTAAAAAGACCTACAAAAAAGTCCGGGAGAGTATACATCTATCTTCTAAGAAACACCCACAATAAGCATTTTTGTCTTTAAAATAGCCGAGAGCGGGGGGCAAGATTCGCGCCAGCATTCTGTAATCCACGTGAGAGAAGCCATGGGCACAGCTAGTTTAATATATATTCGTAAAAACTTTGATAGATTTCGATAAAGGACAGCACAGTTTTAATACTGGAAATAGACATAAATTAGTCGTACCGTGTTTTAGACTTGAGTTTCTTGCCAGTTCTTCTCAATGGCTGGGATGTTTTCGGAACCGATAGTGTAGTGTTTTGACGTTCATAAGTGCCTTAGAGCCTAAATTGAATAAAGACTATTTTGTTTTATGTAATCAAATGAGATTATAATAAATTTGTACAAATCTTGTAATCAATGTCATGTGTGTACTTCATGTAAAGCTATATGCATATTATAGTTACAGTTGGATGTACACACATTAATGCAAAAATATATTTGTTGGAATGATTCTCCATCAATTACGAACAATCGCCTAGACCGATACTAGTGAGGTTTGGCATAGAAGTCGAATATGTCTTTTTTTCTATAGTAGCGCAGCAAAGTGGGTGGCACTGCCTGGTGGAAAGCACAGTACAATACAATACATATACAACGGCGAAAAATTTGTCCACTGAGATGTCGACGTTTCATCGACAGTCCCCGCTGTTCTGTAAGTAGTACTCGTAAGTCTCTTGGCAACTGGATGTACAATGGCTGAATCTGATATATGACAAACCAAAATACAGTCACTCTGATAGGGTTGCGTGCAAATAAGGATTTGCACCACGCTATAGATTCGAACTCAAGTCGATCGATGCGATCTCGGTACCACGCTACCACTGAGCCATCATTGCTTCAAGCTCCAGTATTTGAAACAGAAAAAGTTAGGTATTTTACTATTCAAGGCACCTACATTATTAAATCTGATTTTAATAATAATAATATAATCATACAAAAAATATATCTTATTTTTACACTTAGAAACACAAAAATAAAATTATTTTAAAACATAACACTTTATGAGCTTCTGACCGCCAAACTAGGCTTCCCTTTATATTAAATAGCCTATTTTTACATTGTAGGTTGAAGGCATGGCGGCAATAGTTCTGCTGGGTACAGAGTGGTGGGGCACCTTGTCCGCTTGGTGTGAGGCGACGAGAACACGCCGTTCTTGTCTTCTACTGCACGTGCTACGCCCGGGCGTCGCCGCTGCACCCTGGCTCGGCCCTTTGGATCAGCTCGGACCCGCAGATGAGTCTAATGCAACTGGTATTCATAAATTCAAACCACTATACTTACATATTTCACGCGCGGATATAGTAGGCCTTAACCTCATCTTAACAAAAAATATAATCTTCTATTATCTAGAAAATTCTATTTATTTTTTAGTATGTATTCGTTGTTGAATCTTCGAGAAACTTCCCTTTTACAGGGGCTAAACCTTAAATATAAATCCATAACTCACATATTAGCTGCACTGTGTATCATTTTACATCGTTCTAGCATTTATTATTGTGGTAGCCTTGAGGATGAAGTGTACCATTGGGACGCTGTGTCTATAGTAAACATTAAAAGGCGACATCTAGAAGAAACGTGCATGTGTTTGGACCATTACTAACACGAACTAACCATGTGGGTATCAAAAACAAAGTTGCCAGTGTGTAATCATAAACTTTGACATCCGCGGGGTCATTGATTTTAAATGAAATTTATTAAAATATGTTTAAAATGGAACTTAATTTCAAAAACGAAAACATTTTTATGAACAATAAACTGAATTGATAAATATCAACAACAATATTCCCTACACAATTATCATAAGTTTGTACATAAAATAGTACATTAATATTTTATATATTATAACATTTTAAGTATAGATAACCCCTAAAAAAAACATAAACTATGGTCTTCTTCTTCTTCTTCTTCCTAACTTGGTAACTAGTCCTCTTTATTGAAGGTCATTAGTGCTATTATTGAGTGAATATAGTGTCCTTCTTATGATGATTTCAGTATTCTAACAAGAAGGTGGCTTCCCTTGTTAGAACTTTCTAGGGAGTTTTTGTGGCATCTCAGAATTTACGCTCCATGTTATTATTTCCAATCCACTTCGCTTGTGCACAATAACCAAGCTATATTTTGCAACACGCCACTTATATTCTACATTCAGCTAAGAGTTTATTTATTTTTACTTCCGCTATAATACTTACCATTATAGCGGAAACGTTCCCGGTCCGATCCTGGCGATCATACAGCGGTGGCGGAGCGAACTCGGCGTGGGCGCGGCCTCACGCTCTCCTCGCTGACGTGCAAAAAGTACTGCGTCATGCACGCAAACTACCAGACAAGACACAGCATCTTTACAAGGTATGTCATTCTGTTAGAAAACTTATATGTGAACTCGTTTGAGAAGCATAGAACGCAAAATCTGGATTCAAAATATAAACATCCAAATAATAAAATTGCATCAAATCTATACAAATAATCAATTTGAAGTGTTCGTAATGCCAAAATAGTAGCTTTTTATTATACCCGAACCATTGTAAGCGCAACCCTCCATAATGTTTCCGGGTTGCAGAAGCGGAACAAAGCCGACCAATGAATTAGTATGTTGCCGGCCGTCGGCAGCATTAGACGTTTGACGTTAGAGGGCTTGCGCGATTTTATCCTTGTGACTGTTGTCAATGAGATAATTTTACTAAGATGGAATTAATGACGCTGCGTTTTAAAAAAGTTAAATAGTCAATCTAAAGTAATGATTATTAATGTAGCGAAAAATTGTAAAAAATAAAGACGGAATTAGTGCCTTCAGGTAAATTTTTATTGTGTATTGGATTGTAGTGTTCTATTTAAGGATAAATAAGTTTAAATTTTGATGTTGTTAGATGAAGATTTTAATGTAAATAAGGATATTGCAGAGGCTACTAAAGTGTCGTAAATTACTATCAAAAAGTTATTGTCTCAAAGTCGTTCGGATGATATTACAGATGTTATAAAATTGCCATTGAAAAAGAGTAATCGCAATACCAAGATATCTGTTGACGATTTTACAGAAGGCGAGTTGATAAATTATTTATTACCAATTAATATTATTATCGTATAATATCTGTAATACACTACAAAAATATTACTTTTAGGGTTCCGTACCGAATAAAGAAAAAATTGAGTCCTTCTGTCTAATAATCTGTTGTAAAAAAGCCAAGTATCTAGTTTAAAACAATAAAGAGATACGGCACTTCATAATAAAAGTCTAAAAGTTAAGGATAATACTTGGAGGACACAAACTATATTTATGTAATAATGGTACAATAAAGTAAGGTACGTAATGTACACAGTTCGGAACGCTCAGAGCGCGAGGTATACTCGCTACTTGTCCGATTTTTGTTTCAAAATAGTATTATTTTGCTTACCATTCAAACAACACAATAATATAATTTATATTAAAGTATTTTATTTATCATTAGATATACGTCACACTTGCGATAACATACGTAAAATTTGATGATATAGAGCTTAATCTAATACCGTGTATACTCACCATGTGTACCATCCAAACTCGCTGCCCCGCGTCCCGCAAACGTTTGGGAAGGTCGTGCTTATAGCGGTTCAGCTATAATGCATATGAAGGTTTATACGGTACTTACAATAAAAAACAATTATTTTTTTGTCTTTCTCTTTCGGCTAATTTCCGAAACGGTTGGACCGAATTTGACCGGACATTAACTGTTAGATAGCTGATGTTAGAAGAAGTAACTAAGGCTACTCTTATTTGCGAAAAAGAATAGGGTTCTGCATAAATAAAAAAAACTAAAGTAGCAGTGTCCTGTACCTACGGCGCACGTTCCCCTTCACCATTCCACTCCGACGAAGTCGCAAGCATATTTATTAAGTATACAATATAACTTTGTATAAGATGCCTTAACGTGTGTTTACTGCGCTCGTAAATTCAAAGCGATGGTTATAACGTAAGTCATTCACAGGCAAAACCGGAATCCGGTCACTGTAGTCGAAGTCGGCTTGGAATGAATAAAGAGGGGCGCATTAATGTTTTAAAATAAGTGCAATGCTAAATATTTAACAAATAATATTTCGCATTTCAAAGTTATATGAATACTTAACATATGCCTTCAGTCCACAAGAAACGAGTTCACATTAATTATGCATGTTCACATCCTATACCTTGCCTATTTGAATTATAACAGATTTGCTGGCACGTTTTTAATACTAATTTGTAATGATTTTGGACCAAACTTGTGGCGCGATACATTTTTACATTAAAACTGTTGATTTTTACAAGTTGTAGCAAATTAAAAAAATATTTCTATAAAAAAAGAATGTTTATTATAAACAACAGCTGGTTCTATAACTGCGAACAAAAAACTATACTTTGGCCATGGGTAACACTGCGCTACGCCGCGCAATTGCGCCAACACAGTAAGCTGCGCTTGTGTTATTGAGTTGGTGCAAGGAATTTTACTGAGTTACCCATGGCTACTATACTCTATCGATTTTTGGTAATATTTGTTTTTATACAATTAATATAAAACTACTCGATTGGTATAACTGTCACAAAGACTGCTGTTTAAAATTAAAAGCTCACAAAAATGTTTTTCTGAAATACTTAAAACACGACTAGGAGCTGAACCGTCTCCGTCGAGCGGCGATATCACTGGGTTTCTCGGAGTTGTTGTCGGCTGTTGGTGCAGCGCTGGAGCGCGAACGTGCATCGCTACCGAGCATCGCCCCACCCGAGTGTGCACTACAGCTTGCACACGCGGCTGCAGCGCTGCGGGATCACCGCACCGCTCTCGACATAAAACACACCTTGCAACCGCTTCCCCCCAATTTCACTGTCACTTCCATTACTCATTGACAACCATAATTACACTACCTAGTTTTTGGCGGTTTTTATTTTAAGTCATAAAATTATTTTATTTCGCCCTATAAGTATTTTCGACGGAATATTACATGATTTGGTTGTTGTGCAAAAGTTTAGATAATAAAATAATAACTAAGAACATGCATTTTAAGTTGCCACCAAAACTTTCTGTACAGTTTTATTAAGGGTGTCGCCTTCTTGTTAGAGCTGTTTGAAGATTACAAAAATAATTAGAAAAGCTCGTATTTACGTGACGTTGGCATAATTGTAGATACATACATTAAACAAAAAGAAAAACTATACTTCCAACCACCACAGGGTACAATTTGTATAAAGGAGCCATCCACTAGCTAGGGGCGTCTTCGTAACGAGTCGAAAATGCAACATATTGTAAACTAGCTGTGTCCCACGGTTTCACTCGTGTTAATTTTATACGATAAACATAGCCAACGCACCCGTGTAGACAATTTTTTATACTATGTGTCCAACTATAGACATTTTTATGAGGAATAAATTAATTTTTCAAATTATAATATAGCCTATGTTACTCGCTAATACTGTAGCAGTGAAGCTTTATATTGATGAAAGAATTTTTAAAATCTTTCCTCTTTATAATATTGGTATAGATGTGAATTAGAATTAATTGCCTATCGGTATCCGTCTTGTTATTGTTTTCTCATTAATTCTGGCATAATTATATAAAAATAAAAGCAAAAACGCCATTGTCCATCTTTGTAAAAAACTACCATTTTTACTTTTATTTACTTTAAAGGCAATGTTTAAGGGACTTTCCTGAGTTGTATTTTTTATGTGACCAGTCACTGATAATCACTTTATTCATAAATTATACATACATAAACGATGTAAATATTTCTTATTTACCTTTCCTGTATATCATGGAGAGTGGTGCTTTTGCTCTATAACTTTATATCGATATTAATTTAATTAATTAGTAAGCAGTAAACTGCGTTGTGGTTTGAGTAGGTATGTCTGTATACGTTTTAGCTTAATCCCTGCTTTATGTCCAAAATTCCGTTGTAAAGAGTGTCATAAGTACTTCTAAAGTTGAAATATGTTTTAAGCTGTTGTGCAAAGTTTAAAAATATGTACAGTATAATGACGATAATAATTTAGATATCGGTTAAGTAATGTTATATGAAAAGGAGTTTGTCTGTACCTTAACACTTCAATGAGCTTGCAAAATTAAACTTGCATGTTTGTTTACATCTGACAGATATTAGTTAATGTGCTCTATAACTTATTTACCCAATAATGATCAACAACGTATAGATGATGAAATAAAAAAAATTATAATGTTTGAATCTTTTTATTTATTATTTACGATAAGAACATTATCAAATACACAAGTAGGTAACCCAAGAAAAACAGTCAGAAGGCAGCCCTTAGTACGTGTTTATCTATCGAGTGGCTTGAGGTATTTATTTCAGGAACACTACCGAGACAACATACTGTTTACTTTAGTGTACTGTTGTGACGTAATGTCGTGCTACCTCGTCCCCGCCAACGTCTTTCACGTGGGACAGTCACGCACGAACTTGTTCGCCTATAAGGCCGAGTTCACATTGGCCTGACGTGTTGCGTCGTGACGGGCTCTGACATGATGGCTAGTGTTCATATCTATAAGTTTTGTTCTGACGCTCTTTGACGATATTTTGAATCAATACAGTAGTAGCTCTCCGAGAGTTCATACGTTCACAATGTTTTCCCATGAATCATCCGACTCTGATTCAGAGTATGAAGAAGATAAACTCTTCTAAAAAAGAAACAAATAAAGAGCAGAAGAGATATTGTGTTCATTCAAAGAATAATAAAAGACAGTATGAAGGCGAGTTTAACTCTCTCTTTAAGGAGCTTGAGAACGATGCTCAAAGATTTCTTCATATTTTAGAATACCCATGTTCATAGTTCGAAGAAGTTCATTCGTTGAATGAAGGGGACATAAAAAAATACATACGAAGTTTTGTAAACCAATAGAGACAAAACTAAGACTAGCTGTATGTTTATTAATTTTTTCTCCTTAAAATGAGCGCGGACCCGAAGCGGAGCCGGCCGCCTATTATACAATGTGCTACGTCAATCTATACAGAGCGGGACCGCGCACCGAGGGCGCGAACGCGACGGAAACGATTCCCTCGTACTCTGTATATAACCGACGGCGGATAACACGCTACGGTAACCAGCTGTCTGGAAACCAGTGCGTGCGAGCCCCTCTCACTACGTGCGACCAACCCTGTTCACACCCGAAACTACTAGGCGTGAAGAGGGCGAAACATCAAGGTACACACACGCAGTGAGGTGCCTGCTGGTAGGCGCGGCGATGACGTAGCACGGAGCGGAATGGACTGGGTCGCTGGCGGGTTGAACTTAGTGAAGATGCGAAGAAATGACACACAGGCACCACAATAAAATTTGCTGTATTCTTCAAGACAATACACTTTCTTAACACTATATCTTCTGGGTACGGTTACTTCCAGTTTCTTGAGTCTTGAGTCTTGAGTCTTGATTCTTCAATTTGTGGTACCCGTGTGCGCTCGTTTGCCCCGGCAGAATGCCTTTTATATGGTTTGCCGGAGAGCGAGACGGACGATGGCGTCTCTATCCGTACTGCTCATCACCAAATTTGGGTGTGGTCCGTTAACCGCGGTAATGCGCAGTGGTTGCAATATTGCTGTCTCTGTCTATTATTATTATTACTTGTATACAGAATACAATAAATTGTTAATATCTCTAATTACAGTTATTCAATTACAATAAAAACTATTTCTCATTAATGTAGACATAAATACCTATTCAAAAACACTAACTTTAACATTATAGGTTAATAAACACGGGAGATATAAAGCATTAAACATTGCAACCTTAAAACGTCCTGTGACTCGTTATATACGTACTATTTGAGCTTACACACGTTATAAAATACATACGGAAGGCTATTCTACTTATATCACGCGAAACATTATGTATAATTTTTACAAAATATGAATTATTGACAATATATTATTTTAGTACTTTACGTGATTATTTTTATTAGATTACATACATTTTCATGACTTATATACTGTCTTTACATACCTACGCGCTATAGTAACATATTTAAAACATTACAAACATTTAATTATTGATCGTTTGTGCAAATTATTCATCCTTACAACTTATATTTACAAATGTTATTCTTATATCATTACGCTTAGGGCTTATGCGTCGCTAACACTCCTAATCACTTTATATTGTCGTACTATTTCTATCAGGTCGTCAATAGCTTAAATTCCTTAATTCGAGACGATAAACAAACGTAAATAAAAAAGCATGCGGCTCTGACGCGTCACAACGCAACGCAACACTGGCACGTGCACACTTGCCTGATGCGCCGTCAGTCGTCCGCTAAAGAAGTCGTAAATGTTAAAAATTGAAACGAAATGAATGAATGTGAAATGTTGTACAAAAATTAAAACAAAATAATGTAGAGTTGTGAGATCAAGTGAAGTTTTTTATTAAACGGAACGAAAGACGCAGTGCAGCACTTAATAATTAATTTTTTGTAGGCTTTTTAAGTTTTTACGTGCACTGATGAATATAAAATCAATATTTAATGCGTTCTTGTACATTTCTTCGGCTAATTTATATTTCTTCCATCGATGATACAAAACCCCTAAAATAAAAATTGAAATGTTATTTCTAGCTTATATTGATTTGAATATTTACATGTAGTAGATACTTTGCAACCTAGGGTGGATCTAAGGATGTTTTTATTAAAGAAAAATAAGTTATGTGAAAACAAATTTATCATTCGTATTCGGCTTTCCTTAAGGAAAATTTTTAGCTGACTTCAGAAAACTCGTCTAGTGGTCAACTTTCTAACAGAATATTCCAAAACTCCAAGTTTTAACAATTACAAAATATAGCTTCTATTTTCTTGTGTTAAAGTAATATTTTCAAATTTATTACAGCAAATACAACATTACATCTATAAAAAAACCTGGTTCCATTTAATTCTTACCAAGGTTGGAGTAATGTATTGCTTGAACTTTATCATCAAATAATTTAATCGCCTTTTTAAAATATATTTCAGCTTCTTTGTAACGATTCATTTTTCCATATATATTAGCGACGACGAAATTAATTGATGCTGAATTAGGTAATTCCGTTAAAGCTTTTGGTATAACTTGCAAAGCTTTATCTATTTGTCCTGTAATAAATGCATACAAAACATAACGGGTATTAGGAGACCGATCCCGAAAACGAAGACAGACGTTGATGATGGGTCGAAAAAAAAATCGATCCTGATGAAAAAGAAAATCATCTTTTAAAACACGTTTTATTAGCATTATTCACGTTCCATCATGTTAGTACTTACAGCTAAAAGAAATGATAACATCATAAAAAATACATTACTCAAAAAAAAAATGCAGCAATGAAACCACAAAATCAAAAACAGAAAAACAGGACGCGGCGCCTATCTCGCGCGGCCAGCAGCTAGCGATGGCACAAATACTTATTTACATTTGTCTAAATACCCAACTTATCTACTTTGCCACTGTGCTAGTCAAAAATATAGTATGTGACATCCCATGCGGTATAACGCACGTCTAGACGGATGTGGGATTTCGCGAGACTTAAAGGCGATGCCCCTCTGTTTTTACATTTTTATGATAGAATATGTAGTATATCTATAATGTGAGTCCTCTAGTTTTAAGGCATTTTAGCTTGGTATAGTATTAATGCCTGCCCTGGAATAAAACCGTAGTTCTATTTGAAGTTGTCTATAAAATGCCTATGAGATGAAGAGATCACTTAAAATGGAGATTACTGTAATGTCTATTTACTATTTTAATTACATAAGGTAAATATACGACTTAACAAAAGGTCTGTTTAAGTTACCTGTATTATCTAATAAGGCCATTAAATTAGTCCACGCTAAAACATGTTTCGGGTCCAAACTAACGGCTTGCAACCAATTGTTCATAGCAGTATCAGTATTATTCATGTCCAAAAACTACAACAATACAAAATCAGTTCATATCATTGGTTTATCACTCGGGCTTGATACACTGAATTATTATGTGATACTATAAAATCAGTAAATGCTGTATTTGTTAGAATATTACAAGCTAATGCAAAATCTAATAGTATTTCGTACATTAATTTAACAAAATTTAATTCGGTAAATTTATTACTCCGGTCCAGGGCCGTCTTTACCCAGGGATACGAGGCACCCGGTTGCAGGGTCTTAGGGGGCGCAAACCGGGTGCCATAAAACTTGACAGGTACCTACTAACCTACAACCACCACAACACTGGCGGACCCTATCGTCCACGCAAGACGTTTTAAGAACTTAATTTATGCTTTTATATTACTGGTAAAAATGGCAACCATCAAATAACGTGGTGGGCCTCTCCATTTTGTAATGATAAAACAGTGTTGTCTATTGTTGCAGACTTCTCAGTGGTCGAATTATTAATGGGCAATATTATTGTTTATGGTCTAGAAGCACTTTAGGCAAGTCTGGTAAATGATCTCTATGTTTTTAGAGTTCTGTATCTCAAAAGGAAAAAGGAACTCTTATAGGATCACTTCGTTTTCTGTTGTCAGTCTATCTGTCAAGACCCTTTTTCTCAGGAGTGCGTAGAGGTATCAGCTGAAACTAATATCAAAAATTCAAGTCTGCAATCCCTTGAAACTGTGAAAAAATCAAATTTCTAAGTCAACGCAATAAAAAAATACTACTGTTTGTCTCTTTGATACAACTTCAAAAATGGAGGTGGTTCTTAACTCGTATGCTTTTTTTTTATGGATGCTCAGCCATAACTTCTCTGTTTACCGAACCGATTTAGATGATTCTTGTTTCGTTGGAAAGGGGATACCTCATGGGTGGTCCCATTTTAATTTGATTGGCATTGACCTTAGACTTCTAAGATACACCATGGAACTACTCAAAATCATTGATGTTGGTTTGTTTTTTCTTTTTATTATTGTCATGATTATCGTAGCAGGTAAAGTGGCAGCACTGTACCTTGATGGTAAGCACAGTTCAATCCAATGACATCGGCAACCACCGAGGGATCTACAATCTATAGCCAGTCCTCGCTGTCATGCCGGCTTGCTCAAATTTTTCTTGACGTTATATTTGAATGACTCGCATGTTGTAAGAAGAAGGGAACACACTGGTCGGCAAACAGTTTCACAATAGGTCCGGCAAAGATACGACATAGCGAACTTGTTTGTTTGTGCCGTGATGGAAGTTATCGTAAGTGAATTAAAACATATTTTAATATTATTATAACTTAATATTATTATCATACCAAGTTCCCCAAGTTGTAGTAGCAATCCGGATAATTTTTTTTATACTGCAGAGCTGTCTTGTAAGCTTCTTCCGACTCTTTGTACCGTTTTTTACTAGCAAAAACTATGCCCAAGTTCATCCACGCAGCTGGAAAATCTCGCCTTTGAAAAAACGTTTCTAACATTATTCATTAACAACAACCAATGGAAGTTATAATATTATCTGTATTAATAAATCTGTAGTTCTGTCTGTACATCTAATTTTCTGTCCGAATTTCCCGTTAGGTCATACTACTATGTGAACGATACTGATCACGAATATGCCATTAAAAGTTTGTTGTAAAAAGTCCGGATTTAACTCAAAAACGGCTTGAAGTATTCTTATTAAATTTTGTATACGGGATGCCTGTGTCATTGGAGATTAAAAAAATATATTTTTCTGTTCGACGGATTTTAATGAAAATTGGTACACGGGAATTATACTAATTAATTTAATTAATTATATTAACGGGGATTAATCCTTAACCGATTCAGATAAAATTTTGTAGACGGGAAGCGTATTACCATAATTAAGGAGCTATTAGAATCGTTAATAATATATTAGAAATCGTAGAATAAAATAATAATTTTCAACCGATTTTGATGAAAATTGTACTCGGGAAATACATGGTATTCCTCAATTGATATGGCATATGAATTATCAACAATACGAGTAAAAACAAGATTTCGAAATGGCAATAACTACTGCGGTAACAAACGCGTGCAGAGCCGCGGCCACACCGCTAGTTTATTACATACAATTATAAATGTAAATATAAAATTCAACACTAGAAACTACAACATAATAAATACAGAAGTTTATATATTCCGCATACTATTTAAAACCGCCAAAACGGCTGAATCGGTTTTAGTAAAATTTAACAAAAGAATAGACACTATCCTGGTACACAATACTTTCTTTTTATTGTTTTTATTACGGTATTGCTTAAATTAATTCAAATATCCTTCGTAACTTGTTCACATGTTCAAAAATAGCTTTTATAATATTTATTTAAGAATTATTGAATATATTACCACTAATCTAAAATAACTTCGTAAAATAGTGTACGGAATAATACAAAAATTCTTACTTGTGGCTTAGAGCGTTCCTGAGATAGAACTCCGCCTCATCGAATTGTTTCCGATTTTTTAATAAATTTGCTAAATTATTCATTGCTTGATAATACTCTGGATATAAGCCTGGGAAATAGTAAGTTATTAGGTATTTACAAACATTTGATAGTGTGGTATCAACGGCATTCGTTTTTTTAATTGTTTATAAGCAAGTTTTCGTTATAACGTATTTTATTACTATTTACCTATTTATGAATTTAATAATCCAACATAACCAATTGCTAAAAATTCTTTCACAAATAAAAAGCTTCATTATTTAACCCCGAATGCTACATACAATTTTTTTTTTCTTAAAGATATAGAACTAGTGTGGTGAAATCAGCTAATATCTATTAAAATGATTGTATACATGTAATAGGCCTTTCTAGACAGCACGTTATAATCATGATTAATGATGATGTTATCCTTTATAAATATAATACAACTAGTAGTTAACGGGCTAGCTTCTGCTCGCGTCTTCGTCTGCGTGGACTTCAAAATTGGTGTTTTACCGAAATAAAAAGTATGTTAGTAAGTTATGTGTTAATCCAGGTTATAAACTATCTGTGTGCCGAATTTCAGCCGTTTTTGCGTGATTGAGTAACAAATATCTAAATATAATAAACATTTACATTTATATATGTATTTATTAAAAAAAATAGTTAAGTAGGATTGTAGTTTGTTTTAGTACGCATTATAGTTCAACTGTAAACATGTAACCAAATTACTCCAAATTCCTCCAAATTTCCAAGTTGTAAGATTCATTATACACATATTTTAAACTTTAAAACACTTTTTTGGACATATTGAGTTTTGTAAATAGACTGTTGTAGGTAAGTACTTATGGTGGTGATTTCATTTGGTGATCAATTACTATAAGGTTACTAATAATAATTGAGCATATCTATACAATTAATAAAATGGAAGTGTCTGTTTGTAATGTCAAAATAACAGTTTTTTACTAAATGCAGTGAAAGTATACACGATACCTATAACAAAAAGCCCATTTAAAAAAAATTTGTCTGTCTGTCTGTCTGTTTGTTCCGGGTAATCTCCGAAACGGTTGGACCAATTTTGACGGGACTTACACTGATAGATATCTAATGATATAGGGAAAAAAATTATGGTTCCGCACAAATAAAAAACTGGTCGTGGTGAATCAATTCACGGCTCTTAAATGGCTTATGCTGAGTAAACCATAAGAGACATAGCAAATTAATGTACTACATAATCATAGTAATAAAAAAGGCCGGGAGAGCATACATCTATCTTCTAAGGAACAACCACAATAAGTATTTTTGTCTTTACAATAGCCGGGAGCGGGGGAGCAAGATTCGCGCGGGCATTCTGTAGTCCACGTGAGCGAAGCCACGGGCACAGCTAGTTTATAAATATTTGTCGCACGTCTTTTAGAGATTGCTACTTAACATTCAATATAGTGCTAAACTGGGATGTTGATGCAAATTTAACAAAATTGTAAGAAGTTTCTTTTATAAAGTTGTGTATATTACGTGATATTTAGCCACTTCTAGCGCTAGCTACATCTCGACACGTATTACTCGCTCGCGTCCCACGCACGCATTCTTCACTCACGTGTCTCGCTCTTTTGTATATACAAATACCTAGCTTCGCTAGCCATTTTCCACCAGAGCTACGCTAAGCGAGACTAGGAAAATTAAGTAATCCTATTGTAGACTTTCCTCGCGCGGTGCTCTTCCTCGCACATCCCTGGTGGATACGCAGCCTTATCGTATTAAATTTATCAATGTTTTTCTGTTTATATTACATACCTAATAGATTCTTTATATTCAGCAACTGCTATGTCAGTTTGTTGTTTCGCATCAGCCATCTTCGCGACGTTATAATGCACTTTTGCATTCAACGGGCAAACCGATAAACCACTTATGAATAAATTATATTCATTCTGCCAGTCCAATGACCTCCGCCAACTTCGACATGCGAATGTTAATAATAATAGTAGAAACATGCTGGTAGCAAGCTGAAATCAAAATAAAACAAATATTTTGTTCAATTACTCCAAGTTGTGGATCACATTGCAGCAGCAGTGATCAGATATAGAATTAGGGAATAAAGAAAAATTGTGTAATTTAAAGTATTGTAATTTTATATTAGTTCAGCAATAAGACTACACTCCATCTCATAATTAATAAGGAACCAAATAACAACAAAACAAAAACACATGACATCATGGTAAGGGTTATAATTTGATCAATTTATAACGTAATTCTGGATTGAAGGATTCGTGTCTAGTAGAAATTTACAACTCTATTTTCGAAAAACTGTTGTTTCAATTTCCTAATTTAATGCTAAAAGATATCCTAAAATGACATAAACCTTTACTAAACAATGGAAGTATTCCACAGAAAACAATAAATTATGAAAATTAATTATTAATAATCATATAGCTATAATAATAGCTAGAGCATTTTCTATTGTTTGTCCAGTTAGCAGCCATCCTCAAATTGATCAGTAATATGATTGATTACCAATTTGTTATTGATTTAGTTTTTTTGTATTCTATAAGATATGATATTTGTGTTACCAAACAATTTTATTTAATCGGAGATCATATTAAACAATGTAAGCAAATTATTAAAAAAGTAAAATTTGCTATATAAACGAAGTTGTTAATCCCGAATAATGCCAACTTAAGTAGAGAATGTTTTTTTCCAATTTACTATTATAATGTCTGCATCCACACAAACCTTACTTCGTATTCCTTGCCCTTTTCGTAATTTGTTGAAACCAATTCCAATAAGTAAGCAATAACCAGCTGATGGTATATATAGAATTCTTTCAGCGATCACAAAACCAACTGGATAGAATATATTAGTGGCTGGCATAAATGGAATTATTATTAGTAGTACAGCTAACATAATAGATCTGAAACAAAAATCCTAAACCTAAATAAATTGTTCCATCTGATAATATGTTATAGGATAATAGGTGTGTTCCGGCAGCTGTACTTGAGAGCCAGTCTTCCACAAACATGGGTACCACTGCGCTATAACTACAATTACAACTACAAATACAATTGCGCCAACTCAGTTTATTGTGCCGAGTGTTAACACACTTATTCCAGCGTCAAGCTACGCCGCTGTGCCGGTCATCCGACTCAAATTTCTTTAACTTGCTTGCCTCGCGTACAATTTTGCTACGCCATGGCGCAAATTTGAGTTAACACAATGCGCCGGCCCAGTAAGCTGCGCTTGAGGTATTGAGTTGGCGCCATAAGTTTTGCTGAGTTACCATGTCTTATTCTACTAGGCGTAACGTGCTATCATCTTGGCAACATCGTCACATAATATCAGGTGTGATGGTGGCCATAACGTTAAACCAAATGTGGTAACTTCACCCATATATTTATTCTCTTACTTTATGTCTGTTGGGTTTCAAAACCAAAGAGGGTACCTATAATTTTTAGTGAAAGCAATGATGTTATTACAATTTTAAAATCCGTCAGATTTCGATCTAATGTTCAAATTCTTAAAGTACAAGGTGTCCAGAAAGGGTATCGGGTATTTGTTTTCGCGCCATATTCGAAACGGGGCGTCTAAAGGGTGCGGGGAGGGGTTCGTGGCGTCCGCCATTTTGTGGAGTTTTAGTCACGATGGAACAGTACTCGGGGACGCATCGCGCATTTTGCGTACGAGCGTATTATCGTAATGGTGATTCAATAGTGAATGCTCAACGTCTCTATCGTGCGGAATATCGTACACGCCACGCGCCAAGTGACGATAGCATTAGGAAATGGATCAGGATGTTCGAGAATACAGGTGCGACAGTTAAAATTCAAAACTCTGGTCGTCCTCGTTCAGTTCGCGATGAAGAAACAATTGAAGAAGTTGAGGCGTCGGTTCGTCAAAATCCGTCTTTATCCATCCGAAAGCGAAGCCAAGCGTTGAACATCAAAAAATAGTCTTTACATTCGATTTTAAAGAAAGACTTACATCTAAAAGCCTATAAAATTCAATTGGTTCAAGAATTGAAGGATACGGACTATGCTAATCGACTGAATTTTGCGAACGAAATGCTGCAGCGATTTAACAACTTTAACAACATACTGTTCAGTGGCGAAGCAAATTTTCACCTGAATGGTCATGTTAATAAGCAGAATTGTCGGTACTGGGCAGTGGAGAATCCGAGACGAAAGCATGAACGACCCCTGCATAGCCCAAAGGTCGTTGTTTGTGCCGCTATGTCTGCTAAAGGCATAATTGGTCCTTATTTTCATGAAGATCAACGAGGCCGAGCAATTAATGTGAATAGTGACCGTTATTGCGATATGTTGCGAAATTTTTTGGTCCCAGAGTTGCAGGAGTTTGCAGGTTTCAACTCAAAAACATGGTTCCAGCAAGATGGAGCCACTTGCCATACCTCAAATGACTCAATGGAAGTTGTTAACGAATTATTCCCTAATAGTCATTTCGCGAAGGGGTAACATCAACTGGCCTCCCAGAAGCCCCGACCTTAGCCCGCTTGACTATTTTGCATGGGGATACCTTAAAAGTAAGGTTTATCAAAACAATCCGACGAATCTAACCCAGTTAAAGCAAAACATCAGGTCAGAAATGGCAGCAATATCGATAGCTATGTGTCAACGTGTTATCGTCAATCTTCGTTTCCGTTTAGAAGAGTGCCAGCAACGTAACGGTCATCATTTGGATAACATCATCTTTTCCAAATAATTCTCCAATTCATATGCTAATAATAAATAATAAACTTTTTTATTGCATACAAATAATTTTTGTTTCATTGAAATTACAAATACCCGATACCCTTTCTGGACACCTTGTATATTGCCTTTTTAAAGCATTAATATGACTTTTATCATATAACTTTCTTAATCAAGTATCCAGATATTTTTAACCATTCAATTGATAATTTGTCAAAATATAATATTAATCCCTTCTTACCTATATTTTATATGTCAACATACCTTTTTGTCGAACCGGAATTTCCTACAACAATTATTGTCCTTAGTACCAGTACCCCAAATACATACATTATCAATATGAATATTATTCTATAGTCGACAACAGTTCTTAATAATGGTATACATCCCATTGACCAGTCATAACATAACCATTCTGGCCATATGAATAGCAGAAAATTGAGAAAGTATATGTAATTATATGTCATCACCTAAAATTAAATGTCACATTGTAAGTAAAATAAAAAGAAAGCTAGTTTAAAAAAAAATCTTTCAAGTTTTCTCTTCTGGATTTTGCTTTTGATAAAAACTATACATCTATGCCACAAACTAAGGTTACTTACTTCAAATGATACTAAGCTATTTAAATTAGCTACAATTTACCACTATAATAACTTTTATTTGTACATATATTAATTATTTTTAGTAAATGAATAATGAAAGTAGTCAAATAAAAAACATTTTAAAAACAGAAAAACTATTAGATTAAAATACCTTTGTCAAAAAATCTTCAGAGAAAGCTGCAGGGTTGTCAACTGATTTAAACTGTGGCTTTGTTCCACCCATTACCATCCACCTTCCATATAGTAAAGTCATAAGGGCAGAAAACAGTAACACAATTGTCTTTATAGCTTCAGAATCTAATTGTATTATTTTTTTTGTATTACCTGTAGTATCTAGCTTCACATTGCTTACCAAGCAATATACTAAACAAAATCCCTAGAAATAATATATTCACTATAATAAATATTTAGTCAATTAATACATCTTGATGTTTACATATATTTAACTAATTCTGGATATTGAAAAATATATAACAATAAGTGACAAAATGCATTAGCATCATTTTTGAAACTTTTATCTGTTGTGTTTTAAAAACAAGCATCTGATCAAATTACTATATCAGATTGTACATATTTGGTTTTTACATTAACATGTGATTTAATTCAAGAAATTATTTAAGGCTTCATATCATCATGTTCATATAGAGGCTAATCATTAACATAAACAAATAGGAAATTTGAACAAAAAAAAGTACTTAAAACTATAAATATACCAATTATTTTTAATTTTTTTTTAATTTTAGAAATTCTGGACATGAGAGGTGTGTAATTGTATATAAAACTGTTGCATTGCTTTTCAGCATTTATGGCATAATATGACAACAATATTATTAATTTATCCCTAACACAAGCTAATTATAAAAGTATTACAGAACTGGAATCTATACAAATAAATAAAATTGAAGTGTCTGTTTGTAATGTTGAAATAACAGATTTTTTTTTTACTAAATGCCTATGAAAGTATACAGGATACTAATAACAAACAAACCATTTTTTTTAATTTTTATCTGTGTGTCTGTTTGTTCTGGATAATCTTCAAAACAGTTAGACTGATTTTGATGTGACTTTTACTGGTAAATATCTGATGTTATAAAGAGTAACTTAGGTTACTTTTATTACAGAAAAATAACTGGGTCACCATACAAATAAAACTCGATTCAGAATAACTAATTTGGGCCACCTAAATTATCCTTGTTCTCTACACTCAATCACACAATGGTACCCTACCATGCTATAAAGAATGAAGCCGGAATTTAAAAAAAAACCTTTTCATTTACAATAGGTACCTATTTAACTAATATTTCACTTTTTTTTTATTTGATGTGAAATTCATGACTCTGATATATGCTTTCCACACATGATACCTGATATCTGACCAACTCAGATATCATTTTGACTTCACATTCATTTCATTTTATAGAAGTCAAACAGGACATGCACATTTATATTATAATATAGACATCACTAACACTAAGAATTGGATTAGGAATATCAAGATTAGAAACACCGTTTAGTAGTAGTCTTATTAAATAAATATCAAACAGTATATTTGAAAAACAAGCCTGAAGGGTAATAGTCCTAAAAAAATAGTAAATTTCACAATATCAAAGCAGAACAAAATCTTTTTTTTATCTTATGGTTGGAAATAGTAATACTTATATAAATAGACTTTGTAATGTAACATAAGAAAAGAGGCAGAGTAGTTATATCTCCCATACTTTTCAGATTAGTTTCATAGTACCAGTATTAATAAAAAATTGGTACTAACCAATGATGTAACACCATTCTCTTTAAACAACATGGATATTACAGACATCAGTACTGCTGCATAAAGATAAATATACTTCCATCTTAGCATGGTCAACATTTTAGTGTATATTAAAAATGTTAAGAAGAATGTGTTTGCAGCCAACAAGTCTGCCCTTCCCACAATTCCACAAACAGCTTCTACATGGACCGGATGAACAGCATAGAGCAAAGTTGATAAAAAAGATGTGTCACTCTGTACTCCTTTTTTTCTATTACATCTTGTACTTGTTATCCTTTCAAAACTCATCCAAACAAGTATACAACAAGATATGTGGCATAGCAGGTTTACTATTTTAAAATGGAAAGCTACGAGTTGATTTCCACTCAATAAATAATTTAGCCTGTAAATTGATTTAAGAAACAATTATTAGAAATTAAAATAGAGCACAACCAAATAAAAAACAATTGATAAAGTAATCCATTTATCAATTTGTATTTTTGCCAAATTCTTACGACTAGTCGGAAAAAAGTAAACAATTACTTGAATGACAATATCGACAAAGGTCTGTATGATTTGTGACTCATATTATTCTTTATATTCGTGCCCCAGAAATCGTTGTGAAACGGCTGAATCCAATATTCTGAAGTCACATCATTATTTTTTAAAATAGCTACCGCATCATCGAAAACAAATTCTCCTTGTAAATTAAAAAAAAACGGCAAGGTTGCTAAGCAAATAATACACAAAAGCTTTAACATCGTAATTTTTATAGCTAAGTTATTTTTATCATAAATTCATGCCTAAAATGAACTAAAATCACTAGACACCATAATAACTTTGTATAGAGCAAAGCATAGACCAATAACCAGAGGAGCAAAGAATATACTACTCTCTACCGAGAGGTATAGACTATAGAGTAAATTAAATATTGTAAATAATTAGAATTTAGGCCAGTATTGCCAAGCAAAGGAATTAAAGGAAAAAAGAAGTGGCCAACCACTTTGATGAAGTTGCTAAAAGTGGTCAAAAATTTTGGCTTGAAAACAAACACAAATTGATACAAAACTTATTGTTCGAGGTAATAAATTGGTTGGGAGTATGCAAAATTATTTATGTTCTTAAATTACCCCCAACAATAAAAATCGGCGATGACTGATCACTTGCTCGTGGGACTCGGACGGATACCGATGCAGCGACTAACATCTCATGACACACTTGTAATTGTGTGATTTTATAGGTGTCACCACAAAACTCAATCGAAACTGTTAAAATAAAAAAAGTTATAATCATTTACGTTTTATTAAAATACGAGTACCTATTACAAATATTTGAATATTATGTGAAACAAATTACTTTGTTATAAATTAAAATTTCTTCCTTCTAGCTTTGACAGTAGCGAACTCCGAAATCACGTCTTCAAAATTTATATTTTGTGTTGCTTCATGTTCTATCGTTAAAATACCAAGATTGTTTAATCTGGTTTCAGTCATTGCAGACCGCAAGTAATTTTTAATTAATTTTAATTTGCTGAAACTTCTCTCACATGAAGCAACTGATTCACATATTGTTATAAATAATTTTAGTGCGACCGTTAGATTCGGAAGAGATTCTGTAAAATCCCATTCCACAATAAATTTCAAGAAGTCCAGTGTCACCCAATTAGAGACAGTAATATTAGCCGCTTTTAAATGTCTTCTCAATCTTGGTATTTCTAAAAGGAGTTCTGTTTCTGATACTTCATCGTAAAGGTTAGTAAATTATGATATAGCAAATTTTAAACTGTTCAGTGTTTGCCGAAAACAAGGTCTTTGACTGCACAACCTCAAACAATGAAGCTACGTCTTTAATGGACTTTACTCTTGTTTCGAGTTCAATATTGAATCTGTCAAGACATTCTAACATGTCCTTTTGAAGTTCCGGTCTAAGTGTAAGTCCAACATCGATGGACGATGCTAACTCACCGGGTATGCGTTTCTTGCGACGAATTCGTCGTTCCATTGAAATGTTGTATTTTTCCGATTTTTGTACAGCAAAATCTATTGCCTCTTCTTCTAGATGCAACCGTTTCTCTCCAATGAATAGACGAAGTGCTTCT
Source organism: Saturnia japonica (assembly GCA_033032175.1). Classification (NCBI taxonomy): domain Eukaryota; kingdom Metazoa; phylum Arthropoda; class Insecta; order Lepidoptera; family Saturniidae; genus Saturnia; species Saturnia japonica. The sequence goes on from CM065307.1 coordinate 11,403,916, forward strand.
AGTTTTCTGATTATTTCATCAACACATAAACCTTTACTTTGTAATGCAATCTGAGCATTGTTCACTTCCCTTAGCACATCATTCCAAAAGAAAAGAAAACAAAGAAAGAGAAATTGCACACAGCAGGCATAACATTTTGTGCAGCACCTCTAGTTTCTAAATTTACGTCTTGGTCACATAGTTCCTCAATTGCAGATATTATTCCATCAAAATTTTCACCCAATACTTTTACTGCACCATAATGAGCACTCCAGCGCGTTGTCGAAAGTCTTTTAACAGATGCTTTGCTGTGATTGAGGAGCACTTCCCAACGGCTTGTGGAAGTTGAAAAAAGTTAAATATTGTTTCCACTGCTCCGAAAAATGTAACACAAGTCACATTTTGTGCGAACGAATGTTGGCCGCATAAACGAATTGAATGATCTATACAACCAATAAAAATTGCATTATTGTTTTTTTCTTTTATAATAGCTTGCACTCCTCCGTGTATACCACTTATAACTGCAGCATTATCATAACCTTGAGAACGACACATCATAATATCTAAGCCATCGTTTTCAAGCTTCTTTAGTATTTCAGCGCTTAAATCAGCTGCTTTTTTCCATGTAAAGGAAAGAATCCTGAGAATACTTCTTTGACTTCTACTTTTCTATTATTAATTTTTACATAACGAATCACTTCAGACATTTGATCGACATGTGAAACGTCAGGTGTGCTATCAAACATGATTCCGAAATATTTGGCCGATTTAATTTCGTTGACAAGCTGACATTTTACATGAGTAGCTAAAACATTTATGAACTCATTTTGTATTTCTGGCGATAAATATGTTACTTTAGGTGATTTTTCCTGCTCCAAATATAGTATATGTTCTTTGAGTACTGCATCATACTTTGACAGCAGTTTAACTAGTTCTAAGAAATTACGTTAATTAGACGACCCTTGGGTTTCATCATGTCCACGAAATGCTAGGTTTTGTTTAGCCAAAAACAATGTTATACCTAATAATCTAGATAAAAGATTTTTCCATTTCTTTTTTTCCGTATTCATTAATTGCAAGGTTGCATCATCTATTGTGGTGTGAGATTTAAATATAATTTCCAAAGTTTTCCACTTTTCGAAATTTTCAAAATGTTCAAATGAAGTTTCATGGTCCAATACTTTAGGATTTTGTTTCCACCGCTTCTGAAATCCAGTTGTAAATATTGTTTGTATGTTACTGACAGCAAATAAACGACAGCAAAAACAGTACAGGTTATTTGTTATAGGAGAAAATACCATCCATGATCGTAGAATTTTTTTACCACTAGGCATCTGTTTATAAAACCATTCCTGTGAAAGATGACGAGAATCACCTTTAATATTTGAACCATGACGAGATACAGTAGGAAACGGTCCTTCTTTGTTCTGGAAATGTTCACTACACTTTTTTATTATGTCAATGCAAACATTATCAGGTACCGGTAAACTCCAATGTGAAACATCTCTCAAGTGTTGAACTGATTCTTCGAAGCTAATGCTATCTCCGAAAATAGCATTAACGGCGTCATTTTCATTATTTATTTTGATTCCGTCAAGGTCCTGGGTCGCCTTCATTGATTCTGTATTGTCGATGTTGCTATCTGAATGTGAGTCTCCAAGATGTGAATCATAACTTTCGTCAGCAGGAGACTCGGGTACTTTACTTGAACTTTGGCCGCTATTTGCTTTTGTGACATATTTGAAAAGAGAACCGGACATGCTCTGAATTTCATCCATTTTAGCCTTTTTGGCTTTTCTCTGTAGAAACCCGCTTTCTCTTTTCGAAGTATGAATTCCCCGAGGCATATTTCGTTTTGGGTATTCTAAAAAATATTTTTAGTTAATAAGTGATACGTTGATTTTATAAACTAATTATAAAAGTAAATAAACACCTACACGTTACGTAAACTAGCTTTGTGAAATATATTTGATATACTCCACCGTTCATTGTGATATCCGTGCCACGAGTGCTCGAGCTACTCATCTCAGAGCCAAATCAACGTACGCGAAGTTGTATGATATGATTATGATTACTTTCAATCAAAAATCTAAACTTAATATATTCCGTTTTTGTAAACAAATCCCATTGCTATTGGATCGGAAAATAATAAGTAAGTAAATAATAAATAAGTATATTATTTACAATTAAACATTATTACCTAAAAAGTAATATCGTAAAACGTGTAGAAATGTAAATAAAATCTTTTTACGCCAGCAAAGCCTTTAAAACCTATTTTAATAAATAAATACCTTTAGTAGATAGTAATACTTGCCCAGGCTAAACAAAAAAATATTACTGCAATCCGTCTAAAATACCTTCTGTAGGTACCTATTTATCATTTAGGATGGCTCAATAATATAGTTTTAAAATACACATTAATTAAAAGAGAATAAAATAATTGAAGAGTTTTTCAAAATAATCTAAGATACTGCTATTAGATACTAAATGAATTAAAAATGTAAGTATTACCTGTAATAACAAAAATACTTCACTTACCTTGTTTATTTTCTTCAAGAATCGACTATATTAAATCGGTTTTTATACAAAAAATGTTGTTTATAATATCTAATAATTAACAAACACTTTGCACTAGACGTTCACACGTTCACGTAAGAGAATATTGAAATGAATGCGGTCGGAAACAAAAGAAATGGCCCAATCCACAATACAAGTGACGAGCGCTATATCGAGGGAATCCCCTGACTAGCGTTGGTTATGCGCGAACGGGGTATTAAATTTTGGGGGAATCCCAGATCGATTGACAGTGTGCACATTGTTTTTTTTTCTAAATATCAATTTATTATGCTCGTGGTACGATATCATAGTTACCTAGATAATTTTATTAGTGGCGGTTATGCTCTCTGCCATAGATTTATGATTTTTTATAGGTAGAAAGAACTATAACTGATGGTCATAGTCGGGCTCGGGTGTCACCCCTAAACGGGTGACACCCGGGGCAGGCCGCCCCCGCCGCCCCTCCTTAATTACGCCATTGTACATACCTAAAGGTGATGTGCATATTTCGGCTTGGGAAAACGCATTTGGAGCCTGGATCTCTTGAATTAATATCATCGGCGGCAACATCGGCGAAAAGGTAAGTGAGCCTTCATCCCGGTTATAGTATACCATATTCGGCAGTTATTTTGTGTGATATCTACTTCCAACCAGTTTAAAAATATACAGTTCACATAATCTACAGAGGTAGAATCCACCACATTTTTAAACGTTTAATTTATTGATAATACGTTGATTAAACATAACACTCTTATGACGTTGATGGTTCTGATTTTTTAAAAACAAGGAAAGCAGTTTTTAAATAATCTGTTTTTCTTGGTAACAAATAAGTGCATGTAAACATATCTTATTTCTATGCCTACTTTTTCTTTCCCGCTCTCAGGATGCAAAATTTTAATAATTTTCCCCCCTCATAATTTGAGATAGAAAAATAAAGCTGTCAGAGGCAAATCATGAAACACTGGTTCTCCATTGATTTAGATGTGTAAAAAATGTATGTTATGGAAATATAAAAGATTGTGTATTATTAACCCATTCAGTTTTCATAGAATTTGCATCCCGCATATTTTCCAGATCCCCTACGGTAACGGGATCTGTATCTGTGTATTCAAAACTGTAAATGAACTTTGTATTAAAGTTTATCATAAATTTCTTTCTTCACTTAAATTCAACATTTGCAAAATATTTATCGACTCTTGTGGAATAGATTAGATAAATTTGGCAATTTGTAATGAAGAAGTTCCAAATTAGGTAACAGGATATTGACTGGGCCGGTTATAAGCTTGAACTCCCTGGTCAAATCTAGGAAATCAAATTTGACTATTTTTTTAGTTCATTATATTAAAATTAAAATTATGAGGGTCCGAAAACAGCTGAATACCATGGAACTCCAGATAAAAGGGAATAACTCGTTTGGATTTTTCCTTTTTTTCATAGACCTTCCGTTAGAATTGATAAAGGGTTAAGTGACGAAGATTGAATGAACTCATATGGGCCGGCTATCATACTCGGTGGTCGTTCTTTATTAATAGTTATTATTATTTATAAAGGGTCTAGAAGGACCGGTAGATTGCCACTTTACTTCCTAATGGAAAACGGCTTTATTTTCTGATTTTTTATTTCATTAAAATTTTACTTATGGAACTAAGTTGTAACTCCCGCCCACCTCATTACAGCAAACAATATTGTCATAGGCAATTTACACCATTACCGTGGCACCCATTATTAAGTATGGTAAATTAATCTCAATTGTATTTATACCTAGCATGGAACTTTCACACCTTTATTTTATCACTAATTAATTAATTCAACTAAGGTAAAGTAATTTTAATTTTTTGCCTTAGGCTGCTTTCTAATTGTTAACTTAGAACTCCTAGTTTAACTCTCAAAAAAAAGGTTTTTTTTTTTTAAATTTATTTAAACACCATTGATTTGAAAGATTATTTTTCCATATAAAAATTCATTCAAGGATATATACTATTTTCATCAAATACTCTTAATCAGACTTTAAATTGATTTTTATTAGAATGAACATCAAGTTCCCGAACTCTTTTCAACTGCCTGGTAATTTTTATTTTGTAAATCATTCTATAAAAAAATTAGCCTTAGAATCTTTAAAATGCCCAATTTAATATCCTAATTTTGCAAACAACAATAAGCTTTGATTAAAAAATGTTATAAATTTAAAGATAAAATATTAATTAACTGGATATATTTCTAAACACAGTTAATTATTAAAACAATTTATGAACTTAAATTTTGACTTTTTAAATGTTATTTAAATTTGAATATCAAAATTTAATATAATTTTTTTAGTAAATAATTATGTACAAATTAGCTAACGAAGCTGGCTTCGGTTTTTCGTAGGTATAATTAACGTCGAAACCTGGGATCGTTAGAAATTATTAAATGGTAAATATTTCCAAAAAAGAGTTTCCTTCCAATATTTTTACCGTCTTTTAACTTAAAATGAATATTAATTAAAAACAACTCATTCTTCCAATAATAATAACGATATTTATGGGTGATATATAAGGGCGATTGAAGTTTTTGGTGGGATCTTAAAATGAAATGTTTTGGTATTTGGTTTTTATTTTTAACTAACTAAATTACGCATCTTCGTCTCCGTCACATGAGAGAGAGAGGGTTAGAAAGATTGGGTCGTAGGCACCATTAATACAATTAAAAGGAGCTGAAACTTTCATTACTTTACTGAGGATTTATTTTAAAACTGTGATATCTCCTAAGATATACTTATATTAAAATAAATTGACGTTAAGGACAATTTTATTGAAAACTAAATACTTGTTATGAATATTTTATTTCAATAAGCTAAATACCATATTTATAGAAACACCTTCGCAAATAATGCATTATTTTAGAACAAATTTTTTTACCTTAAAAAAGGTTATATTGAGTCAAGTTTAAAAGATAGCCAAATGACGGACTTTTTTTTTACTTTTTAAGTGAAACAATTCCGTCACATATGATTGTTTGGCAATTTTACGCATTTACGCAGCGCACGCAATGGAAGCTCTCAAAAGCAATAATCCCTCCCTGTTTTTGCAATATTTTTAATTGATTCTTCGCTTCTATTGGTCGTAGCGTGATGTTATATAGTCAATAGGCCTTCTTCGATCAATGGGATATCTTACAAAAAATATTTTTTCTATTCGAAGAAGTAGTTCCTGAGATTAGAGCGTTCAACCAAACAAACAAACAAAGAAACTCTTCAGCTTAATAGTACTAGAATAGATCCATTAACGTAGGTTTTAGACCCTATAATACATAGACCAATATTGCTATATTATATAATACTGGTAGCCAGAGATAAATAACAATTCTGGTAGCGTTTTGTGTGATATAGCTTGTGCATGTGAAATAGATTATAAATATAAACTGGAAGCATACATTTTGATGTGCCACAAAAACTTCGTAGAAAGTTCTAACAAGGGAGCCACCATCTTGTTTCACTTGATCATGGCAGTAATGGTTTTCAATAAAGAGGACTAATTGGTAAGTTAGTAAGAAGAAAGGTGATGGAGTACCTACTGTCACAAAAAAAATTACATTAGATCCATCAAAAAAAAAAATCTCCCGTGAAATAAACGATTTTTATATAATCGATTTTTTGGAATTAAATTTAAAAATTGATTTTTATATGAAAACGTTATTAATCGATTTTGTGAAAAATCAATTATTTTTTACCTTTTTGGTAGATTTAAGGCTCTTTGGACTTGGTTTTGGTAGTGAAAATGTGTTCTGTAGCTTTTGAATGAAATAAATGGAAACGTTCTATTTACTGCGGTCTTCGAGGTTTCCTCTTCAACAAGTAACATAACATACCATCATGCCTGTATCCTCGAAGTGTTAGGCATAGGTGTACTAGTGTACACCCACAGTTTGCCGGATATGTTTTTAAGTCCCATGTAATAGTGGGCGAGCTTATTGCCATTACTCGGACATAAAGCCAAACTCCCAGCTGCTACTGAAAATTTCATAGAAAACCCAATCCTCTACCTGGGAATCGAACACAGGACCTCGAGCATGGCAATAATCAAGTATAAGTAATCTCGTTTATTTTTCGATCGATAAATCGATTGGCTTTTTAGTTAATTCTAAGCACAAAATAATAAATATTATTTACATTTGAAATTCTGAAAAATATAAATACGATAATATGCATGAAATCGGAGCTACTTAGAAGGAACTGAAGGAACAGTATTGGTACGAAATAGCAATAGGTACCTAATACAAAAATTACAAACTAATCTATGAACATAACTAATATCCGTATTAGGTAATACACTGATATTCGTATTAGCTAATACACTGATATTCGTAAAACCGGTGCCTAATATAGTGATTCTGTTCTCATTGCTTACTTACTGTGTTATCAACCCATGCAGTTTTCATACGAAGCCTGACATGACGTGTATAATTATGTCTTTACTGTACATACCTGGTTACGTATACAATAAGCCAGCAGCCAGCGCTCGTTTCTATTCGAAGTTTCAAATCATGTAGTCATCTCGCTTACTCGCAAGACGCACGCTTCTATAACGGACAGAGAGGTACTTTGCGGTGACTCGCCGCACGGAACATGAATTGCGTGCCTATTGTTTGACTAATAATTGGTAACCTATTATTCTGTATTCGTATATTGTAATATATTACTTCGTGGCGCGTATTATAATACCTGTACCTATTATGAATATATTCTTTATACCTCTAGTATTTGTTAGTGAAAATATATGCTGACGTCAGGCGTGGAGTGTTGAAAGTATGTTCCGGATTAAGGTTTATTTGTAGCGTTGGTAAAACATCAAGTTACTGTCGATTAACTGATAGTCATTAGTACTACCGAACAATCTGTTGTTATTTAGGATATTTTTGTGATTACAAAGGAGATTTTGCTCGAATGACCCTTTTTCGCTGTAATCCGTCAACACTCTTACAGATTTCCGTACTAAAAATTGTGACATACTTTTGTATTATAAAGAATAATTATCAAGTAGTGTTATACTACTTTATAATTTTAACAACAAAAAATATTATCGATTTGTGAGTTGTAACAGTTTATTACCTAGGTTCTGGTAGATTTGGTAGATTTTTAAAGTTGCCGAAGGAGATAAACGAATTAAAATGTGGTCACACTGTGCTGAGCTTATTAGTTAATGCCTATTGGCAAACCTACCTGCCAAATGCCAAAGTGCCTGCTAATTTTTATAGTTCATTTTTAGTTAGAAATTTATTGAACTACAAACCAAAACCAGTACAATGGATTTCACTCCCGAATTGTCAGCTTTTCAAGGTGTAATAATGTCTGCTGATAATATTTATCCATTTTCAAGACTTTCATCAAAGAGCGGTAAATTTATTATTTTCATGCACGCTAAAATAATTAATAGTTAATTTATATGTTTTTATTTGCTTCTATATCATACACAAACAACAGTTTGTGATAATTTAAGTTAATCTAAGTAATTTATTATTTACTGTAAAAGTTTTTTCCCAATTAAACTTTCATTTTTTTTATTCTCACCCAATGGGCTTATTTTACTGAGGTAGACTTGATCGCAACAATATTATTGAAATAGTTTATATTAAAATATGAACTTCGATCGTATTCCTAAATGACCTACTCTTCATGTAACAAAAATAATAGTGTTTATATAGTAATGTGGTGCGCTATGTAACTCTGCATAAATAAAATATTAAATACAGGTATTTCGGTTCTCAACTTTTATAATATACTAGCTGTGCCCCATCTTCTCATCCGTGTTTTTATCCAACAAACACAGTGCTGCCATCACACATGTGTAGTCTATCATAATTATTATTGTTATCACTTTCCACAAGTACAAATTGTTTTAATTTTTCATTATCTCCTAATTTATGTGTCCAAATAACATAAGGGGCAAAATTTAACTTCATAAAACTTTGTATATGATAGTAATTTTTGTTCATAAGTATTAATATGCCATGTTTAAAAATCAATCACTTTTTCATTTTCAATATATTTTTGTCACAAAATTCCTCATGTTTATGAGATAGGCATATGGTATCGTAGAACATTGTATTTATATAGAGTGTCCCAGAACTCAACGTCAAGCCGAAACAGGGTGACAGGATTGATTGTAACCATCATGAGAAAAAAAAAATCAATCCCATGCAGTTTGGAAGTTATGGGCATTTAAGAAAAACCTAGAAATTTGGTCAAACTGTAACCATATTTTGGTTATTGTGGTTAATTTTTATTATTTTTGTTAAGTTTAAAAACTTTGGAACCGTAACCCTAAATAACATTTTTAGAACCACAGTAAAAATAATGACACAACTGCCCCAAGTTTTCTAGAATTAAGACTATTTCTTAAACTATGAATTTAAAATTTTCAAAATATGTCGACTTTCATTTATAACATTTTCATCTATATATTATTCTAATGTACAATTTCTATAGCATTATTAATTCTTATAGCCTCTCTATTATAGTAGGTATGATGTATGTTTCCCGTCTATAAAATTTGATCAGAATCGGTTGAGAAATGATGTAAATTAAACTTTTTAAACACAACAAACCAAAAGAAAGTCATAGATGGGATTATTACCGTTTGTATGGTATTGACATTATATGCCAATATGAATCCAACTCATTAACCGTCCCAATAAGACATAGAACTAACAATAAAATAATTAAAATCATACCTTATTGTACTGGCCTACAGAAAGTTTTTTGAAAAACGTGAAACCCTTTTTATTCCTTTCTTACCAAAAGCATAAATATGAATGGGTTCTTCATACAAACTTTCACTACATGTGGAATAATACAATGAAATAATTCACTTGTAGCAATACTGTATAATCGAGATAATTTAGAATAAGTATATCGCTTAGAACATATAAACTCCCGCGAGCCGCGATTGACAGCCCACGTCATATTCGTATCATAAAATAAAACAGTAATTATGCCGTACTTGGTAGTTAAACAGGTTATATACACCTCAGCCAATCTTAAAAAGAATACTGGACTATCATTTAATAGGTAATTATTAGAAATACAATACATTTCTTATTAAGTATAACAATATCAATTAATAAGCAAACCATATTGACAATCAACAAACTGGTTGGTATGGCAGCCAATGTCATTTCACCATTATCGCGCATGCGCATTTGGTGTCCCCATATTTTGTTCATAGAAAATTTCATCCCCTATTTTATTTTCGCTACAAAAAGTACCCTATGTCCTTTCCTAAGGTCCAATATATCTCTATATCAAAATTCATCAAATGTGGTTCAGCGGTTTAGGCGTGAAAACGTAACAGACAGACAGAGTTACTTTCGCATTTATAATATTAGTATGGATTAAGTGAGGTCTACGTCATACAAAGAACACACCCTCAAAGTTTCAGGTCCCAACAATCAGCGGTTTAGGCTGTGTGTTGATCCGTCAGCCATTCAGGATAAAGCGTTTTATATGTATAGATTTATACAGTTCGAAAAACTACTTTCACAAATCTGAATTTCAGTTACAACTATTCTTTACAAGCCCAAAACTTGACATAAAATAATATTGTTTTCACATTTATATCTCCTAAAAGTACAATTAGGTTGAATATGAATGATTTTTATCACCTAATTTTTTTTGCTGTCCTCTTCACTTGAAAAACCCCTATAAATCACACATACACAACAGGTGTAATACATTTGTTCAATTACTTCTTTCAGGTAATGAAGAGAAAATTCAAGTTATTGTAAACACATTATTAAATTTTTTACAAGGAACAGAATTTTTCAAAGATGGTATAGTTGAATCTATTACAACACTACGAAAATTTGCTTTATATATTGTATTTAATACAGACTTGAACATTTTAGAAGAGTTAGTGGATAAGGAAGAAATAGATATGTTTATTTGGACAAGTCCCATGATACCACAGTATCTAATGTGTGAACTATTCTGGAATTTGCACATGGAATTTTTTTTATATGAAATTATTAGTTTCAGCTTCCCACCATTATCGTTAGAAGTAGCGGGAGCTTTTCTAGATCACTTCAAGTTTTTTAATCCAACTGAATGCTTAGACAAATTAAGAAAGATAACAACTGCATGCTATAATGCTATTTGTAGATTCAATTTCTTTGAATTTGGGCATAATAATTTTTCCATGTATTTAACAAATGCATTTATTAATTTCCAAAAAGCTGTCAAATATTTCACTGAACCTCCAAACAATCACAAACTCAATTCTCTTTGTGGAAATGAAATATATAAATACAAAGGAAACTGTATTTATTCTGCACTTCAATGTTTATATGAATGTAGCATATATTTCACTAGAAAGCAAGAAAGAAAACCAGATGAATTAGATAATATTTATGAGCTAACATACCTGAATGAATCTGTTAAGGGTGATTGTACCAGTTATAATTTAAGTGATAGTCCTAAAGAGATATTGGAAGTACTAGATAATTGTCACATTGTACTGCTAGACACAGTCAAGGAGCTAGTTATGGATATCAATCTAATAATATTTTGTGCATGGACTGAATTTGAAGAGAATGGTAAGACTATGCAGCAAACTATAGGTGAATTATGTTATAAGTTACGCACAAAACTATTGGATATCAGTTGCATTTGTGATCATCCGCTTGTAGCTATGCTTGAGCAAATGGCAATAAAACCTGTGGGTACAAAAGACCTAATTAATTCATTAGACCCAGACACAATAATAGATAATATAAATAAAAATAATGATGAAAAAAGGGATTGGTTGCTTGCTCTTATTGATAAGCAACAATTATGCAAACATACTGATTTACTTCACGTTATTGATGCTAATATTGAAAATTATAAAGAAGAAGAATGTTACAGGATTTATGAGGTACTTAGGAGCAGTTCAGAAAACAAAGATATAACGGATCAACTGTCAATCAAACTTTTTCAGTGCTGTAGTCTTACTGATAAATATAAAATACTTAATGATACTTTTATTAACAACTGCTTTGTTAATATGAAGGAGACAGTGGAGTTTAATAATATGTTAACGAAAATATTTAACAAGCTTGTTGTATCACCAAATACATATTTTACAGATATATTGATGCTTTTTCTACAAAACCCTTATAAAGTTTATAATAAAATATTCAGTTTAGCAATTGAAAATAATCAGCAAACAGATATTATGCTGAGAGCTATGAATCATCTTGAAAAATTTTCAAACCATCACTATGATGCTGATATGGAATCTTGCATTATAAAAGTAATACAAAATACAATCAGTCTTTTAGAAACAGAAGTCAAACAAAATAATTTTGTACACTTTGTACATGGTTTAAAAGAAATAAATGTTATTTCGGGCACAGAACTGTTAATGTTAATTATTATGCCAAATATACATAAATCACTATTAAATAAAGATATTAATAATATTAATATTCAAATCAGTTTACTACAAGATGTATATACACTTGACGAGATTGTGCGATATAGGGCACCAATGCTTGCTATGTTAGCCCAAGTTATTGCTGTAGTACGTTGGAAAATTGATACATTTGTAGCTGTTGCACCAGACACTTTGCAACTAGTACTGTTATTACAGAAATCTTTGGTAGAAGCATACAACAATAATGTACCAGGTAAATATTTGGTAACTAAATATTTAATTATATACAATTCACTATTAAGCCTACAATTACAATTATTTATAATTACAGAAAATGAAAGCAACTGGCTAAAGAGCAAGTTAAGGAATTTACAGCCATTAAATATGTACTACTACAGATATCTATGGAATCCACCTGGAGATAATTTTCTTGAAGTTGTTAGTGGTATAAATATTAATAAAGAAACAAGCACTGATAAAATAACAACATTGTTAACGCAGGTTTGACCACTATTTAATACTTAATAGCTTTTTAGGGTTCTGTATGAAAAGTTAATCGTATCGTATTTTTGTCTTCCATGAATCTGTAGAACCATCTCCAGGCCAGTATGTTTCCTGCTTACGACATTGAGTCTTTCAAGCGTAACGTAAAGAGATATTTTTATACAGGCCAGCATGACAGTGGCGACCGCTGATGGATTACTGATCTCTTAGAGGTCGCTGTTTTGTTTAGATTGTAAGTACTGTGCTTACGATCAAGTAACAGTGTCGTCGATTTGCCGAGCTAATATATACCATAAAAAGATATCTGATTAAGTTCTACTAGAAATGTTAATCCTAGAAACAGACTCTGTTTATTATAAACTATAGATACCTGCACTCGCTTGAACTCTTATGATCTGATTATTTATTATCCAAGTATGTCGCATAGGAGTGTTCATCGCTTGATGTAATGTGATTAAGTGGGCTAGAAATAAATGGGAGTCTGAAGTGCAGTTATCGGAAACACAAATATGTGCTTGGTTCAGATTAACAATTTGAGGGTTAACCAGGGAAGATTAGATAACTTTATGAATTCCCTGTGATTAGTTCCCTCACTGAAAGTTCATTCAAGTTCATTGTTAAATTAGAAACCTAGCACTGAACTCGTTATAGTTTCATACTCATAGTAATTTACGTTAGTACGGCGCAGTCACAGATCATCGCGATTTCCGAACCGAAGCGGGAAGTTGACGTGGCGTCTATTCCCGCCAGCATTTGAGATTTCTAGTTGCGACGGGAATTCCCCTGCCAAAGACGTCACACTACTACGCATGCGTTCAAAATTCAACATGAGACGCGTTCATTAATCAAACGAGAGATAGGATACAGAGAAATTTCTTGCAGTCCGACTGATGGAATACCTCCACCCTACAGAAGATCGCAGCCAAATAACCTTGTCTTGTGTTCCTACGGTGTGTAGGGTTTTCTAGAGCTCCTTCAGACTTAGGCTCAGGAGTTCAAGGTCGGCAAAGTGATACTTATGGTATCTCAAGCGTTCATAGGATACGGTTACCGCTTACCTTTAGGATAGCCGTATGCTTGAGTGCCACTGTAGTTGTGTAAAAAAAACTTTCCTTTATTCCATTTTTACAGATACTTTGCTCGTCTACACAAGGGGAATGGTGTAATATCTGGGACAGTTTAACAGACTTCACTGACACATCAATATTAAATATGTTTCATAAAGCTATGTCAGCAATAACTATGGCAGAAAGAGCTCATCGGACAAACAACACATGGCAATGCCTTTTGTACTGCTACAGAAATTTGATTTATATAATCAGGGTAACAACTTTACTAATATTTTTGCCTAAGTAGTTTGGTATATATTATTATGTACTTAAATGTGTCTAATCGGCCGGCAACAGAGGACTCTGCGAGTGTATATTTGTCTAATTTTATTTTAAAGTAGCTGTGCCCGTGGCTTTTCGCTCATGTAGACTACAGAATGCCAGCACGAATCTTGCTCCCCGCTCCCGACTATTTTAAAGACAAAACTGCTTATTGTGGGTGTTCCTTAGAAGATAGAAGTATACTCTCCCGGATTTTTTTGTAGGTATTTTTAATGCCTATTATTATGTAGTACATTAATTTGCTATATCTCTTATGGTTTACTTAGCATAAGCCATTAAAGCGCGCGAATTGATTCACCATGAACAGTTCTTTTTTATATGTGCGAAACCCTAATTATTTTTCTAAAATCAAAGTAGCCTAAGTTACTCCCTATGTCATCAGCTGTCTATTAGTGAAAATCCCGTCAACATCGGTCCAACCGTTTCGGAGATTACCAGGAAAAAACAGACAATTTTTTTGAAATGGGCTTTTTGTAATCGGTATCGTATATACTTTCATATGCATTTAGGAAAATACTGATATTTTGACATTACAAACAGACACTTACTTCAATTTGATTAAATGTATAGATGAGGCTTTGTTTGATCCTGTAGTAATAATAAGCAACTAGAATTTTTGTTTCGATATTAAGAAAACGATTAGTGTTATAAAATGGCATTTAATTTTTTTAATTTTAAATATACACGCGAAAACGCTAACCGCCATATTCCTTGGTATGTGATGTCATAATTATGTTGAACAACTATGCTTTAAGAGCTAAATAGTTATTTTATTTAGCGATGCCTAGTGAAGATAATTGAAATAACTAAGACAGGATTTTAGTATTTTAAGAGAGGTTAAAAAGGTTATACTTTAATTATAATGTAGAATTATTATATTGAGGATTTATTACGCTTTAATTTCAACTACAACACTAGGTGGAGATTTTCTATCAACAAAAATATACTTGATATACCAATCTATGTGATGTTTTAATATATAATGACATTATACAAGAACGATTATGGCGGCTACCGTTCCTTGAATTTTTAGAAGAGATTCATTAAAATTAACATAATATTTCGATAGCTTACGATGTTGAGTATTATATGTATGTATTTTTAGATATCTTGGCAAACACATTATAATACTTTATTAGCAATTGATTTAAATTAGTGAACAATTTTTCAGTAAATTTAAAACTGAATATTTGTAATAATAAATAAAATATGCTATAAACCAGCGATAAGTTATAGCGGCTATTTAGAACGAGACAAAACTGTCTATCTAACACTAATAGCGATTTTCAAAACTGTCTCATTGTAGTAGCTGATTTTAGGCACGATGTTATTGTCGCTTTTTTTTTTTTACTATAAAACAAATATTTTATTTTCAGTTTAAATTCTTCAAAGAACCCTTGAGTGATGGCCAAGTAACGTCAGTCATCAAAACCATAACAACAATACCAATATTAAAAGAAGGAAAGTTGGATGAAATAGAATCTCTACTGCTGCCGTTATTTTCTTATTTAGTTGAAAGGAAGACCGATTACAGTATTGATTTGTCAACCTGCACAGAACTCAAGCAGAAAAATCTCGATAATTTAATTTCCAGCGTACTTTCGAATGAACGAAATAAAGTCTAATATTACAATATTATATATTTAAATTCCCTTGATTTAGGCATACTGTCCACGAAGCGTCGCTTCATACCGGTGGTGGGCGATCATGAATGATTCACATAATTGAGACGTTTACATGTTACTGATATTAATTAGTAATGACTAATATTAGTAACTAATTTTCATAATCGAATAATATTACTAATTCTCGTTCTCGTCGTAAACGAAGATATTCTATTTAAGAACTTGTATACCGCCGAGCTAAATAAGGTCCTCCGGACTACCAACACCAAGTTTGAGCTTAGTTACCATACTGATCCTATCAAATTTGTTAATTATTACTAATGGTTATAATCGAGATATCTCAGGACATTTTCATAATCGAATGATTGCATTAGTATATCTCATAATCGCCCACCACTACTTCTTATCCACGATTTCATCATTTGCAGATTATTGAGTGCTTGCTTACAACTTTCTATTTACAGAGCGACACTGTCGCATTTGCTTAGTGACAAACAATCGTCACGCAACCTGAACGGGAATATGTTATCATTCATGCGTATTGCAAAACGCATCGACGAAAGTTTCTTTGTAATGGGTGCCTTGGCAGTCAATTTTCTTCAAATTATTGAGCAGGTACAATCTGCATTTAATATTCTTTCCGATGTAATGGATGAAGGCAATACATTCTACGTCAGATTCGTCGTCTTCTAATAAAAGCGTATGCTATAATCACATCTTTATCATCACTTGATATTTTCCCAACGTAAAAAACGTGTTTTAGTAATTAGTGCATACTGTAAATGCCGCCGGTGCGCGTAATCATAACGCAGTCAATGTAGATTTAAATAAATCCAATAAACAACATGCTTGCACGAGTCTGTTTTTGCATATTTATGTTATGTATATAATTTGTTATATGATTATAATTCATTGTTTTGTGCTATCTTCTATAGTCGGAAATAGCTTTACGTCAGTTTAGAAGACTTACGATATTGAAATTAGTAATGTTATTTAATTATTATAGAAAAGACATCGTTATATGTAGCAACATGGTGGCAGTGATTGATGTTTAAAACATTGTAAAACTAGCTAGGAATTTGGAATCTACGAGGTGGATATATTGATAAAGAAATGCGTATTTAATTTTTCATATAATATATTAGTTCTCAATTTAATATGTAAAAGAAAACAAAGGCTTGTGACAAAACTGGTTTTATTTTCTGAAGCGTCTGCAAAAAGTGATTTTAAAGTAACTGAATTACAAACATTTTATAAAGATTATTATTCTTATCAACACTTTTCTTATTGTTAATTTAAATTGTTAGCTTTGTAATCATAATTGTTTTCAAAAGTCGGTCTAAAATTTTTACATATTTAAATTAATATAATAATATACTGTAGGTACTTTGTTTCAACATAAAAACAAGTAAGTTCGCCAGTACTATTAGTTTCTAATAAAGATGCATGCTTTGATATTACTGTGTCTTAAATTTGTACTGATTTAATAATAAATAAAAATGTTAAATGTTGCGTAAGTTCAATTTTATTAGATTGAAACCTTATTATGTGGGAACTCTAGGGGCAAGTAAGCTATAGAGTTATTCCTTAAGAAATATCCGGGCACAAAAATAGTGATCCAATTTATAAAATTATTAGAGCTCTAATTTTAATAGATAATGAAATTGAAATTCTCTTTAGGAAATGTTAATCACTTAGGGCCTATTTTTGTATTTTGACATGTTTGCCATACAATACACGTCAAAACATCAAGATTATTCCTCAAATAAAGTTATTTAACGGTTAAAAAATCGACCCATGGAGGTATGGTAGGTATCTACACTACAACACCTACCTACGTACATAAAAAGGGAGGTAGATCATTCGTTCTTAAATAGATAAGTATCGTAAGTTGAAGAAGTATCTAATTATCATATAGAAAGCTATAAATAAGTTTTGGTTAAAGAGGTTTGTTAGTTTTACTGAAAGAATTTTCTTTTTAGAAAAATGTTTGGACCTCAGAATGGATTTTAGTTAACAGGAGTTTCTCACTTATCCAGCTTTTACAGTACATATTACAAATTTGATATGGCGATAATCAGAATCTCAAGAAAATCATAAAAAAATAATTAAATAGGTAACCTTTAATCGTCTTACAACTACAACCACGAAAACCAGAGTGGTCTATATGTTTTTTTTGATAAATTCAGCTATTAACATGTCCATAATCTAAAAATGTGCTTCCCTAAAATGACAGTGGCCTAAAGTTATTTACGTGACGTGAGGCGGCAGTATGAACTTAATAACTTTTAACCTTTGTGGATTTGTAAGTGTGTACTTATTTAACGAAAAAAGCAAATAGGCCACTCTGGTTCCCGTGTCCTCAATTTATATACTTATAAAATAATTTTTAATAGTATTATTATCTTGATATTTTTATGAAGTAAAAAATAATACATAATTATAACAAAAAGGAGTACACGTACATGCACAAATGCTAGTGATTAATTGTAAAAATAATGATTATATAAAGTATTTAACGCTATTTTTACGCGTATTGTTATTTCTTCGAGATGCATCACCGCAGTAGAAGCCCAGCTGTTGGCACATTTGACAAAGCTCTTGCTGATGTTCTTGAACTTTATGATCCTTGTGCGTCATATCTGATTTGCGTAGTTGTCTCTTTAAAAAATATGTTTTTTTTTAATAGGTTCCTACGCAATCTATTATACGTCTGGCTATCATAGATTAGGTACTACTATCGATAGTAATTATGTATATAAAGCTTAATAGAAATATGAAACACTTACCTGTGTATGAGGGTAAACGGATCTATTGCAACGTATACACTTCTGAAATGCTTGTGCCCAAGACAAGCGACTGTTCCAAGTACGGCCGCATGGACAAATGTATTCACCGTAGGAAGGGCAAATCGAAGTTGGTGTTTGCTATGAACCAAACCAGACACGCAGATCATAAAGTGGCCCGCCAAGACATTTAAAACTCACCAAATATTGAACTCTCTTTAACAGAAAACTTTAATAATTTTAAATATCTATTTGTTTATATCTAAATCTATCATGGCTGTAAACATGTGTCAAGTATAAACTAGGCGGCCGCCAGCTAAAATGAATTCGAAATTATAACCGGCCTCCAAATTTAATTGAGCAGCCCTGAAGCAATCTGATAAATTCAAGAACCCACGTTAAAAGTATTGAATTGAAGATTTCATACCAAGAGCCAACGCTACCAAGACGTATGTACCTGTATTATAATCAAAGTTTTAGTAATTACTAAGCCTAAAGTAGTAGGTTGGTGTTGAACTGATGAAAGCTCGGTTAGGTATAGCTTGCTTGGACTGTAGATACCACGTCAATTGATCTGAATTCAAATTCTTTAGATAGGTAAGCCTTGCCCTTGCGTTATTTCTAGTGCTTGGTAGACACTAGGAAGGCAGGACAGAAAGACGACAATCTCTCGTCAAACACATCGATATGTTTCGGCAGCCATACTTTACATGCAGTTTGTTTTATAAGCTTTTCGAACAAAAATTAAAACACGCTAATCTCTGGAAATACCAATCAGGTTTGAAAAATTCCATATATTTAGAACCTTACATATGAAATGAGCGTTTTATATGGCAAAAGTAAAAAGAAAAAAATATTATGAAAATAAACATTTAATCAATCGAAGTATCTATGTGTACGGTTATTATCTATGCACTTACGCCGTTTTAAAGGAAGTTAATTGGTTCCATTGCTGAAAAAAATTGTGGGGGCGAGTATCAATAAAACCTTCTTTTGGAGCAAGGTCCGGGGAGTATAGTCGGTTTCGGAGACATTCCAAACACAGTTTCTCTAATTCAGCGACCGTCTGTCGTGAAGTATGGGGTCTATCGTTGTTCTGAAGCAGCAGTGGGCTAGAGATATTGACCAGTCTCGGTTGTTTAACGGCTAGCTTTTCCATCATAATTTGAAATTGTTGACAATACAGATCTGCCGTTATCGTCTGGCCAGATCTTAGGAAACTGTAGTGCATGACACCAGCACTGGTCCACCAAATACTCACCAGTACGTTTTTCTTAGTCAACTTTCGCTTGGGACAGGATTCGGCCGGTTCTCCTGGGTTCAACCACTATGATGAGCGTCTGGCCAGATCTGTCGTAAACTGTAGTGCATTTTTCGTTACCAGCACTGGTCCACCAAATACGATTCACCAGTTCCCTCGTTATTGTGACGGTTGAGTCAACTGTAACGCACTTGGGTCAGGATTTGTGCCGGTTCTCCATGGGTTCAACCAGCTATGATCCAGCGTATTCCGATTGGTCGTCAAGTGAATTCAAATTGTTCGTTATCAAGTAACAATACGATTCACAGTTCCTGCTCGTTAACTGTGACGTGGTTTGCGTAATGGATCGCACTTCCACGATCACCTTTAATTCTTCGTTACCCATTAGGTCTCCAGCTTTTCCACGGGGTCCAATTGGTTTCAAGTGAATTAAAATTGTTTTATCACACACACCGAAGCCTGCCGCTAACTCTGACGTGGTTAGCGATGGATCCACTTCCACGATCACCTTTAATTCTTCATTATGAACTAGGGTCGTTTCCACATACACAATTAATCCTTCGAGCTGTTTGTGCAGCGCTGATGCCGCGATGGAAATCATATTTGTAAATAACGCGACATTTTAAGTTTTCCATTTTGTGTAAAGAACGATGTCAAAGAAAAATCAAATGGTGTGAAAAACAAATGAATCACTACATTCGAAACACAAATACACAAGCCTAAATTTGAATTTGGAATTCCTAACCAAACGTTAGATATTTGAGATCAAAGTGACCAGTTAAAAAAAAATGCCAATTTCATAAGTAAGGATCTAATAGATTCCCAAGCAGCACGTAAGCGTTGTCAAAATCAATAAACCAGCTGAGTGGAATAAGTTTGGACTTCCAAGAGTGTTGGAAAATGTTTTTATTCTTATATGAATGATTTACCAGATTTTAAACAGCTCAAGCTGTATAAAGTTTGTATTAAGGGATCCGCCAAGCTTATGGTGTTTTAACAGAATATTAAAACTTTAAGTGTTATCTGACACTTAAAGCTAGCCTAGCATTATAGGCTGTATTTTACATGCGATCACTTTAAACAACTTTAAGTGTTTTTTATAGAATTACTTGACACTTTTTGCTGCACATTGGTTTATGCCAACTCAGTTCTAAAACTAATTTTTATGGTGTAATTTTATAGTTTTGTAAGTACAGTAGTTTTATAACTTCTGTCTATGAGGATGTTTTAAAACTAAAAGAATAAATGACAACCATAGTACCTACAGCTTTAGTCTGTATTATTGACAGCTGAGTCACTGAAACTAATATTGCTGCATTTTAAACGAAATATGTATGTGGAAAAAGAAAAAGAAGACAGGAGGAAAATAGAAAAGGATTATTTGAATAACAATTATTAACAAACAAATAACAATAATGTTAGTTTACCATCATTAAATTTATTAAGGAAGAAAAAGACGATGTTTTAATAAATCACACAACCTACAAATAAGCATCAATTCCATCAACGTCTACAGAGGGTTCCGTAGCAAATAAAAAATAATAAAATTATGTCGTTGTTATGTATTGTATTAGCTTTTTCCGTTACATTATCAACACCTGTGCCGCTATTTTAAACTATGAGATCTAATTCTCTCATTGCTTCTTCATATGACGATAATGAGAGCCTTTTCGCACTGCCTTCTAATGTAGAACAATTATCTAAAGGCTTAGAGTTTTCATCCTTGACTAAATATTTTGACATCTAATCGCTTTTTTGGCAATCTCAACACACCTTTGGATTTCCATAAACTTGGTTTAACGCAAAGTCTTTCTTGTCCTTTCTCTATCGTTTCAATAATCGTATATGGCATATTTTCCTGAAAATAAAGTAAAAACGTATAAAATAAAGAACCTTCTTATGTAAGATACTTTACGATAAGGTTTCTTAGTTATAAAATAAAACTGCTAACTCTTTTCGTTTTATCTCAGCTACGTAACGTACGAGTACGAGTAGGTAGGTACTATGGTGCGGTGAAGAATAATAACAAAATGTTATGCGTGCGCGTTTGCTAGGAACTACGCACCACGTAGCGGAGGGATTTGCGGTATGTGATTTTTAAGCCTTTATAATTACTAAAACTAGATCTTTACGAGCATGAGAAGTAAAATTAATATTAAAACACGCTTGCTAAATTAAATTATAAAAATAAAGTTAGGTATGAAGAAACGATATACAGCCTAAATAATAAAAATATTCTATTAAGCAGCTGATTAGCAGCTAATAGCTTTATAATAGGACTTGTACATCTAATAGTCTGTGACTATAATACTCTCTACTTATTTTTTAAGCTGTTTAGCTAATTCTCCATTTTCGATTGAATAAATATATAATTAAAGCAAATACTTACTTGACAATAACTGAAGCCGTATCATGATAACGAGCAAAAATAATGATCACTGTGCCCTCATTATATCTCTTACTTTAAATATATTTCTTTATTCTAACCTTAAAATGCAAACAATACTTACCGGTATTTAGTATTTACCTTTAGTAAACTCAATTTAATGCGCTGGCACATGAATATTGTTTCGGGTAACACACACAGGTTCACGAAAAATATAAAATGGCACTTTGTTTATTAACACAAAACATATCTCGTCCAAGTCCCTAGCTAAAAATCCTCTTTATATTTTCCTCATATTTAAAATTAATGTAGCCATTAAAAGTATCGCGAAGCAATCAAAAATAATTCTCTTTAAAAATCGAATTAAAACTTTTACTCTTACAGTAGGTATATCTATAAAATATTATCAGTAGTGTTACAGTTTCGTCTCACATCGTATTACAGCCATTATACAGCTAACATATAGCTTAGCTTCTACAGCTATTCTACACCTTCTATAGCGCGAGAAGCTGTATAATTTGTGCCCATTTTGCATTTATATGGCAGTATAAGCGCTTATACAGCCTTTATTCAGCTGACAATACAGCTTTTAGTATAAAAATGAACTGTAATACAACTTTTATACAGCTTAAGATTAAGCTACATTACATTATTATTATTATTATTTACATTAAGATGCTGGTTGGGTTTATTTTTATTAAGTCGGAATACAAAGTGCTCCTGAAGTGCTATAACCGCGTGCGCTGGCGTAATGGTTAGTGATAACTTGATAAGTAAATACAATATTGTACAAAAATATTGGTTCTTAGTACATCTAAAAAAAAGTCCGGCGTACCATATGCCTATATCTCTTATACATATGCCACAATCAGGCATTTTGTGACAAAATTTTATTGACAATTAAAAAAGGGATTTATGACCATTATTGTTAATGTTAATCAATCCTTACGCACGAAAGTTCCTTCATCATTACGACAAATTCATAAAAACTGCCCTTTATGGTGTATTTTTATTTAGATACATAGGTAGTTCAGGAGATAATGGAAAAATTAAATAAGTAATTCAGCACTCGGTTCCGTAGAACAAGGTGCGGTGAAAACCAATATATTCTAATACCTACCACAAGAAAATGTTACTAAAAGTATTGTTAAATGAAGAGTATTATCAATTATCAGTCAGTGATTTCTTTTAAATTATACGCGGGTGATACCGCGTGGCACATCTAGTTATTTATACGTACATAAACAAATATACTTACAAATTCCTGCTTCCTAGTCACATTCCTTATACAGAACTCGCAAACATTATTAATTATAATTATATCATTATTGGCTGTACAAGCACATCGACGACATCGCACCCTAGAATCTCCCTAGACAAGAAATATAAAAAGTCAACCAGATTTACAAGCTTTATAATTATTTTAAACGAAATCAAATAATGAGACTCTTACCTGGCTTGACCAAAGACAACCCATGTCTAAAATCACAACAGCCCTTAAAATATGCAAGACAACTAAAAAACGTGTAGCCAATATTCGTATTTTAAATTGTTTATTTATTTATCCATAGAGTATAATTATATCAAACGCTCGAAAAGAAGAAAACGTCCATGTGCTCGAATGCGCACGAAATTTTTACCTACTCGATGGACAGTAACAATGCACTTCGGTTTCAGGACCAACAAGTGGAAGGAGGATAGCAATATATTGCTATCCTCCTTCCACTTGTTGGTGTTGTGTGGTGGCAAATTCTGGAAAGTGATTTCTGTTGTCAATAACATTTATTAAGTTGTACATAATAGCTTTAGAAATTTTTACCTACTCGATGGACAGTAACAATGCACTTCGGTTTCAGGACCAACAAGTGGAAGGAGGATAGCAATATATTGCTATCCTCCTTCCACTTGTTGGTGTTGTGTGGTGGCAAATTCTGGAAAGTGATTTCTGTTGTCAATAACATTTATTAAGTTGTACATAATAGCTTTGTTACTAGATTTGTAGGTATATAAAAAGAGAGACCGTCTGAACTGAGAACTTTGAAACTAAAACTTTTTGAATCATCTACAAACTAACGACCTATGGTAACTTTATTGTGCATCTAGGAGGGGGCGACGACTTATTTCGTATAGGTTTATGATGAATAAGTTAATAAGAATATACAAATTACGACACAGATGTGACACATAGTCATATTTACCTTTTTGCCTCTTTGGTGCATTTAAATAAATAAATAATAAAATGAACTATCTTGACTGCAATATGCATAATGGCTATGAAAGTGCAGTACAATGGTAATTTGAAAGAATATAATGATTTTGTTCGCAGTAACTTTTATTTTAATAATTACCACAAACATTACTCTTAATTTATAACAAACCTATTATCATTATTTGCAAAATACTTTCTTTTTCAATTGATTTATTAATGAACACTTCCAAAAAAAAAAAACGGGCACTTTAGATTTTTTACTCTACTTCAATGAATATTACAAGAAAGAGTTTTTGTTAATTTGATTATGTATTAGCATGTTATTTACAGTATCCTGGCATAATTCCTTACGTTCCAAGTTTAAACTTTTAAATTAACAAAAGAAAAATAATGGTTATTGTAAAATTACTTTACTAATAATGGCGCAAAGTTCTGAAACTGTTTTTTGCTGTTTACTAAAATTTTATAACTATTGGATATTTTCTGCAAATTAAACAATTTAATCTTTCTTTTTTACATTAAATACCACTTTCTGATATTACAGATAAAGCAATAAGGATTGGTAAAATTATAGCCCTACTTGAAGAAAATTGTTCACAAATTTATGTGTTTCCGAGGCCTAAGTGTGAGTCGCTCAACTATCCAGAGGACTTGGCAACGGTATCAAGAGACCGGTTCGGTCAAAAGAAGACCAGGTTCGAGAAGAAAACGATGCATAGAACAACGAGATGACCGCTTCTTGGTGAATCAGTATCGGAATCGTAAGGCTTCAAGTGTGGACCTAAAGAAGACCCTTGAAGAGCTAAGAAGAGTAGAAGTTGGCTTGTGTCTGGTCAGGAGGCAGGCTGCCGATATCACTAGTTACCGCCCGGCTCGTAGCCCTAAATAACTCCGTGAGCACCGTGTTGCTCGACTTCTGTTTATTTATTTACCAGCTGTGCCCGTGGCTTCGCTTACGTGGGCTACAGAATGCCCGCGCGAATCTTGCTCCCCGCTCCCGGCTATTTTAAAGACAAAAATGCTTATTGTGGTTGTTCCTTAGAATCTCGTCAAAATCGGTCTAGCCGTTTCGGAGATTACCCGGAACAAACAGACAAACAAACAAAAATTAAAAAAATGGGCTTTTTATTATTGGTATCGTATATACTTTCATATGCATTTATTAAAAAGCTGTTATTTTGACATTACAAACAGATAGTGCATTTTATTAATTGTATAGTTTATTTAATCAATATGATGTATATTTACAACTACAACAACTGCATTTGTGAAAATAATTAGCTATTTAGATACCTGACACCAAAAAATACAAAAAACAATATCTTATCTTATATATTGACTTTTGTCACATCTGTATTTATCATAATCTATGTAAAATATAGTCATATTTTGAAGTAACAGTGGCGTAGCGTAGTGACAAAATTTTACAATAAATAATAACAATCATATTATTAACTAGCTGGTACCCGCGACTTCGTCTGCGTATTATTGGATGTACACAGACTGATCTCAGAACACGACAAACCAAAAAAATCGCCATTTTTGCGTGATTGAGTAACAAACAGAAACTTTCCATTTAGCCTTGCAATCATGCCAATGTCAAAAAACGAATGTAGCCCGTCTTGCTTGTTTTAAGTGTGTAATATATTTAAACACTACAGGTCGCTCGAAATTATAAAATTGGGCTACTTAAATAATGAACAAATCATGAACGACATGAGCTAATTCTTTCACAATAATTTAACCGTATTCGATAATTTAAAAAAAAATCTTGTACCATTTTTATCGAGTTCATTTTTGATGAAAATTCTTAAACGATGTTCAATTAACATATTTTCATGTAAGATCAAAAAAAAAATTGTTCTTGCCGACAAGTTCTTTAGGATTAATGTATATTTAAGTCTTTTGAATTAAAAGACTTACATATGGTGGTGGCAAATTTGCTTGCGCTCGGGGTAGCTGAAACCTACGCTACGCCACTGTAAAGTAAAAAAAAGTATTTTTTATTTCTACTTAATTTACAAACTGTTAAAATCATATATTTAATAAATACTTACATCTATGGTTAAAATAAAGAACTATACCTACCTATCTATGAGAACGCATATATTGGCATGGTACCTACAGCAAGGGTTTTTGATGTGAAACATCTTGCGGACACCTCCTATTATGCACAGCGTGGTTCAGGATTTGAAAAATAGGGATATAGGTAGATCGATCTAATTTTTATTTTATATGGCAAAAGATCATAATTCAAGTACATACAGTAATCAAGCGAAATGGTAGGTTAAAATTTCTTTAATGAACTATCCTTTCGTGCAAATTTTCTTTATAAAATAGTTTTGATTTTTCATATCTGCCAGGCGTCCTGCGACAGCTCAATTTTTATTTTACAACCGACACCCGCTCTCTCTTCAATTGATTACAATAATTCATATTTTGTTAAATACGTCTCAAAGGATTTAATGAGTTCATACTTTTTCAGCTTTTATACCAAAATTGTCCATTGGCCATTTCATGATTATGACATATTGAGTCATATTAGTCTACTGTACTATTTTAGTTCAATATTTATAAACCATAATATAGAAATAATAATTAGCTACCATATTTACCTACATACTTTTTGGTGTTGTGAACAATACAATTATAAAAGGTACCCACCTTTTTTATTGTAACTTTCTTCAAATGACTTTTACCTATGTTCAAATTACAAGTAACTATCCAAAATGCTTTTACATTTTATTTCATTTTGTAGTTGTGACGAACCAGAAAAGAAATTTCATTTCGAAGAAGACACATTTCCGAGTTCTGATCAAATATGGGGCATGTTAGGTGCTATCATGGCTACTGTAGCGTGTTGGATTTATTACACAAAGGTAAATAAAAATTTTGAGAATGTAAATAAAATTATTCCTTTTATAGTTAGGTTTTTAACATTTTGATCAAGTTTCACAATTAACACAACTAAAGAAATTATTATTCGTGGCAAACAAGAACACGAAAAGACTAGGTATAATAATATGTTAGCAGTCAGAAATAAAAAAACTAAAGAAGATTACACTTTAAAAAAACCATATTGGGGGAAGTGGGGTACTTTGAATCAAGGGGCTCATTCATAAACCGACAATATTAGTAACGCCATCAGTGACTCAACAAAACTATACTTACCCTGTTTATACAAGTCTTAGTACCACAGCTGCAACCGCGCTGACCGACTGAAACTGACCAACTAAAAAATACTTAAGTAGGTAGGTATGTAAAAGTATTTCTCTGCTGTTTTATATGATATCATTAACATTTAAACTTGCCAAACGTTGGTTAATCCATTTAATAGTCAGCAATAGAAATTTTTTTTTAACTTGTTCTATGGTTTTATAATAATAATAATTTTAAGGGATCTTAATTAATAAAAAATAGTTTTAAATAATTCCCGCAACATAGACGCGAGCCCAGTGCTGCAAAATCGGACTGTCGACTCTATTTGCGATCACCTGCAGAATGCTGCTGGTACTGGCCCTCAAACGAGTCATCACAGATGACATTCGTTTACGCTCAATTGCATGAAAGCCATCTGTGACATTATCGACAAACATCTGTGATGCACTACAGTGCCGAGCCAGCCCCAACAGCACTCTGAAGGCGTTATTATATTGTACTCTTATGGTATTTATAGCCTTCCGCGAATAGCTGACCCACAGGCTGCATGTATACAGCATCTGGCTGTAAGCTTTAAAAAGATAAATTTTCACTGGCCAAGAACATCGTGCAAACCTGCGAGCCAACATATTGCTTCGGGCAGCCATCGCTCTATGTTCTTGTTCGATATCCATATTGGCAGACAGATCTGCTGTAACCCAATGCCCCAAGTATTTAATAGCAAAAACACGTTTAAGGAGACACCAGTTGAGATTTATTGCTGGTATCTCGCCAATGTGTTTACTACGCGCCTCAAATATCAAGAGTTCACTCTTACTTGCATTATACTTGAGGCCGTGAGCCGCCACATACTCCTCACAAATAACTAAGAACTTTCGGATTGCACTGATTGATGGACACAAGAGCACCATGTCATCTGCATAACTAATATTATTAACTGTCGTACCGTCTAATGAACAACCGACTATGGTACTGCTTAGCTTCTCAATCAGGCCATTAATATAGAAATTGAAAAGTTTAGGCGAAGTTAATCAGTTTATACCATAGTATGTCATATGACACTATATCGAAAGCCTTAGAAAGATCTAGGAAGCACGCATACACAGGTGTCTTTCTGTCAGTATAGTACCTATCTTACAATGCTTTTTAAACACAATACTGCTGTTTCAGTGGATAAACCAGCCTTAAAGCCAAACTGCGCATCATGTAACTGTATGCGCTCATTCAGAATACGATCAAGCACACTGTCAAGGACCTTTGCTATTAGACTAGCTAATGATCTATATCTATACCTATGCCTGTAGTTATTTTTATCTGCCGTCTCGCCGGTTTTATTTTTTATGATGGGTACGACAAGTGTTTTCATGAGGTTAACAGGCAGTAAAGAATGCCGAATACAAAAATTAAGCAACAAGGACAGTACCCTCGGTAAATGACATCCAGCAAGTAGCAGGTGTTCTAAATTAAGACTATCATGGCCTGGTGATCTACCTCCGCTCATATTTTTAATGATATAATATGAAATACAGTTGGACGTAATGTATGTGGCTGGACGGATGTTAATACACGAACGACTATTGGACCTGAATAAGATCTCCGTATGTGACAAAGAGGAAGGATTGATTACAAATTGTTTTTGAAATATATTAGCTCTGACTTTCGGTTCACTACAGCCATCAACGCTGGCAGGGAGGCTCGGTCTTGTGATTAGTTTACTAGATGATTTCCAGAATTTACTAGTGTTTATTAGTATGCTGGGAAGCTATTATATTCATTTTTATTTGTTCTTGATTATTCTGGCACCATTTTAACTTTGATTTAAACTCTCTTCTAGTTTTGGTAATTTGTATAAATATGGGTCTCTTAGAGGGTTTACCAATTTATAGATTATTATTTAGTTTAAAAAAAGTCTGCTGCAACAAATTGATTCATCAATACACGGGGTACATTGTTACGTGTCAATTAAGTCCAAGTAAATGATACGTATGTAATAGATTCGGTAAATACATAAGAAGTATTCTTTGTGGACATTCATACTAGTGTATTTCATTATGCTGCTGAAAATTGTGGAGAAAATGAATTATTCCCAACTGAATCCGTCCCTTTATCTAAGGAAAAAACCTAATTATAATAAGTTGTTCTCATTGTGGAAGAAAAGCCAAACGATGATTTTGCAGCTGCAGCTGTAATACCTGGGGTTTTACAGATACTCGTTTTTCAAAGGGGACATCTCGAACTTAGTTCTTATATACTTTTTGAATTAATTTAAGTACATATAATGTGCACTAATATGCTCAACCACACAACGTTGGTAATAGTGCCAGTATAAATTGAGGTCTGATTATGAACTTGTTATTACTGAAGAGAGCTCAGCTTATGACTGGAGCTGTTGCCACTAATTCAAGTTTGCCTGTAATCGATTTTTTTTAACTGAAACTTCTTTACAAAATACGTAAAAATAAAAAAAATTTAACAAAAAAATAAAAAACCGTGTAAAATTTTTACGGATGAAACGCGTCACGAAGATGTGAAACGTTTTGAGTGAGAGAGGGAGAGAGCGATTGTGAGAGAGTGAGAAAGGGCGTACGTAGCATGAAGCACGTATCCATAGAGACAATGTGTAAACAGTGAGTTAAATTTATAAATAAACATCTTGTGATAAATTTGTAAATAGTCATATAGGACTAACTAAGCAGTTGTTCAGAGTAAGTAATATATTTGTTATCTTTTTGTTAATATACAAGTTTTTATCTTAATTCGTTTGAAGATTAGGAAGTTTTAATATTTACAAATAACATGTGGCATTTTAATTTGCCACTCGTCATTTAAGAATTTAATATACTATTTTTCATAAAATCTAAAATAAAATATCTCATAAATTCTCTTTTCTAAATTTAAATTTATTATTTCTAATATTTAATCTACAGTTAAATGATAATCCAAACACACCAATTACAAATCAGGAACGACAATAGATGCTATTTTTACAAGATATTTAGATAATGTTGAAATACGAACTTACTTTGTATTGCATATTTTACTTATCATAATGCTTTAGTCACAACAATACCAATAGAAATCTCATCAAATAATGTAGATATCGATGAAATAAATTAAAAATCAATTTATAATTTGTATTAGTTTTCGACACTTGAATATTTTAATGATTAAATTCCTGACATATTTTCCTTTTTCCCTCCCTCTAAGTCTCGTAAATGTAAAACTTTAGATTAGTATAAATATAAACGAGATTTAAAAATAGTTTGCCAAAGAAATTTCGCGTCCGACATGTGTAGGTACTTTGTACGCACGCACTTTTTATTTGTATAATAAATAGTTCAGTCCATGGTTACTATAGGTTTGTTTTTAAAACATATGGCTTTGAGAAAGATCATTTTTATTTTATTAATATGTAGTCTTAACACTGATTAATTTCCAAAAGTTAAAAGGTATTTCCTTAAACATTTTGTAATTTAAATTATACTTATCCATACATACATATTTACTACCGTAGTGCCTCAATCTATATCAAAAACCCCCATTTTTTACTAATTTAATTATATTCTCATTATTATTTAAGTGTAGGTAATGATTCATATGACTTGTATTATAATATTGATAAAATATAACATTCGAAAAACAAGAATTCTTAATATTCTACTATTTTTTTTAATGCATAAAATATGACGTTGCATTTTTCTTTATCAAACTGCACCACTTCCCCCTACCTATGTAGATAATGCATTTTATATGATTTTCCTCTTCATAAAACGGACGGTTACATAAATCAACTGTAACGTTAGTCACAAATAGATGTAAAAAATAACGCTACTGCAAAATATTATCTCAATTTGCAGTCATCAGCGTATATAATTGTAGTTTATTTTATTAACTCTATATATACTTTCTTAGTTGAAGATATTCAAACGCAAATCTGAAGAGCATCGTCACCACGGTAGGACAAGGTACACATCTGCCACACGAAGAGGACTTCCTCACATATCTAATAAATAAAAATACACTTTTTATTGTTACAAATATATATTTTAAAATAAATTCAAAAACAATGATTAAAAATATTTATTTACCCTTAAACCATTAATTCAATTATATATAACTCCTTTATTAACTTTTTTTGCGTTATTCATAGGATCCTACATACCATAGGTGTAGTGCCTATAGATCAGCAATAGGTTGAATAAGATCATTTCAAAAACGGAATATACTAGCGTGTGTATTATTTACATCGAGGTACAGCACTGCAACCACAATTAAATACGTCTATTAAATATTAAATTCCAATTTAAAACTTTAGATTTTGCAAAAATAAGTACGTGGGATTTGTGTCAGTCAGGATTTACGTGGGCCGACAGCATGTACCAAAATGGTCTCGTATCCTTATCTCGTTCTAACACAAGCTTATACTATTATATATTATCATTCGAATTGCCGATCTATATATAGGTACCTATATATTAAATCTATGCTATATACACATTTAAATCATTACAATTTAACGCGTGACATAACGTTACATCTGATATTTAGCTGCATGTGCATAAACAAAGTCCTTTATACCACGATTTTATTTTAGTGCTAGTTAGTACTTTGTTGTTTGTTAAGGTAGATAACCGATTTCCTATATGGAATACCATATACGATCTATAACAAGAGGCTAAATGATTTACAATATCTTATTTAATATATTCAACCTAGTATTTAAAACTAAAATCAGTAAAATGCTTAAAATTCAGTCGTTTTTGAGTGGTTCGACATTTTAACCACAAACATTAGGCTACTGGGAAGACATCGAGTCAGAGGCAGATTAAGCCAGTGCAAGGCCTGAACGAATTGTTAGTAAGAGGCCCTGGGTGTTGTACTATAATTAAATAAAACACAACTTTTCATAAAGGAAATTTAGAGATACATTAAAAAAAAGAGTCCCAGAAATATTTTACTTTTCTGTCCTAAGAGTTGGGCACCATAGCATTTACTTCTTTTTTTATATGGGTAATCCGACCCGGCTCAGAGTTGAAAATATGTGGTAGGTAATGATTAAAGTACCAGTATCATAAATATCTACTTTTAATTTAAAAAATCTATTTTGCTAGGTATTTATTTACCTACAATATTAAAAAATCATAACGTTAAGAGTATTTCAATGATAAGTATAAAATAATAAATGCAATGTAAATCAATATAAGAAAACGTTATTAAAGGTATAATGTGCCAAACTTTACAATCTTGGGACCACTCCTGAGATCGGTCTGAACACAGCGACGAGCGTGTGCGTAGCATGACGGGTTGTTTTATCTGGATAATCAGCTGCCTGGCTGCCCCACGTAAGAAAAATCGCTAGCTACGCCAATGGCGACGAGTTCAAACTTGGGCATACAGTCGAGTAGATAATACTTAGAACGCCATATGTTATCTAGCTTTTAGACAAATAATCAACTTTTTATATTGTTATTAAAATGACCGTATTAATTGTACCAAATTAACGCGACTATGTCCACAGCGGTCATAAAGTTTAGCGCGAGGTGTACATATTAAATATTTTTTATCTTTAACATACAATAAATCTTGGTTTAAATTTAACAGTGACCAAAAACGTTAATATTACTAACGGAAGACATTAATACCAGTTCTGTAACCCTTTTCCGATCTACGTAGTGCTTAAATATAAATAACAGATACGTACGTACTACGTGGTCTATATTCCACTATTCCCTTGAAAAATTTATGTTGCATACCTTCGAGAAATAACTTTTATTTCTGTACCAAGCGTGAATATGTTGACAAGTCGAAAACGGATACTTTTCAGAGCGGTCATTTTAAAGTTTATATTTGTATGATAAGTCATACTTTAGCCTATCGACTTACTCATTTATTCACCACAAAGGCAACCCAGATGCCAGTAGTGAATGATTTAGAAATATGATGCAAGTTTACTTGTCAACATAATCACGCTTGGTACGGATTTACAACCTGCATCCCGAACAAAATCTTAGAACAAAACCAATGAAAGACTTCAAGCAAAGAACGAACTTTTTATATATACTTGGGTACTTATATACTGGGCAAGCGCACATCGCATGCTCTTTTGTCCTCATCTTTCTTTCATACAAAAATAGTTTTTGTATTGCTGCTCTTGGATCCATAGAATAATATAAGGGAGGTTAAAAGTGGTAAGGTAAGTACGTATAGCGAGCAATCCACTATTATGGCCAGCAAAGTAATTTTTTTTTTCGAACTTACTCTACTGTTAGCCATAAGTGCCCTAGAGCCATTAGAGGATTTAACAGTGTAACCGGGTCAGGGCCACTAAAGTAAGCGACGGCGTTGGAAGTTCCGAGTGTGCTATTAATCGTAATCTTTGAAACGTCATGATGAATATTCCTTGATTTTAGAGGTTGGTAGTTAATATAAGTTTTACTTATTTCGATCTATGATAATAATAGTGTAGCAATAATAGCGGAGCATAAATTCTGTCAATATCAAATAATAATCAGTATACCTTAAAAGAAATATTTTTGTTAATCAAATATTTTCCTATAAATAAATAATAATACAATAAAAAAATGTATTATTTCGAGCATTTACCCGTAACCATGGATTATTTTCGATTGTGTATTAACTACACAAGCAATTTAATACAAGAAGTTTGTCATAATTTCTACATTATAAAATAAAATAATAAAACCGCATTTTAATAGAAATGTAAAAGATGTCATTATGCATCTCGAAATAAAAGGTCTAGTTACTTCCGTAAGTAAAGTTAGTCTTTTACTTCTAAGCATTTATGTTCATAATATTGTTATACTTATAAAATATAGTTATAAATTTATAACAATTATAAATGATCATATTTACATAATCCTTATAAATAAAGCTTAGAATAAAGAAACCAAGGTCCAACATTCATCATTTAACATCTTCATACCCAATATGGCTTTCATATCCCCAAATCATACATTAATATCATAATTAGCATGAAAAGCATATTTATGGAATGTGTTCCCCAAGAGTCCCTTAATGATTTATTTTCAAGAAATATGTACCTATACTGAACTCAGTTATGACTTATGACAAAATGTATTAAAAAAAATTAAAAAACTGTTTAATTAAATCACATAATAATTCAATGTATTTTCTTTGATATTATATTAATTTTAGTAACAACCCTGTTCATTCACATGGATTATGTGCACATTTGTTATGTATTATATTCCTAATCAAATGCAAAATCAATATGTATTGTTTAATAAATACATTGAATCTGGAGAGTAAATCTTCTTGCAGTCTTGCAGTAGATACTTATGTTCATCTTCAACGCGACCTCTCTTCAGCAAATAAACCAGGATATACTGATACGGGAACACTGGCACATTGTGACGAGCGAAGAAGCGGAGTTTCACTCTCTCTATTACTTTCATGTCCACAAAACAATAATCAGCTGTACAGCAACTGCCTGGTGTACTGTAAAATCACAAATGGGGGCAGTTAAATAAAGGGCCTATTTGCACAAGTCCATAAACACAAACTTTGAATTGTTAAGAAATATTATTTGAAGGCAAAAAATTTTACTGGTTAACCTAACATGGTTAGAAAAGAACACGAAACTTCGGTATATAGACCAATAAAATCTTATTTTAAATACAAAATGTACATATGTCTTAATTCAGACGTTCTCTATATGTTAATGACTCAATATTATATTCAGACCACCTGGGTTTTTATCGTGAGTTGATAATATAATTAAAAAGTAAATTTATTGATTTATTAATAAAGAATCATAAAATACAAACCTGAAAATAACAATTCTTAAATTATTAAATTTTTCCTAGGGAAAAATTGAGCTTTTGTGGGAGTCACGTATTTGGAAACACCAATCAGAAAACGTGACGTCATCATACAATATTTATATACACATTTAAGTGTTATTCTTATTATGTTATATTGTGACAAGTGACTCTTATAGTTGGATACACACGGCATCGACTTTGATCGCCGGTGACTCGCTGTCAATGCCAAAGTTGCTGTGAGGACGTGAATATTAACAGCATTTTAATGTCGCTAGCAATGTGGCGATCGCATCGCTGCAAATCTGATGTCGCTAGTGCCAGCGACATCGCTGCTGTGTGGACGTAGCGCAGGCGATTTTTAATATTTTAACATGGTTGACCTAAGAAAATGGTCCCGTACTTTTGTGACTGAATTCATAGAAAATACGATTTACCATACGTTGTGGTTAAAAGATAAATATTACTAAAGCAGAAAATAATATGAAGACATGAAGTTATTAGATTGTAGTCGAAAAATTTAATGATGTGCATATAAATAAAAACAGGAATGGTTACACAAAATATTCTTACACTTTCATTGTGCTATTATGTACTTAAGACAGTATTTTGGTGTTTAAAGTAACCTTTTGTTGACCCAAAATCTTCTATTTTCTTATCTTTGTTATTTATGCAAACATCTGCTAGTACAAGCAGCAAACAACCGAGCACAGGCAAGATTATATCAACAGCATACACAGATCTGCCACGCCTGCACACCTCTGCTAGCAAATGAACATTGATCGATCGCTATCGTGTAGAAACAAAAGACTTCAAGTCGCCAGCGATCAAAGTCGCTGCGTGTATACTGGCTACAAAATTATTAATAAGTGTACAAATTGTGACTCTAAAATTATAGGTGCTGAAGAAATTTCAAAGCTTCAACTGAAATTCTAGTGAACTCAACTTAGCAAATATTTAACCTCATTTTTAATTACTGAATGATGACGTCACGCGCTACTATAATATGAACATAATCCCACGTTGTTGCGTAATAAAGGTATAATTATTATTTTCAACATATAAAGTGTTTAAAACTACTATTCAAAAGTTGTTTACTCCAGGATTGAACACTAATATAGAAATCATTTAGAACTAAAAATTAGTAAATATATTTTATTAAATATCTGTAAAATAATGAATAAGTCTTACCGAGGGTCATATGTAATAGGTTTTGCTTTGAGCGTTTTGAAAATCATATGATAATATTGTCGATACTTTTTCTTCATAATGAGAACAATTTGTTTTCCTTCAAATGGGAATTTGGCAGTAAGCGCTTCCAGCTCTAGGTGCCAGTAGACAGCTGCTCTGGCTACCTCGGCGCTTGTACGATCGATTTCCAATATCTTTGGGTGTTTCATCCATTCGTAAAGGCTTTCCTGGGAATTTTAAAATGTTACTGTTATTAACCAAAAAATAATTTATTTTTAATCGATTTCAAAAAAGGCCGAGGTTAATCAATTCGAATGTATATTTTTTTCATGCATAATATCTAATTTACTAACCTGTAAAAATTTTTTGCATCTGAAACTATCATAAATAAAATTAACACTTAGCAACCATTTGCCAGTAGCAAGTGCACACACCATCATACCGGTTAGAGTGTCGTTTGGTAGTACGGAAATAAAATGTGTTGACAACATCTCCATCTTAGTGTTCTCGGCAACAACGCCACCTAATTCATTTATCATTGCCGTGATTCTATCTCGATCCTGTGAAACCGAACAATGGTTATTTTTTTACTGAACTGCAACATCAGCTTGCATAGGGTACAGGTAGGTACCTTAATTAAAGGAATACAGGAAAACTTGACTAGTAGACAGACTGTACTTAACGTTTTGAGACATTAACCAGCATTTACAGTTTACAACTAGCTGATCCGCGCAATTTCGTCTGCGTCACACACACAGAGAGAGAATGGGTTAGAGAGAGTGGGTCGTATGCACCTTTAATACAATCCTAAGAGAGCTGAAACTTTCGTTATTTTGCTGCGGTGTTATTTTAAAACTTTGATATCTCCTCTACTCACACTATTTCTCTACTACTAATACTAATTATCTATTCACTGAACTTAATTGATGGAAAGGGCAATATTGTTCAATATTAAGTACTTGTGATGAATAATGTATTTATTTCGATAAGAATTAATACCATATTTACAAAACACCTTCACAAATAATGCATTATATTAGAACAAATTTTATTATCATACAAAATGTTTTATTGAGTCAACTTTAAAAGATAGAGAGACTTATGCCATTGCAGATTATTTTTAGAACATTTTAGGAGAAACAATTCTGTTATACACGATTGTTGTGTAACTTTAACCATTTACAGAGCATACGCAATGGAAGCTCTGAAAAGGAGTAAATGTTCCCCATTTTTCATTGTTGCTCTGCTCCTATTGGCCGCAGCGTGATGTTATATACCCATAAGACTTTCTAGATAAACGGGCTATCCGAAACTAAAAGAATTGTTCCATT
This sequence comes from Saturnia japonica, assembly GCA_033032175.1. Classification (NCBI taxonomy): domain Eukaryota; kingdom Metazoa; phylum Arthropoda; class Insecta; order Lepidoptera; family Saturniidae; genus Saturnia; species Saturnia japonica. The sequence goes on from CM065307.1 coordinate 11,441,485, forward strand.
CGAACCAGTAGTTCCTGAGATTAGCGCGTTCAATGAAGCAAACAAACAAACTCTTCAGTTTTATAATATTAGTATAGATTTAGTATGAAAATGAAAGCACCAGATGTACACAGTAATTTCCCATAATATACATATAATTCTGATTACCTCAAAACACAGTGCCATAATGGTCATAATTTACTTTTAAGAAACTTTGGAAACTTTGTAATCATAATATAAGTAGAATGTTTTTTTAGACTGTGATACTGTGGGCAAATCCAAAAACACAGGAGATATAATGGAACCATCTTAAGTACCATCCGTTTGTTAAAAAATTTAAGTCAGGGCTGAGGTTTCCATAAAAATAAAAATGACAAAAAAAAAATTACTAAGGCACCAGCTCTACGACCTAGCCGTATGGCGAAGAGTCCGCCTTGTTATCGTCGGGTGATCTCCACGAGACGATTATTCTTTCGCCTAGGAGGAGCGACGGATGGCCGCGTGTCCACAACAAGTTGTTTTGTTGAATAGAGCTCAATTTGGTGACAGGCAAGAGCGAAATCAGAAGTGTCAATAGTTCTGTTTCGCAGCGAGTAGGTCACGTTTCACCGCGAGCATGCTGTGAGTAGGCCGCGTATCGCGACGGACGCGCATGAGTTTTTGGAGTTTTCCTCATCAATGCCAATCACAGACTATTAGATGTACAAGTAATGCCAATCGTCGCATCGCCTCGATAATATCGCCGTATGGAGACACGTTTATAGAGTAGTTATAAAATGAAGTGGCAGAACGATAATATTGCCGCGATATACTCGTTCGTGGAGGTGGCACCTAAAACATTGGTACCTACTTCAAAAGTTTTAGTATCAAGGAGTCCTTATTAAATTTAACTGACTTCTGCTGTTCAGGTTTTTAACACAAGAATTAAATGTTGCTAGCATGAAAAAAAATTGTTTTAGTTTCCCTAAAATTACGTTTGATCGTATGGTGGTACCCTGCACCGCGCTCCGCCTGCATTGCCATGTAAGTTTCCTCATTTAACTAATTATTTTTTTACATTTTATAAGGAATACTTTTTAAAAATTGTAATCTGAGATAGATAACATAAACAGTATATAATCTCGATACCTAATAAAACCTTCACGGATCCTACGGGGTTTTTAATACACACTGTATAAATTGAAAATGAAATTAGTATGGTAGAAAAATCTATAAACTGATGATAAAAAACACAATCTTACTTTTACAGATTCAGACAGCATAAACACCTTTTTATCACAAGCACATATTAAATTTTGCTTCAGTTTCCATTTCTCTTCCTCAGATGTACAAATTGGTGACCCATAATCACTGTCTAAAAAGAATATTATGCTTTATTTAACTTGAGTATTTGAAAAATAAATTAATAATATGCAGAATGCAATTTTAAATCAGCTTTCCATTTCATCACACAACATACATGTCACTTATTTACCAAAGAAAATGTGTTTGGTTTTAGTCAGTTGGAAATTCTTAGTGTAGGTTCGACTCACACTTGGCCAGTGTTTATTTATTGTTTTACTTTTAGAGTTTGCATTATAATCACACCAAGTTTTCTTTTATATATTATCATTTTTACTATAGAGCAAAACATGTCTCTTGTATGGGGGACTTAATATTATTTATTTTTTTATTTGTTAAAATGTCCACCATAATTACTCTTATTCTGTGAAAATTCTCTGAGAAGGGATCCCTAAAAACAGCAATTTTAGACATTGTTATAAAATCATGTACCTGAAACCACCTCAGGAAGACATGCTTTCAGTCTAGTAGTCACTTCCATTTTTCCTTTTATTGGATTGTATGTTGAAGCTTTTTTTTTGAGCTTATAGTTTTGAATGTATTTTTGAAATGGCAATTGTATTGACGTTTTCACTTTGCCATTTTCAATTAATTTACGAAAACTGACCTTTTTTGGTGTACTCTGTCTGCTAAAAGTCCTGGAAATAAAATTCTCATTACAAGCCAGTTTAATTGCATTATAATAGAAAGTAGAAATACAGTGTAAACTCTTTATAACGTTATCCTTTATAACGATAAACTCCCTATAACGTTGAAGTGAGCCCAACTTGGTTGGTTTGCGTTAAAACCCACATATTGAAACACTCTTTATAGCGATACGCCATTCTCTATTACGAAGAAATGTGTTTATATTTTTAGACAGTAAATATTTATTATCGGTATTATTGTTTATGTTATGTTATCAGGTAACAAGACTTTGAAGCTCCGAAACATCTGAGGTAGGTCCGGTCTAGCTTTTGTTATCCTAAATTGCCTTGAACACATGCAGAATGACGCATTATTTTCTCGGAAGTGATAGTCTTCGACCAAGCATACTGGGTACCTATCGTATTATCAGTCGTAAACCTACTTTGAAACTGTTAACATGGCCAGTAAACAGAAAGCGATTAGTGTTGACGAAAAAGTTTGATAGAAGAAGATATGATAATTTATAAGCATTTATTATCTAAGACATACATATTAAAAATTCTTGCTACTTTGGTTGTTTTTTTGTTCACTCCATATAACAATAACTCTCTATCACGATAAAAAATGCTCAGTCCCTTGAGTTTCGTTATAAAGAGTTTACACTGTATTATCTTAGAGATATTATCTGTGGAGTAAGGACTACAATGTTAAAGTAATAAGCCTATTGTAGATATATTCACTATATAAGATACTGTAAATTATGTACATACACATTTCAATAGTAGGAAATATTGCAGACTTTCTTGTGCAAGGAAGCATCTGGAACCCAAGCATATTAAAATTATTTAATGGAAAATGTTAGTATTATAAATACCCAAGGGTAAATGTGGATATTAACCCATGCACATAAGCATTTAAATTTCTACTCACTCATTTCCCAATTTTGAAAAGAAATTTTTAAGAGGACTTGATGTTGGTGTTTCCTTTTGTTCTATTGGTTTACAATCAATTTCTTGGTAAATATCTTCAACAGACCAACCAATTTGACGACGAGCAGATTTTGGTTTTACTTGTCCATATATAGGAAAATCTATACAATCTACCCCAGGATCACTAAATTCACTATCATTTAAGTGATCTAATTTTTGAATTGTAAAATGTGTGGCTTTCAAATGATCAAAATATACTTGTTTTTCTGTATACATTTCATGGCAAACTGGACAAACAAAATGGCGCAATTTGACATTTCTTGTACATTCATCTAAATGAATTACATATTTGTCAAAAATATCATACTTGGCATCACATAAAAGGCATGAAATATTAACCTGCTCTATTTTAGGCATGATGGATGCTGGCTTCTTTGGTGGTGTATTTTGTAATATATCAGATGCCACTAAAGTCTCATTGCTGCTTGACTGTTGCAAGGTGTTACGTTCAATAGTACAAGTTGTATGACATATATGAGCACCACAGGTGCTATATGACTGATTACAGCCAACACACTTTATTGAATCAATATCACTGTCAGTTTCATCACTAGTTTCATGTTGACCTGATGATAATTCATGAAAAATATCAGTATTTCCATCTTTTACCAGGTTTTCATCATTTTCACAATCAGCTGACTCAAATCCAGCATGTATATGAAATTCTTTATGAAAGAAGTCATCATAGTTTGACATAGGTATTTTATTTATGTCAGTATCTGTGTATAAAATGAAAATAACAAATATAAAGCAATTTCCAACTATAAAATTGGCATAAAAAAAGAAATTATTATACAATGTTAAGTTATAGAACTCACCAGGGGCTTTCCTCAACAAGTTGTCAATTCTCTCACACTGTTGTTTAAACAAATATGCTGTACTTAAATTTTCTATACAAGATGTACACACTCTGTCTGATAGTCCATCCCCTTCATATATCTGAAACAGTGCAAGTTTTGTTTGAGAAATCAAGTGTCCTCATATATTGAAAATGAATGTAGCATCAAAAAATTAATAAACAGTTATTTATAGAATCTACTTGTTTGACAGATGTTGTGGTATTACTTATTGTTCCATGTTATAATAAGTTTTTATTGGAATGTTGTTCCAGGCAACATTACCTCATACAGTGAAAACACAATACTCTATCATGTTTTTAAGTAGGTCACCTTAAGATTAATCCACCTTTTTTAATAGTGATACTGTACACTAGCTATTTAAAAATTAGTAAAGCAATAATTACTTACGACACTAAATTTTGTAAGACAACTTGTAAATGATGAGATGGTAAAAGTCAAAGAAAAACGGTGTTTGTAAACAGGATATTTAGTAAATACAAGTAATACTTATTACATTAACAGTAAATAGATCACTAATTCAGAAAACGTTAATTAAATAAATATAAATAATAATGATAAAATAAATCTATGGCTACTATTACCACTATATAAAGTTGTTTATTTTTAACTTTTGTGTAACACTAAATTAAAACAACTGCAATAATATGATAAAATAAAACCAGCCTTACTTGTATGTTAGCAAAACACATGACCATCTCCGATAATGTAATAGAATCATCTTGCTCAAATATTGAACAAAAATCACCAAGTTTCAAGCACAACCTACACTTATGAAACGAAAGTGTCATTTTGCAAAAATTTAGCGGTTTCAAATAATAAAATAATTAAACTTAAGTAATTCTAGAACGATGTACACACAACATGGGGTATAAACTGTTTACAGCACAAAAGAAAATTTTATTTCAATCATTTCAATGTTTTCAGTTACGACAGTTACGCATTTTTAAATCACCAGCATAAAGTAATAACCAGGGATGTGAAAAAAATTGATTTATTGAAATTATTTCATTAATTGATATATTAAAATAAAAATGATTTTTAAAATACAAAATTTATTTAAAAAATCGTTTTTTTTACTGACAATTTTTGGTGATGACTCATATGGCTCTTTTATTTTTGTGACAGTAGATATTCAATCAATTTTCTTCCTAATTTGGCAATTATTCCTCTTTATTTATGACCATAACTACCATTATCCAGTGATATTATAGAGTGTCCTGTCTTAGAACGATTTCAATATCCCAACAAGATGGTGGTTCCCTTGTTAGAACTTTCTAGGGAGTTTTTCCGACACCTGAAAATAAATCCTTACAGTTTACTTGACTTCACTTATGCTCAATAACCAAGCTATATCACGCAAAATGCCACTACTATTACATAATATAGGATCGAAAATCTAAGTTGATGAATTAAAAATTAAAAATCATAACATGTTACTTCAAGATCCTGACAAATAATCCAATCGCCCTTAAATATCACCAATAAATAAATATCGTAATTTATAATTAAATAATGAGTTCCTTTTTACTTATTATTGTAATTTTAATAGTTTTCAAATGGTGTGACGTCAATAGAAAGTTTTTGAAAGTTGAAAATCATTATTACATTAAATATACACGTAAAAAAATATATTAACGCTAGATATACTCTTGGTGGTTTAGACCTAAGACAGGTTCATGAAATGCTCGACTAGGGATTATTATTAACACGAGTTTAACTTTTAAATCTCATAATAATTCTATAGTTATTAAATCCGCGCAAATGCTTGGTTTGTTACGAAGAAATAGCAAAAACTTTCGATATCCATGATCGAAAATTCATTTATACAATTCATTAGTTCGCAGCCAACTCGAGTTTGAAAGTTCTGCGTGGAATCCACACTATTGCTGCCATTCCCAACGTATTGAGGGAATACGATCTTTTGGTAGATATCTATCATTAAAAGTCTCAGGAATTTCCCACAGAGACACATATGATAATCGGCTCTCATATTTGTAAAATAATCGTTTTTTTTTTAATAATTGTATTAGTTTTCCTAATAATTAATTTTATTATATCACTTTTTATTTTAAACTTTACATCCCTATCACGTACTCAGTACCAGAGATAAAAATCAATTCTCAGTAATACATAACAACCATAGACTAATAAACAGAAGGATAACAACCAGATAACTACTCAGTGCCCTGTTGTACTGAATGAATAGGGATGTTTCTTCTTCTTCTTCTACCTAACTTAGCAATCAGTCCTCTTTATGAAGACCATTACTGCCATTATCGAGTGAATTATATTGTCAAGTGTTATGACGATTTAGTATCCTAACAAGTACAAGGATGTTTCGATACTACTGCGAACTCCTATAGTATGAATCTTTTAAATCGAAACTAGAACTTGTACTAGATCAAACCTATAGTTAATTGTCTATGGATCAAACCACCATCCGATACTGAGATTTGGAATCGAACGATAACAGTAGTATCGAATCAATTGGCTTCACGATATCGCCCCGGCCCCGGGCTCTTGGCCAGCTGGCGGGCTTATTGATAACTAGCGGTACGGGGCTGGTGAGCAGGCGGTAATATTTGATTAATAAATATCGATTTGTGAACAATCGATAATAATCATTATCATAGCGCAGATCCGTTAGCTAAAGAGGGTGTGAAATGTGGGGCAATGGCTCAAGTCCGGTGAAGCTGTAAAAGCCGTCAGAGGCTCCAGGGCCCCTAAGGCTAACAGTATAATCAGTTTATAAAAAAAGGGCATTGGAAATTTAGGGAAGAATTTTATCTGCATAGCCGTACTACTAACTACTAATGCCATCGCTGGTATTTTCGATCAAAAAAATACTCGTAGATACACAAATTGACGGTACCTACTGTCCCACAGGGATAACATACTCGCTCTATTTCCCTTCAAAGCCTATTTCTTTTAGCATCTCTGGTTCACATATGGTAATTATTACAGCAACGAATAATGCAACGCAATATTCCTACGCAATGTATAACAAATTATTGAAGAAACAATTTTTCAATTATCCATTATTATTGCTAACCATGGTTGTAATGAAAGTGACATAGAGAACCATTGGTAATGATAATGGTTAAAATAGTCGGCCGGCGTTATCGCAATGCCCGAATAAGTAAGCATTACGTAACCAACATTAGATGTGAAAGAGAAAGAGCTCATCACTTTCTCACATTCCACATTACGATGCAAGTTACGATTATTCCTAATTTACGATAACAATCTATATAATATATACTATTAATTAAATTAAAGAGTCTGTTTGTAATGTCAAAATAACAGCTTTTTTCTAAATGCATACGAAAGTATATGATACCTACAACAAAAAACCTATTTTTTTAAATTAATTATTAAATTTTTAATCTCCGAAACGGTTGGACCGATTTTAACGGGACTTTCAAATGCATTTAATTTATGTTTAATAAAGATTAACTTAGGCTACTTTTATTTTAGAAAAAGAATTAGGGTTCCGCACAAATAAAAAAACCGGTCATGGTGAATCAATTCGGGTGCTTAAATGGCTTATGCTGATTAAACGATAAGAGATATAGAAAATTAATATTCTAAATCATTGTAGACAAAAAACATATAATATCTAGAAAAAGACCTACAAAAAAGGTCAGTGAAATTATTCCTATCTTTAAGGAACATCCACAATAAACATTTGCCTTTAAAATAGCCGGGAGCGGGAGAGCAATATTCACGCGAGCAGTCTGTAGTCCACGTGAGTGAAGCCGCGGGCACAGCTAGTAATACTATATAATATGATATATTGATAACATTACAAAGCTCAAGATATTGTTTATTTGATCGCACTAATTTCTGTAAACACTAGAGTCTAGAATAATAAGTCGGATAAGCTTTATTTTGCATTTTATAACCTATTTATTAAGGAAGCTTATAGACTACGACTTTTAGGATCAGAGCAATTACCATACAAAGTGTAGATCAGAAAGTACGCTAAACGAGAACTAAGTAATAGTACAGGTGGGCACGGGCACGGCGCGGGGTATCGGGCACCGAAACCGTTTGGTCGCACAATGAGAACTGCACGTTACCGCTAAATGTCGAATTGTGAGTGCGTAAACCAAAAATATTGTTTACGCCAGAGTACTGTTAACTTCTATGAGTAGTAGCTAAAAATTAAACGTGAGTGCAACCTCGATTTACACCTATTTGTTTGGCTGAATGTGCTAATCTCAGGAACTACTGGTTCGAATGGAAAAATTATTTCCCGTTTATCAAGGAAGCCTTTAGGCTATATAACATTACATTACGACCAATAAGGAGCGAAGTATTAATGAAAAACGTTGCAAAAACGGGAAAAAATTATTCCTTTAGAGCAGGGCTTCTCACTAGTCGTTCATAAGATGAGAACCGCATCGCGTCCGGTAATACGTTGGGCTGCGATTGCTCGATTGTATGGTTCACGGTAGCTTCCTCAGAGTTTTCTTGTGGCTCCAATGGTTCTGCGGGTCAATCGTTCTCTTTGCACCTCAGGAAACTCGGTCCCGTGAACCACCGTTCGTCTGCAGTAATCGCTGCGTTCGATATTCGTGTCGCGTCGTCGGCTACGTTACAATACGTCGGTAGCCATCTCCATTGTTCTGCTTCGGTGAGCTCAGCTATTTCACTTAGACGGTGCGAGACATAGGGTGTATATCTGCGCTTGTCGTTCCGTATCCAGTGCACGAAAGTTGTTGAATCGGTCCAGTATACTGTGCGGGCGATATCTATGCGATGTTCACGACGTATAGTGTCGCTCAGGCGTGCTCCGATGACAGCGGCTTGTAATTCGAGACGCGGTTTTGTTTGTACGCGTCTCGGGGCTACTTTAGATTTTGCAGCTACAAGTGCTACGTCGATGTAGCCGTCACCGTATATCGTTCGCCAATACGCCGTCGTCGCATATGCTTGTTCACTCGTGTCGCACAGTATATGCAATTCTGTTATCCCCGTCGGTGCCAAACTGTAGTATCGCGGCAAGCGCAGGTTTGCTACATGTTCTAACTGTTGTAGCCAGTCGGCGAATGAACTTGCGTCCTCTTCGGGTGTCTCGTCGTCCCAGCCGATCTGTAAGCGCCACAGGTTCTGCAGGAATATTTTCGTGCGTATCGTGTAGTGGCTGAGTAAGCCGAGCGGGTCATAGATTGACATAACCGCACTCAGAGCTTCTAGCTTTGTAGGTGCCCGCTTGCGTGCGCGTACATCGGCTGGTACCCGATGCATGGACGTGTTAAACCCTAGTTCATCCGTAGCTGCATTCCAGTATAGGCCCAGGATCTTTTCTTGTTCATGCCCGCCAAGTTGTAGCTCGTCGGTGTTCCACTGAGTACGCTCGCTCGGTTGCTGCTCCATCCGCGTAACGTAAAGCCGGCTACTGCGTGGACTTCTTGTATTTCCCTTATAGTGTGGATAGCTGTTTCTTCATCGTCGTAGCTATCCACCAGGTCGTCCATGTAGTGGCTCTGCGTTATTGCCTTGAACGCGTCTGGATGCGTTCGTGCATGCTTTTCGGCGTTGCAGTCGCGTACACTGTGTGCTATGAACGGTGAGCTTGCTGCGCCGAATATCAACGATCTCATTTTATATTTCTGTGGCGGCTTGTTCCGGTCGTTGCCTCGCCACAGAAATTGTTGTGCCGGCTGGTCCGCTTCACGTATTCGTATTCTCAGAAACATTTCCTCTATATCAGCAGTGACGGCGACGGGCTTCTCTCTGAACCGGAATAAAATCCCCTGCAGCGATCGTAGCAGGTCCGGTCCCTCTAATAACTCGTCGTTTAAACTCGTAGTTCCACTGCGTGCCGCGGCATCGAATACTACTCGTAGCTTGCCGGGTTTTTTCGGGTTGAATACAGTGAAGTGAGGTAAAAACCAGCTGATGTTGCTAGTCTGTTCGTGTCCCTCGCAGCGTACGGCTTAGCCCTTCTTAAACAAGTTTTTGATCTGACTTGTATACGCTGCCGCAAACTCTGTGGAACGATCCATTTTCTTTTCTATCGAGTGAAGTCGTCGTAGCGCCATTTTGTAGCGATTAGGTAGTACTACGTCGTCGCGGCGCCACGGTAGACCTACTTCGTAGCCTTCACTGCGTTGTTGGATCGTTCCGTCGAGTATTCGCGTCGCGCGCTTGACGGCGTTGCTGATTCTCGGTTCGCGGGCTACGCCGAGCGCGTCTATTTTGAAGGGCCGTTCTACGATCTCGTGTAGACTTTCGTTCCAGACCTCGCTGCCAGTGTTGCGTTCAGGTGCGTATATGTGTAGCAGGCCTTCGCTGTGGCCGATGATCACGTGTGGTGCGGTTCCGTGCACCACCCGACCCAGTTGAGTTTTCGACGCCGCCGGCTGGTTCGGTTTGCCGACGCGTAGCTCTCTGGATACGATCATCTCCCAGTGGTCCATACCTATCAATATACGCTGCCTCGCCTTCTCATAGCACACCTGCTTCACTTTCAAATTGCGCAAGTGAGCGTGTTGGAGTGTGCTTAGAAACACTGTTTGTACGCGCAGTCGGAGTCCTTTTATCGTTCGAGCTCGGAACTCGTGCTTTTTGTTGCCGCCCGGTTCGTACAACTTCGCTTGTACAATTTGGCTATTCGTGTACTCTTTGCCCATATTGACGCCTTGTAGTTGCAGTGGATGTGACGGTCCATGCGCTCCGATGTCCTTGGCCAAGTCCTCGTCGATTAGCGATATAGTCGAGCCCTCGTCCAACAGAGCGTACGTGTTCACCGCTCCTTTGGGGCCCGATATAGTCACCGGAGAGATTTTTAGTATAATCTGTCTCGGTTCTATAGTTGTTGCGACAGCCATTACCGTCTCGTTCGTTGACGGTGTCACGTTGTTCTGAGCTTGCTCTTCGCTATCGCTTGGTCTATCGTTGTGAAGCGACGAGTGATGCGTACGAAGACAGGAGTTAATACCGCACGGCTTTCCTTTGCAGTACACACGACGATGGCGTTTGTCAATATATTTGAAACAGACGCCTTTGCTCTTCACTAGCTCCCACCGTTGCTCGACGTTCAGTGCCTTATATTGCGGGCACCGAGACAACGGATGGGGCTTATCGCAGCTAGGACACAGATGTTCGGTTTCTGTGTCCACCGTAGCAAAGACGTTCTGTCTCTTTCTGGCGGCGACTTGCGGTGCGGCAGGCTTCAATACTTCGCGTCTAGAGGTCGCTGTCGAAGCGGTGGCGGGCGAATATGTGTGTTTTAACGCACGGCTCGCTTCACGCATTAGGAAGCGTGATAATACAACGACCTCTGGATCCGTTGTTCCTTCGTTCTCTTCCGCATAGTCGCACCACCGGGACTTCAGGTGTGGGCTAAGTTTTTCTAATACTTCCCGAGCCAGCATCGGGTTGTACAGGTAGCTCCGCTTGTCGAGATTTAGTAAAACACAGACTATGTTTTGTAGTTTTACTGCGAACGCGTTCAGTTCGCTTGCGGTAGCTCCCGGTCGTGGTAATTTCCGCATATCATCCAGCGCCTTGTCTATAATTACTTCCGGCCTGCCAAAACATTGTTCCAGTGTCCGTATGATTTCATCTGGATTGTTCGCGGTGTGTAGTAGCGCTGCCACTGCGTCGCGGGCGTCCCCACGCAGGCTGTTACGTAGGCGCGCTATGTTTTCTATCCGATACAGCTGCGTGGAGTCCCTCATAGCTGCTTTGAATGGCAGCCACTCGTTGATCGCTCCAGTGAATACAGGTAAGTCGGCGGCTTGGCGTGGCGGTGGATGAGTATGCGTCATCTTTTCTAGTATCGCGGCGAGCTGTTTAATATCACTGCTCGATTGCGACGGTGATTGCGAACGGGCACGTCGTTCAGGTCTGCGTTCGTCTTGTTGCCGCGCGTCGTTACGGGTACACGGTAATTGTTCCCCCCGTGTAGCTTCGGGCTGTGAGCGGAGCCAGTCATCCACTCGGTGAATACGTTCATCTGGCTCCTCGTTCGTTTGCTCACGTACGTCCTCTGCTTCATCCCGTATCGACGTTAACTCCACGGCGAGGCGTTTCTTTATTAATTCCACCTCCATACGGAGTTCTTCACGGCGAATTGCGGCTAGTTTCTCTTCCGCTTGTAGCTCGGCGAGGCGTGATCGCATAGTCGCACTCGTCGTCGATCTGTGTGAGCGTGGCGGGGAAACTTGGCCTGTTCTGACGTCAGTGCGAGTAACAGGTACAGAGGGTGTTCCCTCCGGTCGGGGTGTGCCCTCAGCCCTCTGTGTGTCTGGCGATAGCGGCGATTCTTCGAATACTCGGACTGTATTATTTCTGTTTTGTGATTCCATTGCGTCTCCCTGGCTTCTCGTAACAACCATTGATCTGGGTACGCCGTTCGTGGATACAGATGTCTTGATAACACGTCGTTTCTTCTTCAAGCGTTGTTGTAGATCGGCGAAATGTTCTGTTCTTTTTTCTTCCGATCCGGCTTCCGAAGGACCAGATAATATTGTGAATAAAAGACGTTCACAATGTTTAATGTGTGCTAAATTAATAGCGCTTGTTTCATTCTTGTTTCGTTTTACAAAGTCATATTAGTGCGTGGTAACAATGTTGATTCTTAATATCGTTCTTGACTGTAGTTTGCTTGGTGATTCGCTGCTTGCTGTTGTTGTAGTGTTTCTCGAACTGATCGTAGTACTGTTTTTTTTGTCTGACCTTGCTGTTAGCCTTAGGGGCCCAATCCGAAAACAGAGCCGCTGCGGCTTTTACAACTTTACCGGGCTTAGGGGCGAGCGCTTAAGGCACACAGCCGCGTAAGCGTGGGCAACCAGCGCGCAAGGGTGCCAAAGTGGCCAGACCTCGGCTTGGGCTGTTGCCGCGATTGCAATGAAGTCGCGATCTGTCTAAAACCCTATCCGTAAAATCGAGCTAAACTAACATATACAGATATACATGTTCCTTCCTCCTGGGAGGAAGAAAGGAACATGTGTACGTGTATTTAGTGATCTGAAATATGTTCTACACTAAATAGTGCAAAAAAAGAAAAAAAAGGTTCCTTACAGAACCTATGTACCTGTGGGGTGTGCACATATGTACATATGTGTGTACGTGATGCTTGTATGTGGGTAGCTAAGTGTTGCACGTACAGTGTCACTTGTATCGCGCGGGCGGCTGCCAGACTCAAGGGTTTCACCCCGAGGAACGGACCTAGGCTTGAGTTACCGCGGGAGAGGGAGGTCGCGGTGGTGGGTGTGCGGGAGCGAAATTAGCCGCCCGTCCCCTGCGGAGGGAACGGTGGTTACGCGGGCGTGGGCGAAAACACGCTCTGTTTAGAGAGACGGTTGAGTAATATGCGATTAGTTTCTCGATTTCGTCATCGGGATCGGTAAAGATGTTACGCGGTCGGCGCTGTAAGCGGGTGACGTTTAGGACTGGAACGTAATTCGCGGCGGCTTTGATCAAAGGATTCGCGTGATTTGACACGGTGTCAAAGTAAGATCGTGAGAGGTATTTGATGTAAGACTCGATCGAGGGGAGTTTCATATCTCTATGAAGGTCTACCTGTCGAACGAACCAAGGGGCGTTATTGATTTTACGTAGTACTCGAGTTTGAAGGACTTGGAATTTGTGTATGTTCAATTTTGACATATGTGCGAATGCGGCGCAGCTATATGTCATAATCGGACGTATGTACATTTTGTAGAGAGTAAGCTTATGTCTCAGGGACATTTTGCTTATGATCAGGGGCTGTAATCGACTTATGGCCATTGCGGCTGTTTTACAGACGGCACGGACATGAGAATCAAAGGTAAGTTTTCTATCGAAGGTCACACCGAGATATTTAGTCTTGGTGGCCCAGGGGATATTGTCTTTGAAGAGTTTGAGAGTTTTGACACTCTCAGGGTGCACTTTTCGACTAGGATCAAAGATAATCGCGGCGCTCTTCGAGGGGTTGACGGCTATGCGCCATTTGGTGTACCATTCACCGAAAGTGGTGACTGCGCGTTGGACTCTGTGTCTGAGCCTAAGTCTGTTCCTATTCGACGCGTAGATGACTGTGTCGTCAGCGTATAGACCTACCTGGGCCCTAGGAGGACGAGGTAGGTCACTGACATACAGATTGAAGAGACAAGGCGCCAGAATGGAGCCTTACGGGACGCCCGAGCGTATGGGGTGGGCTGTGGAGAGTACACTTTCCGCTCGGTAGCGGAAGGTGCGGTTGGTGAGGTAGTCGCGAATAATGTGAACTAACCTATCTGGGACTTGTAACTGGTGTAGCTTGTGGACTAGTCCGGCGTGCCAGACCTTGTCGAAGGCCTTGGCGACGTCGAAGAAGACCGCGAGCGTACGGTATGGAGGATCTTTGGCGAAGTTAGTCGCTATGTTCTCCGTGAGGCGTTACACCTGGTGCGTACACGAGTGTCGAGCGCGGAACCCGAACTGTTCCGGTGGATATAGATTTTTCTCGTCTATCACGGTTTTGAGACGGTTCAGAAGGAGCCACTCGTAGATTTTACCTAAGGTATTCAAGAGACTGATCGGGCGATAGCTGTCGGGAAGCGATGCTTTTTTGCCAGGTTTATGTATCCCTATGACTATGGCCGTTTTCCAGGCGGCTGGGAAATGGCAGTGGGCGATGTTTACATTGAATATGCAAACCAAGAGTGCTATGAGGTGATCAGGAAGAAGTTTGAGTACTTCGTTCCGGATTCCGTCAGGCCCGGGAGATTTTTTGAGCTTAAGGCCCTTAATGACGGAACAGACTTCGTGAGATGTGACCGTAGTTAGGGTATCCGCGGGTGGGACCGAACTGAGTTCCTGATAGTAGTACTGCCGCCCTCTCCGCTATATTTAACCTCGCCCTTTGCCTCGCAACCGGTCGTGCGATAGATTCCGTGCGGGGCGTCGCTCAGCCAATGAGCGCGCACGCCCTGTGTGCGCGCTCTCGGCAGTACCATGAGTCACCATGCCAGATGTTCCAAGTCTGGCATGGTTCATCCTTACAACTAATGAAATTTATACATTTAAACTTACAACTAGCTATATTCTTATTCTAATCGTTTTAAAATACACATATTCACACATACTCAGTTCATATTATTATATCTATTCCTAACACGTATTATTTCATTTATTTGTTCATTCTATACTATTAGACTATCGTTATTCGCTCGCCCCCCTCGCTGTCCGCAACAACCATTTTATAACATCACTAGAGTTTTATAATTTTTTGTGCAATTTTTAATTTTATATTTTTGTATGTTTCAAAACGAATTCTAAAACTATATATTTTCATATGTATATGTATATTTTTACCTAATAAATAAATCATTAAAAAATATTAATTTATTTTTCTTTTATATTTGTATGGGGTCGTCAAGAAACTCGCAATCATAAATGGGGTCGCGAATGACAAAAGTTTAAGAAGCCCTGCTTTAGAGAGTTTATGTTGCGTGCGCTACGTAAATGTTTAAAGTTAAGCAACGTGTGATGGTATTGTTTCTCTTAAAAAGTTCTAAAAAGTCTGCGATAGCATATGTCTATCTTTTAAAGTTGGCTTACTTTTTTAAAGTAATAAAATTTATTGTAAAATACATAATGCATTATTTGCGAATATATTTTTATAAACATGGTATTAATCTTTATCGAAATAAATACGTCATTCATCACAAGTGTTTAATTTTAAACAAAATTGTACTTTACTTCAAATGGTTTGAATGAATATCATGGGAGATATCACAGTTTAAAAATAACTCCGCAACAAAATAATGATCAAGTAAAGCACGTGCTTTTTTATAATGTGGAATTATGTGGGAGGCGGTTGGTCATGTGGGCAGAAGAGGGCGAATGGTGCTCAAATTGTTCGTAGATAAAACAAAGAATGTTTCAGTTCCTTTAAAATTACTTATTAACTCTCTCTAACCCTCACTCTCTCTCTCTCTCTCTCTCTCTCTCAAATTCAATGATTTTGAAGAGTTTTCTGGTGTTTCTTCGTAGTGGAAAATCCAATGCTAATGAAAATAAAATGGTACCCACTATTGAGGCATCCCCTATCAAATAAAAAAAGAATCATATAAAACGGTTGAAATACAAAGAATTTATGGCTGAACATCCATTAAAAAAATATACATTCGAATTGATTAACCACAGTCTTTTTTTCAAGTCGGTTAAAAAAAGAGAAATATTACGCGAACATTTGTGTATGTTTGTATGTGTCCACGCGCATGTATTCCTATAATTGTTATGGTAGACAAATTTTATATACGTTATAAATTATGCCGCCGTTGTAATAATTTGTTAGTAGGTACATCCCTATTAAGTGTGACACATCACTAATATGTCACTATGGTTACTGTTAGGGATGTGATTTCAAAAAAAAAATGTTTTTTTTTAAAACTCAATTATCTTGTAAATTATTAAAATCGATTTAAAAATAAACGTTATTAATAAAAAAAAATCGATTATTTAAAAAATTGTTTTTTTTTTTCATAAATTCTTTAGAAATTGAATTATACTCCTGAAATATTCAAAATCAGCACTTTATTAATCAAATAATCAATGTTTATAATAGTAATAACCATCAGTCAGTAATAAAATCAACAACAATATATACAAATATTTAAAAACAAATTACCACATCTCTGTGGGCAAAGAATTTAGAAATAGCAGTTGTGGTAAATTTAACGCTGTTATAAAAGTACTGAAGAGTTTTAAATACCTACTTTCACAAAAAAATGACATTAGGTTAAACAAAAAAAAAATTGCCAGTGAAAAAAAACGATTATTCAGAATCGATTTTTTATTATTAAAAAATCGATTAAAATTGATTTCCAAGAAATTTAAAAATAATTATTTTCACATCCTTAGTTACTGTGGTCTAAGGTAAAAAACGGTGTTTATTTCCCTCCTCTACGCATTTCCCTACACCCTTCATACTTTTGTTACTCATTAAGCCGCTTATTCTAATAGCTTTGTTATATAATTCTAAAGTTAATAAACCTTCTGATAGTAAATCAATAGAACAGAGAAGAACGCACGAAGAAAACAAATGTGACTTCCATACAATTTTTTTTTTGTTTGTCTATCTGGTCGGAATACCTATCAGTTTTTATAAAAATAGTAAAAAATTTGGATTTGTACGATAATAATTTTATGGTACTGAACCTACACTTATCTCAACTTTTTACAGCGGCCAATACTAGAAATAAACAAAATTTTTAAGGATTATGCAGGTTTAAGTTGTTTTGGAAAAAATTACTGAAATTTTATCATTTTATGGATATTTTTTACCCGCCATGGGAAAATTTTGAAAACTCCATCTTGTGATTTCTGGTGACCTTAAAAGGTAGTATGATTACATTTTGGGATGTAACGATACCAATCAGGTATTATTCTTTTACTTATACCGCATCGGAAGGAAAGCCTCGAGTTTTACTCATTGTCGGTGAAAAAGTATTAATATTTACTCGTACAGTTGTTTGTCTAAGATTTAAAGACTAGTAAAACCAACAATAATTTCATTAGTTTTATGCATCCATTCACTTTTAGAGAAAAAAAGGCTAATTTATCTGTGAAAAGTTTGCTTTTCCCAAAAACAATGACTTTAAATTTAATGTTTAATGGTTTCTAGAAGCTATGAAACGTGATTGTTGAACCTGCTTGTTAGATCCACCGTTAGAACTGATAGAAGTAGAGACAACGTCATTTACAAGCTATTCAATTTTTACTTGACCCATCTACATACATTTTAAAACGTGTATCTAGTAAGGTTCGCAACGCTTCGTATATGTTATACTCTATGGAGCCTCCAAATTATTTTTCTTACGCTCCGCCAACAGTGTGGTTTGCTGAAATATATCACATTCAATTGGAGAAGATTTTTTTTTGTCGTGAGTTATTTTTTTATTGGTGTGGTTTAAGGTAAAGAGGAATAATTTTGCCGAAAGATTCTCCATTAACAAATTCGAATGATTTTAAGACAAAGACTATTTGCTTCTACCACCGATCGATTGTGATCCATTGTTATTTTTGGATTTTAATATGCGTACCATCAATCTATCGAGCTACTATTACAAAAACTCAGGTACATCAGTTAAGTGGTTCTCAAGTGTAAACTCAGTAACAGACAGGCAGGCAGGTAAACAAATGTCGTCTTTTATAATATGTGTTAAAATGATGAATACTACTCGTTTAAAATATTCTCTGTTAATACATACTTTGTAAAAACAAAAAACTCTAATTACCTCAGCTTCTTTTTTAACCCAGTAAATGGGTGCTCCTGTATATTTTTTCTTCCTAAATTTCCCTCGGAGCTTTTAAAACCACTCTCTTAACCTAGCTTCTGTAACCTTGCGAAAGATACAACTCTGCTTTTAGATGACGCAGCCATATCGGTTAGAATCAGTTAAGAGCGCGATACTTTCTCATATCGTTTTTTTTTTCTAAGGATTAAAAACAAGTAAAAACAACAGTACTTCCATAATTTTACTTTATTAAAGAAAATCTTATTAAGCTTTCACTTTCCAATAAATACCTAGTTTCCTGAAGCGGTGACTGTTGTGCTAGTATTTAATAACAACATTTTATATAGCACAAATGCGTTAACCGTATAACTTATAAAACTTTTGCGTCTGTTTGTACAGGACTCTAGCTATATTAAGTATATTGATATATTACCATTCTTCCAAAAGGTTCAATTATAATGTACAAGCGTGACGTGACGTCATGGCGTCTCATATTGTATTATAAGATAATAGTTTGGTCGAAAATTTTCATCAACCATAAACTGTTCAAACATTAAATCATGTGTGTATAACGCACGCCTGATGCGTACAAAGGTGCCACTGCATAATAGAAAAAGACTCACAAATTACACTGGCACCAGTATAAGTTGGCGGTGGAAATTTGAAGAATTAAAGCGGTCGTTTGCATTGTCACAGCAAACAGATTTAGAATATTATTTTGAACTGAATATTCTTGTGTATTAATTTCGTAATGAAATTAATTCAGATTTAGAGTAATTACTCATGATGGTGAAGTGTTCATGGTGAACATATGTTATGCGCCAACAGTCAACTTATACTGGTGGCAGTTTTTATACAAGTTTAGTGAAATTATAATGTGGTACGAGCGAGTACTTTTCACCGATACCTACTCGGTAGTCGGTTACAAAATATTGATACCAAAAGTAATCTTCTTCTGCTTCTTCTTCCTAACTTGGCAACCGGTCCTCTTTAATGAAGACCATTATTGCCATTATCGAGTGAATTATAATGTCATGTATTATGGCGATTCAGTATCCTAACAAGATGGTGGCTGCCTTGTTAGAACTTTCTAGGAAAATTTTGTGGAATCTCAGATTGAATTTTTTTAGCTTATATTTAAACTATATCATGCAAAACGCCACCAATATACATAATATAGGGTCAAAAACCTAACATAACGACTTAAAAATAAAAACCACAACATGTCACTTCAAGATCCCGCCAAAAACACCAAAAGTAATTGTTATCGAAAGTAAAGTAGGTATTGAGTATGTACTCGTATCGATTCATCCCTAATTACATTTGATTTTTGATAAAATTATTGCTTATTTGTAAGTAAAAGACGTTATACCATTTCCATTTCTTTATTTTCTCGATAACAGCTCCTGCGAAAACTTAAACGAGCGTCTTTTTTACATTATATATGCATTATTTTATAAAAATATTACGTTTACACACGTACAAGTTTATACCAGAGTCGAAGAAACTGATAGATATGGAGCTATATACACTATACACCCATTATATAGCTATAACACGATAAAACACCCGATATTTAAAAAAAATGTTAGAAACTAAACTACTGCCGGATACTTTTGTAAAAATTTATTAACTAATATTATATTTCATTAGAATATGTTACACGTATTAATTCTTGATTGATAATGCCAACTTCTTCAAAATTTTCGAAGCTAATAAGTAGGTATAGGTACTCGACGATGAAACGAAATAATTATAACGACAGGTAATCTTTATTTATTTATTTTAACAAAATCTGATGAATCGTCACTCTCACTTGATGGTTATTCCTCTGGTTATTGGTCTATGATGGTTATTACTTATTTTGTTCACAACACTACAACTATCAAATTAGAACTGTCATCGAGAAAATAAAGAAATGGAAATAGTAATCTATAATATAATATCTATGTGAAAATGCAGGTTCAACCAGAACTACACACAGACCCCAATATCTACTCTAGATCTTTCCCCAAGTTTAATCGGCCAACTATTATAGGTTATATAGGAATACAAAATCTTAAGTTTGCTAGACGTGTACAAGATGAAACAGTACAATATGATCTAAATCGTCATATCAATCAGGTAACGCGAAAACCTGATGACTTGGATGTAAAACTAACTGAATTGTTAAAGTTTTTATTAGAACATAAAGTAAGGTTAAATTACCCCCTGGAAACTAGTTTGCAAGAAGCTAAATTTTTCTGCTATCGAGGCCTTATGACTTTCGTTGCGTGTACTCCGTATGAAAACAGAGAGCCTTGGAAAATAGTAGTAATATTATACAAGGGCTCAATCTATTTGTGTGCAAGAGATACAGATGAAAAAAAACACAGAAAGCAAAGTATGACTGAAAAAGACAAAATGTTTACTTCATGGGGTTATAAATTTGAACAGTATATGTTATCTGGTAAGTATTATTAAAGAATTTTTTTTTTCTCTTTTCTATGTATTACAATCTGTCACCTTTCTGGGACAATAAATAGTAAGTTGGTCGGAGTATCAATTGGCATGCTCGGTATGCAACCTGTGTCGCATCCTACTTTAATTTACTGGAATGTAAGTATGTCCTGGGGCATTTTCCGTTTTAGTCTGAGAGTTGTTTGTTTTTCCTCCATCAAGTTTCTTGCCAAGCTGTTTGGATGGTGTGTTATTCTTTCCTTGTACGTTTTTATATGTTGCAAGATTTCTTGATGAACGGTTTTCATTTGTAGGTCATGATGCAGTTTTTCATTTGTAACAAACCAAGGGGCATTGGTTATCATCCTCAGCATTTTATTTTGGAATCTTTGCAGAATTTCAATATTGGAGTGGCAGGCTGTTCCCCATAATTGGATCCCATAGGTCCAGATAGGTTTCAGTATTGCTTTGTACATAAGGTGTTTACTTCTCAGTGACAGGTGTGACCGGTGGCCAATTAGCCAAAAGAGTTTCCTCATTTGTAGACCTAGTTGTTTGCGTTTGGTCATTATATGCTTTTGCCAGGTGAGTCGCTTGTCCAGGTGTAAACCTAGGTATCTTACATGGTCTGTTTGTGGGAGTTCTAGGTTGTTAAGCTTTACAGGTGGGCAGATGCCTTTTCTTAAGGTAAAGGTGACATTAACTGATTTGGATTTGTTGGCCTTGATTCTCAATTTTTTTAACCACTTTGAGATGTTATTTAGTCCTTTTTGCAGGATTTCCGCCGCCACTGATGGATCCTCGTAGGATGCTAAAATCGCAGTATCATCAGCAAATGTTCCAGTAGTAATACAATCGGAAGTAGGTAGATCAGACGTATAGATCAGGTAGAGTATTGGTCCTAATACACTACCCTGTGGAACACCTGCGTTGATATGACAGAGGCCAGAGATTGCCTCCCCGTTTGAGACTACAAATAATCTGTTTTCTATAAAAGACTTCAGAATTTTGTAGATGTAGTTGGGTAGCAAGGTTTTAACTTTAAATAGTAGGCGTTCATGCCACACTCTATCGAACGCCTGTGATATGTCCAGAAACGCACTAGTGCAGTACTTTTTGGTTTCAAAAGACGTCAATTTCATTTACTAGTCTATGAATCTGGTCAATGGTGGCGTGTTGGCGACGAAATCCAAATTGATGTTCAGGTATAATCTTTTGCTGTTCTATAACTGGTGATATTTGTAGAGATACTAGGGATTCGTATATTTTTGCTGGTATGGGCAATAAGCTAATCGGCCTATATGATTTTGGGTCTTCTGGTTTTTTATTTGGTTTCAGTAGCATAATTATTTGTGCAACCTTCCACTGGGGTGGAAAAAATTGAAGTTTGGTGATTGCATTGTAAATTGCTGTTAGTAGGCTCAACCCAGAGTCAGGTAATTCTTGCAAGACTTTATTGGTTATGAGATCATAACCTGGTGATTTCTTAGGCTTGGACTTTTGTATTACTCTTTTGACCTCTTTCTTTGTGAATTTTTTGGGTGAAATTTCATCCAGATCCAGGGAGTTTAGGAATTCGATGATGTTTGCCTCGTGTTCCGGTAAACCTTCATAAGGGTGGGGCTGGAAAACATTGGTCAGATGTTCTGAGAACGTATTAGCTTTATCCTGGTTGCTGCGTGCCCAGCTGTTGTCTGTTTTTCTTATAGGCGGGGCAGTTGATATAGGTCGTTTAATTTTTCTTGTAGCTTTCCACAGGGAATAGTCTGTAGCTGCTGTTGCATCAAGACTTTTAAGATATGCCTGTATTCCTGAGTTTCGAACCCTTTCGAGAATTTGCTTAAGCTCTCTTACCTTATGGTTTAAGCGTTTTTTTATTTCGGGGCATCTGTTCTGCTGCCATAGTTTACGAATTGCTCTTTTCTCAATGATTTTATTCAGAATATTAACTGGTAACAGTTGTTCAACAGATTTGTTCTGGCTAATCGGAGTTGAATTCCATGCATCATTTTGAATGTTGGTATTGAAAAAATTCAACAACATTTATGATGTCATTATCTGTTTGGAGACGTATGGGTACAGCAAACGCATTGTCTATAAGGATTTTAAAAAGGGACCAGTTAGTCCTTTTGTTATGCAGTGTGCATTTTTTAATAGTTTTTATCTCAGTCTTGATTTCTACTAAGATAGGAGAGTGGTCCGATGATAAGTTACAGGATATGTAGCAACTGCAGCAGGATATGTAGTTTTTTGCTATTCCCTTGGTGATACAAAAGTCAATAACGTCAGGTATTTTACCTTTATCAGAGGGCCAGTATGTAGGTTGACCTGTTGAGATAACATTCATAGACCTTGCCTGCACACATTTAAGAAGTTCGCGGCCTCTAGGCAGGATGAGTCTGGAGCCCCAAAATGTACGTTTGGCTTTGTAGTCGCCTGTGGCTAAGAAACGACTTCCTAATGTTTTGAAAAAGTCATTAAACTGCTCCTCTTTAATGGTGTGCTTCGGTGGGCAATAAAGCGCTGATACTGTAATATTGCTTGTGCAATCACATACTACCACATTTGTCGCCTGAATGAAATCCTCACAGTATGATTGAGACTGATAATGCTTAATGTTGCTTTTGATTAAGACAGCTGATCCTCCATGTGCTTTGCCATCTGGATGCATAGTATGGTATAATGTGTAGTTTGGAATTTAAAAAAAACTCTTAGACGTAAAGTGAGTTTCAGAGATTAACATAATGTCAACATTATTTAATTTGACGAAAATTTTTAACTCAGAGTGGTTGGACAGGCCATTAGCATTCCATACACATAGTTTTAATGCAGTGAATGTAATGGCAAATTATTAAAGTTATTGTATTTTTTTAATAACATTATTGTACAGTAGTAGATTATTTGATAATTGTTAGTGAACATGGTTTTGTTGACCTAGATGTTTACGTAAAAAAAATTACAACTTTGTTGTACCTATTTATGCTAGTATGTATAAGCATGTATGTTATGTGTATATGAGCATACATCTCAATTACTTCTAAATAATTATTAAGATTCATTTGTTTATGAACCTACAAAAGAGTATTGTTATGATCTGAGTTTAAAATATAAAATTCACTATTCTCGAAATATCTGGAATCTAGATTCGTGGGTACTAAAAATTCTATAATTCACTTATACATTCAATAGTATAAAAATAGAACACATCCTCTTCTAAATAATGATCTAAAGTTCGAGGCAGTTCTAGTGATATCGAGCTTCCTTTTATTTTGATATATAAGCAAGGTTATGTTTAATATGATGAAGTGGAAACAACAAGTGATAAAGAGGAAGAAATTTAGAAGAGGACTATAGAGAGAGTTACTGTAAGTATGACAACAATATAGTGAGGATCAGTAAACTGAGTTTGAACGAGTTTTGTTTCACCAACTATGAATTATTTACATAAGTCTAATGGCATATTCACTAACAATTGGTTTAACAGTATGTTAAAAGATAATGAATATTAAATAATAAAACTTTATGTTGATAGTTATCTTAATATGTATTCCTTTGTAATATGTTACTCATTAAAATTATTTTTTATTTATATAGACACACCTCACTTAGAACCAAACCCAGACGTACCCGTAGATGAAACTGAGGAATTCTCATTAGTATTTACAACAAATCTGAGGCATCACACAATTGTGTATGGAGCTGAAATGGATGGAATTAGATGTGATAAAGACCCTAAATTAACACCAATGATTACTAAAGAGTTTGGACCTGAAGATTTAATAAATTATTTATCTGATAAAGAATTTATTGAATTGAAGACAAATAGACACATAGAGCATCCAAAGCAAGAGACAAGTTTTAGGTATGTGATTATTTGAAATTTGTCTGGTTCTATTAAAATGGTTGAGTAATATTGAAAAGTCTCATCTTCCAGTTTACATATATGTATTTCACAATTTCGATAAGCTGAGTATAAGACAATCTATGTGATATTTTGACTCTATTTGTTACCAGTACCACTATGAATATGAATAAATTGTTTATTTTTATGTATTATGGTCATTGTTTATTATTTTTATCATTAATAATTATTTATTTTAAAAATCTTCTTGTAGAGATTGTTCTGCCTATTTCAGTAGTCAATAACTCGACCACCTATTACAAACAGGAATAGCATAAAAACCTTCATGAAAAAGCACTTAGATTTATCAAGTTTTATGGTGTTCACTCGAAACATATTTGGAGTTTCAATCAATCTCATATAATATATCAACACCTATTGATTTGTTTGATTAGTTACTCCTTTTGCGATGTAGACACTCACTAAGAACAGATATTGCAAAAATCCTATCCAAATTGTTAACATGGGTGAAACTCTGGGGCAGAGCTACTTATTAATAATGAGCATTGTCCTATTTTTTTACACTTTCTTTTTTATTTTGGATACTATGAAGAATTTTGAGACACTAATTTGAATATTATATTACTTTATGGCTTATTTCATGCTTTTTTTATTGAAAACAGTAGACATTATTTTTATGATGATGACATCACCAGAATAAATATTTCAATAACATGCGATTTTCTTGAAAAAAAAACCGTTGATTGACATAGTCTATGCTTGTGGTCATACCGCAGTGATTATACCAAAGTTAGCAAATAGTTTAATTTTTCGTAACTTTGAGCCTCGCGTTGTTGTTGAGAGGTAAGTAATTTTTGTACCTTCTGAGGGTATTGAGGTTGAGCCGGGGTTTTTTATGGAATTCTATTGGTTGACAAAACTCCGCAAAAGTAAACATGGACTTGCGAGATTTATTTAAATTTCATACATTTGACATGCGGAGCGGGGAAACGGAGCAGGCAAGCGGAGCGAGATAGCGGAGCGGAGAAACGGAGTCCGTACAAACTAATAGCTTGCCGCGCCGCACCGCGGCCCAAGTTCGGTGAAGTTGTAAAAGCCGCAGCGGCTCCAGGGCCCCTAAGGCTAACAGTATAGTCAGTTCTAAAAAAAAAAAGCCCCACAGCGGTTCGAGATTTGAAAAATAGGGACACAGAAATTTCTATCTAATTTTTATTAAAAGATTACTAATCTTGAACATCTTCTGTTAAAATACAAAATCCTAATTACAATATTAAAAGTTTTTTTTTTCATATACTAGCTGTGCCCGCGGCTTCGCTCACGTAGACTATAATAATGCCATCGATCGGGCACACGGGTGAATGTTACTCCTCCGCTCCCATCAATCGATCAATTTGTTATATCTCTTATGGTTTATTCAGCGTAAGCCATTTAAGCGCCCGAATTAACTCACCGTGACCATTTTTTTTATTTGTGCGGAACCCTAATTCTTTTTCTAAAATAAAAGTACCCCAAGTTACTCCCTATAACATCAGGGAATAACTGAAAGTCCCGTCAAAATCGGTCGAAAGATTACCCGGAACAGACAGACATAAAAATTTTAAAAATTTGTTTTTGTTATAGGTATCGTACAAACTTTCATATGCATTTAGTAAAAAGCTGTTATTTTGATATTACAAACAGACACTTCAATTTTATTAATTTTATATCTAATAAATACTGTACATGAATTTTTTTCCAAACTTCTCGATATAATATCCTCGAAATGGATTGATTAGACCCGATTAAAAAAAATGAACAATCCCAATTGTAGTGTTGGCACATGATACACCATGTTGAACAATAAATGAAAGAAATAAATAGATTTTCTAAATACCATATTCTTAATCCATAGTTATTACAACATACCCTTGGAAATTGTAATTAAAGGTTGTTTGATTTTTGGTCTGTAAAAAATTCTGAAAAGTCTATTACAAAGTTTCCTCCTCCTATAATAAATATTTAAAACCCAAGACTTTAGAATCTGTATTTAATATGATTCAGTAAAACAATAATTTTGAATCTACATATAATTTGGATTTTGAGCAGTATCCACTCTATTCCTTTGCATATTTTAACACCACTATACCACATAATCTATATGTGTAACACAAATGAAGAATTTGTCTATGATGATTATTTGTAACCTACCTATTAATTAAATATTGTATTTCAGGAGATTTAAATGTAAAAAGTGGTGGTGTCAGTCATTTCTTGCTGGTGTAAATACAATTTTGTGTGGATTTAGAAATGATGAAGGGATTGTTGAAGAACTAAAAGTATTTCCTATTAAAGACTTACCAAAAATATCTCAGGTTGGTTTTATTATTTTAAATTCATCTAATCTAATCTTTATTTAATTCATTTATTTTGTAATATTTTTTTTCATCAACAATATTTCATGAAAACGTCTATTATTTTCAAATTAATATCTACATATTATACTTTTCCTATTAGAAAATTAGATGTGTATACCAAATCGTAAGTTAAAAGTTGTTTTTATATATTATGAAATGATTTAATAAAAAAACTATTATAATTTTGAATTGTAATTAGCTCTAAATGGGAACGGGAACCTATATATAGACAAGGTTTATTTTAAAACCAGCTGTGCCCGTCGGGCCTTAGCTCACGGGGATAACTGAATGCCCGCGCGAATCTTGATCCCTGCTCCCGGCTATATTAAAGACAAAGATGCTTATTGTGGGTGTTCGTTAGAAGATAGATGTGTACTCTCCGGGACCTTTTTATAGGTCTTTTTAATGCCTACAATTATGTAGTACATTAATACCCAGCATAAAGCATTTAAGCACCCGAATTGATTCACCATGACCAGTTTTTTTTTGTACGGAACTCTAATTATTTTTCTAAAATATATGTAGCCTTAATTACTCCCTATATCATCTTATCTATCTATCAGTGAAAGTCCCGTCAAAATCGGTCCAACCGTTTCGGAGATTACCTGGAAATAACAACAGACAAAAATTTTAAAAATAGGTTTTTTGTTATAGGTATAGTATATACTTCCATATGCATTTAGTAAAAAACTGTTATTTTGACATTACAAACAGACAATTTTATTTAATTAATTGTATAGATTTCAAACAGTTCAAATGTTATGGTTCAACCTTGAGAAATGGGAGACTATATGCGAGTTTTTTATTATGACAATATAATCTATGTAGCCATAAGCAACAACAGCAAACAATATTAAAGTTTTGTATTTATTAGTATTGTAGTTAATATATAAATGAACTGTTTTAACTTTCCATCAGGTAAATAAAGAGGATTAGTTGTGTCTATAATATATTCTTATCTCTAATCTTTAGTGTGGGGAAATTGAATTTATCAATTCAAACATAAGTGTATATAATATAAATTTATTGAAGAGTTAGAAAGTGTTATTTATTTAAATTTGGCCAAGACGATTTAAGAAAGAGTCAATGGAGATATCTTCTACTTTCGTTCAATTCAGGGCATTAATTTGGATGTTCAAAATTTATATTTATTCATTATTATCAAAAGATCTGTTATTAACAACTCAAGTACAAATTTATAGGTACGCAAAAAAGTTTGAATTTCTCCTGTAGTAATTTATAGTGCGTACTGGCCATAAACATTAAGAAATCCGATTCAAAAAGCTTTAAAATATTTTTTTTTCCGAATTTCCTTTTTTTTTGAAAAATAAGTCTGCTTAATTTTGGAACGTGTTTTGATTTCAGAGATATTGGAGCCCCAATGTATGTTTCAACTTTTTGGATACTTTCTTCACATACGTGAAAAGATGTTTAGCGAGAAAAATTAAATACAAATATGGTGATAAAGTGTTAAATAATCTTCAGTCTTTGCCAATGGTAACATTATTGTTTGAATGGACTCCTGGTATGCCAGTGCGTGTTAATGAAAATTACAACTATGAAGATGATCCCGTATTGCCAGAATGGTTTCTAAATCAGTACACTGATATCGAGAGATAAAATAAGAGTTTTAATCATGATCATCATTAATGGGGTGCCAAGATTTTATTAGGTATTTCAGAAATTATTGTCATATTTTCAGGCATGAACATCCTATTTTTTCAACATTCTTGTTCACTTAGGTACAGTGATTATAAATTCTCCTATTTTTCTGTTTTTTTTTTAATGACGTAATCCTCAATTACCATTCTATTAATCGTATCACAAATTTTAGTAAAAAAAAAGAAGTTTGATTGTATTACGGATTGAAATAATTACGTCAAGTATCTTTGACTCATTTTTTTCAAGAAAAGTATGATACTACCCTGGGTAAGTTTGTTCAAAAGATAGCCCATTTAGTCAAGATTTCAAAATGGTACTCTCTATAAACTATTTTCATCGCTCATTGGAAGAGGATCAGCGTGATGTTTGAAAAATTCCAACCGGTCGAACAAGCTGGATTTAGAAAAGGCGACTCTAGAATAGACCACATACATTCATTAGAACAAATCATCGAGAAGTACCTATATAGTGAATATCAGAGACCCTTTATATAATTTTCATAGAATACCAAAAAAAAGCCTTTCATACCTACCATCCTTCACTCTTTAATATGGGAAGGTCTAAAATCTCAAGATGTAGACAACAAGTATAGGTACACAAGGTTCAAAAAATATTTATAGCCACTGTAAAAGCAGAGTTAAGCAAAAAAAACAGGACTAGCCATTCTCTAAAATGCTAGAGGCGGAATCAATGATTTTTTTTCATTACAAATGGAAAGTAGAAATGTGGGTTTAGAAATAAATTTAAATAAAATTAAAATTATTATAAATTCCGTTAAAATATCCCATTACTCTTGGCGGCAAACCATTAGAATATGTTGCTACTCATATTTATCTAGGCAAGCCGGTTTCTTTCACAAATCAAAATAATGATTTAGAAGTAGAGCAAAGAATTGCAGGCGCATGGAGTACATTTTGGAATTTAAAAATTCCATGCCTATGAAAATTAAAAGGTAATGGATTCTTGCTTGCTCCCACCTCTTACTTACGCGTGTGAAACGGGGAAATATACACATCGCGTGAAAAAATAAAATAAGATCCTGACAACAGAGTATGGAGAGGAGTATTGTTAAAGCCAGGAAGATTCATAAAATACCCCATACCGTGATTAAAAACCAAACTAAAGTAACTGATGCCCTTTGCTATTCATTAAAACTAAAGTGGCGGTGGGCGGGACATGTTGCCAGAATGACTAATGATCAATGGACAAGCAGACTAACGTCATGGTCTGGTCCACTAGACTAGAAAGAGAAGGAGACCTAAATCGCGACGGGAAGATGACATTAAAAAACTAGTAGACAATAAATGGTTGTTAGAAGCTAAAGATAGAAACCACTGGAACAGTCTGGAGGAGGCCTTCACCCTAACTTGAGGGGTTCTTGTTCTTGTTTTTAAATTTTAGAGATTAATAATTACTCATTTAAATTATAAAAAAAGCTAATTTATTAATAAGCTACTTTCGAAAACATTATACTTCTTTGTTACTAAATTATTAAATTCAACTTGATTTATGCATATAACTTTTATTAAGAGAAAGTAATTTGGCTTTTTTTTTTTAATTTGTTTATTTATACCCAAATCTGAAAAAGAATGTTGATTTTCAACATTTAAAAAAATATGCATATCAGCCTTAACAAGCGATATAGATTTTTTTCTGGTATAGTATATGGTTTCGGGACAACCTCTGTATATATAAGAGTTATATATTATGCACATATGTGTAGATTTATAAAACATATTTAAAAAAAGAAAACAATCAACAGAACAATTGTTGTAATAAAAATAAACAAGTGTCATGCAATATTAACATCTAATCATAATCACTAATATTATATTTACATAACAATATTATTTAATTTATTACGATAAATCTCCATCGGGTTCTTTAAATTTATATAGTAGATACATATCTATTGTACCTGTTTAAAAGTCACATTGCATTATAAAACATCTTTTGGTGACCACAAAAAGTTTTTTTTTTCATTAAAATTATTTTGTAAAATTATATTGTACGAATGGGTACGTAAAACAATGTTAATACAAAATGTATCTATATAAAAGACATTTAATTTTTTTTTACTAACAATTCATTATTATAATATCTAACATTAAAAAACTGACTTTAGAGCCACATTTCAAGATGGTTTTACCAAGTAACTACGTTACAAAAATACGCTCTTAACAATAATGTATAAAATATAATAAAATAGTAATAAAAATGAAAACAAAAATGTTGTTCTATAGAACACATTGAAATAATGTGAGAATGTGTAATGATTATTATTCTTTGGATATAAGTTGTTGAAGCAATTGCTGTAAAAGTGTGATTATAATTTTTTTTTAAACTCGATTGAGCCACAGCTTAATATGTTTTTTCTCCCAGGCATTTACAGATTCCCAGAAATATTTAAGGTACAGATAGACATCCTATTAAAAAGCATGCTCTTACAACTGCAAATTGCATGCTCGATACTAGCAATGGTTTCGACACATGTCACTGAGTAGCAGTTGCCCAATAATAGCACGTTTCGTGCTACTTACAGCCATGTCTATTTATATTCTTAGTCTAATGTACTCATGGAGAATAGAGGTAAGGAGTACCATTTCTTTAAATGAAAAAGTAAAAACAATAGTAAAAACTTGTGGGATTTTGAAATGAAATTTACTACTTACAGCTGGACACTTTTTCAACTTGTGCTCCATATAAGATGGTCTCACCTCTATTCTCCATGCATATACTACAAGGATCTTTTGGAGTTTTTGGCGGGATCTTGAAGTGACATGTTGTGGTTGTTATTTTTAATTCATTTACTTAGGTTTTTGACCCTATATTATGTAATATTTGTGGCGTTTTGCGTGATATAGTTTGGTTTTTGTGCATAAGTGAAGTGGATTATAAATATAAGCTGAAAGCATTCATTCCGAGATCACACAAAAATTCCCTAGAAAGTTCTAACAAGGGAGCCACCATCTTGTTAGGATACTGAATCGTCATAACACTTGACAATATAATTCACTCGATAATGGCAGTAATGGTCTTCATTAAAGAGGACCGGTTGCCAAGTTAGGAAGAAGAAGAAGAAGGATCTTTTGACACTTGAATAACATTGACACGGTAGTAGTTTTAGGCGGGATCTACAAAGGTTATTTGGTGGTTTTTGTTTTAATTATAAACTTTCATTATTTGGCCCTATATTGTGTAATTTTTGGTGATATTTTACGTGATGTAATTTGGTTGTACACAAGTGAAGCGAATTATAAATAAAGACCGGGAACATGCATTTTAAGTTGCCAAAAAAACTCCCCAGAAAGTTTATCAAGGGTGCCGCCATATTGTTGAAGCTATGTTTGAATATTGGAAGAGAATAATAATTTGGACAAACTTGTCATGCAATAAAAGGAAGATTAAAAAAGACAGGGTAGTTGTACTGAGCGAGCTGTCAAAAGGTACCACTTGCAAAGATGGCGCGGAGCTGCGGCGTTAGTTCCGATTTTGCTCACACACCAAAAGATCCTTGTCGCTCTGTATACTCTACTGACATGATAGTTTATGTATGCAATGTTAAGTATATATACTATGCTAAATAAGTAAATATGTTAATAAATACATAATTGCATTGCAATAACCAAGTTTGTACATGTGTGGTGCGATATTAATCAAGTTTTTAATGTCTTTCTATGATTATTCATTTTCAGAATGTATCCGGGTAATATGCAAACATAAATCTGTTTGAAAGGTCCAATTGCAGAAGTCCCTATGTTCATATAGAGGACTTTTTGATATGATAACATTCATGTAGAACTTATCTGAATTATGTGTGCACAATTATTATTTAAAAATAAATTACTAGAAGAAGAAATAGATATTGAAATAGTTATTTTGTTATATACACACAAAAGTTTAAATTTCTTTTCTAAGCCAGTTCAGTACAGCCCAGTTTTTGTCTTCAAATAACTTTCTTAAAAACTTCAGACTTCTGCAACTGCGTCTTCCAATTATTGAAAATAAATAGTACAATATTTGGTATATTAATGACAAAATTGTACTCATTAAAATAACAGTGACATAGTATGATAGGTCGTATGATTCAAACGGGTTATTTGGGTAAAGATTGACTTCATACAGTTTATTATACATCATGGTTGCTAAACTAAATTATTCGTTTCTCAATTTCCTAGTTAATTTTATCATTGATTTGAAACAATCTGCTATTTAGATTAAAATATCTAACAATTAACGATAGTACTCCCTGATGTGTATTTCTGTAGGAAATTACATAAAATGGAAATATAATTCATCTAAACTACAACAATGTGGAACAAGTTTAACTTAATCAAAAATATTAAAAAAATAATAAACACATAATTATTGATATAGTCATGTTATTAAAATGATAAAAGCCGTCACAATCTGGCGTTTTGTTATGATTTACAAACAAATTATGAGGAATGAAACAAGCTTATATATATATTTACATGCATCGTTATCTCGACTTATTTATATAAAAAGTGCCTAACCAAAATTTACAGCTTAATATTAGTTAGGTACTAATCGATTTTGGTAAGTGTACCGAATTGGAATAATAACACTAATCTTGATCACCGACTTCTAGTGTATATCTAAGTGGTCGACGCGACGTAGCGACAATTAAACATCGATTAACTATCGATTAATCGACAGTATTATATTACACTATACATTAATCGATAATTGGGGTTAAAAACTGTCGATAGTTATTATTAAAACGACATAATTATGATAGTTACTTTTTTTTTGCTCGTCAAGGAACATCCTTACTAAACACCAGACCTCTTTTTGGTTTTTAATTAAACGTACTAAGAAATAAAACGATAATTAATCGACAGTTTTTTTTACAAAACAATCGATGTTTAACAACACTAATGCGAAGTGATCATAGTCAATTTCATGTAGCAAATATTTAAACAGTCTTCGGATTCACTTTACCTAGGCTGTATATTATCCCTGTCGAGTCAGTGTGTTGTTTTGTACTAACGTTAATAACAATAACTGACTACAAACGAATAACGTTCCTATAAAATTCGCTATTGAGGCACAGGTCGAGGAAATATTCAATGTTATATCGACATAAACAGTTAAAACCATGTAGTTTTTATATTACAAAATATATTTAAACATCATAGGGCATACAATGCTGATAATAATTGTTATTTAGAAATAAAGATTGAAGCCGGTTTGAAACTTTAAATAAATTATGTAGGAAGTAATCAACAGACATGAATGTATCAGGAAATATTATATAAATCAAATAAAAAGTTTATTCTATTATGTATTTTATATACATGTATATAAACGTTCACAATCGCATTCAATTATGTTATGACCGGCTCCAAACATGAAATCGTAGACATGTTAGCCCCACACTAAGCTCAATCCAAGCCAAACCTGGCAGGTCAACGTCACTTCCTCGCATTTCATGCGATCAGTGTAAATTTAGTATATCAGTAAAATTCCTATTTGATAATAAAATATATTAAATCTTTGTGCTAACTTACAATAAATTCATTTCTCATAAACTATATACTATTTATCTTAATAAAACCAAATCTAAGATACTAAGCGCGCTTGGCACGCTGCATTGGTCTTGTCAAAGTACTATAACTATTCGTTAGCTACTTTCTACGAAGTCGCTGCTGGTACTGTACTGCTTAGCTAGTATGTATCAACTATGGATCGTATCGTATCTCACTATTAATTAAAAAATATATATTTCAATATTTAAATATATAAATAAATATCAAAATTTCGATGTTTATTTATGATTATTTACGAGCGTAGATATTGTCATGAGGCACGGAAACTATACACATATTTATGTAAAATCGATCGATTTGAAGAAAACTCTGTTTCTATCATAAGCTACAGACTTAAAAAATTCAAGTTAAACAAAATATGGAGTACCTGTAGAGCCAAATACTAATTGAAAGCATTGAATTTATCGTAATTACCAAACAAAATTGAATAATAGCCTCGCGATTTCTTTTTCTTAGAATAAAACGATAACAAATTTCAATTAAAATACTTTTGTGTATGTTCATCTTATCTATCTAAACAGTTGCCAATGCTAATGTCTAGTCAAAATTCCTCGCATATCCTACTAATATAATAAATGTGAAAGTGTGTATGTTTGGATGTTTGTTACTCAATCACGCTAAAACGGCTGAACAGATCTCAATGAAATTTGGCACACAGATAGTCTATGACCTGGAATAACACATAGGGTACTTTTTATCCCGTTAAAAGTCATAGTTTAACCAGTGTTATTATACAATTATAATAAATGAAAAGTTTCTTTGTTTGTTACTCAGTCACGCAAAATCGACGATTTTTTTGTTTGTCGTGCTCAGAGATCAGTCTGTGTATATCCAATAATACGCAGACGAAGTCGCGGGTACCAGGTAGTATATCAATAAATGTCATATGAATAAACTTAAAAACTACTAATACATGAACACGGAACTGTAGAAGTAATGTAACCTTTTTATTGTTAT
Source organism: Saturnia japonica (assembly GCA_033032175.1). Taxonomy (NCBI): domain Eukaryota; kingdom Metazoa; phylum Arthropoda; class Insecta; order Lepidoptera; family Saturniidae; genus Saturnia; species Saturnia japonica. The sequence continues at coordinate 11,476,386 of CM065307.1, forward strand.
TTAAAAAACACAATAGATCTTGGGATTTATTGTGAAACTTGTTCGTGAGTTATAACGGAATTATATTTCTGTAACTGACTCAATATAGAATCCAACAGGAACATTGGCTAAGGAGACTGTTAGCGCGGCGGCTAAACTATATAGCCGAGCGCGTCAACAACGGCGGGATGGTCGCTGATAAAAGAAACTGACTGACCTGTAGCTCCTTGACCGGTGCAGACCGGGAATACGCTACGCCACCTCGTTGATGGTCTTCAGGTTGTACAGCGCGTTCCTTGATAGGTTTTAGTGGACTGTATAGCGGGTAAATATAACTCACGACGACGTTCATGCGCCGTCCGGGCGCACGTGCACTTGATATAGCGGGGTCGTAATGTAATGCGCGATGTCAATACGCGCGCGCGGGTGAGCGTAGACTGTTGGTAATTACAAACAGCTTCCCAATCAGCGACGGAAAGGGGACGACAGGTAGCCGTTGAAGCGGATTGATAAATATAAAAGAAGTGCCAATTAAGTGGCGCGAACAGAGACAAATAACCCTATTACACTAATTATTATTCATCTTTAATCGAAAAGTCGCTGGCAAAGCTAATTTAACAGAAAAATTGTATCAGTATAGGATTATCGAATAATCAAAAAGTTTAAGCCTAGACAGTAGCATTAGCACTTCCTTTTACCAAGATTTATATTCAATATAAATTTGCTATTTATTGACTGCAAACAGTAAATATATTTTTAAGGAATATTGTGTTAACAGATATTGTTGTAAGTAAAGTCAAAATCACTTTATGATCTACATATTCATTGCTAGCGTCATATTCATATTACATGTTTTATCAAGCGTTTATGACTTAATTTATATTTATTTTCTAATAATTGATTATATATTTTGTATTATCACATCATGGTGCATTGTCTATTGACTTGTTGTTTGGAAGTGCCAATCCAAAATCTTAAAAACTACATATACACATCTTCGTATCAGCCTTCACTGAAGGCATACAAAAAACATTGTACTCTATAGAGATATCCAATATTTCACAGTATCTGTACAAACAAACTCAGAATACAGAACAAACCAGAAGCCGCGTTCATGAATAATTACATACGCTGCACTGTGTCCAAAACGATACGTACGTCCCGCACCTGCCCCACTTCCCATACGTATAATGTTGCTAACTCGGGAGCGGTTTCCCACATTTTGGGGTAGTCTTATAACACTAAAGAAAAGATATTTTTAAAAAAATATTTATTTATTTATATGGATTGCTTTTTAATTTTTTTAATATACTTTTTAAAGATTCGTACTTCTTGGCAAGTCTGTTGTATTTTTGTTGTAATGTTTTCATTCGTCGAACATGTTGTTCACAAAATAATTGTTTTCGTCGTAATTGAGATTTAAGTTTGACCTTTCTCGGCGTATCAAACACAGATTCCAAATCAGAAATATTGACATCACCGATCTCTGAGTTCGATCGCGCAGGAGATTGTGGTTGTGTAACCTGAAATGAAAAACCTTAAGTTGTATGTTGTTGTATCATGTAATAGATTAACAAAAACTTTAATTAAATACAGAATATTTCTGCCGTACAAGGCATGACATTTCAGTCCTCATGGATGGAAACGCATTAGTAATAGCACTTTGTGCCTAAGCTTGCAAATGTCCATGGGCCTTACTTAGTTTATTTTACATTTATTACTGTTACTACTAGTGTTTATTTACTACATTAGTTTACTTGTAACTAAGTATATCGATTAAGTGGCTTGTTTGCCTTTCAATATTAAAAAAAAAAAAATTAAACATTATTATCATAGGTGGGTACGCACATTGTCCGATGTCGAAGGTTTAGACGTTTCTATGTGTAACTCGGAAAATTCTGGTGTCAAGGCCAAATACTGAAATAGAACGTTAGTATTATTCATATATTTAATTCACCGAAGTTTCATTAGCCCGGAATCTGAAATTTGCGCCCGGTTTAGGCTCGCCCCTTATCACGATGAGGGACGGATAAGCTCGACGAAAAGTGGGCATACTTGTTATACCTTTGCATACTCTTTCGGGGATTACAGGCGTGAGCATATATATAGATATATATATATATGTGTGGACCAAAACCTTACTTCAAAATACATGACAAACATTTTCACCAGGAGAGATACTATATAAATATAGTAATTATTATGACTATATCTACCTTAGTTGGATTAGCTGCTTTCCTCAGTCTTTTCAAACCACCTTTTGTATCATAAAAATATTGCGCTTCAAAGTGAATTGAGCAAAGTACGCTCCGGCTTGATGGTTTCCAAAACTCATCTAGCCGTGCTCTTTGTATGACTTTCATCCAGTCCGATTTTCTATTTTCATCAGCAGGGAAACTAAAATTACAAAGGTTCTATATACACAAAAATAGTAAGTATTCTACACGAGTATAAAAAAAAAATGGGTAAAATTTTCGATGAAAATAAAATGGCAACACTTAAAAAATGGACGCGTAATTTTCTAAATGTAAAATAAATTAAACAATTAAATAAATATACTTTAGAATGCGCTACTTACAGATGAAATGTGATCCCATCCTGTTTTTTTATAATCCCTGCAGCATTTTTACATGTAGGAACAACACAAGACGGCATTTTAAAATTAAAATTGGCACTTGTACAATACGTCACGACGCGCTACTTACAAAGGAGTGACTAATCGCAACAACGTCAAACCACTCTATTTAAGAGTGGTTTTTGTATCTTCAGTTTTATGTGCGTTCGCGGTTTCTGGTTTGTTCTGTATTCTGAGCAAACAAAAAACAAAATAACATTATTCTACATATATACAAATGATGAAATATAAGTATTATGTGTGAATAGATAATATTTAATAATGGCTGACTAGAGGTCGACGTACGGGGTTCCGTCTATTTTGTCAAGGTCAGCCAGCAAGGCGGGTGTCAACGGTTCACCTAGTATGTCTTCGCGTAACATGTCGTGCAACGGCGAAGTCAGTGATTGATCATTATCCACTACAGCTTCATGGACTTGAGCGGAACCACAAACTGAATTACCATTGATGAGAAAGTCTCTATTGCTGTAGTTAAAAATGTTCCTGTCCTCGGCGAACTGTGGCGTTGATGGCACTGATTTTGATGATATCCCATTAGACGCAGTAGAGTAGTTTTCTGAAGTAAACAGTTCACGAGAACGACGCGAATCGATTTGCAGATTTGCTGCCGTACGTTTGTATGGCAAAGGTGTACTTGGTACAGAACGTGATGTGTAATATTTACTCTTATCTGAAACCAAATCTGGCAAGTCGAACTCCATGCTGTTTGCGCGTTTTAAAAAATCCTCTACATTATCAGTTCCATTCCCATCGTTTATGAACGGCTGATTGAATTGGTTGCTCCTGTCAAGTAAATCATCACCGCTCGGAATAAGTGATGTCAACTGATCAGAAAGGATTGACTGACCAGGGAGAGGATCACAGCCATTACTCAAGCTATTATTCGAGCTTAGTATACTTTGAGTTGTATCAGTATTAAGTACATCATTGCTACTATCAATGGCGTTATAAATTTTATCAAGCGTTTCTCGATTGAGACCAGCTTTAGATATATCACAAGTCTCGGCGAGAGATCCGAAGTCGCAAAACTCGTTAGGTACAGGAGTAGGCGGTACAGATCCTACAGGGGTATTATTGTAACTCAATAAACCCACTATATTATTTATGCCTTGCTTAAGTGGCACTGATTGTGACCTAAACGTATCTCCAGGTCTATAAGTAACAAGCGAATCTTGGAAAAATTGACTTACTTCACTAGAGAGTGGATCAGCAGACGTTGGTTGGTCGCCATTCACGTGATCTCGGAATGTTGGATTTGGCATAAAATTTAAACAAAGATTGTTGTTACCATTTTGGATTCCTGGATGACATTGATATAATACGCTTTTGAATTGTGATGGGATTATGTTCGGTGATGGCGGAGCTGACATAGGTTGACAATATTTTCCCGGATCGGAAACTGGTAATTTGGAGATGAATTTTTGCTCAGTCGGTATAGCGAATGGCTTTGTACATGGATCATTGACTCCCAGCGATAGCGGGTTACGTCTCTTTCTTCCATTATGCTTCGGTATAGGCCGAGGACAAAGACGCGATCGTGGCACCGGTGTATTTCTTGGACTTACGAATGGACTAGCAGCTGTACTGTGTGATATTGGTGATGTCTGTAAAGAACCACCCATTATAGCTGGCTTCTTTACCTTTGACGGGCTCTGCCCTCTTTGATTAAATCCTAAAGGTGATTTTGAGTGGAAATTTCCTGGTGAGTGACAAGCATCTGAGATAGGTACAAAGTCATATTGCTGTGTTCTAGTAGTGGGGCTTTGGGGATCATTATGGCTATGCCCATTATAAAGATGTGGACCCACGACATTTGTTATAATTTGATTAGGTGTAATACCATTGTTATAGGGCAATGATGTTCCATTCTCAATAGCAACTGAGTTGCAAGATTTAACATTGTTTATTTCAGTTCGAGTCACTGCAGTAAGCTCCACTATGTCAGTCACTTCGGATATAAGAGGTTTGAAAGCTCCATCAGTGATAATAGCTTTCGTGGGTAGGTCACATGAATTTTCTTGCGATTGTTGAGGATCTTGATTAAATTGCGCATTTTGAGAATTTTGCCCATTCTGGTGTTTTAAATTTTTCGCTAACAGTTCCCGCAACTGAGATAACCTTTCATTCTTTCCCTGGCTGTGTTCGTCTTGTAGGTCCTGGCCTGCTTCCAAAAAAGAATTCGTATTATCTGACGTCACTTCCGTGTGTGCGTTCGATTGTGCAGATCGTTGGTGAAAATACTGCAATAGCTCCTCCTCATGTTCTTGACTGTTGCCTTCATTCAAATAATCATCTAAGTCATGTTTATCTATATTACATATACTAATAACTCGTTCTCTGTTGAGTATTTCCGAATGTTTTTCCTCGCAAATCATCCCGGTTTTGATATTGATCCCGTCGAGACCGCAACAAGAATCGGGCGTCGCGGGTCGGTCGGGCGAACCCACGCGATCCGGCGTTGGTCCCCTCGGCCGACTATTATTCTTTTGAAGTTTGGTGCGTTCGGACTCAGACGTCGGAGTCTTCACCGATCGCGTGGGACTCGCCGCCTCCTGTTCCTCCCGGGCCAGCGCCGCGGCGGTGCTTTTGGACCGGCTCGTTAAGTTTTTTGGATCCTCTAAAAAAGCAACCTCAGAACGAACGGGGGGCTCCGCGACTGGCGAGGAGGTGGACGTTGTTTCGGCACTGATTTGAGCTTGACGCATAGATGCTTGCTTTCCACCTCGGATCTCGGATGCTCTCATTTTTTTTGGCAAGTACTCGGTGCGTGGGAAATCTTGTGGCTGATGCACTAAACGAGAATCTGTTTGAGAAGAACGAGGTGAATTCGCTCGTGTTTCGCTCTGGTACGTTTCTAGGATAAGCTTCTTACCAGGTAAGGAGAGACGAGTTGGCGGCGGAGGCGGCTCCGGCGGTCGTCGCCGTTGCCATTCGGTGCGCTCCGTAGACAAGTCGAGAGACGCGTCACTACTCAAGTTAATGGGCAGATTGTGGGAAGCATCGGAAGGCAGCGTAAGGTCGCGAGGCGCATACGGTGTCTCGAATACATAAGGTTCGGGTCGGAATTCGTGGACGGACATAGCAGGATGCGGTGCGCCACTGGGATGCACCGAGTGTGGTAGTTGAGGGGGGTGAGCGCGTGGCGGCGCTGTGTACGCAGGGAAGGGAGGACGTACGTCATAAACTGGCATGTACGCCGGCTGGTAGCCGTAGCTTGTCTCACCCGCTTCGTTCTCATGTTTGAGGGGCGGGTGGTGGCTCACGTATGATTGAGATGTAGATGGTGGCGATTCCACGATTGCTTCTTGGCCTTTATTCTTTTTAGGTCGACCAGGTGTGCCTTGAGCCTGTGAATTGAAAATCTATTTGAATTCCGGTGGTTGTGGAAAATCTTAAATTAAGGCTAATCAGCTAATTAAAGAGCTTTTGGGCAGCTCCAAAATGTAATTTGTCAGTATTTAAAGTGAATTGAGCTGCTTCTAGTGGTCGGCAAAAATAACTAAATTACAGCAATATTAGTTATTAGGATTATATCAAATTTAGAAGAGCTTATCTTGCGCTCGCCTTTCGTCTCGTGCTATTTCTTATCACAAGTTAAACCTAACCTAACCCAGTCAGACGACGGACAGACGGACGTTATTGGGTACAATAGTATATGTACGTACTATTCAGAATCCTTCAGTTTTTATAGTCTAATCCTGTTGACCAAATAATAATTTTGTAATAGGACTATTCGTTGCGCAAACATATACATTTATCAAGCTGATCAAATAACTACTTATTTTCTGATAACCCTTGATTTAGTTGCTGACCACTATTGCTATTGTCTAGTTAATTGTTGGTGGTTTTTTTTACGGTCGACAAACCATATCATGCTGTCAAAATAACTGTTTAGCTGATTTTGCTTGCTGATCGAATATGAATTTTTTTTTTAAATTAATTTCCTTAATTTAATATATATTATAATAAAACTAGTTTAAAATCTATACTAATATAATAAAGCGGAAAGTTGTTTGTTTGTTTGTTTAAACACACTAATCTCTGGAACTACCAGTCGGATTCGAAACATTCTTTTTCTATATGATAGCCAAACTCTCGAGGAATAGTATAGGCCCTGGCACGGTTCCCAATCTTTTTCAGTTCGCGGCGCACATACACGTTTACTGTTTTGTCTCGGCGCCCTAACCTATATAATCGGTATAAATAGATAGATACAATGACACTAGTTAGGTATATAGGCACAAAAGTTAAAACATCCACAATTTGAATTTAAATTCTAGACTGTTTATTTATAAGAATATAAAATTAACACAGAAAACATTCAAGGGATACATAAGAAAAGCAAAAATAAAATAAAAAAGCTACTTAGTTAGTCAATGTGATTGGTGAACTTAGTCTTTTTCACACATTTTTTCAAAACATTGAATAAGGTTTGACACAGTTACTCGCATTTGTTGCTCCACGTTGATCTTTGAGCCGATATTTGCTCGGTTTCGGAGAACGGTAAAGAGAATCGCTTCACGGCGCCCTTCTTCCCAGGGCGCCGCAGCGCACACTTTGGGAACCCTTGGTATAGGCTATTTAAGATTAGGCTACAACTCTCAGATAAATAATGATTTTTGTTACGTAAGTCGGAAGTCGAGGCCCTTCTGAACTGCTTTGATCGCGTGCACTGGCGTAATCGTTAATGATACGAAAATACAATATTCTACAATAATCTATCTAAAAAAAAGTCTGCGATAGCATATACATCTTATACATAAGCCACAATAAGTTATTTCGTGACAAAGATTAGTTTAAAATTAAAAAGTAATTTATAAGCATTATTTTTAGACATAGCATATTAATCCTTACAAACAAAAGTTGCTTCATCATAAAGTCAATTTTATGAAGTTAAATTTTGCTCTTTAGAGTATGCTATTTGGACACATAGTTTAGGAAATTATGAAAAATTAAAATAATTTGTAGTTGCGGGAAGAACAATTTAGGATAGACTACATGGGTGCGTTGACGGCGCGGTTGTTGTTGGATAAAATTAACATGGGTGAAACCGTGGGTCACAGCTAGTATATTTTATAATTTAATTTACACTTTAGCACCTTTTTGTTTTCAATACACTATGTATTCAAAAGAATGTCGCGTCTGTCTATTTGTCAGCTTACTTCTCTGAACCACGCAACGAATATTTATGCGGTTTTCACTGTCATTTAAAGATTTTTTTACGGAAGGTTTGTATAAACAATTATATAATACATTCCAATTAAGTTTTTGTGTAGTAGAGAAAATCCAATGTTCTGTAATCAAGTCGTTAATAAATCGATTTTCGGGAGTTTACATGGCTTACGCTGACTAAAAACCTTATGAGATACATCAAACTAATGTACTAAAGAATTGTAGTTTTTCAAAAAGCCCAGAGAAAAGTTCGTGATGGCGTATGTCTATCTCCTAAGGTTGACACACACAGTAAACATTTTTATTTTCAACTTTCTTTGGCCTCGCATTTTCCCGTTAAGCAGGGTCAGCTTTCCCAATCATGCGACGCCATTTACTTCGGTCTTGTGCATCACCTTCCGCAAGTACGATCTCTCTCATGTACTTCGGCTCATGCGACGCCATTTACTTCGGTCTTGTGCATCACCTTCCGCATGTACCATCTCTCTCATATACTTCGTCTCATGCGACGCCATTTACTTCGGTCTTGTGCATCACCTTCCGCAAGTACCATCTCTCTCATGTACTTCGTCTCATGCGACGCCATTTACTTCGATCTTGTGCATCACCTTCCGCAAATACCATCTCTCTCATGTACTTCGTCATCCATGTTTTTTGCTAGTCTTCCTCTTCCCTTATTATTTGTAGCCATGGAAAGGCACTTTTTCACGATATGGTCAACAATTCGTCGGAATACATGACCGTCAGTCATCTCAGTCATCAGTCTGTCTGAACTTTTTTACTTGGCCCACTATTTCTGCAACCTTGAAGCTCCCTCTAATATTTTCGATGCACACCTTGTCTCTGAGTGTGATTTCTCCTGCTCATCGTAGCATACGGATTTTCTGCACCGTGGAGTTTTTATTCGTGTGTTTTATCAACGCCCAGACTTAAAAATATTAAGTTATTTACGAAGCTATTTTCTCCAATTCAATATTAATCTTTATCCAGATAAATATGTTAGCTAACTTGGGCATTTCATGTAGATTAAAATTGTCCTTTCCATTAAATCATGTAAATGAATGCCATAGAATGCCGTTGCAAAATTACGCAAAACCAAAGAAATCACTTATAATGAAACGGTTGGCGGGCACTCCGCACCTATGTATAAATTGCGCCAATTGGGGCGGATCGTTAGTGCTAAATAAATATGAATGTGTAAGTTTATTCTTACCTGCATTTTTCGTTTCAAGTGCTTTATTAACTGTCGACTTGTTGCGTCCTCGGTTGGCACTGTAAAGCAGAATAGGTAATGATAAATACTTAAAGTCAGCAGTTATAGTCCTCGCTCAAATGTTTATCCGCGCCCTAGGTACAGTGGTGGTCATATAATTACAAACACTTCTTATGAATAAAGAAAGTATAACTTCAACGTACAAATGTTCGTAAAAAATATACACATTCAATAATTAATAATCATGCAATAATATAGCCACTCAAATAAAAAACTAATTAATAGCATAAAATATAAAACGTATCTTACTTTTAATTACAAAATGAGTCTTCCACGTGTAGGAGTTTATTTTCTGTTACCTACTGCCCGCTTGGACGCCTAATTAGAAACATTTCAAAAAAGCATCCATAGCTCGTTCTTTTTTTGAAATTGGAGAATAACATTTCTTTCTTGGCTTTTTCTATTATTTTGGCGGCAATTCAAAATTTAATCTGAATTTTATTTTGTTCAAAATGGGCAAAAATAAAAGTTGTGACTAGGCTCTAGGTAACAGGCAAATAATTGTTAATTTACAAATAGATCATAAGTGGACGTACAGAAGAAAAGCTGAGCATTTAAATTGTTCTGTTAAGAAAGTTTTTAATGCAATTGATCATTATAAAACACATGGAACTGTTGAAAATGTTCTTAGAAAGGCTCGGCCAAGAAAAACCTCTCCCAGAGAAGATACGCTAATCGTTCGTGTTGCTAAAAAAGACCCAAGTAATAGCTCCAACCAGATTAAAAATGAAGTTTTTTCGCCTGATGATCCGAGAAACATCTCATCAAGACTGATACGCCGAAGATTAGTGGAAGCTAAATTGTTTGGAAGAATCTCTCGAAAGGTACCGCTTCTTACCAAACAACACCGAGAGAAGCGATTATTATTCGCTAAAGAATATGTTAATTGGACGGTACGAGAATGGAAAAAATGTGTTATTTTCAGATGAAAAAAATAAATATGGCAAATTCCGATGGAAAGCGCTATGTTAGACGTCCTGTAAACAATGCTTTTAATTATAAATACACAAGGGGTATAGTCAAGCACGGTGGCGGTAACATTAAAGTTTGGGGGTGTTTTTCCGGATGTGGAGTTGGACCCGTTCGGAAGATTGAAGGTACAATGGATCAATGGCAATACAAAAATATCTTAGAGCACACAATGATTCCCTACTCGGACGATCATTTGCCTGTAACCTGGATCTTTCAGCATGACAATGACCTTAAACACACGGCCAATAGCGTTAAATGTTTCCTTAGCGAACAGGCCAGCAAATAGTGCGGATTTAAACCCGATAGAAAATCTCTGGTATATTGTTAAAAAGAAAGTCTCGTAAAAAGAAACGTAACACCAGTCAAAACGAACTATATGAAGCATGGAATTCAATCCTCCTAGAAAAATGTATGAAATTGATTGAATCAATGCCACATCGTTGCAGTGCTGTTATTGAAAATAAGGGATACGCCACTAAATATTAATTATAACTATTGGTAGGCTGTGGATAGTAGCTATTTCGTAAATAACAATACTAATTACTGATACTTAAAAAAATATTGTTTTTTATACTTTTTTGTTGTTGTTTCTAATTAGTTGACCATTATTGTTCATACCTTAAAACTGATTTAAATGTTTGTCCTTAATGTAATATTGAATATATTGTTTTTCTAATAAATGATAAATCGTTGAATATATTGTTGTCCTATTTATTGTTTAATTTCAAAAACGATTGCGGTGAAGTATCTTACATAATGTCAAGGACCGTTGGTAGTGTTTGTAATTATACGAACACCACTGTATTTACGCAGAAGTATAAAAGAGGAGACGCACTTATTGCACATAATTCCGGCTAGTTTACATTATGTTTGTAGGGTGTAAGTGCAATCAAACTCAACTGGATTACGACAACAATATTATGTTGGGTAAACAACTCGTCATAGTGACTCACTTTAGAGCATCGCTTACAAAATTAAGTAGAGTATAGAATACCTGTCAAACCTAGCGTATTTTCTACAATATATCCTATCTTTCTAAAATCATTGCCGTTTTACCGACTTCAAAAAAAGAAGGAGGTTATCAATTCGAATTTATGTATATACATATATATATATATATATATTTTACAAAATATGTTCAGCCGTAACTTATTTGTTTATGAACCGATTTGGATGATTCTTTTTTCGTTGGAAAGGGGCATTGGCAATGGACTCTCAACTTCGATGATATACCAGGGAACTTCTCAAAATAATTGAAGATTGTTATCTTTTATGTTAATAATTATATTGTTGGACTTTCTCTTTGCGAGATAAAGTTAAAAAAATATGCAATCTTTACACGCAATGAATTACGTAAAATCATTGTAAGTAGTAATAATCTTTTGTATATCATATCTATCTTCTTCTTTACCCCTATCACTGCTTAAGGAGCGCACAATGGCACTTTGGCTGGTTGGTGGTGTGTATCTGTACCCGACTGGGTCACAACGACGTGCAAATGATGATAAACCCGTCACAGTGACTAGCTTTTTTTTCATTTGCAGCTGTTTCGGTATCAGCTCGTGTATATCCAACTGCCGAGAGGCTTGCAGGCCGTTATGACAGCTACGACCTGCGACGTATTACCGATCTCTCATTGGTCGCCGCTGTTATTGAATTGTACTGTGCTTGCCACCAAGGGCAGTGCCGTCATTCTGCCATGCTACTGTGACATATAGACTTTTAAACTTTTTGTATGCAAATAAATGTGCTTTCTTTCTTTCAAGGCTGTATCTTTTTATTACGTTAACCTATACCATTTCCATTTCTTTATTTTCTCGATAACATCTCCTGTGAAGACTTGAACGAGGGTCTTTTTATATTATTTATGCATTATTTTATAAAAATATGACGTTTACACACGTACAAGGTTATAACAGAGTCGGAGAAACTGATAAGGATGAAGCTATATCGATAAACGTAACACGATAACAGACCCGATATTTTTTTACAAAATGTAAGAAACTAAACTACTGCCGGATATCTTTGTACAAATTTATTATCTAATATTATATTTCATTACAAGATGTTACACGTATTAATTCTTGATTGATAATGCCAACTTCTTCAAAATTTTCGAAGCTGTTGTAAAATAAGTAGGTATAGGTAGGTACTCGACAATTAAACGAAATAACTATAACGACAGGTGATCTTTATTTATTTATTTTAATCAAAATCTGATAAATTGTAATTACTTATTTCATATCGATGTTCATTCAGATCGATATCATTACTTATTTGATCACAACACTACAACTATAATATCAAATTAGAACTGTCATCGAGAAAATAAAGAAATGGAAATAGTATAGAAACTTAATTTCTTTACTGCAGCAAACGGTCAAAGATCTTAATATTCGATATTGCTTTCGAGAGAAAAATACTTAATACAATTTATTTGCATTATAATTATAAACGGGGTTACAAATTCATAAATTTCGGATTTATTTCTTAACTTAGGTTAATTTCAACTTTATATATAAGTCGTTATCTAGGAAAAGGGTCTTGACACACGACAGATGGACAATAGAGTTATCCTTTATGGGTTACGTTTTTTTTTATGGACTACGGAACCCTAAAGTTTTTAGTAATGCAAAAAGTCTTCGGTACTTATTTATGATTATGCATTATGCTTTCTTTATTTTAAACTGGAGGTCATGATACAGTGCTAATTGTGTTCTAAGCTCGAATGCTTAAAGTTCAAGAGGTTGTTTTTTTTTTAACGCGCCGATCTCTGGAACTATCAAACAGATTGAAAAATTATTTTTGCATAGCCTAATTATTGAGGAATGTCATAAATAGCGGTGGGCGATTATGAGATATATTAATGTAATCATTTGATTATGAAGATATCTCGATCATAGCCATTAGTAATTACTAATATTAGTAGATATTTCGATGATAAGTGATCATTCATAATCGAATTACGATTAGTAATTAATAATGTTAGGTTACTAATATTAGTAGTTACTAATTTGATAGACATTTTAATAAGTAAATATCTGAATTCAGTCATTATAAATAATCGCCACCTCTTGTTATAAACTATATATCTTAATGCTACGTACCATAAGGAACTGAGCAGTAACCATGAACGTTAAGAAATCTGACAAACTGTAGAAGTGAGAACACCGATATGCGTTAGAGGCAACGCGGTGGAGAGTTTGTCAAATAAATTTAACACTTGTGTAAAACAAATAGTATTTCTATAAAACATAAAAAATTATCATTACCGTGAGCCTGAGTAAGTTGCGGTGGTGGAGACGCACTAAGTGGCCCGGGAGGCACCACTGTCGACGAGCCCATGGACATAAGATGTCGAGACAATTCCGATATATTCGCAAACTTCGCTCCTGCAATATAGCAAAACCTTGACTAATGTTGATGGATCGATTAAACTTAATAAAAAATCAAAATTCACGCTGTTTAAAAATTTTTTAACAGGCGCACATAATTCTTAAAATACACTTAAAAAAAAACAAAGAACTAAAACTCACAAAATATAGTGTAATTTCTTTCGCAAGAAATAAGTTTAATCTACTTACCTAACTTTGTTTCAGCCCAATCGCATACTATTCTTTCTGTTACTCTTGATGTTACATTTGGTTCCTGAAAACAAGGAAAAAAAGACATTAATAATGGAACTCTGGGAGGCTCGACTGGTTCGCGATCACTATATTAATGATGAAATCTTTTTTGGTTAATAAGTGTAACGCATCGTCTGTCCTCTGCCAAGGGCTATGTGATTGTAGTCAACGCTAGCCCATGACAAGACACGTAATACGTGCAAGACAACACCACAACAAGTACATACATATGCTTGCCAGCATGCCAGTCAAAATAACAAACCGCAACAATAGAAAAACAAAATTTGATCTACTAACAATAACTGGCAGACAACTCTTATTTTTCTTTACTGCGTATGACGGCATTTACTACTAAAACTTTCAATAGAAAAAGTCACAAGTGCCTTAACGAATCATATAGGTATTCGAAACCAAGTTATGTTTCTTTGCCTTCTTTTTATACCAGTTAGGTACCTATTATAAAGACGTTTCCTGTATTTGCCTGATGATAACACGCATGATGATGAGAACATAAGATGGACGATTTACTTTGCGATCATCGATACTATTGGATTGTACTAAAGTGATTTTCTAACCAGTTCTTAGCTCTCAGCAAAATTATTGTACAGTATTTGATGGTAAGTAAGTATACATTCCATTGACAGTCGTTGCCGTCATGCCTATAGGCTGAAGTTAGAAAAAAAAAAACTCTGCCGCTTTGATCAATCAATGTGGGAAGTCAACCGATTATGATAGATGACTTCCGGCAAATATTACTACTTTATTCAGAGGAACTTAATTTGTTAACAGTTTAAATAATAAAGGCAGACAATTACACTAGGCCACTTTATCATTATTGATATATATTATTAATTTCGGTATAATTCAACTATGTATGATTATATATCAAATATTAAAACGCACCTTCGATGTTTCTCCTAAATCAGGTAATTGTGGCACTTCCAACTTGATCTTTTTTCGAAGACCAGCGTAGCAATACCTGTTTAGATAACATTTCAAATAAGTAAGAGATTTTTTAAATTATTTTCATCATTTAATATCCACAGAAAAAATATATTATTATTCTAATATCGTTTTTATAGCAGATTATGACAAATCATTTGAAGAGTTCCCTGGTGTATCTTCGAACTCAAAGGTTCGATGCCAATGAAATTATAACCACCCTAGAGGTGTCCCCGTTCAAACGAAAAACGAATCATCTAAATCGGTTTTATGAAGTTATGGCTTGGAGATCCATAAAAAAATACATTCGAATTGAAAACCTCATACTTTCTTTGAAGTCGGCTAAGAAAAATATAATTAATATTTTGCTCATGAACAATTTATGTTATTGTTTCTATTGTTAAGAAGAGCCAAATGTTTAAAATTTCTGCCTTATTGCACTATTACATCATTATTATTATTGCATTATCATAATTTTATTTCAAACAGTTGTTCTATTTTATTTTATGGATCGTATTTTAAGCTGTGTAATATTTTGTTTTACGTGTTGAAGTTATGCGTACAATTTTAACATGATATTTTAGTACTTGCAACAAATTACTGAAATTAAGATATTATTTGAATTGACAACACTTTTGTTTACATGTTCACTTTTGTATACTTCGTAGTATAGTGTTCTTCACGATGTTTTTGTCATAATAATCCTATGATGTTAGCCACTAATTGAATTAACAATATATTAACGACCTACACACTGGGAATTTTGTGCGTTTAATAAAATCCCTGAAACATATAGCATACCATATTTTACGAATAAATCTATTATATTCTAGAGCAGGCGCGGACAACCTTTTTGATCAAAGGCCCAACTTAAAAATTTTTTTTTTTGGCGGACTGCACATAGATTAACTTATTAATAATTTACGAAACTTTATTTATAATAAATATTTGAATTTTTTTTTTTTAATAAAGATTTCATATACATCAGACGCATCGCGTCCGTTTGCATGTTTGAACAAGTAACCGACAAGTGTGTATCTCGTCACAAAAAAATCGCGCAGACGTTGCGCGTTTGTATTGTATGTTTAAAAACGTCGTCGACAAGTATTCGCCATAAAAAATATTTCGGTTTAGTATATACTACCATTTTATTATAATTAATTTAATAACAATATATTGATGAAAGAAAATCGATAAAATAAATTCAATTTTAGAAATGCTTGGTAGGCCAATAGTGGCTCGCGGGCCGCGGGTTGCTCACCCCTGTTCTAGAGTATTATTTTTTGAGTTTCTTAGGATCTGAAAATTAGCATTTTGATTACTCACTCACTGACCTAACTAAACTAGACCAATTCAGGTTGATTCAGTAACTTAAAATTTGGCATCAAGGTAGATTAAGCACATACAAAGGATACAAAAGAAAAATCAAAAATATTCAAAAAATAAACTATTGTAGGCGAATTATTACATTAAGGACGTGCTCTCAATAAGTATTAATTTTTACTGCTTTTTGGTACCGATTACAATAAAACTATTATTGAACTTTGGTAATATACATATAACGGGTACAACAACTTTGCTAGATATTTATAATATTACTGTTCATAAAAAAAAAAAGAAAAAAAAAGCAATTTCCCGTAGGCCTCTCACACGATTCACAATTAATTTTGTTACCAAAAAATTGGAAATAAACAGTTTTTAAAGTTAAAAAAAATACCGTGATACTACATATACTCAAGTTTACTTGGTCTAAAAAATAATTCCAAATTAAATTCCCCATAATATTTAAGAAAGAAAAAACTATTTCGTTTCTATACAAATTTTACCAAAGAAACGTGTCGAACTAAAATTCAGTTCGCGCTTGACCGCCGCGCCTTCAAGACATCACGTCTACGTCGCGTCGCGTCGCTTTGCACAATTTTTTGACAGATAAATACATCGTTGTGCATACACAAAATTTTATTATAATCCTAGCTTTAGCTTTCGATTGAGTTAATAATGTATACACCTATTGTAAGCCCTACTATTGAGCAGAGAGGTAGCGGGTTCGATCCCTGCACATGACTGAATTTTGTGTGATGGGCATAATTGTACGGTTTGTGTCTGGGTGTTTAATATCTATATATGTATGTATATCAGCTGCTTAGTTACCATAATACAAGCTTTGCTACGTCTATAATTACATGGTTGTGTATGAAATTGTGTCCCCATATTATGAAAAAAAAAATACCAGCCGTGGACTTATAAAAAAGGCGGACGTAGTTCCACTAAGACAAAAGTGAAGCACAGCAATGGCGGATACTAAGTGTGAAAGAGTTTTTAGAGTATTGCCATGAGAAGAAAATTTCCTAATTTATTAACCGACTTCAAAAAAAGACGGAGGTTACTCGATTCGACTGTATATTTTTTTTTATGGATGTTCATCCAAACTTCTTAGTTTATGAACCGATTTGTATGATTTTTTCTTGGATAGGTAATAAATATACCTAAAGGTAATATCACTTTAATTGTCAATTTATTTGTCAACTAGCTGTAGCCGTGGCTCCGCTTGCGTGGACTACAGAATTGTTGTTTGTTAGTTAGTTAGTAGGAGTAAAAAAAAATTGATCAAAATGTACCCACTAGTTATTGCGTGATGCACGCGTAAGGGTAAACCTCTATCATTTTATTTATATAGATTATGATATGTTAGAATTCCTTATGTTACCTCAACATAAGGAATATCCTTTAAGAATAACAACTTTTTAAATACTTGTCTTTAACTTTCAAATTATTAGATCCTTTTCCAGAGAAACCCCTCCAATTTTATGTGGTGAAAACGAATATTGTAACGCACGGTGCAGTGCATTGACTATTGCTCAAGCCTATCTGCAACCCTTTCCTCGCGTCCATGACCAAGTGACCGCCTATCACGACCTTTTCAGCCTTTGCGTGCGCTCACGTATATTGTATCATTAGAATATTTAAATATTTTTCAGCAATATATGTCATGTATTTAATAAAGATAAATTTTGTATTCTTTTTCAGTAAATGCTCAGTAGTGCTAAAATAATATACTTACTTATACAGGCTGTGCCCCACGGTTTCAGCCGTGGTAATTTTATTCAACAAAAACCGCACCGCGCCGTCAACGCACCCGTGTAGCCTATCATAATTGTTCATCCCACAATTACAAAATATTTTTATTTTTCATTACCTCCCTAAACGATGTGTTCAATAACATACTCTAAAGAGCAAAATTAAACTTCTAAAATTGTCTTTATGATGTAACTTTTGTTCGTAAAGAATAATATGCCATGTCTAAAAATAAGGCTTATAAATCACTTTTTTATTTTCAACTAACCTTTATCACAAAATTCCTTATTGTAGCTTATTTATAAGAGATAAGCATATGCTATCACTGACTTTTTTTAGATATACTAAGGGCCAATATTATTGTAGAACATTGTATTTCCGTATTATTAACGATTACACCAGCGCACGCGATCAAAGCAATTCGGGAGGGCTTCGACTTCCGACTTACGTAAGAAAAATTAATATATACCTAAGGCTGTCTGAGATATGTGGCCAAATTTTAAATAGCCTATACTATTCCTTGAGAGTCTGGATATCATATACAAAAAGAATTTGGGAAATGTAATCAATAAACTGTGAATATGTAATGTGTAATACTTTAGTAATAATTTATTGATTTAATAAATTAATTGTTATTCATTATAACACTTAATAATATTATACATAATTAGGTAAAAAAATTGTGTTCGAACAAATTACTATCAATCTACCATAGTTCCGAGGTAATTTGTATGTTTAATTATTGGCAACACTGGCCCATATTATGTTATAATTACATCGCAATAATTTTATGAAAAAATTCAGAAACCAATTGAATATATTACAAGTTTACTTGTGAAATGTGATCCCCGGATATTTTTTAAATGAAACTATACACATGACGGCATTTTTAAATATTAAATACGTCAAAACCGTCACTCGGGCGTGGTCTGGGACGATAAAGGTGGACGACTGCGGACTGACTTATTATGATATGAATGTGTGCGTGCGTGCTCGAACGTATTAAGCTGACTGACCTACTGTGAGTGATTCAAAGATATCTTAATGAACATTACATCCGCCTTTTTTATACGTCCATGGCGCCAGCTTTAGCTATTCAAATGCCCAGGGCGAAATATTATGTTGCATCGCTTTGTTGTTGTTTTTTAAATTATTTATAGGCTGTTAGCGTTTAGTCCACAATCTCAAAAGATGCTAAATAACGACGCGATGTTGTACAAAATGATAACGCGGTAAACCTGGTGAGGGATTGGGTTCTTAAATGAAACTAACGGAACACAACTATAGGTGCTCGACGATTGATTTGAATATGGTAGCTAACTAGGCTGCCTTTAGAAAATCCCCTACTACCGTTTCATGCTTAAGAGGCGGAATAAACCACTGCGAGATAATAGCCTGTAGAAAAATGTAAGTTTTAGAGGTGAATGCCGAGTCAAAAGTTCAAGTCACGCCGTGCCTAAATCGGTCGCGGCCCTTGAATTCTAGTCTATATTACAATTAATAAAATTGAAGTGTCCGTTTGTAATGTCAAAATAACAGCTTTTTACTAAATGTATATGAAAGTATATACGACACCTATAACAAATTTTTTTTTTCCATTTTTGTCTGTCTGTCAGTTTGTTACGGGTTATCTCTGTAACGGTTGGATCGACTTTGACGGGACTTTCACTGGCAGATAGTTGATGTTATACGGAGTAATTTAGGCTACTTTTATTTTAGAAAAAGAATTAGAAATCTGCGCAAAAAAAACTGGTCATGGTGAATCAATTCGGGCGCTTACATGGCTTACGCTGAGTACCTAAATCATAAGAGATATTTCAAATTAATGTACGAACTACACGATAGTAGAGGTTAAAAAGACCTACAAAAAAGTGAGTGACAGCATTTGTCTATCTTATAAGGATCACCCACAATAAACATTTTATCTTTAAAAAATAATCGGGAGACACGCGAGCGCAGCCGCGGGCACAACTAGTCTTGCATAAAATTTATAAAATTTCATCTAATATATTTAAAAATCGAACTACTGGAAACCTAAATCAATGACCCGGAACATATTATCGAGTGCATGTGTCATTTTATCATGCTAACTGTTATCATTTGCGGTGAGTAGAATTATTGCGATAAGAGCAAAGGCAAGTTAAAGTGATCAGGATTAATAATAGCCATAGATAACAAACAGTTCTTAATTAATTTTATCGATTTTACCTTGAAAATGTAAGTAATTAATTTACTACTAGAATTTATCCTCACTCAGAAAATAAGTGTTCATTTATCAATTATCTATGCATTTAATATTACTATTTATTCCAAACATATTACAGTAGAAGCTTCTTCATCGCGTTTTAATATTATGCTGACAATACATAAACCGTGAATAAGGAATGGTAATTTGTATGGGAATATAGGGGATGCGTTCCAAGATATGAAAATATATAAAATAATAATTTTATTTATATAGATAGAGGCAATTTGATGAAAAATATATAGTATACTTGAGTATTATTTTCCAGATTTAATACTGATTGGTAGGTGGTAATCACTATTCAGCAGTGGTAAGGGTTGCCAATTTTTTTAAATCGAATATAGCAACATAGACTCCACTTCAAAAATAAACTACAAAGCCTTAAAACCATTGACACTGGCAAGAGCTTTTTGAGGCAACAAAACAAGAAGAAAGAAGAATGATGATAATATCAAATTGACAATGACATACCAAGTCTTGTTCAGAAAGAGATAAAGGCAGCGGCCTGCATACCGTACGCTTAAACATTTTTCAATAAATAATCCTCTTTATAATATTGATATAGAATAGTGATCAGGAATAACCCATTCAAAAACGGCTAGACCAATTCTTGGGAAATTTTGTACACGGGATACTTATATCATCGGTCAATTGATATGGTGAAGAAATTTCAATATTACTCTTAGGAAACGTACAAAAAAGAATTTCGTAAAATTTTAAATTTCATTAATTCTTAACCGTTTTGGATGAAATTTTGTAAACGGGAATTCTAAACATTTACATAATTGATGGGCTATAAGAATTGTCAATATTACTTACAGAAATAAAAAAACAAGTTCAAAATATTTAATTTTCATCAATTCTCAAACTCAACTTCGTAATTTAAGATTCGGATTTTTTGTAGACAGGAAACATACATCATACTATAATTGAGAGGCTTTAAGAATTGTTAATAATGCATTAGAATTTGTAGATTAGAATAATAATTTTCAACCGATTTGGGCGCAAATTTTACACGGGAAATACATGCCACTCCTCAATTGATACGTTACATGAATTGTCAATAATATGAGTAAAAATAAAATTACGGGATGTAAATAATTACTGCGTAGGAAAAACGCGTGCGGAGCCGCGGGCACACCGCTAGTTTACTATAAAGTGAGTCACGACTTTACATCGCTCAAAACCAAAAGAATCATAACAGGACAATAAATATAATATTATATCATCGATTCTTAGTGGTTGTTTGTTATTTCTACACTAAAATATTAATTTAATACAATAATATTAATTTTACTAAATAAGTAACTTATTTTTAATGGCATTAGAATAAAATATATTTTACACATTTTATAAATTATTAATTTTATGTTCTCATGGGAATTATATTATAATTATTTCAAGTTGAAACCAAAACCACAGTTATCGTTCACCTATTACAAGTTTTATAGATAAGCAAAATTACCTGGAATTACCACGAGTTCCTAGTCGACGTGGCCGAACACTAGGATATACTTGTTTCATGACTTTTCCAAAATCAGCGGTGGACAGAGGCTTCATATTGCTGCTCATGCAATGTGCACTGTCAACAAAATAGAGTATAATTTTTGAGTTGCAACTGTCAACATTCTCTAAGTTCCCTTATCAAACTCAAAAATTCGTTCTTTAAATGTTGAATATAATATTATTTTTGTAAAAGAGAGCAGAGACAAATAAATAAAACATTAAATACAGTTTAGCACTGTGTTTTCTGCTAGTGCAGTTGTCTGGGTCATGATCACTATAGACATAGTGAAAATTAGTATACCGTGGGGACCCGCTCCACAGGCAACTCAAGCCTAGGTCCATTACTCTGGCATGAAGCCCTTAAAACAGCAGCCGCTCGCGCGATACAGTAACACTGCATTCACTAGCTATCAACATAGACCCATGAAACTGCACTTCACACATGCAGACCACTTAGATACATACTCGTAGGTTCTGTAAGGGACCATTTTTTTATATGTTTTGGCTAGATAGACTAAGATCATATTGTCAGATTACTTAATTCATATACTCCCATGTTACTTATTTCCTCTCAGAAGGTAGAAACATGTATAAACGTATAATTAGTTAGATCGAATTTTACAGATAAGAAATTAGTCAGATCGCGACTTATTTGCATGTATGGCAACAGCCCAAACCAAGGTTCAGCCACTTTAGCACCCTTGAGCTTGTTGCTTCGCTTTCGAGGTCGAGTGCCTTCAGCACTCGCCCCTCAACTTAGTGAAGCTGTTAAATTCTCTAATAGCTCCAGGGCCCATAAACCCATCATAATGTTATTTAACTTTTAGATAAACCATTAACTTTTGTAATTGCTATTAAAATATCTGTAATAATAATTGTATCTAAATTTATATTCTGTACAAAGTAATGTACCTAGATTCACAGCAATCATATTGTTTGTAGCAACATGTATCATTGTAAAAGTTTTGTTTCCCTGGTCACAACTTTTTATATAAAGCTCTTGCACACAACTTACATGTATTCATCATAAACATCCTGCTTTGGTAATGAGACATCTGGGTCAACCTCTAAATGAGTCTGTATCCATGTTACAGTCTGCTGAAGTTCAGCCCTGTAAATAAAAACACTTGTGTATTTAATATGGATTAAAACTTACGTTTTTTTATTTTAATAACAGTAACATGTATTATTTTTATTTTCAATAGATATAATTTTGATTTTACCATATTATAATTTTATACATATATTTTTTAATAACAAGTTATGTAAAGCAAAATTATTGTAATAATCAAAGAATAATTTTGATATTTAAAAAATTTATGACCTACATAAAATCATTAATGGGTTTTACAGGCAAACAATAGAGAACTATTTTATAT
Source organism: Saturnia japonica (assembly GCA_033032175.1). Lineage (NCBI taxonomy): Eukaryota > Metazoa > Arthropoda > Insecta > Lepidoptera > Saturniidae > Saturnia > Saturnia japonica. Next base: position 11,499,190 of record CM065307.1, read on the forward strand.
TCATTGCAATATTGTAAAGGTACATAAAATATGTAAAGGTCAACAGGGTGAAAATCACTTAACTGTGGAGCATAGTTTGTTCTGATTTACTATTCCAGTGTCTATATTAATTTTTGTATAAATTACCTGGAACCTAATGGGTTAATGGGCTGTTTCAGGGGATCATGTGGGGGAACACCTGTTGGTAATCTCAAGTACAACAGTAATCTCTCAGCACCACCCAATGCTTCTATTGCTTCAAGTAACTGTGCAACTCTCTGTCGTCCCTCTTGACTGAAATCATATGTATTTTTTTTTTCTATATCAAACTTAACATATAATAGTCTCTTAAAGAAAATTTTAAAAATTGTATAATAATTGAAAAGTATTTTTTATACCAGTCTGTAAATGTTTTGGCCTGTGTTTGTAGTGTCCTGATTTTGGTCACAGGTCTTTTTCTGAGGGAAATCAGAGGTTTAATCACCAAACCACTCCCATAAAGAATTGATGATTTTAATACCAAGATATCTGTGATTCTGTTCTCTTGCTAGGTGGTGGTGGTGTACTATAACCAATATATTTCTTGAACAGGTGTCCAGGTTGTCTTACAATGTTTTCTTTCATTTTTGAAGGTATCACTATTTAAAATTGAAATGGTAAATGCATGTATGAATAAAAAAACACTTCGCACACATATTCTTCTTCTTCCAATTGTTCAAAACAACAAAATACAAAATTTGGATTTTTAAAATTAAATTATACATTTACTTAATTTATTCAGAGCTATATAAACTCTTTATCTCTCTAAAGGTTTAAGTCCCAATTACATACTTTTAGCAATAAGCAAAAAACTAAATAACTTTCTTACATAACTCATATTTTTTTATACTTTATTTGCTTAAGTTTGTAAAATATAACAATAATAATAATGTTTATTAAATAATGATTACAATACAGCTATAGGGGTTCATTAGTCCTGGATAGAAATAATTTTGTGTCCCGGATTTCAATGCCCTTCCTCTGGTTACATACAAAAATCATATTATCAAATATATAAAACAGAAACATAGTAAATCATGTATAAGTAAAAATTTTTGTGTGGGTGTAGGATTCCATGTACACAAGTGTATATACGTGGAGAAACCCGTCATGGGTACACATTCGCCCGGGGGGGGGGGGACGAGTGGTTATGTGAGACTCTTACTCACTAAAACTCCACGGTGTACCTCAGCCACGGCTACTACTGCCGGGCCACCGCAACGGGAGATAATCCGGTGCAATGGAAAGACGCCCCCCCCCCCCCCCCGTCTTCCCTGGCTTGGCTAGGGCGGCGGGAGTTGGCGGATGAATCGCCTCCTCCTGCCGCCCGTTCGTCTTTGGCGGAGAGGACCGCTCAGAGGATCCTCTTCGCGTGCCCTCTCCGCGGCCTCCTTCTGCGACATCACTTCCTCGCAGAAGGAGGCCATAGCTTCCCACGACATCTCGCTGCCGAGCATGGCGCGAACCACACTCGGGAGCGAGAGGTCCCCTCCAACCACTGCGGTCAAAGCCCGGCGCTGGCTCTCCCACACACCACACTCAGAAAGAGTGTGCTGCGTAGTATCACTGTCAGCACCGCACTCCTGACACGCAGTGGTCGGCTCCCTCCTTGCGATCCTGTGCAGATACCATCCGAAACAACCATGTCCGGACAGCACCTGCACCAGTCGGAACGTGAGGGAACCACCCTCCGTCCTACACCATTCTTTTAGGACCGGGCGGACGGCGTCTATGGTATATTTACCATATCGCGCGTCCGCCAGGTCCTCCTCCCATCTCTTTATCACATCCTCCGTTAGGGCATTCCTAATATTGGCCACCTCTGTGGGAGCTAGTGGCTCCCTTCTTTCCCTCCTCGCCGGCGAGCACAAAGGCCGCCCCCGCGGACACCGATCTGTACCCGCGGATGACCCTCAAAGCCACCACGCGCTGTGCTGCGCGCAGCACACGTCTATTAGTGGCGCTGAGTGCATCCGCGATGTCGAGCGACACCGCCAACAACTTACCTCCACCTCCGGTCACCCCCGCAGACAGGCTCTTCAGGTGGGAGAGGGCGTCCAGCGTTGAGCGCCCTCTCCGAAAGCCGAACTGCCCGTCGGACAATGTCGGCCCCACTTCCTCAATATGCCGGATGACACGGGAAGCCACTATCCGCTCAAAGAGCTTCCCTCCCCGCATCATCCAGCAACACCAAGGGCCGGTACGACAACGGGCAGTCCGGAGGGCGGCCCTCCTTCGCCAGAAGGCAGAGCCGCCCCTCCTTCCAGAGCTTCGGGAACTGTCCGACCCACAAACACCGATCGAACAGCTCTCAAAGCATCCCACCCATGTGAACCAACGCCACTGACAGCACCTGGCCCGGTACCCCGTCCGGATAAATTAGGTACCTACCACAACTCATAGAGTGCTTCGAAAAACCTGAATAGTACATAGCAAAATATATGTATAAATATAAATATTATTTTACAATATGGAGTAAAATTTCAGTATCCATGTAGCTTAGATTAGACTTTAAGCAGAGAGACTTAGATAAGTTTTTGTTTTAAGTTACAGGTTTTAAGGGAATAATAAATAATTATACATACATACTTTCGTAATGTCAAAAAATATTGTTTTATGATCTGGTTTTTAAGAAAAGTTGTGTTTAGCTTTAAGAAAATATTTTGTAAGTAATGACCATTTTTTCCTTGTAGTGTAATTTTAACAACACAGAACAAAAAACAGTGAAAAACTAAGAAAGAGTACATCAATAACTAATTTTGCTCGAAATGGTCTTTACGCCCTTTGTAGTGGAAGGAGTTGATTATATTAAAGCTTATTATTATAAAGCTTTCATTTGCAGGTGAATAGTAATATAAATCATAATATATACATGACATAATACATATTGGGTACTTTCATTACATCATCTAATAATACATTACACAACCAAGTGTAGTCTATTTCTCTCTATGATAAGAGTGTAGGATAGGCTTGTGTAGTACATGTACTAAGTACTAATAGGAATTAATACGTGACATTGAACTAGTTTGAACTATTCCATAAACTGAATAGTACATTGTACATATTTAGTACCTATGTGATTTTGTCACCATTGATATAGCGAGATTCAGGAGTGGAGGATCTGTCAAAGGGCAATGAGATACATGGCATACGTGTATGCCACACCTGAGTGGATACACCTGAGTCCTCTGAGCTATTTGAATTAAGCTATTTTGAACTTTATTACAAGAAAAGTAAGAATTATTTTTATTATTATTATTATTATTATTTAGACATTTTGGTGAGGTTGTCTTTGTTCTAAGAATTAGTTTCAATAAAAGTTTGATTTTAATCATTCATTATAAGTTAGTATACTGCAGGTGTACTTTGTTACGTAATTGTGTTATGGGCATTGTTTGTTTTGGAATGTCTTTAACATTCCAGTATCTAGTTATGCAGTCTGTACCCTCTCTTATTACGTCTTGTTAATTGGTACATACGTTAGAAATGCTGATGTTACGTTTTTAACCCATATTATGTCTGCAAACTACTGATAGACACCTGGTGTTTTGACTGAATGTATTGCGACATATTTCTCATTATTTCATAGTAAACAGCCCCACTTTGTGTTTATAGAATAAGAGTTTATAAAAGAGACATTTGTAACAAATAAAAGCATTCTTAATAAAGCTTCTTGAGAATCAGTCTTGTCTTAGACTTTTTAAAAACCCTCGGCAGTGCTCCCGAAATTTAACTGGCGCAGTCGGTAGGATACTCAATCAACAATAAAAGTCTGTGTTCGAGTCTTACAAATCGGTCTCATGTGCAGATTTTGAGTATCTACGAACCAATAAATAAGTTAACGTCGGGTTCCACATCTATTTCCGAGAGATCCTGTCCTAAAAGCGAAAGCAGCTATACGGCAAGACATGGGAACGAGCAGACTGTAAGTGACCATTTTTACAATCCTTGTCTCGTCCTTGTTATTTTCTGTGGTTGTATTTTTCGTTGGACATTGTTATAATTTTCAAACAAAAATCGTTGAAAATTATTTAACAAATTTTTATAATTTTCAAACAAACATCGTTGAAAATTATTTTTCATAATTTTCGAATAAAAATCGTCGAAAGTTATTTGACTTCATAGATTATAAGATATTGAGAAATATTAATAATAAATATTAATTTTGAGAATTTTAATTTGATAATTTTAATTTCGATAATTTTAATTTTGAGAATTTTGATTTTGATAATTTTATTATAAGATTTATTTTGTGAATTTTATTTTGAAAATATTATTTTGTGAATTTTAATTTTGTGAATTTTACTTTGTGTGTGTTTAATTAAATAAATACAATTCAAAATGCAACGCAACAATGAATCAACAATTCAATTAGTATCAAAAGAACTTTTAAGTTTAATTCCCAAGTACGATGGTGATCAAAATACTTTAAATTTATTTATTAAAAAAAGTGAATATATAATCAGAAATTTTAGCGGATCAAACAATGTTGTTCAAACTACATATGTGTTTCATGCTATAACTAGTAGATTATGTGGTAAAGCCGCTGCTCTACTAAGTGAAAGAGAAGACATAACAACTTGGGAACAATTAAGAGCTGTTTTGATTCAACATTTTGGTGATCCTAGATCGGAAGAGTGTGTGGCAATTGAGTTGGAAAATTTAAAAATTAAAGTTGGTGAAACATATACGCAATTTTGTAACAGGATACAACAAACACGCTGCACCCTCTTCTCCAAGGTCAATTTATTAACTGATGAAGGCCTCAAAGCCGCTAAAATGATTATCTATAATAATATGTGCTTGAATGTATTTTTATATAATTTACCAGAGGATTTAATTCGAATTGTGCGACTTAAAGGTTGTACCGTTTTAGAAAATGCACTAAGTGTTGTCATGGAGGAGGTCAATTTTCAATATCAGTACAATTCTAAAAATAAAAATAAATCTAATATTAAACCAGTTCAACAATTTTTCACGCCTACTTTAACAAATAATTTTAATAACAATTTCAAACCTCAACCTGCATTTGTGCCAAATACATTTAATTCCGGACAACAAAATTTTAAATTCGGAATTCCATACCAAACACAAAATAATTTTAAACCGTATAATAATAATTTTAAATTCGGTATTCCAAATCAAAATGTACAATTCAGACCTAACCTAAACCAACAAGGATATAAACCAAATTTTGGAAATAATAATTTTAAATTCGGTATTCCTAATCAACAAGGGTTCAAACCACAATTTAACAATACACAAAACCGACCTAATTTCAACATGCCAAATCAACAATTTAAATTTGGTATACCACCACAAAATCAACCTCAACGTAATCCACCTCAATTTCAGGCAAGCGATGTGTCAATGCGCACAGCTCGTCCTATTAGACAAAATATGATAGAGTCTTTAGAAATGAACGACCCTGAAATTGAATACCAAGACTATCAACCTGATTATACAGAATATGAAAATCATTATTTCATTGACGATAATCAACAAACTGCTTATGACGATTATCATGAAAACATAGAACCTGTTGAAACTGAAGAAGCTGAGTTCGATTTTGACATAATATACAAGAACGGTAAACAAAATAGTAATGCTGATGCTCTATCACGAATTAAATTAAATATATTAAAGGACGATATGTCCTTACGAGTAAACGTGAGTGACACTGAACGATCTGAGAGTCCAATACTAATTTCAGACTCATCAGAAACGTTAACTATTCCTTCAGATTCCGATAAGACTTTAACTCACCCAATTCGTTCTCCTTCATCCAGTACTATTACTGCCTGTTCATTACCGGAAACCATACATTCTGCTGAAGATATTGATACGAATGGTATTCCCATTATTGAAGAAGCCATCGACACAAAACCTAATCAAATCCTTATTTTTACTTGGAACAGAAACCAATTATCAATAAAAGACTTATCACATGAAAAACAAAAAATTTTGGAAGTACATTTACCTGTAAACAACACTAACCTTGTTAAGAAATTTCTTTTAGAATATATAAAACCTAAAATTAAATATTTCTTTTACTTTGAGAGCGAAATTCACCGTAAACAATTTACAAATGCCGTGATAAAACTATTTAAAAAAGATACCGTCAAAATATATGAATGTACTAAAAGAGTTATATACTTAGGTGATGAAAAAGAGCAACGTGCCACTATACTTGCTTATCATCAAGGTAAAACAAGTCACCGTGGAATCAAAGAAACTCTTATGAAATTAAAGCGTAATTATTTTTGGACAAATATGGATATAACAGTCGCTTCTGTAATCAATTCTTGTGAAACTTGTAAAACTCTAAAATATGATCGCAAACCTTTAAAACCAGAATTAATGTTAACGCAAACTCAAACAAAACCTTTTGCTGAAATATTTATAGATATATTCTCTATAGAAGGAAGCTACTTCCTTACCATAATAGATGCTTTCAGTAAACTAGGTCAGGCTTTTGAAATATCCAATCGCTCTACACCTGAAGTAGTTCGTGCCTTAATTAAATTTTTCTCATTTTATGGCGTACCAAATAAGATCAGTGCTGATTCTGGTACTGAATTCAACAATACACTTTTAAAAGAAACATTACAATTTTATAAAATAGAATTACACATAAGCACTCCACATAATCCTAATTCTATGGGTTTAATTGAAAGATTCCATTCAACTATTTTAGAAATATATCGTATCGCTAAATATGAACATAAAATAACTGACGCGGCTAACGTTATGACTTATGCAATTATGTCATACAATCAAACCATTCACTCAACGACTGGTCTTACACCATTTGAAGTAGTTTTTGGACACACTGATTCTAATAGTACTTTTGAAGTAAACTTTAACAAACAATATACGCAACAATTAGTAAACGATCATATGAAACGAACGAAATATCTTTATAAATATTTAACAGACAAAGTAATTGAAAATAAAGAAAAGATTAAAACAAAACGTGGTGGTGAAACATCATTTGATATTCAAGAAGAGGACACTATATTTGTAAAAGGTGTTAATACAAGGCGAAGTAAAGATAAACCGCGTTATCAAAAAGCACAAGTATATGGTAAAATTGACAGAAATATCTGTCCTGTAAAAATGAAAACTCGAAAAACAAACGTGCCTATTAAGGATATAAAACGACCTTCGCAGGTACCTCCTCGGGCTCCTGGCTCTGATCATCAGGATTCACGCCCTTCAACTTCACAGAATCGATAAAAATCCCGGTATAGTCCTTGTGAAACAAGGTCAAGCTAGTGTAAGTTATGATAAGTGGACAATAATTAAGATTTTAGATTTAAGTCTGATACGTGAGGATTTAGAATTCAATATAAAAATATATACTAAATTTAATCAATATTTAAAAACACATTTTGATAATGAAACATCTAATGTTCAACTTTTTAATGTAAAGCTTCAAACGAATTATGTAATGAATATTAGTATTCAAAAATTAGAACAGTTATCTCCATCAACTAGAATTAAACGTGGACTTCTCAATCCTCTTGGATCTATTATTAAGCTTATAACTGGTAACTTAGATCATAATGATGCTTTAAGATATGAAAATATGATTGATTCTCTAACGACACGCCAAAATACACTCATTAAAAAGGTAACCTTAATATCAGATATTTCTGAATCAATGATAAAGATAACAAATTTCACGAAGGACAATTTCATTCGAATAGATAAAGAGTTACGAGAAATAAAAAAATTAATAAATCAAACTAATATTGATATAACTACCCATAATTTTATTAATGTTTATAATTTATTTTTCCATAATTTTCAACTACTCTACATTCGGTTGAATGAAATTGAAACTTCTCTGGCATTCAGTAAATTAAAAATATTACACCAATCTCTTATAAACTCAAATGAATTATTAGAATTGTTAAAAAAGATAGAGAAATTCTACAAACTTGTGTATCCAGTAAGTTATGACAATTTAGTTAAAATAGAGCAATGTATAGAGCTTAAAGCTTATACAAAAGGAAGTCAAATAACATTCATTTTAGATATACCAATAATTAGAGATGAAATTTATACATACTACAGAGCAATTCCAATACCTATGACCAATCCTTCTAATCATACTACCATCATTATTCCTAAATTTCCTTACCTATTAGTAAAAGGGTCTAAATTTGTCTCGCTCACTTTACCTTGTAATGAACTTCACGACGAAATGTTCCTGTGTCACGAGGATGATTCTCGAACAACTTCAGAAGACACTTGCATAACAGCATTAATTCAATTTTCTTCGAATACGAGTTCTTGTCATCCAGTACCAGTTGAAATCAAGACCATTAAGATACAACCAATTGGAAAAGAGAGATGGATTCTTCATAGTAACGCTGAGAATATATTATCAAAAATTTGTAACGACGAAATAACGAAAGAAAATATAGAAGGGACATACTTCCTCGTCCTAGATGACCATTGCGATGTTAAAATTGGTGAAATTACGCTAAAAGCTCACCATATTACTACGAGTAATTTGAAGATGTCAAAATTACCGATTATTAATCTTCCCGAAATAACAATTACTGAGCAACAATTGCAACGTGAACCCATCAATTTGGATAACAGTGAATTAATAAATCTTCAACATTTAAATAATCTTTTAAAAATCAGTGAAAGTGAACTAAAAACATCAAGTGAAAGAATTATTAATGTAAAAAGTGTTAGTGCCGGAACTTTATTGTTATATGTGATTATATTTCTATTAATTCTTGTATTCTTAGTATATAAGCTCAGTTTTTGTAAAAATTATTGCTATCGAAATAATCATAGTGATAATCATCCCTCTGATAATTTCGAACTTGAGGGGGGAGGAGTTATGCAGTCTGTACCCTCTCTTATTACGTCTTGTTAATTGGTACATACGTTAGAAATGCTGATGTTACGTTTTTAACCCATATTATGTCTGCAAACTACTGATAGACACCTGGTGTTTTGACTGAATGTATTGCGACATATTTCTCATTATTTCATAGTAAACAGCCCCACTTTGTGTTTATAGAATAAGAGTTTATAAAAGAGACATTTGTAACAAATAAAAGCATTCTTAATAAAGCTTCTTGAGAATCAGTCTTGTCTTAGACTTTTTAAAAACCCTCGGCAGTGCTCCCGAAATTTAACTATCTACTCAATGTTTTGTATAAAACGGGTCTTTAGAATGACAGTCCTGAGACAGTAAAGTATGAAGGAAAATCAAAATATACCTAACATTTGTCTGTGTATAATTTATTTATGCCGCAGCAGTGTATATACTACTGTACTAGTAGTACTAGAAGTACGAACTAGTACAGTTGAAATATTGTACTAGAATGGAGCACTCCTTTTAGTGAACGAGCAAGAACTTGTCTTGTGTAGGACATAAATTAGGGTTGCCAATCATTTCATAAAAGCCAAGATGTCCATATCCTATTTCTAAGTACCTGGAAGAGGAGTATCATGAAATGTACTTTGTTTAAAACATGGTACTAATTTTTACATTAATACTTGTTGGTTGGTGTAGCCTATTGGATTTTTTTGTCAATCTTAAAATCAATACCAAATCTTTGGCATCAAATTTCTTTTAGTTTGTATAAAAACCAGTTTCTGTAAATTTTTATACTGACTGTGGAAATTAAACACAGGAACCAACCCCAACACTTAGTGTTGGTTACACTGCCTTTGGTTTTCATCATCAATATGTATATTTAAATCAAAATGACCTGGGTCACACTTTTATAGCTTTGTATAAATGTTTTAAATTGTCTATTTACCACAAATCTGACTCCCAATGTTGGCAGCCTAACTATTCTTTGTATTAAAGTTTTAAATTGTCTATTTACCACAAATCTGATTTCCAATGTTGGTCGCCTAACTATTTGTATTGGTTGTTACTTGATATTTTAAAGTACAGGAACAGCTTTGTCTTGTAGTCTGATTTCAGATATAATATCTCAAGGTGTCTTTTTCCATCTCTATGGCTACAGAATTTTCGGGTGCTAATAATAATATTATGGATGATTAAGGACCAAAGTATAGGTTCAATTATTATAGCCCCTTAAGTCATTCATTATGACTCTGTGAGTACACTACAACTAAACTATCTCCACTAAGCTTTAGTATTTAATTAGTATACAAGTTTTAATTAAAATTCAATCACTTCTGTTGCTCAGATCTTTTTCTTTAGATACAAGGAAAAACGCTTAAATAAAATTTAGTCAATGCAAATTTAAACATTTAGCCAATTTTATTTACTTATGTACAAATTTAATACAACTTCAAAAAATTCGAATACAAAAGTATTGTCTCTTAAAATGAGCTAATTTCACAACTTCACCTAATTTATTTTGTTGTTTTTTAGAAATTTATACCCTGTTCTATTTGTTCTTTGTCCATTACTGATACCTATCAATTATTGAATATTTTGTACCAAATAAATATCAATTAGAGTAGGATTCCTATAATTATAGTAAGTCTGGCCCCACAGGTTGGCCCCAGTGGCGTAGCTAGCATAGGTGGCACCCGGGGCGGATTTTATAGGTGTCACCCCAAAACTCAATCGAAACTGTTAAAATAAAAAAAGTTATAATCATTTACGTTTTATTAAAATACGAGTACCTATCACAAATATTTGAATATTATGTGAAACAAATTACTTTGTTAAAAATTAAAATTTCTTCCTTCTAGGTTTGACACTAGCGAACTCCGAAATCACGTCTTCAAAATGTATATTTTGTGTTGCTTCATGTTCTATCGTTAAAATACCAAGATTGTTTAATCTGGTTTCAGTCATTGTAGACGGCAAGTAATTTTTAATTAATTTTAATTTGCTGAAACTTCTCTCACATGAAGCAACTGATGCACATATTATTATAAATAACTTTAGTGCGACCCTTAGATTCGGAAGAGAATCTGTAAAATCCCATTCCACAATAAATTTCAAAAAGTCCAGTGTCACCCAATTAGAGACAGTAATATTAGCCGCTTTGAAATGTCTTCTCAATCTTGGTATTTCTAAAAGGAGTTCTGTTTCTGATACTTCATCATAAAGGTCAGTAAATTTTGATATAGCAAATTTTAACTGTTCGGTGTTTGCCGAAAGCAAGGTCTTTGACTGCACAACCTCAAACAATGAAGCTACGTCTTTAATGGACTTAACTCTTGTTTCGAGTACAATATTGAATCTGTCAAGACATTCTAACATGTCCTTTTGAAGTTCCGCTCTAAGTGTAAGTCCAGCATCTAGCATCAGCAGTCCGGGCACGCGTTTCTTGCGACGAATTCGTCGTTCCATCAAAATGTTGTATTTTTCCGATTTTTGTATAGCAAAATCTATTGCCTCTTCTGCTAGATGCAACCGTTTCTCTCCAATGAATAGACGAAGTGCTTCTAGTTTTATGATTATTTCATCAACACATAAACCTTTACTTTGTAATGCAATCTGAGCATTGTTCACTTCCCTTAGCACATCATTCCAAAAGAAAAGAAAACAAAGAAATGAGAAATTGCACACAGCAGGCATAAGATTTTGTGCAGCACCTCTAGTTTCTTAATTTACGTCTTGGTCACATAGTTCCTCAATTGCAGATATTATTCCATCAAAATTTTCACCCAATATGTACTTTTACTGCACCATAATGAGCACTCCAGAGCGTTGTCGAAAGTCTTTTAACAGATGCTTTGCTGTGATTGAGGAGCACTTCCCAACGGCTTGTGGAAGTTAAAAAAAGTTAAATATTGTTTCCACTGCTCCGAAAAATGTAACACAAGTCACATTTTGTGCGAACAAATGTTGGCCGCATAAATTAATTGAATGATATATACAACCAATAAAAATTGCATTATTGTTTTTTTCTTTTATAATAGCTTGCACTCCTCCGTGTATACCACTCATAACTGCAGCATTATCATAACCTTGAGAACGACACATCATAATATCTAAGCCATCCTTTTCAAGCTTCTTTATTATTTCAGCGCTTAAATCAGCTGCTTTTTTCCATGTAAAGGAAAGAATCCTAAGAATACTTCTTTGACTTCTACTTTTCTATTATTAATTTTTACATAACGAATCACTTCAGACATTTGATCGACATGTGAAACGTCAAGTGTGCTATCAAACATGATTCCGAAATATTTGGCCTATTTAATTTCGTAGAGAAGCTGACATTTTACATGATTAGCTAAAACATTTATGAACTCATTTTGTATTTCTGGCGATAAATATGTTACTTTAGGTGATTTTTCCTGCTCCAAATATAGTATATGTTCTTTGAGTACTGCATCATACTTTGACAGCAGTTTAACTAGTTCTAAGAAATTACCTTTATTAGACGACCCTTGGGTTTCATCATGTCCACGAAATGCTAGGTTTTGTTTAGCCAAAAACAATGTTATATCTAATAATCTAGATAAAAGATTTTTCCACTTCTGTTTTTCCGTATTCATTAATTGCAAGGTTGCATCATCTAAATGCTCTAAATGTTGCTATCTGAATGTGAGTCTCCAAGATGTGAATCATAACTTTCGTCAGCAGGAGACTCGGGTACTTAACTTGAACTTTGGCCGCTATCTGCTTTTATGACATATTTGAAAAGAGAACCGGACATGCTCTGAATTTCATCCATTTTAGCCTTTTTGGCCTTTCTCTGTTGAAACCCGCTTTCTCTTTTCGAAGTATGAATTCCCGGAGGCATATTTCGTTCTGGGTATTCTAAAAAATATTTTTAGTTAGTAAGTTATACGTTGATTTTATAAACTAATTATAACAGTAAATAAACACCTACACGTTACGTAACTAGCTTTGTGAAATATATTTTTATATAAATTAACAATCCTGCGTGTGGGTGTAAATATGTATTTATTGAAGTATTATTAGAAAAATACTAGTTAAATACTCCACCATTGATTGTGATATCCATGCCACAAGTGCTCCAGCTACTCATCTCAATGTACGCGAAGTTGTATGATATGATTATGATTACTTTCAATTAAAAATCTAAACTTAATATATTCCGTTTTTGTAAACAAATCCCATTGCTATTAGATCGGAAAATAATAAGTAAGTAAATAATAAATAAGTATATTATTTACAATTAAACATTATTACCTAAAGTAATATCTTAAAACATGTAGAAATATAAATAAAATCTTTTTATGCCAGCAAAGCCTTTAAAATCTATTTTTTATAAATAAATACCTTTAGTAGATAGTAATACTTGCCCAGGCTAAACAAAAAAATATTACTGCAATCCCTCTAAAATACCTTCTGTAGGTACCTATTTATCATTTAGGATGGCTCAATAATATAGTTTTAAAAAACACAGTAATTAAAAGAGAATAAAATAATTGAATGGTTTTTCAAAATAATCTAAGATACTGCTATTAGATACTAAATGAATTAAAAATGTAAGTATTACCTGTAATAACAAAAATACATCACTTACCTTGTTTATTTTCTTCAAGAATCGCCTATATTAAATAGGTTTTTATACAAAAAAATTTGTACAAACAAACACAAACACCTAACACACAAACACTTTGCACTAGATGTTTACACTTTCACGTAAGAGAATATTGAAATGAATGCAGTCGGAAACAAAAGAAATGGCTCAATCCACAATACAAGTGAGGAGAGCTATATCGAGGGAATCTCCTGACTAGCGTTGGTTATGCGCGAACGGGGTAAAAAAATTTGGCGGAATCCCAGATCGATTGACAGTGTGCACATTGTTTTTTTTTTCTAAATATCAATTTATTATGCTCCTGGTATGATATCATAGTTACCTAGATAATTTTATTAGTGGCGGTTATGCTCTCTGCCATAGATTTACGATTTTTTATAGGTAGAAAGAACTACAACTGATGGTCATAGTCACGCCCTTAGCTACGCCACTAGTTGGCCCCAACACCTAATAATACATGTGACATACATACACTCTCCCTAAAACACACCTATGTCATATGATATTTGTGTAAAATAGTTCTTCAATAGTATTGTTTGTAAAACAACTTGTTCATAGACAAAAATAATAATTTTGTAACTATGTAAACATAAGCATAGCTTGTACTGGTAAGAGTAGTTTCATGTCATTAATTGTAGGCACAATATATAGAATTTCAATTATGACAAGAATATATTTTATGTCATTAAATTATAAACAATAATAATAAGCACTTGCCCTACCTATAGTTTTACAAGCATGCTAAGATACGAGTCCAGAGTCGGCAAACAGCTGTTTTATCTTGAACATCAATTATGATAACAGACCTGTCAAAAGTACCTTTCACTACCATCAAAAGTAATATACTGCATACTCAGAAAAGTATAGAATGAGGGAACAACTGACAGACTGCAGTTACCTGAGCGTGTTTTCTACGATTTGCTGCATAGAAGTTATTTTGCTAGAGTCCATTTTAGACTCTTTACTCCGGGGAGAATCCCCACCGGGACTAGATGCGATCGACGATCCTGGGGCGTTAATTGGAACGACGACACTTTCTTTATCGTAAGACGCAGTTTGCCTATGTTTTGGATGATTGACATTTTCCCGATGAAGTTTCGTGTCATCCACTACTTCTTTCTCGGATTTAATGACTTTTGCACTATCACCAGGTGCCCACGGCTGAAATGGACTGGTACTATCCATTATAACCCAGACAGGTCATTATTATAGTGTTATTTGATTTCATATTGAAACCTTTTAGAACCTGAATACTAAAATGCGTAACAAAACTCCATTTTCTTGACATTTGATCAGCTGTGAAGTGAGGTGGGTTGAAGAGGGGTTGTCAAAATTATAGACTATCGGTTATCGTTTAAAGTCTGTGGCAAAGATATTTACAGGTACTAAAAATCATTAGAGTCTGGCAAACGAGACGAGACACTCGAATTATTTGCAGACTTTGCGAATTATATGGCAATGTTAGACAAAATGTCAATACAACAATTAGGCATGTTGTTGGTGATTTGTTGTGACCCTGTTGAGCATTTTTCTAACTCAAAAATGAATAAACTATTAAAAGTGGAGTGAGGAAGATGTTATTTCGCATGATTTCTGTTGATATATTGTACATTTATATTGGCAGCACTCGTAGTTATGGTTACGGTTAAGTTTCATTCTCATCTAAAAATAATGTAATGAATGACTAATGATTGTACTTTGTAATTTATAAAATAAATGTAATCTTCACACATTAAATTCTTCTCATTTATAAACTTATATTAACATAGTAGCGGAGCGTGGTTAGTGCGTTTATATAAAACGAGAAATACAAATTTACTATTTTATGTTTTGAATTGCAACAAGAAATAACGTGGCAATGGCGGCGAAATACAGTGACATATATATATATTCCAATATTCGACGGAGCCGACTATAGTAACTGGAAAATACGTATACTAAAGTTTTTACAATTTAAACAATGTAAAGATGTGACATTGCAAGGAAAACTAATAACGACGATGATAAATGGGATGAGAGAGATATTCAGGCGACTAATTATATTTACAGCGCAATTACTAACAAACAGTTAGAATATATAAGTGAATTGGATTCAGCTTATGAAATTTTCCAAAAAATTTGTCTATTTGTGAAAAAGTGTTGAAAGAGTATCATCTTGGGGAAATTTTTTGCCCATGGGGAAATTTCGAAAATGCAATCTGGAGACCCTGAGTTGGCCACAGAAGATTAGTAGCGCTGTGCATTCCTACCCGCGATAAAAAAAGCGTGTGCAGTGCAGTTCACACACGGTAGAAGTGAAAACTTCAGAAAAGAAATAAAATCTCTTTTTTAAAATCGTAAATCAGCTGGACTCTAATTAACAATGGGACGCTAAATGAACACAACGTTAACATTTCATTCAGTATGAGACTGTATTTTTCATGTATTTATTTCATATTATATTTCATCTAATACAAAAAGATAACCAATCGACATCAGAAGACAGAATCTACTGAGCAGTTGTACAATCCAGTTTAGGCAGCATCAGCAGTAACAACGGTGTTATGTGTATGATTAAAATATTTATAACAACTAACAATGACATTTTATTTAAAGACGCGTAATACGCCAACATCAGTGCACTAAAAAACAGCGGAACTAAACTATACATACAAATTATGCTTATAGTTTCACAGTACGCGAAAATAGAGACGGAATATGAAGATGCCATATTGACATTCTTGTTGTTAGAAAGAAATGAATACCTATATATTTTGAGTTCCAGCGTCATTATCTACTTCCTTATTATCTAGAGCGCGCATGACGTTAAAATTAGAGGAAGTTGGGTAAAGTGGACTTTCGATTGTATTCGTGCTAACAATGCTTAAACAATACGAATAAGACTAATAAATCCCATTTTATTTTCCTAATTTTTGTTTAGTTCTTTGTGACTACGGCAGTTATACTAACAAAACGAATTGTAACTTGAACATAGAAATGTATTTATTTATTTAACATAGTCACTCATTTTAGATAAGTTAAGGCACTGAGTTAAATGTAACAAAATGGGTACAGAAAATTACTTTATTTTATATACCTTAAAATAAACTTAATTTATTCTTTTTTTTGTCACTTATAATTATTTGTACTGTTTTTATGTGCGAAATGTATGCGAACATTTAAGAATTTTTTATAACGGCGAGCATGAGGTGAAGCCTATGATTAAAATTTGGGTGTTGCTCTAAGGAATGAGAATGTCAAGCATGATTGCTACTTCTAAGTCACATACAGGATGTTTAAAGGTTGTTTTTAAGCACGCTGGAACTTTTAGATTACATCCTAATAAGTTGGCTGCATTTATATTTGCTGCACAACCATCAAACGTGATAGCAACAATGTCTACCATATTCGTTTGAATAGCGTATGATAGATGTATTATCTATACCCGAGTGTAACAAATACATGTAAATATTTTGAGCAGAAATCATGATGTGCTTTTGATTGAATATATTTCAGGGATGTTGTAATCAAGTGAAGGTTTGTGTTTGATTTTTGGAGTATTATTTGGAATCATTTGGCACGAATTGGAGTTGAAATTGATAGAGATTAGTTTCCTGATTATAATTGTATCGCTCTCTAATAAAAGGTAATTCGCGTTTTCGAGAAAATTAATAATAACTGTGGGATTTTGAATGTATTCTTAACAAAGCGCCCTCTATAAATGTTTTTGGTAAAAATTGGTATGTTATAATGGCAGACATTGTTTATGATATTATAAAATAAAATTTTGTTTGAGAACAGTTAACTGCGTGTTAATTAATTGCGTTCATTGTGTAAAAACCTACACAAAACTGGCGACGAGGATAAACAATGGATCAGGCATCACCGTATAATGTGGGCATTGCGGGATCTCAATTTGATCCGCACATTGAACCAGGAACGAATGGTGCGAAATGGCGTACATGGGTGCGGAATTTTAATTATTATAATGATGGGGGTAGCGATATCTCTCACCACAACTGTCGCATCTACATAGCGACATCTATCAAGCCACATACGACGCATCCTACATCGCGCTATAGAATTTAACTCAACAATTGATTATACTTATATACAAGAACCCGACTACAACCGTTGGGCAGCTGCCCGCCAGACATAACACCCGTCTGGCCGGAGGATCCTTCCTTTTTTATGGCGGATGAGGAACTTTACTCTCTGTTCCTCACCTCCCCTAAAATGGGAAAACAGGGCTATCATCTAAACAAAAACTAGCCAGATTTCTTCATCAAGCGGGGCCTTCAGTGCAAAACATATATGAGACGTTTGACGTGAATCCAGAAGAAAACGGAGATTTATACGAAGTTGCAGTGAATAAATTAACAAAGTATTTTATTCCAAAGACAAATACTAATTATGAAAGGCAGATATTCAGAAATATAGATATGTTTGTTGTGTTTTGCTCGAGTGGCGGGCCAGATTATGTAGGATTCATTTATTAATAAGAAGCAGCGTAAATTGTAGACGTACTTTTTATTTTACACAAAACATGACAGAACTTTTTTACCAGAGATAAATAACAATTTTTTTTTTACATAGACAACCGAAGTACCATAGACAAACTTATAACTAGAGATGTGACTACTATAAACACGACCATAGATTAATATGAATATACGGGAATAGATGGGTATATCTAAAATATACTTTTATTTTGAGTTCCTCCATCTCGTGGATATACTTGAAATAAGTGTACATATACGAACGTAGATTAGTTAAATATTTATTTTTATTTATAGGGTATTTACTCTAATTGAAACAATTTTATTTCATGAGAATAGTAATATATATATTGTATTATATAAACATAAGACGTACATACTTAAGGAGTCCTGACTCAAATTCTAACCTAACCTAACACTGATAACAGTTCTTAAGTTCAGACGAAAGATAACTCAATTCGACGCCAATAACACAAACACTTTCCGTAAAGTTTATAAAACCTCAAATTACTGCTCAAATCACTGATAATAATCTACACAAAAAAAAGCTCATGCGCATCCAAACAGGTACCTTCACATTTTTTAAATGTTGCCAAAGGAAGAAATGGGTTAATCACTAACCTAAGCTACAAATTCCCCAAATTTTGAGATTTAGATATAAAACCCTCCAAAATAGTATGGTCATTTACAATATTATCTTTTACTACGTACTTTACTATGCTAAAAACCCTGTTTCCTTTGTTATATTTTATAACCTCATAATTTATCTCCATATATATTTAAAGATTTTCTCTAAACTCTTTTATAATAATCATATAATATGGAGGAAATGTCCTGATCTGGTAAAAGTAGTAAAAATATTTTTTTTAGTCTAACACAGAACTTTATAATTGTTATCTTTTCATTTTTTTCTATTTATGTAGTAGTAAAGTGAAGAAATAACGTTCTACTAATAAAGTAGTAACTAATAGGTTCGTGGTTCGTATTGATAATATTATGAACCCTTTTTACTACTGGTAACTATGTAATGAAAATCTGTCGTAGATATATCAATTATCTTCGAAAGATGTCGCTAAATAATAATAAAAAACGTTGTTCGAAGATACCACAGCATGAACACGACAATGTTGACGGATGAAACTGCAGCAATATGTGATACGATTAAGAAATGCTGGAAAGTATTGTGAATTTACGAATTTCGACGAAGTGATAAGAGACCAATTGGTACAGAAATGTCCGCATAAAAGTCTAGTCAGGAAATGGATTAGAAAGGGAAGTGAATTGGCATTGGAAGAAGCCACAAACATGACAAGAATTTTTGAACTGGAACTTAACATGGAAAAAGAATTTGTGAAAAAGGAAAAAGAGATTGAAAAGAAAGAAGATGAAACAATGGGAGAATTTTCAAGTTTAAAAATGACCAAAAATGTTACAGCTGTGGATATACTGGACATCATGCAAAAGAGGTAAAAAAATTCCCGGCATATAACCAGACAGATGCAATATAAAAGGGCATTTCAAGAAGCAATGCAAGACAAAAAGTAATATAGAAGTAGTCAAGAAAAACACCAAGAAGAGGAGAAATATAAGGTATATAATAAAAGAAGAAAGCACAGATAGTGATGACTCGGACAGTAAGTGTCTGCATATAAATTCTTCTACACAAAATAAATATGATATGACTCTGTAGTAGCCATGGGCTTTATCAGCTATTTCTGGCAACGGCTATCTAGCCGATATTTGGTTTCAAAACCGGTATTGATATCTGTTGAGAATCGGACCTTCTTTAATTTCTTTTTAATGTTTAATTTAAGAATTATATATATATGTCATTTATTTTTATTGTTCGTTCAATATACGTCAAATGTAAATATGTATTAAAAGATCGCCAATATTTCCTGTTTCTCTCCTAAGCCCTAATCTTTCACAAAAACTGAGCTATCCGCAACAGATATCCGTTGCCAAATATCGATACCAAAGCAAGTTTTCAACTAACTATTATAATACGCGCATTGTTTTCATTTGTAACCGATAATGTAAATATGCTACCTGCCATATCCATACTGTCAGTCTAACTAAACTACTAAAGTACCTCACGACCATACCAATCATGACCTTATGTCTATCGCTACAAAGTTTAACAATATAACCTTTCATAGGTCAAACTATAATGAACAGTTTTCCTGGACATAATTGACCATTATAGTTTGATCTTCCAAACCTTATTACAGTTATGCCTTAGCATTATAGAAATTAGGTCATCTTTGGTTTATATTAATATTACTAAAATTTTACTGGATTTGAACTGCTAGGCAATATTCGCTCCTTCTTTGTTTTGCATGTAAGGAATCGCTTAGAAAGTGAGAGAAGGCATAATTATTTTAGTTATTATGGATATTATTGTTCGTTTGGTTACCAACATAGCGAAACGAGAATCGCTGAAATAACCAGCTATTGTGATAATGTAAGTTGGTTGACAGCGTCGCGTCATATTCAGTTGTTAGTACCTAGATATCTGATAGCCGTTGTTAGCTATATCAATACCGATACGGTACGTTAGAGGCATGTCAACCGTTTTCAGTTACGTTTGGCTATAGCGGACACATGCTTACTCTGGAGCATGTATAAATATTATTGATAGATATGAGTACGAAAATTTATTAAAGAACGGTTTAGATATTAAAGAGTTAAAAGGATGTAATCAACAGTATTATGCATATGGTGGAAGAATGTTACCAAGCATAGGTACCTTTAATGTATCTGTATTTTCACCACAAACAAGAAAGGAGGTTAGGAGTGTTGATGTATTTGTATATGACGGACGTGGACCATCATTGTTGAGTAAAGTAACTTCTGAAATGTTAGGGTTATTGAGGGTTGGGCCCAGATGAAATATCTGGGCCTCATCCTGGACGGACGATGGCGGTTCGAGACCCACTTTAAGGGACTCGAACCGCGGATAGTGGGAGCGGCGGAGGTGCTCGCCGCCGTGTAAGAATTCACGGCGGCGAGAAGAGAGTTAGGGGAGCCTCCAGCTCCCACGGAGGTGGACAGGGTCCGGCGTGAGGCCCGGGAGATTGTTCTAAGGAAGTGGGAGGAGGACCTGGCGGACGCGCGCTATGGACGGTATATCATAGACGCCGTCCACCCGGTCCTCCGGGAGTGGTGCGCCAGGGAGCGGGGCTCCCTGACGTTTAGACTTGTGCAGGTACTGTCCGGACATGGATGCTACGGATGGTACCTGTACAGGATAGCCAGGAGGGAGCCCTCGCCTGTGTGCCATGAGTGCGGGGCTGCAGAGGATACGGCGCAGCACACTCTTGGTGAGTGTGCTGCGTGGGAGGAGCAGCGCCGCACTCTGGCCGCAGTCGTTGGAGAGGACCTCTCGCTGCCGAGTGTGGTGAGAGCCATGCTCGACAGCGAGAGGGCATGGACGGCAATGGCCTCCTTCTGCGAGGTCGTCATATCGCAGAAGGAGGCCGCGGAGAGGGTTCGTGAAGGGGATCCCCTAAGCGGCCCTCTCCGACAAAGAAGAACGGGTGGCAGATGGAGGCGATTCATTAGCCAACTCCCGCCACCCTAGCCGAGCCAGAGGAGACGGGTCGGGGGGCCCGTCTTCTCATTGCACAGGCTCGGCGGACGGAGGAGACGGCTAGGGTGTACTGAGCCGTCTCCTATTAGGCTGGGGCCCGGTTCAGCTGGGCCGGCCACCGGGGTGGCGCGGCTGTATGCCAGCGCAGTGTCCGCGTCGCCCTACTATGGCGGCGGATGGTACACCGTGGAGTTTTAGTGAGTAGGAGTCTCACATAACCACTCGTCCCCCCGGGCGGGTGTGTACCCATGATGGGTTTCGCCACGTTAAAAAAAAAAAAAAAAAAAAAAAAAGGGTTATTGAGGGTTGGTCCTGAGACTCTCAACGTCAGCTTTAATGAAAAAAGCCTGATTAAATCTCAATACCCCCAGTTGTTCCAAGGTGTGGGAAAGTTGAAAAATTTTAAATTGGATATACCAATTGATCCCAAAGTAACTCTAGTTGCACAGCCTATCAGGGGACAACCCTTCAATGTTCGAGAAATTGAAAAACAACATCAAAGAATTGTTAGATAATGATATAATTGAAAGTGTTTCAGGGCCTACACCATGTGTTTCACCGTTTCACATTGTAAAGAAAAAGGAAGCAGGACAATATCGCTTAGTAGTGGAGATGAGAAGAGCAAATGAAGCAGTATTGAGAGAGCGAGTGCCTCTACCAACATTTGAGGAATTACTTGCTGACCTTAATGGCTGTAAGTATTTTTCAGCAATTGACATCAAGTGGGGGTACCACCAGATTGAGTTATCTGATCAATCAAAAGTTATAACTGTCTTTAGCTGTAGTACAGGTTTGTTCAGGTATAAAAGATTATTCTTAGGTATTAGATGTGCATCAGAAATGTTTCAACGGATAATTGCACACTTACTTCAGGGATCAAAGGAGTAGCAAATTCACAAGATGATATCCAGATTGGAGCATGCACTAGGCAACAACATGATGACAGACTTCGACAGGAACTGTTTTGGTCTGTTTATTACTTTATTGTATAAATAAATAAACGCCCGACGCCACATTGACAAAAACAGATTATTTATTAGAACTTAGTAACAATGACAGCCCGCCTTCTCATCGACTAGTCATGTTACCTATTCACAACATCCTCCTTATTAGAAAAAGTTAAATTAATATAATTTTACAGCTTGAGACAGTTTACAAAAATTGACTAAACTCTTAACAATAACCCTTAACTACAAAGACTATTTAAGTAACTCAAAATAAGACAGTTTGTTGAACTTAATCTTTATCTATAATCTATATACATTCTAGACTTAACGAAATCAATCAGTCCTTCACAGTCATTGCTACAATGTTTACTTAGTTAACCAAATATGAACTCTTATAAATTTAACCCTCTTGGTGGTCTTATGACTCTCCCAGACCTAGTACGCTTTTCAACTGGAGTTGTATGCTCTTCAATAGACGGTGCTACTGTATGAGGATTAGGAGATGTCTTGATATTTGAACTTTTTCGTAACATAATATCTTGAGATACCATTTGCGGTGACTGCATAGGCTTCAAAATATGCTGTGTGTTTCTCCTTCCTATAAATCCATCTGACCCTTCAACAATATAAGACTAGGCTGATCACATTTGGACCTTACTGTGCCTGTAATCCATGGAGTATCTGGCATCTTCTTAAAAAAGACTTCATCTCCTTCATGTAGTTCTGGTAATGATTTAGTCTTTCTGTCATAGTAATCCTTCATTTTATTTTTAATAAAATTGGTCTGTTTATTACTTTATTGTGTGATTGTATAAATAAATAAACGCCCGACGCCACATTGACAAAAACAGATTATTTATTAGAACTTAGTAACATTGACAGCCTGCCTTCTCGTCGACTAGTCATGTTATCTACTCACAACAGGTACTAGATCGGTTGCAAGAAAATGGTATAACACTTAACGAAAAGAAATGTGTCTTTGGAGTAGAGGAAATAACTTTCCTAGGTCATCAGTCATCACCTATCATCAAATGGTATCAGACCAACAATTACAAGCCAAGAAACTATCCAAGAATTTAGAGCTCCGGTTAATAAAGATGAGGTGCGTAGCTTTTTGGGGCTTATAAATTTTTCTGCTAGATTTATTCGTGATTTTAGTACAATTAGTGAACCACTCCGACGTTTGACCAAAAGAGATAATGAATTTGTATGGCAAGTTCAGCAGCAGAAGGCGTTTGAAAGTCTCAAAAGTGCCATAATAACAGCTCCAGTACTAGGGTTCTATGACAAGAATGCTGCGATACTTGCGAAGGTTGTAGACTGGTCAAAAAGGGAACACACTGAACCTATCAAATCCACCGAACTACCAAGAAAAGTATGGGAACCAGTTGCAATAGATTTTCTGGGTCCGTTATCATCTGGACATTACTTATTATTCATAGTTGATTACTACAGCAGATACTACGAGGTAGAAATAATGAACAATCCTACGACAGAAAATACAATAAAAACGTTAATGAAAATAATAGCTAGAGGACTAATGAATACAATAGTATGTGATAATGGACCAGCATTTATTGAAGATAAGTTTAAGAAGTTTTTGAAATCCAATGACATAAAACTAAGACATACAACACCTTTATGGCCACAGGCAAATGGAGAAGTGGAAAGACAGAACAGGAATGTACTAAGGCGTCTGCGCATAGCTCAAGCGTTGAAACTAGACTGGAAAGAGGAACTATTGACATATTTGTTTGCCTATAGAACAACCCCCCATTCCACAGCAGGGATACCACCTGAGAACTTATTTAGAGGGAGACAAATGAAATTCGAAGTTGAAGTAATGGATGAAGAAATGAGAGATAGAGACAGGTTCCAAAAGGATCTAAGTAAGAAATATGCTGATAATAGGAGATATGCAAAGGAACTAGATCTTCAACCAGGTGATAAATTGTTGGTGAAACAAAGCAAGATAAATAAATTAACAACTCCATTCTCACCTATAGAACATACTGTTGTTTGGAAGAAAGGGAACAGTGTGGCAGTAAAGTCACCTGATGAAAAAGTGGTCAGAAGAAATTCAACATTTTTCCAATCAGTGAAGGAAAGGAATATCAAGGAATTGGGATTGTACAAAGATAATTGCAAGCTTAATGGTGAAAACACTATGGAGCAAGAAAAAGAGACTATATAAATGATAGCAAAGATAGCAATATGCAGGAATGCGAAAAAACAGGCCAAGGGGAAAGAGATATGACAAATCATGATGAGCCAGAGAAAGACTTGACATTGAATAAGCGTGACATTACTCCAGACCCTGAGTTTGAGATGACTAGAGCGAGACCGATCAGGGAACGTTATACTCCGACTAAGTATAAAGATTATGTATTAGGATTGATTTTGTGTTGCATTCATGAGAATAGTATTTATTATGTAATATTAAAAAAAAAAAGTTAATTATGTTTTTTTTCTTTATATTAGTGATAAACTATAGTCAACTGTTGTATGACAAATTTGTTGGTTGAATAATAAACCTGTTTATGTTTTATATTAAGATAACTGATTATTATGCTTTAACAAAAAGGGATTGTAGGATTTTGAATGTATTCCAAACAAAGCGCCCTCTATAAATGTTTTTGGTAAAAATGAGTATGTTATAATGGCAGACATTGTGTATGATATTATAAAATAAAATTTAGTTTGAGAACAGTTAATTGTGTAAAAACCTACAATAACGACTATCTCATAACCTTAAAAATGTTAGTTGCAAATACAAAAACTGTGGAAAGAAAAGCAAAATAACGATTTGGTATTCATAATGTCATACTACCAAAATACTACTACTACTAACATTTCATAAAACAAAAACCTACATAGACTGAACTTTGTTTGTATAGAATCTCAGCCAAGTTTAAAGTAGATTAGTAAAGTAGCTTAGTAGTAGTTTAGATAGCTTTTGTTTGTAAATATTATTATGGTTCCAATAAATATAAAATAGTGTTTTTTTTTTTTTTTAATAAAAGTGTTACTATAGTTTATCCTAAGATTTAGCCATTTAAAAGTAAATGGTAGAGAGGAGCGACCGGAGGGAGCTCCGAGCGTATTAGGTTTCTTGCAATGAGGAAAAGAAAGAGCACGCCGCGACCGGCGAGTTCTAACTCCAAATTTTATTATTGAAGTGAAAACTTCTTTAGCATCGTTGAGATTTGAAAGTCGATGGAACGAAAAAGCGAATGAATTTAATTTTATTGCCTCACCAAAAAGGCACGAAACAAAACTTTTTAGACAACACTTATGACATTCTGATACTGATTGATATTGTGATAAGTTACCATGGATATTTTCATTAAGCATTAATTGAAAATGATAAAGTGAATAATGATTCTGAGTACTTGTATGTACATTTTCATAAACTTTAATTTAGTGTGTATTTGATCATTTTCTGAATTAAAAAACATACATGTGAAGGTTTGCACACATAATTTAAGTTCAACTTACATTTCAAATTTTGCTTTGAAACTTTGAATCCTCTATAACTCTGGCCAGTAGTATTATTTTTCAACTCGAAATGGTATCAGAAGATAGGGAATTGCTTCCTCCATCCTCCCTGTACTTTCTTCTGCCACCCAGCATGCAAAAGCAATATTATATGTCGAAATTTCGAATTTGACTTGAAACTTTAACTACCAATAACTCAAGTCAGTTGAATTACCTTCTAATAGGAGTACCTAGTGACAGAGGGTTAGGGGCGGCCCCCTTCTCTCGCGGGCCGACTTCAATCTATAATGCTGGATAGCATAGCAGTGCACAGAAATACAGAAAAAGAAATCGTTTATTTACAATGTAAGATGAAACCAATTTTTAACAAAATATGTCCGTAGGTACTTGTAATTATAATTGATAAATAGGAAAATTAATTGTGTTCCTATAACATATTACATAATTCTATAATGCTAAGGCCACCCTACAAGGAGCTTTGCTGGGTGTTTAGGCTGAAATCTATAGAGCGTACTCAGTCTTAGCTCGTACTTAAGTTCCGAAATTCAAATTTATAGTCGCAAGCTTA
Organism: Saturnia japonica; assembly: GCA_033032175.1. Classification (NCBI taxonomy): domain Eukaryota; kingdom Metazoa; phylum Arthropoda; class Insecta; order Lepidoptera; family Saturniidae; genus Saturnia; species Saturnia japonica. The sequence continues at coordinate 11,525,778 of CM065307.1, forward strand.
GCGTTAGCTCAGCTCTGCCTGGGTAAAGTTCAAGTCATCGAATTCGACGACTTACGGAAAAGTTGGGTAATAAAAGACAAAATAAATAGTATAGTATAATAGTAACCTAACAGTGATTTTATACACTTTTTAAATTATCTGTATTGCTTGATTCTTATTGACTACTTACTACAAAGAAATGACTGTTTTTATTTTTTAACACGCTTTTATTAGCTTCACCTGTATGTATGTATGTATGTAACCGACCCCTTTGAGCTCAATTTTGTCCTACTTTGAATGATCAGATTTAATTCAAATTTTGCACACCTGTCAAAAGTCGATGACAATGCAATAATCCGATCAAAGCATCCGATTATCCTAATTAGATTCTCCAGGATTAATTAATTTCTTTCCGCATTCTTTGCATGCGAGTAAGAGAGATAGAGCTAGTGCGCGAACTACGCATACACATGGGTGCAGTTCCACACTTACTCTTTCGGGCATGCAAGGTTGTACAGTTGATCATGCAGTCATTTATTTGGGTCCGCGATTGTTTGCTGCTGGACAAGCTTATGTGGCACTTAGTCGTGGAAGATCCTTGGACGGTATACGAATTGAAGAACTTGATTGCTCAAAATTAACAGGAAGAACTCCATGTAACAGTGAAGCATTGAATGAAATGATTCGATTAAGAGATAAACCATAAAATCTACAATCAGTCACAGAGTGAAAATTCACACTCATCCTCATTCTCAGTGCCGCCAACAGATTCGCTCCTATGATTATAATATTTTGTAGAGTGATTACGGATTGAAAATTCCATACTCAAGCATTAATGTGACTGACTGTATATGTAAATAAGGTTTCACCTCTATGTGTCTCGCTGTTTATATTGGCATCATAGAAATCTTTGAATATGTGTTCTTAACCAAGATACAATCGGAACACATTTGTACATATTAAGGGCGGTTGATAGTTAGCAAATCGAACTAAATAATTTATAGTTTAAAAAATTTAACTAAAAAATGAAAAATAAATAATAGTTTAAAAAAACTAAAAAAAACACGCTTTCATAAAACATCCAACTAAAAAACAGAAAATAAAATTTAATAAATTTGAATAAATATAGTGTAAAAAAAATGAATGTACATTATTGTAAAAAAAGCGTGGGGTGCATAGTGTCAATAATTATAAACATTTTATTAACAGATAATGAGTAGAAGAATCATTACTTCGATAATATAATATCTTAAAAAGCGCTTTGAATACACCATACGCTTTTTTTACAATAATGTACATTCATTTTTTTTTACACTGTACTTAATCAAATTTATTAAATTTTATTTTCTGTTTTTTAGTTGGATGTTTTATGAAAGCGTGTTTTTTTTAGTTTTTTTAAACTATTATTTTTTTGTTACGTACACGTTTTGTTATTCCTGTTGTTTGCAGTAGTTTCTCGTTATTGGTTTGAAACTTTATTTTTTTTATTTAATGTTAGAATAATCTGTCATTTTTACTTTAAAGCAAGTTGAATATTATACAATTAAACAATTTAAATTCTATTTTAAATTTCTATAGGTAGGTACATAATTCGTGATTAATTTATTTGTTTGTGTTGAAGAAATTTAAGTCCAGTTGCGGTATTGAAATCTTATTTCACAGTTTCCTCAGCTAGAGCTAAGCTTAAGCTTAGCGTATCTCGAATATAAATTCAAGCTAAGATTGCGCTAAGCTAAGACTGAGTACCTACGCTCTATAGATTTCAGCCTTAGAGCTAGGTAGGAGCTAGGCGACTGATTCTAGTGAACAGACGCATCAAAACTTTGGAGACGGCTACACTAAGAGCGACCTGCTTCGCTAAGTGCCAGGTTGGTCGCCTAGTGAACCAACGCGTGTTAATTTTTGGCTGTCGATAGGTGATTTCAAAATGGAGGATATTTTAATCGCTGCTATGTACAAAAGGGAACCGACTTGGAATCCATCAAATAAACATTATAAATATGTAATAATTATTAAGAAGCTGAAAAATTAATTTCTTCATTGTATCTTCGTAATTCTTTGTATACACGTTTGAATTCCCCATTTTGAAAACTAGAAAGGTTAATTTTGTCTCAAATATCTTCGAACCCGATTTGTATTAAATTTCAATCTTAAATTCTTTTATAATAGTTATTTCTTTCCCAGTTGTGATAGTGTCATGATTTCCTCATTCGCACCGAAAGATTACTAGTCACCTAGTGACTCACTTTCTATAACCACTATATTTCTATAGCCATATAGGCCAGTATGTAATTCAATACTAGCTTAGCAACTAGCGTAGCTACCAGCGAAGCTGCTTGCAGTGTAGCTTTAAAGCTCCGTAGGCCCACGCAATATTATATGTAATGCCTCATATATGCGCTTGCAATTTGCCACAAACTTCAAACCTCTACAAACGCTTGGATAAAATAGTCAAGACAAAAACAGCCATTCACACGTATTTTTACAAGTGCGCTAGTGTGTTTTGAATAAGCAAGCATGACGGACGTCGACCTTTTGTCGGTTATAATTATAACATTCGGTTTATTCAATTTTTATTGTAAAAGAAGCAAAATTAAACGAGGAAAAATATTATGATACGGAAAATGCATCAACAAAGATAGTTAAAAATTCTCTGAAACCGTACCATTTTTCAACTATATTTCAGGCAAGCGATCATTAGTTCTAGAGGCAAATTTGTAGATGCATCGCAAGCTCTTGCCACAAGCTCCTTTGATTTGTGCATCAAATACCGCTAACTCGGATTAGTGGCAAGCCAAGCGCTCTATCCACGTTTGATTTTGTGAATGTTTGCCGAGGTTTGGCAATGATGTGGATGGGGTATAAGGATTCTAACAAACAAGTTGAGGCGCTTTTTTACATACTTTTCGGTTTACCACAATGTGTTAATCGCATGGTAACGTTGTGTAGTTTATAAATATAAATCCTTTATTGTTAGCTTTATAGATTTAATTTATATATCTATATAGACAATGTATAGAATGCCTGAAGCTAGCCGGCAATGTATGATATGATTCATATTTTATTACATACATTAATTTCATTGCCTATAACATATTGTTACGACCTATTACATACAACCCGATTAAAAAGAGAGAAAATGCTGTTCCAGTAATATCTCGAAACAACTACATAATTCGAAATAATGTTCGCGTCGTAAGACAACCGCGGCGCATGTTTGTGTAAACATCAGAGCTTACACACACTTGTATAGGGCTTGTCGCCTCGATTACGACATCGAGTAGGCATAGCAACTAAACGTCGAGAAAGATAGAGATGATTCACGATTTTTCTACGACCGTTTAGTGTAGGTATTTAAGCGGCTCAGGTGCGGCGCCGAGTGAGTTCAGTTTGGAATTACAAAGCGATAAAAGCGAAACCACAGTAAAATAAATAATAGTGTTGTGAGTTCGTGTATTTTGCTACTGAGTGGAGTTCGAATAAAACTTTTTCACGTCAATCATCGGCATTTTTATTACTCACGGGTGTAACAATATATAATAAATTTATGGTTACCTCCATTTAACTGTTTAAGTAACTTAACAGGACGCCAATATTTGCAACACCTACGTACCTTCCTAGGACCTAATTATTTATTTTTATGAATGTATAATAAGAAGTCTAAATTAATATAATCTATTAACCGTAATCACAAAATAACGTTTGCGTAGTTTCATATGCTCTATTTTACTCTATAGCACCAAACCACAAAACCTCACCCCATCACATCGGTGTGTTCAAAGGCCAATTTGATCACAAGTATAGAATGATATGAGTCGGTATCAGATTCACACCCTGATGCGGCGCCCGGTATTGAAGATAGGATAAGTTTAACACTAATATTTATTATGCTGGGAAATGACTTTACCGAGCACGAAACTACCATGACTACATTCTGACTACTGAAGGTGTTATGATAAATAAAACGCACACGAGTAACTGTCAAGTTTATACAAATGTAAAAAAATTAAATAAACCTATAAGTTATCATTCAATAATGATTATATTGTCTTGTTGTAGTTTTAAATATATCAAAATAAGATACAATACAATCGATAGAAAGTTTCTGTACCCTCGTGTTAGTGCCGGCCGCCGCGCTTCGTCACTGTCTTGCTCGTAAAATCACTTCTAAGACCATGATGAAAATTAGTAAGGATTATCTACACATTATCAGCTATTTTTAAAAAAGAAAAAATTAAGAGTATAAAGTTTGTAAAATTCAAGATTCAAAACAAAAAAAAAAAACATTTTTCTTCTGAATTTTTTTTTAATGTCCATAAATGCAGATACAAATCTCAATAAATAAGTAAAATTTTAAAAATTGTAACTTTTGAAAACTGAATAATGGGATTTTAAATAGCACATACCTGCCGATTACTCAAAACTGATTTTATACTGTAAAAATATTTTGTTTCTGGGTCGAGGACATTTAGAGGTATAACATAACCAAAAATTGCAAAAACGGAAACCTCATTTATTACCTGACGTTTCATGTGGAATGACCCAAAAATAACATTTGTAAAAATAAAATTGTTCAATTAAAATATTTTTGCTTCTTTAGACGCGTCAGCATTAGCAGGCAAATTCGCCTAACAGATCAATCGGAAGTGAAACTCGTTCCACCGGCATGGCGGCAGTTGGAAGAAAAGAGTGGGAGAATAGGGACTGCTCTCTCTTTCTCTCTGTTAAATACGTCATCCGCACTCTACATGCTCGCAAAGTGTGTACTGTCTCTATGATGTATTTTCTCTAACCACGGTAACTTGAGCTGACCAAAGAAGTTTCACTTCTAACATTTTGTTATATCATCTTTTACAAATATTTCTATAACATTATACTTATATGTCATAAATTTATCACCATGATGAAGCAATACATGACTGAACAATTCATCTGGAGTGAAAAGTAAGCCACATTTTGAACAGGTCTGCTTACACATTTTGGAGTTAGAATTACAATTAGCAACATGCTTAGTAGCAGAATCCTTGTCAAGATAATGTAGACCGCAGCAACATTTAAAAATGTCAATTTCTTTCTCGACAATAGTACTTAAGTCTCTTCTATTACTTTCATTTGTGTTGTTTTTACTGCTAACATTTTCATGATTTACAAAGGGGCACTTTACACTTTCTGTAATGTTATTTCTCAAAGACGTTTTTTTATTAATTATTAGGTTTGTTTCACGTTTGATGCAAACTACAGGTGACTTTTTTAACTTGAGATCTTCATTTAAAAGTTGTTCATGAGATTTTACTACATCAAATTTTATAATATCTATATTTTCTTGTCTAAATTCTCTGTCACGTTCGTGCATCTTGAGATGTTCATGTAGGTTAATGGTATGTAAATATATGGGACACTTAGGACATTTAGAATGAGATACACTGAAATCGCAAGAATGTCCTAAAGTTGATTTTTCATCACTGAAACTGATTGCACATTTAGAACATTTATAAAATGTATAATCTATTATCATACCGCGAAACGTAGGCTGAAATTGCTCACTTAATTTATACCCTTTATCATTTCTCTTACCAAATAAAACAATTTTAATACTGTTTTCATTAAAAGATTTGAGGGTTTGATGTTTTGATATGTGGGATTTATAATCACTTTGGTAAATTAATAATCCACAAATATAACATTTTTTTAAGGCATAATTATTGCATTTCAATTTATGTTTATCGACTTCACCTTTATTGATTACCACATTGCACATTCTGCATTGAAATAATACATGTTGATTATATGAAGCTATTATTTTTTTGTTAAATATAGCATCTTCATCACTATTAAAGGAGATTATTTTCAATGACTTTAATCCAACATTTGATATTTGATGAATCTTTTCGTGATTTTTTTTCGAATTAATAGATATAAATGGTAAACCACAAAAGGAACAGGGATGTCTTCTCGAATTTGCAGCACAAGAATCTGAGTGTTTAAATAAAGATAGTGGATCAATAAAACGGCAACATTTTTCACACTTAAAAGCAATGAGTTCAATAGGACCATCTTGAAGAATACGCAATTTTATCCTGTGTTCATATCTGTATATAGATGTTTCAATATGTTCTTTAATCATTTCCTTGTTAGGTAATGCGCTAAATAAATGTTGAGTCCAAATTTCATTTTCAGATAAAAAATATGCTTTATCATAAGTTAGTACTTTTAATAAATTTGAATTCCACTGATTTTTGTCATGGAGTTGTTGATGTTTTACATAATCATTTGCACAAAATTTAAAGTTGCAAATTTTACACTTTATAGTAATGATTTCAATAATACTTTGGCAGTATTCTTGACAGTGTTGAACCGTTTTATCATAGCTGTCAGCAGCATAATTACAGTTTTTGCATAGAAATATAATATTTGGCATTGCACACTGCAAATCTTTTGTAATAGGATTTTTCAACTGTGACATTTGATTATTATTGGATACTGTTGAAGCTGCTGATAATGTATTTTCACTTTCATTGCTGCTCATAATAATACCTTTTGGATCAATAATTATATAATGATCTTTTTGGTATTTTTTATAATCATGAGAATATTTATGACTTTTCATAGTAGCTTTATCTATTAAAATATTACATACAAAACAATATGTTGATAAAGATTGTGTTGTTCCACACCGTGATGAATGAAGTAGGTAATTTTCTTCAGTAAAATGTACAATACATTGCGAACATTTAAATAAAACTTTTAGATCTGCCGTACTGTCTAAATCATACACATTAAATTCATCAGTATAAATGTGTTGGGTTTTATGATAAAGTTCATCATTCTTCTTAAATATTCTTTCGCAAACATTACACTTCCAGTGAATAAGAACTTCTAAATGATTCAAATGTTTAGTTGCTGTATAAGCTGATAGAAAATGAACATCACAAAGAGAACACTTAAACAGTATTGATTTATAGGCAAATGATTGTGCAAGTTGCCCTGGTGGAGTTTTTGATAATATAACTTTTGATGTATTCTTTTTATTCATTTTTTCTTTTATATCATTTAATTTTGGGCCTGCTGAATTTAGGTGACTTTTGTATATATGACTATTATAAGCTTTAATATCTTCAAAGTTTAAGTAACATTGTTTACAATTTAATTTAACTGGAATCTTTTTGATATTTTTGACTTGAGTCATGTTATGTTTTTTAAGAATATGACAAAAATAATGTTTAGCAGTTCTAATATAATAGAAACAGAATGGACATATGTATGCTTTAATTACTTGTTGGTCTCGTCCACTATTTCCAAAAGCTTGTCCATTTTTGCCTAAGCCTTGGTCAGCCATCTTATTTTTCTTTACATTAAATATTTCATACATATGTCCAATAAGAGCATTTACACTTGGAAATAATTTTTGACAATGAGAACAGAAATGTTTTGAAATGGATTTTGATTTTTCATTCAATGGCATATTAATTGCTTTCCCAATTTCCCTACGAGTTTTTTTTGTATCTCTTTTATGTTTGGTTCCATAATGTATTTTTAAGGCACCTCTTGAACTGAAAGATGTATGACAAATATTGCACTTTGGTAATCTTGTAAGTTTCGTTTTATTTTCAATTTTCATAAATGGTGAGCTGCAAATTTTCATTACATGTGTTGATTCCATATGGGCATCGAATTTGATTTTGTCTGAGAATAAGGTAAAACATTCTTTACAATATTTCTTACTTCTTTCTAAATATGGTCCAATATCACTTATTACAAGTTTTACTTGTTGCTGAAACGTCTTTTTGTGCTGGATTTTAGTTGGTTTTGATCCAAGAATTATTTTATTACTATTTATTATTTCCTTGTTATTCAACACTGATGATGGTGTAGATTTAAAAATATCTCTTTTTACCTCTGATGTATTAGTATGCTCATTAGGACCTTTATTGGAATCATCGTTTTTATTGGAGAATGTTGATTTAAAATCTTCCATTGATGCTGGAAGAAATGCAAGTTGAAATATATTTTTTAACATGTTATAAAACACATAATGTAAAAAATAGTCCTTTTAATGTTCACAGATGTTTTTAGGGCTTTAATAGAATAAAGCACATTTACACTTGTTAATATATTAATTAAATTATTATTTAGTTTTATTTAATTATAAAAAGAAGTGATACTATAGTCGTACAAGTTCGTGCACAACCGTCCTATGTTTTAGACCATATATGGACAACAACCGGCCCGCGAGACATTTTGAAAAAACCCAATAAAAAAAATATTACATTAGGTGCTAATACTCACGGGAGTGACAGTGAGGCGGCAAACATCAAATCCTTTGATAATCACCGCCACTCGACTTGCTCGATCAAAGCCTCACGGGCGACACATCAAAAGATTTATTGCTTCTCAATTATTCTAAACTACTTTATTCCTTCATTTTGCCTGTAATAAGTGGGTGGATGGCCCGAACGTTAGTTCAGTTCTATTTGAGCTACCGAGGTGATAACTTGGACAAGCGATATCCTAGCGAACTGCTCCAGCCGTCAACTTGCTTTGTGACTTTGTGTGCATCTTGAGTGGTTACTAACTATAGTTTGTTATTAAGTTTATTGAACGAAAAGTAAAAAAAAAAGATGTCTGGTGGAAAGAAACGAAAAGTAGATACAGAGGGTCGCCAGTTTCAAGAAAAATGGACTGAAGAATTCTTTTTTATCTTGCACAAAGGTAAGCCTATTTGTTTGCTGTGTAATGAATCCATTTCAGTAATGAAAGAATTCAATATAAAGAGCTACGCTGCACTCACTGATAGGACAATTAAGAATAGACAAAATCCAGAAGCTTACCGCAAATTTGGAAAAACAGCAACAAATGTTTCATAAACAAATAACACAACTTGATAATGTTGTGAAAGCTAGTTTTATAGTTAGATCAAAATTGGCAAAAGCATTAAAACCATTTGCCGAAGGAGAATTTATCAAGGAGTGTATGTTAGAATGAATTTGTAAAAATTAGTTTGTAAAGACGAACTGTTGTTCGACGTATTGAAATTATGGCTATTGATATAAAAACAACATTGACTGACCGTATGGCTGGTTTTGAATCATTTTCCATAGTATTAGACGAGAGCACCGATTTGTCTGACACAGCTCAACTGGCTATATTTATTCAAGGTGTTGATAAGGAGTTCACTGTTACTGAGGAATTGCTTGCTTTACAGCCGCTAAAAGAAACCACTACAGGAGAGGATATTTTTATTAAAGTTCAAAAGGTATTCAAAAGTTTTGGCTTGCCATGGTCAAAATTAATTGGAGTATGCACTGATGGTGCACCTTCTATGGTCGGCTTACGTAAAGGTTTCATCGGAATTTTGAATGAAAAAGCAACAGAATTAAATGTGCAAAAAGATGATTCGATAGTCCTTCATTGCATTATCCACCAACAGAACTTGTGTTCTAAGTCCATTCGACTCCAGAATGTTATGAATGTGGTAGTAAAAACCATCAACTTTATTCGATCCCGAGGGCTTAACCATCGTTATTTCAAGGCGTTTTTGAATGAAATATCAGCTGAATATAACGACGTAACATATTATTGTGAAGTCAGATGGCTGAGCAAAGGAAAAATGTTGAAACGGTTTTACGAGCTTAGAAATGAAATAGCAGACTTTATGAAAATAAAAGATAAACCACTATCTGATTTAAGTGACCCAAAATGGATATGTGACTTAGCATTTCAGGTCGATCTTACAGGCTATTTGAATAATTTAAATTTGAAACTTCAAAAACAAGGACAGTTAGTAAATGATTTGTAGTCATTTGAAAGCGTTTCAGATTAAACTACGCTTGTGGGAGTCACAGATGCTGTCTGGTAACAGTTACCATTTCAACACGCTCTCTGCGTATGAAAATATTGCATATGTTCAATATGCTGAAGAACTCAAGTTACTGTCGGAACAATTTTCGAACAGATTTAGCGACTTCAAAAACATGGAAGACTGTTTCAGTTTATTTGCTACTCCTACAAAATGTAATGTACAAAATGCTCCAATACACTTACAAATGGAGTTGGTCGAGATTCAAGAAAACTCACTCCTAAAATCCAAATTTGAAGACGTAGAGTTGTGCGATTTCTACAAAAAATACCTAGAAGAAGACAATTTTCCGCAGCTTAGAAAATTCGCAAGAAGATTGATTTGTGCGTTAAGCAGTACTTATAAATGCGAACAGTTATTTTCAATGATGCACTAAGTTCTTTTAAAGCGGTCCGCGAACGTATTTGCACACTAAAGTTTGGCCCTCAATATGTCAAAGGTTGCCCATACCTGTTTTAGACATTGGCGGGGACGCGATAGCACGCCACTACAATACACACTGTACGGCTGTGTTCTTGAAATACTTACCTGCAGCCGTTACCTACTAATGTATTGGATAGTACTGTATTAAATTGTCGTGATTATATTTTCACCAAAATATATTACCACAAAATTTTAAATTTTATATAAATTATTTTTACTTGGGTTTTACTTCTAGTATAAAAGGGATTGTGAGTTAGTAAAAAGGGAATTTATATTGAAAAAAATTTTTTTTTTTACTTAAAATTTAATAAGTATATCAAAAACAATTTTAAATTCTAAAAAGTGGGCAACACAATATTTATCCATCTATACTTTTTATATTTTATTAATATAATAAAGTGGATGAGTTTTGTTGGTGTTTGTTTAAACACGCTGATATCTGGAATGACCAATCTGGGAGGTGACAACTTTTGGAAAATTGTTTTAAACACTTTTTATGTTGAAAATAATACAGATGAATATTTTTTTCATTTACAGCATAAAAAGTGAATTAAAATGTTGTTAAATCTAAATAAAAAGTACAGAACAAAAATTAAATAAATATACAATTACTTTTTCCAAATTTGTATTGTTATAGGCTTTTTATCTATATACCAATATTATTCAATAATTTACTTGTAATTTTAAAAAATGCAGTCAACTCGCTGACTGGATTAAAAAAAAATATTTTTGTATAATATGGTAGTCAGATTTATGAGGAATAGTATAATGAATAGGCTATCTAACATTAAACTTTATCTCTCTCAGCTAGCCTTAAATATTGATTTTTGTTAATAAGTCGGAAGACACAGCGTTCCCGAACTGCTTTATCCGCGTACACTGGCGTAATGGACAGTGGTACGTAAATACAATGTTAAATTTTATTTTATTTTTATTCGCGATATCATATGCTTATCTCTTATACATAAGCCACAATCAGGCATTTTGTGACAATAAATTAATTATTGAAAATGAAAAAGTTATTTATGTGCATTAATTATTATTAGGCATAGCATATTAACCCTTACGAATGAAAGTTCCTTCATCATAAAGCCCATTTCATGAAGTTAAACTTTGCCCTTTATATCATGTTATTAGGACTCATAACTTTTCAAATCATGTTGAAATAATTCAACACTTGGCTCGGTAGAACAGGTTGCGGTGAAAACCAATATATTCTAATATGCCAAAAGAATGTCACTATAAATATTAAGTGATTTATTTTAAATTATACGCAGGTGAAACCGCGGGGCACAGCTAATTAGTTATAAATTGCGTACTCGGAACAATTGTGTAGTGAAGATTACCTAGATTTTGGTTTGGCCGTTTATATTAAGACGTAACACTGCTCACTTTAATGTACTGTGGTGGAGCACCTACGTCACGCAATTGCACGTGCTTCCCTTCCCCGCTACATTATCCGTCCCCTTTATGGTCAGTAGTACCACACCCCCGCCAACGTCTCTGGGAAACATAGGATGGTCGCGCATGATATTGTACAACTATAATTGTAAGAGTTTTCTTAAGTTTCTCTACCCCCGCCAACGTCTCTGGGAAACATAGGATGGTCGCGCATGATATTGTACAACTATAATTGTAAGAGTTTTCTTAAGTTTCTCTATGTGATTATGGCTATTTTACGCAAGAAGAGTTAACTGTCAGTAGTAATTGAAAAACTATATCAGATAAAAATAACACTCGCACCCGGTTCCTATAAACAACGAGTCGTCATTTTACATTCGCTACCATTCGTTTTTGCATTTATCGCAACGAGCCGTTACAGACGTTCCTAAAACTTTTTACATCTGCTACCAGCGACGAACGGTTGTCGGTTGGCCCGCCCACCGAAGCCCTCCGAGGCGTCGCTGCGTTTCGTTGTTACAGACAAGTTTAATTTGAATACAAATGAAATATAATGTACAAAATGTTATATTTATGCAAGTATGCATAATTTATGTAACAAAACTACTTTTTAAAATTATTATAGCATTTTACTGATGAAAATATAGTGTTATTTTAAAAAAAATACTACTTTTTGGCACTCGCACTGAAGTGACCGAAACGCAACAATGTCCAACCAACTAAACGAAACTTTTTCTTTCCTGACACATTACTTGTACCCTATCTAAACATAAATTTTATAAGTAATCTTCTTTATTGCATGTGCTAGTATTGTATTGGTAGCTAACTTACATACATACCTAATTTAGTTCAAAAAATGTCAAATAAATTAAATACTCAATAAATTGGATTGTTATTCTATTGTATTTGTTAATTAAATTATACAAAACTTGAAAATGTATGATCAAATACGAAATTGCTTTGCTAGTGGATTTAATACAAAGCAATTTAATATTTAATCGTAAGAACTCTGCCACCTTCAAAAACATAAAAGATACATTACCAATATAAATTTCTTTGATAATTTTTATTTAACGTCAAAAGTTAAAACAGGACAATTTAAAAAAGGCAGACTGAAACAATGGGAACAGATGTGTCTAGTTGAGCCACATTGTCTAATGAAAACAAAAGGTTTTTTAATAAGTTTCAGGTAAAAAGAACGGGGGTGCGTGTCAGGGACCTCCTCGTGGTGCACCTCGGGCAACGTCGACCAGTTTGGTTGCCGGCTGATACCTGACAAACTTCTCCTGGTATCCCTCTGACTATCAGAGGGGACTGTGGAGGGGTATTGGCTGGAGGGCCATTAAAAGCTCTTGGGTGTGGCATGTGCGCGGCGCACCCAGTACCGGGCTGGGGCCGAGGAGGGCTCAATTTGAGCCCCAAGGGCCCAGTTCCGGACAGCGGCTAGCGAGATCGGTAGATTTTATACCGGTCTCGGCAGGCGTACCGCACACTGACGGTTTAAGGGAGATAATGATGGATGCAAAACCCAAACAGTTATTACCCCAGGAGGGTACCAGCTCCGCTGGAGGATCCCTCCTCGAGCATAGCTCGGGCTGCCCCACGTTCTCTGCGATGGATGCGATGGCGGAGCGTATGACGAGGATGGAGCGGTCCGTCCGCCTGTCAATGGGGGAGGTAATTACCGCCCGCATAGAGGCCTTGGATGACCGCCTCCTGCCCGCCAGTGTGATCCGCCCTCCTCTAGCCGCAGACAGATAGACTGCTCCGGGTCCTACTACGCCCAAGCCTAATAGGGCTAAAATTGCGGGTAATAAGATTAAAGTGGCTGGATCTGGCTTTGCGCCTGTGGACGAACATCCCTTGAGAATGGAGTTGGCCGAGCCTACAGCTCCGTCCTCTGCTCCTCCTCAGCTATCTACGGAGTCCAATGAAGAGGGTTGGACGACGGTGACCCGTCGTCGCCGACGCAAAAACGCGTAAAGGCGCCAGCGGCGTCCGCGGGATTGGGTCCCAATAGAGGCGGGAAAACGCCGAAGGAGAAGAAGAGATCGAGGGTCAAGCTTCCCTCGAAGCCACGCTCGGCTGCATTTGTGATTACACTGCAGCCTAAGGCGCTGGCGGGGGGACTGACGTACTTGGAGGCCCTCACTAAGGCGCGGGATCGAATCAAGGTGGCTGAATTGGGAATAGAGAAGATTTCGCTTCAGCCCACCGCATCAGGGTCACGGATTATCAAAATCCCTGATGCGCGGGGTTCAGAGCAGGCTGAAAAGCTGGCTCAACAGCTCCGTGAGCTAATAGGAGATGTGGCCACAGTGGCCCGGCCCATTAAAAAGGCCAATATGAGGATAATAGGCCTTGACGAATCAGTTATGGTGGATGAGGTCGTGGCGGCTGCAGAGCAGCGAATGCCGGCTGTAAGCAAGCTCTTATCAGAGCTGGGCCCATACGAGCCTGTAGCAGGGGCATGGGAGCGGTATACTAATGGCTTCCAGCTACCGCTGCAAGAAGTTTGCTGGAGGCAGGTCGTCTCCTGGTCGAGTGGAGTGCGGCACGTGTGCGCCTCCTGGAGGGTGGGCCCATGCGCTGTTTTAAGTGCATGGGTGTGGGTCACACGCGCCCACTCTGCCCGTCGACTGTGGAACTTATGCTTTCGGTGCGGGTTGCCCGGTCACGAAGCGCTGCAGTATGCTGAAAAGCATCACTGTGCTGTTTGTGCCGATGCCGGGAGGGACTGGCTGCAGGCCGCCGCCTGACAATGGCAAAGCGCCGCCGATGCCAATTACCTCAGCAGAGGTTAGCGTAGACGTTGGGTAGAAGGGGGGGCGCTTTTCGCCTCCTTCCTCTGCCCTTGCTGAACCAAGGGGAGATGGGTCGGGAGGCCCGTCTTCCCATTGCACTGGTTCAGCCGTCTGGGAGACAGTTGGGGTTGTACCAGACTGTCTCTCTTTAGCGCCGGAGGCTCGACTGGGACCGCCCGCCGGGGCGACGCGACAGAGTGCAATCGTAGTTCCCGCGGCGTCTCACTATGGCGGTCGATGGTACACCGTGGAGTTTTAGTGAGAAGGAGTCTCACATAACCACTCTTCCCTCCGGTCGGGTGTGAACCCATGACAGGATTCTCCAGGTTAAAAAAATAAATAAATAAAAAGAATGCAGACTGAGTATACACTTTAATAAAGTTTGTTCTAATATATTATGTATTATATTGTATTTTATTTAATATAATATTTATATGCAGGATGCACATTGCGCAGCCAACACATGATTCTAATAAATGCTAAATTCTTGTTTGGTAATTTTGTAGTAACACCACATTCTTCATCATAACTTGAATCACTACAGTCCGGTAACCTTAAAGATCACTTCCCATAATATCTAAACCAGAAACTTCAATATAATTTATAAATATTAACAAAAACACGTAAAACAAATAGTCAACCGGCCGATTTCGGTTGGTAATCAAATCATGAATGTCTAGTAGTTTTAACGCCTCGTTGTGTCAAAATGTTTATAGAAACACTAAGAGCTGTCATCCCGATACATTTCCCCTACAAGCCATTAGTCGTATCCCTCCCAACCGTATGTAGCACGTCATTGGTAACTTAGCTGACGAAACATTTTTTATAGGAAAGCTTATAGCGTACGCCTGGTTGAAAATATTACCATTTGTAAGCAAAACGAATCGTTATTAGCTTATAGGAACCGGCGGTTAACTATCTACTTAAATATAATATAATTTGCATATTTATTATAAAATATTATTTGAAAAACCTTCATATAAGTTTTCATCAATTTCCTTTTTCAAAATTGATAAATCTGGAAATATTTTCTTTAACATTGGATTATCCAATAGATCATGTTCTTCAATATCAATATCTTCAGACATTTTGAATCTGAAAAAAGAAACATCATAATAATGTTTAACCTACACAGACATAGGTGTTTTTGTTGTTCAGACTAACAATAATTGAAATTAAACCTTGATGGTTGATAAAATAATTTAGCTTTAGTTTTGGGTTTGTTCAAACACATAGATAATGTGTAGGGTTGCTATATATGACTAGGCTGTCCTCTGGAGGGAAAGAGAAAAAAAATTGCATATTTATTTTATTATTATTATTATTATTATTATATTTGGTAAGACACACTAGCAGCTAATTAGCTGATGCGTGCGTATCAAATAGCTTGGAGATATCTTCCTTGTCCAATCTGCTCTTAAAGGAGGTTATGGTAGGAGCCATCACAACTTTTTCTGGAAGTTTGTTCCATGCTGTGACCACTCTGTTAGGCAAGAACTGCTTCATTGGGTTTCTTTTTGCTGGGAATTCCCAAAGTTTCAAGGGATGACCTCGTAGGTGTTTATTTTCATTTGACTTAAACATATCTTTAAGGCTGGGCACATCGTAATAATTAGTGAGAATTTTATAAGTTTCGATTAACCTGCCCCTTTGTCTACGGTGTTCTAGTGTGGTAAGGCCAAGGTTTATGAGGCGCTGTTCATAGGGTAAGTTACGCATTGCATACACCATCTTAGTAGCCCTTCTCTGTACATTTTCAATGAGCTTAATGTCTTTTTTGAAGTAGGGATCCCAGATAATATAAGCATGTTCAAGAAGTGGTCTAATATAGGTCTTGTATAACTTTATAAAAGTTTTAGCTGTTAGGAATTTAAATGCCTTGCGAATGATATAAAGGATCGAATTAGTTTTCTTCACAACCCCAAGCACATGAGTTCCCCATTTAAGATCTTTGGATACTGTAACTCCCAAGTCCCTTTGTGTTTCAACTGCGGTTAATTGTTCACCACCAAGATAGTATATCTGACAAGGATTATTACTACCAATGTGTAGCACGGAGCACTTATTCACATTTAAAGTTAGAAGCCAGTCATGAGTCCACTTAAAAATCGCATTAAGGTCATTCTGTATAGCTCGCCAGTTGCTTCGAGGGTTAGCAAAAAATTTGGTATCATCAGCAAAAAGCGAAAAAGGTAGTTGCAGAGTACTTTTCAAGTCTGAGAGGAACAAGATAAAGAGCAATGGACCAAGCACCGAACCTTGAGGAACGCCACTGAGGACACTTCGCGGATCGGACATGACTTCGCCAATGCGCACCCGAAACGTTCTACCAGAAAGGAAGTCGCATATCCAGGCTAAAATGCTTCCACGTATGCCAAGGTGTTCCAATTTATGTATGAGGCGTTTCAGAGGAACACGGTCAAATGCCTTCTCATAATCCAAGTAAATGATATCTGTTGGCTGACCATTACTATGGTTCCGTGTCCACTCGTTTAAGCAATTTAGTAAATTGGTTGTAACAGATCGTTTTGGGATGAAACCATGCTGCTCATCCAGGGTAATCTTTTCATGTATTAGAAATTCTCTTATGTGGCAAGCTATCATCATCTCCATGGTTTTGCACAATACACTGGTCAAACTTATGGGCCTATAGTTGACGGGCAGTAATTTATTTCCTTTTTTATAAATCGGTACTACATTTGCCGTTTTCCAGTCAGCTGGCACTATTCCATCCTTCAGAGATTTGTTCATCATTTTCGCTATTTCGTCGCTTAGAGCTCCTGAGCATTTTTTCAATACCACTGAGGGTATGTCGTCTGGCCCTGATGCTGTAGTATCACTGAAGCTAGATAACTTCTTTCTTACTAAGTCTCCAGTAATACTTAAGTCTTGAATAGCGTTTATGACTCTAGGAACGTTGATATTTGGCATCGGTCCATCAGGCTCGTTGACAAAGTTCAATTTAAACTGATCAGCGAAGGCTTCGGCAATTAGTTCAGGCTTCATAACAAGTTCATTTGAGACATTTTTTATTACGTTAGGGATGCAGATTTTAGAGTTCAGTTGTTTTCTTATGTAACTGTAAAAAGCCTTAGGACCTGAGTCTATAATAGTTGATTCGAAAGTGGTTCTTCTGTTTCTAGATAGACTAATAATTTTGTTATTGACCTTTCTATATTCTTTATATGAGTGTTCATTTTGATCAATTCTATAATTATTCCACAGTACTTTTTTCAGTTTAGTTAACTTGACTATATCTTTGTTAATCCAGGGTTTGTTGGTGCAATGTTTATTATATATTTTCTTTTTTGGTATAAAATTATCTACTGCGTAAAGGAATTGGTTTTTAAAAGTGAACCACACATCGTCTACAGATTCTTCTACTATATTCAAATTATTTGCAAAATACAGAGATAATTTATCGTAGTCTGCTTTGAAATAGTCATATTGAATGGTATTTCGATTTTCATTAGTTTTAGTGCTGGTACTGATTACTTGCATTGTAGCAGTGATAACAAAATGATCACTTTTACCTATTGGAGGGTGATATTCAATATCACATATTAATGAGTCATCATTGCATAATATAAGGTCCAAAAGTGACTCTTCTTGGTTTCGTTTCCTGGTAATTTGCGTTATAAGTTGGTTTAAGTTGCTGTTCGAATACATACTAACAAAATTTTCGCAGAGACTGCCATAACCATGAGTTTTGTAAAGAGGCCATTTTATCATTGGTAAGTTAAAATCTCCTGCAATGACTACAGTATTTTCAGATGCAGCTTTTCCAATGGTATTAAAAAGAATCTCATCCAATTCAGAAAGAGACCCTGAGGGCGGCCTGTATACACAAGCCATAAGTAAGGTAAGTTCTCTGTATTGAATATCAAGCCATAGTGCTTCGACCATATTATTTTGATATGTACTATTAACTTTAGATATAATAGTTGATCCATTTATTATATTAGCAACATATATAGCTACACCTCCACATTTTTTACTATCTCTGTCTAAGCGATATAGTATGTAACCAGGTATGTTAATAATACTGTTTGGTATTGAGGAGTGTAAATGTGTTTCGGTTACTAGAATAAAAGCAGGCTTATAGCTGTTAACCTCAAGAAGAAATAAATCGAATTTAGCCATTAGGGATGCCAGGTTTGTATAAAAAAGGAGCAGTTCAGAGACCACAACACTGTTTAGTTTTTTGTGATACTCACAATCCTGGGAACTTTGTTTATATATTTAATGGTCAGGTCTTTCTCACCTTTCTCAACCCTCTCAGCCAACTCGTCACGAAGTGTCTTAAGTTGGTCTCTTTGATAGGGCGTCATATCCGACTGAGCGCTGATTGTTTTAGGTAGTTTACTTTTATTCTTCAGAACATTAATAGCACCATGTTTATTAGCTAGTACCACCTTGAGTGGACGAGGCTTACCATTGTTGGATGAAGGTTTACCTAAGCGAAACGTGGAAACTATCTCTGGTTCTTGTATAAGGAGTGGAGTCAATGTATTAGTTACTGAGAGTTTATCGTGTTGCTTTCTGTCTACCGAGGAAGTCGAACTAGACTCTGATAATCCATACATGATAACATTGCGGCTACGATTATTGCGATCCTCAATTTCATTAATCACCATGTCCAGGTTTATAGCATTTGAGCGTTGTTTACTGAGCTCTTGCACTTGATGTTGGAGTTTGGTGACCAACTTGCGTAACTCTGGTACCTGTCTCAATCCTTCCTCACATTCATCACACAAGTACGATAGCTTAGGATTTTGCAGACCAAACACACGTAGTTCAGTTGCAGTTAATCCACTACACTTGACACATACTGCCCTCCTGCAGCCTTTGCATGTTATTTTAGAATTCTTATCATCTTGAATATGTACATCACACTTAAAGCATTGAGCCATGATTTATTCAATTACTTCCACACTTTATAACTTTTTATAGCAGAGGTAACACTGAACCGCTAATCAGCTAGAAGGCAGTGTTAATTTGACAGAGGACACAAAAGTCAAAATTGATTTAAGTTGTCAACTTGACAGAAACACGGCACGATAATTTAATTAGAAGTTGAGGGTATTAGAAAATAAAGTTTCCTTAATTTAAAAACCTTCTTAGCCCTAGACTTATCAGTAGTTTATCAAATGATGTTTGATGATGTTTATTTATTGACAAATCATATTTTTATTCATTCTATATTTTATTGATTATAGTGTGATCTTATTTTTTGAAGTAGTTCCTTGTGCCCAACTCCATCCAAGTCATATTGAAGTTTATCTCACACTGTAATGTTGACCCAAGTCTCGGGCACCTTTCATCTGACCAGGCTCTTTTGTCATGATTTTTATTCAAAATGCCCTTTTGGTCAGGTATCATAAACCAATATTTGCAAAATTTGAGCATATGGCATTTTCTCTCAGGATTTTTTATTTTAATTAAAAAATAAGACTACTTCTCTAATACAGAATTTTTGTTCTTCAACTCTTTCAAGTCCGCTTTAACTTCCAATGTTATTGTTGAAAGTAACCATTGCTCAAAATCTTCACACAATTTTCCGTTTTCACTGACACAGCCAAGCAATTTAACACAAGTGTTAGAAGTTCAGTGATCAAGTGGATAATTAGGACTTTAACGCTTTATCAGGGCGTCGGGACAGAAGGCGCTATGACGGTGACCATTCTGATATATCGGGATGAATGGCAACCCTAATGTGTGATAGTTGTGCTGTACTCAACTAATTAGTGACTACCCTCAGAAGTTTGTCACAAAATGACTATCTTGTTAGAACCTATGTGTTCGATTAACGTGAATGAGAGTCACATTTTCATAAGTTAGCATCAATTTGTACGAGTAAATGGTGCTCCATAGCAATGTTATGACTGAGGTAATAAAATAAATGTGTATTAAAGAGTGCATAAACAACCCATAACACATTAATTGCCTATGAAAATTTGATTCAGATGATCAGATCATCTTAAACTATTATACCTAATAATAAATAACTGCTTTGAAATAAACCAATCTACAATTATTATGAACTGCAAATCCAACAATACAATTTATACCAACCTTTTAAGATGTATAATCGAAAATGCACTCTCTCAAAACTCTCAATGTACACTCAAAATTTAAAGAATGGTAATTTGGTAAATAACCATTCCTTAGAAACATACAAAGTACAAACCACAGATTAGTTATTAGTAGAGGTGTAACTGATATATTCGTATTAGATACAGGGATTATAATACACGCCACGGACTAATATTTTATGATCCACGAATACAGAATAATAGGTTACCAAATATTAGTCAAATAATAAGCAAGCGATTCACGATCCGCGCGACGAGTCAAACCATACACGTCGGGCTTCGTATGAAAACTGCATGGGTTGGTAGCACAGTAAGCAAGTAATGAGAACAGAATCACTATATTAACGGATCACTATATTATTAACAGATATTAGTTACATTCACAGATTAGTTTGTAATTTTTGTATCAGTTATCTGTTGGTATTTCGTATCATAAAATCACTGCACCGTATTTAACGAATATCAGTGTATTAACTAATACGGATGTTAGTTAGATACATAGATTAATTTGTAATATTTGTATTAGGTATCTATTGGTATTTCGTATTATAGAATAACTATATTAGGCACCGTATTTAACGATTAACAGTGTATTATCTAATACGGATATTAGTCAGATTCACAGATTAGTTTGTAATTTTTGTATTAGGTATCTGTTGGTATTTCGTATCATAGAATCACTGTATTAGGCACCGTTCTTAACGAATATCAATGTATTAACTAATACGGATATTAGTCAGATTCACAGATTAGTTTGTAATTTTTGTATTAGGTATCTGTTGGTATTTCGTATCATAGAATCACTGTAATAGGCACCGTACTTATCGAATATCAGTGTATTAGCTAATACGGATATTAGTTAGATTCACAGATTAGTTTGTAATTTTTGTGTTAGGTATCTGTTGGTATTTCGTATCATAGAATCACTGTATTAGGAACCGTTCTTAACGAATATCAGTGTATTAGCTAATACGGATATTAGTTAGAGTCACAGATTACTTTGTAATGTTTGTATTAGGTATCTTTTGATATTTCGTATTGTATTAAAGGTTCCTTCAGTTTCTTGTTACTAGCTGCGATTGCATACATTTTATCGTATCTATATATTTTTGTGAATTCGAAATGTAAATATTTATTATTTTGTGTTTAGAATCAACTAAAAAATCAATCGATTGACGTTTTTTAATGGACATACATAAAAATCTATAATTGTAGTACAAGACATAGTGATATTTTTTAATATACCAAAGATTTTGACGTTAACGACAGTCCGTAATCTATTTTATATCTTCTTATCTTTTTATGTATATAAAAATCTTGTGTCACGATGTATGTTGCCAATAAACTTCAAAACTACTGAACCGATTTCAATCAAATTTCACATGTACCCGTATTTTGGTCTAACTTACTGGATAGGATAGTTTTCATCTCAATTATTCGCTTATGTCGTGAATGTAAACGAATAAAATGTATCAATTAATTGTTTCTTAAGCCAGTGTTTATTTACTGTACAGTTATATGAAGTTCTCATAGATGGCGGTGTACGTTGATTCATCGATAAAATTCTTCAATATTGTTTGACATCTAGTTTGCAAATACACCCAATAGATGGCGCTGTATTCTCTTTCGTAGAATATAAATTCTATTACTTTATTTCACGTAATATTTATTGATGTTCACGATATCACCGTATTATTTTAATGGTTTGTGACTGATATTTTTATAGTTATACTGCGCATGTTTTTGTTAGAGAATTATTAAAGTCTTGGCGCCAAATTTTAATCAAAGTTTCAAGATCTGGCCATCAAATTCTATCGAGTCGCTATCTCTGGTTTGAATGACCAAAGCTTTGGTATCTCATTCATTCTCGAGACCTCCTCTGAGCGTAAACAAAGCTCCCTCTCGAACCATCGAGACCCACTATTTCGAACAATCTATCAATCGATTCTTCTCGCAGCATGCGAACTAGAACGTTCGGGAAATTCAAGGTTCAGGTATAAATACTGGCACTGAGTCTCAACGCAGTTAAAAAAGTCCGGTGAAGCTGTAAAAGCCGCAGCGGCTCTGTTTTTGGATAGGGCCCCTAAGGCTAATGGAGTAGTCAGTTAAAAAAAAAAAAACACCGCAGTTCAGTTCCTTTTTAAACGAATGAATTAATACTATCTCCCGGAAAGTGATAGTCTCAGTAAAATCTCAGTGCAAGTCTTAGTACTACTCTCTGCGTCAGTCTCTACGTAAATATACTTGTGCATTTACCAAGTATATAACCTCTGCAAGTATCAATCAGTGCAAAATCATAAATTTATACACATGTAAGTATTTTTTGCTGGCATTTTATTTTATTTTCTTCATGAGTGTAAATTTCGCAGACTTAAATTCATTTTTTAATAATAAATAAAAATAAACGCAGTTATGAATAAATGATTTAACTTTATAAACTTGCATTTTTTCTTTTTAACTTATTAATATTTTAACAATTTGCTTTTCAATCATAAAAATGAATGATTGTCAACCAGATTTTTATTTTAATTTTTTAATCGGATAATTGTTCATTAATCCATTCATTAATTTCGATCTAATTTGTTAATTTATTTTAATTATAAATATTTTCAATTTCAGAATAATGTCGCCGAAAAAATCTAACCTCGACAATGCGTGTAGCAGAAAGGCATGACTCTAGCGTGCTCTGCGAGCTCGAGAATCAGAGGAAGAAACTGCAGCAAGAAATCCAGCTCAACGAATTAGAACAGCAGAAATTCGTAGACAAGAATCTCAAGAACAGTGTGATAAACGCCTGCGACAAAATGTATTAAGGACAAGAACTGCGCGACAACAGAATATAGCCAGATTTAGAGAACTCGAAAGAATAAGGCAACAAACCAGTCGCGCATCAACACGTGCATCATTCTTTCGCCTTGCGTTCGATTATGAACCAGACATTAATTACTCTGCACATTCGAAGATTACAATTGGTGCGATGGATAAAATATACCAATATTGCCACGCGTTGAAATTCCGAAATGAAACAACCGGTATGTGTTGTGCATTAGGAAAAATTGTACTGCCACCTCTTCCTACTCCACCGGAACCTTTGAAATCACTTCTTGCTGGCGAATCAGACGATTCAAAATTATCTTTACGTAAGACACGTAAATTTAATTCTTGCTTTCAAAGGACATTCAAAATCCAAGGCCCAAGTGTATCATAAGATTGGGTCACTAATGCCGATGCCTGATGAGGATTCAAAGTTTCTTCAAATTTATTTTATGGGCAGTTATGAGGAACGTGTGACAACTAAGTGCTTGCATAATTTTATAGAAAAAGCAGAAGAAAGAGCAATTGTGGAATCACTGGAAGTTTTTTTCGAAAATTATAATCACCTTATGCAGTTATTTAAAGAGTATCGCCACAATTGATAAGTGACAAATGTCAAATTGTCATCAAAGCCGACAAAGTACCATCTGTGGAACATGCTGGCAGGTTCAACGCGCCAACTGTAGATGAAGTTGCTATTATTATGGTTGGTGATCCATCTAACAAAAGAGATATTAGAATCACACGTCGAGATAGAACTGTTAATGAAATTTCAGATGTACATCGTTCATATGACGCACTTCAGTATCCTTTGATATTCTCGTAAGGGCAAGATGAATACCACATCAACATCAAACAGCGTGATCCAGCCACTGGTAATGAAACAAATAAAAACGTTAGTTCAATGAACTACTATGCGCACCGATTGATGATTAGATTTAATCAAGACAATTACATCTTCCGATATCGTCAGCTGTACCATCAATACGTTGTCGATATGTACACTAAGATCGAAAGTGAACGTTTACGATTCATTAGATTCAATCAGGCTAAAATACGATCAGAGGAATACATCCATTTACGAGATACTATTATCGGAAACGTCGAAGAGAACTTAAGCACCAATGATATTGGAACTGTATTTATTTTGCCCTTAAGCTACATAGGCAGTCCACGGAATATGCAAGAATACATACAAGATGCGATGACTTACGTACGTCATTATGGTCGACCTTACTGGTCGAAATTTACGTGTAACCCAAATTGGGACGAAATACAATCTTTGTTATTATCAGGCCAACAATCAGTACATCGCCATGATATCGTAGCTCGTGTATTTAGACAAAAATTGAAATCTATGATTGATTTAATCGTGAAATATTCAATTTTTGGTAATACATGTTGCTGGCTGTATTCTATTGAGTGGCAAAAGCGCGGTTTACCTCATGCTCACGTTTTGATTTGGCTTGAAAATAAAATTCGTCCAGAAGAAATAGATCAAATAATTTCTGCTGAAATTCCGTATTCATCAACTGACCCAGAGTAGTTTGAGGTTGTTACCAGTCTGATGGTCCATGGACTATGTGGTACTTTTAACATGACGTCGCCATGCATGGAGAATGGAAAATGTAAGAAACGGCAATTTGAACAACAATATGAATTTTTCAATTGAGTACTCCAGTTTTATTTTAAATTTAGCTGATTCGATTTTACCGGAAGGGTTTTATTTCCTCAGTTGCGATTAGAGAAATAAAATATGGCAGTACGAAATTCGCCGGGTCAGCTAGTACAACTAATAAAATTGAAGTGTCTGTTTGTAATGCCAAAATAACAGTTTTTTACTAAATGCATATGAAAGTATATAGGATAGCTATAAGAAAAAACCCATTTTTAATATTCTTGTCTGTCTGTTTGTTCCGGGTAATCTCCGAAACGGTTAGAACGAATTCGACGGGATTTTCACTGGTAGATAGCTGATTTTATAGGAAGTGACTTAGGCAACCTTTATTTTAGAAAAAGAATGAGGGTTCCGCATAAATAAAAAAAAACAACTGGTCATGGTGAATCAATTCGGGCGCTTAAAATGGCTTACGCTGAGTAAACTATAACAAATATAGCAAATTAACGTACTAAATAATTGTAAGCATTAAAAGACCTACAAAAAAGTCAGGAAGAATATATGTCTATCTTTTAAGGAACACCTGCAATAAGCATTATTGTCTTTAAAATAGCCGGGAGCGGGAGAGCAAGATTCGCACGGGCATTCTGTAGTCCACGTGAGCAAAGCCGCGGGCACAGCTAGTTTATTAATACGAAAGAAAATTTAATCACTAATGTCAGTATTGGATTCAAGTAGGTAGCGAATATTGAATCGGTGACTATTATTTGACTAATACCAAATAATAGGTACGGGAACCTAATATGAGTTAATAATATATTCCATATTAGCAATACTAAATAATCATTCTAATATAAAACTTCTAGTTAATAGTAGCTATACTATTTCCATATTTTTATTTTCTCGATGACAGTTTTAATTTGATAGTTGTAGTGTTGTAACCAAATAAGTAATCATATCGATCGCATATATCGTGACAGTGACGTTTCATAAGATTTTGATTAAAATAAATAAATAAAGATTACCTGTCGTTATAATTATTTCGTTTCATTTTCGAGTACCTACCTATACCTACTTATTTTAACAGCTTCGAAAATTTTGAAGAAGTTGGCATTATCAATCAAGAATTAATACGTGTAACATCTTGTAATGAAATATAATAATAGTTAAATAATTTGTACAATAGTATCCGGCAGCAGTTTAGTTTCTTACATTTTGTAAAAAAATATCGGGTCTGTTTCGTGTTACGTTTAACGGTATAGCTCCATCCCTATCATTTTCTCCGACTCTGGTATAATCTTGTACGTGTGTAAGCGTCACAGTTTGATAAAATAATGCATACATAATGTAAAATAGACGCTCGTTCAAGTTTTCACAGCAGCTGTCATCGAGAAAATAAAGAAATGGAAATGGTATAACAATGGGAGTTGATTACCCAAAAATTCCGGTAAATCTAGCGCCGGAAGTGCTAAAATGGTAGCACTGGACTGAGTACGCTCTATACATTTCAGCCTGAGAGCCCATTCCTTTTTCCGTGAGTGCGGGAATGAGAGAGAGAGAGCTGTAAGACCACATAAAGTTTTAGGAAAATACTGAAGCCACCTCAAAAAAAATACTGAAATATACCGACTTATACATGACAATTGAACCAATCAAAATATGGTTTATTATTTATAGTTTAAAAAGTGGAACAAATTCAAAGAAAAAACGCTTCTATTTTGCAGTACATTTATTACGACAAAAATGTAATGTAATTTATGAAAAATTTCTGAAATATCGAAAAAACCTCAGGTATTAAATTGATAAACCTTTTACAGATTGGTTGGTGGATTGATTAATGGATTGGTGAATTGATTATTTATTGATTTGACGGATTGTTTGAGTTATACGTTAGGCCGATAGTGCATACGATTTCGAGTTTCCGATCTATACTTAATTATGGTTAAAAGCAGTGATAAATAACAATTAGTTACAAGTGTTACTACATATTATATCCCTACTAAAGCGTAACAGGCTGTTATTTTTGAACAGGTTATTAACAGGAAGAATTATTGTATCTTGAGAAGAATTAATACAGCGAAATTTTATTGTGGTATCTGTGTATCATTGTCTTCAAGTGTTCAACCCGCCAGCGACCCAGTCCTCTCCGCTCCCGTGCTACGTCAGCGCCACCCCTACAGGAAGGCACCTCACTGCGTGTGTACTTTAATATTTCGCCCTCTTCACGCCTGGTAGGTTCGGGCATGAGCAGGGTCGGTCACACGTAGTGAGAGGGGCTTGTACACACTGGATTCCAGACAGCTGGCTACCGTAGCGTGTATTCGCCGCTGGTTATACAGAGTTCGAGGAAATCGTTTCCGACGCTTTCGCGCTCTCGGTGCACGGTCCCGCTCTGTATTGTTGATGTAGCACCTTTGTGAAGGGTAATGCCGTGCCCGTATTACTCAGCGTAAGCCATTTTAAGCGCCCGAACATGACTAGTTGTTTTTTTATTTATGCGGAACCCTAATTATTTTTCTAAAATAAAGGTAGCCAAAGGTACTTCCTATAAAATCAGCTATCAACCAGTAAAAGTCCTGTCGAAATCGGTCCAACCATTTCGGAGATTACCCGGAGCAAACAGACAAAAAATAATTTTAAAAATGTTTTTTTTTTGTTATAGGTATCGTATATACTTTCACATGCATTTAGTATAGATACCTAATACAAATATTATAAACTAATCTATGAACCTAACTAATATCTATATTAGCTAATACACTGATATTCTTTAAAAACGGTGCCCAATATAGTGATTCTATAATACGAAATACCAATAGATACCTAATACAAATATTACAAATTAATCTATGTATCTAACTAACATCCGTATTAGTTAATACACTGATATTCGTTAAATACGGTGCCTAATATAGTTATTCTATAATACGAAATACCAATAGATATTTAGCGGAAGTGAGGAACAGAGAGTAAAGTTCCTCATCCGCCATAGATAGAAAAGGGAGGATCCTCCGGCCAGACGGGTGTTTTTTTTTTTTTAGGAACTGACTACAATGTAAGCCTTAGGGGCCCTATCCAAAACCAGAGCCGCTGCGGCTTTTACAGCTTCACCGGACTTGGGGGTGAGCGATTAGGGCACTCAGTCGCGAAAGTTTGTGACGACCCGCACGAGGGTGCCAGAGTGGCCGAACCTCGGCTCGGGCGGTCGTCGCGAATGCGAATAGGTCGCGATCTATCTAATTCCCTAATCTTAAGAAAATTCGTGCTAACTAACATATACTCATATGCACGTTCCGCTCCTCCTGGGAGGAAGGAGGGAACCATGCGTATGTGTATTTAGTAATCGGAATGGCTTTTCTACACTAACTAGCGCATTAGTCTAACTAGCGCAAAAAAAGAAAAAAAAGGTCCCTTACAGAACCTATGTACCTGTGTGGTGTGCACGTGTGTGTGTTCATACGTGTGTAATGTTGTATGTGGGTAGTTAAGTGTAGCACGTATAGTGTCACTTGTATCGCGCGGGCGGCTGCCTGACCCAAGGGCTTCACACCGAGGAACGGACCTAGGCTTGGGTTGCCGCTAGAGAGGGTGGACGTGACGGGTGTGCGGGAGCGAAGTTGATCGCCCATCCTCTGCGGAGACAACGGTGGTTACGCGGGCGTGGGCGGTGGCACGCTCTGTTTGGAGAGGCGGTGGAATAGAAGCCGACGGTTGTATTTTTTTTTTTTTTTTAGAACTGACTACACTGTTAGCCATAGGGGCCCTATCCAAAAACAGAGCAGCTGCGGCTTTTACAGCTTCACCGGACTTGTACCGACGGTTGTAGTCGGGTTCTTGTATATATACTCAACGATTGAGTTAATTTCTATAGCGCGATGTAGGATGCGTCGTATGTGGCTCGATAGATGTCGCTATGTAGATGCGTTGATGCGTCAGTTGTGGCGAGAGATTTCGCTACAGATGTATAATACAAATATTACAAACTAATCTATGAATCTAACTAATATCCGTATTAGCTAATACGCTGATATTCGTTAAAACGGTGCGTAATATAGTGATTATGTTCTCATTGCTTCCTTACTGTGTTACCAACCCATGCAGTTTTCGTACGAAGTCCGACTTGTATAATGATGTCTTTACTATACATACCTAGCTGCGCATACGATAACCTATCAGCCAGCGGTCGTTTCTATACGAAGTTTCAAATCATGTAGTTATCTCGCTTACTCGCAAGGTGCGCGCCCCTATAACAGACAAGGAAAGATACTTTGCGGTGTCTCTTGCCGCGCGGATCGTGAATCGCGTGTCTAATATTTGGTAACCTATTATTATGTTAGTCCGTGGCGCGTATTATCATCACTGTACATAATACTTATATATTCGTTACACCTCTACCTAATACTCGATTGTAAATGACAAATTGTCATTATTGACAAGAAGTTTTGTAATTTTTTGATTTTGTTTGCGTTTAAAACGTAGTACTTTATAATTTGTGGATATTGTTCTGTGTTTTGGAATGAATTATTTACAAAAGTGGCTCTACTTTATGATCGAATCATTTTTGTACATATAATTTTTATTTTATGATAATAATAATGCTTTTTTACGAACGTTTCTGTCAATGGTTAGGTCACTTGAAATTGTCTAGAGTGATTCTGCTCGTTTGTGTTATATTATTTATGGTGCCTCTGTTTACACATTATTACCTGTCCAAGGTACTTATAATAGAAGAATATGTTTTTATTGTATTTTATTTATGGCTAAAATAAATAAATTGCATGGAAAGACTATTGTAAAAAAATATTTAAACTTTTTTTTCTATGTCTAAATATTCATGGGTTTTTTTGTTTCCTTTTCAGTTATTCTCGATTCGATTCTCGGAGTCGTATTCCTTGACTGTTCATAGTAAAAGTTTATAGGGAATCTAGTACTATAACAAAAACTTTGTCCCCGTAAAAAAGCAAGCAGTTGTATAAATACAAATCTAAATTTATTATTTTCTATTAAAAATACACTAATACATTTTAAAGATTTTATCCTTCAACCTTATAAAACAGCCAATGTAAAATATTTTATATAGACTTCTCAATTTAAAAGCTTGTTATATTTTAAAGCTATTAGATATTTTCTTATTCTCCAGCATAATTGTTATTAATTGGTAATATATACTGATAAATCTATATTATCCATAGTTCTGTCTGTTCATTTATTATATTTTTCCAGAATTTACTGATAGGCATACTATTTGAATGAAACTGATCATTAATAAGCCCTTATTTTTTTTTTGTATGTCTGGATTTATCTCAAAAACAGTTTGACCAATTTTGTACACAGGATGCTTATGTCATTGGTCAATTTCATAGGCAGGATGCATACAGGGTTTCATAATTGATAAGCTATAAGTATCATCAACAATAATATTAGAAATATGTCAAAAAGTTTAAATTTTGATCATTCTTAATATTTCAACCAATTTTGATGAAAATTGTACAAGGGAAGTATATGTCATTCCTGAATTGATAGGCTATATGAATTGTCAATAATATGAGTAAAAGTAAAATTATGGGATGAAAATAATTATTACTGCATAGTAATAAACATGTGGGGAGCCATAGGCACACCGCACAACTTTGAGGACTTATATAGTGAGTGATAATGAACCTCAAGGGCCTCTATTTTACATTCTCAATGTAATTTGTCTTTTATATTTGAGAGTCCACTATCACAGCTAAAATAACTATAATTTTGTTTCACACTGAGGTGTTTTCAATCGGTTTACTAACCATCATTCTTTTCGAGTGTTATAAAAGTAATCAATAATCTCCTTGATTGAATTTGAACCATTATTCAATAAAAATACAAATATATCATTACAAAATGATACAGACATAAGTAAAAAAATATAAAGCACCATTTTAGACTACCTTTTGTGTTCTTTATGTTTATTAATGGCTACATGCTAGCCATGGGTAACTCAGCAAAATTCCTTGCGCCAATTCCATAACTTAAGCGCAGCTTACTGTGCCGGCACATTGAGTTAACTCAAATTAGTGCCATGGCGCAGCAAAATAATATGGGAGGCAAGAGAGTTATAGAAATGAAAGAGTCAGCTGACCGACGCAAGTGGTGGGGTGTGATGCTGTCCCTTAGTCGGATTGTTGTGCTGAAGTGTGCTATGCGCCAACACATTTGGAATAAATGTAATATTAACACATCTGGCACTGTAAACTGAGTTGGTGCAATTGCACAGTGCAGTGCAGTGTTACCCATGGCTACTACATGCATTTGTTTTAGTTGAAAGTGCTTTTTGATTTTAATATGGGCAGTGGGATACAGACAAGTCAATCTTGGTTAGGGTTAATTTCTACTTCCACAGTAGGCAATATAGGACCAGGAAAGTTAATATTGCATATGTGTTATTTTTATTTTTTCATTACAACAACATGCTTTATACCTTATACTATATATGTAATAATATACTTGAATTACTTAGAATTACATACTTATAAAATGACAATACAGAGATTTAAAAAATTTTAGAATTCAAAGTAAAGTTGTCTTATTTTTTCTAGTATGAGTCAATGTCAGGAACTGTGGGTATTAATTCAATGCGACACACTCTGGAAGCACTCGGCGATGTTTCCACAATGAATGTTGCTGACCTGAAAATGAGAATTGAAGAGATGCTCAGAATTAAAGTAATTTTAAATTATTTCTGGCTTATTATTAGTAACATAACCACCAATACATATTTTTTAGCTAACATGTGCATTGTGTGCTAATAAAAATATGCAAATTGTTTACATATTTAAGAATTATTTCTTAGTGCATACAGTCTATTTTTAGCAATCTTTTAACTAATATTAAAATTAATAAATTAACTAAATTAAATTGATTAATTTAAAATTAATTGTTTAAGAAGTAATATAAAAGGATAACTAATTGACTGACTGACATATAAATGCACATCCCAAACTAGTGAGTCTAGGTCTATGAACATTTGCTTGCGGGTTCCTTTTATACTGTAGGTGAGCACTAAGAAAGGATTTTTGGAATTTAACCCCCAAGGTGGTGAAAAGGAGGATGAAAGTTTGTATGAAAATCTTTATAATATAAATAAATATTATAAAAAATACTATTTAGCAATTCAGCTAGAAATTGAAAAAAAAAGTAGTGTTTCATCATTTCTTCAAATTCATTATCTAAGGGTGTCAAAGATGGGGTGAAAGTTTGTATGATACAAGCAACGACATCTATTAGCCAAAAACATATAATAGGACATAACTGTGACGCAAGTGAAGCCGCGGGCAAAGCGCTAATATAAAATATAAGTCAATCTATTTTGTATTATATAATTTTAAACTCTTCAATATTTTCAATAAAAATCTTTGGGGGGCGACACACTACTTGTTTACTTAAGATAATATTATTAATTAAGGTTAAGACTAGGGATAGATTCCGATACTTGTGACTTTCAGAACAGTACTGGATTATTGCCCAGAATCAATGAATTTTTATGTAACAATAATTTAAATGTTTATATTATTGAACTTAATTCCAGGCTTCAGTGTCTACAGAATTGCGAGAATTAGAGGCAAAACGTGGCCGTTTACAACATGAAGCATCTGCAGCAAGCGCCAAAGCTGACAGTGCAAAAGCTGAATACGCCCGCGCTGCTGCCGAACTGCAACGTCTACGTGTTTCAGCTGACCAGGCCCGCCTCGCACAATTAGAAGCCATCAGAAGAGATTCACCTGAACTAGCTCCTCCGGTCCAGATAGTTCCTTCCCGCCCCCCGCCTATCCTACCTCCAGTGAGTTCGGCACTAGAAGTACATTGTCGTATGTTTTCTTGTTTCGATCACTCGCGTTGCTCTTTAAGTTCAGGTTTTCCAGTTTATTTATACGATCCTGATGTATACGTCCCACTAGCTGGGTCAGAGGTCGATGGATTTCTGAAAACTACTTTACGGCAGACTTTAGGTTACAATACACACTTTACGCGCGACCCAAATGAAGCATGCATTTATCTCGTTATTGTCGGTGAAGCTTTTCCACTGGACAAAGGTTCCTCGTAAGTACCTTTTTGTATATTAGGTATATTTATTTCTAGCTGTGCCCGCGGCTTCGCGATGGCAGAAGATCGCGTAAATCTTATAAAAATCGTAGTTACTTACAACTTCAATAACTTTTCATTGAATGAAGATACTGTGATTTTTTTTTTTGAAAAGGGGTGTCGAGTTTCTTCTTCAACACTGAGACGCCCAAGCCAACCTCACCTGCACGTGGTTCACCCTGCGGAGCAACAAACAAGGAAATGGCGATATTGAGGTGGTATTAGGGCTGTTTAGCCCGACTGGTTCGCAACCAACATGCATGTAGTGACAAGCCCGCCATAGTGACTCGATTTGCGTGTCGCGTTTCGGGATCAGCCTGTATATATCCAGTTAAATGCGACCGTCAATGGATTACGATCTCGGTGGTCGCTATTGTGTTATGATTGTACTGTGCTTATCACGAGGCCAAGTGTTGTCACTTTACCGCGCTACAGTATAAAATAGTTGATCGTCACGGG
This sequence comes from Saturnia japonica, assembly GCA_033032175.1. NCBI lineage: Eukaryota > Metazoa > Arthropoda > Insecta > Lepidoptera > Saturniidae > Saturnia > Saturnia japonica. The sequence continues at coordinate 11,559,342 of CM065307.1, forward strand.
ACGCGCGGCAGAAGTAAAACATATTAGTGAATATAAAAAAAAATATACTGGGTGATCCCGAAACACGACAAACCAAAGGAAAGTCACTGTGAAGATGTTTATTTTATTACTATGTACCTATATAGTGGTCGCGATCCCTACTAACAGTTTTTAATCTATCCATGTTTTAACATTAAACTTTGAAATGATACAGTCTGCCTATTAAAAAATGAACTGGGCTTCACACCGCCAACGTTGCGACCAAAGCGTCGCTACGCCAACAGTTGCCAACGTTAAGACTAAAGGGTTGCCGTCGCGTAGATGCCAAGCCAAACAATAGGTCTAATTTGCCGCATTAGATGTTTCACATCAAAATACAATTTCAGGTCAACAACAGTGTTGTATAAATTGTTGTTAAACGAGACAGCTGTAAAAAGTTTACCGTTCTGGGGTGGCGATGGTCGAAATCATGTTTTGTTGAATATGGCGCGACGTGAATTGTCTGTCGGTTCTGGTGATGCGTTCAGAGGAGCTTCCACTGGCAGAGCGATGATTGTTCAGTCAACATTCACTCAAGATCAGTTTCGGCCAGGTTTTGATGTGATCATTCCACCAGCACTGGGCCCTCCGGGAGGTGACGTTTGGGCTGATTGCGCACCTATAGCACCGGCAAGAAGGAAGTACCTTTTAAGGTAGTATTATTTGTTTAATTATATATTGTTAAACGGTTTTACCATAACCTATTTTTACTTTATCAAATACATCAAGCCTCTTCAGCTGCGTAAAAGTATCACCTCGCTGTGCGTGTTCTATCGCCTGTATCATGGTGAGTGTTCTGAAGAGCTGTTCAATCTAATACCCTCCTCTTCCTTCCACAACAGGATTACACGCGCTGGGTTTCGGAGTCACAATTTTACGGTAACCTCCATCTCGGCACGAACTTAACAGTTCTCTATGATTTATCTTTATTGCACTGTAAATCTGTAGATTCTTCTCCCGGCCAGTGTTTCCTTCTTACGACATCGGTTCCTTTAAGCGTAACGTGAGATATTCATGCAGGTCGGCATGATAGCGGCGATCGCCGACGGATTTAGATTTCTCGGTGGTCGCCGTTGTGTTTGGATTATGCTGTTCTTACCATCAGGGATAGCACCGTCAATGTACTGAGCTTATTATATAAAAAAAACGCTCTATATATTTAGTGATCGGAATATTAACTTTATTTCGTTGAACCATGGGCGCCGGCAGCAGGGTTCAAGGAGGTGCAATTGCAACCTCTGTCGGGAAAAAAAATACATAGAAAAGTTTTAGGTTTTTTTTAATTGATTTATTGTTTTAATAAAGACTTAAGGCGTCTAGATTGCTGTCGAAAGTGCAATAACTCTGCTCCAGGGGGTGCCATATATGCCAATTTTACGTAAATTTTTGTGACGTAAGGGAGCCAAAGAGTTAATAGTATGTAGATGCTGATGCATCCACCTGAAAGTAATTTTGGCGGCAAAGAGCCCCTGTGTGGAACTAATATCTGAATTGCTTGGAATCTCCTTGGTGTTCTCCGAGTGTGACATTAAATTAATTTTATAAAAATCAATTGAACTACACGTAAATTAAGAGTGGCGTTAAATTTAAATAAAAGTGGATACGTGTAGGTTGGTACTTATATGCCTACGCTCGTTAAATGTTATATTTCGTTGAATAGTCACACACGATGTTACGTAACGGGTATGTTTATCATCGCTACAATAAAACAAGTCATGCCAGCAACTTCATAGTGTAGACTTTTTGTTACAATTTGCGTGCGCATTATAATAAACATTCAATAACGGACCTAAAAAGTACAACTGTAATAAGGTTTTTTCGATGATAACAAGCAACAGCTATTATCGTATTTAAATACCTACCATTAACGATGATTAAAAACAACTCGTTTTGTAAAAAAAAAAACACTAAAACGCCTTTATTATGTTGTTACGACCCGTGGCAGATGGCACACGTTAAATTGAAATGGCGCGAGACGTTGAACATAATAACCTTCAAATTCCGATTTCCTATAAGACTTCTACTTGTTTGTCACGCATCGTTTTAATTTTGATCGCTATTCTACATGTACTATAGTACATGTACATATCAATAATAATTAATCAACGTTTTCATTGTATTACATTAAAACGAACAATTGTAAGTATGAATTCATAAACATCATTTAGTTTTCAGGGTTCGCAACTTCAATCGATAGGCCCAGACAAAGAGCAAGATAAATCAGTAATAGCACTGCTGGAGAAAATGGCCAGTTCTGCGCCCGCTGCAGACTTGTTTCTTCTGCAGTTCGAATGCGATCCACCGGTGGAAAACCGCGCTTCGATACCAATAGGCGACTGGGCGTTATGCGGTACTGACAGGTCTAGAAAGGCGGTCTTACGTGATTCAACGTTTGTGTTGATACTCGCACCGTCCGACCGTAGTTACGTCACCACGGCGCTTCTACAAGCGAGACTCTACGAAGCACTCAGATCTGGAGCAATTCCTGTTATTCTTGGAGGGGACAGAATACTTTTACCATACAGTGAGGTGCTTGACTGGCGGCGGGCAGTATTATCTCTGCCGAGAGCGCGCGTCACTGAGCTACACTTCCTTCTACGTGCGCTGGCTGATGCTGATCTCCTCACGTTTAGACGACAAGGACGTGTGCTCTGGGAACGGTACTTGAGCTCAGTACAGGCCAGCGTGGATACTTTGCTGGCGATTATACGGACCAGGTTGCATATACCACCGCGACCGGCGTTGCCGACCACGGGGGCTCCAGCTTTCAACGATTCGTACTATCCGCCACGGGTCGAACCGCCGGCCATGGACACGGAACCCGAAGAGACGCTGGGTCCACTCGAAGCGCCCTATCCTAGCCCTGCATACAGGAGAAACTATTCTGTGGGATTAGTGCACGGGTATGAACTTTGGAATGATTGGGGCGAGCCTTTCGCTCTGTACCCGCAGTTGCCGTGGGATCCCGTCGTGAGTTCAGAAGCGCGGTTCATAGGCTCTGCGGCGGGGTTCCGTCCGGTGGGTGCCGGTGCGGGAGGTTCCGGGCGAGAGTTCAGTGAAGCGCTCGGCGGTGACAGGCCGCGGGAACAGTTCACGGTTGTTATACTTACTTATGAACGCGAAGCAGTATTGGCGGCGGCGCTCGCTCGATTGCGGGGTCTACCATACTTGAACAAGGTGATTGTTATATTTAAAAGTTTTCTGTACTAATATTATTGAACTTTAAAAATTGTTTGTTTGTATGCGATAATTTTCGAGAACTACCAGTCAGATTTAAAAAAAAACATGGACGTGAAACCTTTAGAAAATATTTATAAAATATTTTCTTTAAAAATCTATTTAAAAATCCTAAATCAGCTGGACTCGAGCTATCGACTACCCGTATTATATTTACAACAGTGTGTACAAGTCTGGTCGTCACACCGCTAGGCCAATTCGACGACGACAATAGTTGTGAAAATCAGGACATGCATTAACTGTGTATAATATATTCTATCTCATTCTCTCGCAGGCTAAATCCAATAGAATGTGTTCAATGTGTTTGTCTCTTTCTAGTGTTGTTTTTACTTTTTATCGCGTTTTCAAATCAACGGTAATATAAGAAGTTGTCATTTCAAAATATTTTTGCATTTTATAACTTATTTATTGGGAAAGGTACATTACATATAAGATATCTATGATCACGCTGTGACCCTAAGAAGAACAACGAAAGGCTACACGGGTGCGGTGGCGGCGTGACCATGGACTGTTGGTTTGAATAAATTTAACACGGGTAAAACAGTAGGGCACCGCTAGTTGTTTAGTTTTAATGTTTTAATAAAGTGTATGTTAATGTGTTTAATGTAATTTGATGGTTAGGTTGTTGTGGTGTGGAACGGACCATCTTCTCCTGGCGCTGTGAGCTCGTGGCCCGAGAGCGGTGCGCCCGTGGCTGTAGTCCGAGCCGCAAGGAACTCTCTTAACAATCGTTTTCTGCCTTATAACCTCATCGAGACCGAGGCCGTCTTGTGTGTCGACGACGATGCACATTTAAGGCATGACGAGATTGTGTTCGCATTCAGGTCAGTCTTCTTTTCTCATGAGCACATATCGGACCAAAGTGCAAAATCATATTTTTACAGGAGAGGTTTCCAAACAACATTTTACCCCTTGTGATATGTTCTATATACTTTGTTGTACTACAAAGAAAATTAGTGTTTACACGAATATATTTGTATTTTGTTATTATGTGTTTTAATTAATTATATCGAGAAATAATAATTTACCGTAAAAAGGCAAAATTGCGAAATTGTTAGTTTGACCCTTATACATAGAACACATCGACATTTTACAATTCTTCTCGGTTGTGGCCAGCTAACAAAGCATATATTTATGTTTCTTAAAGCATGACAGATTTAGCATCAAAAAGCCTAGAAACACGATACAAACGGCAATTATTATGACGTATACTCTTACCTCAGAAGTACCGACAAATGATTTATCACTGGTCTCAGTAGTAGTAATCAATTATGCGATCCTTTTCAATCCTTGTTATTGTACATAACTAAACGTTACCCGGTAACCACTTAGTATTCTTCATACCACCTTTTACATATACACATATTATTGTTCGGGCTCATATGTTATTTTATAATATGTGGGCTCCATCTGTCTGCATTTAGACTCTTTGTAGGTCCATTGTGCGTAGATATTTCGGCCGGCAATTCCAACCAGCCCAATTTCGACCGGAAACGCATAAGCCTTCGGGGGCATTCACAGGCTTCTTGAAGCGATATCTAGTTTTTGAGGATTTCCGCCCCTTGGGTTGCAACTCTCGCGCATTTCAGGATTACGTGGGTAGTAGTTTCTCACCTCCGTGCATGCTCTGCACATGGGGCTCTCTGTGACACCAAGAACATAGGGGTGTTTGTTAAGTGAACAATGTCCAGTTATAGTGCCTAACATAACACGTAGACCACTTCTATGAAGACTGAGAAGTCGCCGCGACAAACGCGGTTCAGGGATGGGCAGTGTTCCCCTCGACTGTCTACAGTCACTGGCCGTTGTCCATCTGTCCGGTAACCACTTAATATCAGGTGAACTCTGAGCCTGCTATGTCATAAAAAAATGCATTATAGGTTATACCATATAAATAAAGCCAATTATTATACCTTGACATTTACCAAATAGCATAGCAAAGTGAGCAACACATTATCATAAAAATTATATACTTATGTCAAAAGATCAATAATACACATGAGTAACCCTATTATTTCAAGGATATTCTTGTGAATTCCCTAATCATCATAATAAAATGTGGTCACCGATATATTTTTTATTTGTATTTATAGGTATGATATCCACTAATATGCACTCCAAGTTGTTAATAACTCTAGAACATATAAAATTAATAAGTTAGTACTGACAATGAATAAGATTTTAAAATTTACTTTTGAACACAAACCACAATATATATAGGTACAGAAAGACGGCTTTGGCCGACCTTGAAGTTAATTACCTACGCTCAGCTGTAGCACTAGGGCTGGCTGGCATCTACAATATACAAAAGTTACATTTGCTAATTCTAAATTTGTTATAAATTATTTAAGAATATTTATTTCTAATAAATGAACATCTATTATTATTTGGTTACTGAAAAACATTAAAAACGTTGTATAAAACACATAAATTTCAATAGAATCATTTATTAATTGTCAACTCAGAACCTAGTGTGAAATTCAAAATAATAATAAAATTATATATATATCAACCAGCAATGCGCGGACACTCGCGACTACCTTCCGATCGACTTGATCCGAGTGTTTTTGTGTGCGTGCGCTGTTATGCTCGCTGTATGGAGCTGGCTTTCAGTACCAATTTCTTTTGTAGTACAGTATCTATCTTAATTATTTGTTTAGTTTTAATGTAAACAGATTCATAACAGAGCTGTAACATCAAATTATTGTTGTTGGTAAACAAACTGTACATAGTCAAGATGCTAATTAGCAATGTCTGGTTTATCAGAGTATGGCGGGAACACCGTGATCGTATCGTCGGGTTTCCCGGCCGTTATCATGCTTGGGATCTCAATTTTAACAATGGCTTCCTTTATAATTCAAACTACAGGTATGTATATTGTTGTAACACATAATATAATTCATAATAAGTCTTCAAAGGAGTAGCAAAGACTATCAACTGTATGATCGGTTGGTGGTAACTTAATTTTTTCTTAAATGTGGATTTGGTACTTTAGATTTATTTAAAAAAAAAAATGAGTTTATTTTTAGAAATAAAAAAAAACCCAAACTTCAATAAAATTGTCTGTAATCTACGGTCGTCGCTGTTTTTGACTATACCGTATTCATCATTATGTGCTGTACAGTCATTTAATCGATCTGGTTATAAAAAGTAGATATTCCTTTTTGTAAGTATAGTTTTATAGATACGGTTATTAGCAGATAAACTTTACGATGCATTTTCATACTGTAAAATCATGTTGACTCAGGTTTTATATCGTGTAAAAATAATTTAACATTGTATAAATAAATCAAATAAAAATAATGCTTGCATATACAACGTTAAATTGCTTTGAAATGAATTAATGGTTAACTTCTTTATGCTGTTGGTACTTTGGGTAAAGTTTTTGTAGTTATTTTTCTTTTGTTGCACCGAAGAAGTATATAATTATAACTTCTTACCATACATGCGTACATAATTACACTTTTAAAAAAATAAAAATTTTATGCTCTGTAGCTGTGAACTGAGCATGGTGTTGACGGGCGCTGCGTTCCTGCATCGATACTACTTGTGGGCGTACTGGCGCGCGCTCCCCGCCGCTATACGAGACTACGTCGACGAATATATGAACTGCGAGGACATTGCCATGAATTTCCTCGTCGCACACATCACAAGGAAGCCTCCAGTCAAAGTAATTTTTCAAAATTTTTATTGAAACAAAATTCAAACAGTGTTAGGACTGTACTGTGTTTACTATCAGGGACATCACCGCCGAGTTATATTAAAAAAAAACTGTATCAGTATGCCAGTAATTTAGACATATGAATTTTTATTATTCCAATCTTCTTATGTAGTATATAAAAATTGTTGTAAAAAACTAGCCCTTTTTCCGTAGCTTTGCTCGCACATAGTTCAGTTATGTTCTTTGTTATGTATCTTTCTTACTTTCTAACTGAATTGCTAAATACCAATTTTCATAGATCTATCTTAAAAAATTACGGATTTTCATAGAAACTTTCATCCCATTTTTCACCGCCTTACTGGTTGATTTTCCAAAAATCCTTTATTTGTTCTCACCTACAGTGTAAAAGGAACCTGCATGCAAATTTTCACGGACCTAACTCTAATAGTGTGGACTGTGCATTGATATGTCGGTCAGTTAGATATCCTTTTATAAATATGGATTGAAGACTCTTAACATCTTTTGACAGATCAGTCTTTTATGCACCCGGTGCGAGTTTCTATAACTGCGCCATTGATTATTATAGGTATTGTTTGTGGTCCTGGTCTGGTAATGTCTGCGCCCTTCCAGAGTCTGTTCCCTGTGCCTGGGCACCGCTGGAACCGCCCTAGTTACGGCACTGGAAGTAAGATCAACGATATGCTACACGGGTGCATTGCTGGTGGCTGGTGAAGAGTTAATCAGCTAGTCTATACTTATAATAAAAGAGTAAAGAGTCGAAATCTGTACATTGAAGATATTTGAGAAAAAATAATACGGGGGGCTTAGAATTACGGATAAAACACATTTCGATAGTTTTTAATTTTTTTTGTCTGTCTGTCTGTCGGTATGTTTGAATGTCAATCAAGCAAAAAATACTGGACCCAATTTAATGAAATTTGGTATGATTGTAGCTTATAGCCTGATGCTTTATAAATTGCTTTTAGGTTATGTACATATAGAAAGGAATATATGTGTATGCAACTCTGTAAATATTTAGAATGTTTACTGAAATAAAGTGAAAAGATATCAAATTATTTGATCTTTACATAGTTTTCAGTAAAAGCAATAAATAGATGCGTATTTTCCAATGGTATTCATAGATGGCGCTGTACGGCTTGGTTTAAATTATCACGAATTTGGTTTGATATTCATTGTCATACTTACGTATATTTCCTGTAAGCATGTATATTATTAGTTTAGGAATGGGATTTTATTATTTTTAAATATTTTTAGTTAGATTTTAGTTATTTTTATATAAGTAAGAATATCAATTCTATTTAGATTTTTACGATACATGTTTGGTGTTCTTTTTATTAAATTACACTAAACAGACTTACTTTAAGGCGTTATTATTCACTGGAAAATGACGGTTTATAAAAATAAAGTTATTTAATAAACTTAGCTTTTCGTAAAAGATTCCAAAACTGAACACTTTTATATGCCTTTATGTATATATATATATATATAGATAGACATCATCACGTCTGTATTCCCTTAAGGGGTTAGACAGAAGAAACGGTTGACTGTTTTGTTCGTCAGGTTTTTAATGCACTTGGATGAATGATAAATTAAAAAAAAAATTTTAGTTTATTTGTTTTCGCTAGGTAGTTTCGCTCCTAACCCTTAGGGTTACGACTTACGACGTACTAGTTATATCAACAGATGTTAATAAAAAAAGTTAGCAAGCAAGAGAGCAAGGACACACAGAAATTTCTTTCTCCTTGATGCAGTCCGACTGGTAGAATACCTCCACCGTACAGAAGATCGCGGCCAAATGACCTTGTGTCGTGGTACTGCCGTGAGTACGGCTTCTAGAGCTCCTTGGGATAGGACGTTAGCAAGATTAGGTTTTGTAAAATATAGCATGGAAGTCACTCACCCTGATATCACATATTAGGAACGAGACGTTCTACAAGACTTTCCCTCTCTGATTTGTTTTAGACATATTATTCAATTACCTAATACGTGAAGCATATCTTCAACTTTGTCGCATTTTTTGCATTGTGAAAATCTATATCTTATTTGAATTTGGTACTAGATTTCTGGTATATATTTTTTTATTGTTTTAATAATTAACTTTTTTTTCTAATTGTTAAAAAAATATATATAATTATGTAATATACAACAGGTGACGTCGCGATGGACATTCCGCTGTCCCGGTTGCCCGGTCACTCTCTCTGCCGATGAAACACATTTCCATGAAAGACATAAATGCATACAATACTTTTCTCAGGTAAGGCATTTGTATACTATTTATGAGTACATATATTACGTTAACATGATATAGGTGACACATAAAAAAATGACACTGCCACCGTGGCCGACGTATTATTGTGCTCCCTTTACATGACCTTGCACCACTTTTAACTGTTTTCTGATTTGTGCAGTTCAATATTTTTTTATGTCATTCAAAGTACTCATTGTGACTTTTTTTAAGAATAGCGTTCTAGTATTATTAGTAACTAGTGTACAATAGCTACATATACGTTTAGCTTTCACTGCGACTCTGCGAGCGACGATGGCTTTTCATTTTTGATTGGACTGATGGTTCTTTAACTGTTTTTATTTAATACCAGCCATTAACATCGCATCACAACACAGAGATTACATAACATCACAGATTTCAATATGAAACTGATGATGGTTCAGGGGTAGTGTATTCGAAAAATGCCCCGAACAGAGGTGGTAGTTAGTGGCCTGATAATCCTGGTACAGATGTTGCTCAAAGTTGTTACATATTTAGAAAAAAGAAAACGGGGCCTTGAAAATTGTTATATTGCGTATTGCGTTAATATTTACTGTATTAATTAATGTACCCTAGAAAAGTAATTTTCTTCCATGTTAGGGTTTCGTACCTCAAAAGGAAACCCATATAGGATAACATCGTTGTCCGTCTTGTCTATCTGACAAGGCCCTTTTCTCAGGTGTGCGTGAAGGTATCAAGGTGAAATTAATATCAAATACTTAGGTCTGCAATCCTTTGGTGCTGTAAAAAATTCTAACTTCTAAATAAACGCAATTAAAAGATACAGCCTTTATGCCGCATATTTTAACACTCGCAAAGGGAATAATAACCTATAGGGTATTTCCAGTGCATCTAGAATCATGAAATTTGGCAAGAAGCAATGTCTTATAACACAAGTAAAGGAAATATCCGAAAACCGTAAAGTTGTAATCACATCACAAAAAAAATTCGATTACAAACATATTTGCATTTGTTAAACTGACAGCGGCATGTGTGTTAAGTTTGTCCGTCAATATAGTTTATATTTTCGTTAGAATTGTTCGGTGCTTTTTTCAGTAATGTTATCTGATTATTCTGGTGAATGTGGCTGTACAATTACGGAACTCTCGGTGCGCAAGTCCGATTCGCACTTGGTTGGTTTTTTATAGTAGCACGGCAATGCGACTGACTAACCATCGCCGGTTGGATATACTCTGACTATCCTGATCTGATCCCGAAACGCGACAAACCAAGACAGTCACTGTGACGGGGTGACCTATCACCATGTATGTGCATGGTGAACTGGTGGTCGCGACACACTTGTGTACAGATACTTACCGCCCCGTTCCGGTATTGAATTGTTAATATTGAAAGTATTGTTGTTTTAGATATTGGGCTATACGCCTCTACTTTCAACTCAGTATCGCGCCGACTCCGTACTATTCAAGACTCGCATACCGCACGATAAACAAAAATGTTTCAAGTTTATATAGTTATATTTATTGTATAATGTAGTGAATAACATCGCTAGTTTGATGAAATCAAAAATGTTCATCATAGATTAATGATTGGCGCTTCAACTAGATACCGCGCATCCTACAAACAATAGCTCCTAGAGTACGGCAACTTAATATCGTAGTATGTAGTGACTATTTGAAAACAAGCTTGTCAACGTGACAGTATAGTCGGTATGACACTGACTAGAGTACGCCGATCTGGCGTAGTTTTAAATGCCATTTTTTTATAGTACGCCGACGGTATCTACTTGAAGCGGCGCGGAAACTAATCATTAATCTATGATGTTCATATTAATTTGTTGTTATCTCAACAGCGTTGTCCTCCGTGAGGGTTAGATCATTTTTATGTTTCTAGAAATATCGATCGTTTTGTTGATCCATAATATTTTCATTTTAATATTTTCTTTAAAACTTTTAAGTGTTCACCTTTATAAATAAATAATATTAAGTATACGATTTGAGATTGGTTAAGTATTGTGTTTGTGTTATTTGTTTTATTTTTAGTCATGAAACCAGTGACATATTAAATAATTTCGCAAATTTAAACATTCAGCTTAAAATCGCCCCCTTTATTGGTATTTGTTATTGCTAGCTAAAGCCTTTCCGCAAAGCTATCATTTGTCGACCACCGATCGAACTGTGTTAAGGGTGATGATGATTTTTTTTGTTTGCTTATTTTAATCTATATGACCTGCCCCTAAGCAATCCTCCATAAAACAGTATGTTTAAAATTATAACTAATTATTAAATAATTTTGGTCTATTGATAAAATCCCTAAAATAATATAAATGTGGAAAAATAATTGCTCTTTTTTTGTTTTTGTATTTGTCTGTGAGTCAAGTGATTGGAAACGTCAATCTGAAAACGTGATGTCATCGTTCTATAAATATACATATTTGAGCATATCACAGTTTAGATTATCTTGTCATAGTTGAATCTAATATTACTGTGAGTGTGGAAATAGTAGCTATAAAATTGTATACGCGCTGAAGAGATTTCATAAGTTTCAACTAATATTCTGTTAAATTTTACTTTGCTCACTATATCTTTAACCTTAGTTATATTTATTGGTTTATGACGTCACGCGCAGTTACATGAACATATTGCAGCGTATTGTGGCATATTTTTTATTTAAATTTAAAAGTGTATAAAGGTGTAATAATAAACATTACTTCATTAGAATTGTTAAATTTTAAAGTGCTTAAGACAACTTTACCAATGTTGTCTTATCTTCAGATTAATCTACCACTGCATAAGTGTAACATCTTTTTAGCTAGTAAATAGGAAAACTAAGCGTTGTGCATTGTTACCTTTAAAATTGTTTTACACATGAGAAAGAAGTTAAAAGGAACAGTATTTTTTTCGATTATATTTATATTCTGTACTTTTCAAGGCTTATCCATTTCCTCTGTTACGGTTTTTATGGTTCATTACGTTATTGTTTATATTTATAATTTAAAAGGAAATAACATTGAGATTATTATGTACTACGTATTATAGCAGGCATTAGGAACAAAAATTGTGCTCCACTTGAAACCGCGGGGCGCGGACCACGCGCGCTTTAATACTTTGAACTTACTGATGAAATGAAATTCCTTGTGTTGCTCGAGTTGTTTAAACAGTATCTCTGTGCACATTAAGGCATATTATAAAGTAAAATTTAGCACTTAAACGTGTTATCGGAACAAATTTCCGGCACAGGCTGTGACTACCACGGGTGGCTACGAGTGTATGCACTCGAACGCGTGTTCTAAATAATGTGGATGAGGTACGTAGTACATAATACCTCAAGGGAAAATAACAGCATAGTATAAAAAAAGGTTTTGGATCACGTTCTGGATCTTCATTCAATATTCATATTATTTGTATACTTACTATTTTGAAGGTCGGTTTCAAATACATTCTTCTCATCCAATACAAAAAAAATTGCGTTTTACTAGTGAATTATATCCACAAACTAAATATATTTAATTACTACTTAATGTATGTTTATTTTTTTGGACAAGTACTAGTCTCAGATGTTTAAGACTGATTTGTTTACTCTTACTTGACGCTTAGTAGTTAATTTTACTAATTCCATTAACAATAATAGATTGATTATATTCAATTCTAATCATAAGACACGAGTTATTTTTAGAAAAAACTGACTAATTAGATCTGTTTTATTAATTACAATAAAAAATATTTTTTGTACTATAAATCTAACAATAAAAGTTGTCAGCTACTAGTCTAATTTACAGAATAATGTAAATAAATATTTGGACCTATAACATTTTTTTTTAATTCAATTTTATATTCACTTTATCTTTTGTACCTACACCAGCAGGGACATGGCGCGATAATATATAAATTAACTACCTACTAGCAATTTCATGTCAGTAAACAAAGACCAGCCATTCGATTTCTGCGTTATATATTGCGGTTGAAATCTGAGAGGATGTGCTTGGCTGCAACCGCATCGCACTAACACGTGCCACTGGTCTTTTCTAGAATTCATGTTTACACCTTGACTATTTATGTTATTATTATTATGTATCTGTGTTAGTAATATATCTACATGCGTATACATTTTTATTTTTTATAATAGCTCGGCAAATTGATAGTATTATCCCTGATGGTAAGCAGAGTACAATCCAAACAGAACGGCGATCATCGAGAGATTGAAATCCGTCAACGGTCGTTCCTATCTTGCTGGCCTGCATCTTCACGTTATGCTTGAAGGACCTTGTTATAATAATACTGGCTTTTATATTGTCTTTTAGTATTCAAAATTCTTCAAATCATTCTATTATACTAGGTTACCATATACTTCCAATAAGAAACAAACTAAAATAAACACGTGTTTTCTTATTTACTAATACAATATTACAACAGACTCTAAGTCGTAAGAAGCAGGGAACATATTGGCCGGGAGATGATTTCGCAGCTCAACGGTAAGACAAAGATAAGACATTGAGAACTTTTTAGTTCGCAACGAGATGAAGGTTACTGTAAAGCTGTGATTCCGAAGCCCAACACGTGCGGTTTTGTTGTGAGAAGGTGAGGAGGGGGAATTAGATTGAAAAGCTTTTTACAGCATTCATCATTATATAGACGGTAGAACACGCTCAGCGAGGCAATGCTCCTGCGCAGCTGAAGCGGCTCGATGTATTTGGTAACGTCTGCATCATTAACATTGAGAACAGCTCGTCTCTACATGTCTAGAGCATCGAGGAGACATTATGCGAATTCATCCCAGAGATGCAAACAGTATTATAAACACGGCCGAACTTGTGCCTTGAAAAGAAGATCAAAATAACCGGGCGTGGAAACTGTTTAGGATTCCGATTCTCCGAGATGTAGTGGAGATGACACTCCAGATGTAATCCCTAAAGTTGAGGCCGCTGCGAATATCCTCACCTAGGATATTGAGGCTGTCACGCATCGTTAGCGAGATGTTCTGAAGAGAGGGGGGGGGGGGGTAACCGGGGCTTTTTCTAAATAAAACGGGAACCCCTGAGTTTTCTTAGCATTAAACTCAACCAAGTTCATTGCCACCCATGTAGATATGCGGCACAAGGATCAGTTTAGTTCAATGATAAGTTCCTGCCGTCTCGTTTCTGTTTTTCTCCGACCGAAGGAAGGCTTGCTGTAATAGCACCTATGAATGGTGCTGTCATCTGCATAGCAATGAGTATGATCTAAATGTAACTATCACTGATACGGAGAAGAAACAGAGTGGGCTAAAGAACAGAACCTTGAGTAACTCCAGCGTTTACCGACGTGAACTGCGAATCACATCTATCAACAAAGACATAAATTTTGCGTTCATGTAGAAAACAGGAGATCCAGTTGCCGAGGTTGTCGCGAAATCCGTACGCCAGAAGTTTGGAGATAAGTCTACGGTGCCAGACCCTAGCAAAAGCATTCACTATGTCAAGACCGATCACCAGAACTTCGCCATGCTTATCAATTACCTCCCCCAACGGTGCAGTACATACGCTAGAAAATCACCCATTGATTTTTCTGATAAAAAACCATATTGATGATCATCAATGAAAAAGTGATCTTTTGTAATTGCTAAGAATTAAAAGTTATTTATTAGATACCACAGTCGAAAATATATAAATTAAAAAATAATATATTTAAATTGTATGTGTAGACTACTGAACACTCATCAGGCTAACCTGATCTAGTCTGTTTTTTGTTAGATGATAAATCGTGAGATCCGTATGCTATATAGGTATACTATGTCTATACATTAGCTCGTAGTGGCTAAGCTGTAAAGATACCACGGCAAATATGGAAAATGTCATATCATTTAAAGGCATGGTAGTTCAGGTGTAACTTTTATAGGTATGTAAAATATAATATACAGGTACAATTGTTTTTGTTTTCAGTATTCTATGAACGCACATTTATTACGAATACTAAAGTACTATGTATGCATACCATCGAAGCATAAATAAGCAAAGAGATATTAACTAGTAACGATATCGGTGTCAAAATAAAAATTACGTAATATAATCTATTGGACTAGGTAAGTAGTTTTAGGACCACATTACTGGACTGCGAATAGATGCGAAAGCAATTCCCGTGGCCGGACCATAGGTGTGGAGGAACAAGGGGGAGCGTGTTTATTTGATAAGAGTCTCATACTCTAATAAATACCGTTCTACTGAGACCCGGCAGAGGACAGGTATCCAATGCAGGATTTCTTAAGTAAAACAATTACAAGATAGGAGATACTATTTTAGACATACAAATTAGCTTTACTAGGATGTCGTATAAAAGCTAGGAAATGGTGGAAATAAACTTAAAAGACGTGATAGGTCTCCCAAGTAATACTCTAATGTATTGTGGTATTCAAGTCCAATATACACGCGATGAAAATAGTTACCAGCTAGAGTTGTTTCTGAATCAGCCAGTGCTTGCATTGCCTGTAGATTGTCAACGTGGTATTTCCAAGATTGTATGTCGTTTGTGGATTGTAATGTACCTACATAACTCCTTAACATTGTGTTATGTATCGCAGTGATTATTCCAAGCCAGCTAAAACTAATCTATCTCTTTCCTTTTCTTCCTTTTTTAAAAAGCTTTCAAGCTTTAAAAAGTCATTTTTAATTAATATTTTAGTTTTCAACTTTTTAGTTCGCACCTGACGGAAACTTCACTCCGGATTTGATTTTGAAGTTTTTCTTTTCTTAGAAAGATGGCAGACTAATGCTAACAATGCCCGTCTCAACAAGCTATGCAGTTATTAACTGCCTTTGACTCCCATCCTTTACTACATTACACGAATTGAATATTAGCGTTATTTATTTAATGTTATTTGGGTACATACTCTTCACTATTCATATTCGCAAAAACTTAGTCAAGCTAAATTTTGTCAAAGATCAGCACAATGTTAATACTAGTAATAGAGATAAATTAGTGGTACACTCGTACCGTGTTTTAGACTTAGTAAGACTAATAAAAGTTATTTAGGTAATATTGTAGGTTCTTTAATAAGATTCCGAATGACATTACTGATTTGAGTTTACAAGTTCAAAGGATCATGTTAAGCCGGTTTTACTGTGAAAAGGTTGTATATGATGGATCATTATGTGAATGATAGTGATGTCTGGAAGTGACTTCCTCTCTGTGCGTCCACAAAATTATTACTATTGCACTTAATATGTAGGTATATTAACACTTGTACAGTTGGAAAAAAGAGAAACTCGATCGAGTTTCTTACCGATTCTTCTCGATGACTGGGATGTTTACCGAACCGGCAGTAGTTTTGACGTTCTTAAGTGCCTTATGGCCTAAATTGCATAGAGATTATTTAGGTTTTGACTAATCAGTGTAACCGTCCGCCATATTGAAATTAGTGTGAATGCGTTGTGTAGACACTTAATATGCAACATATATTTATAATAGTAATTATTAAACCAGCTTGTATGTGTCCTAATCTTGGGAAAGGCCTCTTTCCACGCTTGCGCGCTTGCCCACGACGCGATGTAACGTATTGGCGCTTTCAAAACGCTGAGCAATCCACAGTTCTGTATTTTCCCCCACATACAATGGTACAACAAGAATATTTCTCAGGCGTTCAGGTTTCCTCACTATGTTTTCCTTTGAATGTGTTTCCAAATTCTAATTAGAAGATATGTGTGTATGCAAATTCGTTAGAAAATTTAGCTTTAGCTTAAATACGTAATTAAAACACTATTATATAATAATTGTAAAATATTTTATTAATATAATATAAAGAAGGGCACAATTATCATTCCGATCATTTTATAATCTCAAACATTAAATAACATTGAAATTCTTAAAATTTATCGCATACCTACTATAATAATTATACAATGTTAATAGAACACTTCAATTCGTAACTTTTATTCTTTATATAATATAAATATTTAAATAAGTGGACATTACAAGAACATTCATGAAAACGTGCACGCCGAAATATCAATGTCAAATGTGGTCGGGGCACTGGGAATACAAATTGGATGTGCCAAGTGCTTACAATTTGCAATTCATTTTCTTAGTACAAGGTAGGAGGTATGTATTATATCTACTTAATATAGGCACAGTGGGTTACGTGTCGGTATGTTTTATTTAATATTTTTTATATAGGAACACGGCAAGTGTAAAGTTATAGATTAGTAAGATTTTAAAAGCTATTTAAGTAGACAATTCATACAAATTCTCATCAAAACTAAACTAAAATGCTTTTGGTTCCTTTTTTAATTAGAATATATTTCTATTTCAAAGGAAAAAATATACCTACATACAAGTTAAAATAGTAGTTTTTTTTTGTATTGGGGCTTATTAAGTTAAATCTGAAGATTTTCGATGTGGACGGAAACATTGGTAAAATTTTATAACCTTGTAAATTATTTTTGCTTTATAAAAAAATTTGATTTTAAAATTTTTTTTAATGAAACCCCAAAAGTGTAATACTTGATAGAAACCGCTTAAATTTAATATTTATTAAAATAATTTTAATTTTATTAAAAAAGTTTTTCATGAATTAAATAATTCACTGGATATTCATCAAATAAATCACTAATAGGTAGTACTTATATGTATAATAGTGATATTGGAGAATATTTAATTATATTAGTTAAAATCTCATTGTCTGCTGCCATGTATATAATATACATTTCAGAAATGATTTTTATTTTTTTAAATAACTGGTCGTTGACCGGTAAGTAAATTTTTGTTGGTGGATGATGCGAGCGGCAGCATTCGGGGTCGAACGTCGCTGGGAATCGTGATGCCTGTGGGGGTCAGGATAGAGGGTCGCCCCACTGACTCGAGACTTCAGGCAAGATCATCCGCCTTGCCTCCGTCGAACCGTTTCAGCTGAAAATTACCAATATTTTATGAAAGTGATGCTTCTATGTCGATGCGAATGGATTATTTATAGAAGTAGAAAACAACCTGTAACTGTAGCAATAAAATGTAAATGCTCTTTCTGTACACACACACACACACACGTCAAGCATATATGTATGTCTCTCTGTCTCTCGCTCTCGAATTATAATATTTTTATAACATAATACAGTATTATTTGTTTTAAAAGCAAACAAGGCTTAGGAAATAATATTGTGTGTTATAAAGTCTTTTGATTTGGTAATGTGTGTTTGTAATATATCTTACGTTTTGCTCAACCGTCCAAGCAGGGGGTGCCTGACGTCCAGTACGCTTGTAATTTAGTAAGGAATATAGTTTATACATAATGTTTTGTTGGGTATGAGAAATATAGATAATTTTATGTGTTTTGTTTATTTACCTCCTTGTCGTCACTGGCGACAGACCTGTACTTGGGCGTCTCCGGCACTGACGCTGAGAACCCGTGCACGTACAGCAGCGCGGCGGCCACTCCACCTGCTATTGGCCCAATCCAGTACACCTAAATAAATTTATAATAAAACACATTAATCATCTTTATTTTATTTATGTGTTTTCGTTTAAAATATGTTTTGAATAATATATACACTGATTAATTACAAATATATAATTAATTTATAACCTGGCTTCCGGGAAATTAAAGTATCAAGAGACATCTATCTATACAATTAATAAAATTGAAGTGTCTGTTTGTAATGTCAAAATAACAGTTTTTTACTAAATGCATATGAAAGTATATACGATACCTATAACAAAAAGCCCATTTTTTAAATTCTTTTCCGTCCGTCTGTCTGTTCGTTCCGGGTAATCTCCGAAACGGTTGGACTGATTTTGACGGGACTTTCATTGATAGATAGCTGATGATATAGGGAGTAAATTAAGCTACTTTTATTTTAGAAAAAGAATTAGGGTTCCGCACAAATAAAAAAACTGGTCATGGTGAATCAATTCGGGCGCTTAAATGGCTTATGCTGCGTAAGATATATATAAGAGATATAGGAAATTAATGTAGAACAAAATTATAGGCATTAAAAGGACCTACAAAAAAGTCCGGGAGAGTATACATCTATTTTCTAAGGAACACCCACAATAAGCATTTTATTAATTGTATGTATAGATAGATAAACAACGCGAACTAGACAGAACCTATTGGGATTAACTACTTCTGCTGGTTGTTATAATAATTAATAACAATTTTTTTATCAGTGACAACGTTACCCAATGATTATCCCATTGACCAGCGACGAGTGCGGATCCGAAGGAGCGCGCCGGGTTCATGGCTGAGCCGGTGTAGTCAACAGCGAGCAGATGTCCGAGTGTCACCGTCAGCCCGATGGCGAGAGGAGCTGTTGCTTTGCTATCTGGTTTATTCGGGTCACACACCTTTACAAAACAAACACAATTTAGAACTAATGTTTCATTTATATTAAAAACCCTGTATACTAAATAATTTACGATAGAAACCCAATAAATATAGACTATAAGAAGCCTTTTTCAAATCTGATTGGAGGTTCCAGAGATTAGTACATTTCAAACAAAAAAAACTGTGTGTTGAGTTATATATTAAGAGTAGATAGATAGATATAGGTACAATGTACAGAAATCGTTAGTATAATAATTATACTTAATCATTTATTCAAATAAACAGTAAAAAAATATTCTAACAGATGTTATGTATAGTTCACTAACAATTTAATGTTTTATATCATGCGACGAAAACATCACGTAGGTACCTACGCAGTCAACAGATCGTGGATCCTGATATAATCGCATCGGATTCGAAAAAAACGTTAAAACTATAATAATCATTGTTATTATAAATAAATACAGGTGCTAATAGGGAACATTATTGAAATAAAATTGTTATTATTATTGTTTTTATTTAGTTTCAACCTTTGACTACAATCCTGTCAGGTGGTGACGATGTGGCCTAAGATGGCCTAAAGGGCGTCTTAAGTACGGTATTTAATAATTTACTCAATTGCCATCAAATAGATCACTAATATGCAGTACTTATAAGTATGTACTTATAATTAGCTGTTCCGGCGGCATCGCTCGCGTGGACGACAGAAGAACGAGTATTATAAATTTAAAACTTTAATAACTTTTTATTGAATGAAGTTATCGTGATAGTTTATATTAGGACAAGTATCTAAGGAGTAAACCAAAAAAAAAAAGATCAAAATCAATCCCGTAGTTTTTGCGTGTTGCGGCAAACTTAATCATTTCATTTATTATTGTAATTATATCATTTTATGTACCTAGTTAGATTATGGTATTGGTGTATATCGTTATTTACTAAATTTCATAAATGATTTTCAGTTTTTAAAATGTCTGGTCGTTCTGGAGTAAGTAAACTTATGCGTGGATGTTGCGAGCGGATTGTAAGTACCATCATGTTATGTTTACATCACAATGTTGTCCTTCATCGGAGTCCCATGTGCGGATGCCGGAAAACACTTACAGGTGCTTGGTAATAGATTTTTAACTAGGCTTAGAGGATCGTAACTAGTCAGGTGACGTCGTAAAATAAAATGTCCAACCATAATGTTACGGTTTCATAACGAAACATCAAAAACTCAGGCTCAGGCAATTTGAAATTTCGAATCTATATCGATCGGTATACAGTATCTGAACACATTACTACAGCTAACATTGATTACAAATTTAATTTCTTTTAAATAAACGTTTAGAATAAGTACCTACTCCTTAGGTATTATGTCGGTTAACGTGTTATTTGAAGTGGCAATTTGTAAAACTTTAATGATTATTTAGTCGATGGAAAGCAACGAGAAAATATTGCCTAGGTACTGAATAGTATCTCCTTGTCGGTCGGTTTTAACGAGAACTTATAATGGTACATGCATTTAACTTTGTTCTGCTGGATAAAATATAATACGAAAAAGTTGCTAATGACCACAAAAGCAACTGTGTAATTATTATCTATATTACTAAATATATAGTTCTGTATTTTCTAGGTAGACATCTATCTTAAAAAAAAACCTTTGTCTCTCTATTTGTGTCTGGATTTAACTGAAAAACGGTTGTAGACGGTATTTTTTTACCGATTTTGTTGAAATTTTCTACAATTGATAGGCTATAAGAATTGACAATAATATCGCTCACCCAATAGAAGAACGTCGTAATTACATTTAAGTAATTTTTCAGTAGAAACATTTAAAAGCTTTGAATTGATGAACATTTAGTGAGAATAAGCCAATTTCCTAACGACATTCACTCCCTCTATCATAAACTATTGTAAGAACAATCGTGATATTTTTTCTATAGACAGTTTTTGTTATTATACTACATCTATGGTTTTTGTAACAGGAACTTATGACACCAAAATGTCAATTTCGGCTTTTTTGTAATTATGTCATTGTAGTTTTGGATGAGCGATATGAGGAAAAATAAATATACAAATATATTTACTGGGTAATAATTATAAACGAGTGAGGAATCGCGGTGCACACACCTCAGCCTATTATATATAAATAACTGAGCGACCGACCTGTACTCGGTGTCTTATAAACAAAAACCTATCTAGGTAAACTTGGAGTATAAAACATTATTTAAATACAAAATTTCATCCAAATCGTTGGAGCTGTTTCCGAGAAACCAATTACAAATATATATACAAGAATTGCTCACTTAATATAATAAGATAAGTATATAAATATTATATACGTAGGTGGGTACCTATACTTGTTCTCCTTGCGCTAAAGGTAGGACCGCACTAGTATTATACAATCAGTTATAAAAGTTAAAATAACTTCTAGAAAATACATACCTACTTACATTTTTTCTATTTCTGTGTCTCTATACATTTTTGACTAATTAGTATTTTTTTACTAATGCCAATTAAAAGCGTATTGAACCAAGTTTTCTCACACAAAGTTGGGTTTTCTTTACGCCTCTCATTAATTTAGTAATTACATAAGCAATAAAGAGCACCCAAGATACGAATTATGGAAAAAGAGGTCCGCCACACCCCTGTTTTATACGTTATTATAATTCGTTCAAGTTAATAATATTTATGCAATAAAATTATCATTTGTTATTGCAACCTTGAATAAAGCAAGGGGAAGGACGACTGATTAACACAGATTATATATTCTCTAATAACTTTTAGTCACGATACACCTACGTGTTTTGCCAATAGCATCGAACTTTATTTTGTTTATTATGATCTGATTGAATTATTTATGCGTAAAATTTAACTTACACTATAATAATATGTAAGTCTATTTGTATGTCTTAATTTTCATTTTTGCTCTAATTCGATTTTACCATTTTTATATTTCGATAAGTGTTTTCATACACTTTTTAAAAACCACATTCCCGGGACAGACAACTATTATTTTAGGTACATAAGTAGGTACCTATAGATTTTAGATATGAAGATTACAATGTTTTTCTTTTAAATTATGGATTACAAATAGTATAAAGGAATAATGCAATTATTTAACGCTTTACGTAAATTAAAGCTATTATTAATATTTTTACACACGAACTATATTAATTGAAAAATGTAATATAACTTACTCCACAAACAACGAACACGAGCACGAAGCCGAGGAAAAATTCAATCCCAATCCCTTGTAGTTGTGTGACATTTTTCCCGAGCCCTGTGACTCCAAGTGACCCAGCAGCGTCATCAGGGGTGAACGCTTTCAGAAGACCAGAACCGGCAGCGGCGCCTGCGCACTGCGCGATCACGTACAATATCGCGCGTAGAGGCTTCACCCGACCAGTTGAGAGCATACCAGCAGTTACCGCTGGATTGATATGTCCGCCGGAGATATGTCCTATCGCCTGTGAACCAAACATTATAAACATTTCACGTACATCTAGTGTTTTTAGTTCTTTAATTTGAGCATACTAATAATTTTTCAAAATTATAACATCGAAGTCCTACAAAAAGAGAAGATTTTAGAACTCAAAACTGAGATGATAGCTGTTTTGTTTTTCATATTTTTGAACTCTATCAACTATCAAGTGAGTTAGTAGGTATAGGTTCAAAGACTTTTAACTGATACTTTGATACTTTCATGATTCATAAGGGTGACACGTATTCCTACAAGTGTTGCGTTGTGTGTAAAAGACTTGCACAATGATAACGTGATATCTCTGATAGCTATATATATGTCGATGTTAATCGTATTTCATGCAGTATAAATGAAATAAAAGCAACAGGATTAAAACATTAAGCATTAAATAAAAACTAAAAAATGATGAGTAAAGAATCACCTATTTCATTATTTTAAGACTAGCTGAACCGTGTTTTTTTATATTAGCTCGGCTAATTGACTGTACTATCCCTGATTGTAAGCACAATACAATCCAAACACAAGGGTGATCACCGACAGATCGAAACCTATCGGCGGTTGCTGCTATCATGCACATCGTAAATATCTCTTCAAGTTACGCTTGAAGGATCTGATGTCGTAAGAAGAAGGAACACATTGGCAGGGAGATGGTTCCACAGCTCCACGCTACGACAAAGATAGACATTGAGACTTTTCAGTTCGAACTTTTAGTATTAGTTAGATGGCGGTTACCGTAAAATTGTGAATCCCAGCGCGTGTGGTGCTATTGTGGAAAGGTGAGGAGGGAATTAGATTGAAAAGCTCTTCAGAGCTCTCGCCATGATTGATACAGACGGTATAACACGCACAGCGAGGCAATGTTCTTACATAGCTGGAACGGCTCGATGTATTTGGTAACGTCTGCATCATTAGCAACGCGAATAGCCCATCTTTGGAACCTGTCCATAGCATCGAGAAGGTATTTTGCGTATCCATTCCAAAGATGCAAACAGTATCCCATGCACTGCCGAAATTGTGTCTTGTAAAGAAGATACAGTCGACCGGGCGTGAAAAACCGTCGCACCCTGTTCAGGATTCAAAGTCTCCGAGATTTAGTGAACACGACACTGCCGATATAATTACTGGAGTTGAGGTTGCTGTGAATATCCAGACCTAGGATAATGAGGCTGTCACGCATTGCTAGCGAGACGTTCTGAAGAGTGGGGAGGGGAAAAACGGTGTGTTTTTTGAAGAGCACGCACAAACATGATTTTTCTTGGCATTAAATTCAAGCAAGTTACGTGCTCCCCATGTAAATATGCTTTCCAAGTATTGGTTGAGTGCAATGACAATTTCCTCCCGTCTCTTTTCTGTTTCTCCCCGACCGCATGAAGACTTGCTGTAATAGCACCTATATATGAATGTTGATGTCATCTGCATAGCAATGAGTATGGCTTAAAGGTAACAGAACAGAGAGTCTTGAGAAACTCCCGAGTTTATCGACATGAACTGCGAATCACATCCATCAACAAGAACACCTACTTTGTGCTCATGTAGAAAGCCGAATATTTAGCACATAGAATTACATAATTACATAGAATGTAAGCAATCTAACAGCTGACTTATTAGTTAAATAGATTGTTAATAGGTGGCGTTTCGTAAATTTTACTTGAATATATTTAAAAAAAACACCATTGGAAATAATATGTAGGGATATGAATGCAATTCAATAGGATTCTTTAAATCTATTTATCAAAACATTACTTTTATGCTACCTATATTTATATAATATTTTGTTAAGAGTAGGGAACATACTTATGCTTTAATGATGTTTGAATCATTAATTTTAGAATTAACGGAGATATTACATTGCTAGGAGAACATATCCTTTAGACATAATGCAATATGATAATTATTTTAATAGAACTGAGATACCGTATGTGGTAAATATTGCTGGCAAACAATGTTTTCGATCGGATTGTACTCGAAACATGCCGATCTTGTGTCTGATAAATGATAATATAGGTGCTTACTCAAATGATGTATTAATAATAAATACTTTCGGATTTAGGGCATATGATGACGAAGTTATGTACATTATAGATATTATCACATCCGTTCATAGCAGTCTATACAATGTCTTTATTTACGTTTAAAAATAATGAATTATTAAGAATAGCACCGATATGATCTAATCACCATAATTATTTCCATTAAGCGGGTTTTAAGTTATATACGCGTCATTTGTACGTCCATTGTTATCTACTTGTATTTTGATGTCTGACTGTGGAAACGTAGAATAATAACATAGTTAATCTCCGTTTGTTGTTTTTCTATTAATCTTTTAACTAGCAATGAAATCGCTTATGAAAGTAGATAATCGTGAATGCCAGCAGGCAAAGAATAAACATTTTTTTGGTGTATTTTTGTCTTTATCGTGGTATTAGATTATTATCGAGCATCCAGGTTTACTTACGATGTGATCCTTCAATATTAATATACACCAAAAATCTGGTTAAATAATATTATTACTGAATGTACAGAGGCGCAGGCATCTAGCGCAAACGGTAATGTAATACAGGCCAGTAATGGAAGCGATTCCCTTTGCAGGTAACTTAATGTAATTCCAAATTATTAGATTAGATTACATCGACAGTATTTAGTATTCGATCTTTGGTATCTGTGTGCATTAATAGTATGCAAATATCTGGCTTAAAATCTTATCAGTCTGCTGTAATGCTAACAAGTCAAATGTTAATCCATTTTTAAATAAAAATTATGCAACCACTAAATTAACAATTTCAACAAGCGAACATGTGATATTTTATGCAACAAGTATGGGCAGCCACGAATATGAGGAATGGTTACAATTATTTTATTTAAACTAGCTGTGCCCGGGGCTTCCTTTTTCGTGGACCACAGAATGCCTTCGATCGGGCATACGCGAGAATCGTGCTTCTCCTGCTCCCAGTTATATGCTTATTGTGGGTGGCTCTTAAAAGATAGACATTTGCTCTCACCGACTATTTATATCTAAAATTATGTAGTACATTAATTTGTTATTGTTATATCTCTTATGGTTTACTAAGCGTAAGTTATTTAAACGTCCGAATTGATGCACCATGATCAGTTTTTTTTATTTGCACGGAATCCTAATTGTTTAATAAAAATAAAAGTAGCCTAAGTTACTCCTTATAACATTAGCTATCTGCCAGTGATAGTCCTGTCAAAATAGGTCCAACCATTTCGAAGATTACCCGGAAAAAAACAGACAGACAAATTATAAAAAAATTGTGTTTTATAAGTGTCGTATATACTTTCATATGCATTTAGTAAAAAACTGTTATTTTGATATTATAAACAGACACTTTTATTTAATTAATTGTGTAGATAATTATCCAAAGAACCCACCGAAACAGCTGCAAATACAGCGAGACCAAAAGCGAAGGCGATGAGGACGATATCAGGTGCAGCGTTGGCTCCTTGGGTGATATTTATGCAGGCGCCACAACCAAATAGGTTGAGTAGAATATTACCTACAAGTAATTTTGTTAAAGCTATAATTCAACATAGTAAAAAGATAATACTTTCAAGATAATCCATAGAGGTACTGAACTAAGTAGAACGAGTTATGAACATTTTTTGTAAGTGACAATAAAGTTTTTATAAGTTGACCATGTGAGTCGATAACTTGAATTTAATCAAGATTAAAAATATTTAATTCTATTTATGTCTTAAGAAGGCACTTACTACGAATGTGAAAACACTGCTACAGTCACTATGTACTAATAATTTACATTTCAAGTTAAGATACTCTTAACAAAGCCGAAATCAACTATTAACAATTTTATAATAATTTCGACGGTTTCGACTTTTTGACTAATTTGTAAAGTTTGTCAAATACACGTTAGTGAATTAGTCTTTTCGCAGTCGATTTGTTTTCTTACACATATTATATATATAAGCCTTTACACAATTTATTAACAATGAATGATTTTGAGATATTTAATCGATTAAAAGACTGGTAGCTACGGTAAATATTGTGGTATAGTTTCAATAGTATCCGTTAGGTACCTATAAACTCCGCAAGAAAGGCTCTGCTAATACCCGCTGCACCTCCTGCCAGTTCGTCTAACCCGAGCTTAGCTCCGATCTCACCCATGACTCTGGAAACAAAGAAATGATGTCATTTGTACAAAACGAGGATTGCGTTGTAATGTTAAAATTTTGACGTTCTTTGTACCTACACTATATTTTATTAAGAGATTTAAAAAAAAGACGGAGGTTACTCAATTCGAATGTTTTTTTAATGGATGTTCAGCTATAACTTCTTTATATATGAACCGATTTGGATGATTATTTTTTTGTTGAATAGGGGATTGGACCTTCAACTTCGAAGATACACCAGCGAACTCTTCAAAATCATTGAAGCTGGTTTCCTTTTTTGTTAAAAATTGTCTTGTTATTGTTTTAACTTGTTCTCATTTCTTTTGTTTTTTACGTAGCACGACAAAGCGATGGCAATGTGTCTGATTGTCAGCAGAGTACCTACTTACAATCCAAAAACAACGGCAACCACCGAGAGATAGACAGTCCGTCGCCTTTCGAAATGCAACAAATCAAAAGAAACACACTGTGATGGATATATCATGTGCACCATGTGCATGGTGGTCGCGATTTACTTGGGTACGGATTCCTACTACCCCGTTTGACTACTGTATAAAAATACACCTGATGATTCCGGAATGCGGGACACCGCGCCGCGCCCGCGCCTTAGCGTTCCACTATGAAGGGTGTTTGTTACTCTTGGTGTATAGTGGTCGCGATCCAGACGAACAGAATTGTCATGTGCTACTAACCAACAAGACTAATTATTAACAAGCTAAGAATGTATTGAAGAAGTGTTTTTTTATCAGTTTAGAGACTAGATACTTATGTATTTTTTCTAGAATAAGAATTATAGAACTGATTAAAATTTTAATAAGAATGTAATGCCGTTTATAAATACATTAGACTACTAATCAAATGTACCTACACGACTATGTTTGTGTTTAACATTGATAAAAAGGAAATGAATTTGTGTGACGGCCGGACACAAATTATACTAATTAAGTTGACCAGTAGGGTTGCACGGTCCGCGGGTCACCTAATACACAATGCGATCGTGATGTGTGTGGAATAATATTAGCGGGATATGGGATAAAACTTCCTGAATGTAGGTATTAATTAGGTAATATTGTATCGCAATTTGATAAACACGCTACATAAATTATAATTAAACAGATAAATTATTGCCGTAATTCGTAAAAACTAAATGCCGATAATTTTTCTATGAAATTTATTAAATGTCAAGCAAACAATATTAATGATTGAAGATTCTGAGATTTCTGAGTATATAATATACTAGCTGCCCCGGTGGAAGATGTTCTGCCCATTCCAATACTCAGTAACTCGATCACAGCAAATATACGTGATCAGGGATAGTATAAAAATCTTCTCTATGAAACACGCTTAGATCTGCAACTTTCATGACCGGTCAAACCATTTTGAAGTTTATTAATCCATCATGCATTTTATATAGTAAAGGTACTCGCTGGCCTGGCAGACGTTGTTCTGGCCTTTCTGGATAAGTAATGGCTCGAACACATCGCCACATATAGCACAGCATAGCTGTGAACCATCGTCCCGACAAAGGAAATGTAATAAGTGAATATGAGCTCAATCTGTCAAGTTATTCGGAATTATACGATTATTAACATGTAATATTTTTATATATAAGATAGTAAAGATAGTATACTAAACCCCTTTTTAAAAATAATAAAATGCTTCCTCACTTCTTATATCATTAATGTAAGTCTCCAAATGACGTTATCAGTGAAAAGTAGGTTAAAATAAGTAGGGTGTACAATTAGCGATTAAAGTTATTTGTATAATAAAGTGATTGTTATAAAAAGGAAATACGCATGGCGACTTCTTGGCAGGAGTCCATATTGCCCTTATGTAGGGTCTGCGTAACATATAACAAGGTTGGTGTAGTTTGCCATGACCGCATCACCGCAAACTATAAATGTTTATGCACAACACAATTATGGTCTCATTTTATATGTACTTATTATACGTTAATTTTATGTTGTGACAAAAGAGCAAGCTCTTTAACTTATGCCCTTTTGAAAAGTTTAATATCAAGGTTTCGAATTAAAGCCATGAACCGTTTACCTAAATATTATATTTTTTATTTTTATGGATAAAATGCTAGGTATATGATGTTGATACTTTAATCTCATTTAACGAAATCGATTAATTATTTTCATAACCTTAGCTGCTAGCTTTTTCGGTCACACTGTATGTGTCATACTGCGTACGTAATTTTTATTTTTAAAGATATCTTACGTCTGATCCGTGAAGTTTAAAATTTTTTCGTTTTATTTTTCCTTTTTGCCTAAAATTTAAATGTATAAACCTAGAAGACAAAATTGTACAAGATTCAAAGAACTGCTCTAATAATTTAAAAGGCAACAAATAACTACGTACATATTTGCAAAGTTGTTATTAGGTACATACCCATAAATAACATAAAATAAAGTACATTTGTTAGGGGTAACGGGGTTAAAAAGGGGTAGAAATTTATTTTGGCGGTTATTTGCTTCGAAGTTGATATCAATACTCCTTAGTGCTTGTGATTTAAATTACATTTTATTATGAAACATTTTTGAAAACTCAATCCGATTTTATTCAAAAAAGGTTGACGTCACTTAATCTTTAATAAAATAGTACAAATACACTAATGACAATTCTACTATAATAATATGAAATTTTGTGTTACATAATTATCTATTATGCGATCGCGAATATGAAATTTAAAAAAATAACTGTCAGTTTGTCTGTATATACGGAAATAACTTATAAACGGCTTGACCGATTTTTATAAAACATGGAATTCTGTAATGTATTCAGAATATTTACTGAAAAAGTGAATGGATACAAAATTAATTTAAATTATTTTATCTTTACATAATTTTCAATAAAATCATGAAATGGAAATTAGGTTTTTTTGAAGAGAAAACTTCTTTAAGAAGCGAGTAAATATATGTAAGTCGTCACCGACAGGGTCACGTGACGTGTTAACGATAAACGGAGTCTTTGTAGCAATATAACCTAAAAATTAAGATTTTTATAGTAATTTAGGAGTTATTTTACTAACGTGATAAAACAAATTTGTTGTATAAAAACGTTTTGATTTACAAGTTTTAAGTTTGTTTATAGTTTTAAGTTTTCATTTCTGTCGACAGTCCTCATGACTGCTTTTTATTTTTTTTATTTTCCAACAGTATTCATAGATAGCACTTTACGGCTTGGTTTAAATTATCACAAAATTGGTTGGATATTAATTGTCACACTTAAGTATATTTTCTGAAAGCACATATATTAATAATTTAAGGCTGGGCTTTTATTATTATTTTTAAATATTTTTAGATAAAT
Source organism: Saturnia japonica (assembly GCA_033032175.1). Taxonomy (NCBI): domain Eukaryota; kingdom Metazoa; phylum Arthropoda; class Insecta; order Lepidoptera; family Saturniidae; genus Saturnia; species Saturnia japonica. Next base: position 11,589,714 of record CM065307.1, read on the forward strand.
ATTAAGGATATTTTTAAATATTTAAATTAGTAACAAAATCGATTTTAACTACATTTCTACCATACATGTCGTTGTTTGTATGATAAACAAACAATCATCATCAAGATTTATATTGAATTACACTAACCAGACATACTATAAACTCTATAGTATAAATTGAAGGTACACTGGAAAAAAATGGTTTATAAAAATAAAGTTATTAAACAAACCTGCGTTTCGTAAAGGATTGTAAAACTCAATATTTTTGTATGCCTTTATGCATATACATATATTCCCCGAGGGGTTAGGCAGAGGTGTACTAATGTATGTCCAAAGTTCGCCGGGTATATTTTTGGTACCATGTAAGTAATGGGGGAGAGCTTATTGCAATTAATCGGGCATAAAGCCAATTTCAGAGCTGCTACTGAGAATTTCATAGAAAAACTCAATAACACTTTGCTCGACCTGGGAATCGGACCCAAGACCTCGAGCATAGCCGTCATGTATTTTAGATAATATCGGTATGATTGCTAAACTGTGATATGGATTGACATTAAAAATTATTTTAGTTGGGTATTATCAAAGTTTAAACGGGTCAAATACCGTATGGTGAAATTGAGGCGAGGTGAGGTTTTTATTAATACACTCATCAAAAAAGTCTAAGCAACATTTACTAATTTAAATTTTAGGATGGTTCTTCACATTATAACGTTGTATTTTATTTTTAAAATAATATCTTTAGGGTTCTATGATGTAAAAATAACAGCTGTTGTCTTTATAAGATATTTTAATAACAGAAATGAACAATATTAGAATATACTGTAGAAACTAAGATACATAAGAAACTAAACTTTTTCTTACAAAATGAAATTTCTAAAGAAAATGTATTTATTGTGAAAGAATACAACAATTTAATACAAAGTATGGGCTCCTCTGCTATTCAGAACTTGTCGGCAACGATTATTCATTGAATTAATGAGACTGTTTATGTCATCTTGCGGTATTCGCTCCCAATGGAATTGTAGCAAGTCCTTCAGCTGTTGGGTTGTTGTCGCTCCGTCCAAGTCCTTCAAAACACGTCTCTGGAGCATGTCCCATGCGTGCTCGATGGGGTTGAGATCTGGCGATTGTGCAGGCCAGGGCAATACCCGGATGTTCTCCGTTGCAAAGTATTCACTGGTTCGCCGAGCTGTATGTGAACGCGCATTGTCATGCATTAACCTAAAATCGGAGCCAAAGGTTGTGCAAATGGGTAGACATAAGGTCTGAGAATATCCTCAATGTAATTTTCAGCATTCATGTTTCCATTTACAAAAACGAGCTCGTTTCGCCTGTTCTTCATAATACTCGCCCATAACATAACTGTTGAGCCGCTGTATGGATGAACTTCCTGAACGCACCTGAGCCTTTCAGTATTTCCGGGCCGACGATACACTCGCACCCTTCTTGTATCAGGCTTAAACCCGAATCGCGACTCATCGGAAAACATAATTTTATCCAATTGCTCCTGGGTCCATGTTATGCGTTCTCTACACCATTCATATCGACGAGCGCGATTCCCGTGACATACCGGTGGGCACCTGATCGGGCGTCGAGCTCGTAGGCCGTACTCATGCAGTCGATTTCGCACAGTTTGAGGATTTACATCAACACCACTTGAAATTTGTAGCCTCAAACTTATCTCTCGAGCGGTTAACATCGGCTGGCGTCTTGCAGTCAGTTGTATGTACCGGTCTTGCCGAATGGTTGTACTCCTTTTACGGCCTGGATGCTGTTCAGCGGGTTCTCCTGTATTATTGTAGCGCTGCCAAAGACGACAAATAACACTTCTATGAATGCCAAAATGTCAAGATACCTGAGATTGATTACTTCCCGCTTGCAACATCCCTACAGCTCTTTGCATTTCATCTGCCATCAAATGACGTCGCTTCATGACGTAAAGAATATCTAACAATTCAATTTTGTCGCTAACTTTATTTAAATAGCTGGTAAAATTATAAAACCAAGACTAAACGTAGCAATTAAAACGCACTTAAATTCAAACAAATTCGCAGTCATTTGAATTTTATGAAAAAACAAAACATAATCAAATTTTTTTTTTACATCCAGCCAGTATGTCATCAATAACAAAAAAGTTTACTTATCTACGCACTTTGTTTGAGTAAATATTTACAAATTAATAAATTTAAATGGAAAAATTTGTAATATCACGCATGTTGCTTAGACTTTTTTGATGTGTGTTGTTGCTGTTTTTCATACACGAAATATACTTCGTGGACGAAGTTGCGGGGGCATAGCTAATAACAAATAAAACGCTAATTGACAGATTACATTATTTATATATTTATAATTACAGGCTATTCTGGTTTAGTATTCTTTAGCCATGGTACAAATCTGTAAGTACGTTCTAGTAAGTATAGGCTATTAAGTAAGGCTATTAGCCTGCTTGAAACTTTATTTGGAAGGTGTGAATCATACGCAATGTCATACATATTAAACTATATTGATATAGGAATAAATAAAATGTTATATTCATATATAAATAGATAGGTAAAGAGTTACAATAAATTAAAAAAAAAACATTATTTCACAATGTTCAAATTTTCTGACATTCGAAGAGGCATTCATAAGGTAATAATTAATAATATATTATTATTTTAAATCAAGTCTTTTGTTAACGGACTCGGTAATAAATGTCGTAGTTCCATTGTTCCATGTACTTACTCTACATTTGAAGGACAGCCTGAATAAAACGTTTCGTTTTAACTCTAAGTTAATTTGTTTTGTTACATTTTTATCTTTGTCACAACAACTTGAATATAATATATAATACTTTATGCAATCATTTTTATATATCAATGAAAGTCTTATAGCAGTCCAAATCCGAATTTGTTTGAAACCGTGCAAACTAGAATCCACCAAAATCTACTTCATATAAAAAAGGCAGAGCGCTTTGTAAATTTAATAAATAACTATCTTTAATCATTAACGATTTAAATCCATCTAATCTCTTTATAGATAAAAAAATATTGAGATATTAAAGCGTATCTGTTTGTAGCTTTCTGCTATTTTTACTAGAAATAGAATATTTCACTGTTTCTAAATTTCTCTATTGCCTTTACGTAAATTATTAATACCTATCTTAGATATCTAGAATCATAGAATTAAAACACTATAATTACTCTTTGTCTAGAATTTAGTTTAACTATAATGTCAGCTCGAGACCGCTACATATGAACTGAAAATAATAAATATTATGATTTTCCTATCAGTTATTATCAGCATAATATGTACATAACAAAAATACTGTCATCCAGTTGGCAAGTACAACATATTTCGTAACGTTTGGACATACTTGTATGGGAAGTGTTTGCTTTTGATTTAGTTGGCGCTAATATATTATGATAACACTCTATGGAGACTTTTCAGCAATAATAATGCTGATTACGTACATATGTTAATTTATTTCTGAGTCGTCATGGTTACAATTGTACGTTATAGATAGTACTAAGCATAGAGTACTATCCATAACAAGTTGTAAGTTTAAGCACAAACTATAAGTTAACTTAAGTTATATAGGTTTTTTTTCATTTGATTAAGACTACCGTGACGTAAAATGAAATATCTTTTCGTATACATAATAAACCTACTATTTTTCTTTGTTTTATTTGTTTATTAAATTGTTGGAAAGACTTATTTTGAACGTATAGCCAGCACACGTACTAATTGTTTAAGCAAATTTGAGTAATATAGATAATAAATAATAATTAATATAATAGTAAGTTTAAATGAAAATAACGAATTCAAATTAAATCAAAATTAGGTTCGATCAGGTTACTTACAATCTGCGGATAAATGGAGTTTAAATGCATGAAGAAACGTTCCTTTAGCTCGTATGACTGCTACCAGTTGTGAATGGTGTATATACGTGTTGAGTGTTACTAATATTACAATTATTTATCTATTACATTTACATCGAAGGATGCCGTGGAGTCATCGTACTTCTTGACTTAATACAGATAAATAATTGTAGGAAAATTTACTTTATACAGATGATTAACTAGTAATATGATTTATGCGAAAAATGTTGTTATAATTATATTTGATTCAATATAATTTACAGATTATGTGAAAATGAAGAAGCAAATGTTTATTTAGGTTACTTATACGGAATCTACAGCGCCGATACTAGACTAACAGGATCAGTACAAATAGATATTTGGTTATATTGTGTTTAATTTTTGGAATAATAATCAAGGTCATAATAAAATTATATGGCAGGTAGACCATAACCATAAATTATATTATATTATGGTCCATAATATTGTTACAAGCCATAAAAAGAAACGGCTGGAACTAATATGTTTTAGTTCGTGTTATGATGATGTTGGCAGATAAACGCTTAAACACTAAGTATAAATAGCCTGTTTTAGGTTTATTATCATTCCGGGAATCTAGAAGAGTTTAACATCGACTTCTAGAATGGTCGTATTCCCGGTCTTCTTTTATCTCGGAATTGCACATGAATTTTCTCTATCGCTACTTATGCGACTTGTTTTGTTATGCTTCAGTCGTCTTCGTCTAGAAGATTCCACCCTTTTATAATAGCAGGTAAATAAGAAAGAGTCTTAGTTTAGGAGGAGAGCTCCTGAAAGTAACAACTATCGAGTATTTATACCCTATTATTACTATTATTGACTCCTTGCCGATTTTGGCACCGACGACTGCTCCTGCTATTTCTTCGGCTTCGGTAGTGTGCACGCATATGACTATGGTATCCAATTTTCAGGCTAAATGTGCGCCCACAAATGCTACACATCAAGATACCGTTAAAGTATTTAATTCAAAATATCGGAGTGCGTTTACCCTATTGGTCTTTTGTAGAGCACAGCTTAATATTTTGATTACCCATGGCCCCAAACTCATAGGGGTTCTGCTATAGTTATTACAAAGTTTAAAAATAATAATTATTTATGACTATTCTTAGTTCTTGTTTCCAAAAAGTTTACTTTAGTAATTGAAAATATCGTTTTAGTAATAACAAGTTTTTATGTTGCTTTAATAAGCCTAGAATTTTACACTAGCTTCCTTCGATGAAAGTTTGACAATGGTAGACAATTTGTTTGGTTTGACATCAAAATATCATTAGATATACTCACAAAAACATTAGCTACCATCTTTAGTACACTCTGGAAAGTAATGGACGATATTCAATACTGATGTACCTACGTTGTGACCTTACTTGTCACCAGAAAATGATATGAATGTACCTATACGAAAAGTGACAGTGTAACACTATGATTAACTAAAAGACAATATTTCGTGTTAACATTATTGTATTGACGTCATTAAAATGGGTCACGGTTACTATATCGAAATCTACGAAACTAGGTATTTCACTACTTCAATTCCTGCAGGCTCTTTTAATATTCGGTATATGAATTACTTTTATACTGTTTTATAAATTACGTTTTTTTTTCCCAAATTTAAAATATAACAAAAACACAAGGTAAATATTCGTTTTGTTTCTTTCCTGGGAACGCGAAAATGTCTGTACAGCACCTGATGGTAAGTACCGTACAGTTCACAAATAACGGCAAGCGTCAGTGACCCTAATTTCAGTGGCAATCGTAGGCCGGCTGGCCTGCTGAAATGTCTCTTCACGCCTGGTTTGAAAGAAATTGTATATCCAATTTGTTAGGGGGTTTGTCGTGGGAGATTTTCATACACAAAAGACCTATGACTTCCTAGGTTTGCAAACATTTACTATATTTAAAAATCGTGTTAATGTTTTTGTAAGTTTTCAAAGAAGTTTATAGTTATTTTGACGCGTTTAGTAGAGGGTACAACTGGGAGTTGTGCACGCATCATGTGACGGAAGTGCGACATGATGAAAATAGCCATCAATTATAATATTGAGAATTCATTTTACTGACTTAATTTAATGAAAAGCATGTTTACTTCATGGAGAATAGAGGTAAGTGTAAGGAGTACCATATCTATACATGAAAAAGTGTCCATCTAAAAGCGTCAACCTAGCTAGGCTTTTAACCTATTATTTTTCTAAGTTTAAATTATAAAATTACGAAAAAGTATCATCCTCTCTTGATACGCTAGCGCCATCTTGATAGCTGGCCTCTTTTGCATCTTTTCCTTAATCTACGCCACTGGTGGTAGTAGATGACGACTATTTCATAAGAGACATTAGCGGTTTCGATTTCCAAATTCAGTGTTGAGCGATATATCTCAAGGCAGCGTGCGTAAAAGAAAAAATTATAAATAACTACATTAGACAACCCACCGCATAAGTACTAATACCTAACCAAATTACCTACTAATTTGTAACCAAAATGAGAGAGGAAATAAACACCGTTATTCAATAAGGTTAAGGCAACTAGCGATTCAGTCATCAGCTTCTGTTAGATTATTAAAATAAAATTCGATTTCCTATTACATAGTAAATGATCACGAACATTCATTACAAGTACATTAGCGTATTCACAACGTATTCCAAGTACGTTCTGGCTATAAATGTTCAAATGATACTCATGTCACGAATACATACAACTCCGTTGCGGCGAGACATACATACCTTACACGTTACTCGTGATATGTTGAATTAAAATATTTAAATATCTTGCCTAAAGTTTATTTTAAGTAAGATTACAGTCTACAAACTGGCTTTACCCGTTAAATTAAAAAATGGATCCTGAAGTGAGCGAGATGGATATCATAACAAGTTTGACTGAACATAGCAATAAACTTGCAAAAACAGAGACATAGGTAACATTATGCCAGATTTGCGTTAAATGCTGTTATTTTTGGATGAAGCAAGTCAAAGACCTTGTAGCTAGTGTATTTTTAAATTGATGATCTTCTTTATGATTTAATTAATAACACTTCTTTGGTAGACATATAAATAAATATTACTTATAAAGTTTGGGATGAAAATATTAAACATTTATTAGGCCTCAGTCGAATGAATCGAATTTTGAATTAGAATGTAAAACAGATTTCACGGAACATCATGTTAGTACATATTAAAGATTAAATTTCTTAACAGTAAGCTTAAATAAAGTTTACTTTGTTAATATGAATGTTTATTTAATTAATATAGTTGTATCAAATAAAATAAAGATTAAAATGTATTAAAATATTATTTTAAGGCATAAGTATTAACTGAGCCACGATATAGCTTCCACATGTTGTTTATCTATGCATACTAGTAAAATTCCACATATTACCAACATATTAGTAACCTCATAGACTTTTAAAATCGACATTTTATAATCGAGGCGACGACAACCAGAGTGGCCTATATACTTTTTTCCATAAATTTACCTATTAACAAAAAATCTGACCCTGAGTGTTCCGAACTGATTACATTACTTACCGTACATTATTCTGCAAACTTTTACATAAATATTGTTTATATACTATTCTTATATATCTATCTCATTCTAACTGTCTGTCTGTGTGTTAGTGCGGTTAAAATTGAAGAACCACACGGTTGAATATTTATTATTATTGTATAGATGTTTTTACTAAAACGGTTTTGGGCTCTCTATGTTTTGTAACGTTATGTAAGAAAACTTGGAAAAACAAGTAATTGCAATATAAAATCAACTCGGAAAAAGAAATCACCACCAGCACGCTTTCTTGAATACGCTGCCAAAACCGGAAATAGAAACACAATACAAATAAGTAATAAAAATATCTTCTACAATACACTAGATATCTGTGTAAACTAGAATGATCTAAAACCACTATAACTAACTTTAATATTTAAACCACGATAAATAATTTAACGTTACAGAAGAAAAAATAAAATATTTATGTTAGAAATATACGTGAAACAACAATGAATGATTTTTCTGCTCAAAAAGGTGACCCGGATCATTATTAACTATTAGGTATATAGATAACATTATATTCATAACTTGTAGGGGCTTTGAAAATTGTATGTACCTTGGAAGTAACCTGTAGGTTTTGATAATCAGTCACTGAGTGTATTTATCGTGGTATTGTAAAGTATTTATCGTGTATAAAACATTTCAGGCAACGATAGGAACAAAAACTAAATTTTTGCCTAAATATTGAAATACCATAAAAGAGCTCGTTACATTGCAATAACTGTATGAATTATATGAAAATAATACTTTTCACTTGCCTTAACCATTTAATGTATAAATATCCTGGTAAAGATTTTTTTTTTTTCAAAGAATGTAAATAAAATTATACTTAAACAATATTTATGTAAAAGACAATACAACAATGTACGGTAAGTAATTTAATCAGTTCGGAACCATCAGGAAACGAGTTCTACTCGTTTATTATCCGATGTTTTTGTTAATAGGTCAATTTATCGAAAAAAGCACATAGGTCACTCTAGTTTTCGTGGCCTCAACTACACTTGCACGTTTGTTGCAGATTGCCTATTACAGTACGGGTGTAAAGTAGGTACATTTATATTAGATACGTCCGTGATGTTTATTGATGAGTTTGTTTTAAACCTTGGGCAGGTCTTAATACAAAATGTAGGATGCACAGTAACACCTTGCCGATATCGTTAACTTCAAATGAACAAACACTATTGTAGGCGAACGATTGTCATAGAAGTTAAAAAATTCATTCATCGGTGTAGCTCTGAGGTCAACTTTAATAGATAGAAGATACTTCTTCTGTGCGCACCTTTACCGGTGTTGGATAAATAATAGCGGTGTTTAAACACAAATAATAGTATTTTCAATGATTATAGACGTCCCGGGACTACTATCTCTTGGTCACTTGGTCTTAGTGGTATTTTTAACTATAGTAAATTGAGATTATTTACCGATTGTTCCAAGGATGAACGAGTGCTGACTGAGCACTGCTGAGGTATCTCTTATTTGATGTCCAATAATTTTTTTAAATAAAATTTATAATAAATTGAAACATGTCAATGACTTCTAGGGAAAAAAACCACAGAGTCAAAACTTATTGCAGAAGCCGCATCACGTAGACTCGTTCGAAATTGGTAACTATGTTAAATTAACCGTTTCTATGAGTGCCCCTCAACATTTAATTCTTTGTATAACTGGTAGAAGAGGGATACTTATAGAATATAACATTTTGGAAGGTATTCAGAGACTAGCCATTAAAAACATAATTATAGAATGGATGACATCTCATATCGGGCTTTGAGGAATCGAAAAGGTTCTTATATCGTTTGGCAAGAGAGGTTATCACTGATGGGATTCCCTTTGGATGTCTGCCCTTTTATTTCGGGGTACTTTATATAGTAAACAGATGTATGTTTGATTGGTTACTGACGTAGTTACAAACAGCAAGAACAAGGGAATTAAAAATTTAAATAAAATGTTCATTGGAATGAAACATAATGTGATTTTGACCGCTACATTAAAATTTATTGGTCGTCGTATAGTAAGTAGTATGGGAGAATAAACAGAATCTTATCGTTGTTATCACAATGGAATTTGTTTGGAGAAAAAGTTATTTCTGATCTTTTGGCGGTATGTCGTCATCTCTTTATTTTTCCTTTAGGTATGACTATATAAATGTGTACACTCGTTAGACAAACTGATAAAAATAATCAATAACAACAAATGATCTCTTGCGTTACACAGATTTTATATTCCGCTAACGTTTTATGCTTTGATTAACAATCATTAGAGCATTTAAATAGTCGCAGAGGCAGGGTTTCCCTAATTTTTACAAACATACATACAAAAATAAAAAAACAGAATGTCTTTAAAAACCGTTTCATTGATGATTGAAAAGAACTTATAATTATGGTTATCGTTTTTATCAGTATTCATCGATTTCTGATTTAGCTTATCTTTGGTACTTCTAATAAACTGAAGGGCTTGTGTAGACGACATCGCTTGATTTGTCTATCACTGTACATTTTTAGTAATACATTGCTAGCCACGAACATCATACGTGTAGGCATAATTAATATGATGAATTTAACTTTGGAATGGCTAAATAAAAGTAAGAAGTCAAATAGACGTTTATAGGTTCATCCTATTTTGATGCAAAGAGAATAACATGATGGATTCCATACACTTCATAAAGATCTAAGTAAAGATTAGTGTAAGTTTTGTGATTATCTCCGTATGAATATCAAAATATTCAACAAGTTATTAGATATATCTTAGTATTATATGCAAACACTAACATTTTTTTAGTTAAACTCAACATGTGCATTATTCCTAGACGTATAATTTTCGTGACTAGCAATGTATTACGAAAAAGGTACAGCGTTAAAGCAATCATGCGGCGGCGAAGCGGTGGCTCCGCGGCAGCGGAGCTGTGGCGGCGCCGTCTACACGACCCCTAAAGTAACAGTCCTCGTCTCCGATAATGTTCAATAATGGTCATGCGGGTGTGTAATATAGGTACCTATTTCTTTTTAAACTTTCTATTTGTAGGATGCGATACTTGGAATACTTAAATTTATAAGTCGCCTTTGGTCACATGATTGTTATAAGAAGGGGCGTAGTTACCGTCGTATCAGCCGTACGAACATGTATAAGAAAAAATTCGTAAAATGTTATCTATAATCTCACTTCAACTCTTAGGCCCAGGGAAAAAAAATCATATCTTATCAACATCATACAATATCATATATGAATTCATTCTCATACATGATCAAAAAACCCATGCTGCTGCCAGAGCTTTTCCAGGAGCTTCCCTAACACGGGTAACAGGTCTGACAATGGCTATATCTATTTCCCTATGGCGGTAAGACAGGGTTGGTATAGTCCTCCCTTCCTGACTTCCGAAGAATGCACACAGTTGCTGTGTTCCAGGATTAAGGGAAGTAGTCCAGCTTCAGGCACTTGTTAGCAATTGCCTGAAACAGAACCACTCCCCCGCTCAAGACAGTAAGTGCACAAACATTGGAGGTTAATCCATCCCCTCCGCTCCACTCCGAACTCCTTACACACCAGCGTTATCTCCTCCTTTTACCAATATAAAACTATATTATCAGCGAATAACATACGCTATAAGATAACTTGCAAAATAATTTATTCCTCATAACAATGTCGCTAGTTTTACACAAAGTATAAAAAATGCCTACACGGGGATCGTATAAAATTAACACGGGTGAAACCGTGGTTCACAGCTAGTAGACTAATATGGCTGACAGCGTTTTCGCCTGTTCAAGAAAAGTAAACTTTTAAAATAAAGTTTTCGTGTTTCGTAGGTCCTAAAAATACTTATATGGCAATATTCTTTTTCCTCCAATCGGACAATAATTAATAATTTAAGACCTACATTCAAAAGAGTCAACTAGTCAATTTAGTTAATTCCGTGGGAAAGTCTCATTGCTACACAAACGTAAAATATTTTAGATCCAAGAGTTCTACTTGTTTGCCTCTTTATTAAGTTGTAAGTATATCATAAACTTTGTTTTTCTTTCTCTTGCTTATGTAGAAACTGAAATTATAACTTTACAATACTACAAATCAATTATAATATTTTATTTGTTTAGAAAATATAAAGAAATCGTAGAGAAAAACTAATAACTTAAATCTGAAGAAATTAATTCAAAGAAAATTAAGTTTAAAGAAATCTGCCCGTGTTTTAAATAAACCGGTATATTTCGCTCACGGAACGGTATGTAAAGGTATTTATAAATATATAGGTAAGTATCTGAATTAAATGTTTCCTGGAAACCGGTAATAAACTTTAATAACCGATTCATTTCGTATCTACTGGTTCCAAGCTTTCAATTGAATTAAAAACCTCTTTAATAGTAACGTTAGGTAATGAAAAACTAATTGGTTAGTTGTCGTATTCGTTTTTAAAGTACATTTTATCAACATTCGTTTTCACTAACGTGTGTGAAGTGTGTTAGGTTTAATTAATGTAAACCTAACTATGAATAGTTATCACGTGCTAGCATACAAATATTTGTTTTAGAAAATAATTATAATACGACCTAAACAAATCACAAGTAATTCAACCTTCGTTTGATATATTAATATAACTAGATGAGCAACAAAAACAACCTTAGTCTTCACGCTATAATGTTCTACCCACAACTATCATATTATTATATATTCACTATAGACTTTTGCGGTTATTAAAAAAACTTAAGTAGCAAAAAGTAGGCTCATGGCAGTCATGACGCAGCCCGGAAGCAGAACAAAAGAAATAATTATACGGAATAATTTATCGGCTATGACATAGGATAATTAAGAAGAAACGGAAAATATATCTCTATCACTGATGTATACATAAGTAAATTTCCATGAATAAAGTAGATAATTATATGTATACTTCAATATTCAAATTAAATAGCTATCTGAATATCTGTAACGTAAGTGATACGTCTTAGTGTCTAGATCAAGGTGATAAACTATAGAACTATGTAATGATGAACTAGATCTGGCAACTCGAAAGCAACGATAGAATATTCTCGTCATCTCATTTTACAGAAAGAAGGGCTTAGACCCCAGACATTGTTATAGTTTATTTTTAATAACAATTAATATATTATTTTAAAATGTTTTACTTACCTAAATATTTTTAAGTATTTTTCATTACTAGGTTTATCTATACAAAATTATATGTATTAGATTTTAATTTAGAATAATCGACGAAAATTTAATAATGCATACAGAATGATAATATGATATATACATACATACAACAACACATTGTTATATAGAATGAAAATATATTTAAAATTGATCTATATACTAAATGGATTATAACTAGATTAGTTAGAAAACTGCTTAAAGTGATCTACTGAATGGAGGCTTAGGTCAATTGCCTAGACAACGATAGGGATATAGTAGGTTCGGTTTTTTGATATACTACTACGAATATAAGTAAGTATTTAATATTTTATTTCAAGGACTGGTTCTTAAGTACAGGGAATATATGGATAGGTGCTTGTACATCGATTCCCAAATCATTACCATAATGCTATAGTTAGATCAAATTGTTTCTCTTTACTAACAGTTCAGCCTTATAAACAGGGTTCGAATTCAAGTAACGTGGAGCAGCTCCCGAGGATACCGCCACTTAAATTTTTACCAATAATTTTATTTAATTACTTGAGTACTAAAATATTACAAATTAGAAAATAAATATATTTTTATATCTGACAATAAATAAATAATTAACGTTAATTTGGAATTATTTTACTGGTTAGAATGGTCATACGACTAAGTAATGTGCTTCCCCTTCAGTTGCATTAATAACCTCTAAGATCAAAAGTCACTATTACTTAATTCTATCGAATCCCTCGACATCCTATCTACGTGGAATTCTCACATATTTGTCCTCATGGCATCAAACTAGAATTATCTGGAACGCCAAAAGTCTCAGAAACAATCTGTTTACTAACTGCCCTTCTATTAACGTACCTACATAATATGTATCCGATCCACCAAAAACTATGGAATTTATCTCACCATATTTGTTATATTTGGACATTTATTTCCACGTTTCTTTATTCATTTTGGTTGTGGTGATAATATCGAAAGCTTTTATTTTTGCGCCAGTGTCCTGTTTTCGCTTCTATAAAGAATTAATTAGATACTTTTGATATTACTTGAAGACAAATAATATCTCTTGCTAGTGTCGTGATAAAATTTTAATATTAATTGCACTTTACCGCGCCGTTATAAATCACATTTTTATACTGCAGGGTTTTACTCTTGGAGTTTTATGTCAACTCATATGCAAATTTTTATTTATTAATCATTTAAAGCTACTACTTTACATATGTACTTGAATACTGGGTTTTAGTGTACTACGGAATTCAAAACAGTAGGTACATAATATGATGATAGCCAGTGAAATTTGATTTCTTTCACTCAAATTCCCTTAGGCCCGTAGGTATAGTTGATTGAATTAGCCGACTATAATTAATCATAGTGACCGATTAGTTGGTAAGTACACCTTTAAAAATCATTATAAAAATGAGAAGCTTACAAAAAGTTGCTGGAATGTTTTACTTGACCTCTACCGGCTCTGGTGTATTACTTGATTCATATCTAGTCGTAGATATGTAACGGTGACTAATATACATATAAAAAGTTGCATGATTAATATGTATATTTCCTCTACATCGCATTATGTTAATCTGGGTTTTTATGAATGCAATTGACTAACATTTCTGAAAATCGGATCAACTAGGACACTAACAGGAAAACATTGTAATTAAATTAAATGTTAATGATATTTGATATCTCATTGACAAAAATTAAAAAAAAAATTTGGAACTTGTCTTTCTGATGTTCTTGCCTAAATAGAGTTATACAAAATATCGTGTCTATTAACTATTAACTAACAATTAATTAATATACCTACAAAATTATAGCGATTTCAAATATTTGGCTACTTGATATAATAATAAAGTGTCTAGCTAGTACTTAGATGTTCTAAATCAGATTTTGATGAAGACTATAAATAAAATAAATGAAACTGGACCATTAATTGATTTGTTTTTTTTTTTTTAAGTTTATTTCTCCTTATTGTAATACAATCTCCTAAACAACAATTCACTAGAAATACATACATACACCTACCTCATTTTAACCTTAAGTCTTTTGCGTCATTATTATTCGCGTCATCTGATATTAAATTATAGTGATTATCTGTAGAATGATTAATTTGGTTTGAGTGATTTTCCTTTTTAATAAACACTGTTGGAATAGGTAATATTCTGCCATAGTATAGGTAGCTAGGTGTGTTGTCTGCAGTAATAAATAATAGCAACAAATGTCAATAAGGTAATTGACTGTTTCCTTCAGGCGAGCTGTGCCGAGAGCCGAGACGCGTCCCTGTTTCGCGTGACCTCCGGTTTCCTCAGCTCGGCGATGTCTTTAGCAATTTATACGTATAAGTATAGAGGTCAAATAATTCCTCATTACGTCGCGATGTCGTGATATGTGAAATTGAGCTGTATGTATTCATATAACTAGCTATCCCCGCAGACGTTGTTCCATCCTTTCCACTAATAAATGACTAGAACACAGCGTCATCTATCTCGATTTATTTCCTAAAAACTTTTCCAGGTTTATAACAAGGAAAACAAAATAAAAACTACGCGTATTCATCGTTCGAATCGTAAGTAAATTCATAAAAAATCCAGAAAAAAAAAAACAGTTTTACCAAAATTTCCCAATTTTTCGGGTAAGCTTTCAAATTATTCTTTCTATATAAACCATATCGGACTCTTACTAACATTACAAAAACAATTAGCCGTTCTCAGGTGATGCGCTTACAAACGAACAATATTTAATCTTCATTCCTTCATATTTAATTTTTTTGTTCTATTTTTGATTGTAAAGGCTTGCAGTACCTATCCCATAATCTAGCAAGTGGGCTTTGTTATATTGAGAAGTGTGAAGATCGTAATTTTAGCCACTGCAATTTGGTAGGTAAATAGTTATACTCTTTAACAAGCATGTTGGAAATCAATTTTTTCAAACGACTGAAGCAGACAAAACAATATTTGATAGAAATCGAATCCGAGACCCATGTGCTATCGGTCAAATATATTAATTTACTATTATGTTTTATTGGAAATAATTTCTTTTTGAAAAATATGTATAAAAAAATAAAAATCCTTAGTTTCAAAATACATAATATTTGGATCACATTATAAAGGAAATATATCTAAATTAATATTATTAATGATATACAGTTGTATGTTTTTATTGCTAATGCCAATGACTTAATTATCATGCATAAGTCTTTTTAGGTTTTTTTACCTCTTAATGAAAAAAAAACTATTTTATGTTATCGCTTCAATATTCAACATGGAAAACGGCACTTTTTCTTCATGAAGTAGATATTGAGTTTATATTATATCCAACTATTGTATGAACGTGCCGAATACCCCCAAGTCTCCATGAAGCTGTAAAAGCCGTCTGAGCCTCCAGGGCCAACAGTATAGTCAGTCAGAAAAAAAAAGTGCTGAATAGTTTGGATTGAAAGTTCCAGTGTGGACTATAGTTCAACGCTTAAAAATAATTTTAAAAGCTGTAGTATCAAGGTACCTACCTTCCTAGTTAATTTTGAGATAATTATGTAGAGATTTTCTGATAATTTTAATTTGGGGAATTTTAATTAAGTGACTTCGGTCCAAGAGCAACATGTCAGTCCCATCGTAACCCTAAACATAGCATATACACAGTACACTAATAAATTTTGGCTTCCTTACTTACAGGCGGATATAAAATTTTATGAAAGATGTATTGTTTAATTAGATTCAGTTAAACTGGCATAAAATAGATTTTCGCTGAAGGTTGTGTTCTGTCAACAAGTGTTACGCATCTTCAATCGATCTACATAACTCGCTATTTGTTGAATTTACTTTTATTAATAGGGAAAGCAAACTTGTTGAGGCTTTTATGTTCTGGAACGTACTCTATCAAACAATGAGGGATCTACGAGATACCTATGCATTTTTTTTTCGTTATATTCATACAAATAAAATTGAAGTATCTGTTTGTAATGTGAAAATAACAACATTTTACTAAATTATTAACACTTATAACAAAAAACCAATTTTTTACATTTTTGTCTTTCTATCTGTGTCTGTCTGTTTGTTCCGGGTAATCTACTGAAACGGTTGGACCGATTTTGACGGGACTTTCACTGGCAGAGAGCATATGTAATAAGGAATAAGTTAGGCTACTTTTATTATGTACATATATACCAATATTATAAAGAGGAAAGATTTGATTTTTTATTTGTAATGGATAAACTCAAAAACTACTGGACGGATTTTAAAAATTCTTTCACTAATATAAAGTTACAGTATCAGCGAGTAACATAGGTTATATTATAATTTGAAAAAATAATGTATTCGTCATAAAATTGTCGATAGTTTTACACAAAGCACAAATAATGGCCCACACGGGTGCGTTGGCGATATTTGTCGTATAAAATTAATATAGGTGAAACCGTGGGGCACAGCTAGTATGTATATTTTAATTTTAGTAATAAGTATAAATGTGTTTGTAATTTATTTATTTTAAAATATCACATATAATATAAATATATTAATGAATACTATTGAAACGAATATAGTACCTATAATATTAAGATAATTATAATCAACCACCTCGATGAAAACGTAACATGATTCTATAGACACGGTCCACTAGCGACCTTGTCATAGAGAGGCACGTTCGAAACTCCACTTCGAGTTCGTCGGTTTCCTGGGGCCTATAATGACTGTCATGAAGGTATGACGTACTTACTAAGTTTTTATACATTCGGTTTTTTAATTAGAGATCTCCATACAGTTGTAAATTATAAAATATATAAATAAATATATTAACAGGTTGACAGTATGTAATTAATCGTGTCAACAAGTCACGTAAATTTGGAAATAAGTATGTGTGTTTGTAAGCGACAAAAGCTCGGGAACTAGTGCAGGCCTATTATAAAATAAATATATAGATGAACATCTTATGCTTTGCAATTAAATTATAGTATTATGAATATTATGATCCACAACTACAACTACATGCATTTTTACAGACGATGATTTATGTCTGAACAGTTAAATTCTTTATCAAACTTTATCTATAAATGCTATTTATTGTAATAATATATAACAATAATTCTTGATATAAAACGCTATTACAGCTAAAATTTATGTTATTGAAAGGAGTGGCACGCCTGTGTACCTTTTAAAACAACCGCGCCTATTTTGTATCAAATATAGGTAATTCAGGCAATTATGTTTTTGTAAATGACTACATGCCTGGTAATAGAATTAATTTCTGTTTTGTTCATTATGTTAAAATAACATATTTAAGCTATTTCAAAACGGGTAGGTATAGTTTTAAACTATCGCCAAATAAATGCACGTTCAGTTACCTAATTAATAAGATTTGTACCTTAAATAATAGATGTGTCACCAAACTCTAATCACGTTCATCTAAATCGAAACGTTTATCTAAATCTTCTTCAATATTGTTAGTATCTGGCGCTCGCCGCCCGCTGTCTTTTATCACAAGTCAAACCTAACCTAACCCAGCCACATCTATCGTAAATTGATAATCTAGTTTAGGAATTTGATCAAATTTCCGTTTTTATCATCTCTTTTGGAGACCGTTTTTATGAATTAATAATATGATGACAAAAACATTTGTTGGGAATAAATATACTACATAATTATAAACGATACATATTGGTAATGAATATAAAACTTTGGTAACAGAAAAAAACTATTGTTGCCTTTCAAAACGTACACCGGCCAAATGCAGAAATTAATCTAATATATATCACCATATAAACATGTGACAGTGTAAATATTTAAACTTACCTAATTTGCGAAGGAGTAACAATATAACTTGTGCATGATACGAGAACCTATACCTACTTAATATTGCAGGTTTCAATATCAATTGGAAAATTTATTAACTTTATTAATTATAACTGTTATTCCCTATTTAATTGCTATAAATACACGTGATGATAAAAAATTTCAAGTTATCGAAAAATAAAAATTATTTTTCATCTTACCCTCACGGATTATATAAAATACAACCTCGGCTCTATATGATCTATACAAATGAGATCATTAAAATAGTAGGCGTCTGGTATTCTTTATAAGACACACAAAAAGCTTTCGGCAGCTTTGTCCATTATCTAAGGTACTCGCGTGTTTTAAAACTCAAAGCTAATGAATGTTTCTTGGAGCCCATTATAATTGCATCCCGAGAATTGTGAAGGAAAACGATGGACCAGTCCCCATGACTTAATAATTTGGACAGTAAAAAAATATCATTATATCTTTATCGTACAACGTATACACGAAAGGGATAGGCGGTAAGTTCAATTCAACATCCATCACCTTTTTGTTGTCCGAACAAGATTTTGTAACGTATTACGTAAGTGTAGATGAAAAAACTTAATTCCATTTTAAATTGTATACCTAATAGGCAACGGCTTTAAAAAAATGTGAACATTAAATAAATTTGAAATGTTACGTTTGTTAACGACATCACCGATTTCCTGCTTTTTGTATGGCGAGATAAATGGTTTAAATATATTATGATACAGGTAAGCAAATAATTACATTTATTATGAAATAATCGTTGTATCACCATACGGATGTTTAGTATGCTATATCAGTCTAATGCCCATAAGATTAGGAAATACTTTTTAACTTTTTTGTAGATAACAAAAAGTAAATTTAACTGAGATAAACCACAAAAACGAATATAAAACACCTCAATTAATTATATTTGAACAAGAACAATAATATAATAATAATATAATTGAACAATCGGTTAACTTATGTATAAAGATCATATTATTAAATATATTACATTATAATATATTAACGTATGTACGTTCTGGTAGATAATCAAACGCTAGAAACCAAAGACTTGCTTAAACATTAAAATAGAACAATTTTTAAAACTTAAAACATTTATTTATTTAGGCAGTTTCCTGTTTAGGTCAGAAATACAACTGTTTCTGTAATATAAGCCTACATAAGATTCGATTTTCCGAGAATTTTGACATAAATCTCTATAACACTGATTTCATAATATTACATCAACTACTACTTCTTAGTAACTATCCGACTTCAAACAACCCTCAAGAAGCTTTTACGGCATAATTAATTCTATACTCTAAATATTCGGTTAGACGGAAAATTTTCGTAAAGATTATTTACCTATATATTTGTTACACCTAAGTTTTATATTTGTGTAATTATGAGAATCAAATTATACCTCTATTATAATTGTATACTAATAAATATTATATTATTGCAAATTAAGTAACATCATTTTATATCTTAATAGTTAAAAACTATTTAAAATTGGATTACAGAAATTAATACAAGATAATTTTTTTTACCTGAATTCGAAGACCGTTGCTACAAAATGAATATTTATGTTAGCCTGTACCATACACGTGAAAACTACTACGACAAAGTTAAACGAAGCCGTTTGAATGATAAATACTAATAAACTGATAACCAATGTAATTACGGTTAGGTACAAACGTTACGTAAACTCGCTTATACCTCTGATAAAAGACAGCTAAAACTCATACAACAGCTATAAAAATATTAAAGTCACACCGACTCGAGCCCAATTACCTTCCTTGAGTTTTTACATTGTAAACCTCCCAGTAAATTAGTTACGTTTCAATGTCAAAGTTTATTCTAGAATTTTAAGTTGTATGTATTGTAAGCAGCTGCAGAGTAGGTAAATGTCGTTTTATTATAACTTACTTATCAGTGTTTATTCAAGTTTATCAGTGTTACTTACATCCTGAACGCTTGGCCTGCGTAGTCAGAAGTAGCTACTAGGTGTAATAGTCGTATCTTCGGATTTGGTTTATTCAATTCATTCATTTGAACTCTTGATAGAATTTTGAAGTAGGAAATTTATTATCAATATTTTGGTATCAGTTGCCTATTTTTCGTATTCAAGGTGTTTCAAATCAAGAGTTGTATTCCCAGCAAGGCCAACTAAGGCTTGTATCATGTATATATAAAGGTTTATTTTTTATGTACAGTTCGTTGTTAAGTTCCGGTGAAGTAAACTTCACATTTACATCAAAAGTAAAAGAACACTTTTTGGTATGAACAATTAGAAAACTATAGCCCCGTTTTGATAACACTGGATTATTCAATTAACAGTATATTAACTGGACGAAACAGTACTTTATTAATATCTAGGTATAATATCTATTATTCTTATGTAAGAATATTAATGAAAAGAAAAACTTTAAAACAATCATAAACTGCGAAACTTGGTCAATCCATGTCGCTCCGGAAACAAAATACTGAGATCGCTGTGCAATTCATTTAAATATATGTTGGTTTTACAAAGTTTAGGACGTGGCCTGTGGCCAGGAAAGATAATTAATGTTTTAGGAACATTTAAATGTCCTAAATTTAAATTGGTATCCCAATAAGTAAGATCATGCAGACGAGCTAAGAACTGGTGGATGAAAGTCAATAGAACCTCGTGATAAAAGTATAGCAAGCATATTTATTTAACTTATAACTTAGTATCTGGAGTCATAGAGAAATAACACCCATGGGAAATATTTATCTTCAATTATAGTTCGTTCTTGCGTGTGAACTAATTGTGCTAGTATTTTGTTATCTGTTTTACTTTTTGCTTTGTTGATTATTCTAATTTATAATACAATTGACGTTAATACTTTCCATGATTAAATTTAGTGTCTTTATATTAAATAAAATAACTCCTGTCTTAGGAAGAAGGGATGAATTTGCAAAAGGCAAAAAAAACGATAAATTTGGATGACAGATTGTTTTTAAAGCTGAAAAGTGTAACAAGCAAGATTTTTATGACAATAAACTCTTAACCCTATGAAAGTTTGTGTGACGATTCGATCAGTTTTTAAATTAGAAATGTGAAATTTAACACGAGTTCAAGGTTTAAAAAGGATTATAAAAAATGTAAAAAAACTATAGCGTAATACATACAAGCCGGAAGTCCGGTTCGCATTTCCTTACGGCACAGTATAAGGCAATGGGGGCGGAAAACGCCTAACTAAAGCCGTTTAGACTTCCATTTACGTAAGCTAATTATTTTTTGGATTTTTTGAACCAGCTATTTTTGTCAGAGCTAACTGAATAATTCAGTTAAGCGATATTTAGTATATTTCTAATATGTATGTATTACATTACCTACTCTATAAAGAGCAACGTCACACGGCTTAAATATACCTTATTCCTAACTAGCAAGCCCACCTGCGACTACGCCCGTGTTAATTACGAGTAATATATAAAATTTGATAAGAATAAAAAAATTCTTATAACACTCCGTAGTCCCAAAGATGACCTCCTACAGAACTGGAAATTTTTCCTCTTCATAATAATATTATATGATTTTTCTTACAAACAATACAACCGTCCTAAGAAAGAGGGGCACATCTGCATTATTTTAGTAAAATTGAGTTAATTTTGTTTTTGATTCCCTACGAGTTTTCGTTCGCCTTCTCGAGTAACAGTTAGTCTAAAAGGACAAAAAAGATATATTTTAAAGATTTTCAGATTATTTTTTCTCCTATTAGTGTTGTGGTGTGTAATTTATGGAAGATGCATAAATATATTACTTTATATTTACTAATTAGTAACATTACAGGCTGACGTGGAGCCATTTTCTCATTGAACCGCCATCTTGTGGGAATGAAAAGTTTGGTCAGGTTAAGGTGTATTGACTAAACTTCTACCTTTGCACGGGAAGAAGACATTGAGCAGTTATAGTGAAACAGTAAACTACATACACCGGAGAAATTTGCAGAACAAAAAAAAAAAAACGAAAATCCTTTTTGCGTATCTTAATATTAATGGTTTTATTTCTTTATATATTTTAGAAAACAATGGAACGTAATTTTTTATGAGTTTGTTTTAATTTTATGCGAACTTACGTCATTTTCGAAACAATTTTCCTTAATATTTTTTACCAGCTGTGACCCACTGTTTCACTCGTGTTAATTTTAACAGACAAAAACCGCGCCGCTAACGTGTCCGTGTAGCCTATCGTAATTGTTCTCGCTTCCCGTAAGTACAAACTATTTTAATTTTCCATTATTTCCGTAATTATATGTCCAAATAACATGCTTTAAAGGGCAACAATTAACTTCACAAAATTGTCTTTATGATGAAGATTATTTTGTTAGTAAGGATTAATAAGCCATGTCTAAAAGTAATGTTTATAAATTTGGCTATCATGTACAAAAATAATTTTTCAAATCCGACTGGTAGTTCCAGATATTATCGTTTTTAAACAATTAAACTTTTCCGCTTTTTTATATTTTTATATAAAAAGTATAGAATAGTATAGATAAGATGGCTTTGGTTTAAATGTCGTTAAATGGTCATTACAATATAGTTTTATTTCAATTTTTGTACTTTTACAGTCAATTACTTCATTATACCCAAGGGAAATTGTCAGCACACTTAAAATGAGGAGAGATGATCAAACCTACACAATGATCGAATCTCCGGAATTTTTCATCTACCTGTTTCAACAATTCATCGCAGTAGGTAGTGCGAGTACTATCAGAGAGCAAATTTTTTGGTGAGAAGATCAAGTCAAGTAGAAAAAGAGTATCAAGGAATAATCATTTAATTCAGCTTCGCATATGTAGAAACCCACGTCTAACAGCAAACCATGCCAGAAATGAGGTTGAGTAAATTCGAGGGGAAACACAGTACGAAGGAGATTCTAAGAAGCTGGTTTTGGTTAGTTTGTGCTTCGACAAGGCTTCGAAACTTCAGTTTCAACTTCTACTTGAATTTAAAGTTTTGGAGATTTCTCTCTGCTTGGGATAGGTAGTTCAACTGGTGGAATACCTCCCCAACCTACAGAACATCGCAGCCAAATAACATATGTTGCGTTCCCGCGGTGAGTAAGGTTTCCAGAGCTCCTTGGGGAAGAGAAATTAAACGCGCTAGTGATATCTATAGTATTACAAGCATCCATAGACTACGGTGGCCGCTTACTATCTTGCCGGCCGTATGCTAGTTTGCCACCTTAGTTGTATAAAAAAAGGTACATCATTGTAGAAAAAGACTAAATTTTGCTCGGAAATGTCGACTTTGGAACATTGACCAATGTATTGTTTAGTAACGAGTCCAAAAATCTTTGAAATAAAGTTGATAGAAAGCAAGGTTTATAAAGACAAACGCAAAAGAGAACAATACAATCAGACAAATTTTGAAACTACAGTTTCGTATGGAGAAGGATCCATAATGTTTTGAGGCGGATTTGTTTGGAAGCTCGTACGGACTTGGGTGATCGATGGCGAGAGTTTGACTTGTAGATCGTCGATATATAAGAAATTTTTTAGAAGAAAATGAGGTACCGTTATCGTTGACGGCTTCGTTTTGATTCAGGATAAGGCTCGACCACGTAGTGCTCGTTCAAATCGAGCATAAGATATGCTTATAAACCTAACTTTAATTATTAACAGTTTGAATATAACAATTAGGGAGTGATCGCCTGTAAGAATAACTGAATATAAATTCAATAGAAAACGTCTGAAATCTACTGAAACGGAGTGTTGAATCTTGAATTCCAGCTCATGTCAATTTGAATGAACTGCTAATAGCCGTCATTGAGGAATGCAGAGACTATCATAGGAGACAATAGTGTCAAGGAGTCTAGGTGGAAAAAATTATTTTTAATGACTTTTTTTTACTTTCCTTGGCTAACTTAAAAATCAAAAATGTACCTACATTTTCACAAAAAAGTAAGTTTACTCATAAAATGTTTTTGTTTGTTCTAGTTTAGTTATTAATAATAATGTACTTATATTTATTTTATAATGACTAGTCGATAGTAGCGCCATTGATACAAAATATCATAATCTTTACAAGCATTAGATAAACAATGGTAAATATTTGTACAAAATGATAGTCACTTGTCACACGATCTGTTTGTTATGTTAAAATAAACTGGATCTCTGCTGATGGACCAGACATTGTCCATTTAAAATTAAACATATAACCATTGTTTATGTAACGAGTTCGTTTTCTAGATAACACTTAAGGTAAAAGTTTGATAAGATATTTATCGTTTAAACAATCAAAATTTACGATCTTTTGATAATGTTATATTGGAGGTTATAAAGTAAAATAAATGCAATTTCGACTTTTTAATAAAAAAATAAGTAGGTACCTATTGCAAAAAAAAGGATACCTATTAGTGATACATAATAATATGAGATTGTAACATTAGGTCTCTCCTTATTGTAGATGTTTTTTAAAGCTAGTATTTTGTACTGAATTATTTTTTTATTAATTTAGAAAGTGTGTGTGTGTGTTTTAGTTTGTTTTATAAAAAAGAATTCAAGAGAAGTAGCTGAAAATTGAAAAATTGTTTCTAGCTATTCGGCCTGCTTCTTTTTAACCTATAATTTACTTGTACAAGTTGATACTTTTCTGCAATTATGCCCACATGTAAATATAATATGAAAAATACAATTTATTTACAGACTAAGTTACTAAAATTTATTTCTTTTGGCATTTCGATAGTTTGTCCTCAACGCACAACCCAAACCACATAACGGATATTAGTATCTATACTAAAAATTTTCACTGGCATTTTTTATAGTGTGGTGTACGAATTGATTTTTGGAAATTACAGCGACATGAATATGATCAAAGATTACTTATGTACTAGCGGTGTGCCCGCGGCTCCGCACGCGTTTGTTACTGCACAGTAGTTATTTATATTCCGTAATTTTCTTTTTATTTATATTGTTTACAATCCATATGCTATATCAATTAAAAAATGGCTTGTATTAACCGTGTATAATTTTCATCAACATTGTTAAATAAAAATTGTATTCTACGATTTCTAATGTATTATTAACAATTAAGTATGATGTATGCTTCCCGTCTACAAAATTTGACCAGAATCTTTTGAGAATTGATGAAAATTACATTTTTTAATCTTCTTTTTAAACCGATTCTGATAAAATTTTGGAGTCGGGAAGCATACATCATACTATAATTGAGAGGCTTTAAGAATTGTTAATAATGCATTAGAAATTGTAGATTAGAATAATAATTTTCAACCGATTTTGACGCAAATTCTACACGGGAAATACATGCCACTCCTCAATTGATACGTTACATGAATTATCAACAATATGAGTAAAAATAAAATTACGGGATGTAAATAACTAAGTACTGCGTAGTAAAAAACGCGCGGCGCCGCAGGCACACCGCTAGTTATAGTATAGCTATAGAGCTTTTGGTGTAAGCATTATTTTTCCAAGTATCGTTATTTTGTTTTTGTGGATATTTACACTATTAGGTTCATAATTAGGAATTTCAATTTAGTTAATTCGTACGTAAAACTATGGTTTTTTTTTAAATTATAAATATAGGTAGAATATGAATATTTATTTTAGACAGATGATAGTGTGTATTAGTTAATGCCGTGAGCCGCGCCGCGCCGCCGCGCCGCGCCGCGTCGTGATATGTATGAATGGGGACGATTTGTTCCACGACGTAGCCACACTGCTGTGCGATGAATTCATATCTTTTGTCCATTTGATGTGATAATGGCCAATTGACTAGGTACTGCTATTCTAGTCATAACAAGTAGCAAGCGTGCCACGGCCAATCGTCACCCGGTTGTCATCAACGTATACAAACAAAAAGACATCTGGAAAACATAATGTTAAACGTTTAAGCGTGTTACTATGGGTTAAAACTTATGTTTACTGTACGTAAAACGATGCCATTTAATTAAATTGACATGGATAGTGGATATTAAAATTGGAAATTAAATTTACATCTAAAGTTTTTAAGTTAAATTGCCAAAAAGTCTCCACACTTTTTGTTGGGAGAACCAGGACACTACAATTTACAAAACTGTGGCGAGAAATTAGCCACGGAGCTGAGGCGAAGGTTAGAATAACAGTATTAAAATTATATTACCTAACTGCTTAAGTGTTACAAAAATCGTAACATTTTATTACATAATTACAAATTCGTTTTTATATTAGATATTATAAATATATTTCCTATAGTCTGTTAACAGAAAGTTAATTTATAGCAAATTTTATTAAACCCATTGGTACTGAAACTGACGATGCTTGCGCCTTCGCCGTCGCGCGCGTCTGAAGTCTTTAGTCTTGACCGGTAGCACTAGCACCGCATTACGGTGATTGTCAGATTGTTTCTATACAATTACTCGGATAAAAATATGCTAAGTTAATAAATAGGTAGGAACTGTTTTATGTTTGTACCATTAGCTAGGATTAAATGGATGTTTTACCTATTAGAAACGTAACATAAACGTATTAGAAATTATTATCTGCTATTTCAGAGTTATCGTAAAACTTCATATCTACTACCCTCTTCTACTTGTAAAAGAAGAATTGTTAGAAGTATAAAATAAGTATGTATATTGACATAAATATTATTTATATATTTTTATTCTGGCTCAGTAGAATAATTGCATTGTATTTGGTTATAAGTAGGGTAGAATTTAAGAACATCGATAATTAGAAATACAAAGAGTCGACAACGTGATATCGACATGCAAATACTATGGCGAAGTTACTGTCACTTACAGATGCTAGACAAACAAAATGTATCATTTGTTAGGCCGAAGATAATTATTATTACCACAGGGTTTTCACTATCTGTTTTATCGCCATGTGAGCTATAATTGCCCTACCATCAGATTTTGTATATGAATATTTTATAATGTATATAAAGTGTACCTACATGTACCTAAAAGCGCTTTAAAAATTTTAATTTTTTAAAATTACTATTCAGTGAGATTTAATACATCTTACAATAATACAAGGTGTCCAGAAAGGGTATCGGGTATTTGTTTTCGCGCCATATTCGAAACGGGGCGTCTAAAGGGTGCGGGAAGGGGTTCGTGGCGTCCGCCATTTTGTGGAGTTTTAGTCACGATGGAACAGTACTCGGGGACGCATCGCGCATTTTGCGTACGAGCGTATTATCGTAATGGTGATTCAATAGTGACTGCTCAACGTCTCTATCGTGCGGAATATCGTACACGCCACGCGCCAAATGACGATAGCATTAGGAAATGGATCAGGATGTTCGAGAATACAGGTGCGACAGTTAAAATTCAAAACTCTGGTCGTCCTCGTTCAGTTCGCGATGAAGAAACAATTGAAGAAGTTGAGGCGTCGGTTCGTCAAAATCCGTCTTTATCCATCCGAAAGCGAAGCCAAGCGTTGAACATCAAAAAATCGTCTTTACATTCGATTTTAAAGAAAGACTTACATCTAAAAGCCTATAAAATTCAATTGGTCCAAGAATTGAAGGATACGGACTATGCTAATCGACTGAATTTTGCGAACGAAATGCTGCAGCGATTTAACAACTTTAACAACATACTGTTCAGTGACGAAGCAAATTTTCACCTGAATGGTCATGTTAATAAGCAGAATTGTCGGTACTGGGCAGTGGAGAATCCGAGACGAAAGCATTAACGACCCCTGCATAGCCCAAAGGTCGTTGTTTGGGCCGCTATGTCTGCTAAAGGCATAATTGGTCCTTATTTTCATGAAGATCAACGAGGCCGAGCAATTAATGTGAATAGTGACCGTTATTGCGATATGTTGCGAAATTTTTTGGTCCCAGAGTTGCAGGAGTTTGCAGGTTTCAACTCAAGAACGTGGTTCCAGCAAGATGGGGCCACTTGCCATACCTCAAATGACTCAATGGAAGTTGTTAACGAATTATTCCATAATAAAGTCATTTCGCGAAGGGGTAACATCAACTGGCCTCCCAGAAGCCCCGACCTTAGCCCGCTTGACTATTTTGCATGGGGATACCTTAAAAGTAAGGTTTATCAAAACAATCCGACGAATCTAACCCAGTTAAACCAAAACATCAGGTCAGAAATGGCAGCAATATCGATAGCTATGTGTCAACGTGTTATCGCCAATCTTCGTTTCCATTTAGAAGAGTGCCAGCAACGTAACGGTCATCATTTGGATAACATCATCTTTTCCAAATAATTCTCCAATTCATATGCTAATAATAAACAATAAACTTTTTTATTGCATACAAATAATTTTTGTTTCATTGAACTTACAAATACCCGATACCCTTTCTGGACACCTTGTATAATAAAGCGGAAAAGTTTTTTGTGTTTGCTTAAATACGCTAATCTTTGGAACCACCAGTCGGATTCTAAAAATTATTTTTCTATATGATAGCCATATTCACGAAAAATACTATAGACTATCTAACATTAGGCTAAAACTCTCATCATCATCATCATCATATCAGCCGCAGGACGTCCACTGCTGAACATAGGCCTCCCCCATAGATCTCCAGAGCGACCGATCTTGTGCGGCCTGCACCCAACGGCTCCCAGCGCTCCCAGCGACCTTTATTATGTCGTCTTTCCATCTAGTGGGGGGCCGTCCTACGCTGCGCTTTCCGGTGCGTGGTCTCCACTCGAGAACCTTTCTGCCCCAACGGCCGTCAGTTCTCCGAACTATGTGCCCCGCCCACTGCCACTTCAACTTGCTAATCCTTTTGGCTATGTCGGTTACCTTAGTTTGTCTACGGATCTCCTCATTTCTGATTCGATCTCGTAGAGAAACACCAAGCATAGCCCTCTCCATAGCTCGCTGATCGACCTTGAGCTTTCTTATGAGGCCCACAGTGAGCGACCACGTCTCTGTGCCGTATGTCATCACTGGCAACACACACTGGTCAAAGACTGTCGTCTTGAGGCACTGAGGTATTTTGGAAACTAAAAATAAAATAAAATAAAACTAAACTAAAACTCTCAGCTAGCCTTAAATATTGATTTATGTTAAGTAAGTCGGAAGTGGAAGCCCTCCCGAAATGCTTTATCCGCGTGCGCTGCCGAAATGGTCAATGACACGTTAATACCATTATTTCATGGTAGGTAAATACATTGTACAAAAATATTGTTCCTTAGTATTTCTATAAAAAGTCCGCAATTATACGTATGCCACAATAAGGTATTTTGCGATTATGTTTTGTTGATGATTAAAAATGATTTATGAGCATTATTTTTAGACATGGCATAATAATCCTTACGAACAAAAGTTACTTCATTACAAAGGGTATTTCATGAAGTTATAGTTTCCTCTTTATAGCATGTTAGATAGGTAGTTTAGAAGATAATGAAAAATTAAAATGATTTGTACTTGCGGGAAGATACACGAGTGCGTTGGCAGTGCGGTGTTTGTCGAATAAAATTAACACGGGTGAAACCGTGGGACACAGCTATTTTATTATAACACATCTTCTAGAGTTTTTTTCTTTACTTACTGAAAATATTAAATACAATTGATGTTGAAAAAGGTTTTAGCTTTGAAGGTAGAGAATCCACTAGTTAGCAGTTTGTTTAATAATTAAAGTTAATTATTTTATAATATTGGTCTTATAATAAAAAGATTGATAAGATTGAAAAGATAATTATAAATACGTAATTGTTTATATGTTTATTTTTTTCTTCGGAGAATTAAAACAGTTTGTAAGTCACGTGATTAGAGACGCCATACACAAAATGTGACGTCATCGTTTAATGAATATTATACATACACAGCTGAGTGTTATCTTGTGATATGTAACTCTAAAAATTATTACTAATAGTTAAAATATTGCCTTTAATATTATATATCTGAAATTCTAGTAAAGTCAATTAAGCACATAACAGCTTTAACCTTAGTTTTATTTATAACTAGCTGGTACCCGCGACTTCGTCTGCGTATTATTGGATATACGGACTGATCTCGGAACACGACAAACCAAAAAAATCGCCGTTTTTGTTTGATTGAGTAACAAACATAGAAACTTTCCATTTATTGTATTTGTAGGATAACACTGGTTAAACTATGACTTTTACCTGGATAAAATGTACCCTATGTGTTACTCCAGTCATAGACTATCTGTGTGCCAAATTTTATTGAGATCTGTTTAGCCGTTTTAGCGTGATTGAGTAACAAACATCCAAACACCTAAACATACACACTTTCACATTTATTATATTAGTAGGATTTATTTTTTATGTCAAACATCTAATACGGTAGGTTAGACCGGTTGTTGGAACCAATGCTGGCGTGGCGACGCTTTGGTCCAGCGTTGGTGGTGTGGAGCCGAGTTCGTTTTTAGACAGACTGGATCATTTCAAAATGTCATGTTAAAACATGGATAGATTAAAAGCGGATGGTAGAGATCGCGACCACAATACACATTAGTAATAAAATAAACATCTTCCAATGGCTTTCTTTTGGTTTGTCGTGTTTCGTGATCAGCCGGTAAATTTATTTATCAGGTACAGGTACAGTCGGACAACAAATCACCTCTCTGTCTATTGCATATTTAAAGACAATCGTACATAAGGTGTAAGTAAACTCCAGTCGTGCGTCGGAGCTGACACACACAAACTTTTTTTTAAATACTCACTAAGATGTTTCATAACTGTCGGGCGTCCCGTGACAGCCAACTTTTTTTTGTTACTTTTAACAGTGTAATAATTAATAATGATTAATTCACGGGTATTATTTACATCATTTAAAGTGCTTTGGGATGTAGATCAATGAGATTAAAAATTATAAAAATATATATAAGTAGAGGAGAAGTTTTATATACCTAAGTAGGTACCACTCCTTCCTGATATCATTCGTGTATTTTCAGTTATCACTTATCGGTCACAAGTCATATAACACTAGTATGACGATAAATAAATTAAATTAACATCTTGACAAAAAAAAAAAATGTTATGATTTTGATGTCTCAATGCCATCAGTAAATAGGTTGAAAATTGTTGATTTTCCATTACATCATTGTACACCCTACCTAGTATGGAATGCTACAGTAAGAAAGTACAATATATTTATACTACATTATACATTACTTACTTCTTTCTTTTGTCACATATGTTACTTTGATGAAAAAGACCAATTGGAAAAATAAATACATTATGGAATGTAATAAAACCTGACTTAGGCAATATCAGTGAACACTCGTAAGTCGGGTTACAACTTTGCATACAAAGACATACAATTAATTATGTTGAAATGGCACCAAAAAGTATAGGAATCAATAATTTAGAAGATGAATGTGTAAATAAATATGAAACCTTATAACAAATTCTATTATTATGATATATTACGAAAACGTAACACAAAGTTATTAGGTATAGGTATGTCACAGAAGGCTTCATAAAATTTAACAAATTTGACTGTAGGTAATTATTTTTTTATCTAACGCAAAATATTTTCATGTTACGCAAATATTTTTTAATTCATTTAATGTAGCTAAATGCGCTCTTCGTTAGTTTTCTAATTTTCAGAAGCCAATTTCTATCAATTTCGTAACTTTCTTAGATCATAAATAGGTTATTCCAAAATGGCGTAACTTCAAATTCGCGTACGTATAATTTGTATGTATTATTGTGTACAGTATGTACATATGTATGTAGGTAATTGGCAACAGCCGCTGGCACACGAGCTATTTTAAGTTAGTCCTCAGGAGTAACAACTGATTATCACTGGCCTAAGTTAAGATTGCGATCCTTTTCAAGTTTTGTATTATATAGCTATACGGTGCAGCGTCTAACCGGAAACCTGTTTGCTACTTCTTAACAAATAATAATAATTATTATATATGCCCATGTGGTAAAAAACTATAATGTGGGCAACATATGTAGGTACCTAGTAATTGTATTAAATAACATATAAAAGAGGTCGATATTCATATTTTTAACAATATGTTTGTGGTCCATGTTATGGTTTATAAAACTGGTATATATATTTTAAAATTATACTGAATTTCAATTTTGGTAATAGGTTCCATAGGTAAAATTATTGTTAATATTTCTGATATAAATTTCAGTTTATTGAAATACTGATACAAAAGTAACTATGTACCTTTGTAAATTGAATAAATAAATTTAAGTTACGCTGTTAAATTTACAAAGACGAACAGATTTTATCTAATCTGATTTAGTAATAATGATAAATTTTGGGGAAAACTCGTGAATACTAAGAAATCAAACTCAACAAAATTATAAAAAACTAATATATAGAAATCTATATGTTTATAGTAAAGACAACGATTTGCCTGGTAAAATAATTGATCTCAGTGGTAAATTTCAGTTGATATTTAAAGTTTATCGTTTTTATTTAATATCTATATTATAAATAAATAAAATGAGTGTATTACATTACCACTTACACTTATATTTAGAATACATAGTTACTAGCTTTTGCACAAATAATCTAATGACTAAAAAATAATAAAATCATTTCAGAACTTACATTTAAATTTATAATGAAGTAACTATTTTGTAAAAGAATTGCTTAGAAGACAAATGTTTTTAGTTTAATAATTTAAAATCGAAATATACTAGACTCAAGAGAAAATAAAACTTTATGAATAAGTACTTACGGTTTGTTATTTAAAAACTCTTTTCAAAAATTTGATCTTTGATTACCGAAGTAATAAAATGGATTTTCACAACACTAATTTTATTATGAACAATTAAAATTTATTTACATAATATTAAAATATGTGTTTTAATTTTATTTTAGATAAAACTATTTAAAACCGGTTGTCGCGGTCGACTGTTGCGCGTTTTTGGTGTCGATTGAATAAAATTTTGAACCAGCCGCTTTTACAATGCGCCACCAGCTTACAAGATAACAGCGCCATCTAAATGACGTCGATATATGAATTGTCAATTTAGAGTCATCTAGCGTCGAATAGAAAAAGACCAAGAATGTCATTCCACACGTTCTCCTTTCAAATCGTTTAGTAAAATCTTTTTTAAATTTGTGATACATAAACCATTCGATTATTATATTTTGGAATATAAATTATAATATTCAGTTATATTTCTATTTATATTATAGTTAAATGTATTTACGTATATGTTAATTACTCATAAACACTTCAGATTTTACTGAAATAAAGACAAGACGTCAGTAAGCTCTATTTCAGAACTAGTATCTAAAGCTGCACTAACAGGTCAAGGTGAGCGAGATGTGCATCTTAAGGATGTCCCTACACCTAAACCTGGGTTGCAAGTCCCGAGGACGACTGCTTGAATTTTCTCCCTTTGCGATACGATGGACCCGGCACTCACACGGTGAATCCATGGAATGCGTTTTCTCAAACTGACTAATAATTTAACAATATTATTATAGACTACTAGCAGGTACCTGCGACTTCGTCTGCGTAGAATAATTATTTTGGAGTAGCCTATTTGATAACCGACTTCAAAAAAAGGAGGTTCCCAATTCGAATAAACCTATATACAGACTGTCCGTTATGAATGGATAACCTTGAAATGGCTTATAGAAGAATTTATGGCCGTTCAGAAAAAAATGCGAAACAAAATATATCCTAGGTAGTACCTAAGATATGATTTTTTTAAATAAAAAACTACAAATTTTTACCTTGTTTTATATTCTTGTACACTGCGACCACAAATGACTGAATTCTATTGGTTTTTTGTTGATCTATTATTATACGCTAACTATGCCAATCGATAAGCAGTAAATAGTTTGACTAGCTATGGTACTATTAAAAAAAAACTTGAATTAATTTTTCTGTGAAAAATTTGCTAAAATATTATACTATACTAATATTATACTATAGACATGACCCGAGCCGAGTGTTGAATTATTTTAATTTTATATTATCTCTCAAACTATGCGTCCAAATAACATGCTGTAAAAGTTTATCTTCATTATAAATTTTCTTTATGATGAAGTAACTTTTGTTCGTAAGGGTTAATATGCCATGCTTAAAAATAATGCTCATAAATTAATTTTAAATCTCAAACAAAAAAAATATTGCAAAATACCTTATTGTGGCTCATGTATAAGAGATAAATATATGCTATCGCTGACTTTTTTATATATACAAATGGCCAATATTTTTGTAGAACATTGTATTGACTTATCATTAACCATTAAGCCAACGAATGCGGCTAAAGCAGTTCGCGAGGGCTTCGACTTCCGACTTACGTAACAAAAATCAATATTTAAGGCTTAGCTAGAAACTGTAGCCTAATGTTATAATATAACCTATACTATTTCTCGTGAGTTTGGCTATTATATAAAAACAAATTTTTCGAATCCTATCGGTAGTTCCAGAGATTAGCGTGTTTAAACAAACAAACAAAAAACTTTTTCGCTTTATTATATTATTAGTATAGATTTTACACGTTTTTATTGAATATGGAATGATTCCTATAATTTATAACCAAAATTTTCTAGTCCTTACCTGTTCAAATTTCGAACTCTTATTTATTATCATTTATTGTGCCGTGTCCTAAAAGTGCATAGCCTCTTTAAGTTTAGAAACCTTCAAATGAGGTACTAATATAGTACGGGGACTTTCGAGACATTCCAATTTTAAAGAGTATTTATTTGCTAATGTTTCTATATGAATTCATCCTTTTTTGAATAAAATCGGATTGAGTTTTCAAACACGTGTCAAAATAAAACGTAATTTAAATCAAAAGCACTAAGGAGTATTGATATCAACTTCGAAGCAAATCACCGTCAAAATAACTTTCTATCCTTTTTAACCTCGTTAGGGGATGAATTTCAATAAGATACGAAACGTCTTCCATAAATTATTTTAAAAAAGGTTTATGCAAAATTTGAAGTAGATTGGAACAAGGAAATTAATATTCTTATAATATAGTACTTTCTTACCTTCTATGTAATTTATTGGTATGTACTTCTAAGTTATTATAGTGATGTCAAATAAACCACTACATCCAATGACATTTTATATATACTTTTGGTTGAAGGCGTTAATCTCAGGAAGTACTTGTTGGAATGGAAAAATTATTTTAGTCTTGGATAGCCCATTTATTGAAGAAGGATATAGGCTATATAACATCACGATACGACC
Source organism: Saturnia japonica (assembly GCA_033032175.1). Taxonomy (NCBI): domain Eukaryota; kingdom Metazoa; phylum Arthropoda; class Insecta; order Lepidoptera; family Saturniidae; genus Saturnia; species Saturnia japonica. Next base: position 11,625,097 of record CM065307.1, read on the forward strand.
AATAGCAGCGGAGCATCAATGAAGAATGTTGCAAAAACGGGGAAAATTTTATTCCTTTTGAAAGTTTCCATTGCGTGCGCTGCGTAAATGATTAAAGTTGTGCAACAATTATGTGTGACGGAATTGTTTCTCTTGAAAAGTTCTAAAAAAAGTAACATTATAAAAGAAGGTTCAACAGTAAATGCTAAAAGTAAACCCTTCTCAATCCTAGGTTCTGCACCTGATTGGACTATTTTAGTGGACACATATGAAAAATATTATAAAATCCTAGAGGATGTGGGTGTTTCGTCATCCAAACCGGACATATTTCTTTATTCTCGAGAAATCAAGCGTATAGTACTTGTAGAGCTTACTGTACCGTGGGAAACTAATATACCTAAAGACCACGCAATAAAAATGAATAAATATTACGATCTATGTAATGAGCTAACCAAAAACGGCCATGCGGTTAACTTGTATGCGGTGGAAGTGGGAGCGAGAGGTATTTCAGCGAAACCTCTCTATATCTTGCTAAAAGACCTCGGTCTGTCGAGAACTGCAGTAAGTTCTATTTTAGAACGGGAACCTAAAGCAGCATTAACAGGCTCTTACCAATTCTGGCTTGGCAGGGAGGGTATTACGGGCAGTCAATGTGAGCGCTGATGTGCATCATAAGGGGGCTCCTTAAACCTACCTAACTCTGGCTGCCACACGATGGACCCGTCTCCCAAACGGTGATTTCATGAAATGCTATGTTTATCTTTGTCTATCTTTTAAGGTTGACGCAATAAAACCTTTTTTATGGCAATACAATTTGTTCTAAATTAATGCATTATTTGCGAAGGTGTTTTTATAAACGTGGTATTAATCCTTATCGAAATAAATATGATACTCATCACAAGTATTTAATTTAGGACAAAATTGCCCTTTACATCATTTGATTTCAATGAATATCTTAGGAGGTATCACAGTTGTAAAATAACTCCGCAGCAAAATAATGTTCAAGTACCGCGCGTAGCGGAATGATGTCGCAGACGGGCGGCACATATAAATTGTATTGTGGTGCCGACGACAATTGTTATTTGTCTCCTCTGCCTAAGTCCCACTCTCTCTCTTACGTGACGCAGACGAAGTTGCGCGGGTCAGCTAGTAATTTATACAATTCGTGCTTGTTCTAAATTTAAAACGTTTTTATTCTCTTGTGAGTAAAAAGTTAGTGGTTTATCCACTGTTATCGATGAATAAAATGCCCTTTTTCGAGTGACAATGGTAAAAAAAAAAAAAAACAATTTATAATAAAATACGGCAGTAGATATCATTATGCCGGCCAATATGGTATTAGCGAGAATACGATGATGTATGTTTTAAATATTGAAGGTTTCCATCTCTAACTACAAACAGTAAAAGTAGCAACGTATAAGTTTTATAAACTACAATAATTTTGTGGTTAAATAACAATTTACAAATATTATAAAGCATTCGAAGTACCCACTATATCAATGTGATAGTATACACTATTTGTAGACCATTTTATCTTCTAAAAACCTTTGCTATGTTTACAATGTTTTATTCGATAATAAAAACGCAATGGTTATGCTTACAAACGGTTATTTAGTAAATTGTATTTATTTGTCGATTTTAATTAAAAATACTCAAAGTTATGAAGAAAAACACTGTTGTCATTATTATTACATAGTTCATCATTTTAGACTGGTTTTTGAAAACAGTTAAATACCCTCCCGCGGGTGCGCATTAAAATCATCCATGATAAAAGCGGCTTCAACTCCAGCGCTATAAATAATTGCACTTACTTTACCTAAGCATACAGAAAAGTCAATAAGATTGACATCTTTATCAACGGGCATGTATATACTAAAAACTAATATAACGATCATTTGCTAACACTTTAATTGCTGTTATTCGCGGATTGTCACAATCCAACACAGATACTGATGTAAATGGCGCTTTACACTACAGGGTTGCGACGCCACCATGCGGACGACCACGTATGCGTTCATGTGAAGTCATCGTCAATGGTTGACAAGTATTGAAGGCCATGTTGGAATATCCAAGTTTCCTGATATCTCATCTTTTATACTCTGTGAAGATCGTTTCAGTTTCTAATTTTGTGATTTCTTTTTTTAGATGAGGATCAAGTATCCAAGTATGTAGTATACACAAAATAAGACCTAAAATTCAACATTCTATAGAACTTTATTCTCATAGCGCATTAAGAAGTTTCACTTCAAGAGAAATAAGACACATATATTATAAAAATCTTTTTATTTTTCTTAGTTCACTTAAATCGCAATATTTAAAGACAAAAAGAAAACCTAATATCCTTATGCAAAAGCAATATGCATGCATTTGTTTATACATAAAGTAATAATATATACCTACCTACTTGTGTTAATATTTATTTAATTTTATAATAAAATTAATTAAATTATAATTATTCGAAATACACGATTTTCAAAATATAAACTACCATACGAAATCTGCATTAATCATTCTATGTCATTATGCATAAAAACTGTATAAAATTATCATTATGATTAAGTGTCATCCCCTAAATCGCACCGTGTCGGAGTTGCTTTATCTTTTTTAGTAGGAGATTCCTTTTCCCCTTCTGGAAAACATAAAAAAAAACCATTTATTCCATTACAGTAATTAACAGATAGATAAATATTTATGTTTGATAAAGAACGGTGATAGTTCAATTCTATAAAAGCAGGTTTTTTCAATAATTATTACGTCTGCTTGATGCTTCTGCTATTATTCTATTAAGAACGATATGTCTACTTCAACTGGTAATGATTCATTTTTCTCACGGTATGACTCATCCCTATTTTATTGTGCTTAGCTATTTTTTACTTTCCTTAATTTGTAAATATGACGTTAAGCTATGATATGTCTTACTAGCTGCAGTTCTGATTGAAGCTCTCAATTTCATTTCGCCACCAGAAAACTCACATGGCTAAGAACCCCCAAACTTTGAAATCTTTGAAAACACAGATCCAGACACAATAGAACCTATAACATTATGACGAAATATTAAAACATGTAAAAAAAAATTAAAACCTGAAAAATGTCCTGGACCCGACAACATAAGTAACGAAGTAATCCAAATAGGAGCCCCTATCTTAATTCCATACATAGCCCAAATGTTCAACAGGGTCCTTGAAACTGGAAAAGCTCCCCAACAATGGTGCAAGTCAGACATAATACTTCTCTACAAAAAGGAAAATCCAGCAAATATTGAAAACTACAGACGAATAAGTTAACTGACGGGCATTTACAAATTATTCACCTCTATTATATTGAATAAAATAAAATCAAAAGTAGATAACAATCAGCTAATAGAACAGGCAGGTTTCACTTCTGGATTCTCCACTATTGATCATATTCATACATTAGACCAAATTCTAGAAAAACATAAACAATATAACTTCATAGATTATTTGAAGGCATTCGACAGTATTAAGCACAACTCAATCTGGACAGCACTAATTTCATGTGGAATAAGCAGAACATACACAAATATAATAAAAAATATCTACTCACAAAGTAAAAGCAGAATTAAACTGGAAAATAAAAGAAAGGAGATAAAAGTAGGAAAGGGAGTCAGACAAGGGAACCCATTATCACCCAAATTGTTTATAGCTGTGTTGGAGGGAATATTTAGAGAAATCGACTGGAAAAGCAAGAGCCTCAAGATACAAGACCAATATATAAGCCACCTCAGATTTGCTGACGACATTATCATTTTCGCGGAATCAGCTACAGAGTCAGAGGAAATGATACAAACTCTGGACAATAACAGCAAAAAAGTAAACCACACATGAATCCAAATACAACTAAAGTAATGACAAACCATGTAAAAAAAAAAAATGTTTATCGGGAGACCAAATTGAATATGTAAATGAATATATCTATCTAGAGAAACAAATGTCATTTGATTCAAAAAATAACGAAATCGAAATACATAGGTAGAATTACTGCACTTTGAAGAAATTCGGGACACTAAAAGAAATCCTGAAAGGACACTACCACATAAAACATTTAAAAAAAATAATGGACACTTGCATCCTGCCAAGTTTAACATACGGAAGTCAAACATGGACATAAACCAATAAAATAAGAAATAAAATTGCTTCATGTCAACATTCCATAGAAAGGAGTATACTAAAATTAAGAAAAATACATAAAACCAGAAACGAAGAGATAAGGAAAGAACTAAACATACTGATGCTCTTCAACATGCTGTAAGTATAAAATAGAAATGGTCAGGACACATTTCAAGGTACAAAGAAAAGAGATGGACGCTAGAAGTAACAAGATGGCCAGGATCTACAGGCAAGAGGAGCAAAGGTAGACCACGGAAACAGTGGGCTGATGATATTATTGAAATATGTGGATCAAACTGGATGAGTATAGCCTAGGATAAAGATAAATGGCACGGGTTAGAGGAGGCTTTTACCCAAAAGGTATCCATATCACTAACACACTAACAATAAATTTATACATTAAGAATAAAAGTTTTATTTAACTAGTAATACTAACACTAATTTTCATTTGTAAATTGTCTATTAGATATGGAATAAAGAAGCTTTATTATTATTATTTATATATTATTAGGTACATAAAACATACCTCCTTCATCGACAAGAGTAGATTTAGCAACAGATGGGTTTACACCCTGTTTCAAAACCATCGTTCCATCCTGAAATAATTGGACAATAAATTCCTTTTTCAATACACAATTTCAAAATTTTTATTTAATCATAAACATGACTTTAGTACTTTTTGGAGGTAATCTTCAAAGTGATGATTTGCTTTTGTTTTCAATGCATTACAGTCATTATGCGAACACAGTTTGTTCTTACTAACCTTCATTTCGACGAGTCCTTTCTTAGCCATCGCTTCTACTTCAGCTTTGGTCATGACAATTTTTTGTACTTTTACCATTTTCTTTCCAATTTGCATTTCACATACTTCACCACTGCCCACTGTTAAAAAATCATAATGTTACCCTTTCTTACGGTAATATTAATACAAAAATAACAATACAATATAAATTTAAAGTTACGAATGAAATAATAAGTATGTAATATTAATAATTTCAAAATCATAATTACATCAATCATATAAATAGAAAGTCTAAATAGATAGATCGTGAGGGGGGTGGGTCATAAGGTCATAACTCACGCATATGACTCATACGTCAAAATCGTTTTGAACGCGAGCGATATCTCCATGTTTTGTTTATAATTATGTATTTGTGTACACTTTAAGTGCATTGCTCAAATATATTTTCATTGTTGTGGATCTTATACAAAAATATTCCGACCTGTGCCATAGTTCAGTGTGGAAAAAACTCAATATTCGTCAAAAGGAGGAATTTCCAATTACCGTTACGTAAATATTTTAAATTTCATTAATTAAGTTATATTGAGGAAATCTTAAAAGATAGATTTATGCTACGTAGACTTTTTTTAAGAGAAACAATTCCGTCACACACGATTGTTGCGTAACTTTAACCATTTACGTAGCGCACGCAATGGAAGCTCTCGAAAGGAATAAATTTCCCCAGTTTTTGCAACATATTTCATTGATGCTCCGCTCCTATTGGTCGTAGCGTGATGTTATATAGCCTTCATCGATAACTGGGCTATCCAAATTTTTTTTATCCATTAGAACCAGTAGTTCCTGAGATTAGCGCGTTCAACGAAACAAACAAACAAACTCTTAAGCTTTGTAATATTAGTATAGATTTTTACGAATTCTAAAAGTATTATTGGCAATTCTTATAGCTTCTCAATCATGGAAAGCTTCATGTTTACCAAATCTTATAAAAATCCGTAAAGCAACGTTTTTTTTTAAATTTGGTCTATGGCTCTGCGGTTTGAGTTAAATTAGGACATAGGAACAGAGTGAGATCATGATCATGGTCTTTGTCATCGGGAGTTTGAAAAAAAAAAGTTCTACAGATAGAACTACGAGCGGTTTATGTTTGCGTTGCCAGGTGGTAAAATTTCACTGGTAAAAAGATTACAAAGGACGCTAACATTTTTATTTATTTTTTCCATTTTGTTTACACCGCTGGCAATAAAACGTTGGAAGTAAAAAAATTAAAAAAAAATAAATCATCGATTAATAATTCTTGTATCCCAGTGTTCCCACATCATTATTAGAATAGGTTATCCGTCTTTCAAATAACAACTGTAAATAAATATAAACTCGATCTATAATGTATTGCATGTTTTATCACGAGATCTAAAGCCGAGTAGTGGTGCTTGCTCTCCGTGTACGTATATTATTCGAATTTAGTTTCAAAAGGTCTCTTTATTGAGACTGAAAGTAAAATAAAATTAAGTCATATCTTTAAGCAAGAGAGTTTTAGTTCAAAACTTACATTAGCTTTTCAATTAATATTAGTTTTGGACTCACGTGTTTTATTATTGTAGTTTTATGTTTTGTTTGTGCGAGTATGGCGACAGAGGTTCCGATACTTTCTTAACGATGTACATTTCTCTAGTCGTTCTATTTCTATGATATAATATTTATTTGCAAATAAAAGTATAAACTTGAAAAAATAGACGATTTGTATTCCGTAATGAATTTTAATTAAATAATAATGAAAAAATTAAACTTACAACGCGCATTGGCTGGTAGAGGTAATGGCTTTACTCCAGGAGGTAGGGCTTTAATAGGTACCTGAAAATAATATTATTCTCGATAAACTAACCTTTTAGTTCAGAAGACCCTACATTAAACTCCTCTACGGAAATTTGATATAGCAATTTATAAATAATTATTATTTTATCTATCTATCAGTGGTGTGTTTTAAATATTTATTAGTTATTTCCGTTCTTTATTTTAGTTTTATTTCACTCAAACAGACGAATATAATATGTACCTTATATAATTAGCAAAAACGGCATCGTCAATATAAAGCACGTAATTCACTTTTAAGTTAACCTATTCTACTCTATATTTACAGACTTACAGTTTTCTAAGCTATCTGGGTATGTAAAATCCAGGTAGGTAAAAATCCTGGTTAATATGGGCGAATCTAGAGTTCAAGTTTGGAGGTGTTCAAAGACTGAAATTTCCAGGGGGGGTTAAGAGCCGCGACCCCCTAAAAATCTCTTTAAATCCGCGCTTGCTGTTTAACCATACACACTTCCGTTTGAAAAATGTTGGACCTGATTAATTTTGAGTGCTTTTTTTATAATTATTATAAAAAGGCAAGATTAAGAGTAATATACATACTTTCTTTAAAGTCTGTCCTGTAGGCGACACTAAAACACCACTTGTAGATGGACCCGCCTCCTGGGAAACAAAATGGTTAATGTGAAATGGTAATGGTGGAATGGGTTAAAGTGCGTTTTTTAAATTACATTTCATGTGTTGCTACTTAATTAGATTTTAAAAATAGCGATGGTGGGCAATCCGAACAATTAACCGAAAGAGATATTATTCCTACATTTTTAAGTTTTTCTAAGAAAACACTGAACCCTTCAAAGGTGAACGCCAATTAAAGTAGACAAAATCACGTCTGCAATGGGTCACACAAAGCATTCATTTTTTGTTAAGTAGTTCTTCATATTATGTTCATTTTATATGTTCCTGAATTATGTAACTAATGACAAAAGTGAATTATTGAGAATGTTGAATTATACAAAACATTCCAATTGGTAAATAAAAACCTTCAATTTAGTATTTAAAATCTTACGATTCAAATAATTCAAACGTAAAATATACATACGGTAACACACACTACATACGGTAAACACACACACTACAAAAATGAATGTGATAACATATTTTCGAGTTTGACATTACTGATTGTTTATTTACTCCGTGAGATTTAAAAAAAACGCAAAACAAAAATTTCATTATTCATAAACAGTAATAGTTTAAAAGAATTGTTACCGGGGTCAAATGATTCTCGAGAATGTATATTACTGTCATTATCTTGGACCGTAGTAGCTGCAATAGGTTCTTTGGTGATAGCATTTTCTTTTTCTGTCTTCGTAGCTTTTGCTTCTTCCTTTTCCTCATTGTCGTCTTTTTTTATTTTATTTGGTCTGTAAATTTATTATTTTTATATCAAAGCATTTTGTTTCTAACTTTAGATATAAAATCATGCACAGTTAATTTGGGATTTATGCATTTATTTTTCAAGCATATTTAAGTATAAATATATAGTAGATGCATGTTTGCCTATTTTGGGGGTAATAAACTTCCTAACCTAGGATTACCAATTTTACAACGCAAAATATTTAACTCGGATATGCGTGAAGGGGTCAAAGAGACACGGCAATGAGCTTTTGCTTATATAATTCGTAAATAGAAAGTTATTACATTGTAAAATAGTGTTTTTTTTAGTGGAGTTCCTAAAAAATGCAAATACCATTAAAATTTACCATTGGGAGGATTTGCAACTCTAGTAATAAACCTACATTTTAGTGATAAATGCATTCATTATTTATTTTAGGGAACCATGTTTTTTTTAAGAAGGATTATTGTAACTGCGTTTAAAAATAATCTTCTGAGAGAAGTTCATACATTTAATCTTTTTATTTGTAATATAATACGGTAGACACAGGCATGCCTAGTTTGGGGACCATTGTCAGAATAAAAGTACAATTTTAATTTAGTCTAGTTAAATAAATTTCATTTCATTTAAAATTATTTAATTCTAAATACTTTGAATTTTTAGCTGTATTATAGTTTTTTTAAGAGTATTTTGTCTCACGAGAGGAATTAGTAAAGCTATATAACAAAAGAGAATACAGAAAAAATATTTATGGTCATTTAAAGAAGTTAAAGTTGACGTACACTTGCTGTGCGTCCTTTCTTGGTCGGCCTCGCTTACGCGGAACGGTACTTGCGGCCGTAATTGTTGTTGGTTTTGGTGGTTGCTTACTGGCTTTCTTGTATCTTGGGCGAGGCTGGAAATAATATATGATTTTCAAGACAACCCCGTCAATTTTGCAGCGTTATATTATATACCACATAGGCAGTCAGATTATGTAGTACTGAACACACAAGCGCAAATAATTTTCATTGGTAGCGGAAATATTTAAGGAATTAAATCACGTAAATGTTCATCTTTTTAACTATTCCTCATTCCATTTTATTTGTTAGGTATATATCCTTGACGTTTGTTGGGTAGCAATTTCTAATGTTTTTAGCAAAAAATAAATAGAAATAAATTAAAGTAAGTCTAGATATCCAGCTGGACCGTGTAGACGGACAAAGATAACTTTATTAACGATTAAAGTAACAAACTTGCCTCGGGCGATTTTTCAACTTTTGTAAATTCTTCATTATCTAAGTCTTCTTCATCAGTCTCGTCGGGAGATTCGGTGGAGTCCTGGGAACTAGAGGTAAGGCTACGTCAACTATAATATGTTAATTATTATTTCATAATCTATACAAATAATAAAATTGTAGTGACTGTTTGTTATGTTAAAATTTTCAGCTTTTTGTTATATGCATAATATGAAAGTACTAGCTGTGCCCTGCGGTTTCACCTGTATGTAATTTAAAAGAAATTGATGATTTAAAATACTTCATTATAAGCCACATTTTTATCGGGTTGGCAGGATTATGCGTCACATGTTCACAACGCACGCCGAGTGTTGAATTATATTTATTTACAATTATATCTCAAATTATTCTTCCAAATAACATGTTGTACAGAGCAAAGCTCATCTTTATAAAATTTTCTTGATGATGAAGTAAATTTCTTCCGTAAGAATTAATATGCTATGTCCAAAAATAATAGTAATAAATCACTTTTTAATTTTCAACAAACTTTGGCACAAAATACCTTATTGTGGCTTATGTTTAAGAGATAGGTATATGCTATCGCGGACTTTTCGGACTTTTTAAAGATATACTAAAGATCAATACTTTTGTAGAACATTGTAATTACGTATAACTAACCATTATAAAAGCGCACGCATCTAAAGCAATTCGGGAGCGTTTCGTGTTCAGACTTACCTAGTTAATTTATTTTAAAGGTTGTCTAAGAAGTATAGCTCAATGTTAGATAGCCTATACTATTCCTCATGAATCTAGCTATCATATACAGAAATAATTATTTTAAATGGACTTGTACTTACAGAGGTTAGCGTGTTTAAACAATCAAACAAAAATCAATTTTTGGAATTTTTGTCTGTTCGTCCGTCTGACTGTTTGTTCCGGGTAACCTCCTAAACGGTTGCACCAATTTTGACGGGACTTTCACTGGCAGATAGCTGATGTTATAAGGAGTCAGCGCGTTAACCACTAAAAAGTCACCATTCGTCGCAACTCCTCTTTTCGAGAACACTCCCCTGTCTGCCACAGCCAGCATCGGAATACTTGGCATCGTCATTTTGTGTGACGTCCGGTTCCGCGGTCAGTTGACCTCAAAGAAGCTTGGTGTGCTCATTAAGGCGTAAATTCGACTTCACATGGAGTATTGTTCTCATCTTTGGGCGGCATACTGGGGGGCAGTACCAGCTACTTCCTTTTGACCGCATTTAGCATAGGGCGGCTCGAGTTATTGACGGTCAAGCTCTTTCCGATCGGCTTGATTCATTGGCTCTGCGTAGATATTGGTTCATTCTGCATCTTCATGGGGAGTGTTCCGAGAAATTGTTTGGATTGCTCCCGGCTGCTGAATTTCATCATTGGACATTTCACATCACACCACCTCGATGTCCAGCGTTCCTTAAGGCACTTTCTGCCTCACACAACCACTCTGTGGAACTAGCTGTCACCTGAGGTCTTTCTGAGCCATTATGACCTGGTGACCTTCAAGAAGAGAGTTCATTCTTCCCTAAAAGGCCGGCAACGCATCTGCAGCCCTCTAGTGTTACGGATGTTTGTGGGCGGCGGTGATTACTTTCCATCAGGTGCGCCACCAACCTGCCCATTTTCCCCATTTTTATCATTAAAAAAAATCGGCGCTTAAATGGCTTACGCTGAGTAAACCATACGAGACATAGCAAATGAATGTACTATATAATTAAAGGCATTAAAAAGACCTACAAAAAAGTCAGGGAGAGTATACGTCATCTTCTGAGGAACACCCACAGTAAGCATTTTTGTCTTTAAAACAACCGGGAGCGGGGAGCAAGATTCGCGCGGGAATTCTGTAGTTCACGTGAGCAAACCACGGGCACAGCTAGTTAATAAATAAAATCCCTTAATTCAATAATTATACCGTAAAATATACGGTAGCACGACACTACAAAGATAAACATAACAATATTATTTTCAAGTTTGACATTAGTGATTGTAAATTCACTCAGTGGGAATTAAAAAAAAAACGCAGTATAGTTATTGTACCTGTCACGGATCATTTTCGCGTAATCCTTTATTTTACAGGGCCGTGTAGATCGACGAACGATATCATCATTTCCATTCTTGTCGCTGGAGCCATTTTTAATATTGTTCTGAAAGTAATTCCCTGATTATTATTATTATATAATGTAGCACGGCAAAGTGACGGTACTGTACCTGATTGTAACCACAGTACAATTCAAAAACAATGGCGACCACCGAGATATAACAATCAAAATATGATATCGACGGTGGAAAGGCTAATTGTATAACGTGCATGCACGTTAGTAAATTACCCTTTTAACTGTCGACATGATCCCTATATAATATTTCTCAAAGATGTTTTTTGTTGCATTGCCATTTATGTCCTAATTCTTCATCAAAATTGATGGTTCAAAAATCATTTTAAAGCTTACTTCATGCAGGAAAAAAATACTTGAAAATTAATGTTTAGTTCAAAAAATTATAAAAAAAAATTTTTCATTTGGATCACGTATAACATTTATAAATTATATTATTAACATGTAGGATGCGCCATCTATTAAAAATCTGTTTAACTAAGAAGAATAATCTACTCTGTAAGATCGTTTAAGTTCTATATCGATAATGTGCGATATAATAGCATGGATCAGCTAGTATTATTTATAAACATAAACCTACACAGTAACAACGATGTAGGTACACGTTTTTAATATTCACATTAAAACACGTAAAAAGAATTACAGTTACATTTATTTTCACATTCGTTAAGCATACATTATCCATAATTACCATGTTCTTTTCCTTCGGTGGTTCTTTATCTATTACTTCCTTTTCCTTTTCATCTTTTAAATTATTATTCTTTGAATCTTTCACTTCTTTCAGTTCCTTGTTCTCCTTTAAGCGACGTTCTGGGACTTTTTTCTCAATTGCCTTAGGTAATATTTGTAAAGATTCTTTTCCTCCTGCAGGTCTAAATATTAAGAACGTAAATATTTATAATCTCATACAAGTTTGAAAATTGCGTATAATCTTTGTTGTGGCTTAAAAATATTAATAATATTTTCAATGGTTAAGCAAATACTTTATCAAGTAATATATAACAATATATAATTAAATCTCAAATTATTGTTATGTATTAAGGTAACATGACCATCAAAGTGAATGAGACACTAGAATAACAAACAGAATAAAAACCATCTGCTACTATAAAATAATAAGAAATATTCACCGAGTGGTTTTTGAGTTATAAGCGCACTACCAGACAGACAGGCAGACAGACTGATATAGATATACAGTGTAAACTCTTTATAACGATATCCTTTATAACGATAAACTCCCTATAACGTTGAAGTGAGCCCAACTTGGTTGGTTTGCGTTAAAACCCACATATTGAAACACTCTTTATAGCGATACGCCATTCTCTATTACGAAGAAATGTGTTCATATTTTTAGACAGTAAATATTTATTATCGGTATTATTGTTTATTATCAGGTAACAAAAGACTTTGAAGCTCCGAAACATCCGAGGTCGGTCTAGCATTTGTTATCCTTAATTGCCTTGAACACGTGCAGTATGACGCATTGTTTTCTCGGAAGTGATGGTCTTCGACCAAGCATATTGGGTACCTGTCGTATTATCAGTCGTAAACCTAATTTGAAACTGTTAACATGGCCAGTAAACGGAAAGCGATTAGTGTTGACGAAAAAATTTGTGTGATACGTGCGATTGAAAAGGGAGAAAATAAAAGTGACGTTGGAAGGCGTTTTGAACTAAGTCAATCCACTGTTGCTACCATTTGGAAAAAACCAAAAAACAATTCTACAGGCGGCGCTGGAAGGAAACTCTTCTAAAAAATTAAGAAAGCCAAAATTCGAAGACTTAGATCAGACAATGTTGTCGTGGTTTAACAATCAGCGCCAGAATAATGTACCCATCTCGGGGCCAATTGTAAAAGCTAAGGCTGAAAAGTTTGCCAACCAACGTGGCATAATTGACTTTAAAGCATCTGAAGGTTGGCTCGGAAAATTTGGCTACAAAAATGAACGGAGAGGCGCGGGATGTCGGTTAGAATGTGACTAACAATTGGATAAGTACAGTGTGGCCTAAATTAAAGATGAAGTACTCACCAGAAGACATTTTTAATGCAGATGAAAATGGCCTTTTTTTCAAGTTGACTCCTGACAAAAGTTTAAAATTTAAAGGGGGAAAAATGTGTTGGAGGAAAACTGTCTGAAGAGCGTATTACAGTTCTAGTGGCTGCCAATATGAGTGGCACAGAAAAAAGAAAGCTCTTAGTTATAGGTAATTCGAAAAACCCTCGGTGTTTCAAGAACATAAAACAGTTGCCAGTTACGTACAAAGCAAACAAGTCTGCTTGTTATGTATATGTGTAAACAATAATTTATAAGCATTTATTATCTAAGACATACATATTAAAATTATTTTTGTTATTGTTTTTTTTGTTCACTCCATATAACGATAACTCTCTATAACGACAAAAAATGCTCAGTCCCTTGAGTTTCGTTATAAAGAGTTTACACTGTATAATGATAGTATATAAACAATATTTATGTAAAAGTGTGTAAAATAATGTACGGTAAATAATGTAATCAGTTCGGAACCCTAAGAGTGCGAGTTCCATTCGCATCTTCTCAGTTTTTTTATATATTTTAATTTAATATAAAAATAAATGAAGTAATTATTATTTTGTTACAGAAGATTATTATTGAGGAACTCAGTAGCTCTTGGGTTACGTATCATTTTCAGTAAAGTTAGTTGCAGAACACATTGGAACAAAATGATAGTCCAATCGTTCACTCACACAGAGTTACAAGACGTCAGAACTTTTCTTAGCATCTCTCGAGTTTTGTATCTCTGCCAAGTAAACCGGTAAAAACTGTAAATTTTCAGGATGTTTTGAAATGGAAAGACGAAAATATAATTAGGTAGGTAACTAAAATTTATTTTATTATGAATTTTAAAATTAGACGTGTTGTGCATATTCCAGACTCGTCTCTACCTTCACATAACAAATACCCACAATATTCAGACAAAATGGTCGGAAGTTTATTGAAATGTTAATATTTATCTGGTAACCGTAAAACACGAAATTTATAACAACCAGATATGTGATTGACTTTAAAAGTAAATAATGAAAATTAAGAATAACCTTGGCTTTGGTGTTGACGTGTGAACTTGTGGTTTTCGATTCTTCAAAGCGTCTAAATTCTTAGCCACTGGGGTTTTTACTATTTCACTGCGTGAATTGGTCTGAAATGAAACTCATAGTGTTCATGATTTATTAAATAATCGCTAAATTACTACTAAATTAAAACAACTAACAACCGTCACTGACTTCGTACGCGTTAAATATTATATAAACGTTAATAATTATCAGCCTAAAATTAAAACGACTTTAACTTTGTTACGTGGAGAAACCCGCCATGGGGACACACTCGCCCGGGGGACGTGTGGTGATGTGAAGCTCCTACTCACTAAAACTTCATGACAATGATGATGATGATGATGGGGCGATGCGAGGCCGCTGGTAGCATTTTACAACGACGCCCAGGCGGCTGGCCTGTCAATCCCGGACCCCAGCCTACAGTAGAGACAGTTCGGTACACCATAGCTGTCTGCTCCGTCCGCCGAACCTATGCAATGGGAAGACAAGGCCACCCGATCCGTCTTCCTTAGTTCGGCTAGGGCGGCGTAAGAAGGTGAGCAAATATTCTCCAGACACCCGTTTATCTTTGTCAGAGGGCTGCTTAGAGGACATCACATGCAAGCTCTTTCCGTGGTCTCCATCTGCGAGGACGCCATCTAGCAGAAGGAAACCATTGCATTCCATGACCCCTCACCGTCGAAAATGGCTTCACCACACTCAGCTGTGAGAGGTTCCCTCCGACCACCGCGACCAGAGCGCGGTGCTGTCCGTCCTACGCAGCACACTCAGAAAGAGTATGCTACGTCGTATCCTGCACAGCATCTCACTCATGGCACGCGGTAGTGGGCTCTCTGCGGGCTATCCTGTGTAGGTATCATCCGAAGCAACCATGTCCGGACAGTACTTGCACAAGCCTAAACTAACTAACTGACATAACTGAAGCTATTTTTAGGTAATATTAGTTAGACTATTTAAATTATATGGTTTCCTTTTATTCTAACATACAATGTTTATTTGATAGATTTTATCCTTATCGTATGTACCCTTACTACAAAATCATCAACACCTATACATCAAAGTACAGTAACTCTTTTAATATAATTAGTCTTTAACTCACATTAAAGACCTAGGCGTTATACATGATCATAAGTTACTGATTGATAAACATGTCGACTATATTATCAGTAGATCATCCAAGCCTTTGGGTTTCGTTATGAGATCTACTACTTGCTTTCGTTCCTTGAAATCGCTGAAATTTTTGTATTGTTCTTTCATACGTAGAGTCACCTTTAATTCGCATCACAAATTTGGAATCCCCAATATAAATTATATATATACAGAATTGAGCAAATTTAGAGAATTTTTTTAAAGATATTTAGATTACAAGACACAACAGTCATCGTTTGATTATAATGAGCGCTGTAACAAATATCACTTTTTATATTTGGAAATTGACACACAACAGGTGACATTTGTTTTCTAATGAAGTTAGCTAGAAACAAATGATTGTCCTGATTTATTGGCTAAAATCATGCTTCGTACTGATGGGCTAAGTTTCAGACAGCGGCCGCTGTTACAAATACCGTTTGCCCACACTAACTACAGGCAGAATGCTTTTATGATACGTAGCTCTAGAAGCTATAATTCTATATAATATTATAACGTTTGAAATATTTTTTTGTTTGTTTTGAACGTGTTTAATCTCTGGAACTACATCTCTACTACTAGAACTAACTACTCTGGAACATTTTTGCATTTTATAGCCTATTTATTAAGACACTGACCATGAACGCTAAGCAATCTAGAAAGTTGGCACGCAAGTATGAGAAGTCAGAACAACGATAAGCTTATACACGGGTACGTTGGCGGCGGCGACGGCGTGCATTGTTGGTCGAATAAATTTAACAAGAGTATAACCGTGGGTCACAGTTACTACCTTATAAAATGTAAACAAAGACTAATAAAATCACATTTACAACAAGATATTTTTTTTTTAATAAAGCGACTCTTACCCTCTTCAGATCTTGTAACTCCTTTTCTAATAAACGTAAAGATTTGTCACTAGCACCGGTGTTATTGCTCTCCACTTTGTGTATTTTCTCCTTTTTCTTTGGAACTGAAATTAAAGTTTTACGTAATAATCAAATTATGCCAATAACATTGAATTATTATAAATTAAAATTATGATTAAAAGAAATTAAATTAATAATTACCAGGGTCGGGTATTTTATGTTGAATGACTTTACGCTTCATTTCTTCAACTTTTCTTATGATATTTGTCGTCTGAAATAAGAAAGAATTGTTTGGGAAATAAAATGGTAAGAGAAATTATAATTTTTTCTGGCACTTGCAGGTTGCTACTGCGGCTGTCACGGTGCTGTTTCTTATCACAAGTCAAACATAACCTAACCCAGCCACATTCCTTTTATTATTAAGTACTTATTAGCTTCATTATATGGTAACGATTTATACAACTGTCACTTTGTTTTATAATTAAATAAGATTACATACGTTTGAATAAAAATAATTCATCTAATTAATTGCATTCAGACCAGTTTAAGAAAGAAATTTCAGATAGCTCAAGATAAACAACATTACAATTACCTGGTTATCATTATTGTTTGATTTCGTGAAGTCCGTTTGTCGTTTATTGACAGCAGTACTAGATGTTAATTTGGTAATAGTGACTTCAGACGGTTTCAGGACTTTCTTTACAATTTCCACTGTATCATCAGCATCACTCTCTGTGTATACCGACAAAAGGCGGTTATAATTTGTTAGAATAAGAAATCTGAGTATCGCCAAACACTGTTTAAATTTCATGGTTAAAATTAATTAGAATAAGAAATCTGAGTATCGCCAAACACTGTTTAAATTTAATTTTTTTTAGTGGCGTAGCATATCGTTATGATATGTTCTCAATCTCCTATCGTAGAATGTTATATACGTGTATATATCGAATATTACCCAAAAGTATCATTAACCTGTCCATAATTATTTCCAAAGTGGTCTGTATATCCATGGCATAGTTAATGTAAGATAATAATGTACATATATTATTATATATGATCCCCAATGTATTTATTTTGTCGTGTGGGTATTTTAAGATAATACGAGTTTAAATAATATGCACGTACCGTCAGAATTCGTAATTTCTACTTTATCCTCAGACTCTCCTTGGTAGTTAGTAATCTAAAAAGATGTAAAGTAACATGTTTTGAGCTGTATATGATGTCTTATAATAAATTGTCAATATTTTAGTCAATAAATAAATACCATAAACTCATCGGCTTTCTTTATTTCAACCACCATTTCGCCGTTTTCTTCTTTAACTAAAAAAATACTAATTTAATATTATCAACTTTCATACACGTCAACAAAATTTAAATTTTTATTTTACCATTAATGGCGTCTTCGTCATCGTCATCTCCATCCAATTCTATTGAGGATTCGCCTTGATCCTATAGTAAAATAAACATTATTAAAAACAAGTTTTTTGAAGCGTAATTTATTAACGCACGTTGCCGACGAGGACCTAACTCAGAAAACGTGAAGGGCAACGCGTATTGTTGCCCATGTGAGTGAGCGAGACAGAGTATTAAAGAGTGAAACTGCGATAGGCAGCGGAATAATATGAACCTCACTTTTTGTTATAAATTCTATTTTTGTATTTCCAAAAATGTACAAAAAACAATTTACTACTATAACGAAATTAAACTATACTTATTAATTAGATGTGACATACATAGAAAAAAAATCGGACAAGTAGCGAGTAAAACTCGCACCCTGAGGGTTCCAAATTGATAACGTTACTTACGTCTGTCCATCTGTACGCGCTTATAACTCAAGAACCACTCAATAAATATTTATTATTATTTTATAGATGTTTTTAGTAAAAAGATTTTAGGCTGTTTTGAAACGTTATGTAACAAAACAAAATGGAAAACAAGTAATGATAACATAAAATAAACTCAGGGGAAAAATCACTGTCCTGTAGGTTTTGATAATCGGTCACTGAGTGTGAATTTTAGGCTTTCTTTATGAAAGGCTTTATCTTTTTATTGTGTTAACATATAAACTTGATTTTTTATAGCAGGCTGAGGTCATTAGGTAATCTTAGTATTCGGTATTAATTTAAACTGAGAAAAAACTAAAACTTAGTATAAATTTGTTGGATTTTCTTCTTCACTTTTGTTAAAAGACCCCAAAGAGGGGCACGCAATGAAGATAATGGATGAAAGCTACATCTTGTACTGTATGGTTTATATTTTTCAGAGGAAACATTTGTTAACTAAACAACCTGCCCTTTTATTACGTATTTCGTAAGAGTTTAAATTCGGTGATGTTTATATTGCGCAAAATGGTTGTCGACGCTGTGCATCATGAATAAACGGTGCGTTATTATGTTCCTGAAACATACAACTTACCTCAGTACGCAACTCGTCTTCATGTGCGACCGTAATGTGGTTATCGAGTTTATCTTTCGTCGTAAATATTAATTCACAGTAATCACACATGAACTCGGTACCTGCAAATATGTACACAGGTAATTTTAACTTGGCCATTTTGACCGTACACAGGTAATTTTAACTTATTTTGACCTTGACATCGTTAATAACAATATTTTATGTTTAATTTCAA
This sequence comes from Saturnia japonica, assembly GCA_033032175.1. Lineage (NCBI taxonomy): Eukaryota > Metazoa > Arthropoda > Insecta > Lepidoptera > Saturniidae > Saturnia > Saturnia japonica. The sequence goes on from CM065307.1 coordinate 11,644,212, forward strand.
AAATTAGTCCACTCACCTTCGAGCTTATATCCGTACACGTATACGTTGACAAGCCGAAAAAGCATACTTTTAAAGCTCATTTTACATCTTATATTTGATTGGTGAGTCTTATTATTAAAAAAAATTACAAGTGTGGTGTACCAAAATAAGTAAACCTTTAACGATTTACTCATTCATACGCCATATATATCATTTCAAATTCATTCAGATCAAATAATAAATTCATTTATTAGAACATCTACAATTGACAGGTCTCTTTATGTTGTTCCTCAGGTAGTAAAGTTATCTTATTAAATTATGTGAGCAATTCTTGTATATATATGTAATTGGTTTCTCGGAAACGGCTCCAACCATTTTGATGAAACTTTGCATTTCGATAATGTTCTACATTCCAAGTTTTCCTAGATAGGTGTTTTCTTTTATTGTTTATAAAACATGGAGCACAGCTCCATCGACCAGACATTTCTTCTATTAAAGCCTATCTAACTATTTAAAAATTCATTTCTCTGCTATCGGTAGAATAAAAGCTATCTGTCTGTTTATCTGTCACTTTCATAATGTCTTGAATAGTTTAACAGAACAAAAACTGTGTACTATGTTCAATTTTGCCCGTTCTTTTGAGCATACAGTTTTATTTACGCGTACGGTTCAACCACCAGAAAAAAGGAGATTCATACAGTGTTTAAATTAGGCACGAAACATTTCACGCTAGTAATCATTATACGAAATGAAAAACTTTGAATTTCCATCACTAATATTTTTCACATGTGATGAAAATAATTTATCATATTTATTTTTATTTTAGTATAGGGCGAGGAGCTAAAAGAAGAACAAAAAAAACATTTATGGAAACACTAGCATTTTGTTGCAGCAGCTGTGGCATAGTAATCCTAAAATATAGGTTTTCATGTATCACCGGTGAAATAGCAGAGATGAAAAAAAAGTACTATACAATTATATTAAAATAGCATTTCCAAGCCTATTTAAAATACAATGAAGCTACATACCGGTAACATGTGATTTTATGTGCGAGGTAACAGCGTCAACATCTGCAAATTTCTCCTGACAGAGCGGGCAGATGAGATTTTGAGTGGCGTGTATAGCGGAATGGTATATTAATTCATCCTGTGTCATGAAAGAGTCTTCACATTGGTCGCAGCGATACTGTTCTAGTTCGCCGAAGGGTCCGCGACGCGACCTTATAATATCACGGTGCTTCATGCGTAAATGTCTGAAAATGTGCACAACGTAAACTCATTATGGCTACTCCGTTTTTAATCATATAAACTTAATTGACAGTAACTAATGTCAAACTTGAAAATAATGTTGCCACACTAATTTTTGTAGTGTTGTGCAACCGTAAATTGAGGGTTTATTAAATATACCCGATAATACCAAAAATACTCTAACAATTTACAGATATTCGAATTGGCCTTTCGGCATTCATTTAAAAAGTGGTAATTCAGATAATTATAAGTCAATGCCTATCGGCGCGTTTGTTCGATGTTCTGTATTTTCAAAATTAAATAATAGCAATGAAAAGAAGGTAGTATGAGTATGCGGATCTACATATTATAAAGACATTTTAGCATTTTTTATATATTTGTATATTAAGTCTATCTTTGTCTTAATTGCTAATCTGGTGTAAAACGATCTTTCACGATCACCTGTTTGTTTTTAACCGATATATAATTTTGAAAACGCATAATTTTTTATTTTCTCTATCTAGATACACGGTAGTGTGTAGCTTAGTTCAAAAACGGCGACACCAGCCACTATGTATTTTACACGTACCATTTGGAGCTACTTTCGGTCCGGCCATATGTGAAAAATTATTAGACAACTCACTGCCTCATTTATCAAAAACTTAGACTTCTAGGTGACTCACAATCTTGAAATATGGCATCAAGGTAGATCATCGACCATATTCCAAGCAACCAAAGAAAAAAAATCAAAATACTTAAAAAAATACAATTTTAATCGAATAAAGATTTTATTATAAATTCAACTAAATGTCGTAATAAAATTATTAATCAATTGTGAGAATGATTGTTTTATCTATACTAATATAATAAAGCAGAAGAGTTTTATGTTTGTTTGTTTAAACACGCTAATCTAAGAAACTATTGGTCGAATTAAAAAAATATATTTTTATATATGTTAGCCAGATTCACGAGGAATAGTATTAATATAATATATTAATAAATATAATCGTAACATTAGGTTTGGTCTCTTAGCAATCCTTAAATATTGATTTATGTTAAGTAAATCGAAAGTCAACGCGTTCCCGAACTGCTTTATCCGAATGCGCTGGCGTAATGGTTAGTCATATCTAAATACAATGCTCTACAAACATATTTTTGCTTAGTATATTTTAAAAAAGGGCCGCGATAGGATATGTCTATCTCTTATACATAAGCCACAATAAGGTTTATTGTGACAAACATTAGTTGAAAATTAAAAAGTGATTTATGAGCATTATTGTTAGGTATCGGCATATTAATGCTTACTAACGAAAGTTAGTTCATCACCAAGACAAATTTATGAAGATAAACTTTGCCTTTTAAAGCATGTTATTTCGACGTATAATTTGAGAGATAATGGAAAATTAAAACACATCATCATTCAGCTCTGGTCTATGTCTATAGTAGTAGTTGCGCGAACGAGCCGTGCAATGTGATGCATCTGGCCGTCCTATTGTCTATACTGAAAAAGCATTATACTACTCTGTCAAAAAAGTACCGGGAAAAAATCATTAATACACAAAATGTTAGATACTCATACATTTCCCTCCATACCCAAACAGTAATAGACAAAATTCATATGCTATTGTCTATATTGATTGCATTTTACAATGATATAGCGACGGGATTTTTTAAAATAAACCATGTGCGAAGAGCATGCATAGAGTATCTAGTAACATTAAATACGAAACCAAAGATGCAACTGGCGTTCAAATATATATCGAAATTCTCTTACTGATAAAATTGTTTTTATAATGAAGTAACATTTGTTCGTAAGGATCAGTATACCTTGTCTAAAAATAATGCTTATAAATCACATTTTCATTTTCAACAAATGTTTATCATAAAATACCTTATTGTGGCTTATGTATAAGAGATAGGCATATGCTATCGCTGACTTTTTTTAGATATACTAATGGCCAATATTTTTGTATAACATTGTATTTAAGCCAGCGTATGCGGATAAAGCAGTTCGCGAGGGCTTTGAGTTCCGACTTCCGTATCAAAAATCAACATTTAAGGCTAGCTGGGAGCTTATACTATTCCTCGTGAGTCTGGCTATCATATGAAAAAGAATTATTCGAATCCGATTGGTAGTTCCAAAGAGTAGCGTGTTTAAACTAACAAACAAACAAACTTTTCCGTTTTATCATCTTATACATCTATAATTACATGGGAAAATATCTACGCTATATATCGATAATTTTATGAGTAAATATCGATATTTCGATATTTTTTATCCATTCCTATCAACTACAGCTATATTTTAACTACTCACCACTAGATGGGTATTATGCAGTTTTTGAAAATACTGGGGAGCTGATTTATAATTTAAGATAAACTGGACAAACTTAACTTTGCCGTTAAAAAACTGTTGTCCCCATACATTGATATATGACGAGGTCAGTTTTCAAACTGGAAATAAGTTAAGAGTTTTTTTTTTGAGATTTAACAATAAATTTACGGTTTTCGGATTTTTTCCTTTATTTGTGCTATATGACGTTGCTTCTTGCCAAATTTCATGATTCTAAGTTAACGAGAAGTACCCTATAGGTTTTGATTTCCTTTGCCAGTGATAAAATATATAGCGTAAACGTCCGTATCTCTTTTGTTTGCGTTGACTTAGAAGTTTGATTTTTTCACAGCTCCAAGGGATTGCAGACCTGAGTATCTGATATTAATTTCAACTTGATACCTCCACGCATTCCTGAGAAAAGGATCTTGACAGACAGACAGACAGACGAACAACGAAGTGATTCTATAAGGGTTCCCCTTTTCTTTTTAAAGTACGAAACCTTAAAAGGGTGTTTTAACACATATTTCAATATAATATGTATATTAGAAATAAATTCTAATTTCGAAAGTGTAATTTAAATACTATTGTTTTATCATTTGTTTGGTTTTGAATGAGTCTTATGATTATGATTTAAATAAAATAAAGAGGTATAAATTAGATTTAAATAAAGAGGTTTGATATCATTAAAAGTACTCCGCTGGCAGTTTAGTCTACACTATCCAAATTTGAATTTATGAATTTTCACCGAATAAATGAATACGTAGACTGTTTTCAATGTGTATTCCGTCGCAATTTCTGCATTAAATCACTTTTTTTTGACAAAAAAATAGTTTTTTCAATAGTGATTGGTAGCAAAGCTTTGTTTACATCCTACCAAATAGAATTTTTTCCTAACAAATATGGATACCTGGCCCACGGAAGCCGCTCAAATCGTGGCGTTGCTGAATTGAGGGTTTAGTCAACGTGTTGTGACCGCACAATTGCAGCTTAGTCTCTGTGCTGTCATTAGAGTGTATCAGCGTTATCGGGAGACTGGTACGTTTTCTCGCCGTCCAGGATCTGGAAGACATCGAGTCGTCTGAACGAGATGCCCCGAATATTATGTCAGTTTCTCTAAGAAATTGTCGATTTAACTCTATTCAACTGCAGCAGCGGCTCCGTATGATTCGAGGGTTGACTGTGAGCGATTTTACCATTAGAAGATTGGCGGAGCGTGGCCTGAAACCGCATAAACCAGCTAATGACCGAAAACTGACGGTAGACCACCGAAGAGCACGCCTTAACTTCGCATTTGAGCACTTAAATTGGTCATACTCTCCTCAATGGAGCAAAGTTCTCTTTTCTGACGAATGTATAATCATGCCGTATAATAACGACGGAAGAAAGAAGGTATATCGAAGAGAGGGAGAGCGTTTTGCACAGTGCTGCATTGAACAAAGAGTCAGTTACGGTAGCGGTTGATAGACAGTTCGGGGAGGCATAAGTGCCTATGGAAAAACCGAACTTGTATTTGGACCTCACTTACCGTCATCAAATGGGCTTCGTTACATTGAAGAGTGTCTGCAGCCTCATGTGGTACCTTACACACATTTCATTGGCGAAAAGTTCATTTTTATTCAGGACAATGCCAGGGCTCATACCGCATACCTTGTAAATGAATACCTGAACGAAGTGGGTATTACGGTTATGGACTGGCCAGAAAAAAGCCTGGATATGAATCCCAAAGAACACCAATACGATGAGTTGAAGAGATGAGTAAGTACGAGAGATCCTGTTCCGGAGACGCTTGACCAGCTTAAAACAGTTATACGAGAAGAATGGGATAATATCCCACAACACAAGAGTGACTCTCATCCGTTCCATGAGGAACCGCATGGAAGCAGTCATTAGAGCCCGTGGAGTAAATACGAGATACTGAATAAACTTCTTTATTTTATTTTTGTCTTACGCCTTTGTTTTTAACATTTTACAAATTCTTCTCAAAGGGTAAAAACAGACCTGTTGAACAAAACACACTAGCTAAAAAAATTAATTTTAATTTGAAACATCAATGTTCGTGCAACGATACCTTAGAATATCCGTAATAAACTGGCATTATTTCTTTCTTCTGTTTTAGGGTAAAAAAATCATAACACTCATTCAAAACCAAACTTCAGGGGTGTTTCGATTTTTTGATGAGAGGTATATAATATTTTTTATTAGAAACGGTTAAAATGGATAAATGCATAAGTTGGCTGATTATTTAAATGTCGTGTCAAACTCAATAAATTCAAAAAAATGGATCACCTTGTATAATGATGAGATTTCATGAATGACTTATCGCAGAATTTACAAGGATACGCCCTTACGCCGGCGTGCGAACGCACGTGCCTTGCCAGTTTCGAAACCGTCGCATGTCCTGTAATGTGTTATAGTTATTAAATATTTTGTAAAACACAACTATAAATTACATTGCGCATGTTCATAGCTCTCAGTTTTTGTATTAAGAAAGTTAGTAAATCCATTTCTCTCAGTGGACTCACGCTCAGGACAATATTCGCATTTGAATGTCGTCTTATGGTCGTGCATGACATCTTTGTGTCTTTGCAGGCTTGACTTCTCCGGAAATCTGTTAAAAAAAATTAAAATGCATTAACATAGTCATGTTTAATATAAACTTTAAGAGCTTATGTACTAGAATTGCGACTATTTTAGCAACAACAGTTGTGCTCTGTAGTCTACGCAGCTATATAAATATACAACGTCGGGCTTGAAGGATGATTCTTGCTGAAACCGCATCGCAACGTGAAGACCGTTAATATTGGATCAAGATTGTTCGAGACAACCCACTGAGTCGGAACCCGACGAGAAGATCATTCTGGCTGGGGCTTGACGGATTGTAAGAACGTTCAGGATCAGTTACCAGGTCACCTACGGACAGTGATAACGTCAGACTTGCAAGGCTTGGGGTAGCTAATTACGCGAGGTAGGAGGCCACTGGGGGCAACCTCAATTAAACAGACATCATTCTCACTTGGATTATCGGACCGTGCACATCTCTACAGTGCTTGCACTTAACTCTGAATACGCCCACAAGATTTGTGATTCCGTTATGAAGATATCAAAGAAAATCCTGGAGTCTCCGATAGTTTATCTTGATGTCACTATCATGTGCAAACAAAATAAAATAAATTGTATTAAATTATACGCAAAATTGGCAAAGACATGGACATACTAAATTTGTTTCAAGGCACAGTAATGACGAATCCAAAATGGTGATGAAAAAGTGACACTAGTAATGCAGAAAAATCTATATCAAATTAGCTTTTTCTTTAATTTGATGATAAGAAATGGAATTGTTTGTGTTTTCGATCAAAACGCAGCATCGAAAACGGGCAATATCGGTATACCATAAAAATAAATTACTTCAAAATATAACAGTAATATCTTATATCATTACCAAAATAATTCTTTAATCATTACCATTCCCCTAATAGTAGATGGTAATGAGAAGAATGACAATTATGTTAGTATGCATTACAACAAACGACTGGTAATGAAAAAATAAATGTACCAAATCTGTTTTTTGTTGGAAATATCTGCAAGCTTTTGACTCGTTCTCCGTGACTAAGTGAGGATCGTGCGTGCAGTGAAGAAGCGGGAAACTCCACTAGGTAAATCTTCAGGCTAATTTTGTTATTTCAAGTTGAATTAACGGTAATGAGTTTTTTTGCCGACAAAATTATTATATCACAGTGAACGTAAAGTTCAATCGTAAGGTACTTCTTTATTTCATAAATTTGTTCTTTAATACATACATTAAAGATATCACAAAATCAAGTGAATTGTTATTAAGTTACAATTCCCAAAACTTGTGTCCCGAACGGAGCTGGTAATGATTATTACGCATATTTTTTTCATTTTTTAGGTATTTATTAGTCAATCACATAATTTATTTTGTATGTCAAATATACCTACGCAAGTAACCTAAAATAAAATAAAAAGTTGGTGTTAAAGGATTACGTAATTTTGTTTATTTTATATTGGACATTGATTTGCACGAAACAAGTGAATAATCTGAATATTGTATTTACATAGATTCCAAAAACTCTTGGAAAGTTTGAATTAATTGAATAAATATACCATTATTAGCTGTGCTACATTAATTTTATAAATATCTTATGGTTTACTGAGCCATTTAAGCGCACCGTAGTCGGTTTTACCGAATTTATTTTTGTTTGTGCGGAACCCCAATTATTTTCTAAAATAAAAGTAGCCCAAGTTACTCATTATAACATCAGCTATCTTCCAGTGAAAGTCCTGTCAAAACCGGTCCAACCGTCTCGGAATTTTAATTTTTTTGTTATAAGTAACTTACATATGCATTCATTAAAAAGCAATTATATATTTTAACATTACAAACAGACACTACAATTTTATTTATTTAGTTGAACATCTGGCACGTAAGAAGAGCCCTTCAGAGGCCTAATTGCGCAATAAAGTCCGCTTACCAAGTAACAAGTAAGTTATGAACTATCGCCTTCATTAAACAAATAGGTATATTGTGTGAACATGAGTTTAGCCGGTGAAGTCATAGTGATCACTAACAGACGTTCTCAAGATTTGTATACTTGTACATATTAAGATAGATAGATTGTACGCCTTTCCTCAGGACGACGAACACAGTAGTAGTAACTCTACAGACTGTTTCTATTGCGTAATTCTAAATATAAATACAAGTATAATATATTAGTAGCATAGTTGACTCACGTCTTTTCACATATTGGACAAACGTAAGGTCTGTTTTGTAGACGGCTGTGTTTCTTTTGATGTGCTTCTAATTCCTCTAAAGACAAAAAACTTGCTGGGCATTTAAGACATACACGCTGAGGCAAATCTGCATGCATTAGCTGAAAGCCAATCATTTTAATTTGGTATTAGTTTTGGCGACAAGTTGGCATCAGAAAAATTGTAATTGCCATTAACTTGCTTTTGGTGTAGAGATGTCTTTTTAAATTATGTATAGGTTCCATAGTTTTTATTGTTTATAAACAGTACGAATGTTAAGTATATGTGTACCTTCTCATGTCTTTTTAGTAATATATGCCGTTTGAACTTCTTGTTACAGGCGACACATTGAAACAACATCTCACTCGAGTGTCGCAACTGGTGTATCGCCAAGTCGTATTTAGTGAAAAATTTACTGAAAAAAATTACAAGGCAATACATTGAAATATAAGTTACAGTATAAATAAGACGAAGACGTTCAAGTATTACGTAAGCAAAATATTTAAGCAAAAATAATAAAATTGTTTCCCTTTCCCAGAAGATTTTTTTATTGAGTTACTGTTTTAATAAAAGCTCAATGCGCCTAGATTGCTGTCCAAAGTACAATACATCTATGGCTGCGGCAACTCAAGCCTAGGTCCGTTCCTCCGAAATGGAGCCTTTGAGCTAAGCAGCCGTTCTCGGGATACAGTGTCACTGCGCTTGTAATACCTAGCTACCATCATTTTATCATCACAATATTGTAGACATCATTACACTGCACACCACACAGGGACTGTTAGGGACATTTTTTACTTTTTTGGCTAGTTAGTGTAGACGAAAATGTACAGTTCCCTCCCCCCTGAGAGAAGAAACATCTATATATGTATAGTTGGTTAGATCTAATCACGGATAGGGAATTAAGCAAATCACGATGATGCGTATCTGGCAACAGCCCAAGACGAGGTTCAGCCACTTTGGCACTCTTGAGCTTGTTGTCACGCTTTCGCGGCTAAGTACTTTAAACGCTTGTCCCCAATCCCGGTGTAGCAGTAAAAGCCGTCTGAAGCTTCAGAGTCCTTATGGCCAATAATAGTATAGTCAGATCGAAAATAAATAAATAAAAGGTTAAGTATTGGTAATTCGACGTATTCCCGTTAGGAGGTGATAGGAGTGACTATTTGTGATAATTTTAATTCCTCATATGCATTACGCAAAAGTGAACCATTTTTGAGTTATCATGTTTTTTAGCTTTTTCAAAATAAGTCAAAAACGCAACATTAAAAATTTATTTTAAAAAAGTATCAATTTACATCTCATTTTTTCTTCTGATTTATAAAAACCATTAAACACTGATTATTTATTAATATTAAAACAACAATTATCGGTCCAAACTTAAAAATTCGAGACGAAAAACGATATTATTTCATAATTTTTTTGGTATCTTATTCCACTAAAGTGCCTTAAAAACAAAAAAAAAATGTTATGAAACTTGGATTGCGGATTATTTTAAAAACAATCGTTTTCTTAGCTCTCCAACAATGCATAACAAGTAGGAACTTATTTCAATGAAACTGAAAAAATAAACGATCACAAAGGAAGCAGGCATAAATTCGTATTCGAACTAAACTTAAAATCGCTGAATAAATATCTTGCAAATAGGTTTAATGCGTACCTAAGCCAATTCAGGAAGCAAACTAGCAGGTTCAGAAAAAAAAACAATGTTTTCAAACAGTTCTTTTTCAAAAACATTTCACGCGTGCATTGGTTTTGTTTTACAAATTGGCGCCGTGATTTGTTTTGAAATATGGAAGAACTTGATGAAAATGAAATACAGTATATTTCAAAATTACACAAATGAAGAATACGCCGATATTGTGTTTCGTTACGGCTTTTGCAATGGTAACTGTGAAGCTGCTTGTCAAGATTATTCGCGTCGGTTTCCTAATCGCCGGTTCCTCCATGTATCGGTTTTTAATGGAGTGTATAGGCGAATCCGAGTAACCGATAGTGTTCAGGATGACAAATTAATGCCGGTGGTTAACCCCAGTCCATGTTGTTAATTACGAAGTGGATATTCTGGAAGAATATCGATGAACGAACAATTTCGACAAACACCGTCGGCCTCTCTGTATGTAACACAATGGAAAGCGTGGTCTACAGTGCATAAATACAGGATTCTATCCTTACCATTATGTAAACATTTAAGAAAACTAAAAAAAAAAAACAAATAGTAGAGTGAAATAGTTTTTCGGAACACTCATACATATGGAATTCGGTACAACATAATAAAATAATAATAATAGTATTATTAATTTAAATTATAAATATTGTTTTGAAAATATTTTCATAATTACGTAAGATTTATAAGATTTCTCTCGCTCTTTTGTCAGCAAAAAAATAAGAAAATATTGTGACTAATCATGCTTGCGTAATACTTAAAACCGCCTTCTAATTTGTGATAATGGTAAAATCAAAATGGAATTGTCTATTTTCAATGATTTATTATTTCGTATAATTATAGTCTCGTGGTATTTCTTAGCTTCTTTACATTGTTTTTATAGCATTTACTACAGACGTAATGCGTTACTGTATCCGACAAATAATGTTTAATTTCAAAAATTTGGATTTAAATAGAAGTTCGACTCTATAGCAATGATCTCCACGTCACGAACCACAATGCGTAAAAATGACTCAATTTACATATATATTCCTGTTGTCGCATATAAAATTCATCAGTCATATGTGGTGTACAAGTAAGTGGAAGTGCATCATAATTCTAATGCTAAAATTTACATTTAGAATATTACAAGAAATAATTCAACAACCTTTGCAAATGTGGTAATTATAATTTTTATATTATAATCGATAGCCAATAAGATCGTAACTGATTCCTGCCGTGGTTTTCGGTAGAGCTGTTTAAAAAAGATTAATTTCATGATTTTTTTTATATCATGATTCATAATTATGTAAATTGGATGATAACCCTACATTTTTAAAGATGCAATAATTTTTTTTTTAATTAATTAATTAACGACGATATTATCCATGAAAGTATATATTTTTTATTTACAATAATAATTTTATTCATGTAAAAATGGATCTATTAGTGGCTGAAATAAGGCTGTAATGCTCAAATATAGTTTCGTTCTGTATAATAAGTATTTTTGTATGTATTTTATTATTATGAAATATACGATGTTATTCAAATTGGATGTCGATATACATGTTTTTTAATGTTCTATTAATATATGAAGCAATTTAAAAAAATATTATGAGGAAATAAATTCTTACGCATCACACTGATCGCATTGGGCATTCCTGTATCTGTGTTTCTGCATCTTGTGAAGTTCGAGGAGTTGTTGCAATGGGTAAGTGCAGTCGCACTGGTCACACGCCCAGCAACCCTCCTCAATATTTGCACTTTGAGTCTTGTCACGCAACATGTCCGTTTCTTCCGAATCTGTATTATATCTTCTTACTCAAACACAGATTTTAAAAACATGCAGCGATTTTTTTTCTTTTTAAAAACATTCAATATGTCTGTCTACGTAATACATCTAATAAGTAAAATAACAATTGATAACTAAAATATAACTTACCGCATAGATAACATGTTTCGAATAACCTATGAGGAAAATCATTGCTGTGGGGGAAAATGCTACAAGTTTTACATAAAATTATGCTCCATTTCAATGTTTATAATGAACATAGGTAAACACAAATTTGTAGGAACAAAATATTAGAGCATAACTTATCAAGCACAATATCGAAATAAATAAAAACTACATCATGCTAAATAAACAATAATTGAGAATATCAAATAAAGAAAAGCTATGAACACACGCAGATTAAAAGTAACATAGTAACCTTCCCTGGGTTTAAAAATTATCAGGGTAGTTACCAAAAGATGACTATCTTAGTAAATATATATTATAGACACTGAATATTAAGTTGAAAAAGATTAGACAGTACCTAATTTATAGTAAATACTATTAACATATAAGTAAACTTAAAATTACTTTTCAACCATCTTAAAGCTGTCTGTACACTGAAGCTAAGATGTGCAATTTCGACTATTAGAATTGCATCACTAGATTTTTATATAATTTTATTGGTGGAAATATGCACAGATCCGATCCGCTCCGCTTCTGTGGACAGGCAGCCTTACACATCATCGTATATCAAAATTGCAAACGTGCTGTTTATTATTTATATAAAATAATAATTTGATGAAATAAATAACAATTCTATAATGTTAAACTATTATAAATTACTGTACATAAACAGCACCACAGAGATCTAGAGAGATGGCATAGGTAACAGCCGCGTGAGTTCGCAATAGACATAAAACCATGAAGACAATTTAGCATTCTTTTAATGAATAAAATATTCAATAAATCTACGTTTTTTATAAGTATGTATTTTAAATACGCAGATTAAAAATAAAAATTACTTATATAGAATATACAATGATGTGAGTTGCTTTATATAGTTTTTTTTTTAAATATTATGTCATGGTCATCAAATTACAAACATGCTGATTTTGTCCTAAAAACTGTTAATAAAATATAAATACCTTTTCTGCCACGTTTTTTAGTTTTACTTTTTGTCACAATATCTTCTTTATCACTGCCAGTGATGACTTTTATGTGCGTACTTTTAGATTCAACATCAGATCCGTCACCTATCTACAAGCCCAAAAATAATAAATATAATTTTAATAGAAACTTACAAACCTGTATAAACGACCACAAAAAAAACGATTTTACTAAAATTGTTGTTATTAGTTGCAGATGTCAGAAGAATTTTAATGACATTATAGATTTTTTTTATATCCAAAAATCCATCTTCAGTTGGATTTGTTTTCGACATTACAGGATGTACATACAGTGTAAACTCTTTATAACGAAATTCAAGGGACTGAGCATTTTTTGTCGCTATAGAGAATTATCGTTATATGGAGTGCACAAAAAAAGCAACCAAATTAACAATAATTTTTAATATGTATGTCTTAGATAATAAATGCTTATAAATTATTGTTTACACATATAGTCTGATAACTTTGTCTGACGTTTTTTGCTATGCCAGTACTTGTTTTGTATTATTTTATGTATTCTATTCATATCTAGATATGTGGTGGAATCGTCTACCTACACATTTCTTCGTAATAGAGAATGGCGTATCGCTATAAAGAGTGTTTCAATATGTGGGTTTTAACGCAAACCAACCAAGTTGGGCTCACTTCAACGTTATAGGGAATTATCGTTATAAAGGATAACGTTATAAAGAGTTTACACTGTATTTGATAAATATATATTCGGTGATATAGGCATCGACCGACATAATTTTATGACTAAATAAAAGGTCCTTACATATGAAATTAGCATTTTATATGGAAAATGTAAACCAGAAAAATATTATGAAATTATACATTTAAACAATCGAAGTATTATCTATGCATTTTCGCCATTTTATAGGTAGTACATTGATTCCATCGCTGAAAAAATTATGGGAGCAAAAATCAATAAAATCTTTGAAGACGGTCTGGACAGCCTCATAGGAATTTATTTTTTTCCTTGCAAGAAATTGTCCCGAAAAAAGTGGTAATCTGTTGGAGTAAGGTCCGGGGAGATAGGTGGGTGTCGGAGACATTCCAACCGCAGTTCCTCTAATTTAGCGACCGTCTGTCGTGAAGAATGAGGTCTATTGATGTCCTGAAACAGCAGTGGGATAGAGAGATTGACCAGTCTCGGTTATTTAAAAGCTAGCTTTTCCATCATGGTTTGCAATTGTTGACAATACAGATCTGCCGTTATCGTCTGGCCAGATCTTACGAAGCTGTAGTGTATGACACCAGCACTGGTCCACCAAACACTCACCAGTACCTTTTTCTGAGTCAACTTTCGCTTGAGATAGAATTTGACCGGTGTTCCCGGTTTTAACCACTGTGATGAGTGTTTCCGATTGTAGTAAAGGATCCATTTTCCGTCAGAAGTAACAATAAGATTCCAAATTCCCTCGTTATTGTGACGGTTGAGTAATGTAACGCAGCACTCAATGTGTGTTTGTTGGTGTGTTTCAGTCAATTCATGCTTTTTCACTTTTCCAATTTGTTTCAAGTGAATTAAAATTATTTTATCACTCACACCGAAGCTTGCCGCTAACTCTGACGTGGTTTGCGATGGATCCGCTTCCACGATCACCTTTAATTCTTCATTATCAGCTAGTGTCTCCGGCCGTCAACGGGGTTTGTTTCGTAGGTCAAAATTTCCAGAACGAAAACGTTGTAACCAAAAAAGTACCGTGCTTTCTTTTACAGTAGCTTCCCCATACCCAAATCCTTCGAGCTTTTTCTGCAGCGCTGATGCCACAGTGGAACTCATGTTCGTAAATATAGACATATTTTAAATTCCCATGTTGTGAAAAGAAAGATGACAAAGAAAAATGTCTAAATTTAAAATAACTTTTAATTTTGAATTCCTAACTAAACACCAGAAATTTGAGATCAAAGTGGCCAGTTTAACAAAACGCCAATTTCATATGTAAAGGACCTAATATAATGAAGTTCAAAACACATATTATGGCCCCAAATAGGCAATTAATATTTTACTTTATATTTGAATATTGTAAATCTGCATAATACTTTAGTGTACATTATGAATATACATTAATAATGGACGTATAAAAAACTGCGGACGGAGTCCCTCTAAGATAAAAGTGAAGCACAGCAATGGCGGACACGTAAGCCTGTAAGAGTTTTTAGAGTACTGTCATGGCAACAAGATCTCCCCATTTTTTTTTTAAACAAAAGTACACAAAAGTGTGAGAGAGAGAGAAATTATTCCTCTGTCGATAAACTTTCGCACAATAAAGGATTTCATCGTTATTTCAGTCGGCGCACAGAGGGATGTATAAAAGAATGACCTCTTTTATTAATTGGTCCAGATGTAAAAAATTACAATAAAAAAAGCAATCAATTTAAAGGTATTTTTATACATGAGTTATGATTTGTTAGAATCCCTACGTTGGGTAAACTTTTTATATACTTGTGTTTTACTTTCAAAGGATAGGTCTTTTTCTATAGAAACCCCTCCAATTTTGTTATGTGGTAAAAACGAATATTAAAATCTTTTTCGGCGATATATTTAATAACGATTTATCAATTGTTCTGTTGCAGTAAATGCGTGCTCAAATACTGTATATAAAACAGCAGTCATGAGAACTGCCAATAGAAGTGAAAACATATAACTTTGGAATAACTGTTTTAAAAAAAAAATTGTGTGAATAATTAAATGTCATAATTTCCAAATAGAAATTATTAATATTAATCTTAGTTTTCACATTTATTGGCACTCCAAACTATAATTATCAATACAGATCAGGTGAGTAGTCCACACTTGCGATATGCTGTAGCCTGTCACACTCTGTTATACTGAAATAATGTTGTTTCACTCAAACTTTGACTCTCTATTACGATCGCGATCGCACAATAACGATTAGTAGTTTTTGGTTGATGCGCGCACAACGGTAAACCTCAATCATTTTATTTAAATAGATACTATCATATAAAAGCTCTACAATCTCGCAAACACCAACATAATGTCTTTTGATGAAAATTCAATCCATAAACTGTATATATGTATGATAAATACTTGAGTAATAATTTATTCATTCCATAAATGAAATTATAATAACAATTAATAATATTATAATTAATTGGGATTTTTTTTTTAAACAAATTACTATTAATCTACCACACTTCTTGGGTAATTTGTGTTTAATTATTAGCAGTACTGGCCGGTATTGTGTTTTAATTGCATACCAATAATTTTACGTAAAAATAATGAAATCAGTTGAAGACATTACAAGTTTACCTGTGAAACGTCATCCCGATTTTTTGAAATGAAAGTACTATGGTTCCGATATTTTTTTTTATACACATG
The DNA here is from genome assembly GCA_033032175.1 of Saturnia japonica. NCBI lineage: Eukaryota > Metazoa > Arthropoda > Insecta > Lepidoptera > Saturniidae > Saturnia > Saturnia japonica. The sequence continues at coordinate 11,660,444 of CM065307.1, forward strand.
ACGGCTTTTTAAAATATATTACTAAACACGGTAAAACCGTCACCCGGGCGGTGCCTGGAGCTATAATGGCGGACGATTTACTTATATGACGAGAATGTTTACGTGCGTGCTCGCATTTATAAGTAAGTTAACTTACTATGAGTGATACATCTTTATCTTACTAAACATTCCATCCACCCTTTTTATACATCCATGATATATTATTAAATTATCATTACAATTTTTCTAATATAATATATTAATAATTTAATTTAATCTGTATGTAACTTGAAAATATATTTTACATAGAAACTTAAATATTATGAACAATTAATCTAGTTTGTTCAGTGATGTTTACTGTTATTTTAAATACTTATTAGTTTTCTATTGAATTATTATTACTAGCGATCGCCCTAAGCTCGAAATTCGACCAACGACTTTTTGATCATAGACTATTTTCTGTTTGACATTTGCAGTATTCATGAACCTAAACAATGAGTATTATCTACATCACTTGCTGTCACTTTTTGTTAAGTGACAATGGCCATATCCTAGTCTTCCATGCACGCAATAAGCTTAAAAAGGGGTAGAAAGATTGTTTCACGTATTAATATATAGATAATTACCACAGGACACTGGCCGAATTGTGGAATTTATCCAGAGATGCCTATTAATTAGAAAAAAAAAACATTATCTTAACAACTGCTAACTATATTCAATCATTATCATTGTCGCACCTGCTTATTTTTTTTCCTAAATATTATTTATTATATAGTCATTGTTGGAATTCATATTAAATAAAATAAAATTAAGCTCTTAACCTTGCAACAATGATTAAATTACCTTGATGTTATAAACATTCTCATCATCTTCCATATCAGTGTCCGATAACTCTTGTGTGGTTAGTTGTACTGTTGCACCACTTTCCACTACTGCTTTCATTACAGCCACCTCAGGTTGCTTGGGCTGTGCTAGGAAAATCTAATGAAATGAAATAATTATTATCAATAAATTTAATGACAACCAATTAATTAATAAATTTGAAAAGCTAACCACATTCCAGAGATTCCTACATGAGGTTTGAGGTAAGATGGTAGGTGTCAAGTGATCTGTATGACAACACTCTAAGGACTAAGATTTACCTATGTTGTAACATAACTGTATGTTCTAATTAGGGTTGCCACCCGTGCTACATTATTTAGCATCATACTATATTTTAGTTAATTGCACTATAAATTATAGAAAAAAAAACTACAATACTTGAAAATACTATATTTTCAAGGCTAATTCAACTGTCACTATTATTTTATATTCTTTTGTTAAATTAAACAGAAGGACAAATAATCATTGAAATTTATTTTCATTTTGTCAGTCATATTTTGCATCGCGTCTCACAGACCACAAAATATTTTCGTCTGAGTTTTACATGTATTCAACAAAACTGTGGAGGTTTTTTTTTCAAATTTGTTCAGGCATTTAAAGGGTTTGGTGGAATAAAGAAACTCACATACATGAACCCTGTAAACATAACATTTTTTTGAGAGTTGATTAATAGTGATTAAAAACAAATGTGTACTTTATTTTTTCCTAACTTTCCAAAAAGTACGTGAAAATGTCCTTCATGTCATGCCTTCCAAAAATGTCATTAAGTTTAGCAGTAATAGTGGTTATATTTTTTAAATGTTTCGTCATTTATTTCTGTTCCAGTAGATGTTCACTATAATTATGTAAAAAAAACTTGTGTAATATTTATATTTACAGGCCACTCAAAACCATCAAAAGTTGCCAGGTACTTAAATTATGAAAAAAATCATGAGAGACCTCTATAAATTCAAATATCAGCTTAAATATTTTTGAATACTTGTTGTCAACCATAGCCTATAATAATAAATTGAGGGGAAAACATTGCCATTTGGATTTTTTTTTAATATTGAGCAACATTTTACAAATTTTTAACCAAGTTAATTTTTGGTGAGCATTCTTAAAACAAGTTAAATTAAATACATTTTAGATTAACTTTTACTTTCAAAAAACTCAAGAGATTTTCATATAAAATGTATTTCTTTTGATGTTTTTCAGTTTCAAATTGCTTTAGAATTATACCAGAAATATGTAGCTTACAAATCAATGTAATTATTATTGGTGTACATATTATTGCATAATTGGCAAAGTAAAAAAAAAAAAAAATAATGAACAAGTGTTAAGCTATAAAAATAAAATTGTATGTGAATGTATGATTTATATTTTGTATTATTGTTAAAGGGTAGACTTATGTATGAAAACAAATAATTCATCTACTGAAAAAGATAGAGACGGAACATATAAAATTATTAGGTAGTTATATTTCCTAAGTACTAGTAAGTAAAAGTACTTTCATTTCATATTCATTATTATTTTGCATGAAGGTCTTTCTAAGATTGATTATATGCATACCTTTGTGAGTGAAGAGGGCCATGTAACCGATTCTAACTGGTTTCCATTCTCAACAAACTGTAAAATATTTTCATCAGCTTGTCGACAAATATTCTTGAATTCATAAAATATATCCATGAAATATTTGCATCGGCTGCATATGAATGTTGGCATCTTGTCTGAAGGATATACCTGGAGAGATTTGGATATAATAATGAAGAATTTTTGCCAACTTATTGTTTACAACGTTTTCAATTCAGTATGAAGATAGGGTACTACTTTATACAAAAAGTGTATGTTTTAGTTTTATACAGCATAATTAGTTTATGTGAAGTATATTTTATTAATTTCCTGTAATGAAATTTAATCTTTAAGACCAAATTAATGCTTTTTTTCAATACTTAAATCTAAATTGTTAGCTTAATGTACATGTTTCTGAAAATAATTTAGATCTATAAATCATTAAAATGTACTTAAAACTAAGTAAAAAACACCAGGGGGCGCTTATAAAGATTTTATATCATAAAACACTATGACATAAATCGATTATTGATCTAACAATTTAGAATGTATTCAACATACTTCTATTCCAGGTAATATTTATGTAATTGGTTCAATCAAAAGTAACCAATTGCATGTACAATTTCATTTCCATATAACAATATATTATTTTTTGAATAATTTTGTCATTTACGTAGGCAAGAGATGGCGTCTGTAAAATCTTCATAACCTGCGTGTGACCTGTCAATAATAGATTTGTTTACTGGGTTAATTCATACCTCGATAGAAACGCATGACAAAATTTTTAATGGTAGAGGTATGGTATTTTTGGTCACTCTATTCCTCTTGTACAAACTTGTTAGTTCATCCTGAGATAGACAAAACCGACACTGTTTTAGTGCACTCAAAGTTCCTTTCCTAGACTCCATCTTATTTATCGCACTGAAACACTTTAGATTCATAAACTGATATTTAGATATGTTTTCTCCATAACCTCTTTTAACACAAGAAGTAATACAAATAACCAAATTGTTACTACAGAGTACAGCGGTAGACGAAACGATACTAGCGCCATAACCATAACTACGTTGAAACTTGAAAGAGACGCGATTCACGCGTTCACGTTCCTAAAATTCGATATAGTTTGCATGTAGCGCCCCTGGTGGAAACGAGCTTTACTAAAAATAGTAAACAAAGTTTTTCTTTATTCTACTGTACAATAGATGGCACGTGCAATAATTGTTATTCATATTCATAGTAAGAGAAGTTATAAAATCCCCATTATACACCGCATTTTAGACGACCATTACAATAAAAAAAAAATCAAAATATCTTTCGAATCAATAAAAGGTTACTTAAGTTTGACTTTTATTTTAGTTCATTAACTTGGGTTCTTTGATGCTATGTTATGTTATTTTGCGTGATATAGTTTGGTTATTGTGCTTATGTGAAGTGGATAATAAATATAAATGGAAACATGTATTTTTAGTTGCCATAAAAATTCCCTAGATAGTTATAATAAGGGCCACCATCTTGTTAGACCCTACTTTGAAAATTATAAATACCACGAAGCAGTGGCGTAGCTAGCATAGGTGGCACCCGGGGCGGATTTTATAGGTGTCACCCCAAAACTCAATCGAAACTGTTAAAATAAAAAAAGTTATAATCATTTACGTTTTATTAAAATACGAGTACCTATTACAAATATTTGAATATTATGTGAAACAAATTACTTTGTTAAGAATTAAAATTTCTTCCTTCTATCTTTGACACTAGCGAACTCCGAAATCACGTCTTCAAAATTTATATTTTGTGTTGTTTCAAGTTCTATCGTTAAAATACCAAGATTGTTTAATCTGGTTTCAGTCATTATAGACCGCAAGTAATTTTTAATTAATTTTAATTTGCTGAAACTTCTCTCACATGAAGCAACTGATGCACATATTGTTATAAATAACTTTAGTGCGACCGTTAGATTCGGAAGAGATTCTGTAAAATCCCATTCCACAATAAATTTCAAAAAGTCCAATGTCACCCAATTAGTGACAGTAATATTAGCCGCTCTTAAATGTCTTCTCAATCTTGGTATTTCTAAAAGGAGTCCTGTTTCTGATACTTCATCGTAAAGTTAGTAAATTTTGATATAGCAAATTTTAACTGTTCAGTGTTTGCCGAAAGCAAGGTCTTTGACTGCACAACCTCAAACAATGAAGCTACGTCTTTAATGGACTTTACTCTTGTTTCGAGTTCAATATTAAATATGTCAAGACATTCTAACATGTCCTTTTCAAGTTCCTCTCTCAGTGTAAGTCCAGCATCGGTGGACGATGCTAATTCACCGGACATGCGTTTCTTGCGACGAATTCCACGTTCCATCGAAATGTTGTATTTTTCCGATTTTTGTACTGCAAAATCTATTATCTCTTCTGCTAGATGCAACCGTTTATCTCCAATTAATAGACGAAGTGCTTCTAGTTTTATGATTATTTCATCAACACATAAACCTTTACTTTGTAATGCAATCTGAGCATTGTTCACTTCCCTTAGCACATCATTCAAAAAAAAAGAAAACAAAGAAATGAGAAATTGCACACAGCAGGCATAAGATTTTGTGCAGCACCTCTAGTTTCTAAATTTACGTCTTGGTCACATAGTTCCTCAATTGAAGATATTATCCCATCAAAATTTTCAGCCAATACTTTTACTGCACCATAATGAGCACTCCAGCGCGTTGTCGAAAGTCTTTTAACAGATGCTTTGCTGTGATTGAGGAGCACTTCCCAACGGCTTGTGGAAGTTAAAAAAAAGTTAAATATTGTTTCCACTGCTCCGAAAAATGTAACACAAGTCACATTTTTGCGAACGAATGTTGGCCGCATAAATTAATTGAATGATCCATACAACCGAAAAAAATTGCATTATTGTTTTTTTCTTTTATAATAACTTGCACTCCTCCGTGTATACCACTCATAACTGCAGCATTATCATAACCTTGAGAACGACACATCATAATATCTAAGCCATCGTTTTCAAGCTTCTTTAGTATTTCAGCGCTTAAATCAGCTGCTTTTTTCCATGTAAAGGAAAGAATCCTAAGAATACCTCTTTGACTTCTACTTTTCTATTATTAATTTTTACATAACGAATCACTTCAGACATTTGATCGACATGTGAAACGTCAGGTGTGCTATCAAACATGATTCCGAAATATTTGGCCGATTTAATTTCGTTGACAAGCTGACATTTTACATGAGTAGCTAAAACATTTATGAACTCATTTTGTATTTCTGGCGATAAATATGTTACTTTAGGTAATTTTTCCTGCTCCAAATATTGTATATGTTCTTTGAGTACTGCATCATACTTTGACAGCGATTTAACTAGTTCTAAGAAATTACCTTTATTAGACGACCCTTGGGTTTCATCATGTCCAGGAAATGCTATAATAGGTTTTGTTTAGCCAAAAACAATGTTATATCTAATAATCAAGATAAAAGATTTTTCTACTTCTGTTTTTCCGTATTCATTAATTGCAAGGTTTCATCATCTATTGTGGTGTGAGATTTTAATCTCATTTCCAAAGTTTTCCACTTTTCGAAATTTTCTAAATGTTCACATGAAGTTTCATGGTCCAATACTTTAGGATTTAGTTTCCACCACTTCTGAAATACAGTTGTAAATGTTGTTTGTATGTTACTGACAGCAAATAAACGACAGCAAAAACAGTACAGGTTATTTGTTATAGGAGAAAATACCATCCATGATCGTAGAATTTTTTCACCACTAGGCATCTGTTTATAAAACCATTCCTGTGAAAGATGACGAGAATCACATTTAATCTTTGAACTATGACGAGATACAGTAGGAAACGGTCCTTCTTTGTTCTGGAAATGTTCACTGCCCTTTTTTATTATGTCAATGCGAACATTATCAGGTACCGGTAAACTCCAATATGAAACATCTCTCAAGTGTTGAACTGATTCTTCGAAGCTAATGCTATCTCCGAAAGTAGCATTAACGGTGTCATTTTCATTATTTATTTTGATTCCGTCAAGGTCCTGGGTCGCCTTCATTGAATCTGTATTGTCGATGTTGCTATCTGAATGTGAGTCGCCAAGATGTGAATCATAACTTTCGTCAGCAGGAGACTCGGGTACTTTACTTGAACTTTGGCCGCTATCTGCTTTTGTGACATATTTGAAAAGAGAACAGGACATGCTCTGAATTTCATCCATTTTAGCCTTTTTGGCTTTTCTCTGTTGAAACCCGCTTTCTCTTTTCGAAGTATGAATTCCCCGAGGCATATTTCGTTCTGGGTATTCTAAAAAATATTTTTAGTTAGTAAGTGATACGTTGATTTTATAAACTAATTATAACAATAAATAAACACCTACACGTTACGTATCTAGCTTTGTGAAATATATTTTTATATAAATTAACAATCCTGCGTCTGGGTGTAAATATGTATTTAAGTATTATTAGAAAAATACTAGTTAAATACTCCACCGTTGATTGTGATATCCGTGCCACGAGTGCTCGAGCTCCGAGAGCCAAATCAACGTACGTGAAGTTGTATATGATTATGATTACTTTCAATCAAAAAATTTTTCAACCGTTTTTGTAAACAAATCCCATTGCTATTACATCGGAAAATAATAAGTAAGTAAATAATAAATAAGTATATTATTTACAATTAAACCTTATTACCTAAAGTAATATCGTAAAACGTGTAGAAATATAAATAAAATCTTTTTACGCCAGCAAAGCCTTTAAAACCTATTTTAATAAATAAATACCTTTAGTAGATAGTAATACTTGCCCAGGCTAAACAAAAAAATATTACTGCAATCCGTCTAAAATACCTTCTGTAGGTACCTATTTATCATTTAGGATGGCTCAATGATATAGTTTTAAAATACACAGTAATTAAAAGAGAATAAAATAATAGAAGGATTTTTCAAAATAATCTAAGATACTGCTATTAGATACTAAATGAATTAAAAATGTAAGTATTACCTGTAATAACAAAAACACGTCACTTACCTTGTTTATTTGCTTCAAGCATCGACTATATTAAATCGGTTTTTATACAAAAAATGTTGTTTATAATATCTAATAATTAACAAACACTTTGCACTAGACGTTCACACGTTCACGTAAGAGAATATTGAAATGAATGCGGTCGGAAACAAAAGAAATGGTCTAATCCACAATACAAGTGACGAGCGCTATATCGAGGGAATCCCCTGACTAGCGTTGGTTATGCGCGAACGGGGTATTAAATTTTGGGGGAATCCCAGATCGATTGACAGTGTGCACTTTTTTTTTTTTTTCTAAATATCAATTTATTATGCTCGTGGTACGATATCATAGTTACCTAGATAATTTTATTAGTGGCGGTTATGCTCTCTGCCATAGATTTACGATTTTTTATAGGTAGAAAGAACTACAACTGATGGTCATAGTCGGGCTCGGGTGTCACCCCTAAACGGCCGCCCCCCTTAGCTACGCCACTGCCACGAAGATGTTAAAACATTGGCACTGCCAAGTGCTTCGTTCGAACTACGGGGCCAAAACAAGAAGAGAAGGGGGTTGGGTACTTATTACATATAGACTTACTAACTTACACAATGTAATGATTGTAACTTTTTCTAGATCATACCATACTTGAAAATAATTATTGATAATGTCATAGGAAGTATAAAGGGTTGGGTTAGTCGGGTGCGATGCTTTCGGTATTGCCAGCGTCCATTGGCCGAGGTGACCACTTACTATCAGGCGAATCGTACTCTTGTTAACCACCGACGTGGTATGTATAAAAAAGTACAAACCGTTCCTTCGCATCATAATTTTCGTTACTCCTATTCGCATCAGTACCTAATGTAGACGGATTAGGGATATGACTCCACTCGTTAATTGGGAAGTGTTGAATTATTATAGATGTTAATTTAAGATTAATTTACTTCAAAACGAATAGTCCCGCTACATTTTCCGTTGATGCGTGAAATATCATAATGAAAGATAGAAATCACTCGAATTTTCATAATTTATCATAATATTATTAACTTTGTATATTTCTGCTTGTAATTTGTATGTATGACTAAAAAATAAAACCATTCCTAATTTTAATTTATCGTTTCGCGCCTCTTCGAAAGAACTAATCAACAAATAATAAACAAGGCGGATTTGCTAGCACTGCGTTAATTCATACTAATATTATATATTCAGTCATACATTATCATACATTCAGCAAATTTATTAGTGAGTTCACCTGAGACTACTAGTAGCTATTTGACTTCTCTTAAATTCAAAGACTGTAATGTTCTAAAAATATTAAAGAGACTCAATCCATTTAAAGGCGCTGGTTCGGATGGTATACCGTCCATCTTTGCTGTGAACGCAGCAAAGGTTCTTGCGCACCCACTCTGTCTTATATTTAATAAGTCATTGTCAAGTGGTATTTTCCCTGAAACTTGGAAGAAAGCTCTAGTAGTACCTATACATAAAAATGACAGTAAAGAACTAGTGAAAAATTATCGACCCATCTCGATCTTACCTACGTTCGCCAAAACTTTTGAAAAACTGGTACACCCTATTCTATCGTTGCATTTTAAAAACATTATCTCAATACATCAACACGGGTTTATGAAATCGCGATTTACGAATACGATTCTTGTGTCCTTCATCAATCATGTTTCACCTTTTCTTGATCGCCGTCTCTCAGTTAGTGCCATTTACACAGATTTCAGCAAGGCATTCGATAAAGTGAACCATGCCATATTACTTGACCCATGGTATCGCCCAGTCTTTGCTCAGTTGGTGCTCATCCTATTTATCAGACAGAACATCTAGTGTCAATGGCCATGCCTCTGCCTGTTTTCCAGCTTGTTCTGGTGTACCTCAAGGCTCTCATCTGGGCCCTTTATTCTTTAACATTTTTATTAATGAGATAGGTAAGTGCTTCACTAATTCTGACTACTTTCTATATGCTGACGACCTTAGGTTTCTCTGGTCTGTTGATAGTTATGCCGATATACTTTGATACAGAAGGACTTAAATAGGCTATGTGAATGGTGTATTTCAAATGATATGGCCCTGAATGTTTCAAAGTGCTATTTCATCCTTTTTACTCGAAAAAAAGATACAATTCATCCTATATAAAATATTGGAAACAATACACTTTTAAATGTGTCTCATATCCGCGATTTAGGCATCATTCTGGACAGTAAACTTCGTTTAAACATTCACATAGATGACATCGTCTCAAGGGGATTCAGGCGTCTAGGTTTTGTACTGCGCAACTGCAAGGACTTCAAATCCCCAAGCACAATATTTTCCTTTCTACGATGTTTATAATAATACAGTGGAGCGAGTACAGAACCAAGCGATTTCTATGGCATCTTACTTATGCTTGTTGCTAGGTAAGAAACTGCAAAGTTATGGCGACCATCTGAAACACTTTAATATATGCACATTAACTAATCGAAGACGCATGCTAGACGTTGTTTTTCTCACCAAGTTTATTAAAGGCTCCATAGAGGTACCGAATCTTTTATCGTCTTTGTCATTTACTGTTCCAAGAAAATTGCCAAGACCACCTAGTTTTAATCTGTTTGCAACAGAAGGAGTTGTTTCAAATATGCGTTATAATGCTCCCATAGCGCGAATACCAAGACTTGTTAACATACTCCACAAATCTAACAAGCTAGACATTTTAAATGACGACGTTCTGGCAATCAAAAAATATTTTGCTCACTTAGAAGAATAATGTTGATCCAGTAGTTTACGATTTATTAGAATTGAATTTGTTTATTACCTTTAATTTGCTCTCTCTTCTGTTTCATGTAGTCTACACTTTTAATTATAGTAGCACTTAGCAATGCTCTTTGTCTATTTTTCTTTACTTGTTTTAGTGTTTATTATGTAAGTGTTCAAATAAATAAATAAATGCGAAAGTAACTCTGTCTGTCTGTCTGCTACGTTTTCACGCCTAAACTGCTGAACCAATTTTGATGAATTTTGTTATAGATATAGATTGGACTTTGGGACCTTTCCCAACATAGGCTACTTTTTGTAAAAATAAAACTTTAAGGGATGAGAATAGGGGATCAAAGTTTTGTAAGAACAAAATATGGGAACACCAATGTGCATGTGCGGTAATGGTGAAATGACATCGTTTTCCACTCCAACTGGTTTGTTGATTTAATATGGGCATGTGCGATAACGGTGAAATTACATTGGTCTCTACGGATTTATTGATTTATTGACATTGATATACCTTAGGTTTAAAATAATAATATAGATGCCGCGCATAGTACAAGTTTTTAAACTCTTTAACTACCTCAGTACGGCATAATTACTTTTTTATTTTATCACTGAAACGTGACGTGCGCTGTCGCCTGTCGACCGCAGCTCGCGAACGCTGCAATGGAAATGGAATACCATAAACCATTGCTATTTGGTATTACTTTTAGGTGACTTCACTCGCGCGTTGTAAACGTGGAGTCTATAATATAGTCTAAATGATATACCTGTTGTAAATTATCTGGATTATACAGTTTTGTTACAAGCGAATTCTTTCATCGTGTTATTCCACATGTGGTGAAAATAAAACTTGAAGGTATGAAATTTTGTATGAAGAATCCATCATGTCTCAAATTAGGCATATCAAAATGAATATTTATGCGTTTGGTAAAAAATAAAAAGGGTTTCACGTTTTTCAAAAAAATCTTCCCGCAAGCCGGTACATTATGGGAGAATTTTAATTATTTTTGCAGTTTTATTTGGATGGTTAAGGTGTTGGATTCATATTGGCATAAAATTGCAATACCATACACACTGTGATAAACCTAAACCCATCTATGATTTTCTTTTGATTTGTCGTGTTCCGAAATCAGTCGGTGCATATGCAGTAATATAGCATTGTGGTAGGGATCGCGACCACCATACTTATAGTGATAAGCCCATCTATGATATTTTTGGTTTGTCTTTATTCCGAAATCAACCAGTGTATATACAGTAATATACATAGTGACTAACCCATCTATGATTTGTGCACGCATCACGTAAAAACTACGGGATAGGTTTTGACCAAATATGTTGTTTTACACTTGATACGGTTCTTATCTAAAAAAAATATCATGATATCTTCATAAACAATAATTATGCAATTAACGCGTGCGGAGCTGCGGGCACAGCTAGTCTGTATTAAATAAACATAAATAAATTATCCGAAGGTGTACAATTTAACTTATGTAAGTTTATCTATTGGTTGATATGTTATTTAAACAATGATTTTGCAACTGCATAGATAGGTAGTAAGTAGTTCTTTTGTAATGTCGTATTTATGGTAATAAACATTTTGTGGTGTTTATGTACCCGTGTGAAATAGTTTCTACATAAACTACCTGATTATTTGATCTTGTTACCTGCGAGAAAGGTACATATTTGTTACAATGCATTACGATATTCATAATAAATATTTCATGATAAATATTTTAGGGTCAAGCTTGTTTGATAAGATTTATTATAGCATCTTTGTATAATTTGTTAATTTACAGTCAGCTGATTATACCTAATCATTATATGATTTCTTATCGCATTATAAAGTAGATTATAACATATTGTTAATAAGTATAGATAGTTACTTTTCACTTTTCATTATTTTTAAGTAGCAATCAATGGAACGTACGTTTTATTTGTAACCGCATCAAATGTATCAAATGGAAAATAAAAATATATACTGGCGTCAATCACTCGATGGTCTTGATTGTAGCCGTGATGTACAATATCGAAACAAATCTGGAAGTTTGAAATTGTAAGTGCATTAAGTGTAAGTAAATTTTTGTAATTGTGTCTATTATTAACTAGCTGTGCCCGTGGCTTCGCTCATGTGGACAACAGAATGCCCGCGAGAATCTTGCTCCCCCGTTCCCGGCTATTATATAACCAAAACTACTTATTGTGGGTTTTCCTTAGAAGATAGACATATACTCTCCTTGACTTTTTTTCTAGGTCTTTTTAATGCCTACTATTAAGTATTACATTAATTTACTGTACCTCTTATGGTTTACTCATCGTAAGTCATTTAAGCGCCCGAATTGATTCACTATGACTAATTTATTTTTATTTATGCGGAACCCTAATTCCATTTCTGAAATAAAAGTAGCATAAGTTACTCCCTATGAAATCAGCTATCGACCAGTGAAGTCCCGTCAAAATCGGTCCAACCGTTTCGGAGATTACCCGTAACAAACAGACAAAATTTAAAAAAATGGTATTTTTAGTATTGGCATCGTATATACTTTAATATGCAACAGATACTTCAATTTTATTAATTTAATATAAATTAGGTACCTATCCGCCTACTTTGATTTTCCGATAATTTTATAGGCACTTACTATTACAATTTTTTTTTACAAATTTAAGGTTGTAACCCATTACACAAGAACCATAGTTTAAAATAAATTAAAATTGGAACACCTATTTAAACTGTATTTAAAATTGATAATCTTTTAACTGATTTCAAATTGAAGATTTGTACTAAACTATGCTGTATCTACTGAGTAATTTGTATCATTAAAGAAATTTATAGTATGTGTAACATCTTTCCTCTCGCTTTTCTGCAATCTGTGGGAGTGATTCCATGAAAAGTGACGGAAGTGTGTATCAGGAAGCCAGGAAAGCGCGCGTTATTTTTTTAATTTGATAAATGAGCGTGCGCGCTGGTCGTGTTGGCTGTTAAATGATAACAAACCATTTTCCGAAATGTTGGTACTGTCAGGAAAAAGGAGGAGCTTACTCAATTCGAATGTATATATTATATTTTTTATGAATGTTCAGCCATAACTTCTTTGCTTATGAACCGATTTGTATGATTTTTTTTTTGTTGGAAAGGGCATACCTCAGTAGTTGTTTCATTTTAATTTAATTGGTATTTGACATTCGACTTCGAAGATAGGTACACCAGGGAACTCCTCAAAATAATTGAAGTTAATTTAATTTTTTGTTAATAATTGTCTTGTTTATATAAATATTATATTCAAATATACTTTATTGGAGTCTAGGTTTTTTGGTCTACTAAGTTTGTATACTATATGTTGTATATTATGTGTGTACGTGTATAGATATGTCTGCCTATGTATGCGTATATTTAATGATATTTTGTATTTTTAACAGTAATTTAATTATTTTTTTGAATCTTGAATTTTTTGGGTTTTTATCATTTAGTTTACGATGCCATTTTAAAGAATAATTAAATGTTTTAAGGATATATTTTATTTTATGTAAGACTTTAAACTAACATTAGATAAATGACGACATTATTTTTCTTTGATTAAAGGTGGCGACATAATTCTTTAGGAAATATTGTAAGTTATACTAAAAAGAAAAACTTTATTGTTTACGAATCAATACCAAATGAAAATGAGAATATTACTTACAATTCATCTGATGAGGTAAGTAGTTAATAATATACATTCAGATTGCATACATAATCCAACTGCGACTATCAACCAATCGTACTAAATAATACAATCATTGGAGAAACAGGAACTTAATCTCTCAAAATAAATTTTATCTCCAGTCTCTAAATCTCTCAAATATATACCTCAGGTTCAAGAGCTAGTGACAAATTCTTATTGGCGTATGAAACCCTTAAACTAATATTGTGTAGTGGTGTGGTACTTCTATCATAGCTGGATCGGGAATGAAAAGTCTAGCAGAGTGCTAGTGCTTATTTCCTAATATGCTACTAACTACATAATAATATCAATAAAAAAATCTTTATTTTTAAATTGAAGTTTTCTCAAAGATAAAAATAAAAGTTCCAGTAATTTGGATGACTATGCAATATTATATTGCATGAATAGCCCATTATTATCAAATAAGCAAATTTGGAAATTATTTGTGAAAATATTGTTCTTGGAATCTGTATAAACCTTTATTTGCTTGCAAAATGGTCTAGAGTCAAATTTGTTTTCATTCTAATCTTCTTCATTACTTATTTACTATACAATTGAAAGTACTTAAGGTTTAAGTTGAAAATCTATACTAATATTATAAAGCTGAAGAGTTTGTTTGTTTGGTTGAACGCGCTAATCTCAGGAAGTACTGGTTGAGGAAAAATTATTTTAGTTTTGGATAGCCCATTTATCGAGAAAGGGTATAGGCTACATAACATCACGCTACGACCAATAGGAGCGGAGCATCAATAATAAATTTTGCAAAAATGGGAAAAATTCATTCTTTTTGAAAGTTTCTATTGCGTGCGCGGCGTAAATGGTTAGTTACGCAACAATAATGTGTAACATTATTGTTTGTCTTAAAAAGATCTAAAAAAAAGTCTGGGATAGCATATGTCTATCTTTTAAGGTTGACTCATTATTACCTTTTTATGGTAATAAAACTTGTTCTAAAATAATGCATTATTTGCGAAGGTGTTTTTATAAACATGGTATTAATCGTTATCGAAATAAAGACGTTGTTCATCACAATTTTGGACAAAATTGCCTTTTACATCATTTGATTTCAATGAATATCTTAGGAGATATCACAGTTTTAAAATAACTCCGCAACAAAATAATAACCAAGTACGCGTGCATTTTGGCGGAATGATGTGGCAGGCGGGCGGCATCTATCAATTATATTGTAGGTGTGTTCATGACCGTTTAACAATGTTGTCAATAAATGTCGCCGGAGTCGAATTACATCGCGCTATTATTGTGTCGGCCGAAATATGTTACGTCTGCTGAAGAAAATTTATCTTTTACAGTTGATCGCACAGATCACTTGGCAAGTACAAAGAGTTTCATTTCAACCACCTGCTTCATTGCAAGAATCTGAGCTATCACTATTCAGGTCGTCCCAATAGCTGGACAAAGTGCCTACGACAATAAAATTGTTATTTGACTCTGCCTTCGTCCTACTCTCTCTAACACTCTCCCTTATGTGACGCAGACGAATTTGCGCGAGTCAGCTAGTAAACTATAATATTAGAGCAACTTGATGCTATAAATATTATGAGTACTACATCACGGAATCACAATTCATCGTTTTTATTATTATCAGATTTATTATCGCAATCGTATTAGTTAATTTAGTTATGAAATAGAAGAAGTAAAAGTAAAAGTAAAACTTAATAAATATTTTATACCAATATAAATTTTTATTTATAGATTTCCAAGAAGAACAAAGCTAGCAATGTTATCGTCTCCATTGTCCTTGTTGAAGCCAAAGGCCTTCCTGAGCCCCCGGAAGACGGATCCAGTCACGTCCTTTATTGTAAAGTTCGGTACGTTTTTTCCACATCAGGAAGCGATGAAAGTCTTCACAGTTTGGTCACCTCTGATCATGGCCTTGTTTAAATTTAATGAATATTTACCTTTCACATGCAATAAAAGCAGGTAGTTAAAATATAGTAACAACTTTAGTTAAAAATCTGATGTAAACAATATTTAATTAAACTACATATTTTATGACGTCACTAGTGTCCAATACAAACTTGATAATGTATATATATCATGTATAGTATATTTTGATACAAAAGATTTTTCTATTAAATATTCTCAGGTTAGGATTAGATACTTTGAGGTCAAAGTCTGTGCCCAACACTCGTCAGCCAGAATGGAGAGAGAGGTTTCAAATACTTCGTGAAAATGATGATTTGTTAAGGATTTCTTTATGGGATAAAGGAAAATTGAAGAATTTCATGGGGAGGTATTTTAATAATACTTATATCAATGCAACTGTTATTAGTCAAATTGTTTATGAGTATACTTACCTGTATTTTATTCAACACATGATTAAAGGTTAATCATTGTTTATCAGGTCACTATTTTTTATATATTAGGTCCTTACATATGAAATTGGCGTTTTGTACTGGAGGAATATAAAGTCAATTTTTTTTTGTAAAATTTATTTAATTAATCAAAGTATGCACCGTTGTTATCTATGCACTTTTGCCATCTCATAGGTAGTTTATTGATCCCTTTACTAAAAAAAACATGGGGGCGAGAATCAATAAACTCTTTGAAGGCGATTTGGACTGGATTATCGGAGTTGAATTTTTCCCTTGTAAGAAGTTGTACAAATTCCGGAAAAAATGGTAATCTGTTGGAACAAGGTTCGGGGAGTACCTACGGTGGATGTCGCAGACATTCCAATTGTAGCTCATCTAACTTAGTGGTTGTTTATTGTGGCCTAGAGCGATTAACCAATCTCGGTTGTTTAGCAGATAGTTCTTCCTTCATGATTTGCAGTTGCTGACAATAGATAACTGCCGTAATCGTTTGGCCAGATTTTAGAAAGCTGTAGTGAACGACACCGGCGCTAATCCACCAAACACTCGCAAGTAACTTTTTCTGAGTAAATTTTCATTTAGGGCAGGATTTGGCTGGGTCTCCAGGGTTTAGCCATTGCGACGAGCGCTTCCGATTATCGTACAGTATCCATTTTTCATCACAAGTAATGATTCGATTTAAAATCCCTTCATTATTGTGTCGGTTGAACAAAGTAATACAGCAGTCGACGCGTGTTTGCAAGTTCGATCTACTCAATTCATGAGGTACCTACCCATCGTTTAACTTTTTTTTACTTTCCCGATTTGCTTCAAGTGGATTAATATAGTTTTATCACTTACCCCGAAGCCTGCAGCTATCTCTGAAGTGCTTTGTGATGGATCCGCTTCCACAATGCCTTTAATTCTTCATTTTCCACTTTGGTCTCCGGCCGTCCACGGGGTTGGTTCTGAAGGTCGAAATTTCCAGAACGAAAACGTTGAAACAAAAAACGTACCATGCTTTTTTTTGCGACACCAGCGCCGAACACATCATTAATCCTTCGAGCTGTTTCTGCAGCACTGGTGCCACGGTAGATCTCGTACTCCTAAATATACCGATATTTCATGTTTTCCATTGTGCGTTAATAAGCGACGCCGAAGAAAAAAATAATGAGGAAAAAACAAATGAATGACTGTTTTCAAAACTAAAATGTACCAGCTAAATGCATTTATAAATTTGAATTTGGAATTCTTAACTAAAGAGGAGATATTTCAGATCAAAGTGGTCAGTCAGTACGACAAAACGCTAATTTCATATGTAAGCACCAAATATTTTAGTTTCATAAAGGCAGATTTACAATTATTAAGCTGCATTATATACTTGCAGAAGGTCCGTTTTTATTGCAGGTTGTTGATTATAATATTCAGTGTGGTTGGACTACCGCTCGATTCTGACTTTAAAGTGAAAAGTTATTAAGTTCTTCAAGTTCGTTTCACACGAAAGCTAGTTAGTAGTTAGTTAGTTAGCATAGTTAATATAGGTATATTAAGTATAATATGAATTAAAATGAACTTTGTGTTACCTATATGCCACATAAAAACGGTTCCACACGCAAACTCCGCTCTGCTAATAATCTTTATCGTGTAAATGGGGTTTCCTTTAATTATACTATAAAGACTGACTTACAAATACTTACATATCATTCAGAGTAAATTCATCTAAGTTTAGTTTGATTATTTTTGTAATCGTTTTTTTATAGTTGTGTTCTAGATTTATCCCGTTTAGAAAGGGATCGTACTCATGAAATTTGGCAGGAGCTCGACGACGGCTACGGTTCAATTCATTTATCAATTACAATGTGTACAACAGTCAACCCCGGTAGAACTCCTGATGAAGACCTAAGCACATCTGACTTCCACGATAAATATGTATGTATTGCAATAATCGCTAATCTTCTGTCAAATATAAAACAATGTGTCGTGTAAAAACTCACTAATATCTAAAAAGTATAAACATTTTTTTTAAATTATGTACGTTTCCGTTCTCAGATAGGGAACCCTATTTCTAAGCCCGTTGTCAGTCTTACCTAATATAAGAACCTAATAATCTTATAGTATATAGAATTGTATCTGCCGTAATATGCAGCCAGTTCAAATTTCTATAGATTATGTGTTATTATTATTACCCTACCCAAACTAATAATAAAAATAAAAAGAAGTACAAAGAATTAAATGTTGAAGGGCGCTCATCGGATCAGTTAATATAACATAGTTACCAAATTCGAACGAGTCGGCGTATGATATAGCTTCTGCAATAGCGATGAGTTCTGCAGAAATAATTGAGACATTTGGATTTATTTTCAGTTTTATTAAATTTTTCGATTGTATATCAAACAGAGCCGCTCCAACACCATTTTCATCCTTGGAGCCATCGGTAAATATCTTATAAAAGTGGCTATACTTCTGAGATACATATAGTTCACAAATTTGTTTCAGAGTATAAGAATTATACAACCGTTTTGGTTTGTTAACCAGTTCTATTTGCGGCTTTACTATGTTTGATAAATCCAGATTGCTGACCCATGTGTTTAAAGAAAATATTTCTAGTTGTTTACTACCTTGTAAAGTAGTACACTTTAAGAAATTCGTGTAATAAAACTAATAAAGGTTTAGTTTTACGCCTCCAGTAAGTACTTTGACAAAGCTTATGTAAATCATCAAGGACTCTAATGACTTCATTATCTTGGTATGATTTCAATTTTAGACAATATTTCCCTGCTAGATAATATCTGCGAATATGTAGAGGTTGTATGTGAAGTTCCGACTCCATCACATGTATGGGTGTACTCTTTATAAATCCCCCTATTAATCGCATAGCCTGATTCTGTATTAAGTCTAGTTTCTTCAGGTGTGTCTTACAACTATCACTATATAGAAAACATGCATAATCTATTCTACGTAGGCCGTACTCATGCAGTCGATTTCACACAGTTTGAGGACTTACATCAACACCACTTGAAATTTGTAGCCTCAAACTTATCTCTCGAGCGGTTAACATCGGCTGGCGTCTTGCAGTCAGTTGTATGTACCGATCTTGCCGAGTGGTTGTACTCCTTTTACGGCCTGGATGCTGTTCAGCGGGTTCTCCTGTATTATTGTAGCGCTGCCAAAGACGACAAATAACACTTCTATGAATGCCAAAATGTCGAGATACCTGAGATTGATTACTTCCCGCTTGCAACATCCCTACAGCTCTTTGCATTTCATCTGCCATCAAATGACGTCGCTTCATGACGTAAAGAATATCTAACAATTCAATTTTGTCGCTAACTTTATTTAAATGGTTGGTAAAATTATAAAATCAAGACTAAACGTAGCAATTAAAACGCACTTAAATTCAAACAAATTCGCAGTCATTTGAATTTTATGAAAAAAACAAAACAATCGAATATTTTTTTACAACCAGCCAGTATGACATCAATAACAAAAAAGTTTACTTACCTACGCACTTTGTTTGAGTAAATATTTAGAAATTAATTAATATAATTGGAAAAATTTGTAATATCCCGCATGTTGCTTGGACTTTTTTGTTGTGTGTATTAATTTTTATATTAACAATTTCCCTGTTATAACCTGTTTTAAATATGCAAACTTTACTTTTAACAGGTGAGATATCTAAACCTATGTTGAACAATAATTTAGAAAAAGTATTTAAAGCTAATTGCAGTTTATGTGTTTCATCTAATACATTTATATATCTAGTGTATAATACAAAATCATCAGCATAATGTGAGATGAAAACATTACTTATCGCCTTGCTTAGATTTATTGTTATGATATTAAAAAGTAGTGGTGATAAAGGATCTCCCTGTGCTAATCCACGGCCAGTACGTCTTGTAATATATGAATTTTGTAATTGAATTTTAAGATTTCTTTCCTTTAAGAAGTTCCAAACATATGAACATATTTTAGCTCCTATTTTGAGATAATCCATTGTTAATACTAAATTTTTTAAATCCACATTGTTATACACATTGTCCACACCTATAAAACATCCAATGGTACATTGTCTATTAGCAAAATCAGTTTGTATTCTGGCCACTAAACTTGTAAGGTTATCTAATGTAGAACGACATTTCCTAAAACCAGTGGTATTGTTTTGTATTAAATTATTTTTTCTATATACCATTCTAATCTATTGACTAAAATGCCATGAAAAACTTTACAGAGACAAGACATCATGGAGATGGGTCTCAGAGACGAAGAAGAATTTGGATCACGTTCTGGTTTTGGTATTGGAAATATAGTTATGTCGCGCCACTGTTTAGGAACAAAACCAGAGAATAAGAAACGATTATATAATTCCAGTAGCAAAATTTTCCCTATTTCTGGCAGATGCTTAATCATGGAGTAGGAAATATTATCACTCCTAGGCCATGTATCTTTCGACTTTATACACCTTTCTAGTTCTTGAATCGTAATCACAGTTTCTAATTTATGATTATGAGATAGAAATATCGGATTATCAGGTAGTACAGAATCTGGTGTCAAACTATGCAGTAGCTCACAAGCTCTTTCATTTTCAATGTACCGTTTGGATATTTTATAACCTTTAATCCACCTCATTTTAGTCCACATCGTTGAAACAGAAGTAGTCTGATCTAGTGAAGAACAAAACTGATTCCAACTCTTACTTTTCGCGTCACGTATCAATTGTTGTGCTATGCGTATTTTATGTTGTAATACTACAAGGTTCTCTGGAGTTGGATTTCGTCTAAATAGTGACAATGCTAAACGTCGTTGAGCTACAGCTTGAGAGAGTGTTGGCGACCAATAAGGTTTCGGTACAAATTTACTATCTGGGTTTTGACTAATTTTTAGGTATGGAATGTGTAATTCTGCCGCTATATTCATATAATCTACAAAGATATCGTATGCATTTTGTGAATATTTTGGTAGAATTAGATCTAAGTAAAGAGAATCCAATAACTTTGTAAAACTATTCCAATCAGCTTTCTTATAATTTTTTTAAAATACTGGTTGTAAATTACTAGCAAATTTGGATGAAATTATTATCATGAGGTGATCACTTCCTAGTGTTTCATTTAAAATAGCCCACTGAAATTGTAGCGCTATGTCAGATGAGGCCAAAGAAATATTAGGAGAAGACTGTTGTAATTCACCACTAACTAATTTGACACGTGTATGTTGTCCATTATTCAATGTAATAAACTGGCTATCTGTCAAGGCATTAAATATTTGAGTACCCTTTTGATCCATTTTAATGGACCAATTACTATGATGCCCATTGAAATCACCCATCAATAGGGTTTTCTTGTTAAATAAGGTAAATAGTTGATCCCAGTCACGTTGACAGGTGCGCACAGATGGCGGACAGTATACAGAAATAATATTTTCAATTTTATCACAGTTATAAAGCTTAACACTAATAATTTCTATGCCAGGATTAGAACAGTGAATACTTTGTAGATGCGATTTAATGGACTTATGAGTGAGAATCACAACCCCTCCATATGCATCATTCCTGTCTTTGCGATAAATATTATAATCTCGTATCCTTAATTGGCTATCTGGCATTAACCAAGTTTCACTGAGTGCAGCAATGTGGATTTTTTCTTGTGTTAATATATTTTCTAATGCTATCAGCTTAGTTTTGAGACTTTGAGTATTCCACTGTAGTATATTCCAGCTTACCTATTGTTTTTGTGTTATCCATTAAAGTAATTTATTATAATATTCAACACGGGCCAGTCAGCAATATTGTCTACTACAACTAAAATTAACCATTCTACACTAAGTTTTATAATATTTTTTACCTTAGATTGTATGTTATCCTTACTTAAAAATATAATTTCTTTAAGCCTTAATAATAATTCTTCAAACTTCACTCCTTTTTTTGGTGTTGGAGGCGAGTTAGGAATATCTTCACCATGAATATTTTCTGAGAGGTTCTCAGATGGTCTTGTATGTACAAACTTAGTTTTCTTTGTAGTTTGTAGAGTTTGTTTACGCTGATTTTGTCTGTGGATATCAGCTTTTACTTTTACAACTTCCGCAAATGTAGGTGAATTCTGATATATAGTGTCAGAGAAATCAGTAGGCTCAGGGAGAAGCTTATAAAAATTATCCGATGACATGATCTCCTCCTGTGAAGGTAAATTTGGTGATACATATATCGTCAAAGCCCTTCTATATGTACAGTTATACTCTGCCATTAATTCTCGGATTCTTTTTTCTTTGAGGTACGCAGGACACGATCTATTCAGAGCCATATGTTTTCCTGAACAGTTTATGCATTTATAATTTGTAGTTTCACAGTTAGCGTGATTTTGGGTACATTTTGGACATATTATCTTTCCAGAGGGGCATCTTTTTGCTGACCTAGTTTCCCACATCGGGAGCATTGTGATACTGGGAAAACATAGGGTACCACTGCTATTCTTAAGCCATCAACCTGAATATATGCGGGTAAATAAGAACCCTTAAAACAGAGTCCTTCACCAGGAGTCCATCCTTCTTTATTTGGGCTACGGCACATGAGACGATTGACAGAAATCAATTCCGCAGAATTAGGACATTCAATACTGCTAAGATCAATATCCTTAATTACAACATATGATAAACTTTTTTCCCAAGCTCTCTGAATTCTCCAACCCTTATCAATAAATTCCTTACATGTCTCTAATTTTTCTGCATTACTTTCATTAGTGATATCTATTTGTACCCTATATGGATTGAGGTACTTAACTTTAATTATATCAGTAATTTTATGTGTCATGAATAATCTGGCTAAAGTAAATTGTTTAGGTATTGTATCTTTTCCGGATATATACATTTCAATTACATTATTACCGTCATTTAACTTTTTTCTTTCTTTTTTTAACCACCGTCCATTCTTTTTCTTCTTCATTTCTCAATCTTTTAATCGGCCCTACATGTGTTTCTTGTTCTTGCTCCATTTGCGTTAGTTCAACTTCACATAATCGGTCTTCCTCTATATCAATCATATCAATTTCACTCAGTAAATCAGTCCCGTTATTCAATATTAATATGTTTTCACTATTTGTTTGCTCGATATTACTGTCCATTAGCGCAGCTGTGACGTCTGCGCATTGTTATCAGCTTACCGATCACGGATCGGGCTCGTAAGCCGGCCCGTTTCACGAACAATAGACGCGGGAACTATTTATGCACAAATGAATCGACCACCTCGTACGAGTGCCGTATCGAGACTGAAATTTATTTAATTAATCAAAGTATGCACCGTTGTTATCTATGCACTTTTGCCATCTCATAAGTAGTTCATTGATTCCTTTACTAAAAAAACATGGGGGCGAGAATCAATAAACTCTTTGAAGGCGGTTTGGACTGCATCATCGGAGTTGAATTTTTCCCATGTAAGAAGTTGTACAAATTCCGGAAAAAATGGTAATCTGTTGGAACAAGGTTCGGGGAGTACCTACGGTGGATGTCGCAGACATTCCAATTGTAGCTCATTTAACTTAGTGGTTGTTTGTTGTGCCAGTGTGTGGTCTTGCGTTGTCGTGAAGCAACAGTGGCCTAGAGCGATTAACCAATTTCGGTTGTTTAGCAGCTAGTTCTTCCTTCATGGTATGCAGTTGCTGACAATAGATATCTGCCGTAATCGTTTGGCCAGATCTTAGAAAGCTGTAGTGAACGACACCGGCGCTAGTCCACCAAACACTCACAAGTAACTTTTTCTGAGTCAATTTTCGTTTAGGGCAGGATTTGGCTGGGTCTCCAGGGTTCAGCCATTGCGACGAGCGCTTCCGATTATCGTACAGTATCCACTTTTCATCACAAGTAATGATTCGATTTAAAATCCCTTCATTATTGTGTCGGTTGAACAAAGTAATACAGCAGTCGACGCGTGTTTGCAAGTTCGATTCACTCAATTCATGAGGTACCTACCCATCGTTCAAGTTTTTTTTACTTTCCCGATTTGCTTCAAGTGGATTAATATAGTTTTATCACTTACCCCGAAGCCTGCAGCTATCTCTGAAGTGCTTTGTGATGGATCCGCTTCCACAATAGCCTTTAATTCTTCATTTTCCACTTTGGTCTCCGGCCGTCCACGGGGTTGGTTCTGAAGGTCGAAATTTCCAGAACGAAAACGTTGAAACCAAAAACGTACCATGCTTTTTTTTGCGACACCAGCGCCGTACACATCATTAATCCTTCGAGCTGTTTCTGCAGCACTGGTGCCACGGTAGATCTCGTACTCCTAAATATACCGATATTTCATGTTTTCCATTGTGCGATAATAAGCGACGCCGAAGAAAAAATAATGAGGAAAAAACAAATGAATGACTGTTTTCAAAACTAAAATGTACCAGCTAAATGCATTTATAAATTTGAATTTGGAGTTCTTAACTAAAGAGGAGATATTTCAGATCAAAGTGGTCGGTCAGTACGACAAAACGCTAATTTCATATGTAAGCACCAAATATTTTAGTTTCATAAAGGCAGATTTACAATTATTAAGCTGCATTATATACTTGCAGAAGGTCCGTTTTTATTGCAGGTTGTTGATTATAATATTCAGTGTGGTTGGACTACCGCTCGATTCTGACTTTAAAGTGAAAAGTTATTAAGTTCTTCAAGTTCGTTTCACACGAAAGCTAGTTAGTAGTTAGTTAGTTAATATAGGTATATTAAGTATAATATGAATTAAAATGAATTTTGTGTTACCTTTATGCCACATAAAAACGGTTCCACACGCAAACTCCGCTCTGCTAATAATCTTTATCGTATAAATGGGGTTTCCTTTAATTATACTATAAAGACTGACTTACAAATACTTACATATCATTCAGAGTAAATTCATCTAAGTTTAGTTTGATTATTTTTGTAATCGTTTTTTTATAGTTGTGTTCTAGATTTATCCCGTTTAGAAAGGGATCGCACTCATGAAATTTGGCAGGAGCTCGACGACGGCTACGGTTCAATTCATTTATCAATTACAATGTGTACAACAGTCAACCCCGGTAGAACTCCTGATGAAGACCTAAGCACATCTGACTTCCACGATAAATATGTATGTATTGCAATAATCGCTAATCTTCTGTCAAATATAAAACAATGTGTCGTGTAAAAACTCACTAATATCTAAAAAGTATAAACATTTTTTTTAAATTATGTACGTTTCCGTTCTCAGATAGGGAACCCTATTTCTAAGCCCGTTGTCAGTCTTACCTAATATAATAACCTAATAATCTTATAGTATATAGAATTGTATCTTCCGTAATATGCAGCCAGTTCAAATTTCTATAGATTATGTGTTATTATTATTACCCTACCCAAACTAATAATAAAAATAAAAAGAAGTAACTCTACTCCCGGGCATGGCATATATGCCAATTTTACGTACATTTTTGTGACGTAAGGGAGCCAACGAGCTAACCCAAATACGAACTCAAATACCGATATAAATGAATGTTTTTTTTTTGAAGTGAAAACTTCTTTAGCATCGTTGTGATTTGAAAAAGATTGCCACGCAATAATGAATTTTATTACCTCATCAAAAAGGCACGAAACACAAACTTTTTAGACAACACTTATGACATTCTGTTACTGATTGATATTGTGTTAGGTTACCATGGATATTACAAATGTGCATTAATTGAAAATCAGAGAGTAGTATATTCTTTATTGAAAATGATATTTGTGAATAATGATTAGTGTGTATTTGATCATTTTCTGAATTAAAAAAAACATAGATGTGAATGTTTCCCTTTTACCAGGTGTGAATTGCACACACCATTTTTGTTTTTTACATAGCACTATAAGGTATCTACAAATATTATTATTATCAAAAATAACTAAATAAGATTTAGCTTTAACTACGCTACTACTACTTTATCCCAAACTACGTTATACCTGTAATACAGAAGAGGACTAAGATAACAATTAGAATTGAAATAGAAAGCAGTTGGTGGTTCACGTTGATTAAAAATCAATTAATTAAAATTTGTGTGCCATGAGTGTATGTAGGTATAGTATATCTGTGTATAATTATGTATGCGAGTGAATGTGTGCCAGAGATATAATAAATCTTGGGTTAGTGACTAACAAAGCATATTGAATAATTCTTCTGTCTATTCGTACACTAATATATTATATTGTGGTGGGACGGAAACCTCGACGCGATCTGTCTCAAACTTGGGCAATTTTATCTCAAAATGGCAGAGTTGATATTCGTACCCTAGTATATAAAATTACTGAATATGCGTACTTGCTGTAGACATTTTTGTTTGTTTTCTTATTACAGTTAAATGATATTTACGACTTGACCAATAATTGGAACTTAGTTGGAAAATTGCAAGTAAAAGTTATTATGGCAAAGGGGCTTAACACGAAAACCAACGCGTATTGTGTGTTAGAATTGGATAATGAGAGAGTACAAACTCACTGTTCACAAGGTTCTGCCGAATCAGTTTGGAACAAAAAATACATATTGTGAGTACGATTTTACAAACATTTCCTGACAAAAAAAGGTTTAAATTCTTTAAACCTCAAGGAAAATAAACAGACAATATAGTAAGGGTATCTACCGTCCGGGTACAAGATATAATTTGATACCCCCCCTATAGATATAAAATTATTGAAATATTGAATAAAAGCTTGTTTTTAAAGGTTTTTTTTCTTCATAGCAAACCCTTTCATTTTATACCCATATCATGTTGATGCATATAAAATAACTGGCCCACCATCTTTGGGAGTCCGCTATATATTCGTTTTAGAATGACGTCCAGTTAGTTAACTATGCATTATCCAAACTAAATGTTTATGCAAAATCTCAGCTCAATCGGTTGGCGATAACTTTTTTAAATTCATTTGCAAGATTTGACCCTTACTAACAAAGCAAATTAAATAAAAGCTTGTAATAAAAGTCAGCGGTTTAATAATTATATTTAAATATGAATGGTTTTTTACAGCAACGTGTATGATGTCACATCGACGTTAGATCTGAAAGTATACGATAGCTCTTTAGTGAATACTATTCTTAATGAGCCTTCAGGGAAGATTTCAATACCGTTACTTAGGATACGTAATGGAGAAATGCGATGGTACGCTCTCAAAGATAAGTATAAGAGGAACAGTGCTAAAGGAAATTGTCCAAGAATACTTTTGGAGATGTCTTTCATTTGGAATCCTGTAAGTTTATTTTATCAATCTGTTTCTTGTTATTATTTTATTATATTGTATGTCTCAAGATAACGATTCCTACATTATGATTAGTTATTAGCGTAACAAACGAAGAACAGTCATCATATTTTGTTTAGCAGGATACTTTATATAAAATAATAACAAGTAATAAATCATTGATTTATAAACACACTGATTTTAGATCTCGCTAATCTCTTCTCTACTCACCACACCACTCTTCGACACTTCTCAGCATTTTATCTTCTTCATCTCTCAACCAAACTCCATCATTGAATTCTTGGCGAGATCTTGATGTGTAGTGTCGCGGTTTTTCTTTTTATGTAAAAATTATGTAATTATGTTTCACCCGAGTTTTTATCCAACAAATACCGCGCCGCCAACGCGACGGACCCGTGTAGTCTATCATAATTGATATCACTTCCCGCAAGTACAAATTATTTTAATTTTTCATTTTCTCCTGAACTATGTGTCCTAATTACATATTATAAAAAGAAAATTTTTAATTGTTTTTATGATGAAATAACTTTGTTCTTAAGGATTAATATAATAAGCCTAAAAATAAAGCTCAAAATACATTTTTAATCTTCAACATAAAAACTCGCAAAGTACCTTATTGTGGCTTATGCTAATAAGAAATAGACATATGTTATCGGAGACTTTTTTAGATATACTAAAGAACAATATTTTTGTAGAATATTATATTTACGTATCACTAACCATTACGCCAGCACATGCGGATAAAGTAGTTCGGGAAGACTTTCACTTCGACTTACTTAAACAAAAATCAATATTTAAGGCTAGCTGAGAGGTTTAGCTTAGTTCCAGAAAGCTTATACTATTCTTCGTGAATCTGGCTATCATATACAAAAAGAATTTTTCAAATCCGACTGCTACCAGTTGTCCAGAGATTACCATGTTTAAACAAACAGACAAAAAAACTCGTCCGCTTTACTAAATTATTAATAGTATCTATACACGGACTGATCTCGGAACACGACAAACCAACAGAAAATCATACATGTGTTTAACACTATGTGTATGATGGTCGCGATCCCTACCACCCCGCTATATTACTGTATATACACCGACTAATCTCTGAATACGATAAACCAAAAGAAAATTATACATGGTTTTTTTCTTTCTCACTGACTATACTGTTAGCCTAAGGGGCCATAAAGAAATAGAGCCACTTATGGCTTTGACATCTTCACCAGGCTTGCGGGCGAACGCTTAAGGCATTCAGCCGCGAAAGCGTGAGCAACATGCGCACAAAGGTGCTAAGTAGCCGGACGTCGGCTTGGGCTATTACCGCGATTGTGAAAAGGTCGCGAACTGACATTCCCTATCTGTAGAAAATTCGAGCTACACTAACGCATACATATAACATGTCCCTGCCTCCTGGGAGAAAGGAATGAACATGTGTATATGTATTTAGTATTCTGGAAACATGATCGAAAGTAACTATCGTAAAAAAAGAAAAAAAAAAGGTCCCTTACAGAATCTATGTACTTATGTGGTGTGCACGTATGTATGTACATATTGTGTGTAATGATGTGTGTGGGTAGCTACGTGATTGCAAGTGCAGTGTCACCTGTATCGCGCGAGCGGCTGCATGACTCAAGGGTTCTACACCGAGGAAACGGATCTAGGCTTGAGTTGCCGTAAGAGAGGGAGGACATGACGGGTTTGCGGGAGCGAAATTAGCCGCCCGTCCCTTGCGGAGGGAACAGTGGTTTCGCGGGCGTCGGCGCGAGCACGCTTTTTTTGGAGAGACGGTGGAGTAGTATTTGTTTATTTCCTCGATCTTATAAACGGGCTCGGTGAAGATATTCGCGACCGGAGTTGTTCGCGTGGGATGTTCGGATTTGGGGTTTAAGTCGCGGCAGCTTTGACCAACGGATTCACGTGATTCGAAGCAGTGTCGAAGTACGATCGCGTAAGATATTTAATATACGATTCGAACAACGTACCAAGGGGCTTTGTTAATTTTACGTAAGAATCGGGTTTGGAGGACTTGGAATTTGTTAATGTTGATCTTTGACGTATGTGCGAATGTAGCGCAGCTTATATGTCATGATAGGACGGGACATATGTTTTGTATAATGTAAGCTTATGTCTCAGGAACATTTTGCTTAGTATCAAAGAGTGCAGTCTATGTGTATTGTAATTCACCCTTATTTTTTAAAACACGAAACACTGTTATTTCTTCCTAATAGCATAAATATGAATTTTCATAACCCTAAATTTAGAAATAGTGGGTTCTTCATACAATCTTTCATCCCCTATTTCACCTTTTAAAGTTTTATTTTCACGACATAAGTTAAGCCAATGTCTTTCTTCAAGATCCTATTTATCTCTATACCAAAATTCATCAAATTTGTTTTGATGCGTTCTTCGTACAAACCTTCATCGTCTATTTCAGGGCGTGAAATGCAACAGACAGGACAGACAAAGTTACTTTCGCATTTATAATATTAGTATGGATTATTAATTTCATTATGCTGTCGTTCTCTATGGTGTCAGTAAATTACCCAATAGCAGAATAACGACAATAGTTAATAATAATAAATTTTTGAAATTAATTCTCTCTCTCTCTATACCTTTCTTTGTTTCTCTTTAACTGATACTTTAGCATGGTAAAAATAGCAAAAGATCGATTGTTGTGGTGTCCTTTTTGTTTTCTATAATAGGGATTTTTATATTGTTAACACAAATCTGAAAAGTAAATAAAAGAAGGTCGATTTTTTGGAGTGATCGGTCTTTTTCGGAATGAATTGCCTAGCAGCGATGCGGCACTCGACTTGCTTGTGTGTTTATATCCAACTTAGGGTGACCACTTATTAATATGATTCATTATATAGATGTAAGGTCAACCTCTTATTGGAAAGTTCCAAATTCTCTGAAACTGTACATTTTTTAACTTTATGTAAACTTTCAATAATCATCATTTTACAAACCAGTTTCAAAGTTTCAACCAATACAACTGAAGAGCTATTTTATAGCACTTTTATCGAACAAATGTTCGACGTGATTTTTTAAATTGATATAACTTTGTTATTTATGAATTTATTGAAGTAAAACCAACACTAAATGTTAAGTGAACCTTACAAAAATATATTAGTTGAAACCATTTTCAAATCAGTTAAGCCGTTTCTGAGATTAGCGCGCACCAACGTTGGCAAACAGACAAACACAAAAATTCTAACAATCATTGTTTTGGGTCCTGCTGCGTTGATAAAGGCCCCCCCCCCCCCCCCCCAATAATAGTTTTCTCATATATATTCTATGTTCAGACATCGATCAGTTACGCTTTTATTATATGTATAGATGTAGGTAGGTATGGTGGTCGCGATCCCTACCACCTCACTATATTATTACTGTATACACCGACTGATCTCTGAACACGATGAACCAAAAGAAACTCATAGTTTGGTTTATCGCTATTTGTATGGTGGTCGCGATACCTACCACCCCTCTACATTATTGCATAAACACTGGCTGACCTCTAAACACGACAAAGCAATAGAAAACCATAGATGGATTTATCACTCTATGTATAGGGTTTCGTAAATCATCCCTTATTGTACCACCCTGCCGATTCATTTTTCAAAAACGCGAAACCCTTTTATTTCTTCCTAAAATCATAAATATGAATTTTCATATCCCTAAATTGAAAAAATAGTGGGTTCTTCATACAATCTTTCATCGCCTATTTGACCCCTTCATGTTTTATCTTTGCGCCATAAGGTACCCTATGTCCGTCTCCAAGATCCAATTTATCTCTATTCATAAAAATTGGTTTAACGGGTTCTTCGTACAAACCTTCATCCCCTATTTCACCAATTAAAGTTTTATTTTCACCACATAAGGTAGCCAAAGTCTTTCTCCAAATTCCTACATATCTCTATATCAAAATTCATCAAAATTAGGTTCTTTATACGAACTTTCACCCCCCATTTCACCCCTTCTAATTTTATTTCCAAAAGTAGCCAATGACCTTTCTCAACCAAAGTTCTTAAAAATTGGTTCAGCGGTCTAGGCTTGAAAATGCAACAGACGGGACAGAAAGAATTACTTTCGCATTTATAATATTAGTAGGTATAGATTATTCAATTCATTATGCAGTCATTTTCTATAGTGTCATTTACCAATTAAAATACTAATAGTAAATTATTACCCAACACCAAATTAACGAAAACAGTTTATAATAAATAATTTTTGAAATGAATTCTCTTTCACTATATACCTGTAATAAATTCTCTCTCTCTATACCTTTGTATGTTTCTCTATAATAACTGATACTTTAGTAAGGTAAAAATTACAAAAGATCGACTTTTGTGGTTCCCTTTTAATTTTCTATTTTAGGGATTTTTATATTGTTCATACAAATGCGAAAGTGAATCGAAAAAAGATCAATTTTTGAGAGATCGATCTTTTAGACATCGATTTTTTTTAGGAATCGATTCATAAGAGTTCGATTCGAATCAATCTTTTTCGAAATTAATTGCCATCCCTAGCAGCGGCGCAGCTATATTCAACTGACAATAGCCAGCCTATGCAGACCCCCTTTTAATATGATTTAACACATAGATCTGAGGTCAACTTATATTGGAAATTTCATTTTATTAAACTCTTCATTTTTTAACTTTATGAAAGGTTTCGATCATCATCGTTTTATAAACCATAAAATACAGATAGCTAAAATTTCAGTCAATTCAACTGAAGAGCTATTTTATAGCATTTTTATCAAAAAAATGTTCGACGTGATTTTTAAATCGATATAACTTTTTTATTTATGAACTTATTGAAGTAAAACAAACACTAAATGTTAAGTGAACCTTACCAGAATATATTAGTGAAAACCGTTTCCAAATCGGTTATGCCGTTTCTGAGATTAGCGCGCACAAAAGTTGGCAAACAGACAAACAGACAAAAATTCTAACAATCATTGTTTTGGGTTCTCCTGCGTTTATAGAGACCCCCAATAATAGTTTTTCTCATATATCTTCTATGTACAGACATCGATCAGTTACGTTTTTATTATATGTATAGATCTTAAGCGTTGTAGTTTGGTTATTTTATAGAAGTGTTGTGGATTATAAATAAATAGCTTTAACTAAGATCCCAAACTACGTTATGCCTGTAATATACAAGAGGCTAATTCGCACTCTCTCTATTAATTATTAATATAGATGGTGACCCCGCATCCACCCACGGAGTTCGCCCGCGACGACTATTTACTGGGAAGATAATGCTTGAACCCAGGCGCTGCATGGGATAGAAGCGGTGCTCATTTAAGCTACAGTTCTACCTGTTCACATAAAACGATGTATTCGTTTCCTTTTTTATTAGAACCCATTAACTAAGTTCAATAGGTACTAAAGCGTATATATTTGGCTTGCGACCTTTTCAATATTGACAAATGTTCGATAAATCTGAATATTACTAACATTGTTCTCTTTCTCAGATAAGAGGATCATTAAGATTATTTCAACCAAAAGAAGTTAAACATATAAAAGAATCACCGAAGTTTGATATAGCCCTCGTCTACAAAAACGTAGAGTTCGTCAAAGATACCTTTGAGTTTCTGCACGAAATAAATGAAAATTTCAAGTGAGAATGCTTTATATACATTTAAGTACATTATTATAATATGTATATCGAAGCCTTTTGAACAAATTACTCATAACAATGAAATAAGTATTCTTATTTTGAAACTTCTGTAGCTTTAATTTTCTTTACTGCGGTTAGACGTTAAAAAGTAAAATTTTTATTTTACCTACTACGTATATTTATGAAAATATATTATTTTGAAAAAAATAGCATCAAAATATTAAATAATATTATATATTTATACAGGCGTCTTTTCGAATGGGAAAATCAAGAGTTTTCGGCTGTGGTTCTGGTTATTTGGTTGCTGTTTTGGTATTTTTTCAAATTATGGACGGCGCCGTTGATGCTTTTGACACCGTTTATTTATTTTTGGGCCTTCAATAAAAACCAACGTTAGTGTGTTATTTATATTAAGAGTATATCTTATGCAAGCTAAAGTTGAGGTGTAGGTATATCTTAAAGTCCATTTAGATTTAGATAACCTGCTTGCCATCTATCGAGTGATCCCTGAAAATAAATATTAGGTTAAAAAGATTTGGCACCTCAATTTTAAAATCTATATTATTATAATATTTATGTCTTGGCTTACATGACTCTAGAAGAAAGATCGTTCATGAGGGGATACAGTATCGTAGACGTCGTCGCCGAACAAAATGAAAATAGTAAATCGCAAAGCGATAATAAAAGCTTCACGGGCAAAATACAAAACTTGGCCGATATGACAATTATTATAACTAACGGAATTGAATATTTGGCATCTGTAGCCGAAAGATTTTACAAGTAAGTTAACAAACAGTATGAGTTTCAATATCAAATAAACTTATGTTATTTCAATATTATTTTAAGCAATTAATATAACATTTAAGTTAAAACTGTGGGAATAAAAAGTGATATGATCAGTAAGATATCAAAATCATGATTAATCGATATTATTATATTCCGTGTTGCAGCTAAGCCTGAATTAATGTTCATTCGAAATAAGTTATATTATTTTATGTTTTTCATTACTAGGTATAATAGTATACTTATATTTGACAAGAGATGTCGCTGGTTTTGGTAATTAACCACATAGAAAAGAGTAAAGCATGTCTCGCTGTTTTGTCGTCCAATTTTTGCAATGAAATCGTCACAGAAAACTGTCTTCTTATTGTATTAATTTTTCTGTGCATTTTAATTTTATCTACGAGTCTATAGAGTATTTTTATTAATAAGAGATAATAGACCTGAAGAGCCGCTCACAGAATGAACCACACATTCAGCTGGTTACGCTTTGTCACCATTTTGTTAGACAGTTTTCTGGGTAAAAATACCTTTTTCGAAATTTTTCGTTACTCTATTCGATTATGATTCTATGAAATTTTGAATCATTTACATATATATATATTACATTATACTTATATAGTGAGTTAAATGATAAACATAAAATACAAAAGTAATTGTATCTAACATGGAACTTGATAAAAATACGGTAGATAAATGATCAATTGATAACATTCTGCATTGAATAATATTTAGATTTTTTGAAATGAAAACTTCTTTCGCATCTTTGTGATTTGAAAGTCGATGTAACGAAAAAGCAAAAGTGACAGTAAAAAGATTGCCACGCAATAATGAATTTTATTACCTCATCAAAAAGGCACGAAACAAAAACTTTTTGGACAACACTTATGACATTCTGTTACTGATTGATATTGTGTTAGGTTACCAGGGATATTTCAAATGTGTACTAATTGAAAATGATATTGTGAATAATGATTGTGAGTACTTTTATGTAAATTTTCATAAAATTTAAATAAGTGTGTATTTGATCATTTTCTGAATTAAAAAAAAAACATAGATGTGGAGGTTTTACTTCTACCACGTGTGAATTGCACACATAGTTTTTTTTTCATTTGAACTTGAATTACCTTAACCGATCAGCTACATTATGCATTTCTCCATTTAATTTTGTACTGCTCACCAGTTACTGTGGCTTCCTTTCAAATTTGGTTCATTTGCGATAATAGCGCCATCTTAATATTGCTCGATTTCAAAGACAATTTTACGAGTAATGTACCTACTAACCTACAGAGACGCGGCGCGGCTCGGCGCGGCGTGGGGTTTCTTTACTTCTACGCGTTCAGTGGTTGCGCGCTTATACGTTGCGTCACCTCTAAGGATGTCACTTTGTATTCTACAATAAGCCTGAGGTTTTGTCTCAAGGTGGAAATCTATCACCAAGCACTTATTTATTACGTGTTCGAACTGCCTATTTATTTTTTATGTTTATTACTTTATCATCTACAATATCATCACTTCGCAGTCGATGTGTGATCATGGTCAAATACGTTTACATTTAAAATTAATGATATAGTTAAAAATTTATTATTACTTGAATTTATTATTATTATTATAACAGGTCTCATGTTAGTTAAACAGATTGTTTATAGATGCCGCCTTGAATATATTTTCATTAGCATCAGCAGATGGCATTCATAATAAGTAAAGCTTAATTATTTTTTAAGGAAAACATTACCTGTAAATTATTTGACTATTTTCAATATTTATTTATTTAAGTAAATGATTTAACTAGTGGCAATTACATTGAACTGTTTGATTTCAGCTTAGCCAGTTTCAAGGTGCCATTCCTCAGTTATCTGACGATGCTTTTACTGATTATTACTTCGATAGTGTTTTATTTAATACCCTATAATTATTTAATGATGGTTTTAGGTGAGTGTTTTCTGGTAATTAAATCCGTACCAAGAGTGAAAACGCTGGCAAGTCAAATTGCATGCTTTCGGGGCGGGCATTTTAAATGTTTACATTTGTATGGTAAGTCTTACTTTACAAAAACTCACAAGTGCGGTATACTAGATAACATGTAAGCCTAACATCGACTTACTTATTTATTGACTATATAAATTGGGAAACTCAGATGCCATTAATGAATAATTTCAAAATTTGATGAAAGTCGATTTGTCAACGAATTCACGCTTGGTACTGGTAGTGTATATAATACTTAAATGAATATACATAATTTTTTTTTTTAAACAGGTATATATAAATTTACGAGAAAGTACATGAATCCAGAGAGGGTATTGAATAATGACTTATTGGACTTTCTTTCGAGAATACCTGATAACGAAGTTCTGGTATGTTCCTTTATATTATGCTCCAGTAGGTACTGAACTGAACATTTAAAAATCAAAGTAAAATATGGATTCGTTTTAAACACTTCTACTTCTTGAATGAATAAGACGAACGATATGATTACGTAGAATTTTCATACAGAGGTGATTTGTCGTCAAAAAGACAATAATTTTATTGTGGGTTGCCAATTTCCGTGGCGGTTTTATGGTACAATTTTAACGAATGCAATGAAGCTATGATGGGAGTTTTCGGCGGGATCTTGAAGTTACATAACTGTGACATTTTAATTTGTATTTTTAATTCATTTACTTTGGTTTTTGACCTTATATTATGCAATATTGGTGGCGTTTAGCGTGATATAGTTTGGTTTTTGTGCATAAGTGAAGTGGATTATAAATATAAACTGAAAATATGAATTCTGAGACCCCACAAAAACTCCCTAGAAAGTTCTAACCAGGAATCCACTATCTTGTTATGATACTGAAATCGTTATAAGACAATACACTATATTTATTTGATAATGACAGTAATGGTCTTCATTTAAAGAGGACCAGTTGCCAAGATAGGAAGAAGAAGAAGAAGCTATGATGGCTCAGTGGATGCGTTTAACAACACCGCGTTGATCGACTTGGGTTCGAATCCCTAGAAGGAACCTGAGCTTTCAATGAAGAACAACATCGTTATAACCAACCGTAGTGGTAGAGCATTTTCTAATTAATACCCACCAAGCTAGCTAAAACCATCATGTTGAAAAATCTGTCCATAAATGTTTTCTGGCAGTTCCATTTGAGAGCCAGTTCCCTCACTAGGCTTAGCGTGTTATACAATCTTGAGCCACATCATCTGGTGAGACTGTGGCCAAACGCTACTATATCTATAATGATTTAAAAAGAATAGAAAATAGATTCCGTCCGTTTAAAAAAAAAATATAAAATTTATGAAACCATTTATGTTTATAAATTGTTACACTTTTATATTATAATTATTTCGATTTTGATTATATTTATTGTGTTGTTTATTTATGTATATTGTGTTCCTATTCACAGAAAGATTGGAAGGAGCTCAGCGTTCCCGAACCCATTCCCAGAACGCAAAAGAAGTACTTATAGCTCAGCTGTATGAGTATGCAATGGCATAGTAGTTACAAGAGTTTCTCTGAATCGTGTGACACGGGACAAAACAAACAATATTGCACAAAAATACCCAATCCTTCCTATTTTAATAGATATTGCTATCAACTGAAGCTTTCAGATTTTCTTGGAATAACATTTAATAAATATGAAGTGTATCTGGTTCCCAAAAATAACGTATTTCATTATAATATACTACGCTCAAAACAGGAACAATGCATTTTTAATGGATAGTTAATAAATGAAAAAGTGAATTTATTTTTTATTATAATATTAGTCACGAATTTTCTTATAACTTTCTGGAATACCAACGATCATTGTCTTTGTTATCCAATGGTGGAACTGGATAAAAATATTAAATAAAAAGTGTAAAAAAAAGGTATCATTTTAATTTATTTTCACTTATGTTACTTAAAATTAAATCACAACTTTTATTCAGTTTTATTATAATATACATAAATTATATCCTTTCAATTACATAAATAATAACCTTATAATTTAAAATACATAATTCATATGTTACTTTAACATTTTTTTGAAAATAGCCGGTTAGATGTTTCAGCACATTGTTTATAATTTACCAACATCCACTAGTAACCATGTCTTTGCTCTGTCTAAATGAAATGACAGTAAGACAACAAGATAATATGATTATCTGATGTGGTGTTTATACGTACATGTTGAAAGTGATAATCATATAAAAATGTTTCCAGTAGAAACACTTTAATGATATATAACTTAACTGTAGACATATTAGAAAGATACATATTACACCTAATGATGGATGGCCTAATCTTATAGTCAACGCAGTAGACATACTAAGCCCTCTACCCAAACTAAATGAACAACAAATTGACTCAGCCTTAACGTACCTGAACCAATCACTTTTAGCAAATAAACCACCAGACACCGGGGGTTGTAGGTGGTTATTAAATACCTACCTAAATACGGTGTCGAACATTTTAAAGGTAATCTAATTAGCCTTTGCCTCTATATGTACATATTCCATGTATATTGTATAATCTGGCAAGAAAAGTTCATAGCTCAATAAATTGCTTTTTATGCACTTGTTTGTATAACAAGTTTTTTTTAATACGTACGTAATAGTACGTGTAATGTTTTAATTTGTTTACTTTATTTTTATAAATGGTAGTTGTCTGTCTTTTTATTCTTAATTTCGGGATAAACTTTTTATAAATTTAGTGTACCGGTCTATACCTACTATGGCCGCGCCGTAGACAGAGTGGGGAGGAAGAAGCACTCACTCTATCCTCTTGACTTTAATCAGGTAAGAAATATTTGAGAACAACATTCACGTTTTATTTTAAATCTTGAAAGAAATTTTAATAGAGCCTTCTTACTTCAACGCCCCGAGGCAAGTCCTGAGTCGGATATAAATTTCAAAGTCAAATAGAATTTAAGTTAATAACATTGTTATACAAATAAATATAACTACTTATATGTAATATTATATCATAGATTTATTTATAGTGTATTAAGTCATCTTCTATAATTTTATTGAAATTGCGGTGAGAGTTCGTTGAAAGTGCTTGAGCAACAACGCGCTTTTGATAACCTTCTCCGTCATGGGTTTTGTCAGCGTTTTTGCATAATATGGCTTTTTAATAGGTAAATATAACATTAAATCAATGTGCATGCATGTATGTGAGGATTTTTTTATTTAATTTAAGTCACTTACAAGCTATTTGCCGACACTTTCTCCACTAGCAACCTGTCTAACAATAATTTTTCACATTTTTTAATAATACACAAAATAAATTTTCATAATTACCTATTACGCGTGTATCTAATAAAAATGTTGATATACATATTTGACCTATTTGACTAGCTGCCCTTGCTTTCATTTACGGGATTGCACTAGCAGACAAGACGTTTTGAACTCTGCTACACCTAAAGCAAATAACAGGAATCAGCCATGTAGCGATAACAAGCTTTTTATGTAGCCAGCCAGCTCTTAGTGTATAACCACACACCTAAATGGAGATAGTTATCACAATTTTTATTGGTGTTATATTTTTATTTTTGTTACATACTTATTTTTATTTCAAATCCTATTATTACAAAAATTACTTATTAACCTGTTCTAAATGAAATAGAAATATTATAAAAAACATCTTGTGTATTTTCTCATGAGAAATGGCGCATTATTTTTATCTTATCTTCAGACAAACCAGCCCTGCTTAAGGCTTTTTACGTGTGATTTTACTTAATAACTAAGGTCTATTCCTGACTATAATTAAGTTGAAAATGTTATCAAACGGTTTAGAACAATCCAAGATAGATAATTTATTTTACAGCTTCACGTAATAAATGAATGAGCTTCTATTATTTATAGATTAATATGCTATGTTTTCTAGTTACGAAAACTTGTTTTGGTTTGGAAACGAAATAAAAATATAGAGGGCCTAATAATTAAATAAACTTTTTTACAATATCACATATGGCAATTGGTGATGTAATTTGTAATCTCTGTAATGTAATTTTTAATCAGTGTAATTTTTAATAAGTAATCCTTTCTTGAATCACAACTATCTAAGCTGCCTTACAAAGAGTAGGTTGACATAGAACAGTTAGATATAATATGCCAACTAGAATAACTGTTATTTCATTATTTATGAAATCCACAAGTATTATTATATAGGTTCTTTAATAAACTGTGAGAATGTATCATTGCTAAATGTAATTAATCTGCCATATTGTAATAATGTGTGCAATATCATATAAATACAGATGTTAATTTACAAAACAGACGTATATACGATTTATACACTTTATTTGACGTAGCGTTTTCGAACATTCTCATATATTTAAAATCGGTATAAATATGAATACCTATAAATAAATGGCACATCTAAATATAGACTACAAGTGGGAAATGCTATCGACTCTTACACGATCCTGCTGCATTAGAATTCTGTTCTGGAACTTTCAGCTCTTGCCATTGTTTCTGTAAGAAGAAAACGTAATATAATCTTTTTTGTTTCCATTTAAATTGTATATACCTCAACCTTTACTTCTACACTAATACTATATAGGATGTTGTTTTTCAGTATGTTTGTAATTTCGGTATCGGTAATTGTTATTGGTAATTTTTGGAACAACTGATCCGTTTCTGAAAATTCTTTCACTAATAGGAAGTTACATTATCTTTATTACATTTTATATTGTAATTAAAGCGAATGACGTCGGGGTGGTCACTAGTTGCATAATTCTGTGACTTTATTACGTAGAATGTCATTCCAGTGAAAATATCTTATATAAACAATATATAAAAAATAGGTATGCGATCTGGTTCTAGAACATCATCATAAATGATGTGAAGTGTTTAAAATAAAGGAAAAGAAATCGAAAATAAATTTAATTCAAAATTCTGAAAAATCTTAAAGTGGAGTGTTTCTGAGATGTCGAATAATAAAGTTAACTGCCCCAAAAACTTTTTACTGGCCACAATATCTATACATATTAATATTATAAACTGAAGAGTTTGTTTGTTTGTTTGGTTGAATGCGCTAATCTCAAGAACTACTAGTTCGAACGGAAAAAATATTTTAGTATTAAATATCCTATTTATCTAGGAAGGCTATAGGTTATATAACCTCACGCTACGGCCAATAGAAGCAAAGCATCAATGAAAAATGTTGCAAAAACGGGGAAAATTTATTCCTTTTGTGAGCTTCCATTGCGTGCGCTGAGAAAATGAGTAAAGTTACTCCAGAATCATGTATAACAGAATTATTTCTCTTAAGAAGTTCTAAAATAAAGTCCGCGACAGCATACGTCTATCTTTTTAAGTTGACTTGATATATCCTTTTATATGTTTACAAAATTTGTTCTAAAATAATGCATTATTTACAAAGTTGTTTTATAAACATGGTATTAATCCTTATCGTCACAGTTTTAATATAACTCCACAGCAAAATAATAATCAAGTACCACGCGCGCATTTTATTATATATATAAAACAAGGAAACTTTCAGCTCTTTTAGAGTTGTATTATAGGTGCCTACGACTCACTCTCTCTAATTCTCTTGCTCTTTCTTATGAGACGCAAACGAAGTTGCGTGGATCAGCTAGTAATTATATAAAATCAAATTGCTGATTTTATGAAATTACTAGCAGGCTCAGCAGACGTTATTCTGTCCTTTCTAATATCTAAGTAGTTAGTAACTCGATAACAGCGGTACATTTTCCGATTTTTTTCTTAAAAACTTTTCCACAAATATAACGCACAAAAATATCGCTTATTCATCGTACTATAATAATAGAGAGTTGTGGCCTTGAATTCATCAAAAATTTCAATTTTCTAAGGATCTTTCAAAATTTTGCTTTGCTAAAAACCGGTTTCAGACTATCTAACAA
The DNA here is from genome assembly GCA_033032175.1 of Saturnia japonica. NCBI lineage: Eukaryota > Metazoa > Arthropoda > Insecta > Lepidoptera > Saturniidae > Saturnia > Saturnia japonica. The sequence goes on from CM065307.1 coordinate 11,702,078, forward strand.
AAAATATCAAAATCGGTCCAGCAGTTTTAAAGTGATGCGCTTACCAACGAACAACTTCGTTTATATTTATATTTTATATAGATTATATGCATGTTCTTTATTTTAGTATGACGGGCTACATACAAAAAATACATTGATGTACATACCGCGATACTTACCAAAATTTTATCATCAGGTACTCGAGAAATAAAATCCAATATATCGTTGTTAGGAACTCTATCAGGATTTAAATACTTCCGAGTGAACTTGTAAATTCCTGTAGAAATGATGTTTGTTAAACAAATATCTTTGGTACCACAAAACTAGATAACTAGATAACAACTAAATACCTTAAACAAAACCCGTGATTTATTAATTATCAAATACTCGCTAATGAATATTGGTTTCAATACTTTATTATTAATTAGAAGGATATCGAGAAATTCTTTAGTTTTAACTATCGACATCGACTAGGCTCACCCCTTAGCCCTCCTAACTTACAAAGGACTCGGATACAAATAGATACTCAATCATTGAAAACAAAAATATTTGACATATAATTAACTTTGGATTTGAACTCGACGAAAGAAATGGTGTAGCTAGCTAGCTATTTATGCCGACAAAGTAAAATGACATTTGTAAAGTAGATTTTAATTATAATTTAGCAACTTACCAAGGGCCATAAATATATAGTTAATTGGTATAACGTAGAGTGCCGCAGACAGTGCAAACATAGCAGCTATCGCTAGATAACTTAAGTACGGCACAGTGAAATTCAGTAAACTGGAAAAGAAATAAAAACATATCGTCATTTTGAAGGCGTTATGCATCACCATATATAATGGCAATTAACATCATCACCATACATACATATTAATATTTTAAATAAACACATTTAATTACATTTTACGTTCACGTATAACTATTTTCTTACGTTTTCCAGATAATTAGTTCTTTAAAGTACATTTGCAGTTAAGTCGTCACTATTGCAGATGAATGATTAATTACCATTTTATATATTCGTGATCATTTTATGTACAATGAAACATTTAATTATATTTTATGTACATGCGTAGCAATTTTCTTACGTTTTCCAGAGAATTAAATTTTCAAAGTACATTTTCTGTTAAGTCGTCAATATTCAAAGAAATTGAACCATTTTATACATTCGTAATCATTTTATATATATATACAAGTAACTGTTTTCTTGCGTATTAATTGCAAGATAATAACTAGATGTTTAAATAAATATGCAGTTAAGTCGTCAATATTGCAATGAAATTATTAATCTTTTGGCACCCAACGTCACAAAAATGTACGTAGAGTTGGCATATATGCCATCAACGAGAGCGAAGTTACATATTAAGTACCATTTTGTATATTCGTCATTATATAATTGATATAACATACCATCACGCATGTATCCCCGAAGGGTTAGGCAGAGTAATGGTAGGTACGCCGGGTATGTTAAATTAATATTATACTTATACAATTCCTAATTATTCAATACAATTTTACACTTACTTTTTCAATCTTTCTAATACCGATACAATATAATCGATCCCATCTTTAATGGTGAATGTTAGATCTTGAAGTCCATAAAGACGAGATTTTATCGTTTGCTCGTCCTAAAAATCAATTAAAAAACATTATTACACATCAATTGCTTAGGAACTTAGAAAAATACTAGATTTTGTTATGAAATCGGCAACCTTACTTTATTAGATTCCAAATCTTCTTCGGATAATTCGTCCTCGGAGACGTCGGTAGTAATTGATGCATTACCTAAAAAGTATTAACTTTTAAAGTATTTATTCATATTTCTTCCTATTTCTATCTCATACCTATTCATGTCAATGTTCTTGCTTTATAAGTGCAAATCAAACAAAAACTATCCTATTATTTGTTAAAGACTTTTTGAATGATTCACAAATCAAGAGTATTGTTCGAAAGTTCGTAATTAAATAAATTGAAAATGTAATAAGCCTCTAACACAAGTAACCTGTTCATTGGGACCATTCCAATGAGTCCAAATACGATATCTCAGCTGTAAGTTGGTGAAGAGATAGGTATCCTACGAATTCCAGATGATGCTGCAGCGTCAGGTCAAGGTTTCTTTAATATCATTGAACTAACAGAATACCCAAATACTAATCAAAACTGATACAAACACGACATATCTGCTATCATTTTTCAAGAGTGTAGGTACTAGAGTGCTGGTGCAGTGTATGTGTATTTTGTGATTTGAAAGTATTTCTACACTAACTAGCGCAAGAAAAGAAAAAAAGGTCCTTTACAGAACCCATGTACCTGTGTGGTGTGCACGTGTGTATGTTCATACTCGTGTAATGTTGTATGTGGGTAGCTAAGTGTTGCACGTATAGTGTCACTTGAATCGCGCGGGCAGTTGCCTGACCCAAGGGCTTCAAGCCGAGAAACGGACCTATAAAAAGACGACAACGGGGGCGACAATTATAGCGGAGAAGAGAAGTGCATGCATTGCGTGACGTAGAGCGTAAGTCACAGTACACTGAAGTAAACAATATGACGTCTTAAATCTAGGTAAACTTCAGTACACAATAGTCGCGATTGAGCAATTTATAACTAACTAGATGTGCCCCGCGGTTTCATCCGCATATAGTTTAAAAGAAATTAGTGATTGATGATTTATAATACTTCAATTAAGACAATATTTTTATCGGGCTACCAGATGGTCACATCGCGGCATCGCACGAATCGTTCGCGTCACTACTGCTATAGACATAGGCCCGAGCCGAGTGTTGAATTATTTTAATTTTGTATGATCTCTCAAACAATGCGTCCAAATAACATGCTGTAAATTGTCTTTATGATGAAGTAACTTTTGTTCGTAAGAATTAATATGCCATGCTTAAAAATAATCCTCATAAATTAATTTTTAATGTTCAACAAAAAAAATTTGCAAAATACCTTATTGTGACTCATGTATAAGAGGTAGATATATGTTATCGCTGACTTTTTTATATATACTAATGGCCAGTATTTTTGTAGAACATTATATTGACGTATCATTAACCATTAAGCCAGCGCATGCGGCTAAAGCAGTTCGCGAGAGCTACGACTTCCGACTTACGTAACAAAAGTCAATATTTAAGGCTAGCTAGAAACTGTAGCCTAATGTCATATAACCTATATTATTTCTCGTGAGTCTGGATATCATATATAAAAATATTTTTTTGAATCCGACTGGTAGTTCCAGAGATTAGCCTGTTAAAACAAACAAACAAAAAACTTTTCCGCTTTATTATATTATTAGTATTAGCATAGATTTTACATGTTTGTTTTTGAATATGGAATGATTCGTATAATTTATAACCAACATGTTCTAGTCTTTACCATTTCAAATTTCGAACTCTACATCCCTATGAGGCCGTGTCCTAAAAGTGCATAACATCTTAAGCGCAGAAACCTTCAAATTAAGTACTAATATAGTACGGTGACTTTCGAGACATTCCAATTTTAAAGAGTATTTGCTTATGTTTTTAAGTGAGTTTAACCTTTTTTGAATAAAATCGGATTGAGTTTTCAAATATGTGTCAAAATAAAATGTAATTTAAATCAAAAGCACTAAGGAGTACTGATATCAACATCGAAGCGAAGCACCGCCAAAATAACTTTCTATCCGTTTTTAACCCCGTTAGGGGGTGAATTTCAATAAAATACGAAACACGTCTTCCATCAATTCTGTTAAAAAAGGGTTTATGCAAAATTTGAAGCAGATTGGACCAAGAAAACACTTTGTACCATACAAATTTACACCCCTTTTTCATCTCCTTAGGGGTAGAATTTCGGAAAATCCTTTCTTATCGGATGTTTACGTCATACAAAGAACACACCCTCCAAGTTTCAGGTCTCTACTATCAGCGGTTTAGGCTACGCGTTGCCGTCATTCAGTCAGTTGGACAAAACATTTTATATGTATAGATGAAGATATACTATAATTCTTACTTCCTACAATTTAATTTTTTTTTTATTTATTAAACTTTAAGCAAAAAATAAAAAATTGTACGTACATTCTCTTCTCATTACCTTACAATCACTTTTGAAAGCTTTAGGTAATTATTTCAAGAACACTGCTGAGACAGCATACTGTTAACTTTAGTCTACTGTAGTGACGTAATGTCGTGCTACCTCATCCCCGCCAACGTCTTTTACATGGGACCGTAAAATGCACAAAGGAATGTATTTGTTTTGTATATTCAAGTAAACATTAAAATATACTACTATAGTGTAAATATAAGTTTAAAGTTACAAGGTATTGGATATATGAATACCTATATATAACATGGATATATTATTATTTGAATAAATAACTTATTATTATTATTATTGCAGACGAGGACAAATCCAGAATCATAAGGTTTAAATAAAAATTTAGTAATTTTTCTTTATCCCTTCATGCAACAACTTATTGCATTTCAAATTTCTAATTCTGAATAAGTTTCGAGAACTTAAGATAATAATTTAAAGGTTTCACTACATAATATTTAAAAGGTTCGACTTTTTGTGTACTTACTGTTATTTCCAGTTCCAATTGCAAAGTATATGAACGGTATTATGACTAGCAAAGGTGTCATCCACATTCTGAATAAAAGCCAGAACACCAGCCACACGAGCAAAGCCATTGCGGATTTCTCTCGGCTATCCCACTCAAACAAGTACCTTGAATTGTTTTAGACCTTGTAGAACTTATATCACAAGTGGTTTAAAAAATATGAATTTAAAAATAAGTTTATATAACTAAACTACAAAATAAAACTACTATCAAAAACATATCAATATACGCGTTCATTCCATGCTGAATGGATCATTTCATTATATTAATTACTAGCTGACCCGCGCAACTTCGTCTGCGTCATATAAGAGAGAGAGAGAGAAAAGGTTAGAGAGAGTGGGTCGTAGGCACTGTATTATAAGTATCGCCCGCCTCCTACATTGTTCTGCATAATAAAAATGTGCTCGCGATACTTCATCATTATTTTACTGCCGAGTTATTGTAAAACTGTGATATCTCCTAAGATATTCATTTAAATCACTTACTGTAAATCGCAATTTTGTTAAAAGTAAATACTTGTGATTAGGTGAACAAATAAAGTATTTATTTCGATAAGGATTAATACCATATATATAAAAGCACCTTCGCAAATAATTCATTAATTTAGAACAAATTTTATTATCCTAAAAAAGGTTATATTGAGTAAACCTTAAAAGATAGTCATATGCGGTCGCGAACTTTTTTTAGAACTTTTTAAGAGAAACTATTTCGTTACACACGATTCTTACATAACTTTAAGCATTCACGCAGCGCACGCAGTGGAAGCTCTCAAAAGGAATAAATTTCCTCCGTTTTTGCAACATTTTTCATTGATAATCAGCTCCTATTGGTCGTAGTGTGATGTTATATAGCCTATAGCCTTCCTCGATAAATGAGCTATCCAACATTAATACATTTCTTCCATTCGAACCAGTAGTTCCTGAGATTAGTGCGTTCAACCAAACAAACAAACTCTTCAGCTTAATAATGTTAGTATAGATAACCATTTTAGTACCAACCTATTTTGATGGTAAGTGGTTACCGTAGCCTATAGTACTCACGTCTATATTTTTTTTACTCTAGTAATAAATTTACAGTACAAATTAGAAAATAATCTTGATTTGGTCAAGTATTGTTTGAATCGTATGGCGTTCTCAGTGACAAAACATGGAATGTGAGGTTGATCGAGGCGTCAATTTTACGCCAAACAAGCGATTTAAAACTGATACTGTGGAACAATATCGGAAATGATTGGCTTATGCCAGTCGCGGTGGACCAGGAGATTTAGAACAATTGATGATACTACGAGCACTAAAATAATTCCAATAAAGAGTAAGCGGGGGTAAAAATATTGAGATTCTACAAAAATTCTAGTAAAATAGTTTGTTACCTACCTAAAACAAAGATATTTTCACTTTATTCAAAATAATTAGTATAACTATTGAAATGTGAAGAGTAGTATTTTGAATGCAACGGTGACATTATTACAACAAAAAGAACTTCCTTGTCACGCACTTACAGGCGAATATTTGAGTTTCAGATAATGAAATTGACTATAATAACTCTTTTCATTACGACACAGAGCGTCTGTGTTATCTAAATCATTGAGGGTAGGAATAACAATCATATTATTTGGTAGGTTTATTTATGTACAGTAAATGGAGCAATGTACGACATCGTAATTGTGTCAAATACAAAACAATGACTAGTAAATGCATTGGCCTTAGACGTGTACTTTGGAACACGATAAAAGTAAATTTGAATATATTAACGACTTGTATATGTATATTGTACATATATAATTTACTCTATAAACGGGATTTTTAGAATGTTATTTTTGCCAGTTATTAGAACTTTCAAAGCATAGCTTAACGTAGAGTCTTTTATCTTATAATTATATTTTAGTCCTTATAATTATCTAAGTAGATAAGTATTGTTTAAGCACCACAAAGTATAATAATCCTTACTTTAAGTGTTCATTTGCAGCATGAACAGCTTGGAATATGTCTTTAATAAATTGCAAATTGTTGTAAATAAGCGGAATGTTAAATTTTTTCGATGATTTCTGTGTGTATTTCGCTTCTTTCGGCCTCAGTACTCTAAGAGACGCTTTAACCTGTAATATATAATGATATCATTAAGTACTTGTTCCTACATAAAATAAAAACTTTGTTTTACTAATTATTTTCTTTGTATAGTGTAGTGTAATAGAAGGCGTATTATCAATGTTGAAGTATGTAATTAAGTATCGTAAGTAAGAATATTCCGAAATATAATTTTATACCAGGTTCCATTCTAAGGACATTTGCAACAGAATCCTTGGGCAGTTTCCTTTAGCGTGTGATTTCTTAGATTTATTCTTTAGCGCGTACCATTTCTTCTCGTCATTTTTAATCCTTAATAAGGGTATAGATATCTTTCCTAAAGTCTCTCCAATTAATGATTCATCAAGTATTTTGATGTCTAAAGTTGAAGTGATATCGTTGACCCCACTGAAACAAAGGAATTATGTACTTATTTTCTTGACAGGTCATTTTTAACATACCAGTGTACCTACCTATCGTCATGTTTAAGAAAAACGTTATTTTAAATAAACATAAGAATACTTATCATTACAGATGCATATGCATATTTTAAGATTTTCAAAATCTGTTGTACTCGTATTAAAAAATGACACCGTTGACATACAAAGTAGAAACTGACGTAAGTGAGAGCAAAAGTGTCTAACTTATACTCATCTAAAACATATTCGTTAAACTCAAAATCTCGAAAGAATAATCCTCGTGTAATCCAATAATCATATCTAAGGATAAGTAATGAAAATGCCAAAAAATAATTAAAGCTGTTTTTCAACATACAAACACTAATTACTATAAATATATATTTCTTCAATATTCTCATGCGATATTACGCTTGACGCCTTAATCTCAAATGCGTATACATTATTTAAACCGCTAGTTCTGTTTTTTTGTTGCTTTAACCGCTATTTACCGCTATTGACCTGCATTAGGCTATGTATTAAGCCGTCATAGTTATCGATGAGTTCTTTCCTTTTTATTTAGGTACCTAAAGTTTGTTCTTATAGAAAGAACCTATTACTGCAGGAAATTATCAAAAATGCATTTTTATAGTATTGTTATAACAATAGTGTCCCAGTCTTCATTTTTTTTATTCTGATGTAAATAAGTAGATAAATCTTGCTCTAGGTACATGTAACGTGACCATTTCATTTTTTCATTAAAGAGGGACCTTTGACGACTTTTGTTATATCAGGTTTAATTTTCAAGTAAGACTCCAGCTCATTACATGGATTTGTTAACATCGGTCTAGGTAATCAAAATTGCTTTCACAAGTGCGACACTGAGCTGTGTTTTTCACTTGTCCATATTGTATTCATTGGATTTTTTTTTATAGGTGTCGGCTCATCATCGAAAATAATCAACATAAGTAATCATTATGTAGGTACTCGTGTCAATATAAAATAATGCAGGTATAACTATGGGTTTATTAGATACATCTTGAATAATACTTACAAAGTGAAATTTTTGTTCCACACCGGTTCGGATGTACCGCTTACTGTATGCGTTTGTACCCTAGAGTTGTCTAGTTCTAACATACAGTAGGCATCAGCCTTTCCACTGAGACCTAGAGGGCTCAATCCTTGTGCGCTGTAAACCGTAACTGAGAGCTGTCCCACCTCGTTCCAATCGTTGTCGAGACGATACCATGACTGCGTACAAAATAATAATAAACGTAAATGTATGTACATATGTATACTATTATAGTATAAAGCATATTCGTGGTAACCCTGTAGTAAATCAAAACGCCAATTAAAAAAGGGACAACAATCCTCCGTCTCCCCTATGACATAAGAAATAGGGTGAGCGAAAGTACAAAACATTGTGGAATTCCTGCATTAACTGGCATATACTTTATATACATTTCGTTCATGTAAAAAGCAAAAGATCCACGTATATAGGTTGCCAGAGAGATCCTATGATCTATGCTTGGATAGAAGACCACGGTGCCCAGCCCAATCAAACCCTTTCGCTATATCGAGGCTAACTGCCACGGCCTAGCCAAGTTTATCAATCGCTTCCCCCCAACTACGCAGAATAGATTATTCCTTCATAAAATGTTCAACAAAAAATATTAACTAATTCGAATTTAATGTGTTTGTTTTTAACAGGAAGCATTAGAACGAATAAATTATTCATCTATTATACGGCAAAGTGCGTGATAATACATCTATTTACAATGGGGTTTTTCATAAATGACTTGTATAAAATAACCTCATATTTACTCACCTGCCAGCATTTCGAAGTTGTTTTCTAGTTGGTAGTATTAGTAATTAATTCTAAGTATAAAGCTTGTGGCTTAAAGGAATATTTTAATAATTTTATAGATAAAAACTATTGTAAAGTTTTTACTAAGTTGACGCAATACAACTTCGTAGCCAATTGCTTGTAAAAAGGGTAATTTTTTTTCCTATAATTACACAGCAATTACATTTGTTTTTTAACAAAATGGTAAAATAATAATTATGTGTATGTTTTTTTAAAGTCGTAATTATGATACAATACTATTTTTATACATAATTAAACATCGAAAATAGTATAATAAATCCCATCAAAATCATAAAACGTTAAAAATGGCATGTCTCGCAACGCAGTTCATTCATTACAAAAAAAGTTGTGAGATCTTATGTAAAAAACCAAATCAGTTCTTTTAGTTAGTTTAGTGAAAGAACTTTATACTGTACTCCAGGATGTGAATTGTCATTTTTTACATTTTATAGGTTTGATGGAATCTCATTTCTTTTTGTGAGTCATCCTCCTTTTTTTGTCGGGTAAAATTTATCTTGTCCGTCAGATGGATACTGATTTTCTTATCTTATAGCCCAATAAAAAAATCGGCGCCGCGGCGGGCCGCTTACAGAACTGTGACCGTTGGTGACACTTTCAGCAGACTTGCTTTGGTAGCTGCACTCCCCTCCGCCCGCAGTCTCTCCCACCAGCATCGTTAAGTGTTGCGCCCTCCTGCCGCGTTAACCAAATATGCGTACAAGGGCGATGCGTTAGTAAATAAAATTTCGGTATTTTTCCGTTTTTCCCTTTTTTATAGGCTAAACGCTAAATAAAATTAGAAATTTAGAGATTGTAAGACTGCTGGAAGTACCTTAGAGTTTCGATGATCGGTGAGTGTGTCAGTGACAAAATTAAAGAACTTTGACTGGCGTTAATTCGAAAACTATAAGGTATAATTATTAGATAGATTGGCAATACAGCCAGTTATAATATGTCCTTTTGATCTCTAAAAATTAAAGCTTCTTGTTTTATATACAACGATGTTGTAAAGTTTATTGTCGACTTGTTGTTGAACAGATAAATAACAAGCACTTAATTAAAGAAATATTTAAAAAACAACAGAGTGAACTAACTATATCAGATAGAAAAAAAAAAAAAAAATTGAATACATTTTGATTTTCTTTCTAGTCCAGAGTAAAAGTCTGATTGATAAAAAAAACATGTGTGCGGTGCAGTTTACTAGTTTTAAAAGTGAAAAGTTCAAAAAACAATAAAATATCTTTTATAAATCCATTAAAATCCTAAATCAGCCGGACTGGAACTATAGTGCGTACAATTCTGGTCGTCACACCGGTAGGCCAATTCGACGACGATCATAGACGAGAAAATCAGGACTTGCTCTCGGGGGCTAAATCCTATCGACGTATGTGTTTGTCTCTTTTTAGTGTCGCTTTTTTGTTTCATCGAGTTTCATCACAACGGACCTAATGAAGACGGAATAATGAAGATTATTTTCCTTGTATTGGTTAAGTTGGTGCCGATCTTATAATGTGATTCACAACATGTAAAAACCTAAAGGATAGGGGTCGAATGGCGCAACGCGACGTTACAAATGTATGCATAAAATATGTACTATGTAGGTACAAAGGTAAGTAAGTAAAGTAATAATAAATAAGTTAAGTACAAAAGTACTTAACTATTAGAATCTAGTATCTCATGAATAGCCCATTGATCTCAGTCATTCAATGAAATAAGTATATTTGTATAGGTACTTAGGTAATTTATATTTCTTATAGTATCATTTGGTGTAGTTTCAATAACAGTGAGTTTTTAGAGAGTAAGTTTTTAATGTGATAAGGACTGATATAAAGTAAAGAAATAAATATATGTGAGCAAGTAATGCATCATGTCTTTTCAACTACTAGAACGCAAGTTGTTGTACGCAATTTTGTTTACATGAAAATGCTATTGTTATTTTTCGAAGAGTACGTACATATTTGCCGGGCTGTCTTTTACGGACGTCATGTTATCTCAAATCTGCCAAACTACATTGAAGTCGATTCATTAATTTTACATCGCACCTATATAACATAAAATAATATCTACTCGTAATTACAGACGAATTACTAATCACTGAATATATGACTGAGTAAGATTGCTCGAGGTTTAAGAACTTTGAAATTTTCCATTGGGTTTTTTCGAGTGACATAAGTAATTGCTAAGAAATCATTTTTAGAAATCCTAACGTTTAATTACATACATAGTTGATGAAAACAGATTCCATTTTTTAAATTATTTTATTTTAATTGCTTCTATGTAATTCGCTCATGTCACAGCTAGACTACTATATACCTCATCAGTAGAGGTATTCCCTAATATTAGTTATGTTATAGAACATTCCACGTTCTAGTCTGTTCAACCTAGAGGAATCTAATAAGTCCTGCCTCATTGATTTCAACAGGACAAATACCTACACTGGGTTGATTATCATGTTCAATGGAAATTTACTCATGACCTCTTAATGTAGAATACCTACGTATAAATTTGTGTTTAGTATATCTACACAATTAATAAAATTGAAGTGTCTGTTTGTAATGTCAAAATAACAGTTTTTTACTAAATGCGTATGAAAGTATATACGACAACTATAACAAAAAGTCCATTTTTTTAATTTTTGTCCGTCTGTCTGTCTGTTTGTTCCGGGTAATCTCCGAAAAGGTTGGACCGATTTTGACGGGACTTTCACTGATAGATAGCTGAGTAAATTAGGCTACTTTTATTTTAGAAAAAGAATTAGGGCAGTCAACAAACAAAAAAAACTGGTCATGGTGAATCAATTCGAGCGCTTAAATTGCTTATGATGAGTAAACCATAAGATATATAGCAAATTAATGAACTACATAATTATAGGAATTTTAAAAAGAGCTATAAAAAAGTCCGGGAGAGTATACATCTATCTTCTAAGGAACACCCACATTAAGGATTTTTGTCTTTAAAATAGCCGGGAGCGGGGAGCAAGATTCGCGCGGGCATTCTGTAGTCCACTTGAGCGAAGCCACGGGCACAGCTAGTTTGTTGTAAATAAATAAACACGTTCATCTTGTTTGTTGTTCAACTGTTATCTTGTTTATATTCAATCCTTAGGGGATGAAATTGAGGAATATAATATAGGATTTCCACTTTATTACAAACTAGCGGTAACAATATTTTATCATGAGAATAGAACTTGTAGTTGCAGTACAAAGACAAAAAAAAAAAAAAAAAGTTTTTTTTTTGTTTGTTTGAACGCGCTAATCTCTGGAACTACCAGTGAAATTTGGAAAAATATTTTTGCATCTTATACTCTACTTATTGAGGAAGGCTTAACTTCACCCTATGACACTAAGGAGTGGAGCACTAACGCCAATCAATCTGGAAAGTTGTAGCCAACACGGGTATGGTATATCTATGACCTCTTATATCTGGTCTATAGACGTTCTTTAGCAACTAATTTGTTATAATAATTATTTCATGTCTACTACAAAATATGTAACATCGATTTTGTTAATAAAAACCTTTTAATGCAAGGTTTTGTCTTTAACAACGGGGAAGTGAGAACAATATAGGTTGCGGGTGCGCTTTGCAGCGAAGAGGAGCGGGGTGGCGCGGTGGCGGTCGAGAATTGGTCGATCAAATTTAATACGGGTGAATCTACTAAACTTATAACATTTATATGCTATTTATTAATTTATTATATTTTACATGGAGTTTAGAACTTTCAACACTATTTGCATGAAAGTAGGTTCACTTAATTAACGTAAATCTTATACTCACTACTCCCGGGATTTAAATGAGTATCTCTTGGAGTTTTTGGCGGAATCTTGAAGTGACGTGTTGTGGGTTTTGTTTTTAATTTACTTCGTTTTTTACCTATATTATGTAATATTGGTGGAGTTTTACGTGATATAAGTGAAGTGGATTATAAATATAAACTAAGAGCATGCATTCTGAGATCCCACAAAAACTCCCAAGAAAGATCTAACAAGGGAGCCACCATCTTGTTGAGATACTGAAATCGTCATAACACATGGCACGATAATTATTCACTTGATAATGACAGTAAAGGTCTTCATTAAAGGGGACTAGTTGCCTAGTTACAAAGAAGAAGAAGAAGATTATCTCTGGGTAACCTGAAAAGTTTAATGTTAAGAATTGAAATATACCTACAATGTCATATTTTAATAAGATACGGGGCAAGATGTATGGTTTCACAGACCAGCTCGGATGTATGTAGATACTATAATAGTCGTCAATGCGGTCTGTAATTTCACTTGAGTTTTCAGTTTAAATGTATTAAAAGTTTAACTAGATATTCTTAAATTTTTACTTCCATGGATTTATGTCTAATACTTAAGTAAAAAACATTGTATAAAAGAAGCCTTAATTATTTTTGTATACACAATTTACCGCGCTAACATTAAAAGTTGATACGTGTTATTTAAGTAATGGGCAGTAATTCAGTTTTATTTTTATGTTGTAATAAATGTGCTGTGCAGAACTAAAAGTTAGGCGCCAAGTTAAAGTCAATTGTCTAAAACTCGTAAGGTAGCCTATAAATAAGCTCCCTAATAAGATGTCCTTGTGCTGTGATAATGTCAACGCCGCTGTCAAGGTAAAGATAGATTTTTTTTTAAATACTATAAATCTTCAAAGAAATTTCTCTGTGGCCTACCTTTCTTAGTTAGATTCATAATTAGTTTAAGTACTAAGTACCACTTATTGATGTAATTTAAATTTTTGCTTGGTTTTAATCATGTTTAGAATTAAATTTTCGGTAACCAATTTATTTCGTATTTCGTTACAAAATAATTTTAACTAAATACTATAATATACTACTGTGTCCCAAAAGTATCCGACCTGTACCTGTAAATTCGCACTGGCATTATTTTTCGTCATCCGGCTCATGGCATTCTTCAAAGTAGCCCCCCTTGCGACTGAACAAGACGCTCCCATCGGTGCTTCCATATCCTGATGCAGTTCTGGTAATCGGTTTTCAAAATGGTCATGAGTACACACGTCGCATTCGTTTCAATAGTCTCTCTGTCGTCAAAAGTCGCAGGAGCTATGTCGGGACTGTACGGAGCTGACGGAATTGTTTAATATTGTGTTTCGCTAAATACCATTGCACATGGTTCGACGAATGCGTGGCGCGTTATCATGGTGGAGAAACCAATAGCCGCTCGCCTAAAAACGCGGCAGTTTCTTACTCACCGCATCACGCAATTTTTTCAGAACTTCGCAGTAAAATTCTTTGTTGATTGTCTTCGTGTATATTCGTGATACATGACACCTTCCAAATCGAAGAAAACAATTAACATGGACTTGACTTTGCTCTGACTCTGACGTACTTTCTTTGGTCGTGGCTCAGATTGAAGCTTCCTCTGTGAGGATTGTTATTTCGATTCGGGGTCATAATATAGTCATGTACCCAGGATTCGTCACTGGTAATAGTCTTCCGGAGCATATTTTCATCATCAAAACCATTTCCAAGTTATCCTGACCGATTTCGAAGTAAAGCCTTTACTGCTCTACTGAGAGCAATTTTGGAATGAATTTCGTTAGTCATTCACAAATTCCCAGAAAGGAACCTCGAAACAAAAATTTTCGGAATCCTGAAATCATCTTCTATCCTGCGCACAGTCAAACGGCGATTTTAGGCAATCGCGAGATGCATACACTCGATATAATTCGTTGTTATTGCGCTCGAATGTCAGTCAGAACGCGGATCGGTATCAGCACTCGTGCGATCATAGATTTAATGTATGTATACTACTCTTTAAAACAATTTAGTTTGTGAGCAAAACATTTCAATCGGCCTTACATGTGAAACAGAAAATTTGACAATTTTGTTTATGGATGAGTTATAACAAGGCACTGCACAGGTAACCATAACTGTAATAAGTCTATCAAACACTAAATTATATTGCAAAACCTTATATTTTACAAAATAAGCGATATTTCCTTTCGTAACTGTTGACAAAAAGCCCCTTAGCTTTTAGAAACTTGCTGTTCCCTATCTTGTTCTGACATATGCTTATACTATAGTCTTTCTCTGTCGTACAGCCAATCTATATAAATACCTATATAAAAAATAATGGATTAAGCTGACCCGGAAAAAGTTACACAAAGTACAACATACAAGGTTTTTATAAAAAAAGTTAAGTAGCAAAGACGCATGTAGGTAGTTCTATAGTTCTGGGTATTTATAACCAACCAGCTATTAATCAACTTTAAACAGTCAATAACAACAACTTTAGTCAACGATAGGTGTTTAATCTTGAGAACTGACATGGGATTCCTTGTGTAACAGTAGGTACGTTATGTTATTGTATGTGTAACAATAATTTTAATAATTAATAATTATTAGATTAATAAATGTTATATTAATATGTATTATATAAAAGTATCATTTAAAAAGTCATTAATGCTGTAATATCACTTATAATTCAGTAAGTCCTTTGTTTGTTGTATGTCTGTATGTATGTCCAGATTTAACTCAAAAACGGCTCGACCGATTCTTATGAAATTTTGTACTCGGAATGCATATGCCATTGATCAATTGATAGGCTATATGATTTTTCAATAATAATTTTAGAAAAAGTAAAAATAATATAAAAGAAAATGTTAACCGATTTTGATGACATTTTATAAACGGGAAGTATAATGTATTCCATAATTGATGAGCAATAAAATTTTCAATATTAGGTACTTACTTTTAAAAAATCGCAGAATATATTTCGATTAATTCTCAACCGATTCTGATCTTATTTTGGTTACAGGAGTCTAATACTGTTTTCTTAAGGTTTATCGAGTAGTCTCCTTTTAGAATTTATTTGAGCACAGAGATAAGACAGAAAACACAGATAAAAGATGCCCTCACACAAGCTCTAATATTGAAATGGCAGTGAGCAGGTCACGTATCGAGATACAAAGACAGTAGGTGGACAATCAATACCACAAAGTGGAAAAGCCCAATCGGCAAAAGAAGGTTAGGGAGACCGAAAAGACGATGTGGCTGACGATATAACCAAATTAGTAGGAAAGGACTGGCAAACTATCGGCAAAGACAGAGATGAGTGGAAAGGACTGGAGGAGGCCTTTAACCGAGGAGGCGTCAATATCCAATAGCAAAAATATAACTCTTACTAACATTTCGATAATAACCAAAACATTAATAACAAACTAAACACTAACAAACAAATACCAATATTTGAAATGGAAATTAAGGATAGGGAAATACAGGCTTTTTTATTTTATTTATTTATTTAATAAACGTGTGCGGAGCCGGAGGTACACTGCTAGTTATATTATAAAACAAGCTGTGCCCGTGGCTTCGCTCACGTGGAATACAGAATGCCCGCGCGAATTTTACTCCCTCGCTCCCGGCTATTTTAAAGACAAAAGTGCTTATTGTGTGTGTTCCTTAAAAGATAGACGTATAATTATTTTAATTATTGATATTATAATTATAATTATTGATATTTTTTAGGTATTTTTAATGTCTACAATTGTGTTGTATATTAATTTGCTATATCTCTTATAGTTTACTCAAAGTAAGCCATTTAAGCGCCCGAATTGATTCACCATGACCAGTTTTTTAATTTGTACTGAATCCTAATTATTTTTCTAAAATAAAAGTAGCCTAAGTTACTCCCTATAACATCAGCTATTTATCAGTGAAAGTCCCGTCAAAATCGGTCAAACAGACAGACAGACAGAAATAAATTTAAAATTGTTTTTTTTTTTGTTTAAGTATCGTATATACTTTCAAATGCATTTACTAAAAAACAGTTGTTTTGACATTACAAACAGACACTTCAATTTTATTTTATTGTATAGATCAGTTGATAAATCAACAAATCAAATATTTTCATGGTTACTTTTTGTATTGATAAGAGATGGCGTTGTCACGATTTTGTACTGGGTATTGTTTAATTTTTTACATTGTGTATAAGGGTTTGTTTTATAAACGATTCCGATTATTAAATACACATACGCATGGTCCACTCCTTCCTCCCAGGATGAGGGGAACGTGCATATGAGTATATATTAGTTAGCTTGAATTCTCATAGGATTAGGGAATTAGTTAGATCGCGACTTTTTCGCATTCGCGACGACCGCCCGAGCCGAGGTTCGGCCACTCTGGCACCCTCGTGCGGGTCGTCACAAAACTTTCGCGGCTGAGTGCCCTAAGCGCTCGCCCCCAAGTCCGGTGAAGCTGTAAAAGCCGCAGCGGCTCTGTTTTAGGATAGGGCCCCTAAGGCTAACAGTGTAGTTAGTTCTAAAAAAAAAAAAAAAAAACGCATTGTGATTTTATTTATTTGTATAGATTAACGTAAAATGCAATTCCTCGAAAATAGAAATATCTTTTGATATAGACCTGATTTAAAAAATGAACAATTCTAATTAGCGTTGGCTAATTGCCCCTGTGCCCTCCCTAAGCCCCTAAGCCTAACAGTATAGTCAGTTCTCATATCGAATGCTTGAAGGAGACCAGAGAGTTAAGAGAAATAAAGTTAACTTTTCATAAAGGATTGTTAAACTGAAAGTTTTGTGTGCCTTTATGTCTTTTAGATAATATCGGTATGATTGTTAAACTGTGATATCGGTGTGATTTTATTCAAAAAAAGTTCAACTTACTTAAAAACATAAGCAAATACTCTTTAAAATTGGAATGTCTCGGAAGTCACCGTACTATATTAGTACCTCATTTGAAGGTTTCTAAGGCTTAAGATGTTATGCACTTTTAGGACACGGCCTCATATTGACGTAGAGTTCGAAATTTGAAATGGTAAGGACTAGAACATTTTGGTTATAAATTATATGAATCAATCCATAGTTAAAAAAAACATGTAAAATCTATACTATAATACTAATAATATAATAAACCGGAAAAGTTTTTTGTTTGTTTGTTTAAACACGCTAATCTCTGGAACTACCAGTCGGATTCAAAAAAATATTTTTATATATGATATCCAGACTCACGAGAAATAGTATAGGTTATATAACATTAGGCTACAGTTTCTACCTAGCCTTAAATATTGATTTTTGTTACGTAAGTCGGAAGTCGAAGCCCTCGCGAACTGTTTTAGCCGCAAGAGCTTGATTAATGGTTATTGATACGTCAATAAAATATTCTACAAAAATATTAAAAGTCAGCGATAGCATATATCTATCTCTTATGCATGAGTCACAATAAGGTATTTTGCAATTACTATTTTTTTGTTGAAGATTAAAATTTAATTTATGAGCATTATTTTTAATCATGGCATATTAATCCTTACGAACAAAAGTTACTTCATCATAAAGACAAAATGAAGATAAACTTCGTCTTTTACAACATGTTATTTGGACGCATAGTTTGAGAGATAATATAAAATTAAAATAATTCAACACTCGTCTCGGGTCTATGTCTAATAGTAGTTAGCGGCGCGAACGAGCCGTGCTATGCCGCGATGTGACCATCTGGCCGCCGCGTTCGATACAAATATTGTCTTTAATAAAGTATTATAAATCCTTAATCAGTGATTTCTTCTAAATTATATGTGGGTGAAACCGTGGGGCATAGCTAGTAAACGGATAAGACGTTGATGCGTAATTCGCCAAAAAGTATAATTAACATTCATTAGCATTATTTTAAAGTAAATGAAACTGAACGGAGATAAAGTCTCAATAATTGAAGGGTTAAATCAAAGTATTTATATAGAAAATACAATATATCATCTATTTGATTCTTTTGTATCATAAATAATGAAATTTAATACGTTTTGAGGTTTAAAATATCCGTTATATGAACAACGTCTCCAAGTTTTAGACAACACAATGTAAGGAGGTACAAAAAAAAGTAAATATAAAAAGTTACATACGAACTCATTTCTTGGTGGGTCAGGATGATGAACTCCGTTTGCCGTTGGGATGCTGTCCATGGATACGCTTCGTGTGGAACCGTTAAGTGTGATCAACATGTGTAAAGCGCCATGACCACACTCTAATTCTTGCCAAAGATCGTGAGTCTTCTCCCTTTGAATTTGCGAAAGGTCGATGACACACCTAAAATTTATATTATGTGTTCAATTATATGAACGAGTCGTAAAGCTGAAAGTTTTTAACTTCTTCTGACTACTTAAAAAGACACACACAGTAGGTGTCTCTGTATTGTTTTTATTTTTATACTTAATAATGTAATGTGATGTGATGGAGGATGGAGAACATCAGTTGGACAGAAAGGATTACAAATGAGGAATTGCTAAAATGGTAGACGAAGAAAGACAGTTGTTGAGAAAAATAGATAACAGAAAAGGAAAGATGATTGGCCGATTGATACTGGCTGAAAAGTTCTTTAAACAATTCTGGAAGGAAAAATTGAAGCAAGCGGAGGAAGAGGAAGACCAAAAAGAAGCTTTTTCCAACAAATTAAGGATAAAGTGGGAATCACGTTATGACAGGAGGCCAAAAGAAAGGCAGAGGGTAGGGTACAGTGGCTACAGTGGCAACTGCTCCACCGACAAGAGCTGAACTCATAAATTAAAGAAGAAGAAGATAATGAGGTGAAGGTGTTAAGACAAAAAAATTCTTAAGTAGATACAATTATTGGATAATATATTGTTATTTATATAACGTTGTGTTGTATATTATGTTAATTTCGTCGTTTTTAAATATACATTTTAAAATTCTTAGAAATAACCACAATATTAAACGTTACTTTTTTATTCTTACAATACCTACATTAATGACGTTAGGCTCATAGGAAAATCCATTATAACCAATTATGTGTTCTGACTTGACACATAAGTCCATAATTTAGTATAACCCATAAACAGTTTAATTGACTTGTTAGGATGTAATATTAAAACATCTAAATAATAAACTTTAGTAATGGTAACAAGTATACTAATAAATACTATCTATATATTTAAATAATATAAATAATTTATTATACCAAGCAACAAAGTGTTATAATATAAGACATCCGTGGCAATTTATCTGATAAAATCTTAACAGGGCATAAACATATTGTTAAGTATTTGAACACAGAGCTTAGTGTCTTCGGCATAATACCATTAGTCTGGTCCAAGAAGATCTTGTTTTATTAGCAAAGAAAAAACAATGAATGGAAGATAAAATACATTTATGATATTATTTATAACGAGGCATTGGTATAGGGTTAAAAAGGACTAATTAACTAACTAATTCAGCATAAAGCTGCAGAGCTATCAGCACTGTCCTACAGGTCTCTATTTACTTTAAAATACACTTGGAGTTATCACTTAAAAGCTGAAATCAAGTCACCAAATATAAATATCAAATTATAATATTGTATTATATTATATTATATATTACTATAAGTATATTTATACTTCCTCAGTCACAGGAATATTTAATGTTAATGAATAACTTGTTACGAGTAGAGTGCTAAGTTTTTGTCACAAGCAATTAAACTCGGTTTTTATATTCTAAATATAAATATTATGAAATATCATTTTTTTTTATAGAAGCTCAGCATATTCACGGTACTGTCTGTGATGGTAAGTACAGTACAATCATTACACAACGGTGACCATCGAGAGATTGAAAACCATCGGCGGTCGCTGCTATCATGCCAGCCAGCATAAATATGTCTTAAGAAGTAGAGAATACTTTGGCCGGGAGACGGTTCCACAGTTTCACGGTACGACAACGACATGAATAACTGTTTAATTCATGCCGAGATGGAGATCACCGTAAATCCAAAACCACGTAAACAACCAAGTTGGCATGAATATAGCATGTATGCATTATTTGTTAGATACCTACAGTAAAAAATATCGACAGCCTTGAGTAGTAAGTAAACTTGCTCTTTTTAAACTTACCTGCCCATAAAAATTTTTTGTTTTCCTTTTTGCCAAACGGTAATTTCTAGATTGTTTTCTTCATACATATAAATGTTAAATCTTTCACACCACATTGGCTTTGATTTTGTTACTTGCTTAGTTTTGTGTGTCTCGTTACCTAACCTGTAGATCAATAAAAGAATATTTTGTATAATTTTGTTGTTAAAACATAAAAACATAGATAATATCAAAGCCTATGACTTTTTTTATTATTATTAAAACGAAATATTTTATGGTATTTTACAATGGAAGCCAGTAGCTTAGGTGAAAAAGAAAGAATATTGATATAACGAAAAGCACAAAAAGGGAAAAAGGGCCTTGTGAATTGCTAAGGTAAAATAGGTAAACTTCACTTCCACAATAAATTTTAAAAAACATTGTATATAATAAATGTAAGTAAATGTGTGTGCAAAAACTATCATAAGTTTACAACATAGTAAACGACCAGCAAAATTTTAATACTACTAGGAACGAACAAAACTAATAATTCCCTCATGTAATCTAACTAAACTAAAAAAAACAGTGTTAGATTGTACAACAAAATTATAAAGCACATTACCGATTGGCTGTTTAAGTATAAGTTCAAAGACCACATCGAGCAGGTCAAAAAGATGTTTTACGTAGGTACAGTGAATCATTATGTGAGCGAAAATATTGTCTGGTAGGCACTACCTCTCGGCTCTCTGAACTTGCACGATGATTCATTACTGCCATTTTACATTGTATATAATTTAATTTCAAAAAATATAAAAAACAAAACGTTAATTTTTATAAACCTAAGATTCTTGCCAGTTCATGATGACAAGCATGTTTTGCGAACAGGATATAAAGTACCACGTTTTAACGCAACACGAACCTCAGAACTTGAACTAATAAAGTACCTATACTTAGTTTAGATTTGCGCGAAATTCTAATTAATGGTATAATACGTAAGCATAACTATAAAAAATTACAATATTTCAACAATAACTACCGACGTTTAAAGAAATATGCTAATGAACATATTTTATACGATATAACATAAAACTCCGCTAGTCTTCCTTTTCAAAAATACCAATATATTTATAAATAGTTCATAATATTTATTTATGTATGTATATTTATGAGTTTATGATTTTTACTGGTTGTATCAAAGAGTTTCAACTGCACCTGTGTTGCTGTCTTCTATCTGTGGGTGTTTTTTTTCGAAATTTCAAGATAAACGTCTATTAAAAAGGAGCCTGATCACGAATATGACGTATTTTTTTTGTCTCTGCCTGCTTTGTATGGGATTTAACTGTAAAAACGGCTAAACCGAATTTTTATGAAATTTTATAGACCGGAAGTTTAATAAACATAACTCTTTATCACAAAATTATTTGATACTTCTTGTGTCGATATACTCGTATCATTTTGTAATCGACAGTCTATAATAAGAATTGTAAATATTTTTTTCAATTAATTTCTAACCGATTTTGAAGACATTGTGTACACGGTAATAAGTCATTTCTTAATTGATGCCATTAACATATGTACAAATAAAATTAACACACGAAAATAATTTTTGCGTAATTAATAAGCGTGTGCGAAGCCGCGGTCTATACAAAGAAATAAAATTGAAGTGTCTGTTTTTAATGTCAAAACAATAACGTTTTACCAAATGCATTTGAAAGTACATATATACGATACACATTAAAAAAAAAACATTATACATTTTACAAATATAGAACATCAAACAAATGCGCCGATAGGCATTGACTTATATATTACCTGAAGTACTAGTTTTTAAATAAATGCCGAAAGGTCATTTCGAGTATCTGTAAATTGATATGTGTATAAAATCAGTCCATGTATGGCCTATGTATATTTGAGGTGGCAATTACTGTAATTGGATTACCTACATCGTTATCTAATCGACAAGATGACGAACCAAAATCAAAATGTAGTATTTTCGGTTAGTTATTACTTATTAGCTTTTAAAATTGTCTGCCTACCCTTTCTAAAAACTCTGTGCACGCCGATGCTACCATACTATTTCTGTGAATGTAGCTGTACGGAACCTTCAGTGCGCAAATCCGACTCCCACTTGATCGGTTTTTTTTTAAATAACCGACATCAACAAAATGACGGAGGTTACTCAATTCGAATGTATTTTTTTATGGATGTTCAGCCATAACTTCTTTGTTAATAAATCGATTTCAATGATTCTTTTGTCCAACAAGAATAAGGGAAACCTCAACCTTCAACTTCGAAGATACACCAGGGAACTCTTCAAAATTATTTAAGTTGTTTTTTTTTTGTTATAAATTGTCTTGTTTATTTTTATTTCAATGTGCGTGTTCGTTCAGTCAGCGTAACGTTCATCCGTTTGATGAATCATTTTGTATTATTTGTTTTTTTTTATTTATTTTTTGCTTACTTTAGAGCGCAAAAAAATTTAATTACGTGTAGAATGTGTTTCTAGCAATTTGTAAGTATTTGTTTTTTTTTTAAATGTTTGTTTTTTAGTTAAATAATTTAGTAAACTATCCGAATTATTATAATAATAGATCTAGGTTTATTGTTATCATAAATAGGTGTACGTTTGCATAATACGCACGAGTTGGAGAATGTTCTACTCGTAGGTCTAGAGCAAGGTTGCCTATAATTTCGTATGTTTATATTTATTTGTATTATATGTGTATATATGTGTCTGTGTTAGCTGCTGGCGGGCCACTGAGTGAATATCATTGTATATTTGTAGATTCATATATAAAGAGATAGGTTTTAAACATGAATAGGTATCGTATTCAGTTATAGATAATTTACTATTAGTTAATGGTTAAATGTAAAGGTCTTGGCGGGCCACTTTATGGCCTGCAAGCCAGGGTTTAAGCTACCTTGCACTAGGGTTGAATACAACAATTTGTTCTAAAGACGTGTAAACACAGTCTTGAGTAATAATCGTGAGAGTCAATCGAGCACGACACAAGAACGTCATACAAGTACAAGGGCATGGGCGCGGGCGCGGGAGAAGCGATGCTAACAAATACACTGTTTCTTGTTACTGCGACCCTGATCAATTCCAACTAAAATCCTTTCCATTTTAAACCGGTACCAACGATAAAATAGCTGTAACTGGTTAAAGCTAGTACGATGTATCACAACAATATTAAAAAAAAAGATGGCCGTCACAGGACCCCGGCAGATGTGAAATATCTTAGTAAATATAAGAAAATAAAATAAACAGGTGATTCCGAAACACGACAATCTAAAAGAAAGTCACTGTGAAGATGTTATTATAATACAATGTGTATAGTGGTCGCGATCCCTACCAACCGCTTACAAACTTCGAAAAGACCAGCCAAGTGCGAGTCGGACTCGCGCACCAAGGGTTCCGTAGTTGTACAGATACATTCACAAACATAATTAGGTAACATTCGTGTTTCCAGAGTTTTTAGACTGGGTAGGAAAAAATTACAATATTTCAACAATAACTACCGACGTTTAAAGAAATATGCTAATGAACATATTTTATACGATATAACATAAAACTCCGCTAGTCTTCCTTTTCAAAAATACCAATATATTTATAAATAGTTCATAATATTTATTTATGTATGTATATTTATGACTTTATGATTTTTACTGGTTGTATCCTCAGAATACAGAAAAAACCAGAAACCGCGCACGCACATAAAACTGAAGATACAAAAACCACTCTTAAATAGAGTGGTTTGACGTTGTTGCGATTAGTCACTCCTTTGTAAGTAGCGCGTCGTGACGTATTTACAAGTGCCAATTTTAATTTTAAAATGCCGTTTTGTGTTGTTCCTACATGTAAAAATGCTGCAGGGATTATAAAAAAACAGGATGGGATCACATTTCATCTGTAAGTAGCGCATTCTAAAGTATATTTATTTAATTTATTTTACATTTAGAAAATGACGCGTCCATTTTTTAAGTGTTGCCATTTTATTTTCATCGAAAATTTTACCCATTTCATTTTTTAATACTCGTGTAGAATACTTACTATTTTTGTGTATATAGAACCTTTGTAATTTTAGTTTCCCTATAATAATAGAAAATAAATGAAATAGAATAAATGAAAATAGAAAATCGGACTGGATGAAAGTCATACAAAGAGCACGGCTAGATGAGTTTTGGAAACCATCAAGCCGGAGCGTATTTTGCTCAATTCACTTTGAAACGCAATATTTTTATGATAAAAAAGGTGGTTTGAAAAGACTGAAGAAAGCAGCTAATCCAACTAAGGTAGATATAGTCATAATAATTACTATATTTATATTGTATCCCTCCTGGGGAAAATGTTTGTCATGTATTTTGAAGTAAGGTTTTGGTCCACATATATATATATATATGCTCACGCCTGTAATCCCCGAAGGAGTATGCAAAGGTATAACAAGTATGCCCACTTTTCGTCGAGCTTATCCGCCCCTCATCGTGATAAGGGGCGAGCCTAAACCGGGCGCAAATTTCAGATTCCGGGCTAATGAAACTTCGGTGTATTAAATATATGAATAATCTAATACTAACGTTCTATTTCAGTATTTGGCCTTAACACCAGAATTTTCCGAGTTACACATAGAAACGTCTAAACCTTCGACATCGGACAATGTGCGTACCCACCTATGATAATAATGTTTTTTTTTTTTTAATATAATATTGAAAGGCAAACAAGGCACTTAATCGATATACTTAGTTACAAGTAAACTAATGTAGTAAATAAACACTAGTAGTAACAGTAATAAATGTAAAATAAATTAAGTAAGGCCCTTGGACATTTGCAAGCTCAGGCACAAAGTGCTATTTATTACTAATGCGTTTCCATCCGTGAGGACTGAAATGTCATGCCTTGTACGGCAGAAATATTCTGTATTTAATTAAAGTTTTTGTTAATCTATTACATGATACAACAACATACAACTTAAGGCTTTTCATTTCAGGTTACACAACCACAATCTTCTGCGCGATCGAACTCAGAGATCGGTGATGTCAATATTTCTGATTTGGAATCTGTGTTTGATTCGCCGAGAAAGGTCAAACTTAAATCTCAATTACGACGAAAACAATTATTTTGTGAACAACATGTTCGACGAATGAAAGCATTACAACAAAAATACAACAGACTTGCCAAGAAGTACGAATCTTTAAAAAGTATATTAAAAAAATTAAAAAGCAATCCATGTAAATAAATAAATATTTTTTAATAAATATCTTTTCTTTAGTGTTATAAGACTACCCCAAAAAGTGAGAAACCGCTCCCGAGCTAGCAACATTATGCGTATGGGAAGTGGGGTGGTGCGGGACGTACGTATTGTTTTTGGACACAGTGCAGCGTATGTAATTATTCTCGAACGCGGCTTCTGGTTTGTTCTGTATTCTGAGGTTGTATCAAAGAGTTTCAACTGCACCTGTGTTGCTGTCTTCTATCTGTGGGTGTTTTTTTTCGAAATTTCAAGATAAACGTCTATTAAAAAGGAGCCTGATCACGAATATGACGTATTTTTTTTGTCTCTGCCTGCTTTGTATGGGATTTAACTGTAAAAACGGCTAAACCGAATTTTTATGAAATTTTATAGACCGGAAGTTTAATAAACATAACTCTTTATCACAAAATTATTTGATACTTCTTGTGTCGATATACTCGTATCATTTTGTAATCGACAGTCTATAATAAGAATTGTAAATATTTTTTTTAATTAATTTCTAACCGATTTTGAAGACATTGTGTACACGGTAATAAGTCATTTCTTAATTGATGCCATTAACATATGTACAAATAAAATTAACACACGAAAATATTTTTTGCGTAATTAATAAGCGTGTGCGAAGCCGCGGTCTATACAAAGAAATAAAATTGAAGTGTCTGTTTTTAATGTCAAAACAATAACGTTTTACCAAATGCATTTGAAAGTACATATATACGATACACATTAAAAAAAAAACATTATACATTTTACAAATATAGAACATCAAACAAATGCGCCGATAGGCATTGACTTATATATTACCTGAAGTAATAGTTTTTAAATAAATGCCGAAAGGTCATTTCGAGTATCTGTAAATTGATATGTGTATAAAATCAGTCCATGTATGGCCTATGTATATTTGAGGTGGCAATTACTGTAATTGGATTACCTACATCGTTATCTAATCGACAAGATGACGAACCAAAATCAAAATGTAGTATTTTCGGTTAGTTATTACTTATTAGCTTTTAAAATTGTCTGCCTACCCTTTCTAAAAACTCTGTGCACGCCGATGCTACCATACTATTTCTGTGAATGTAGCTGTACGGAACCTTCAGTGCGCAAATCCGACTCCCACTTGATCGGTTTTTTTTTAAATAACCGACATCAACTAAATGACGGAGGTTACTCAATTCGAATGTATTTTTTTATGGATGTTCAGCCATAACTTCTTTGTTAATAAATCGATTTCAATGATTCTTTTGTCCAACAAGAATAGGGGATACCTCAACCTTCAACTTCGAAGATACACCAGGGAACTCTTCAAAATTATTTAAGTTGTTTTTTTTTTGTTAAAAATTGTCTTGTTTATTTTTATTTCAATGTGCGTGTTCGTTCAGTCAGCGTAACGTTCATCCGTTTGATGAATCATTTTGTATTATTTGTTTTTTTTTATTTATTTTTTGCTTACTTTGGAGCGCAAAAAAATTTGATTACGTGTAGAATGTGTTTCTAGCAATTTGTAAGTATTTGTTTTTTTTTAAATGTTTGTTTTTTAGTTAAATAATTTAGTAAACTATCCGAATTATTATAATAATAGATCTAGGTTTATTGTTATCATAAATAGGTGTACGTTTGCATAATACGCACGAGTTGGAGAATGTTCTACTCGTAGGTCTAGAGCAAGGTTGCCTATAATTTCGTATGTTTATATATTATTTGTATTATATGTGTATATATGTGTCTGTGTTAGCTGCTGGCGGGCCACTGAGTGAATATCATTGTATATTTGTAGATTCATATATAAAGAGATAGGTTTTAAACATGAATAGGTATCGTATTCAGTTATAGATAATTTACTATTAGTTAATGGTTAAATGTAAAGGTCTTGGCGGGCCACTTTATGGCCTGCAAGCCAGGGTTTAAGCTACCTTGCACTAGGGTTGAATACAACAATTTGTTCTAAAGACGTGTAAACACAGTCTTGAGTAATAATCGTGAGAGTCAATCGAGCACGACACAAGAACGTCATACAAGTACAAGGGCATGGGCGCGGGCGCGGGAGAAGCGATGCTAACAAATACACTGTTTCTTGTTACTGCGACCCTGATCAATTCCAACTAAAATCCTTTCCATTTTAAACCGGTACCAACGATAAAATAGCTGTAACTGGTTAAAGCTAGTACGATGTATCACAACAATATAAAAAAAAAAGATGGCCGTCACAGGACGCCCGGCAGATGTGAAATATCTTAGTAAATATAAGAAAATAAAATAAACAGGTGATTCCGAAACACGACAATCTAAAAGAAAGTCACTGTGAAGATGTTATTATAATACAATGTGTATAGTGGTCGCGATCCCTACCAACCGCTTACAAACTTCGAAAAGACCAGCCAAGTGCGAGTCGGACTCGCGCACCAAGGGTTCCGTAGTTGTACAGATACATTCACAAACATAATTAGGTAACATTCGTGTTTCCAGAGTTTTTAGACTGGGTAGGCAGAAAACGTTAAAAGCTATTAATTTTCAATGATGATGAAACATTGACAAATTTTATAGACATATAAATTTACAGATATTCGAAATGACTTTACGACATAGATTTAAAAAGTAATGAAAAGAAGGTGGTATGAGTACGGGTAGTAAGTAACTCTATAGGTCTTGATTCACTTTACGAATGTTAAAATATGCGGCATAAACGGCCGTATCTTTTGATTGCGTTGACTTTAAAGTTTGATTTTTTCACAGCACCAAGGGATTGTAGACCTGAGTATTGAATTTTAAAGAAGCGATCCTATAAGGGTTCCTTTTTTCATTTTGAGGTAAGAAACCTTAAAATCGAACTCGGCTGTACAACGGCACCGCTAACGTTGGGGCCAAAGCTTCGCCACGTCTACAGCTGCCAACGTTGGGGTCAAAAACCGGTCTGACCCGCCGCATTGGATGTTTCACATCAAAAACATAATAACCAAAGTCACCTTACTTACATTACTTGGACATCAAATGACATATTAATAGTGGCTATAATTTAAAACTTATAATTTAGTGCATTATAAAGAAAACTCAGAAAATGTTTTTTTTTTTTTTTTATATAGTACGAAACTACCTATTAGTGGGTAAGTACAGTCCAAGAACAAAGCAGACTACCGAGAGACGATTAGTGACGCCACATCGTACCATATTCTGATCTACAACTGACAAGTTCTATCAGTTCTAAGGCTTTAGGTACTATGCTAAACTATATGAATAAATCAGTAGTAGTAGTAGTTATGTCTGTACATATAACATTTTTTTCTTAATTTCCCAAAATAAAGGTCAGTGATCACACGAATATGCAAATAAAAATATTTGTCTGTGCCTGTTTTTCTGTTTGTATGTCCAGATTTAATTCCAAAACGGCTAGATCGATTCTTATGAAATTTTCTACACGGGAAGCTTCTCACAGGTCAATCGATAGGCTATATTAATTTTCAATAATACTTTTAGAAATCTAAAATGATATAATGTAAAAAAAAACTATTTATTCTTAATCGATTTTGATGAAATTTTGTACCCGGGAAGTAATTTCATAATGATAAAACTGTTGTCAATATTACATTTAGAAAATGTAAAAAAAAAAATGGAACTTTCTACTAATTCCTATCGAATTTAGTAGACGGGAAGCGTTCCGTAATTATAAGCATTGTCAATAATATTATTTTATAATTATTTAAGAATAGTAAAAAAAAATTTTCACATCCAATTTTGATGAAATTTTGTACATGCGAATTATATATCATTTCTCAGTTGATATGGAACTGTCAACAATATGAATAAAAATAAAATAACGAGATAATAAACGCTTGCGTAGCCGCGGGCGCATTACACCGAGTAATAATTATTATAAAGCTCAAGATATTTGAACGCGCTAATGTATGAAATTTATTTATATTTGAAAAATATTTTTGCATTTTATAGTCTATTTAAGAAAGGTGATATAACTTAAGACAATGACTCTAAGAACAGTAACCAAGAACGACAAGTAACTTGGCAAGCTGTACGCAAGTATAGGAACTGAGAACAACGAAAGACTACATTGGTTCGTTATCGGCGGTGCGGCGCACCCCGGTCGCGGTAGTGAGTTAAGTGGAGTATATTTGACACGGGTGGAACACTGAAACTGAAAACTTGGAGTTGGAGCACAGCTAGAACTTATATTATAAAATGTTTGACCACAAGAAGTAACACGACAAATTGATAGGTACTTTGTTGTATTTTACCATTCTATACTATGAGTATTAAGTTACCGTCGCTCGTAATTTATTATCATTAACATAAATTATAATTATTTATTATTGTGCAAGATGCGTCAGATCCGGCTGGATTGGGTATCCAAAGCTCGCTCGTTTCACGGGTTTTTATCAGCTACTTCACTGTCGTGAAACTAAGTATTTCTGTGGTTTCATTTACAAAACAATGTAAGATGAAATAGAGTTTTTGGCGGGATCATCATCTGCCATGTGGTGGTTTTTATTTTTATTCATAAACTTGTGTCCCCCCCCCCCCTTAATTATGTAATTTTGGCGGTATCAACTACAAACATATTTATAAATTGAAGAGTGTGTGGTTCAAGTGTGGATAATAAGTATTATAAATTATCTAAACAAAATAATTTTATTTGAGTAATAACTTATTATTTTAAATCTACCACAGAACAATTTTTTTTACCATATAATGGTTCAACCCTTATTTAAGCGATGAATTTTTATATAATATATACGAAAATACGTATTTCATTATTTTTATTGAAGGGCATTCTTGCTAAATTTCAGGTTAATAGACATATTATATGTGCATAATTATAAGATACAAGTAAAACAAAATATATTATTAGCAAACAACCCCTATTTATATGTATAAATATGTATAAAGTATGTACTTTATTGATAAATTTAGATACCTAAATGTTGATACTCGTGTCTCTTTGTTTTTAGTCTAAGTAGGTACAATTTGAGGTCAAAAGACAATGGTTTTCACCTACCCCATACAAATTTTGAACCCCTATTTTACACACTAAGACTTTGAATTTCCCAAAATCCGTTCTTAGTAAGTATCTACATTTTACTTTATGTAACATATGTGTATGTGTGCTTTGTTAGGAGTATCTATATTAATAAATCTGTAGTCTGTACAATTAATGTTTTTCCAAAATTTCCCGATAGATATACTATATTATAAAAAGATCACGAAAATGCTATTAAAAAATTCTTGTCTATCTGTTTGTATGTCCGGATATATATGATAAACAGCTTGATCGATTCTTATGAAATTTGGCTGAAGGTGAGCACAGAGGAAGGATCTTTGAAAATGTGGGTTGCATATTTTAAGGTGGTAAAAAGGGAACGAAAAATTTTATATGAGAATCCGTAATTTTGAAGATATATCTATGAAAAGTGGTATTTAGCATTTCAGTTAATAATGAGACATAACTATGACGCGAGCGAAGTCGTGGGCAAAGCACTGGTAAGATATATTTTAAAAGCTATCAGTAATTAAATGATGCGTAAAACATTTTTCTGATAACTTTATGACATCATTATGTATGTCAGATCTGAAACATGTTACCTTTAAAAGCTCTTATAGAGATCTTGTGGGACGGGTTTACACTTAAAATGCATGTTACTGACGTCCACAATTTGGATATGCGAACCCACATCCTGGGATGACGATAATAAATACTTATAATGAAAATAATAGGGATGATTGTATTTTTGGTATTTTAACAGAATTCTATTTTATAGGTACTTTTCGAATTCATTGAAAGAGAAAACATACAATGTATGTAGATACACGAATATGTGGTTTTTATTATAATCTATGATTTCGATTAAATACTTGTCTGGATATCCTTTAACATAAAGCCCAGGCTTGATTTACTTTACTTTATTACTTTCATTTACTTAGTTCCTGTAGCTCACGACTCACAGTAACTATTTATATTAATAATTATGAATTATATTTTAATTGAATCAATTCTGTGGATTATGTAAGAAATAAACACGTGTCTACGTGTGTAGCAACGAGACTACCTTATATCATTTTTGTGGAAGGGCTATCAAAGCTTTGAGATATGGTGCAAAGTGTCAAAATGCCATTTATAGTAGAAAATCAGACTGAGATGGAAAGTTTAACAGAAGAGCTTAAACTAGGTAAGTTAAGTTTAAACTACTGCCACGGAAATAAGCAGAAAGATTCATAATTAATCAATCCATAGGAAGCCCCTGCTATTGATTTTTTTTTAAATCCACTGGTAAAGTGAAATACTTCCTTTACGCTTTTGTCGTTTTTGATTTCAAAATAAGCAGCAATGGCGGCTGCATGACGCTTATCCATTCTGGCTAACCGAGCAGTGAACACTAATCGTTATTTATCTGAA
This sequence comes from Saturnia japonica, assembly GCA_033032175.1. Classification (NCBI taxonomy): domain Eukaryota; kingdom Metazoa; phylum Arthropoda; class Insecta; order Lepidoptera; family Saturniidae; genus Saturnia; species Saturnia japonica. The sequence continues at coordinate 11,734,435 of CM065307.1, forward strand.
CACACAAATGTACTCTGTGGTGAACACTAATTGGCATTTTGAATTTGACATATTAAGTTCCTTTTTTGTTTATAAATGCTACCAAAGCACAATTATTCGAATACCTATAGTGTAAAAGTACCTACAAAAATTAATGCCTGACGTGTCAAAATTTCTGTCATACTCTACCACAGTAAAACCAGTGAATCCAGAATGTATTATTTTCACTATCAGATTATAATTAGCTATAGGCTATTAATATACAATTGTGTTCAATCGAAATAAAAAGATTGACATTATAAGAAACTTAATGAAAAGCTATTAAATGTCATATAGTTTATAAAAATGATAATTTTACTTACTTGAACTTGCAATAGAGTCCATTATTTCCGTTGGCTGGTTCGTCAAGCAACTCTTTGGCGTCTATCAATACCACGTTGACAAGAGACTTGCCTGATTTCTTTAAAAAGTCGAATTTTCTATTTTTCCAAACGTACTGTATAAAAAACAATTGACATATTCAAATTTTTTCGTACTAATTATTGGAACTTCGCTGAAAATTGCGTTTTAGTGTTTATTTTAAATTCGGCAATATATCTTTGCCATGTTTCGTTTGATGGTAAATTTACAATTCAAAAACAATGTTGAGCTAAAAAATAATAATACCGTTGATGTTTAAATCTGATGCTGTCGCTATATAGTCGTCATACTAATTTCAATGATGTGCCTATTAGTAACTGTGATATTACTGAGCAAGAAGTTCTGAGATCGCTACAATCACTAGATTGCAACAAGGGCCCGGGGCCTGACCTGCTACCCCCAATTTTGCTTAGAAAATGTGCCGAAAATTTATTTAAGCCACTAACACAGCTGTATACACAATCTCTAAACACTGGTAAATTCCCGGCGACCTGGAAACTTGCACATATAACACCAATTCACAAGTCAGGGGCACTGGATGATGTGACAAATTATAGACCAATATCCATTTTATCCATTTGTGGAAAAATTTTCGAATCATTGGTATATAAGAAGATACTACCCCATATTCAGAACCGCATCAATTCCAATCAACATGGTTTCCTACCACGGAAATCAACTGCTACGAATTTGCTAGAATATGTATCTGATATATCTGAAGCTCTTGATGATAACCAAGAAGTGCATGCAATTTATACAGATTTCCGAAAAGCATTTGACTTAGTAAATCACAATTTGCTTTTAAATAAACTTGCGTATATGGGTATACATGGTTCCTTATTAAGATGGTGTGAATCGTATCTGGGTAAACGCTCCCAATTGGTAGCAATTCATGGCCACAAATCTATGGTGTCTGAGATTCCGTCTGGAGTTCCTCAAGGTTCCCATTTGGGTCCGCTTTTTTTCCTAATATTTATAAATGATCTTTGCGATTCCATTCAGTGTAAATTCAAAATGTATGCTGATGATTTAAAATTATATCGCATTGTTAGTAGTACTTTAGACGTACAATGTCTACAATCTGACATTGACAATGTTAAGAAATGGTGTAGTTTTAATGGCATGTCGCTTAATCCAGATAAGTGTTTTCATATAAAGTTTACAAGAAAGAAAAAGCCTCATATCGGTGATTATATGATCGACTCTATTAAATTAAAGGAAGTAACAACTATTCGAGACTTGGGCATCATTGTAGATGGATCTTTGAGCTTTCGATATCACATCGATAACATAATCCAAAAATCATCCAAATTATCTGGGTTTATTAGTCGTCAGATGAAAATATTTAAAGAACCCAGCCTAACGATAATAATTTACAATACTATTCTACGCGGAATTTTAGAATACAATAGTCCTGTTTGGAATCCCTGCTACCAAGTACATTCTGACAGAATTGAACGAGTACAAAAGCGTTTCATGTACCTCTTGGCATATTCTGATTACAAATGTAAAATATTGAAAACTTATGAAGAACGCCTTTCTTATTACAGAGTTATGTCGCTTTGTACTCGTAGGAGGAACTCGGACATCGTGTGTCTTTTTAAATTGCTACATGGAATCACCGACTCCCCCTACATTCTTGAACGTTTGAATTTTGCGATTCCACGTTTGGGCAGTCGTTTGCATAACAGAAAAACTTTTTACCTGCCTCATTGCAGAACAAATATTGCTCAACATTCTCCAATATATCGTATGTCCTCTTTCTGTAACGCTGTTCGCACAGAGATTGATATATTTTCAGGTTCTATTTCCTCTATTAAAAATATTCTTAAAATACTTAAATAATGTAATTTCTATGATTTTAGTTTACTTAGTTTTTGTACCGCCTAATGTGTTTTTTTTTTTTTTTTTTTTTCTCTATAACTTATGTGCATGCTGTATCCACATCTAGAAGAGTACAATCATTGCATGATTTTAAAATATTGCACATTTCTAATTATATACATAGGTTGTAGTCAGTTTTGTGGACCAATAAATAAATAAATAAATAAATAAATAAAATATAGGGTTTTTATCATGTCTAGTTGTCTCCAAGTCACGATGAAACTGTAAAGGGGCCTTCAGGGCCCTTTTGGCTAACAGTGTATTCAGTCAGAACTAATTGTCTATTATTTGTTTCGATTCAATCAAGCATGGATATTCTGAATTTATTACCAATATACATAACTAGCTGTACCCTACGGGTTAAATTTATTCGAACAACTCTCCGACGAGCCGCGCCGCGCGCAGCTGCCACCAACGCACCCGTATAGCCTCTTGACAGATTGCTTGATCCGCTCTTTAGTGTCGTAGGGTGAAGATATAAAGCCTTCTTCAATAAGTAGGCTACACGATCTAAAAATAATTTTCCAAATCTAACTGGTAGGTCCAGAGATTAGCGCGTTCAAACAAACAATCTTTAGAGCATTTTAATATTATAACATAGATATATAGAAAAAACCTAACTTTATCTCTAAACCGATGGTCTCAAGTTTATTAATGAAATATTAACTTGGAAAATTTATTAAATGCCCATTAGTCACTTAGCCTTTCCAACGTCGATATTATAAAATTATTATAATATTATCAATTTTAAAATCAAATTGTAATCGTTATCTCAAATATTATGACGTGCGAATTGAAATTATAATACATATTATGCATTTAATTATATTCAATTTAATTAGTTCCTATGTATTAATGTTCAATGGCATACATTGAAATAAAAATACGTAGAAAATGTTTACATTTATTTAGTTGCCTGAGAATCTCATTTCATTTCATCTGCTTTAAAATATTATATAATGGTTATGTATAATGCCTAAACAAAGTATAATAATTTTACATAGTGTTCTTGTTAACGTAAATATTGGAGTTTTTGGCGAGAACTTTGGATGTCCTTTAGTGATTTTTCTTTTTATTAATTAATTAGTGTTATTTGACCCTATATTATGTAAAACACGTGGCACTTTGCATAATATAGCTCGGTTGTTATGCACAAGTGAAGTAAATTGGAAATAATAACATGGACCATAAATTCTGAGATACCACAAAACCTCCCTAGAAAGTTCTAACAAGGGAGCCATCATTTTGTTAGAATAATGAAATCATCATAGGATTAAGAACACTATATTCACTGTATAATAGCAGTAATAGTCTTCAATAAAGAGTACCAGTTGCCGAGTTACGAAAAAGAAGAACGTTAAATATTGGAGAGCTAGTGAGTTTATTATTTATAGATTTTAATTTTGTGAGCAATCAATGCGAAAACTACTTCATAATTTTGAAAGGAGAAATAACTGCTTATATATGATCACTTTTATTCCAATTTTATAACGGGGATTTAATTTAATAATACAGGTTAATAGTGGAATATGAAATAGCCAATCCAAGAGATATCGCTTTAAGTATGAGAGCACCAGTTTTTTAATTATCTGACTACACTGTTAGCCTTAGGGGCCCTGAAGCCGCTGCGGCTTTTACAGCTTCACCGAACTTGGAGTAAGTAGATACTTATACTGGTGCTTATCTACATTTTTTAATAAGGAATCATTCTCAGCTTAGTTTTATTATTCTACTAGGAAAGCCGGCCAAGCGTTGCTGTGCAGTTTTGGAGTTTATAGGGAATATTGATCCGATCGCTACCAACTTTACAGAATCACCCGTTGGGCTAATATGATGGTTATCTGAAAATTTCATCAAAATCGGTCCAACCCTTTTTCTATTCCATAGGGAACATACATACAAACATCAATTTTTATATATAAGAAGAAGAGGATGAAGACGACGATGAAGTTATTAATATTAAATTAAATAAACCCGAATGGTTTTGAAATATATTCGTAGTACGCCATTTATTGGGAAAACATGGAAATATATCTGAGTATAAACATTGAAATCACCTATATAAGTAAGTCGTGGGTTGGCATGCTAATTGGGTATTATAAATAAAAAATTATGAATCAAGGTTAGTAACTATATTAAAACATTTATAGAAATAACATCACAATCGTTTATGGTTAAAAGGTTTATACTTACTCTTTGGACTTTTTTCCCATGATCCCTAAGTATCGAAAGTCCGCTACCGAGGCGGTCCATGAGATCTGTTGTTACTGCAAGAGTAGTCGGTGTTAAAGGATCCAGCACCATACCGTCAGGAATTGGCAACGACCTGTTAAACCAACACAGAAGTCACCAAAACACAAACACAACTTGATTTTAGACGCATAAACACTAGCCGGCTATATTTCTTTTTTTAGTCCTTTCCTACACGTGAGGTTTTTTTGTTAACAAAACACATCGATTATGAATTTTTGTTTGTTAACTATGTGAATGTTTTTAAACAAATCTGTATACTGTATGAAAAGTCTTGTTAATTATTAAATTTTCCGATAATAATAAAATTATTATTTTTTCGAGAGCACATTACATGCGTGCTTTATTCACGACGCGCGGCCATATACTCTGAGAAGTTAGCTGTTGTATTGTATGCTTTGTTGATGTCTCATATTTTTGCCGTTCTCAGATATGTTACTTATAAAGAAGTGCTGAATGTATTTCTGTTCTGCGATACTAATTAATATTACAGTCACTGTAAGGTACCTAGCTAATTAAAACATACAACAACTTTCAAATTATTCATCGTCTTATAATAAAAAATTATTTTGCTTGACCCTAAACTCACGTGATGATGCAGCCAACAGTGATACACAATAATATGTCAATTATAAGGATTTCACGAAAGTTAATATAATTGAATACATACGAGGAGGAGGTCCAAAAGTTCGTGGAATGGAAGGGTTTTAAATAAAATGAAACAATAAATCTATTTTTCCTTTTCAATATAATCACCCTTAAGTTGAATACATTTATTAGATCTATGAATTATTTTTTGTAAACCATAGTAAAAAAAAACTTTATCCTTTGCCTCAAAATGAGCCAAAATTGCTTCCTTTACCCCTATTGTCGTCGGATTGGGGCCAGATCTGAACTGTACACTGTAGGGTGGGTGGACTAGTGGTGACTACGAAGCCAAGCGTGTGCAGAGCAGCCATTGCAACTCTGCTCTTGTGAACTATGAGAAATTTGCTATGATTGTAGTATTCACAGATAGCGCTGTACAGCTTGGTTTAAATTAAAATATAATTATAATTTCTATATGCACTTATATTATCAATTTAAGGCTGGGATTTTATTATTGTTTTTAAATGTTTTTAGATAGATTTGAACGTTATTTTGAAATGTTTAAAATAATTAAAATTAATATGTATTCGATCAAATTTTCTACGATAAATGTCGTAGTTTATTTGGTGTTTACGCTATCAAGATTTTTATTAAATTACACTAGTAAGACATACTGTAAAGTGTTATTTTTCACTAAATATAAACGGTTTAAAAAAATAAAGTTAATATATAAAATTTAGCTTTTCGTAAAGGACGGTTAACATTTGAAATTTTTTTATTTGGGTATTCTCAAAACTTATACCGGTCGAATATCGTAAGGTAAGATTGAGGTTAAGATTGATGTTTTTATTTAGTTGCTTTTTTTCATAGACAGAATATACAATGCGGTCGAAGTCGTGGGCACAGCTAGCAGTTCAATATAGTAAAAACTATGAACGTAATAAGTAAGATGAAATAATATGACTATATAATACAATAACGAAATATAAAGTGGTGGTGGTCAAGTGGTTTAAAAACCAGTGGAATATTGACTCGATGTTGATTCGGAATCGAATGATTCGGCATTTACCAACGAATTTTTCAGAATTCGCGTCCGTTTAGTATTTTCAATTAGTAACACAATCGACTAACGGTAAAAGAAAATATAGTGAGAAAATCTGAATGCAGAAGAGAAAAATTTCTTATAATAATTCCGGTATGTGCGAAAAATACTAAACTACGGATTTCTCAGCGTTTAAAATCGCCAATACTGTGCGACACAGTGACCTAGAACTTGAGGTCCCTAAACTTAGAAATAAAAGTCGAAATGTGAAAAAAATTTCATTGGTAATAGTTTAAGTCTACTAATATATGTAACATAATTATTATGATATGGATGTAACTGAATGCTGTATTTGGGAGAAAATTAATATTGAGTGTTTTTTTGTATGGAGAAACACACATAATTTGATTTTTCTCGTGAGTGTTTCCAACTACAGGCTTGCCATTCATATGGATTATTAGTGCTTTTACAACGAACCAAATGAAACATACAACATACACCTATCATTCCCCGTTTATCCGTTAGAGCATCGCTACTATCGAAAAATTCGAATCTTCAAGTCCGAATGAAATATTGACAAAACATCAAATTTTATGGATGAATTTAATCGTTCTTTACTTGTGTTAATAATTATTAGTTACCAAGAAAATGAGGCAGAAAATGAGTATTCATTTTTTTTGTATAGAGGAAAACAAAAAAAAATATTTTTCTCGCGACTGTTTCCGTCTGCCACTTATGTAGATTATTAAGGGTCTAACAGCGAACCATATGACATATACAATATTTGCCTATCGTTGCCAGCTCACCCATTAAAGCATCGCGACTTTCAAAAATTTCGGGTACGCAAGTCGATATGAAATATTAACAAAACCTCCAATTTTATGGATAAGTTTAATCGTTCATTAGGTCCGGATAAAATTATTTTTTGTGTCCCGGAGGTAACCATTGGAGGTTACATATAAAAATCAACATGTGGGAGAAAAATGTTTGTGTGTGTGTGTGTATGATTCCATGTACGCAAGTGTATAAGGCTCACCGTGTGTATGAATGAGTGTATGTATTGTATAAGTGAGTTTAAGAGCTGAGTGCAAGAATAAAGAAAAATCAATAAACCCTACAGCATAAATTAGGTCCCACAACTCATAAAGTCCTTCGAAAAACCTATTCAGTAGATAGGTACAATTCATTACGAATAGTTCATAGCAAAATATAAATGTATAAATATAATATAATAACGAACGAACGAGCGATAAAATATAACGAAGCCACAGACAGACACAAAGAGAAATATTTAAATATTTCTACTTGGGGCAGCCTGATTGGAGGAAAACCTCCACCCCACAGAATAGAACTAACCACACTGTTAGCCTTAGGGGCCCTGAAGTCGCTGCGGCTTTTACAGCTTCACCGAACTTGGGAGCGAGCGCAGAGGGCGCTCAGCCGCGAACGTTTTGGACGACTCGCACGAGGGTGCCAGAGTGGCCGAACCTCGGCTCGGGCGGTCGTCGCGCATGCGAATCGGTCGCGATCTGGCTAATTTCCGTACTCCTACAATCTCGAGCTAACTAACATATACTCATATGCAGTTCCCATCCTCCTGGGAGGAAGGAGGCAAACATGCGTATGTGTATTTTGTGATCGGAAAGGTTTTTCTACACTTACTAACGCATGACTAACTAGCGCAAAAAAAAGGTTCCTTACAGAACCTATGTACCTGTGAGGTGTGCATGTATGTAACATATGTGTGTGATGTTTGTATATGGGTAGCTAAGTGTTGCACGTATAGTGTCACTTGTATCGCGCGGGCGGCTGACTGACCCAAGAGCTTCACACCGAGGAACGGACCTAGGCTTGGGTTGCCGCTAGAGAGGGTGGACGTGGCGAGTGTGCGGGAGCGAAGTTGACCGCCCGTCCTCTGCGGAGAGAACGGAGGTTACGCGGGCGTGGGCGCTGGCACGCTCTGTTTAGAGAGACGGTGGAATAATACGCGTTTGCTTTTTCGACTTTGTCGTCCTGATCGGTGAAGATGTTACGCGGCCAGCGTATACGCTGGCAGGTATTGGGGACCGGTACATAGGTAGCGGCCGCTTTGATTAGCGGATTCGCGTGATTCGACGTGTTGTCGAAGTAAGAACGAGAAAGGAGTCTGGCGTAGGCATGTATCGAAGGAAGATCCATATCTCTATGGAGATCTTCCATACGAACATACCGAGGGGCCCCGGTAAGGCGGTAAAGATACCTATTCTGGATGGTTTTTTCAGAGCTCATTTTTGTTTCTCATTTATATAAACGTTTTACCGTCGCTGGTGGTTGAAAACAGTGCTGACATGGTTCTTTTTGTAGACGACACTTTACTTATATTTAAAGTTCAAAGAATAGATTCGAATCTAAGCAATTAAACAATACCTTAGTTAAAATTTCTGGATGGTTTACTTAAAATAATTTACTGCTACATTCAAACAGAACCAAATCTATATTCGGCGTTTTGATAGTATTATCAAGATAGAAGGGAATTTAGTGGGTTTAGCTGTTGATAGTAGTCTTCTTGGGTATTACGCTTGTTTCAAAATTATAGTTGGGTCTGCATATTAAAACTTTGGCGGGAAGATTAAGTTCTGCCGCATTCGCAGTACCTACGATTCTTCAGTTAACAGATATTGCCACTGCGACATTAGTCTACTTCGCTTTCTTCCATAGCTTAATTATTACGGTATTTTACTTTGGGGTTCAGCAGCTGAGTTAGATACCATATTCACATTACAAAAGCGTGCAATTCGAGCATGAGATCTCACGAATCACTAACGAACAAATTCCAGGAATATGGTAAATTAACTTTGCCCTCCCAATATATATATCCTTGATAACTTAACGCATATTTGCAAAAACTTAATCAAGCTAGATTTTGTCAAAGATCAGCATAATATTAATACTAGAAAGATAGATAAATTAGTCGTACCGTGTTTTACACGTAGTTCTTACTAACATTATTACCTAAAAAACTTTTATTAGTCTTAATAAAAGTTATTTAATATTATTAGGTTCTATAATAAGATTTCAAAGCACATTACTGATTTTCCAGACAACAAATTCAAGGACCATGTCAAGCGGGTTTTACTGTGAAAAGGTAATTATAGGATGGATCATTATGTAAATGATAGTGATGTCTAGAAGTGACTCCCTCTCTATACATCCAATAAATTATTATTATTGTACCTGTTATATTAAAACTTGTACAGTTGAAAAAAAAAGATAAGCCCGATCGAGTTTCTTAACGTTTCTTTTCGATGTCTGGGATATTTTTATAACCGGCATTATTGTTTTGACGTTCTTATGTGCCGTGCCTTCTATTGAATTAATTCAATTTCTATCTAATGAAATTGAATAAAGATTATTTTGATGTTGAATTTTGATTTTGACTTACCCTCAGGCGTGCCGTATGCTTATTTGCCATCTTAGTTGTATTAAAAAAACGGATACACAGATAAACACATTCATTTTAAACACCTCTATGTTTACGTTCAGTCGGAGTTTAATAAATAAAAATAGAAACTACTTCAATTTTACTATTACACTTCTTTTGATGGTTTGTTCTAAACATTCCACATTCTTTTTTGTTATTCGATATATTTTATCACTTATTATATATGTAAAAGTCATGACCAAGGATGTTGTATCAGTGGGTATTCAAATATGTGAGTTGATATTTCCTTGTTCTATACCGGTTTATCGTTTAGGTTCATTGTAGGTATTAAGTTTTCGATGTGGTATCTTGATTTCTAACAATTTTGAAGGACATTCTTAAAAATTATTAATTCCGATCATTAATCAGAATATGAAATTCATTTGTTTGTGAAAGTTATAGGTTTTTTTTTGTTAGAATATTATTTATTAGAAGGACCTATAAATTTTACAGGATAACTTGATTTTTTTGATGTGTATCATCTTTTCTCTTGCTTTCCTGCAATCTGTGGAAGTGATTTCGTGAAAAGGGACAGAAGTGTGTAAGAGGAAGCCGGGAAGCTCGTGCAATTTTTTTGATTTGTCCAATGAGCGCGCGCGGTGGTAGTGTTGTACATCAAATGGTACCAACCCATATTCCGAGAGGTTGGTACTGTCAGCTAATAGGTATATCAATGTAAAAACACCAATGTGATCCCACATTTTGTCCTTACAAACTTTTATCCCTTACTTTCCTCCCTTACAGTTTTATTTTCGTGACAAAATGTAGCTAAAGCTGTACTTTCCTAAAGTCCCATCTATCTTTAAAATTTGTTGAGTGATTTAGGCATGAAAACTTAATAGACAGACAGACACAGTTACTTTCGTATTTATAATATGACTATGAATAAATTGTAAAAATAAAATTACAGGATGAAACAGCCGTATCTTTTAATTGCGTTGACTTAGAAATTTGATTTTCTCACAGCTCCAAGGGATAACAAACATGACAAACCCTGACAGACAGACTAACGGGAAACGAAGTGATGCTATAACAGTTCCTTTTTCCTTTTGAGGTATGGAATCCTAAAAATAGATACTGTCATGACGCGAACGGTGTTAGGTTGAAATCTATAGAGCGTACTCAGTCTTAGCTCAGCCTTAGCTTAGCTCAAACTTCGCTAAGAATTTACTCAGCGCAATCTTAGCTTTCGAATTTATAGTTATATATATATATATATATATTATATATATTTAGCGAACTCTTTACGTCAATTTTATTTTTTATTTGTATTTTATTCCATAAGGCACAAATACAGGTAACTGGTACAGGAAGGAACGCTAAACAATTGTTGATGTCTTACGGAGCTGGTGGGCACCTTTATATTAAGTTTACCCAGTAATTCACTACCAAGAGTACCGTGTGATACTTTGTGAAACGTACATAATATGGCTGTCGTTTTGGAAGTGTCTAGTAACTGTCAATTAACGTTTCGATACCGCATCTGGACTGTTAAATTTGTTCAACTCAAACAAATATATTAATCATGAATTATGTATAGAAAATTAAAAAGCTATTAAAATAGTATTTAAATTGTGTAATTGTATAATATTGAACTTGCCTTAAAGTAAAAATGACAGATTATTCGTACATAAAATAAAAAGATTAAAGTTTCAAACCAATAACGAGAAACAACTGCAAACATCATGAATAACAAAACGTGTACTACGTAATAGTAACAGTCATTTCTATGTATACTATTTCCATTTCTTTATTTTCTCGATGACAGTTCTAATTTGATAGTTGTAGTGTTGTGACCAAATAAGTAATGATATCGATCGCATATATTTATTATATTTTCATTCATCAGATTTTGATTAAAATAAATAAATAAAGATTACCTGTCGTTATAATTATTTCGTTTCATTGTCGAGTACCTACCTATACCTACTTATTATACAACAGCTTCCAAAGTTTTGAAAAAGTTGGCATTATCAATCAAGAATTAATACGTGTAACATCTTGTAATTAAATATAATATTAGTTAATAAATTTGTACAAAAGTATCCGGCAGTAGTTTAGTTTCTTACATTTTGTAAAAAAATATCGGATCTGTTATCGTGTTACGTATATCGATATAGCTCCATCCCTATCAGTTTCTCAGACTCTGGTATAACCTTGTATGTGTGTAAACGTCATATTTTTATAAAATAATGCATACATAATGTAAAAAAGACGCTCGTTCAAGTTTTCACAGAAGCTGTTATCAAGAAAATAAAGAAATGGAAATGGTATAGTAGCCAATAAGAATCAAGCAATGCAAATCATTTAAAAAGTGTATAAAATCACTGATAGGTCACTATTATGCTATACTATTTTTTTAGTCATATTATACCCAAGTTTTCCGTAAATCATTGAATTGGACGACTTGAACTTTACTCAGACAGAACCTGTGGGCAGAGCTGAGCTAACGCTAAGCATGCGACTATAAATTTCAATTTCAGAACTTAAGGCTGAGCTAAGACTGAGCACGCTCTATAGATTTCAATCTTGAGGATGAGTGTGTGGGAGAATACTAGTGCGCATTTCAATTGTTTAACGATTGCCATGACGACTGAATGTTGATTTGTTATTGTTTATTTATTATAATATTTTATAGAACTATTTTTGGAGTTCTTGACGGGATCTTGAGCTGCCATGTTTGTGGCTTTTATTTTACTTAATTAAACATAGGTTCTATTTCCCTTTATTGCGTGATATACTTACTTTGGTTATTGTCCATAAGTGAAGTGGATTAAACATATAAATTGAAAATATGTATTTTGAGATGTCACATAAACTCGCTACATAGTTCTGACAAGGGGGCCACCAGCTTGTTATACCTCACTTTGATTAAATAGAAAAATGCTTTTTGAAGTAGGTATCCAAACAAGAAGAAGAAGAATTATTATGTTAACCATAGATTTAATTGAATCTATGATGTTATACTTTATAATAGTCCGTTTTTTTTAATGGTTTTACGGCCTTTAACCATTTACGTTAGTTATGTCGGCCTAGTTGAATCCAAGGAGTAAAATAACTAATAGGGAAGTTGAACCAAACCATTTTATTTGAAGTAACAATCAATTAAGTTTTATGCAGAATGAGCGTCGGTACTGCCAGGTTTGGAAAATACGGCATAGAAGGCACCCTGATCCCACATATTGAGACCATGGAGCCCTTACAGAATTTTAAAGACATGTTTTGAGTAAATACCTACTATTAAATTACAATAACTTTAACTTCATCCGTGTGTAAAGGTTACACGGGAAATTTTTTACATTTTACTTTGTTCAGTTGTTTTGTTTTTAAACTTGTTAAATAAAATATCGTTGCAACATTTGTATATACATGTATTGATGATTTTATAATCTTACAATTATAAAGTGTAAGTTTGTATGTTTTGTTGTTTGTTTATCAATCACGAAAAAACGGCTGAACAGATTTGGATAAAATTTGGCACACAAATATTTTATAATCTGAATTAATAGATAGGATACTTTTATCCTGTAAATTACATATTTTTCATTTCTCTCAGGTAACAATATAAGTTTAAAGTAAAATTGTAAAATGTCTTGATAAGATCAGGCTATTAAGAACCTACACAAATTGTTTTTGTAAGTTTTTGACTATTTGAGAATTGAAAGTTAAGAAGTTGTCAGTTATAAAGAGTTAAGAAAAATCGAAATTCAGGAATTTATTACATTATACCAGGAATAAAATTATATTATACTGGAAAACAAATTCGTGCATAGTTTACTGATATAATAAACAAATGATGTAAAAATAAAGGAATTATATCTTCCCCGCCATGACGAACCGAGGGATAAAAGCTCGTTAAAAAATTGAGAGGGAGACGACCTCGTTAAAAAATTACTGGCAGTTGCGCGGTTGGAGAGGAGCGTTCACTCACTTCCTTCCTTGGCCATTCCTAAACCGGGGAGATGAACCGGGGTGGCCTATCTCCCATTACACTGGTTCAGTGGACGGAGAGATAGTTAAGGTTGTACCGGATCATATCCGCCAGCGGGAGGCCTGGTGGTTTTGCTGGGCCGGGTCGCGCGATCCCGTGTCGCCCCTTAATGGCAGAGGAATGTGCTCCTTGGAATTCTAGGGAGTAGGTGTTTCACATATTCCTCTTGCTTTAGTGCTCATGATGGTTTTCGCCATGTTACAAAAAGGATGAGGTTACTATGGCTGTAAAGCATAAATATGACTGGACTAGCAATATCTATAGAGTGCCTGTGTTCCTATGGACTAAGATTGTGAGATATGGTTTTATACTAAATGCACATGACAGTTATTATAGTATACTAGCTGTGCCCCGCGGTTTACCCGTATATAATTTAGAAGAAATCACTGATTGATGATTTACATAATACTTTAGCAGGTATAGATATTATTTTTATCGGGCGACAAGCACATCGCGGCATCCCACGGCTCGTTCGCCCCACTACTACTATAGATATACCGAGGCAAGTGTTGAATTATTTTAATTGTGTATTATCTCTAAAAATATAAGTCCAATTAATATGTTGTAAAAGACAAAGTTTATTTTCATGAAATTTTCTTTATGATGAAGTAACTCTTTTAAGTAAAGATGTCATATGTCATGCATAAAAATAATGCTCATAAATTAATTTTTAATCCTCAACAAAAAATAATAATTGCAAAATACCTTTTTGTGGCTTATGTATAGGAGATAAATATATGCTATCGCTGACTTTTTTAGAAATACTAATGACCAATATTTTTGTAGAATATTGTATTTACGTATCATTAACTTTTACGCCAGCGCACGCGGATAAAGCAGTTCGTGAAGGCTTCGACTTCCGACACACGTAACAAAAATCAATGTTTAAGGCTAGCTGGGAATTGTAGCCTAATATTATATAGCCTATATTATTTCTTGTGAGTCTGGCTACCATATTAAAAAAAAGATTTTTCGAATCCTACTGGTAGTTCCTGAGATTAGCGTGTTTAAGCAAACAAACAAACAATACTTTTCCGCTTTATTATATTAGTATAGATTAAATTATTTGATTAAAATATTTGTGTTTGTCTGTCTGTTTATTACGGGTAAACTCCGGAACGGTTGGATCGATTTTGACGGAACTTTCACTGGCAGATGGCTGATATTGTAAGGAGTAACTTAGGCTATTTTCTTTAGAATAAGAATGAGGCTTCCGCGCAAATAAAAATAACTGGTCATAGTGAATCAACTCAGGTGCTTAAATGGCTTTACGCTGAGCAAACCATGAGAAATATTTCATATTAATTTACTACATAATTGTATATACTAAAAAGACCTACAAAAAAGTCAGGGAGAGCATTATTATGTCTATGTTGTAAGGATCACCCACAACAAGCATTTTTCTCTTTAAAATAACCGTGAGCGGGGGTAGCACGATACGCGCGTGTGTTCGATCGACGGTATTCTGTAGTCCACGCGAGCACAGCCGAATATACAAAGTATACTAACATCTCTCCGCAACTTCGTACGCGTTATTCTATATCCTTGATTCCCAAAGTGGTGTACCTATATATTTAATAGAAAATATAGCCTATGACACTCTGGGAAAACGTAGCTTTCTATATGTGCAAGAGTTTTCAGAATCGGATCAGTAGTTCCAAAGATTACCCAACAAACACACTACCTGTATTAATAATAATATAGATATAGATAAGGATTTAGCCTTAAAGCTGGTTACTTTAATGTAGTGCATATTGCAGTCATTAAACCTCATATTTATGTGGTAAATAGTTTAAACGAAGAGCATTCCGCTCTAGAGGTATCTTTATTAATGTTTTTTTGAACCACACGCCTACACCAAATGGCCATAAATAGAATGTTTTTCTTGTTTAACAAGTTCAACGAGAGTACAATTCACCAACAGATCCTGTATTGCGTAGTTTTCCATTTATAGAACATTTATTGTTGAGAACTGAAATAAACGTTTAAATGTATTAACACTCTTTAGTACTTATTTATTTCATTTTTATAATAACAGGCCAAAGTAACCGGACTGTGCCTGATAGTAGTAAGCACCTACATAAGTACAATACAAAAACAACTGCAACTACAGAGACACCTACAATGTATTGGTGGGCATCGCTTCATGCCGGGCTACAAGTCTCTCGGAAGCTAATGTATATCCATCCATACACTAATTACTGATCCGGAAACGCGACAAACCATAAGAAAGTCATTGTGACAGTGCTCGTACCATGTGCATAATGGTATTGCGATTCAGTCGGATACAGATCTATACTAATACTAATCTATATCTATTATCTATATTATAATATAATATTGCGGAAAAGTTTTTTTTTTTGTTTAAACACGCTACTCTGGAAGTACCAGTCGGATTCGAAAAAATATTTTTGTATTTAACAGCCAGAGTCTCGGGAAATATTATAGGCTATTTAAGATTAGGCTACAACTCTCAGATAGCCTTATTATATATTGTTTTTTGTTACGTAAGTCGGAAGTCGAGACCCTCCCGAACTGTTATAACCGCGTGCGCTGGTGTAATCGTTAACGATACGGAAATACAATGTTCTACAATAATATTGGTCCTTAATATATCTAAAAAAAATCACCGACAGCATATGCTTATCTCTTATACACAGGCCACAATAAGGTATTTTGCGACAAAGATTTGTTGTAAATTAAAAAGTGATTTATAGGCATAATTTTTAGACATGGCATATTAATCCTTACGAACAAAAGTTACTTCATCATAAAGATAATTTTATAAAGTTAAATATTGCTCTTTGGAGTATGCAATTTGGACACATAGTTTAGGAGATATTGAAAAATTATAAATAATTTATGCTTGCGAGAAGAACAATAATTATGATACACTGACTACATTGGTGCTTTGGCGGCGCGGTGTTTGTCGGATAAAATTAACACGGGTGCTACAGTAGCGTACGGCTAGTACGCTATAATAGTGATATTGTGACATTCTTTTGTTTTACAGTACCTACGTATTGAAGGATGAAATATCAATTATGAACCAAAACCAAAAATCTAAATTATGAAAGATTTATTGAATAACGTAGGGTTGCTTAGTTAAAAAGGATTTTTGAAAATAAAAATTTATGAGGGGAAAATCGACAATCTAAATAGAAATTGTAGCAATTTAGTAGATTAAGACAAGATAAAATTTTATGTCTGTTGATAGAAATATGTATTTTATCATTTTTGCAAAAGTAGACGCATAAAGTCCACAACCTACAACAGTAAGACCTACACTCACAAAACACCACTCCTTCTTTGTATACATCCAGGAAAAATGATAATAACTGTAAATAATACAAAAAAATATGTTGACAAACCTGATCGAGTTGCTTACCGGTTATTCTTGGTGACTGGGATGTTTTCCGAACAGTGGTAGTGTGTTGACATTCAAACTGCCTTCTTAGGGCTTGTGTAGACGGCACCACTTGATTTGTCTATCACTATACATTTTTAGTAATACATTGCCTAGCCATGTGTAGGCATAATGAATATGATGAATTTAACTAAATATACATACTATAATTATGTAAAGAAATGGCTAAATAAAAGTAAGAAGTCAAATAAACGCTTAAGGGTTCATCCTATTTTGATGCAAAAAGAACAACATGGTAGATTCCATACACTTTATAAAGGTCTACGAAAAGATGAGTGTAAGTTTTGTGATCATCTTCTGATGAATATTAAAATTTTCGACAAATTATTAGATATACCTATTATATGCAAACACTAATATATTTTTTAATTGAAATGAACATGTCCATTATTCATACACATATAATTTTCGTGGCTAAAGCGGCGCCGTCTACATGAGCTCTTAGGAAATAAATTAAATAAAATGTTTTGAGTTTGATTTTAATTTTTGATCTTATCCGATTTCAAAGTTCTTTCTTTCACTAGTTACAACGATGAGCTTAGACAATTGCATGCGCCTATTATGTTATCTTGAATTTTGTATATTGTTTTTTATTAGGAGTGGATACCTACTTAAATACACGGCATAGAATACATAATAGTACCAACATTTCATAAAAACACTAGTGTAATAAATCTCTATTAGGACCAATTGTTTCCGATAACATTTTCAAATTGTTTTTTATTTAATATATTAATAAATATAAAATTAATATAAACCAAAAACATTATTATTGTTTTAAACGCGAACACAACATTAATGCTTGGTGGAACATTTAACGTACTTAATTGTACTTACTGATTTTTATCTGATTGTGAACAATCCGAGTGAAGTAGCACGTCTGAATCAATTTTTTTTGTCAATACATTGTCACTGAAACTTTGCTTTAAATTGTTATCCGTATTTTCGGTAATTTGCATCACCGGTTCTTTATACGATTGTTCACTTACTGATGTTGCGACATTTACCGGCACGGTTGTACAAGATCTTATCAAGGGTTTTGACACCGCTATAAATAATTGTCCATCTCCTTTCATCAAATCCGTTTGCGATATAGATCTGTACTTCAATTCCAATTGAGTTTCTGTATAAAATGATTTTTCTTTTCTCAGAGACATCACTGGTAGATACTCAAACCGTACAAAATTTTATAGTAAATACACAGTTGATACATCATTTAAAGTGATCCGCACAACGTAGACTGTCACACTAATTTACCCAGCCGGTATATCATTGTACTATTTGACTCACTACACGACGCAACCGCAATTAATATAATATTAATAAATATTTAATTTTCTAGTGCGATATGACAACAGTTCGTAATATTAACTAAGTTGTAAATAATCAGAGGATGAAGTTATCGAAGTACTCACTGAGCAAACTAATAAATTGGGTGATTTCGACGCGCTTCGATGGTCGCAGCGTCGCGTCGTTAGCTGACCATGAACTATTAAAAAATAATTATTAACTAATTAATATAACTACATACCATTCGACACTTTTTCTTTGTTAGGGCTATTAAGAAATGCACAATTGACTGATATACACGTGTGATATACGGACACAATTGATCTTGAAGACTTCACTTTACGGTATGTATTTAGACAATGCATTAAATTTTTTTCAATAGTTTTAACGAATATTGGGGTATCACAAAACGTCCTAACGCTTAGATTGTTCAACGTTTGTCTGTCACAAATTGAAAATGGTCCGTAGTTAGTATAAAAATACATAAATTACCATAATCGTAACGTCACGTTGTGCTCGAGTATAAACAATACACTGCAACGTCATATACCATATTATTCCTTGTATTCATTAGAAGGTGTAAATTAAATTGCACGGACTTTGTACTGTCCTATACCGAAAAGTCGATTAAAGTTGAAAATCGAATAACACTGTACAAATAAATTATCTGTACTATGAGCATTATATGGTCTTTGTCAATCATATTGCACTCGTCTTGTAAACATTAAATCCTTTCTGTAGATTATGTGTTCTAATACTTCTAATGATGTTCTTTAAATTAACAGTTATCTGGATTCGTTTCTGTTAGGAATTGATTATTTGTAATACATATTGATTTTGGGATGTAAGGGGTGTCGAATAACATCTTGAAAACTAAGAGGCTGAACCTCACCCGCACGTGGTGCACCCTGGTGAGTAACGAACAAGGAAATGCCCGTCATAGTGATCGATTATTATCCTTGTCTAGTTTCAGGATCAGCCGGTGCTTATCAGTATAAATAAAAACAGGTCCGCATAACATCGGTGCTTGGCGATATATTAGTGGTCACCGCAGGTTTTGGACTGTACTTTACTTAAAATCTGCTATATTAATCAGTATACTAAAACCTTTTGAAATGTGCTCGCATGCACTGATAAACAAGCAGCAACTAAAAAAAACATAATTAGATTAAATACATTAGGTGCATTAAATTCACAGTGACTTTGTTTTTTATATTGACACTACAAAATAACTGCATCAGATCTATAACGGTAAATAATACACTATGATTAATGAACGAGGGAAACCGCGAATAAACGATTCATCAACTGTTCCTGTGGTAATGCTACCCTGTAAATTTGTTTTTGTAAGTGAGGAACCACACGGCAGTGAATTTACAAATAGCTGGCCCATCACGAAGCCTTTATGATGGCGGGAACCCAGCTAAATAAACGGCTAACTAAAGCAGAAAGCTACACAAAATATTTATCTTTTGTTTAAAACTTAAACGTAAAAATTAATTTAAAGTTTAACTTTTTAATATGGATGCATTTTAACAGAGATGATAAATTAATCCACACAGATATTAGGTATTATATACGAGTTAAAAAAGTATTGATTTCGAAAATAATTTCTTTAAATAAAATCGTTTTGTGAATTGCTCTGACAGAAGTCTGTACAAGTTTAAATGGACAGCTGTGCGCCTGCACAAGAGCGAATCTCGCTCCCCCGCTCCTGGCTATTTTAAAGACAAAAATGCTTTTTGTGGGTGTTCCTTAGAAGGGAGACATAGATATATATACTCTTGCTGATTTTTTTGTAGGTCTTTTTAATGTCTGCAATAATGTCATACATTAATATGCTATATCTCTCATGGTTTACTCAGCGTAAGGCATTTAAGTGCCCGAATTGATTCACCATGATCTGTTTTATTATTTGCGCGGATCCCTAATTATTTTCTAAATTAAAAGTAGCCGAAATTACTCTTGTAGAATAACCATTGAAAAGGGAGGATCCTCCGACCAGACGGGTGTTATGTCTGGCGGGCAGCTGCCCAACGGTTGTAGTCGGGTTCTTGTATATATACTCAATTGAAGAGTTAATTTCTATAGTGCGATGTAGGATGCGTCGTATGTGGCTCGATAGATGTCACTGTATTTCGCTATGTAGATGTCGCTACACTCTTATCCCTTTAAAATCGGTCTAACCGTTTCGGAGATTACCCGGAGCAAACAGACAGACTGACAACTTTTTTAAAAGTGCTGTTTTGTTATAGGTACCGTATACACTTACATTTTATGCATTTAGTAAAAAGCTATTATTTTGGCATTAAAAACAGACACTCCAAGTATATTAATTGTATAAGTAGATGAAAACAAATGGCTTCCAGCAGAAATCATGACGTGAAATCATGACGTCAATAAACTTGTTAAGTAAAATTAATTACTTGGGGTTTTTTTTTATCTACAGCATGGAAACGAATGTATAATTATTTCCTGTTATTAAGCCATTGTTTTTTTAAGTCATTGCGAAATTATTGTCTCGTTTACACCGTCGATACTTTTGCTCATAAATGTCATGTGTTAAAGCAAGTTAAGGAACTAGTTGTGGAAGAAAGCAATTAACACGAATTAAGGAACACGACATTCCATAGTAATATTATAAATGCGACAGTAACTCTTTGATGAATTTTGGTATAAAAAAAGATTGTACTTTAGAAATAGACATAAAACTTTAAGGGATGAAAATAGGAGATGAAAGTTTTAAGAAGAAAATATGAGAACACCAATGCGCAGGTGTGCTTGGTGAAATGACATCGGTTTCCACGCCAACTAGTTTGTTGATTTATTGACATTGATATAGGTACCTATTTTTTAATTATCTGGATTATACAGTTTTGCTACAAGCGAATTCTTTTATTGTGTTATTTCACATGTGGTGACCCCGACGTGATTTGAACACGCAACCTACTGACTTTTTGATAAACTTCAAACCAGTTTTAATGAATTTTGGCATATAGATATATTGGACCTTGGAGAATATGTCCTTATATAGGCTACCTATTGTCGTGAAAATAAATCTTGAAGGGATGAAAGTTTGTGTGAAGAACCCATCCTGTCTCAAATTAGGG
This sequence comes from Saturnia japonica, assembly GCA_033032175.1. NCBI lineage: Eukaryota > Metazoa > Arthropoda > Insecta > Lepidoptera > Saturniidae > Saturnia > Saturnia japonica. The sequence continues at coordinate 11,755,876 of CM065307.1, forward strand.
ATATGAAAATTCATATTTATGCTTTTGGTAAGAAATAAAAGGGGTTTCAAGTTTTTCAATAACCCTTACCGTAAGCCGGTACAATAAGGGATGATTTAACTTATTTTTGAAGATTTATGGGAACGGTTAATGTGTTGAATTCATATTGGAATATACTACCCGTGCGTGATAAGTTGAGACTCACCTGGAATGCAACCCTCCGCTCGCTAACCCTGTAACTTTCCCTCAAGCTCCTGTGTTGTACTGTAGGCAACGCCATTTTTTTTACATCTTAGTCTCGTACTGGCTTACGTCACGCAACGACAACGCGCTCCGATTTTGTAATCTTATTTAATACTGTTTCGTTAATAGTTATTAGTGGTACTTCTATATTTTATTGTTATTTTTTGTGTTAAGTGTATTGTTGTAATGAAGGGTAAAACTTTACATAGTGGAGAGAGAAATATTTTTTTGTGCACAGTACAACCATGCGTCTGTGGCGTCACCGCCCCCAGGTCTCAACTTATTGCGCACGGGTAGTAATTACAATACCATACACACATTGATAAACCCATCTATGATTTTCTTTTGGTTTATTGTGTTCAGAGATCAGTCGGTATATATGCAGTAATATAGCGGGGTGGTAGGGATCGCGAGCACCGTACACATAGTGATAAAGCCAGCTATGATGTTCTTTTGGTTTGTCATGTTCCGAGAACATTCTGTGTATATCCAATAGTACGCTGACGAAGTCGCGGGTACCAGCTAGTGATGAATATGTAGGTATAGAGAAATAAGGAAGACATTAAAATTTTTCAATATCTGAAAGGAGTTAAACATTTATGTGATTATATTAAATGTCATTTTTACTCATGTGAAAGCTTAACGAGCAACACAAGGGCGTTCGTCATTACTAGGTAAGAAACTACATGAATGAATTCATTTTTAACTTAAAATTTATATAGATAATATATAATTTACATTAGGTTGTTTAATAAAACATAATAATATATATTTACGTTAAATATATAGGGTTATTGGTAATTCGACGTATTCCCGTTAGGAGGTGATAGGGGTGACTATTTTCGATAATTTTAACCCCCATATGCATTATGAAAAAGTGAACCATTTTTGGGTTATTATATTTTTTGGCTTTTTTCAGAATAAGTCAAAAATGCAACATCAAAAATGTATTTAAATTTAAAGAACGACCTTAAGTTTAGTTCGAATTCGAATTTCCGCCTGTTTCCTTTGTGATAATTGTATTCAGTTTCTTTGAAATAAGTTCCTAGTTGTTATGCATTCTTGGAGAGCTAAGAAAACGGTTGTTTTTAAAATAATCTGCAAGCCGAGTTTCATGTTTTTCTTTGTTTTTAAGGCATTTTAGTGGAAAAAATCTCAAAATAAATATTTATTGACAATAAAGAAAAAAAAAGGAATTAGGTACGGTACCAATTTTACTCTAACATTATATGTACATTGACCTCGTACAGATGTGTTTTAGTCAATTAATAGTCAAGCCTAGTGATACGTTTTATTAAATACCTAAACATCTTGTACAATAAAATTCATAAATAGCTATCAGTAAGCAAATAGGTACGTTAGTCCAGTGCCTTGACTTGCGCACCTGACTGCGTAGTAAATTATTGGCCTTTGTCACTTTGACACGAATTTACAATCGAAAATGGGACGTATTCTTATCATCCGTTTATAAGACAAGGCCAATAAACTGATTTTGTTTATATATTGCACTAGTCGCAGAGTGAGTCAATATAACCAGTTCTATAACTAATTAACTACCTACATAACATAACATACCATCACGCCTGTATTCCCCGAAGGGTTAGGCAGAGGTGTACTAATGTACACCCACAGTTCGCCGAGTATGTTTTTAAGTCCCATGTAATAGGGGGCGAGCCTATTGCTATTAATCGAGCACAAACCCAAACTCCGAACTGCTGCTGAGGATTTCTTATAGTTAAAATAGAATAGAAAAAACTTTATTTTTTCAAACATACACTGTACAATAAAAATGAAAAGTAGAAATAAAAGACAGAACAGAAACAACAGGCGGCCTTATTGCTTAAAGCAATTTCTTCCAGGCAACCTTACAAAGGATTGGAAGAAAGAAAGAACGAGATAGTTAAAATATAAAGATAGACTAGTTAATATAAGGTTATAATAGTTATAAAGTAACATATTATAGGTAAATAAATATGAGTCTAATACGTATAGTACTGGGCTGGATTTAGGAAAGGCTCATAGGAGCTTCAACCCCGGTACCTCCACTTGAAAAGGGCATCTCCGAATTTCTTTAATTTTAAAATATAAAAAAATAACTTTTTCTGACAAACAAAAAAATCCATATTTAAGCAATAGATTTTTAAAAGCGTAATTCTTATTCAGAAATATTTTGGAGCTTTCAGTTTGTCTTAGTCCCAGGCCTGCAACCTTTAATACATTGACTATCAAGTTTATTTGTTAAAAATCGTCATTAAGACCAAAACGTAGTTAGGTAACGAAATATTTATTAATCTATATACCTATCATTTTATGATATGATTAGACACTTTCAACAGTATACCTACACATTTTTAATTTAATAAATAATTTATCACTAAGCGCCGCGCAAGTCACGATGGCGTAAACGTCTTCTGCCTAGTATGCTTTAATAAAGAATATCACTGTTAATTTTAGTATAAATATGTTTGTGTTAGAGTTGCTCTTTTATTTTATGATAACCCGTTTTTCATTATACTTTTTTAATAAGGGCTCGTGTAGACGGCGCTGCCACCGCCGGAACGCCGCGCCGCGCCGCCGCTCCGCCACAACGCCGTTGCCGTTCCGCCGCCGCATTATTGCTACATCACTTTACTTTTTTCGTAATACATCGCTAGCCACGAAAATTATACGTGTAGGAATAATGAACATGTTGAATTTAACTTAAAAACAATGTTAAATGTTAGTTTTTAGTTATGTTAGGTATATCTAATAATTTGTCGAAAATTTTGATATTCATCCGAAGATAATCACAAAACTTACACTCATCTTTTCGTAGATCTATATAAAGTGTATGGAATCCACCATGTGGTTCTCTTTGCATCAAAATAGAATGAACCCATAAGCATCTATTAGACTTCTTACTTTTAAATACTCATTTCTTTACATATAGTATACAAACACTACCTCCTTTTTTACTTAAATTCATCATATTCATTATGCCTAAACGTTTATTGTATGTGGCTAGCAAAGTATTACTAAAAATGTAGTGATAGACAAATCAAGCGGCATAGCGCGGCGGCGGCGCGGCGCGTCCGTGGTGCCGTCTACACAAGCCCTTAAAATAATTGATTTTAATATGATTAATGTGTTGAGAATCATATGCAAATATCTGCCAAAATATTAACATATCCTGAGGTGTTGTCACGCACAAAGTGTAACCGGCATGGCAGTAGTTACCGCCAGACAGGTCTTTTTATTCCAATCTCCGGTGACGAGGAGGGCGCGGAGCGGCGGTGTCCCCCATGGCAGCTAATGTGTTAAATCCAGCCCTAACTATACATAAAATTATAGGTAAAAAACTTGTATAGGAAAAAAGATGAGTATCAGTACCGAGTAGGTAACTATACTTGCCTACATAATAGTTTTCCTATTCAATCGTAAACTACGGTAACGTGTACTGGGGTGGTTAATTCTTAAATTCCCTTGACAGAAGCTTACACGTAATTTTATACCTCTATAGAATTTTTATGTTAATAAACATGATATTTGTTACCTACCTACCTACAAAAAATGTGCAAATATTGTAAGTATTCGTCATTTGTTATCCCACGTAAGTATAGAAAACAATTTTAAAGGTCATCGGTCATGGGTTTATGTGTGACATTCTGAAAAAACTTGTTTTGTTATCAACAGCTATGCTTCTATTCTTTGTATGTATCGTCATCGTCATAACGACCTTTGGGAAATACACACGTGATTGAAATGACGTATATAATTTTTTGTAGGTAGTTTTAACACGAAAAATAAAAGTAAAAGAAGTGAAAATAACAAGTTAAATTATTGAAAAGGAAACAAAAAATCCGACAGCAACAAAATAATTTTTTGTTTGTTTGTTTAAACACGTTAATCTCTGGAACTACCAGTCGGATTCGAAAAAATTTTTTTTTATATGATAGCCAGACTCACGAGGAATATCCATATCAGCATTAAGCTACATTTCTTAGCTACCCTTAAAATATATTAATTTTTGTTAAGTCGGAAGTAAAGCGTTCCCGAATGGCTTTATCCGCGTACACTGATGAAATGGTTAGATAAACGTAAATATAATGTTCTAACAAATATTGGTCCTTAGTACCTATATCTAAAAAAAATCCGCGATAGCATATGCCTAATAAGCCATATATAATATATATATATATATATATATATAAGCCGCAGTAAGGTATTTTGTGACCACCGTTTGTTGAAAATGAAAAAGAGCATTATTTTTCAGAATTCATCATGCACACGATAATACAAGTAAAAAATATTATATAAAAAATAATACAAGTGTGCTCTTGTAAGTAAATTCTACTAACTTCATTCTAGTTATAGATAAACATAAAATGAAAAAACAAAATAATTTATTAACACATGTTTAATAAACCACGATATAATTTACAAAGATAATAATGACAGTGTGCAACTAATCCTCAGCCGCTGTTTGACTGGTTTTTGTTAACTTACTTAAATCACTAGAACTAATACAAAAATTATGTAGTTGTCTCAAAAAATACTTTGCGGGAAGAGAAAATAATAATTTAGTTACAAATGGCTTCTAAGACTAAAATTCCGAGCTGCCCTAGTTTGTTAATAGTACTATATTTTGAATTACACAAATTAAATTGTTTACAATTTTACTACAGTTGTGCAATTACACAATAAAATCATCTTAAAACAACATAAATATTTTAAACACCTAGACTTTTTATTCTAAGTCGCTCCAGACTCTCGCCGTGAAATCGTGGCGAGAAGTCACGCCGTAAACTCAGCACGACGCGTACTACTCTCTAGACTCACAATGTTCACATTGTTTGACAGGCCTCGTAGCGCAGTGGTAGTAAACGCTAATATTGAGCTAAGAGGTTGCGGATTCGATCCCCGCCTATGACCGACTTTGTGTGTTAAGTATCTATTTATATGTATGTATATCAGCTGTTTAGTTACCATATTACAAGCTTTGCTTAGTTTGTAATTAAATGGCCGTGTGTGAAATTGTGTCCTCATATATATATAATATGTTCACAGTCGGGTTCACGCCCTGGTACTAAATGGGCGTAACTTCAGCTGCTGCGTCTTTGAATCTATGTGCACAGGCATTTTATGACCATTTGCTTAATAAAGACACAAAACAAACAAAGAAAAAGCAGATGGTGGATAACGAGTATACATCGCAAAAGATACGAGTTAATAATGCTTTGGAGATGTTTATTTTAACATGATAGATAGTACTACCTAAAGTACCGTCAAATCTGGCATTATTAATGTTGAATAATTTAAACATCTAATAGAATTAATATAATACAGTATTATTAGTTGTTTAGCATATTGAATTTATATCGAATTGAAATGCGACGCCGTGAATGTGGATAAGCGTTCGCGTTGAGCGATCACAAACACTTTGAGGCACACAAAAAATCGACTCTGAACGGAAACCGAGGCGCGAACTGGCGTGAAATCCATTCACACTCGCGTTCCGCGTCACGCCTTTTCACGACGTGAGTCTGGAGTGGCCATATATTTATATCAAAACTTTTTTTAAATTACAAAATATTAAATACAGTGTATTCCTATCTAATTTTTATTAACTACTTACATCTATGGATGGTATATAAAATACCTTTACCCTAATATTGTTACAGACAAATAATTTGTGATTATGATTATTTCCATAGTAAACAATATCTCAATAATATAATATCAACTGTTCCCGCTACAAACAGTGTAAAGACCATTTTGGGCAAATTGACTTTTTGATGCACCTTTACTTAGTTTTCTACACTCTTTCATTCTGTTTTTAAAAAGCTAAACATCAATTTTCTTCAAAACCAAGTCATAAAACAATATTTTTTTTACTTTACAAGAGCAATTTTGTATAAAACAAAGTATTTAATTCATATTAAATTGTATAAACTTCAGCAAATAATGAATAAAAACAAAAGAATTATGTAAGAAAGCTATTAATTTACTTTTGTTTTTTGGTCATTACCAAATGTATGTAATTTGGAGTTACACCTTTGTAGTGGAATAATTTGATATATTTTTAAACCAAGAAGCGAACTGCTTCCTGCGAATTGGAGGAATGCCCACCACCCCACCACACAAGGGTGAAAAGTGAAAACCCTCACGGCGTCTATAGTCCGAGAAATTCGTGCGCGGCCGTCCATATGTGGCGACAGATTTCAATTTTTAATATTGTACTGAAGAAAAAAAAATTTGAATATTATTTAAAAGGTGGGATCACTAATTTTAAAACAGTTTATAATGAACAGTTACACTTTCACATTTGTTAAGGAAAAATTCTAAAAATTGAAGGTGAAAATTCAGTCAGTTGGAATGAAATTAATTCATTAATGATTAAATCTATATAATAAGCAAAAAAACAATTTGTTTTTAAATGAATCTTCATATTTACAATACATCTAAAATTATCTTTGAACATCAATAAAGGAGTTAATTGTTAATTTTATTATAACAGTACTGTGTTTAACATCTATGGGTGGGCTGTCTCTTTGTTTTGTATTAATACATGACCTAGCATTGAGCTGAGGTTGTAGGTTTTGTTTTCTGCACCAAACTAAGTGTGATGACCAGATTGATTGTTCTGTGTTAAAGTATTTAAATCCAGTTAATTAACTACCACAGTACATGTTATATCTAGTTTGGAATCAAGAGTATATGAGATTGTTCCAAAATTACCATTTAAAGTATTACTGAATAGTATTACTTCAAAACAATAAATTGTAACTTGGATTATTTAATCAGTAAACATTGTATGTAATTAAAATGTAATACTTATTTTAAAATGCTACCATTCTATCATATTAAGTAGTTTTTTTTATACTTAAAAATTCTATCATAAAAGGATCACTAGATTAATAGTACACTTAAATAAACAATGTCTAAACAACAATTTGATAAGCACCTATATACTTAAGGTATAAATAAATTTGCAAAAAAATATAACAAAAGGAATGTCCAAATACATATGGAGATCACTAAACTGAAACATTGTTATTTATTACAACCAAAATAAAATTAGAGTGATATGTGGAAACCAGTTCCATAAAATTTAACCACTAAAATTTTTAAGGTTCTAATCACTGATAGTCAGTCTTTTATGTGCAATATGTCACTGAATGCTTGTTTCTTTTATCTATTTAATGTCAGACTAATTAATCATGTCACATTTTAGTTGTGGCTTCAAGTGAGCGCAGTAAAGGCGCACGGGCCATATACTAGAAACGGTCTTTAGACGCATGTAAATCAGGGTTGGTGAGATATTGCAACTCCTGCAGTTCCTGGAATTTCTCATGGTCACGGATATGTGCATAATTGGCTGACAAACACATCAAATAATGAACCAAACTTAGTATAACTAGAATACATGATACCATTGCAAGTATAAACATGAATTCCGCTTTTTCTACATAGTCACTGCAGAACAATTTTATCCTTTGAGATTCACATATCCTCATATCTTCTTGTCGAACATTAGAAGGAAACATAAAGTCGAACTGTGTGAAATCTATGCAAGTCCATAGGTTGACGTTTGTCGGTTTCGAACAAAGCTTCCAAAATATCATGAATAAAAATGTCGTTATTACCAAGAAACCAAGCAAAAGAATCCATATGAAGGTAAGTATGTAGGTAATAATCATAAAAACTGCACAGGAAATCCTTCCGCTAACTCTGGCTCTCCATGCTCTGTACACTTTATGTCTTGTCGCACCTGTTGCTAAACAGCCAACACATAACAGCATGAATCCTAAGGCGGCCATGCAGGCGCTAACTACGATGAAAATCATTTGTAACTTTTCGATCCATATCAGACGGAAGTGGAAAACCTTGTCGAACATTACTATAGAAAGCGCTGATCCACGATACATAGTACCACAAAACACTCCCACGCCCAAACAACACATTATAGTGGCTATGAGAGTTGCATGTGGCACTCTCGTTAAACAAGCCTGACAAGCGTCACCCATGTTTGTAGTTTTTTATTAGTGGATTAAGTTTCTTATTGGTATTTTCTTCCTTTTACACTTTTTAAAATCACCAACTCAACAAATAGAATAGAAAATTCTTATGGTACATACATTCAGTGTTGCCGAGTCAAGGAAACAAGAAATGGACAAACACTTATAAAAAGGTGCTAGAATGACAAAAATTTCATAGCCTAAGAAGTGTGGCTAAAAGTGGCCAAAGAATTGGGTTAAAAACAAATACAAGTTCATAACTTAAAAAACCATTTAGTTAATCATCATAGGTTAATTCCATATAATACTCAAGACGTTAATGGTTCTGGTTCTTCAGGAACAAGCAAAAAATATTTTTCTTGCTTCCTGATTTGATCCAACACTTTCACTGGTATTTGGTAAAAGACACACGTCTGCTTTTTAAAAATAGTCTCTTATTCTTAGTAGTAAACTATTCTTATTTCTATGATAAGTATTCTTATTTCTATGATAAGTATTCTTATTTCTATGATTTTTCTTTGCCACAATCATCATGATAAATAATCTTTCTACCTCAGCCATTAAGGATGGCAGAAATAAAGCTATCCAAAAGCCAAATCCCTCAATTAATGAAATACTGATACACCGCTCGCATTTTAATTAAGTGAAAACAAGTATTATTGTATAGAAAAACAAAAGTTTACGTATTATTATAAAAGTTGCTAAATTGATGGCTAAAATATTTAGCCATTCTTATTTAATATTTTTGGCTAAATAAGTTTGAAATGTTGCCAGGTATAGCCGTAAAATGGCTCACTTGGCAACACTGCATACATTACTCATAGGCAGTTTTTTTTGGTATAGTCCTTCCCTTTCTTCATGAAAGGGAAAGGCAAAGGTACTATGCAGCCAAGTCAGATGTTATTTTATTCCAAGTTCAAGTTAAAAGGCTAAAGCCATGTCATATGTATTTTTTTTTGTATATAGGCCGAAACCATGTCTGCAATTTTTCTGCGTTCAAATCCATGTTAAGAAAGGCCATAGCCATGTCTTGAATTTTTCTCTATATTATGTATAAAGTAGTATCTAGTTTTCCAAATTTTTTCAAAGCCAAAGTCATAGTCTTTTTCTAAGTATATCTTCATAAAGAAGAAACCTTCTAATCCTTTTTCTGTAGTACAATTAAACATCTTCAATTGTAGACCATGTGTAGTTGCACATGGAACGATAAGACAACAGTCTTTGTCAACAGTTGCCAAGAATCAACAGATTCTTCAAAATTTCTTGCAAAGAGCGCGGGATACTCTCAATATTTCCATAAACATATAACAAGTCGTTAATAAAAACCAGTCTTTGTATAGTAAAGCATATGCACTCAAAAAATATGTGTTCCAAAGCTTGAGGTAAGCCAGAATTACAATGGGTGCAAGATGGAGATGTTATAATATTCATTCTTTAGAGATGCTCGTGTGGCGCCTCATTCAACACGCCAAACTCGTTACATCTGCCATGACCAATTCGCAAGTGACATATTGTTGTATAAAATCATCTATTGATATATTTGTCTTTACAAAACCATGGTGCTTTAATATTTTGATTAATTTCTCTGTAACATAGTCCTTTCTGATGAAGAGTTTCTTCCCAGTGACGAAACCATTTATCATATATTTCTTTCTTGACCAATACGAGACAATCAGATACAGGAATTTTAATATTCTTGTACGGTACTTCATCAGAAGTGTTAGTAATTTGATTGGCTAAATAATCTGCTTGTTCATTGCCAATAACGTCCACATGCGATGGGGTCCAGAATATGATTAGATCTAAGTTATATTGAGTTGTGAGTATGTAATATTTTTTACGAATATCATGAATGATATAATGAGTACCAAATGAGTATGATAGATTTAGTAAAGCCAATAACACATTCATGCTATCTGTAAGAATGATCCAATTTATCCAGTTAGGGTTAGTTTGAACCTTATGTTCTACATAATCCAATGCAGCAAGAATAGCACACGCCTCTGCAGTACTTGTTACATCCGGCAATTTCAAGTCATAAACACTTTATTTTCAGACTTCGCTCCATCAGCATACCTGTCTGTATTCTCGCCATTCAGAAAGCTTACTGTAGACATCATGTTTCGTACACAATATTCTATTAATATCTATTTTCATTTTATTAAACTTGCTTTCATACTCTCCATCATAGCAGGGTAAGGTACTATTTTTATAAATATCGTAGCCATTTCAAATATTCAACACATAATTTATATGATTGGTAAGATAATTACCAGAACTGAGAAGTATAGAAAGCAAAGAATTGTTTGAAATTTTTACTAAACTGTGGATGAATTTATATAACAAAAAAAGAAAGCGAACTGACATAGGGGGTAAATTGCCTTCAATTTGCATAGAATTAGTGGGAGATGTATTCATGGCACCCAAAACTAATCGCATTTTGATTTTGAACTTTCTCAATCTTTTCTATCAATTTGCCATAAGAGGCATAACAAAAAAAAAAGAGTATTCAAAATTACTTCTAACTAGTGATTTATACAACATTAAGAGAATCCTTGGATCAGCTCCCCACTTAGAGCCAGCCAAAGATCTGACAATATTTGTTGCTTTCATAGCCCTAATAATCAACTAATCGACATATTTTGACCATGTAAATTTGCTGAAATAATACACCTAAGAATTTAACCGTGGTCTTAATAGGAATTTTAATTGTATGATAAAAGACCGATAATTCAGAAGTAACTATCTTTTTTTTAGAAAATATTACAATTTTACTTTTATGTGGATTAATTTCTAAATCCAAACAGCAAAAATAATTATACGAGTGCTGTAAAACACCATTTAACTTTATTTTAGTTTGCATCAAATCAGCACCGCTACAGTATATGACCAAATCATCAGCAAATTGCAAATTAACCACATCAAAAACCCAGAACTATGTTAATTTTATATATGTAAAGTATATACAATAGAGGGCTTAAGATACCTCCTTGACACACACCTTTGAAATAAAGTCGGGGTCCATAAATTCTATTATCATATTTAACAAAGACTTCTCTACGGTTAAGAAAATTATAGATCCATCGGATCAATTTCACGGGAATACCAATATTAATTATAGAAGCAGATAACACACTAATGTTGACATTATTAAAAGCTTCCACAACATCGAAGAAGACGCATGCAACGTGTTTGTTTTCATTAAAAGCTGAATTAATATCTGTAAAAAGATGAGTTATACTTTCGTGAGCTGAAAATCCGCGCCGAAACCTTTATTGATTGTTAGGTAACAAATGATTCATCATCATCATCATCATTTCAGCCGCAGGACGTCCACTGCTGAACATAGGCCTCCCCCATAGATCTCCAGAGCGACCGATCTTGTGCGGCCACACCCAACGGCTCCAAGCGACCTTTATTATGTCGTCTTTCTATCTAGTGGGGGGCCATCCTACGCTGCGCTTTCCGGTGCGTGGTCTCCACTCGAGAACCTATCTGCCCCAACGTCCGTCAGTTCTCCGAACTATGTGCCCCGCCCACTGCCACTTCAACTTGCTAATCCTTTTGGCTAGTCGGTTACCTTAGTTTGTCTACGGATCTCCTCATTTCTGATTCGATCTTGTAGAGAAACACCAAGCATAGCCCTCTCCATAGCTCGCTGAGCGACCTTGAGCTTTCTTATGAGGCCCACAGTGAGCGACCACGTCTCTGTGCCGTATGTCATCACTGGCAACACACACTGGTCAATGACTTTCGTCTTAAGGCACTGAGGTATTTTGGGCGAGAAGACGTCGCGCAGTTTCCCGAACGCTGCCCAGCCGAGTTGAATTCGTCGACTGACCTCTTTTTCAAAGTTGGACCTTCCTAACTGAACTGTTTGTCCCAGGTAGACATATTCTTCAACAACTTCTAGACAAGAGTTCCCAACTGATACTGGGGCGGGCACCACATGGACTTTCGACATGATTTTCGTCTTGTCCATGTTCATTTTAAGGCCCACCTGTTGAGAAACTTTGTCGAGGCCATCGAGCATTGTGCCAAGATCTTCCAGCGATTCTGCCATGTTTGTGATTAAAAAACAAATGATTATGTTCGATATAAAGTTCAAGACGTAATTTTAAAAGCTGTTCAAATATTTTGCCAACACAAGACGTTAACGTTATCGGACGATATGAATCAGGACTGTTGGGATCTTTATCGAGCTTAAGTGCAGGTACTAACAAGTCCATTCCTTTGAGATAAGAGAGGAGTACCATAAGGAGTTTAAATCACACAAATGTCTTGATAATTATTGTGAGGACAACATTTTAAACATTTTGTATGAAAAACCATATAATCCACAGGCTGTATCTTTTCTAGATTTAACAGCCAAATTTAATTTTTCGAGTGTGAATGGATTAACGAGAAAAGAGTTACTACTATTATTAGAGTCACTAAATTGTAAACAAAGAGGAACTTCGACGAAATCAGTAGTGTATTTTCTCAAGAAATCGTTAATCCAAGGAGCGACAGCTCTATTAGATTTAGAAGATGAAGAGAAGGTTTAATGAATTTACTCATAGTTTACCAAATTTTAGAAACAGAAGATAAACGAGTTAACTTGGAACAGAATTCTTGCCTACTATTATTTTTTTCTCATTTGGTAATTAGTTTTTTTAAAGCTTGAATCTTTTTAAATTCTATAAAATTTACAAGTGAAGGATTACATTTGAAATTTAAGTGAACTTCTTTACAATCTTTAACAGTTGAAGCACATCTCTCATACTACCAAGAAACTGCTGAATGTCTAGATTTTTTAGAACAAACTTCGGAACTTGAATTATTAGTAATATGTGGAATTGATTTTTCAAGCGCTGTCAAAATAATGTTACACCCGTGGGTAATAAAAATGCCGATGATTGACGTGAAGAAGTTTTATTCGAATTCTACACAGTTACCAATTTTTTTTTTTTCACCTGTCTATACTTTTAGCCTTAGGGGCCCTGAAGCCGCTGCGGCTTTTACAGCTTCACCGAACTTGGGGGTGAGCGCTTAGGGCACTCAGCCGCGAAAGTTTTTTGGATGACTCGCATGGGGGTGCCAGAGTGGCCGAACCTCGGCTCGGGCGGTCGTGGCGAATGCAAATAGGTCGCGATCTAGCTAAGGCCTCGGCGCCACGCCTGAGCCGCTTAAATACCTACAATAAACGATCGCAGAAATATCGTGAATTGATCCAAAATAAGAATTCGAATTTCTAGTAAAAATTGCTAGACTGAAAACATTACATTACTTAGATTACAAAACTCATAGTCAATAACCACCCTACAAAAATTTGCAGTACTAAAGGTCTTTATTCTATTCATCCTGAGAAAACAAATTGGCTTATAGTGATTGATCAGCTGATCTGTTACTGTTTTAAGCTGTCACCACCTGTAATAAGCAAGTAAAAAAAAATTTATTACTGACTATTTCATAACAATTTTCAGTGTGTATAATTTCAGGGATTCAATTGTATAAAATGAATTAGATTTACTGGCAACCCTAGTAATTCGTTAAAGTGCCAAATAGGGATACAAATAATTTTAATAGTATCGATACTTACTCGATGTCTGATACAAAAGTATCGATTCTGATTAAAGTATTGGAGCTTTATGAACGATACTAGTTGATATTGAGTAATATTTATAATATATTAGAATTTACAAAATATAACAATAAATAATGATTTATTTAATAATCACAAAAACAATTCTTTTACAAAATGTAGTAACAAGTAAAATTAATTATAATCCATGTACCTAAAGTCCTTTTTAAACATAAATAAAACAACAATAAACACTTTCATAAATTCAGAGTTAAAATAAACTTCGATTGCAGGTAATTTCATTGTAGTCCTGTTTTGGCGAACGAATGCACGATGCATTTAGGTTAGTTAAAACAAGATTAAGTACTTCAATTTTTACTATTTAATATAAAATTAAAAAATAAGCTTTAAAAAAAGAAAAACACTTTTTTTAATTTTGTATTTAAACAAAAAACTATAATACTTTTCCAGTCTTTGTATTCTGATTTTTTAAATCTATGTTTCTATGATCAATCCATTTTTAGGTAATCTAATCACAAGAAAAATAATATTTTCCTCCTAAAGTTCAATGGATAATGGTTTTCTAATATATATTTTTTTCAGTAACAAAACATGCATAATGCTTTAGTAGTAAGTAAGTATTTATTGCACTGAAAACGACCTATTATCCCACGGAATAAAAGAGTAATATTAACCTACTGTTTAAATTTGCACTGTAAGTGTTTTCTGCCACCACGCCGCGCCGGTCGCTACTCTCTTACCATTTCCTTATTACCCAAGGTATAAGTTTCTTCTCGTTCATGCCGGTATCAAGGACAATCAAGGTGAATACAGTTGAATAATCGGATTTTAGAAAATTTATGTATAAATGTTTTAGTTAGTGCTTAGTGTAATTACAAAAGAAATGAAATATCTGTCCTATTTTTCACAGTTTCAATGTAATTGGTACATTTTTTAAACACACTAGAAGGGATTTTTAATGATTTTATTACAACACAGTACCCCTAATGACCACGTGTGGCTTTGTTGTCAGATCGCAATTGACTAAGTGAACTTATAGCAATTACCCTCCATACACAATGGAGCGTAAAGAGTATTAATACCGTATCTACTTATAAAATATAATTGCTTTAAACGTGATATATTCTATGTTGTTCAAAGTGAGGTGTATTGCAATTATTCATATTTAATTATAATTAGGCAAACAAAAAACTATGTACAGGGAATGGAATGCAAATATGGTACAACTAATATATTTACAGTGCATCTGGTCCCATTGAGTTTATTGTTTATTGTTTTATATTCATTGGTTACTTATACAATATTTATATCAGTATTGTATAAGTGCACTTCGACTAACAGAACTTACTATGTAACTATGCACTCAATAGTAACTACACAAAAGCTAACATTGCCAATATAAATCACAAATAATGATTAAATTTCTCAATTTAAAACGATTTCATCGTATTTTGTATTTAATAAAAAAAGAGACAAAAGCATCGATACCTATTAAAATACTAGAAAAAAGTATTAATTACAAAAAATATTGATATCAAACTGAAAGTATCGATACTACTGAGGTATCGATACTTTTTGTGAATCCCTAGTGCCAACACTGCCAACATTGAACGTTGAACATTGTCAAACCTGTCTGATATTAAATGTTGAATTTGAGCATTTTAGGCTCTAAAATGAAGACATGTAAATTTTATCCGTCGAAATATTTCAACATTGTTTTTATGAGATAAATATTAAAATCACAAATATGGAAGCTTTGTATCATCAAACTAACCAATTAATACAAGAAACTTCAGAATTATTTCATAAATTAGAAAAAAATCCAAAAAATTACCAAGATGTTGAGGATGCTATTCAATTAAAAATTCATGCAATTAATGCGTAAGTTACAAAAATTTACATAAATTGTGTTTTCCTTCTTATTTCTAATAAAAAAAATTAAATTACAAATCGAACCTTAAGAATTATAAAATCGTATAAACAATTAATCCATATTGCTCAGTTTGCATTAAAGCTAAATATAACATTCAGTTAAATGCATAATTTCAGGAATTGTGAGAAGTTAGATATATTTGTGTTCAAGACACCAATTAACCACAGACCAATGGCTAAAATGAGAGTTGATCAGTTAAAGTATGACAACAAACATATACAGGTAATATTGACAAAAAACCCTATAGATAATTAGATAGAAGAACGGAACAATGCGCATTTGGTTCCAAACTAAGCACAGCTTGTACTATGGCAACAAAATGGCTGATATACACTCATATATATATAGCTGCCCTGGCAGACAATTTTCTGCCCTTTCTGGTATTTAATGCCTAAAGTAACCATACATCCTGTTTTAAATGGGACCGCTCCTTTTTATGGTTATCTGTCCCGTTGTCCACAAAACTGCTCCCGGGACACAAAATTGTCCTGTTTTCCGAAACTGAGCGAAAATTATGGGACTTATCAAATGCAAGTGATGCAGGACCCAGTGTTGCCAGTACCCAATAACACAAGGTACCAAGGACTGCACAAAAATTAACATTTTAATCACAAAAGCAATGCATTTTCATAATTATTGTTGAAAAAAACGCATTTTTATCCTTTTTGGTGACAAATTAGTACTTAGCTGCACTTCTTTACATATTGTGATATTGAACAAAATTAACATAACTCTTAATTGTGGGTTACTTTGTTTATATTCAATACCTATTTATACTCCTAGTTTTATTTACAGCTGAGCTTACTCAGACAAGATCACAATTAACTAAGGTAGAGAAGGTTTACAAATTATAAAAAGCTGCTTGCAGTGACAGTGCATGATTTGGGTTTTTCTATATACACCACCCTTCCATAATTCGTGAGACCAGATAAAATTTTATGAAAATTCTGAGGCCATCTCACAGAAATACTGAAATATACACAATGAAAATACAGTTTTTCATAAAAAACAAACCCCAAAGAAATTCCGGTATTTGTTTCCACTTATCTAAATAATGTTGCTGAAAATAAACCTTTTGTCTAGACAAATATGTCAAGAGGAATAAAAACGTCTTAAGAACCTCAGATATTTAGTTCAGTATATAAAAAAGTCATCATACTTATACAAACAATATTACTTGATACTAAAATAGTTTATACTTAAAATTAAGGAGTATGAGTGTGTGTGTGTGTGCGAAAGTTGAGATTCGAGCTAACGAGCATCATGCTTGGCGGGTTGTTAAACCTTTCTCAGGCAACTGACAAATTGCAAAACATTGTACTTTAGGCAGGACCCCTCAGGGTTGTCTCGCGAAATAGGCGCGTGTTCAGTAGTTCAATGGTAAAAGGTATTTTGTATAGTACAAATATTAATAAAACTTACATTGATGGGTTTATTATGAATTGGACTAACTGATAATAACTTGCTTGTTTATTAGTAACTCAGTTATTTAAATTAGTAACTTGTTCCTGACAGCACATGTTTTTTTTATCATCTGACATTTTAAAAACGATGTCCCTTTTCGAGTAAAAATATAACTGGCCACATTATTAATGCCTCTTTCACAGTCCCACCTATCGATCCTAATATAGCTATGATTCATTGTCATGATAAAATAAATATATTAGGGTTTGAGTGTGGTTAAGTGGTTCAGATGTTACAAAATCACTAATAGCATTTATTAGATGACACAAGATTTTTATATATAAGAATTAGCATCCAGATGCAGATCTGACAATCATCCTTATTATGCTAAAATTTGCATTATGCAAATATCTTGAAACTTGCACTCTCTGGCTCAATGTTACGATGTACTCAGTGGTAGTAAGTCTTATAAAACCTGTTTTGATCTTCATTTATAAACTTTTGTGAGCTCATTTTAGTATTGGAGCAGTAGACATGCATTTGTAAAGGTTAATAACATTTGTATGTAATAATAATGTTGACCACTATAATTTATACAAGACTCTTGTTGGTTTTTGATATTGTATGTATATAAAATATACTGTTTGTAGTTAATTTCTTTAAATTCAGACAGTTACTAAGGCTTTTCTGTCTTGTAAAAAATTTAAATTGAATATAATAAAATAAGATATCACTTGACTTCTTGAGGTGCTATTTATAATTGTGTTTCTGAATTTTTATTTATTATCAACTAGTGACCCGCCCCAGCTTTGCAGGTGTACAATTTACAAAGTGGTACATTTTATGTTTAAAAAGCCTGATTTAGAGTTATTCTCTTTAATATTAATAGTTTATAACTTCATAACTGCCTCATTAGCCTGGTAATCCTAAATGCTTTACTGACTGACCCTTGACTTTACTTTATGCTATATAGTATATATTGATTCACAAATAACATAATAGTTTTAATTGAAGAAAAAAATCGTTACTGTGAGTTAACCGTAGCAGGGAGGGAAATTCATTTAATAAGTTTGAGTGATAATGCGAAATATCAGCCTTGCTCAGGTGTCTAAAACTGTAACTTTAATTGAAAATGGTTACATTTACAATGAAGTGGCTTAAACATTAATTTTTCACAATGTTAAATTATACTGGCAGACTGGAGAGTATACAAGATAAAAGATAACATTGCAAAATATGTAGTAATAACGGAGAGGGACAACAGATTTATTGTAAGCAGTGTCCTCAGAAACCACACTACGACTTCTTCTGAAGTACGAAACAAGCTGCAGGAAGTTTGACAAGTGACAGTTAGTGCCAGAACGATTAGAAGAAGACTTAAGGTGGTTGGTATAGGGGTGTACTTGCCCACCAGAGGCCCTTTGCTCACTGCAGGTTATAGAATAGCTCAATCAAACTTTGCTTGTTCGCACCGATATTGGGGTGATGACGCTTGAGGAGAAGTACTCTTTACTGATGAGTCCAGATTCTGTCTTAAGTCAGAAGATGGAAAGGTCAAAGTATGGAGAAAACCCAGAGAAAGATATGCTGAGTGTAACATTGTTGGAAGAGAGCCTTATGGTGTAGGGTTAGTAATGGTAATTGGTGGTATTTGCTTAGGAGTATGTATGGAGCTACACATCGTAAACAACAGGTCTCTGATTGCGGCAAGATACGTAACAGATATTTTAGAGCAGATTGTGATGCCTTTTGCCCCATTCTTGGAAGATAACTTTCTTTTAATGCATGATAATGCTTGTACTCACGCTGCGGCGGTATTATCGGAGTACCTTACTGAGGTCAGAATCCAAGTTTTGGTGTGGCTAGCACGCTCATCAAATCTAAATCAAAGAGAACATGTTTGAAATAAATTGGGAAAACAAATTAAACAAATAAATCCAGCACCACCTAACAACGTAAAGGGACTTAAAACTGCATAGGTTGAAGAATGGAGTCTAATGCCACAAAGTTTCATTAATAATTTAATAAAAAGTTTACCCAGACGGATGCAGGCAGTTTTGAAATCGAAAAGAGGCACCCATTATGAAAAAAAAACAGTCCTTAGTACAATGTTCAATTTTCATTATGTTAAGGTCAAAATTCCTTACAATTAAATTACTGAGCTCAGTGCTTCTGTTTTTTTCGTTTAGTCTTTTTTCTGTGTTCACAAAGTTAATTTAATAAATTGATTATATTCAACGAATTTTAAAAGCTTATATTGTACAGATAAAGCTGTTTTCACTTTAATTTGCCCCTTTTTTATTGCGTTCCTCAAAATAAGTTCACGAGTGTATATTAACTGCAACCTGCATTCTTGGTTTATTTTTATTGATTTTAAATGTTTCTTGTTGTATTTATTTCTTTGTTTTGTATAATTCCTTTGTGTGTCTTACAAATAAATGTTTTCTTTGTTAATGTTGAACGTGTCCTTGTGTTGTCCTACAGTATATTATGTTGTTTTATTACTACGTCAATAAAAATATATCATACACATATACATACCCATCCACCAAACCAATATTTATTTTTGATCAATTCAACTATAATATAACTATATATGTTCATAGAAAGATAGAAAATGTACTATGGTGGTTTTGAGATAAGATTTGGGTATATCTGGTCAATTGTCATGCATTCTGCAGAGTACCTATAACTTTTCTCAAATACTTCATATAGATTATATAGCAAAATAATGCCATATTATTTTATGTCCCCAGGCATCGCTCACAAATTCTCAAAATAAAAGACGTAGACGCGAACAGGAGTTATCAGAACGAGAAGAACTATTGAACAGACGCTTTGGCCATGACCACACTTCCATCAACGTGGACTATTTAGCTCAAGAGCAAGTTTCTCTGCAAAATTCACATCGGAATGTAGATGAAATGTTGCATACAGGTATATTTTCAATGTTTAATGCACTCTGTATTTTTGTTGTACTAACAAATTCAAGACAATATTCTTTCACATTTATATTATGGTCGCTGGTCCCGCGGACATTGTTCTGCCATTTTCGATAGACAATAACTCAATAACAGAGCCATAAAAGATAGAATAAAAACCTAATAATAATAAGAACTTTGCATTCTGTAGTCCACGTGAGCGAAGCCGTGGGCACAGCTAGTTTAGAATAAAAGTATTCTGTAGAACCTTACAAAGAGAGGTAGGGCACAGAGAAATTTCTTTGGAGATTTCTCTCTACTTAGCGTACTCCGAATACCTTCACCATATAGAAAATCGTAATTAAGTAGAGTTTCCAGAGCTCAATGGGGTGGGGTTTGGGGGGGGGGCTTGGTTCAAAGTCGGCGACGAGCTAGTGATACTTCAGAAACTGAACCTGTCGAAATCTCTTCAGGCGTTCCGCAAGGATCCTTGTTGGGACCTATTTTTTAATTATTTTAGTTAATGATATTTCTACGTGTTTTATATTTTACTTTATGCTGATGACATGAAAATATCGTGTCCAATAACAACTCAGGACGATGCAATTGGCCTGCAGCGGAATTTAGACAGTTTCCAAAGCTATTGCACTGTAAAAAAACTTGATCTTAACGCGTTGAAGTGCTACGTTTGTTCTTACACACGCAAACTAGATCCGATTATGTAAAATTACAAACTCAAGAATACTACTGTATTCGTCCTAATAACTTTCGCGGCTGAGTGCCCTCTGCGCTCGCCCCCAAGTCCGGTGAAGCTGTAAAATATAGTAAGCAGAGCCTTTAAAGCACTTGGTTTCGTCCATCGTTTGTCTTCAGAATTTAAGTGCATTAAAACATTGAAGATATTGTATTGCGCTTTTGTGCTCAAGTGTGGAACCCTAACTTTAACGTATATAAAACTCGTTTTGAACGCATCCAGAAACGTTTCCTTCGATATCTACAATTCAGTACCTCTTTTTATTTACCTAATTAAAAGAAGCTATGTAAACATTTCCATTTTCTTCCACTCTATGAACGACGTAAAATAGCTGATCTATCTAATTTAAGTATCATAGCCAATGGAACAGAGGGCTGTCCAGAACTCCTTTCAAAAATTCAGCTGTGTGTATCTACAAATATAACATTAAGAAAACCCAAACTGTTATATGTACTATTTGTAAGGACAATGTATAGACAAAATACATTTTTAATCAGGGTGTGTAAACAATTTAATTTTATAGATGACAGTGTTGATCTATTTACTACAAGTGTGTCTTCCCTAAGGCGTAGTTTATGCAGAGGCTTCTTCACTAATTTTTAAGTAATTTTTGTAATAATTTTAGTTTGTGTAAAATTTTGTGTTTCTCTTCGTGGCTGAATGTCTTTCTTTTTTGTTTATACTTATCATCTCTATTTGTGAAAACTTATAATTGACCATCGATTTCGATTATTTTTACTACTTTTTCTATTAACTGTAAGTTTTCCTAACAATGTAAAATAAATAAAGTGTCCATAAGCTACAGTAGCCGTTTACCATCAGACAGACCTTATGCTTGTTTGCCACCTTAGTTGCATTAAGAAAAACTAAGTAAAGAACGTTTTTGTTGGGTCGGTCACCACAACTGTGTCCGACTGGATCGTGACCACCATGCACATGGTCATAAACTCATCACAGTGCCTCTCTTTTGATACGTCATGTTTCGGAATCAGCCAGTGTATATCCAGCTGCCAAAAGGCTTACAGGCGGGTATTACATCGACGACCGTTGATAGATTACCAATCTCTCGTTGATTACCGTTATTTTTGGATTGTAGGTAGTTACATCAGTGACGATGGTGATATTATAAGCTGATATTCTGTTTGGTAAGAACTTTTTTTTTTGCTTCGGCTTCCCTTTTTCGGATTTCCACCCTTTTCTTTTTTTTTTTTTTTCTCTTTATTAATGGGCTTTGTCGCATTGCGACTATGATGCCCCATGAATACCTCACAAACATTATACAATTTTGTAATAAATTTGAAACGTAATTATTAATTCTTATGAGCTAATTTTGCGATTCTATATAATATTTTCGCGCTCTGAGACAGAGGGTTTGACAGCATCGAATTACAAATACCCGCCTCCATGGATCGCATCATTTTAAGTAAATTTCTACAATTTTCATACTTAACACATTCCACTAAAATGTGATGTACATCCTCAACCACACCACATATCGTGCAATTAGGTGATGCTACTTTTCTTATTAAATGTAAAAACTTATTTGATGAAATATGCTCTGAGCGAAGTCGGAGAGCTACTACTAAGTCCGATCTACTCAACATTGTTTGATCGATCCATGGAAAATCAAAATGAGGCTGTGGTTGTATAGTCTTATACCAGATTCCTTTTTCTTGCGATCTCTTATCAAAGTACACTTTCCACATATCTTTACAATAAGATTTCACTTCAGACAAGTACTCACTATGAATAGGAGTGATCTGTATAGGAATACCGTTATATGCAGCTTGGTTAGCTAATAAATCAGCGTGGTCATTACCATCTAATTCAATGTGAGACGGAATCCATTGAAGTATTATTGTTTTACCACTATATTGGAATTTAAAAATTGATTTTAATATCGAATAGGCAATCGGAATACCTCGTATGGACGAGGTGCACCGAGCCACATGCTGTAAAGCGCTTTTTGAATCCGTCAAAATTACAAACTTTTGACATTGTAAAAATTCAATATAAGATAAGGCTGAAGCCTTAATTAATGAATTAATTGCTATTAACTCCAAATGCATTGTTTATATATCAGAATCAATTCTTATTTTTACATGGCTGTTGACACAAGGATCAAAAATGGCGGCACCGCTTCCATTATTTCTTTTAGAGCCGTCGGTATAAATCTTATAAAAGTCATTAAAATGATGTTGAATATACTCATTACACAAATATTTCAATTGTATAGGGTAATAATGATATTTGGGTAAAGTAATCGAGGGTATATTAATTTTAATTATGTCTAATACATTAATATTACTGACCCATGTCTCAAGTGAAAACATTTCAAGCATTTTAGAGTTATGAATGACATTCATGTTTAATAGGTCTTGCATAGTAATTAACAGGGGAATTTTTTTACGGGTCCAGTATCGAGATTGAATTATGTGTTTCAAGTTTTCTAGTAAAAATATTGTAGTATTATTGGAGAGAGACTTTGATTTTAACCAAAATTTGCCAGCCAAAAAGGCTCTACGTACGTGCAGAGGAGGCAAACATAACTCACTATGCATGACGTGAACTGGGGTGCTTCTCAAGAAACCCCCTATGATTCTCATTGCTTGATTCTGCACTCTATCTAGTTTGAGTAAATTAGAGATACAACTATTATCATATAGGAAACTGGCATAGTCCATCCTACTTCGTATTATAGAAATATAGAGTTTTCTTAAATGTTTAGGGTGAACGCCCCAACTTGAACCAGATAGCACTTTTATGAGGTTAACAAATCTAGAAACTTTCTTTATAATTTCACAAATGTGCACACCCCATCGTAGACCATGGTCTAGTGACATTCCCAAATATTTTACCGTATCTACAAATTCTAAAGGTGAATCATTAATTTTAAGTAGAAAATTAACAACGCATTTTCTTTTTTTAAAAACACAAACATTGCTTTTTGTAGGAGAAACTTCAAGGCCCAAACCCATCAACATCTCACTAATGCCATCTATAGCTATTTGTAATTCGATGCGTGCACGCTCTATATCTGAATCAGAAATATACAAGACGAAATCATCTGCATATTGAGATATCTCGACATTATTAATATTTTTACATATTTTGTATGTTGCAATATTAAACAATAACGGAGAAAGTGGGTCACCCTGAGCTAATCCTAGGCATGTTTTCCTCGACATGCAATACCCATCGCCTAAAATACTCAACGATCTTTCTTTAAAAAAAAATCCATAAATATATGCATACTCTTGAACCTACCCCTAAAAAATCTAATGTCTCAACCAGTGTAGTTATGTCTATATTATTATAAGCACTTTTAATATCCAGAAAACATCCCAAAGTAACCATATTTTTTGAAAATCCTATTTGTACTTTAGTTACTAATTGACTTAAATTATCCAAACATGATCGTCCTTTACGAAAACCGATAGTTTTCTCGGAAAATAATTCTGTAGACTCCACATACCATTCTAACCTTTTATTTAAGATTGAATGAAAAATTTTGCATAGGCAAGATATTAATGATATAGGCCGGAACGAAGGAGGAGCGAGATCTAAACTTGGTTTTGGAATTGGTACTATTCTAATATTCCGCCACTGAACTGGTATGATTCCTTCAGAATATATTTTGTTATATAAGGATAACAACATTAGTTTCCCTCCTTTAGGAAGATATTTAATCATTGAAAATGATATATCATCACAACCGGGCGCTGTATCTTTCGATTTAATGCAACTTTCAAGTTCTTGCATGGATATTTTGGATTCCAGAACCGAATTTTGGGACAAAAAAATTGGATTAGGAGGACATACAAAGTCTGGAGATAATTCACACAATAATTTATCTGCAGTTTCCCGATTTATGAAGCGTTTAGTTACAGGATATCCTTTCAACCATCTCATTTTACGCCACAAATCATTAGGAGAACTAGATTCATCGACTGAAGAACAGAAATTTTTCCAAGCGTAGGAATTTGCCCGTCGAATTAATCTTTGAGAGTTTGCGATTTTTTCCTGCAGTAAATTCAGATTATGTGGAGTAGGGTTTTGCCTAAAGTGAGCGAGAGCTAATCTTCGTTCTGCCACAGATTTTGATAATTCTGGGGACCAAAAAGGTTTAGGTGAAAATTTGTTGCTTATATTTTGAGGAACTTTGACAAAGGGAATAGAAATATCTGCTGCTTTTTTTAAGATGTTTTCAAATAAATTATGTAATTCTTGAGTTCCATCAAGAATTGGGAAATTAGCAAAAGCGTTGTCTAAATATGACGAATATAATGACCAATCACTTTTTTTGAAATTTCTTCTCTTAATTATCTGTAGTGATTGACGCATAAAACTAGAATTTTTTATAATCAAATGATCGCTTCCTAGTGTTTCGTTAGTAACTTTCCATACAAACTCCAATGCAATGTCACAGGAGATAAAAGAAATATCTGGGGATGACTTTTGTAAAGTACTATTTACCAATCGAATACGCGTAGGAGTGTTGTTTGTATTCAATGAAATAAAATTGTGATCAATCATAGAATCAAATAATTGTAATCCCCTTTGATCTGTTTTATAAGACCAATTGCTATGGTGACCGTTAAAATCTCCCAACAACAATGTCTTATTCCTGGCTATCGAAAATATATTATCCCAATCCACCTGTGATGTGCATATCGTTGAAGGGCAATATATCGAGATTACATTCTCAATTTGCAGACAATTTAATATTTTAACATGTATTAATTCAATGCCGAAATTTATGCTAAATGTAGTACATAACTGAGCTTTAACTGATTTGTGTATAATAATAGCAACACCCCTATACGAATCATTTCTGTCTAATCTAAAAATATTATAACCTTGTATATGAAACAAGCTTCCAGGTTCTAGCCAAGTCTCACTCAATACTACAATATGAACTTTTTCTTGGATTAAAAGTTGTTCAAAAGCAGTCTTTTTTAATCTAATACTTTGAGAATTCCATTGTAGAACATTTAAATTTATATTAACTTTATTATCCATAATTAAAAATATTTGAGAAAAATGGCCATTCTGATACATTATTTACAATTAAAGATTTTACCCAATCAATACAATTTTCAATAATATACTTCATTTTATCAGATAAGCAGCCTCCCTGAAATATAATACCTTTAATTTTATTTAGCAATTGAATAAATGTATAAGCCCTCCTTCTTTTCTGTTTCTTAGATGATTGTTCTTCGTCACTTTTGTCTTCCATGGAATAATCAATATGACAGTTTGTGCTCTCCGAACTCGAGTCAGAGTCCATTCTTTTCGCTTGGTTATTTTTCTTATTACGTGTCACCTTCTTCTTCTGACCTGATGTATTTTCTGATCTTCTATTATGAACTCCATTATCCGTAGTTTTTACTATTAAAGATTTCGTTTTTTCCGTAAAAGTTGGTCGTAAATGGCCAGGATCTATATCTTGGGGAAGTGATTGAATATGTGAGGTTTCTAATACATAGTTATCATAACTAGTAATCCTATCGTTGATGTACAAAGGGCTTGGTGGAACATATAATAGCAGAGCCTTTCTATACGTACAGTTGAACTCTGACATCAATTCACGGATTTTCTTTTGTTTTATATATACTGGACATAACTTGTCCAATGCCAAATGTTTACCAGAGCAATTTATACATTTAAATTTAGTTGTTTCACAATTTGAATGGTTACCACCACATTTCGGGCACAAAACTTTTCTTGATGAACAAGCTTTTACTAAATGGCCAAATCTCCAGCATTTAGAACACTGAGTTACGCTAAAAACAAATGGTTCTACCTTTACTCTCAGCTTATCTATTGTATACATAAGCAGGGCGGGATGACCCCTGAAAACCAAGTCTAATAGTTTCAGATGGCACCCATCTATTATTATCTTCCATATTACTTGATTCATCTTCACTGTTTCGTCGACTAAGCCGTTTTACTGAAATCACTTGGACTGAACAAGTTACGTTGTCTAAAATGTCTTGCGGCGAAAAATCCAGTTCTATATTCTTAATAATACCATAGGAAATGCCTACTTCTGTGGTTTTCTGACATCTCCATTCGAGATCTAAAAAGGTTTTACAATTAGTAAAAAATTGCGCTTTGGTCTCATCTTCAAATGACATTATTATCTTATACGGGTTAATATATTTAATTCTGTGTATACCCAAAATGTTGTTATCTCGTAATAATCGAGCCAAAGCAAATTGTTTGGGTAAAATCTCTTTGTAAGTGACACATATGTCAATTAACTCTTCAGGACTAAATGATAAGTTGTCACTTTCAGTATTACGTCTCGTCATGGTTTTCCCCCTCTTTGTAACCGTTATCCACTCATCAAAATCACCCTCTTGTCTTATTCTTTTGCGCGTTATACCCTCATTTGTTATTTCTTCATTTCGTAATGATGTTGTGTCTTAACATCCCCTCATCTCACTACTCCTTGATTGAACTAATTCACAATTCTTACTTGTTAAATTGTCCATGGTAAAGATAAATACAATGCATATTTGCACCGCACAGCTCACGAGGCCGGGCGACCGAAGTCGTAATCACCGGTACAAACCGGTTATACTCGCACGATAAGAATCACAGAGATGCGCGCGTCCAGTCGCTAGCGTGCTCCGTCGCAAAACAGATTTCCACCCTTCGATATTGTACTGTACATATCATTAGGCACAGTGACGTCACTTTACTGTGCTATTAAAAAAAACTAAGTATAGGTAGTCTTATATTACAGTAAAATATTTATCAGAATTATTTGGTAGTCACTTATCACAAGGTGATCTGGCCGAACATACTCTACCATTTTGTATTCTAAGAATGCAATAGTTCACTAAGTAGACTAACAAATAACGATAAAACAAAACTATAGAAACACCCAGTAACTTCGTCTTTGTGGAAAACTGAAAGCGGATTTTGACGTCACGATTCGGTTTAACTAATAGCGTTACGTTTTGTGATGTTAATTCTCCCTCGTATTATTAACACTGTTTAAAAATGAAAATCTAAAAAGAAAAACCAAAAAAAAAACAACTTTGTTGGTGTAATTCTACGATATTAAGAGTTAAAATAAAAATCTTCTTTCTCTTTGCCTCATTCTATTATTTGGGGTCGGCTCTCCTCGTTCTGATGCGCCATGATGGTCTGTCCGGGGTAGTCTGTTTTGTAAGTAGGGCTCGTTCCAAGTTGCGAGTTACTGTGGACCACCATGTGGCTTGGGGTCTCCCTCTTTTCTTGTTCTTGTCCGGTAGGTCCAGGACTTGCCGAACCACGTGGAAATCAGGACGTCTCATCACGTGACCATACCAACGCAACTTACGTTCTGCTTAATTTGTCTGTGATGGTTGCAACTTTGTAACTACCTTTGATGTGTACATTTTTCACTTTATCAAGTCTTGTTACGCCTGTTGCTCTTCTCGGCATCTTCATTTCGGCCACATGCAGTTTTTGTTCATGCGCCTGTTTATGGCCCAGCATTCGACACCGTATATCATTGATCGGCATTCTTGTATCGCAGAGGACGCCCGAGAGAGCTCTCCTTCTTTGCCAGGCAACGTTGACTCTTTGGGTGATTCCGGTTTCAATTTTACCACTAGCTGTCAATCATGTAATCTCTCCGAGATGTTTAAACTGATACCTTTGGAATTAGATCAGAGTTCATATAAAAATAATTTAACGATATTTAAATTACATGCATATATTCCTTTTTGAAAGCCATAATGGCAGCAAATTTATCTAAAAGCACATCGGAATTAGCAGCAGCCTTCAACGTAAGTGATAAAACGATACTGCTTCGCTTACGATAAATTTTAAAGATAAAAAGTTACGAAAATTGGTACTGTATGAACTCACTGAACAGCAACAACAAAATCACGTCGAAGTTTGGTTTAACTTGTTGAATAGACATTCAAAAGGGGATTCTGAATCGGATTGTCACTTTTTATGAAAAGTGGATCCTGTATGATAATCGAAAACGAGCATCGCATTGGTTGGACACAGCGGAGGCAGCCATATTATGTCCTAAACACAAATAGAGTCAAAAGAAGCTGCCTGTGAGTGTATGGTGAACTTGTGCTGGCATTGTTTATTACAACATCTTCAACCTAGCACAAGAACGATTGAAGAGGTGTATTGTGAAGGGTTGCAAATGATGATGATCAATCTCGCTGTCAAACAACCAATACTTGTTCATTGTTCTAGTCCATTCGATCTTCACGACAACGTTCGCACCACATGCCATCTCAAATCTACAAAAGTTATGACTGGAAGTTCTCCGTCATCCACCATAATCATCAGTCCTTGCTTCAACTTATTTCTATTTTTTTCCGTATTTAGATTGTTTTTTACAAGGGGATATTTTCAAATCCGATGAAGGGGCTTAAAAGCGCCTTTAAGGAGTTCATCGATTCCTGTCTCCAGGATTTCTATAGCAGAGGCATCAGTGAACTTCCATTAAAATGGAATATGTGCATGGACAATAATTACCAGCAGTACGAGTTTTAACTATATTATATACTACTTTTCATTATATTTTTATAATTTCATATGTTTTCTAGATAAAATGGTAATTTCATATTTAAACCTCTATTATCATTAACTTGGTTACAACAAAACTCTTATTAATAAACATCTGATAAAATTGAAATATTCATGAACACAATTTCACTTTCATTTATAAATATTGTTCAAAAGGGATACAATTATAGGTATTTATTGACTTTTGTTATTAAGGTCATAAGTCTATAATAGGGGGAATTGGATCTTAAATGAAGCAATGTTTATTTATATGTTTATAACTTTTAGGCAGTGATTTAGGATAGCACTACAAAGTGTTCCACTTACCAAGTACTGGCGCCTTTTATGTTAATTATTAATTTAATTTGTATTTATAAACCGTTATATGTATTTAACAACTGTGTCTGCAACTTCGTCCACGTGAATGAAAAATAGCAACTAAATAAAAACCCCACGTCACCTCAACTATAATAGGAAAGCATATTTAGTTCTATAAGTTTACTATTGTTAATGTGTATTTTGTGTTTTAGTTTGGTTTCTGTTGTTGAGCCATAATAAATAAATAAATAAAAATAAAATAAATAAATCTCACCCTACGGTATTTGGCCCGTATGAGCTTTGATTATTCCCAACTAAAGTCATTTGTTAACCGATGTCACAGTTTAATAATCATACAGATATTATCTAAAAGACTTAAAAACTGACTGCTATGCTCGAGGTCTTGGGTTCGATTCCCAGGTCAAGCAAAGTGTTATTTGGTTTTTCTATGATATTCTAATTAGCAGCTCGAAGTTTGGCTTTGTGCCTGATTACATGGGACCTAAAAACATACCCGGCGAACTTTGCGTAAAAACACCAGAAAACGACATGCATCGTAGAAATGTATATAGAACAGATATTCTTACTTATTTAAACATTTAAAAATAAAATTAACATCTATCTAAAAATAAAAAAATAAATAAAATGCCCAGCCTTAAATGATTAATATCCGTGCTTACAGAAAATATACAAGTGTGATAATAAATATTAAACCAATTTGCCATACAGCGTTATCTATGAATACTGTTGGATAATAAAAATACGTACTTTTCCATTTATTAATTTTATTGGAAATTATGTGAAGATAAAATAACTTCGATTAATCTGATTTTTTTTTACTTTATTTCAGCAAATATTCTAGATATATTACAGAGTTACACATACATTCCTTTTTATATGTACACAAACTAAACGCAATTTATATACCATACAAATGTCCATACGTGTAACTTTCAGACTATAAACTACAATCATACCAAATTTCATTAAATTCGGTCCAGTAGTTTCTACGTGATTGGCGTTCAAATATACAGGCAGACAAAAATTTCAAAAACTATCGTAATATGTTTTGTCCATGATTCTAAACCCATCCGTAGTATTTTTTTCTTCTTCAAATATCCTTCAATGTGCTGATATCGACTCTTTACTCTTGTAGTGTAGATAAAACGACTTATTTTACTTCCTTACTTAGCTTAATTAAATTTTTTATAGCTTAATATGATATCCATATTTATATTTAATTATTAATGCATCTTATGCTATTAAATTTAACAACAAAATACTAATATATTAAAACCTAATGATAATTATATTATTATTTTTTATAAATTAATAAATAAATGAACAAGACATTGGAAATATAAATTATAGTGATTATTATACCTATGTCTTAAACGAAATTACGACAGACCAAAAGAAATTATTACAACAAATTTAAAAGACGTTTTCTTTTAATTAAAATTTAAAAGTGTAAGTATATTTAAATTAAAACAATAGTCTTCTTGGATTATTATATTGTGTAATCAGAAGAATCTATCTTGTTTTTGAAGTACAGTGAGGCTGATAGAAATTACTAATCATGCTCATTTGATTGGAAAAGTGACCGCCTGAACTTCTAATTAACTTGTACAAGCGGTATAACCGGTGCCAGTATTGAGCTTAAGTTAGTCGATCCTAAGTCGGTAGAATAGCCTTGACATACTTCTTTCACATTCCAAAATTACACATATAATGCTTTGTGAGTTCCTAAAACTGGTTATTACAATGAAAGTAAGTGAATGAAAAATTGAAACCAGTAGGTATAAAAGAAAAATATCTTCTAACCTATACGGAATGGAAGAACAAGTTACGAAGTCATTGGAAGAGAAATGAAGGGACAATACACTGCCTAATTTATTAAATAATGACAGTGGATAGCGAAAGTTTACTTATTCTCTTATTATATTAATATATAAGGTATAATATATTCAATGTGATAACCGTATTTATATTTTCCATACCAACATCTCGGGAATGACGTTAAGAATATATATTTGTTTAATTTTAACAACCTTTACTATTGTACTCCTTAAGCTGTGTCCTGTGGTTTTACCCGCGTTCAATTTCTTTTCCGTTACTTAGGTTTGTGGCGTGAAGCTTTAGAATCTAAATTCTAAAACCGTGTAATTTAGGTGAAAAATATATTTTTAAATTGGACTGACAGTTCTTGAGATTAATGCGTTCAATCACAGAAACTGTCTAGGTTTATAATATTGGTATAGGACTTACGTATATCTAAAAAAAAATTATAAAACTTAAGTACAACATATATGAACAAGTAAATCGTATTTATTCGGTGACGATGTAATTAAGGGTGAAGGTGATCTATATTCGTATGAAACAAAATACAAAAATAATAGAATACATTCATGCCATTTTTCGTTTATTTACAAGTTAAATTGTTGAAATAATTACACTAGTGTTGGCATTATAAACACTTTTTTACAGATAGATGCTGGGTTCATTAGCAATTCTAGTATAAAAATAATTAAAATTAAAAAAATTGCAATGGTTTCTCTTTTGTTCTTGGTTTTAGTAACGATTCGACTTGCATACTGTGTAGACTGTTCAACAATACAAAATAGATATGCCAATGTTAGTTGTTTATATTTAAAGTTTCATAGGTGTAACCTCTTATGTGTATATATGTTCAGTTATTAAACGAGTAATTATAATGTGTTTGTATTAATATGCCACAAAATGAAGAATAAATTAATTTAGTTACACTTACCACATTTCGTTGAACTATTCCAAAAAACAACAAGAAAAAACGTATAAAAACTTGAATTGTATCAAAACGAAGTAGCCAAGTTGTCGACCCAGGGTGAGCGCATGATCACATCACTTCAAGGTAAACTGATAAACAAGATAGAACTAATTGTACCTATGTAGGTAAAAACTGACCGTAACTTAGTACGTTTGAATCGAATGAGATTAACACTGTCAGTACACAGTTTAGAATGGATAAGTAATTACTTGAAAATTAGTAGTCATCTGACGCGACTTATTTCTGTTACTTAGTATGTAGGAGAATTAGCAACTAGATACGTTTCATTCTATTAACATTATTATTATTTTATGGATTATGCTCATGTATGTTTTTTACTTGTTTCCTACCGACCTTGACTACGGAATTGACAATTAAAACTCTATTTATTCCTATCTAATTAGGTAACTACTTAAGGGCCATCCATAAATTACGTGACACGAATTTCATTATTTTTGACCCATCCCCCGTCCTTGTCACAGCTGATCACATTCGTGAGATCCCCACCCCCCTACCTAGTGTGATGTCACATATTTTGCAATTTTACATTTAGAAATTTATGAAATTAAAACAGCAGTGTTCCGAAATTATTTTTATTTCCATTTAAATTATTTTTCAATAAAATCAACATCAAATCAAACATATGCATGAAAATTAACAAAACATAAAAAAGCAAAATTATATTATATTAATGAAAGATAAAAACTTTATCATCTTCAGTCCATGGACTATGAACCAATTCCTTTATATCATTTATAACTAGCATAGTAGTCACATCGTTCTCATTTGGAAAGTCGACACTGGGGCAATAGCTGTCATACTGTACTTGCGTCAAATATGATGAAACTCAGATAGCTGAAGTAACAGTGGAGGGAATTTTCCATCGCAGTTATCTTTTTCTATGGTTACTTCGCCGTTAGACGTCTGTTACATCAAAACAGGTGGTGGTAAAAACCCATCTCGTAATAGTCGCCAAAGGCTAGATCGTCGCACACCATAACATAGAACATCCTCGCATTTTACTATTTGTAATAAATATTGTTTGTTATTCACGTACATGATGTGCGTACCAAATTACATAATTTTTCAATATCTTAGCCTGTTCGATATCCAGTCTAGTATCGGTTGGCGCAATGAATTCGGCAACCACAGGAAAATCATCAATCACCATTTGGCTCCAAATATTAGTTAGCACAATGCCTGCACTCCAAGTCAGTAGTCCGATTACTGGAATCGAGATGTGAACTGAAATTGTCATGCTTTAATACAACACCAGTCAGTTCACGACCAAGAGGTGCCATTCGTCGTTCCACCCTGTTAAAAGCATTTCTTCTTGGAGTATTTGTGGCAATGTAAATAGCATCAAGTCGAAACCATTCAAATATTATAAAGCTGAAACTATAACTCGCTCGTATAGTGCATTTTGTCGGAACCACTATCGTAAGTAAAAATAAATACAGGTTTTATAAAACCTTCTCGATTCCACTTCACTTTTAACATCGTCACTACTTTTCAAACTTTTCCATAATGTGTTAACTTCTAAATGTACATTTTGTTTTTTTTTTTTATCAGCGTAAGCTGCACTGTATGCTTCATATAATTTACGGTAAATATTACCTAAATCACTTATTTTGTTCATTTAAAAGGGTTTAACAAGTTAAAACTCACAATATAGCAGAACTAAGAAAACGACTATGTTCTTTCGGCGATAGTCAATTATAGAATAAATAGAAACAAAGAAATCACGGCAAGGCGCAGTGTGGCGGCATTTATCAAAGGCGGTCGGCTCGTGACAATAGTACAGCGAGTTGCAACTATTTTTATGTTATTATTTAGTATGTATATATTTAGTTTAAATTTAGTGTTGTTATACTTAGATATAAAATTTAATATTTTGAAAAAAAAAATGTGATGTCACAAAGTTTTGGGATCCCCCCCGCCCCTTAACGTGTGACGTAATTTATGGATGGCCCCTTAATTGTTGTAAGTTCACATCATTATGTAGTTTAAATAATTGCGTACTTTGAACTATAAATTGCCTATTGATAATGATTTGAATAAATATATTATTATGTTTATTTTAGAGTTTAATAAATAAGTATTTAACTTTATAAAACCTTCAAAGTTTATATTTCGTTGGTATGCGGATCTGAATCGCATTGAGAACTGCTAGACCGATTTGGCTAATTCCTTTTATAAATGTTACTAACAGCCCGAATATGATTTATTACGGAAAGAAATAAAAGTTGACGGGAAAATAGGAAAAATTTGTAAAAACTGAAATAATTTTTTTCTATTGATTTTTTTAAGAACTCGAGACCATAACTCATGAGTAGAACGATGGGTATACGTATTTATTTTATGTATTGTAGTTCATGGTTCTGGAAAAATTTTCAATATAAAGAAAGTTGCGCTGTGGTCGAGTTATTGTTTACTGGAAATGGCAGAACAATGTCTGTTGGGCCAGCTACTATAAAAATAAAATATTGAGTACCATTTATCAACGGTTTTTGATATTCAAATAATATAATCTTATTTTTTAGTTTATTATATATTTATAATGAAATAATAATAATAATAATACTAGCCTGTAGTTAAATCTCCCATTGCTGGGCAAAGGCATTTTCCCGCCGAGAATAGGTACGAGTTTAATAACTACGCGCGCAATTGGCAATATCAAACGCCGAGAAATACATATATATACACATATGTATATATACATATTTTTACTTGCATACAGTGGTACTACAAGGAAATTCCCCAAAGTGTTCCGGTTTCCTTTACCGCCAACCGATTATGTTACTGATTCAAAATTAGTAAATAAATGCGAATTCTAAAAATTACGTCACTACAAAATAATGTATACATGTATTACCTGAATAATGTCATGTTTGCACAACAATCACTTAAGTGCTTACTGGTTAAAATGTTATTTAACTTAAAGTAAAATGTTCACCACCGGTATACACAAACGTAGGTACCTAAATGTTAGAAATTGATTATAAGAATACTGTATTAGGTACTCATGACTGTAAAATTATACGTGATATTAATTTATTGAGTAATTGATTGTTAGGTGGGTAATCTTAAAACAGATATTATCAAACCATTACTATATTGTGAAAGTGTTATCTTATTATTTTATAATTAACAAGTAACAATATTTCATCATTGTATGTCGGTATACCAAAATGTGTTGAAACGAAATTATTAAGTGATTTTTGTAATTTAGTAAAAACATCGCATTGAGACCTATCTGTCTTATTTTGTCTGATTAGGTATACAGGTGGATTTTTGAGATGGGGCAGTAAGGGTTGGTACCATAACCGTTGTAGCTACAGGAAAGCTTCTTAAGGGGACTAACCTTATCTTTTCAGGACGTTTTGACTCGCATTTACAGTTTTTTAAAGTGCAGGTAGTCTATAGGAAAATGGGTAATTTATACTAAAACTTTTTTCATACCAATCGATCCTGTTTATATACCTATATAATACTATCTTCTAATATATAAAATCTTATGTGTGTCTGTTAGTGATTCTATAAGTTCTAAACGTCTTGATCGATCGATCTCATATTCACATAATAATTATAAATCAATATTGGATAATAAATTTTAATTTTTATGATTTGTATCTTTCCAGGATCGAGCATGCTGGATACACTGAGATACAACAGAGAAACGTTGAAAGGGGCACATCGGCGTATTATAGATTTAGCAAACACTTTAGGGTTGTCGAACGCGACGATTTCTCTGATCGAGCGTAGAGTATCACAGGACAAGTACATACTCTTTGGCGGCATGTTCGTTACTTTAGCTGTTATTGTTCTTGTTGTCATATATCTGACATAGTATTTACTACATGTAAATTAATTAAATGTAATATTTTTTAGCAAATTATTTATATTGTTCAATATATATTTTGTACTGACTTCTTATTACTTATTTACTGGTTTTATTAATAAGCATACATTAATTTTTAACATTTAATTTTTGTTTTCCAAAACGGGTTTTGTATTATTCTTCTTTTATAATTAGCGGCTTAATGAGTGTAAGAGACAACATACCTTCGTTATGCTGTTGTTTGTTTCCCAATTTTCTATTCATAATTTCGTGTTTTTATTTAAATTAATTCAATTAGGTACCTACTTTGTTAAATGGTGATAACTTTTACTTCGGGATTTCGGGATTGACGAAAGGTAATCCCGGGTTTACAGACGGGTAATGAAGAGTTAGAGTTCTATATTAATATTTGCTTTTTAATTACTTTTTATTATACAAAATAATTAAAGGTTAATAAAATAATCAGTTAAAATTAAAGTTAAATCTCTTACAAGGCAATTTTTATCAAAAAAGAAAACCAACTTCAATTATTTTGAGGAGTTCCCTGGTGTATCTTCGAAGTCTAAGGTCCATTGCCAATGAAATGAAAATGGGACCACCCTTGAGGTGTCCCCTTTCCAACGAAAAATAAATATGTTACGCCTGAAAATGCATAACAAATACATTCGAATTGAAAACCTTTTTTTGAAGTCAGTTAGAAATAAACATACAACTTCTGTCTATAAATAACCCTTTAAACTCTTAAAACAAAAAAAAATATCAACTTAATAATTAAGTCTTGTCAGAATAATTTCTACATGCTTATTTATTGTTTTTCTGAACGTACATTTCTACAGTAAGTGCATGCAAAATAGCAGTTTGACAGTTATTTTCTTATTTGAAACGCATTAGTTGAAGTATTAAAGACAAGACAACAATTATTGTCTTTGTTATTTGAAATTGCTGTATACATTATTGATTGTTGGTTTGTAATGTACTTGTGCCTTTTCATGAAGTCGTGATAACACATAAACTCATTTTAATTTAAAAAAAAAATAACATAAATTTATGTGTTATTGGTTTACTACATGACCTGGACTGATGAATAATAATTAATTCAAAACCTACAACGGTTTAGACTATTTATGTTCATACAACTGGTGCTTTCGATTATTGTTATAAAGAACAGCAATTAAAAAAAAAACTGTATGAAGTTATTTAAATTGTTAATGTATATACATTATATTAATACAATAAAGCAATGTTTATAAAAATATTTTTACATTCCATGAAAATACTAGCAGTCTCCTATATGATTGATGGTATTCTTGATTGTATGTAAAATAATACTGTAAAAATATTTATGGCTTGGTTTATTAAATAATTATTTACCTATATTTTCTAAAAACGTGTATTTTATTTTATCTTTGTACCCACTACCATTGCATACCGGTTTCGCGTTCCTTAAATTCATTAAACCATTCATGCCGCACCTATTTCAAGTCATTCTCTTTTCTATATGGTTAGAATTTTTTTATTTGATATGCAATATTCAGTCTTTGTTGGGCTTGAATATACCAAAGTAATGCTCTCCATTCTTTCTGCGTTGTTCTTGAGGGGCATGGCGTGATTATAGTTAAATATCCAAGTTTCAATTGACATGAAGCGTATCAATTTGAAACAACAATTTGAATCTACGTATATGTCTAACGCCTGCCATACACGCTAAGGTCTACCAAAGAGGGTACACACGCACAGGTTCACCGTACGGTATCATAAAAAAATCGATTGTGCACAGGCCTTTTCCAATAAAGGTTCCTGTTGACGTGCGAAGGCATACCTATAGAGGTAGACTACTCCGGTAAACTAGCGCGTGGGACCGGCTTTATCCATCGTTTTTCAACCTTGGGGTCGCTGATCTTGAGGGGTCATATAATAAATTTAATAGCCAAATAGATGAATTATTTTGTGTTTTTTAGCATGTGAACACGCTTGGGCATTATTAATGTACCAAACACTTAATAATTTAAGTTGATTAATCGATGCATGCACGCAAGAGTTCATAAGCCCTTCAAAAATGAAACCGTTTCTTCATAAGTTATGACTACTGAAAAGGGACTAATTTGTCTGCATGTTAACGAGCGATGTAAAATTAATAAGCTTCAAATTATGTAAGGGAAACCTTAAGGGCCTCTCCCGAAGCTATTTGCAAACGACTTGCGTTTGATACTAGCCTACTAAAAAAAATCGCAACGTATACCGTGTTCTACAAGTAAATAATACCTACTTATTTATATTTTATTCGGTGCACAACGTAACGATTCTAAATGTCTGTAAAATATTACATTTTCCCGAAATAAAAAGCATAATTTTATTAAGGATTTTTTTTCCGAAATGAACAGTTGAGCTTTAGAAATCTGTTTTACAAAACGTTTGTAATGTGTGTGTTTAATTGGTGCCGCACCACCTATTAAGTAGTATGTATGGCAGTTGTTAGTTGTTAGTGAATATTAGCGTTTTAGGGTAGACTAAGAGGAGAGGGGGCTCCAGACTCCTTAAACGACCCCTTATTGTCCATGGTACGATATGGACATAATATATAATACTAGGCGGTGTGCCCGCGGCGTCTCCGCACGCGTTTATTTACAACCCGTAATTTTATTTTTCTCATATTGTTGACAATTCATATGCCGTATCAATTGAGGAATGGCATGTATTTCCCTAGTACAATTTTCATCAAAATCGGTTGAAAATTGTTATTGTGATCTACAATTTCTAATGCATTAATGACGATTCTTATAGCCTCTCAATTATAGTATGATGTATGCTTCCCGACTACAAAATTATATCAAAATCGGTTAAGAATTAATGAAATATTAAATTTTTGAAGAAAAAAAATTACGAT
Source organism: Saturnia japonica (assembly GCA_033032175.1). Classification (NCBI taxonomy): domain Eukaryota; kingdom Metazoa; phylum Arthropoda; class Insecta; order Lepidoptera; family Saturniidae; genus Saturnia; species Saturnia japonica. The sequence continues at coordinate 11,795,075 of CM065307.1, forward strand.
TCCTAAAACTGTACCTAATTAAAAATTCGCATGACCCTTCATTCATGGAATGGCTTATACCTACTTCCCGTGTACAAAATATCATCAAAATCAGTCAAGAATTAACGAAAGAGTAAAGGTAGACCAAGGAAACAGTGGGCTGATGATATTATTGTTATAGCTGGGTCAAACTGAATGAGTATTGCGCAGGATAAAGATAAATGGCATGTGTTAGAGGAGGCTTTTACCCAAAAGGGATTCATATCACTAACACACTAACAATAAATTTATACATTAAGAATAAATGTTTTATATAACTAATAATACTAACACTAATTTTCATTTGTGAATTGTCTATTAGATATGGGATAAAGAAGCTTTATTATTATTATTATTATATTGTTTTTACGATTACTAAAAAATATATTGAAATTTCTTAAGAATCGGTCAAACTGGTTTTGAGTATAATTCGGACATACAAACAGACAGACAGGCAGACAAAAATTTTTTAACGACAGATTCTTGTTCAGTGTCATTCATATAAGTAGGTAGTAAGTATGTCTGTCCGGAAATTTTGGTAAAATATTAAATGTACAGACAGAACTATAGATTTATGTATATTGATTATCTACAATGATTTTTTCTATTGTATGAAAAGACAAACGGTATCTCATTTCCAAATAAATTTAATATTTAAAGAGGAAGGGAAAAATCAAGTATATTCTATGCTCTAATTAAATTTGAGGATTATTTGTGACCTCTCTTATCAGGATCACAACATGGCATATGAGGCGTTAAATGCGGGCACTCGAAAGCTACGTCTTCTTCTTTAGGCGGAGCACATGGTCCTGAGGTTTCGGGCGGAGGGTTGACGCACGTATCGACTGATGGCATCGGTTCTCGAGGATAATCAGCCACACGGGCAGCAGCCGGTGATATTTCAGGTATATCTCGTCGAAGCTTCTTGACGCGTTCGTATGCATCAGCAGGTAGTTGCATATACTCAGGAATCTGGAGGTATATATTATGTAAGTCCAGCGATTTATTTCAAAAAAGTTAAATCTATTCGATCACACATTAACCCATTTACGACTTCTGTACTAAATAAACGACACTACTTTAGAGCCCTATTGTGACTAAACGTATATTTACAATCAAACCATTTTTTCTTCAAAGTGACGTTTTATCTAGCCAATAAAAAAAAGACATACAGAGAAATTAGTGCCACATTTCGACATTTCTTTGTAAAGTTTTTATGAAGGTATGTAAATTTATTTTTATTTTTAATGTATTTATTATTTACGATCTAATTTCGCATACAACTTAAATTAAATTATAAATTACAAAATCTTATAATTTTTGTTGATTTAGCTTAATGTCATTTTTAGTAGGTACTACGGGTACAAAAACCAATATTCCCCATAATGTGCAAAACAAAAATAAAATGGGCCCAAAATCCTTTCTTATTTTTCTTATTCTTAGTTTTCTATAATTATTCTAATTTATTCTAAAATTTATAGACCCAAGCACTTAAAAAATAAAGATTTAAAATTATAATTTAATGTAGGCATAAATGGGTCAACCCAATCGATAAACTATAATGGTTCCTACGTTTTTGCAATCTACACCATAGGTGCCGAGATAACCAGGTAATTTGGGTTTTTCCATCTTCTCATCTTGTATCGCACTGGCCATCTGTGCGCTCGGTATTATTTCGTATGGGCATTCATCACGAGCTCGACGCTCCGCTCGCTCCTTTGCGTCCTGAGCATAACGAATAATTACTAGTTTATAAAATTCTAACATAATTATGTAAGTTTTTCCATGAACTTATTAAAATAAAATAAAAATATTTAAATATATCTAAGTTTTTTACCAAAAGTACCATATCAATCAAAGAATTATCTTAGTAAAAAAATACCACATTATATTATCACAACCAAACCGAGGGAAAATTAATGACTAAGTTATGTTATAATTTTTTTTTAATAATTATATTGAAAGTTCGGATGATCTGCACGCCCCTGGCAATTTAACTCGACTTAATTCGCAAGTTGACAATGTCATGGTTTTAAAAATGAAAGATCATTATTTAATCAAATCTATATATTTATAAACAGCCAAAAAATACAAGTCTGGAAAAAAACAATTGGTCATTTAATTAATTTTCCTTCTGGAAAATTGAGATTTTTTTAGACGTCTTCGTACAATTTTTGTATACAGTTGAGTATTATTGTTATTATGTTATCTTGTGACAATTGACCCTAAAATTTTTACTTAGTAACTTTAAAATTATTTAGGTGCTGAAGAAATTTCATAAGTTTTATTGAAATTCTAGTTAGTCCAACTTTGCCCATAATACCTACCGTTAATCTTAATTTTATTTACCGAATGACGACGTCACGGGCGATCATATGAACATAATTACGCTTTTTGTGGCATATTTTTATTTATATAAAAAATGTGTAAAATAGGTATAAAAATGAACAAATATTAATTCAACAGTATTATTTTTAACAAGTTAACTAATACCGGATTATTTATTATCTACATGTTCCATTTGTAGGGATTAGCATTGTATTTGCAATTTTTTTGTGAGCAAATCATCACAGCCAAAATTTTTATATAGCTTGGTCAAGCAAAAGATACATCAATGAGATGTGTAAGCAGCATAATCTCGATCCTTTCCAAATAGTGATTTCGCTTAAGTCTTAATATTTTTTAATATGTGCTTTATAAATTTTAATATCTTGTTATGACCGACAGCAGTGATTGCTGCGCAACTAAGGTTGTTCACATTCTTTTATAATTCAAAGGATTTTTTAACGCGATGTCTTGTTATTGATTAACTGGTTCCTTTTCTGTTTATATGTTGTTAATTTAGCAATTATTCATCAATGTCAATAAATAAAAGCAATCATTATTTAAAATTTTCAATATTATTATTTATAATCGACTTACCGCATCCTTGTATCTATCGCAGAAGTCCTCGTCCTCATTAAAATGAGGTTGCTGTCCCGGAGCATAGGTCACACGGTGTGATTTGTCGTCACGGTGTTCATCGGGTGCGGGACCAGTGAAGCACACTACTTTCTGATGGTCGTCACGAGCAGCCCCCGATTTGAGTATTCCCTTCAGTGGCATAACATCCTCACATGTTGGTTTGCTAAAAGCAGTTAATTATATTTGAGTTTTTATTAACGATATTTACCCAATATCAAAAATTGCATTGACAATTCATCTAGCTGAACGGTTTCGGATGAAATTTAGCACACAGATAGTCTATAAACTTAAATTAATACATAAGGTACTTTTTATCCAGATAAAATTCATAGTTTAACCAGTATTATCCTACAAATATGATAAATGAGAAAGTATATATGTTTGTTATTCAACCACGCAAAAACGGCTGAATGGATTTAGATGAATTTTGTCACAAAGATAATCTATAATCTGGAATAACACAGGTTACCCCGGTAAAAGTCATAGCCGAACCAGTGTTATCTTACAAATATAATAAATTGTATTTTTGTTACTCAATTACGCAAAAACGGCTGAACAGATTTGAATGCAATTTATCACAGATAATCTATAACCTGGATAAACAAGGATACATTTTGTTCTGGTTTATGTTATAGTTTGATCACTGTTATCAATTCATATCTAAGCATAAGCCTAAACCTAAAATGATTCCGTTGTGGTAAAATTGGTTAGATTGTTTGAACTGTGATCATAAGGCATTAGCCGACAAAACGAAGCGAGCAGGCCGTTGCAGCGGTCGGCGAGTACGAAAAACAAATAATTATTCGTTGACAATTAATACACAACTCTTAGACAGACATAACAATAAAATTAAAATAATAATTTTTAGAAACGATTTGTTTCCGCGCTTTTTCTTACACATGGAGATTACCTCTCACCCTCCCTCATGCTTTCACATCATCAAATTCAGCGGCATGTTTTCAATAGCCCAATCTTTTTTCTTTTTTTTTTTAACGATTATCGTATAGTTTACGTTAACTAAACCTAATCCTACTCACAATCCCAAGCCTGAACCCAAACCCAAACCTATACCTAAACTTTAACCCAAACCTAAACCCAAACGTAAACCAAACCCAAACCAAAACCCAAACCTAATGCCAAATTTAAACCCAAACCTAAATCCATACCTAAAGCAAAAAAAAAAAAAAAAAACAAAATCTAAATCTAAACCTACATATGGCACGCCAACTAGTTTGTTTATTTATTGATATTGATATACCTACCTATTGTAAATTATCTGGATTATAAAGTTTTGCTAAGGGTGAATTCTTTCATTGTGTTATCCACATGTGGTGACCCCGACTTGATATGAACACTCAACCTTCTGACTTTTTGAGAAACTTTATACCAATTGTAATGAATGTAGGTAAAGAGATACATTGGACCATAGAGAAGGACATAGACTACCATATGTAAACTTGATGAAAGGAATGACGGAATGAAATAGAGGATGAAATTTCTTATGAAGAACTCAAATTAAGGAGGTGAAAATTCATATTTATGCTTTTGGTAAGAAATAAAAGAGGCTTCACGTTTTTCAAAAATCTTTTTTGTAAGCCGGTACAATAAGGGTGATTTAAAGACTTTTTTGAAGTTTATTATTGGGACGGTTAATGTAATGGATTTTTATTTGCATGTAATTACAATACCATACATACAATGACAAACGCATCTAAGATTTTCTTTTGGTCTATCGTGTTACGAGATCAGCCGGTGTATATGTAGTAATATAGCGGGGTGGTAGGGATCACGTCTACCATACATATAGTGACAAGCCCATCTATGATTTTCTTTTGGTTTGTCGTGTTCCGAGACCAATCTGTGTATATCCAATAATACGCAGATGAAGTCGCGGGTACCAGCTAGTGTAATATATGTATACCCAGTGAACACTCGACCTATATTTGACATCACCTATACATCATATAAGTATTATATATACATATAAATCGAGGATCTACACTCAAAATAACACAACTCCGGCTAAATGACTTTTTTGTAGTCAATAAACGTTGAAATAACATGTTCGGCTTGATTTGGATATACTCAACTACAATCGGAGAAATCCATATAAATACGACCAACAGGCACGACAGAAGGTGCTCAAGTTCGGTGAAGCTGTAAAAGCCGCAACGGCTTCAGGGCCCCTAAAGAGGCAGGAAAGAGGAGGAAGAGGACGCTAGAAGAGTGCGGCGCCGCACGCACTCGTCTTCCGCCGTTCACCTAGCAACCCGAGAAAGCCTACATCACCAAAGGCATTAATTACGAACTGATCATATGCCCCGCCACCCCAGGACCAACCTCCGCTCCCTCAAAGGAGCAGTAAAAGGATTTGACGTCAGTAAAAGGAGTTGAGGATTTGACGTCTGGAACACTGCCACAGTTCGCATTTAGGTCCCGAGCGCCCACACCCATTGCCAACGCCCTATGTAGCATCCGCACCGAACCGAAATAGCGGTGGCTTAGCTACACTGGGTAATTTCGATACGGTAAAAAACGATGTTCAAAAACTCGATAGCGCTGGAACAAATACAATGCTCTCACGTACCTTGGACTGCTCCAACACTTGCGATGATATCCATCGACACGATTCTAGTTAGTCCAACTTTGCCCATAATACCTACCGTTAATCTTAATTTTATTTACCGAATGACGACGTCACGGGCGATCATATGAACATAATTACGCTTTTTGTGGCATATTTTTATTTATATAAAAAATGTGTAAAATAGGTATAAAAATGAACAAATATTAATTCAACAGTATTATTTTTAACAAGTTAACTAATACCGGATTATTTATTATCTACATGTTCCATTTGTAGGGATTAGCATTGTATTTGCAATTTTTTTGTGAGCAAATCATCACAGCCAAAATTTTTATATAGCTTGGTCAAGCAAAAGATACATCAATGAGATGTGTAAGCAGCATAATCTCGATCCTTTCCAAATAGTGATTTCGCTTAAGTCTTAATATTTTTTAATATGTGCTTTATAAATTTTAATATCTTGTTATGACCGACAGCAGTGATTGCTGCGCAACTAAGGTTGTTCACATTCTTTTATAATTCAAAGGATTTTTAACGCGATGTCTTGTTATTGATTAACTGGTTCCTTTTCTGTTTATATGTTGTTAATTTAGCAATTATTCATCAATGTCAATAAATAAAAGCAATCATTATTTAAAATTTTCAATATTATTATTTATAATCGACTTACCGCATCCTTGTATCTATCGCAGAAGTCCTCGTCCTCATTAAAATGAGGTTGCTGTCCCGGAGCATAGGTCACACGGTGTGATTTGTCGTCACGGTGTTCATCGGGTGCGGGACCAGTGAAGCACACTACTTTCTGATGGTCGTCACGAGCAGCCCCCGATTTGAGTATTCCCTTCAGTGGCACAACATCCTCACATGTTGGTTTGCTAAAAAGCAGTTAATTATATTTGAGTTTTTTATAAACGATATTTACCCAATATCAAAAATTGCATTGACAATTCATCTAGCTGAACGGTTTCGGATGAAATTTAGCACACAGATAGTCTATAAACTTAAATTAATACATAAGGTACTTTTTATCCAGATAAAATTCATAGTTTAACCAGTATTATCCTACAAATATAATAAATGAGAAAGTATATATGTTTGTTATTCAATCACGCAAAAACGGCTGAATGGATTTAGATGAAATTTGTCACAAAGATAATCTATGATCTGGAATAACACATAGGTTACCCCGTAGGTTATCCCGGTAAAAGTCATAGCTGAACCAGTGTTTCTTACAAATATAATAAATGAAAAAAAAAAGTATTTTTGTTACTCAATTACGCAAAAATGGCTGAACGGATTTGAATGCAATTTATCACACAGATAATCTATAACCTGGATAAACAAGGATACATTTTGTTCTGGTTTATGTTATAGTTTGATCACTGTTATCAATTAATATCTAAGCCTAAGCCTAAACCTAAAATGATTCCCGTTCACCTAGCAACCCGAGAAAGCCTACATCACCAAAGGCATTAATTACGAACTGATCCTATGCCTCGCCACCCCAGGACCAACCTCCGCTCCCTCAAAGGAGCAGTAAAAGGATTTGACGTCAGTAAAAGGAGTTGAGGATTTGACGTCTGGAACACTGCCACAGTTCGCATTTGGGTCCCGAGCGCCCACACCCATTGCCAACGCCCTAGTTTAACACCGCCCTAGTTCAAGACCGCCCTAAGTGGCGGTAACATGCACAAGAATTTAGCTCTAAAAAGGTATAGATGGCAGTCAGAAAAATGTTAAACAATAAGGCCATTAATGCTATTTCCAACATGTACTACAAATTCTCTATCAAAGTAATCAATTCGAGAGATAACTCGGTAGAGCTCGAAGATGCACTTGAGATCTGAATATGCACATTGGAGACTGCTGGACTAAAAATCAGTTGACAGGACTACCGGCTTGCAATGCACTATAAAAATTCTAAAGGTTAAATTAAAAACCTAAAGGAAGTCGATCATTTCAAATACCTACGCTCTATTATCTCTAATAATGGCAAGATCGACGCCGACATAACCCACTGTATCGACACTGGATGAATGAAGTGGCGCCAGCTCTGAGGCGGTTTATGTGTGTTCAAAACTGCAGTCCGTCCGTCTAGCTCTAATTTACGGTACCCATGAATAAATCGAGCGTAGTGCACAACGATATCTCACCACAGTAGTGCGCAACGCTATTGCACCACAGTATCTCTTCAAATACGTTTTGTAATAGGCTGCTACATTGAACATGATCCTTGAGGATCTACGGCAGATCCAAGAGAACGATTCATGTGTGGCTACTAAGGATCCATGAGACGATCCATAAAACTCTACGATAGATACACTAGGCGATCCTTGTGACTGTTCGTTAGATTCCAAAAACAGTATTAATTTTTTTTAAGTACCAAGTTATCCATGGAGAGTACCGGTATCGGAGTACCATCTCTATACAAGAAAAAGTGTCCGTCGAAAAGCGTCAATTTAGGGTGGCGCCCACTTGAACAACTTGTAACTCCACAAACTTTTAACGTTATTGTTTCATTATTTTTTAAAGTTTTACAATGCAGTAAAAACTATAGAATCACGAAAAAGTATCATTCTCTCTTGATACGCTAGCGCCGCGCCATCTTGGTGTTTTTTTTAATTATAATGTGCTGCTTACAGTTGAACACTTTTTCACTTGTCCTTCATTGATGGTTCTCCTTACATACATTCTCCATGTGACAAACTAAGGTAACATGTTCACTGAGCAATGACAATCAATATAGTCTTAGTCTAGGTAGTTCATAACTTATTATAATTATATTTAAGTTTGTAAAGACCAAGTAAAAATTTAAGAAGAAGTTCATCTGATGTCTGTTATGCACTCGATAAATATTAAATAGCTAAAGCTAAAAAAAATAATGAAAATAGCTAAACAAATTAAATTTTTCTATATAAAGATTTGTGCTATCTACCTTTGGCGAGTAACACGTAATGTGTCGTCATAGGAAATGCGTTCTGTGGTCATAGGCGGAGTTGGTGGTCGCGACGGAGCAGTACTACCTTCGACGACATCCAACGCTGCAAGGCATCGCTCCATAGCGTTGGGTTCCGCTACCGCTGCTTTACCGATGTTAGCTAATTGGGCACTGATCTCAGCTGCTTGTTCTTCACGAATCGCCGACTGTAAAATTAGTTTTAGTAAAATACTAAATGAAAAATATCCTCTTTCAGTAAATATGTTTTATGTAGATGACGCACATTCAGGATCTTTCTTCCTAATGACTAAGTTTTTTAATTTATTAATAAACAATTTTAATGGTTGTTACAAACACTTTCTTTATTCGACGATGGTGACAAGCTAGCGTGCGGTCGAATGTAAGCTGTCACTGCAGCGAAGGGACGCCTGTGCAATATCAGTAGCATCACACGCGGCAGACCCTATAAATACCTGGTACTCTATGGTGGCCATTGCTACAAACCAGAGGCCCACATGTTTGATTAAACCGTAAAGGTTGCGGATTCGATTCATGCTATAGCTGGCTAAATATATAGTTGCTCAGATATGGTCAGGTATTAGAAAAATGGTCTCCTCTATGCTTCTTAAAATTAAGAAAATTTAGTAATAGACAGTAGGACCCAAATTATCCTTTGTCCATTCCATAGATACATAAAGAAACGACAAAAAAGGTTCTTCAAGAAAATTGTATGTTACATGAAGAGTAAACCATTAACAGGACATTTATTTTTTCCTCAGTCGGTTCTTAGTTCATTTGATATCCTTATAGAGAAACCGAGCAGAAGTCTTAAGCTCGGTTTTTGCTCTGTGGAACAAATAAGTCCAACGACTAACGAGTGCTAATAAGCATTTGTTTCTCTTTTCTATTTACATCACATTATGTGTATGGACCAAGTTATACAGTAATATAATTTCATTTTCAGTCTACTAAAATCGAAATTCGATTCAAATAAAATCAAAAGAAGTTTGTAATTTATTTCATAGCTTTACAATTAGCACATTTCTTTGAAAGTGCCTGTTAACTTTTCCTAATAACAAAAAAGTTTCAATAAAATTAAGCAAAATAAATATACGATATTGAACAAAGGAGAATCAGAGATTTCATTGAAACGGTTGATCTTATAATTGATCACATTAATAAAAAGACATTTGTCATTTATGGCACGTAAAAATATAACATCAATTATGTGAAGGTAAGACTTTATCCTTGTCAATTGTACTAAAAAAATTACCCTAATTTAACATAAACGTATCATATTAATGTTACACCACATGAACTTTCCATAAAGGTGATTGCCCTGACATCATAATATAGAAATTCATATTTTACATCAGTAATATGGTTCTATATCATTATCACAGAGCATGACATAACTTTGGGATTATTAAACATGTCAGTTTTATGTCATATGTAGGGATATGAAAATGCTGTAAGCCACGTATGCCTTCTGTGTGATGTCAAAGTAAGATAAAGTTTTCACTGGGATGCTTCTTCAAAAACTTAATACTTATAGGTAAAGGTCTTTGCATTTTTAAGAACAATAACTCTCTAAATAGCTGACTATATCATGTAAGTACTTCTAGTTGGAGAAATGATCTTCTTTCAAATTTGTGTAATGTAAATTCATAAAGTTTGCAAACTTTCCACTCTTCGATGACTACTAAGAACTTTAAGTAGCTCACCTCGAGTTCATCTTTGAGATTGCCTTCCCGCATGTGATAGTTTCTGACGTTATCGATCACCTCTTGCGGAAATTTCTCAGGATTGGCGCTCATGTAACGGTACACGAATAAGTCACAGCCGGTTATTTTAAAACGATGCTTTAACACGGGAACAATTGCACCTGAAAATAAGTAGGTACTGTAATTTCAGTTTCTTTATACTCGTAATTAAAAGTGTGTCAAAATTATTTGTGGATTTTGTATTTATAATTCTTACCTATGTAAAACCTATCAGGAGTGAAATAGGTGGGGAAGTTAGGATCAGATTCCGGTGTTTGTATGCGCATAGCTTTCAGGAACTTGCCCTCCTTTATTCCGGAATTCCGACGAGGAACCTCGCCAATCTTGATGGTCCCATCAGCCAAGCTGTACGACAAAACAAACTTCCTGCCTTTGTCTTCAGGATGTATCCAGTCGATCTCGCAAAGGTATCGTAGATACTAAAATTAACTTTAATACTCAGTAATGTGTGATAATGTTTAACGTCTTTTAAGCTGATTTTCGTAACCCTGTACAGAATTTGCTTAAAACATCCCTTAGACCCGATAGCAAAATAGAATCCTTCTAATCGATAATTTCAACAACAAGATTTCATAAATAGATAATTTTAGACGAATAAAAAATAGTTGTTGTATTTTGTTCACTATATCTATGAAAACAAAAGATAATACATTCTTAGTGATTTTATTTGTCAAGGTGGATAACTTTGGAAAACTCGCGTAATTCGTTCTCGAAACTTCTGCAGAGTAAGTTACTGCAAGTCTGCAACTTTTATTGAGTTCGGAAAAGCAAGTTTAAATATTAAAAAATCAGTATTACGAAATCTTAACCTTCTCAAAGTTTCTTTAATTTATTACCGTGTCTGCTGCTGATGATATGAAAATATTCTAAACCGTTGCATCGAAACTCGATTTGAATTCAACTAAATGTTTCATAGTAATTTTTACCCGTAAAACCAAAAGCCTAAGGGGCCATGAACTGCTAAAGCAAAACATCATGCATGATTTGGGTGTTCTTCACGATTCAAAATTGCTTTTTGATGCACACATTGATTATGTTGTGAAAAAGTCATCTACAGCGCTCGGATTTGTGATGAGTAACCCTAAATATTTTAAAAATATATAAACTTTAAAAATATTATATTGTGCCTATGTTCGTTATTATTTAGAGAATGCATCACAAATTTAAACAGGTACAATCTGATCTGTGGGTACAATACATGTATAAATCGATTAGAAAGCGAAAAAAGGAAGGTTATTAAATAGTTATGCCACCGTTTGCATGACGTATATGATTCAAACAATTATAAGGAACTTATATCATACTAGCTGGTACCCACGACTTCGTCTGCGTATTATTGGATATACACAGACTTGATCTCGGAACACGACAAACCAAAAAAAAAATCGTCGTTTTTGCGTGATTGAGTAACAAACATAGAAACTTTCAATTTATTATATTTGTAGGATAACACTGGTTAAATTATGACTTTTACCGGGATAAAAACTACCCTATGTGTTATTCCAGGTCATAGACTATCTGTGTGCCAAATTTCATTGAGATTTGTTCAGCTGTTTTAGCGTGATTGAGTAACAAACATCCAAACATCTAAACATACACACTTTCACATTTATTATATTAGTAGGATAACTTTTAAAATTAAATTAAGTAATTGAATAATTTAGATATACATTTACCTTGTTGGCATTTAAATTGTATTTGATAACATCTTTGTATGGCGGTTTCGGCATTAAACCAAAGCACGATTGCAGCGTGTCTTCTGGAGAACCGATGCCAATGTGTGGTGGTAAAGACTACAAAAAATATATAATATAGTCAAATGGTTTCAAGTACATACATGTATTAAAGAATATATGAAGATATGATTATAGATTTATAATATAATAATTAATATACTGATAATTTTCTAGAAATACTTAGAAGAATTATTGAATAGAGATAGAAAATTCAAAATCAAAATCAAAATAATCTTTATTCAATTTAGGCCCTAAAAAGGCACTTATGAATGTCAAAACACTACTGTCGGTTCGGAAAGAACCGGTAAGAAACTCGATCGGGTTTATGTCTTTTTTTTGTTAACTGTACAAATGTTACAAATATAGCAGGTACAATAATAATATATTAGTGGATGCACAGAGAGGGAGTCACTTCCAGACATCACTATCATTCACATAATGATCCACCCTATAATAACCTTTTGACAGTAAAACCCGCTTGACATGGTCCTTGAACTTGTTTTCAGGTAAATCAGTAATGTGCTTCGGGATCTTGTTATAGAACCTAACCCTATTACCTAAAAAACTTTTATTAGTCTTATTAAGTCTAAAACACGGTACGACTAATTTATCTTTATTTCTAGTATTTACATTGTGCTGATCTTTGACAAAATCCAGATTGTCTAAGTTTTTACGGACATACATTATGTTATCAAAGATGTATTGGGAGGGCAAAGTTAAAATACTAAATTCCTGGAACTTGTTCTTTAGTGATTCGCGGGGTCTCATATTGTAAATTGCTCGAACTGCCCGCTTTTGTAATATAAATATGGTATCTACCTCAGCTGCTGAACCCCACAGCAAAATACCGTAAGACATTAAGCTATGAAAGTAAGCGAAGTAGACTAACCTAGCGGTGGCAATATCTGTTAACTGGCGAATTTTGCGTACTGCGAATGCAGCAGAACTTAATCTTCCCGCCAAAGTTTTAATATGCGGATCCCACTGTAATTTTGAATCAAGGGTAATGCCCAAGAAGACAGTACCATCAACTAAGCCTACTAAATTCCCTTCTATCTTGATACTACTATCAACACGCTGAACATTGGGCAAGACAAATCTCATACATTTGGTTTTGTTTGCATTTAGTAGTAAATTATTTAAAGCAAACGATTCAGAGATTTTAAATAAGGTGTTGTTTAATTGCCTAAGCTCCGAATCTATTCTTTTCACTTTGAATATAAGTGAAGTGTCGTCTGCAAAAAGAACCATGCCAGCACCATTTTCAACAACGGACAGTAGATCGTTTATATAAACGAGAAACAAAAATGGTCCCAAAATCGAGCCCTGAGGGACGCCGACTCTAACCAATGATCCCTAAGAGGTTGCTCCATTTACACTTATTTTCTGACAGCGCTCTGTTAAATAAGAAATTAGGAGGTCGAGAGAAGTTTCACACACACCATAGTGTTTTAGCTTAAGTATAAGCGTACTGTGGTCAACGCAGTCGAAGGCCTTTGAGAGATCACAGAACACACCGATTGCATCCTGAGACTCCTCCCAAGCCCTATATATATGACTTAGCAGTGTTGCACCAGCGTCAGTAGTTGATTTAGATTTTGTGAAACCATATTGCCGACTATCCAAAATCTCTTGTGCTTTGAAATATTGTACTAGCTGCTTGAGCATAATTTTCTCGAAAATCTTACTAATCGACGGAAGTACAGAAATTGGTCTATAATTTCCAAGATTACTTCTACAACCTGATTTAAATAGAGGAACTACTTTACTTATTTTCATTAAATTAGGGAAACTCCCTGTTTTTATGAACTGATTAAATATATTAGCCAGATATGAAATTGAATATGAAAAATTGAAGACTAAACTAAAATAACGAATCCTACACTTCTGGTGTTGCAAGACACGGACGGAACGCTTGTTAGTCATCATTGTAGTATTAAATAAAAATGAAAGTGGCGTTTATTACATAGGTAATTTTTCTTACCTTGGGGAACTCCTTCTGCTCTGCTTTATGTATTTCAACGCGCGGTGGCTGATCAACGTTTAACATAGATCTAAAACACAATTTCAAGTAAAAATAATAAATATATTAATGCAAGGCTTTAAAAAAGCAATCTATTTTTACTTATAATATCTATTTATAACGGAAAATAGTATATGGCTCAACAAATAAAGATTTAGCCGCTTTTAGATGTCTCTGCTCTGTAATCAAAATTAGAGTTTTCTTTCATAAAAAAGTATGAGAAATTATTACATTTATTTCCTTATTTATTTTCTCTTTCACGAAATATACTACTATATACTATACAATACTAATATACTACTAGAATATACATAACAGGTAACTTGTTTACTTTTACCATAAAATAATTTCAATTTGTGTATATAAAACCGCTAAAATATAGAATGGTAATGATAATTGTTATTGTGCTAGGATTGCTTCGGATTCGTTGAATCGGAAAATGATCAATGCTAAAACACTATTGCTATATGCTTCGCGGAAATCTTCATTGTTCGAATTTAATATCGAATAAAATATTCCTCGTTAGCCTAGTGGTCGTAAGCGCGACTGCTATGATCGAGGTCCTGGGTTCGATTTCCAGGTCGAGCAAAGTGTTATTGGGTTTTTTCCTATGAAATTCTCAGTAACAGCTCGCAGTTTGGCTTCGTGCCCGATTAATGGCAATAGGCTCGCCCTCTATTACATGGGACCTAAGAACATACTCGGCGAACTGTGGGTGTACATTAGTACACCTCTGCCTAACCCTTCGGGGAATACAGGCGTGATGATATGTTATATGTAAAATATCTAGACTCACGGCAGTGTGTCAGCCAAGTTCAGAACGGGCGACACCGACCAGTCTGTATATTTACACGAACCATTTCGAGCTTATTTCGACCCCTCTTACTGTCAAATACCTACTATTAGACCTATTAAGTTGAAATTAAACCTCCCTTGAACATCTAAAATCCCAAATTTTACGAATAAATCTATTATAGTTTAAAAGTAGCATTTTATCACTCACTCGCTTATAACAAACCTAGACCACTTCTAGGTGACTCTGAAACTTGAAATTTGACATCAAGGTAGATCATTAAGCATATGTAATACAAAGGATACAAAAGAAAAACTACAGCAAAATACTAATACGAACAGCGTTTTCACCCGCCCACCAATAGATGGCGTTATGCAGCGTTTTAAAAAGTAATGATATCCAAACATGAATGTGAAGAAGGAACCAGTTCAGTAGAAACGACATAGTCGTTTTCACCAATAAAAGTGCTGAAATCTAAGGGGAGTCAAGTTCCATTGTAGTTCCGTTATTTATAGCTGTAGGAATGTACTCAATTAATTCCTTTACAAAGCGATTTTTTACTTTCTTTGATATAAGATTTCTAAGTTGGTTTGGTTTAATGGTGAAAATGACTATCGTCGTTTTTGTTGGGATCATATTTAACGAAGCAAGCATAAAGCGATCTTGAACTAGGGCGTCTCTATTAAGAACTGCACCGCCATCATTACAGTTTATGTCAGGGTAGTTATGAATATCTGTAGAGATGTGGACGGTCCGACTCGAGCGAGAATCTCCTTTGCCTCAAATGTAGGTCGTATTTATGTGGATTTCAAACATGTGTTAACTACATTCACTCCTCCCTAATCTAAACTGAAACACTATTTATCGCTGAATGTTCTGTTTTAGTATTTCTGCGTTAAACGCTGCGAGCTTTGCTTTTTAATAGTGCGAAGTCACGGGCACGAACTAATTTACCTTTGTTCATTTTAGTACCCCCCCCCCCCCCCCCCACAAATATCGCTCGGGGCTGAGTGAAAATGGATATAATAGAGACCGTTTACGTCACAAAAATATCATGGCATGAGAGAGAGATAAACTAAATATCTGATAGCTATAAAACGTATGTAGAAAAAGTTCTCGTTATGTGATCAGCTAACAGTGCCTAATGAAACACTCATTGTAATCGAAGGCTAACGGCTTTTATCTTCGTTTATCCTGTTTTTATTTATTTGTACTAACTTCTGTTTCGGTATTTTCACTACTATTTAGTCTAAGCTGTTTACCGAATATTTTATCACTTCTTGTAGACAGCTTTATAACTTTAGTTGAATCGAAATACATATATGGAAAATGATATTTATATTTGTTTATCACAAAAAAATAATTACGAGCAAAGTAGAAACCAAAATTGTTATGTATGCATACATAGTATTAAAGTAAAGTCGCTTCTCGCTGTTTGTCGCTATGTATGCTTAGCTCTTTTAAACCACGCAATGGATTTTAATGCGGTTTTTATTACCATTTAGAGAATAAGCTATACATTCCCAATTAAGATTTTGTATAGTAGAGAAAATTCTATTATTTGTAATCAAGTCGTCAAAAAATGATTTTCGAGCGCTTACATGGCTTACGCTGGCTAAACCTTATGAGATAAATCAAATGAATGTTCTAAAATAAATGTAATAAATCAAAATTATGTCTATCTCCTAAGGTTGACTCACAATACCTAACAATTTTTATCTTCAACATAATAATTAAGAATATTTTCTCCAATTTAGTATCAATATTTAATCAGATAAGTTTGTTAGTTAACTTGAGCATTTAATGTAGACTAAAATTGTGCTTTACAATTTTTCATTTAAATAAATACCGTAGAAGATATCACGAATTCAAAATTACGCGCGATCTAAGATATCTCTCTCAGCAAAATCGATCGCGGTCGGTTGGCCCATCTATGGTGATTGTGCTTCGCGAGCTAAGCGTACTATTCGTAAATATGAAGTTAAATAACATACCATCACGCCTGTATCCCCGATGTGTTAGGCAGAAGTGTACATCCACAGTTCACCTTGTATGTTTTAGGTCTCATATAATAGGGGGCGAGCCTATTGCTATTAATCTGGCAAAAAGCCAAACTCCGAGTTGCTAGTGAAAATTTCATGGAAAACCCCAATAACACTATTGCGCGACCCGGAAACCGAACCTAGGACTTCGAGCATAGCAGTCGTGTTTAGGACCACTAGGCTAATGAGGCAGTTATGTAGTTATGAACTATCAATATTAAAACGATTAAGTCTAAATAAGGCTTTTTTGAACATTTAATACACCACTTTGTAAATTGTACTCGTGCGAAGCTGAGGCGGGTCGCTAGTGTTATAATAATTAGTAAAGGACTGGATTACCGACTATGCTGACATTGTTTGATTAAAGTTTTAGCATAACTTTTACCGGGACCGTAATACTAACAAGGTAATAAAATTAAAAAAGTATGGTAGGTATACACATAAAATTAATTTCCTACATTCCTTAACGAGTAACAACACTAACCGATCATTTGCGGCATGGGGTGGATTTAACCGTCTCGAGGGAGATATTGACAAGGAAAACTTACTTGAAATAATTCCGAGTGAAGTTGTCACAATTACAGATGAGAAAACGACGTCCGAGAACAAATATGGTTTGACCCACGATCAGGTCCCTCGGTGAGTAGTACTCTGTTACCTCTTGCTCCGTTGTTTCTAGTACCGTTGATGGAAATGAAACTGCAAATACGTTTTTAAATATTATTTTCTGAAGAGATTTCACTCTTTATTTTGTTTTGAAGTAATAAACGTTTCATCCTTTATTTTAACAACTCCACCCAAAAGTTGAAAATCTGTCGCCAAAACACCAAAACCAATAGGCTACGTTCCGACAGCTACACTTGAGAGCCAGTCTTCCACTAGGTTCAGTGTAGTACCATCTTGGGCCACATAGTCTAAGATCAGGTAAGATCGTAGCCATAATGCTAAACCTATAACGATAAAAAATCCGGCTCTGTCCCACATTAAAATCCAAAAACAACGACAACCACCGAGAGATCGACAAACCATTGTATGCCCCTGTCATGCCGGCTTGCAAGCCTGTCGGTAGCTCAACATACACTGGTTAATAACGAATCGCGACAAACTTAGAGAGTACTACTGTGACGGGCTTATCCCAATGTGTATGAATGTTGCGACCCAGTCTGGTACAGATCTCTACCACACCGCTTGATTACTGGATATACCTACACCTTGTTATCATGGAACGCGACACACCTATATTTATTATACCACTATAGCAGGTATCCAGTCAAACACAGTTATTATAATATGTATTCTATCACCCTCATAACTACTAAATCTATAATTAAAATATTATTAATCAACCGAGGTCATATTCATTACCTCCGTTAACGGTCCTACAAATAAATTCAGACAACAAAATCCAGAGACATTGTAAATTGTAGATATCCACTTTCTTCGTTATTTATAAGCTATTTAGTAACAAAGCCAAACAGAGTCGGGGCAGCAAGACGCAAAGTGACGCGTAGCGGCGAGGACTCAAACTTAAACTGCGTAATCCTTTTAATATGAGACGGGTATAAACCTAGTCACCTTCTTTACTCACTTTGAAATTATTGACGAGGTTAATATAAATTACTGAGAAATAATTCTTTTTATACAACAACCCAAAGTATTTTTAAATTTAATGCCCTTTTACCAAATTCGGTATGGTATTTATAGTATGTATTAATCGTGATTCGAATATATTGTAAACAAAGACAACAATTTTAATGTACTTGTGTTAGTAACAATAATAAAACTAACATGCCTGATATTAATAATTTCATTATGAGTAAAAATATAATCTTTATAAATAGTTAAATTCATCTGGTTGTAAATAATAATAATATTTATAATTTTATATACATATATACATCTGTAAAAATAAGGTAGCTTATTAAATACTGGTTAATAAACCCGCTGCACTGCCGACCAGACCCGCACCTGTTCTCTCTATGTTTTGCGCATAAAGAAAGTCGCCTGTTACTTTTATCTTGAGGAATACGAATTCTTTCTAAAATGCATTTCTTATTAGCTATTCAATAGCCGGATATTCTTTTAATTATATGAGCAACACTGATAGAATGTCACAATTCTAACAAATAAGATTAGTTTATTTGTTTCCGCATTTTATCCAACACCCACTTATACCTACTTTTATGGACCCCAAGTGAATACGAAATTAACTTTTATTTCGTTGCAAGGAAAATTAGGAAAATGTTTGCGAACCGACATACCATAGGGATTACCGCGTGCATTCGAGCGCGTTAACAGCGAGAAAGTAGAACAACGAAACGCCATTTGAACAGCTGAAAATGCGGAAATGTACTTTATCTTGAATATTGGAGCTAAGCTTTATATATGCTTGCTGCATATACATAATAAATATAATACATTAACTACCGATGCCCGCGGCTCTGCATACGTTTTTTACCCAAAATTATTATTTTAGTCTATTAATTTCATTTTACTCGTCCGTAAAATTTTACAATCCGCTAGTAGACAGTAGGTTGTTTAAAAATAAATGTTAATTATTTTATAGTATTGGTCTATCTATATGAAGCCTGAAACAATATGAATATGGAAAAAGTAATGGTTTATTTAGTTTAATAGATATTAATAGCTTTAATCTTAGTTTTAATTATTGAATGATGACGTCACGCCGGGTTAAGTGGCATATTTTTTGTTTAGATTATATAAAATATTCTTATATTACGTTTAGTGTGTAATAGTGGATAAATATTAATTCATGGGTATATTTTTGGTAGGGTATAAACCTGGATAGATGAAAGGGCCTCCTAATTATAAAACGGTTAATTTACGATAAATAATTCCTGTGATTGGGTATTTTAATATTTACATATGAAAGTGGCATTTTGTACGGGAGGAATATAAAGTCATTTTTTTTTTTTCTAAAATATATTTAATTAATCAAAGTATGCACTATTGTTATCTACGCACTTTTGTCTTCTCATAAGTAGTTCATTGATCCCTTTACTAAAAACTATAGGGACGAGAATCAATAAACTCTTTGAAGGCGGTTTGGACTGCCGCATCGGAGTTGAATTTTTTTCCGTGTAAAAAGTTGTCCAAATTCCGGAAAAAATGGTAATCTGTCGGAGCAAGGTCCGGGGAGTACGGTGGATGTCGCAGACATTCCAATTGTAGCTCATCTAACTTAGTGGTAGTTTGTTGTGCAGTGTGTGGTCTTGCGTTGTCGTGAAGCAACAGTGGCCTAGAGCGATTAACCAATCTCGGTTGTTTAGCATCTAGTTCTTCCTTCATGGTTTACAGTTGCTGACAATAGATATCTGCCGTAATCGTTTGGCCAGATTTTAGAAAGCTGTAGTGAACGACACCGGTGCTAGTCCACCAAACACTCACAAGTAACTTTTTCTGAGTCAATTTTCGTTTAGGGCTGCATTTGGCTGGGTCTCCAGGGTTCAGCCATTGCGACGAGCGCTTCCGATTATCGTGCATTATCCACTTTTCATCAAAAGTAATGATTCGATATAAAATCCCTTCATTAGCGTGTCGGTTGAGCAAAGTAACACAGCAGTCGACGCGAGTTTGCAAGTTCGATTCACTCAATTTATGAGGTACCCATCGTTCAAGTTTTTTACTTTCCCGATTTGCTTCAAGTAAATGAATACAGTTTTATCACTTATCCCGAATCCTGCAGCAATCTCTGAAGTGCTTTGTGATGGATCCGCTTCCACAATACCTTTTAATTCTTCATTTTCCACTTTGGTCTCCGGCCGTCCACGGGATTGGTTCTGAAGGTCGAAATTTCCAGAACGAAAACGTTGAAACCAAAAACGTACTGTGCTTTCTTTTGGGACACCAGCGCCGTACACATCATTAATCCTTCGAGCTGTTTTTGCTGCACTGATGCCACGGTAGAACTCGTACTCGTAAATATAACGATATTTCATGTTTTCCATTGTGCAAAAATAAGCGACGCCAAAGAAAAAAATAATGAGGAAAAAACAAATTATTTTCAAAACTCAAATGTACCAGCTAAATGAATTTATAATTCTTAACCAAAGAGAAGATTTTTCAGATCAAAGTGGTCAGTACGACAAAACGCTAATTTCATATGTAAGGACCTAAATATTACATTTAAACTTGTTTTTAACTGACTTCAAAAAAGGGAGGAGGTTCTCAATTCAAATTTTTTTTGAATGTTTAGCCATAACTGTTTTTTTTTTGGTAGAAAGGGGATACTTCAAAGGTGGTCCGATTTTAATTTCATTGGCATTGGCCCTTAAACTTCGAAGATACACCAGAAAACTCCTCAAAATAATTGAAGTTGTTTTTTTTTTGGTTAAAAATTGTCTTGTTGTTACCTAACATTTACTGATTGTGCAGAAATAGACTTTTCAGAACTATTTTTTGAGGATAGATGCCCACCATGAAAATGCTAAGAAGGAAAGATGCCTGTGGTGATCTATAGTAGATATTGGGTGAATAATCTTCATTTTCGTTTTTTAAACTGTGAATAATTAATATTTTTCGTGATCCTCAAACCTCATTTACTTTTGAATAATTATCATTATCTTTTTCACTAAAATCAGTCGCGTCGTAGCGTTTTCTTCGCTAAAATAATGTATTTTTTTGGTTTGCCTTTCTTGGTTTCCTTATTTGTTTTCATTAGTTTACTCTTTTTTTTTTGGTAGTTTTAGTCCTGTATCTTTTGTTTAACTTCGTTTTTATTCAGTAAGCAATTTATTTAATTAAGTAAGTAATTTATTTAAGTAAGTTAGTAATTTACAAAAGTAAATCATAGCTGGATTTATAATTATGTGTATGGCATTATAATTGTAAGCCATTATGAATTCAACACATTTATCGTCCCAATAAAACTTCCATAATAATTAAAATCTCCCTTTGGTTCCCCTGTATGTAATGTGATATTGTAATTAGAAATTTGTACAGTAAAAGCTCTTTATTCGCAGGGCATATGTTCCGTAAATATGTCGCGAATACAGAAACCGTGAATATGGAATAGTAAATTTATGAGGGATTATAGGGGATACGTTCCTAGGTGACAAAATAAAAAACAAGTACATAAAAAAAAGAATTTAATCGAAGTTTTTGACCATATTTATTAGGCAATGGTTTAAAAAAAAAGTTTTTGTTTCTTGCTTGGCAGTTTTTAAAAGCTCCTTCAATTCTGACTGATATTCAGCAGTGGCATTAGCAATTTGCCTCTTAAAAATAAAACTTCGTTCAATAAACGGATCATTTTCATAAAAAAATCACAAAGCTTAGCCATTCTTAAACTTTCACTAAGATTTTTCAAATTAAATATCACGTTTCCCGTGCTTGTTGAAGCCTCTTCTTTAATGGGCTGTGAATTTAACATTTCGTCCACGTCGGTTTCAGTCAAATCTTCATCTTGCGATTCAAGCAACTTCTAAATGTAACTTGATTCTATCTGTTTGTACCCATCTCGTCCTATTTTATTCGCAATTTCGGCAATGTTTGCAAGTAAAGCAGTCAATGCACCAATTAGATCCGCGAATAAAGAAATATTTAGCCGCGAATATAGGAATTGGGTCGCATTTTTTAAACCGCGAATAGTTAAAACGCGAATGAAGGAAGCGCGAATAAAGAGCTTTACTGTATTTCAATTTAAAAAATATGTTCAAGATTAAACCTCGGAAGTCCATGTCCACTGTCGACAAAACTCCGCAACCTCGCTCCGCTTCTTCGCTCCACATTAGTGGATTAGCAGCCTTATATTGTACCGGCTTGCGGGAAGGTTTTTTTGAAAACGTGAAATCCATTTTATTTCTTACCAAAAGCATAAATGACACATTCTCCAAAATTGTAAAGAAATTTGTAGTTGTAGGAGATTTTTTTTTTTTAATAAATTTTATATTTTATCGTAGTTATTTAAGGAATGGTGGACTACCCTCTTTTCGGAATGTAGAAGGCACTGCTGATGGTCCGGTTTTCAGAAAGATATTTCCTATTCGGTAATGTTAACAGTCACGGCTATGTAAAATGGTGATATGGTAATGAGATAGTGGATATGGTAATGTGATTTTACGGTCGAGTCTAAGTTCGTTAAGATCCAACGCCAAAATATCAGCCTGACTGTGACCAGTTATTTGGCTGTGGCTCAACCAGACTTTTAAATTTCTATTATTTTGCAGTGAGGAGTCAAACAAGGAGTCAATATTTCTCAAAAAGTGTTCACCGCAGCACTGGAAGATGTTTCAAAGGTAATGGAAAGGGAAGGGTTACACATCAATATAAACGGCGAGTAAATCATTCACCTACTGTTTGCCGACGACATTGTAATCATAGCTTACACCTCTGAGGATTTCAGCGTAATGCTTGTACGTAGATTCTCCGAAGAGTTGGTAATAAAATGAACATAGCCAAACAAAGGTCATGTCGAAAGTTCAACTTCCGTACAATTGTTATTGACTATGTTTATCTGGGACAAATTGTCCTGTTAGGTACGTCCAACTTCGAAACAGAGGTTAATCGTGAATGCAACTTGGCTAGGCAGCTTTCTGGAAGCTACGTAACGTCTTTTCGTCCAAGGTGCGTTATCTTTTTTCAAGATCTTTGTCCTGTATGTGTTGCCAGTCGTGACATATGGTACTGAGACATGGTCACTAACGATGGGCCTCATATGAAAACTCCTGATCACTTAAAGGGAAATGGAGCGTGCTATTCTCAGAGTATCTCTGCGTGATAGAATCAGAAATAAGGAGATCCAAAGTAGAATCAAAGTCACGGATATAGTCCTCAGAATCGCTAGATATAAGTGGCAGTAGGCGAAGCACGTTGCTCATAGAACGTATGATCGATGGGCCGAAGAGTTCTCAGGTAGCGATCAAATATCGGAAGATGTAGCGTGGGGTTAACTCTCTACAAGGCCAAAACCTGGTGAAGGTTGCGGATATCCCTTGGATGTGAGTAGCGCGGGATGCATCGTAGTAATGACTTTTGGAGAAGGCATAATGTCTTTCGGCTGAATGGGTAGATGGGATATTTGATTAAGCAACTAGATAATGTACATTTGTCTTTTTACTATTAAAAATAAAGTAACTATATTTCAAATTATAGTTGTATAGATGTAAGTAATGTTCACATTACCATAATCATCCTTTCATCACCGTATGCACAAATTAGTCATGGTAATTACCATGGTTATGTGGTTTTTATTGTTTTTTAATTATAACTAAATTATGAAGCAAGTTTTACAATATTGAAGTGGTTTTTATAACAGTAAATCTTTTCTAAAATATAAAAAAATAATAAAATTAAGATTGCACATTTGTTCGAAAATACCCGACGACAAACGCAGTCTTGGTGCTGGGTCCTACAAATTACCTACTCACGTGTTGCGATTATTCTCGAAGCTAGAGCTGCTATACACAGCTGTATAATTACAAAGGAAGAAGAATTAATTACCTATGTTCGGCGCGGGCGGTATTCCTGACCGCAACCCCGTCAACCTGGGCTATGTAATGTGAAGTACGTGAGTGGAGTGAACTGTATGTAAGTGTGTGTGTGTGTTACAGCCTCAAATCGCACATAATAGCACTGGCACCATAAGCAACAGTTCAGCAAAACTCCCGAGATACAACTCAAAGTTATACAACACAATGAAAACACAAACTGAATAATACCAACAATTTCCAATTACGCAATTATGTGGCACTCAACATTTTCTTCATTTTGACAATAATCAAGCAAATTATCACATACATGGTTATTATATGTACACTACATGGTTTATTGAATTGGGGTGTTTGGTTTTTTTTTTCAGCCATTGTGAGTACATATTTTTCAGTTTTTTCAGTGCCAAAAGTAGAAGACATCTAAGTCTATCTCTGAAAAAAAAAACAGTATCGTAGGTTACATTTTACCTACGTTCTCCTCGGTGTAACCATGCTTTCTCCACAATTTTGGAGAATGTGCCAAATATAAAATTACATATCCCTAATTTGAGACATGATGGGTTTTTCATACAAACTTTCATCAAAGTTTTATTTTCATCACAAGTGGAATAACACAATGAAATAATTCGCTTATAGCAAAACTGTATAACCCAAATAATTTACAATGCGTATTGTTGGCGACAGAACAGTTGTTTTTCGTGTCTTAGGTTAGGGTATTATGTGTTATTATTATATTTACGTGTTATATACTATGTGTTACGATAAAATAGATTAATATTGACAATATTATAGAAAAATGTAAGCGAATACGCTACATTACAAGTTGCATGTTATATGTTAAGATGTATATAAAGGATTATGTATTGTGTGTCACATATGTGAAAATATAACTAACATAGAATAGATTAACATATAGAGTAAGCCAATAGAGTAAGTATATCGAATATTATAGAGATTTTTCGAGCGGAAAATAGTGATGTCGCCCGTAAATTACATTGTTTTTGGCTTATGTACGGAATGTATACGTAATGTATATTATAAGTGAATATGTAATGGATAGGTAATTCAAAGAGGAACATTTTGATATATGATATGTGTACATAAAATATATAATGAGAGAAATATAAAGAGTTTAACAGGACAACCAAAGCAAAAAGTAAAGTTAAAACACGAAATAAACACGGAATAAAACGGGGGCTCTCTTTACGGTCATTCCTCGAACCACTTAAGCTCGAAGAAGGGCCGTATTGGGCACGGTGCAATTCAACGAGTCTACAAGTACAAGCAACGAGTAACTACAAGAAGAAAGCTTTGGTCGTCCTGCGAACAATCAACAAGATATCGACTTTCATTGAATACCCGGCACCTCAAGCGGTCGTGCATTATTGCACCCCCCGGACCCCTTCACCACTAACATCACGCCGCCCACTGGCATCCGTACGGTGTCTACGAGACGGGCATCCGGCGCAACAAAACGCCCGTCCAAACCGGAGAAACGTCACACTCCCCCTCCCTCCCTCACGCAGAGGGGAAGTGACGCGTACCCAACACGTATATTGCTTAGAATAAAATATAAATTTCCACGAGCCGCGGTCGATATCGCACGTCACTTTTCAATTATAAAATAAAACAGTAATTATGCCGTACTGCGTAGTTATAGAGTTTAAAAACACTTCAGCTAATAATAAAAAGAATACTGGACTATCATTTCATAGTTCATAGGTAAATATTAGAAATACAATACATTTCTTATTAAGTACATAAATTAACAAACCAATTGGCGTTGACAACGCTGTCATTTCATAATTACTACACATGTGCATAATAAATCAACATACCGGTTGGCGTGCCGGCCAATGTCATTTCACCATTACCGCGCATGTGCATTGGTGTTCCCATATTTTGTTTTTACAAACTGTTATCCCCCTATTTTCTACCCTTAAAGTTTTATTTTCGCTACAAAAAGTACCCTATGTCCTTTCCTAAGGTTCAATATATCTCTATACCAAAATTCATCATTCATATGGTGCAGCAGTTTAGGCGTGAAAATGTAGTAGACAGACAAACAGGCAACAAACCAAGAAAATTTTATTAATTTACCAAAAATATTGATAAAAAGGTCGATAATATAAGAGATGATGATAAGATGGTAGATAACTAAGCAATATCAGCATTATTTTTTTTTCTTATTTTACCATTACGAAGAAATCCATTTGCTAAAGCTATTGAGAATATCGAATAATTCGTATATAGTATGTGGCACCTACATCTTATGTTATTATCTTGGCATTCGTTTTTATCGACATTTCTTTCATATTATACCTCCAACCCCCTTAAAAGAACATTAAGGGTTATTGTACAGGGTCGTTTAGCTGCTGTAGACTGCTCGTTTATTTTATATTGTATGTAATGTGGTCAATCTTCAGGAAGTAGCACAATTTTATGGATTCTTCCTTGTCATTTTTATTACTGCGAAGTTTTAAATTTTTTTGGTATTTTGTGTGTCGGTTTTTTTGGCGGGATCTTTATGTTTCATGTAGTGGTTTTTATTTTAATACATAAACTTATGTTATTTGGCCTTATGTTATGTAATTTTGGAGGCAGTTTACGTGATGTAGTTTAGTTATTGTGCACAAGTGGCGTGGTTTATAAATAATAGACTAGGAACATGTATTTTAAGTTGCCTAAAAATCTCCCTGAATAATTTTAACAAGGGAGCTGCCATCTCGTTAGAACTATATTTGAAGAATACAAGAATATCTTATTAGAAAATTAATCTATTCATACGTTGGCAGAATTGTGTATGAACACATAAAAATTCTTCTCTTGTCTCTGGTAAGAACAAGACCGATAATTATTATTTTAAATATAAAAAAGTAGAGAGGTAGATAGAGAGCACAGAAAAATTTCCTTGCAGATTACTCTCTACTCGGGGCAATCCGACTAATGGAATACCTACCTCCGCCCTACAGAAGATGACAGCCAAATGACCTGCGGTGAGTAGGGTTTCGAGTGCTCCTTTGGTTAGGGGGGATCAACATCGGCAACGCACTAATTATACGTATGATATTACAGCTTCCATAGGCTACGGCAGCGGCTACCATCAGGTGGGCCATATCCTCGTTTGCAACCTTTGTAGAATAAAAAAGTAGTTGGCATAGATTTGAGAAAACGTTGCCCCACTATAAGATAATATCTCTATCGGGTTCTAGTTGTTTTAACATTTTAATGAAATGCGATCATTCTTACCGGGTCTTTCTTTCCATTTTTTTGGTAGTTTCATTTTTTTAAGTAACAGAGGAAACGGGTCCTTCCCACCTTTTCCGTCGTGAAGTTCCTGAGATTATAAAAATAAAAACTTTAAAAGAATACATTTTATTTGTCTCATTTTATGCAACAATAGGTCTAATAAGTACCTATCAAATGTTTCATTTTTTCACAATCTTTATTAAAATCCTCGGACCATGTTTTTAAAATTTTTACAAAAAATAATTACATAATATAAGATATTACAGTATATTTTTGAAAGATTTTTAAGTACCTACACGTGATATGAAATGAACTGCCCATTTGGTTATTGAAGTACTAGATAATGTGAACTGGAAAACTCATATTATTACCTTTATTTTTTACTCCCGACGCAACAGAGGAGTGTTCTATGTTTAACATGTGTATATATATGTCTGTAGCATCATAGTTACAAAACGGCTGAACCGATTTTGTTTTTTTTTTTTGAATGGTGACTTGACTGAGATTGTTCTTAACTACGATGCAAGAAAATCTTTTCAACAGTTTGGGTATTATCAGGTATTTTATAGCTGGTGAATGGATGTGAGCCGCTTCCACAGTTTGATTGAATCTAAACTTGGTATTCTGTTTCTTTAATGTTATTGGAAAAACATGGTAATTTTGATGTGATACTGCACACACACACACACACACACACTGTCACAGTACAGTAGAGTAATAGACTTCTTGGAATAGTCTCATTGTATAAGTCATAAAATCGGATCGGATTTAAAAAGTCAGTTTCAGTTGATTATCAATAAATAGTTTAGTTGATTAGGTTGGTAGCTGAGGAAGCTAGATTCCAGAATGTTCTACGCTCATCATTAAATGAGAATTGCACAAGCGAAAAAATCTTGGAAGAAACTCTCATGTATCTATAGAAATCTTTTATTGTTCCTATCTTTATGAAATTATACGGATGGATTGTTCTTATTTCTTAGAAAATCACATGTCGCTTGACTTGGTTTCATTTTTCCGAAATGAGACGACGGTTCGGCCGATTCTTAGCTGTCACTTACAGACTGATTACTATTGTATTCTTTAGGAAGAAATAGGATATCATATAAAAAAGTGTACTACCTATATAACTACGTACATCAATTTTGTACTAAAATGACTATATAAAGTTTGTGATCAGAAGAATGGTAGAGAATGATTTTTTGCACATTAAGTCCTCTAATTGTACACTTATGTGCAAAAAGGATTTAAAAAAAGTATATTTGGATAAAAATTACCTATTGTTTCACTTCTTACTAATAATAATAATTAATAATATTACTTAAATTGTTTCTATAAAATAAATGAAAAGAAACAATATGAAAAAGTATATACTTACTATAATAATAGGTGTAATTACTATTTCATTTCTTTTATCAAAACATCGTGACAGGTGACATTAGTCACAATGATTGATAAAAGAAAGGAAATAGTCATCACATCACACCTATTACTTTTTTATAATTTATATTTCTGTACAATTATTTTATAGAAATAATCTAAGTAATATTGTTATTAATAATAATAATAATTATTATTATTAGTAAGAAGCGAAACAATAGTAAAACAATACCTTAATGGCAATGGTGTCGTCTTGTAAGAAATAGAGTAGCTTGTAGTCGCGCAATTCACCATTTTCAGATTCACGGTCGTCCCAAACGACATCAAATCTGAAAGATATTTGCAATTGGTTAGCTAAATTTTTCTCGTAATCAATAAAGTGAACAGGACTCTTTATTTAATAATAATATAACATTGGTTTAATGTAATTGATAATTAAATGTAAACATTGTTTTCATGGTGCGTTTGTGTTTTAACTCTACATAAAAATCTCTGCCTATACATTATTTTTCATTTACCACTTGTTAGTTAGTTTATATTACTTTGGGTTCTTTATTTAGGTTTATGTTACTAGTTCAGCCGCAGATTTTCACCCCCGTTAAATTTCTGCTCGGCTCCTTTCCTTCCTCCTCACAATCTTCCACAATAAACGGATTATCTAAGAGAAACAATATTTTAAATCAGATTGGTGGTTCCTGAGGTTAGGACATTTGAACATACAAGCTCTCCAGCTTTATAATAATAGTTTAGATCTATATATATATATATATATATACAAATACCATTAACATAAAGTTCAAGTTAATTGCCTATGAATAGTAAATCTTCACAATAAAGTGATAGAGATACAGATTCATAACTCGTAGGTAAGATTAAGTGCTATCGTAATGAGACGACACTTTAACTATTTCATAAGTATATTATATAATTATAGTCGTTCTTATTTGTTTGTGTTCAGTTTGTGAACTTTTTGATATTTTCTGAGAACAACAGTTATCAGAGTCAGCAGTTGATATTTTAAAGTGTTTATAACCAGTAATTGGCTAGCGTTTTAAAACAACCTTACTAATGTTGTCACGATAACACCGAAAATGATTACATAATATAGTATTTGAACATTAAATCTCTTTTGGTATAATTTTTGAAATAACTCAAAATTTATTAAATTACTAAATGTAAAATTTCCTACAATATTGGCAGCCGCGCGTACTGTTATTGTTCTTAAAACTTTTACAATAACTGGTTCACTGACATAACATTAAATCTCCTAATGTAATTCGAAAAAATCTTGAAGAGCTTGTGACAATAAAATGTCTTAAAATGAATCTATTGGAAAGTAAATATCGTGAAACAATTGACAATCCGTGTTTTAGTAATTGAAAATGTAGAATTTTATATCATTTTGCATATGAAATATTAAACTTTTTATAGAATTTAAAGATAGTGCTTCAACGTACTTGCATTGCCTTACATTGCAGTTTCAAAATAAACTAGGTCAAAATATTTATTTTTATTACTTATTATAAAACTCTATAATTATCTATATTCCTTGTTCTAGTGAAGGTTTTCGATTCAAAAAGAGAACTAATTGTTATAAATGGCAATAAAGATAGCTATCGGCAGGTCAAAACATCAGATGTCTACTGGTCACGAAACTATTGCTTAAATTCAAGGACAAAAATTGACCATGAAAATGGTTCCGCTACTAAGTTTCACGTTAGTATTGAATATAATTAGCATTATTCGAATAAAACACAAAGTTGTACCTACTTGCTTTTTAATCTAATGATAAAATTTGTACGAAATTGGTGAGAGTCAATTTACACGATAATTTGTATACATTATAGATGTTGTATATGTTCACTTATTTCCTATCAAAGTGATTTCACTGACGCTTGGTGCACAGTAAAATATAAATATAACGGTAAAAGATCATTCAGAATCCATTGTTATTCATCAATGTCATGCCAATGTTGATTTAGTAAAAAACATCAGTCTGAATGACACCGTTACTACCATAGTCGCATGTCGCCATTATCGGTAGCAAGACTTGCGATTCATATTAATGGCACAGTTAATAGTAGAAGTAGGTAATAAAAGACATTTTGTGATCAAGGTGCTTGTGAACTTGTCCTGTCTTACGACTAGAGAAGTTTTATATTTAAAAAAAATATTTGTGTGTACTTATATATAACGTAAGAAATTATAATACTTTGGCGTTGCTAAACGAAAAAAAAAACAGGTGTGCATTTCACACGCGGTAGGAGTGAAACCTTCTGAAGCATAAAAATATATATTTTTAAAACTCAATTTAAAAATCCTTAATGAGAAAGTTATTTATTAAAAAAAGATTTTTTAACCCTAAAAAGTGAGTACCGTAACATGAACTTATTTTATTACCATTGATGGTCAACTTTCACCACGTTGCACTTTCGTTACATGATGTACTCGCACCTCTCTTTTTTACCCTTTACTAATCATGCCAAATTAAGTATAACTTCAAAAATATTTAAAAAATTATAGACTATATAATATAGTAAACTATTTATAGACAAAAACAATAATAAGCAAATGAACTTGGACGCAACTTATTTATCCATAAAAATCCCTTATTAAAAATGTCCCGTCATTCATTTCATTATACACGTCCTTACGTGTGTCGCTCACACACGTACTATCGAAGTAGGTACTCCTGACCACGGTCAAGCTGCGTGCAGTTGTTTATGGTCTTTGTGAAACACGCTATAGTTCGCTACGTGATTAACCCAACATTGCGGTTAGAGTTTACCCTCCCTTTCAGTGTAACGCCAAAAATAAATACAATATGAGGCATATGAAACATTGAAAGTCTTTTTCTAAGTGAAAACTTTTTTAGCATCGTTATCATTTGAAAGTCGATGAAACGAAAAAGAGAATGAAACTAAAAAAAGCGAAAGTGACAGTAAAAAGAGACAGACACTTAAATCCACAAGAGAAAATTCACAATTCACGTGGGAGAAAATGAGATAGGAAAATTTTAGGCAATGGTAAAATGGTACAAAAGAGGTTTGTTGCCACGCAATAATGAATTTTATTACCTCACCAAAAAGGCACGAAACAAAAACTTTTTAGACAACACTTATGACATTCTGTTACTGATTGATATTGTGTTAGGTTACCATGGATATTTAAAATATGCATTAATTGAAAATGATGTCGTGAATAATGACTGTGAGTACTTTTATGTACATTTTCATAAACTTTAAATTAGTATGTATTTGATCATTTTCTGATTTAAAAAAAACATAGATGTGAAGGTTTAACTTCTACCTACCTTATACTTTATACCTGATGGTAAGCACAGTACAATACAAAGACAGCGACGACCACCGAGAGAGCGGCAATATTCATCGACAACCTTCGCTGTCATTCTGGCTTGCAAGACTCTTGGCAGATGAATATACACTAGCTGATCCCAAAATGTGGCAAACTAAAAGAGTATTACTGCGACGGGTTTATCACTATGTGCATAAATAGAACCCTACCATCTCGTTTGATCACTGGATCTATTCTAACTCTATCTTGTCGGGGTGTTTCCCTTCAGGTAGTAGACAACTCTGCGATTCTTAGGATCCAACTAACATCTGATCTCAACTTTGGGCGCTCGATTAAGTTAAAATTGTGAACAAATGCCACGAAATATCAGTTGGCCGGTCTAGACTCCATTGAGCACGGAGCTCGTCGACTTCTTGGCGATGAAGCATTGATGAAGGCGAGAATGCTCAACCTGGACTCTAGAGCATTGACGTAAGTTAACTTGCGTCTCGATGTTTTACAGGTTACACTTTGAAGAGTGTGCACAGGAATTGTACGATTAAATTACCCCCAAAACGGTCCATCGCAGGACAACTAGACGCCGTGACGGTTATGAGAGGACATTCCCCGTTTCGCTTCTCCCTTCATTATGCGAATGACTAAGAAGTGTACTACACTCCCGACGTCTGTTTTCCCAGTCACCTATAACTTGGGAGTCTTCAAACAAAGAATGGCCCACTTTGGCACCCTTGAGCATGTTGCCACGCTTTCCGGCTAAGTGCCCTAGCCGCTCGCCCCCAAGTCACGGTGAAGTTGTAAAAGTCGTCTGATCTGTGAAACTGTGATCAGCGTTACTTATTACTTTTAGTACCCACATATAATATTTACATATACAGTGTAAACTCTTTATAACGTTATCCTTTATAACGATAAACTCCCTATAACGTTGAAGTGAGCCCAACTTGGTTGGTTTGCGTTAAAACCCACATATTGAAACACTCTTTATAGCGATACGCCATTCTCTATTACGAAGAAATGTGTTCATATTTTTAGACAGTAAATATTTATTATCGGTATTATTGTTTATTATCAGGTAACAAAAGACTTTGAAGCTCCGAAACATCGAACATCCGAGGTCGGTCTAGCTTTTGTTATCCTTAATTGCCTTGAACACGTGCAGTATGACACATTGTTTTCTCGGAAGTGATTGTCTTCGACCAAGCATACTGGGTACCTATCGTATTATCAGTCGTAAACCTACTTTGAAACTGTTAACATGGCCAGTCAACGGAAAGCGATTAGTGTTGACGAAAAAGTTTGTGTGATACATGCGATTGAAAAGAGAGAAAATAAAAGTGACGTTGGAAGGCGTTTTGAACTAAGTCAATCCACTGTTGCTACTATTTGGAAAAACCAAAAAACTATTCTACAGGCGGCGCTGGAAGGAAACTCTTCTAAAAAATTAAGAAAGCCAAAATTCGAAGACTTAGATCAGGCAATGTTGTCGTGGTTTAACAATCAACGCCAGAATAATGTACCCATCTCGGGGACAATTGTAAAAGCTAAGGTTGAAAAGTTTGCCAACCAACTTGGCATAATTGACTTTAAAGCATCTGAAGGTTGGCTCGGAAAATTTAAGCACCGTCACTAATTACGTACGGTAAAATGAACGGAGAGGCGCGGGATGTCGATATGAATGTGAATAACAATTGGATTAGTACAGTGTGGCCTAAATTAAAGATGAAGTACTCACCAGAAGACATTTTTAATGCAGATGAAACTGGCCTTTTTTCAAGTTGACTCCCGAATAACTTGAAAATTCAAAGGGGAAAAATGTGTTGGAGAAAAACTGTCTAAAGAGCGTATTACAGTTCTAGTGGCTGCCAATATGAGTGGCACAGAAAAAAGAAAGCTCTTAGTCATAGGCAAATCGAAAAACCCTCGGTGTTTCAAGAACATACAACAGTTGCCAGTTACGTACAAAGCAAACAAGTCAACTTGGATGACATTGCAGATTTTTGAAGAGGAAGTGAGAAAATGGGATGCTGAATTGAAATCACGGAAAATCTTGCTTCTAGTAGACAATTGTCCTGCTCACCCAATCATATCTAATCTTCGAAACATAGAGTTAGCATTTTTCCCAGCTAATACAACCAGTATTTTACAACCAATGGATCAGAGTGTAATTAAAAGCCTAAAGGGCCACTATAGACGGAAAATGTTGATGGATATGATCGAAACTGACGGCAAGGTCTCGATCAACATACTACAATTTCGACATGCTGGATTATGTAGTAGCCAAAAAACGAACCAATTTGACAGTGAAGACAATCTACCACTGAGTGAATGGATAAGCCAGTTCAACATACCAAACAATTTTAACGAAGATCTACAATCGTACAAAAATATAGATGAGGATGTAGCCACAACTGGTACACTTACAGATGAACAAATTGTTGATTTAGTGTCAAAAAGTCAGGAAACACCCGATAATCAAGTTGAAGAAGATGATCAAGTGGACAAAGCCGAATCACCACCAACAATTCCAACAAGCCCTAGATGCCGCTAAGTTGGTAGAAAAATTTTTGTTGTTTAATCAAGACGATTCTAGATATGAATTGAATACATAAAATAATACAAAACAAGTACTGGCATAGTAAAAAACGTCTGACAAAGTTATCAGACTATATGTGTAAACAATAATTTATAAGCATTTATTATCTAAGACATACATATTAAAAATTCTTGTTAATTTGGTTGTTTTTTTGTTCACTCCATATAACGATAACTCTCTATAACGACAAAAAATGCTCAATTTTGAGTTTCGTTATAAAGAGTTTACAATGTATATCTCTTCAAAAAAATATTTATAATCCCCATTACCCTCTCAGAGGTTAATTTCCAAGACATTAAGTTTCCTATGCTTCTTATCTCCAGTTACCGCGCTTTCTAAAGTTATTCAGTTATTTTATAATCTCAACATTTTTACTTATTTTAAGTAATCCAGTATAATTTTAGAAACAAAAATGTCATTTTTCAAAATTATCTTGTTTATCATAATATGTTAATTTACACTTCTATGTTAATAATTCAATTCAGTGTGTTATAATGTAACCTTAGATTAGTGTAACTAAGTTTATCTAGAGTATTAGATAGTCACATATTTAATGATGCAATCTTAATTTCATTAAAAGGAACTCATTAAAATCGTAATCGCATTGTCATAAGTAAGTAGTATAAAAGTCCGTAACACCATTCAAGGCGGCGTTAAGGGAACACGCCGTAATTAAAGCCAGCAATTAACACTGACATAATTGTTAGCGAACGTCTGTCTCCTCAGACAGCCTAGTTTGTCACCTTCGGGTTGATCAATGTGATGTAGGTAATAATATTTGATTGCTATAAATAGTTTTACAGGGTTTAATTAATAAGTACTTATAGTATGTACATACGTAACAAATTTTAATTTGTAAACGTAAAAATGACTGCTGCCTTCAATATTAGGAAAATTCGATTACTGCTAGGGATCTTTTCGAGATTAAATTGTTATCGAAGCTCATATTCTCCGATGCCTCTCATCACTTCATCACTATTTGATAAGTCTTTTTAAGGATAAATGATTAAATACAATCACAGCTTGCAATAAGGCTAACATTATTCTCAAACATTAACGTAGGTACAGTCTACTAGTAGCTAAGTAATTTTAATTAAACTAGATATTTTTCAGATGTTGACATGTTTATACTTTAGGGGAAAATCTATACTATCTATTCTTTACTAATATAATAAAGCGGAAAAGTTTTTTTTTCTTTGTTTGTTTGTTTAATCACGCTAAACTCTGGAACTACCAGTCGGATTCGAAAAATTATCTTTGTATATTATGATATTCCCATTCGCGAGGAATAGTATAGGGTAACTAACATCAGGCTAGAACTTTCAGGATTTTTGTTAGGTAAGTCGGAAGTCGACGCCCTCCCGAATTGCTTTGTCCGCTTGCGCTGGCGTTATCGCTAATGATACGGAAATTCAATGGTTCTACAAAAATATTGGTCCTCAGTATATAAAAAAAGTCAGTGATAACATATGCCTAGACTAGCATAGACTAGCTGGTACCGCTACTTCGTCTGCGCAGGATTAATACTTCAAGTAGCGTATTTTTTTCTCAAATGTCCTACTTATCTTTAATAAATTACTATTTTTTATTGTATTTATGGTTCACTATTTTGGCGATAATGGCTTACACATAAAAGATAGATATATGCTCGCGCGGTCTTTTTCTAGGAGTATTTAAGATAAACATTTCCATTATACATTATATACGTGTAACTCTAACAGTTTTTGAAGTGCACGCCAGAATAGCTCGCAGATGGCAGAATTTTTCCTACTTACTTTACACTTATCGTTATATTTTGGAGAATTCACATAATATCTTTATAAATGTGCCTATGTGTTATTCTGATGTATATATAAGCTATAATTATTGTAAAGTTTCATTAAAATCTATTTAATAGTATTTGCGTGAAAGAGTAAGAAACAAAAAATTACGTAACAATAAAACTTTAAAAAAGTAAAACTACCAACCAACCTTCTCACTGTGTAGGTTTAAAAATTCGTTTACGCAAGTGTTAAACAAAAAAGCTTGTAACAAAAACTCGTATAAAGCAGATTACTGGTCTATAGATTTTTATTATAAACAATATATATATATTATTGTATATTCTAGTTTTATAGTTGTGTGTTTGCTCATGCTTGTTTTATTTTTAAATTTTACTTCCTTTTGCACTACCCAGAATAATATTTTGTTACACATTACCTATGGTTAGCTGGAAGATAATGCTTTATAGCATTAAGCTCGCCAGTGTACAAACTAAATGTGCAATAAAGTATTCATTCAATTTAATAAAGTTCAAGAGATTGTTTTTTGTTTGTTAGTTTGCACGCGCTAATCTCTAGAAGTACGTATTTTATTTGAAAAATTCGTTTTCCATGTTATAGCCCACTTTATTGAGAAAGCATAATATAGACTTTATGTTAAAACCCTAAGAAATATATCAATAAACATGAACGATAAGCAATCTGGCTAGCTGTAGGCAGGTAGGGTAAGTGACAACAAAATTAATAACCTACA
The DNA here is from genome assembly GCA_033032175.1 of Saturnia japonica. NCBI lineage: Eukaryota > Metazoa > Arthropoda > Insecta > Lepidoptera > Saturniidae > Saturnia > Saturnia japonica. Next base: position 11,832,459 of record CM065307.1, read on the forward strand.
CGGGTACTAATAGATTTAACACGGGACTGTGAACAGCTAGTAATATAACACTACTAGTAACACTATTAGTATTTAATGTAAGTAAAATGTCTTATACATATTTTAGTTACCGAAGCACCAATGAACATTGCACATACTAAAATTACGAGTGTCAATAAAGTTATTAATAAAGGCACACAAAGGCTGTGATAAACTAAAAGACAAATCAGAACAACTTGGATGTTTCCCCTTGGGATGGAAGCGCAACTTGTCACACAAAACCTAGTTAGCAGTCTGTACTCACACATGAATAGATTTATAACAACACGTGTGATTTCGTTACCTACAATTTGGCACCATTGCATCGTTAAATTGCTTCAACATTCTCTTGAATATTCCTTTAGCGATAAACGTAAAATTATATCTTGATCATCAGTTACAAATACATCAAATTTTTCAATAAATTCATAATTAATAGCTATTAATATGATTTTTTCAAATTGATAATCCTTTGCTAACAGAGATCTCTTCTATATCTCTATGGTTGATAACCAACGTAATGTCAATCCGGACTGCAACTACTCTACTGGTGTGTTTTCAAAATTTCACACTTATTTCAACAATCCGAATCCATATTATATTATTTTATAATATTTAACTTTCAAAAAGTAATTAAATATTTTGGCTATGAATAACTTTATATCGTTTGAATAGCTGGCAACAACACCCATAGCTGTACTAATTATTTGTTGGATTAGTTGGCTCTGAAATTGGTTGGATTGTAGCAAAATTATTTTTTGATCGGTTTACAAGTTTTAAAATCGGAGATGACTGACTACTGGCTCCGATACATGGGCATGGAGCCCTCCAGCCTGCTACTTGCGCGATACAGTGACACTGCATTCAGTTGCTTTCAACATACAATCACAACACAGCACTTCACACCTGCACACCACATATCAGGTACATGACATACGCTATTTAAGGGACATTTTTTCTTTAATTGGCTAATTAGTCTTAGATCATAATTCAAAGATTACGAATATAATATAGTTATTTAGATCGAATTATGGATAGGGAATTAGCCAGACCACGAGTTTTTGCATGTACGACAACAACCCAAGCACAGGTTCAACCACTATGGCACCCTTGAGCTTGTTACCCTTTTTACTCGGCCGAGTGCCTTCTGTTTTCTCCCACAAGCCCGGTAAAGCTGTTCAGGCCTTCTGGCCAACAGTATATTCAGTTCGAAAAAAAAATAAATTACTAGTCACTTTCTTGGACACCGGTGGGCGGCAAACAGTGCACGTAGTTCTTAAAAGTTTTCGTATAATAAATTGAGATAATATTCATATTTTTGACGTGACAACGTCTTATAATTCGATGGAGCCGGCTTCACGCACGAAAAAACATGACTCATGCGGCGTCACCTCGCTCTGAGGCGTTCCATTTAAGGCTTGAAATGCATGCAAGAGCGCGGAACGAGCGACAAAGAGGCACAATCGGCCTCCGCGTTCGACATCTTTCTCTCTCCTACTTGAGTGAGCGATGCATCCGCGTGGACAGCTGCTATACAATAATACATTTACATGTTTTCGTGTATGAAGTATGAAGTGCAGTGAAAAGTGAATGTGGTGTCAATTGTTTATAGCAACGATAATTGCGGCGATAATTTAATTTCGATATTAAATATATGTTCAGTGATATATTGTCGAATATTCGTGCTTTCATCATTAAAATAAATAGCATCGGTCCTTTAGTGCAGCGATTGTAGGTTATGCTATAATTGACAAAACTATAAATAAAATTAAAACTTTATTTTGAAAAATGATACCAATCCATCAGTATTTTCTTATGACGTTGCCACGTTCAACTATCGTCAGTAAACCGACTTTACAGACAACCGATTTTTTTGGATTTAGCATTTGAGGAAGAGTGCCTTTGGAGCTTGGAAACTCTCTAAACAGCAACGGCAACAATATAGACGTCGAAAGGTAATTTGAACCTTAATACCGATTATAGTGTTACTGTGTTACATATTCCTAGCGGTTATTTCTGTATGATATCTACTTCTAGTCAGTTCCATATACACAGTTCATTAACTCCACAGAAGTAAAATACCCCACCCGGTGTGTGTCGGGTGGTGGTTGCTACCCCATAATTTAAACCATATTAATAAAGAAATGATTTACGAGTAAATTTACTATGAAATTGCGTTTGTAAACTCACGATAAAACTTTGCCGTCATATTCCAGAAATCGTCTCAGGGGATCGTCGTGAGACGTGGTCCGCTTTGGTGGATTCATCGTTTTCCAGAGTTCCTTTTTTGTGTAAGCATCTACAGGTAACTCTTCCTCTTTTGAAAGCTCCAATCCTTGTGACTCCAACCATTCCTGTGCATACAATCAGAAACTGAGTTTCAATTTAGGATTATTATTTATACTAATCTCCATCTTTCTTCCATTTGATATACATAAACATTCTATGTAATCCATTTTATATTAGATCTGTGTCAGACAAATAATACTGATTTACTAACTGGTTCCCACGATTTCGTTCACGTGTAAAAATGCTAACATGATAACCCAGTGGAACTATGTCATTGTGCTTTATTTAGTTAAAATGTAGGCAGATTTTTTAAATTGTAATTTTAGCTTTACTACCTATCTTGTAAGGAAAAGCATAATGATATGTTGCTTATATCTTTTTTTGGGATTAGTCACATATAAAATTTGAAGACTTCATTGAAATTATTTTAATAGTTTTCAAGTAATTCTCGTTCTAACACGGAAAATTGATTTTACAGATATAGAAGGCGATATATCATTAATATAATCAAAATGTAAAAATAAGTAAAATTTAAATGTGTATGTAAAATATTTAAGTTGGTAATATGTGTTTCGACAAATCTTTTTGATAATTTGAAAAACGACGAATGTAGCCTCCGTGGCGCAATTGGTTAGCGCGTTCGGCTGTTAACCGAAAGGTTGGTGGTTCGAGCCCACCCGGGGGCGGACATTTTTTAGATCTACCTGTTGCCATTAAACATGAATCTTCAATTTATCAAATAAACTCGAATACAGATATAAAAAATAAATAATCACAAAATGTAGAAAATATGATAAAATTTTATGCTACTTAGTAAAAAGATGTACTAAATGAATAGTAAAAAAAAAAAAATCTATATTTTTGAATTAGTTGAATTGAATGTTGTGGTATAATGGTGACTTGGTTGCTAAGCCAAGTAACTATTATACTTAGTAGCATCATTCCTACTTTTTGCAATACTGTGCTAAGGACATTCTGGCAGGCTCCCATAAGTAATATCATTAATTTATTTTTAGTTTGAGCATTCACACAACGTTTATCGTGTAATGGACTTTGGACTATTTTCTTCTAGTCTCGTTAGTCTAGCCTTATATTTTTAATTCAATTGTCTTATAATTAAATATACTCTTTTCGAAAGGGAACCTAAGAGTTAAAAATTAGTTTAAAATGTAATACCTATCATCAGAAAGGAATTCTTTTTATATTTAAAACAGAAAATAAATATTACTATTAGAATATCAGGCACTACATGTTAATATAATATTATAAATAATAATATACGGTAACTTTGTAGGTAACAATCAACCTTTCGGTTAAATTTAATGCATTTAATTAATTTGGTAACCGTGCATTTTCAACGAATATAAATATGTAATACTATAACTTGTATCATATTCCACATTAAATAACGTATGTATTTTTGTCTTTATTACGAAACTATATAAAGTACAAAACTTTGATTCGACTGTGTTTAATTTTCACAGGTTTTATGAATAGACTTTTACTCTGTGATATTAATGTCCATAGTTAAAATGTTAAAACAAAAATACAACGTTTAGGATACAATATTACGTTTACAATATTAGATATCTAAACTCAATTTAATATAATCCGTAATGTACGATACTAGCAACATCGAACATTTTATCATACAATTAAAATATTGCGCGTTCACCATGAAGTTGTGTACAAGCGCGCAAGTATATATATACCTATCTACTATATCACGGCTTCACCGGACTCAACCACCGCTATTCATTCGTACAGATTATTCCGTTGCTCATTCGTACAGTCGGCACTCAGTATTGAATTGTGTTACGCTTAAACAACACACAAGTTTACGAACGAATCGCCATCGCAAAGTATTTATATAAAATGGAACTATCTCTAAACAATCCTTTGGTACGGTCGTACATCGTTTACTCGGCCATACTCGCTGTTAAATTACTGTTATTGACACCCTTGACCGCAATTACGAGAATAATCCGTGGAGTGTATGCTAATCCAGAAGATGCAGCTATGGCAAAAGGAAAAGTGAAGTATGACGATCAATCTGTTGAAAGGTGTCGACGTGCTCATCGTAATGATTTAGAAAATATTCCCGCATTTTGGATTTTGGGTGCATTGTACGTGACCACGGGGCCGGCAGTTACCTGGGCCACATTATTGTTCCGTTTGTACACTGCTGGAAGAATTTTACATTCTGTCGTGTACGCGATCTTACCTCTGCCGCAACCGGCGCGTGCTATTGCTTTTGGTATCCCCTACATCATTACAATATATATGGGAACCCAAGTAGTACTGCACTACGCACCTGCTCTATAGAGATTTTTTTTCTTCAAAGTGTTATACTTGTGCTGGTTATAAATTAAATGTGGTGGTATTGATCGTAAATTACTTGTATGGATTTAATTTTGTTATTTTGTTAAATAAATTATTAAACATTTATTTTTTCCTCTTTTTATACATATTAACGTATCTTACAATATCCCCTGCTATCCCCTGAGTTGGGCATGCAACTCACTGTATCGCGTCCTCTCTAGATCGTGATGTGGTTAACTCAAAGTAGAATGTATAAATAGATAACTAAGATGATTAACTTAATCTCTTTGATAGTTGATTAACTGCCTATGAACGTGATGATTTTTATGATACAAAGTATAATAATTTATTTCCCTAATCTATTAAATTATAAACTCAAATACAACTAGATATCACAAATGTACATATTGAAATTTAAATATCATATAAATGTTTATAAGTAGGTACCGATATGATGCATTACTTCGCCAGCCAAAGAACTCGGTCCGTGAAAAAATAGCAACATCATGGTGACAAAAGAGACGGGTATGACGTAATACAAGAGTTTATACGTATAATATCAGTTCATATATTACATACTTTGATTGTACATTCAACCGGTGATTTCCAAGCCGGCCGCTCGTTTACTTAGTAACTACTATTAACCTAAAAACGAACCATGGCGTCCATATCTCTATCAGATCCGGCCGTGCAATCTTATATCTTATATTCTGGTGTATTAGGTTTGAAACTATTGGGTGTTGCGATTTTAACCTCAAAAACGCGTTATACAAAAAAAGTGTTCGCCAACGAAGAAGACGCCAAGACAACGAAAGGCAAAGTGAAGCATGACGATCCGGACGTAGAGCGCGTCAGGCGAGCTCATCTCAACGATTTAGAGAATATTCCAGCGTTTTGGGTACTTGGTGCTCTGTACTTGACAACCAGCCCTGAAGCCGCGTGGGCTACGCTACTCTTCAGACTGTACACAGCAGGTCGTATACTCCATACGATAGTGTACGCAGTAAAACCGCTGCCTCAGCCGGCCAGAGGTATCGCATTCGGCGTACCATTCATGATTACCGTGTATATGGGAGTCAAAGTAGTTCAACATTATTTCACGGCTTTGTAAATATGTTGTATACCAAAAAAGGAACATTTTCATTAACATTTAGTAAATTGAAAGGTATTTTGATATAAATATAGACAGTAACTAATAATTGTTTTACAACTTTTACTGTTATGTATAAAAAGAATAATAAATAAATAACTGTAACATTAAATTGACCGTTGTTTTTTCCCTGCTGCTACCCGTAACCCGTGCACATACTGAATTTAATTTGAATTGGAATACAATTGAATTGATCTGAATATAAATGATTATGATTACTTAAGTAAAAAAATTAGTATGGAATGTCACAGGGGATACTTTATTTCTTAATCTTTATTTAATATAGTTATTGTTTATACTATTCATACAACTCTGGAAAATAGTAATTGTACATACAATCCATAACAATCCAGATACACGTCCATTTTAATAGCATATTCTTATCAAAATAAGGATAGGACGTGACTGATATTTTGGTCGATAAACTTAAGTACTTCTATCTATTTTGTGACACTTATCTAAATTGTTGTGTATGTATATCGATACAGGTGGTCACAATGATACAACACAATTATGTTAATCTTAGATATTAAATTTGGACGGTTTATAATTAGTATTCGAATCAGAGTAAAATCATCAGAATTGTCTTATTTATACAGGCAAGTGCTGTTCAGTTAGTATTTTGATTATTTCTTTTTTATGGAGAAGATAATTAAAATATTTTTATTTTTCAGGCTATAAGATTACAACGAGAATTTACTTTAATGGAATGCTAATATTTTATTGTTAAAGACTGTAATCACAAGTCTTACAACATTACTAATAAAACATTTATGTTTGATTTTATTTTTAAGAAAGGTTTCTGATGTAGTCTTACCTATATACTATAGATACATCATTTTCTTTACAAAATCAAAAGATAGGTAATTGAGTCCAAAGACTATAAAGTCCAAAGCAGTTTAGAAGACGGATAGTGCTGACTATAAACTGTACCGTTCCACTATTCCTCAGCTATAAACACATTTCTCTAAGCTCCACGACCTCCCTTTCGGCTTTATTCGAAAAGCTATTCGACGGTTTTACGGCAGCCATTCGTTTCGCATTATTGCTCTGTTATTGCGTAGGTACCGCTTTATGAATTTTTAAAGTGTTTATAATAATGGTGAATGTTTTTGAGGTGTAATTAATAAATAAAATATGTCAACAAAAAATTACTTATATGAGGTTAGAAGGACTTCTCTAATTTACTGTGTCAGTTTACGGTAGGATAAAATGGGCAATAAAATAATATTATAAACCTATGATACAAGACAAAGGTTAATCTCCTGCACATTTTAAATGTGGTTAGTAAGAGATTGCATACTTGCAAACATTTTCGTTTCTTAAAAAAACATGAAAATTTAAATAATGAACTGTGAAGACGTCTTAAAACGTAGAAAACTCATTGTAAAATCCAAAACTTTACAATCTCAAGAATAGATTAATTATCTTATTATGAATAATAGAATTGACTAAATATTTCAGAGTGTAAGTATATTCTTTGAGTTTGCTAAGCGTGTCTTTGTGTATTCATTATTATCTGTGATCCACCAGTACAGAGCACATCAGCTGTAGTGTGAGTGGCTGTGACCTTCAGAGCTAACAACTCAACTAAAATAACCTAAAAAAACGTGGTAATAATTATTGTTGAAGTTTTTAACTGCCATAAATTGTTTTTTCCGAGATTTTTAAGGTAAGACTTTAAAATGATTGTATTTTGTAATTAAATAATGTAATATGAAATGAATTGAGTTGAGTTGTAAATTAATATAAATAATCTCTATCAGCTGCGAATATTTGTAGCTAAGTGACAGTGGCGTGTTCATGTGTTGTGTGATTGTATCATTTATTATAGGTAGGAATTACAGTGTACTATCTATGGGCATATAGTGTCATTGACCGGCCACACTGTAGAGAGTTATAAGATGTGTCTATGTAACTTGTTTGTTTGTCGGGTGCATCATTTGGGTTTTCATTCAAATAAACCGGTTATCTTGATGACATGAACACCATGATAATATACGTATTATGCCCACAGTAGTGTTATGAAATAGATAATATTTTTTTATCTTATATTTAGCGGCCTTTTTACTAGATAAGTAATTTTATTAGTAAATTCTAATATAACTTTTATCGACAATACAATATTTAAGCTTATAGAAAATATATTATTTTTATTTATATGATTTCATCATGACAGGCGTTTTAATACTTGAATTTCAAATTCTTTAAATATATGCCAAAAACCGAGATCGTAACAGTCATCGTTATCATGGTTCACTTAAAGATAGTAAGATACTAAAGCAAAATCTTTTTACTTTAATTACTTACCTACAGAGGTTCAATCCGAAAGGCGAAGCAACTTACATTAATAGATTTTTTAATTTTAACTAAACGTACCTACCTATAACGGTTGCTATTAGGGTATCCAATCCCGCAGATTCATATTATGATATATGTACAACACAATAAGGTCGATATTTAGAACAACGTTTGCGCCCATTTTTCTTGGATTTTTATTTTTATTTTAGTTAGTCGCGCATATCTCGCTAATCGCGGCTGAGTGCCCTAAGCGCTCGCCCCCAAGTCCGGTGAAGCTGTAAAAGCCGCAGCGGCTCTGTTTTAGGATAGGGCCCCTAAGGTTAACAGTGTAGTCAGTTCTAATCTCGCCAATCCCATATAGGTAGTGTCGCATCCCTGATCCCGCGTTTGCGGGATTTGATTCCCTATTCGAGATCTTTTTTTTTTTGCCACGAATATATAATATCACTTGAGTTGGGATAATTTTAAGGGTTAGTGGTGCCCCGCGGCTGTGCACGCATTTATTACGCAGTATCTAATTATTTTCACAGCGTAATTTTATGTTTACTAATATTATTGAAAAATACTCATAGCCCATCAATTGAGGAATAAGATGTAGGTATTTCTCGTGTACTATTTTCATCAACATCGGTGGAAAATCAAGGATTGTATATTTTATACGATTTCTTAAAGTATTATTGACAATTTTTTAAGTACATATATCAATTATGGATTAACTGATAAAGAATCAGCCGAGAACCAAAAATTTATATATTTGTAATTTTTTTTTTACTATTTCTAAAAGTATTAATAACAATTCTTAAACCTCCTCCACCTTATACATCATCCATGAATGATGGAATGAATTTTACTTCCGGTGTACCCCCGTGTACTTTCCGCGTGTAAGGTTTCCATAAAGCATTTCAATTTACCAATAACATAAACTTCACGTGTAAAAAATTTCATAAAAATCAATCTAGCAGTTTTTGAGTTAAATCCGGACATAGAGATAGACAAAAACATTTCAAACAGCAAATTCGTGATCAGTTAGTTTCCTTTAAATAGGATAGAGCTATAAGAAAATTAAAAAAAAAACATGTACAGAAAAAATCACAGATTTATTAATATGGATAATAAATAAAGATAAACAACACAAACCTTAGTGAAAAGATCGCAAGACACCGTATGGAACACTTTGCCGTAGATGCATATATCTTTACCCACATCTAAATCTTTCCAATGCCAGAACTCGCCAATATCGTTTTTCGGTATTTTACCTCTTTTTACCATTCTCCCTTGCCATAGCCCAGAGTTCTGTAAATATTACACACTGTCAAAATAATTAATTACTCATACATTATTCCGGTCCACTTTTCAAAAGTAGCGTTCTGTGACCACATCTGGTGACATTATGGTCAAATAAACACAATATAAAACAAAAAACTCTTGATGAGAGCCGAAACTACTGAAGCTACAAAATATGAAATTTGGTCCATAAATTCTTTTAGTGACGTAGGGATATAAATAATAGGAAAGGGATTTTTGAAAATGTATTTGTTTGTTCAGCGTATTTTGACACCTCTTTCTAGCAGCACTGGTTTATTAAAGAAGGCTGAAGTTCTGTTTAGTAAAAGAAGGTCTAAAGTACCTGATGGGGAACCTTAAAACAAAAAAATAATTAAATTTCATATTCGAGATCGGCTGTCTATCACAAAACTACAAAAAAGTGTATGTTCAGACTGGTTACAAATTTATTAATATAGATAATAATATGCTACTTTGAGATTTCAGGTTATTACTACTATAAACTTTTCTAAACCTAAAATATTTTCATAAAGTTAAATATTATATTTTAAAATGAATTTCTCTTACCTTTACACGCGGTTCTATTATGGTGAGTGAATCATCTTCAAGAAAGTAAACGATATTGACGACCCGTACCCTGTAACTTTCATCAGGATTGTCATATACAGGTTGTTTGAAGAAAGCTGTAAAGTTGAGACAACGCTTGTCGTAGTGCACCCAGTGCGGTACGACCGCCGGTAATGCTGGTTGTTTTACTCTCCCATATGTCAGCGAAGGATCATAGCTATTAAAAAAAATACAAACAAAAAAGGTTACAAAACTTTAAAGAAAGTAAATGTCATAAGCATGGACGTATAGAATAGGCGGGTGTAGTTTAGCCTAGTGTATGAGAGTTTTTAGAGTATTGCCATATGAAGAAAATTTCCTCATTTTTAAAAATAAAAATACACAAAAGTTTTTGAACTCTGTGAAACCTTGGGAAAGAAAACATTACTTCGTTGTCGGTAAACTCTCGCACATAAAAGGATGGGCTCGCGGTTGCAATCAACCACGTCGCCTCGACGGCAGGCCCGGCTACTATTGCAGGGCCACCGCAACGGAAGACAATCCGTCCGGTCTGTCTGCACGCAGCACACGTCTATTAGTGGCGCTGAGAGCATCCGCCCAGATCGGTGAGCTGTAGACGGCCATGCTTCGCACGACTCTCCTCCCGAATTTGGGAGGAGCCGACCAAGAGCCGCTGCCGCTCCCAACAACCGCGGTTCGAGTCCCTTAAAGTGGGAATACCACACCTCACATTCTGTCGGACGATGGTCCCTCGCCCGTCTACGTAGGCGACCACCCTACCCTGGAGGTAGTCCACCAACAGCCGCCGCAAATACGAGGGCACTCCGTGATATCGGAGCGCCTCTCGTATAACCCCATGCGGCAGGCTGTTGAAGGCAGGGCGTCCAGCGTTGAGCGCCCTCTCCGAAAGCCGAACTGCCTGTCGGACAATGTCGGCCCCACTTCCTCAATATGCCGGATGACACGGGAAGCCACTATCCGCTCAAAGAGCTTCCACGCATCATCCAGCCCCCGCAGACAAGCTCTTCAGGTGGGAGAGGGCGTCCAGCGTTGAGCGCCCTCTCCGAAAGCCGAACTGCCCGTCGGACAATGTCGGCCCCAGTTCCTCAATATGACGGGTGACACGAGAAGCCACTATCCGCTCAAAGAGCTTCCCCGCATCATCCAGCAACACTAAGGGCCGGTACGCCGACGGGCAGTCCGGAGGTAATTTCTTGCAGCGTTTTGGCTGCATCTTTCAACTCTTTGACAAAAGTACCCTTAAGGTTGCCGCTCTTCTTGCAGACCTCAAGGATCTTTGTCACTTTTGCCGCCGCTAGAGCCCTCAACCGCTCCGGGTCGAGGGTCTCGATATCCTCCGGGAATCCCTCACTGTCGACTCCGAGGAGGACATCACTGCTGAAGGCCCGTTGCGCTGCCATTGTGTGACCAGGCTCTACATCTGTCTCAATTGCTGTCGCACGACTGGAACCTGGCAAACTGCCTGGATCACAGGTTTTACCCCTTTGCGACGTCGATATTTTGGGAGGAGTGCCAACTCCAACCGCACCAACCTCATCCAAACGATGCGACCGTTTCCTGCTGTCAAATACCAGGACCACAACAGCTCCATCAGTCGCCCGTTTGTCCATAGCCGAAGTCATCGTCTGTGCAGATTCAGTTTTCCTAATACTAGCCAAAGTCGTTTGTTTGTTGTTCCGATCGCGCAAAACTTTGACCCCCCCCAGAGAACGCGGAAAAGCCCGAGCCAGGCTCGGAGAGGGATTCTCCAGCTCCTGAGGAGCTGGTACCCATCCATCCTAACCTCCATCTACCGTAAAGTTTGCGGTACGCCTGCCGGTACCGGTATAGAAGCTACCGATCCCGCCAGCCGCTGTCCGGAATTGGGCCCTTGGGACTCAGATTGAGCCCTCATCGGCCCCAGCCCGGTACTGGGTGTGCCGCGCTCATGCCACACCCAGGAGCTTTTTACGGCCCTCCAGCCGGCGCTCCTCCATAGTCCCCTCTGATAAGCAGAGGGATACCAGGAGGAAGGAGCGCGTCAGATATTAGCCACCAACCAACTAACCTTTTTTTTTTTTTTTTTTTTAACGTGGAGAACCCCATCATGGGTACACGCCCGCCCGGGGAGACGAGTGGTTATGTGAGACTCATACTCACTAAAACTCCACGGTGTACCATCCGCCGCCATACTAGGGCGACGCGGGCACTGCGCTAGCATACAGCTAGTGGCAAAATAGATAAGTTAGTTATTTAAACAAATGTTGTAAATAAGTATTTATTTGATTGTTAGTTGTGTGCAGCGCAAGATTGACGCTGCGCCCGGGCGTTCGTTGATCCGAGCATCAGCTGTTTTTGATTTTGTGTTTCATTGGTGGTTTTTTTTTTAGTAAAGTAATGTATTTTTTATGAAATTATTGTTTCATTTAGCTGTACTAACACGATGGAGCGTAAATAATGCTAATAAAAAGTTTAAATAATATGATTTTTTTTTATCAGGATCAATTTTTTTTCCATCCCATCATCAAAGGTGTCATTAGTACTATCGTCTGTCTTCATTTTCGGGAGCGGTCTACTAATACCCTGTATATTTAAATGCAAAACGTTTTTAGAACCTACATTCATTGTAGGTTTATTGTATGACCTTTACATAAAATGTATACTGGACGGCTTCTTAATGTTTTTTAATGTAACTGAGCCAAGTCATGACACTCGAGTAAGTATGCTTGGGAGTTCGGCGTTGTATCCCAGATGGCCGAATGACAGATAATTATATTACTTTATATCGAACACTGTTTACCCTGACTAGAAGAAGTAGTTTTGATTGATCCGCGCCGAGCGGTAGTCAATGCGTGTGGGACATCGGGACGATGCCCTAAGAAAACTGAACAGTAAAGTATTCTCCTTCCTAACTTGGCAACATGAGCTACTTCTCTTTATTGAAGACTATTACTGTCATTATCAAGTGAATATAGGGTCAAAATTGTTAAAAACTTAAGTTAATGAATTAAAAATAAAAACCAGAACATATAACTTAAAAATCCTGCCAAAAACTATACACATTAGTGTCTATTCTACAATACTTTTAGATTAGAGTATTCAATGCCGAACCGTGCCGATGGATCAGCTTTTTAGTGGCGGAAACACAAGAAACCTATTTACCAACCAGACCAACTAAATTTTAATTTGGCCTTGACAGAAATTGTACCTGCGACTTCTTTAGGATTATTGACCAGATAATTTTGGGCATATCGCTAATGCTTGACAGGCGACAGCGACGACCGTCGGTAGATTGCCGATCTCTCGGTGGTCGCTGTGTAATTGGACTGTAATATGCTTACCATCAGGAACAGTGACGTCACTTTGCCGTTCTACAAGGTGTCCAGAAAGGGTATCGGGTATTTGTTTTCGCGCCATATTCGAAACGGGGCGTCTAAAGGGTGCGGGGAGGGGTTCGTGGCGTCCGCCATTTTGTGGAGTTTTAGTCACGATGGAACAGTACTCGGGGACGCATCGCGCATTTTGCGTACGAGCGTATTATCGTAATGGTGATTCAATAGTGACTGCTCAACGTCTCTATCGTGCGGAATATCGTACACGCCACGCGCCAAGTAACGATAGCATTAGGAAATGGATCAGGATGTTCGAGAATACAGGTGCGATAATTAAAATTCAAAACTCTGGTCATCCTCGTTCAGTTCGCGATGAAGAAACAATTGAAGAAGTTGAGGCGTCGGTTCGTCAAAATCCGTCTTTATCCATCCGAAAGCGAAGCCAAGCGTTGAACATCAAAAAATCGTCTTTACATTCGATTTTAAAGAAAGACTTATATCTAAAAGCCTATAAAATTCAATTGGTTCAAGAATTGAAGGATACGGACTATGCTAATCGACTGAATTTTGCGAACGAAATGCTGCAGCGATTTAACAACTTTAACAACATACTGTTCAGTGACGAAGCAAATTTTCACCTGAATGGTCATGTTAATAAGCAGAATTGTCGGTACTGGGCAGTGGAGAATCCGAGACGAAAGCATGAACGACCCCTGCATAGCCCAAAGGTCGTTGTTTGGGCCGCTATGTCTGCTAAAGGCATAATTGGTCCTTATTTTCATGAAGATCAACGAGGCCGAGCAATTAATGTGAATAGTGACCGTTATTGCGATATGTTGCGAAATTTTTTGGTCCCAGAGTTGCAGAAGTTTGCAGGTTTCAACTCAAGAACGTGGTTCCAGCAAGATGGGGCCACTTGCCATACCTCAAATGACTCAATGGAAGTTGTTAACTGGCCTCCCAGAAGCCCCGACCTTAGCCCGCTTGACTATTTTGCATGGGAATACCTTAAAAGTAAGGTTTATCAAAACAATCCGACGAATCTAACCCAGTTAAAGCAAAACATCAGGTCAGAAATGGCAGCAATATCGATAGCTATGTGTCAACGTGTTATCGCCAATCTTCGTTTCCGTTTAGAAGAGTGCCAGCAACGTAACGGTCATCATTTGGATAACATCATCTTTTCCAAATAATTCTCCAATTCATATGCTAATAATAAACAATAAACTTTTTTATTGCATACAAATAATTTTTGTTTCATTGAACTTACAAATACCCGATACCCTTTCTGGACACCTTGTATTATAAGAAAAATGTTCACGTATTATGGGTGAAATACTTACTTAATTGAGTCATCAGGAAGAGCAAATGCATTACTGTCAACATCAGTCGCGGTGCCTCCTGGAGCTCGAATGATTGTATCTGGGAATCTGTGACCTTGGTAGTAGCGGAGGGAGCTCCTGATATGATACTGGGTCTTAGTCGGGTCGGTAAATGTAAGACCGGGAAGCTTCGGAAGACCCCATGCCATTATTACTATAAACATTTGTACACAATAAATTACAAATTTAGGCTAATAACTTACTTAAAAATCATTTCTGCTACTGTAAAGTTATTAAAACGGATGCAAACGATCTGCCCGTAACAATGTGTTACGCCAACGATGATAGTAACAAGCGGGCGCCCGATAAACCCTCGAACTTGGTACCACGGCTAATACGTACTACGGTAAGCATCAGAGAGCTGCAAACCAGTGCAAGCCCAACTCACTACGTGCGACCAACTCTGTTCACACCCGAACCAACCAGGCGTGAAGAGAGCGAAACATCAAAGGTGCACACGCAGTGAGGTGTCTACACGGAGGCGTGGCGCTGGCGTAGCATCGGAGAACTAAGTGGACTGGGTCGCTGGCGGGTGAAAGATTTCTCGAAGACACACGAACACCAAAATTAAGTCGCTGTCTTCAATCTTCACAATGCAGAATAGCTGGCTACAATTATTCACAATGTTCTTAATACTATCCAGTGCTTCGGTTTCTTGACACAAAGTTTCAGACTTCAGGGTCTTGAGTCTTCTTGTCTTGAATAGCGTTTGACACTCTGTGTGCCGGTTGGCTGCAAGAGCCAGCCCCATATTTATATCGACGTTGGAGCGGGACGGAACGATGGTATCTATTCCCCTCCTACTCTAACATTGCCTAGTAAGACGGCTTGTGGCGCGGCGCGCCGCAACCATTCCGTTATTATTATTATTATTACAATTACACGTAATTAGCCAATATCTTATAAGATTCTTATTGGAATGTTACAAACCTATTCAAATCTATTAAGAACATTAATATCTACCTAAATACACACAATATATCATTAAGGATTAGTAAATTTCGTAAATATTAAACTTTAAACATTAGGTAAAACAGCCTATTAACACGTTATGTATGAATTATAAACATTATAAACATTACACATAACTGGTTTAATACAAAGATTATCAATGAAATATATGTTCAGTACGTTCCTATGCTATTCCTACGAAATTATAAGCCATATTACTACGTATTTACTATCTTTTAATAGCTAAACTCTTTATTTTTAATACATAAACAGTAAATCAATGATTGTTCAAATATAATTGTTCATTTATTAAGCCTAGCATCTTATACCTACAACAAAATATGAATATTAACTCTTAAATCATCACGCCTAGCCCTAGCGTCGCTAACAGTTACGGTGTATTCCTAAAAAGTATTAGGTACTATTAGGGTCTATTCCTACTGGCGCGTGGCGTAGAGTCGAAGCGAAGCGTCGCAAAATAATAATACTTACACTTTTAAAGTATATTGCGTTCTATACCTATTAACTATCGTACAAATTTGTTTAAAGAAAATATAAAAAAGCCGAGCGAATTCGTTCGACTGGACACGAGTATGCGCTCGACGCAGCGCGTTTTCATATTTTCTTTAAACAATTTGTAAGTTAATTAATGGACATAGAACTCAATATTGTACGTTCATGTCGCAACGCTTCGCTTCTACTCTACGCCAGTGAGAATTGACCCTTACGGCTATTCCTAATAACTAAAGTATCTGCAGGTCGCACTACCGATAGAATTTGCTTCATATAAATGATATGTCAGTTAAATTAAATAATGACCACAGATGTATAAATCTATGGTAGTGACCGTGTCAATAATAGAAATGATAAATAATCAGAAAGTTTAGTGTAACGCATGATTCCAGATGGTTGTAAGTTTTTCATTCAAGCACCTAATATAATTCCTAAATTTTATAGCTTAAAACCATCACAACCGTTAGTCACCCAGCTCACTAAACAACTTATTTATTTATTTTAAACATCTTCTATCACATCAACAAACTAGTACCATGAAATAATAAATAAAACAAACAGAAAAAAGTAATGGATATCAAAAAGAACTCACCTAAAACGATATAAAAACGGTAAGTTTCTTTATGAACAAACAACGATGTCCTATAAAAACCAAGAAAAATATATATCCCTGAAAATATGTTGTAAAATAAACAAATAATGTGACAAACGATGTTGAGTAGACAGCTGTTGGAATGATAAACACAAGCGTTACTAAGTAACGCGGGAGCTACCCCGATAATAATAATAGCTTTCTCTTTCTACGTTAAAATGTATCTACCACTGCAGGTCAATGAAACATGCTTTAGTCGATGAATGTAATCATACTACATATAACATCCTCACGCATAGACCGATTATCGATTGGCTCGATAATTAGTTCAAGAATTATGATAAGCAAGTTTTATTGTCTAAAGGCTATATTATAGGGTTGAACATTACGTGAATGACGGTTATGTCTGGATTTGATTCTCTCTCTGTATTTCTACTGAAAATTACAATAACTGTATACAATTTAGTACTGTAAAAAACAATAAAAAAAGAAAATAAAATGTTGATAAATACGATCGAGTTTCTTGCTGATTCTTCTCGATGACTGGGATGTTTTTCCGAACCGGTGGTAGTTAGTGTATTGACATTCATAAATGCCTTCTTAGGGTATGAGGTGTACGGCGAATATCGGCTCCGTAAAAAATAAGAAAATAAATAATAAAAAGTGTATTTTTATTTTATAGACTTAAGGATACAAATAACACATTGAAATCAGTAATAAACAATAACTAACAGTTAGGTAACTAAAAATATATAAAGTGAAAACCAAAATCATCAGCGTTACTATTAACGGCCGTTTTCAAAGTTAAAGTAAACTCAGATACGTTATTGAAAACGGCTGTAAGTGAACTTTCGCGAAGATCAGCTGACTAATACCAAAGAGAACTCTTTTTCACTTAATCAACATAAAACAACTGTTGTGCAGATCAACCTGTTCGGATTAGGGTATGCATTCCAGAATTCCAAAATTTCGTAACTCCGGAATTTTGCAATATTTCAATTCCGGAATTGAGAAGAGTAATATCGTAATTCCGATATTCATAAATTTTACTCATTGAGTGATCTCGAATTGTTTAAGATTAAGATTAGAATACAATTCCAATCCAATCTTATATTGGTTAAGTATACAGGATCAATGCCACCTTGGTCAGCATTCAATATGTTGCGAGACTATCTTGCCTTATTCAATGTTTCTTTGGAAGACGATGGCATCAACCAAACAACTGATGGTGTTGCAAGCATAACAAAGGTCATCGCCAGCTTTGCCTTACTCACGGAATCCAACCTGCAGTCATTGATACTTTGTATAAAACTTCAAAAGAATTAGAACGAGCAGTATTGTCAACATGCTCCGGATTATGGCTCTGAATCTCAAAGCGATGAGGACGAGGATGCAAATTTAAAGTCGTTTTGATATCGAGAATATTACTGTCCGTGCTAAATGTGCTGAATCAGCGTTCTACAAGCAAGTTATTGTACAAACTCGGCATTTTGTTATATTAATAAGAATATTTCCCCTCACATCAGGTGCATTGAGGGATTACAACTTGAAAGAACGCCACAAAAACATACAACTACAACTGGATTGCTTCTTTTTTGACAGTAAAACATGGTCCTTGAACTTACTATCTGGCAAATCAGTAATGTGCTTCGGGATCTTATTATGGAATCTAACACTATTACCTAAAAAACTTTTATTTTTCTTACTTAGTCTAAAACACGGTACGAGTAATTTATCTCTATTTCTAGTATTAACATTGTGCGGATCTTCGACAAAATGTAGCTTGACTAAGTTTTTGCGAATATACGTAAAGTTATCAAGGATGTATTCGGAGAGCAAAGTTACTATATTCCTGAAATTTGTTCTTTAGTGATTCCGTAAAGCCGTTCTCAAGTGACCCGTTTTCTAACAAACAGCATTTCATTTTTATTTATATACATTTAACATTTTTCGATCTAAAATACATATTACACATGTTAAACAAGTAATAAAAAAAAGTGAAGAATAATAAAAATGACAATAATAGCCTGTAAGTGTCCCGGCACGGCAAGCTACGGGCTTATTCACCACACCAGCTCACGACATATTGGCGATTTCTATTTCAGAGAAATCAACACTTCCATATTTTTCTTACATATACACGATGGGCCAGAAAGATTTGCGAATTAAAAAAAACTAAATACTATATACACATACACATCTTTATTTCAATTAAAATAGACATCTGGGAAATTTATTTCTTAAAAATTACATCATTCAGGTGTGCACCATTCCGCTGCAAACATTCCTCGAATATGAACCTCAAATTGGTAAAAACTCGCTGACACATTGTGCGAGGAATAGTTGCCATTTCTTCACAGATATTTATCTTCAACTGGTTAATCGCGGCTGGGTTATTGGAGTAGACTCTACTTTTCAGGTATCCCCACATGAAAAAGTTCGTTGGCGTTAAATCCGGACTTCTAGGCGGCCATGCAATGTCACCTCGGCGCGATATCAGTTTCCCAGCAAACATCTCGTTTACGGCCGCCAACGAAGCATTAGATGTATGGCATATTGCACCATAATGTTGAAACCACGTCGCACGATTATAGGCTTCAAATTGTTGCAGTTGCGGAAAGAAAAAATCCCTTAACATGGCTATGTATCGGTTGGAATTTACAGTGACATATTGCCTTTGTTGATTTTCAAAGAAATAGGGTCCGATAATTCTGTGTGCTGATATGGCCGCCCAAACGGTTACTTTCGGCGAATGCAGAGGCTTTTGATGTTTTGCACGTGGGTTCTCTGCAGCCCAGTAACGGCAATTTTGTTTATTGACATGCCCATTTAAGTGAAAATGGGCTTCGTTGGAGAACAGAATATTGTTGAAACTCTGAAAGCGTTCCAACATTGTTTCAACAAAAGCTCGTCGTAAAATTGTGTCATTTGGCAGTAATTCCTGCACAAGTTGAGTTTTATACGGGTGCAAATTCAAGTCTTTCAACAAAATGCGACGCAAAGATATTCTGGACACCACAAGTTCAGCTGATCGCTTGCGAGTCGATAGACCAGGACTACGTTGAACTGAAGCTCTAACTTGTTCAATTGTGTCTTCCGTTCTTGTTGACCTTGGGCGTCCCGCAGCTTCGAACTTTCTGACTCACGATCGAATCACACTTTCTTTCGGACACTGATATACATCATGTAATCCAAACTCACGGCGATATAAACGTCGAACAATAGCGCACGAATCGCCGTTTTTATAATAATGTTTAACGCAGAATGCACGCTGCGCACCGGTGAAGCGATCCATCGTGACTAAATTTCCGAGGACCGAGCTTCTCATCCCCACGACCCGCGCAGCCTCCGCTCATAAGGTTCAAACGCAAGAGTATTTTTAAAATCGTACGCCTTTCTGGCCCACTCTGTACAATGATACCTACAACAAGAACATTTCTCGCGATGTTTTCCTTCACGGTCAACCGATAGTGTTACCAATTTGAATTAGTAAATGTATGCGAATCCCGAAAAATTCGTTAGTACATGCCGGGGTTTGAATCTGTGGACATGGAATTCATATTCCGCCGGTCTAAATCACTCGACTACCACGGCTTAATAAATGGATATAACGACGAAATTAATAAGAGTAAATATATTTTGTCATAAGTCGAGTAGGAAGACAAAAGTTATAGTAGGTATACAACTTTGTGTATCAGAGGAAACTAGTGGTTTTCAATTTTATAAAGAAACATTCGATTTACTGGATGCCAAGTTGGAATATGTATAAAGGGGTTTAATACAGTCAGGCACGCTTTCAACATGATGGACGTCGCTTTGGCTCGTTACGAGTAAATTTTTGTATTCACTTGATTGATGGAGCCTTTGTATTTACGGTACACACATTACTTCAACTATACTTCAAATGATTTGAATTTTCAATTACTATATAACTATAGATTTCTTACTATGAAGAAGAAACATTTACAAATACTAAATTGTAAGGCACAAGTGATACATTGAAACCTAATAACTCAATGGGATGTTAATGTACATAATTAATAATGATTAATTTTATGTTATGTTAGTACCAATATTAATAAATCTATAGTTCTGTCACTAGGTGCATGTCTTTTTTTTTTTAATTTCCCTATAAGTATATAGACCTCCATTATAAATTACACTGATGACTTGTCTGTCTGTGTGTCCCAATTTAACTCAAAAACGGCTTGGCCTATATTTACGAAATGTTGTACACAGTAAGCTTACATCATTGTTCAATTCATAATCACCAACTGTCAATAATACTTTTGGAAATCGAAAAAAAAATTACCATTTTCAATTATTATAATAATAAAAAAAAAAAAAAAAAAAAAAAAACCGCTGTCATGTCAACATTTTTCTGATCTGTTTTCAAGTAATTTGTTTACAAATTGAACATTTATAGCTGCAGTATACCTATTTACAATAAAAATTATACAAAAATATAATATGTTATACAATAACATACATTAAACAATATGAGAAGCGAAACAGTCTTGTTTTCTCTTTATGAAACAGTCTTTGACACTAGATGTCATTTGAAAACTGAAAATAATAACAAGATACAATAAATAATGATTACAAGATCAAAAAAGAAAACAGCGGACACAATAAACGCACGCCTACCATCACTGCCCGCCTCGCCGATCTCCACGTCGTCGTCGGAGGTGTATGAAATTCCTTCGAACACTTGTGTGTTGAGAGATGAGAACGGGACGCCGCCGCTGCCGTCGCTACCAAGACCTGCGCGACGTAGAGGGCGGCCACCACTGCCGGCCTGCTTGGGATCTTCGGGGCACTCCGCTCCACGACAGGTCCCCGCTGCCGGTGGTTTAGTGCGTCGCATGAGATGGACTCGAACAATAAACGAGAACGTCATGCGTGCGTACTACGGGGTGACAGAGGGGGGAGCTAACCTCACTGCGTATCGTGACCGGATGCTATCTCTGTTTCAGACTCTAGAACCGACGCTAACCATCACTACTCAACGACTTTCCGATCAAGTGCGAGCTATCCAACGCTTACATTTGTTGGATGAGCCTGCGCTTGAGCGACTACGCCGGGAACGTATACAGACGATGGACAGCACAAGACAGACTACACCTGTTGAGTTGTCGGATTCAAATTTGGTATCAATACGGACTGTCACGTTGTCGAATGTACATCCGACAATATCACAGGGTGCTATATTGTCAAATACTCATTTGATGATGGAGCAGTTAGATAATGTTACTAACCTCGACGTATGTGAGGATATAACCGTAAGTACCCAGGAAAATGAGCAATTGAGGAAGGCTTTGGATGATGCGATTTCAGAATTCCGATCCGTTTCTATTACCTGTAGACCACGTCTACCTCGCTTGCCTATTAATAAACGTAATATAGCGATAGTGGGAGCCCTAGATAGTTTGTTAGATCCGTATTTA
Organism: Saturnia japonica; assembly: GCA_033032175.1. Lineage (NCBI taxonomy): Eukaryota > Metazoa > Arthropoda > Insecta > Lepidoptera > Saturniidae > Saturnia > Saturnia japonica. The sequence goes on from CM065307.1 coordinate 11,854,607, forward strand.
CGAAATAGCCAAGATCTTGTTGATACGCATTCAATTCTTTATTGTGCGGCCATCGCAGCATGCCGTATGGCTCGTGTAAAATTTTTAGACAACGATCGCATTGCATGTCCTGCTAGCGATGTACCCGCATGGCAATTGAGGATTGAAAGGCGTATTAGCACAGCTAGGACCCTCATTGGCAAGCTAATCTATTTCAAATCTGGTAATAACCGCCCAAGGGTCATGCGCTTTGTGAACCAGGCTTTTGTTGGGACCAATATTAGGCCCCAGGAATATATAAATTGGGTGACGGAGCGCATAGACTTCCTAAAACAGAAAGTTTATGCATGGGCAAACCGTATTCGACGTTACAGGGAACGGGTGGATAGGTTTCATTGGAATCGCATTTTCAAAAGCGAACAAAGGAAAGTATATAGAGCTTGGGAGAGACCCACTGATCATGTGGCTGATGGACAGCTACCAGATGCAGATGCAATGTCCACATTCTGGAAAAGTATTTGGTCAATTCCCGTTAATCACATTGAGCATGAATGGATAAATGTTGTTAATCGCGCATGTGAATCGATCGGAGACATGGGAGCTGTAACAATTAGCCTCTCGGACATTAGTTGCGCGATCCGTCGGACTTGTAATTGGAAAACTCCAGGACCTGATGGATTGCACAATTTTTGGTTAAAGTGGTTCCGACACTCACATCCTCTCTTGACCACTCAGTTTCAAGATGCCCTTGAACGTGGATCTTTACCAGTTCTCTTGACCACTGGAGTCACCTTTCTGCTCCATAAGACCGGTAGTACCGTGGAAGCTAAAAATTATCGACCCATTACGTGCTTACCCACTATCTATAAGCTCCTTACATCCATTCTGGCATCAAAAATATCAGAGCACATTGATGCATACAATATTTTGGCCACCACTCAGAATGGATGCAGGACTGGATCTCGTGGTACTAAGGAGCTTCTCCTCATAGACATGACCGTTAATCAACAGGTCCGCCGAAACAGAAGGAATCTTTTTGCCGCCTGGATTGACTATAAGAAGGCATATGATTCGGTGCCACATTCATGGTTGAGACGGGTGCTGGAGTTGTATAAAGTTAATACAACTCTATGCACCTTTCTTAGCTCATGCATGGGGCAGTGGACCACAGTCCTTTGGCATCCAGGAGATGGGAGTTCTTCTGGATCGATGGACTTGATAAGGATAAAGCGAGGGATTTTTCAGGGTGACAGTCTGAGTCCTTTATGATTTTGCTTAGCATTGAATCCACTTAGTACTGTGCTAGAGGGTTCAGGGCTATGCTATCGACTTCGTAGAGGGAGTAAAACCATTTCTCATCTACTGTACATGGATGACCTAAAATTATTTGCACAAAAGAAACCAGACTTGATGGAGTTAGTAAAATTGACTGAGAATTTCAGTAACTCCATTAGTATGGAGTTTGGTGTTGACAAATGTGCGGTTATTCATGTGGAACGGGGTAGGGTTGTAAACTCTTGTAGTTTACAAATTTCAGAATCAATTTCCCTCAGATCTCTCTCCGAGGTCGAAACCTATAAATATCTTGGTATGTCTGAGTCATTGGGTATTGCTGACGGGAACATTAAACAATCAGTGGTGGAACGTTTCTTTGGTCGCTTGAGAAAAGTACTTAATAGTCTTTTGTCAGGTGGTAACAAGGTTCGTGCCTTCAATGGTTGGGTTATGCCCTTGCTCATATACTCCTTCGGCATACTAAGGTGGACACAGACTGAGTTGAATGCCCTGGATGTGAGGGTCCGAAAGTTACTAACGACATATCGCATGCATCACCCGCGATCATCGGTGATAAGATTGTACATCCCACGGAAATGTGGGGGCCGTGGCTTTCTAAATGTCAAAAACCTACACAACCGTGAGGTGTGCAATCTCAGGGAGCATTTTCTCCACATCGAGGATTTTATGCATCGCGATGTCATAGCAGTTGACAAAGGGCTCACACCGCTTTCCTTAGGAAACGAGAACTGGCGTAAACCAATAGTAATCAACACCCAAGACCGCAAGGATGTATGGAAGAGCAAGGAACTTCACGGACGGTTCTATCGGGCTCTAAATGGGCCTGATGTAGACTTACTTGCGTCAGTAACCTGGCTACGTTTTGGTGATCTCTTTGGGGAAACCGAAGGTTTTGTCTGTGCAATTATGAACGAAGTTATCAAGACGAATAACTACCGGAAATACATTATGAAGGATGGTACGATTGACATTTGTCGGGCATGCTACCGCCCAGGAGAATTACTCAGGCATGTAGTTTCCGGTTGTTCTCATCTTGCTAACGGCGAATACTTGCACAGACATAATCAAGTAGCTAGAATTATACACCAGCAACTTGCTCTTAAATACGGCCTTGTAAGTTTTGAAGTGCCTTATTATAAATACGCACCAACACCAGTTCTCGATAACGGTCATGTTGTGCTTTACTGGGATCGGTCTATCATCACAGACAGGACTATTGTAGCCAATAAACCTGACATCGTGTTGTTGGATAGGTCCATGCGTCGGGCAATTCTTGTTGATGTCACCATACCCCATGATGAGAACCTCGTGAAAGCTGAGAAAGATAAACTTTCAAAGTACTTGGACTTGGCTCACGAGATTACCGCCATTTGGGATGTGGAATCAACAATAATTGTCCCGATAGTCGTATCAGTAAATGGTCTAATAGCGAAAAGTTTCGACCACCATCTTAGGAAGCTCTCGCTTGGCTGTTGGATCAAGGGTAAGATACAGAAGGCAGTTCTTCTGGACACGGCACGAATTGTGAGGAGGTTCCTCTCTCTGGAGCCCTAGCCACCGGTAGCATGGGTCTTCACCCCGCTACTGGGGATCAACTGTTTTTTTGTATTTTTTATTTTAATATTGTATTTTATACCTATAGATATTATTGTAAATAATTTAAAAATATATGTAAAGAATTAAATAAGCGAAATAATAATAATAATTTATTTATACAAAAATTACAACTGATATACACCTAGAAACACAAATAATTCTCAATCGATTATGAAGAAATTTTGTAAACTGAAAGCATTAACTCATTCCATTTTTGATCTAAGCTATAGGTATTATTAATAATACTTAACAATAATAATAATTATCAACCGATTTTTATATATATGTTTTTGCATAATGAATAGGCTATACCTGAGAATCGTCAGTAATAATTTCAGAAATCATAAAAAAATTGTCAGCCGATTTTCATGAAATTTTGTACACGTAAAGTATAATAATTATATCATTCCATTACAATTGTCATTAATATGAATGAGTACAAAAAAAATTACTACGGAATAAATGCGTATGGAGACGAGGGGCACCGCTAGTATATACTAAATATATTAATATTTCCTCTCTGTACTTACATTGACTAAACTTAAAATAAAAATAATTGGTGGGTTTTATTATAAGTGATGGAATGTAGGATGACTCGGAAAACATAAAACGTTCATTTTATGTACATTATTTTTAATTTTTATATTAAAATTTATACAGATATACAAAATAATTTATTATAAAAAATCAACATGGGTGATTTAAAAAAATAAAGGATATATTTTCCGTACATGAACTAAATATGTTAAAATTACATGGCAATATCTTATTAGCACGGCACAACACCCACCTTCCTACTTAAACTTTATTCTCCGCGTTGCGTCGCCTCGTTTCGTCCAATTATAGCATCTTAGATTGTAGGACCTTTAGCTTTCATATTTCTACTAAGGAAATCTCGTGAGCGATACTTGAGTTGTCCGCGAGATCTTACTCTCGAAATAACTAAATCGGTAAATTATATAAATAACACAAAGAAATTGGTTACTTACCTACTCACAATCGCTCACAAAATTGATACAGAACTATAATTAATAATTGAATGTTATTTTGGGAAAATAAATTAAGAGGTGTCGATTAATAATTCATTCACACCAAAGTCAGTCCTCAGGTCAGCCTCAGCTGCTCGTAAACAGAAATGTCCTGGTAATCGGCAAAAAGAGAATGGCGATACCGGGATTGTCCATGTTTACCCGATAGGATTACAAGGATCATGTTAAAAACAGCCTTAAAAAAGAGAAGATATATGTTCTCATTCTTTCTTAGAATTTCTAAATCTTAGTTCGATCACAAACATCATGTTTATAAGTATTACTTAGCATATATTAATGCAATTAAATGACTTTATTCCTGTGTACAAAATTGAAGCATTAATAAGTCTGTCACTGTAAAGTCTCTGTGATGAAACTTTAATATCTGAGCAACTGAGCTTCGCTCTGTGTCTTGCAAATTTAAAAAAATCCTATCTAGGTAATTTGGGAAGTTAAAGAATATCTGAATACAAAACTTAATTTAAATCGTTATAGCCGTTTCCAAGAAATCAATCTATAATTATAAAAGGCTTCCTCCTATCTGACTCATCATTGTCCAGCCCAAATGACTAAGGATAGAAATGTGAAACTTGGCTCGCCAATATTTTATCGCAATCGGATGAATGATAAATAGGAACGCATAGGAAATAAACAACGAAACATTAAAGTATCTATATCTAATATATATATGATATATATAAATATGATATATATTATATAAATGATTAAACATCAAACTTTATGGGTGTCTGTTAAACGGTGTTGGAGTATATATATACCAACATAAAGTTTGGTAAATCTGAAGTGTTTTTTTTTTGAGAAGAATTTTATGCTATCAATGAACATGATAGGTGGCGTCGTGGTCGTGTTATTGAGTACCGAAAAGATCATCAGTTTTTTTATAATAATATTGGTTCTTACATATGAAATTTGCGTTTTGTTGAACTGGTCACTTTGATCTCAATATCGCCTTATTTACGAATATATGTTCCATTGTGGCATCAGCGCTGCAGAATCAGCTCGAAGGATTAATGACGAGTATGGGAAAGCTACTGTAAAAGAAAACACGGTACGTTTTTGGTTCCAACGTTTTCGTTTTGGAAATTTTGACGTTCTATTTGGCGAACCGCAATCCAGGACGGTTTCTAAACGCACTTTCCGGTTGCAGTTACTGCTAGCTCCTACCCTGTTAGCCGTAATTTCAATCTCATCCTGTCGGCCAGTCTAGCCGGTCTTAATGCGGCTACCCGCTCAGTGTGCACGTAGCCTTAGATATGTTTATGAATGACAATTCTGATACAACCTGATTTCAAATTAAGTTTAAGTAATCTTTTGCAGTGAGTGATTAAAACCATGAAATTTCGTATTTCCAAATATCCCACTAAGCCTTGAAGTATTCTAAGTTTACGTCGCTGATACTAAACGCAGTTGACAAATTAATAGCTATACAGCTCAGTGGAGTTGAATAAATAAATTCACCCACGAACCTCTCTCGCTTACTTTGAACTTAATACCAGCGAGTTTATATTTAGCTATCAGTAATGAACCTCATTTTATTTTTAGCAATCGAAATGGCGTATTTTCTGAAATGTATTTCGGGTGGTGTACGGATGGCGTTTCACAGAAACTACTGCGCAACTTCCCCTTTAGTACTTTCAGAAGAAGTTCGCCTAGCAAAGGCAAAAGACAAACCTATTGTGGCTCTGGAATCTACCATTATAACTCACGGAATGCCTTACCCTCAAAACTTGGAAACCGCTTTGGAAGTTGAGAATATTATTAGACGACAAGTAAGTTAGAAAGTTAATTTTATTTTTTAAATGGACATATCTCAACATATTATTCTGTCTCAAAATTATAAACAAATTGGTTTTCGTAAATAAAAACGACACTCCTAAATGAACGTTATATAATGACATCGTCTTTTATTACAACAATAAAAACAATTTTGTTCTCTTAAGTGAAGAGTCTAAATACGATTATTGAATTTTTTACTATCCTATAAAATGCAAATATAGAAACCTGACCATATTCGCATTATTGTATATTTTGCTAAACGACTATGTTTTGAGTAATATTAATATTTACTATACTTAATGGAATATCAGAGTAAAATATATGAATAAATTACGTGCCTAAATCTGAACTTGAATCAGAGCTGTATAAATTGACCTCTATCTAATAAATAGTAAAGGAAGGTTAAGGTGACGATAGAAGTCGTATTTAATTTTCCATAATAAATATTCAGATTATAATAAACCACATTTTTTTAACGCTGAAAGCATTATAATACTTATATTTTAAAGCATTCCCAGTGTTTTAATTTATCATCTTTGCTGGTTCAATGTTGGATATAAGTCTTTCCTAATAAACGCCAATTTAATCAATCCTCAGACATACAAAAGTAGTCGCTTCCAGTTTTATCTTTCAGTCTTTTATCAGATACTTTTCGCAGATTCTCGTCAGCGTTTATAAGTTCATCGATAAAAAAAATGTTCAAATTTTCTATACCTATCTTGAGTAGTTTCGAAATTGCGTTATGTTATTTAATATAGTGGGGTCATTAATATTAAGGCTATCGCTTGCACACTTAAAAGTTGTTTCGAAAATAATAAACAGAACGTAGATACAAATATAGGCTGTTTCTTTCTACTGCGCTAAATTCAGTAACTACTTTTATTCTCGGTTTCAATGTCAGTGATAACTGATAACCTCTTCGATGCCGGTTTTTATGTACATAACATTCTAAAATAAATTTATTGATTATGCACAAAGACGGTTAGTATGTATGTTAAGAATGATTACACAATTACGTTATATATTATAGGCAATGTATGAAATATGAATCATTTCATACATTGGTAGATATACTATTTCCATTTCTTTATTTTCTCGATGACAGTTCTAATTTGATAGTTGCAGTGTTGTGGCCAAATATGTAATAACCATCGAGTAACAGTGACGATTCATCAGATTTTGATTAAAATAAATAAATAAAGATTACCTGTCGTTATAATTATTTCGTTTCATTGTCGAGTACCTACCTATACCTACTTATTTTACAACAGTTTCTAAAATTTTGAAGAAGTTGGCATTATCAATCAAGAATTAATACGTGTAACATCTTGTAATGAAATATAATATTAGTTATTAAATTTGTACAAAAGTATCCGGCAGTAGTTTAGTTTCTTACATTTTGTAAAAAAATATCGGGTCTGTTATCGTGTTACGTTTGTCGATATAGCTCCATCCCTATCAGTTTCTCCGACTCTGGTGTAACCTAGTACGTGTGTAAACGTCATATTTTTATAAAATAATACATACATAATATAAAAAAGACGCTCGTTCAAGTTTTCACAGGAGCTGTCATCGAGAAAATAAAGAAATGGAAATGGTAAAGTTTCAGGCATTCTATACATTATTGCCTTTAAATAGTATATACGCTTGCAACCGTTGGTAACATCGTTCGTATTATAAAGGTGTACAAATAAGTTTCCGCCGTTTTTTAACACAAATTAAATATTTATTATAGAAGAACGGTAATATAAATTTATTTAAAATATTGCCCATCACTTGCAACCACTTTTTCCCATCTCTCAGGCAGCATTTGAATCCCACGTCTGAAGAACTCCTTGTCTTTTGAATCAACCCAATTTTTGGTATCCTCATAAGATGTGAACCGCTGCGCCGTCAGAGCATGTGCCATGGACCGGAACAGGTGATAATCGGACGGTGCAATGTCTGGTGAATACGGCGGGTGGGGTAACACTTCCCAATCAAGTGTTTCCAAGTACTTTTTCACGGGAGCCGCAACATGTGGACGAGCATTGTCATGCAGAAGAATAATTTTTTCGTGTCTAGAATAGTATTGAGGGCGTTTTTCCTTCAGAGCTCGGCTCAATCTCATCAATTGCGTTCGATAGAGGGCTCCAGTAATTGTTTCGTTCGGATTAAGCAACTCATAATACACTACACCTAGCTGATCCCACCAAATTATTTTTACAAAATAAATTTCAACTTATAAAAATTATATTTTACCAATATAAAATCAATGATATTAATAGGTTATGTTGTTCTTGAATGTCCAAATTATTTTTTAAGCCGGTTATCATCTGCGAAAGCTAACCGAAACTCCGTGCCGCACCATCTATAATAAAACGGCGGAAACTTATTTGTACACCTATAAATAATTAAAATTAATATTTAAAAAACTCTTAGTTATGTCCCTTACAAAATACATATACTTGAGTTACCGTCAGGAATTTTGTCATTTAACACATATGTGGGTTTTTTCGCTGTAGTTAGCTTCTATTGTGTTTACTTTCACTCATACGCGGAGAAGCGCTGTTCTATTCGATAGGGCCTTTGATCAGATTATGCAAAAAGCAAAAAAATAAAGATGATTTTTTAACCTCTCCAAAGTGTGGGTATATTAGTTGAATGACGCACAAACATAAAAACTTTGTCTTGATAATTATATTGATAATGATAAATTAAATATTAGGTCCTTACATATGAAATTAGCGTTTTGTCGTACTGACCACTTTGATCTGAAATATCTCCTCTTTGGTTCAGAATTCCAAATTCAAATTTATAAATTCATTTAGCTGGTACATTTGAGTTTTGAAAACAATTTGTTTTTTTCTCATTATTTTTTTCTTTGGCGTCGCTTATTATCGCACAATGGAAAACATGAAATATCGGTATATTTAAGAATACGAGTTCTACCGTGGCACCAGTGCTGCAGAAACAGCTCGAAGGATTAATGATGTGTACGGCGCTGGTGTCGCAAAAGAAAGCACAGTACGTTTTTGGTTTCAATGTTTTCGTTCTGGAAATTTCGACCTTCAGAACCAACATCGTGGACGGCCGGAGACCCAAGTGGAAAATGAAGAATTAAAGGCTATTGTGGAAGTGGATCTATCACAAAGCACTTCAGAGATAGCTGCAGGATTCGGGATAAGTGATAAAACTGTATTCATTCACTTGAAGCAAATCGGGAAATTAAAAAAAACTTGAACGATGGGTACCTCATGAATTGAGTGAATCGAACTTGCAAACTCGCGTCGACTGCTGTGTTACTTTGCTCAACCAACACAATAATGAAGGGATTTTAAATCGAATCATTACTTTTGATGAAAAGTGGATAATGTACGATAATCGGAAGCGCTCGTCGCAATGGCTGAGCCCTGGAGACCCAGCCAAATACAGCCCTAAACGAAAATTGTCTCAGAAAAAGTTACTTGTGAGTGTTTGGTGGACTAGCGACGGTGTCGTTGACTACAGCTTTCTAAAATCTGGCCAAACGATTACGGCAGATATCTATTGTCAGCAACTGTAAACCATGAAGGAAGAACTAGCTGCTAAACAACCGAGATTGGTTAATCGCTCTAGGCCACTGTTGCTTCACGACAACGCAAGACCACACACTGGCACAACAAACAACCACTAAGTTAAATGAGCAACAATTGGAATGTCTGCGATATCCACCGTTCTCCCCGGACCTTGCTCCAACAGATTACCATTTTTCCGTAATTTGGACAACTTCTTACATGGAAAAAAATTCAAGTCCGATGCGGCAGTCCAAACCGCCTTCAAATAGTTTATTGATTCTCGCCCCCATAGTTTTTTTAGTAAAGGGATCAATGAACTTCCTATGAGATGGCAAAAGTGCATAGATAACAACGGTGCATACTTTGATTAATTAAATATATTTTGCAAAACAAAATTGACTTTATATTCCTTACGTACAAAACGCCAATTTCATATGTAAGGATCTAATATATTTGTTTGTTATTGTATTGATATCTTATGTTTATCTACGGTAGTATTATATTTATTTATAGTAATTGAAGGTTATCAGCGAAGTAAAACATCGTAATGAAATTTTAGTACGGGCCACGATATTTTGTAATGCTCACCTGATTAGCTACCACCCTCAATTTTAAAAACAGTCGTCAATTGCACTTGAGGGCCAGCGCTCTTTCTAGGCTTAACCTGTTAAAATTACATCGTCACTTAACACTGTAGTCGAACTCTTGTCTATTAGTATACCATAACCATAATGTATTATTTTTTCACATGTTTGTATAAATATTTCAATAGTTTAAGTTTCCTTAAAGTCTGCATTGGCTGTTTTAAACTCTTTTTTATAGTATTACTAGATAGTGATGGCACTGTATCTGGTGGTAAGAACGGCCACCACCGTCAAACCAGAAATCCATCGCGAGTCGACACTATCATGCCGGCCTGCAAGCCTCTCGGCCACTGGATATATACACTGGCTGATCCCGAAACGCGACTAAGCACAAAAGAGTCACTGTGATGTGATGGAATGATGATAAATTCATCATGATGTGCATGGTGGTAACAACCCAATTGGGTACAGATATTGTACCACCTCGCTTGATCACTTAATATACACCAGCTGATCTTGGAATGCGATTAACGAAAAGAGAGTCACTGTGATGTGATGATGATAGACTCATCATGATGGGCATGATGGTCGCAACTCAGTTGGGTACAGATATCGTACCACCTCGCTTGATTTCTTAATATATACCAGCTGATAATACGATTAACGAAAAGAGAGTCACTGTGATGTGATTATGATAGACTCATCATGATGTGCACGGAGATCGCGGCACAGTCGAGCTCAATGAAATACGACATTTAAGAAATATTTAACAAAATGCTGCCCACCCAATAGTTTTTTCAATAATTATGATTTTATTATATTAGGGTGCTGTACCAGCAACAGTTGCGATTCTCAAAGGTCAACTGACAGTTGGTTTAAATGATGATCAACTTAGATACTTAGCTCAGGCCAAAGGTGTTATCAAGGCATCTAGAAGAGATCTGGCACCAGTTTCTGCTGCAAGACTCGATGGTGCAACTACAGTCGCTGGCACCATTGTAGCTACTGAACTTGCTGAAATACCAATTTTTGTCACTGGTGGTATAGGTAAGTTGTTCCGTATTAAGATATTATTATTTCATTCCTAGTTTTACTTGTTTAGATAAAACATAATTAATTATGATTTCTGTGGGCTGACAATTCCAAACTACTAAACCTATGCATATCACAAAAATTATGAATTGAAAATTATTTTTCCCAAAACAATAAATTGCTTTTGATCTTTATTAGTTTTTTACTAGAATTTTTTAGAATCAGCGTCTTAATTATTACAATTACTTGATTAATTATTACTTTTATCCTAAAGAGTAAAAGACTAACAATAAACACGATTATTATACCTATAAGTATGTATATATTATAGGGGTTCAGATCAGAAGCAATGAAACTCAGGTTCAGTTTGCCGTTATTCCTCTATTTTTGATAAAGTATTTCCATTTTATAATCACATTACTTTTGCCCTAAGCATCTATTCACACTCTTACTATGCCCCTCGCTCTAATGAAAGTTCCCTGTGTTTTTTTTTTTTTTTTTTTTTTTTTTAGAACTGACTACACTGTAGCCTTAGGAGCCCTAAAGCCGCTGCGGCTTTTACAGCTTCACCGGACTTGGGGGCGAGTGCAGAGGGCACTCAGCCGCGCAAGTTTTGTGGACGACTCGCACGAGGGTGCCAAAGTGGCCGGACCTCGGCTCGGGCGGTCGTCGCGTTCGCAAATAGGTCGCGATCTATTCGAATCCCTACACCTACGATTCGAGCTAACTAAATATACACATAGGCACGTTCCCTTCCTCCTGGGAGGAAGGAAGGAACCGTGCGTATGTGTATTCAATAAATTCAATAATCGGAATGTTTCTACACTAACTAGCGCTAACTAACTAGCGTAAAAAAAGAAAAAAAAGGTCCCTCACAGAACCTATGTACCTGTGTGGTGTGCACGTGTGTATGTTCATACGTGTGTAGTGTTGTATGTAGGTAGCTAAGTGATGCACGTACAGTGTCACTTGTATCGCGCGGGCGGTTGCCTGACCCAAGGGTTTCACACCGAGGAACGGACCTAGGCTTGGGTTACCGCTAGAGAGGGTGGACGTGACGGGTGTGCTGGAGCGAAATTGACCGCCCGCCCTCTGCGGAGAGAACGGTGGTTACGCGGGCGTGGGCGCTGGCACGCTCTGTTTGGAGAGACGGATGTGTAATATTTATTCGAATTTTCGATGTGATCGTCGGGATCAATAAAAATATTGCGCGGCCGGCGTTTGCACCGGATGTCCGTGGGTGCCGGAACATAAGTGGCGGCTGTTTTTATTAACGGATTCGCGTGGTTTGACGCGGTGTCGAAATACGAACGGGAGAGCTGTTTAACGTAGGCATGTATCGAAGGAAGCTCCATATCTCTATGGAGATCTACGCTTCGAACATACCACGGGGCCCCGGTGAGACGATAGAGGAACCTATTCTGTATCGATTGTAACCGTTTGAAACTCGACTCGGACATATGTGCGAACACGGCGCAACTGTATGTCAAAATTGGTCGAATACACGTCTTGTAGAGCGTGAGCTTATGTCGCGTGGACATTTTACTCACCGAACACAACAGAGGATGCAACCGGCCCAGGACCCACGCGGCCCTGTTCCTAACCTTACGGATGTGGGGTCTAAAAGAGAGCCTACTATCTAGGGTTACCCCTAGATATTTGGTCTCTCTTACATACGGAATCGGATTATCGTAGAGCTTAACTGGTTTAAGCTTCCACGTTATCTGTGACGAATCCGCATCGAAGAGCATCGCGGCGCTCTTCGAGGGATTAACGGCTATACGCCACTCGTTAAACCACTTCCCGAGAGTGGTCACGGAGCGTTGGACTTTGTGTCTGAGGTGGGATCTATTCCTATCTGAGGCATATAAGACTGTATCGTCAGCGTATAGCCCTACCTCGACCTCCGGGAGTCGAGGTAGGTCACTGACGTACAGGTTAAATAGGCTAGGAGCCAGGATCGAACCTTGAGGGGCACGAGTCAGGAACCTCCGCGTGGTGTGTCCCGGGCAGTCAGGAACCTCCGCGTGGTGTGTCCCGGGCAACGTCGGCCGCTTCACGGTCGGCGGCGAATACCTGACGGGGGGTTTTTTTTTTTTTTTTTTTTTTTTTTTTTTTTCTGGGGTTTTCTCCGTCGTTACATCCCTCTGATTAGCAGAGGGAGTGACTTGACGGGGCGATGGCGGGCCCGGCGTGCACTTACTCTGCCGTCGGGCAGGCGAGTGGGGCGACTCACTGCCTCCGGCATTCTCGTAATCCCATCGAAGTGTCGTGGTCATGTCTCGCGGCTTCGATGGGACCGAGGGTCTCGGCTTCACCGCCCGGACCGCGAGGAAGAAAACCTCTATAAAAAATCACCCCAATTCCAAGCGGCGGCGCACCGCGAGGGGATGCGTGGCTGGGGGGAGTCCAGTCACGAGTGCGACCCCCGTCAGAGAACCGGCCGACTCTCTGACGGGTTACGCTGGGCTTACCCAGGCACAGGGGGCACTGCCTGGGTGGACCTACACTTCCCCCATTCTCGTGGGAATAAAAATGAGTGATCCATCCAACCAAAAAATTTTAACTCTTAGGTTTAAGGAAGGTAGTAGTAGCGCCAGAATTGGTGCAGCGTTGAGTGACGAGGGAAGTGCAGGGCGTCAAAAGCCGACAAGAGATCCGCTGGACTTAGATTCCGATCCGGTTGTGGCACCGAAGGTTACGACGGCCCAGAGGGGCAAACCGATGGCGTCCGGGGGTGATTCCGAGGTGTCTGGAAGGGTGGGGAAACGCCCGTTGGGGTCGCCCATGACGGGGTTGGAAGCAGAGCGAGATGGAGTACAGGCTCCAAAGCGCGGAACCGCAAGAAGGGGGTCGGTTCGCGGATTGGGGCGCTCCAAAAGCGTGGAGCGCTCAATTTGGGCCAAAAAGGGTGTGATGTTCGTGGGGGGTGAGAGTGATGCGGAGGGGTCCTGCAGCACTGACGTGCTTGACGCTGGGTCACTGAGGACCCGAACGGAGGATGGAGTGGCTGCCATCCTTGAAGTTTGTCGCATTTCAGGCAACTTAAAAGGGACTTGCATTAAGGAGGAGGCAACAAGGAGGAACAAGGAGGCAGCCAATTCATTGAAGGAGGTGGTGGAGGTTCTGCTCCTGCGCACCTCCAATGAAGAGACGGCCCGCTTGGGCCGCGAGGCTAAAGTCCTTCGCCAGCAGGTGAAGGACTTAAAGGAGGAAGTGCTTGCGTGGCGCAGGGAAGCAAGCGAGAGGAGGATCATGCCTCCTCCTCCACCGCCGCCACCGCGGCCGGTCCAAGCAGAAGCGCCCCCCATGGGGTGGGAGAAAATGCTGGAGGAAACGGTGGGCAGATTGGAGCTGTCCATCCGCACCACTGTCGGAAGCGTGATTGATGCGCGCTTCGACAGCTTGGAGGTCGATGGGCGGCTCCTGCCCAAAAAGGTCATGCGCCCGCCTCTAGCGGGTGACAATAGGCCTGAGCCGGCTAGGAAAGAGGGGCCTGCTGTTGGACCTGGACCTGCTCGACGTACGGGTCCCAGTGCGGGGGGGACTGGTGCGAAGAGGCCCCAGTCCGTGTCTCGGGCTAGGTCGGAGGGAGTGGCTGCGCCGTCGGCACCTGCAGCCCCACTCGGCGTGGAGTGGGCTGCTCTACCGGGGGCGCCTAACTCACAGGTGGCTTCCCAGGCTCCTTCTGGAGGAGGGGGGGAGGCATGGACAGAAGTGGTTCGGAGGCGCGGAAAAAAGACGAAGGCACAAACCGTGCCTGCAGCTCCCGCGCCTAAAAAGGTGGCTGGGCCGAAGATGGCTTCCGTGCCACGCTCGGCTGCAGTTGTTATAACACTGCAGCCTGAGGCTGTGGCCGGGGGTGTTACGTACGCGGCAGCGGTACTGAAGGCGCGGGAGCATGTTAAGCTGGGGGAGCTTGGAATCAGCGACCCTAAGCTCCGCACGACGGCCACGGGGGCCAAGATTATAGAAATTAATGGCCCCGATGGTGAACTGAAGGCGGATGGCCTGGTGACGCAGCTACGAGCTGCATTGGCTGGTGTAGCTGTGGTTACCAGGCCAATAAAACGGGCGGAGCTTCGGGTCGTTGGAATCGACGACTCGGTCGATGCAAATGAGTTGAGGGCGGCAATAGTTGGTGTGACCGGATGTGAGCCGGCCATGATTAAGGTCGGTTCCATCCGGCAAAACTGGGGAGGGGGAGCGGCGTTTGTGTCGCTACCAGCCGCTGAGGCGAAGAAGTTGGCCGATGCAGGGCGTCTCCTGGTCGGCTGGAGTGTGGCCCGAATATGCCCATTGCCGGAGAAGCCCCTGCGGTGCTTCAGATGCATGGGTTTGGGCCACACTCGCCCACTCTGTGAGGCGATGGCCGACAGGAGCGCCCTATGTTATAGGTGTGGGGGGTCTGGCCATGCGGCGGCAGAATGTGCATCGGTAAAGATGCACTGTGATGTATGTGCCGCCGCTGGCAAACCAGCGGACCATTACATGGGAGGGGCGAGCTGCAGGCCCCCCGCAACCAAAAGGAGGCCTCCCGGTATTGGTGCGGGTAGACCCGGGTTGGAGGTGATTGGATCAGCCCGTTAATGGACCGGAGCTGCATCAATTACCTCCAGGGTAATTTGAACCACTCCGCCACTGCACAAGATCTATTTGTGCAATCAGTGGCGGAGTGGAACATTGATATTGCGGTGGCTGCGGAGCCGTACTCTGTCCCCGCCCAACCTTATTGGGCGGGTGACATTGACGGCTCTGTAGCTATTTTTAGTACGGGGTCCCCCCTCTCCTTCAAGGAGAGGGGCTCAGGGTTCGTGGCGGCCGCCTGGGGAGGATACGGGGTGGTGGGAGTGTACTTCTCCCCAAACCGGCCCCTGAGGGAGTTCGAGGCATTCCTCGACTCCCTGGGGCCGGTGGTTGGGCGGCTGTCGCCACTCCCCATCGTCCTGCTTGGCGACCTTAACGCCAAGTCGCGGGCTTGGGGAGGGGTGGCCACGAACCCGAGAGGGGCAGTGGTGGAGGAGTGGGCAGTCCAGGCTGGGCTGTCCCTCCTCAACCGAGGGGCGGTGCACACGTGCGTGCGACAGAACGGAGGGTCCGTGGTGGACGTTTCCTTCGCCACGCCGTCTGTCGCAAGTCGTGTGCGAGATTGGAGGGTGCTGGAGGAGGTGGAGACCCTGTCAGACCACCGGTATATCCGGTTTGGGGTCTCCACCTCCTCAGAGGTGCCGGCGCGCCGGGCTCCAGGGGGGGCTAACTTCCCCCGATGGGTGGTGAGCCGCCTCAATCGGCAGGTTGCTGAAGAGGCGGCCATCGTCCAGAGCTGGCGCGCGCCGGCTCCTAGTGAGGAAGATATCGACGCGATCGCGAGCCGTTTCCGTAAGGCCCTTACGGCGGTCTGCGACGCGTCGATGCCGCGGAGCAAAAACCGCCCGCAAGGCAGGCGGGCGGTGTATTGGTGGACCCCGGAGATTGCCAATCTCCGGGTGGCCTGCTCCGCGGCGCGGCGGCAGCTACAACGCTGTCGCCGGCGGCAAATTCGCATAGAAGGGGAGGAGGCCCGGCTGCTTGGCCACTACAGGGAAGCTAGGAAGTCCCTGCAGGTGGCCATCAGCCGGGCAAAGGATGAGCAGTGGGAGGAGCTCCTCAGGACCCTGGACAGGGACCCGTGGGGGCGCCCGTACCGGGTAGCCCGGAAGAAGTTCCGGGGGCAGGCGCCCCCGTTAACGGAGTCCCTGGACTCAGAGGTCCTAGCGAGGGTCGTGGCCACGTTGATGCCCGACCCTCCGGAGCTCCTCCCGCCTCTCATGTTAGATGGGAGCGCTGTTGCGGAGGAGCTGTTACCACCCCCCCCCGTCACTGAGGAGGAGATGGGGTCGGTGGTGGAGCGCCTCCGCAACAAGCGGAGGGCGCCAGGCCCGGATGGAGTCCCGGGCCGGGTGTTAGGTGTGGCGCTGAACCACATGGGGGTAGAGCTTCGGGAGCTGTTCAACCGATGTTTGTCGGTTGGACGGTTCCCGAAGCTCTGGAAGATGGGGCGACTCTGCCTTCTGGGGAAGGAGGGTCGCCCCCCGGACTGCCCGTCCTCGTACCGGCCCCTGGTGCTGCTGGACGACACGGGGAAGATGCTGGAGCGTATTCTGGCATCTCGTGTCGTCCAGCACATGGCGGAAGTTGGGCCGGTACTTTCGGACCGGCAGTTCGGATTCCGGAGAGGGCGTTCGACGCTGGACGCCCTCTCCACCCTGAAGGCGTGGTCTGCGGAGGCGGCTGCGGGTGGAGGTAGGTTGTTGGCGGTGTCGATAGACATCGCCAACGCCTTCAACAGTCTGCCGCATGGTGTTATACGGGAGGCGCTCCGGTTTTTCGGAGTGCCCTCGTACCTGCGGCGGCTGTTGGGGGACTACCTCCAGGGGAGGCAGGTCGCCTTCGTAGACGGGAGGGGCAGTGTGGTTCGGCGGCACGTGGGGTGCGGTGTTCCACAGGGGTCGGTGTTGGGGCCGCTCCTGTGGAACATGGGCTACGACTGGGTGCTCCGCGTAGCGCTCCCTTCGGGGATTCGCGTGCTGTGCTACGCGGACGACACCCTAGTCGTGGCCCAGGGGGGGACGTTTGAAGAGGTGGCGCGCCTGGCCACAGAGGGCACTGCCCTCGTGGTCGGGCGCATAAAGGCGTTGGGCCTCAGGGTGGCGGCCGAGAAGACCGAGGCCCTGCTCTTTCATGGGCCTCGGTGTGGGCCGCCTCCTGGGGCCCACATATATGTGGAGGGCGTTAGGGTCCGGGTTGGGGCCCAGATGAAATATCTGGGCCTCAACCTGGACGGTCGTTGGCGGTTCGAGTCCCACTTTAAGGGACTCGAACCGCGGATAGTGGGAGCGGCGGCGGCTCTCGGCCGGCTTCTCCCGAATTCGGGGGGGCCGGGCGCGAGCTGTCGCCGTTTGTTCGCGGGAGTTGTCAAGAGCATGGCCGTCTACGGGGCACCGATCTGGGCGGATGCCCTCAGCGCCACGAACAGACGCGTACTGCGTGCTACGCAGCGTGTCGTGGCGCTGAGAGTAATCCGCGGGTACCGGTCGGTGTCCGCGGGGGCGGCCATGGTTCTTGCCGGCTCCCCGCCGTGGGAGCTGGAGGCGGAGGTGCTCGCCGCCGTGTATGAATTCACGGCGGCGAGGAGAGAGATAGGAGAGCCTCCAGCTCCCACCGAGGTAGAACGGGTCCGACGGGAGACCCAGGAAGTGGTTTTCAGGAGGTGGGAGGAGGACCTGGCGGGCGCGCGCTATGGACGGTATACCATAGACGCCGTCCGCCCGGTCCTCCGGGAGTGGTGCGCCAGGGAGCGGGGCTCCCTGACGTTTAGACTTGTGCAGGTGCTATCCGGACATGGTTGTTTCGGATGGTACCTGCACAAGATAGCACGGAGGGAGCCAAACACTACGTGCCACGAGTGCGGGGCTGCAGAGGACACGGCGCAGCACACTCTGTCTGAGTGTGCTGCGTGGGTGGGGCAGCGCCGCACTCTGGCCGTAGCTGTTGGAGGAGGAGACCTCTCGCTGCCGAGCGTGGTTAAAGCCATGGTCGGCAGCGAGACGGCATGGACGGAAATGGCCTCCTTCTGTGAGGAGGTCATCTCGCAGAAGGAGGCTGCGGAGAGGGTACGCGAGGGGGATCCCTTGAGTGGCCCTCTCCGCCAAAGAAGAGGGGGTGGCCGGAGGAGGCGGTTTAACCGTCAACTCCCGCCACCCTAGCCGAACCAGAGGAGACGGGACGGGGGGGGCCCGTTCTCCTCATTGCACTGGTTCGGCAGGCGGAGGAGACAGCTATCGTGTACATAGACTGTCTCCTAATTAGGCCGGGGCCCGGTTAAAGTCGGGCCGGCCTCCGGGGTGGCGCGGCAGAATGCCAGCGCAGTGCCCGCGTCGCCCCAGTATGGGGCGGCTGTACACCGCGGAGTTTTTTTAGTGAGTAGGACTCTCACATAACCACTCGACCCCCCATTTCGAGTGTGTACCCATGAAGGGTTTTCCACTTCGCGATAACAAAAAAAAAAAAAAAAAAAAAAAAGGATCGAACCTTGGGGAACGCCTGAGCGTATTGGACGGGGCGTGGACAATTCACCTTCCACTCTATAGCGAAAGGTGCGATCTGTTAGATAGTCGCGAATTATTTTAATTAGCCTATCGGGGACTTCAAAGTGATACAACTTGTAGATCAATCCCTCGTGCCAGACCTTATCGAAGGCCTTGGCAACGTCGAAAAAGACCGCAAGTGTACGGCGGGGTTTATATAATTCAGCAAAATTAAATGCAACGTGCTCCGTGAGGCGGTGCACTTGATGAGTGCAAGAATATCTAGCACGGAAACCGAATTGCTCAGGCGGATAGAGGTCTTTCTCCTCTATTACTGACTTGAGACGGTTCAGAAGGATCCGCTCGTACATTTTCCCTAAAGTATTTAGGAGACTGATCGGGCGATAGCTGTCGGGAAGCGACGCGCTCTTGCCGGGCTTACGGATACCTATGACTATGGCCTTTTTCCAGGCGGCTGGAAAATGGCAGTGGGCTATGGCTACATTGAAGATGCAGACCAAAAGAGCTATGAGGCGATCGGGAAGAAGTCTAAGTACTTCATTCCTGATCCCGTCGGGACCTGGTGCTTTTCTAAGCTTAAGGCTTTTTATAATGGAAAGAACCTCCTCAGACGTGACTGGGGACAGGGAGTCTGTCGCGGGGAGCTTATCCAGCTCCCGCACGCATCCATCGATACCCTCGACCCGGTCGGTATTTGCATCGACACTGTTCGGAGAGCACTGGCTCTCCAAACAAGTGGCGAGGCACTCCGCCTTGTCGCTGCTATCGAAGGCGAGCGGTATACCGGGACCCCTCTCGAGGGGGGGCATAAGATAAGAAGCCTCTATTTTGAGGCTGTGAGCTAATTTCCAGTAAGCCAGATGCGACGGCCTTAGCCCTTCGACGAGGGCGTCCCATCTGTGACTTCTGAGTTCTAATATACGGGCTCTAACCGATCTTTGAAGTGCACGTAAACGTGCGCGGTTTTCCTCGGTCGGATAGTGGTCGTGCGCACGAGTCGCCGCGTTCTTTTCCGTCAACAACGCCCGCACGTCGGCAGGGAGTACGAAGCGGCGATCGCTCGCCTCTTCGACCTCTCTCGAGGCCTCTCCGATGCCGGCCTGCAGGTGGTCGACCAGGGAATCGATCGTGAGATCTACGTCCGCAACGGACCCCAATACGTCCGGGATCCTATCTAAGCTGGACGAGGACGGCCTGTCCGCAAGATAATGTTTTAGCTTGGCATAGTCAACCACTTGGACCGAAGGAGGGCTAGAGTCGTCTGGTTGACCTAGCTGCATGATGACCGGACGGTGGTCGGAGTCGAGCTCGTGTACGACCCGAATGAGTCGTAACCGAAGCGCGATACCTTTAATGAGAGCTACATCAAGCACTGTCGGCATACAGTTGTCTTGAAAGTGGGTGGGAGTGGGTGGCGCTATGACATCAAAGTTTAGCACGTTCGTTAGCTCTTCGAGTTTAACCCCATTACTGGAGTCTCTCCAATTGCCAAACGAAGTGTGTCCACAATTGAGGTCACCCGCTATAATGACCGATTCACCGAGCGAAAGTAGCTTTTCTAGGTCAGACCTGAGAGGCTCTTTCCTCGGCGAGAGATAAACTGAGACTAACGTTATGGACGGGTGGTCGGTCATTCCTAGTCTACACACGGATACTTCCATATTGGTAAGTATCGGAGGATCTACCGGCGTACAATATAACGATCGTTTGTAATAAATGAGAGTGCCGCCCCCGCGGCCGGCCCGGTCATTTCTTACAATATTGTAGTTCGCGATTTTTGGATCACGTTTAGCACGCTTTAAGAGCGTCTCCTGCACTAAAAGAACATCTACTTGGTGATCTTTAAGAAAGGTCACGACGAGATCACGCTGCGGAAGTAGGCTTCGCGCGTTAAAAAATGAAAGATTTAACGCTTTCGGTTTAAACTTAGCCATTGAAAGGCCCTAATTTTTATTACTACTCGCCTCGCGATCGAGACGTTGTAGTGTCTCTACGAGGCGGGGGAACGCGCAAGCGGTCTTGATGAGACCGAAGCGCTCCAAATGGTCGTTGTATTCGATGAGCTCGCGGATATCGTGCTCGCGGGTGAGCAGTATCATTAGGTCGTTACTATTGACGACAGTGTTAGCGGGCGCGCGGGGCGCAGGAGCGCGGGGCGCGGGAATATCCATAGCCATAAGGGGCTGTGGATTGGGGCGGCGGGGGCCCCATGCGTTCTGCGATGAACGCACGGGTTGCGGTTGCACCACGCGGGGTGCGGAGGGGCCGGCGGTGGCCGGGAGCTGGCGCGGGACCGGCAGTGCGGGAAATTCCCCTGACGCCAGCAGGGGTTGCGCTTTGATGGCTGAGGCGGGGGGCGCCGCCCGGGGGGCCGCCTGCCTCTGTGTACGTGGCCGCGTGGTACGCGGGGCCTTGGGGCAACCGCGATAATTCGCGGGATGCCCCTCCTCCCCGCATAACACGCAGCTCGGGGGGACGACGGAGTCACGCTCGCGCGTGCACTCCCGTGTGGGGTGGTCCTCTCGGCACTTTACGCACCGCGGACGAGAATGACAGTTACGGGCAGCGTGCCCGTACAGCTGGCAGTTGTGGCACTGCGCAGGCTGGTGGTTTTTGTGTGGGGGCTCCACGTTAATCCCGGAGAGCCCGCACACCGTCTCTAGCTGGAAGATGGCCTTTCCCTCGGGGGAAAGGTCCAATATGGCCACTACCATTTGTAGTGGCCGCTTATCTTTACTGTACATCCGGTGTACTTCCCGGATGGGATAACTTTGCTCCTTGAGCGAGGAGCACACCTCCGACGGGTCGAGCTCCACCGGAATGCGGCGGATGACCACTCGGAGGACGCGCTCCTCCGCGAGCGAATACGTATAAAATTGCAGACCTTTCTGCCGGAGGAGGGTGGTTAGTTTACGGTGAGTTTCCGAAGAACTCACCGAAATAGAAATCCCGTTGACTATGTTTCTAGCCTTGTGGTAGTCGAGTTTGAGTCTGCGCATCTCATTGCAGACTCCCATCCAGGCTGCCTTGTCCCGGATTATGATTGGAGGTGGGGCACGCTCTTTTTTCCCGCCGGCGGGCGCGGGGAGCTGGGAGGACGCGGGGGCGGCGGCGCCCCTGACTACTGCCTTAGCTATTACCTTAGGCGCCGGTTGAGCAGTCGGACTGCTACGCGCCGTTCGCTTACGCGACGCCACGACGGTGAAGCCGTCGTTCTCGGTATCCATCTCCGGAGATGGATCCGGATTCGCGGGCGAGTCTTGTTCGACCGGAAGGGCCGAAAACGAATTTTTCGTCTTTAACGCGGTTTCCGTGGATCGCGCGGGACGGACGTACGGACTATTTTTGGTAACCCTAGATTGTGACCGCGAATTTCGCGGCCCTCGCCTGACGGAGGCGGGGCTTGACCCGCGCGATTGGCTAGTCGGGACAGGGGGCGTGGCCGTAGGCGCGGCCATGGCCCCGGATGACGCGGCGGACAGGCGCGTAACGCTGCGCGCGGGACGTTTGGGCGCGACGCCGACTGGCGCGGCGCCAGTGGATGTAACGGTCGCGGCCGTGACGTCATCGGCCGCCTTGCTACCTGAAGCGGCCGCCTCGCTACCTGAAACGGCCTCATGACGGGTCGCGGTCGCAGCGGTGCGACGCACGCAGGCGTTCTCAGGTAGATTACGGTATTCCTCGTCTAGAGAGGGACACCGTAATACGACGAAATTTTGATAGCGCGGGTATTGAAACTCCAGCGCTTTCATCCTGGCTTGCAACTTGCCTATGCAAGTGGCCAGGTCGGCAACGTTATTCGCCATGGCGGCAGAAGAGGGAGGACAGTGGGACATTTTTATTTAATTTTAAATTTAAAGGCCTCCCTGCCTTAGGGGCAGGGGGGTGCGCCAAAAAATTTAAAAGACTATCGGAGTCGGCAAGAGACCTGTTGTCAAGGTGCAATGACACACAGGAAGGACCTATCAACCCTAAGGAGCCCTAACAAGCCCGGGGCCGAGGACGCAGACCGGTAATTAAACCGGGCTAGGCCCAAACAGGTTCCCGGGGATGGAGTGTGCAGGATCGGAAGGTTTGGCAGGAGACACCTGGGGCAAGACTATGCGATAACCGCAAAGGCCTAGATTCCCAGGCCCGTCCGAGTCTGGCTGTTTGCCTCTGAAGGAGACAACCAGCGGGCTGCTCGGGTCACGCCCCACTTGCCTTCGTTGGCACCGTCAGGTATCCAGCAAGTGACCACAAAACCGTGGATTTACAAAAAAAAAAAACAAGCAAGTCGCACCGAAAAGTGCGGTTTACCACGCGAGCGTTAGACACCAGTTGGTTTACGTCGTAATTGCAACAATATATTTGAAATAAATTCCAAATATAAGATCGCAACAATTAAGTCACGTGATGGTCAAAATTGAAAACGGAGCGACACGTCCGTTCGCAACAGTGACCAAATCGGAACTCGAAAGTTCCCTGTCTTTCCATTCCTTTTTATCTTCGCTTCTATGTTTTGACAACGGATACGATTGGTTGAAGCCTATGATCGGTCGACGACTACGATTGGTTGAAGACTAACTCACAAAAGATCAATTGTACAACTAATATATTGATTTACGTAGTTTATAATAAATCTAATATATTTTAATAATGTGCGCATTATTTATTCTTTAATTATTAGTTTATATGTTTACGTACTCGCAAACTACCCGGTAATTCCAGTATATTTTTTTAACCTTCCGCGTGAGGGGGGGGGGGGGGGGGCATGACACTTCCCGGTTTAGACGGGCGATTTTATTTAGCCGGATGCCCGTCTCGCAGACTCCGTATGGATGCCAGTAGGGCGAGATGGTGGTGAGGGGCCCGGGGGAGTGCAATATCTAATGCACTGCCGCTTGAGGTGCCCTCGGTGTGAAACCCTTGGGTCAGGCAACCGCCCGCGCGATACAAGTGACACTGTACGTGCATCACTTAGCTACCTACATACAACACTACACACGTATGAACATACACACGTGCACACCACACAGGTACATAGGTTCTGTGAGGGACCTTTTTTTTTCTTTTTTTACGCTAGTTAGTTAGCGCTAGTTAGTGTAGAAACATTCCGATTACTGAATACACATACGCATGGTTCCTTCCTTCCTCCCAGGAGGAAGGGAACATGCCTATGTGTATATTTAGTTAGCTCGAATCGTAGGTGTAGGGATTCGATTAGATCGCGACCTATTTGCGAACGCGACGACCGCCCGAGCCGAGGTCCGGCCACTTTGGCACCCTCGTGCGAGTCGTCCACAAAACTTTCGCGGCTGAGTGCCCTCTGCGCTCGCCCCCAAGTCCGGTGAAGCTGTAAAAGCCGCAGCGGCTTTAGGGCCCCTAAGGCTAACAGTGTAGTCAGTTCTAAAAAAAAAAAAAAAAAAAATTGAGGTGCCGGGTCTTCCAATATAACTCAATCTTCTTGTACTTGATGCATTTCGCAGGACGACCAATCATGTTTTTCTTCCTTATTTCACTGTGTTCACTATGTACCCCACGGTTACAAACTCTTAAAAAAATACCCCTAAGATTAAGATGAAATATCACTAAATGTAATATTCAAAAGTCCCAAAAAAACCCTGTATTGTGTATCTATTCAAGGGTATTGTTTAAATGAGTTTCCCGTTTTATTTCACTATTTAATACCTATCTTATCAGCAATTTCAATTTTAATTTTAATTAACATACGAATTCATACAGAATTCGAATTATTTTTAGAATTATTAACAGACATAACCATACTGATCACTAACATAATTGAAATTTTGAACGTGTTATGTGGAGTCCCATGCTGCAGCGAGATGGTGTGCGTTAGCTTGAGCAAATACTTGAAGACTTGACTTTGACCACAGACTAACAACTCGTTTAGTATTAATTCTTATTTGTCTCTGGTATAGTATAGTACTCATAGACAAATAACAAAATATAGTAACCATGGACGTTTTCCTTTTTTTACTTGTTTTGGACAGTCAAATTAATGACGCATGAAATACAATTTATGCCCCTGAAAATAGCCCTAAATAGCTTTGGGCCCTAAAAGAAGCCCAATATGCACATTTCTGCCCTAAATTTAGGACTAAAAGCCCTAAGTTGGTAAACTCTACCCGATGACTGGAACCGTGCCCGACACTTTTTTTATTTTTATTTTTAGAACTGACTATAACGTTAGCCTTAGGGCCCTGGAGCCTCTGATGGCTTTTACAGCTTCACCGGACTTGTCCGAACAGCACAATTTTTGCCGAGGTTGAGTACTCCAGAGAGTTACCTTAAAGAGAGCCACTACTTTTTGTCTATTTTTTGTATCTATTTTCACTTTGGTCGCCCTGTTTCCCGCTATATATTCATTTGAACATATAAGTTATATGTCAAATTGTTCCTTATTCTATTGCCTATTCATTAAACATCAATACATTATATTTTAAGCACATATTCCATACAAAGGCAAAAACAATAGAAATTACGGGTGGTTTTACCGCATATTCATTCAATGTTATGTCGTAAATTTTTCCATATAAACTTATTCTATAAATCTTATCTATTCTATCGTTATTCTAATCTTATACACGTAACAAATAATAAGTAAACACATATCATACACAATACATGACACGTAATATATAATACAAAATGTATTTGCTATCATTCTTTCTATAAATCTAATCTATTTGTCTATTCTAATATTACTTATCTATTCTTATATATAAACACACGACATATAACACATGACACATAATAATACATAATCCATTCGCCAACAGAACGTCTTATATATTTTAATAATGTAGTTTTATTTAATAATTGGTTAACATGTTTACTTGCAAACTATCCGAAAATTCATATATATTATTATTAACCTTACAATATCAATGGTAACGTATTATTTTATTTACTTCATGATAGTAAATGCATGTGGATGTACAATCTTTCAATATACCCGTAATATGTCCATATTAATGATTTACTTATGTCATTTCGCCTAAATCGTGCCCTAATTGCGTTAAGTACCTCAAACTATGTGTAGGAATACTTTAAAATTAATAACTTTGTTACATACCTGATCAACTTATTGCTATGAAACCGAACAAAGACTCTAAAGTAACCAACCACCTACTTTCTTTGACATAGGTATATAGAATAAACCAAATAAAAGTATTCTTATACTATGAAATTGCATTGCAGTAATGCAGTTCTCTCAAGTAGATGTGATGGTTGAATACAGTAGCAACCCTAGATGCGGAGTCTTTAGAAGAATGCTTTTAAAAGTTACGTAATACCATAGCTGTTTTCATTATTCATGATATGCATCTTACAATATGAATTCACTAAAATTTTCAAATAAACACTGTTATACATATATAGGTTTGCGGTTTTTATTAGTAAAACGTATATCAGCGGCTGTCATGGCATTTCTAATACGAGAATTCCCATAAAAATCCTATTTACCAGAACTTATGATTTAATGTTGAACTTATCGTATTTTTAAAAATTGTTGAGAGACTGTAAACACCATCATAAAAAACTGTCACATGTCCTGTGAAGTTCTATAAGTTACAAAAAAAACGTAGAATAAACAATTTACCGATCTTTCAAATTATTACATTTATAGTCTTAATTTCCATGGTTAGCTAGGGAATTTTATTGTTAAGATAAAAGAAAACGTTTATTTTAATAATTTATCATCGCCGTTGTTATGAATTACAAATATTATATTCAAATATATCTTTACCATGAAATTTAACAGATCAACAAAACTATCTCAATCTCTAATTCGATATGTTATCGTGTTTTAACTCTAGCCTGTTGTTAAACACTATTCATATTAGACACCTACTTAGAGTATGCTACATAATTCAATAACATTGTAGCTAATTACAAATATTTAATATCCCTTAATACCTTTATCAGGTACGTAGTCATGATAAAGTTCGTAATTAATATTTAATTACTTGTGTTTACGTAATTTAATAAGTAATAAATAAACTTGAGGAGGGCTTGATTCAAATGTGTATACATTTACATACATTGACATAAAATCTTTAATTTCTTTCTTTTTTTTTTATCTACTTAGGCTTTTTCTATCGGAGTGTATTATATTGTGTGAAGTCCTACTATACTAAAAAGAAAAAAATGTTAGTTTTATTTAAAATATCATATTGTTACGACCTGTTACAACCCGATTAAAAATATAGAGATAATCCTGTTCCCGAAATATCTCGAAGCAACTACAAACTTATCAGGACTTCGAAATAATGTTCGCGTCGTAAACAACCGCGGCGCATGTTTGTGTAAACATCGCAGTTTACACACACATGTATAGGGCTTATCGCCTCGATTACGTCATCGAGTAGGCACAGAAACAAAACGGCAAGAAAGTTAGCGACGATTCACGATTTTTCTGCGATCGTTTTGTGTAGGTATTTAAGCGACTCAGGCGCGGCGCCGAGGCAGTTCAGTTTTAAATTACAAAGCGATAACAACGAGCGATAAAAGAAGCGAAACCACAGTGAAATAAATAACAGTGTTGTGAGTTCGTGAAATTTGTAACTGTGTGGAATTCGAATGAAACTTCTTCACGTCAGTCATCGGCATTTTTAATACCCACGGGTGTAACAATATCTATATTAATAAATATGTAGTTCTGTATGTACCTACGTACATATACCAAATTTTTTTTTAAATTCTTGATTGACATCTATACATACATAAAAATAAATAAAATTAAAGTGTCTGTTTGTAATGTCAAAATAATCGCTTATAACTAAATGCATAATATGAAAGTATACAACTGTACTTATAACAGAGAAAAAAACCATTTTTAAAATTATTTTCTGTCTCTCTGTCTGTTTGATCGGGGCAACCTCCAACACGGTTAATCCGATTTTGACGGGACTTTCACTGGCAAATAGCTGATGTTATAAGGAGCAACTTAGGCTACTTTTATTTTAGAAAAAGAATTAGGGTTCCGCACAAATAAAAATCAATTCCGAATAACGACGATTTTGAGGCGCTTAAATGACTTACGCTGAGTAAACCATAAGATATTACATATAACATTAATAATAGGTCTTAAAACCACCTACAAAAAACTCAAAGAGAGCATAATATGCCTATCTTTTAAGGTTCACCCACAATAAGCATTTAAAATAACCGGGAGCGAGGTTAGCACGATTCGTCCGTGTGGGCATTCTGTAGTCTCCGCGGGCGCTAGTCCTATTTAAAGAACCTACTGATGACAAATATCATTTGAATTGTTGAAAAATTGTTGCCCGTCTGACTGAATTGTTAATAATACTTTTAGAAAGAGCAAAAAATGTCCATCAATTCTTAGCTGGTTCTGTTGAAATTTTGTACACGGGAACTATAATGTTATTTTAGGGATCGACTGTAAAAATTGTCATTAATTTGAGTTAAAATAAAATTTCGAGACGAAACTAATTACTGCGTAAACAAACGCGTGCAGAACCGAAGGCACCGCTCGTAATGAAATAAATTTAAAAGATGTGTTTATATACAATTCTATAGAATTTATTACGGTTTTAAGATAACATTACTTTTGGTTGAAAATAAACCAACAAAAAACTTTTTTTTTATTTGTTTCTCGATTCCAAATCAAAATCAAAACCAAAATAATCTTTATTCAATTTAGGCCCTAAGAAGGCACTAATGAACGTCAAAACACTACTGCCATGCCGGTTTAGCAAACTCGATCGGGTTTATCTTTTTTGCAAATGTACAAGTGTTAAAATAACAGATAGAATAATAATAGTTTAGCGGATACACAGAGATGGAGTCAGCTTCAGACACCACTATCATTCACATAATGATCCACCCTATAATAACCTTTTGACGGTAAAACTTGCTTGACTTGGTCCTTGAACTTTTCCGGCAAATCAGTAGTTTGCTTCGGAATCTTATTAAAATACCTAACACTATTAACTATAAAACTTTTATTAGTCTTACTAAGTACGAGTAATTTATCTATATTTCTAGTATTAACATTGCGCTGATCTTTGACAAAATCTAGCTTGACTAAGTATTTGCAAATAGACATTTAGTTATCAAGGATATATTGGGAGAGCAAAGTTAATATACCATATGGAATTTGTTCTTTAGTGATTCGCGATGTCTCATGCTGTATATTGCTCGAACTGCCCGCTTTTGTAATATAAACATTGTATCTATCTACCTCAGCTGCTGAACCCCAAAGCAAAATACCGTAAGACATTAAGCTATGGAAGTAAGCGAAGTAGACTAACCTCGCAGTGGCGAATCTGTTAACTGGCGAATCTTACGTACTGCGAATGCAGCAGAACTTAATCTTCCCGCCAAAGTTTTAATATGCGGACCACACTGTAAGAATCAAGCGCAATACCCAGGAAGACAGTACTATCAAAAAGGCCTACTAAATTCCCTTCTATCTTGATACTACTATCAACACGCCGAATATTAGGCAAGACAAATCTCATGCATTTGTTTTTCTTTTTGCATTTAGTAGTAAATTATTTAATGAAACCATTCAGGGATTTAACTAAGTGTTGTTCTTTTCACTTTGAATATAAATGAAGTGTCGTCTGCAAAAAGCGGATTAAAAGCGGATCATCAATTAATTTTTGCGAGCTATCACGTAAATAGTAGGTAGGTACCTACCTCCCCACTCTGCCCCCTCTGTGCTACACTCAATTAGTGGAGACATCGGATCAGTACGTGCCTAAAGCCTGCATAATTAACAACACATTCCGAGTCATGGAACGTCGTTTATCACTTTGCAACTTCTGTTAATTTTAAAATCCATAAGTTATTTTCTCGATTTTACTTCGCTAATTAACCTGCATATTGTATAATATAACAATAATATGTATAAATTAAAAATTTAAATAACTAGGTATTTTTATACGTTATAGGATTTGCGTTTGGGCACAATCATCCGGGATGTTAAATGTGCCAATATTAGTAACACGTAAAGTTTAAAAGTAGCTCTCAAATGCAAAAGCTCTCCCTATCGGAAATCATCTATATATACTTAGCGACAGATAGGTAGCTAAGCGGATATTAGAAAATCTCCCAACCCTATGTTATAGTTTCATCACAATGTTTATCTTCACTAAAAGCTCAGGCTCGTAGGGATTCGAAATCACGTCAAACGACGCGTTGTCCGTAAAGTGTACACGATATCATGAAGTCATCATTGCTTTATAGGTTTGGCTTTTGACAACAATTGAACCTGATTTTAAATGGCCTATGCTGGTAACGCGCAAAGCCTAAAGGAGGACTGGCTCTGAAGTGTAGCTACCGAAAAGGATCTACATATTTTGCTTGGCGACAGATTTATCATTTACAAAATGAGGTTTTTACCGCTATCCAGACGGACATTATGAAATCCGCTAGTAACTCCCTACTAAGCAACCATTTTTACATAGAAATTATATTTAATTCATTTATTCACTAAACAAAGGATTTCAAACAAAATAGAGCAAATATGAGATCTATAAATATTTAGACATCAAAATAAACCAGATAAATGAAAAAGTTGTGAAAAATAATAAGTGGAATAAAGAATTAATTTCGTTTTCCATTATTCCTGTTAGCAGTCTCCCTACGCTTTATTATGACACCCTGAAATACACCCCAAGATTTTTATATCAGTGCGTGACCAAGACTTCTAATTTTAGATCTCGGTACCTACGTGACATTATTTCATATTTTTTGTAGTTAAAATTATATTTAGTTTATTGTATTAATATAGCACTTAGGCTGAAATCTGTAGAGTTTACTCAGACTATGCTCAGACTTATCTCAGCCTTAAGTTCCGAAATTAAAATTTATAATCGCAAGCTTAGCATTTGCTCAGTTCTGCATGAGTAAAGTTCAAGTCATCGAATTCGACGACTTACGGATATTATACGGTTTAAAAAATAGTATGGCATTATAGTGACGTAACAGTGATTTTATATACTTTTTAAATTATCGGTATTGCTTGATTCTCGTTTGCTTAAACTACATAGAAATGACTTTCTATTACGTAGTACGTTTGTACATGTTTTGTCATTTTGGCCGTTTGCAGTTGTTTCTTTAATTCAACAAAACTATTTCAAGCAAATCGACGTTACAAATACAAAATGCGTTAGAAATTAGAATGATCTTGTTCATATCGAAAGATTATATTTGCATGTTGATAAGCGTAAAAATAGTTTTGTTATTGGTTTCAAACTTCAATTTTTTTTTATTTTATGTAGAAATAATTTGTCATTTTTACTTTAAAGTAAGTTGATTATTATACAATTACACAATTGAAATTCTATTTTAAATACGGTTTTAATTTTCTTTACATAATTCGTGATTAATTTATTTGTTTGAGTTAAAGAAATTTTACAGCCCCGATGCGGTATCGAAGTGTTAATTTACAGTTTAACACTGAAATAGCAGTATAATAGGGCC
This sequence comes from Saturnia japonica, assembly GCA_033032175.1. Lineage (NCBI taxonomy): Eukaryota > Metazoa > Arthropoda > Insecta > Lepidoptera > Saturniidae > Saturnia > Saturnia japonica. The sequence continues at coordinate 11,886,001 of CM065307.1, forward strand.
CCTCAGGCAAAGAGTAAGGTCAGATAAAAAAAAAGACAGTTACCAGACACTTCCGCAGTTAACGCTAAGCTTAAACTTAGCGTATTTTGACTATAAATTCGAAACCTAAGATTGCGCTGAGTAAATACTTAGCGAAGTTTGAGCTAAGCTAAGGTTGAGTTAAGGCTGAGTATGATCTGGGGCTGCGGAGGATACGGCGCAGCACACTCTTGGTGAGTGTGCGGCCTGGGGGGAGCAGCGTCGCACTTTGGCCGCAGTTATTGGTGAAGATCTCTCGCTGCCGAGTGTGGTGAGAGCCATGCTCGGCAGCGAGAGGGCATGGACGGCGATGGCCTCCTTTTGCGAGGACGTCATCTCGCAAAAGGAGGCCGCGGAAAGGGTTCGTGAGGGGGATCCCCTGAGCGGCCCTCTCCGCCAAAAACGAACGGGTGGCAGGAGGAGGCGGTTTATCCGCCAACTCCCGCCACCCTAGCCGAACCAGAGGAGACGGGTGGGGGGGCCCGTCTCCTCATTGCACAAATTCGGCGGACGGAGGAGACGGCTAGGGTGTACTGAGCCGTCTCCTACTTAGGCACGGCTGTATGCCAGCGCAGTGCCCGCGTCGCCCCAGTATGGCGGCGGATGGTACACCGTGGAGTTTTAGTGAGTAGGAGTCTCACATAACCACTCGTCCCCCTGGGCGGGTGTGTACCCATGAAGGGTTTCTCCACATTAAAAAAAAAAAAAAAAAAAAGGCTGAGTATGATCTATAGATTTCAGCCTTAAACACTTTCTGTATACTTTCACAAATACAACTTACTAACATATTTTGTACAGAAATTGGTCATGTTACTTAAAACTTGCCTAGGTTAACTTACAAATAAAAGAACATAGGTTGAAATATATATAATGTACATGGTACATTTAGGGAATAAGATAATTAGGGAACTTATCTTTTTCCAGTTTTTCCTATTTTGTTTGTATTTTGTTTAAACAATGTTAATTGATCATCGATATTATTTGACAGGACTTTAACAAATAAATATCATTACAGGTGGAGTGCATCGCAACGGGGAAAACACATTGGACATTTCAGCTGATTTGAATGAACTTGGTCGAAGCAAGACCCTTGTTGTCTGTAGCGGAGTAAAATCGATCCTCGATATTGGCAGAACTCTTGAATATCTGGTATAATTATTGTTTAATTATCTAATTTGCTTAAATAAAATAGAAATTCATATATTAAATGATTAATTTTTTTTTATATAATGTAATATAGTTAAAGAACAAAATTTGATATTTATCTAATCCGGTTTTGTTAACTTATTTTATATAAACATTGATGAAAATAAAACTTGAATTACACTTCTAGATTTCATACCATCTAATTCTAAGAAGCGAATTGATACTTGAAGTAATGAAATAGGACAATTAATGATCCATAATTCAATTGATACAGTCTTCTATATAAGATAAGTGTCAACCAGCATACGGCTCGCCTGATCGTAAACTGCTACCGCATCCTATGGAAGCATGTTATACGATAGGTATCACTAACATCCCTATCGCAAGGAGCTCTGGAAACTCTACTCACAGCAAGAACATAACACTAGGTATAGCTGCGATCTTCTGTAGGGTGGAGGTAATCCACTAGTCGGACTGCCGCAAGTAGAAAGAAATGTACAAAGAAACTCAGTGCCTTACCACTCATTTCAATTTGTCCTATCTACGCAATACGTTAAATTTCACCGAATAATTGCCATTTAAAAATTAGAGGCTTCCAATTTTCAGGTCGGAGCTGATTTTTAAAACAAATATTTAAACAGGTACTTTTCTTAAGTATTGGCACACACCTCAAATAGATTGTAGACGTCTTATTTGTTTCGTACCTACTTTTGATTTCATTTTGTAGGTTAATTTCGTGTAAATATAAAAATATTATTTCATAATTTTCAGTTGATTTTTAAAATACATTTTTTATCCGTGCCTAAAGGTATACGGTAAATTAAAATACTCGTTTGTGATACGATGATATGCTGTTCTGATTTTAAAAATTCCAATTTATTGATTCTATTGACACCTAGATACTATTTTTCATTTTTATGGCGTGAAGTCACGGGTGAGAACTAATTTAGCTTTGTGTGAAGCTGACCCCCGTATACGTATATAGCTGCGTCCGTGAACACAGGAGATCATACGAATAAGGAGTGTATACCTTTTGTAGTCAATATTATGTTATAATGTGGTATACAGGAGACACAAGGAGTTTGCGTATGTTCGTTTGGTGATTCCGATGAGTTTCCGGCTTTCTACACTGTTCGGTCTGGTCATAGAGCACCGCACCGAGTGGAAAATGCTGAACACGCCGCCCGTGTTTTACTCACATCGCGTGCTCTCAAGTTGACTTCTGGTATAGTTATTGCTGTACCGCTCCCATTAAAACATGCTATGGATGGTAAGCACTATTTCTTTTAAATGGTAGAAACATATACACATTTGTATAGTATTAATATACACATACAAAAAGAAAAAGAAAAATAGTTACAATTCCTTTAAAATCAAACCATGAAATTCCGTTAAAAGGATAATACAAGATGTTCTACGATTATTTAATTGAAATAAAACTGTTAGTTGGTATACGTAGGTAAAATAAAACAGTTTTAAACATCATGAACATATTTAAGTTATAGTTAACGATAAACAATTCAAGTAAGATAATTAACTTCAAGGCAAACAGAACTCATTAATTATTCTTTTTAAATAGTCTCTCTTACTTCATGTTGTTATTTAGATACAAATTAAGTAAAATATTTACTTCATTCGAATTATAAGCAGTACTTAATTATATATTAACTTGATTGCATTGACTTTCGCATTTTCATATCAGCTCATTGGCGCAGTCGATAATATATGGTACAAACTGATATTGACAGCAAAGGACTTGGATTTTATTATCGACTGAAGTAAAATTATCGGGTAAAATATTTCTGTATTTTGTTTGTTTGTGTCAGTTCTGTCCGTATCATTGGAATGTACGTAGAACATAAAATATTATATTTTTTCTGATATAGAGCTCATTATAGTTATTGTTTATGTTCAAAACATAAATCTTGTTATTGTACAGTTAATCTAAAAGTTGTTATTATTTTAAACAGAGAAAACAATAGAAACTGCTATCAATTGTGCGCTAGAAGAAGCAAAAACTAAAAATATCCATGGCAAAGAAATAACACCATTCATTCTGTCTGCGGTTGCTATTGCAACGGGTGGCACCTCCCTCAATGCCAGTATCCTTTTCAAATAACAATATCACTGAAGGAAACACAAAGAGAAAGTCTAAATCTTTTTGATAAAATGTTACACAATAGGTAACGGAAAATGCTTTGTTCGCTGAAAGCTCCTTGTTAATTCTTCAAATTTTTCGTAGGTTGACTTATTTTAGTAAAAATCAATTACCAAAGTATATAAATCATATCGTTATAAACAACTTTGATGTATTATTCAATACGTAACAAGCCGAATAAAATACTCTGTTTACATATTTTAACTTGTTAGATTTTATGAAATTTACGCTGCGTCTCAGGATTCCCAAACCTTCACAGAGTACGAAACAAGATTAAATCGCCGATGTTGGATACATTTTTTTTTTCTTACACGAAATTCCTTGCAGACGAAGTCGCATGCACAGCTAATAATATAATATTTACAAAGTGATTGTAGAGCTCTCTTGACCAACTGAGTCGTAAGTTGTAAATATCATATATAGGTGATAAATCCATCATATTTTCTATTTTACACCGGGGTTAGTTAGTATGTATTCAGCTACCTAAAAGCTTTGACCTTTATAATTGGGTGATTCTCTCGTTTTGTGCAAATCACAATATGTCCATTAAAAAATAAACAAATCTACGTAATCAAATGACACCAAATTGTTTTTTTTTATTTTAAGTAATTTCCGTAGGCATACTTGACATACAAAATAAATTATGTAATTGACTAATAAGAACCTAAGAAATAAAGATAATATACTTAAAAATCATTACCAACACCGATCGAGACACAAATTTTAGGAATTATAAATTAATAACAAATAACTTTCCTATTTCCTGTTGTATTTATATCTTTTAAATATGTAGGTATTAAGGAAGAAATTTATGAAATTAAGAAGCATCTTACGATTGTACTTTAAGTAAACTGTGATATAATAATTTTGTCGAAAAAAAATCTAATTACCGTTAATTCAACTTGAAATAACAAAATTAGCCTGAAGATTTACCTAGTGGAGTTTCCCGCCCCCTTCCTTGCATGCACGATCCTCACTTAGTCGGCCAGTGAACAGAATTCGGAGCAAAAGCTTGCAGATATTTACAAAAAAATAATAAAACAGACAAGATTTTAGCCTTTGGTATAGTAATTTTTTAATTACCAGTCGTATTATTTTGATGTAAATGCTAATTGTTTATTGTATTGTGCATGCTAAATAATTTATTCATTAACGAGTTTGAATAATTTCTGAATGTTTATTACCTATGTATTTGCTAATATTTATGAAGTTACTCCAAAATATGTACAAAAATATAATGATCATTCCTCTCGTTGTCATCTGCTATTAGGGGAATGGTAATGATTAAAGAATTATTACAGTCATTTCTTAAGATTTTACTTTGCGTTTCGAGGTAATTCGAGGTAACACCAAGAACTTAATTTCTTTTTATCGATATAAATAGAAAGCTGATTCGCTATAGATTTTATATTTAATTAATTAGCGTCAATTTTTCATTACCATTTTCGATTCCTCATTGCCTTGCATTGAAACAAATTCAAATTTTTCGTATAATTCAGTAGATTTTCAATTATTATGTTTATTTGTCATCTAGTTTTTCATAGGTAATAATAAATGGTCAGCATTTTTTTCTCGCAAATTAATTGAATTTGCACGAAACAAGAGAATAATTCTTTGCCGGCATTATAACGATTCATCGGAATTCTCCAATGTACTTTGACAATACTTTACTTACTAGCAGATCAACTACAATCATTTTTTGATATTCTATATATATATAAACATACAAAATTGTAGTAGTGTAGATAATTGAAACAATATATTTCTTTATCGACATGCAGATATCGCCTTGATAAAGAACAATGCAAAAGTCGGCGCGGATATTGCCGTCGAATTTAAAAAACTAAAGAATGTTAACAATTTGACGAACGCTTTTAATATTGGATCCATTGAAAGCCCTGGAAAAAATTCGTTCAATTCTAGGAGGAAATTTCACACTACGTGCAGTAGACGGACGTGGGATATGGGACGGAAGAATGAGTTCGAATCGCCTTTATTTATCGTGGACGAGCATGCGAACGGAGATGTGCTTGTTATCGGTGGAGCGAATGTCGACAGAACCTACAGAATAAAAGAAAGTAATGTACAGGTAAGTTTATAAAATTACGCACGAATTATCACACACTGTAGCCTATAATTGTTCTCACTTCCCGTACTTTCCGACAGCTTGCCAGATGGCTGACGTCCAATGTTACTTCTCCGCTCCTGAGGGTTATAGCTATAATAAGCCTGTAATGTTGCAAAAAAAATGCAACTTTTATTTAAATCTGCTTAATAATTCCAGGGTTTAGCGCGTTCAAACAAATAAGCAAACAATCTCTTGAGCTTTATAATATTAATATAGATAAAATGAAAAAATACAACATTTTAACAATCATTTTATTTAATGCGTTTATCATGATAATATTAGCTCTCAGTCGCCTAGTGCGTACCTTCGGAAAGTTGTAACAACTGTACTTATGAACAGAGGAAATATTAAAAATGGTATATGATAGTGATTAGTTTAAACATTACTCAAAAAATGATATTAGTCAACTAGGTACATATATGGAGAATCCAAACTTACAAATAATCAAAACTATTTGTTACAATATTTTTTTCTCTTTAAAACAAAGTACTTAGGTGTGATAATATAATATTACAATGAAATTATTATAATTACAATTGATTTGTTACAAATTATTTCAAATGTTTAACGTAAAACGACGATGTAAACGGAATTAGTTAGGCGCATTCGTTAGGATTAGGTACCACTTTATAGACGAGTTTTATTACATTTTTTTTATATTTTTATAGATTAATTTATAATAAATAAACAAAACATCAGTTAATAATGTAATATTATAAGCCAAGGCACATGTCATTTTAACAGTTTGTTGGAAGAAATGCAGGATTTAGATTGGATCCTAACTATAAATTATTCAACTTTCCGAATATAGGTACAAATTTTTATAAGATTGGTACATTCATGTGACAACAATATTAAAAAACTATCTTTCTGCGTAAACTCACAAAATATTATACCCTACTCTAAGCGAAAATAACTTCATACTCATCATTGTAATATGTATATCTACATATAAAGTTACGTCTTAATCATTATTATAGGTATTACGTTAGTGGGTAATTAGTAATATAATGTGAGCACGACCCATAGTCGTACGGCGAGCGGGTTCGATTCTCCAAGTCCGGTGAAGCTGTAAAAGCCGCAGCGGCTCTGTTTGACGATAGGGCCCCTAAGGCTAACAGTGTAGTCAGTTAAAAAAAAAAAAAAAAAAAAAAAAAAAAGGGTTCGATTCATTCAATCCTCACTGTATCCTTGTACAGTAGTATCATTGTTTTGTTTCGTGACCGACCTTATCACGGTATAGGTTTGACCTATATTCGACACAGCCATTAATAAATTTCACGTTTAGATATTAGACAGGTCTACATCGAGACAATACTTGCTGTGCGCATTTATGATCTGATGTACTCACTATTTCCAATATTGCAGTTTCGATGAAAATAATATTTACATTAATTACACAGGCCTGCGAAATATAAGTTTTTATTTCCCCTTTAAATATTTTTTTAGATATTACGTATATTGAGTTAAAATATAGCGCTGGATTTTTACAGCATAATTTTAATGAAAAATAATAACACTTCTAAATTTAAAGTTAAAAACTCTATCTAGTAGTAGAAAGAAAACTAAAAAATATTAATATATTTTTCTCAGATAGGATTTATTTTTAATAGTTAGATTAATTCCTAATACCTTTCGAAATTACTGCTTACTTAAATCAGGAAAAATCCATCGCAGGCCTGTATATTGAAATAGTTATATAAAAATTAACAATAACTCCGCCGCTTTGAAATTAAAATATTAAAATGTAGTCGTTCACTTCGTTTTGGTATAAGCATATAATTGTAGGCACTACGTCGTTTAAGCTCATATCAGTACTATTTTTGTCAATATGTCCATGCACATAAACTCACATACTACACATGTAAAAATTTTGAATTAATTATTATTTACAAAATACATTCATTGACAACAATGGGTAGATTAAACTAGATACACATCCAGCGGTTACTAACCACTGTACTTTGGAATGACACGAACGTATGTTTTCTAAGAAGCGGATGTATATTCATCTAATCTACTGACTATGAATACTGCTTTAGATATAAGATTTATAGCAAGATAAGACTGCTGGTGGATTGGCCAAATACAATAAATCTATTGGAGAACAATAATGAAATGAATGATAAAATATTTAAATTATTTATATTTCACGTCATGCAATATAGTTAAAAAAACTACGCTCTATATTACTGCAGCGTATTTTAAAATCACAAATAGTAATAAACAATTTTAGTAATGACGTTTGAAATATTGTACATAAAGGATTAATGTTATAATATAGTTAATACTTACCTATTGGTATACAATTAAAAATTGATCTCACTTAAAACTATACTACAAATAACAAATAGGTACAATGAATATGTTGCTGGTTGATTACCCTTATTAAATTCAATACATATATTATTATACCTTGATGTAATTTACCATTCAAGATCCGCTTTTTACAATAACTAACTGTGTTCAATTATGATCTTAATAAGATATTTATTTTTTTCTCAAACAAAATTAAATCATTTAACGTTTCTTATCACTTACATGAAAATTAAACCTGCTAAGTTTAGGAACTAAACACAAGCTTTGCTGGTGGATCCGGGGCCGCTTACTACACAAACATCTCGTTCAATACACTTCATATACTCTCAGTTCTGGTTTTATAGTTTATAATCACACCACACTGATAGTATCCTAGTTATAGTTGTACCCACAGACACAATACTTTCACCAGAACTAAAGCTATAGTTACTGTTCACTTCTACCGAAAGCATCGGCTTCTATTCGCATACGACGGCAATTTAAAAAAAAACATTCTCAAAGTAAAGATTATTAAGTCTTTTGTTTGTGGAGGGCTACATGCACCCTGTAAGCTTAGAGCTCATATTCGGAGCGAGCTTGACGACAGCGGTCGAGGCGAACCCTTGCTCCAGCCCCACGCTGCACGCACACCTGTGGACCGCGCCCAAGGGGAGGCTCTATCTCGCAACCGGCCGCCGGGAACGAACGCCATCGACGTCCAAACAACCGCTCCAGATAACATCTTAGTCAGATTCGAGTCGCTGCACTATCCGCCGCCAGAGGTCTGTAATCTCCTCGAGCCAGTTCACGCATTTCGCAATTATTATTACCGTTTATAGTTTTCAGCCCTAGAGCTTCATCGTGCGTACTGCGACGTGGGCAAGGCTCCGAAGTCCTTCCCAGTAGCGCTTCTCTTTCACCTGCTCTATCTGGGCTGCCTCCGTGCGCCCGGACGCCACCGTTAACGTTGACTGCGTTTACTATTACTGTCTGCGATAAAGGTCCACCGTGAATGGGGCTGCCATCCAAGAGTTCACCCGCTCCAAGCTCGCTTCGTAAAATCCTAATTTTTTGAATCATCTCTTTTATCTCGTAGCGGAGAATCCCGAGGAAACACAACTTTAAAAATGCGATCACGCAGTACCCTAGAACAAATAACGCGTCAGCAGTTCTTCGGAGCCAAACGAGTAATCTTTCTGCGCAAGCCGCTGTGTGAGGAGTACAATGTGTAGGTGTAAAAGTTGCCGGCGATGTGGCCGCAGAGACCGCGAGTAATGTAGGAGTTACGGCGGCTGTGTGAGCCGGAATACGACAGCAGCTCGCTGGTAAGATAGTTCGGTTAAATGCTGCGAAATCTGCGGGCCCTGTAACACCACAGCAGCGCTGTTCTCTCTGCAGTCTGTCCCAAGCTTCTGAAAATTCCACGTCGTTGTCGTAATCCTTAGCAAGACGTATACGCAACTGTGGACGTAGCTCTCGGCAAACACGTTCAAAACGGAACGCCCAGTAGACACCGATTGCGGCGTCACCCACCAATAAAGCCAGCAACGCTAACCAGTAGGCGTTAAGCATACGTTCAGAGAGACGCAGAGCGGCAAGACAGCCTAATAATTGCAGTAACCCGGCTTGTGCCGGTAGGGCAGCGTACCCGTACAGGAAGCCGGGCTGTGCTACCCCGAGGCCAGGCACCAACGTGCGTCGATAGTCTGATAGCGCTCGACCCGCGGCCGCGCAGAATGCGAGAGCCCCTAGCAGCAGTGCGCCGTTGCACGCGTAGATCCAGATGCGGTAATAGCGCATTGCGCGATGCGCGGCAGGATGCGCGGGGCGCGCGGGCGGCGGCAGCGTCATGGCGGCAGACGCCCCGTCATGGCGCCGCCCGCGCCCGCGCCGCCGCCACGCGCCGCGCCCCACGCCTCTATACAAACAACAACAAAATTATATTAATATTATGTTATTGTTTGATAAATTATCATTCCGAATTATTATATTTACCTACCTACCTACCTACGAATCTTTTTTTAGGAATACTGATCACGCATCAAATAACTTGAGATTCAAAATTAATTTGAATAGAAAGTAATACTTGTTAATGAGGTACTAAAACATACAATTGTACGCATATACCTGCTCGTCATAAGGACTAATATAATATACAACAGACTGAAATAGAATGGCTTTGAAAAATTGCAACTGATTTGACAAATGATAGTAATTAAAGAAGAACTAATTGTTTTACTATGTATTTCAAATTATCAAGTATCTACTCAATAGGTTAGTTACTACTTACTTAGTAGGTAGGTAGCTACCTATAATGGTAATAGGAGTGAGTTTAGAAGTTACTGTAGTGATTTCAAATATTTGTGTCTATACCAGTGTAAATACATAAAAAATATGAAACATGTTGATCTTACAATCCGCCCCCCGTGCCGCGAGCAACACCTCTGGCTAGTCACAGGAGAGGACGCGTAACTCTCAACAGCGCGCCTACGATGCCGCTCCTGGACCTGGAATTATATAAAACTATTATTGTATAAGCATTGTCTAGCTTTTCTAGAAACTCATTATGAAGATAGTTTGAAAAATTAAATAACAGACATTTTTAAGTTAGATATAACAAGGTACTCCTCGCTTTTTGCTTTGTTAGATAATTTGACCTGGACCATTATACTACAGGTATATTCATACTACATACTGTATATACATATTAAGGGTAAATATATATGAAAACACTGAGAAGAGCCCCTACAACGGACCACATTTTTGTAGATGTACTCATCCGGTTCACAGAACAAGGCTAAATAAATCTATGACGTGTATAATAGTTAAAAGCTTAATATGGTTTTTATACACACTATAGTCCAATAGATGAAGTAATAAGACTTAACTAATATTAATATACTAGACGCAGGTATTCCATTATTTTTATCCTGAATATAAAAAACCTAAGCACTGAACTAAACACAGTATAAAATATGTTTAAAAGAGTAAAAAAAGGAAATTGTCATTACCAACAATACAAAAAATTAAAATCGATTATAATGACCTATGAAAGTGCTCCATATAGGTAACAAGACAACAATGATACGGAAAACAATTATTATTGTGTTTGTTTAAACTTTCCAGTTAAATAAATATTTCTATCAGGAAAAAAAGGCTAAGATTACCACAATGCACATAATAAGTAAGTCTTTACAAGTTACAATACAATAGCATAAGTAGGTACATAGTAGTGGCCAGAAAGTTGTGTGCATAGAAGGCTTTATATATAATATTGAATAGTCACGACAACAAGTTTCTCGGATAAGCTTTTGTTGTTAGTTGCTGTATCTGAACATGTTGCATTGTGCACGGGAATAACTTGCGTTCACTGCATTTCAGAATTTATTTATTACTAGCGGTATGCCCGTGACTCTGCTCGCGTTTGTTACTATGTAGAATGTATGTACGTATGTATTTACATTCCGTAATCCGTACTTTGATTTTTACTCATATAGTTGACAATTCATATCCCCTATCAATTGAAGAATAGCATGTATTTCCCGTGTATAATTTTCATCAAAATTTAAAAAAAAATTATTCTAAGTATTCTACGATTTCCAATGTAGTATTGAAGATTCTTATAGTCTCTCAATTATGGTATGATGTGTGCTTCCCGCCCATGATGAAATTATTATTACGTAAATTATTATTATGAAATTTCATATTTTTGCCTTTTCTTACGATTGTAGAAATAATATTGAAAATTGCTATAGCCCATCAATTATATAATTATATCTATACTAGCTGTGCCCGTGGCTTCGCTCACGTGGACTACAGAATGCCCGCGCGAATTGTACTCCCCCGCTCCCGGCTATTTTAAAGACAAAAGTGCTTATTGTGGGTGTTGCTTAAAAGATAGACTAATAGTTTCTGTGACATTTTTGTAGATCTTTTTAATTTCTACAATTGTGTAGTACATTAATTTGCTATATCTCTTATGCTTTACTCAGCGTAAGTCATTTAAGCGCCCGAATTGATTCACCATGACCAGTTTTTTTATCTGTGCGGAACCCTAATTATTTTTCTAAAATAAAAGTAGCCTAAGTTACTCCCTATAAAATCAGCTATCTACCAGTGAAAGTCCCGTTAAAATCGGTCCAACCGTTTCGGAGATTACCTGGAACAAACAGACAGACTGACAGACAAAATTTTTTTTTTTTTTTTTTTGTTTAAGTCGTATGTACTTTCAAATGCATTTACTAAAAAACTGCCGTTTTGACATTACAAACAGACACTTCAGTTTTATTTCATTGTATAGATCAGTTGATCGTTGGGCGCCAATTATCGCATAGAAATGAAACTATCATTTTAGGAATATACTAATTTAATGTTATTATGAAAGACACGACCCACAATATAACAAACAAAATTTATACGCGATATATATAAGTAACGCCATCGCAGCGCTCGGTAAAACAAACAGGCGCGCATACGTAAAGGACTTGCCAGTGAAAACTCTTGTCTATAACGTGGTGGCGGTCGACGCGCTCGCGCAGAGCGCTGCGCGTAATGGGGTGAGGGAGTGTGTAGTACCGCTACTTTGAGCTCGTGCTATATTCTTCCCCTCTATCAATAAATTAAATGTTTTCATGGTTACTTTATGTATTGATAAAAGATGGCGCTGTCACGATTTTGTACTGGGTACTGTGTTTAAGGGTTTGTTTTTATAAACAAATTGTGATTTTATTTATTTGTATAGATACAGGTACTACCGGTGTATTTTTTTAAATTAAAATCGGTGATGAATTAATTAAATATAATTTTTTTAGTTTTTTTTACGATTCCCAAAAGTGTTATTAAAAATTGTCATAGCCCATCATTCATGAAATTACTTATACTTTACATGTACAAAATTTCATCAAAATCAGTCAAGAATAAACGAAAATATTGTTTTTTCATTTTTTTTAGCTATTTCTACAAGTTATACTGAAATTTCTTATGCCCTATTAATATACTTATGACATAAGCATCCCGTTTAACAAAATTTCATAAGAATCGGTCAAGCCGTTTTTGAGTTTAATTCAAGCATACAAACAGACAGACCATTTTTTTTTAAATGCTTATTAGTGATTAGTATCGTTCATATAATTAGGTCTTTACCTATGAAATTGCCGTTTTGTGTGAAAAAATTTAAACGATTTTTTTTCATGTATTTTTTATTTGTATTAATCGAAGTAATCACCCAAGCAATCAATGCATCTTTGCCAGCGCAGTGGCAATTATTGATGCCCTTCTTAAAGAAATCAGCTGGACGGGAGGCAACAAAATCTTAAAAGTCATTTTGTACTGCCTCTCGGGTATTGAATTTTTTCCCGCCAAGGAGTTATCCAAATTCTGGAAAAAGTAGTAGTCTGTAGGCGCAAGGTCTGGTGAGTAGGGCGGATGACGGAGAACTTCCAACCCCAGTTCTTGCAAATAGGAGACCGTCTGCTGTGCAGTATGAGGTCGCGCGTTGTCGTGCAGGAGCAGCGGAAACGAGCGATTGACCAATGCTGGTTGGAGATGTGCCAGCTTCTCCATCATTGTGTTCAGTTCTTCACAGTACACATCTGCAGTAATGCTCACCCCGTTTGGTAAGCTGTGATGAAACACACCGGCGCTAGACCACCAAACAGTGACCATCACTTTTATAGGGGTAAGTTTTCGTTTAGGGCATTGTTTAGGTGCTGAACCAGGATCCAACCAACTCGCTGAGCGCTTGAGGTTATTAAACAGAATCCATTTTTCATCGCAGGTAACAATTCGGTTCAAAATTCCTTCATTTGTGTGTCTGTTGAGCAGTGCAAGGCACCCATTTGTCAAGCTTTTTTACCTTGCCAATTTGACATAAATGGACCAATATTGTTTTGACGCTAACGTCGATAGCTGCTGCTAATTCAGCCGTAGATTGTGTATCACCAGCTTCCACAATCGCCTTTAATTCGTCATTGTCGACCAAAGTCTTCGGACGACCGCGAGGTTCATTTTTCACGTCGAAATTCCCAGAACGGAAGCGAGCAAACCAATAACAGGTGGTGCGTTGGTTTGTAGTGTTAGCTCCGTAAACATCGTTGATGTTGCGTGCCGCTTGTGCCGCGTTGCTGCCACGACGGTACTCATATTCCATAATTACTCGAATTTTTAACGTATCTATGATGACAAAAAAAGATTGAAATGCGATGAAAATGTAACACTAATCAATAAACAAATGACTACTTTTGAAAAAAGAATTCTATGTTTTTAAAATAAAATTAATTTGAAATTGGAATTCTTAGTCAAACAAAAATTATTTTGATTTGAAATGGCCAGTAATGTAGAACGGCAATTTCATAGGTAAAGACCTATTAGTATGTCTATCGGGAAATTGGGACAAAAAGTAAGTAACTGTATAGACAGAATTTTTTTTTAAATCTTGGTTTGCCGCCTCTGTATGCAATTTTTCCAATATTAATATAAATAAACACGTTCTGCTACAGTTTAAACAAACTGAATACTCTACGGAAAGATTTTGTTTATTATTATCCTAAAATTACACTTAAATTAAGCGGACAGTAACTGTTAAAAATACATATTTGTAAATCACATGCGGTACAAGTGAAACCTTCAGAAAATATAAAAATCCTAAATCAGCAGAACTCGAGCTATCAACCACTCGTACAGTACATACAACAGTGCGTACAAGTCTGATCGTCACACAACTAGGCCAATTCGACGACGGTCGTAATCAGGACTAATGTATTTATAATATACTAGCTTATTATCTCGCTGGCTAAATCTTATATATGTATGTGTTTGTCTCTTTTTCGTTTCATCGCATTTCAAATAACAACGGTACCTATTAAGGAAGTTTTCACTTCAAAATTATAATAATTAATATTATAGAAATACGGATCGTGCTTGTGTGTAATATTAATTTAATTATTTACTAAATTTTTCCCATAAGCTTGACACATACACAGCTGTTACTGTAATTAAGAATCCATACAGTTTTTCGCATCCTTTAACTAATGCTAATTACAAGGTACATTCAGAGCATAAGCATAAACAATCTAATGGAATGTTTAATTAAGTGCATAAAGTACATACATTGTACAACATATGTTAAACTCTGCGAACTACTACTGACTTTACTTGTATCATTCCCTAGACTCCCCAGGGACGACGGTCGGGACGGGTACTAAAAATATCAACTTGACATTAAACCACATAATAGAATGGAACACTTGACATTTTAGAACGAAATTCTAATTGTACCACGCGTAGATAGACCTACACCCCTATCAACTGAAACCACGAAACTAGCTTAGGTATATACGGCTTAAGATTTTACTATGTTTATTTAATTCATTTAAGATATTAGGGGGATATTTTTGAAATATCTTTGACAATATTACTCAACTAGAATTGTTTCCGTGCAAGGCGTGAATACCTACGTTGATAAGTCAAATTGCCTCTCCAAGTCTCGATTGAGATGCTTTTCTATAAAAAGTAGTGAAATCTCATATACATATTAGATAGATTATATAGATTAGATAGTGGAATTTCATAATATCGATAATTACTTTATCCAAATTTTCTTTGGTACTTCCGCGTGACATTTTTCAACATCTTTTACAGTTTGGCTGGGCTCTTTGGGTTCCACATCAGTTATCTCTACATATTAGGTTTTTATGGGTCATTAGAAAATGCTCATCAGATTGAATAACTTTTTCTAAGGCGGTATTTCGATAGCTCTTTTAATTTGGCGGGGTTATTAGGGTTCTACAACAGGTATTCCAGAATTTTGATTTTTTAGTGCAAACAGAAAACGCTCATTATATTTTTAAATTTTTTTAACTAAGGCGACATTTCGATATTTCTTATAGTTTGGCGAGACACTTAAGGTTCCACATCGGGTAATCCAGACCTTCTATTGTTATGTGTCATTAGGAAACACCCATCAGATTATCAAATAAGTTTTACTAAGACGGCAATCCGATAGCTCTTAAGACGGGGCTCTTAGGGTTCCACATCAGGTACTCCAGACCTTCGATCTTTATGTACCATCAGAAAACTCTCATCAGATTATTAAATAATTTTTAGTAAGGCGGTATTTCGTTCTCTAATACTTTGGCTGGGCTTTTGAGATTGATGTCAGGGACAGATCTTCTAAAATTCAAATTTTCATAGTTTGCCCTTTACGTGGATATTATATCGTATATTTGTGCCAAATTTCAGCTCTCTAGGTATTGGAGAAGTACTAGTTCTATTTTGAAGATCATGAGTCACTCAGTGTCGAAATTTCGTAACTTTGCATCCCTATAACTTCTAAAAGAATGAAGCTATAAACGTGAACAAACTTGATATTGTAGGGTTCTATAAGTACTCATAGTAAACAGAATTTCAGCCTTCTACAATAACCTAGTGCTGCTAGGTAGAGGCATGACAATACGCCGAAATGCTTCCAGTAAAGATGGTACGGCCGTGCCTTGCGCTCGACTTGGCGCACAACTTTAAAATGACCACCTGGAAAAGTATACTGCGTTTTCAAATTGTCAACATATTCACGTTCCGTACGGATTTATATTAGAAACTATAAGCGTTGTTATAGGATTACTACTACCCAAACTATATCTTGCTAAGCTTATAATAATATAACGACATTTAACCTCTATACAATTATTAAAATTAAAGTGTTCTTTTGTAATGTCAAAATAATAGCTTTTTACTAAGTGTATATGAAAGTATATACGACACCTTTAACAAAAAACAATTTTTAAAATTTTTGTCTGTCTGTCTGTTTGTTTCTTCTAGGTGATCTACGAAACGGTTGAACCCAATTTTAAGGGGACTTTCACTGGTAGATAGATAGCTGATGTTATAAGAAGTAAGAAGTAGTAAAAAGGATTAGGATTCCGTGTAAATAAAAATACTGGTCATGGTGAATCAATTCGGGCGCTTAAATGGTTTACGCTGAGTAAACGATAAGAGATAAATAGCAAATTAATCATTATCATTATTATTATATAATAAAACTAAGTTGATGAAATGTGCGTGCCGATAAAGGGACTTATATAGTGTGATAGCCCTTTATCCTCCCTCGAACAAGAAAGTTCCCGTTTTAACTTAAAGGGCGTGTTTTTAAAGATATAAGGGCTTTTCCAACCCTTCAACTTGGAAATTAAGTGTAGTGGCGCCATCTGTTGTCGAGTATTTGAACTTCATTCAGAACAACGATTATTTGGGTTGCATTTCGAAAGGCGCTGCGAGCAATTGCACCATGTGTAGTAATGGCGCGAAATTTTAAATTCCAATTTCAATAAAGCCTTAAATTACATTTGTTACTATAATAAAGTTATTAAATTTTGTGTATTTATACAGCAGTAGCTAACTTATATTTTGGAGTTAAATCGACATAATTTTAGTTATTCAAATTAGTTCT
Organism: Saturnia japonica; assembly: GCA_033032175.1. Classification (NCBI taxonomy): domain Eukaryota; kingdom Metazoa; phylum Arthropoda; class Insecta; order Lepidoptera; family Saturniidae; genus Saturnia; species Saturnia japonica. The sequence continues at coordinate 11,903,191 of CM065307.1, forward strand.
GAAAACATTTTAAAATTTAAGTTTTTAAATTTCGCGCCTTTACTACGTATGAATAGAACCTATTGTTACGGCGGACGATAATGTCGAGAACATTCTAGAAGGTGTGAGAAAGAAAATATTCTCAAACTTTCTCGAATATCCTAGAGCCTAGCTCTCTGAATATATAAGAGCCCGGTGTCGCCCGCCAGAGTTAGTTCGATTTGAACAGTGAAACAAGCGATTTCGAAACGAAAAGAAAAGAAGTTAGCTGTGAGCCTTTATTTTGAAGTATCACGTGTGATGTGAGTATTTTAAATAGTGTGTCTAATTCATTCTCAATTTTGAAGCGAAGAAGAAAAAGCAAAAAAACATGAGACTTGAATTATCAAAAAATGAAACAACATTACATCTTGCTAAAATACTTTTACAAATAGGCGAAGGTATATATCCTACTGACCAAACGACCGTCCTCATTGAACTCATTAGTGATTTCTGTAACATAGCCACTACTGAAAACGAACTAATCGACAAAATTTATCCAAATATTATTCAGAACTATACCAACGTAGAGTGGTTATTTCAATGAGAAATTTTGGCCACTAAAAATAATATTGTTGACGATATCAATTTTATTATTCTAAAGAAAATACCTGGTGAAGAGAAAATATATAAATCGATCGACACGATGGTATCCATTGAAGAAAGTGTCAACTTCCTTAGTGAATTTCTAAACTCTTTACAAGTACCAGGAATGCCATTACACTGCCTTCGTCTGAAAATTGGATCTCCAATCATACTACTCAGAAATCTCAACTCCCGTGAACTCATGATCGTAAAACAGCTATCGAATAATATCATTGAAGCCGAACTTATTTCTGGAAAGAACAAAGAACACACAGTATTTATACCTAGAATACCACTGATCTCGTCTGAATTGCCATTTCAATTTAAAAGATTGCAGATTCCAATTAAATTAGCCTTTAGTTTTACAATGAACAAAGCGCAAGGGCAAACTTTAAAATATTGTGGCATCAACCTCAACCTCAAAGAATCCTACTTCTCTCACGGTCAGCTATATGTATCTTGCTCAAGAGTAGGAAATTCGAAAAATTTATATAAATATATATACCCCGGACAATAAAATGAAAAATGTTGTTTAAAAAGAAGTGTAAATAATTAGAAAATGTTTTCAATATTTTTATTTTTTTATTTCAACTACCACGTAATCTCATATCAACTCCCGAGCGAAGCCGGGTATCATAGCTAGTGTACTACATAAAATTGTAGACATTAAAAAGACCTACAAAATAGTCAGCGAGAGCTTATGTCTATTATGTTATGTCTTATGTCTATCTTAACCGGGAGCGGGAGTAGCACAATTCGCGTGTGTGCCCGATCGACAGCATTCTGTAGTCCACGCGAACGAAGTCGCGGGCACAGCTAGTTAAATAATATAATTTAAGTGTGTCACTCTTTTATATTACCTATTAAAATTCAAAATATAGGTAACGAAATTGATCATGTTGACAAAACAAATATATAACTCTGTCAAAAAGGTACCGGGAAAAGATCAATAATACACAAAATGTTAGTTATTAATCCAAATTAATTTTATCGCCTTCAAAGTATGCTCCTTCAGAAACGATACACTTACGCCAACTAATAATCCAATCATCAAAACATTTTTAAGCGCTTTTTCCGGAATTGAGTTTAGTTCTCGTCGCGAATTCTTCTTTATGTCTTCTACCGAATGGAAACGGGTGCCACGAAGTTGTAATTTCAGTTTAGGAAAAATAATGAAGTCGACTGGAGCTATATCTGATGAATAAAGTGGTTGCTCGATGGTATTTGTTCAGTTTTTGTTCAAAAATTCGTTCACCATAATGGTGCATTATAGTGGTAAAAATCCAAGAATTTTCTTTCCACAAATCTGGCTTTTTTGTCGAATTTACTCTCTTAAACGCCTTCGCCGTGTTCAGTAAGAACACCGAGTGCACAATACCGCGATAGTCAAAGAAAACAGTCAACATGACTTTTGACTTTTGATCGACTTTAGCGTGGTTTTTTCGGTTGCGGTTCAGTTGGAAGGCGATAGTCCGAAGCTTGTTGACTGGTCTGCATGTCAAACTCGATGGCCTACCAGGGCGAGGTATATATTCCAGCATATCTTGACCGCTTTTGAACGTTTTGTACCACTCATAAGCACGTGTTTTCGATAAAGTCGATTCACCGTAAGCCTTTTGTAACATTTTCAGTATCTCCGAACACGAAATTCCATTAGCCATTCTAAATTTAATACATACTCTTTGTTCGATGTCCATTATGAAATTCGTAATGTAATAAAATTTAATGTAATCTATATAAAAAAAAAAAAATTTGGAACCACGGGCAAATCATCAATACTTTTTGACTGAATGTATGTATTTGGATGAAATTTTGTATTTAGATAATGTTTTACATTCAGAGTTTACCTTCATATTTTTTTTTTGGAGCAAATGTAGGTCGCCCAGTTACTTATTCTAATTTTTATCGTAACTCTTACTCTATTATTACTTGCTAAAATTCTCCATTTTTATACCGAAATCATTCCTTATTATTAAGATTTATTGCTGCCCTAGAAAATTGCCAATAAGTGACCTAAAAACAATTCGCACAAAACAGAAAGTCATTGTTCAAGAACGATCAGTACGAATCCTAAAACCGATAGAAATATTCGATTATTTTATTAGTACCATCGATGTAGGGCACGCCCGCGCCACACTAGTTTCAGAAACAGCACACAAAGATAATTAATCTGTCAACAAGCAAACAGAAACCACAATTGAAACAGGTAGCGTTGTAGTTGAAATAGTTTTGTGTTTTCATTTAATGGCTAAATGGTTATTTTATTCGTATGAAATCATTTAAATTATGTTCTTTACTAATATTGGGTATATTATGTACAGTAAGTGCTTGAAATAAGTAATTTTTCATAAAGTTATACCTTCGTTCTTATTATTTATCTGATTAATTATTTATTCGTGCAATCCTATATATATATATTTAATATAACAGGTTATTACAAGTTACTTTTTAGTATACCAGGTCATTAACCGTCGCTTTTTGACACTTAATTATCAATTATTATTATTGTAATTTCGTTATAACTATAAAGGTATTTTAATTGAAAAATGTTAAGCAATAAGTAATGAAGTAACGCCACCCTCTCTTTCTACTAAACAGACGTGGTGTAAAAAAATCACTTTGTAACAAGATTTAAAAGGCACAGCTGGTACCTAAATTGAAAATCAGAGTTGTTATAATTATTAGTTCTACAAGAAATAAATGAACATAAAACGTCAAATGTTCTTTGAAATTTTATTACAATTTCGATTAGAGAAAAATATTTCGTTATTAAGAGAAACAGTGTAAGAATAAGGAGCAGCTGCTGTTGGCGTTGAGCCAAACATTTTACGGCCTACTACTTACGGCCTTCTAGACAGCATTACGAAGGACCGCTGTAATAGATGACACAGAGCAATACTTCGATGAAATTCAGTATTGAAACCTTATATAACTAAGTACTTTTAGAACATAAACTATGCTTTCAATAATAGCTTTCTTAACTTCTTTATTTATTCTAATGATTTTCCTATAGTATACATAGAAAATTTGATTGATAATCCATACTAATAATATTATAAATGCGAAAGTAACTCTGTCTGTTACGATTTCACGCCTAAACCGCTGAACCAATTTTGTTGAATTTTAGTATAGAGATAGATTGGACTTTAGGAAAGGACATAGGCTACTTTTTGCCACGAAAATAAAACTTTAAGGGATGATAGTTTGTATGAAGAACCCATCACACCAATCTTCATGAATTTTGGCATAGAAATAGATTGAATCTTGGAGAAGGGGATAAGCTACATTTTGAAATAAAAATAAAACTTGAAGGGATCAAAACAGGGGATGATAATTTGTATGAAAAACACATCAAACCAATTTTGATGAATTTTGGTATAGATATATATTAGATCTTAGAGAAGGACATAGGGTACCTTATCTCACGAAAATAAAACTTGAAGGGCTGAAATATGGGATGAAAGTTTGTATGAAGAACCCATCATGTCTCATATTAGGGATAGAAAAATTCATATTTATGCTTTTGGTAAGGAATAAAAAGAGTTTCACATTTTTCAAAAAACCTTTCTACAAGCCGGTACAGTAAGTGATAATTTTGATTATTTTTGCAGTTTTATTGTTAGTAATATGTTGGATTCTTCTTGGCATATAATTACTAACCCATCTATGATTTGTTTTAGTTTGTCGTGTTCCAAAATTAGCCGGTGTATTTGCAGAAATGTAGTAGGAGTTAGGGATTGCGAACACCATGCACATAATGATAAACTCATCTCTGTTTTTCTTTTGGTTAGTCGTGTTTGAGATCAGTCTGTGTAGATCCAATAATACGCAAACGAAGTCGCGGGTACCGGCTAGTAATAAATAAGATAAATATTTATTAAAATTATTGTAAGTTGGAAGACACATTATCAATACATGTTACAAAGTAAAGTCCCTATCCGCGCCTGTCCAAATGTCCTCTTTCTTCATCTAAACTACGCAACGGATATTTATACGTTTTTCAACGTCATTTAGAGAATTTTTACAGAAAGTTTGTGACAATACATTCCAATGAAATTTTTGTATTGATAGTCGAGAAAATTCAATGTTTTGTAATCAAATCGTCAAAAAATGAAGTTCGGGCGCTTACATGGCTTACGCTGGCTAAACCTTATAAAGTACATCATTATAATGTTCTAAAGAATTATAGCTCTTCAAAAAACCTAGAGATAAGTCCGCGATGGCATATGTGACAGCAAATGTCTATCTCCTAAGGTTGACTCACAGTAACTATTTTTATCTTCAACATAAAAATTAAAAATATTACTTTATTTGCAAAGCTATTTTATCCAATTCCATATTAATTCTTATTCAGATTAATATGTTAGTTAACTTGGGCGTTTAATGTAGATGAATAAAGTAGAAGATATCACAGATTCAAAATTACGCGCAAGCTAAGAAATCACTGTGCGTCGTGAGCAAAGAGCACTTTTCGTAACTAGTAAGTTATGAACTATCAATACTAGAGCGAACTCTAAATCATGCTTTTAAACATAAAATACACCACTTTGCAAATTGCACCCGTGCGAAACTGTGGCGGGTCGCAAGTAGTAAATATAATTTAAAACTCGCCCAACATAAAATAATATTGTAAAAGTGTTTGTTTAAGTACTTATAAAAAAAACATTAATCCACTGCCAAGTTGATCGATTACGGAACCTTAACAAAATTACGCAACATTATCGAAAAAACTTACTCACTCGGTAAAATGTTGCCTTACACTAGAAAACTTCTTCGATTTTCATCTCAGTAAACTGGTATATAGACAGAGTCTTAATCAATCACTAAACTTCTGATCGAATGTTACATTTCTACAAGGATCTTGACGGTTTTATAACACAATTACAGCATTATTAAGATTTTGATCATAATATTCATTACGTAGGTATGTATATAGCCACTACTACAATTTTGTATCAGTATGCTAAAAATAGGAAATAAAAATAAAACTATTTATGGTTATAGATGTGATAAATCTTATGTGGATTCAAAGACAATTCGTATGTTACCTAATACTGCTTTTACGACGAGAGGAATAATAAAATGTAGGTATTAATATTCAAAATCATTAAATATTTTTAGTGTTCTTATAACTTCGTGTATAACCAAATAAAGCAATCAGATTTAATTTCCATTAATACCATAAGTAATTGTTTTCTTATTTTAATGTAAATAAAATTATTCCTAGTAAGTTTACATACGAATTAAAATAGAATAGGTTACTGAGATAAAAATTCTCGTATTTTACCTATTTGTAAAAAAAAACATCTTCATTGTATCACCATCATATTCTGTATCGATACTTCGATGTACTTTCTTCAATCGTTTTTACGCTTTCAAGTCACTGCTGATACTAGAAAGGAATGAATACATTGGTATACATCGTTGTTTCGCGTCAAAGAGTATATTTTACCTATACTTAATACTATTTGAGAAGAATTAAAACATCTATGAGAATAATTTTTAAATAAAATAAAATAATTTAATCTCACATACGAATTATGACCATCATAATTTAAATTATTTATTAGATTATATTTGCATATTTCAATGTAAATATATTATTTAATATTGGCTCTGATCCAGGTGTCAAGCTCATTCGGACTTCGACGATATAAGCAAACAGTAGAGCGGGTTTATATTCCCCAAATAGAGTAACGTCCATCGAAACCGACCATTGGAAATTCATAAACCCGTTCTAGCGTTAACAGATTTCTGCTGCCAGTAAAACAATACCAAGCAAGTTTTTCATACAAGTATGTATAATACATGAGAACACAACTTGTGTGTTTTGAAATCTTGATAGTTCTATGTGTAGTAGAGTAAATAGCAGACCTTTAATTAAGATTGGAAGCTTGTGTAATTTTGTGGAAGTGTCTATGCAAATTTATCATTTAACTTTTATCTTAATAGTATTTTAAAATTGTTACCAATTTTTTGAAATAAATAAAAAGATACGATTGATTTTAGTATTCGAGCTACTGAAATGGTTTGTGTTTTATTTACTAAATAAAAAAATATGGGAGACACAATTTCACACACGGTCATTTAATTCCATATTAATCAAAGCTTTTATTATGGTAACTAAACAGCTGATGTATTATATAGTTTTATATAGTTACCTATAGGATATTTAGTTAGTGTCTAGGACACACAACTGACAATTATACTCGTCACACAAAAGTCATTCATATGCGGGGATCGAACCCGAATACTCAATAGTAAGGCTGAGACACGAGGCGCTAGGTGCTCATACTGTAATTTCAAATTGCGAAATAAGAAAATTAGAATCTCAGTTTCAGCGGTTAAATGAGAATTCACAAAAAAAATTACATTCACAGTAAAATACTACACACTACTATAAATGTTAGGTAAGATCCTTCCTATACAAAAAAAATCCGTACAAATATTTATGTATTTATATTAATAAATATGTAGCCTCTGTCGGTATAGCAATTTTTTCTTTTGACATGAATATTTTTTATGTGTTTGCTCATTTGTCCTTCTCGATTTAACCCAAAAGCGGCTTGACCGATTTTAATGAAATTTTGTACACGGAAAGGACACGTCATTCCTCAATTTATGTTACAATATTTTTTTCAATTCTCTATAGAACAATCTCGAGTAATGTTAAGTAACGATGTAGCCCAAGATGATAACACGCTAAGCCTTTAGGAGGACTGGCTCTCAAGTCCAGTTGCCGGAACAAATCTATAGGTGCTTGACCATAGATTTTTAACTTGAGGGTGGTAGCTAGCAAGGCGGACATTAGAAAATGCTGTAGTCATGTTATGGTTTCATCATGATGTTTTCTTCACCCAAAGCTCAGGCTTTCATTGCAGTTAAGTACAATTAAATAATACTTTAGAAACCGTTTAAAGAAGTAAATTGCGGTACCGCAAATAAGACAAATTAATTAAATCGATAAAAAAATCCTCAGCAATTCAATGACATCCACTTTCAGTTTTATTTTTAAGTATACATATTGAGGCAATTACAGGCTTGCAATATCTCATTAATATTATACGTCTATTCGTTGTCCAGAGGCTCTAAATCAACATAAACGAGTTCTTATAGTGTTTCAGATATCCAATACAATTCTGTAACAATTTCTTACAATAAATTGTAGGTGCCGGTAAAAAACGAAAACATAAAATAACGAGCTCGTAAAATTGAATCCAACGTACGTGCCATGTCGTGTCTGTCAAAGGTAGCACACATCTATCCCGGCGATTGCTTTGTGCCACAGGAAATTAGTTTCTAACTTGTGAACGAGTTCTACTATCCACATACATATATGTATAGCCAAATTTGTACTAATGTAGGTACGTACAATTCATAAAAGATTTTATGATCGAATAGTGCACAAGGTCAAATATTTAGATGCACTCAACATTTGATAGGCAATAATAAATGTTTTATTTAGTGCCAACAATGTTTACTATAAGGAAAATTCTAAATTCACTATCATACATATAAAATGTCATTTGTATCATCATCATTATATTAATACTTGAAGCAAAAACTTTCTATCCCTTTTTAAGCATATTGCGTGCACGGAAGACTGAGAGATTTGGCATGTTTAAAGTTTATATGGAGAAGGAGTGCAGAAAGCTAAAATTTATCTATAATATCTGTTACTAATATATTAAATAAAATAAATTAATACTGCGAATCCTAAAACGACTAGTGCCATTGAACTTAGACCCCCAAAATATTGACATTGTAACTCAATGAAAAGTGACAGTTAGTTGTATAATATTCATTATTTAGGTTCTCAATGCAAATGTCAAACAGAAAATAGTCTATGAATAAAAAGTCGCTGGACGAAATTCAATCATTAGCGACCGCTAGTACCTATAAATATTTAGAAATCTAAGTTTAATCATTCGGGAAATCGTTAAAACCTGATGATACTAATACCTAATGTTAAAAAAAATTACCTCTGGAGTATCGTTAATATCTTTTTTATAGTTTTATACGCAGATAATTTATGTTGAATTGAAACCATTAGCATTGCTAAGTATGATACCACCCAGTCTCGTAAGCCCTCTTCAAATGAACCCACTTTTTCAATGTAAATTAACGCTCTCCAAAAATATTAACGTGAGGAATCAATTACAATATTCGTGAGAGGTTTTTTTTTTAGTTTACTATGCTCTGCTAAAATCTTTAATGTTATCTAACAGATCCATGTACTTTATATAAAGATGAAAATTCATTTCTAAAAATAAGATTAATTTTTTTAACGCTTCATTCTTTTAACCTCTTGGTAACAATTTTAGATATCATGAAAGCATGCTTTTCTCTTGTTTATAATATTCGAAAATTTAGGTTGTAGTGCAGTGAAAATTTATTGAACAGAATGAAAATTTTTATGATGGTTCGTTAGCAATTTGATTGAACAATCAGCGAGACAGGAATTTCTCACAGATTCTGTTTCAGTTAAGTGGGGAAAAGTGAAGTGGCAACTTCAATAAGCGCTCATCACAACACAAAGCATAACCAAATCAACACCATTGTGATACTACTTTTTAACTGGCTTTAAAAAATGAGGAGATTCTCAATTCGATTTTATATAGTTATATATGTTTTAATGGATGGTCAGACATAAGTACTCTGTCATGAAGCAATTTAAATTTTTTTTTTCATTGGAAGGGGATAACTCAATGGTGATTCCATTTTAATTTCTTTGATATTGGACCTTCAACTTCAAAGATACACCAGAAAACTCCTCAAAATCATTAAAGTAGGTTTTTTTTGTTACAAATTGTCATGTTATCCATACTTTAAAATAGTACGACATGTTAAAGATGTTTATCGTTGTAATGATACAAAAACATGCACTAAATAAAAATCAGATCACAAATTGTACACATATGTGATTTTGTTTCTGACTTATTAGAATATTGTGCAACGTGAGTGAAAATGTGACAAAGAAAATATGCATCGCTCGATTGAATATTCCTTTTACCTTGAAGTCGAACTATTTTTAGTAGTTACAATTGATTTGTACAAAACGGTAACATGTTCTAAGTGAGGACAAGCAACTAATATGCACCAGGCAACGGATAGCACAAACTATTCCTTTTCATGTAATTTTATACGCAAAACTTTTTAATATGGGGCTTAATTACTTAAAGCACTTTGTATCCACGAACTTATTTTAGCAAAAAAGTTTATTCTAGGCAATTAAATAGTCATAATAAATGTAATTATATATTCATGACGATAAACGTTTCAAGCGCACATTTTTATATCGTTTTAACGGTATACGAGGTTGGTAAAGTAAATGTGAAATGATAAAAGTTGCAAGAAGGCTAACGATCACAGACACGGAAGACACTAATTTACATGAACCCTTGAATCAATTTGCTTAGACTTGTTCACTAGTAGGTTACTAACGTTATATAATTACAATAATTACAGATTACCGTTGTTTTATAATTTCATATCACCGATAGAATGTATAACAGTGATATTTGCTTTCTTAAATTTAAATTGTTTGTTAAATAATATACTTTACACACTATATATTTTATTAAAAACTAAGATAAACTTGGTAATACGATGATAGTGAATAAAATTATATGAGGAGAATCATTGATTTTGCTTTGGAACATATATATAATCATAGATTAATTATTGGTTTCCGCATTGTAGCGCCAGCGTCAACCAATTATTGATATATTTATGTAATATAAATTTATATATGTATACTAATTATTAAAATATTGTAAAGCCTAAACTCTTATATTACTATCAGTAAACGATAATACTATGTATGTGGAAGAAAAAATATAAATTATATTAGATATATCTAAGATAATAATACAAGATATTGATTACTTAAAATAAATAAAAGTTTTTTTTCTAATTTCCACTTATTATTCAAAAATTCCTAAACTGATTTAAGTTTTCTTTAATGTACGGATGATTCTTTTGTATGTAATAGAGGAATCAATATTGACGATAATAGTGAATCGATATTCGTGAATCAAAAGTTGAACTTTTGCCGCCACTGCAGCGCGTTCGTGCGCTGTGTAAACTATTAAATAAATGTACATATTTTAGCAAGCAATTAAACGCTGATTGATGTGGTAAAGTTTCTCTACTCAAGCTGTTAAAAATAAAATGTTTTTTACCAAAATAGTAATTAATATTTTACATTTTTTAAATGTGTATAGTATGTATATAATTTTATTAACCTTATATATCAAATTACTATTATGGTCTAAAATAAACCAAACCATCAAAATCACTACTTTTAGCTTACTTAGGTGGCATGCTGGAGTACTCGCTACACCTTGGAAAACTCCTGCAATAGAAGAAAATACAATTACCGAATTATTCATAAATGTCGATAACGATTCCTTACACATTTATTTACAGTAATTGTATTTTATTATGTCACAAATTCCCGAAAATCAATTACTTGATGTCATTCACCGTCAAGTTTCATATTTGTGATGTAAATACGGAAACAATAAGATTGATTATCCGGCCATATGTTACCATAACCGTAACTTTGGTTGATGACGGAAATTTCCTTTTGTGCATCACAATCTCTATAATATAAACTTATGTTTAAATGTAAGAAATCGTAGAAATTCATGACGTCACAAACTGAGTATAATATCTTACTAAATAATCCTATATATATCCTATAATAAGGACTTTATCTTATGATTTATATTCTGCCGCACCAGATATCACTCTAAACTTTCTTGTAGTGAATATCTGTGATTACGACCACCCATCCGCACCCTGTACTGAAGCTCTGTGCTTCCAGACAACTGATCATAGATTCTAGTGACCTAATTACAGTGGCGATAAAACACTAACTCACAATACTTCTACTCGCACTTTGTTTGCATTGTTCACAACGTTATCGACAACGAAAGCATCAATGTACAGTATCTATGTCCGCTTGATGGGACTATTCCTGTGCGTTCTTTTTTACAATTTTTTATTTAACTTGCAATGTTTGTACGTTAGTTTGTTTGTTTAAGTTAAATCTTGCAAGCTGAATTAGAACTACGAAGTTGAATTTTTACATGTTGGTTCAGTTCCGATGACAATACATTTTTATGGTAAGTGTGACCTGAATCGATATCTAGGATTGGTCCCAGACGAAAGAACTCCTTAACGGTCAACAGTTTAAACACGAGGTTATGTAACACACACATTTAATTTTGATTGCCCGCTTTAAATTGCATCGTAGCCTAGCTGCTGCATCCAGGGTCGGCTTTCGATGGGGGAAATGTTTTATACGCATTTCATTATGATAGCCTGCTTTAACGATAAAAGCTTGTTTTGAAAAATAATTTTCCAAATGAAGATTTCTTGAATCAATTATGATTCAAATCTTGCAACTAAATTTTAAAGCAGATATCCCCAACCGACTGAGCTGAAATTTTGCATACATTCTTAGTTTAGATGACATTAAGCTTAGTACAAGCTATAGTACAACTGAAATATTGAAAACAACAAATTTTTTTATTATTAATAATTGTATATACTTTTTTCAGGTACGTAAAATTTTAGCGTTCGCTATTAGCCAAAAAAAAATGAGTGCTAGTTCACACGCGGTACGAGTGAAACTTTTCTCTCTCTCTCTCACTCTGTTTGTATATATTTTGAGTACATTAAGAATAAACGAAGGATAGGTAATCTATATAGAAACACATACTATCTCATTGTCTCACATGATTAGCCTGTGAGGTTTTAAGGAGCTGAGGAGTTATAGGTATTACTATATGTACATTTATAGCTGTCTCTTTTTCGTTACACATTTTCGTTTCATAACACATCCAATTCACACCGTCCCAAAAGAAGTTTCACTTCATTAATTCCAATGCTTTTATTTACTTAATTCTCCTTTATTATCAGGTGATACAGCAGTTAGGTAGAAATTTGACTCAATTACATATTTGATAGATAATTTAATGTAAATAAGGGATTATTTATCCATTACATAAAAAAATACTAAGTACATAATTTGCAGTAGTAAATAATTTAAAAAAATATATCCCTATGTTACTTAAACACGAGTCCTAAAACTTCAATGAGAGACCTCTTAAAATTTTAATCAAGTGCTAAAATTTGCAGAGAATGCCTATTTCGACGTATTCTACGATATTTTCATGAGGGTGTTAAAAATACAAATCGTTTTTTTTTAACACTAATATATTTTTATGCCATTATCCCTATATCAATCATTAACAATACCACAGATATCAGTTACACAAATAATGTGTTGTAAGAAAAGAAAATAAGACAGATACTGACTTTAAATGTATTACTGTTTTGTATTGAAAAAAATAATAATTTAGGTAGTTAAAATAAAACATAGCACCTGATAAAATATAGAAATTTGTTGGTGTCTACTTGTTATATTAACTTAATTTTTTTCCAGATTTGAATACTTATATATAAAGAACACTGATAACAAAATATATGCCTTTAAAATTTTTTGTCTGAGTCTCTGCTTGCATGACCAGATTTAACTCAAAAACGGCTTATCCGATTCTTGTGATATTTTGTACGCGGAAAGCTTATATCATCGTTGGTCAATTGATAAACTATATTAATTTACTAAAAATCTTTAAAAAAAAGAAGTTTTATTAATTTTCTTCCAATTCTGATCAAATTTCCTAGACGGGGAGCATACATCATTCCATACTTGATATGCTATAAGAATTGTCAACAATACACTTCGGAATCGTTAAAAAAATAGTTAACATCCAATTTGGATGTAATTTTGTACACGGAAAATAGTTTCATATAATTTATCAAGTGATAAACTATATAAATTGTCAATAAAGATAAAAAACAAAATTACAGGATGAACATAATTACTGTGTAATAAACGCGTGCGAATCCACAGGCACACCGCTACTATAATATAAAATTTAATAAGATTAAATAAGCCAGAATATTCAGGGATTAAGGGATTAAGAATCGGAACAGTGCCTACTTGCTTTCTAAAACATAAAATATTTATTACCTCTCTATAATAGATTCAAAGAGTAATACTTATAATAAACGAAGCCCCATTGACTAACAGATTGTGAAGACTTTACTTGTGACTACGTAATAATAACGACACTCGACGCACCCTGGACAATCGATGTCATGGCCGACCGACAAATCCGTAAACAACGATATTTGACCCCAGGGTTACAACAGGAAACATAAAGCACAAAAGTATGCTAGCAATTTTTTAGGGTCTCGTACCTCATAAGGAAAAGAGGAACCCTTATAGGATCACTTGGTAGTCCATCTGTCTGCCTGTCCGTGTGTGACGATCCGTTTTCTTAAAAATGGCTCGAGGCAGAGTCTTGAGGTAAAAAGTTGATTTACACTAACCGGTTATCAAATACTATAGGATAGTACTCGCGAACCTATAAACTTGAAATATGGCACGAAAGGAGGTTCTTTGTCGTAAATTAAGGAATAAAAAAAAAATTAAAACACCTGCAATTAATACGCGGCTGAGTTAGATTTACTGTTAATTTCATACTGTGTACTATGTGGGCACATGCAAAGTAAGTTTATCACTTCGACACGACCTGTCGCGCATTGTAAACGTTAAAAGTAATATTTATGTAAAACATGTATTAGTACGGAACCCTCAAAGTTCGAGTCCTAGACGCTACTTATCCAGTTTTTATCTGTATTTTAGATAAAGTATAAAGTTTTGTGTCATACTAAATTGATTCTAAATAAAGAAAAAGAATCTAAAAGGAGATAGTAATAAAATATAATTATCATCATTTTTATCATATAATACAATTTATAAGAGTTATTTTACTAAGAATGGATGATATCTATTAATCTTATAGCTTATGTATTTATGAAAGTGCACGGGCTGATAGTCCTGGTAAAACAAATAAGATTCAGATTCGTAAAAGTGTAAGTGTGATCTCATAAATTAATGTAATTATCCATTAATTTGTCTAGCAGAGAAGAAGCTTAACCATTAGGAATCACAAACGTTATGGTTTATATTTTCGCATTATAAACAAATATACTTCGTGAACTATGCACACACATATAGGCCCACGAAAATAGAAAATGCATGTTACTTTATTTACTTCTCTTTTACTTGTATTTAGCTTTGATTGTAAAATACTCGTAGAACATGTTATTTTATAGAAAAATTTATACGGTTGAGTTTCCAAATAAATAAACAAGTAGGTACATATTCTCACCGAAGTAATGTAGAACAAGTACATACTTTCCTCTTACAAAAGTACTTATTTTTGCCCAGAAGTGGAATGAAAAATATATAAATAAGTAAATTCACTCAGCGAAAAGAAGTTAAATTGTTACAGTAGTAACATTTTTATTCCACTTCTCATGTTTCTACTCTTGTTTGTATTCGTAGGAAGCGCTGCATCGTTCGCCCCTTTCATCGTAAACAATTTCGCAACCAAAAGCAGCGGATCCGTACACTTTCTGAAAAGAGTAACATTATGGCTACGCTATTTTACAACACTCATTATGACTCATTGAACATTTTCATCTTTATTATACAGTCATCTCATATTACATAATTTTAACGTAGGTACCTACTGTATCTTTGTGATAGGTACTTACTTATATGTATTCATATTATTTTAAGACGTCGTTATTATAATGAAATCGCGGTGATTATGTAAATTACCTACAATATTTTATTAAAATATATATATAATATATCCAATATAATATGACTGATAAGTTTCAATTAAAGGAATTTACTAAAGAATTTGCTTAATTTATCTTACGCGAAGTACCTACCTAAGGTCTGTAGGTAAAATTCTGGATCTGTAAAGTATCTTACAGTTTATAATTTTACACAGTAACTTCCTAACTGCTTTGCTTTAACTATGAGAGCCAAACAAACATTAACACCTCAGTATACAAACACGTATTTAAAATTGAAAATATTAGTTATTTGATTCACTAAATAAAGTGAAACGTGACTGCAATATGATGACAGGCTGCCGACACTACTGCCACCGCGCCGCAAGTTCCATAGCCTGTAATCGGTTCGTGTATAGCATAGTTATTAGTATGATCAATTTCAACTTATCTACTGAAACCAAGGTTTTACTGAAAGATGTTTTTAGTTCGTAATAGGTTTATCGTTTTTCCATAGTTTTACCTTATGTTAAGTGACAAAGTGGTCCAGGATGGTAACACGTTAAACCTAGTGAGGGACTGGCTGTCCAGCGCAGCTGCCCTGACACACTTTGACGATAGATTTTTTATTTGAAAGTGGTAGTAAAACACGGGCATTAATAAAAGCCCTCTACCACAGTGCTATGGTTTCATCACGATGTTTTCCTTCATCGAAAGCTGCAGGGATTCGAAATCGTCACCCCTTAAACAAATCATTGCTTCAAAAGTTTACAAACAATGACATAAATATATTTTTTTATTATTATTTATAGGTTGTCGTTTGACGCGTTTGTTAAGTTTCGATGTGGATAACAGGCTAAGCCTAGGGGGCAAGCTAGATAATGTAACGACCTGCAAATGCTATATAGAAACATGCTGGATTTGTAACGCTAGTAAGCGGATACAGTGATGAATATTGGAAGAGGAGTGACATACTTAGTTATGCCCTAAAATCGGTCTCAATTTTATAATCATGGTCTTTGTTTTACAATGTATACTGTGACTTACTGACTACCTCCGTCTTAGTTGTAAATTTGGACTTTTTAGTACCTACCTGTGATTAGTACATATTCAATATTATGATTATACCAACCCATACAAAAGATAAGAAAGATAATCCAAAATTAGATACGGTATCTAGTTATAATAACGAAGGTATAATTTACAGGAACGCATTATCTTTGCGTAATTTGGATACAAACATTTTAAACATAAATATCTGTAACAGCTGTGCCTTTTCATATTAAGGTTATATTATATGCACGTATGAGCTTATCTTAATTACTAATTTCGCTTTCTGAAGATGAAATTGAACCACTTTTATGTCCAACACGTACGGCGTCAATATTTCAACTAATTTTCCTATTTAGATAGAATAAATTACTTAAGGCAATTTATCCTTTAAAATATCCTAAAATTTATGTAGCAAGGAAAATAGCTATATTAGTCCTTTTGACAAGGCTGTACTCGAAGCCCTTGACTTTGAGGTATAATTATCATATTTATTTTATTCTTGACTTTTGCACTCTTTATTATAGAAACTTTATTACAGTATTTGCAAAACGTTCCTTGAGCAAATTATAAAAAATCGACACACATTAGATTAGGACACAACGCTTGAACAAATAATGAGCTTATATATATTAATAATGTATTTAAATATAATCTATATATTAATACGTGAAGCAAAAGCTTTCGGTACTTTTTTTTAAGCGTATTGCGTGCACGGAAGACTGTTAAATTTAGCATGGTTAAAGTTTATATGGAGAAGGAGTGCATAAAGCTAAAATGTATCTATAATATATGTTACTAATATATTAAATAAAATAAATTAATACTGTGAATCCTAACCCGACCGACAAGTTCGATTGAACTTAGACCCCCCCCCCCAAAACAAATGTCAAACGGAAATAGTTTATGCTCAAAAAGTCACAGGTCAAATTTTGAGCTTAGAGTGATCGCTAGTATATTTAAACTCGCTTCACACAAAAACCACTCAACAAATTATGTCATCATAATCTACTACTAATAGTTTTTGACTTTTTCATCTCATGGTTTCCATTAATTGTTCTGAAATTCATATAATGTGAGAAACTATATCATCATGCTTTTATTAACTTTATTGTATGCAACTAAGGTGGCAAGCAAGTTTACGGCCCGCCTGATTGCATGCGGTTACCGTAGCTTATACACACTTGTATCACTAGAGGTATAACACGTTGCCGACCTTGAATCCCCCTTCCCCAAGGAGCTCTGGAAACCCTTCTCATCGCAGGAACACAGCACAAGGTTATTTGGCTTCGATCTTGTGGGGTGGAGGTATTCCACCAGTGGTTGTCCCAAAAAGAGAATTTCAAAATAGATTTTGAAATTAAGTAGGAAATAATGATAAATAGTCAACAACAAAAAAATTTACACATCAAGTCAAATACGGACTTAATATGAATCAAAATAATATCAATAGGTACGGACGAATTGTTTTATAGATTAACAGAATCTTCAAAGTAACTTGTTTAATATACAAAACGAAACTAGGTTTTTAGGTGTTCATGTATTTCTGTTATAGCCTCTTGTAATATATTTCGTGAATACGATCTTAACGGGAATAAATCATGACAGTGTGGTGTGGGTTCTGGCCTTTTCCTTGCCACCCACATTCCCCAGAGGGCCGGGTAGCCATTGCTTTCAAGGCTACACAAACAGACCTTATCTATTTTTAGATAAAAATACATATTTATTACCTTTCAGCGAATTTTCATTGAATAAAATTTCCGTTGTTGGATACATTTTACGAATCATGTATTTAAGTCATTGTACTTAATTTTCAAATTTTTTTTGTGGTTGTTTATGTCATTTTGCCACACATGTCGTAGTTTTTATACCAGTAAACTAACCTATACTATTTCCTTTTCTTAATTTTCTTGATGACAGTTCTAATTTGATAGTTGTAGTGTTGTGACCAAATAAGTAATGATATCGATCGCATATATTTATTATATTTTGAAGACAAATACAACCAAAACATTCAAATATAGTTTTTCAAGGTAGGAACACTCAATGGCCCACCGCCATTTTGTACGTATACCTACTTATTTTACAACAGCTTCGAAAATTTTGAAGAAGTTGGCATTATAAATCAAGAATTAATACGTGTAACATCTTGTAATGAAATATAATATTAGTTAATAAATTTGTACAAAAGTATCCGGCAGTAGTTTAGTTTCTTACATTTCATAAAAAAATATCGGGTCTGTTATCGTGTTACGTTTATCGATATAGCTCCATCCCTATCAGTTTCTCCGACTCTGTTATAACCTTGTACGTGTGTAAACGTCATATTTTTATAAAATAATGCATACATAATGTAAAAAAGACCCTCGTTCAAGTTTTCACAGGAGCTGTCATCGAAGAAAATAAAGAAATGGAAATGGTATAATAGATATTATATAAAGTTTACACGTAAATTTAAAGTTGCTTCCATAGTGAGATGCAATTCAAAAAGGAATAATAACTAAACGGGGGATAACAGTTTGGCATTGCAGCTATTTAACGATCGTCTCCATCCGAAATTTAACCATCTACTCCACTTGATATTTAAAGGATCAAAGAATTCGTTATGTAGAGTGAGGACTGTGACGCATTGCGCGCGGGGAGGTGGCTCGACACTATTTTCAGGTCGTTTCGCCACGTCACATAACATCCATTTTGTATAAATTAATATGACTCGAAGAAGCTACGACGCTCATTTTAGTTTTAATCGACAGGTCTCGTCAAGATTTATCGATGACGTATACAAAACGTTAGTGTGGAATACTCACTTGTGAATTTATATGGTGTTAACGTTAAATTAAGAAAACATAAAACAATTTCGACTTCTACTCATCAAAAAGCTGAATGAAAATACAGAAATCGTATACGTTTAGAAAGAGCTTCTCAACAGCAGTCCACTGATATCCATAAAATATTATATGATAAAATGAAGCGGTGTCGGGAACTTAAAAAAGCGTTCTAGCAGACACGTATTCACGTAAAATACATAGCCAAACGCCGATTTTTTTTAAATCTGGAAAGAGTTGCTAAACTAAAATTTATCCTTCGACACTATAAAAAGTCTGTTGCAAGTAAAGTTAGATTAGTAATTATTTGGATAGGATACAACTCAGTTGGGGAGGCTTATATCAGAAGCTTGCGGTTGCCGAAGAATGTAAAAGTAATTCCCGCATCCCTAACTTAGAGTACAAGAATCCATCTTTGCGTATTTAGTGGGTCCAGTCCCATATAACCCGTTCCCTGTCTTCCGCGGTGTACGGATACCCCTAACGAGTTCTCTCGAATTAAAAAAAGAGGTTAGTTAATTTTTGGTCAGCTCATTAGCTTAATAAATGTTTACGTTTTGGGATCTGTGCTATGAGTGTAAATTTATTCAATAATCACCTTTATCAATAATAATAATAATACCCTATTTACTAAAACATGATTGCATGCTCAAGGATGCAACAGAAATATTTGATATGGAAATAAACGTAAATACTTGAATGAAGGAACTTACTTGTTTAAATAATATTCCAACAAGTTACAAAACAAATCAGTTTCACGTGAGTATCAAATTGCTTTATCAGGATTGTTTTAGGCCTTGCCTTGGCAAACGTCAAAACTAATACAATTAGTTGGGAGAACATCATTGTAATCGAATAAAACTTATCAGGAACTCAAGGAAACATATCATCTATATTATTTAATCTGTAGTTCTCTCTGTACATTTAATATTTTTACAAAAAATTTCGATAGACATACTATCACTATACTATATAATATGAACGATACTGATCATGAATATGGCATAATCTTTTTTGCCTGTCTGTATGTCCGGATTTAACTCAAAAACGGCTTTACCGATTCTTATTAAATTTTGTACACCAGATGCTTACGACATTAGTCAATTAATAGGTTATAAGAATTTTCAATATTAGTTTTAGAAATAGTTAAAAAAAACATTACATTTTTTTTTTTGTTATTTCTAAACCGATTTGATTAAATTTTGTAGACGAGAAGTATAAGCCATTCTATGATTGATGGGCTATGAGAAGTTTCAATACCACTTTTAAGAATCGTAAAAAAAAAAAGAATTTCTATAAATGTAAAATTACATTAATTCTTAACCGATTTTGATGAAATTTTGTACACGGGATGCATACATGATTTCTTAATTAATAGACTAGAAGAATCGTCAACAATAAATTCAGAAATATGTAAAAAAACATTCTTAATAATTCCTCAACAATTTTGATGAAAATTGTACATGGGAAGTACATGGCATTCCTCAATTGATAGGCTATATGAACTGTCAATGATATGTATAAAAATAAAATTATGGGATGTAAATATCTACCGCATAATAACAAAGGCGTGCGGAGCCGCGGGCACACCGCTAGTCTATCATGTTTTTGAAGTTATACTTCTTTCGGCACGTTCGGTAAGAAGGTAAAATTGATAACTGTGTGCGCGCATCATGTGACGGAAGTGCGACATGATGAAGTTAGCCATCACTGATAATAATGAGAATTCATTTTACTGACTTTTTTGCTTTTGTAATAATAATAAAATTCAGTAAAATTAACTTACATTATTATTGTTGATGGCTAACTTCGCCGTGTTGTTGGCATGTGGGATAAAAAATTTCGAGTTATTTTTGTTACGCCAAAGATAATTCCTTACTTCAAACTTCTTACGTGCGTACATAAGTACGCACTTTTTATAGTAATTTTTATACTTATTGTTAATACTTAAAATATAATTAAATTGAAATAACATAAAGTTATAATAATAGCTTTAATAGTAGAGCATGTACAGAGATTAAATTCACTTCTGGACAGAGTCATTCATCACTTAATTATAAAAGATGATTGTAAAAGTTATTTTATCACTTATAATATGTGTTTATACTTCAGATATAGAACATGCAATCTTACTATTATAATAAATGTGAAAGTGTGTATGTTTGTATGTTTGTTATTTAATCACGCAAAAACGGCTGAACAGATATCAATAAAATTTGGCACATAGATAGTCTATGACCTGGAATAACATATAGGGTACTAGTTATCCCGGTAAAAGTCATAGTTTAACCAGTGTTATCCTACAAATATAATAAATGGAAAGTTTGTAGCTTTGTTACTCAATCACGCAAAAACGGCTAAACGGATTTAGATGAAATTTGACACACAGATAATGATATCCAATAATACGCAGACGAAGTCGCGGGAACCAGCTAGTATTTTAACTTAACTTAAATGAGAATACAGCTTCCTAAAGTAAATATTATACATATATAAAGGCAATTGACATTCAAAGCCAGTTTGATATTAGCTGGTAAATAAATCTACATAAATAGAAGTAATACACGTAAACGTTTGACGCCTTACTGTATACGCCAAATACAACCGAAGCGTAGCGGACTGAAACGTTTAAATCCAATTACTGAAGCCCCGTCTGCTTTAATATTGGCTGTTATAGGTAACAGGTATCTTCACTGTTTTTTTAGAAATCATACGCTATATATTTTGAATACAATTTAACAAAAATAATTAGGGAGGTTTATTGCGCTAATTAGAAACCATTTTATTTTATTTAATGTTTATCTACATAACACAGTAACATAGAATCACATTCGAATACAGCGTCTTATTTAATTAGCAATAGCTATTTCTATTTATAAAATATCAAAAACTGCATACAGTGTAGTGTATATAAATTATTATTTATCGAAATTGATCATTATTTTAAACACAGCATTAAAATTAAGGGTAATTTTGAGGCTATACAGTCAATCAGATATCTAAAAAATATTACCTCTAAGATTCAAAGAAATCTTAAGACAGTAAATGTGCGCATAAGAGATTTTTCTGATAACTTTATGACTTCTTAAGGGATATCAGACCCTTAACACCTTTTACCTTTAAGAGCTCGAAAAAAGATATACTTGCGAAACGGGTCTTTATAATACCATTTATTCATAACATAATAACTGCCAAATCAAATAAGTATAAAAACAATTAAATCATGTGTATCAAAAAGTACCCTGTCAATCAATGTAAACAAGAGGATAACTGAACGGATATGATTGGAGTTAATCGTCGTTTTTATTTCTCTACCTATGAAATTAGCTTTCTTTTATCTTTTAAAAATTGGTTTTTAGACTATTTCTTATAACTTTATATGTATATTCATTATATTAATGAAAGCTACATATTACATTTTCTGTTTGTGACTCTAAAAATGGCGGTACTTCTACATAATTGTCTTCTGTTTCAGCTTTAAGGGCGCTTTTAAGCCTTTTTTTCTAAGCGCTGCTGTCGTGCACCTTTCGTTGTTTTTGAGAGTCGTAGCGTTATACATTCAGTTTCACGATGGACTCTAACGAAGAAACACTGATCTCGGTGTTACTATAATATTAAAACGAAAATGAGACAAAGAAAAAAAAAATCTATTGCGAACTCCAGACTCGCGCCGTGAACACCCGTGAAAGGACGTAAACGCGAGTGTGGATGGATTTCACGCCTATTCACGGAGTTCAAGCCTGTTCGCGCCTCGGTTTCCGTTCCGAATTGGTTTTTGTGTCTGCACCAAAGGGCTCGAGGCCGCACCACAAGACCAGCGCGAAAACTTATCCACATTCATGCATCGAATCGCAGTTCGACTCGTTATAAATTGAATATCTAAACAACTAACACTGTATTGTAATAATTTTATTAAATGTTGTAATTATTCAACATTTGTGATGATTATATTGTCAGATTTCATAGTACTTTAGGTAGGTGTATCATATTAAAATAAAAATGTCTAAAGCATAATTAACTCGTTCTGTTGCGATGTATACTCGGTATCCACCATCTGCTTTTTCTTAGTTTGTTTTATATCTTTATTAAACAGATAATTATAAAATGCATGTGCACATAGATTCAAAGACGTAGCAGCTGAAATGACGTCCATTTAGTACCAGTGCGTGAACCCGACTGTGAACATTGTGAGTGTGGAGAGTAGTTCGCGTCGCGCTGAGTTCACGGCGTGAATTCTCGCTGCTACATCACGGCGCGAGTCTGGAGTGCGCATATGAATTTACAATGCAGCGCAGCAAATTTGAAGGTGAATGAATGTATAAAAGAAAGCGTCCTGGAATTCTATAACAGTGTAACGGAACACCAAATTACATATCTCGAACTTGAATACTACCAGTTTCCAACATACTAATTATTGTTAAACATTCTTAAGAGCTTAAATTAAATATAAGTAATGAAGGATATCATATTGTCGAATATGTTAAATTTATGCGGCGAATTTTTAAATCTTTACCGAATATCCGTGATCTGCATTATTTTAAATACACATCCTGTGCGCAGAATATTTATTAAATCATACGAGTTAAATTGGTACAACTCAGTTTGGTTTATTACATTAACTGCTGTCATTACCAAATAAAGACGTCATCTTAATTAATATCGCCATAAATATATGCATAAATACACTGGTTTTACAAACGAGAACTGATTATTTATTATATTCACCTTATAATGATACCATTTGTATACCTATTCGTTTAGTCTTCCTTTATAATGGTATATCAATTAGTACCAGGCAAAATAATAAGAGTTTTTAAGTAGTTAAACTTTATAACACACGGGCTTTGGAGATTGTCAGTAATAGTAATTCTGTCTTTAGTTTTCAATATATCACCATATTATGCCTAATATACCTTTACTCATTACATAACAACGTTTCTCTAATCAAACTAAAATTGATAAAATTGTCAACACATTATAATATATTATAATTATAATATACAACAAATAATCTTGGAAACTATACTACCAACTTCTATACTGCCATCGAAAATTATCCTACAGCAGACAGCAGAATATTTCCATGCGCAAGGGATATTTGATAAGCAAATTCACGAAATTCATGCTGGTGCAACACTACAGTAATGCAATCAACGTCTTTTTTGTTCAAAGGCTGCCCAAACCTAATAGTCTTTGTGGAACTTCTCTTGACTTTTTACAAGCTTTTATTTATTTTGCGTCATTCGTATGTATGTAACATCAAAATTTGCAAACCGTTTTTCAACCGTCTCCTGGTATCCGATTGAAATGAAATTTAGCATATGTATGTAAGTTTTATGACAATGCAATAATAAGGTACCATGGATGGATTTGATGATGGAGTCAAGATGAAGGGACTGGAACTCCTTGGTGGCAAATGGTAGGACAGTTGAGTTTGGGTCCGTTTGTTTTGTTTTTATGAGTATTTTCCATTACACATGATGATAAGGGTCTGAAGATGAAGCCGAGAGATCGACACTAGAACTTCTTGGTGGCAAATGACTTCAATCCTTTTTTTTATGTTTGGTCATTGATCAGAGGCGCAGGAAGTATATACTAAAGTAAATTTGTATAAACTTAGAAATTTTTAATATTTCTTTAAAAGCTTAGAGCGTGAAAAGTCATTTCACTTAAAGTGAAGTATTTAAAAAAAAAGGCTATTTAAAAAAATATTTTTATTAAATTAAAAAAATCTTATATTCAACAGACCGCTGTCAAAAAATGTATATATGAATCAAACTCTTCCGAATCATTAGCTAGAATCAGTGTCACATAGGACTCAATTTTACGACCGTTTTTGTTTCTGGTGTGATCTATCTCTAATTGTTAAGAAATATTCTGATATAGTTATGGGGTAAACAATGGGTACAGTTTTAATAGGTAGTTCTTAGAAATAAACATGAAACTGTGTCCCATCTTTTAGACTTAGTAAGACTTATAAAAAGTTTCTTAGATAATAGTGTTAAGTTTTGCTAGATTCCAAAGTACCTACTTTACCGATTTGCCGGGCAATAAATTCAAGGACCATATAAATTGTAAAGCGAGTTTTACTGTCGAAAGGTTATGACCTATTGTTACTAGAAAGAATTAAGGCTCATTTAGATGGAGAGGGTTTTTCGACTCGATGATACGTTTGTCGAAACGGCATAAAAACTTTCTTCATGTAAACATTCGCGATTATCGCCCTTCCACGTGGGCGAGAATTGCCTCGCCATTGCATTATCATCACCTCTGTCTAAACAGAGTTGGAAAGCAAAAATTGTATTTCAAGTTTTTGTGTCAGTCGCCACCATAGATTATTACTTAATATCGCCACCATGAGTGCAGTGCACAAGGGCGTTTTGATTATTTCTGCTTTTCTAAGACAATAATTAATACAGTGAAAATGAAAAAAGATACAGCGAGAAGAAACACTTTTGAATTTCTCAGTGATAGCAACGCCAGTTTTGAGAATGATATCAGACATGATGACCCCCAAAACTATTTTAGAAAATTTTTATTCTATAGAGATCCCTCCACGGAACTCTTGGATTAATGCCGAGATAACGTGGAAACCAGGTAGTCGACTATGGTATACTGACGAGACCAAATCTGGACATAACGTAGGCTGTGGAATATATGGGGAGCGACCCAATCTTAGGAAACACAAATGTCTTGGCAGTTTCACCCCCATTTTCCAAGCGCAAGTGTACGGCATACTTGAGTGTGCCAATATTAATCTGTAAAAGGCCTTCGTTAATCACAATATTTATATTCAGTCGGACAGCCAGGCAGCTCTCTTGGCACTGGCTTCAGATTCAACAGAATCGAAGTTTGTGGCCAACTTTGTGGCAGTGCTTAACAGTCAGGGTAAAAATAACAGATTAATCCTGTGATGGGTCCCAGAGCATGCAGGAGTTCCAGGCCAAGAGTCTGCGGACGAACTTGCAAGAGCCGGAGTTGCGGAAAAATAGACTGGTCCTGAACCATTCTGTGGTATCCCAAAAAGCCTTGTTCGATTGACTTTAAGGAACCATTACAACCAAGAGGCTATAATGTTCTGGTACAACTTAAAAGGACAAAATCATTCCAAAGAGCTTATTGGCGCGTTTAACCACCGTAGAGCTGGAGAAGCTCTGATGCTCTGTAGGAATCAGCTACGAATCTTAATTAGGACACTCACTGGACACTGTGGTCTAAATAAATATTTGTACAACATTGGTGTCCACGGCACAAAAGATTGCAGATTCTGCAGAAGTGCGGACGAAACTCGAAAGCACCCCTTGTGTGATTGTGACCCACTAATATCTAAACGTAACCGGATTCTGGGTAAGCACGTGCTGTGCTCCCAGAATAGGTTCAGTTGCTCTCTGCCAATAAAGTCCTGCAGTTCGTAAAAGCTATAGGACTTGACGGGGAGCTTTAGCAGTGTGGGGCGATCACAATAGATCTCATTGGTCGCAGTGATACAGGACTGCATACGCATGCATAGCTCTCGTTTAGAATAATAATAACAATAACACTTTTGAAGAAAATAATACTTTTTGTTCTTTTCTCATTCTGAATTCTAATATTTTTAAATTCTCATTCTCCGTATTTCACAAGAACTCTTAACTTCTATAAATAAACAGTTTAATGAACTCAATATTATCAGCAGTTCCAATTTGTAAAGATTTTTGTATATCATTTTGAGAAAAATACCGTAGTGATCACTCAACTTGAAATGCAAATCTTGCACTGAAAACGGTTCAAACCGATTCGTACGACACTCGTATGAAATTGAAAAAATGTCATACGAGATCGTGTTAATACAAGTGGAGAACTCGTAAACAAGAATCTTCTTACTATATATTTCGCCGCGTAAATAGTTGCTGTAGGCGATATGTTACTTGGGAATCCCGTATGACATAATCATAGGCGAGAATTTGGTTCTTGCCTCTATGTAAACATTATGATACGATAATCTTATGGCGATTTTTATTTTAACATGATACACCTACCTAAAGAACCGTCAAATCTGACAATATTATCATCACAAATGTTGAATAATTTAGACATTTAATAAAATTATTACAATATAGTGTTAGTTGTTTAGCATATTCAATTTATAACGAGTCGAACTGCGACGCCATGAATGTGGATAAGCTTTCGCGCTGGTCTTGTGGTGCGGCCGCGAACCCTTGGCGCAGACACAAAAACCGACTCGGAACGGAAACCGAGGCGCGAACAGGCGTGAACTCCGTGAACTGGTGTGAAATCCATCCACACTCGCGTTTACGCCCTTTCACGGGTGTTCACGGCGCGAGTCTAGAGCGCGCAATAGATTTCCTTTTTTTCTTTGTCTCATTTTCGTTTTTATAGTAACACCAAGATCAGTGTTTCTTTGCCAGAGTCCATCGTGAAACTAAATGTATAACGCCACGACTCTCAAAAACAATGAAAGGTGCACGACAGCAGCGCTTAGAAAAAAAGGCTTAAAAGCACCCTTAGAGCTGAAACAGAAGACGATTGCGTAGAAGTACCGCCATTTTTAGAGTCACATACAGAAAATGTAATATATAGTTTTCATTATTATAATGAATATATAAAGTTATAAGAAATAGTCTAAAAACCAATTTTTAAAAGATAAAAGAAAGCTAATTTTAAAGGTAGATAAATAAAAACGACGAGTAACTCCAATCATATCCGTTCAGTTATCCTCTTGATTGACAGGGTACTTTTTGATACACATGATTTAATTGTTTTTATACTTATTTGATTTGGCAGTTATTATGTTATGAATAAATGGTATTATAAAGACCCGTTTCGCAAGTATATCTTTTTTCGAGCTCTTAAAGGTAAAAGGTGTTAAGGGTCTGATATCCCTTAAGAAGTCATAAAGTTATCAGAAAAATCTCTTATGCGCCATTTACTGTCTTAAGATTTCTTTGAATCTTAGAGGTAATATTTTTTAGATATCTGATTGACTGTCTAGCCTCAAAATTACCCTTAATTTTAATGCTGTGTTGAAAATAATGATCAATTTCGATTAATAATAATTTATATGCACTACACTGTATACAGTTTTTCATACCCATAACGTGCGATAAACTCTCCCCATGTAAATGGGCCTTCATAGTGATGTCTGGAAGTTACTCCATCTATATATATTCACAAAAAAGTTATAATAATGATATAATAATTATTATGTATAATAATTTAATTTTTAATTATTCGTTGATTCAAATATTTATGTGATTGTAATTTACTGAATTTATCTCTGGATGTATTTTGAAATTTTTAAATAATATTGCATGCCAGTATAAAGGCTTAATTATTGTCTACTAAAACCCATATTAAACTGTATTTTGATTCAAATTGTTTGCGAATTCTATGGTCACTAATAAATTATTATTATTATTATTATAAGTAATACAACCATACCTTAAAAAAATTCTAGATATAGATATTATTGATAAACTCGATCGAGTTTCTTACCGGATGCTCTCGATGAATCCCATGGGATGTATCCCAAATTGGTGTTTGTTTTGACGTTCATAATTGCTTTTTTCAAGACCTAAATTGAATAAAATATTGAAGTGAAACTTCTTTGCGAGCATGTGGGTAAAATTTTTACGGAAGAAACGCGTCACGAAGATCTGAAATGTTTTGAGAGTGAGAGGGAGAGAGCGATTAAGATCGATTGAGAGAGAGTGAGAAAGGGCGAACGTACCATGAAGCACGTAGCCATGGAGACAATATGTAAACAGTGAGTTAAATTTATAAATAAACATTTTGTGATAGTTTTAATATTTACAAATAACATGTGGCATTTTAATTTACCACTAGTCATTTAAGAATTTAATATACTATTTTTCATAAAATAAAAATACATATATCATAAATTCTGTTTTATAAAGTTTTAATTTTAAAAAATAAGTAATTAATAATTTCTAATATTTAGTCTACAGTTCAACGATATTAGTAAAACCTTGACCTGATGCTGCTCACCAACTTACATCAGACATATCATATTTGGGCTCATTGAAATAGTCTCAACGAATAGGTTACTTATGTCGGGGGTTTATTACATTTTTATTTACCTTGTTCTATTTCGTTGTCTACACAAACTACACGGAGTATAATAAATATACTCTGTTACATATGTTTATACGTTTTTTCAGTCCGAATATTTTTCATAATTTTAATTACCTTTCCGTTCTCCAGACTTCCAAGTCACGGTGAAGCTGTAAAAGCCATCTGAGGCTCCAGGGCCCCTATGGCTAACAGTATATTCACTCAAAAAAAATCAAAAAAAAAATTCCAGACTGAGTTTAACAGAGGGAAATTACTTCGCATATAAATCTCCAAGCTCGCTCCAAAGCACGAGTAAGTACTGCCGCGCTCATACTCACGGCTGAGTGTTTTTGGTGTCTGGGAGGATGTTTGGCCCTTACTATTTGTCTGGCTGAATAAATATGTTTGAAATAGTCCTCCAAGTAAAATATATAAAAACTTATTTTTACTATTTATGCTTTTTAAATAATTTCCAGACCTCCTAATTATATATTATATAGCCTACGTCACTCCCACAATTAAGACGAATTTAAAGACACCTCGTATGCTAAAATCCATCAATCCGTTTGGCTGTGTAGTATGCTAAAGAAATAGACATACATAATACACACATACGCTCGAAAACATAACCCTCTTTTTTCGCAGTCGGATAAAAAAACAATTTTAATGATTTTGAAGAGTTCAATAGTGTATCACCGAAGTTGAGGGTCCAATACAAATGAAAATAAATAGGGACCACCCTTGAGGTATCCCCTATCCAAAAAAAAAAATCATCCAAATCGTTTCATATACAAAGAAGTAATTGTAAGTAATACATTCGAATTGAGTAAACTCTGTTTGATTTCGAAGTCGGTTAAAAAATCCGAATTTGTTTGAATGTACAATTTGTTTTGTTTTGTTTCAGTTTACTTCAATATTTGAGTAACAATTATAATATGATTTTGTTTATTATTAGACGTTCAGTGCAAGTAATTTGAAAGTACATTTATTTCATTTTAAGATTTTATTTCATCAAAGATATAAATAAATTTATACTTGCACATAGCTGTTTTATATCTTTAATTTGGACTATTCTTTTTACCAATATAATACTAATATCTATCGTAGGATACGTATTAAATACTTATATGTAATACTCACATATGATTATATGGTACTATATGTACTTGCAAGTTTTTTTTTAAATTACATCAAATACCTATACTGCGTATCCTCCATAGAACAACAACGTAACTGCGAAGTCTTTATACTCATGAATAGATAGGCTATCATATTCCAAAAATAATATTATCGAAGTGCTTTCTATCTTTCCATTGTAAACATAAGTAAAGCAAGGTTTAACACGTGCGTCACGCATTAGTAACTTTATGATATTGATGTTTACATGAGACTTTTACTAGTAATTACCGTGACAAACGTGCGTATCGCTTCTAATTAATTTCTCGACTGTTTAACGCCCGATAAACATCTTTGGAGTTTTAATAAAATAGATTGTAACTTCATAATGTGTTTACGAGATCAACAGCTTTAACAAACAATAGAGGACGTTATTAAATAAAGCTACCGTAAATATGCAAGTATTATCATTGAAATAATAATATAATTATTATTAAAGTTTATATACTTACTTCGATGTCCTTCCAAGATATAAAACCTTGTCTGGTCTCTTAGTATACGTATAGGTACTGTAATTTTATTACCTTTTTTTCGGATACCGACGCGACGTCTAGGAAAGGCATCGAAATACAAAATAGGCCATTCTATGTATACTACGTTTGTCTAGGCACGGAATCAATCTATATCTCATTTCTCTAAAAGTTCGTAATTCAGATGTAGCTTGATTGCTACAACTAAACTCGTGTCTTCCCAATATAAGCGAAAAATGAAAATTGTAACTATTAAAATACTTTCATGACATAATACATATAAATATACATAAAAGGACAAAAACTATACTAATATTAAAAAGCTCAAGTTATTGTTTTTGCTTGTCTAAATGCGATAATTTTTAGAACCTCAGTAAAAAAATCCGTGTGTGGTCGGGGAGCTCCGTCAGGAATGGTATTACTAGAAATAAAACATAATTTAAAAACCTATTACCTAGTCCAATTCATAAAGAACACATCGATGTGAGTTTTTTGTAACGTACAAGATAATTTATAAACCATTGAATTACTGAACGTGCGCTTATTTCGCGAGACCACCTTAAGGGTGTTGAGGGTGTGACCAATCAAACGACTACCCCGCCCAAAGTGCAAGCAATGTGGAAGCTTTTTTATTTTTTGTGTCTGGCTGCACTGTTAGCCATAAGGGCCCTGAAACCTCAGACGGCTTTCACAGCTGCACCGTGACTTGGGAGCGAATGCTTAAGGCACACGGTTGCGAAAGTAAGGACAACTTGCTAAAGGGTGCCAAAGTGGCCGGACCTCAGCTTGGGCAGTTGTTGCGAATGCAAATAAGTTGCGATCTAACTAATTCCCTACTCCTGAAATTCGAGCTAACTAACATATTTATGTATATACTAGCTGTGCCCCGCGGTTTCACCCGCATATAATTTAGAAGAAATCACTGATTGATGATTTATAATACTTAATAAAGACAATATCGGGCGGCCAGATGGTCACATCGCGGCATCGCACGGCTCGTTCGCGCCGCTAACTACTATTAGACATAGACCCGAGACGAGTGTTGAATTATTTTAATTTTGTATTATCTCTCAAACTATACGTCCAAATAACATGCTGTAAAAGTTTATCTTCATTATAAATTTTCTTTTACTTTTCTATAAGTAACTTTTGTTTTAAGGATTAATATGCCATGCTTAAAAATAATGCTGATAAATTAATTTTTAATCTTCAACAAAAAAAAATTGCAAAATGCCTTATTGTAACGTAACGCAACAAAAATCAATATTTAAGGCTAGCTAGAAACTGTAGCCTAATGTTATAATATAACCTATACTATTCCTCGTCAGTCTGCCTATCATATAAAAAAAATATTTTTCGAATCCGATTGGTAATTCCAGTATTATAAATTATAGACCAATTTCTGTACTTCCGTCGATTAGTAAGATTTTCGAGAAAATTATGCTCAAGCAGCTAGTACAATATTTCAAAGCACAAGAGATTTTGGATAGTCGGCAATATGGTTTCACAAAATCTAAATCAACTACTGACGCTGGTGCAACACTGCTAAGTCATATATATAGGGCTTGGGAGGAGTCTCAGGATGCAATCGGTGTGTTCTGTGATCTCTCAAAGGCCTTCGACTGCGTTGACCACAGTACGCTTATACTTAAGCTGAAACACTATGGTGTGCGTTAAACTTTTATCGAGATCTCCTAATTTCTTATTTGACAGAGCGCTGTCAGAAAATAAGTGTAAATGGAGCAACCTCTACGGGATCATTGGTTAGAGTCGGCGTCCCTCAGGGCTCGATTTTGGGACCATTTTTGTTTCTCGTTTATATAAACGATCTACCGTCCGTTGTTGAAAATGGTGCTGGCATGGTTCTTTTTGCAGACGACACTTCACTTATATTCAAAGTGAAAAGAATAGATTCGGAGCTTAGGCAATTAAACAACACCTTATTTAAAATCTCTGAATGGTTTGCTTTAAATAATTTACTACTACTTAAATGCAAACAAAACCAAATGTATGAGATTTGTCTTGCCCAATGTTCGGCGTGTTGATAGTAGTATCAAGATAGAAGGGAATTTAGTAGGCTTAGTTGATGGTACTGTCTTCTCGGGCATTACCCTTGATTCAAAATTACAGTGGGGTCCGCATATTAAAACTTTGGCGGGAAGATTAAGTTCTGCTGCATTCGCAGTACGCAAAATTCGCCAGTTAACAGATATTGCCACCGCTAGGTTAGTCTACTTCGCTTACTTTCATAGCTTAATGTCTTACGGTATTTTGCTGTGGGGTTTAGCAGCTGAGGTAGATACCATATTTATATTACAAAAGCGAGCAGTTCGAGCAATTTACAATATGAGACCCCGCGAATCACTAAAGAACAAGTTCCAGGAATTTAGTATTTTAACTTTGCCCTCCCAATACATCTTTGATAACATAATGTATGTCCGTAAAAACTTAGACAATCTGGATTTTGTCAAAGATCAGCACAATGTAAATACTAGAAATAAAGATAAATTAGTCGTACCGTGTTTTAGACTTAGTAAGACTAATAAAAGTTTTTTAGGTAATAGTGTTAGGTTCTATAACAAGATCCCGAAGCACATTACTGATTTACCTGAAAACAAGTTCAAGGACCATGTCAAGCGGGTTTTACTGTCAAAAGGTTATTATAGGGTGGATCATTATGTGAATGATAGTGATGTCTGGAAGTGACTACCTGTCTGTGCATCCACTAAGTTATTATTAGTGTACCTGTTATATTAACATTTGTACAATTGACAAAAAAAAACATAAACCCGATCGAGTTTTTTACCGGTTTTTCTCGATATCTGGGACGTTTTCTGAACCGGCAGCAGTGTTTTGACGTTCATAAGTGCCTTATATGGGCCTAAATTGAATAAAGATTATTTTGATTTTGATTTTGAACGTCAAGCAATTTGGCAAGCTGTATGTAAGTAAGGATGGGAAGTGAAAACAACGCACCCTGCGATAGCGGCGACCCGGCGGGGTGGAAAGTCAGTCGCATAAATTGAACACGGATGAAACCGTAGTGCACGGCTAGTAATAAATAATAACTGAAGTGAAATCATACATACATATAACAAAATTAGATAGCTAAATGCGTTTGAATACAAAACGGGATCAGTAACTTCTATATTTGCATAGAATGCTCGCGTGCGGACGATTTCAGTGCACACGCTATAGGAAACGCGATAAGGGAACCCATTCAGTAGGTCGTTCCAGTGGCGCAGAGTGCAGACGGTACACTATAACTGCATTGGGCCGCGCCGTGTCATGTCGTGCCTTCTTGCCACAAAGCTGCACGCCACGCGATGTAGCGCCATTAACTTACCGGTGCTAATATTTTGCACGCGATCAAGAAACCCAACTTTTGCATAAAACACTCGTAAAATTGGTAATACCTATACAAACTTTTGTCTGAACTGTCACCTCGTTTTGAATGTGACGATATATTGTAACCTATACCAATATTTATAAAGCTCAAGAAACTGTTTTTACGTTTGCTTATACGCGCTAATTTCAGGAAGTACCTACGGTCAGATTTGAGAAATATCTTTGTATTTTATAGCCTACTATCAACTGTGTCCGCGCCTGGGCTCGCGTTGACTACAATGCACTCTACAGAACGCCGTCGGTCGGGCACACGCGCGAAGTGTGCTTCCCTTTCTCCCGATTATTTTAAAGACAAAAAGGCTTACTGTGGGTGATCCTAAGAAAATAGACTTATGCCATCTCGGACTTTGTGGTAGGTCTTTTTAATTTCTACAATTGTTTACTACATTCATTTGCTATATCTCTTATGGTTTACTCAGCGTAAGCCATTTAAGCGCCCAAATTGATTGACCATTACCACTTTTTTTCTACGCGGAACTCTAATTATTTTTCTAAAATAAAAGTAGGCTAAGATACTCCTTGTAACCTCATCAGATAGATGGAAGTCCTATCTAAATCGTTCCAAACGTATTCGGAGTTACGCCGGAACAAACAGACAGACCGACGAACAAAAATTTTACAATCGGTTTTTTGTTTTAAGTCTTGTATATACTTTCATACGAATTCAGTAAAAAGATGTTGTTTTGATTTTACAAACAGACACTTTAATTTTATTTATTTGTATATATTGTTGAGGATTATAGGTTAACATCACGCAATGATCCTAGGAGCAAAGAAATTACAAAACAAAGCGTAGGTCAGAGAGTACACTAACCGAGAACGAAGTAAGAGCGGCCACATACAGACCGAATTCCGTTTCGTGATTCTTTCAGCCTCCCGAAAGCGGGTTGGATCGGCTGTCCGACAAGAATCGAAAAATTAAACCCGAGTGAAACCACGGGACACATCTGGTACATAAATATTTTTTTTTTTTTCAATTTTTTAGTTTAATATATCTTCGACTATTAATCATTAGAGCGTTTTTTTTATCGTTATAAGTTTAGCGTTGTGGCCACAATTTCACCTGATCTGGTGACAATGTGGCCCTACATGGTGATAACACGCTAAACCTAGTTAAAATAGTTTTTTTTCGGACGTTTGGTGTATAGAGTATCAATTTTACTTCAAAAAACCGTTACCGATCGTTAAGCTTAAATAAAAGACAATTTTTAAGAAAAAAGAAAACCAACATCAATGATTTTGAGAAGTTCCCTAGTGTATCTTCAAAATCGACGGTCTTATGCTAATGAAATTAAAATCGGTTTATACACACAGAAGTTAGCCTGAACATTCATTCAAAAGAAAACTTTCGAATTGAGAAACTCCTCCTTTTTTGAAGTTCGTTAAAAAGCAAGTTTTGGACCCATTACTACCTCAATGTTTATATTGTTGCATATTTAAACAACAAACGACCTTAACGACCTAAGAAAAGTAGGTAGTAATAAAATTAATATTATTTCTTTTATTACACACAATATCTGACTTACTTTAATGTAAATTCAATATAATAATAATTTCAATTTGATTACTATAAACAATTACGGATATAAATTAGTTACTAATTACCTACACAACACAATTGTATCTACTTATTTAACATTCCATATTAGTTAGTTATTTTAAAAATAACCGATTTAAATGATTATCTTTATGTTGGAAAGGGGATACGTGAAGGTTGGTCCTAGTTTAATTTCATTGGCATTGGACTTTCAACATCGAAGATACACCATGGAACTTCTCAGAATCGTTGAAGTAGGTTTTCTTTTTTGATAAAAATTGTGTTTAATAATAAACTAACTAATTAACACATTCGTTACAACAGCTACGACAACAAATTTCTTTATATGATTTGTAAGTCACAATTTACATTATTTAATTCTAATCTACATTTATATTATATTTGAACCGGTATAAATAGAAAAACAAATCGCCTAAATAATAGGTATATTATAAAAGTTTGTTTCAATGAAACTTACCGAAATGAATAACGTTGTTGTTTGAATAGCTAAGTTTATTAATAGACTACATAATACGTATACAAACAAAACCTTTGCGACGCCTGTATGTAATCCATTATTCATTCAATATAAATGAAGTTACAAACACTTTACCTGTCACTTTCTACGCTCGGACAATATATAATATTAATAACTGTTCAATAAAAATAATAATAATAATAATATATCTTTAACAACAACACAATTACAGTTGGGTTCTGAAAATTCAAAAGCTCTCAGAACCAGTTATCAGAAACAAATCATTAATGTTTACAGAAATTAAAATTGTATTTTGTAAGATAAAAATATAAAGCATACATTTTACTGGCATAATGTTTATGCCATATTTACGTAAATCTAACGTTTTAAAATCTATGTGGAAAGAGATATAAAAAATAATAGGTTTTACATGTAATGTATATTTTTGTAAATTTTATACCTACCTTTTTTATTTCAAATCTAATTACTCTTACATTAAGTGCTATTATATGATTAGTATATACTTACACTTACTATATAGCAATGCTCAAATGTTGTATTTCTCGTCATTGAAATTATTCATCGTTCGTTCATTTGTGTCATAAAGAAATCTACATTGAACAGTGCCTTACTGCTGATAGTTGAAATTTCAGTTATTTCAGATTCGGTTTCGAATTTTAACGTAGTCCCAAGCTTTTTCAACGTGTGCCTGATAAAAAAGATTAATAAAATACTAGAGGTTCCGTTGGTCCCGTGATTTATTGGTTTTAACCACGCAACGTCACTACGCCTTGTAGCGTGCAGTTACGAGCTCCGGAACTGTAACTCAGTCCTATAGTCTATGTTATAATCGTATATATTTTTAACGTGAAGCGAGTGATTTGCGTTTGTATAAATTAAGATAAATATATATAATACGAATAATTATGTTAAAAAAGTATATCATACTTGGAATACATGTTATTTGTTCAACAGAAAATTATGTTTTAAGCTACAAATATAAATCGGTATAAAAATATAATTTATAAAGTTTTGTATATGTCGAACATATTTTTTTATAAATTAACTGAGAATTTTAATAAAGTGGATATCCTTTTCAAAAAAATAATATACATTCCAAAAATTACAGGTTTTTATTTTTAATCAATTCTTTCGTAGCAAAAGTGAAAAAATTGTGTTTACCATTAATTCAACTTTGACCTTGAATTGACTTTCGAACTACTGTAGTAGATTTATTCAAGAAATCTTTTTTGTACATCGTTCCTTTTTCTAAAAGAATATGTTAATTCTTTAACAAATCCCAAGAATATGTTAATTCTTTAAAAGATAAAAATTCAAATATTAACAAAAAAATTCATAATATTTTAATGAAAAATAGACAAATGGGATGCGGTAGTTCAAGCTGGTTTTAATGTGATTTAGGATTATGCGTTGGGAGTTATATGAATTTATTTTTATTTAGTACTATAAGTGCCCGCGGCTGCGCTCGCGTGGACTACAGATTGCCGCCGATCGGGCACGCGCACGAATCTTGCTACCTCCCCTCCCGTTTATAAAATGCTTATTGTGTAAATTACACGGAAAAACAGACAGAAAGACAAAATTTTAAAAAATAGTTTAACTAGGTATCGTATATACTTTCTTATATGCAATTGACATTACAAACACACACTAAAGTTTTATTAATTGTATAGATTTTTATTACACCAAATCACAATACCGTGTAGTTGAAAACCATGTAACTAGTACAAATGTTGGAGTAAATACTAAATCAATAGGTATTAATATGTTCTATTCCTTTTATCTTTGCAGTAAATAAATAAATCTTGCTTTCTCGTCTTTTTTATACGATCCTTTTTACGGCAAATACTGGAAGGTTCAGTCGTAAGGCTGAGCGCCGTGACGAACGTGGATAAGTAAGTAGGCACGGATGAGTGAAACTCAGGGATGAAAAGCAATCTACCGGATACCAACAAACCGTGCCTTATCTATATCATAACCTGATTTACTAAATCGGGGTTTTCGCTAAACGGCAACTTAAATCTTCAAAATCTCTACCTAAGAGCCTTTGCACACGACGTTTTATCAACCGAGCTGACGACGCGCGTTTTTCAGGAGCGCGTCCTCTGCGCGTTTTCACCGCGTATACCTTTGAAGGCGATCCTCTCGTTTGAAGCGCGTTTCATTTACGTTTGTTTCGATACAAACGCGCACATATGAAGAGTATGAACGCTAACTGAGTTGTTCCAAAGACAAGATAATGCAATTTGAATGGTGTTTTGAAGATGGTATGACAGCTGTAGCATTAAAATTGTACTATGAACTGGTTATCATTGAAGGATGTTTACAGTCGTGGTGGTAACTGTCGACATGAGATAGTGACCGTTAAGATGGTGATAGTCGAGATCGTTATAGTTGTGATGGTGACGGTCAAGACCATGGCAGTTGAGATCGTTACAGTTAAGATGACCGTTGAGTTGGTGCCAGTCAAGATGACCTTTGATATGTTTACAGTCGAGATGTTGACCGTCGAAATATTAACCTTCAAAATCCATTTGGCGGCGCCTGCGGCGGGTTTTGTTTTTGATTGATATATGTATATACATTGTGTATTAAAAAACCCCCTCGGATCCGTGAAGGTGTTATCAGGTATCGAGATTATATTCTGTTTATGCTATCTATCTCAGATTATTAGAAAAAAAAAACCCCTAATAAAATGTAAAAAAAATTTGTTAAATGACGAAACTTACATGGCAATACAGGCGGCGCGGCGTAGGGTACTCCATACGATCAAACGTACCGCTGCGCAGCGCCAGGGCTGGCGACGGTGATATCACTTTTTAAAAGTTTGCTAAATTTTAGGGAAACTAAAACTAAATATGTTAATTTTAAATCGCATTGACATTTTTATTTACATAATAAATAAAAATTTGGTTTTTTTTTTGTAATGTCATTGGCCCTTTGGCAGGGCTATATGCCCTTTTCGGGTTCGACGGAGTTTTTAATACATATTATATACGCAGAAATATTTTTCAAGGAGTAACCAAATACAAGTTTAACTTCGTTCTACTTAAATTTGTATCAATACAAACGCATACAATTTGCTAATATGCGCTGATGACGCGCTTATTCAACACGCGCGTCGTCAGCTCGTTTAAAAAACGTCGTGTGCAAAGGCTCTTATAGGTAGGCGGGTATTTATGTCGACCTTATGAAATCGTACGTCCAGCAATATTTTATCACAATGAAAAGTTTTTGTGTGTATATATATATAATATATAGCTGTGCCCCACGGTTTCACCCGTGTTAATTTTATACGACAAACATCGCCATCGCACCCGTGTTGACAATTTTTTATACTTTGTATAAGCTATCGACATTTTTATGAGGAATAAATTATTTTTTCAAATTATAATATCGCCGATGTTCCTCACTGATACTGTAGATTTTTATTGGTGAAAGAATTTTTAAAATCGGTCCAGTAGTTTTTGAGTTTATCCATTACAAACAAAAAAATCAAATTATTCCTCTTTATAATATTGGTATAGATATTTAATTATTAATTCGAAAGTGCATTAAAATTAAAGTCTGATAAAATATTTGAAGTTAATTTTTTATATCAACTAGATTACATACAAAATTTACAGTTTACTTAACTTATTTTTTAAAATTGTTATTTACTTGAGTAAATAATTTACCTTACGATACCTTACCTTACCTTATTATACTAATATAATATATACTTAAATACGTTTAGCATGAAGCTGGTGCAAGGTCCGTATAAAATAAAATAAATATCCTTATTTTATATTTATATATATATATATATATATATATATATAATTCACGTGCAAATGTTTACAGTGATCTTTTAGAGTTCTTTTTACAGTTCCTTTTTCTAACCTATGTGCGTTAATTCGTATATCTATTCGTAACCCACTTTTTTTTCTTGAACTACCTAACCATCTAGTACCCAGTGAAATCATTCCAAGAGGCACACATAAAAAGCTCTTAACATGAATAAGTAGATACTCAGGTTGCTGTATAATTCCCATTCGATTTATTCAAATTTTTTTTAAGGTTGAACTAATTTTTAGAAAATTATTGAGATAAAATTTATTTCAACCTATCAACAATTCAAACAATTTTTGATCAAAAATTTGATTCTGAATTTAAAATGCTCACAAAGCGCAGTTCCCGGATTAATCATCTGACCCAGTGCAATAACAACTGCCGCGTACTTTTATTGGAATATATTCATCTATTGAATCCTACGTAATCCTTTATTCAATATTAATCCTAGTTTGAAAATCGAAATAATGAATACTGTTAGGTATAACTCTGTAAATTACATTTACAGTACTACTTACTTAATATAGTTTGTAATGTTTGTTAGTTATGCTAGCATTTATAAGGGACCAAACCAAGTAGACGACTGTCACAAATGTAACGTTACTCGCTTCATTTACGTTTTGCAATAAAGTACA
Organism: Saturnia japonica; assembly: GCA_033032175.1. Lineage (NCBI taxonomy): Eukaryota > Metazoa > Arthropoda > Insecta > Lepidoptera > Saturniidae > Saturnia > Saturnia japonica. The sequence continues at coordinate 11,943,969 of CM065307.1, forward strand.
AATCTATTTTTATACTAGCTGTGCCCCACGGTTTCACCCGTGTTAATTTTATACAATAAACACCGCAACGGTAACGAACCTGTGTAGTCTATCATAATTGTTGTTCTTGTCACAAGTACAAATTATATGAATTTTTTATTATCTCCTAAACTATGTGTCAAAATAACATACTATAATGAGCAAAACTAAACCATATAAAATGTTCTTATCGAAGAAACTTTTATTCGTAAGAATTAATATGCCATGCCTAAAAATAATGTTCATAAATCACTTTTTAATTTTCAACAATTGTTTGTTACAAAATAGCTTTTTGTATCATCATCATCATTTCAGCCGCAGGACGTCCACTGCTGAACATAGGCCTCCCCCATAGATCTCCAGAGCGAACAAAATTTTGTATAGGAGATAGTCATATGCTATCTCGAACTTTTTTATATATGTTAAGGATCAGTATTTTTGTAGCAAATTGTATTTACGTATCATTATCCATTACGACAGCGCAAGCGGATAAAGCAGCTCGGAAAGGCTTCCACCTCCGACTTAACAAAAATCAATTTTAAGGATTGCTGAGAGTTGTAGCCTAATGTTAGATTAGCCTTATACTATTCGTCGTGAGTATGGCTATCATATATAAAAAGATTTTTTAGAATCCGACCGGGGTAGTTCAGAGATTAGCGTGTTTAAACAAACAAAAAAAAATCTTCCGCTTTAACACACACAAATATACACGTGGTCTACCTCAAAACTGCCTGGTTCTAAACTCAAAGAAGTCCAGTTTTATGGTAATTGGCTCTAAACGTAAAAAGCTAAAATTAAATAGTTCACAGTGTCTTAACATTGTATTTAACAATGAGCCCGTGCAGCATGTTCATGATGCCAGAAACCTTGGGCTAATTTTTCACAGTTCATTGAGGTTCAAAAAACATACTAATAACTGTGTAAGAAAGTGTTTCTATTGTCTTAAGATACTGTACAAAATTATACTATATTTAAGTGAGGACCTCAGACTACAGTTATGTGTAATCTATTGTCCTTTTCAAGCTAAATTACTGTGATGTTGTTTATGGCCCGTGTCTTCTGGGACGCACTCAGAAATTAATTCAGCGTGTTCAGAATGCCTATGTGTGTTTTTGTTATAAGGTCCCACCACGTTCGCACATCACATCATTTATAAATAAATCCAAGTTGTTAAAAATGGAAGCGAGGAGGAAGCTACATTTGGCTAGCATGCTCTTTGATATAATGTCTACTAAAACTCCAAGTTACCTATGTAATAAATTTATGTGGCCCCATCATGAAAATAGATACCGTTCGTACGTACTTGCTATACCACATCATAAAACTGTAGCTTTTCGTGGTTCTTTTAGATATGCAACCACTAAGTGCTGGAAGAACATACCACCTCCTATTCGAAATATTACGCCGACGTTTCATTTCAGCTTCAAAGCTAAATTGAAAAAATATTTGTTACTATTGCAAGAATTAATTTACTATACAATTCAATTATGTTGGCTCAGTAGGTAATTTTTTTTTTCTCAAGTGGTGGGCAGTCTACCTCAATGTGTATGGGATATGACTATATTGATATATGATAATGATTATGAATATGTATAATTATATGATTATAGTGTATATATAATTATATATGCAGTATACAGTTGGGTGACGTATATATTATAGCACAAATGTTACTTATTCGTATGAAGTTACGATTATTTTGTTTAAAAATTGTTGTTGTGTTACTTCGTCCGTGAGGTTTGACATGCCTACAGTCTCTGTCAGAATATCAGCGCTGTAGTGTTTGCTCTTATAGGCCTGCAGCATTATGCTGAGACAGGGACCTACCTATTCGACAGCATGCAACACTTAATTTATTGTGTCAATTTGTTTTTTTTTTTTTAATTTAAACATTTGTGTGTGTTGTGTGTTTTTATTGACAAATAAATGCTTTTTCTTTCTTTCTTTCTTGTTTCATTATTATATTAATATTTAATATAGATAGTATAGAAATACACCGACTGATCACGGAACACGACTTATCAAAAGAAAATCTTATTGCATATACATACACCTACTGATCTCTGAACACGATGAACCAAAAGAAACTCATCGTTGAGTTTATCGCTATTTGTATGGTATTGTAAACCGTCCCTTATTATACCACCTTGCCGATAAATTTTTCAAAAACGCGAAACCCTTTAATTTCTTCCTAAAGTCATAAATATGAGTTTTCATATTCCTAAATTGAGAAATAGGGGGTTCTTCATACAAAATTTCATCCCCTATTTGACCCCTTTATGTTTTATCTTTGCGCCATAAGGTACCCTATGTCCGTCTCCAAGGTTCAATATATCTCTATTCATCAAAATTGGTTTGATGGGTTCTTCGTACAAACCTTCATCCCCTATTTCACCCATTAAAGCTTTATTTTCACCAAATAAGGTAGCCAAAGTCTTTCTCCAAAGTCTAACATATATCTATACCAAAATTCATCAAAATTGGGTTCTTCATTCAAACTTTCACCCCTTCCAATTTTATTTCCAAAAGTAGCCTATGTCCTTTCTCAACCAAAATTCTTCAAAATTGGTTCAGCGGTCTAGGCGTGAAAATGTAACAGACGGGGCAAACAGAATAACTTTCGCATTTATAATATTAGTAGGTATGGATTATTCAATTCATTATGCAGCCATTTTCTATGGTGTCATTTACCAATTAAAATACTAACAGTAAATTATTACCCAACAGCAAAATAACGACAACAGTTTATAATAATAAATTTTTGAAATTATTTCTCTTTTCCTGTATACCTGTAATAAATTCTCTCTCTCTATACCTTTCTATGTTTCTCTATAATAACACTGATACTTTAGTAAGGTAAAAATGACAAAAGAACGATTGTTGTGGTGTCCTTTTAATTTTCTATTTTAGGGATTTTTATATTGTTAATACAAATGCGAAAGTGAATCGAAAAAAGATTTATTTTTGAGAGATCGATCTTTTAGACATCGATTTTTTGTGTATCGATTCATAAGAGTTCGTTTCGAATCGATTTTTTTTAATATGATCCCCTTTTAATATGATTTATCACATAGATCTGAGGTCAACTTATATTGGTATTTTAAAATTTTTGAAACTCCATTTTTTAACACTATGAAAGGTTTCAATCATCATCATTTTAAAAACCTTAATATACAGATAACTAAAATTTCAGTCAATTGAACTGAAGAGCTATTTTATAGCATTTAAATTGATATAACTTTTTTATTCATGAACTTATTGAAGTAAACCAAACAATTAATGTTAAGTGAACCTTACCACAATATATTAGTGAAAACTGTTTTCAAATCGGTTAAGCCGTTTCTGAGATTAACGTGCACAAACTATGGCAAACAGACAAGCCGATAAACAGACAAACATACAAAAATTCTAACAATCATTGTTTTGGGTTCTGCTGCGTTGATAAAGGCCCCCAATAATAGTTTTTCTTATATATCTTCTATATACAGACATCGATCAGTTACGTTTTTATTATATGTATAGATTTTATTTATCAAGTTAATCTAATTTAAATTTTGACAACTATGTTTAATTTAAAATACGGTAATCGGTTTTTGTGATTATTTTACTTTTTATATTGACAATAATTTCACGCGTTCATCTAGTTGGCTTGATCCTGTTGCATAATAGGAAATCTATTAATACAACTTAAATTTTAATACTAATAAAAATACATTGTTAATTGTTTGATTAAGCTACGGTTAATTCAATAATTGAATATGTTATTGAAATATACCTACTATAACGAGCAACCAGCTTTTTAGGTAGACGCATTTAATTAGCTATTTTATTCTACTCTTTTTTATTGAAATATTCATTATCATCATCATCATCATTTCAGCCGCAGGACGTCCACTGCTGAACATAGGCCTCCCCCATAGATCTCCAGAGCGACCGATCTTGTGCGGACTGCACCCAACGGCTCCCAGCGGCCTTTATTATGTCGTCTTTCCATCTAGTGGGGGGCCGTCCTACGCTGCGCTTTCCAGTGCGTGGTCTCCACTCGAGAACCTTTCTGCCCCAACGGCCGTCAGTTCTCCGAACTATGTGCCCCGCCCACTGCCACTTCAACTTACTATTCCTTTTGGCTATGTCGGTTACCTTAGTTTGTCTACGGATCTCCTCATTTCTGATTCGATCTCGTAGAGAAACACCAAGCATAGCCCTCTCCATAGCTCGCTGAGCGACCTTGAGCTTTCTTATGAGGTCCACAGTGAGCGACCACGTCTCTGTGCCGTATGTCATCACTGGCAACACACACTGGTCAAAGACTTTCGCTTTGAGGCACTGAGGTATTTTGGACGAGAAGATGTCGCGCAGTTTCCCGAACGCTGCCCAGCCGAGTTGGATTCGTCGATTGAAATATTATTAGTCTGTAATCCTTGCTAAAATTATATAATTAAATAAATAACCGCCCACGACTTATTTCATAAGATAAAAATAACTTATAGCACTGAGAGATAATGTAGCTTCTTTAGTCAAAGAATTTTTAGAATCGAATCAGTAGTTCTAGATAACCCCATAAAGACAAAAAATCTTTACCTATCGCTTTATAATAGCAAATATATCGGCCTGTTAAATATATTCCACTTGTGGACATAGTTCTCTTCCTGGGGCCCAAGTCTGCTATTTCATAATTATGAATCTACCATTCTCATTATATTGGCACTCTACAGATATTATATCAAAATTGTAACAAATTTGGTATTCTGCTAAAATTTCAAATTTCATTGCTGTCTCGATAGAATCTCTATAGCGTTGTGATAGTGTGTCAGTGGGATGGCAATAGATACGTCGTTAGTGTTTCCTATTAAATAATCTACCACGGATTACTACCATTACTACCATTAGTTTACAATACTTGTAAGTGCTATTTTTCCTGTTAAATTCGTAAGATTCCTTAAAAAGCGATATTTTTTAGTTCAAAAATGAATAATGACGAGCCTCTGTTTTTTGTACATAATCTGAAAACTTGTTGCCGATTGTTGGTTCAAAGCCATTAAAAAATATAAATGCCTGCCAATGTCACCTGAAGCCGTCATAAAGATGCAAAAAAATTAGAAATAATATTGAGCGTGAAAGAAAAGGTAGCTTTTTTGTGTTCATTTTATGAAAAAGCTTTTGCCAGGAAAAGTACTAAATCAATAACGTAAGTCTCAGGGAGTTCACCTAATGCATTTGTGTTTCCCCTTGTAATAGTCCGTAATCTTCGGCTTTGGTGCAATAAATGCCGTCTGCGATTGGCAGCATTAGCTTACGCTAAAATGCGCAATCGTAGCGATACCCACAGACACATCATGATTTATTTTTATATTATTTTGATATTATTATTACGAAACGTGTAAGCAATCGTACTAGAAAAACTATTTTTATTCAATGGCTACTCAATAAACAAAATACCATAAAAGTACGATTGATAAAGCTGTCAAATGTTTAAGAGAATACCGTTTTGACTACTATCGAGTTGCTATCGAGATATCATTGAGACGCGATTGTAGAGCAGAGTAACAAATGAGTCAGTGGTTTTCCGATAAAATGATAAACAAATAGGAGAATACCAAAGGGTGTCTATTGAGATACTATCAACACACTATTTTGTTAGCAGGCTTGGGCCCCTGGGAGAAGGCACAGTTTTAATTACTGGCCCCCAACCCTTCACAATATTCGTTATTTCTTCCGTTAAGAAATAATGCAGCTATTCATAATAAACATAAAAATAATAGGTTACCCAACAAGGGAAGTAACATCTGCCAAATCATTCACTTAATACACATATTGACCCAAATGCTAGGATTCCTTAAAAGATCTTCAAACTGTGCAAAAACTAGGTCATCGACTAATATAAATAGATGTAAAATTTATATACAATTTTGTGTTTAAATTTATACTGTTCCTGAACCCGCTATTAGTCAACATTTTATAAAAGACTAGCGGCGTGTCCGCGGCTCCGCACGCGTTTCTTACTAAGCAGTAATTATTTACGACCCGTAATTTTATTTTTACTCATATTGTTGACAATTCATATGCCGTATCAATTGAGGAATGGCATGTATTTCCTGAGTACAATTTTCGTCAAAATCGGTTGAAAATTATTAGTCTACGATTTGTAATGCATTAACGATTCTTACAGTCTCTCAATTATGGTATGATGTATGCTTCCCGTCTATAAAATTCGATCAGAATCGGTTGAGAATCCTAGAAATAATATTGACACTTGTTATAGCCATCAATTTTTTAATTACTTATAATACTCTGTCAAAAAAGTACCGGGAAAACATCAATAATCACTAAATGTTAATCAAAGTATGCTCCTTCAGAAACGATACACTTACGCAAACAAATAATCCAATCATGAAAACATTTTTAAACGCTTTTTCCGGAATTGAGTTTAGTTCTCGTCGCAAAGTCTCTTTTATGTTTTTTAACGAATAAAAACGAGTGCTACCAAAGTGGTAATTTCAGTTTAAGAAAAAGAAAGAAGTCGGCAGGAGCCATATCTGGTGAATAACGTGGCTGCTCGATGGTATTTCTTGAGTTTTCGGTCAAAATTCGTTCACAATGACGGCCTTGTGCGAAAGCGCATTATCGTAGTGCAAAATACAAGAATTTTCTTTCCACAATTCTGCCCTTTACTGGCCGATACTTTTTTGACTGAATGTACTTCCAGTGTACAAAATTTCATCAAAATCGAATAAGAGTTAACGAAAATATTTTTTCTGTTACTTAATTATTTTTTTACGATTTCTAAAATTAATATTGAAATATCTTCTACCCTATCAATTGACATAAAAAACGGACATAAAAACAGACAAATAAAGAAAGTTTTCAAGTAAATATTACAAATTGCATAATTAGTATCGTTCATATAGTATGTACAACTTCAGAGTTGTACAAAGAAAGCCATTTTCTTAGTGTGAGACAACTGTTTATACTGCAAGTTGCTCTTAGAGAACATAGAAAGGTAGCCGTCTTACCGGAATACAGTGAAATGTCAGGACGTGGTGTATTCCGTGTGAGAGCTCCCTTGGTGGGCACGGCCTTTGCGCAAAGGTTTGGCCCGTTCATTGGTCCCTATATTTACAATAACGTACAGAAGCTGTGTTCAATTGGAGACTGTTTGCTTTACGAAGCAAGAAGGAAAATTATCGGCTGGCTAAGTACCCTGACATATAACACAACTGAGGATGTACTTACAATTCAAAAATAATTTTACATTTTACTTCTTCTCTGATTACTAAAACTATAAGTAAAAACTATAAGTAAAACTATACATGATGGTTTTGGCTGTTGCATTTATATTGTGTGTTATTTTATTTATGATAATATGTATGTTGTATGTAATTATGTTTATGTAGTATAAACTATGTGTCTGTATTGCATACTATATAACGGTATGGTATGTAGTATAATGAATAAGTAATGTGTAATGTAATGATTTGAGTAAGTATAATATGGTAACTCGTATGTAAGGTTCCCAAGACACAGGCATGCCTAGTTTGGGGCCATTGTTAAAATTTAAGTTGTAATAAATAAATAATAATAATAACGGTATAACGGGAAATTTTTGAAAAATATGAAATATACGGACAGAACTACATATTTATTAATACATATATATAAATTTTTATAAATAGCCTACGTGAGCAAAACAGTGAGTGGAAAGCTAGTGCCCAATAATAGGAAATATAAATGTTTTTGCATGTGAAATGAGTCCGATTACCTCTACATTAGCATTCATATGCAAGAGCGGACATTTAGGTACACAAGTACTAGGAAATGATATAAGAGGGATCATTAATTTAACATAAACCTCAGCATAGACTACTATCTGAACAAGAATTTCTAGATAAAATAAGATAGCAATTGTATTAGAAAATATAAATTAGTTATATTAATCGAAACCAAAAAATCTTTTGCCGTTAGAATGCAATCATGAACTGCAAAGCTGTCTTCCAATTTATCTTTATTTATTTCTTTATCAAAGTATCTTAGTGGATAAAAAGAATCGGTAAGAAACTCTGACGGATTACAATCTAATTACTAGATAAAATCACGTTTCTAAATTATTAACTACTATAGCTAGTAAGCTGGAAACACAGACGTTGTTCTGCCCTTTCCAGCAGTCAATGATTCGGCCACAGTGCGCCTATCGCCATCTCCGTGAAAAAACACCTACATCAACCAACTTTCATTGTGATCGATCAAACGGTGGAGTTTATTAATCTCATATATACTCATAATATAAATATTATAAAATCTAAAGGATGTGTCAAAAGATCCAGAACTCTCTATAATGAATGTATCATCACAACTGTCAGTCCAGCTTCTAATAAATCTGCTGAAATATCAGATAACTCCAAACTCCAAGTTACTTTAACTGACAGATCTGTTAAACAATCATAAAAGTGAGATAGACTGAATTTAATTCACATTTCAAATTAATATTATCCGGTTGCGTTCACTGTATGTCATTGGACGATTATGAATATTTATTCCCGTATAACTTTACAACCATTTCACCAAATGGCACATATAATTTACTCTCTCAAGCTTAAAACAAGATTAACGCGTACTATAAAAAATAGCATTTTACCGGTCAAACACAAACCTTAAAAATAATGCTTGAAGTTGTATACAGAGTGGAAAATACCAACGGGAAATGGAGGAAAAATATATTAAATATTGAAGTTATCAAATTTTACTCAAAGGGAACATACTTTCATTTTTTGAAATAATAATAATAACTGAATTCATAGATTTTCTAAAGAAGTTTACCTATACCGGGAATCGAATCAACTAAAACTAAAAAAATCAAACATGCACTGAGTTATTGCACCAATCGATAGAGTCTATGATAAGGATAGAATCTCTCAAATAAGCATTGTAACATGAAATTTAACTATTTAACTGTAATATTAACTTTTTTAGAAAATCTGTGAATGCAGTAATTATTATTTCAAAAAATGAAAGCATGTTTCTCTTGAGTAAAATTTGTTATCTTCATTATTTAATATAATTTACCTCCATGTCCCTTTCGTTTTTTCCACCCTGTATACTTACTAATTGCTAGTATATGGTGGTTACTTGTAAATGTAATTTTTATATTTAAAACTACATTTGCCATAATGGAATTAATTAACTGTGCGGTATCATCAAACATAATGAAGGGAATTAATTTTAATTTTCAATTAAAATAAGTAAAATTTCTAAAGGGAGTAATTACAATTGGTAAAATTCATTAGAGCGTTTAGGGACAGGCGATGTTTCTCAATTTATTGATCCCCGGAGCCGAGCTAGCGGCACGCATCACGCGTCTGATGCCCGCCCTACGTCACGAACCTACTTTCGGATAAAACTTTCATCACAATGCAAGATCGATATAGTTGAAACGTAAACTGATGTACACTATTCGCATAAGTATGATAGTAAACTGTGTATTTTCTCGGGTTTTTTTCCTTTCTTTCTTGGTTGTTGAGCTTTAACCTACGTTGCTCTAGCCTAGTTGTTTTCACTTATTTTATTTGAAGTAACCAGGAATCAAGTTGTATACCGAAAGCATATTCCTTGATCCAACATATTGAAACTAAAACCTACCAGACTTTTCCTTTCTGTTTTTGATTACAATATTTTATAAGTTATTTTTATCTATACTTACTTTATTATTGAATAATATAATAAAGTGGAAATATTTTTTTTAATTTGTTTGTTTAAAAAAGCTAATCTCTGAAAAAACCTGTCGGATTTTAAAAATTCTTATTGTATATGATAGCCAGATTCACGAGAAATAATATAGACTATCTAACATTAGGCTACAACACTCAGCTAGTCTTAAATACTGATTTTTAATAAGTAAGTCGGAAGTGGAAGCCTTCCCGAACTGTTTTATCTGCGTACGCTGGTGTAATCGTTAATGATACGTAAATACAATGTTTACAAAAATATTGGCTCTTAGTATATTTTTAAAAAATCCGGGATAGCATATGCCTATCTCTTATACATAAAGTCACAATAAAGTATTTTGCGATTTTTTCTCGTGAAGATGAAAAATAGATTTTTGAGCATTATTTTTAGGCACGGCATAATAATATTTACAAACTAAAGTTACTTCATAATAAAGTCAATTTTATGAAATAAAATTTTGCCCTTTATAGCATGTTATTTGAACACATAGTTTAGAACAGGCATGAGCAAAGTACGGCCCGCGAGGGGCTTTAATCCGCGCCGCTAACGTCCCTTCTAAAGTGGGTGTGGGAAATGTATTTTGACAGCCTCGTCAACACATCAAATAGAGGAAAAACCAACCAAAAGTGTTCCATGTGGCACACAAACCTACCACGGCAGGGTCTTCAAACAAAAGTTTTAAATAGGTAAATGCTATGTTTGTAACTTTACCATTAATAATTAAAAGTGAAAGATTTCAAAATATTTTATTTTATTTTCTGGCCTCTAATAAAAATGTATGCCCACACCTGTTATAGAAGATAGTGAAAAATTAAAATAATTTATACTTGCGGGAAGTGAGAGCAATTAATGATTTATGTTTATCACTATGTGCATGGTGGTCGCAATCCCTACCACCTCGCTGTATTACTGCATAAACACCGTCTGATTTCGGAACATGAGAAACCAAAATATCAAACATAGGTTTATCATTATGTGTATGGTGGTCACGATCCTGAATACCACGATATATTACTGCATATATACCAACTGCTTTCGGAACACGACAAACCAAAAAAATCATAGATGGGTTTAACACTATGTGTATGGTATTGTAATTATATGTCAATATGAATCCAACACATTAACCGTTCCAATAAAACTTCAAAAATAATTAAAATTATCCTTTATACTACCGGTTTGTGGGAAGGTTTTAAAAAAAATTAAAACCCCTTTTATTCCTTACCAAAAGCATAAATATGAAATTTTCTATCCCTAATATGAGACATGATGGGTTTTTCATACAAACTTTCATCCCTTCAAGTTTTATTTTTGTGACATAAAGTAATCCTATGTCCTTCTCTAAGGTGTAATATATCTCTTTACCAAAATTCATTAAAATTGGTTTAACGGGTTCATCTTACAAAGTTTTATCCCCTATTTACTTCCCTTAAAGTTTTATTTTAATGACAAAAAGTAGGCAATGTCCTTTCCCAAGCAAAATTGGTTCAGCGGTTTAAGTATGAAAATGTAACAGACAGACAGACAGAGTTACTATCGCATTTATAATATTAGTATGGATAAACAAATGTTACATTTAATCAGTGCATTCAATTAATTGACAACTATTTTTTCTAATAAATACAATTTTATTACCATTCCTTTAATGTGCTTGTTATTTAATAATACATAATATAAAGCGAAAGGAACTTCTCCTTTCCTTCTCCACGACACCTCTCGAGTTTTTATTTATAGTTTTACATTCAAAATTCTTGTCTGTTATTTGCACAAATTTCTAATTACCTTTCAATTGAATGCGCTCGGAGTGTTGCAAATTAATAAGTTCCATTGTTGTGTACTACTCGTCCGATGTCGACAACTGCTATCTGGAATAGAAGATAATATGTTACTTTATTAACTTCGACTTCTTATTAATAATATCAAAATAACGTAATGAACTCGTAGGAGGATTCGTATAGACTAATACATCAATTATCGTCGTCTCTGATAGTATCACACTATGATGAATATAATATTACGAAGTAATAATATAGGTACATGAACTCGCTATACCAGTATCATATTAACTCTTACTTGCTACAGCTTGTCTAAAAATAAATTTAAAATAATGTATTTACTTATATTTGCATGTCAGTAGTTATAAATACTTCTTTAGCACAACAAATCAAAAATAATCCCACAAATTCATCCCGCGTGCCAACAATCTAAAAAAAAAAGATACAAGTGACACTAGCTACCTATAGACACCATTACACTGCACCCTCTCCACGTACACACCAGATAAGTACATAGGTTCTGCAAGGAATTTTTTTTCATTTTTTGTACTAGTTAGTGTAGACAAAAATTTATAGATCGCTAAATACATCTACACATGTTCCTTCCTTCCTTCATGTGTATAAGTTAGTTTAGCTTGAATTCTAGGGATAATGAATTAATCAGATGACTTTTTCGCATGTTAGGCTGTTAATTGAGAATTGGGCTGTTGGCCAAGCCGACGTCTGGCCACTTTGGAACCCTTGCGCATGTTGCCCCGCTTTCGCGGCTGAGTGCCTTAAGCGCTCGCCCCCAAGCCATGGTGAAAATGTAAAAGCCATCAGAGGCTCTAGGGCCCCTAAGGACATAAGCCAGACAGAAAAAAAGGAATATGCCCTTAAAAAAAGTTGTCTGTCTGTTTGTATGTCCGAATTTAACTCAATAACGGCTTGATCGATTTTTATTAAATTTTGCACACGGAAAGCTTAATATGTCATTGATGAATTGATAAACTATAAGAAATTTCGATATTAGTTTTAGTAATTGTAAATAAATAAGTTCCAAAAAAAATATTTTTGTTAGTTATACATTCCGATTTTGATGAAATTTTGAATACGGGAAATATAAGCCATTCCATGATTAACTTGTAATAAGATTTGTCAATAATATTTTTAGGAACAATATAAAAAAAGAATAAATTTGTATCATTAATTCTCAACCGATTTTGATGAAATTCTGTACAAGGGAAACATACGTTATTTCATAATTGTAAATAATAGTTTTAGAAATGGTTAAAAAATCCCTTACTGATCTTTCATGAAATTTTGGAAATTTTGTACATGGGAAGTATAAGTCATTCCATGATTCATAGGCTAAAGAATACTTTTGGAAATCGTAAGAAAAAAAACAATTCTCAACCAATTGTAATACATGTCATTCCTCAATTGATAGACTAAATAAATCGTAAATAATATGAGTAAATATAAAATTACTGAATGTAAATAACTACTGCGAAATAATAAACACGTGCGGAGCCGCGAGCACACCGCTAGTACTATAAATAAATATATGTAAGGTTTACCAATTTTAATGTTAGCCGGTTAAATCACACAGAAAAGTACTTTACATGAGTTGTTTGAAGTCACAACATAATTTTATTCCTTAACATCTAATTTAATACGCAATTTATTTTAAAACATATTTAAGCAGAGAGTCAAAGTGAAGGTTTCTAAGTTATATATATCGTTAGTCAACAAGAAACCGAGATCATATACGCACAAAGCGCTCCACGAGTGCTCTCTCCACATAATGAATAATTTCAATGGGACGAGAGGACGCCCAGTTCCCTCCTGCCTCGTGAGATTAAACTTTGCAAATCGACTCAAACTACTATTCAATGTAGGCCATTTCAAAGATGCCGCCCTTCTTACTATTAATTATTATTATTTATTTTAATCCGACTGCTAAAAAGGAGGGTTATGTTTTACGAGCGTATGCGTAGCCTAAGATTCGTCTTAATTGTGGGAGTGACATAGACTATGTAAGTTAAATAATATTTAAGTACACGACATCTGAAAATGTAAATATCAAAATAAAAGAGTAATTTTTTTGTTTTGTCTATGAAGTGAAATACACTAATCCTATCAAAAACATAAATGTGAAATGAGAGTCAAGTTCAATAAAATATAGTAAGTATATATAAACTAGCCAAGTCAGACCTTAGGCTTCAATATATTGTCCTAAGTTATACGAATAAATGTTATTTTAAGTTGTTATAAAATATTTTATGTTGTTATAAATAAATTTCAGGACTGACCATTGAACTTTGCACTCAATTTAGATCTCACTCCCTTTGTCGTTGAAGTCAACAACCAAGGCAATATTGAACCCGGCTCTCATTTCACATTTATGTTTTGATGGGATATCATTACTTTTTGTACAGAAATTATTAGTAGCTATTTATTAATAACAAAATTAATACCAATTGGTTTTTGTTAATCTACTGTATTCGACGCTCGCTCGCTCGTGGACGTGCGCGTCAAGGTTCTATCGCACCGCTCCCCGACCCGCTGCTCCACGGTCGCCGTGGTACAAAATACCTATTATTTAATTATTTATAAGTAATAATCTTACACTATTGATTTGCGCTAAATATTGAAATAATAATTAATACTAAATCCCACTTAATAACGTAATAAACACGAAAGTCGACTATACTCTTAGTTATAAAAGTATGTATTAAAACTGATATGTTTGGAGCTTAAAAAAAAATAACGGTGGTATTCCACTCGTTATATATACACGTGAAGACCTTAAAATGTAAATAAAGAAGGGTTGTCGTGTTGTAGCAACACGAAATCTTTCTGAGGAGACCGTCCTTAACTTTTTGAGTAATTTTGACCGACACAGCAAAAGGTTATCGAAGTCACAATGATTTTGCTACGAAATGTATGGGAGAAGTTTTTTTGTTACTACTACTACTACTGCCCTATCTCAAAAATCCACTCTGTATATAGTATTTTGCCATGAAACTTTCGTATAATTATTCGTATTGTAAACGTCATACGGTTTCCAACAATGCTATCATTTCTTTACGAATACAATTATGCGTTTGTTCATATCAAATTTCCTATTCAACTTAGCATTGTAAAGCTTAGCTTTAGTTTTAACCCACAATTATCGAAAAAACTTTTGTTTCTGATTTATTTAAAAATATTTATAGCTAAATAAATTTATTTGTAGCTAAGAATTTCTTATAGAGTACATGAAATATTTTCAGTGGTAACTGTTATTATTTTTTCCTTTTGAATTATTCTGTGAAAGGAAAAGCCAAGCTTTCAGGTTTCTAACAAATCTAACGCCAGTGACCGCTATCCAATCGGTCGTCAAAACCTCATGCAAGCGACCTCAGATTGGAGGTGCAAAATCCGCCGAATCACCTTTTTCTCTTTTCTTTTTCTAACATAAAAAGTGCTCCTGTGTAGCAATTACCAAATCAGTCATACGACTTTAATCAGAAGTTCGGACCGCAACCGGCCTTACGCAGGGCCCTGTTAGAGACACGTATTACGCTCTCCTCTCTGCCCGTATAATCCACTCACAAATATAACATTTTACGACTCGCCGAAGCTATGATCATAAAATTTTCGTGAATTGTTATCAAAATATTCCCCTGGCTCTTCTATGATATCCAACATTAATAGCTATTTTATGAAAACTAACTGTGTCCACGGTTTTACCCGTGTCAAATTTATTCGACCATCTCACCACCGCACAGTCGCGTCGCGTCGCCAACGCACAAGACCTATCGTTGTTCTCACTTCCCGAACTTGCCTACAGCTTGACTAATTGCTTGATATTCATGGTTACTGCTTCGCTTCCTAGGGAGTAGCGTGAAGTTATATAGCCTATTCATATAATAGGTCATAACCTTCCTTAGTAAATACCTATGCTATAAAATATAAAAAAGTTTGGAAAATCCAAAATGCACACCTCATATGATTTTCAAGAAAAAAGCAAGTCGTAACTTTGACTTATTTGTATTATATAGACAACTTAACAAAATAGGCTTTAATTTTAGATTCAAATAAATAGTGAACTTTATTTATAAAAACCATTGTATTAATAAACTACGGGTACTGGGCTATTGCTATTAAATAGGTAACTAATTAACGGTATTCTGAAGATAATAAACAAAACTCGGTCTCGATATGTCAATTTTTTCGGGAGTTATTGCTACATAAAAAACTTATAAAAGCTTTGAAAACTTACTTATTCATAAATAGGAAATTATAACCGAGTAGCCTTGAAAGGAAATGTGGTTTCGCCTATTCGCTACCGAGTTCATGCAACATGGCGGGCCTTCCGGTGCTAAAATTAAGCATACGGCGGCCTCTACGTTTTATGATTCCTGATGGAATTCAGTACATTCGACAATATTTCTTATTCACTCTTATGAATAATTTATTACATAAACAAGAAAATATTCTGATAATTGTTTTAATTATAATCTATAATCTTATATCTTGACATTTCATGCATTCTAACGTTTTCTTAATTTATTGTATCTAGTTGCTTATTTTATTTATGGATATAATATTTCTCACCATATGTGACTTTGTTCATTAAAAATGAGTGAAACTTGATATTAAACTTTTTCTCGACCTGACCAATTCTGAACTTCATTTCATTGTACACCTATCGCAAATAATTTCCGTTTTATATTATGTTACACTTAAAGTTAGACTACAACACAATGAAAACCAGTTAAAACTTTTATGGGTAACTAGCTTTTGCCTGCGACTTCTTTTCCGTTATCTTTGAAATGACATGACTTGCCCACCACCTACTATAAACTGACTGTACTAATAGAAACTCTTTCCGGGTGTTTGCGCACAACAACTCACTAAAGTTTCATCACAATCAGATAAAAATGGTTTAGGAACGCGTAAAGAACAAACAAACGAACAAAGAAACATTTATTATAATATGTGCATATAGATATGAAGCTGCGTAATCAGCTTATGAAATTCAGAAATGAAAACAAAAAGTTAAAGAAGCGAATAAAACAATAATCCTTGTATAGTATAAAACTACCATCTGAAATCTGAATCAGGTCAGTAGTTGTTTGTAAAAGCTGACAAAAGCGTAAAAATCCTAAGAAGTAATCGTCTGGTTTATTATATTCTATCACAAACATGCATCCTTTTTGTCCCCTAATAAAGGCACTTTTTGCAAATATTTCCAACTAGCGAACCGCCCCAGCTTCGCACGGGAGCAATTTACAAAGTGGTATATTTTATGTTTAAAAATGCATGATTTAGAGTTTATCGCTTTAGTATTGATTGCTGTTCTTAACTTTATAGTTACAAAAAGTGTGCTTAGCTCGCGCGCGTTAATCATAGGCATAGTGCAGGCCAATCGTTTCACTGCTAGTGATTTCTTTGGTTACGCGTAATTTTGAATCCGTCATATTTTCTACAGTTTTCATTTAAATTATATAATGTTAATTAAATATTGAATTGGAGAAAATAGCTTTGCCAATAAACTAATATTTTTAAATAACAGGTCCTTACATATGAAATTAGCATTTTATATGGAAAAAGTAAAACGAAAAAAATATTATGAAATTATACATTTAATCAATCAAAGTATGCAACATTATTATCTATGCACTTTCGCCATTTTATAGGTAGTTTAATGATTCCATTACTGAAAAAATTGTGGGAGCGAGAAGCAATAAAATCTTTGAAGGCGGTTTTGACAGCCTCCTCGGAATTGATTTTTTTTCCTTGCAAGAAGTTATTCAATTTCCTAAAAAAGTGGTAATCTGTTGGAGCAAATTCCGGGGAGTATGATGGGTGTCGGAGAGATCCAACCGCAGTTTCTCTAATTTAGCTACCGTCTGTCGGGAAGTATGAAGTCTAGCGTTGTCCTGAAGCAGCAGTGGGCTAGAGAGATTGACCAGTCTCGGTTGTTTAACGGCTAGCTTTTCCGTCATGGTTTGCAATTGTTGACAATACAGATTTGAAGTTATCGTCTGTTCGGGTCTTTGAAAGCTGTAGTGTATGACACCAGCACTGGTCCATGAAACACTCACCAGTACCTTTTCTGCGTCAATTTTCACTGAATCACTGTGATAAGCGTATCCGATTGTCGTAAGGGATCCATTTTTCGTCACAAATAACAATACGATTCAAAATTCTCTCATTATTGTGACGGTTGAATAATATAACGCAGCACTCAATGCGTGTTTGTTGGTGTGCTTCAGTCAATTCATGCGGTACCCATTTCTCGAACTTTTTCACTTTTCCAATTAGTTTCAAGTGAATTAAAATTATTTTATCACTCACACCGAAGCATACCGCTAACTCTGACGTAGTTTGCGATGAATCCGCTTCCAGGATCACCTTTAATTCTTCATTATCAACTAGAGTCTTCGGCCGTCCACGAGGGTTTGTTTCGTAGGTCAAAATTTCAATAACAAAAACGTACCATGCTTTGTTTTACAGTATAGCTTCCCTATACACATAATTAATCCTTTGAGCTGTTTATGCAGCGCTGAGACCACGGTGGTACTCATATTCGTAAATAACGCGATATTTCAAGTTTTACATTTTGTGAAAAGAACGATGTCAAAGAAAAATGAAATGGTGCGAAAACAAATGAATCACTAAATCCGAAACACAAATACACAAACCTAAATTTGAATTTGGAATTCCTTACCAAACGCCAGGTATTTGAAATCAAAGTAGCCAGTGCAACAAAACGCCAATTATATATCTTCGAACCTAATATTATATAGAAGATAAAAATGGTTACTGTGAATCAACCTTAAGAGAGAGATGCTATCGCGAACTTTTCTCTAGGCTTTTTGAAAAACTGCTATTCTTTAATACCTACATTATGTTCATGCTTCTCATCATCATCATGATCTTTGATGCATCGGTATAGCCAAAATACGCCATGTATGCGCTTGAAAATCGATTTATTGACGACTTGATTACTAAACCTTGGATTTTCTATACTATACAAAAACGTTATTGGAATGTATTGTATAATTATACAAACCTTCCATAAAAAAAAATTATGTAAATGATAGTGAAAGCCGTTTAAATATAAATCCCGTGGTTTAGAAAAAGTAAGCGGACAAAAAGACAGACCGGATAGCGACTTTCTTTTAAACTCTGTTCTGATGATGATGATGATGATATGGGTAGAAACACGAAAACTTGAAAGTTATGGACATGTAAATATTATGTAATATCCTCATAATACTATTTTATTTTATGTTATATATATTGTACCTACATATTTAATTTTTTTTTTTTTAATGTAACAGGTTATTTTGGAGTCGAATCAATATTGTGAATAACATCGTTATTTAATAACGCACTACAATTATATCAACAAGTCATTCTAGTGAGAAAGAAAGAGATTGTTTATAAAACACAGTTGTTGACTTTTTTATTCGCAAACATAAAATAATTATAACGATGCAGAGTTCGGTCATACGATTTTCTCTATATTTCCACATACATAATTATTTCTAAAGAACATTTAAAAGTAGGTAGGTACCTATAATTCATCGTAGTCTATATCATAAATTATCCATGAAGATGGTAATAAATGTAGCACTTATATTATTAACTTTGCTCGAAACTAGAAAGTATTAACGTTGATATCAACTTATGAAATATGGACTATGAATGTGTGTTTGCGTGTGCGTGTGTGTGTGTGCGTGTGTGTGTTTGTGTTTGTATCTAAACTAGCTGGACCGGCAGACGTTCCGCCCTTCCCGGTAGTTAATGATTCGACCTATCGGATCTTAACATACCTTACATTTATAAACCATCATATTTCATTCAGTCATTCATAAGTTATAGAATCACTAACAGACGTACACAACATTATTATACGTATATAAGATTATGTTAAAAGCACAACATTGAACTTAAAATCGTAAAATCGAGACAAACTTTGTAAATACGAAGAAAGTTGAAAATTCACTTGCGTACAATATAAGAGAGATATCTTGAAAAGGATTCACAGATGGTAAAACAAAAAAGGCCAAGCATTGGGTTTGTTTAAAAGGATTTATATAGATATTATATATTCCAACGAAAAAATGCAAAAAGCGGAAAGTAAATAAGTACCGAGAAGTGGCCTCAGGCGTAACTAAGTTATTCTTTTTCATTCCATTCTTTAACTAGGGATACATTAAAGCGAGATGTAGCTATATAGTAAAGTCCAATAGAATTTATGTATTATGTTTCAGTTAACCTTAAAATAATTTTGACGTGACAACGTCTTATAATTCGATGGAGCCGTCTGCACGCACGAAAAAACGTGACTCACGCGGCGTTACCTCACTCTGAGGCGTTCCATTTAAGGCTTGAAGTGCTAGCGAGAGCGCGGAACAAGCGACAAAGAGGCACAATCGGCCTCCGCGTTCGGCAGCGTTCGACATCTGTCTCTCTCCTACTTGAGTGAGCGATGCGTTCGCGTGGACAGCTGCAATACAATAATACATTTACATGTTTTCGTCAAGTATGAAGTGCAGTGAAAAATGAATATGGTGTCAATTGTTTATAGCACCGATAATTGCGGCGATAAAGGTAATGATTCTTTCGATATTATTTGAAAAATGATACCATTCCATCAGTACATATTTTCTTATGACGTTGTCACGTTCAACTATCGTCAGTAAACCGACTTTACAGACAACCGATTTTAATTAATATAAGTAACTTTACCTGTCCATCGTGTCAAAATTTATTATTACAAATAACATCGCAGTGATAAAATAATTTAAAAGTGCACAGTTAATTAGTAAAGTAAAGTAGTTTTAAAACATTTCGAATCAAGTATTTTGCTAGAAAAGCGATGTGAAGACTTTGATTATAATATACTAACTGTACCCGCGGCTTCGTCCGCGTGGTATTTGTATATGAAAAACAGCAATTAACAAAAAAGCAGATGTGCAGGTGTACTGTAATTCAACATCGGCGCTTTTGTGACTGTCCCTAGTTCTTGAGACGCAGCGTGGTACTCAGGGGTAGCATTCAGCCGTGCCTCAAGCTTTTCACTAATTTCGATCAAAAAATATTCTGCCATGCATCTCCGCTATGAGTTTAACCCAATACGTTGTTTCCTACAGGTTTCTGGGGCGCGTAATTTTTCTTAGTATTTCGTTCGGCAGCGAGTCTCCCCTATTTTTATAATAACTCGGCACGTTGACGGTACTGTCCCTTATAGTAAACACAGTTCAATCCAAATACAACGTCGACCGCCGAGAGATCTAATTCCATCGGCAGTTGCTGCTGTCATGCAGGCTTGGAGAAATATCTCTTCACCTCAAGGAAATCATCTGACGATATTCCCCTGTTTCCTGTAAGTGAGTGGATCTCACTCTTTTAAGAAAGAAGGTTTTATTTTGTTACAAAGGCATTTGAGACTACAGATAATTAGAAATATTTAAACTACTTACAGTATCAAAAATCAAATAGCCCCAGCTCAGCATAATGCTGGTTGTAAATAACCAGCGCTGGACTTCCGTTGGGTTTTAAAAACTAAAAAGTCTAAAAAAGTAAAAGTAAAAAAATGTGAGACATACGATATCAAAAGCTTTCTCTAAATTAAATACAACAGCAGCATTAAGCCACATATTCTCGAATCAAGCAGGATTTTGTATTTAAGCAACAATAAAAGAAGCAATAGCACAGACAAGTACCTAAGTTTCAAATTATAAAAACATGAATAAATAAAAAGGAAACATTATAAAATCTAAAATACTTCAATAGGTTGCATTCATTTTAAATACCACTAGTGTTATGACTTTGATATTCTTGGTTCTTTCCGTGTTCGCAAAGAAACCTTTTCAATGATAATCTAAAACCTAACACTGGGAAAATCCCGTCCACTTTCTAACAGACATTTTACCCATTTGGCAAGGCTGGCATGACATCAACGACTGTTGATGAAATTTATGTCGCCGACCGTAGCCGGTGTTTGTGGACTATACCATACTTACTATCAAGTGCTGTACAGTCATTTTGCCGAGCTAGTACAAAAAAACTACTGACTACTACAATGCAATACAATCCGAAATTGAAAGTAAGTAGTAGTTTAATTGTAAAATTTTATTTAAATCCAAATCGTAAACTAATGCTACATTCTAGGATCCCACAAAAACTCCCTAGAAAATTCTAACAAGGGAGCCACCATCTTGTTAGGATACTGAAATCGTTATAAGACAGGTAGCTCTATATTCACTCGATAATGGCAGTAATTGTCTTCAAGAAGAAGAAGAAGAAGACAAAATGAATAAGACTAGTCTTAAATTATGAATACACGCGCTCATAGATAATATGCTTAATTATGACAAATATTTTGGTATATTGTTATTAACATCTACCTTTTTTTTGTAATTTCTCGTGACATTTAAAACTAATAAACTAATCCGTTTAGCGCCATCTGTGAATACTCTGGAAAATATATATCTACATTGTTGTTTATTATAATTATTATTACTATAGAAAATCATATATAAATTAAATAATGTGGATAAATTTCGTAAAATTTCACTTTATTTTACTATATATTCAAAATATATTACAGTATTTCATATAAATTCATTCCTTTTTATCTATACATAACTTAAATAAAATTTATACGTTATAAAAATGTCCATATGAGAAAAAAATTTATTCTAAATATACCTCCAGACTATAAACTATAATTATTTCAAATTTTATCAAATTCAATTCAGTAGTTTCTGCGTGATTAGCGTGGCATACAAACGCAGACACAAACAGTCAACAATTTGAAAGACTGTCGAAATGTATTCTGTCCGTGATTCTAAATCCCTCCCCGCCCCGTATTATTTTTCTCGAATATCTTTAATGTACAGATTAACATAATGAGAAAAAAAATAAGGTTTCATGAAGTTCTACTGCCATTTATTATACTATCGTCACCTACTTCAAGTACCATCTGTGCTCGTAAAACGAGAATTACCCGCTGAGCGAGAAAATGTGGAGCCCCGCAATTACAATGTGAACCTAATGCCTTCTAATATACACCGAAGAAACGCTTGGCACTGTATAAATAATTCTTTCGATAGAGCTAAATCCTTGATATTGGGTCGCTTTCAAGAGTTTTATTTGACTTAGCAAATAGTGAGAAACATATTTTTATATATTTCATATTAAACAAAAGAAACCAAAAGAAAACCTAAATAAATTATAATTGATGTATAATTGTATACTAGATACGTATCCTAAAATGTAAGACGACCATTAATAAAATAAATATGGGGACACAATTGCACATAACACTATTTAACTATTAATTCTGAACTAAGCAAAGCTTGTATTATGGTATCTAAACAGCTGATATACCTATATATACATACATAGATATTTTACACCCAGCCACACAACGGACAATTATGCTCATCACACAAAAAAGAAGAAAATTCGTCACGGGATGCCTGGCAGATGTGAAACATCGAAATTATTTTGTATAAGTTATATGCTTAAAAGAGCAGATTACAACAGGAATCAGATATGGCATTATGAAAAGATAAAGAGTTATAAATTTGTTCCATAAAATAATGTTATTAAAAACAATATACAAAAATTAAAAATTTATTTGAAATCGCGACAACTCAATTATTTTCATAATTTTGTATATTCATAATTTCATAGTTCATAAGCACATCAAAAAAAAGCAATTTGTTTCGAAGTGAGGATACGAACTTAGGTCTTTGGAAAACAGTAACCACGCTCACCACCACTAGGCTACAAGGTGGTTTTAAGAGCGTGCTGAAAATATGCTTCTGTACATATATTCCATCATATAGCCTTTATCGCCAGGCCAATAATTAGGTTTACCCTCGCCTATAGATGTTGCACATCAAAATCAATAATGTGCGGGGATCGAACCCGCGACCTCTCGACTCAAATAATAGAACTTACTACCACTGCGCCATGAGGCCTTGTCAGCACCTTTGATGACGTGTATTTAATGAAAGGTTAGCACAGAGGATATTAGTATCCAGTGAGAGCCGTTGTCTTCAACTTGTATTGTACTTGCGATCATAATAATTGTCAATATTTAAAATAAAATTTTTTTAACATAACAACATTTTATTCAGTTTCCTCATATATTTAAGTAAAAGTAAATAAGCGTTGACGTTTACAAAAGCGCTTTTCGTGGGAGGGGTGATTTATAGTGTGTGCTTGTTCCACTTACCTGTATAACTTACTTAATATCCATTTTAATTAAAAAGACAAATCAGGCGATGGCTGTCTAATTTATTATCTTTGTTTAAGTAGTAAAAGTGTAATACGTAGATACCTACCTATTTGATGAATATTACGAATTAATATAGAATTTATACATTTTAGTCCTTATTTACTACTTTTTTCTTTTAAGTACTTCCCTTTAAGCAATATATCATTTAGATACTATATTATTATACTTATACTTAATATACAACATACATATATACATATTCTTTATAAAAGATTTTAAATTTGATAGAAACTTTTCTAGGTGTTGCCATCTCCATCTTACAAATTACTGTAACTAATAAAGTAATGTTATTTATTGAGTTATTATCTTTAATAAGTCAATAAATGTTTACGTTAATTTCTCCTTTTTTAGACTCAAATTATTTAATCGTAATTTATTGATAATTAAGACTTGCCAAGTTAGATATCCCATATCTAAGAATGTAACATATTCTTTTATAAATTATTTGAAGAACGTACGTTCCTACAGCTAAAGTTAAAAGAATAGCTATGGAACTTGCCGCGCGTTAGATCTCAACTCTTTTATCGGCGACAACGACTACCCTAAACGTCGTTTCTACCGAACTTGGCCCCTTTTTCACATTTATGTTTTTATTGGGATATATATTACATAAATTATATATATGTCAATAGATAAATGAATGTAGTATTAATATATATCCAGTAACTAACAACAAAACTACACAGGTATTTAATAACATTCATTTCGCGTAGGTACCTACTACACAACAAAAATTATTTTAGTAAAGATTATTATAAATAGTAATTTGTGAGAGAAGCTCACAAGCACGTTTGTTTGTCAGAAAAGAGCCAATACTTTATACTTACAAACAGGATACAGAGACATATTAGGAAAATTAAAATAATATAATGTTGAAGGAAGAGGAATTAATATAATTCATACACCACGCCTCGTATGAATATGCAAAAGATTTATATATGCTTACCATGAAATAACGATGTCACTTGAAAGGTTTCGCTCGTCGTCTCTTTGAAATCCGACAATCTCGTAACAATCTATTCCACGTTAACGTTGAGTTCTAAATTGGCTCGTCATCGATTGTTTTTGTAAGGTCAAGTATTTTCATTGAAAATACCATATTCGCGAGACTGAACCAGAGTTTCACGGTTATAATTCACGGAGATTCACTATGATATTAGAGAATTTATTTTAAGTTTAAGATACAATTTAATAAATACGGCCTAATCTGCCCTTTCCTATAAAAACTATAAAGCGCAACGTCTCTGTGTCTGTCATCAGTTAGTGTACTTATAAATAACTCGAGAATCAATTATCCGATTAGCGTGATTCCTTTTTTCATTTGTAGACATGTTCTCCAATCGGGCATTTATATTATAAATTTTATTACGTTAAGTAATAGAGAGATGAATTAATGCCAATAATTGTAAATAAAAGTTTACACAAAATATCTTTATATAATATCATAAGAAATATGCAATATGACTCCTTAAATATGGAAAGATCTTATAATCTAATAGACAATCCGCGCTAGTAAACATCTAATTTTTATGCTGAATGCACAATGACAAATTTAGTGTCAAAAAAAGTTGAATACATTTAAAAACATCTATACAATTAATAAAATTGAAGTCCCTGTTTGTAATTTCAAAATAACAACTTTTTACTAAATTCATATGAATGTATATTATACGATAACAAAAACCCAAATTTTTACAATATTTGTCTGTCTGTCTGTTGAACGTCTGGCGATGGATTACTGTACATGTACAATGAGCTCACTTCTACAATAGTGTACTTTAGAGTGGCGTTGCGAGTACAGCCAGTATTAAGATAAAAATTGATGTTAAAATAGGTGGGAATTAAAAGTTACAAAGTAGATTCTTGGTTCTCAGTAGCAAAGTAATAAAATATTTCTTGTAACACAAGTAGATCCTAGGTTAAAATCTATAGAGCGTTTAGCTCAGTCTTAGCTCAGCCTTAGCTACGCTCATACTTCGCTAAGAATTTATTTAGCGCAATCTTAGCTTTCGATTAATTAATCGTTTTGGAAGAGTCTGATAACTGTCAATTAACATTTCTATGCCGCATCTGGACTGTTAAATTTCTTCAACTCAAACAAATAAATTAATCACGAATTATGTATAGAAAATTAAAAACCAATTTAAAATAGAATTTAAATTGTGTCATTGAATATATAATATTCAACTTGCTTTGAAGTAAAAATGACAAATTATCGCACATAAAATAAAAAGATTAAAGTTTCATACCAATAACGACAAACAACAGGATTAACAAAACGTGTACTTAATAAAAACAGTCATTTCTATGTAGTAGCCAATAAGAATCAAGCAATACAGATAATTAAAAAGTGTATAAAATCACTGTTAAGTCACTATTATGCTATATTATTGTTTTAGTCGTATAACATCCTGTAAGTCGTCGAATTCGATGACTTGAACTTTATTCAGGCAGAGCTGAGCTAATGCTAAGCTTGCGACTATAAATTTCAATTTCGGAACTTAAGGCTGAGCTAAGACTGAGTACGCTCTATAGATTTCAACCTTAGTGTTGAATAAATTTTTTATAACAAATACATATAGCTTGTTCCGATTTCCGTGGTATCTATATCTATATCATTCGACTGAGTCACATCACATGGCATTATCTACTGAATTCATCGGGACATTTACTGTTTCTATTGCACTGAGAACGAAAA
This sequence comes from Saturnia japonica, assembly GCA_033032175.1. Taxonomy (NCBI): domain Eukaryota; kingdom Metazoa; phylum Arthropoda; class Insecta; order Lepidoptera; family Saturniidae; genus Saturnia; species Saturnia japonica. Next base: position 11,970,478 of record CM065307.1, read on the forward strand.
CTTGGCCAACTTATAAGATTGGATTGGTGTAGTGCTGCGAGCATGCACCATTACGAGAGACCGTTCACATACTAATAATAATTGAAGTATTTTATTTTATTCGCATCTTGTTCTCTATCTCATCTATTTTATTTCCACTTAATAAATACGTTTCATATGCAAGTTATGTGAGTAATTTTTTAGTTAGAAATAGGAATAATAAAAATACGTTTTTATCACATGCTGCACGTTCATATAACCATGCATATAGAAGCGATGTCATTTTGTTTATGAGACGATTTGGAAGATTCTTTTTTCGTTAGAAAGAGGATACCTCAAGGGTGATCCCACTTTAATTTTATTGACATTGGACCTTCGACTTTGAAGATACACGAGGGAACTCCTCAAAATCATTGAAGTTGTTTTCTTTTTTGATAAAAATTGTCTTGTAGGAAATATTTTTCTAGTTAACAAATAAGGTCTCTTCGCGATTCTCTACAAGCGCTTACTTTTAGTCAGTAATAATATTTCTCTTAATATTGAAATAGTCCCGGAAATGATTACTTCCCCTAGTCTTTTTATTTAATGGCAAGTGTGTTTATCCATAATTCTGCCATTGTCAAGTGAATAAATATTTTTCTACTTTTTTTTTCTAATCTCCAAACATTACTTTAACAAGATGAAAACTTCCTTGTAAAACTGACCAGGGAGTTTTTGTGACAAATTAAAATGCATGTTCCATATTATTTATAATCTATGTCGCTTGCGCACAATAACTAAACAACATGATGTAAAAATCTACCAAAGTTACATAATATACGGCCAAATAACACAACGTAAAATTCAATTAAAATAAAATAAAAACCACTACATGAGAAAACAGGATCCCACCGAAAGCTTCGGAAATTATTAATTGAATGTTCTTGTGTACGATACAGCAACAAGGTTATATTAAGATACATTGGAATTATAAAACTTATTTTATATAGAAAATATGTCTAGGTATTACGGTTAATATTGTACAATAATTCAACATTTCTCGCTCAATATTCGTGCAGGAAATTTCATTGAAGGTACCAATTCCTTTTATTATTTTCCATCAAGACTTTCAAAGAGAAAAGTTCTTTATTTCTTATCCTTGCCGTACTGTGAAACTATGGAGCCATCTACTAACCAGTGTATTGTTCCGTTCTTCTTACGACATCGGGTCCTTTAAGAGTAACGTAATCATTAACTTTAACGAAGAACCGGCTGTGCCCGCGGTTTCGCTAGTGTGGACGACAGAAGAACGCGTAATGCTTAAAAATCGTAGTTTTTCAAAAACTTTATTGAATGAAGATATCGTGATATTTTTTTATTTTTAGTGTTCCGTGTTTCAAAAGGAAAAATGGAACCCTTATAGGATCACTTCGTTGTCCCGTCTGTCTGTCTATCTGTTTGTCTGTCAAGACCCGTTTTCTCGGGAATGCGAATAGGTATCAAGTTGAAATTAATATCAAATACTCAAGTCTGCAATCCCTTGGATTTGTGAAAAAATTAAACTTCTAAGTCAACGCAATCAAAAGTTACGGCTGTATAAGCCATATATTTTAACTCGCAAAGGAAATCAAAACCTATAGGGTACTTCCGGTTGATCTAGAATCATGAAATTTGGCAAGAAGCAACGTCTTATAGCACGAGTGAAGGAAAAAATCCGAAAATCGTAAATTTGTAGTTAAATCACAAAAACTACTTTTACATTGTTTGCAGTTGGTAAACTGACCGCGTCATATATCAATGTATGGGGGCAATAGTTTTTTAACAGCAAAGTTAAGTTTGTTCAGCTTATCTTATTGTACAAAAAAAATTATAAATCAGCTCCACCTGCCGAGTGTAGGTGGTAACATTATGAGTATCATCGGTACAGTATGAAAAAAAGTAACAATGTTTCGTAAATAAATTAAAAACACACATTTAACCGAACTTGTAGTCCCCTTTTTCACATGTTGTTTTTGTTGGTATAAATTCATATTGTTTCGTTACAAAAGTATTCAGATTTTGTTCGATAAATTCGATTATTATAGAGACAAAGTTTATTTCGTTGTGCTGCATTATTTGTTACAAAATTGCGAGCATAGATCCAAATTGTTTTCATTAAAACCAAACCAAACCAAAATTATTTATGTCAAAAAAAGCATTCATTCTCACTTAACATAAACCGGAACGCTTTAAATTTAATTTAACAATTTTATTACGACATTTAATTGAATTTATAATAAAATATTTATTCGATTAAAATTGTATTTTTTTTAAGTCTTTTTTATTTTTTCCTTTGGATGCTTGTTATATGATTGATGATCTACCTTGATCCCATATTCCAAGTTTCTCAGTCACCTAGAAGTAAATGGTCTAGGTTATCTATGAGTTATTCAATCAGTGAGTGTTAATAATGCTACTTTTTAGACCATAATAACTCAATAACTATAATAGGTTTACAATACATAATTATGATTTTATAAAATTTATCTTAATCTACTATTAAGTTCAGTTACGATGAGACAAAATATGGTTATTTTTTAAAATTTAAAGTATGAATATTAACATGTCAATGTTATCGATCTCATTATAAAATGCAAAGGCCCTCGTCCAACCTATTTTTAAGCTTCGTTGAATATATTTATTATATAGATAAAATAATTATTTACTTTGACCGAGGTTATTTTATACAAACTGTGGAAGATAAAATATACAGTTCCTATAACCACTCACTTCCTAAAATAGAACACGGAACTATTATAATAAAAATAATCTTCCAATAGACTGTTTAACAGTTCATTGAAAGTTAGAAACAATTAAATAAAGCGGCAATACCATTATAAGGAAATAATTATATATATTCATTCACTGCTTTCAAACAAAAGCTTTAAATTAAGCAATTTCTAATCACAACATTATTACAATACATATAACATTTTTACACGACTTTGTTTAATAAGTAAACCTATGAAATAACCTATAACAAAGTATGTAGCTGTACTGATGCAATAATGGCTCAGCGGTAGCGTGTAGTGTACGAACATCGCGTCAATCGATGTCAATTCGAATACCTTCAATTAGGTTGAGCTTTCGGTAAAGGAAATTGTGATGAAACCATAGCATGGTGGTAGAACTTTTCTAATGCTGCACTTGACTGCCAGTCCTGCCACTAGTTTAGCGTGTTACCATCGGCACAAGATAAGCTCTTACATCACATAACGATGAGAACATTCCTGGTACTAATGCTCTTTTTCTTAGTTCTCATATTTATTACGGTGTTCTTATTGCAAATTATCATACTTATAAGTATGTTCTTAGCAGCTGAAGTGCACACTCTGTAATTCTAATTTTCCTTTGTAAAATTTTAAAAGCGAATTTGGGTCTCCTGTTTTATTCTTTTGATATTATATAACTTAAGTTTTATATATTTTTTTAAAACGTTGTATATATACATACATACTTATCATAATCTTTAATAACCATTATAAATCTGGACATAATTATGCATCCGCCTAATTTTCAGCCTTCTAATCCGCTAGTATTATCGAGCATTTTTTTTTTAAATCGTCGTCATATATTGTAGGTACATATCACATTACGTATAAATAAACGTAGGTAACCTACCTACCTATGCAATGGCTTTATTAAATTTTGCCTATATATTGTACAACAAGACTTTGATTAAATTTGTAATATTACAGGTGTAATCGTTATTTACAAATAATATATATAATGGAGGTGACATGAAATAAAGTCAGTTATTGTCTAATCCAAGTATTATTAACATCACAACTAACTTTTATCTGGAATGTTCACCATGATCTCCTTCTATTATATACAAACTAGCTGTGTCCCACGGTATCACTCGTGTTAATTTTATCCGACAAACAACGCACCGCCAGCGCACCCGTGTAGTCTATCATAATAGTTTAATTTTTCAATATCTCCTAAACTATGTGTCCAAATAGCATACTCTAAACAGAATAATATTTATCTACATAAAATTCTCTTTATGATGAACGTTATGATGTTGGTTCGTAAGAATTAATATGCCAAGTCTAAAAATAATGTTTTAAGTCACTTTTTAATTTTCAATAAATCTTTGTCACAAATTACCTTATTGTGGCTTATGTATAAAAGATAGACATGTGTTATCGCTAACTTTTTTTAGACATATGTAGAACCAATATTATTGTAGAACATTGTATTTCCGTGTCATTAACGATTACGCCAGCGCACGCGGATAAAGTAGTTCTGGAGGGCCTCGACTTCCGACTTACGTAACAAAAATCAATACTTAAGGCTATCTGAGAGTTGTAGTTGTAGCCATATAAAAAAAGAATTTTTCGAATTCGACGGATAGTTCCATAGATTAGCGTGTTTAAACAAACAAAAAAATCCTACTTTTTTATATTACAATAGATATACATTTTAATGTTCAGTATATCTACACAAATTATTTTTACTTTTGAACAAAAATAAATAAATAAACAAAGCCTTAAATTTGAAGAACCCAAACGATCAAGAACATTGTAAAATATAAAATGAAATATAAAATATCCCTCTTTAATTTCTAAAAACAGGATTTGAATTTATATTGTTGCTTAACGCAGATGTTACGAGACAATTACCTTTCAGTTCAATGGATTTCCCCGCTACGTTTGTAATATTGATTTAGGCGCTGCTTTCATTTGTCAGATGAAACCGATTGTAGCAACTCTTATAGCAAACGCTACTAAGGATTTCATACTAGTTGACCCGTTCAAATATTTTGAACATCATAAAATACTAGCTGGTACCCGCGACTTCGTCTGCGTAGAATACAGACATTTAAGCACGGAATATTTTATGATATCTCTTTTCTAAACCTTTCTCGGGTACTTTTACTTAAGTACATATTATGATGCAAGCTATCTCTCTGACAAATATCGATAATCTGCCAACAGTTTAGTTATAGTCTACAGATTTAAAGATTAATAATAATTGAAATCATCCCTTAGCATACCGCCTTGAGGGATGATTTTTCAAAAACGCGGAGCACTCATTCTTTCTTACCAAACACATAAATATTAATTTTCATATGTCTTATTTGAGAAATGATGTTTTCTCCATAGAAACATACATCCCCTATTTCACCCCTTCAAATTTTATTTTCGCGATAATAGGTTGCCTATTTCCTTCTCCATGGTTAACTCTATGTCTATACCAAAATTTATCGAAATTGGATCAGCGGTTTAGGCGTTTATAATATTAGTATAGATAAACATTCTAACAGCTGTCGTATTCTAAGTGTATACTACGTAAGAGGACTTGGATTGAATTTTCCCGAAAAAATAATCTCGATTCGAGAACGTTCAAACTTTTCCACACCTGTATTGACACATTTAAGAGAGGTACGGCACAGAGAAATTACATTGGAAGTTTCTCTATACTTGAGACAGTTCGACTGGTGAAATAGCTCTACCTTACAGGATATCCTGCGGTGAGTATGGTTTCTTGGGCAAAAGGGGTTAATGGTCGGCAACGCACTACTGATGATACTTCTGGTGTTACAAGCGTCCATAGGCTTACGATAAACCACTAACCATCAGCAAGCTGTACGCTTGTTTCGCGTAGATACTGTCTTTCAGTACTAAATTTACCTGAGCTGAGTTCAGAATAAAAAACAAGCCGTAGAAAACTTCATACCCTTAAAGTGTCACCTTTTACTTAAAACACTGTTTAAAATGACAGTGCGAAAATTTTACTCAACAGTTTTTTTTTTAAATTATATTATTGATTAATACGGCGCGTGTCTAAATATTACAAATTGAATATGTTCATTAAAAAGGCACAGTAACAAAAAGTTTGGAGTACAATTTCTTGGTTTCAGTGTAATTATGACTTGGAGATGAGGCAAGTGAAATGAATTGCAGAATAGATCCCTAATAATGAACTTATTAGGAACAAATCTGACAAGAGATAATATTATACAACCTTTTTTTTATAATTCAATCATAAGTTTTCGTGAACCGGTGACATATCAAACTACATGAAATGAAATACATCCGAATGAAATAAGTCGACAAAATCTCAACGTTAAACGTGTTATTTGTTCCATTTTTGTGTTTGCTATATGTAACATGAAATACAATTGCCAAGTTATATCTAATTTTCTTCGTAGAATTCTTACATTGAAATTATGGTACTGGTATAATTTTTGACGCTTAGTTTATAATTATGATATCTGAACTGGTATATTATGTAAGTAGGTAATGTTGTTTTTTAATTTGTTTTTGACGATTTGAAAAAAATAATTGATTGTCACATTTAAAAATAATACAAACAAAAATAAATTATAATAAACATAAAATATTTAAAAAAAAAACTATGTGACAATAAGCTTTTCATATTTAGTAGCTTGTGACGAAAGTCATCAGACGACGCTGTTTTCAGCCAAGCCATCGGATTTAGTCGACAATCATTACAATAATCACATTTAAAATATTTTGCGCTGAATTGTAATTATCACCAGGTTTTTTTTTACAGTACTTCGTTTTGAGTATCTGTGTAAATCGCGTCCAAGCATGTAGAATCTTAATTTACTTACTGAATATCGCCTAACAATACAAGTTAGGTAAAGTGAACATATAAAAAGTACCGATACAAGTAACGCGTTCATTGAAAACATTCTAATGAGCCAAAACACGATATATCTGCTGTAAGTAATGAAGAGTTAGGTATCCTGCAGATACTAGATGATGCTGCAGTATCAGGTACATATTGAAATCCTCTTCTACCATCATTGAAGTAACAGAATACAAAATTTTTACTCGACCAGACCTCTGGATGTTGCTCATATCAATTTATCAACTAGAAAAGAGCTGATAATATTCAAGCGGCTGCACATATTTTCTTGAATCATAAATAAAAACACTCTCAGTCAAGCTATCTTTCAAACAAAAGAATCTAGATCAAAATCGGTTCACACGTTTAGAAATTACGATGCCACAGACATACATACAGATACCGGATACGTGATACCGTACGTGTTTGCGTTGTGGCATAAAAATTGTCTTTTTTTAATTCACCGTTAATGAGATTAAATAAGTAGCAAAACTTTGTTTGGGAATTCCGTTGTTCTTGAATCTGGAGACAAAAAGAATCGACATCCGTAAACGTGGTCGTGGTGGACATTTGTCCGATATCATTTTTCATTTATAATTGCCAAACTATACTCTTTCTAATACAAGAATAATTTGAATTATTTTCATCTCAATTTTTTGTTTTATTTTGTTATAAAAAACAAAGTTCTTGTTCAAAAACCAGTTATTATAATTTGAAATAGGTAATTGATTGTATAGATAGTAATTTGAAGCAGGCGAAACTGGTTAATACAAGCTAGTAAATCTATATTATTCTTGAGGTAGTATGTTACTGTTAGAAAACGCAAAGTGGTTGTGAATACAAAATCAGCAGGCGAGACGTGGCAGCCTGCCAGACCGCATCCATGTCATTTGCCTACCCAATCATATAGCACTTTACAGGGGCACGTAACGACTAAAAGTCTTGCATCTTTTTAAAAGCTTGTTTAAAAAAATATAAATATTAATACTACATGAGATAATTCAGCATAATATCTGTAATCGGTATATATTATATGTAAATATGTTAGCTGCTTAAAATATATATATATATATATATATATATATATATATATATATATATATATATATATATATATATATATATATCAATTTTAGAAAAACCGACAAATTTTGCACATTTTTACTTAATACGGGAAACTATATCGTGCAACCTACTATCATTTAACAAACAATTAAAATAATAATGTTACGGTGTAATTAAACTAAGTACCTAGTAGTAGCTGTTCTTCCGAAACCTTAGACTAAAGGATCAGCAACATAATGATTGTTTTGATCGAGCAACATAGGTACATCACTATAGCTCTGCTGATGATGATTGACGGTTGCATTGAATATGCTAAATTAAATTATTGACGATAATTATTTTTGCTTGCAGTGAATGTTAGTAATTCTATTTTTGTAAAGCGTGCGGACTAAGAGTCTGCAATAAAAAATATGTTGGTTATTATTAAACACCTAGAATTTTATACATTCTTATTATTGTTTATTAATCGCTTTCTTTTTATTTAAACAGAAAAATGATTGCAAGAATTATTTTATTATCTATCAGATTTTTAGTTTTATGGACACAGATTGTAACTTTAAATTGTTATCTAATTTTTAAATAACAACGCATACCATTATTATACATTACTTCATTACTTACTACCGTACCTACTAGGACTACAACAAACGCAAAGTATTGTCTTTTGTAGTTGTACAATTAATATTATATATGTTATAGCAATAGACATATGGCGACATCTACATAGCGACACATAGCGACATCTATCGAACCACATAAGACGCATCTTACTACCCTACATTGCGCTATAGAAATTAACTCAATTGTTGAGTATATATACAAGAACCCGACTACAACCGTTGGGCAGCTGCCCGCCAGACATAACACCCGTCTAGTCGGAGGATCCTCCCTTTGCAATAGTTCTTCTACAGACATTACCACAGGTATCTATCGTTCTTAGGATTTTCATGGTGTGGCATCTATCCATATAGGTAAGCATGTATCCTCAAAAAAATAGTTCTACTTAAACTCAAGTTCTGCACAATCAGTAATTGTTAGGTGAAAAAAAACAAGTCATAATGTAGTTTTAACAATTAAATTAGTTGTATTCATAGGAGTTATTCAAGGTAAATGAATTGTTTTAAAATCAGGAGGCCCTTTCAAAAATTCGGGCATCTAACCCGGATTTACTCTATAGTTCAATGTAATTATTAACATTTATGATCATTCTCGCTTAGTAATATTATAATGAGGACATCGAATATAATTACCTGCTATAGAAAAATGGTAGCCAGGTATAGTATTCTGAAGCTTCGTTCCAAAATTGTGGCTTTCGTCCAAAACTTATTAAGTAAAAGCTTAATGTGGTGTGAATATTTCGTAATGCCATGCCAAATGAACTATGATAAAACCACCGGACTGGATGGTCAGATTTTACTCTCATTCAAGTCCAATCGCACTCATTCGTGATTTATGTAACAATAAATTATATTTTCAAATTTTCAACAAAACTCGATGTTTTCTGAGTTTGCTTAGTACCTCCTACTATTTCACTCCAGTTGCTATATAGTAAAGGAACTTAAATATGTGATTTATTTAATGATTTGAATGAAATAGAACACTTATAGATTTTTAAATTGGTTTATTGGTTTTTTAACTATTTAAAATATTTGTGTTTAAAAGCTATTGAGGCTTACCTATATATACATCGACTCTTGAACAGACAGATGTACGTGTCTTATTAGTCACTACTATTTTTATATGTATTATACATTAATTACCAATATATGCAGTACAGTCATGTTATGTCTTACTAAACCTTAAAATAAAAACGTTTAAAAAACATATTTATATCTATGATATTTAATATTTTACACACATTTTATGTTATGTACAATATACGAGTAAACAAGTCAATGTAGGAAGTACCTAAACGGACGTCCGCACCCATTTTGTGTCTCCTAAAACCAGGCCCTTCATATTTATACCCTATTCCGCAAACTATCTGCTTATCTCGGTTCTTATCCTACAAAAAATACGTAATTATGTTCTGTATATATGAAGTTATATATTCCACGAGGAAACTATTCTACAAGTATTAGAAGTAAAAATTATATTTTATATTTACAGAACGTACTTTAGGAAGTAAGTACATAGTTACAGTACCTAGGTACTGTAGTAAGTAGCTAGCATAGTACCTACTGTTCCATAGAATATTGTCAATGAATCTTCTAGGTTGTGGGCGCCGGTAACACGGTGCAAGGGCACCCATATGTCGGGAAAGAAAATACATAGAAAATATTTTTTTAATTGAGTTCCTTTTTGTATAAAAACTTAAGGAGTCTAAGTTGCTATCCAAACTTGTACAATACATGTATAGTTATTTATAAATGATATTTAATTAATTAATAGTACAGTGTGTAGATGCTGATGCACCCCCGGAAAGTAGTCCTGGCGCCGCTTATGTTGTAGGTAATACAAAGAGAGAAAAACTGCCCACTTCAAGGTTGATATGGCGTATTAACAGGTCTTGACTTTCATAATATATCCTTGATGGTCATGAAAACACAAACACGCCGATAATATCCCCCATTCCACGAATGCCGTGTCTGCTCTCGCAAAATGTTTCCAGGCATACCTACGTTATTGCATACTCAGTGAGCATTTTATCAACCACACGCACTGCTGAAACCACACAATAGACTTTTAACCTCAGAAACCGATTTTATATACCTATATTATTTTATTCATGCGGTATCGTCTGTTTCCACAATTTTGGGATTTCCTCACATATAATTAAAACACATGTTCTATTAAAGCATTTTAAATACAAATTGTTATAAATATTATGTTTGTAAACATTGATAATATAATATAACTTTTTAACTGTAAGTTATAAAGCATTGAGTATATTATTATAATAACAGTTACAATAATAGTATAAACATTTTTTATCACACTCTTTATATAAAACAGATAAAATAAACAAACCATTGAGAAGTTAAAATTAGTTGCGAGTAACGCCTTGATACAGAAGTTTTTAACTAGGAACTAAATCTGGCTTGGAATGAACTGGACTCTTGGGAAATATACTTTATGATACGGAAGTAGCGAAGGGGAATGAAGTGGACTATATTTACTCATAAAGGAACTCAAATGCGACGACACTTCTATCTGTGCTTAAGACAAGTTTATACCACCCTCTCCTAAGGATTAGGTTGAAATGCTCTTTTAATATAATATATTATTAGGCCTTTGTATTATAAACAACATCCTTTAGTTTAGACGGATATAAACCACCCCAAATTCTTACGACAGGGTAAAACATGTTATTTCAGCGACAGAACTTTATACACTTTACTTAAAAGATATATCATAGGTACACAAGACTTTAATTACACTAATTCAGCAACTTCAATCAATACACAAAATACAAATTCACTTTATATCTTCTATAATAATTATAGTAATACTGCTAACTGTTATTATAAAGAAGTAAGGCTTTTGAATATATTTGTTCGTAATTTAATCCTAAAAAATTTCCAAGACCATAACGAACAGAACAAAATAAGAATTACGCACAAACATCGTAGGAGTATTTTCAGTTTTTCAAAGTGTTCCAATTTGTAGAGTAACTTTTGCAATCTTTCTTTTTTTATAAACCTTATACGGACTTTTACTAACATTCAAAATGAGAATTAGTAAAATTGTTCCAGCCTTTCTCAAGTGATGCGCTTACCAATGGACAGTATGTATTTCATTTTATTTATATAACCAATAACATCTAAACATTCTTAAATAAACCTGAAAAAACAAAAAACAAATTTATACATCTCTTACTTCAGAGATTTTTAATTTCAATGCAAAATACGTAACTATTTCACTTTAGGAGAATGATTTTCTAGAAAACATTTTGATTTACCATATCTACTGTCATTATTAGTAAGTACAACTTTCTACGCCTTAACTAAGACATAAACTAAACGATACCTTTAAAATTATTTATTAAAATGATAAAAATTCATTCTGTAATTGTTGCTACCGGTACTAGGAAAAATGTATATTTTATACTTACGATAAAAAAAATACCTGTATCGGAAAAATACTGACATAATTTGGTTAGGTACTATATTTTTTAATTATGAATTTGTATCTTAAATATACATTATAATCAGACTATTCAGTGCACAAATTTTGGCAATAAATAAGAATAATGATATCATTATTGTATCTTTATGATTACTTAAATATGGCTTCCAATGAATATTATACACCAATGGTTGGTTATTAATGATGGTTATTACAATATAAACGAGACCAATATTATTATATAGGAAGTCGTATTTAATGTAAGTAAACAACCTTTGTAGTAAACTACTTTGTACTACTACTTTGTATATCAAGATCAAATTCGGTCTGGTATCCTGCGCTACGTCAGTTTTAAAGAAGTTTTACGTCGAGCTTTCGCCAACGACAATAGACCAGCATGTCTACTATTGTATTTTTAGATATTGAATGTCTAGAACCTATTGGTTTGGTGCATGACGATGATAGAAGAACCAACAGGACGACGTTTATACCCTAGAAGGTGAATCGGCTTTTGATCGATACTTTATCATCATCCCATATTCCAGTTTTTTCATTGAAGGTTGCCATAACAGCTGTCTCAACGGACGATTTCAAATAGCACAATTGTGCTGTATTTGGTGCGTGCTACATGCTTGTGCCGTTTGCAAACGAAAAACGGGACCGTGTAGTTCAAGGCACGCAGCTTTTTTAATGAAATTACAATCGACCAGAGGGCCTGGCTAATATCTCATTTACAATAATGATATTGATAGTAAAGCAGCTATCAAATTTCTAATACCTTTCCAATTCTGAAATATTGACAAAAGCGTGCAACAAAAAAATCCATTGTTGTTAAAATTATTCCCTAATACATTAGAGAAAGTCTTTGTGGAAATGAATAGCAACTTGGAGATAGTGGGATAGTGGTATTGGCGCAGTGAAATTTAGAACGGTTTGCTATATCCAGAACATTATACCATGCTCTAGGTTACGCTCGGAACTATAAATAATGTGATCACAGTTAGGCAAAGTATGTTCCGAGATTGAGCTAAATTATAAACAGGTCAAAGAGCAAGCATATGACAAATAGCAAAAAATATAAAATTAGAGTAAATCGTGAAGATATACAATTCGTCGATGACTGTTTACTTAGGTAAGGCGAAATAACCTCTTTTCAAGCAAGGCAGTCAGTACAAGAAGACAGCAGGATATGCAAAATATGCCTGGAAATACTATTGGTTTAAGAAAAACCTTATGAATGGTGATCTTTCGTTTTCGTTTAATGAACATGTGTATTCTTCCATGTGGAACCCATGGTGTCTAGCCTTGATCATCGACTAAAGTACATATGTTAGTCTAGAAGCGAAGTTTGTTAATAAACAATAAAGCGTAATCTGTTAACAATAAAGGTTGCTAATCGGATTCATAGCACAACATAAAGAACAAAGGTTAGAGATGTGATTGCTCGACTGCCAAGTATAGATGAAAGTGAGCTATTTACAGAACGAATGATAAGCTGTAGAGATGAGGTAGACTGGTTAACTGGAAAAGCTGCCTGAAGACTGTAGAAGATTGAGAAAGAAAGAAGGAATGAAGACTGGCCTTTAGCTGGCAGTAGCATATAAGTGATTAATAGTGAAAAAACCTATCAAAGTACATTAATAGCTTGGTATTTTTAACAGCGTATAAAATTTATAGGTATTAATGAAACTTACTTAGATATTAATCTTTATTTATTGGTACGTTATAATATAGTTCTGCTCTGTTGGTTAAGCTCACAAAAAATATCTGTGTTAATACCTCTAAAGTAACATTTTACTGGAAATAAAATTTAATATTTTACAAAAATACATTTTATAAAGCCTGTACGTACCTACTTTATTTATTTATGCAATAAACCGTGAACCCAAAGCGTCTAATTTATGGAAGTAACCAGGCAAGGGACACTATATAAATCATTTACGATATTTGCCCATTATCCCGAGAGCGTACACATTCGACCTTAATTAGAAAAGGAGACCGTCACACTTTTTATGTGGCATAATACCTATCATTATTTTTGCCCTAAGTACTAGTATTCTACTTTACCAAAATTTACTTTACCAAATTAAAAATTTAATATGTAAAACAATATTACAGGTTATACTGTCTATATGGTTTTAGAAGAAGACGTTCATCGTAATATAATTATCTACATGTGTAAAAAGCTCTTTAAATTCTGGTGAAAGCAAAAAGAACATTTTTCTTCTGCCAAGTTAGAATTTGAATAATACATTGTCTGCCCAGTGGCTTGTAATATCTATTATTCTGTACCATAGACCAAATGTAAATTCAGTACAGATCCCAACGGAGGAATAGAAATAAGCTTAGAATACAAAATTCAAATGAAACACAGTGTTACGTTCATTACAAGCAGTTTGGATGATAATGTTACTGTAATAAAATTAATATTCTATAGATTTTTAATAATCACGACGATATCGCAATATCAATATTCTGAATAAACCTGTTCCATACTTATTTACCTACTTGGAATATTTTAATTATCAATTAATGGTTATCATTGCAATAAGTAACACCATTTTCTCATTCATCTATAATTTTAAATATTTTTAAGACCTTAATACAAAGGTGATTTAATTTTAAATAAATTGTAAATCGAATAAAAACGTACATTTTAAATACTAAAATGAATAACAATTTATAAAATTATACGTTACCCAGTAGCATGACGTAGTTTTATCGCCGCCGCCCAGTTTGTTTTGTAAAACACTAATTTACTGTCACGTATAAATAAAGTTTATTGTCACACTAATAATTCAAACCTTTCCTGACGTTCTAATTAAGAATATGAACAAAAATACTCAATTTTTGAACAAATTTATTAATTAAAATGGCACACGTGTAAGGTCAACAATGTGATGATAGAAGTATGATAAGTACATAATATTATGTTGTGTTGTGTAAATAGTCATGTGCACAATTCAGTGAACGTTTGTGACGATTGTGCCGGCTTGACAACGTACCGGGCGTGCGCGCCGTGTCTCTCGGCGAACTAAACTGTAGGGCTTCTGAGTCGCGAGGGCGGCGCGCCCACGCTCGATACCGCCGCCTTCCCAACGCCCTCCCACGTTGCAAAATCATTTATACATAAATTCAATTGTTAAATGTATAAATAAATCTGAATTTTGGCTTATTCATTATATTTGGGTCTACGCTATCTACTTTAAATAATGTATTAATATAGCTTCTTAGGTCAAAAGCTGTTATTAGAATCCTTCAATCATGACAATAATAATTAAAGTATTGAAGGCGTGGTCGTTCTTCGTTAAACTATTTTCCATAACCGTTCACTCTATCATTAACCTGTAGATCTATTATTATACCTGTTATAATTACAGACTAACTCTGTACTGAAAATAGCCTGAAGCTATTATATTTTTTTTTAATACTTCAAGTTATTAATCATATTTCAGCAAATTATTTTATAATACAATGTTCAATATAACTTAAGATATATTTATATTTTAATTATGTATTATAACAAAAATCTTATTAATGGAATGTGACTCGGAAATATCAGTCTTCTGGGACTGGATCTAGGACAGTCTTGTAGGCAACTTGGTCTCATTATGTTGGATCCGGGTGTTTTCCATGCTATATTATCGACACGTAACGAAGCAATTTTAAGCGTTAGCTAAATAAAGGATGACGTAACATTAAGGGGTAAAACCAAAAAACTTAAAAAAAAAAACTACAAATAAATAAAATTGAAGTGTCTATCTGTAATTTCGAAATAAAGACTTTTTCTTTACCGTTACTAATCCAAACACGTGTTTTTTATATTTTTATCTGTCTTTTTTATTTGTCCGGGGTAATCTCCGAAAAGGTTGTATTGAATTTAACGGGACTTCCATAGACAGATAAAATACTTCTCAAAGACAAATCTAGGCTACATATCAATCCGCTTTTCCTTAAGAGATAGCCAGAACTAATAAAATTATAATTAAAGCAGCCCAATTTTAATCAAGATAACATCCGTAAGTCCCGTGAAACATCATATACACCTAACCAAAGTTGTAAGCACCGTCGCTGAGTAAATGTTTGTTCTTTAGGCAATATATACTTGGTAGCAGGTAATTTAGCTAGTATATATTGTAATACGATAAATCATTATGTAAATGATAGTAATGTCTGAAAATTACCGACTCTCAGAAAATAATTAATATGATTAATAACTATACATATTGTACGTATAGATAAAAAAAATTAGAAAGATACACCGGGCCGAATATTTAGCAATTTCTGCTACAGCTCTGCTATTGCGAAATACGTAATAAGGGTAACGATCGAGCTTCTTGTTCGTTCTTCTTAATGACTTTTTGAACCGGTTTACTTTCTAGGAAGATTTTCTGGGATCTCAGAATGAATGCTGTCAGCTTATACTTATAATCCACCTCAGTTATGCACAAAAACCAAACTATATCACGTAAAACGCCACCAATATTACATAATATGGGGTCAAAAACCTAAGTTAATAAATTAAAAATAAAAACCACAACATGTCACTTCAAGATCCCACCCATATTTTAAAAAAAATATCACTATTGTTATCGCTTTTCAAAAAATGTGCTTCATCTTTATTAATTGTTTTTTTTTGTTTCTTTTAAGCCGCTAATCTCTGCAAGTACCGGTCAGATTTTTAAAAAAAATCATTTTTTTTGTCTATTTTGCGAGGAAGATTATAAGCTAATATCACACTACAACCCTTGGGAACAGAACATTTACTGTAATACGAAGTGTATGTTGGTAAAAATAGTAAGTTTAGCGAGAACGAAGTATTAGTACCAGGGGTGACGCGGTACGACGAAACAGAGTGGGTTGGCTTCCTGACGAGAATCGAACAGACTAAACGCAAGTGACGCAAAAGTTTTTCTACACTCAGTTAGTGACGCATGATTAACAAGCGCAAAAAAAAAGAAAAAAAGCTTCCTTACAGAACCTATGTACTTATGAGGTGTGCACGTATGTAACATATGTGTGTGATGTTTGTATGTGTAGCTAAGTGTTGCGCGTATAGTGTCACTTGTATCGCGCGGGCGGCTGCCTGACCCAAGGGCTTCACACCGAGAAACGGACCTAGGCTTGGGTTGCCGCTAGAGAGGGCTCTCTGCGGAGAGAACGGTGGTTACGCGGGCGTGGGCGCTGGCACGCTCTGTTTAGAGAGGCGGTGAAATAATACTCGTTTGCTTTTTCGACTTTGTCGTCCGGATTGGTGAAGATGTTACGCGGCCGGCGTTTACGTGGGTAGGCATTGGGGACTGGTACATAAGTAGCTGCCGCTTTAATTAACGGATTCGCGTGATTCGATGCGGTGTCGAAGTAAAAACGAGAAAGGTGTCTGGCATAGGCATGTATCGAACGAAGATCCATATCTCTATGGAGATCTTCTATACGAACATACCGAGAGGGCTAAAAGTATATAAAATATTTTGACATTTATCAAGCGCGTCCGTACACTGGCTGTAGTGGTCCGAGCAATCATTGCCTACGTAACTTGCTGACGTAGTAACTCGTAGCAATTACGCCATAGAATCGTAGAACTACGATTCTACGTAATAACTGAACAATAAGTTTCTATAAATAAGTAAAACTCTTTGATTGCAGTGATTTATATGTTTTCAACTAAGCTAGTAGTCGTTACCATAGATGTTGTATCCACATCTATGGTCGTTACAAAATAAAAATTTCTCTGAATAATAATGAACCCGAATTACTGACGACACTGACGTCATTATGATGATCTAGCAACCACCTGCGACTTCATTTGCGTTATATTATACTAATATTAATAAATCTCATGTCACGATCTATGTTTGGGATAAACTTCGAAATTACAAACCCGATTTTGATAAAATTTTGTTACTATCTGTAATTTGGCCCAACTTAAAAAGATAGATTAGTTTTTATCTCAATTATTGACAAATTACGGGATGTAAATAACTACTGCGTATTAACAAACGCGTGCGGAGCCGCGGGCACATTGCTAGCTTTATTTATATAGATAGATCATAAAAATTATAACAAGAAACTGTACTTTTTTAATTATTCGAAGCATGTAATTTTATTTTATTAACATATCTAATGGCTTCCCTTGATGTCTTCAATGAATCTCTTGAGCTATTTAATTTTTTATTTTTTATTTGTTTGTTTTATCGCGCAAATATCTGGATCTACCAGTAAAACAAAAAAAAAACTTTTTGAATTTTATAACTTATTTATTGAGGAAGGTTATATAACTTCACGCTATGACCCTAAGGAGCAAAACAATGGCGATGAACGTCAAGCGATCTGTGCTGCAGGCTATAGGTAAGTGCGGTAAGTGAGAACAACAATAGGCTGCTTGGTACACGGGTGCGTTGCGGGGACGCGATGCCGCGCGGATTGTTGGTCAAATAAATTTTACACTGACGAAACCGTAAGGGAACAGGTACTTTTTAATATAATGGTTGTGAAAAAGCAGTAACCTACCTATATTTATTTATTCATGTACTTAGGACTATTCATTTTAACATGCGCTTAAATCAATAAACATTTATTCGCAATATATTGCGTAATATGTTGTTTGATCCGTCTAAATGAAAAGAGTATAATATTTAGAATGGAAATTGATTCCAGAATTATACACTAGGAGCTGTTCCACTAAGCCCCATAGTTTATAATTTAAAATCAAGTCTAGCCCTCAATCATGCCTTTTGGATGGAATAGCTCAGTATTTTGAAAGCAAATTGTCTCACACTAGACCGAACAAAGTGACTTAAAGTAAGTTTGAATACGGAGCCTTGTACAGTATAACGTCAGAAGGCGGCAATAATATTTTGTGTAAAACGCTTGCACAAACAGGAAACGTATTATACATATTATCAGTAACTGAAAGAAAATAGTCGTTACGTGGGCGTATTTGTTTGTTGAGATCGTTCTTGCTTACGATAAATCTAATTTATAGAACTGAGTAGATTGATTTTGTTAAGTGCAATCATTATTCAATGACAACATTTTAAACGTTGCATCATTTAAAGTTTCTGAGAAGTTGTTATGCATACTCCTAACCCACAAATATACCTAACATTTTTTACACGAATAGGTAAATAATAGTTATTTTATTACATAATAGATGTTCCGGCAGACGTTGTTCTGCCCTTTCCGATCGTCAATAACTTGACCATACCGCAACATATCACGTTTTTCTCCTGATAACTTTTCCATTACATATACCAGACAAAAAAAATATTACGCATATCCATCCTTTGAATAGTGAGTTATGATCTTGAGTTCATACAAAAGTCCTATAAAAAAGAGGACCTTCAGTTAATCCCGAATTTGAAAATGTTCCGGGAAGCTTTTACAAATTGTCTCACCACAAAAACCTAACTTGGATCGTTCATAACATGTTAAAACAAAAAAATAACTTAATCGGTCCGGTCGTTCTCAAATTATGCGCTTACCAACGACCAGCAATTCATTTATATAGATATTATTACTATATTTGTTTTACCTTTTTTGGGTTTAAGCGTTGTGGCCACAATCTCACCCGATCTTAAGTGACGATGTGGCTCAAGTGGTAGTACGCTAAGCCTAGTGGAAGACTTGCTCTCGAGTACAGTTGCCGGAACATCTCCTGATTCTTGGTGACATATTTTCAACTTGAAGGTGGTAGCTAGTCAGGCGAGAATTAAAAAAAGCTCTACTACCATACTCTGGTTTCATCACGATGTTTTCCTTCACTGAAAACTCAGGCTCATTGCAGCGATTCGAACTCACGTCGATCGACACGGAGTCCTTACACGCTACCAACTGAGCCATCATTTCTTAAATTATTTTATTATTGTTGTATATGTACTTTTAATTAGACAGCTAACTTTTTAACATCATGTTATTGTCCTTTCTTTTAAAATAGTACGGCAAAGTGACAGCATTTAGCTTCATGTTAATCACAGTACAATCGAATAATAACGGTGACCACCTAAAACGGGCGCGTAACGGTGCGCTCATACAAGTGCTATGCCAACGAAGATAGTACCGAGCGGGATTTTTAATTAAATGTTATAAAACCAATTTGAATCTATTAAGAACACTAATACCTAACTAAATACACAATGACATAATAAAACATTAAGGAACAGTAGACTTCGTAAATACTATGCATCAAACATTGCAACATAAAATAGCTTACAAACACGTTATGTACGACTTATTAACGTTATAAACACAATAGAACTTACATATAAGCCTAACTATCCCTATACATTCACAAACATTATACATAATTTGTATAAATCAAAAATGAATACTGTAATATTATAAGTTTCGTACGTTACTACACTATTGTCACGAAATTATAAGCTTACTACCTATTTATTCTCATTATGTACCTAAACACTATATCTTTGAAATATATACTGTAAATCAATGATTTTTCAAATATAATTGCTCATTTCTTAAGCCTAGCAACTTATACTTACAACTAAATATGAATATTATCTCTTATACTACCAAGCCTAGAGACCTATGCGTCGCTAACACCACCTAAAGATTGGCAATTGCCGGTCGTCGCTATCACGCCGGGCCGCGTAAATGCCTCTTCGCGTTTCAATTGAAGATCTTATGGGAAGGGTGGTTCACGGTAGGACATAGCGAACATTTTTAATTGTGCTGAAATGCAGGCAACCGTAAAGTTGTGGCTCCGGTGCCCAGCACTTGTGTTCCTGTTATGCAAGGGAGAAGAGGGATTTAGATTAAGTAGCTCTTCAGAACACTCGCCATGATACAGACGGTAGAACACACTCAACGAAGTAATATCCATAATTATAAAAGATAATCTACTATGTCGATTACTAAGTAAATCTAAGCAGTGCATCTAAGAATATTATCTTAATTAGTAGAATATGTTGCCGTTCAATTGCCAAGTCATTAAAATTATTATTGACATAAAGGTATCTAATATTGATAAGGACACTATAAATGTTGATAGGTAATTAATTACATAACAATTTATAATAAATTTGTTAAATACTTCCTTCCATATACACTAACTAAAATAAATGACTTGGTTTTACATCCGATCTCACAACTTTTTATAGTGAAAGAACTGTGTTGCGAGACTTGGCATTTTTTTAAATTTTATGTTTTTAATTGGATCTCATATCTTTTCGTAGGTCTTCCTTATTTTTTTTTTTTTCGGGTAATATATCTTGTCCGTCAGCTAATGATTTTCTTAAAGCTCATTCCCTGTCTCTATTGATTTTTCTCTGAGGCTTTGATGTAACAATGTTTGACAAGTCTGGCCGGTAAATGCTTCTTAGTCAATTATATTCAACGGTTGCGGACTCCTGAGCTTTGATACTACCAAAGTCAACATTAATTAGATGTACTCCGCTCAGACTTGTCACTCTCGAAAGTGCAACGTATGTTTGACGTCATGTGAACAATGAATAACCAATGTCCATCAATGCACTGTTTAGACTTAGACCTTGACTTTTGTGTATGGTACAAGCATACAAATCGGAAAATGTTCGCGATGAACATAAGCTCTATTAATAATTTCAAATTTAGTTTTGACTAAACCAAGCTCGTAAATATGTTCATTGTTAAATTTAATATATATATTTTTGATTTTTCTCGTATTTCCAGAATCAACCTTTACTCCTTGTACTATACCGATAGAACCAAGAGATACCTGGTAATAAACAAACGTGTGTCGTCAGGAAGTTTATAGAAGTATTCAGTAATTTCAATTTTTTTTTAATTGGAATTAGAATTAAGAGATAATAGTCTACTCAGGAGTAAATCGCGATCTCTTTGTGTAATCACACCTAACCTTATTCTATTTAGCATTTCTGCAAGGTTTTTGATCTGTCTCATGTTTATGGTAATTTCATCATATATAAACAGTTCAGTCCATAGATTGGGCATACTGAGAGAGCCTAATAGCTTATTAGTTTCATCGGTCGAAAGTTCTTCAAAAGATGACTTTTCTCTTACTGGCGGAAGCTGTAAAAGATCCCCGAAAACTACAATGTGCTTGTTACTCTAGCTCTTAGATTTTTGTGGACCATTAGAAAATGCTCATGAGATTGAATAACTTTTACTAAGGCAGCATTTCGATAGTTCTTATATTTTGACGGGGCTCTTAGTGTTCTACATCAGGTACTCCAGACCTTCGATTTTTATACGTTTTCAGAAAACTCTCATCATATTATTAAATTTTTTTTTACTAAGGCGGCATTGCGATAGCTCTTATAGATTAGCGGGGCTCTTAGTGTTCCACACCAGGTACTCCAGACCTTCAATTTGTATACATCATCAGAACGCTTATCAGATTATCAAATAATTTTTCTAAAGCGGTATTCGGTTACTCTAATAGTTTGGCTAGGCACTTGGGTTTCACGTCAGGTTTCAATCTTCGAAAATCGTGATTTTTCATGTGTTCCTTCCTATATAGGCTAAACTAACTACTAACTACTAAAATTTGACTTTTGTAGGACTTTTAGAAGTACCTTAGAGTTTTGATGATCGGTGAGCTTTGAAGAACTTTGACAGGCGTTAATTCGTAAACTATAAGGTATAATTATTAGATAAATTGGCAATACAGCCAGTTATAGTATTTACTCTTGATACCTAAAAATTCAAACTTCTGGCTTTATACACAACGAAGTTACACGGGGGCCAAAAGTGCCATGAGTCGCTTCGAGATAGGATGGTACGGCCGTGCTTCGACTTGGCGGGCGCACTGCCCTACCTTCTGATGTCAAAGAAAAATCAAATGGTTCGAAAACAAATGAATCACTAAATTCGAAACACAAATACACAAGCCTAAATTTGAATTTGAAATTCCTAACCAAACGCTATTTTCATATATAAGTACTTAATACTTATAACAAGTTCTTATATTTAATATACTTTGTATTCCTAGTAATAAATTCATATACTACAAACAGACAGAACTACAGATATACCTATTAATATAGATATTTAAACCAAATCATGCATCGACGAGTGGTGCTTTAAATTGGAATACCTATTTATCACTCAATAGAAATAGTGTATGACTCAACTTTTCAAAAATTATGACTATCATTAATTATTAAAGAATGACCATTCTCAGAAGACGAGCTGATCAAAAAGCTGTTTTTTAAAGTAACACCATGAAAATCGGTTTCTATAAACCCCTCGCGACTGCCATTAATATGAGTTAAATTACGTAGATAATGTACTTTCGCTTGCCGTCGCGTTATTATGATAGTGTCAATCAAATTCAGGAGAAATGTCTCGTTTAATTATTTCCAAGAAAACTCAACGTCATGACTTTCATCTTAACTTAATCAATACAGCGGACACATTGATTTCAAAATCAGTGGATATATTATTCAGTTTTTATATATTTTAGACCGAACTATATACTGTTAGTCATAAGCGCCCTGGAGCCTCAGACGGCTTTTACAGCTTCACCACCATGGCTTGGTTGGCGTGGTTCAAATCTTATCAAAAAAAGTACACTTTTTCAATTTATTCATGAAAATATTATTTATTTATAAAAATAAATAAAATAGCATGGCATACATGACAAGCAGTTGGTTTTAACTAAATTTTAAAAGTAAGAATTTGACGTAAGGGCTTTAGAAGGTGTAATTTAGTTTTTTACAAGGTTTTTTGTTTTCATACAGCTATTTAGCGAGTCGATCAATTTAATATATAAATGCCGCCTAAACATAATATCCCGAATAACGATTAGGAGTAGTCGTAGGATTACTATGTAGTGCATAACAAACACTTGAACGTAATGCATATATAGAAATGATGCATGATAAACAATCATGCATAATACATATGATCATGAATAAGTTATGCTGTTCTAAAATGGAGTTGTGATAGATAAGATATAGGAATGCACGCCCACTTTTGGTCATATAAAATCCACGATGTTAGAAGCAAACTACATTAATTGTGTAGTATAATCCAAGTATAAGATTTTTTGAAATTCCGTATGAACTTACTCTGAACCTAAAGTAAAATAAATTTATATTTATATACTCCGTATTGGCACGTTTAGTATTGTTAGTAAAAACTACAACGCTGTTTTTATCCTTATTTATTTTATCTTTTAATTGGTCATTGAATTACCTACTCAGATGATTTAAATAATGTTCCATCCACCTACCAGTTGCCAGTGGCCGGTCGTCGCTGTAATGTAGACTTGCAAGCCTTATGCCACAAGTCGTGATCGTCTAGTGGTTTAAATCGGCGGAATATTGATTCGATATCCCCGGTATGTACCAACAAATTTTTCGAAATTTGCGTACATTTTCTCACTATCGGCTGACGGTGAAGGAAAACACCGCGAGGAAACCGGAACGCTTGAGAAATGTTCTTATAGTACCACTGTATGTGGAAAAAATATAGAACTGTTGATTTCTCGGTGTTTGAAATCGCCAATACGTCGTGAGCTGGCTTGGTGATTAAGCCCTTGCCCTTTCCTTGGGAAGAGGCCTTTGCCCAGCAACGGGACACAAACAGCTTAGTATTATTATGTACTGTCTGATCCCAAAACGCGACAAACTAAAAGAGCCACTGTGACGGGTTTATCACTATATGCATGGTGGTCGCATCCCAATCGGTTACAGAACCCTACCAACCCGCTTGAATGAATATACACCGAGTGTTTCGAACGGGACACGCCTAAGCGAGCCACTGTGGTTACCATGGCGGGTGTTACATCTGGTGCATGTTGATCGCGGTCCAGTCGGACACGATTATTTGTCGTGTCCTACTATTAGTACCCAACAATTATTGAATTTTCGAAACATATCTATAACCATTATTATCTCTTTGACCAGTTTCGAAGGTGCATCAGAAACCCCATTCCTACTGATTTATCTTCCTACAAAAAAGTCGTATTATAGAGAATTAAATCGACCTTATTTCTGAAAACACCTAACTCTGTTCCATTAAAATGTGACACGATAGATCTCTAACGTCACGTGAAGGTTCAAAATAATATTTACGGATTTTTGTGTTATTTATTTATGGAAAACTTCTAATACCTTTATTCAAAACGTGATATCATGTTGATATTAGCAAATTATTACATTAGTTAGTGATTAGTCTGCTTAAATTAATACATCGGTAACAACGTCACACACAGATTAACTATTTGCTTTATACAGACATTAATCATGTTGTGCGTTTTGCTGTCGATATGCTCATCTGTTATGGCTAATTGAAATCAAACCACATAAGGATACGTACCACCTATATACGTATTGAGTAAAGTGTATCTGTGATTGATTACAATATGTATTTATTGTTTATTTTTATATAACATACCTACTTAATGATGGATGACCAATTATTTAACTAAATTTTCGAAAGTATCTACATAATATGTCTCCTTGTACAAGTACAATTCATGTACCAGATGCACTTTGTAAGGCCTCAAAGTCAAATCCTTACGTAAAGTTAGCCATGTGGTCGTTATCGATATAATCCTAATTGTTGAGAACGTCGAGGAATTGACAAATTCAGATCATCTTCAACACTGTGGCACACGGCTGCGATGTTTTCATTTAGTCGAACACGCGTTGGTGTTGGCACATTATGTACCGAGCCTGTCGACACAAATTTATCGATCAAAATGTAACTTTTACAGATCCACCATTTTCATACTGGATTTTTACGTTACGTTTACTTTAACGCGATTTTCGAGCAAAATTGAATTCATTGTAACAATTGCCGAAGCTTCTATTACTGATACCTATGTCAAAAAACTAAATGTCAAACCTTTCATGTTGTTCCGATTTCTCCCTATTAAAAAACAAAGTTATTGTTGAAAAGATTTTTTTCATTTTTATTTCATTTTATTTTAGAATATTTTAGATCATTTCGAAGTTGCATATTAAAACATGGTTCGATTAAAAGCGGTTCCATCGCGACTACCATACACATAGTAATGAAATAAACATATTCACAGTGACTTTTTTTGGTTACTGGTCCTGGTCCTGATACTGGTACAGGTACAGTCAGTCAGTTACATACAAAAACTTTTTTATATTTATTTAGATGTTCCACGTCTGCCAGGCGTCCCGTGACGGCTAACTTTTTTTCTTATTGAAATTTGTTGACCACAATTTTCATACGGGCCCAATGCGTATTGAAACTCATTGTAATATTTCTTTTATAAATGTTTCCCTTTAACATATAAATTTTCATGTGTACATTCGCAGGTACGGTATTACGCAAGTACTTACACTGAGGCACGACAAAAAGTAGGTAATGGAAATATAAAAACACCCTGCAACCATAAATTCTGCATGTAAAAACAAATGGCTCAGCTGCATAATGCAGTACTCTGCAGTGTGGCGTGTTCCCCCACTGATACCATCATTGCATTCAACGGTATCGTCATTCGCCACAACCGGCCAACCTAGTAACCATACCGTACCTAATGCATAAAAATAATTTTACATAATACTGATTAAGTTAGTCCACAATTTTTTAACTCCTTTAAAAAAAACCGCCGAAATATATGTGTCCTTGATTTTGATGAAAATTATTAACACCAAGTTTTAGATAAATGTGACTCAAAAAACAAACATAATCTTATTCACCACTTTTCACAACTTGTAAGGGGTTGAATTTATTAAATTTATAATTCAATATATTAAATTAATTAGATATATTATAGAATTATTTTTTGTCACTTTTAACTTAAACTTATATATATACTTTTTAAAAACTGTTTGTATGCAACTCTTAGGCAATTTAAAATTGGCTTCATTCACAAACAACACAAAGATACCTAGCAGACATATTTACTACACGTTAAATACGTTTTAAGTACTTACTACCTTCAAGCTATTTTGTTGTTAGAAATCGTATATGAATCGTCCGATATAAAAGCCTAAATTGTTACGTAAAAGTTGTTGTATAGGTACTTAACTATATAGAGCATTTAAAGGTAGCCGCAATAGTAGGTAATTTAATAGTAAATATACTGGCAGTTGAAATTTAAAACAGATTACAAAGTATATATGACTTAGTGAAAAACAAAAAATTTGTCTCAGTATGAAAAATGCTTGCCAGACAAACCTTCATCCCTATAAGAGCAGCGCAATATCCTGAAGGATGGCGTGAAGTAAGCCTCTGAGTATAGCCTCAGCATGGGGGTAAATTTGGGCCTAATGAAATATATAATTGAAGTGTCTGTTTGTAATGTCAAAATAACAGCTTTTTACTAAATGCATATGGAAGTATATACGATACGCATCTGACCTAAATTGGGCTTGACGCTGATTTTTATTTGTAGTCGATTTGACACCGTGAACGACTACACATCAGTTGATTTTAGACAAAATACCACGTTGTTCAGTGTTTGTAAAAATACCAGTTGTAATGTGAATTACGTTAAAGATGGCATCTCATTCCACACGTAAATTCTAAAAAAATATTGTTTTTCCTATAAAAACCAGCAGAACATCATTTAATGCTTGTTAAAACGTGTTGAACTATCAAGCCATTTTTTCAATACAAACAGAAACCATTGCTGTCTTAGTAGAAATCGATTAATGAATAAGTTGAACTAACGGCGCAATGGATGAATGTTAGCGGTCGTAACGATAAGACAATAGATTCGTCCATGAAATAGAGATGACATGTGATACGTGAAGCTGTCGAATTTTTTCTATATCCACAGTCCACACCTAGTCCGGATGATAGTATTATAAAATTATTTAATTATTATTTTTAGACAAAATCCATGCTTTTTTTTATTGGTACGATTTTTTTTGATAACATTTATTTTCATTAGTTCAAACAATCATCTATGAAGAACTATTTAACAATGCGTTTAAAAGCCGCGATGGAGAGATACATTGATTAAGACTACATTATTTAACGTAAAACGCAACACCTTAACTGCCCAAACGCCAACTGTTAAAGAAATATTTGCATTTTACTGTCCATTATAACAATGTCAACAAAAAATTAAAAAAAAATTGTTATTGTATAATTATTATCGTTCATTTACTTAAATTTGTAATAAAATATTTTTATACAAAATGTTTTATTTCGCCGTAAATGAAACCCTTAGAAAATAGAGCGAGTTAAAGGTATCGTATATACTTTCATATGCATTTAGTAAAAAAATTGTTATTTTGACATTACAAATAGACACTTCCAATTTTATTAATTGTATAGACTAGCTGTGCCAGCAACTTCGTCCGCGTGTAATTTTCTGAATGATAAACAACGATTAAAAAAAGATATGTAGGTGTTCTGAAATTTAACAACGGCGATTTAGCGTGTTTCATGCTTTATGTCTCGGATCCCTGAGACGCACCGTGGTGCTCACGTTTAACTGCCAGCCTTGCCTCACATTCACTACTTTCTACCATACGCCTACGCTGTGAATTTAACCTAATACGTAATGACATATTACATGTTCCAGGAGGATTCGATTCTGAGGCGCGTAAATTTTTTTTTTGTGTCTCGTTCAGCACAAAGACCTAGTTTAACGGTAGGAGTGGGAAATATCGCTTTGCAACGTATCAAATCGAATGTATAGGTAGGTATACTGATTTTTGATATCGGATTTTAATCTATGCATTTGACGGATGCGCAACGATTTTAACTACTAATTAATGTAATAAATACGTATACATTTCGTGTTTTCCATATGATATCATAATATGGTTTTTAACGTCACAACTTCAATATAATATCAACATCAAAGAACTTTCCTTCATTCATACTTTTACAAGATTACTTACATTATTTTAGTTTGATGATTTATAGGTATTCCAAATGAATTAAATGAGATGATTAAATAACATAATTATAATACAGATATTATAGAGGTAATTTCCAAATAATATTTATCAATATTATGAAGATTGATATGAAGTTAGTGATTTCATCGGCGTTATTTATTTACTTTATTTTTATAACCTGCTATCTAGATATGTATTTATCGGCTGTTTAGTTACTATAATATAAGATTTGCTTGGTTTGGAATTAAATGGTAGTGTGTGATATTGTGTCTCAATATTTATATTTATATTTTTTATTTATTGACCCCATAAATTTTATAGTCGCGGTTAGATACACCAATTTTTCTTAATGAACATTAACTAAATTTACCTACCTATATCTGTTTGACTTCCTTGCAGTTAGATGGCACAACGCATCCGTGTACAATGCAACAATGTGGCGGTGGCGTTGGACGTAACATAGCTGAAGCATTATGGCGCTTGCTGAATGGACGAACTAAACTCTTGACTGCAATCGGCGATGACGCCGATGGAAGATATCTTGCGAATATTGCACCGGGCATCATCCTTGATGGTAGGATATTATGTACCTAATATTCACTTATTAATAATAAACATTACAATTAATTTAACCGAATTTTCTTTGCTACTTCCGCCTAAAAAATATTAAAGGTTGTTTCGTATTTTTGCAACATAAAACGTTTATTAATAATTGTTGAGATGAATCTGAAAATGTTAAATCTGAAACTTATCGTAGAAAAGATGAAAATAATTAATAATTTATTATTATTATTTGTTTATTAATATTGTTCAACATTTTTAACATTTAATAACCATAGTTCTACGGGCTCGACCGCATCTCTTTAATCGTTTCAGTTACTAACATTTCTCTTTTTAATTATTCTCACGATTAGTTTCAGTTTCATTCATCAGTTCATCTCCAGTGGCGTAACTATAGGGTGGCATGGCTAAATATGAATAAATATGAATCATTTGCCAGGGAAATTCTCAGTTTTCGGTCCACCTTCAGAGATAATATAGAAAAGTCTTCGTGTATTAGAAAAGTTGTTGATTTATTAATAATACCGAATCATTTTATGTCATGCATCTCTCCTGAAGTATGTACCGCATTATTGTTATTTGTTGCAATTCCTGTAACTATAGCTAGTGCTAAAAGATCATTTCCAAACTAAAATTAATAAAAATATATTTAAGGAACTCTATGAGACAAGACAGGCTACGTAACTTGGCTATTCTGTCTATTGAAAATTCTACGGCCCGTTCTTGAAACTTTGATGATGTTATTGATATTTTTGCGGAACAGAAAAGAGCAGAGAGAAAAGTATTTTACCATAAAAAAGGTTATATTGAGTAAACCTTAAAAGATAGACATATGCTATCGCGGATTTTTTTTAGAACTTTTTAAGAGAAACAATTCCGTCACACACAATTGTTGCGTAACTTTAACCATTGTCGCAGCGCACGCAATGGAAGCTCTCAAAAGGAATAAATTTTCTCCTGTTTTTGCAACATTTTTCATTGATGTACCGCTCCTATTAGTCCTAGCGTGATGTTATACGTAATGTTATAAATGGGCTATCCAACACTGAAACATTTTTTCCATTCTAAATAGTAATTCCTGAGATTAGCGTGTTCAACCAAATAAATACACTCTTCAGCTTTATAATATTAGTATAGATATAACTAAAATGCACACAAAATAAGTAATAATTTTGGATAACTACTTGAATGATTTTTAAAATTAAATAGCAATTTGACAAATATTACTTGGGGGGCATCCAATGAATTTGCCACGGGCCTCATATGTGTTATAAGTAATTACGCCATGCCACTGTTTATCGCAACAATTAATAACAAACGTTTTTGTTGCAGAAAGTCGAAGTAACCGTTAATCTTTCTTAGGCGGAAGTAGGAAAGAAAATTCGGATGTTAATTACGATAGATTTCCGTAAAGTAACGCCTACGTGAAAACATAACATACCATCACGCCTGTATTCCCCGAAGGGTTAGGCAGAGGTGTACTAATGTACACCCACAGTTCGCCAAGTATGTTTTTAGGTCCCATGTAATAGGGAGCGAGCCTATTGCCATTAATCGGGCACGAAGCCAAGCTCCGAGCTGCTACTGAGAATTTCATAGGAAAAACCCATTAACACTTTGCTCGACCTGAGAAATGAACCCAGGACCTCGATCATACCACCTACGAGACCTACGTGAAAAAATTACTCATTATTAAAATATATTCACATTACTATCATTGATGGTGGTAAACTTATTATGTTAGCAGACGCGGTAAAACTTTTGTAGTTATTTTTGCTTTGTTACGACAAACAAGTATAAATTCAACCTACACACATTTTAATTATCATGTTAATGTTTTACTTCTATAAATGGAAATAGCTATAAGATATTAGAAATACATAGTATTTTAATAATATTAATAACAGTATTTTGGTTAAAAAAATTCAGTAGGTAGTTACTCTTAAGATGTGGAACAACTTGAATTCTTACTTAATAATCGCAGGCCGCAGTACAATAATACCATTATGATAACAAAAGTAGAGTGTACTCAACTGAGACAGCATTTCGACGGGAAATTAAATGTATCATATTATATTTCAGGGTGCGTAACAGACAAGGGACGAACGCCAACGTACGCCGCTGTTTTAGACAGTAAAGGAGAGTGTGTATTGGGCCTAGGCGACATGGACCTGCATAATCATATTACTATAGATCTGGTAAGTATAATAAATAAATCTTATAGTGAATAATGAAAAGAAATCTTATCTCTTCTTATTATGTAAATATTTTTTGATGTTATGTTATAAAGTTATGATAACTTACTCAAAGTTCACTTTCGTGTTCAAACTTCTGCATTTCATTTTTAACATAATAAAGAAAGCAGTTATGGTTGAACATCATAAAAAAATATACATTTGAATTGAGAACTCCTCAGTTATTTTTTAAGCCGGTGAAAAACATAATACCTAGGCAACAGAGCTTAGCTCCGTATCTTGCAAAAACATCTGTGTAATTAAACATTGATGTTATACTATATTACCTAAATAAAATCACTTATCGTTTTTCATAAACGATAAATCACTTATCACTTGTCGTTATTTATTCTTTTTTCGTTGGAAAGGGGATAACTCAAGGGTGTTCCCATTTCAATTTCATTTGACCTTCGACTTCGGAGATACATCAGAGAACTCCGAAAAATCATTGAAGTTGGTTTTCTTTTTTTGTTAAAAATTGAATTATTATAATACTGTGTAAGTAATTCACTTTAACAGGTGAACAAGCATATCGACATACTAAAGAAGGCGCCAATCGTAGTTCTCGACGGTAATGTGCCACAAAACACAATCGATTACGTCTTGCAAATCTGCGAACAACTTAAAAAACCCGGTAAGAAATTATGTTAATATATCTATAAAATTTATCGCCACAACGTTTTTTACTAGTGGTTATATGAAAGTGTGAAGTCAGCACCGTATTTAAGGGGGCGCCAAATTTGTTTGAAATATCAAATGTCCCAATGTCATATTGTGATCTGGTTCGAAAAAATCGCAGATCCCGTACTGTGTCAAGTAAAAATGAAAGGATAAATAAGCACTAACCAGAAACATACATTTAGTAATAACATATATAACTATACCTACTGTTGGATATTTACAACAGACACGTGTGCTCTGTGACTGTACGCATGATATAAGCCGGCAACACTAGGCCTAAAGATTTAAAGTCCGGTGAAGCTGTAAAAGCCAAAGCGGCTCTGTTTTTGGATAGGGCCCCTAAGGCTAACAGTATAGTCAGTCAGAAAAAAAAAGACCTAATGATTATTCCCGCTTTAACTATTCTACGATAATGTGTCCGTGATTCATAGTCCGTAATCCTATCCTACTAATATAATAAATGTGAAAGTGTGTATGTTTGGATATTTGTTACTCAATCACGCAAAAATCGGCTGAACGGATTTGAATGAAATTTAGCAGACAGATAGTTTATAACCAGAATTATACTAGAAATATAATATATGGAAAGTTTATATGTTTGTTACTCAATCACGTGAAAACTACTGATGAAATTAATGGTTATGGATGAAATTACGCACACAGATAATCTATAACCTAGATATATTAACACACAGGGTACTTTTTATCCCGGTAAAAGTCATAGTTTAACTAGTATTATTCTACAAATATAATTAATGTGAAAGTTTGTATGTTTGTAGTCGTTATGTATGTTTTGGATGAAATTTAGCACACAGATAGTCTATAACCTGGAAAAACACATAGGGTACTAAGTAAACCTAAACTCAAACCTAAATCCAAACGTTAACCCAAACTTAACCCTAAACTTAAATCCATACCTAAACCCAGACCTAAATCGATAGGTACCTAAAACCAAACCTAAACCCAAACCAAAATCAGAAACTAACCCCAAACTTAAACTCAAACTTAAATCCATACCTAAACCAAACCTAAACGCAAACGTAAAACCCAAACCAAACCCAAAACTAACCCCAAACTTAAACCCAAACATAAACCTAAACCCAAACTTAAACCCAAACCTAAATCCATACCTAAACCTAGACCTAAACCTAAACCCAAACCTAAACCAAAATCCAAACCTAAGCCAAACGTAAACCCATACGGGCCATACCTAAACCCAAACCAAAACCCAAATCTAAATCTAAACCTACATAAGACACGCCAATTGGTTTGTTGATTTTGATATACCTACCTATTTTAAATTATCTGGATTACAGTTTTGCAACGAGTGAATTGTTTCATTGTGTTATCTCACATGTGGTGACCCCGACTTGATATACACGCAACCTTCTGACTTTTTGACATACTTCAAAGCAATTGTAATGAATGTAGGTAAAGAGATACATTGGTTCATGGAGAAGGACATAGGCTACTTTATGTATACTTGATGAAAAGAATGATGGAATGATGGAAATAGGGGATGAAAGTTCTTATATAGATCCCATATTGTCTCAAATTAGGGAGGTTTTGAAGTTTTGAATTTTGTTTTGAAGTTTTATTCGGACGGTTAATGTGTTGGATTCATATTGGCATAATTACAATACCATACATACCAATGATAAACCCATCTATTATATGATTTTCTTTTGGTTTATCGTGTACCGAGATCAGTCGGTGTATATGCAGTAATATATAGCGTGGTGGTAGGGATCGGTACCAACATGCACATAATGTAAAACCATCTATGATTTTTTTATCGTGTTCCGAAATCAGAAGGTGCATATGCAATAATATAGAGAGGTCGTAAGGATCGCGAAGACCATAAGTCCATAACACATAGTGATAAACCCATCAAGTTTGTTTTTGTTTGTCGTGTTCCGAAATCAGCCGGTGTATATGCAGTAATATAGCGGGGTGGTGCGGATCGCATCCACCATACACATAGTAACAAACCCATCTTGATTTTCTTTTGGTTTGTCGTGTTCCGAGATCAATCTGTGTATAAACAATATTACGCAGACGAAGTCGCGGGCACCAGCTAGTTTATAATAAGTGACTTGGAAGTCTGATAAACCTAAATTATAAATTTAACAATACTATAAATTGATAAAAATGATGAGCTCTATTGGTCTATCTCAGTTTATAGCATGATTCTGTCCTTTTCTCTCCACGTTGCATCGTGTGTTTCTGGCTTTATTTACAGGGAATCAACACCACATATTTTCCTTCTATGATATATGCAATTAATACATGGGATTGACAATTACATTAAACTCTAATAAACTATACTTGGTTCATCCTAAGAAGGCTTGCAATTACACATGTCAAATGTTTTTTAATAGTTGTAGCATAACTTAAATTGGATGTTGATTTTTAGATTATCGATTCTTTTTTAAAGATAAATATAATCGATAATACGATTATGCATTAAATTATTTGAGAGATGTGCAAACTGTACATATTAAATAACACAAATAAACTATAACAACAATCGAGATTATGTTAAGATCCCA
Source organism: Saturnia japonica (assembly GCA_033032175.1). Classification (NCBI taxonomy): domain Eukaryota; kingdom Metazoa; phylum Arthropoda; class Insecta; order Lepidoptera; family Saturniidae; genus Saturnia; species Saturnia japonica. The sequence goes on from CM065307.1 coordinate 12,005,041, forward strand.
ATCTGGAACACTTTAATTTTTAAATGCCTGACGCCAAACGATTAATTCGTCTAGATTAATAAAATTGCTTTAGACAATATTCTTTGTTGCGTGTTGCTGCATTAAAATGTAGGAAGTGCGTAAATATATTTATGAAGTGAAAACTTCTTTAACGTCATTGTCATTGTCAAAGTCGATGAAACGAAAAACCGAAAACCAAAGTAAAAAGAGACAGACACATAATTTCATAAGACGTGGAAGAAAATTTTAGGTTATGTCATAATTTGCACGTCGTAACGATTTACTACGTAAATTTTATGTTCTGTGGATGTGTCATGCAAGTATTCTTACGATGAACAAGTTATAGGTATTTCATCTAACCTAGCTTCACACTTTGCACATAGATATTTCGCATGGTAGTTACGAAAATGGATTATTCTATATTGGGAGCTCACAGATAACTCAGCCATGTAATAAAATAAAAACTGACGAAAAACAATTAGGTGTCTATCTATGGGTACGTGTAAAAAATAAGCGGAAATTACATGAAAACGTATTGATTTAGAAACGCATCACTATCCTTACAATGGTTATGGAGCAGGTAACTACATTTTCAAGAAGAATATTAACAATAAGAAGATTAAAAAACACTTCTAAAAATAAATTTCTTTAATTTTATAATCATCTCAATACATATTCAGTGCATATATTTTTACTTCACATGTAATACAAATATATTTAAAATCAAATGATTGAAAAAAACGCTTCTTAAACACAAAATAAATAAATAGTAACAATGTAGATTTTTATTTTTATTTTCTGGAATATCTTTTCAATGGTTATCAATATCATTCAAAACAATGATTGAAATGATTTTATATTAAGTACCTAAATTTATAAGTAATAATGTTTCAAAAATAATCACTAAACTAAAGAAGTCATGAAATCAGTACATATAAGAAATTATTGGTATACACTTAGTGTTACACTAATCTTACAGAATAATAAAAACTTACTCTATAATCACTATTCTAGGACGGATAAATTGTTATTTAGTTTGAGATTCCTCATTTGATATTATAATAGTTCCTGTATTCTAAAATGCTTTGTAAATTTACTTATTTTTATATTATAATTGCACTTTAAAACATCTTTGCAATAAAATTGTGAATGAAAAATGTCAGTGATCCAAAATATTTGGTTTAGGACCGATTTTTCAATCATCAGATAATCTTTTAGAGGAATATTTTCATGTTTAGACCGATAGGTATGGAGAATCAGTCAAAATAAAATAAAAATCTCTAATAAAATTATCTGTGGATTGAAATATCAGCCCTTATTATAGTCAAGAGTAATATTTCTTGTTGCTATAATTTCAACATTGAAATAAAATTCATACCAGTAATTTTAGTACCAATTAGCCTACATGTTCCACTGACGCTGTTGCTGAAGTTGATCACGCAACTGGCTCAATGCATGCTCAGGCTGACTGTGCTGCATTTGTGCAACAAGATTTTTCGCTTCCAAACGCAATTCATACAATTTTCTTGACTCAAGATATAGAAGGATAGCAGCTATTCCTGTAAACAAAACAGAATTATTTTATTAATACACTACCTGTGCTAAGTGCTTACTTCACCAGTTGCTTCAAATAATTTTTGTAACATTGCAATCTTTATTTTTCAAACACCTTTTCCTCGACGTTTACTATATAAATTTTAAGTACAACCGTTACTAATTTCCGTTATCGAATACCATTACAATAAGGAGTTAACTTTACTACTAAATTGTCTGTACAACTAGAAATGTAGCTATTTAAAATTGTAACACGTGTATGTTTCAGATATTACTTATTTATTTATTAATCTTTATTGTACACCATTAGTTACATACAATCGAACACTACTACTTAGTCTTCTTTAAAAAGTAGGTATGCACCAAAGTTACATGAATGTTAAATTTATCCCATTTCATTAACTCAGTAATACTCACCAAACATTATGAAAGCCACAACAGCAAAAGCATAAGACCAAGACAAAACATTGAAGGAAGGGTACATAAGCCAATCACGACGATAGCAATTTCCTCCAAATATAGCCACGGCGAAAAATAGGAACACACCTGAAAATATCAACAAAAGGTTTCCGAGAAACACAACAACACAAGAAATAGTATTTGACATTTTGCTTATTTCTAAAATTCTATTAATTAATTTTGATTTTTTCTACCAATGAGTAATGTATTCAATTAAAGTACATTATTTTTAATGTTATTAGTAAAAATCTTATAATATTCACTTGAAATTGCAACCAATACAAAAGCAGTAGATACAAATATCCATTCATATCTCAACATTGTACGTAGAGGCCAACGGACGATAACACAGGCCAAAATGATCTGAGCTGCCAGTGTTTGCATCAGTGCTAATGTAACAAATGACTGAACCGCCATTAGCCATCCAGGCAGTAACCACTCCCTGATCACATAATACTCCTGAAAACGAAAATAAATTTTAATATTTTTTTTATCATTTAACAAAATTAAAAAAATATGTTATACTGGTTGACATAATAACTACACTTTGATTATTGGAAGATACAGTACACTCGAAATATAGTGGTGAATGCAACAGGTCTGTTTTGAAATAACAGAAGCATAGGAACTAAAGTAATGTAGAGGCGGTAATGAGCAAGTCCATATCTTACAGATAAGTTCTAACCCATTTGCAGAATAAAATTTAGTTTTTCTGATAAAATTATTCATATTTATGTATTTATTGAAAGCAAAATTATTGTATTTAATTGATATATTATATAATTATCACAATATTGTTGTGTTACCTGAGCTTATTAATAATGTAACTAACTTCAAATTTTAAAAAAAATCATAGGATTCCAGTGTGCTGAATAGGGTATATGCATTGACGTTATTTTATATTTTTAATCGACGCCTTATATCAAACATAATCTTAAAAAATATTACACTAAAAAAAACAGGGACAACATCACAAGTGAACATTGCTATGAATAAATATTGTGTGCACTATTCATAATTATTTTTTACTTTACCACTTATTTTGTATTGTATGTTAAAGGCAATGTCTAATGTAATGTAATGAAATGTATGTATGAAATTCGAATATCGAATATCACTGGGGAATTTTTGACGGGATCTCAAAGTGTCATGTGATTGAGACAAACATATAAATCTATAAGATGATCTTGGTTAGATTAGCTTGGACCAGCGAACAAGTACTAATACAAATGATGGCTCAGTTGGTAGCTTGTACGGACTCTGCATCAATCAACGTGAGTTCGAATCCCTGCAATGAGCCTGAGCTTTCAGTGAAGGAAAACATCGTGATGAAACCATAGGCATGGTGGTAGGGCTTTTTATAATACCCTCCTGGCTAGGGACCACCCTTAGGTTGAAAATCTGTCGCCAGGCACCAATAGGTGTGGTCTGACAGCTGCACTTGAGTGTCGGTCTTCCTTGAGGATTCGCGTGCTGCCTTCTTGGACATCGTCACTTAATATCAGGTGACATTGTTGCCACAACATTAAACCTATAACGCTAAAAAAGACTAAAACCTATAAATGTATGTGTCTCAATCACATAACACTTTAAGATCTCACCAAAATCTCTCATGTGATAATTGAAAAGAATTGGAGATGTATTTCATACTATTCTGGTGTCTCATTTGGTATTCTATACATTGCCTATAACATAATTATATAATAACATGGAACACCGCAAAAAACAAGTTATAGGTACTGTATTGTGCCTATGTGCAAAAATACTACATAGAATGCAATTGATAAAAATGAGTTTCCTTGTTCTGAGAGGTGAAGACACAAGAAAAAAGTGGTTTAAAATTACGAAATGAAACATAATTTCTCGGACAACACCTTTATATAGTTGTGAAGATCACTTCGATGTCAGATTTAATTTTTTTATGCCATTACAATCTATTATGTTGTTACATGGTCAAAACGCACCCAACAACTATGTAAGTATGACCTACTCACTTGTTATTTTATATGTTGACATTATAATCAAAGTCAACCAATGGCATTACATTTAACTATAATATTTTCAAATTCCTGCACAATTTTTAGACTTTTTATTAATTGATTTCTCAAGGAATATTGAATTAAACTGAGATTTATTGATATTTTCGTGATTTAAATTTCATGCATATTCCCTATTGCAGATATTAAGTACCTATATATAAATAATATAGATATTAAGACACACCAATTACACAATTAAGGTTAGCAACTATTAGAGCACTATTAGAGCATTGTGATTATCTATTAAAAAAACAATTGGAAATTTCAACTTTTCTGTCTGTTTTATCAAAATTTATTCACTCTGTGCAATCAGCCACCCTCATCATATATTGGATTGCAAATATCTCATAAAAACTCTCTCTCACACACACACAAACACAAAATGATGCCAATATATTTAAAGATACAATGCCTCACTACTGCATATTAACAATAACAGAATCTGATAATGTAAATATAGACTTACCTGGCTAAAAATAGAGTGACACCCAGTAAACAGCTTATCAAACTGATATGATGGAAAGCGAAATTTATCAAAACAATACTCCCACAAACCCATGTGTTTAAATGGGGAAAACATTTCTGAGTAGGATTCTATCCAGTATGGACCAGCAAATGAAAGCAGTAGAAATAATCCTGCCACATAAGTAATGCTAGCCCCAAAGAGAGTAGCATCTGTAAAAAACAATAAAGCCTACAATAATAATAAAGTATGTAATATTAATTCTTCATGCTTGTTTTATTACTCTTTCAAATTGCCTTTTCATTTGTCAAATAACAAATCTTATTTTTCAAAAAGTTAAGTATACTGTGTTTTGTTTGTAAAAATAACTATGCAGTAAAATCATCTCAGAATTTCTGATCTGTAATACCTGCATACAGTTCCTTTGATTAATATTGACAAAGTAATAGCCATAAAACCAATATTAAGGAATCTTACATACAAAGTGCTTACAATTTTCTTAATATGAGAAAGTACCTAGTAGAGTAACAAATGTGGTTTTTTGAAATGCTTGAAGGTTTCATACTAATTAAAAAACTTAGCATAGGATGACACAATTAATAATTCATTACATATTATCTACTCGCCAGTGACATGTGAAAATGTAAAATATCCATGTCTGTGGAGTCCCGTGAGCGGACTTTGCACAGTCAGAGTTTTTGTAGGGTATAGGTTTAGAAAAATTGAATTTCCTCTAAATCTAATTGGAATTATTCGCAATTCCAATTAGATTTATATTCCAATTAGATTTTTTATTATGTAATTTCTTACACTACACTTGACTTCGAATTGCATTGCAACTGTTCTATGAAAAATAAAATGGGTTACCTAAAAGTTATCTATTATTTTCCAATTAATTAAAAAATAAAGACCTTGCTGGATGTAAAATTATATATTTTTTGTATAATATTATATACTTAATAAAATAAAAACCAAATGGCTAAAGTTCCAATACAAATTTTTTATACTACACTTGTTTTAAAAAATTTCCACTAAAAAGCCCCTCTTTAAATATCAGCATTCGCAACTATATTACACATATTTTGTAATTATTAGATTGAAGTTCACTATATAATGATCGGATTATATCTGATTACACATAATATTCCTTTGGTTTTAATAATTTTTCTATCAGAATATCACAAAACAAAATCAACTACAACTTCATAAAATGACTTGGTTGTTGCTTCAATGGTTGTTTTAAGCTTAAAATGTAAAGAATATACCCATGTTAGTAAATAAAATTAGTTATTACTTATTTTTCAGCAGATAAAACAAAGATATTACATGATTTGTTGTTGTAAAAACTGATTAATTCACTGGAAACACTGACTGAAATGGTCACAAATCATCAAAGAATTTTGTACCACAGACCAAACAACTTTTATGTCATAGGGAGAACCTGTTCATTCTTAGTTGATGGTTAATAAGTACCATTGAGCAAGAACAGTAATAATTGACAAAAGACTTTAAATAAACCTCTAGGGTGGATCCCTGTAGCGGACTTGACACAGCAGCTCACTGATGACAACGTCTGATAAGTGCATGCACAACTGACGAGTAGTTATTGAAAAAATATTATAAAGCTTACAAGATTTTGTAACAACGATGAAGTCAAAAGAGATGCAAAACTGTCAAATACAAAACACAACATCTAGGTGAGCATTGCACAACCATAAGTTAAATACAACCAAAACTTAAATATACAATTCATCAAAATAAAACAAGTTTCCATCACATTATTTTAAAAAAAAATTCAGCTCAATATAGAGAATAATGAATATGCATGAATAAGTAATTTATTTAAATAAAAAATTTATGAATCAAAGGGAATGTTGCATGCATACACAATGATTTAACTTTAAAAAGATATATTGACCACTTGGAACATATTAGTGTTCTATAATTCTTACAATACTCACAAAATATACAATGGGAATATATAAAGTAGAAGTTTGGACTGACTAAGAAATTCTTGCACATAAAATAGAAAAAGTAAGAAAGATTTAGAACTTACACAAATGTATGAAGAGTTCAATGAATTGTAAGATACTAGGTAGTGAAAGAGTTTTGTAAAGATAGAGAAAAGTAGTGTCCTATTCTTTCTGAATAATAGCACACTAGGGATAACATCATAATAAATAGATTAATTTTATAATTTGTACCTATTCAGTTTTAATTTAAAAAATAACTCAATAATCAATTTGTAGACATCATGGATTCATTACCTTCAGATAGAGAAAAAGCAAGTCAACAAAAAATACCAATGCAATGACAATTTATTGTCGAAACGATGAACTATTTCATTTACCTATGAATTTAACTAGATTTACAATAATTATTTAAAGATTTGTAGAAAACCGATAAGAATGGGCGTGCCCAATACTCACTTGAGGCTTTTGGATATTCGTTGTCGGCGGCAGTCATAATTGTAGGTAATGCTACAAAATGCTCACCTGGAATAAATTATGTAATCAATAACTGCAAAAAAATCGATCAACAAAGATATAAAAACTATCTCCTTGTTTCGTAGTTTGTACACAACAGAAAACAGTTTAGTCTTTGAGTTTGACACTAACTTTGATGTCTGTGACAAGTGTTGCCAACTTGGCAAGGGATCTAGTAGCTAAGAATGTTGCTAGATTTAGGAAATCGAATGGCTGCAAAAGTATCTAAAAGTGGCTACAGATAGAAAGTTACTGAAAATAACTCTAAAGAGATATTGGACTACATTTTTTTAATTTTTTTTTTTATAAATCATAAATATGTTTATGTATACTAATTATTTTAACCACGTAAATAGTCAAATACAGATGTCGACGTCGAAGGTTTGGATTGGTGGGGTTCTTCAGAGGATTCTGAAATAAGCTTGATGAATTTGTGTAATTTAAAAGTATTAAATTACTACTATTAATAGTGCCTACCACAGATGTAGTTTAATAGTACATCTATGGTACCTACTAATTACATTGATTTAAAAGTAGCTAGAAAATTGGCTAAATTATTGAAGTAAAAACTTCATTAGCATCGTTGTGATTTGAAAGTCGATGAAACGAAAAAGCGAATGAAACGAAAAGCGGAAGCGACAGTAAAAAGAGATAGACACATACATTCATAAGATTTAACGTGGGAGAAAATGAGATAGGAAAGTTTTAGGCAATGATAAAATGGTACAAAAGATGTTTATTGCCACGCAATAATGAATTTTATTCCCTCAACAAAAAGGCACGAAACAAAAACTTTTTAGACAACACTTATGACATTCTGTTACTGATTGATATTGTGTTAGGTTGCCATTGATATTTCAAATGTGCATTAATTGAAAATGATATTATGAATAATGATTGTGAGTACTTGTATGTAAATTTTAATACACTTTAAATTATTCTGTCTTTGATCATTTTCTGAATAAAAAAATATAGATGTGAAGGTTTCACTTCTACCACGTATGAATTACACACATTTTTTTTTTTAACTTCCGATTTATTTTTTGGTTGCTATCAATCAGTCATAAAACAATTACTGCTAATTCGCAAAATGTGGCCAGATCTACCTAAAAAAGAGCTAAAGTGGTAATTAGTTTTGGACACAAGCGAGCGGTTCAGTGGCTGATAGCAGCATTGCCAGGTTTGATTAGAAAACTTACCGTGTTTTGAATCTAAACGTAGAAATAGTTTAGAGTCTTACTAAAGTAGAGACAGAACAAGCGTGGCAAATTAAAAAAAGTTCAGTATGGCATTGGCAACTCCAAGATTTATATGTGGGACACTTAGAAAACCTAATTTGATATTTCAAAATTTTTTATCTGACACAATAATGTTTGTCAGCAGGTATAAAAATGTAAATAAACCAACACTACGATATAGTGGTTGATATCCTTTTTACCGTTAATTCACATATTACTTAATGATGTCAAAATAGCTTGCGATTAATGTAAGTAAAAACTAGTAATTTATATTTACCTTTTTTATTCTTTCTTTTATTGCAACACTAACTTTTAAAAAAGCAATGAATTAGTATGATAAAGTGCTTCATTTACTTTACAAAAATGTTTTTATACTGAAATCTATTTTGTGTTATTTTCCATGCAACAATATTTAGATACTACAACAACTACAATAAAATAACCAATATCTAGGCGAAAGAGCTTTGCTCGGTATCTTAAAAAAACACCTATCTACGTAAACTTGAGTGTAAAACTTTATTTCAATACAAAATTTCATCAGAGACTGGGTTGCCAAAGTCACCTCAGTTGTTGCTTTAGTAAATGATGTTACCTAATTAAATATGTATATATATAAATACATATATACTTAAAAGAATTGCTCATTAATAGTATGTATTACATATAAATTAGGTACCGTACAATATAAAGATATGTAAAACGACATAAATAGAATAGGAACAAAAAAGAGAAAATAATAATTAAATATTCTGAATAAAGTATCAAAATATGAGCGTCATACTTTAATAATAATCGAAAACCGCCATAAAGCCTTTGCAAATTATTGCCATGCATAAAGTTTGTAAATAATTTGAGTATCTACTTTTGCTAGCCACTCTAGTAGGTACATAAATACAGTAAATCATAAAAATAGTGTATTTTACAGTAAATAAAAATTAAGTCATTGAATTTAATAATCACATATTTTTAATATGTACATAATACAAGGTTCATTTAAAAAAATCTGAACTTTGAAAGCTTTTATGATTATTATATCGTTTGGATCAAAATGAATCATAGTATAATCTGACGAGCTAAAATAATCTGTTTATTTATTGTATTTGTAATCAATCGATTGTTTTTCTTTGTTTTTATATCATTTATTTCGCTAAGTTTCCTTTCATGCTCCGTGTTACAAAATCAGATTATACTTTATTCAATTATTTCAAATTCATCTTTTGAAACTATCTTTAGACAAGAGGCTTTTGGGAAGAAAAGAGACAAGTTCAAATAACATTTTATTACTTCAAAAAGTCAATAGACAGAGATTCATAATAAATTGGAAGTAAATATTAAATACTATTTTCTTAAAGAAAAATATTGCAAAAAATAAAAAGTAGCTAAAATGGACGGCTTGAATTAGGTACACTGTAACAAAAATTAATAAAACATACATGCTTAGATAGACTATACTATATATTATCCTAACTAAATAAAAGACTTACTTTTTAAAATTGCAAAATTAATCACAATAATCAATTATCATATTCTAATTTATACTGTTAGTTTATCAATGATATTACAGGAAATTTATTAACATTTTTGCCTTTTAGAATTATTTTTCTTCTGCAATCTTAAAAATCTAAATATATTTCTAAATTATAACCCCGTATTACCCAAAAGTTTTCTTGATTTTTTAGATAATTAGGTAGGTACCAATAAAAATATATTAAAAAGTCTTACTTTTAAAAATGTGCAAAAGTTAATTACTAAAATTGTAAGAGTTACAAATTCTATTAACCAAGATAAGTATAATAAAAACATTCGGCACAAAAGTACCATTACCAATTGTTTGTCATACCTACTCCTTATATATCCTAGCCTACGTAAGAACTTACATATTTTACTAGGCACTTACAGTCTTGTAAACTGTACAATATTTTAAGGAATGTTAAATTGTCAAATTTAGTTTTCAATCATAGTCGGTCTACTTTCGTGGAATGTATATAAAATACTAGAATATGGCAGCTGCTTCAATAGTTTAGAAATTACGTATAATTATAATCGATTATTGATTTGATATTGATGTCTTTGTCTGATACTGGTCATAGTGATATGTTTTAGTTACCATACAAAATACAATGCAATTATATGATTCTGTTCACCCATTGATTGACATTATTAACCTTAATTAATCTAATGATATGATGGCTTATGCTTTAGATTCATACTCCATTTCGAACCGCGTTTGAGATTCCTTCAATTTATTTCGCTTCTTGCTTTGTATATTGGCTTCTGTTAAGAAAAGAGCAGCAGTTACAATACACGCTAAGGATCCTACTACTCCTAAGCCAAAAGACCATCCTGAAAAAAAATTAAATTAATTATTTTCATTAAGATGTTTTATTTTTCTTCATTTAGTGTCATTAACTCAATACATACATCAATCTATTTATAGTAATCGCGCTACATTTTACACTCGTTACAAAAACTTAAATATTTATTATAACTAGCGGTCGCCCAATGATCGAAATTCGACCAGCGACTTTTTAATCATAGATTATTTTCTGTTTGACATTTGCAGTATAAACATAAACAATAAATATTTTATCACTTGCTGTCACTTTTCGTTGAGTGACAATGTGAATATTTTGGGGGTCGTAAGTTCAATGGCACTGGTCGTATTAGGATTCGCAGTATTAATTTATTTAATTTAATATATTAGTAACAGATATTATAGATAAATTTTAGCTTTCTGCACTCCTCCATATAAACTTTAACCATGCCAAATCTCAGTCTTTCGTACACGCTTTTGCTTCACGTATTAATATAATGATGATAATGATAACACCTGATATAACATCAATCAAATTAATGGGATATCCGAAATAGCGAAATTTCGTTACAAATTATAAGTCTATGGTCTAATTTTAAAATATAAAATAAATAAAATGATTGAGGTTTGCCGTTGTGCACGCATCACGCAATAACTACTCGATAGATTTTGATCAACTTTTTTTGTTTCACTCTTAATTGTTCCTTATAAAAAAAATATCACGATTTTTATAAGCATTATGCGTTCATCTATAGTCCACGCGAGCGGAGTCGCGGGCACGGCTATTTATTAATAATAGTACGTAAATTATAGATAATGAAATTTTATTAAACAGATAGATACATGATAATAGTATATAAGAATATCAAGAAAAGTACCTAAATAATTATTTGGATGATCTGGCATCCATCCATCAGTATTTCCCGTACAAGCAAACACAATAACTGCAATGCTGCCACACAACCCTGCAATAATTGTAATATGTACTCAATTATATTTTATGTGTATGTAATATATTTTATTAAATATGTTTCATTTAATCAATTTCAAATAATACAAACCAGCGCCCAACATTATGTATCCTATACATTTAATTAAGAGCACAAATCTCTTTTGATCTGGTCCAGCACAAAGGAAGAATATTAATACCAAAACTGTTGACACTAAAACTCCAACGAGGCATAGTGTAAAGAAGATTTGTGTCGTAACCATAAAAGCTGGAAAATATTAATTGATCAATTAATTAATTATTACAAAAATAAATAATAATTTTTCTAAAATTAAAAACCTGTATTTAAATTATAATAAAAATTTACTTATATTTTAATGACTTCCTTATTTATATAAATAAATATTGAAATTTATTTAATACTCTTTTATATATATTTCTAGGTAAGCATATTTAATTTAAAAAAAAAACAATCAATTAACCAATGTAATCCAACTTAACACACCCATCTCACCGCTAGTTCATCTCATGCTAATAAAAACTTACCAGGGAGTAAAAATCCCCTAATTTTGTCATATCCAGTTGTAAACGGATCATAAACCCAACGGCATCCCACAAAGAATCGTCTTTGATACTGGTCTAAAGGATCTGGAAGGGACCTAAAGCAATAAGTCCATAGCCCCAATCTGGAAAAAAACGTACTAATTAATAACACAAACATGTCGACTTAGTGACTGGGTCAAGAGTAACATTCATAGGATGATGTTTGTGTAACAATTAGAACCAACTGGTTGGGTGTAGAGAAATATTAAACGGAACAATTCCTGTAGTCATTTAATTTAGTGCGTCATCTTTACTATCTCTTTAAATTCCAGAAGATGAGAAAAACGTAACAAATATTTTATCGATCACAATATTTTCCTAAACCGAAATCTCAAGCTCGTTCTAGGGATCCCAACTCACATCGATGTACGCAGAGTCCATCATTGCTTCAAAATTATTTCTGTAACAATGAAAACTCCGAAATGATATATTCCTAATAAGAGTTCCGTCGTGGCACCAATTCAGCACGGACAACACGCAAAAAAAAATTTTTTTCTTTTGAACTCTCTGTATACTATTGTCAATTTTAAGGGCCCCGGAGCCATTCTCTGACATCTGATCTGACGAATCTCTGACAGTTTCACCGGGCCAGGTAACGCTAGTCAACGCACGGTACTTTTTTGATTTGATCGCTTTCATTGGAAATTTTGAATTCGACAATGAGCCCCGTGCCCGACCCGAGACGAAATGCAATAAAGATGAATTAGGCCAAAGTGGTAGCAAATTCATCTCAAACCACGTCAGAATTAGAAGCAGCCTTCAACGAAAATGATACTAATTCATTTAGGTCAATTTGGAAGTATACAAAGCTCGTAAAGTGAGTACTTCCGTATGAACTCACTGAACAACAACTTGAAGCTTGCCTTTGAATATTTAAATATATACTTTACAATTTTTTTACATAAAACGGTAATTATTAGGTAAGGGCCTAATATTTAGTAATATAAGACAACTAATGTGATTCAAAATGATGAAAATAACCGAGATGAAAAGGGCGCATCTTTGAATTTATCCGGCCTTTACGGCATACATAATAAAGGTAATATACATACAATATCCTTAAGATAATAAAATATAGCCCATTCCGAAAAATTTACTTTAAGGTACATAATAGTATCGCAATACTGTGATTACTACATTTACCTATCCAGTCTAGCGCTTCTTATTTTAGGGTCACTGGCTAACCAACTCGGTGTGCCGAACGCCAATGCCACAGTAACAAGGGCAATGATAAATACACCAATGCCACAATTACCAGCCAAGCTTCTATTCTTCATTGTCTCTGTAACAAATTAAAATGTGAATAATGAACTTAAAGTATTTTTACAAATCCAGCGAAGAATTATCATGTTTTTTATATGAATACCACATGTATTTTTTTAAAACGTATATCAATACGATTACCCTCATATTATACGGTTAAATTTCTAAAGCTGGCAACGTTCTGACAACATTTTACATGTTCTTATATATATGTATACAGTGCAAATAGTACATAAATAAATACATTTATTTCTTATTATGTTCCGTATGTATATTAGTCCGCAGTTTCGTATGCATGCGGAGTGTTGTTTTTATATTTTATGTATATTGCAATACTACAAAAAGCACAACATTGTACGTACTTATTATCCACTGAATTCGAGCTAGTGCTGATAAAATTAAATCCCTTTTGTCAGGTCAAATGTTAATGAAGAAGTTCCTCAAGACTCTTCTGGGCTTATTCGGTTAATATATCGTGTTTTGTGCTATATTGCTTAGCATAAGTACCTCTAAAAATATGTAACTTTATTTTTGCTTTCCATTTTGAATAAGATAATGTTAGTAATTATTAAAGATGGCTAAATTCTATTATTATATATAAGTACTAGTAATATATTAAATCGGAAAAGTTTATTTGTATACAAATACTGTATACAATCTCTGGAACTACTAGTCGGATTCCAATTTTTTTTTTTGTATATTATAATAGCCAGATTAACAAGAATAGTATAAGGCTATTTAACATTAACTACACCTCTCAGCTAGTCTTAAATATTGTTTTTTTTTATGTCGGAAGTCAAAGCGCTCATGAACTGATTTATCCGCTTGCGCTTGCGTAATGGTTAATAATACTTAAACATAATTTTCCACAAAAATATTGGTCCTTAGTATATCCAAAAAGTCCGCGACAGCATATACCTATCTCTTTTATATGTTCCTCAATAACTGATTTTGTGACAAACATTTGTTGAAGATTAAAAGTCATTTATCAGCAATTTTTTTAGGCATGGCATATTAATCCTTACGAACACAAGTTACTTCATTGACAATTTTATGAAGTTAAACGTTGCGATTAAAACGAGTTAAATTAAAAATGTGTTTTATCTATACAATTAATAAAATTGAAGTGTCTATAATGTTAAATTAACAGCTTTTAACTACAACCATATGAAAGTACATACGATACCTATAACAAAAAGAAACATTTTTGATTTTTTTTCCTTTGTTTTTTTTGTTCCGGGTAAAGTCCGAAGCGGGCGAATTTTGGCAGGACTTACACTGGTAAATAGGTGATTTTACAAAGAGTAAAAAACTAATCATGATGAATCAATTCGGGCGTTTAAATGGCTTACGCTGAGTAAACCGTTAAGAGATATATCAAATTAATGTACTACATAGCATGTAGGTACATGTACATAATTGTAGACAAATTTCAACGAGAGATATGTCTGTCTATCTTCTAAGGAACACCAACAATTCGAAGCGCGAAGCCGCGGGCACAGCTAGTTGAATAATTAACTGCAAAATCGTCATTTTTTGGAAGTAAAAATAAGTAAATATTCATAATGTTATAACAGTTGTGCTAATTTTGATGAATTGATTTAAGAATAAAGCTGAGATAAAGTTTCATGTTAAGAACACGATACTGACATCGTATATTTTCAAAATAAAGTGTGATACAGATGAATAGTGGCAAATCAACATTTATAATAAAGTGGTTTTAAGAAATAAAAAAATATCGTGTTAATACATTGCATTGTTCCTAATGCAGTACTTCAGAATGCCTACTTTACATATTAGAGCAGGTACACATTATGGTTGTACAGTAGATAAGCTTGCGATACGAAGGAAAGGACTTGCTAAACGGCTGGTCTGAAAGATTAAACGCATTCTTTGTTAAGTATATAAATGTTACTGTGACTCGTACACAGATATATGGATGTAGTGTTAACATCCACCATTACCATTTGACCGACATAGCAAGAAACTGATGCATTAAACAGATAACATACAGCAATATCGATTTGCGATTAAGCCGCCTACTTGCTAAAATTTTGTTTTTCTCATGACTTTGTACATAAACAAACCATTTTTCAGGAATTATGTCGGAACATAGATTATATTGTACATGTTAAATAATAACATGAATAAAACCCATTCATTAAAAGAAAGAGCGCAAATAATGTCGACTTTTCAGCATAAACAAAAATGCCATGGATCTCATTTTTATGGTAAATCATAACAAATTAAGTATCATAAAATAAAAAAAATATTGATATAATTTTTATGGAACAGCCCGTCCAACAGTATTAATGCAAGTCAGTGCGAAATATGCTCCAAACTTTTCTGTTACCGCCTTTTTAACATGGCGGACACACCTGCCCAAAACTGGTCGTTAAAGTATCCCAAGAAACCATTCCAACTTCAAATACTATGAAATATGAAGATATACATCTACATAACTATTAAGTCCATACATATGAAATTGGTATCATCTGGCCACTTTCATCTCAAATATATGGCGTTTGATTAGGAATTCCAAATTCAAATTTATTTCAAATTCAGTCTTGTGTATTTGTGTTTCAAGTTTAGTGATTCATTTGTTTTCACACTATATGATTTTTCTTTGACATCGTTCTTTTCATAAAATAGAAAACTTAAAATATAGTATACTTAGGAATAAGAGTTCCACCGTGGCATCAGCGCTGCAGAAACAGCTCGAAGGATTAATGATGTGTATGGTGAAGCTACAGTAAAAGAAAGCACGGTACGTTTTTGGTTCCGACGGTTTCGTTCTGGAAATTTTAACCTACAACAAACCCCGTGGACGGCCTGAGACTTTAGTTGATGATGAAGAATTAAAGGTGATCGTGGAAGCGAACCCATCGCAAACCACGTCAGAGTTAACGGCGAGCTTCAGCGTGAGTGATAATTTTTTTTAAATTCACTTGAAACAAATTGGAAAATTGAAAATACTCGAGACATGGGTACCGCATGAATTGACTGAAGCACACCAATAAACACGCGTTGAGTGCTGCGTTACATTACTCAACCGTCACAATAACGAGAGAATTTTGAATGGTATTGTTACTTCTGACAAAAAATGGATCCTTTACGACAGAACCGGCGGAATCCTGTCCCAAGCGAAAGTTGACTTAAAAAAAATACTGGTGAGTGTTTGGTGGACCAGAGCCGATGTCATACACTAAAGCTTCCTAAGATCTGACAAGACGATAACAACAACATGCAAACCATGATGAAAAAACTAGCCGTTTAACATCCGAGACTGGTCAATCTCTCTAGCCCACTGCTGCTTTAGGATAACGCAAGACTCCATACTTCATAACAGAAGGTTGCTAAATTAGAGGAACTGCAGTTGGAATGTCTCCGACATCCAACATACTTCCCGGACTTTTTTGGGAATTTGGACAATTTCTTGCAAGGAAAAAATTCAATTCCGATGAGCCTATCAAAACCGCCTTCAATTATTGATTCTCGCTACCACAATTTTTTCAGCAATGGAATCAATGAAATACCTATAAAATGTCGAAAGTGCATAGATAATAATGGTATATACTTCGATTAATTCAATGTATAATTTCATAGTATTTTTTTTAAGTTTTACTTTTTCCATATAAAACACCAATTTCATAATGTAAGGACCTTATATTTGTAACAATTTAATTAGCGCGAACTCATTACTGTCACCATAAAAAACTATGACTAAAAAGTGTACGGAAGCTTCGATTCTTTTCGGTAATTTATATATGTAATGAAATATTTTTTTATGTAATGTAATTTTAAAAAATCGTTTTATTTTAATAAAATAACTTTAAGTAATCTACACATAATCATCACTATATTAATACGTGAAGCAAAAACTTTATTCCCCTTTTTTAAGCGTATTGCGTGCACGGAAGATTGTGAGATTTGGCATGGTTACAGTTTATATGGAGAAGGAGTGCAGAAAGCTAAAAATTTTCTATAATATCTGGTACTAATTTATTAAATAAAATAAATTAATACTGCGAATCCTAACCCGACCAGTGCCATTGAAATTAGACCTCCCCAAAATATTGCCATTGTCACTCAATGTAAAGTGACAGCAAGTGTATTCATTGTTTAGGTTCATACTGCAAATGTCAAGTAGAAAATAATCCATGATTAAAAAGTCGCTGGTCGAATTTCGATCATTGGGCGACCTCCAGTTATAATAAAATTGTAGCTGAACCAAACCTTTAAATTAAATTTTTTTTTTAAATATAATCTGGGTTTAAGTACTTACTTTGTTATAGATATAGAGGCCATTTGACACTACGCACAAGGACTTCTGTAGGAGATGAATACCAAGAACTACCTACTTAAAAAACTTATGAAAAAATGTTTCGCAATTGACGCATATTTATACGTAATGTCATGCATAACGTGTGTTACGAACACATAAGGTTGACTAAGTCACAATGCCAAAATATTCACACGCCTTTAGCCAGTGTGAGAAAACATTGAAAACTTATTTTGTTTTTAAACTTTAAAGCGATGTATGAAGAATAACAAGAACAGAATTGTAACTTATAATATTTTAAAAAGGAATGCAACTGTAACTTGCAACTGCATGATTTTCGATGCAGCAGGAACTATTGTTACAAGTTGTATAGAAACTTTTTATTACGTTTTATCTATTCATTATGTAGTTTCTTAAAATCAGCTAAATAGAAGTAGGAAAAAGAATATTATACCAAAATAAACAGAATGTTTATTTTAGTACTAGAAAATCAAATTTATCATTAACTAGCTGTGCCCGTGGCTTCGCTCACGTGGGACAAAAGTGCTTATTGTGGGCGTTCCTTAAAAGATAGACGTATAGTCTCTGTGACATTTTTGTAGGTATTTTTAATGTCTACAATTGTGTAGTACATTAATTTGCTGTATCTCTTATGGTTTACTCAGCGTAAGCCATTTAAGAGCCCGAATTGATTCACCATGGCTAGTTTTTTTATTTGCGCAGAACCCTAATAATTTTTCTAAAATAAAAGTAGCCTAAGTTACTCCCTATAACATCAGCTATTTATCAGTAAAAGTCCCGTCAAAATCAGTCCAACCGTTTCTTTTTTTGTATAAGTATTGTGTATACTTTCAAATGCATTTACTAAAATCTGTTGTTTTGACATTACAAACAGACACTTCAATTTTATTTATTTGTATAGATCAGTTGATATATATCAATAAATTAAATATTTTCATGGTTACTTTTTGTATTGATAAGAGATGGCGCTGTCACGATTTTTGTACTGGGTATTGTTAGTTTTTTTACATCGTGTATAAGGGTTTTATTTTATAAACGAATTGCCTCGGTGTGAAGCCCTTGGGTCAGGCAGCCGCCCGCGCGATACAAAGTGACACTATACGTGCAACACTTAGTTACCCACACACAACATTACACACGTATGAACACACACACGTGCACACCACACAGGTACATAGGTTCTGTAAGGGACCTTTTTTTTTTCTTTTTTTGCGCTAGTTAGACTAATGCGCTAGTTAGTGTAGAAAAACCATTCCGATTAACAAATACACATACGCATGGTCCTCTCCTTCCTCCCAGGAGGAGGGGAACGTGCATATGAGTATATATTAGTTAGCTCGAATTCTCCTAAGATTAGGGAATTAGTTAGATCGCGACTTTTTCGCATTCGCGACGACCGCCCGAGCCGAGGTTCGGCCACTCTGGCACCCTCGTGCGGGTCGTCACAAACTTTCGCGGCTGAGTGCCCTAAGCGCTCGCCCCTAAGTCCGGTGAAGCTGTAAAAGCCGCAGCGGCTCTGTTTGACGATAGGGCCCCTAAGGCTAACAGTGTAGTCAGTTCTAAAAAAAAAAAAAAAAATAAACGAATTGCAATTTTATTTATTACATTGATTAACTTTCGGATTATATTTCATAGCAATTTGCATTTGGATAAAATGCTTGGTAAATAGTAGACAGGATTTTCTCAGTATTTCATTGCTCTAAAAAGACAGAGAGCAGTTTGTTCACAGGAAACTGTCTCATCTGACAGTTTGCTTGCTACTGAACGAGATACTAAGAAAAGTTTATGTGACCAGAACATATATGGAACAACATTTTAGGTTAAGTTCCACAGTGTAGACTTATAGCAGAATTTAGATTGATCCTCAGTAGTGAAGAGAGTGAGGCATGGCTGACTACTAACCATGAGTGAGACACTGTGTCTCGGGAGTTAGAGACATTCCAAATAACAGTTACCCATATAAAACAAGGAAGCTTTTCTATTTTATAACATCACTAAAATGTCAATCACGAAAAACTACTCATTACCATTATGCTCACATAATCAGAAAAACTGTTTATTTTTGGGTAATTTATGAATTAAGTAATGTAACTTTCTCTACGTAATGTAACTAAAAAATGTTGTATTTAATGGAAGCATCATATTTATCTCATATTATTATTTAGTAGAATTATATTAGTGCATGAAAGCTACATTCTGCACCCCTGTGAACAACTCTACACTAGACAGTCAAGCCATTTCAATTTGTGACAGAGTTGGAACAAAAGTTCTTGTAATCAAAAAGTTTATTAAAAAACATATATTATTATAACAGAGAACCTACTATTTCTAAGTATATTAACAAGTCAAAATACTTGTTACATAATCATATAACAAGGATATTCATGAAATGTACAAATGACAACAATATGCTGTAATGACAGGCATTATGATAACTTTTTTTCATTAAATGTTTTATAAATTAGTGCTTTTAGTAGGTATTAACTATTAATATTATTTAAATGATAATAGAACATTTCCAAAAAATTGTAGATTGGATATTATCAGTGCCAATATAAGTTCCAAGGTGTTTTCGGAGGGGTAGGTACAAAGAAATATCTTTGTAGATTTCTCTTGACTCAGGACAGCACGACTAATGAAAAACCTCCCACCCTAAAGATAAGCCACAGCCACAAAATCTTGTGTTATATTCCTGCGGTGAATGGGATTTCTAGAGCTCCTTGGGAAAGGAGAGTTTAAGGTTGCCAACACTCTTGTGTAGCCATGGGTAATATTGCTTTTACATGATACCATAACACAGCTATGTATTGGTTTTCAATATCTAATACTGCATCTATTTCTATATACAGTGTAAACTCTTTATAACGTTATCCTTTATAACGATAAACTCTCTATAACGTTGAAGTAAGCCCAACTTGGTTGGTTTGCGTTAAAACCCACATATTTAAACACTCTTTATAGCGATACGCCATTCTCTATTAAGAAGAAATGTGTTCATATTTTTAGACAGTAAATATTTATTATCAGTATTATTGTTTATGTTATGTTATCAGGTAAAAAGACTTTGAAGCTCGGAAACGGAGGTTGGTCTAGCTTTTGTTATCCTTAATTGCCTTGAACATGTGCAGTATGATGCATTGTTTTCTTGGAAGTGCTGGTCTTCGACCAAGCATACTGGGTACCTGTCGTATTATCAGTCGTAAACCTACTTTGAAACTGTTAACATGGCCAGTAAACGGAAAACAATTAGTGTTAGATTACATATGAATAGAATACATAAAATAATACAAAACAAGTACTTGCATAGCAAAAAACGTCAGACAAAGTTATCAGACTATATGTGTAAACAATAATTTATAAGCATTTATTATCTAAAAATGATTAAATCTAATCTAATCTATTAAAAATTCTTGTTAATTTGGTTGTTTTTTTGTTCACTCCATATAACGATAACTCTCTATAACAACAAAAAATGCTCAATCCCTTGAGTTTCGTTATAAAGAGTTTACACTGTATTTGAAAATTAGAAATATTGGTTGATTCAACATAATAAACAGATATTATGGTTTTTTAATGTTTTGGTTTTCATGAATATTTGTTTTGTTTATTACTTTAGTGATATTCAAAGAACTAAGTCCTATGTTCTTTTTCAAAACTATAAATAGAACACAGCACAAATTAGGAAAAAATAAACATACTTATGAAAATTATGACAAAGGTCAAAGCAAAAAAAAAACTAGTGAACAGCATGTTGTTATTGCCTAATATGGTTTAAAATTAATTGTATCATGGTGATAATTTATTTGAAATAAAGCATTATAAGACTGGTCATAAGCTTTAAATTCAGTAATATTAGTGTGTAATCTATAGGTATTTCTCTCAAATATAACTTGCACTGTTTCGCACATACTTGGTTTATATTCTCTTTTGTGAGAATCTCCAAATTGGATATACCATAGGTTGATACCACTGTACTACAGCTATATGAATATCTGTGGGTATATTACAGTCGCAGTATTTGGATAACCAATACATAGCTATTGCAGTATTTGATATCCAATATTGTATCTATGTACAATTTGCATCGCCCACGCCTACTCTTGTGATAATTTGATTTTACAAGTATTCATAGGCTACATATACAGTAAGTGGTTAGCATCAGATGGGCTGAAAGCTGGCAGCTCAGTTGTATATAAAAAAACTAAGCATGAATGTAGTTTATTATTACAATTATAAAAAAGATACGTAAAAATTGTACATATTTAATATGGATACCCACCCCAAAAGCCATTCCGTCTCAAGTACTATTTTGCCTTTATACTTAAGACTGAGAATTGACACATTTTTAAAGAAAATAAGACGTATTATAGGTAAGGATTTTTTTAAAACATACCCTAACCATCCTAGCAAAATCATTTCCATTTAGATAGCGCAGATTTTAAAACTTAAGTTTGACTAAGCTTAGGAAACGCCCGAAAACCGACTATTGTTTATAGGTAATCCTTTGAACAATTTGCTATATACATAATAATGTAAAAAATAATAAAAGTCTACAAAAACTTATCGTGAGAAATATCAAATCATATTATTTCTGACTTACAATTTTCCTTCCAATATGTATTCTGTAAACAGCCAAGTTCAAACTGACATTTGTGTCACGGATAAATTGATCACGAAAATTTCCGTTTTATATAAAGAAGAAGAATTAAACCACTTAAAATTAATAATAATATTCACTTCACTTCTTATAAGAATAATAAAAGTGAATACAAAAGCTAGTAGTTAGTCCAAAAGACAGTAAACACTTGTACTATCCAACAGAGGTAAATAAGAATTGTAACCACTAAATAGTAACCAGTGTTGCCAACACTAAAATCTATTTAATCGTAGAATTCTCAAAAAATACAGTAATTTTCGCAATTATATTGTAATATATATCTAAAATACGGTAGAATTACCTTGTTTTTTATTTTTAACATTATTTAAGGACAAAACGAGCATATTAATGAATATCTGTAATGACATGTAGATATATATATATACGTTATAACATTAACGTAACGATTAATATAACATCACGTTACGAAAACGTTTCGCAATCGTAGGTACCCAAAAAGTTTCAATTCAAAATGAACGGTCGCGATATGCTTGGCAGATGTGAAACAACTTAGTGAATATACAATAAAAAAATTAATGGATGACCCCGAAACACGACAAACCGAAAGAAAATTAGTGTTAAGATGTTTATTTTATTACTATTAGGTCTTTACATATGAAATTGGCGTTTTGTACGGGAGGAATATAAAGCCATTTTTTTTTTTTTGTAAAATATATTTAATTAATCAAAGTATGCACCGTTGTTATCTATGCACTTTTGCTATCTCATACGTAATTCATTGATCCCTTTACTTAAAAAATCATGGGGTCGAGAATCAATAAACTCTTTGAAGGCAGTTTGGAATGCCGCATCGGAGTTGAATTTTTTTCCTTGTAAGAAGTTGTCCAAATTCCGGGAAAAATGGTAATCTGTTGGAATAAGGTCCGAGGAGTACGGGCAATGTCGCAGACATTCTAATTGTAGTTCATCTAACTTAGTGGTTGTTTGTTATGCAGTGTTATTAATGATCTTGCATTGTCGTGAAGCAGCAGTTGCCTCGAGCGATTGACCAATCTCGGTTTTTTAGCAGCTAGTTCTTCCTTCATGGTTTGCAGTTGCTGACAATAGATATCTGCCGTAATCGTTTGGCCAGATTTTAGAAAGCTGTAGTGAATGACACCGGCGGTAGTCCACCAACCATTAACAAGTATCTTTTTCTGAGTTAATTTTCGTTTAGGGCAGGATTGGCTGGGTCTCCAGGGTTCAGCCATTGCGAGGAGTGTTTCCGATTATCATACAGTATCCACTTTTCATCACAAGTAATGATTCGATTTAAAATCCCTTCATTATTGTGTCGGTTGAGCAAAGTAATACAGCAGTCGACGCGTGTTTGCAAGTTCGATTCACTCAATTAATGAAGTACCCATCGTTCAAGTTTTTACTTTCCCGAGTTGCTTCAAGTGGATTAATACAGTTTTATCACTTACCCCGAAGCCTGCAGCTATTTCTGAAGTGCTTTGTGATGGATCCGCTTCCAATAGCCTTTAATTCTTCATTTTCCACTTTGGTCTCCGGCTGTCCACGGGGTTGGTTCTGTAGGTCGAAATTTCCAGAACGAAAACGTTAAAACCAAAAACGTACCGTGCTTTATTTTGCGACACCAGCACCGTACACATCATTAATCCTTCGAGCTGTTTCTGCAGCTATGGTGCTCATGGTTGATGAAACTCATGGTTTCTATTGTGCGATAATAAGCGAGGCCTAAAGAAAAAAATAATGAGGGAAAAAAAATTAATGACTGTTTTCAAAACTCAAATGTACCAGCTAAATGAATTTATAAATTTGAATTTGGAATTCTTGACTAAAGAGGAGATATTTCAGATCAAAGTGGTCAGTACGACAAAACGCTAATTTCATATGTAAGGACCTAATATGTGTATGGGTCCTGACCCCCACAACTCCACTTGGTTGCTGGATATACACCAGCTGATCCTGAAATACTACAAACCAAAAGAAAGTCATTGTGATGATTGTTATTTTATTACTATGTGTATGATGGTCGCGATGCCTAACAAACGCTTTTAATCTATCCATGTTTTACCATCAAGCTTTGAAATTATCCAGTCTGTTGAATTCGTTTCAAAAGATTTTTCTTAATGGCTCAGTGTTATATTGTACCTATAAATTATTTTCCATTTGTTGTAATGTTTATTTATTTGTTTTATATTTTATATTATTTTATTTATATGTTTTTTTATTTATTTTGATTGATTATTGCTGGCGCACCGTGACTTACTTTGGGATCCAGCTGAAAATCAACACTAAGTGCCCCGTGGCACTTCAGCATATGCTGAGCTGGACGCCCTTTCTTAATGGCCGGACACGTAGCTGGATCATTTATATTATTACTTTTTAATGTTTTTTTTTCCCAACGTCGCGTTGGGGCCAAATCGTCACTACGCCAACGTTGAGACCAATGCGTTGACACACCAACAACCTGTCAGTCGATAATCGATTTGTCAACTGTCAACACATCAAATACTTAGAATATACGATAAAAGCGCTAGATTTCGCGCCGAAAACGCTAAAATGGTAGCACTGCACTACTGTAGTCAAATACGATACTAGGTTACAAACTAGGTAAAATAAACAGTTTTCATCTAAATTCAAATGAAACTATACTTATTGAATTCGTTAGCGTAATATCTCCAAATTGATATTGTTCTATTGGGGATGCGCCAGAATTTAAATTCACAAAAAAAAAAATAATTTACTAAAAATATAAACGATATTAAAGTCAACGAGTTGGATTCGTGTATTGCGTTGTTTTTTGCTACCGTAATTATAATCCTACAGTGGTGGTACATTCATGATAATTACAGTGTTTTTACCGTAAATACGGTGCAGTTGGCATCACAGCCAGTAACCGTCTTAGAGACCAAAGCCAGTCAGCGTTTTTTTTTTTAGAATTGACTGTACTGTAAGCCTTAGGGGCCTTGGAACCTCTGAAGGCTTTTACAGCTTCACCGGACTTGGGGGCGAGCACTTAGGGCACTCAGCCGATCAGTCAGCATTAGAAGTGAGGCGTATTTATATGATTGATAGATTGAATGATGGATTGATTGATAGATTGATGGATTTATTGATTGATTTTTTATACGTTGTTAGGCCGATAGTGCATGCGATTTCAAGTTGCCGAACTATATTTAACTATGGTTACAAGTTTAGTGTTATACCACATATAAAAAGCGTACTAAAGCGTAATAGGCTGTTATTTTGAACAGGTTACTGGAACTATTATTTCTCTGGAACAGGTACAGGAGTAACAGGTATCTTATTTTACCTGTTATAACTCACTCCTACTCAGCTTTTGTCCCGCATAGGCAATTGGGCATGGAAATGATTGCTATTTATAAATAATTATCATAGCTACAAAGTTATATTTTTATCACTTCTTACAGATCTCATAATACTACAACCTGCAAATAAGGTTTTTTTTTACTTAAAGTTACCTTAGGGTATCACATTTCCAACAAAAAAAGAACTATCCAAATCGGTTCATACACAGACTATTATAAGTACAAGGGTTCATAAACAAAGACGTTATGGCTAAACATCCATATGAATTGATAACCTCCGTCTTTTTTTTAAAGTCGGTTAAAACTGCGATAATGCGTTTTCTGCGATTTGCTGTGCAGTGAAGTGATTAAATAAAAAACAGTGATAAAACTGCGTTATTGCAATTTGTTATGCAGTGAAGTAATGGAATAGTAAACAGTGACAAAGTGCGATAATGCAATTTCCGCTATTTGCTATGCACTGAAGAGAAATAATACGACCGTGCGAAATATGACAGGTGTATAAATTCTGCTATTTTCTATGAAGTGAAGTGAATTCATATCATGGTGTGATATATGGCAGATTATGAATTTCGTGATTAGTACTTCTGTGAAGTGGTTTAATATGATATACTTGGTGTATGAATTTTCACAGTTTTATTTTAATGGAGTGAATTTTGATTGTGCGATTTATGCTAGGTGTATGAATTTTGAGAATTGTATTTTAGTGGAGTTAATTTATATGATTGTGCGATATATGCTAGGTGTATGAATTTTAAATGTTGTATTTTAGTGAAGTGAACACATATTTTATCATATGTAGACGTTATTTTGGATTAAATACCAATAATTTGTCCCCAGCAGTTGACAAATTATTTGTTATCATATGAAAAATAGCAGTGATGCATTATAATTTCTATGCCTAGTTCCGACTTCCGTGTCAGTAATCCGCAAACGCCCGTAAACTGGTGATGTTGATAATCGATTACCAATAATTAATTATTTCAAAAGTTGGACTTAATTGACTGTGGAATATATAATTGAGTACTTAGCTGTATCTTTAAATGTTCGGTTTCGTTGTGTTTAATTTTTACTCGTTTGTTTCAGTTTTCTATGAGCCTACAGATCTAAGAAAAGCTGTAAAATGTCTAAAAAGCAAATATGTTGTAGCATTTAGTTCACCAAATCTCACAGAGCTAAGAGCTATGGCTTATTTTATTGAACCAACTACACAAATCGAAGATACCTCGAATTTAAAGGAAATATTAAATCTAAGTAAAATTGTATCAGCGCACATAGGTTTCCTAATTGTTACCATAGGCTGTAAAGGTGTTATAACGGTAAATAATTTAAACAAAACATTTCAGAAAGAAAATGATTTGCCTTCGCACTTTTATCCCGTACAAATAGTAAATAATGTTGAAAATGTATCTGGAGCTGGTGATTGTTTTGCTAGTGGATTTATCTATGGCATCTTATCAAATTGTAATGAATCTGAATGCGTTTTCATAGGTTTTGACGTCGCTAGGGCAGCTTTGTTAAGTAAAAACACAGTTCCAGTTGATTTGAACATAGCTAACTTTAATAGCAAATATCCAAACTCTTTCCAGCTGTAGGGTAATAATATCTGTCTATACAATTAAAATAATACAAGCTTGCCGTTGAGCACACATCACGCAAAAACAACTGGATAGATTTTGGTTTTTTTTTGTGTTGTGTTGGCTCCTTAGAGCCTATGCACACGGCGTTTTTCTGAAGAGCTGAAGACGCGCGTTTTTGATGAAAGCGTCCTCTGCGCGTTTGTATCGATAAAAATGCAAGTAGAACGAAGTTGAAGTTTGTAGTTGGTTCTTCCTTGAAAAATATTACAACATAGGTACATATTATTACACATCTTAAGCAAAACCAAACCCGTCGACAAATGGATTTTGACGGTTACCATTTCGACGGTCAATATCACGACTGTAAGCTTATCGAAAGTAAACATATTGACTGACACCAACTCAATGGTCACGACGGAAACATCACTGACTGTAACCATCTTATCTCGACGATTACCATCCCAACTATCACCATATCGACAGTCAAAATATTGACTGTAACCGTCCCGACAGTCACGGTCCTGACGGTCACCATTTTGACAGACAATATCCCGATTGTAACCGTCTCAACTGTCATGGTCTTGACGGTTACCATCTTGACTATCACGATCTTAACTGTAACCGTCTTAACGGTCACCGCCTCATTTCGATGGTCACCATTTTCACGGTCCCTATCTTGACTGTCACGATCTTGACGGTCACTATCTAGAGTCTAGATACTAGACTATCAGGATCTCGTCTATCACCATCTCATCTCGACGACCACTATGCCGACGGTCACTACCTCAACCAATGATAACCATTCATGGTACAATTTGCAACTGTCATACCACCTTGAAAATACAATTCAAATTGCATTATTGTTTTTTACATTAACTCACTTGGCAGCAACATGCGTTTACAGCCTGTCCGGATCGATGTATCTGAATCTACGCGTTTGTATCGATACAAACGCGCAAGGACGCGCTCATCAAAAACGCGCAACGTCAGCTCGTTCGAAAAACGTCGTGTGCATAGGCTCTAGGTCTTTAACTTTAAAAAAAATATCAAGATATCTATCTCCATTCAATAAAAAATTGTGAAATATTTAAGAACCTACGATTTTTATAAGCACTACGCGTTTAACGATATGATTTCTTGCCTACGGCGTTAATATAAAGGAGACCGCAGACGAAGTTGCGGGTATCAGCTAGTATAATAATATTTTGCAACTGCCAATTAAGTACATTTGCATTGTATGAGTGATTTCTCATGAAGTAAATAAAACTACATTGTAATATTCCATAATAAAGCTATATTTACGTTAAACAGGAAATTAAATAATCCACATCAAAATCTCAATTAGATAATATCTTTAATAACCTATGATTATTAAACAAACAAAAACTCTTTGCTTTCGTTATGCATTTTTAATTTAACCAGGACTTTTAACCCAATAATAATATTATTAAAACCATACATTTAATTTAAAACTTACAACTATGATTAAAACTCAATATCATATTGAATAAAAAAAGAGGTTAACTTACTTAATTAACTTACAGTCCAACCTTAAAAGTAACTTAGTATAAATGCAGGTGGAAACGTTTAAGTGTTAACAAGAGCGATTACATATTCGAAAACATTGAAAATACTGAAATAAATATACTTCGTTTTGCCATAAATATTGTTACAAGGAAAAAACTTTTTTTTTCTATTACATAAATCATTTATTACCTACTTTAATGTGTGTTAGTTTATACATTAAAATAATAACAATAAAAGTATACGAAGCTCATTAAAAATTATCGCCATTGGCTATAATACAGTCCTTTAAACGCGGAGGCCAGTTATCAATGGTAACACGCACTTTCTCCATGGGGAAATTCTTTACTGCTAAATCTTATGGATTGTTTAGGGACTCCAAATTATCATGGCGTTTAGAGCATGCCATACTCTCTAAAACTGACCATAAATCATAATCCAGCGGATTAAGATCGAGACTAGATGACGGCCAGTCTTCAGCTCTGATGAAGTCCGAAACGTCGTTTCCAACCACGCTTGAGTGGATTGAGCTTTATGACCCGGTGCTGAAAAGACCATTCTTGGTTATGGAACATGGTGTTGTTAAGAGGCTTAACCACCTTCTCAAGAATCGTATCTTGATACACTTGTGCCGATGTTTTGATACCTTTTTCACAAAAATATGGCTCAGTCACTCCTTGATAGCTAACACCCCACCAAACCATCATTGAAGTCGGTTAATGTCCACGTTGTACTCTGTTGACTAATTGGGAAGCTTCTATAGAGCTTCGAGCATAAACTCGATCATTCTGCTTGTTAAAACATTGCTCAATAGTAAAAAATTTCTCGTCAATATATTATAACATTTTTCTATGACCTCCCTTTACGTACCGCTTAAGAAGTTTTTATTTTTATTTTATTACCCTATTTATTTTTAAATTATCAGTTAAATAATGACCAGTGCATCTCTTATAGGCGGCAAGTCCTAAGTCATTGTTTAAAATGCGCAACATGGTTATAGGTGCTATATTCATTTCCCAAGATAAAATCTTTTGCTCTCGGACAGGATTTCTTTCCTTCACTGCTTTGATCGCCTTTTTTGTACGAATACTACGTGGACGGCCAGATCTTTTCCTGTCACAAGCAGAGGAGGTTTCATTGTATCTATCAATGGCCCGGTATACAAATATTGGAATAATACCAAGAGGATGTAGAGTTTCAAAAATTGCATTGGCTCCCTACCTACTTTGTGTAATGCTATCACAGCAATTCGGTTCTCTTTATCACTCCACTCCATTTTAATATCACAAAAAAATGTAATAAAAATTGGCGCGAAAATGAGAAATCACAATGAAATTTCATGTAAGAATAACAGATTCCAAATTCAAATATAGTAGTTTTTTTTTTATTGTAACAGTATTTATGGCCACTAAGTATATATAATATATTAGGACATCGAAACAAGAACTTTGGACCATTCGAAAGTATGAATACATCGGCGGGCGAGGTGTGCATGCACTGTACCTACTGTTTTCTCGTAATAATTTCTTAAGACATTATGACACGAAAAAATGAGATAGCATTGTAGAGACCATGAAAATAATATTTAAATACATTGGTTATGTAAACCAAGGCAATAATTTTAAATGGATGCGTTTTTACTATTATAATAAAAACTTTTATTCAAGTCCAAAGTCATTCTAAAAATCTGACTTCTTTATTGCATTCGGTAAATGCCAACAAGAATGCAGTCAAAGTGTAGTTACGGAAAGATACATAAATTAAATAGAGAAATTGTACTGGCTACTTTCATCTAGTACAGTGGTTCCTAACCACTCCCACGCTGGCCTGCACAAGCTAAAATGTGGTCCAGAAAAGGTTCCAAACTGCAAATTTTTATTCATTTTAAATTATTCATTCCTTATAACACGGGCCCAGTGGGTGTGTAGTGGTGAGCGTGGATAGTTGGGGCGAGGGTAAGTGATCAGATATGTTAAAAGTTTCAATTAGTTTATTTTTACAATGACACAATTTATTTTTCTGGAACCTTGTGGTCCTTTGCTAAGTGCTAACAAAACAAAAATCAAAGAGATTCCTGTTCCAAAAAAGGTTAAAAATACAAGATATAACAAAAATTATACTGATATACTGTTGCATAGTGAAAAAATTATACCAAATTCAGTGAAAATGTAAAAGCCGCAGCGGCTTCAGGGCTCCTAAGGCTAACAGTATAGTCAGATCTAAAAAACAAAAATTATTTAGAATAATAAAAAATAAATTCTTATTTAAGTAGTGCTTGTTTACAAATTATTTGGAAATTCATTAGTATTTAAAAATAATGTAATGAGGACACGTGTCTCTAATGCAGGTGTTGCGAACTTTTTATGGTGGGGAACATATTCTGAATTGCAGAAAATAGTAACAGATTACTAAGATGATTTTTTTATGCTATGATGTAGCAAATATTCATGCAGTATGCAGTAATCATGATGTTTTGTGGTAACTTTAATCCGCCGGGCGGCAGTCAGGGTTGCCCCAAAATGGTTCATAAGAGCCTCATCCACAATTAAAAGAGACTTATAATTTAAGTCCATTAGTACTTTAGCTGTATTAAGACCTAGACACAAGGTTGAATAGCTTATTAGAAGTAACATTTATTAGTAAAAATTCATGAAACTTAAACAGAAGTACATACAAAGATATTTCTCTCTACTCGGGGCAGCCTAATTGGTGGAATACCTTCACTCTACAGAAGTTCGTAGCTAAATAAACTTGCATTGTGTTCCTGCAGTGAGTAGGATTTCCAGAGCTCCTTGGGAAAGGAAGGGTTCAAGATCAGCAACGCACTAGTAATATCTATGGCCATATGCTCATTTGCCACCTTTGTAGTATGAAAAAAAATTATTCCAATTTTTACTTTATTCTTTCTGGCCTGTATAGTAGTTTCTATATCAATTATCAAAATAAAGACTTTCACTATCTCTCATATGAATAAATAAAAAATTATTGCCTGTTAACATTCATTATTTCCATCTTGATGTCAATATAATTTTGCAACATACAAAAGATATTATTTATATTATTATTGTATAATAGATTTTTTCATTAGAATTAATCTTATGTTACTTACACTTACAAATTTTACAGTTAATGGTTCAACATATCTTATATTTAAGTCAAATAAAATTAAGGTGAGATTCAATTTTGGACGGAATCAATTAAGAATTTAGTCAATAATTTTCATTATTTAAAAAGCACATCACCAACAAAAAAGTAATTTAAAGATTGTTAATCAATGTGGTATTTGGTAAAACAATAAGACCAGTTTTAGTTAGATAGTAAATTATTAATTACATTGCTATAAAATACTGTGTGATAAAGAAAAGGTTCATGTTTATTTTACGGTTTCTCAAAATCACCTAAATATCAAATTTTTGTTTCAAAACTAAAATATTTTAAACACAATTAATACATACATACTCCAAAGAGGTAGGCAGAGACCTCATCCTTTCACTTGCTACTATCCTAGCATACATCTTTTGCTTCTCCTACATTTATCAATCTTTTCATGCATGCTTATTGGTTTAGTTATTCTTCATTCATTCTTCCTCTCTACATGCTCAAACGATCTAAACATTCATTTCTCATTCTTATCCTGTCGCTCAATTTCACTCTTAACATAACTCTTACTGCTCTCATTTCTACTGTATTTATTCTAATTTCATGCTTATTTATGATTGAGAACATATTATTAATTATCTATGTACCTTAAATACATAATGAAAACCTTATGGTCAGATCTTTTTGTATGTTTTTATGTCTAGCTGTTATGTGAAATACGACTATTTTTACAATCACCTCTTTTTCATTTAAATATCAGTATGCCCACCAGCATATGGAACTTTCCTTTCATGCATTGTATAAGATGATGGCTCACGACTTTCCATTTTATGTAATCTTTTGTACTTCTGTACTCTTGCTTCAATTAAAAAGAGAATTCCGGCAGGAAGTAAAAAAATTACACCAACAACTCCCAGTCCATATGACCATCCTAAGTCATTGTGTTCCCAGTTAGGCATCCAGTCACGTCCATCACCTCTAGCTCCAAATGTTGTTACTGATATTATACCACTCAAACCTAAAAATTTACAATTTCATTAAAAGTTATTCTCTATTACAATAAATGTTATTTAGATGTAATGCAACCATCATAAGGAAAAAAGATTCACAACAAAATATAATTTTATTCATTGTAATATGCATTGTATTCATTTTTTTATTGTTATTTAATACCAAAATGAAAAGTCCAACATGTGACCATAAACTACAACAAAAAATGTATCTATAATAAGAATAACTTGTAAACCATGTCTTGATGGTTAAAGAAATATTTATAATGTTAGAGTAATAAATATATTTTTCAACACACTTGCTCATAAAGTGGCTCTAATATCACCGCAATTAGGCACATAATGACACCTGTAATCAAACTGTGACTTTTTCATTGCTATTATTCACAAGTGAGTTATAGAGCTTTTTTTTTTATTTTATTGGTCGAGTTGCTTTGTTCTTAAAAAAGTTTCGATACAAAAAAGATAATGATCAATAGAACAAATAAATTAATGTACCTATTGCTTGCTCATTTCATACAACTTCGTATTTAAATAGATAATTTCAACTTGTAAGTGTTTAATAAATAAAACTTTCACTCAAATACAACTTTTGTTTTCTCTGTAATAAAGAAAACTTTAAATTCCCCATTTTATACGTGGCTAAAACGCTATCTGCGGAAAGCCAAAAAAAAAGTAACCTCATTCTTTAGTCTATGGCCGATCGCCATTGTTAGATGTGCGCGCAAACTGATTAATTTTTCCCGCCATAGCGAAAAAAAATTCACAACTCGTTGTCACTGTTTAAATTTTAGTTATTTATTAATTGAGATGTCTACAAGTACTAGTTATGAAGAAAATGATTTATGTTGTACACCGCCCGATATAAGATGTGAAGCCCTTAACATTATGCAAAGTTTACTACCTGAAAACTCCAAGGAAAAATGATTTTTTATTACTATTTTCTTCACAAGTGTGTTGAAAAATGTCATATGATACACGTGTGTAGTGGTGATTACCGTCCTCGGCTCTCTTAAGACCCTCACCTGACGGCTCGGGTCTCAATGGCGCCTCAGCGGTAATCACCAACATTACACACTTGTACCATAATGTACTATTATTCATACATACATAAGTAAATTTTTTGATAAGAATAAAAAACTCATTAAATCATTTTATATTTTAGCCTAGTATTATTTTATATTTCAACATAATTTTACAAAATAAAAGATTGTATTCATGGAATTGTGATACAAAGATATGTTTCAGAGATAAATATGAAAATTTTCAGAAAGAACAAATGTATTTATACATAAATATATAATAATACATAAATATTTAATGAGAGATTACATACCTCCAATAACTAAAACAGTTCCTAGTGTAACCAACACTGTAAGGTAATTATCATCATCCTTTTCCTTCTTTAAATACAGGTATGAAAGGAACATAGAAATCAAAACGCAACACATTGTAATTGTAAAGAAAAACTGTGTAGCTATGAAAAACCCAGGTAATAGTATGTCATGAATAATATAATATTCCTCCTCGAATATCCACCAACATCCTGTGAATTTAGTGTCATAGAAATGATGCACTTCTTCGAAGTTATTAAAACATACTTCCCATAAACCTGTAAGCAAAACGAATATCAAGTAGGTAAACTTAGTTGAATTGAGTTGAAAAACAACACGTATCGTAAAAAAAAAGAAATATATATTTATGTACATACCAATTCTAATAAATTTTGGGTCCCTTAATTTTCCATCTGTAACCAGCCAATAAGGACTGACAAAAGCTATTAACGTTAACAAACTCGCTATTGTAAAAAAACTTAGTGAAACGTAGCCGGTCTTCGATTTACCCATATCGTTTTATTTATTTCCAACTAAAATAATTTACTTGTATGTAGGTATCTTAGGTGGGTATTACTCTCATTCAATCATTGATATACTCTCGGTAGAGAGTAGTATATTCCTTGCTTTGATACAAAAAGTCAAAAACACGCCCAAATTGAGGGTGGCTATCTATCTGCAATTAGAGATCCACAAAAAGTATCAATACCTGGTAATGGTTGGTAATCGATACCCAGTATTTTTCGTACTGATACTTTAGTTCTAGTATTTTACTAGGTATCGATACTTTCGCAATTACTCAATACTTTTGTCTCATAAATGCCTAGCTTAGCTTTTGTATGGTTAGCTTTAAGTTTTAAGTGTATTGTTACATAGAAAGTTCTCATATACATAGTAAGACAAGTTCTGTTCGTCGATGTGCACTTATACAATATATATACATATGCATATATAAATAATCAGCGAATATAAAACAATAAACAGTAAACAGAGTGTGAACAGATATAGTGTAAATATAATAGATGTACCGTATTTAAATTCCATCTCCTGTACACAGCTTTTTTCTTTGCATAAATAAATGTGAATAATTACAATACACTTAGCTTTGAACTACGTAGGTATTCCGCGTTTATAGCAATGATATTCTTATGACACTCTTTACGCTCCATTGTATACGGAGGGTAATTATCATTAATTCACTTAGTCCGTTACGGTCTGACAACAAAGTCACACGTGGTAGTTAGACGTACTGTATTGTATTAAAAATACTAAAAATGCCTTCTAATGTGTTTCAAAAATATACCGATTAAACTGAAAGTGTGAGCAGTATAACAGATATTGCATTTAATTTATAAGTACACTAAATGCTAACTATAACATTTATTTACAGTGCGAATTTAAGCAATAGGTAGTTTCTACAGAAGCATTACGCATGTTTTGTGCATATAGAAAACCACATTTCCATTCAACTTTAGTAGAAAATTGTTATTTTCTTGTGATTACATTACCTAAAATGGTTTAATAATAGAAATTTCAATTTAAAAAATCAGAATACAAACACGGGAAGATATTTTTCATCGTCTCTTAGTAAAGTTTGTTCAAAACATTTTCTTGTATCTGATATAAATATGACGAAGAAAAATATAATAAACTAGACGTGCCCGCGACTTCGTGGACTGTTAGATTTACTGGCTTATTGCCTGGCGTAGCGACAACTTCAAAAGAATATTTATCCTTATTTGTTAATAGTGTTTCCGCTTGTACTTTGATTTCCTATCCTTTTCATTTCAACTACTCGAAATTACATTTAAAGTTGCTGATAAGAGCATGTTGCCTTTTTCAAACTGCTTCTAGTGAGAGTATAATTCACCTATTTATAAAATGTCATTGATTTATAGTTAAATTAGTTACAAGTTATAAAGTATTTATAACAAGTTTATATACCATTTCCATTTTTTATTTTCTCGATGACAGCTCCTGTAAAAAACTTGAACGAGCGTCTTTTTTACATTATGTATGCATTATTTTATAAAACTATGACGTTTACACACGTACAAGGTTATACCAGAGTCAGAGAAACTGATAGGGATGGAGCTATATCGATAAAAGTAACACGATAACAGACCCGATATTTTTTTTAAATATGTAACAAACTAAACTACTGCCGGATACTTTTGTAAAAATTTATTAACTAATGTTTAATGTTAACAAGATGTTACACGTATTAATTCTTGATTGATAATGCCAACTTCTACAAAATTTTCGAAGCTGTTGTAAAATAAGTAGGTATAGGTAAATATTCGACAATGAAACGAAATAATTATAACGACAGGTAATCTTTATTTATTTATTTTAATTAAAATCTGATGAATCGTAACACTGTCATAAATATATGCGATCGATATCATTACTTATTTAGTCACAATACTACAACTATCAAATTAAAACTGTCATCGAGAAAATAAAGAAATGGAAATAGTATAGTTGGTATTATCAGGTCATATGTACTTGAATAAATTGCAATAAATTTTATAGTTCATTGTTTTACTACAAAATTAGGAAAACGTTTTTATAATGCAAATGTCTTTATTATAAATAGTAATAATAGCAGTAAGTAGATACCTAATCTTGTTTTAACTGACCCAACATTTTTTAGAAATTTTGTACTAGGCAATGCAGTTTTTTTGCATCGTGCATCCGTTAGCCAAAACAAGACTACAATGATAATACATGCCCAAGTAGTTTATATTAAATCCGAACTTATGATTTATTTTGTTTAAAAAAACTTTAGATACATGGACTATTGTTAATTTAACCTGTACTACTACATTTTGTCGAAGAATTATGTTTATGATCAATAAATAAATAATTAATAATTGTTATTTTTTGGAAATTATAATCTTTTAAAGTATTAGTAATATTACTCGATACCAAGTAGCGTCGATACTTTAGTATAGCTTATTTTATCATAACTTTACTTTTAATTCAATACTTGGCAACGATACTTTTAAAATTTTGCGTATCCCTATTTGCAATAGGCAAAGCAGTTGTAGTAACTACTTGTCTATGGTCAGTACAAAGTACCAAGCATAGACAAATAACCAGAAGGATAGACGACCATCAGGCTCGTAAAACTCAAAGAATTTTTATGTCTCAGTTTCCTAAATTATCTATCTCATTTATACCTGACAATAATCCATAATTGTATTAGTCCAATATTTTATTCTTTCTTTCGCACACGTTATAATTTACACATTGAAAGGTACATACTCATTGGTTGCTTAAGTTTAAAAATTCATTCCAGAGAACGACCATCTTCAAACAATCGTTTTGTTTCCCTGACGAGGTGATTTACACATATTCACAGACGACACACAAACTCAACTTATCTATGGACACCAATTTCTACATTTCATTACCAGCATAGACATTACCAGTTCAGTACTAATTGGTATCTCCATTGCATTTACTCTTAAGTGGCCTAATAGGCCGCCCCTCTAACCCTCTCTTTCCATCATTATATTTGTATAAAAAGGCAGTTGTCAAATTACACTAGACAAGTCCGGTGAAGCTGTAAAAGCCGCAGCGGCTCTGTTTGACGATAAGGCCCCTAAGGCTAACAGTGTAGTCAGTAAAATAAAAAATTACACTAGACAAGTCCGGTGAAGCTGTAAAAGTGCAGCGGCTCTGTTTTTGGATAGGGCCCCTAAGGCGACATAAGGCTAACAGTCTAGTCAGTTCAAAAAAAAAAAAATTACACTAGTGATGGAAATCGGTACTTTACGATAAATAAGTAAACTAGAGATGTATATCCGTTTCAATCCGTATTTTACTAGCCAAATTGCAGGTTTTATCGGTATTTTCTCGACGGTAAGCAATGTTTTACCAATTTTTTTCAAAATCAGTATTAAAATAAAACATGTGTTCGCGCCACTTAATTGGCACTTCTTTTATATTTACCAATCGGCTTCAACGGCTACCTGTCGTCCCCTTTACGTCGCTGATTGGGAAGCTGTTTGTAATCACCAACAGTCTACGCTCGCCCGCACGCGTGTTGACATCGTGCATTACATTACGAACCCGCTATATCAAGTGCACGTGCGCCTGGACGGCGCGGCGCATGAACGTCGTCGTGAGTTATATTTACCCGCTATACAGTCCACTAAAACCTATCAAGGAACGCACTGTACAACCTGAAGACCATCAACGAGGTGGCGTAGCGTATTCCCGGTCTGCACCGGTCAAGGAGCTACAGGTCAGTCAGTTTCTTTTATCAGCGACCATCCCGCCGTTGTTGACGCGCTCGGCTATATAGCTTAGCCACCGCGCTAACAACAAGCGTAAAGATTACAATAATATTTATTCATATTGGGATTTATTAATATTAATATGCCATAAAACTTTTCCCTTCATACTTCACGGACTTAGAACCGGCTTTATGCATTGTTTTAAAACCTAAGACCAAAAGAATAACTTTATAATCTACGAAATTGTGAATGTGATATTTTTTTAACTCTGTATAGACGGAGCGCAAGGCGATTTATGGCGGGATCTTGAAGTGTTATGTGTTGTTAATTTAGTGTGAAGTATAATTAATTTTAAAAAAAAAGTTCACATCCCTATTTGATTGTACCTACAATGTTTACAGTGATTTCTACATTTTATACTATAAACATTCATTCAACAGGCATTCCAGTAACATTTAATGAATTTAAAAATTCAGTAGGAAAATTGACACTTTCTAGCTCATCAGTCATTGTATCAATTGACATGTAAATTTTGTCTCCGCCGGAATCATTTCCTAGATGTCGTTCTTCGTGGCTAGAATAATTCGGTTGCGTAACCATTCTGAATTGGTATAATTTTCAACAATATTTGGATATACTTAATTAATAAGTTGTTCAGGTGTTTCAACAACATTACATAACTCATTAGTTAATTTTATTTGGCCAGTGTTTTCGTCTATTGGATAGGTGCCTTCTCCTATTTGTAAAAGTTTTCCAGAAAATTCTTGTGCCTTTTCATCTCCTGAAATCTACGCCCTCATGTTCGTTGTTAATTTGATTATTTTTACGTGTTCCCATATGTACGACTTCTTTATGCAAGCATTAATTTCATCTACCGGCGTCGATTTGGGAATGAGAGGAAGCATTTGACGAAAATCACCTGATACTATTATACCATTTCTAACAGACTCGATATTTTTTTACGAAATGTAAGAAACTAAACTACTGCCGTATACTTTTGTACAAATTTATTAACTAATATTATATTTCTTCACAAGATGTTACACGTATTAATTCTTGATTGATAATGCCAACTTCTTCAAAATTTTCGAAGCTGTTGTAAAATAAGTAGGTACTCGATAATGAAACGAAATAATTATAACGACAGGTAATCTTTATTTATTTATTTTAATCAAAATCTGATGAATCGTCACTGTCTTAAATATTATGCGATCTATTTCATTACTTATTTCGTCACAACACTACAACTATCAAATTAGAACTGTCATCGAGAAAAAGAAATGGAAATAGTACAAAAAGCTAAAAATGAGGTATTGTATGTAGTTACCATAGATTAATATGAATATATGGAAGTAGTTACTTTTAAAAGCTATAAACAAGTTAACACAGTTATTTCCAGTAAATATGCAACAGCGTAAGCTTTTGGGAATAATTCGGCGAGTTAATAAAAATTATTTCAAGCAATATTCAAATATAAAAGAAAATAAAAATTATACTCATTTATGTAAATATTTAAATGTTAGTGAAAATGAAGCACATTACTTAAGCGTAAAGCATCCTGTTATAAATAAATTAGATGAATCAAAAATAAAAATTATTATTGACACTGTTTGCGATTTGGGATACATGAAAGAAACCTTGATTAATTATCCTTCATTATTTGGAATATTGCCACAAACTTTAAAATATCGATACAGAGTTCTTCATGAGTGTGGGTTTATTAACATAACTCCTACATATTTGATTTCATATTTACCTTTAGTAAAACAAAAACTACTTGCTGAATTAAAAAATTCTGGTGATATACTGCCTCATATTAATGTTGAAAATAGACTTGCAAAGTACATGACACAGTGGCCGACATCTCTGACAACTTTAATTACTGGGAATGTTGATGAATTCACATTGTATGATCTACGTCTCAGAATAATTCAACGATATTTAGAACTTGTTATAGATCTCACAAGTGATGAATTTTACAGGGGACTACAAACATACCCTACAATTAAACATAGACCCCTACAAGTTTTAAATGAAACTCTTGAGATATTACAATCGAAAATTATGATGCCATGTCATAAAATTAAATCTAATTTATATTTGATTCATGTAGACCCAGATAATTTAAAAGACATTATATATAAATTTAGGTCTATAGGTGGTATTGATATTAAAGAAATATTAAGAATACATCCAAAATTAGCAACAAAAAATTATGCAATGTTGGTTGAAATAAGAAAAATATTACAAGAATATAAAATCAGTAATGAAGCACAGAAGAGATGCTTCGATATTTATACCCTAGCACCAAGCACAGTAAAAGAGAGATTAGAGAGAGCCAAAGATATTCCAGAGTTTAAAACATTTGATAACCACCCACGATTTTTAAAGATGATCCATTACAATAATACAGCCCTTAAAAGGTTGAACAGGCTTTACAACAATAATAAAAAGTGTCTAAGTCTTAATATATTATCTGGGAGCTCAGCACATTATGAAGTTTATGAAAAAGCTCCTGGGGACAGATTGGGTAATGGAAAAGATCTACTTTTTTGTACTTCACAATCATTAGATAACAAGTTTGGTATGAATGAAATACGAAGAAAACTAAAGAGACATCCTTTTTGGATCAATGTAC
The DNA here is from genome assembly GCA_033032175.1 of Saturnia japonica. Taxonomy (NCBI): domain Eukaryota; kingdom Metazoa; phylum Arthropoda; class Insecta; order Lepidoptera; family Saturniidae; genus Saturnia; species Saturnia japonica. The sequence goes on from CM065307.1 coordinate 12,046,100, forward strand.
CTTTAGTACAAGTTAAATATGTGTCTCAACAATTAAGAAATGAATTTAGTATAGATGACATTTATGAAAATTGTCCCATACTTCTTTATCCATGGAAAAAAATAAGAGAAACAATCAAACGTCTTAATACAAAGAAAAGAAGTGAAATTTCACCTATTGTTGAGAATATTGATTTTGATCAATTAAATGGATCACAAAAACTTAGCTTAGTCATATATATACTTGAGAAAAGTCACTACTTCTCTGGAAATGGGGTTTGGACCGAAGAGAAATCTAGACAGATAGATTTGTTAAATTTGGAAGAAACTGTAGTTCCTTTATGATATATTGCTATCGTTTAGATAACATAATATGATACTATAGTCTAGATGACTTAAAACCATACTTCCAGATATGTTTTAAAAATCAATTATTATAATATTAATTTATTGTTACTTACTTTTTGTTGTATGCCTAATCAATTATTAAAATCACTTGAGCAACGTTTTTACATATTTTATCACTCATACCTACCTACCTTATCCTTGCATTAAAATAAATATGTATGTTACCTTTGAAGTAATTAATTAATCTGCATATAATTTATTTGTTTATTTATATTAATCAGCAATTTTATTTTATACTAGCTGGTACCCGCGACTATGTCTGCGTATTACTGCATATACACCGACTGATCTCGTAACACTATAAACCAAAAGAAAATCATGTATGGGTTTATCAATGTGTATATGGTATTGTAATTATATGTCAATATGATCCCAACACATTAATCGTCCCAATAAAACTTCAAAAAATAATTTAAATCACCGTTATTGTACCAGCTTGCGAGAAGGTTTTTTGAAAAACGTAAAACCCCTTTTATTACTTACCTAAAGCATAAATATGAATTTTCACCTCCTTAATTTGAGACAATATGGGTTCTTCATAAAAACTTTCATCCCCTATTTCACCCCTTCAAGTTTACATAAGGTAGCTTGGTCTAATACTACTCTACCTACATTCATTACAATTCGTTTGAAGTTTGTCAAAAAGTCAGATGGTTGCGTGTTCATATCTAGTCGGGGCCATCACATGTGGGATAACACAATAAAAGAATTCCCTCTTAGCAAAATTGTATAATCCAGATAATTTACAATAGATATATCAATATAAATAAATCAACAAACCAGTTGGCGTGCCTTATATAGGTTTAGGTTTAGATTAGGGTTTAGGTTTGGATTTAGGTATGGGTTTCGGTTTGGGTTTGGGCTTGGGTTTAGGTTTAGATTTGGGATTGTGATTGGAATTAGGCTTAAGTTTAGGTTTAGTTTACTTAAATAATACAATAATCGTTCAAAAACTAAAAGAGATTGGGCTTTTGATAACATGCCGCTGAATTTGATGATGTGAAAGCATGGGGGAGGGTGAGGGGTAATCTCTATGTGAAGGAAAAGGTACAGAAATAAATAGTTTCTAAAAATTATTACTTCAATTTTATTGTTATGTCTGTCTGAAAGTTGTATATGAATTTAAAACGAATAATTATTCGTTTCTAGCACTCGCCGTTCACTGCCACAGCCCGCTCACTTCGCTTGCTCGGCTCATGCCTTATGATCACAGTTCAAAAATAATCTAACCAATATTACCACAACGAAATATGTTTAGATTTGGGTTTAGGTTTGGATTTAGGTTTGGGTTTAGGTTTGGGTTTCGGTTTGGGTTTAGGTTTGCTTTTAGGTTTGTATTTAAGTATGGTTTTAGGATTGGGGTTAGGTTTGGGTTTAGATTTAGGTTTAAGTTTAGGTTTAGGTTTGGGTTTAGGTATGGATTTCGGTTTGGATTTAGGTTTGGGTTTCGGTCTGGGCTTAGGTTTGGGATTATGCCTGGGTTTAGGTTTGGGGTTCGGTTTGGATTTAGGCAGTGGTGGTCTTAGAGAGTGGCGAAAACGGCAACCGCCCGGGGCCTCGCGTCAAAAAATACAATTTTTTAACTATATTTTTTTTAAATTTAAAACTTTTTATTTTGATTCTTAATTATTTATTAAGATTATAACATAGCGGTAAATTAAAATAAAGTTAGTTAATTCATTCAAATCATAATTGATAAATTTATTTTATAGTACTTGAATACTGCGCTACGAAACACTTAAAGATCGGTTTATTAAACGCATAGCACTCGGGACTAGTATAGTATTATATTATAGTCTGTGACTCGGGAGTCGGGACATAATGTTCTCCTCGTCTATCACTAGGGGAATCCCCGTCGCTAGAGGAATTCCCTTGTTTCATTTCGTTCGTCAACTTTTGTCACCTTGGAATTATTTTGCTTGCAGTATGAGTTACAAAACCGTTGCTGTATCGTACATATCTTTCAATTATATTTAATATTACAGTCTTATAGTGTTTCAAGTATTGAGTGAGCTGGAAAAGTGTAAATTATAGTATTTTAGGTATTGAGTAAGCTGATAAAGTATAAAAAAACTGTGTGACACATACTTAAAAATTATTTCTGACTATTTGTGCAAAACAAAACAAGATTTACGAAATGAGTTCACGTGATCGTGATGCCGGTAGAAAATTTGAGTCAGGTAGTTCAAAAAGGAAACGAGCTATCAAAAAAAGCAGGTACAAGAAAATCTACGTGGATCTTTATATAAATATATAAAAAGTGATGATCAAGAAACCTATACGAAACATTTATTGATTGAATGTGACTTTAATCCTGATTCAGCTAAAAACATTCCTTCCACTTCATCATGGGTGCTGCCGTCGTCATCAAGTAAAAACAGCGAGGATGATGATGATTTAACTACATCATTGTCTCATAGGTCACCGGTGCCGCCGTCAACGCTATTCAGTCAAGAACACGAATCTGAGCCCGAGTCTATGTCTACATCCATGACTGCTGGAATGGAAAATCTGAATCCTCAAAATTGCCCCGGTTTGTGGCCCTTAACAATTATTGATGTAGACCGAACTGAGATTGTATTAAGAGGTCCAATCCGGATTAAAGTTGAGTTATTTCCCGTAAATGATAATGGACGGCGATTCAGTGAATATCATTATAATAAGATATTAGTTAACGATGAAAAGCTTGAAAGGCGCTGGACGATTTATTCACAAACAAAGGATGCCGTTAATGCTTTCCGTGTCGAATATTCGGGCTAGAAAATACAAAGATTGGATCTCAAGTAAAGGAGTTTGTTATTGGAAACACTTGGGTGATTACCTAAAGTCACACGAATCTAGTCGACAGCACAAAGATTGTGTGCTGAAATGGATTAATTTAGAGATTGGTTTAAAAAGCTGTTCCACTATTGACTCCTTGGCTCAGTCACAAATTGACACAAGAAAGGCAACGTTGGAGAGATATTTTAGAGCGATTGCTCGCAATTATAAATTTTTTAACATCTGACAATTTGGCCTTCAGGGGTCATAGAGAAAAGGTAACATCTGACTCAGGTTCGAGTGAGACAAGCGGCAACTTTATAGATTTAGTAAAGTTAATAGTCCGATTTGATCCCGTGCTGAGACTTCACTTACAACAAGTAAAAGATAACACGATTAATGACCATTATATCGGAAAAAAATATTCAAAATGAGCTCCTACAATTAATGGCAAGTCACGTGAAAACTGAAATTGTTGAAAAAATAATTAATAATACTCTATTATTCTTGATTGTACTCGCGATGTTTCTCGTGTTGAGCAACTATCAATTATTATAAGATTTTTTAATACAAAAACAGCTGAAATTGAAGAACATTTTATTGGTTTCATAGTCGTCGAAAAAACCACAGCTGAGAGTTTGACTAATTATATAATCACAGAATTAGAACAGTTAGGTATATCATTGCAAAACTGCAGAGGCCAAGGATATGATAATGGTGCCAATATGCTTGGTGAAAAAAGTGGTGTCCAAAAACGTATTACTGTAATTAATCCACTTGCTTATTTTTACCTTGTGGGAGTCATAGCTGGAATCTCATCCTAGGAGATGCAGCATCGTCTTGTGTCCAAGCAAAATCTTTTTTTGGTTTGCTTGGAGTTGTTAAGTTTTAAGTATGCTTACACTCTATTTGCCGGCTCAATTCAAAAGTGGGCTATTTTACATGCTCATGTAAAATCCTTATCGCTAAAACCAATTTCTGAAACTAGATGGGATTGCTGGGTTGGGTTGTGTAGGCTGTTAAATACCAACTAAGCGATATATGTGATGCTTTAAAGGATTTAGCAGAAAATACAACAGATTGTCAGTTGGTCAGTGAATGCCATTCTATAGAAAAGGAAATAACTACCTACGAATTTCTAGTTTCACTTGTCAAATGTCAAACATTCTTACAGAGATAAATGTTATCAGTAAAATGTAGCAAAGCGAAAACATGCACTTAGATGTGGCTATACAACACCTAAACGCATTCACAAATTGGCTCGATAATTATCGAGAAAATGGTTTTCAGTCATCCCTTGTAACAGCGAGAGAAATAGCCGAGGAAAATGATATTGACAGACAGTTTAAAGAAGTCAGAAGATGACGTAAAAAAAGGCATTTTAATTATGAAGGGGAAGATAAAGCTCATTAATTGAATGCGGAAGAGATTTTCAAAATAAACAATTTTTAAATTATTGTCAATAATGTGCGCGCAAGCATGGCAGCTTGAGGTACTTAAACATCATGAGAGCATATTTGGTTTCATGTATAATATAAAAAGATTAATGATAGTGAACTTTCGAAGCTATGCAGTGACTTTCAAATATCTATGACAGTAGGAGAATCATGTGATATTGATGGACATGAATTGTACGAAGAACTGAATATGTTCATCCATGTGTATGAAGGAAACGATAACATTATCATGGTGCTGAAATACATAATACAAAAAAAAATTAACTGAAGTTTACCCCACTATTGAAATAGTTCTGAGAATTATTGCCACTACACCTGTTACGGTTGCGTCTGCTGAATGGAGTTTTTCGACGCTTAAAATTATTAAAACATATTTGAGAAATTCGATGACACAGGATCGGCTTTCATCCCTTGCCATTCTTTCAATCGAAAATGACGTAGCTCATTCGTTAGATTATTGTGCTTTAATTAAAAATTTTAGTCTTAGTAAAAGCCGCAAACATCAATTTCAAAATTTATCATCTCTGTATTGGTTAATTTTGTAAATCTTTCAATGTAAGTAAAATATTGTAAAACTTAAATGTTATTTATTTGTATAACTTTAACATTTCTCGTCAAACATAACGAATACCTACCAAACAACCAGACTTGCTTTCGCATCACATAGGTACTTTTCCGTAGAACAAAAGGCTTCGCAAAGACCTGCCGCCCGGAGCCTCGCAATGGGTAAGGCCGCCGTTGGATTTAGGTATGGTTGTAGGTTTGGGTTTAAGTTTAAGTGGTTTAGGTTCGGGCTTAGGTATGGATTTAGTTTTGGATTTAAGCTTGGGCTTAGATTTGGGTTTAGGGTTCGGGATTAGGTAAGAATTAAGGTTTGGGTTTAGGTTTGTGTTTAGGTTTGGATTTAGGTATGGGTTTTGGTTTAGGATTAGATTAGGCATTGCGTTTGGGATTAGACTTAGGCATAAGTTTAGGCTCAGAATACAGAAAAAACCAGAAACCGCGAACGCACATAAAACTGAAGATACAAAAACCACTCTTAAATAGAGTGGTTTGACGTTGTTGCGATTAGTCACTCCTTTGTAAGTAGCGCGTCGTGATGTATTGTACAAGTGCCAATTTTAATTTTAAAATGCCGTCTTGTGTTGTTCCTACATGTAAAAATGCTGCAGGGATTATAAAAAAACAGGATGGGATCACATTTCATCTGTAAGTAGCGCATTCTATAGTATATTTATTTTACATTTAGAAAATGACGCGTCCATTTTTTAAGTGTTGCCATTTTATTTTCATCGAAAATTTTACCCATTTTTTTTTTTATACTCGTGTAGAATACTTACTATTTTTGTGTATATAGAACCTTTGTAATTTTATTTTCCCTGCTGATGAAAATAGAAAATCGGACTGGATGAAAGTCATACAAAGAGCACGGCTTGATGAGTTTTGGAAACCATCAAGCCGGAGCGTACTTTGCTCAATTCACTTTGAAGCGCGATATTTTTATGATACAAAAGGTGGTTTGAAAAGACTGAAGAAAGCAGCTATTCCAACTAAGGTAGATATAGTCATAATAATTACTATATTTATATTGTATCCCTCCTGGTGAAAATGTTTTTCATGTATTTTGAAGTAAGGTTTTGGTCCACACATATATATATATTATTCACACAGCATTCACGCCTGTAATCCCCGAAGGAGTATGCAAAGGTATAACAAGTATGCCCACTTTTCGTCGAGCTTATCCGTCCCTCATCGTGATAAGGGACGAGCCTAAACCGGGCGCAAATTTCAGATTCCGGGCTAATGAAACTTCGGTGAATTAAATATATGAATAATCTAATACTAACGTTCTATTTCAGTATTTGGCCTTGACACCAGAATTTTCCTAGTTACACATAGAAACGTCTAAACCTTCGACATCGGACAATGTGCGTACCCACCTATGATAATAATGTTTAATTTTTTTTAATAATATTGAAAGGCAAACAAGGCACTTAATCGATATATGTACTTAGTTATCAAGTAAACTAATGTAGTAAATAAACACTAGTAGTAACAGTAATAAATGTAAAATAAACTAAGTAAGGCCAAGCTCAGGCACAAAGTGCTATTACTAATGCGTTTTCATCCGTGAGGATTGAAATGTCATGCCTTGTATGGCAGGAATATTCTGTATTTAATTAAAGTTTTTGTTAATCTATTACATGATACAACAACATACAACTTAAGGTTTTTCATTTCAGGTTACACAACCACAATCTCCTGCGCGATCGAACTCAGAGATCGGTGATGTCAATATTTCTGATTTGGAATCTGTGTTTGATACGCCGAGAAAGGTCAAACTTAAATCTCAATTACGACGAAAACAATTATTTTGTGAACAACATGTTCGACGAATGAAAACATTACAACAAAAATACAACAGACTTGCAAAGAAGTACGAATCTTTAAAAAGTATATTAAAAAAATTAAAAAGCAATCGCTACATTAACAACGATGTTTAAAGTTCAAAGTCTAAAAGGCAATATTATAAAAAGCTAACTCAGCAAAAGGGTACTTAATAAAATCTTAACATACGTTATTTTAGCCGTATTCTATTTATGGTTATCCATGTAAATAAATAAATATTTTTTAATAAATTTAATATCTTTTCTTTAGTGTTATAAGACTACCCCAAAAAGTGGGAAACCGCTCCCGAGCTAGCAACATTATGCGTATTGGAAGTGGGGTAGGTGCGGGACGTACGTATTGTTTTGGACACAGTGCAGCGTAAGTAATTATTCTTGAACGCGGCTTCTGGTTTGTTCTGTTATTCTGAGAGTTTAGGTTTAGTTGACGTAAACAATACAATAATCGTTCAAAAACTAAAAGATATTGGGCTTTTAATATCATGCCGCTAAATTTGATGATGTGAAAACTTGGAAGAGGGTGAGGGATAATCTCTATCTGAAGGAGAAAGTGTGAAACAAATAGTTTCTAAAAAATATTATTTTAATTTTATTGTTATGTCTGTCTAAGAGTCGTATATGTATTTTAAACTAATAATTATTTGTTTCTAGCATTCGCCTACCGCTGCAACGGCACGCTTGCTTCGTTTTCTCGGCTCGTGCCTTATGATTGAAGTTCAAACAATCTAACTAATTTTACAATAATTTTAGGTTTAGTCTTAAGCTTAGATATGAATTGATAACAGTGGTCAAGCTATAACATTAACCGGAATAAAATGTATCCTATGTGTTAATCCAAGTTATGGACTATCTGTGTGCTGAATTTCATCCAAACTTTCCATTTATTATATTTGTAGGATAACACTGATTAAGCTATAACTTTTACCGGGATAAAAAGTGTACCCTATCTGTTATTCCAGGTTAAACACATAACACATAGGGTATTTTTATCCCTGTAAAAGTCATAGCTTAACCAGTGTTATCTTACAAATATAATAAAAGGAAAATGTCTATGTTTGTTACTCAATTACTCAAAAACGGCTGAACAGATTTGGATGAAGTTTGGTACACAGAGAGTCTATGAACTGTAATAACAGACAAAGTACTTTTTATCCCGTCAAAAGTCATAGTTTAATCGATGTTATTCTACAAATATAATAAATGCAAAGTTTGTATTTTGGGAAGTTTGTTACTCATCACGCAAAAACCGCTGAACAGATCTGAATAAAATTTGTCACACAGATAGTCTATGAACTGGAACAATAGATAGAGTACTTTGTATCCCGGTAAAAGTCATATTATGACCATTATTATCCTACAAATATAATAAATGAAAAGTTTGTATTTTGGGAGGTTTGTTACTCATCACGCTAAAACCACTAAACAGATGTGAATAAAATTTGGCACACAGATAGTCTATGACCTGGAATAGCATATAGGGTACTTTTAATCTCGGTAAAAGTCATAGCTTAACCAGTGTTATCTTACAAATATAATAAATGGAAAATTTATATTTTTGTTACTCAATCACTAAAAACGGCTGAACGGATTTAGATGAAATTTGGCACACAGATAATATACGAATTGGAATAACAGATAGGGTACTTTTTATTGCGGTAAAAGTCATAACTTAACCAGTGTTATCCTACAAATATGTATAATAAATGGAAAGTTTCTATGTTTGTTACTCAATCACGCAAAAACGGCTTAACAGATATAGATGAAATTTGGCACAGAGATGATCTATAAACTAAAATATCAGATAGAGTACTTTTCATCCCGATAAAAGTCATAGCTTGACCAGTGTTATCATACAAATGTAATAAATGGAAGTTTGTTTCTCAATCACGCAAAAACGGCTCAACGGATTTGGGTAAAAGTTGGTACACAGATAGTCCAGGACCTGGATTAAGACATAGGATACATTTTGTTCCAGTTGATGTTATAGATTGACGATTGTTATCAATTCATATATAAGCCTAAGCCTAAACCTAAAATTATTCCGATGTAGTAAAATTGGTTAGATTGTTTAAATAGTGATCATAAGGCATGAGCCAAGAAAACGAAGCGAGCGGGCTCTTGCAGTGGTCGGCGAGTGCTGGAAACAAATAATTATTCGTTGAGTATTCATATAACACTCTTAGAAAGATGTAACAATAAAATTGAAATAATTTTTTTAGAAACTATTTGTTTCCGCACTTTTTCCTTCACATGGAGATTATACCACGACCCTTCCCCATGCTTTCACATCATCAAATTCAGCGGCTTGTTATGAAAAGCCGAATCTTTTTTATGTTTTGAACGATTATTGTATTGTTTTTTTTTACGTTGGAAATCCTGCATTGGATCTACCTCCTGAGTAAGGCCGCTCAAGGGAAGGGTATGTCGGACTCTTGCCGACTAAAATCCTACGGTGTCCTTCTCGCACCTCTTGGTCAGGGAGCGGGAACTGCTTGCGCACGGCATCCGATGTCAACTAAACCTAAACTTAAGCCTAAGCCTAATCAAAATCACAATCCCAAACCTAAAACTAAACCTAAACTTAAACTTAAACCCAAACCTAAATCAAAACCCAAACCAAAAACCAAATCTAAATTTAAGCCACACACCAACTGGTTAGTTGATTTATATTGATATACCTACTTTAGCGGAAGTGAGGAACAGAGAGTAAAGTTCCTCATCCGCCATAGAAAAGGGAGGATCCTCCGGCCAGACGGGTGCTATGTCTGGCGGACAGCTGCCCAACGGTTGTAGTCGGGTTCTTGTATATATACTCAATTGAAGAATTACTTTGTATAGCGCGATGTAGGATGCGTCGTATGTGGCTCGATAGATGTCGCTACATCACCTCCCTCCGAGACCGGAGGTCGATAGCAGGTTGAGTCGTCCATACATCTTGTGATGCTTGCCGGGCCAATGGAATGTTCCAGTGAGTCGGAACTGGATGCCGCATAGTTCACGGTGAATCGAAACTGTCTGCGGTGATTGCCCCAGTGAGTCGGGGTGATGCCGCATAGTTCACGGTGAGTCGGACCTGTCTGCGGTGATTGCCCATTGAGTCGGGGTGATGCCGCATAGTTCATGGTGAGTCAGAACTGTCTGCAGTGATTGCCCTAGTGAGTCTGGGTGATGCTGCAAGAATGCTCCAGTGAGTCGGGAGTGCTGCAGTGCTGCGTAGTGACTGGCTGCTGCGTCGACCAGAAGAGAAGTGCGTCTTCTGCTGCTTGCTGACCGGCCGAAGTGCAGTGTGCTGTGCCAAGGTCGCTGAGAAGGCTGTCGGTGATGACCAGGAATGCGCGTCCACTGCATACTTATGGTCAGGATACCCGTAGTAGCCGTGGATGCTGGCTGGCTGTATAACTCGCTACTCGAAAGCTTGAGGAAGTAATGATGACGTCACGATGTAGCTATGTGAAGAATACTCAATTGAAGAGTTAATTTCTATAGCGCGATGTAGGATGCGTCGTATGTGGCTCGATAGATGTCGCTATGTGTCGCTACGTAGATGACTCGATGCGTCAGTTGTGGCAAGAGATGTCGCTACACCTACCTATAGTAAATTATCTGGATTATACAGTGTTGCTACTAGTGAATTCTTTCATTGTGTTATCCCACATGTGGTTACCCCGACTTGATATGAACACGCAACCTTCTGACTTTTTAACACACTTCAAACCAATTGTAATGAATGTAGGTAAAGAGAAGTATTAGACCAAGCTACCTTATGTAAACTAGATGAAAGGAATTATGGAATGAATTAAGGGATGAAAGTTCTCATGAAGAACCCATATTGGCTCAAATTAATGAGGTGAAAATTCACATTTATGCTTTTGGTAAGAAATAAAAGGGGTTTCACGTTTTTCAAAAAACCTTCTCGCAAGCCGGTACGATAAGTGTGATAGTAATTTTTTTTTAAGTTTTATTGGGACGGTTCATGTATTGCATTCATATTGGCATTTAATTACAATACCATACACACAATGATAAATAGAATTGACGAACGCCTTGCCTCAGTGTTGGAAGTCAGGCTTTTTGGTCGCTGGCCAAATGTCGATACGAACTTTTGTTAGTCGTCTTTCCCACCATTGCGTAAATCAGATAATTGCCTGGCCAACATTGTAAAGGAGAAAGTCGATTTTTTAAGCAATCTCTTTGCATCGAACTTGAAATTGGAATATGTGGGTGCACCACCACCTTATCTCAAGGCTCGAAACCAGTTTTACGCAAACAGCGACACGGTGCATTCTCTTCTTCCTTGATATTGTTACGACCTGTTACAACCCGATTAAAAAGAGAGAAAAATCCTGTTCCAGAAATATCTCGAAGCAACTACATACTTCTCAGTACTTCGAAATAATGTTCGCGTCATATAACAACCGCGGTGCATGTTTGTGTAAACATCACAGTTTACACACACATGTATAGGGCGTGTCGCCTCGATTACGTCATCGAGTAGGCATAGCAATTAAACGTCGAGAAAGATAGCGATGATTCACGATTTTTCTACGATCGTTTAGTGTAGGCATTTAAGCGGTTCAGGCGCGGCGCCGAGTAGTTCAGTTTTGAATTATAATACGATAAAAGGAAGCAAAACCACAGTGAAATAAATAATAGTGTTGCGAATTCGTGTATTTTGTAAGTGTATGGAATTTTTATTACCCACGGGCAATCAATAAGTCTAGTGGGCCATACGTAATTCCAACAATTGTGCTAAAAACCTACGCTCATGACTCGTGCGTTTGTTCAGGATTTGCTATACCGTGTTCATGGAAGTAGCCAATCTAGTTCACCCTAGTACCTATAACTAAGAAAGGTGATCGGACAGACCCAACTAACTGCAGGCCTATTGCAAATGTCTCCCTTATTTATAAAATCATGGAGCAGCTGCTGAGACATCTTGAGAGCGAACAGCTCTTTGGCGATCGCTAATATGACTTTCAGCTGGTGTTCTTCATGTCTAACTTACTCAAAAATGAGCTGAAGCAATAAAGAGTAAGGGAAATAGCTTTTACATAATATCTGCGTTTATTTTTTCCAAGTGTAGGTAAGTGAAGGTTTGATTTCGAAAATAATTAAAGAAGGAATGGAAATAGTCTGAAACAGAAGAATACGGAACGAAAGTACGAACGCCTAGAAAAAAAAATGTGTTGTTGATAATTTCGATATGGGTGTTACAAGAAGAAAAGTTCATGTTAGGAGTCTGGAGAGTGATAATGTATTATTTATTGAGCGTTCGAACTTTGGCTCCGGATTCTTGTTTCAGACTGTTTCCATTCCTTCTTTGATTATTTATTCAGTTGATCACACATATTGTAGCAAAAAAAATATATGTACATAAATATTTGATTACATTAAAATACAAGTTTTATGTAGCATCGGTAAAATTCGTTGAACCGATTACTTCCGAACTGAATGCGACTTTAAAAGCACCAATGATTGTTACTGTTTTAGGCGAAAATGATTGTTTCGCAAACGAAAAACTTGTAAATTTATTTATCCAAATACATTCGTAAAAGGAAACGGGTAATTTTGGATCCAGAATGTAATTAGTTGAAATATGGTCTAAAAAATCGAATATAATAGGTAGGGAAAAAGGGTTTTCGCATAACTTAGGTATAAACTTGTTATAAAATTTCTTTGGCTGTACTATTTGTATCTGGCTGGTTTTGGTACATTAAAAAAAAAATAAAAAAAATGTTTCCCGCCATTTATCATTTGTTTTTCTTTCTGTTAAAATGAGTGAATTTCATGAATAAATTCTATACATTTTAAAATATTACTATAAAAAAGGCAAAAATGCAACTCAAGCTGCGAAAAAAATTTGTGATGTTTATGAAACTAATGCAGTGTCAGTAAGAGTAGCACAAAGTTGGTTAAAACGTTTTCAGTTCGGAAATTTTGATGATAAAGATGCACCTCACTCTGGTCGCCGTGTTACGAATAAAATGGATGCCATTTTTTGAAAAAGTGGAAAAAGATCGACTTATCAATAGTTACGATGTAGCTGAAGTACTGGAAATTGAACGCAAAACAGTTTTAACCCATTTGAAGAAAGCTGGCTATACAAAAAGCTCAATATTTGGGTGCCACATAAGCTCACTGAAAGAAACCTAATGAACCGTGACTCATTTGCGATTCATTATTGAGACGTAATGAAATCGAGTAGTTTTTGAAGAGATTGATAACTGGCGATGATAAGTGGATCACGTACGATAAGAACGTATGAAAAAGGGTCGTGGTCCAAGGTCGGCCAGGCTTCACAGACTGTGGCTAAACCTTTTTTTTTAACGAGGAGAAACCCGTCATGGGTACACACCCGCCCAGGGGGACGAGTGGTTATGTGAGACTCCTACTTACTAAAACTCCACGGTGTACCATCGGCCGCCATAGTGGGACGACGCGGGACACGCAGTAGCATACTACCGCGTCGCCCCGGCGGCTGGCCACGGCGCTGAAGAGAGACAGTATGGTACAACCCCGACTGTCTCCCAGACGGCTGAACCAGTGCAATGGGAAGACAGGCCCCCGACCCATCTCCCCTTGATTCCGCAAGGCAGAGAAAAGAGGCGGTTAAGCACCCCCACCTACTGCCCGTCGTCTACGCTATCTTCTGCCATTGGAAGAGAGAGTGGCGGCGCCTTCCCCTTAGTGGGTGGCGGCTTACAGCTCGCTCCTGTCATATGATGACCCTCCGGCCTGCCGACGTCGGCGCGCAAGGCGCTGTCAAGTTAAAATCCTTCCCAAAGAAAAAATGTATACAGCATTTAGACATAATTAGCTAATATAAGTTTGCATGCTGTGTTAGCCTATAATTAGTTAGTACTTTTAAGCATATTTTTCATAAACTGTATGTTAATTAAAGAAATATTGTACAACTGTTGGCTAACCAAAAAAAGAGAAAAAAAAAGCTTGTGGAAATCTTTACCAATTTACTAGAATATCTTTTGGAATAACAAATGGAGTTGCCGCATTTCAAAGGACTCTTCAATTCATCATAAACGCTGAAAAGTTAAAAGGAACCTATGCTTACTACATAGATGATATAACGATCTGTGGGAAGGATAGACAAGATCACGAAACTAACTTATGCAGATTCGTGGCAGCTGCTAAAAAATATCAACTCACGTTGAATACTCAAAAATGTGTATTTGGAACGGAATCTATCAATCTTCTGGGCTACACTATTGCGCTAGGTTTGTTTGCTCACTATTCAAAGTGGATCGTCAATTTTTCCGCAGTCCGTTAGTGGAAGCATCTTTTCCGCTATGAGAAGACTCAATAAACTGCTTCACTAATCTCAAGTCTGACATCGCAGAATCAGCCCTCGCAACTATTGATGATAAACAAGTATTCTCTGTTGAAACTGATGCTTCCGAGTATGCTATTGCTGCAACTCTGTCACAAGAGGGTCATCCTGTCGCATTCTTTTCACGCTCACTGAATAATTCCGAACGTCAACAGCCCTCCATTGAAAAAGAGGGTAGCGCTATTGTAGAAGCATTGCGAAAATGGCGCCACTATTTAATCGGAAGACATTTTTTTACTTGTTACAGATCAGCAGTCGGTCTCATTCATGTTTGATCAGCAACATTCAAGCAAAATTAAAAACGAAAACATAGAAAGATGGCGCTTGGAACTGTCTTGTTATGAATATGACATAATTATTTATCGCCCAGGAAAACACAATCAAGCTGCCGATGCACTGTCTAGAATTTGTCTTATAATGAATACTACTTCCAACAAACTCACAGAACTTCATAACTCTTTATGTCATCCAGGCGTCACACGGATGATACACTGGATTCGAGCAAAGAACTTACCTTATTCTGTTGATGAAGTAAAAAGAATGACTGCGGCATGCCCAGTTTGCGCCGAAATAAAACCGCTATATGTAAAAAATGAAGGGCAACTCATAAAAGCGACAGCACCTTTCGAACGCCTTAACTTGGATTTCAAAGGACCGCTTCCATCCAATACTTCTAACCGATACATTTTGACCATAATCGACGAGTATAGTCGGTTTCCCTTTGCCTTTGCTTGCAAAGATATGGCATCAGAAACTGTGGAAAATGTCTTCGAGAACTTTTCTCCTTATTTGGAACTCCGGCCTACATACACTCCGAGAGAGGCTCATCGTTCTTATCAGATGAATTGAAGAAGTTTTTCACATCTCTAGGCTTAGCCTGTAGTCGGACGACTCCTTATAACCTCCGTGGAAATGGCTTAGTAGAACGTTTAACGGAACATTATAGCGGACTATCCAGCTACATCTCCGCTCTACAAAACGAGATACCGCCGAATGGGAAAAGGCAATACCGATTGCACTTCACTCAATAAGATCTCTGTTGTCCACCGGAATAAACGTCACTCCACATGAGAGGATGTTCAACCACCCCAGCCGATCTGGAAACGGCCAATCAATGGCATCTTGGCTACTATTTCCGGGACCTATATATATGAAGAAAAAGGTAAGGAGCTTAAAATATGACCCAGCTGTTGAAGAAGTAGAGCTTCTACAAAGCAACCCTCATTATTCTTACGTTAGATTACTGGAGGGGCGCGAGACAACCGTTTCCAACAGACGTCTGGCACCAATTCCAGTGACTGAAAAGATTCCATCTGATGATGAGTACTTAACACCAGACTCTGAGAGAACTCAGACCGCTGACGAATATCCATCTCCTAATGTGATTGATGACGATTTTCAATTACCTACGCCGTTCGACTAAAGAACGTAGGTCTCCTTCATACCTTCAAGACAACGTTACAACTTAGAAGGGAGGGTGAATCTCTCGGAGAGTATTATATTCCTTGGGGTGAATGATTTGAAATTCTTGGTTTAACCATAGACATAATTATGTATAACTGACAAACGTTGTCACTAAATTTTATCTGTCATGTTTAGATTTTAATACGTGCAATTTTAATGTTGAATAAAGCTAAAGTTCTCAGTTATATCGTATTTATGAAGCATCATATCGGATGGACTTTTTTAAAACAAGCTTTTTATTCAATCGCACACAAACTATCAAACTTCTGCCAACACCCCCGAACCATATATTCCAAAATAACAGCCTGTTATTTCTGTTTATTCATATTAATCTATGGCCTGTTACGCTTTAATAGGGATATATTATGTAGTAACATTTTTAACTATATATTAATATATAGATCGACAACTTGAAATCGTATGGACTATGAGCCTCCCGTATAATTACAGCGTATAACAATCAATCAATTAATCCATTACTCAATCCATCAATTATTCAATATGTCAATCAATCAATAACTCCATCAATCAATCAATCCCCCAGTTCATCAATGAATGCAACAATCAATCCATCAATCAATATATAAGTCGTTCATAATAAATATCTTTACGTTAGAATACAGAAAAGCATGTTCCAAACTGAAACAGTAAAGCCGCCTCCACAGGCTTGGCGTTTGTCACAAACACCGAGAATCATCAAACACATGCCAAACACCGACCACAATCACCCAACACAAACACGGCATCCCCATGCTTGGCGAACGTGTTAGTATATTCCGGTTAGGCAAACATGGCGGACGTCGAGCTTGTGTCAGCGATTACTTTCGGGTTGACCTATTTAAAATAAAATTGAACGAAAAAAAAGGAAACGACGACGATGGTGGATGATAAAAATTCACAGAAACCGTACAAGGTAACTACAGTATACCTTCCTAGTAATACAATTTTTCAAATTAATATTTCAAGCTTTGTTTACAGTTTTACGTGACATGTAATTTTGCTTCATGATTTAATTCGTTTTTTTTTTGTTTTAGACAATTTATAGAAGAAAAATTTAATGAGCTTCTTTATGAACCATCTGGAGAGTTCCATAACTTTTGCCGCATGAGTTTTGCAAATTTTGAATATTTGCTAAACAAAATTTCTCCTATGATTTGTAAGAAAGATACAGACTTCAGAGAAGCCATACCTGCTAAATATCGTCTTGCAATAACATTAAGATTCATCGCATCTGGTGACAGTTATAAAAGTTTACACTACGTATTTAAAGTATCCCCCCAAATAATATCAAAAATTATACCTGAAGTCTGCAAAGCTATTAACGAAGTTCTGAAAAATGAAATAAAGGTAAAGTATGTTTATGTCTATTAAAAAAAAAACCAGAATAGTAATTTATTTATTTCAAAGTACCTAGGTATATAATGTTTAGAACAGAGGTTTATAATAATAAATAAAACGATTATTTTATAAATTAAGTAGAAATGTAATTGAATACAGTTATTACAAATAAATTAGGTGCTATAATTAAGTAAATGTAAATTAACAAATAATAATGTGAAAAATGTAATGTGTGTGTGTGTGACGTGTAATAATGTGAATTAATATCTCATTTTTCATAAGACTCAAAATCTTCATAGGCCTTCAAAAATGCTTCATTAATAATGTTTTGACCTGTAGCTGGTACTAATAGTTCATTTGATGTAATATTAATGGTGCGAGTTCTATAATTGGAAGGGTCCGGTTGGGTTATATAATAGGTTTGAATGTTATTTTGAGAAGTGGAAGTAGAATATGACGTTTTGGAGGTTGAAGGACGGTTTGGAATCGGTGATGTATTTGGCAAAGGTTCGGAATATGATGTTTGGGAGGTTGAAGGTCGGTTTGGAATCGGTGATGTATTTGGTAAAGATTCGGAATATGACATTTGGGAGGTTGAAGGACGATTTGGAATCGGTGATGTATTTAGTAAAGGTTCGGAATATGACGTTTGGGAGGTTGAAGGACGGTTTGGAATCGGTGATGTATTTGGTAAAGATTCGGAATATGACGGGTATGGGACTGAGTAATGAGGAGATGTGGTATGACGCCTAATTAGCCTCTCCTTAATCCTATTAATAAATAAAGTGTCTATATCATACATAAATATTTTTCTGTCATCAGGAGGAAGTTCTCTCAATTTTTTTGCTAACAATTTTGAATAGAGATCGCAATCGTCGTCTTCCTTTGGTGACGTTGGTAGTTCGTTCTGCCTTTTACTTAAAATATTCGTTAACTGCCCAAAGGCTGATGACATCTGCCGCTCCGCTAAATCGGTGGCGGGACGACGACGGGAAGTTACGGGTTTTGGCGTATAGGAAGAAGTTAATGGCTGCGTTAAATCGTTATCTTCTCCATTTTCTACTTCTATCTCTGCAGTTTCATTCGGTTTTTCTAGTGATGAGGATTCCTGTCAAAATTAAATAATAGGTAAAAAATTACTATTTTGGTTTGTTTTTTTTATAGCAGACATTGTACATTTTGATTTCAGATGCCATCTACAGCAGATGCTTGGATGAATATAGAAAGGGGATATAGGAGCAAATTCCCACACTGTCTCGGTTCCATAGACGGTAAACATATTCTTATAGAAAGCCCACCTCATAGTGGAACTGAATATTTCAACTATAAGAAAACGTTTAGCATTGTTCTTTTGGCATTAGTTGATGCCAATTACAAATTTATATATGCGGACATAGGATGCCAAGGAAGAATAAGTGATGGTGGTGTTTTTAATAATTCATCACTATGGCAAAAAATCTGCAGAAATGAAATTGATTTTCCCAAGCCATGCCCACTACCTGGATCGAAAATTAATGTGCCGTACGTTTTCATAGGAGATGGTGCTTTTGCACTAAGTATGCATGTTATGAAACCCTACCCAGGACACCATGACGTCGGTTCACCAAAAAGGATATTCAATCAATGTTTATCTGGATCCCGGGTTGTTGTAGAAAACACATTTGGAATTTTAACTTCAGTGTTTAGAATTTTCCGGCGCCCAATTGATTTAGACCCGAGTACTATATCAGAAATTACAATGACCTGTGTACTAATACATAACTACCTTAGGAAAAATTCTCCAGAAAGATATACTCCCCCAGGAACGTTTGATTTATTTGACACTAATGGAGATCTATTAACGCCTGGATCTTGGAGAAGAAACAAAACTGAATATATTGCAATTCAGAATATGTCAAACATACCCGTAGATCACCCATGCATGCCAAACAGATTAGAGAAGAATTTACTTCATATTTTTGTAGAAGATCAAGATAGTATATTAATAATCGGCAAATATACCTATAGCTACTTATTTTAATCTGTGAAATATGTTGTAGTATATATTAAATATTAGTTTATATCAGGTAGTAATAAGAAAAGTTAGTATGTATAAGGTATATAAATTATATTTTTTATTTACTAGTGATATATGAATAAATAAACCATGTTGAAAATTTTGCTATTACTTACCCTCTCTGTATTTATATTTTGTGTACTGGTATACACCGGAACTAAAAATGACTCCATAAGGTCATATGCAAACCAGATAGGTTTATAAGTATCATCAGCTCCTGAAATAAAATTTCCAATGTTACATTCATGCATCATAGTACCATAGGTATTTAAATATTGGGATAAATATGCAGCAAAAGTTAAAACTAACCTGCACCAGACCGAATGGAGTCCTTTTTCTTTGCTAAGTGTCTTCGAAATGAAGCCATAAGTATTTCTTTTTTATTTTTAAGTTCCTTTACACCTTTGTTCATAATAGCACTAAGATGCGCCCACGCGTCGTTCACCTTCCTTCTGTTTTTATGGTCAACGTCTTTCGGATTCCAAATACACTGTTCATTTTGATATGCCTCTAAGAATATTAGCGTTGTGTCCTCAGACCAATCAGACATTTTTCCTGAAATAGGTTGGTAATTACAATTTTATTAGCATACTAGCTGTGCCCGTGGATTCGCTCACGTGGACTACAGAATGCCCGTGCGAATCTTGCTCCCCCACTCCCGGCTATTTTAAAGACCAAAATGCTTATTGTGGGTGATCCTAAGAAGATAGATGTATACTCTCCCTGTTTTTTTGGAGATCTTTTTAATGCCTACAATTATGTATTAGGTACATTAATTTGCTATATCTCTTGTGGTTTACTCACCGTAAGCCATTTAAGCGCCCGAATTGATTCACCATGACCAGTTTTTTTTTAATTATACGGAATCCTAATTATTTTTCTTAAATAAAAGTAGCTTAAGTTACTCCCTATAACATCAGCTATCTATCAGTGAAAGTCTCGTCAAAATCGGTCCAACCGTTTCGGAGATTACCCGGAACAAATAAACCAAAATTTAAAAAAATGGTTTTTTGTTATATGTATCGTATACACTTTCATATGAATTTAGTAAATAATTGTTATTTTGACATTACAAAAGAGACACTTCAATTTTATTAATTGTATAGATAAGATACACAAAATGTCACAATTCGTAATTTCCTTGAATTGTATGAAAAGAGAGTTTTAACAACCAATAAAACTTACCTATATTATACGCAATGGCACAGCATATAGTAAGAATAATAACCACTAGCAAGTTCGTCCGCCACCCGCAAGCTCGCGCGTACAACTGATTGCTTTACAAGCGTTTGGATACATCGCAAACATGTTTGTCGAACACCCTTTGATTTGTGCTCAAAAACCGACACCGACTCCGATCACTGGCAAACACAAACAAAAACAGGCAAACACATGCAAACACCTATCCACACGTTTGTGTTTGCTGTTTGGTGTTTGCTGTTTGCCGTTGTTTGCCAAGCCTGTGGAGGCGGCTTAATAAACACACTCTCGAACAGGTACGTAAAAACAGTAGACGTGGGCATTATTTAACGTTACTAGTTACAATAACTAGCTACGCGTCCATGTAACCGAATCACTAGTTTCGAGTCAAATTGAAAGTAGTGATTTTTGTAAATGTGTTACTGTGATTGTTGGGTGTGAGTAGTCGAGCGAGTGAGAGCGAGAGTTGACTATCGGTTGGTCAAGCGCACAGCGTTACATTTCTTTCGCATAGCGCCTACCGGCCGGCCGAGCGAGCGAGATAGCAGATCGAAAATTACCGAGTAAGCAAGAACGGGTGACACGAATAAAGCCGAAGTAATCCTAACGTGCACGTGCCGTGGTATGGACTCTGCGTTTGTAATTATAAAAGTAAATAAAATGTGTAAATAAAAGTGCAAAAACAAATGACAGTGAGAACGTTGAAATAGTGCAAATAAACTGTAAATATATGAAACGTGTAAATAAATTGTAAATATCAATTATTATTGTATATAAAATCAAATCAACTTTTAAATACTCCTGCATTAATGTTTTTTTAATCATAGTTTCATATTAAACACCAATCAATCAATCATAAATACCTTTAATTAATACAGTCAGTCCTAAGCCTGCATAAAGTATGAAGGGAAGTTAATTTATTGATTTAACTGTATAGCTACAAACACTTAGATTGGTACCCTAGTGACTTAATTTATTTTCGTTTCGTACGTAACTGTATAGTTGGTGGAGGTATTTATGCAAACAATCACAGTAACTGAATAAAAATAGCTAGTTACAAAAATCACTAGTTTTAAAACAGGTGACACCTACCAAGTCACTGGTTTCGTTACCTAGTGATTTAATTTATTTTCGTTTCGTGCGTAAATGTATAATTGGTGGAAATAGTTTTGCAAACAATCACAGTAACTGAATAAAAATAGCTAGTTACAAAAATTACTAGTTTTATAACAGGTGGCACTTACCAAGACCTTGGTTTCGTTACGTTTCTTGAAAATGTCGTGACGACCCAAGTCTAAAAAACAGCCTGTTCGTTTTAGTGGTACCTAACAGGTTATTTATCTCTGCCTAACTGTGCCAAGCTGTTACTCAGAAATACCTGTTTCTTATTTTATCTGTTCTGTTATATATGCACCAGAGATAAATAACAATTATATGCACCTAGTATCGCCCATAGAGGCATAGACAAGTATCGCCTATCTTCCCCTGTCAAATTGTCATATATTTTATTCATTTCAATTTAGCTATAAATTTAATTCAGTTTTTGAATGGTATTCTTATTCTGTTAAAATGGCGAACTTGCTGCCTCGTTCCTTAGGTCTTGCTGAAACATTTTTCATAAAAAATGGAAATAAGGTAAATTTTGTATCATTCCTTTTACCCTATCACAGTTTAACAAATAATTCAAATAGGGAACTACATACCCTATTTGGATTTGATTTAGATAATTTCGTAGTGTTCCAATATCATATTGTGAATTTTTTAACTATTTCCGTCTAGAACTAAGTGATCAATATATTTTAATTTACCTTGAGGTAAAAAATTGTTACATTTTATTAATAAATTTGACCTTGTTTGAGTTCTAATGTGACCTTACGTCATAGATATATTATGTCTGTGAAGTTACTATATAGGTAGGTAATCGAGCAATTTTCATGGTAAAATATATTATGTAAACAATAAACTTGTCAAATTTCACATAAATCAATTACTTTGATATTGTATCCAGGTTTGTCAATCAGGGATATGTTAAAACATGATTTATTGTAAATATTTGTCCCTGTTTTAATTATAATCAATTGTTTTCATGCATTTTATTAGCATCTTTGCTAGTAACACATCAGTAAATTAATAATATAGTAACAATATCTAATTATTATAATTAAATTCCAATCAATACTTAATTATTACTCCTCATTTCTCCAGTTTTTACTAGTTCGTACTTAACCTGTTAGCTGATGATATGTCCCTACAAGTTTATTTTACAAAATTCACTTAGATAAAACTGATGTTTGGTGTAGAAATATTGTTTTTTTTTTTCAAATATTCTTCATTTGTTTTTGTAGGTCTAGTGATTTAATTGAAGTTTAATAAATAATTTTTAAATATGGTTAATAATTTCATTTCTGCACTGCCTATTTTTTTTTGCTGCAAAATTATATATGATTTTTTTTTAGATATTAATGCTATTATATAAATCAATGTGGGCTCCATATATTTAAAATAATTATGTTTTTATAAAATTCAGTCTTATTAGTTATTAACATAACTGTTTGTTATGCCAAAACAATAAATCAATGTAAACTTAATTACAATGTTGTATTGATTTGGCTGTATTTCAAGTTCTTAATTAATTAGGTGTAGGATGAGAAATATTTAAAACTACCTGTGCCTGTGGCTCCATTCGCGTGGACTACAGAATCAATCACAGAATACAGAATCTGTGTGCCAAGATTCAGCCCAATCTGTACAATGCTATGAGCTCTGTGTTGATAGATCGCTAGTTGGTCATGGTTTTCATTTATATTCATTTTGATCATGGTATTTTTTTAAGCTATGGACAAGTGACTAAATTGTAAAACAAAAAAAATTGATTAAAATCCATCCAGTAGTTTTTGTATGATGCAGGCACAATGGCAAATCTCAATCATTTTATTTATATGGAAGATATAGTAATTATGTACTGATTTATATTCATTTCGATCATGGTATTTTTTTAGCTATGAACCAAGTGTCTAAGATGTAAAATAAAAAAAAAATTGATCAAAATCTAACCAGTAGTTTTTGTATGATGCAGGCACAATGGCGAAACTCAATCATTTTATTTATATAAAAGATATAGTAATTATGTACTGAATTAATCTTTGAACTCTTTTGTATAATTGTGAAGTGAGATTTTTATAAAATGTTAAATTCCACAGTTGTTCGCAGCAACTACAAGCAATCTTCCGAGTGCTCAACAAGTTAGGCATCTCAATGTCCATGAGTATGTGAGCTATACTCTTCTAAGGGATAATTCCATTCCTGTACCCAAATTCAATGTAGCTAAGACTAAAGAGGAGGCAATTAAGTTTGCTACAGAGCTAAACACCAAGGATATTGTCCTAAAAGCACAGGTATATTAAGCAATATTGCATTCTTTTAATTAATTTGTTCTTGGAGCTGTTATACTATAAGTACATAAATAATAATTGAGATACTTTGTACATGTTTTTGAAATTATTTTGTATTAAATGTTTCTAGGTTCTTGCTGGTGGCCGAGGCAAGGGTTCTTTTAAGAATGGTCTTAAGGGGGGTGTAAGGATGGTGGAAACGTAAGTGAACTTAAAATTAACAATTTTCAACAAATAACTGTTCACTGCTTAAAAATATTATTAGAAGAGGATATGGTATGTTTAAACTACCAGAATACCTGCCCCAGATGGCACTTTAGGGGGTACAAAAAATTCATATGTTTAATAAACAATTTAGCCTAGTGTCCACCATGCATTTTACTATTAATTCTTCATTTCATTTCGGGATTTATCATAGTTCATAGTTGATTTTTTTACGCATTGCAATTTTTTGACTAATTTCAAAAAAGTACTATACCATTGATGTTTAACAAAAAAAAAAATGGAATATAAAGTAAAACATCTTGTTGGCAAAAATTAATATAAGGAAATAGATTTTTTTATTAAGTTTAATAAATAAGTATATTAATATTAAATAAAATATATACATGATAAAATATCACACAGGCCTGAAATTGCTGGTGAGATAGCAAGTAAAATGTTGAAGCAATATTTAGTCACCAAGCAAACTGGAGCAGTTGGTCGTATCTGTAACATGGTAATGGTCACCGAACGCAAGTTCCCTCGGCGTGAGTTCTATGTCGCAATTATGATGGAAAGAAGCTTCAATGTACGTACCTTTGAAAAATGTATTTGCAGGTTAAGTGGAAATAAAATAAGATAAGTTTCTAAAATATTATTCTTCCTGTAATTAAAGAGTAATAATAATCTTTATTTGATTTTTTGAACAACTCGTTTTATTTTCTAAGAATAGATTAGTTTAGTTTATGTATCATTACAATGTATGAAAAAAGTATTCTGCATGTCAAAATCACAACTTTCATAATCATTGCTTTAGGATTTAGTTAGTTAAGGATGACAGGATTAGATCTTAGTTGAGGAAATGTACTTTAAGTACACATCATTGTTGCAAACTTATGATCTCTTATATGTTAAAAGTATCTTGTCTGAAAAATGAATATTAATCAAATGTAGGCACACACTTGAGTTTTTTTTAATGAGACATAGGGCTGTGAAGTAATGAGATATTTACATACGAGTTTTTGCAAGTGATAAAAATTTTAATTGTATAAACTAATTTTCGACCAAAATGTCAAATCTCTTATTTGACAATTTTAAATATGCTACACCAAAATAGGCTTATACCACGGTATTTTTTTAATAAATAAATTATTGTACATTATTGTGATATATGCATATTAAGGCTATGTGGTTATATCATGTTTTCAGGGTCCAGTGATAATTGCTTCTTCACAAGGAGGTGTTAACATTGAAGATGTTGCTGCAGAAAGTCCTGAAGCTATTACTTATGAACCCATTGATATTGTTAAAGGGATAACTGATGACCAAGTCCAACGTGTTACAGAAAAGGTATGAATAAAACTAAAAGTTAATAATCTGCATATGTATTGTTTTACCATAACCTCCATCTCGGCACAAACTAAAAAGTTTTCTCAAGTCTTATCTTGGAACTGTGGAACTGGAACCATCTCCCGGCAAATGTGTTACTTCCTTCTTACAGCATCGGGTCCTTCAAGCATAACGTGAAGATATATTTATGTTGGATGGCATGACAGTGGTGACAGTTGATTCATTACCAATCTCTCGGTGTCTTCGTTGTGTTTGTATTGTATTGTGCATACCTTCAGGGACAGTACCGTCAATTTGCCAAGCTTCTACGAAATAATAATAAAAATGATAATGTAATAAATGATTTCTATAGAGAAAATGAAACAACTGATACGCTTGCATACATTCTTGGCATGAATAATAAAGTATAAACATTATCTTATTTAGATTGGCCTGCAATGCAACAATGAAGCTGCAGACATGATTAAAAAGATGTATGACTTATTCGTGAAGAAAGATGCATTGCTCATTGAAGTGAATCCATACGCTGAAGATGCACTAACTGGCAATTGTAAGATTTTATTGTTTTTTTTTCTTTCTATTTGCGTATATGGTGAGATAATACAATAAATAAATTATATTTTATCATACAAGTTTTCAAGATTATCTAGCTTGAAAAGTGTGATATGACTATTGATTTTATCTAATACAAAAAATAAAAATGCTTATGTAATGTAATGTTTTTCAGTTTTCTGCCTTGATGCCAAGTTCAGATTTGATGACAATGCAGAGTTCAGACAAAAAGAATTGTTTGCGCTGAGAGACACTACACAGGAAGACCCCAAGGAAATTGAGGCTGCCAAATTCAATTTAAATTATATTGCATTGGATGGTTTGTAAAAATATGTTAATAAACGTTATGTTTTCTCTAGCATGATGCCATAATTTTATAATATTTTTTAAGGTAATATCGGTTGCATGGTGAATGGCGCTGGGTTAGCCATGGCAACAATGGACATAATCAAGCTCTATGGTGGAGATCCGGCTAACTTCCTCGACGTTGGTGGCGGTGCCACCGCTCAGGCTGTTTCGGTAATAGTGTTAACTCTTAATAAATCACTTCTATATTCATATAGCTGTGCCCGCGGCTTCGATCGCGTGGACTATAGAATATTTTTATTGTGGTAATTCCACTTCCACTTACAGAGGTAGCCAGCCAGTTATTTTAAAGATAAAGATGCGTTTTATTATTTTACACGGTGCCCTAATTTTAAATATAAAATAGCCCTAAAAATAAAAGTAGCCTAAGTTACTCCTTATAACATCAGCTATCTGCCTGTGAAACTCCCATCAAAATCGGTTTAACCGTTATGAGATTACCCGGAACAAATACACACAGACAGAAAGACAAAAATTAAAAAAAATTGTCTTGTTATAGGTGCCGTATATACTTTCGTATGCATTTAGATAAAGTACCTCCATATACATTTATAAGAAATATTTAATAAATTTTAAAATTTGCATAATAATAAATGAAATGTATTTTTAATTATATCATATATAATAGTGCTTTTATTCTGATGTAAGTATTGTATTAAAACACAATAAGTATTCTATTGTCTAGTGACGATATTCATTAGGTACCTTCAAAATAAAAACCATCCATTAGTGTTAAAATTCATGAAAGCTCTGATTAATTTTGCAAATAAATAATAGTTAACAGACATAATGTTTAAAAACAATAGAGTACAAGTGATTAGGCTATTGAAAATAATTTAAACAACCCTTTGACTAGAAGTATGTTAATTATTACAGGAAGCATTCAAGATCATTCTATCTGATCCAAAAGTGTCTGCTATAATGGTGAACATCTTCGGCGGCATCATGCGGTGTGACGTCATCGCGGAGGGCATCATAAATGCCGCAAAGAATCTGAACATACAGGTTCCTGTCATTGTCCGTCTTCAGGTATGTTCCCACTAGAAATTATTATATTTACGTAGTGGAATTTTCTTTATACATTTACTTTATTTATTGAAGTAATGACGATACTCCCACTTTGTTGCAAATGTTATTTAACAAAATTTATATATTGCAATCTTCATGCAGTTTGTTGTATAACACAGTAACAATATAACTTTCGCTATATTTTGTGATAAAGTGTTAATTAACAAATCATCAGTGATACTGCAATATGTTCTATTTCAAAAGAACTCTGTCTCAATTATTCATTGCAAAAGGTTATATTTATTGTTATTTTCACATTAGATCCACATTCTAGATTGAATTGTACAAAACTATACTGCGATTTTTAATCCCACAGAGTAGTGGCCCTTTTCTATGACATATCTGAGGCTACTATCCCTGGTTAGTACATATTATTTGATATCGGCTTCCCTCATATCTATTCAAGCTATAGGATATGAATATATAGTATTTAGATACAAAAACTATGAATTGACAGGTTATTGTCATCTTTTGTAACTGAAACAACGTAAAATATTTTATTGAAAACGGCCGTAAATCGATAACCACTAATGTCAAACTTGAAAATAATGTTGCAAAATATAATTTCAGAAGATTTAGAATATTTTTTCAGAAAAACTTATTTATAGGTATATTACTCGTACCTTCGGTTTTACAATTGGTGGCATCACTATTTTAAAAGCAATAAACTAGCAACACTCAGTTAGTCAGTCAGTTTACTCAGTGGGAATAAAAAATGCACTTTACATAGATTTTACTTACGGTATAACACCACAATGTGCATGTCACACACCTAGCGAATAGTTAAAACAACTATTCTCTCCTGTAAAAGCAGTTCATAGTGCTATAGCCCATTTTGTATATCACTGATGAAGTGCTATTTATATAAATATTTTTTTATTTATTTACCAAAAAATTTGGCTATAACGCTAAACCGATAATGATAATAAAGATATTTGTTTTATTTTCTAGGGGACAAAAGTAACCGAAGCAAGGAAGCTGGTGGCAGAGTCGGGGCTCCGTATCGTGCCACGGGACGACCTTGACGAGGCGGCGCAGCTCGTTGTGCAGCTTTGCGAAATCGTCGCTCTCGCCAGGAAGGCCGGCGTTGAGGTTAAATTCGACATCCCTAGAGTCATGCTCGAAAAGTAAAAAATAAACAGTATTCTCATCTCATATATTTTCGAATGTTGTCTTAGTAACAGGGGTGTTATGGAACTCCGTAACTCTATCCGAAACCTTAACCTTATCTCATATATATATATTTCAAATACTTTCGAATAGGGACATAGTCGAATGAGACACTATTCATTACCAAAATTGACTTAATAATTATCTAAAATTATATCTCATATATATATTTCAAATACTTTCGAATAGGGACATAGTCGAATGAGACACTATTCATTACCAAAATTGACTTAATAATTATCTAAAATAAAGTTAATATTGTTCACATACAACTATTTAAATAAAAGATAAATATTTTCCTTCTAGATACAATTCTTTGAACAATCTAATATCCTTAACTGGATTTATCCAAAACTATCGGATATTTGAAATAATGTCGTATCCATATCAATCTGATTAGAATTGTCTTATGATATCAGATCCGAAATCTCATATCCCTGACATCCCTGCTTGGTAATATTCATTTCTTGTAATCGAGTTTTCGAAATATTTGCGTTTCGAATTTGCTATTAAGGCGTAACTATGTTATACTCACTTTGTGGTTAATTCATGCAACATTTTCTCCCTCTAATAGTAAAATAAACCTATAATTGTTGTTGTATTAATATAATTGTAGGAAGGTATATGCTGGCTTTAAGATATACAGGACGAAAACCAAATATTTGGATTATTATGTTGCATAGAAAATTGTTGATTTATTGAATTTACTCATTTCACTACTTATTTATTGAATTCACAAATAGTTTAAGTAAAATATTAGTCGTTATTAGTTCAATTAATTAACCAGTGTGAAGTGCTGCATTCCATCAGAGTTACACATTATATAATATTTTCATATATTTCTCTTTATAAAATGCAGCTTTTTAATGTTCCAACTGTATTATTTTTGTAAAAATTTACTTATCCATTATATTTGTAGTCATGGTGAATTGTTTACATTATGTATTGTATTATTTGTATATAACAAACTGTTTGTTAATTTCAAGTTTAAATTGTAGCTATAATATTATTTAATACAGGTAAAGTACAATTCTATATTACAAAATAGAATGCAAGTAATTAACATTATTTATTGATTGTCTGTTTAACAGTATGAAGGTGACATTGTAATAAATTTATTTTAGATCTGATTTGTAGTTTATTTACACATTTATCAAATGTATGCCTAGCTACGATGTAGCTAATATGTCATTGACATCGCTCGCCAGTTCATTACATTATTATGTGACGCACCGCAATAAAACATACGGTTTAGCAACTTCACAGTACTTTTAGAGGGCAATTTTTTGTTGAAATGTGCAAAATTTACAACCATTT
Organism: Saturnia japonica; assembly: GCA_033032175.1. Taxonomy (NCBI): domain Eukaryota; kingdom Metazoa; phylum Arthropoda; class Insecta; order Lepidoptera; family Saturniidae; genus Saturnia; species Saturnia japonica. The sequence continues at coordinate 12,075,930 of CM065307.1, forward strand.
TTTCAATACTCGAAGTATAAGGGCCTACACAGATATATATTGTTTAGAATTGGATCGCATAAAGCACACGACGTATTAAAGTACTGCGTACAAAATCGCAGTTCGTGAGCCATAACTTTAACAAGTCTTCTTCCCGAGAAATACCAGGGTTTAATCGCCACGAAATGTTGGTGAGTACTGAGATAGATATGTATTGTTGTAGATTTCTCCAATGCACGATGGTGCTATCAAAACCAATTTCTTGGTAGATGTTTTCGTTAATTTTTGGCCGCCAGTGGTAATAATAGATCAAACGAGTAAATCTCTAATCCCGAAAAGCTTGTTTCATACGTGTCGGGACCTAGGCTCGTACTAGCAGACTGTTCGCTTAACCTGTCTGTTTATTGTTGACTTAATCACTCGAACACAACTTTACCACTAAAATTGTCATACGAAAAAAAAAAATTGTCTTCAATAATTCCTTTCTTTCTTTAGATATTTCGATTGTTCAAATAATTATACACACTTCGCTATGGTGTTAGGCATATATATATATATATATAATGTAAATGCATAGATCATCCATACGCAACCTTTTTTCCTTGGGTCATATACACAATATCTGTTTCACACTGGCCGCAGGATTATAAAAAAAATAAGTTGATATTATTATTTATTAAAGAAAAAAGAAACGATTCTTAAGAGTTCATCACATTCTCAAGGTTATCATTATTAGGTTCGCATTATCTATGTGCCAGGTACTCGAATGGCCCACAAGTAGATAGATTTTACCTTCAAACTTTTGAATAATTTAATTGAAACTACATGAGGCTTGTTATTTTTATCTGTCAGTGGTTAAATTTGCAATTGTTACAAACTACGAAAGTTAAATACACCGAAATCAATGAGACACTTGAGCTTGAATTTGGGAAACTAATCCATCGATATTTGGATTAATTCCACTGATACAAAGATGTAAAGAATTTTCTAAATTATCGTCAGTCAGTCTTGTACGATGTGTTGATTTATTAACTTTCATCAATGAAAAGAACTGTTCGCATTTATAAGTACTGCCAAACGCACAAATCAATCTTCTTGCGAATTTTCTAAGCTGCGGAAAGTTGTCTTCTAGATATTTTTTGCAGAAATCGCACAACTCTACGTCTTCAAAATTTGGATTTTAGGAGCGAGTTTTCTTGAATGTCGATCAACTCAATTTGTAAGTGTATTGGAGCATTTTGTACATTACATTTTGTAAGAGTAGCAAATAAACTGAAACAGTCTTCCATGTTTTTGAAGTCGCTAAATCTTTTCGAAAATTGTTACGAGAGTAACTTGAGTTCTTCAGCATATTGAGCATAAGCAATATTTTCATACGCAGAGAGCGTGTTGAAATGGTAACTGTTACCAGACAGCATCTGTGACTCCCATAAGCGTAGTTTAATCTGAAACGCTTTCAAATGACTCTACAAATCATTTACTAACTGTCCTTTGTTTTTGAAGTTTCAAATTTAAATCATTCAAATAGCCTGTAAGATCGACCAGAAATGCTAAGTCACATCCATTTTGGGTCACTTAATTCAGATAGCGGTTCATTTCTAAGCTCGTAAAACTGTTTCAACTTTTTTCCTTTGCTCAGCCATCTGACTTCACAAAAATATGTTACATCGTTATATTCAGCTGATATTTCATCCAAAAACGCCTTGAATTGACGATGGTTATGGCCTTGGGATCGAATAAACTTCATGATTTTTACTACCACATTCATAACATTCTGGAGTCGAATGGACTTAGAACACAAGTTCTGTACAACAGTTCGTCTTGACAAACTTATTTTTCTTTTCAGGACACAAAATACTGCAACCTTCTATCATATACTCCTTGATAAATTCTCCTTCGGCAAATGGTTTTAATGCTTTTGCCAATTTAAAAAAGAATTCTTCAGTCAATTTTTCTTCAAACTGGCGACCCACTGCATCTACTTTTCGTTTCTTTCCACAAGACATCATTTTTCTTTACTTTTCGTTCAATAAACTTAATAACAAACTATATCTAGTAACCACTCAAGATGCACATAAATTCACAAAGCAAGTTGACGGCTCGAGCAGTTCGCTAGGATATCGCTTGTCCAAGTTATCACATCGGTAGCTCAGATAGAACTGTACTAACGTTCGGGCCTTCCACCCGCTTATAAAAGAAAAATGAAGGAATAATCTGGAAAAAACTAGTTTTGAATAATTGAGAAACAATAAATCTTTTGATGAGTCGCCCGTGAGGCGGTAAACCTCAATTTAATTAAGTTTTTTCAAAATATCTCGCGGGCCGGTTGTTGCCCATATATGTAATAGATTATTAAATTTAGTGTATGCCATGATTCTACTTTATAAAGTTATTTATTTAAAAATATTAAAATAACAAGAAGTAGAGGTATTTTAGTTAGATTGATGTTAGTTTTTTTTCATCGTTTACTTGGATATGTTCTGCATCTATTATGTAGTTACTTTTTCTTAGTATAGTTGTATACAATGCATGAGAAAAAATCCAAAAGTGTAACAATTCATTCTCATACAAGATTACACAGATGCTACACCTTCAGGAACATTTAATAAAAATACCTTTATATTAATTTGTAGGTTGCCATTCAATACAAGAAAAGTGGCGGCGGCAGTAAGTGTAAATGCTAATAAAAAAATTTGACACTCAAAATTTTCATAACCTTTATAGATGTTTCTAAAATTATATTTTGGTTGTCTTTTTTCAAAACCATTAATCATTTTTTATTCATTATTAAAGAAAAATGTAGAAGAAAGGAAAGCAAAGAAGAAAGAAGTAATTTAAAAACACAGAGACGTTCGACAAAATAGTTTTTAATAAAACTGTACATGATTGTTACACATTTTGTTTTTATTATTAACTATAATAGACATACGGGAATTATGTTAAATGGACACATCGAAAATTATACAATATAAATGAACCATTTTCAACATAAAATTATAACTATGTTGTTGAAATTAGTTGTTAAATTGCACTGAAACGACATGAATAGTGGAGACGATAATATTAATAAGCAATCATAGCAATATATGTACAACTATATGACTTCTTTGCTAGGCGTGGAGATACCTAAAGCTTCTTCATACCCGGACTTCTTTTCGTGTTTATCTGAAACAAAAAGAAAATTTTGTATTTTTTGTCTTTGACATTGACAGAGTTCATTCTTATATCGCACGTCAATAATATCTGGGCGACCGAGCAATGCTCGGTGTCGTATAAACAAAAAAAGAAAATCACCTATCTAGATAAACTTGGAAGGTAAAACATTATCTAAATGCAAAGTTTCATCGAAATCGTTGGAGCCGTTTCCGAGAAACCAATTACATATATATAATATATGTGTGTGTATATATATATAAATGTGTGTGTGTGTGTATATATAATAATAATAATAATGTAAATGGTGTATAATAATAATAAAAAATATTCAAAGATTTGCAGCAAGCATTTAGAATAAGAATGTTTTTCTCATAGATACGTAAAACGAGTGAAACTGCGTTCTGTATCTGTTACCTACATTATTCATGCCAGTTTGTTGTCATGAAATTTTGTATGCGAGAAGTTTAATGAAATTTATAAATAATGATCAGTAAGTATTGTTAACAATACTTTTATTAATCTTAAAAATATATATCTAATTAATTCTCAACCGTTTCTAATAAAATGATGTACATAGGAAGTATTAGTCATTGTATAATTAACAGGCTATAAGAACTGTTGATAACACGTCTAGAAATCGTAAAAAAAATTTATTTGTATTGATTCAAAACTGATTTTCATGAAATTTTGTAGAAAGGAAGTATGTCATTAGTTTATGAATCGTCAATAATATGAGTAAAATACAATTAGGATGAAAATTATTATTGCTTAATAAACACGCGCGGAGCCGGTGGGGTACAATAATTGCGTGTTTGTTGAACTAGGCGACATGAATACACCGATATGTGTATCGATATCGACATTAAAGTTGACTCAGTACATGGTGCAGCACTATTACAGGCAAACTAATGTATTTTGTTTTTCGGCTCGTCCAAATCTACTCATTACCGATCTATATTATACTACATCTATGATTTAACCCAACACTATTACTGTTTTATCTGATAAACTATGCTATGTTGTTGTTTTTATGAACGAATTGCAATATTATTTATTTGTAACGATGTAATCTAACCTTTTTTGGATAATTTCTTTTTCGGTTCACTCGTCTTTGATTCCTTTGTTTTCTTATGTTTTTCAGTCTTTGAGCTCTTCATTTTCTTAGTAAGCAGTTCACTCTCGGCAACAACGCTGTTCTTTGACGAAGGTTTCTTTCCGTTAGTTTTTTTCGTGTTTTGAGAAATCAAATCGTCAGTTACATCATTTTTCACCAGCTCTGGTAACATAAGATCCACATCTTTATGTATTTTGGATTTCTTCTCCTTCCGCTTTTTAACGTGTTTGTCGACCGACGATTTTTCTGTATTTTTAATTTTCTTCGATGTTTTCGGCTTTTTATCGAGTAAGCCAACATCAGGTGAAGGATACTGTTGTATTCTTGTTGCGAGTAATTCGTCTTCACGAAGTGGCCTGAAATTTTCTTTTTGCAATTAATATACTGTCGTAATCCTAAAACAAAGTCGGGGATCTTCAAAACGGTAACTTCACAAGAGATCATTTCAATATTGAAAAATGATTTTTGTGCATATTTAGAAATCCGAAAACTTTTGAGGCTCACCCCACCCCACTCTTAAACTCCAATTACTTTTTTTCTATTGATAGAAGACATTTTTTAGATAGTTTTATGCGATAAAACAAAGTTCAAGAATCAGAACCACTGTTGTTCTTCGATTGTGAAGATATTTTTATCTTAATTCTATACTATAGCTTTATAAGTTAAAACCGAAAATTGAGAGCTGTGAACCGTGTTGCGAGAACTAATACGCTTCAGAGCCCTTGAAGACGCGTCTCACGAAAACCGATAATGAGAACTTCAAAAGAACTGTATATTACTGACTGTGCTATATAATCTTTGTGATTTTGTAAAAGCACATTATTAGATTATGAATATGTTAATAAGTCAATTTATCGAAAAAAGCAGATAGGCCACTATGGTTCTCGTGGCCTCTTTTTATAACCTTTAAATTGTACGACGAACGTAAGGAGAGGAACAATAATCATGAACGTCAAGCAATCTGACAAGTACGGGAATAATAACAATGATAGGGCTGGGCTACACAGGTGTGGTGGTCGAATAAACTTAACATGGGTAAATTGTTGGGCACAGATAGTAAAATGTATTCATGAGACCTGTCGAGGTCGAGATCGAGTGCGCGGTGCGGGTCGATATCGGGCGAGCGTCGCGCGGCTCGGCCCTGCTCGTCCGAGGAAGAAGCCGCTCCTTCAGGCAGCTCGCCACCAGCCTGCACCGCTGGCCGACTGCCGGCCTCCCACTCTTCTGCAAATAAACACTATGTCAACAAACCTTCCTACAGTTCGGCGCTGAGAGAATGCGTTCCTAACATATGTCACAACAGGCGACTGTTTTAGCGTCACATAATGGCGGCCCATCACGCCATTTGCGGTTGTCATTTTTTACCAGAATTATAAAAGCATATATAAACTTTTTAAAACTTAAAATAGATAAAATATATTATTCTAAAATACTATTTTTTTTCTTTTCCGACCTTAATACACTTTACTTTTTGTATAAAAAGTAGGTAACCATAAATATGAGTAGCTACTATACTTTTAAATTTCTGGTAAAAAATAGTAACCATAAGTGACGTGACGCTTATACAGTCGTTTGTTGTGATAGACGTCAGGAACGCATTCTGTCAGTGGCTGAGTTGTACTAAACGAACGAGATACTAGATAGCCATTAGCCAGGCACGGTCTAAGGAAGCAAGGGGTTCAAAGGATTCATGACCTTTGACATTATTAACAACCGCAAATTGCTATCTCGGAATATAAACTTGAAAAAGTAACACAATATACAAGAATATATACTAACTTAGGTTTGGTAATAAAAAACATTTTAACTAACCTTCACTCTCTGACTCAGTTGAGTGTTTTTCTTTCTTGCTCTTTCGTTTCTTCGACGGACGTTTCTCTTTCTTTTTACTCGAATTCTCACGTGATATTAAGTACTTATCAGATCTCTTGGCTAGAAAAATGTATAAAATCATTATAATACCTGTCTTGACATATGGATTTGAGTGCTGGGCAACGAAAGAAATTGGATAAAAGAAGATTACAAGTGACAGAAATGCGAATTAAAGATGGTTGTGTGGTGTAAATAGAATGGATAAAATCAGGAATGAGATTATCAGAGGAAGTCTTAAAATAGCGCCAGTCTCAGAGAAGTTGAGGGGTTATGGGCTAACGTGGTATGGGCATGTCATGAGGAGGGATGATGGTGGATGGATATAGGAGTAAAGGAAGACCGAAAAAGGTATGAATAGATTGTGTGAAAAATGATATGCGTATAAAAGGTGTGAATACTGAGATGATATTTGATAGAGTGGAAAAAGAAAAGATGATGTGCCGACCCTACTTAAGTAGGATAAGGAGTAAGAAGATCTCTTGATAAGAACAAACACATGTTTATTTATAATTTGCTGTTTATAACAAAAAGATTTTACTGTACGAATTTAGAGAATATATATCAAATTGTGGCAGGTCTGGCCACGCTGCGTCTCAGTACGCAGACTACGAGCGATGTGCCCCGCCTCGCCCATTGCCAACTAACTCTAGCAATTCAAAGAGTTACGTCAGATACTTTGGCTCTTATGTGGAACTCTCTTTTTCTGATTTGATCACTCAAAGAAACTCCGAGCATAGTCGTTCCCATTGCCCGTTGAGTGACCTTGAGCTTTGCTATGAAGAAATTTACAATAAAATAACTCACAATGAATTTGCAAAGGTACTTCCAGAGCGAGTTCAGCGACTGGTATGTCGTCCTGCTGGTAGGACCGAGGCGAGTCGTCCTTCAGGTAGTGAGGGTTGTTCGCTTGCTCCTGGCGTCGAGCTTCTCGCAACTATCAATGTTAAATATAAGCAAATTATAATAAGTGATATATTTGAAGAAATTACAACCCAATGGCAGCGTGTACTGAGATCGCGTCGATCGACGTGAGTTCGAATCCCTGCAATTAGCCTGATCTTTCGGTGAAGGAAAATATCGTGATCATGGTGGCGTTTTGTAATGCCCGCCTGCCTAGCTACCACCCACAAGTTGAAAATCTGTTGCAAAGCACCTATAGGTGTGCTCCCGCAGCTGCACCTGAGAACCAGTCCACCCATTAATTACACTCAGTGTGTTACTATCTTAGACCACATAGCCACTAAACATCAGGGGCCCTAGTCAAGTTGCCTTTCTGAAATCATCACCGCTAATAGAAAACGAAAAATTGTATGGTATTGACATATTTCAACGTTAAATCACGTGATCAGTTATGTCAACTTCAAACATGTTTTCGTTTTGTATCAGCGTTAACGGGTCTAGAAAGGCAACTTCGCAAGGTTCTCAGGTGAGAGTGATGAAATTTAGTGGTTTAAGTGGTGGAAGATTAAAAAAAAAAATTTGCTGCTGTATTTTCAAGAAATATAACCATTGCATTGTTATTTATTAAATATTCCTCTAAAACATGTGCGTCCATTATTTGCGTGCTTAGAGTGGGCGAACCACTCAGAAAGGTCTGGTAGCCACACCAGAATGTTGGATTTTAAACTCAAGATTGAACTTCGCCTTCATCGGACATAGCTTTTCTAGGATCAGACTATGTACTATAGATAATCCAATGATTGTTGTAAGCACAGCTGCGATACTTATGATATTGGCATTTTTGACCTTTTGATGAAGCTATACAACAATTTAGAAGTAAAGTGTTTTTAAATTTTCTTTATTATAGATGTGTAGCAAGCGTGACCGTAGCTGCCGTTCCCGTATTGGTTTGGTAAATCATCAAAAAAAAACGCTTCCGCGACGTTCCCTGACAACCTTTCTTAAATGGCCAAAGGATGGATAAAAGCACAATAAAGTTGATATAGCTCACCATTTCTAGTTCTTCAGGCGTAAATTGAGCCGTGGGTCTCATATCTTGTTGTGGTGCGGCGAATAAAGTAGAGCTAGCGTCACCCTCCTCTTCAGAACTAGAGCTGTCCGAGGACCAGCTGTCTCGTGACAACCACTGATCCAAGTTTAGACTGTGATAAAACAAAAATATATGTCACATCCTGTCCACGATTATTCTTCTAAGCATAGTCGCTTTACTACAAAAAATTACATCTGACACAATATTATAATATACACTCTTATGTGGTTTAAATAAAACATTAAACTTCCCGAAATGCACCAATTATGCAGTAAGTTCGTTTGCGTGTTTTTCTCCAAATCCCAGACTACATCTATGCTAAATTTAATTGTGATTGAAATCAAATCGTTCGATAAATAGACAGTGGCGCGCTAGGCGTCGGCGGCCGCCTGCTGAGGCCTCGCAAAAAAATTTAACAATCTAAACAAAAGTTTAATCTATTTTATATAATTCTGTAAGCATCTGTAATACAATAAACGACTGTAAATAATGCACATCGAACTAAAAAGGGAGATAATCAACCTTTGATTAGCAAATAGCATCAGTCTCAAACTGAAATGGGCGTGCGTCTGCCCGTTACAAATGTGCTACGTCAACTAATAAAGAGCGGGACCGCGCACCGAGGGCGCGAACGCGACGGAAACGATTCCCTCGTACTCTGTATGACCGACGGCGGATAACACGCTACGGGAACCAGCTGTCTGGAAACCAGTGCGTGCGAGCCCCTCTCACTACGTGCGACCGACCCTGCTCACACCCGAAACTACTAGGCGTGAAGAGGGCGAAACATTAAGGTACACACACGCAGTGAGGTGCCTGCTGGTAGGCGCGGCGCTGACGTAGCACGGAAGCGGAGAGGACTGGGTCGCTGGCGGGTTGAACTTGTGAAGATGCAATGACACACAGATACCACAATAAATTTCGCTGTATTCTTCAAGACACAATAAACTCTTCTCTATATACAATAAATTTTCTTAGTACTATCCTCTTGGTACTGTCTTCTGGGTACTGTTTCTTCCAGTCTTGTTTCTTGAGTCTCGAGTCTTCAGCTTGTGGCACCTGTGTGTGCCGGTAGGCCCCGGCGGCTCGCCTTTTATCTTGCCGCCGGAGAGCGAGACGCAGCGATGGCGTCTCTCTCTGTACTGCTCTCGCATTACCAAATATGGTCATGGCCCGTTAACCGCGGTGACGCGTCGCGGCTTCACTATTGCTGTCCCTATCTACATTATTATTATTATTTGTATAATACAATGACACACTTATTGAATCATTCTAAAACCCGTTTTATATTGTTGTAGACATAAATATCTATATAAAAACACTAATTGCAACATTATAGGTTGATAAACATCGTAAATATAGAGCGTTAAACATTACAATTTTAAATGGCTTGTAACACGTTATGTATACACTATTCAACGTTATAAACATTATAAAAACATACATAGTAGGCTAATTAACCTATACAACATTAAACATTACATATAACTTCTATATAACACGGATTATTGACGACACATGAGTTCAATACTTTAAGTGACTATTTCTATTATATTATAAACATTTTTATAAATTATTTAGTATTCTTATATACCTACAAGTCGTAATATTACATTCAAAACATTACATTGATGATTGTTCATACAAATTATTAGTCCCTACAACTTATATTTACAATTATGAATTTGTATCATCACGCTTAGGCCTATGCGTCGCTAACACAAACTATTTATCATTTTCTTTGTGACAACAAAATGAAAGAGGCCTACAGCTACATTTGGTCTAGCGCCGCCACTGTAAATAGAGTTGTAGTTCGCGCTTCCGAACCTTGCTACGAAAAGTGTAACAAAGAATGAAAAGCGTTACAAACCTTATTTGGTGCTCATTTGACATTTAATCGCTATGCTATGACATTCACATTGCAATATTGATGATTGAAAAATTGTAAAATTAGAGTTTTAACGTACTGGAAATGGAAGCAACAAGATGAACTTGCAAATAGCTCAAACCATAGATGTAGTATAATATAGATCGGCAATAAATAGATTTGCGCAATCCGAAAAATAAAATACATGTGTGCGTGTAATAGTGCTGCACCATGTACTGACTCGGCTTTAATGTCGATATCGATACAAAAATCGGTGTATTCATGTCGCGGTCGCCTAGTTCAACAAACACGCAAGTTTTATAACACTACAAATTTATATAATACTAACGGTGCCCCGCGACTCCGGACGAGCATAATTAATTTTCATCCCATAATTGTATTTTACTCTTATTATTGACGATTCATAAGCTTATCATATGTGTGATGAGGTGATGACATACTTCCTTTCTACAAAATTTTATGAAAATCAGTTTTGAAACAATACAAATTTTTGCGTGTTCTTATAACGATTCTTATAGCCTGTCAATTGTACAATGACTTATACTTCTTATGTACATAATTTTATCAGAAACGGTTGAGAATTAATAAGATAAATAATTTGAAGATTAATAAAAGTATTGTTCAAGAAGGTTCGCGTAATATGTGCTGGGCCCTTAATTTAATCAATCGCGAATCAATCCCCCCTCGAAGCTATTGCTACGAGACACAGTAATTATTGTAATAACAAACAAAAGAGACTCGCCTCGTCAGGAGCAGGCGGTGACCTTGACCTTGCTCCGTCGACCAGGCCTGCAGATTGTGAAGTATGTGTATGTAGAGTGTATTGTGTATAAGTGTTTGTGCAGCCTATTAATCCCACAGAACACAATCACGCAAGCAATCTGTTCATCAAAACCTTCCTGGGACACCAACTCAAAGTTATACAATGCAAAAACTTCAACCACCGTAAATCACATATATCTCAGCGCTAGCCGAACGTCCGGAATGACGTAGCGCGTACAAAACAAACAAACGCGAGTTCACGGCCAAAGCATGAAGTAGACTGGCCTACATGCCAGTAGAGCCGTAGGACAAAGCTAGGGGGGCGGGGCGGGCTTAACGATGCACCTGCCGTGCAATTTGCCAATCATAGCGATCGCGGCATCGTACAATGCGGCTAATGAATTTGTATTCCAAAGAAGTATTATTAACAATTCTTACTGACCATTATTTATGGATTGATTTATACTTCCCGCGTACAAAATTTCATCAAAATCGGGACATTAAAAAAAAACCATTTCTTTTATTAAAATTTTGTATCTATTAATTGAGGAATGAAATACATCTATCTCCCTTGTCAAAATTTCATAAAAATCCTAAAAATAAAAATATTTATTAATTCATAAAAATTAATGCATTATACCATTTCCATTTCTTTATTTTCTCGATGACAGCTCCTGTGAAAACTTGAACGAGCGCCTTTTTTACATTATGTATGCATTATTTTATAAAAATATGACGTTTACTCACGTACAAGGTTTTACCAGAGTCGAAGAAACTGATAGGGATGGAGCTATATCGATAAACGTAACACGATAACAGACCCGATATTTTTTTACAAAATGTAAGAAACTAAACTACTGCCGGATACTTTTGTACAAATTTGTTAACTAATATTATATTTCATTACAAGATGTTACACGTATTAATTCTTGATTGATAATGCCAACTTCTTCAAAATTTTCGAAGCTGTTGTAAAATAAGTAGGTATAGGTACCTACTCGACAGTGAAACGAAATAATTATAACGACAGGTAATCTTTATTTATTTATTTTAATTAAAATCTGATGAATCGTAACATTGTCATAAATATATGCGATCGATATCATTACTTATTTAGTCACAACACTACAACTATCAAATTAGAACTGTCATCGAGAAAATAAAGAAATGGAAATAGTATAAGTACGATATTTTCTCAATTTATTTATGAATTAATATTATATGAACTTTCTAAAACAATTTAGTTTGTCAGCATGTGAGCAAAATATTTTAATTGGCCTTACATGTAAATTGATATTTTGTAGATTTTTTTATGGATGAGTTATAACAAGGCACTGCACAAGTAACAATAAATGTAATACGCCTATAAAACATTAAATTATAATGTAAAACCTTATATTTTACGGAAATAAGCGATATTTATTTTCGTCACGATTGACAACGGGCTCTGCGGGACTTTGGCTTTTAAAGACATGTCATGTGTCCCTATCTCGCTCTAACATATGCCTTACTATGTTCTTTCTCTGTCGTATAGTCAATCTATATTATACTACATCTATGGCTCGAACTTTGTAATTTTGCGAGTTTCTAGCTGATCTGTCACTGTTGACATTTTAAGGCAAAAATGATTACTGAAGAATATATTACGATTATGTGAACACTTTTCTATCCTAATGATTAATTAACGGGATCCTTTAAATATCATAAAATATCGGGATCAATAAAACAAATCATAATAAAGAACTCACTCTGCTGGCATGGGCACTTTCTTTTGTGCTTTAGGTGCGACGGGTTTCAGTTCTCCATCGAAAAGGTAACCGAGCTCTTCAATCAGTCCGCCGCTGAAATTTACCACCGTACTATCCCCCTCCATTTCTTCTATATCAGGTTGCTTTTCGAAGCCGTTACTGTTTAGAGTTAAAACATCAGAAAATCAATTATAATTGTATTAAAAGCATTAATTATTATCGCCAGTTTATATCTTATTTCAAAAAACGTATTTCGGGTTGTTCGATTCTTGCTGAGACCGACTTAATTTGTAGTAGCTGTGATCAACAAATAATATCTGTTTCAGAACAAACCTCTACTACTTTGTTTCATGCATGGCAAGTTTCGGAACGAACATCGACGTCGACGTGAAGTTGCTCCCACACGAAGTTCAGTCAACTAAAACCCTTTGAACGCGCATGGCCGTTAACAGATGTAATCGAAAATAAATTATAGTTTCAGAAATTAAAATATTTCACAATATATAAATATTTTCGTTATTTATAAGTCCGCTAAATCGGTAGCGCGCCATCGTGGCCGCCGCTATTATATTCGTTTAAATAAATAATCATGCGTGTATTCTATGACTAATCATCTATAGGTGTATTCAGGCGGCTACACTTGAGAGCCAGTTCTCCCACAAGGCTTAGCGTGCTACCCATCTTGGACCTACATCTTCATTTAACATCAGGTGAGATTGCAGCCAAGCGCTAAACCTATTACGAATAAAAAAAGCATTACTAATATATACTCTATCACCATGTTATGGTTTTCTCACGATGTTTTCCTTCACCGAAAGCTTAGGCTCATTGCAGGAATTTGAACTCACGTCGATTGACGTGGAGTCCGTACTCGTTATCAATCACTAAGCTATTATTTATTTTACTATAGTCTAGCACCTTTGTTCGTGTTCGACGAGAAGAGTGGTAGAAGGTATAGCGTGTCCGTCGGCGAGACCAGTCGACTCAAGACCCTCTAGATCCGGCTCGTCCGGACGAAGCCGTCGGAGTACCAAGGACAGTAGGGCCGTCGCATTGTGAGCACGCTCCTGTACTTCCATATCCTCGCTGCAGAGCAGCGGCCGCATGCTCGACAAACACTCGCGTATAAGCTGCACCGTTAAGTAATATTTTTATTTCTATATTTAGAAGTTACATCAGCATTTTCAGCTAAAACTGCTAAGAGCAAAAATATTTTATATAAAACTAGCTGTAGATGTGCCTGCAGTTTCACTCGGGTTAAATTTATTCGACCAATTGTGAGCATCACCGCTGCCAAAGCGCCTATGTAGCCTAACGGTGTTCTCATTTCCCGTACTTTCCTACGGGTTGCCAGATCGCTTGAGGTTTATGATTACTGCTCATGCTTAGAGTCGTAGCGTGAAGTTTTATAGGCTAACCTCCCTCAATAACTAGGCTATAAAATGCAAAATGAATTTCTTAAGCTTTATAACATTAATCATTATTTAATTATTACATAATTTAATCTTTCGTATAACTTATCAAAATGTGCGGATCCGGTGTCTGCAAGGCGAACGTAAAAAAGTTATTAACGTTATTTGAGAATATCAATGTCCCAAATGTAACAATTTTTATTCATGGTTCTATAGGTTTGTAATTACCGTAAGTGCTGCATCGAGGTTTCCTCTCTTCTCATAGATGACAAGCAGTTTTGCGGTTAACTTAAGCGCTGCGTGCACGCAGAGCGCCCGCGCCCGCATGTGCGCCCCGCCAACTCCCGCGCACGTCGCCAGCGCCGATATCGACTCCCGCATCACACTCTCCTCTCTGTCAAGATAATATCGTTTTCAGTTCTCAAAACAATCAGGAAAAATCGCTTTATAAAATTAAAGTCAGCTTCCATATCCGATAATCTCGAAAAGTAAACAATGGATTGACTTGAAATTTGAACAAAACGTTGCATTTATATATAAGAATTTTCATTCCGAATTTATTTGATACAATATATCCAATGGACCAAATATATCTAACAAATGATATGTATATCTATCACATTCATTTTAAAATATGTCAAATACTTTTGATTTGAACAACAAACATAGCAGGGTATTTTTACATTTCATATTTTGAACCTTTTCCCTTTCAATTTTAAAATATCATAGTTTATAGTACTCACTCGCAATACTCGATCAGTACATAGACTAAGGCGTAGAATACTTCTAAGATGATTACCTACTCAATTAAGAAAAAATAAATAAAAATGTAACTTTTAATTTAATTTCATTTTTTTACGTTTCTCTATTTTTATTTGAAAATGTCGTAATGGGTACTCACTCGCAATATTCGGCCAGTACATAGGCTGCAGCGTATAAGACTTCACGAGAGGCAGGGCCCGGGGGTGTGGCGGTTGCGCGCGCGCATATCGCTGCACACTCTCGGGCCGCAAACGCACGCACGTCGGACACGCGAGCTCCCACTTCTGTCAACTGTCCAGCTATGATGCAACCTTTAAAAGTTTTAAAACGTGTTTAAAAGAGTTTCCTTGAAAAAAAGAATTTAATTATATTTAAAAAATAAAACAGTTATTTTAAAAATCATCAAAAGATTGATACCTCACACGTAAAGATTCGTAGCGCAGAGGTAGGTAGCCCAGCCCTATCATATACCAAAGTCGTAGGTTTAATCACATAACTAACATAAAATTTGTGTGATGAGCATAGTAGTCAGTTGTATCTCTAGGTGTTAAATATCTATTTATTTATAGTAAATATCAGCTGTTTAGTTACCATAGCTCAAACTTTACTTAGTTTGAAATTAAATGGCCGAGTGTGAAAATGTGTCCTCATATTTATTTTATATTCTTTTTTTTTTCTTTAAATAAAAACGTCGTAAAACTATTGAAATACCAACTCATCTGCAGTATTATAAAAAAGAAAAATATTACGTCGTAAAAGTATTTCCATTTTCTTACTTTTACATACATCAAGCAGATTACTTGATACATCAGTACATAATTGAATAACAGTCATAAAGACTGTAATATAATTTTAAAAAATCATAATTATTCAGCAAGTTATGAAGATGTGAGGTTTTTAATCTTATATGATAATAACAAAATATTTAAGACGATAATCAAGATATTCGCATGACTATATAAAATTTGTAGTTCTCCTGGGTGACGAGGTTTTTTTATATAAACGCACGATAAAGTGACGGTTCTGTATGTGCCTGAAAGTAAGCACTGTGCAAACCAAAAACAACGGCGACCGCCGAAAGATAGGCAATGCATCGCTGTTATGCTGGTCTGCAAGCCTTTTGGTAGCTAGATATACGTTGGCTGATCCCGTAAAGCGACCAACCAAAACAGAGTTACTGTGGGGGAGGTTTGTATAAAATATAATATGTGCATGTGTGTGGTCGCACATGGTGGTCGCGACTCACGTCAGGTTGAGATAGCCCTACCCTACCACACATATACACCGGCTGATCCCAGAACGTAAGACGCCTAGGGTGTCACAGACGCACTGCCAGAGTAACACGCGGTGTATGGTGGTCGCGATCCAGTCTAACACAATTGTCGTCTCCTACCACCCAGTATGGTTACCGCGATTGAAATTTCTTTGGAAGTTGCTCTCTATTTGGAACAGGTCAACTGCCCAAAGCCCAAACAAACAACCTAAACAGCCCAAATATCTCCATTCTACAGAAGATTCCAGCCAAATATCCTTGTGTTGTGTTCCTGCGGTTAGTAGGCTTCCAGAACTCCTTGGGAAAGGGGTTTTAAAGATAGGTAGAGCATAGAGATTTCTCTCTAGTTGGGGCAGTCAGACTGATGGAATACCTCCACTCTATAAAAGATCGCGGCGAAATAACCTTATGTTGTGTTACTGCGGCGAGTAGAATTTCCTGAGCTCTTTGGGGATTCAAGGTCGGATATGCCCTATTAATACCTCTGGTATTATCAGACAGGCTACGGTAGCTTGTGAAGAAAATAAGTCGTAAAGTGGCATGACATTGACGAGTGCCGATGAAATTTGTGTCAACGACGGTCGCCATTGTTTGTAGACTGTACCATACTTGCTATCAGGTACTGTACAATCATTGTGTCGAGGTAGTATAAAAAAAATTGTTTGCCACCTCAGTTGTACAAAATATATATATATATATATATATATAAAAGTAAACTCTAACCGTGTTTGGCACTCGTCTCCATCTCGGTGAGTTCAGCGAGTACGGTGACGTACCACTCAAAGTCGACCACGTGCTGGTAGTTGTTCTGCGAGCAGATCTCTATCATCCGCGTCAACAACTCGTCACGATACAAGGTACCCTCGGCACGCTCCATGTGAACCATTAACTTCTTTACTATTTCCATTAGATTTTTTTTTGACACCTACAAGTGGACCTACGTTTATTTGAATTCATCGTATTTTTGTTTACTCTTAAAAACAATTATTTATTTCAACTTAAGCTAATCTATCTAATACTATTAAGTGAGCAATTCTTGTTTATGTAATTGGTTTCTCTAAAACGACTCCAACGATTTGGATGAAACTTTGTATTTAGATAATGTTTTACAATTAAAGTTTACTTAAATAAGTATTTTTCTTCAAGACTGCGAGCGCATCTCAACTACCCGGATATTGTTAAATTTATCCACAAAAAAATTGAGGCATAATTTATACAAGTCGTTTATACGTTCGACTAATGTTGAAAATCGGTCAGAGCAATTGTTAAAAACGAAAACTGTCAATATGATTTACATTTCTGGTTACATACCAAAGATAGTTATTTTAATTTGCATATTTTTGTAAGATACCAGGCTCAAATAATTGATACGTTCTAAGTGACAAACGTATTCGATTGGTTCTCCTTATTTAACCACCATTATACTTTGTTCATCATAAGAACTACTGCATGAAGTGTTCTTAGAACGTAAATTGTTAGGTCGTTTAAATTACGAAATAACTTAATAACTTGCATTTCGACTACTGTTAATTATCACTATAAACTTATATTATAATAATATGAAGTTAAAAAACATTGTTCACCACAAATTCCTAAATAACATCCTCATTGTACCTAGAAATTGATTTTTGAGAATTTTCTTTATTTTTCTTCTTACTAGGTGCAATCGTAACTTTCTATTAATAAAAACTAAAATAGACCAAAATAATAAAATCACTGAATTGAAAATGAATCGTACGAATCGAAAATTAATTACTGAATCGAATTAATTGAACGCCGTTTTACATTTAATTAATTCGTTTCTTTTTAATATCAAATAAAAATATATATTTACGTAATTCCTACATTTTAGTGCAGCAACATGCAACGAAGTATATCGAATGGAAAAATTATTCTTGTTTGGCGTAGGCATTTCATAATTCAAGTGTTCCAGATTGTGATCTCAATTGTTGTTATAGTTTATTTTTGTTATTTCATTTACACAGCTTAACACACCCTCAATTCATTTAAAGCATAATTGTATTATCGTTTATATTTAGCTCTAAAATAGAATCGATAATCGTAAAATCAACTTCCCATTTAAGTTACGGTACATCTCTAAAATAAACATTTGACATATTATGTCATGCAGGACTTCTTATATTTTATTTATCTTATATAAATATTATATTTAACAAGTTAAATATTCGATGAGGACCCTTTTATTGACTGTTAAATAGTCTATTACATTCTTTTTAAATATTTACCATTCCATATAATAATCCTAAGGCTCGCAATCGAATTGATTCATCCTTGTCATCCAAACATGCAAGTACAAGATCCTTGTGGGCCTGAACCGATTTAGGATGAGATTTGAGTATTCGAGACATTGCTAATAAGCCCAAGTACTTTACTGTAATAGAATAAATACAATAATCAAAACTGTAATAATAATGCATGCTTAAATCGATAGGTCGTTGTGGCGAGCTTTCGGTTGAAATGAAGACGAAGACTTTTTCACTCATTATAAAAAGAACAACTATCAAAATTTCAAAATACCAAATTAGGTTTATTATTATTAATTTTTGAAAGTTTTATCGTTTAATTAAATAGTACATACATACGCAAACAAAATTTTGAATCCAACACTTAAATTTTAAAAATTTTCGTTACAATGCAATATAAAATATATATGTTGCAATACATAGCTACAATAAATATAACTAAACCAATGAAACTTAATTACTGTAAATACATAGTCTTTAACATAAACATGTGGAATGAAATAAGTAAATATTAAATTAGTTAAAATTAACTAATGTATAAGACTGTAAATATAATTCATTAATAAAATATCATCTATTTGTCATGTAAATAACCGCAAATTATAATCATCAGAAAGTATTACAAAAGTAAACAATGAGACGGTAATGTGGCTTTGGAGTAAAACTACCGAACTGTGATGAGATAACATGTATGTTAATATGACGTAGTTCTATGCGATTATATTATATCAGTGGAAAACAACAAGAAGAACATGGAAAATTAATAAATGGAATGTCATTACAATGACATGATTACGCCAATGACACTGCCTAAAATAGAGTAATTATAACTCATACCTATAATATAATGATAAACAATGATTATTAACATCTATATGAAATAATTTATTATCGCAGTAAGCATCTGTAAGATAAACCCAAAAATAATCATGTTTTACAAGATTATCTACACCAAGAAATTTAAGCAGGCGCAGCATTTGTTTGTCTGCATGTTTGAACAAAACATTAAAAAAAGTACTAATGGATTAGCGTCCATTTTCATCTTTTCTTTTTGTCACTAAATAATAGTTTGGAAGTAGCATACATTCAAATTTCAGTTTATTATAACATTTATATGTTTAGCGCTTGACCTCAATCTCATCTGATGTTAAATGACGACGTAGCCGAAGATGTTGGATACGCTAAACCTAGTGGGGGCTAACTTCCACCCTCAAGGTGAAAATCAGTCACCTAGCACCAATAAGCGTGTTTCAGCAGCTGCACTTGTTTTAATATTTATCATTCAATTATTACACTTAAACAGCTCAATGGATTAAAATGAAAATTGATCTTTATTAATCGTTTTATCGGCTAGCGAAGGGCAGGCAGGCATCAGCAAGTTACATTTTAAGTAGGTCTTCGAAAATGAAAGGAAATACATAGTATCAAAGTAAAATATGGACTCGAAATAAAAGTACATAATAAAATAATCTATACATAAAGCTCAAGAGATTGTTTTTTATTCGTTTTTTAATCTCTGGAACTACCAGTTAGAAGAAAAAATATTTTTGTATTTCATAGTCTATTTATTGAGAAGGATTAAAGGCTAAATAACTTCACGCTACGACACTAAGGAGCTGAGCAGAAATCATGGACGTCAAGCAATCTGGAAAGATATAGTTAAGTAGGGAAAGTGAGAACAACAATATCTAAACGGGTGTGTTGGTGGCAGCGCAGTGGACAAATAAATTTAACACAGGTACAGAAACTGTAGGGCATCGGTAGAAAGGTAAATGAATGGTACTTACAATTCTGGTCACTGTCTTCTATAAGTATTCGCAATTTTTGTACACAGAGTTGGACAGAGGCGGCGTGTCCGGGCATACCGCTGCTGATACTTATCAATACAGCTATAACTGTATTTATGCATTCGTATAGTAATGACATCGCTGACGTGCTGCGTGTAATGTGACAATTTAAATATTACACATATTCAATTATTAGGGCCGATTTACCAATCAACACATAACACCGAGGAATATTTTTTAAACTTTATCAGGTATTCCACACATTATCCATCAAAATGTCAAACGTATCCCTCAAAATATAGTTATCTGACGATTGAAAAATTAGCACTTATACAAAAATGTTTCAATATAAGTATGTACATCAGCTACCAAAGATAATTTCCTCTAAATAATTTAATGTTCTCTAATATAATGAAGTTGTTATGGAAAAAAACGGTATTATACTTTATTATTAAAATTAATTTATTATACTTAAGCAAAGATTAAACTTACTTCCTATTAAAAAAAAGAACTAAACATTTTTTACCATTTTTACAGTAAATTTAGAAGCCAAATCTAGTGTTGTACTTAGGCCTATGCGGTACATATCAATCAACTTGCATAAAATAAGCAGTGAAAGCGGTATATTTTATTATATTTATGTACATGAACTTATTTAAACCTCGTTACAATAAAAAATAATTTTCTCAAGAATCCGATTGAAATAAGATAGTAAAAGAAAATGTAGCTGCTTATATATAGTAGGTTTCTTTCGATTACAAGTTGGTACAATCTAAGATTATAAAGCTCACAATGGTCATATTATGATTTGGGCTATATAAATCCTGGTGCCACATAGCAACTGACAGAAACTAACTCACCTATGAATTAAATTAGTTAATGGTTCTATCAGTTTCTTGCCAAGCCGAGGCTCTAATGGGGTTAAGGCACCAAACTGCAACAAACATATGATACTACAATAAGACTAGCTAGCTTATGCAGGAGCAACTAATAACTAAAAAATGAATAGATGGATATTCTTTGTTTGTACTGTTTTTCTTGTATATTAATTGTATCGATTATTTCATTATTTGCTTTGCCGCAAAATAATATAAGAGTGAAACTGAAGTGCTTAATAAAGGTGTTCAAGTGAGTTTGACAAAAATGTTTTAAAAATTGCAATTCCTTTCTCTTGTTTTGGTAACAACTAATAATGGAAGCCATGATCATTAAAAATAAAACTTTTTAAATACACTTTTCAATTTTAAAGCTTCTAACGCACAAGAAATTTACTTAGGTTAAATTACCCTTTCACCCCCTTTAATTTAGGCTACAAGCTTTTAAAATTATTGAAACATTGTATAAAAAACTGTGTTCAAAAAGTTTTTAATTTTTAAAAATCCTATTTTTCTTAGCAACCCCTTTCTTTGACACCCATATAATGGGGTGCATAAAAAAAAACTGGTCGAACATCCTTGGGAGTCCGCCATATTGAATTTAGGCTGACGTCACTTAGCCATACTAACAAAGCAAGTTCAATAATATATATGTGAAAAATAGTATAGCTTGTATTCATGAAATTGCATAGAAAGAATAGTATGAATATTGTATCTGGCGAATTTACCTTGAGGCATGAAAAAAATTAAAAACAGTATATTCTTTCAATGCTGTCGATTTTTCTAGGGTGGCAATGTGTTTTGTAGTGTAAGCAATAAAGACCCTTGATGGATATTATACATGGAGATTAACTATACTTTATTATGTTCTTTTGAAAGTCGAAATATGAAATAATGTGAAATTGCAATTTTTAAACATACTCTTGTGTGTGTATTTGGTAAGAAAATGTCATAAAATTAATGATGAATAACTTAACATTGAAATGGTGGGGTGTAGTAAATGAAACTAGCAGTTTCGATTATAATTTGTTTTCGATTTTTTTACTATTGGTACCTGCAAATTAGATCTATGAGGCTTTGAGTTATTTTTCTTCCAATATCAGGTTCATAATGTGTCATTAAACCAAACTGCGAATAATTCACAAATTTTTAAGTTGTAACGTTTCTTATATTTATAAAACTCCAAATCAAAACTATTTTATTTATTACTTTTATTTATTTATGATTAAAATTTATCCCTTCAATTGATTCAATTAATGAGGCATTTTATCATGTTGTTATCATTAACAACATAATCCTATTTTGAACTCTAAGTCAGTAGTATAAATAAAAGCTAATTGAATTAAAACATACCAGTTTAATGATTTTTATCAGCATCCAGTTGTTAGTAGATGTGGTCATCAATTTAAAAAATACAGGAGCTAATGACAGGTAGTTTTTTGGATTTTTCCTAGCAAGTTCACATACAACATTAACAGCTGCTGATTGTACACCTAGAATAAATAAAAAAAGAATTATGTTTTAATATTATGAAATTAAGATCTTTTAATAAGGTTGGGTATTTTTAATCTATATTTATCTATATAAATAAAATATTACAGGACTTCCGTTGTGCGAGTATCGCCCAAAAAGCACTGTATAGATTTCGACAAATTTTAAATAATTTAATAAAACATGTCACGACATCTTTATAAACAATAATTCTGTAGTTAGCGCGTGCGAAGCAGCAGACCAACTATTTTATCTATAAACAGGTACTTATCGTTATAAACTAAGGTCTTATTTTTTGTATTTAAGGCAGACATAAAAATGGACAATGAACTTTGCACCGGCCACATTGGTAGCAAACCTTTTTTGGTATGGTTCAATTTTTATTGAAAGTCCAATGTTTGTATCAATATCGGACATGGAAAAAATAATTATTTAACACTTTTATTTATTAAATACATACGTACATATAAATGATGATTTGATTATTTATTTTCTGTGTCCTGAGTTGACAATGAAAAAAGAAGTAAGAAAACGTGTTTACTGCATCCCTAAGATCAATTTAGATTTAAATAAATTAAATTAATCAGTTTCACTGTTGTTCTCTGATTACAAACACGTAGAAGAGTCGTTTACATAGTACAAAATACAACATTAAAACAACAGCAAATAAACAAAATTAAAACTGAAAACATGTTTGTTCTCTCTCAATGACCGCGTCGCTCACACCACCCTAACCATTAACGCGTTATTAAGTGATATTTTGAAATGAAATATATGGAGAATCGCTCTATCGTTTTCTATCGACGGAAATATAATACCATGTATCATTGACTCATTGTACGTTTTTTCGCCTGATTTAAAAACATACTATAGTAGACGATTTCTAAAGCAGGTTATCTAAAAACAGATAACGGCTAAACTTTAAAGGTTTATTTAATATTTCATTTATTCTGTGAAATAACTAAATAATACGAGAGTAAACGGTATAAACTAGTGTATTATCGTATTTATTAACGTAAATCAAAATTATATATAAATATTATTTAAACATTTACAATTATTGTTTTTTTACTTTCTAAAAGGCCTTAAATTGTTATGTGCCCACTTCATGGCTTAAGGCTGCCCTGGATTTTGAACTCAATAAGTGAATACAATAACTCAATAATGAATTTTTGTAGAAGGTAATCTCTAGAAGTACTGATTTCATTCTGATAATTCTTTCACTCATATACTAACTACATTCTCTCTGAATGACATAGACAACATAGACTATATTTTATTTAGTTAATAACGCGAAAGTCGCTGGCGGTTGCTACTGTTGTATAATTTATATACATAGCACTACACCAAATTTACCTACATAAACTTGAAAGGTTCAATTTTCAGAGTGTTAAAGCAATTGTGTGAATGGTAAATAAATTAGTATGGAAAAAAATATGAAAATATATTGCATTCACCAGGATCAGGGTCCTCCAGTTTTTCTTTTAATTTCGGGAAAGCTGGTCTAAGTGCTTCTGGGTACCTTAGAAATACTTTATACATCATCAAAACTGCTTTCATTCTCAGGTATGGTTTAGTTGAGCTCATCTAAAATAATTAATCAATTAATAATGTACTTAATATATACAGTTACCGGCAAATAATGCAATATTGCACATCAAGCTAAAGATGGTGATAATTGGCTACTTTCGGATTCGTAGAGCGTCGTCTCTGTCACTCAGTAGTCAGTACATTATGTGACATATTGTTTCTTTTGAACACCGTTAGTGCTCCATGCAACAGAGATGATGCTCTACGAATCTGTGTGCAATATATACACTTAGTAACTGTAAGTATGTTTGTACTTCAATCGTGTTTGAACAGCTGAATGGATTCTGATGAAATTTGGTATGGACATGGATTATATCATGAAATAGGTCACAGAATACTTTTTAAAAATTATTACTAAAATATAATTTATACAAAAGTAGGTGGGTAACAGCTACCTTTATTTTACGTATTATTGTCAGAGCATAATGATCATGATATCTGGGTAAAGATGCAAAGTTCGGTGTTTTGCAAAAAAAAAAAAACGACATTATCCAGATACAAAATTGCACCGAAATCTTTCATTACATTATATACAAGTTTTTTTTAATATACTACTAATTTGTCAAACAAGTACACGGCCCGTCTGATGGTAAGCGGCCACCTTAGCATATTCAGGCTTATAACAAAACCATTTTTTTATCAATATAAGTTTAGCATTGTGGCCAAGATGGTAGCACGCTAAGCCTAGTGAAAGATTGGCTCTCAAGTGTAGCTGGGCAGTTATTGGTGTTTGGTGACAGATTTTCATTGGTATCAATAGCACATTGCTGACCTTGAACACCTCTACTTCAAGGAGTTATTAAACCTTACTCACCGCAGGAACATAACAGAAGGTTATTTGGCTCCGATTTTTTGTAGGGTAGAGGTATACCACCAGTCGGGCTGCCCCAAGTAGAGAGAAATCTCTAAAGAAATTTCTCTGTGCCCTACTTCTCTTTAAAATAGAATTACTTTTTGAATAGGATTACATACATCATTAAATAAAAAATGTAGAAATAAATGTATAAGAAAATTATGTAAGCTGTATTTGCTATTCCACCATGATGTGAATAATATTTGTATAGACAGATTATTGAAATAAATACTACTTGAGTGTTAAAGAAAACAAACATTAGTAATGTTTGTTAACATTCCTATTCAAACCCATTACATTACATGCAGAGAAATAACATAGTATGGATATATAATATAGATAACATAGTCAATACATGGATCTTTTTAAGTAATAATCAACTGGGTATAACATTTTTTTTTTTATTGACATTGCACTGTCTCAGTACATTATTACATGTAATCTTCTTGGTTCCCTTTCTTATTCTCTCATATAACACACCTATCTTCTTACTCACTAACAAGCAAATCTGTAGGATGCGTGTAACCTATCTCCGGGATATTCAAATTATTCAATCGGCATGTCCAACTGGCAGTTAACCTTGCACCACGAAGTCGAGTGGTAGCATTCGGTCTGTCTCTAAACTATTCGGTGAGTGAACTCTTTTCATTGCGCGAACCTGGTCAAGCTCGTAGAGAACTCTATATATAGATATATGAGATATTTATGTACATAATGTTTGTATACAACAACAAAAGTATTTAATATTAATAAGAATATTCCAGCCCTTACGTAATGTATAACAAATTATATTGTGTAATTGTAATTCAGTGACAAAGCATGTTATTACAAAGTCATATAAAATGTATTAAGAATTAAATAACAATACTGTAAAATATTTAAACTCACCAATGTCATGATATCATTTGCTAAATCTCTAGCTAAGTCATGAGATATAAAACAACTCAATCCACTGAGAGCCAGTCCAGCTTCATATTGATTCTGTGCATTGAGATCTTTGCGGATCATGTTTGTGGTGAGCATTAGCAACTCTGAGTCGGCATGAAAAGACTGACTAGCTGCTAAGTATCCAATCCTTTTGAAGGTAAATTTGTTGGAACTCATAACTTCTATTATATTGAATATTGCCCATGATATATCATATCCTAACATTTGCAGCTGAAAAAATGATTAAATAGTAATTTATTTAATACACTTTATTAAACATTTATTTAAATATTATTTATTTATTATTTTTTTATTTAAACAGTAGGAGAGGATGTTAAAATAATGTTTGTCTGTCTGTTTTCTTTTATAACCAGTCATCACATTACCTTGGGATTCTAAAACTCTTTTTTTTTTATGTCAACCAGAGCTCTGAGATATCACTAGTTAATTAAATTATTATAGATATATTATCATTATAAAATAAGTAATAAACCTATATGAGGCTAGACAGGATCTCTGTGTACTGTACACACCTCAATAGATAATCTCAATTGACACTACTTATCACTACCCTTTATTTACTTTGTTCCCAAACCAGTAAATTCTATGAACATAAGTACTAAAACATACATTTTAGACTTGGTAAATCAATAAAATAAGTAAGTTAAATTATATTTTTATGATTTACTCTAAACATTTCCTGATATTTATAAAAACATTGGTACTATCAGAATGTGATAGCAAAGATAAAGAGAACATCTCAGATTTCTTCAGCTTGTTACTGTTTGTGACTTGTTCTTCACTCAAATTGGTGAGCAAAGTACTTGACACTGACAGAATTGTGAAATACCACAGGGGCAATAGGCCAAATAACAAAAAACTTAAACATATAGTGACTTATATAATATCATAATGTACTTACATAAGTAAGCTTAGCCACTGCATTTGATTTAACAGAAATGTTATCTTGTCTCAATTCCACCTTTATTTCTTCCATGCATTGTGCTATGTACTTTGCCTAAAATTATAACTTAATTTTCATTCATATAAATATACATTTTTGTAATTATTATAATATTATTACTGTAGGGTTCTAATTTTATTAAAAAAAACAAAAATTTGATAGATTAACAATATTGATGTCAAGGTAAAGCTTATTAAAGTATGTTTTTATTACCCAAGTATGTAAGTATTATTCAGTTTAACAAGTAGTATTATTATTAGTGTGGGGGAGGGGGTAAGGGGGCAATATGGACACTGCCTACCCTACAAAAATCATTGCCCAACTTATTCTTTTCATCTAGAAAAAAATAAAATGGGTAATAATAGCTGATCAGCTGGTTAGCTAGCCCTCCACCCTTTAAGCACAATGCACTAGCAATGCCAATCGTGATAACAAAGGTAACTATGTAAGTGATGATAGTTGAATGGTTAGACAAATGATATGACAAATTTGTAGTAGGTACTCTAGTTCAAATCTAATGGCCTGAGGTAACATTAAAAAAAAAATGTAATTTAAATTCACTGTGGTGAATTTTATTAGTATGCTATCAGTCAGCTGATGAAAAAAGTATCCAATATAAACATTGTCAATTAATAAATCTTTACACAGTACTAGTGATATACAGGATGGATTATTGAGATGGGGCAGTAAGCTACACAAAAACTTTCAGAGGAGACTGTACACTTGTTTTAAAAACAGTAAATGCCAGTCAAATGTCTTAAAAATTTAAGGATAGTCTCTTCCAAAAGTTTTCATGTAAGCTACAACAGTTAAGGTTAAAAATCCATATTGGGATACCTGTACTAACTTTTGTCAAAGGACAGAGCTAATACCTCTTACCTAAAAATACATTATGAAGTAGCAATTTAAGCCTGTGTGTTCCATGAAAAGCTTGGAGTGGGAAGAGTTGGATACATATACACTATGTTCTATTTAAGTACCTATGTTGTATGTTGTTGTTGATGTTGTAAAGTATCTTGGTGTGCTAATAGACCAAAATCTTACTTTTATAAAACATATTGAACATATATCAGGTCACCTACATAAAGTAAATATAAGTCATGAAAAAACTAAGGCATGCAGCTGTTTTGGGTATGCTGAGATCCTTATACTATGATGCACTTTGTGAGTCACTTATTACTTATTGTATAACTTGCTGGGAGAGTGCAGCAAAAATGTTCATAATTAAAGTCAAAGAGCACAACATTCTATCCTTAAGGCTATGCTTAGAAGACCTTATAGATATCTGATCGCTGAAATTTATAAAGAAAGAAAATTCTAAGTGGCTGGCAACTTTTCATGCTCAAAGTATGTCTTAATAAATATAAAGAAATACTTGATAACCATGAGTATTCTCACAGATGTTGCAACATTGTATATTCTGTGCTCCAACTCCCTTAGTAAATACTGCTTTTGCACAAGGATTAGGTAGTTTTATGGCTTCTCATATCTATAATACTATCTTAAAATATTGCTCAATCACGGAAATTTCAGTCCCTTCTGCCAAACGTCTTGTTTCTGAGTGGCTAAGTACACTTAAGTATAAAGAAACTGAACATATTTTTAAAATTAATTTGTAGCTGCTTCAGTTTTCGTTTTACTATAAATTATATAAACTAGAATTAATACATTCCATTTTAACATTTGAGTCATTAAAAAATTTAAAAGAATTGTTTAGAATATTTGTTTATGTGTGTGGGTTGTTGCATGTATTAATATATATTTGTGTATATCTATATAATCGTTTACTGCCACCTAGGCCAAGATAAAGCCTCTGCTTAGTTAGGAAGTCACTGTGTAAATGTTAGTAAATCTTGTGTATAATAAATAAATTTCGATTTTTTTTTTGAGACAAAACACATTTATGCAAATACATACATAATATAAATAAAGATATTTGTATTATGTATATATTTGCATATATGTGTTGTGAACTATAATCTATGTATTTTGTAAATTATATTTATTAAAATGAAATACCAGTGTAACACAACTTACAAAAAAATTTTTTTTAAAAGAAACAAGCAAAAATATTATGCTATTGGAAATATCTCTTGGTATTAATAATTGTGTAAATAATATAGATTAAGTATAACACTTTAGTTATTATATTCACCATAAGTGAATAAATGTTTATCTGTCTTTAGATTTAATTCTTTTTTGGCTATACAATATATATTATTTGTTATTATTAATTTTGATAGTAAATTTATATGAGAGAATGTAGTAATATGAAATAGAGGATGAGTATTATGTTCTACAATAAATCATTTAGCGTTGATGGAAGGGGAAGCAAAAGTATAAGATTGTAACGGCGTCGTGAATGAAGATCGCCAAAAGATATCAAAATATTTTGTCTGGTAACACTCATCAACCAGATTAATCATTACTAAAATGCTATAACATGAATAAATACCTCATTATCTTTGTTATTTCTGATACCACGAACCAGGTCCGTAAGGTTTTTGTCAAACATTCTCTCAAAATTCCCTTTGACTTTTTTCAAAGCCATTTTGTTCAAATATATAAATTAACATTAACTGTAAATATAACTGATTTCAAATAAAGGAAAATCAAAGAGACATGATAAAATTAAAATTGAAAGTCTCTAGTAATATTTATCTACGTCAACAAACTCGATAAACTGACAAATTGACAACTAACTTGAATTTTCTGACAATTGACAGTAGTTGTCAAATTTTTTTTTTTGTTATACTTGATGGTTTTAAAAGCAAAGACGCTTCAGTCACAAAACACCTAAATTGAGATATTTATGATTTTCTGCTATTGCGTAGGAAATTGATTTAATAGCAAGATTTTCGTATATATTTGTTAATTAAAACTTACTATTGAAACAACATAGCCTTAAATATAAAAAATACAATTTATTTAAAAATTCATAAATAGTTTTGGAGTAAGGTGTCTTTGCATTTTAACATTGGATCGAAGCAAGTTTGCTTCTCATAGCTTTCGATCGAAGCGAATTAGCACCTCACTGTTTTATTCGTCAACTGTCAAAAAATGAGATTGACGTAAGGTACTGATTGCAAATTAAAACAAGTTTTGGCAAAAATATGATATATTTAATTATAAAATTCTCTTGGGCATGATTTGGATAGAGTTATCCAGAAATTATTGTGGTAACCTATCACATTCTTGAATTGCGACTTGCCTGATATCTGACAGGGTCTGTAGAGGTGGCGGCCGTTTCCAAAAAGCCCGCTTAAGAGCGTCTTGTGTGTGCTCGATGGAGTTTAAATCAGACGAGTCGGCAGACCAATCTAATTGTGCGATGTTGTATTCATGAAGAACCGCGTTAACACATTCAGCTCAATGTGCCAGTGCGTTATCATTAATAAACATGAATTGATGCCTTTGATTGTTCTGAACGCCCGCCCTGACGATTCCATCGATAACAGCTGTTTTGTACTTTCTATTCATATAACTTTGATATGGGATTAAAGGTGTTCTAGCTCCAACCAGTATTCCACAACACAAAGACGGACTTATTGAACGGTTTCGCTGGCAGTTCTTTGCCTTTTCCGAGTCTCTAGGCTTTCTTCAGACACGGCGATGTCGGTTAACCAAGCGTGTGCTGATCCGTATTTCGTTAACGAAAAGCCATTTTTACCAAATATTTTCTTTCACATCTTCAACTTGAAGCTGCTTGGCTTTTTGTAATCTGAGTCGCTGTCGTTGCCGTTTATGCAAATATGCTCATCAAGGCTTTCGCACTCGTAATCCAAATTGGTGTATGTAAGCAATTCTTAATGATTTGGGTGATAATTTCACATTCAGTAGTAGCAACACTGATATTATTTTAGTGGCGTTGATTTTTGGATCACGGGCAGGTAACAGTCAATGAACGTCATAATTTTCTTGCATTAGGCAAAGCTACGTTTTCACATTTGTAAATACCTTTTTATTATGTTGACATGCGGGTAATTGCGAAAAATCGTTTGCAGAATACCTTATCCAAAAAAAAGTCTCATGAAAAGCAAAATGTATAACATATTGTACAGAATCCCTAATAGGAAAATATGGATAAAAAGCAATAATAAATTAAAGGAATAATATGCAAAAGAAAATGTTAAAAGTAAATTATTGTAGAATGCTTCTGCAGACCGTAGGATAACGAACAAAATGCTAGTGAATTATTTGTTATCTTTCTGCCTTTTTCCATGTTTGCCGCCATTGGTGTTAATATCTGAAACGTTTTCTAGCTTGTCCTGCACAAGCAGATTGAATATTTTCTTCCATTCCACTCAAAATTAACCAGAAAACACATCTTAGACACTATCTACAGTCGACTTCCAAAGAAAAGATACAAATTTGCCATCTTAGAAATTTTGAAATGGCAGCTTCTGATTAGTTCACTGTGGCAGAAGCGGATTTGCTCCTAACAAACTTTGGATTGAAGCAGTTTTGCATTTGAACGCCACTTTTAAAGTACATTTTATCTAGGATCAAAGTGGATTTGCTTTTTCATATTTTTAATATAGTGTTGGTGCTTTCAAATACTACAATCTGGTATACTCAGTTAAAAAATGACAATTTCGGACTGAAGCGGTTTTGCCTGCTGCAGCACGAACCTACCACGAATCTAGAGCCCTGCTGTTCGTGCTGGAAATATTACAACACTTGCACTTAGATGAGGGAACGAAAGTCTAGGCTCGAAAAATAATATATTTATTACTCACCAAGTGATACAGAATAATTAATTACATTAAGTAATTGGAATAATTACAATATTAGAATTAATGTTGTATTTGGACTGCATGCCGACCGAAAACTGAATGTGAACGGCTTTTTTGTTTTTTAGATCTGACTTTACTGTTAGCCTTAGGGGCCCTGAATTCGCTGCGGCTTTTACAGCTTAACCGAACTTGGGGGCGAGCACAGAGGGCCCTCAACCGCGAAAGTTTGGACGAATCGAGCGAGGGTGCCGGAGTGGCCGAACCTCGGCTTGGGCGGTCGTCGCACATGCGAATAGGTCGCGATCTGGCTAATTTCCCTACTCCTATAAATTCGAGCTAACTAACGTATACTTATATGCATGTTCCCCTAACTAATGTGTGTGATGTTTGTATGTAGGTAGCTAACGTACAGTGTCACTTGTATCGCGCGGGCGGCTGCTTGACCCAAGGGCTTCACACCGAGGAACGGACGTAGGCTTGGTTTGCCGCTAGAGAGGGTGGACGTAGCGGGTACTGAATGTGAACGGCTCGCGGGCCTCTATTTATAAGAAATGTACCTACCAATCGTGTACCCACGATGCTTAGCTCATTAATATTCATCGCACGTAACAATTTAAAATAAGAGTGTGCCTCTTGTATCTTTTAAAAGCGTTTTTATAATGCTTCGTTTTATTTGCTGTATATATATGTAGTAATTTTACTACATTACACCCTGGTTGTAGGCCTTCGTAGTCTTGTCTAATCTTCAAAGTGAGTTGAAACATGAAGGTCATAGTGGCTTCCTTGTTTGAGCTATCTTTACGGGAGTTTTTGTGGCAACGCAAAATGCATATTTCTAGTTTTTAAGTATAACCAACTTCTCGTATGTACAAAACCAAACAATATCACGTAAAAAGGCACCAATATAACATAATATAATGTCAAAAACCCTGAGTTCATGAATTAAAATAAAAACCACATGTCACTTCAAGATGCTGCCAAAAACTCAAATCAAGTGTTCATTTTTATCAGTGCTGTCAGATTAGAATCGTTGGCTTACCCGACCAATAAATTCAAAATACCCGCTTTTGCCCTTCAACCATTGGCATACATACATATGTACATAAATAAATCACGCTTGTTTCCGAATGAAGTAGACAGAGTCCACGTCCTTCCACTTACCATGTTCCTGGCATACATCTTTCGCTTCTTCAACATTCATCAATATTTTCATGCATGCTCGTTGGTTTAGATTACTTTTGATCTGACCTTTCTTCAGAACGTTCCCAATTTGATCGAGGAACGTTCGACTAGGCTTTCCTCTTGCAACGTTCCCATTCAGACTCGCTTTATAAATTTGTTTAGTTATTTTTCTTTCATTCATCCTCTCTACATGCCCCAATCATTTAAGCATCCCTTTTTCAGTTCGTGTGACTATATCTTCTTTCACACCACAAAGTTCTCATAACACTATTTTTTATCCAGTCACTCAATTTCACCCGTAACATACCTCTTAGCGCTCTTATTCCTACTATATTAATTATTCATATATTATACATTCCTGCTTTTTCTGCCATCCATGAGCAGATTACCCGAAATAGTTATTTTTATGGTACTTACACGGTGAAATAAAATTTAACTAATATATTTCAAAGTAGAATTTAGAAATCATTGCATTCCCACGAGCAGCTAGGGAAAAATAATCGAGCCTGGCAGAGCCCCGCATACCAGACAAGGGTTTGCCTTACTCTGGGGTCACCAGGTCCCAGGGCAATTTGGCACGCTACTGACTAGGCTCACCCCTAGCCACGCATCCATCAGCACGGCAGACCTTGGATTGGCGGAGAGAAAAGGAAAAGGAACCACTGGAAAGCATAGGCATTTGGGATAGGAAATTTATGGATATTGATAGGAAAAGGATTAAAAGGATACTACTGTCTCGGAAGGCTGGGCTAAATTCAGTAGGCTAATTTAACTCGGGGGGCTGGGGTCGCGTACCCGTATAATATAGCCCACTTTCAGGAAAGGAAAATCAATATTGTATCCCCTGACCTTAAGAAAGGTAAGGACAAGAGTACTCTAAACCGACGAGCATGCATGAAAAGATTAATGAATGTCGTAGCAGGTGGAAGGACGTGATCTCTGCCTACCCTGTTGGGAAATAGGCGTGATTTATGTATGTATGTATGTATTTCAAAGTAACTGTGCCCACGGCTGCGCTCGCATGGACTACAGAATGCCGTCGGTCGAGCACACGCGCGAATCGTTTCGACTAATTAGTCATTTACGAAGGTAGATTGGAGATAAATGAATCCCAAGTTTCGATTTATATGGTTTGTCTATATAAAGTAATGATATCTCATAAACAGCCAAGTTTGGGAGGTGTTTATAAAAAAAATGAGTATATTGGCTAAAATCTGGCCTATCTTTTACATGCAAAATTCCATTCTTTAGAATCTACTGAGCCTAAACATATGAACCTAAAACAATTTAATTAATAACAAGACAACAAGGTTAACATATTCTTGTTACATGTTGTGGAATTTTATATGACTTAGCCGTTGTTGCTATAGACTCAAGCTCAAGAGAACAGGAGTAGGTACGTAATAGTAACAATGACTCCTACAATATTTTCAACGGCACAAGTC
The DNA here is from genome assembly GCA_033032175.1 of Saturnia japonica. Taxonomy (NCBI): domain Eukaryota; kingdom Metazoa; phylum Arthropoda; class Insecta; order Lepidoptera; family Saturniidae; genus Saturnia; species Saturnia japonica. Next base: position 12,110,000 of record CM065307.1, read on the forward strand.
CATAGGCTACGGTATCCGCTTATCATCAGGCGGGCCGTATGATTGTTTGACACCTTTGTAGTTTAAATATATATAACAAAAAAAAATTACAGCTTGACAAACAGATAATGAAGATAATCAAATTGACAAAGAAATACCAAGTCTCTTCTTCTTCTTCCTAACTTGGCAACCGGTCTCCTTTAATGAAGACCATTACTGCCATTATCGAGTGAATTATAGTGTCATGTGTTATGACGATTCAGTATCCTAACAAGGTGGTGGCTCCCTTGTTAGAACTCTCTAGGAAGATTTTGTGGGACCTCAGAATGAATACTTTCAGCTTATATTTATAATCCACTTCACTTATGCATAAAAACCAAAGTATATCACGAAAAACGTCACCGATATTACTTAATATAGGGTCAAAAACCTAAGTTAATGAATTAAAAATAGAAACCACAACAGGTCACTTCAAAATCCCGCCAAAAACTACCAAGTCTCATTTCAGAATGAGCTAAAGACATCTCTGCTAAAGACTGCGGCTTGCGTTCCATTTTACGCTTAAACATTTTGTAATAAATAATGTTGTCTATTTTTTAGGCAATAAATATTTAGTACTTTCACCTACTACATATTTTTTTTAAATTAGTCGGGCGCCTAATATACATAGTAGGACATTTTATTATATAGTAGGGTTGGCAATCCTAAAGTCCCCATCTTATTACTTGCTTTGAAAATCAATAGAGACTACGAAGACTTGAAAGTGTTGACATTGGGAAAACAAGAAGTCGGAGAAACTGGGTACATAGATTCGGCCTTTCTATAAATGATTCTTTAACATGGATTTTAAATACATCTGTCTTGGCTGCATGGTCTAGATATCTTTGCCTTTTCCTTTTTTTATGGGAAACTGTACATAAAAAACCAGGAAGATAAAATAAAAAGTTAGTGGTGAGTGATTATGAATGATTTACGTATCGAGATATTTTGATGCTTAACAATAAATCATAATAAAATTACGAATATGAATGGTTATTCATAATTGAGTCTTTAATGTAAAACACAGGGGTGGCCGTGAGCGATTATGAATGATGACTCGTACTTAATAAAAACTAAGAGTGGAAAGCTAAAAAAAATATAAGAACCCATATAACAATTAACTAAAAAAGGTCGTTCGGTCGTAACATTTTACAAATTTTATCGAATTAATAACCTAGCATTAGTAATTACATTGGTGCTTCGATTATGAATGTTCACTTTTCTTTGAAATACTAAGTAATTAATCACTATTGCCTATAATCGAGATATCTTCTTAATCAAATGATTACAATAATATATCTCAAATCTCATAATCGCCCACCGCCATAAAATATTAGAGGTGTTATAATAGGCTGATATTTTGGTATTATATGAAAACATTAGTTAACTCGTATTAGGTTTCCGTACCTATTATTTGGTATTAGTCAAATAATAGTCACCGATTCAATATTCGCTATTCGCTACTTACTTGAATCTAATACTGATATTATGCGAATCTATTCTCAGTATTTTCTATACTAGAATGTGTGTATGAAATAAAAGATTGTTGTGAATATTTATTAATATTATCCGTATGCTTATTATATAACATAAATGAAAAAGTGGTAAAATTACAGTAAAACTACAGAATGCCCACGCGAATCTTGCTCCCCCGCTCCCGGCTATTTTAAAGACAATAATGCTTATTGTGGATGTTCCTTAGAAGATAGACGTATACTCTCCCTGACTTTTTTGTAGGTATTTTTTTAATGTCTACAATTATTTAGTACGTTAATTTGCTGTATCTCTGTAGTTTACTCAGCGTAAGCCATTTTAAGCGCTCAAATTGATTCGCCATGACCAGTTGTTTTTTTATTAATGCGGAACCCTAATTCTTTTTCTAAAATAAACGTAGCCTAAGTTACTTACTATAAAATCAGCTATCTACCAGTGAAAGTCCTGTCGAAATCGGTCCAACCGTTTCGGAGATTACCCAGAACAAACAGACAGACAAAAATTTTACAAATGGTTTTTTTTTTTATAGGTATCGTATATACTTTCATATGTATTTAGTAAAAAAAACTGTTATTTTGACATTACAAACAGACACGTCAATTCTATTAATTATATATTACGGACTGTCGTTACCGTCAAAATCTTTGTTATGTGTATTAAAATATATTATGTTAAAAAATATCACTATATCATGTACTACAAGAGATGTATGAGATTTTTATATATGTCCATTAAAAACGTCATTCGATTGATTTTTTAGTTGATTCTAAACAAACTAAACAAGGAACTGAAGAAATCGCTAATATAATACGAAATACCAATAGATACCTAATACAAAAATTACAAACTAATCTATCAATCTAACTAATATCCGTATTAGCTAATACACTCATATTCGTTAAAAACGGTGCCTCATATAGTGATTCCATGATACAAAATACCAATAGATTCCTAATACCAATAATACAAACTAATCTGTGATCCTAACTAATATCCGTATTAGTTAATACGCTGATATTCGATAAAAACGGTGACTAATATAGTGATTCTTTAATACGAAATACCAATGGACTCCTAATACAAATATTACAAACTAATCTGTGAACCTAACTAATATCCGTATTAGCTAATACGTTGATATTCGTTAAAACGGTGACTAATATAGTGATTCTGTACTCATTGCTTGCTTACTGTGTTACCAACGCTGCAGTTTTGATACGAAGCCCGACGTGTATAATGATGTCTTTACTATAGCTATACATACCTAGCTGCGCACACGATACGCTTGCAGCCAGCGGTCGTTTCTATACGAAGTTTCAAATCATGTAGTTATCTCGCTTACTCGCAAGATGCGCCGTCCAATAACGGACAAAGAGAGAGGTACTTGCGGTGACTCGCCGCGCGGATCATGAATCGTGTGCCTATTATTAGACTAATATTTGGTAACCTATTATTCTGTATTTGTGGATCATAATATATTAGTCCGTGGCGCGTATTATAATCCCTGTAACTAATACGAATATATTAGTTACACCTCTATAAAATATATAGATTATATCAATTTTCTCATTAATTCATGAATGTATTAAAAATTTCATCGTATATTGTGTTTAAGCAATAGTAATCTAGAAAATGATAATTTTTCTAACAGAGCTCCAAAAAGAACATTTAAGTAAATTGCACCAACATTCTACTCAAGGTTTTTAAAAGTATTTATAAACTAATCTGTAAAGTTTTTGATAGTACATATTTGATAATATAATGCTGAAACTTTTTTTCAGTTTTGATAGATTTTTGTAAACTAGCTTTAGACTATTTATATAATGGAGTCAATCATAAAAAATACAACATTGCGGCAGGTAAGTACCTACCTAAATACCTGAAATCATTGTATAATGTAATGCATTAGCGTTATTTGCTATCATGAATAACTTGCGAACCATTTGATTTATTAAAAAAATTGGTGACCTTGTACAGGAAACCAGAAATGGCAATGGTTAACAAGTGTACGGCAAAGAGAAATCTGTTCAGAGATTCCACTCTACTTGGGGCAGTTTGACTGGTAAAATACCTGCACCTTACAGAAGATTACAGCTAAATAACTTTGTGTTGTGTTCCTGCAGTGAGTAGGGTTTTAAGAGCTCTTCGAGGAAGGGGCAAGGCAAGGTCGGCAATGCGCTATTGATACCTCCGTACCTCCATAGGTTATGGTAGAAGCTTACCATCATGCTGGCCATAAATAAAGATTAATAAGATGCAATTTTTTGTACACCCTAAAATACAGTGGGGTGCTATAATGGTGACATTAAATGAACATACATATATGGTTACACAATTTATAAATATTTTAATTTTATTTAATGTTATTATTTATAGAATAATCTACAATTTTCTAAGATATAACTTTTGAATCAACCTATGCATAAACAACTGTAGTGCACAGGTCATCCGCGGGGTCACGGATTCTAAAAGTGCCTAAATGAAAAAAAAACCTAAACATTAGAAAACCTAGAATGAGACATTTGACATTTCCACATAATGCAGGAAAGAGATATAGCCCTATGTTGGCGCAGTATTGCCACTCTGAGTAGGTTATTCTGGCAAGTAGCTTCATGAATGAATCTGTCCTATAGAGTGATGCAAATTTGGTCACCTAATTTATCATTTAGTTTGTTAAAGATATTAGTGTTTTCATTTAACAAACTGTTTTGTGCCCAACCCATATGTTCTATTAATATCTCCCCTTAGCACCATGCTGTATATAATGTACTCTTTGTTTATGTATTTGTCCAAGTATACACAGTAATGAAAAAAAAAGCATTATTGTCATAATTTTATAGAAGTTTGTTAAAGAAAATGTGGATATTTCTAATAATATAATATATAACATTCCAGACAAACTGGAGATGGCATTATCTGAGGTACAGAACCTTGTACATGCATTAGTATACCTCATTGTAGAAGGATGTAAGCACAATGTAAGTATAATTTATAGTTAAATAGGTCCAGTGTTATAACTGAGTATCTATCTATATTAGATGTATAGTATGGATGTCAATAAGATCATTAATCTCTTAAATACATTTTTCCACTTAAATAAAGTGATACACCCTATTAATTTATTGAATTAGTTAAATTATAAAAAAATAATAATTAAACAAACAATACTGTTATTTATTATACATAAATATATAACAAGCAATGGATATAAAAGGAAATATTGAAAGAACTAATAATAATCATTTATTAACCATTAAACTGAACATCTTTGAAATTTTAACTTAAACCAAATAATGTAATGAGGCTAAGTTTCAAACAATCAATGATTTAAATAAAATTAATTAATAAATTTACTAAGATGATTAATTTTTAATTTTATAAAGTTAAAAAATTTCATTTGGTTAAGTAAAAATATGAAGTTATTTAAAAAATAATCATGTACCTGATGCAATTTCCATTGGCATTGGCCAACATCTCACTTTCACCCTTTTGTATAACTCCTATATGCAATGAATTTTCAAAATTCCATTCTTAGTGTTCATCGATGAGGCATTTCACGTGAAGTGGGTAAGGAAAAAAGTGAGGTTTTGAAATTTGTTTATATTAGGCCTAATTAATTGTACTTTAAGCAGGTACGAATGCAAGCACAACATTTTTTTTTCTTTGATGTTTATTTATCAAGTTAAGGGCTTCTAAAGAATAGTCGAAATTAAAATTCGGATTTTTTTAAAAGTATTTTTTCGAATTTTATAAATTTACATTAATATATTTACATATGAATTTACCTTACCTAATTAACCTAATTTACCTTACATAAGAAAATGGCGTTTTGTACTGGAGGAATGTAAAGACAATTTTTTTTTTGTAAAATTTATTTAATTAATGCATATGCATATTTGTATGCACTGTTGTTATCTATGCACTTTTAACCAAAAAACCATGGGGGCGAGAATCAGTAAACTCTTTGAAGGAGGTTTGGACTGCCGCATCGGAGTTGAATTTGTTTCCATGTTCTTACATGTAGTTGTCCAAATTCCAGAAAAAATGGTAATCTGTTGGAGCTAGGTCCGGGGAGTACGGTGGATGTCGCAGACATTCCAATTGCAATTCATCTAACTTAGTGGTTGTTTGTTGTGCAGTGTGGGCTTGCATTGTCGTGAAGCAGCAGTGGCCTATAGCGATTGACCGATCTAGGTTGTTTAGCAGTTAGTTCTTCCTTCATGGTTTGCAGTTGCTGACAATAGATATCTGCCGTAATCGTTTGGCCAGATTTTAGAAAGCTGTAGTGAACGACACCGGCGCTAATCCACCAAACACTCGCAAGTAACTTTCTGAGTCAATTTTCGTTTAGGGCAGGATTTGGGTCTCCAGGGTTCAGCCATTACGACGAGCGTTTCCGATTATCGTACAGTATCCACTTTTCATCACAAGTAATGATTTGATTTAAAATTATTGTGTCAGTTGAGCAAAGTAACACAGCAGTCGATGCGTGTTTGAAGTTCGATTCACTCAATTCGAACTTGAAGTTATTTTTACTTTCCCTATTGGCTTCAAGTGGATTAATACAGTTTTATCAATTACCCCGAAGCCTGCAGCTATTTCTGAAGTGCTTTGTGATGGATCCGCTTCCAATAGCCTTTAATTCTTCATTTTCCACTTTGGTGTCCGGCTGTCCACGGGGTTGGTTCTGTAGGTCGAAATTTCCAGAACGAAAACGTTGAAACCAAAAACGTACCGTGCTTTCTTTTGCAACACCAGCACCGTACACTTCATTAATCCTTCGAGCTGTTTCTGCAGCTCTGGTGCTACGATAAAACTCGTACTCGTAAATATACCGATATTTCATGGTTTCCATTGTGCGGCAATAAGCGACGCCAAAGAAAAAAATAATGAGGAAAACAAATGAATGACTGTTTTCAAAATTCAAATGTACCACCAGCTAAATGAATTTATAAATTTGAATTTGGAATTCTTAACCAAAGAGGAGAAATTTCAGATCAAAGTGGTCAGTACGACAAAACGCTAATTTCATATGTAAGGACCTAATATTAAACATTGCGCCGCGCAGTCTCCCACCACACATCCGCTTGGAGTTCTTGTAGCTCTTTTTTAAATGCGTCGAACCATCTATATGTAGGACGTCCGACGGATCTTCGTACAATTATTTGGCCCTGATACGCTTTTTTCGTTGTTCGATCTTTTTCCAATCTCTATATATGACCGAGCCACCGAAGATGACGCGCTTTAATCTGGCCGATAATGTTTGGCTCGTCTATTTGATCGTCGACTTCCACGTTTTAGCGGATCCTCCGTGTACCATCTCGCTTCGTTCGTAATTTAATTTGGAAAAATTAAGTTTGAGGTTGTTTCTTACTCGCATAAAAATAATAAAGGAAAAGTTAGTATAATCATTTAGAAAAAATTCAATTCTACCGGTGGTATATGAATATATTTAATGGAAATTTTCCATGGACCACGGATTAGAATCTTTCTTCAACACTAACAAGTGGATAAGCATCTTGCAAGTAAGTTGCTGGCACTGTGCTTTGTTAAAGATCAACATAGGTCTCATCAAGCCACTCGGCGTCATCATTTTCACGCACTACAGAGAGTGTCTTTCGATTTAGCGATCGATTGTCGCGGGAAGATCAATGAAGGACGTACATTGTACATATCTGGATATAATTGCTCGGATCATTAGGTTGCATGTGACATGAATTTACATGTGCTTTAGCTTTCCACTTTGTACAGCCTCACCGCTGGCAGAAATAGCACGTTCAGCGCAACAATAAATTCACGTGAGATCTTACTCCCCCCCCCCACTTTTGATATTTCGTGTTTTTTTCGAACCCCCGCCCCCTCGTTTGAGCATCACAGAAGTAATGAACGATTCCCAAGATGTAGGTATATTTCGCTAGACATTAGATGTCTCATCTTTCTATATCTTTCACTTTCTAGCCAGTCTAAGACATTTGGATATTTGACTGTATTGAAAATATGAATCTTGTCGGTTTGATTCTAAATGACTATAAATTTTTTAAATGATTTCTTATTAATACAGACAAAAATATTGCGTTATTAATCAGTAAAACACGAAATAAAATACATACTTTTTAAACTTCCGCCTTGTTTCCGCTCTATGATTGGTTGAATCTCAGATTTCGTCATGTATCAGTAGATTGTGATTGCGTAACTGGCGAATTTGGTTTATACCTGTGTTTTTTTTGTTATTTAGTCATTAACAATGATTATTTTCACCACCAATTTTGTGCAAGCTGACGCTAGTAAATATACCGTAAAGTAAACTTGCAACTATCATTGGACCATTCTATAAAAATAACTCAGGACTTTTATGCGCGAAGCTTAAAAATGTGAAAACATTTTTGGTTGCGCCGCTTTTATATAGTTTTAAATATTGTGCGATATTGTGATCGGTTCGCAACTTTTTCTATCTCCGCTTACCCTCCCTTCCTTGGCACATGCAAACAGTTCGTCGCCGCGCCTCGTCGGAATAAGTTGATTTTCGCTCGGTTGTTGATACATTGACTTTAGTGCTCGTCATTGTTATGACGGAGAAGAATTTGGGCAGTACGTCGAAGACGACCACCTAGCCGGCTAGCCAGATGAAACCGGAACCCATCACGAGGTATGTGCCAAATTCCTATCCTATATCCATATAGCTGATCACAATCCCCGCAAATACAGTCCACTCAATTAGTAGTATTAAATGCGCTGCGCTTCCAACGGCGCAAGCATAAATTTTTGGACCTCACGAGCAGGATATTGAATCCATCGTTAATTTAATTATTCGCTGTATAGTACTTTATTCCATAGGGAATAATTGCTTTGCACCTAAATATCTATATTTTAGTAGAAAACCCGCAATAGATATTCAGGACTAGAACTTAGGTAACCTATCTAGAGCATAGGCATAGGGTAGGACTAACGCTCTAAGTATTTAGAATCGTAGTTTGTTACTTATTAGTTTGTTCGCACCGCAACCCTTTTGTTTAATTTAGTTACATTTGATTTAGTTTCGAATGTAGGTAGGTAGACAATTCAAAAGAACGTACGAAATTAATTATCAAGCGAGTGTTTAATCATTCTTTCCGTACTTCTTTTAGGTACCTACGTATATTTGAAGTTGTACCTGGGGCTATTTAATTATTTGTAAAATAAACTCTCAGGACGAGGCAGCGACGTGACCTAGGGGGTATTATCCGATCTGTATATTTATCGTTCGATAGCTCCGCACTGTTATCTGATCATACATATACCTAACTACCTATTCACAGTCGCACACTACTGTTCTCCACCGCTTGCGTTACGATTTGGTTTGTTTGTAAGTAAGTAGGTAGTTGCTATTTACTTGTCGCTATGCCACCCAAGGCTATTAATCGTGATAATGATCTAAGGATGTTGTATGCTAAACGAGATATGTTATTTTCTCGCATAAAACACATTTCTGATTCTTCGAAAAATATTTACGATGAAGAGACGAAAGAATCATTTCTATGTTCAATGGAAACTGTAGACGATATTCGTATAGATTTTGAAAAAACGCTTGATAAAATTAATACATTTGAATTAGAAGTGAATCCTGATTACGTAGTTAATTATCAAAATTTGTCGTCGTTTGAAGATTTGTTTTGTCGCGTAAAGCGAGCCGCGAAATTGTTGCAAATACCTGCAAATTCAGAACAAAAACCGATTTTTGAACAACCGCTCAAACGCGATAGACCAAAATTACCGCCCATTCAAATTCCCGAATTTAATGGTGGTATTAAAAATTGGCCTTTGTTTTATGATAGTTTTGAGAATACAATTCATAAAAATGAAAATTTAACGGATCATGAAAAATTACATTATCTCGTAAATAAACTTACTGGTAAGGCAAAATCTGTTTGCGCCGGAATCACGCTTTGTGCACAAAATTATGAATTAATTTTAAATACTTTAAAAGTAAAATACGAAGACAAAAGATTAGTGACAAGTGCTTATTTAGATCAAATATTCGATTTGAAAAATGTTTCCTCTTGCAATGAACACAATTTGGAAAAGATTTTAGATATTTTTGCATCATCTGTTCGCGCCATAAAGAATCTTAAAGTTAATGACCTTAGTGATTTTTTGTTTTTGTACATCGGCTTAAAGAAATTAGACACAGAAACTGTTCGTTTATTTGAAATGGACAGACGTGGAGACAATCAACTACCCAAATTCGACGAGCTAGAAACGTTTGTACGCGATCATATTAAAGTCTTGCAACGCATTTCGGCACCAAAACATGAAGCTACAAAGAAAATTAATTCTGATCGTCGAACGGACGCGGTATCCAAATCATTTAAGCCCACTCAAACATACGTAAATATTGCATCACAGTCTGTTTGTTCGTTGTGTCACGCTCATCATGACCATATTTATAAATGCTCGAGTTTCCTAAAACTTACACCTAGTGAGCGTTATAAATTTGTTCGTGCCAATAATTTGTGTATCAATTGCCTTAGTGATGGACATCGTGTTTCATTTTGCAATTCAAATTCTAGTTGCCGTAGATGTCAAAACAAGCATCATACATTGCTTCATTTTAATGATAATAATGCCGCATCCAATGTGAGCAGAGTTGGTTTATCGCACGGTGGTAATGGTTCGTCAGTAATAAACTCTGCGCCCGCGCCCGGCCGCTTCTACGCAGTCGCGCAGCCAGCCCCCGCCACTACCCGGTTACCATCCATTGGCGACGCGCAGTCCGACACTGCGAGCGCGCGCGCCGCCGCGGCCTCCGCTCACACCGACCATTCAAATGACGTCGCCTTATGCTCGTTATCGTTATTGCGAACTCCGACTACTGTGCTTCTCGCGACCGCTCGTGTAATAGTTGTAGATGCTTATGGAAAAGAACATAGTGTTCGCGCTCTTTTAGATAGCGCTTCGCAGAGTAATTTTGTTACTCTCGAGTGTTGTCAACGCCTTGGTTTAGATATAAATAAACGGCCTATATGTTCTGTAGTAAAAGGGATTGGAGGTTCTGTAAAAACCATTCAGGGCTCCCTAAAAATTAAATTTCACTCACGTTTTGACTCGAGAATTAGTTTTGATATGGATTCGTTAGTTGTAGATAAGGTGACTGAACGTTTGCCGACGGTCTCAGTCAATACTTCAATGCTGTCGAATTTTGATGACTTGCCTATGGCCGATGATACTTATGCTATTCCAGGAAATATTGAGATGTTGGTTGGAGCCTCGATTTTCCCGCACATCCTGTTATCACGTAAAGTTCACGGTCATCCGTCACAAACCGCACCGCACGCACTGGAAACGGTTCTTGGATTTGTTATTGTTGGTACAGCTCCCGCACGAGTGGATTCTTACTCGACCATATCCTACTGCTGTGCCGTCGAGCCTCTAGAATCCGCCGTTCGTAAATTTTGGGAAATTGAAGAAGTCAATTGCCCTCCTATTCTCAGCCCAGACGACAAAGTCTGTGATGAGTTTTATAGCCGCACAACTACTCGTGATGGAGATGGTCGTTATGTTGTCGCGCTCCCCTTTAAGGGTGATATTTTTGCTCTCGGTGATTCTCGTAGGTTAGCCGAAAAACGTTTTTATTGTTTAGAGAAAAAAATGCTAGCGTCTCCTAAGTTGAAACAAACTTACGACGACGTTATAAGGGAATACCTAGATAAAGGCTACATCTCGCCCGCACCTATTGATACTGTAGAGTCTATGAACGTTCCGTCGTATATTATACCACACCATGGAGTTATTAGGGAAGATAAATTTACCACAAAATTGCGCGTAGTTTTAGATGGTAGCGCTAAGACTAGTACGTCAGTTTCCCTAAATGACATATTATATAGAGGACAAAATCTGCAAGGTAACTTGTTCGATATCATAGTTAACTTTCGCTTGTTTTCGATTGCCCTTTCAGCCGACATTCGTCAAATGTTTCTCTGTATCGGTGTAAACGAACGCGACCGCAGATTTCAGCGCATTTTGTATCGATTTTCCCCGCAGGAACATTTGAAGGTTTACGAGTTTAATCGTGTTTGTTTCGGGCTGAAGTCAAGTCCTTTTCATGCTCTGCGTACAATAAAGCAGCTTGCCTCAGATGAGGGATCTGCATATCCAAAGGCTAAGGAAACTATAGAGACTAGCCTCTATATGGATGATTTTGTTTATTCTGTAGAGAGCGAGATAGAGGCCATTGAAACTGCCGCTGAAGTAATTAGTCTCATGAAAGCGGGTCAGTTTGATCTAGTGAAATGGACTAGTAACTCGCGAAGGGTTTTGGATTCAATTCCGCCATCATATCGCTTGTCAACTGTTAAAGAGTTTGACGAGGGTGATTTGCACAAGATTCTTGGCTTGCGCTGGTCACCTACATCAGATTCATTCAGTTTTAAAGTTTGTTTGACTCCACCAACTTGCACCAAACGTATTATATTGTCTTGTGTAGCTAGAATCTGGGATATAATGGGGTTTGTAGCTCCTGTAGTTTTGTATGCAAAGCTTCTTATAAAAGAGCTTTGGTTGTCAGGTTGTGACTGGGATGACAAGCCGCCAGATAGAATCGCTCATTTTTGGAATCGTTTTAGGGAAGAGCTTCCTTTGCTCGACCAAATTAAAATCCCACGGCATGTTGGTACCAATAAACATAGTATCATTACAGTTATTGGGTTCGCAGACGCTAGCGAAAAGGCGTATGGAGGCGTTGTTTACTTCCACATTCAGAATAATGACAACCTCTCAGTGAGCCTTATTACTGCCAAGTCTAAGGTTTCACCTCGTAAAGTCGTGTCTCTTGCGCGCCTTGAGCTTTGTGGTATACTTTTACTATCAAAACTCATTGGTACAATTGTCACGGCTTGTCATAACCGCATTCGTATAAATAGAATTTTTGCATTTTCGGATTCAACTGTAGCCTTGTGTTGGGCTCATTCTTCTCCCCATCGTTGGGACACCTTTGTTGGCAATAGGGTCGCAAAAATTCAATCTGAATTATCACCGCAAAATCTCTTCCACGTTGCTGGCACGGATAACCCTGCCGATTGCTTATCTCGTGGGCTAACTCCTGCGCAGATGTTAGATCACCCGCTTTGGTTTCACGGCCCTTCATGGACCCAAGCATCGCCCGAAGAGTGGCCTGTTTGTCCTTTCAACCCATTAACTGTGTCAGAACCACCAGAACAAAAGAAAAGTACTTTGGTTACAACTGCACCACGCGAGGAGTCACCAATATTATTGTTGTCGAGTAGACTGTCGTCTTGGTCTAAACTCTTGCGCTGCGTAGTGTATATGTGTCGTTTTGTTAAAATATTACCACCGCGTGAGTACATAGTTGCTGCAGATCTCGATAAAGCTGAGATAATTATTCTCCGTGAGCTTCAGCATAACTACTTCTCCACTGAATTTAATAAACTTAAATCTAACAAACCTTGTAGTCGCGCTTTTCAGTGTTTAAAACCCTTCTTACAAGATGGGCTCATACGAGTCGGTGGCCGTTTGAGTCAATCAAACTTGGTGTTTGAACACAGACATCCGGTAGTTTTGCCACGAAAAGACCATGTTCTTAATCTTTTAGTGGATTATTATCACAAGATAAATTGTCACGCAGGACCTGATTTGTTGATGTCGATTATGCGGCAAAAATACTGGATATTTTCTGCTCGTAATTTGATTCGCTCTAGAGTACACCAATGCGTGCCGTGTTATAGGCTTCGTCCGAGAGCTGCAGCTCCGGAAATGGCTGACCATCGTGCTTGTCGTGTAGTAGAGTCAGTTAAGCCATTCATACATACCGGAACGGATTACGCCGGTCCGTTAAGAGTAACGATTTCACGCGGTCGTGGTATACGCTCGACGAAGGCTTATGTGTGTATTTTCGTTTGCCTGACAACTCGTGCAATTCATATAGAGTTAGCTAGTGACTTAAGCACGTCAAGTTTCATGGCTGCGTTTAAAAGGTTTTTGTCTCGTCGTGGCGCTGTAGGACAAATGTATTCGGATAATGGCACAAATTATGTTGGAGCTAAACGTAATATCACAGAATTGCATGCATTTTTACGATCAAAGTATTTTAACACTGAATTTGCTCAAGTACTAGCTGAAAATCGCATTAAATGGTCGCTGAATACCCCCACCGCGAGTCATTTTGGAGGAAACTGGGAGGCCAACATAAAGGCCTTAAAATCGCATCTATATCGCGTTATAGGCGAGCAGATACTTTCATTCGAAGAGTTAAGCACGGTGCTCGCTCAAGTGGAAGCGGTTATGAACACCCGCCCACTGTGTCGGACGTTGTCTAGTGATCCTTCAGAGCCACTAGCACTAACGCCTGCACATTTTTTAAACATGACTCCTCTCAAGTATCTGCCTTGTAGAAATATTGATGAAGATCGACTACATGTTCTTTCGCGTTACGACTTATTGGATAAACTCCTCCAGTCGTTCTGGAAGCGTTGGAGGACAGACTATTTGCACACATTGCAGTCGCGTCAAAAATGGAATACACCATCGACTCCAATTACTGTTGGAACGGTCGTGATTATTAGAACTGAAAATACACCGCCTCTACATTGGCCTCTAGGCATTGTTGAAGAAGTTTTTCCTGGATCCGATGGCATTACTCGCATTGTTCGCGTTAAAACCGCAACCGGATCGTATTTACGCCCGGTTGTTCGTCTCTGTCCTCTGCCTAATCTACAGTAGCAGTGGTTAGTTTACTTTAGGTTTAGTTTATCATAGATCCTTAGTTAGTTATTTCGAAGGGAACCCTTCAGATGTCTCATCTTTCTATATCTTTCACTTTCTAGCCAGTCTAAGACATTTGGATATTTGACTGTATTGAAAATATGAATCTTGTCGGTTTGATTCTAAATGACTATAAATTTTTTAAATGATTTCTTATTAATACAGACAAAAATATTGCGTTATTAATCAGTAAAACACGAAATAAAATACATACTTTTTAAACTTCCGCCTTGTTTCCGCTCTATGATTGGTTGAATCTCAGATTTCGTCATGTATCAGTAGATTGTGATTGCGTAACTGGCGAATTTGGTTTATACCTGTGTTTTTTTTTTTTAGTCATTAACAATGATTATTTTCACCACCAATTTTGTGCAAGCTGACGCTAGTAAATATACCGTAAAGTAAACTTGCAACTATCATTGGACCATTCTATAAAAATAACTCAGGACTTTTACGCGCGAAGCTTAAAAATGTGAAAACATTTTCTTGAGTGTTTTTTAGTACATATACTCATAGAATTTTATTAATATTTAATAGCTAGTTATTAATATCAATATTTTTTACCTAATTAATTCGATGTCAATTATACTATTCCACCCTTTGAGTTATTAAGTACATAATAACTCAATGATTCCACCAATATAAATTCAAAGTATGGAGACTTTTTTATATTTATTTATTCTAAGGATTATCATATAGTATACCTACCTAGTAAACAATGGAACCTTAGTTTTATTCATGGTTTGTTATATACGATCAGCCTAAACATTATACGAATGCCTATGTTTCACATTACATGTATTACTAGAAACGAATTGTTCTAAAAATTATTAAAAAGGAAACAAAAAACCAGACTGCAACAAAAACACTTGACTAAAAAAAAAATTTTGATTTCCAGGCTTCCTACTTACATGTTGTATAGCGTAAGTCACTCCCACAATTAAGACGAATTTAACGACACCTCGTATGGCAAAACCCTTCAAGCCGTTTAGGCTACAGAGCGTGCCAAAGAAATAGATATATCTACGTACATACATACGCTCGAAAAACGTAAGCCTCCTTTTTCGCAATCGGGTATAAATAAACATAATAAAGTTTTGATTTCCAGTCTTTTTCTGCGATCTCTAATAAAGAAGTATCAGTTTTTGTTAATAAATCTGGCTCAAAGTTCTCAATAATGTTATGATATAGTAAATAATTTATTAACTGTGTACTTTTGCAAACAAGGAACAACAAGAATTTCAATTTGGCTAAATTACAAAATGTTTTAGCCAGATGAAACCGGAACCCATCACGAGGTATGTGCCAAATTCCTATCCTATATCCATATAGCTGATCACAATCCCCGCAAATACAGTCCACTCAATTAGTAGTATTAAATGCGCTGCGCTTCCAACGGCGCAAGCATAAATTTTTGGACCTCACGAGCAGGATATTGAATCCATCGTTAATTTAATTATTCGCTGTATAGTACTTTATTCCATAGGGAATAATTGCTTTGCACCTAAATATCTATATTTTAGTAGAAAACCCGCAATAGATATTCAGGACTAGAACTTAGGTAACCTATCTAGAGCATAGGCATAGGGTAGGACTAACGCTCTAAGTATTTAGAATCGTAGTTTGTTACTTATTAGTTTGTTCGCACCGCAACCCTTTTGTTTAATTTAGTTACATTTGATTTAGTTTCGAATGTAGGTAGGTAGACAATTCAAAAGAACGTACGAAATTAATTATCAAGCGAGTGTTTAATCATTCTTTCCGTACTTCTTTTAGGTACCTACGTATATTTGAAGTTGTACCTGGGGCTATTTAATTATTTGTAAAATAAACTCTCAGGACGAGGCAGCGACGTGACCTAGGGGGTATTATCCGATCTGTATATTTATCGTTCGATAGCTCCGCACTGTTATCTGATCATACATATACCTAACTACCTATTCACAGTCGCACACTACTGTTCTCCACCGCTTGCGTTACGATTTGGTTTGTTTGTAAGTAAGTAGGTAGTTGCTATTTACTTGTCGCTATGCCACCCAAGGCTATTAATCGTGATAATGATCTAAGGATGTTGTATGCTAAACGAGATATGTTATTTTCTCGCATAAAACACATTTCTGATTCTTCGAAAAATATTTACGATGAAGAGACGAAAGAATCATTTCTATGTTCAATGGAAACTGTAGACGATATTCGTATAGATTTTGAAAAAACGCTTGATAAAATTAATACATTTGAATTAGAAGTGAATCCTGATTACGTAGTTAATTATCAAAATTTGTCGTCGTTTGAAGATTTGTTTTGTCGCGTAAAGCGAGCCGCGAAATTGTTGCAAATACCTGCAAATTCAGAACAAAAACCGATTTTTGAACAACCGCTCAAACGCGATAGACCAAAATTACCGCCCATTCAAATTCCCGAATTTAATGGTGGTATTAAAAATTGGCCTTTGTTTTATGATAGTTTTGAGAATACAATTCATAAAAATGAAAATTTAACGGATCATGAAAAATTACATTATCTCGTAAATAAACTTACTGGTAAGGCAAAATCTGTTTGCGCCGGAATCACGCTTTGTGCACAAAATTATGAATTAATTTTAAATACTTTAAAAGTAAAATACGAAGACAAAAGATTAGTGACAAGTGCTTATTTAGATCAAATATTCGATTTGAAAAATGTTTCCTCTTGCAATGAACACAATTTGGAAAAGATTTTAGATATTTTTGCATCATCTGTTCGCGCCATAAAGAATCTTAAAGTTAATGACCTTAGTGATTTTTTGTTTTTGTACATCGGCTTAAAGAAATTAGACACAGAAACTGTTCGTTTATTTGAAATGGACAGACGTGGAGACAATCAACTACCCAAATTCGACGAGCTAGAAACGTTTGTACGCGATCATATTAAAGTCTTGCAACGCATTTCGGCACCAAAACATGAAGCTACAAAGAAAATTAATTCTGATCGTCGAACGGACGCGGTATCCAAATCATTTAAGCCCACTCAAACATACGTAAATATTGCATCACAGTCTGTTTGTTCGTTGTGTCACGCTCATCATGACCATATTTATAAATGCTCGAGTTTCCTAAAACTTACACCTAGTGAGCGTTATAAATTTGTTCGTGCCAATAATTTGTGTATCAATTGCCTTAGTGATGGACATCGTGTTTCATTTTGCAATTCAAATTCTAGTTGCCGTAGATGTCAAAACAAGCATCATACATTGCTTCATTTTAATGATAATAATGCCGCATCCAATGTGAGCAGAGTTGGTTTATCGCACGGTGGTAATGGTTCGTCAGTAATAAACTCTGCGCCCGCGCCCGGCCGCTTCTACGCAGTCGCGCAGCCAGCCCCCGCCACTACCCGGTTACCATCCATTGGCGACGCGCAGTCCGACACTGCGAGCGCGCGCGCCGCCGCGGCCTCCGCTCACACCGACCATTCAAATGACGTCGCCTTATGCTCGTTATCGTTATTGCGAACTCCGACTACTGTGCTTCTCGCGACCGCTCGTGTAATAGTTGTAGATGCTTATGGAAAAGAACATAGTGTTCGCGCTCTTTTAGATAGCGCTTCGCAGAGTAATTTTGTTACTCTCGAGTGTTGTCAACGCCTTGGTTTAGATATAAATAAACGGCCTATATGTTCTGTAGTAAAAGGGATTGGAGGTTCTGTAAAAACCATTCAGGGCTCCCTAAAAATTAAATTTCACTCACGTTTTGACTCGAGAATTAGTTTTGATATGGATTCGTTAGTTGTAGATAAGGTGACTGAACGTTTGCCGACGGTCTCAGTCAATACTTCAATGCTGTCGAATTTTGATGACTTGCCTATGGCCGATGATACTTATGCTATTCCAGGAAATATTGAGATGTTGGTTGGAGCCTCGATTTTCCCGCACATCCTGTTATCACGTAAAGTTCACGGTCATCCGTCACAAACCGCACCGCACGCACTGGAAACGGTTCTTGGATTTGTTATTGTTGGTACAGCTCCCGCACGAGTGGATTCTTACTCGACCATATCCTACTGCTGTGCCGTCGAGCCTCTAGAATCCGCCGTTCGTAAATTTTGGGAAATTGAAGAAGTCAATTGCCCTCCTATTCTCAGCCCAGACGACAAAGTCTGTGATGAGTTTTATAGCCGCACAACTACTCGTGATGGAGATGGTCGTTATGTTGTCGCGCTCCCCTTTAAGGGTGATATTTTTGCTCTCGGTGATTCTCGTAGGTTAGCCGAAAAACGTTTTTATTGTTTAGAGAAAAAAATGCTAGCGTCTCCTAAGTTGAAACAAACTTACGACGACGTTATAAGGGAATACCTAGATAAAGGCTACATCTCGCCCGCACCTATTGATACTGTAGAGTCTATGAACGTTCCGTCGTATATTATACCACACCATGGAGTTATTAGGGAAGATAAATTTACCACAAAATTGCGCGTAGTTTTAGATGGTAGCGCTAAGACTAGTACGTCAGTTTCCCTAAATGACATATTATATAGAGGACAAAATCTGCAAGGTAACTTGTTCGATATCATAGTTAACTTTCGCTTGTTTTCGATTGCCCTTTCAGCCGACATTCGTCAAATGTTTCTCTGTATCGGTGTAAACGAACGCGACCGCAGATTTCAGCGCATTTTGTATCGATTTTCCCCGCAGGAACATTTGAAGGTTTACGAGTTTAATCGTGTTTGTTTCGGGCTGAAGTCAAGTCCTTTTCATGCTCTGCGTACAATAAAGCAGCTTGCCTCAGATGAGGGATCTGCATATCCAAAGGCTAAGGAAACTATAGAGACTAGCCTCTATATGGATGATTTTGTTTATTCTGTAGAGAGCGAGATAGAGGCCATTGAAACTGCCGCTGAAGTAATTAGTCTCATGAAAGCGGGTCAGTTTGATCTAGTGAAATGGACTAGTAACTCGCGAAGGGTTTTGGATTCAATTCCGCCATCATATCGCTTGTCAACTGTTAAAGAGTTTGACGAGGGTGATTTGCACAAGATTCTTGGCTTGCGCTGGTCACCTACATCAGATTCATTCAGTTTTAAAGTTTGTTTGACTCCACCAACTTGCACCAAACGTATTATATTGTCTTGTGTAGCTAGAATCTGGGATATAATGGGGTTTGTAGCTCCTGTAGTTTTGTATGCAAAGCTTCTTATAAAAGAGCTTTGGTTGTCAGGTTGTGACTGGGATGACAAGCCGCCAGATAGAATCGCTCATTTTTGGAATCGTTTTAGGGAAGAGCTTCCTTTGCTCGACCAAATTAAAATCCCACGGCATGTTGGTACCAATAAACATAGTATCATTACAGTTATTGGGTTCGCAGACGCTAGCGAAAAGGCGTATGGAGGCGTTGTTTACTTCCACATTCAGAATAATGACAACCTCTCAGTGAGCCTTATTACTGCCAAGTCTAAGGTTTCACCTCGTAAAGTCGTGTCTCTTGCGCGCCTTGAGCTTTGTGGTATACTTTTACTATCAAAACTCATTGGTACAATTGTCACGGCTTGTCATAACCGCATTCGTATAAATAGAATTTTTGCATTTTCGGATTCAACTGTAGCCTTGTGTTGGGCTCATTCTTCTCCCCATCGTTGGGACACCTTTGTTGGCAATAGGGTCGCAAAAATTCAATCTGAATTATCACCGCAAAATCTCTTCCACGTTGCTGGCACGGATAACCCTGCCGATTGCTTATCTCGTGGGCTAACTCCTGCGCAGATGTTAGATCACCCGCTTTGGTTTCACGGCCCTTCATGGACCCAAGCATCGCCCGAAGAGTGGCCTGTTTGTCCTTTCAACCCATTAACTGTGTCAGAACCACCAGAACAAAAGAAAAGTACTTTGGTTACAACTGCACCACGCGAGGAGTCACCAATATTATTGTTGTCGAGTAGACTGTCGTCTTGGTCTAAACTCTTGCGCTGCGTAGTGTATATGTGTCGTTTTGTTAAAATATTACCACCGCGTGAGTACATAGTTGCTGCAGATCTCGATAAAGCTGAGATAATTATTCTCCGTGAGCTTCAGCATAACTACTTCTCCACTGAATTTAATAAACTTAAATCTAACAAACCTTGTAGTCGCGCTTTTCAGTGTTTAAAACCCTTCTTACAAGATGGGCTCATACGAGTCGGTGGCCGTTTGAGTCAATCAAACTTGGTGTTTGAACACAGACATCCGGTAGTTTTGCCACGAAAAGACCATGTTCTTAATCTTTTAGTGGATTATTATCACAAGATAAATTGTCACGCAGGACCTGATTTGTTGATGTCGATTATGCGGCAAAAATACTGGATATTTTCTGCTCGTAATTTGATTCGCTCTAGAGTACACCAATGCGTGCCGTGTTATAGGCTTCGTCCGAGAGCTGCAGCTCCGGAAATGGCTGACCATCGTGCTTGTCGTGTAGTAGAGTCAGTTAAGCCATTCATACATACCGGAACGGATTACGCCGGTCCGTTAAGAGTAACGATTTCACGCGGTCGTGGTATACGCTCGACGAAGGCTTATGTGTGTATTTTCGTTTGCCTGACAACTCGTGCAATTCATATAGAGTTAGCTAGTGACTTAAGCACGTCAAGTTTCATGGCTGCGTTTAAAAGGTTTTTGTCTCGTCGTGGCGCTGTAGGACAAATGTATTCGGATAATGGCACAAATTATGTTGGAGCTAAACGTAATATCACAGAATTGCATGCATTTTTACGATCAAAGTATTTTAACACTGAATTTGCTCAAGTACTAGCTGAAAATCGCATTAAATGGTCGCTGAATACCCCCACCGCGAGTCATTTTGGAGGAAACTGGGAGGCCAACATAAAGGCCTTAAAATCGCATCTATATCGCGTTATAGGCGAGCAGATACTTTCATTCGAAGAGTTAAGCACGGTGCTCGCTCAAGTGGAAGCGGTTATGAACACCCGCCCACTGTGTCGGACGTTGTCTAGTGATCCTTCAGAGCCACTAGCACTAACGCCTGCACATTTTTTAAACATGACTCCTCTCAAGTATCTGCCTTGTAGAAATATTGATGAAGATCGACTACATGTTCTTTCGCGTTACGACTTATTGGATAAACTCCTCCAGTCGTTCTGGAAGCGTTGGAGGACAGACTATTTGCACACATTGCAGTCGCGTCAAAAATGGAATACACCATCGACTCCAATTACTGTTGGAACGGTCGTGATTATTAGAACTGAAAATACACCGCCTCTACATTGGCCTCTAGGCATTGTTGAAGAAGTTTTTCCTGGATCCGATGGCATTACTCGCATTGTTCGCGTTAAAACCGCAACCGGATCGTATTTACGCCCGGTTGTTCGTCTCTGTCCTCTGCCTAATCTACAGTAGCAGTGGTTAGTTTACTTTAGGTTTAGTTTATCATAGATCCGCTTTAGTTTAGTTATTTTGAAGGGAACCCTTCAAGCCGGGGGAAATGGTTGCGCCGCTTTTATATAGTTTTAAATATTGTGCGATATTGTGATCGGTTCGTAACTTTTTCTATCTCCGCTTACCCTCCCTTCCTTGGCACATGCAAACAGTTCGTCGCCGCGCCTCGTCGAATAAAGTTGATTTTCGCTCGGTTGTTGATACATTGACTTTAGTGCTCGTTAGTGGTATGACGGAGAACAATTTGGGCAGTACATCGAAGACGACCACCTAGCCGGCTAGCCAGGTGAACCCGCAACCCACCAAGAGGTATGTGCCAAATTCCTATCCTATATCCATATAGCTGATCACAATCCCCGCAAATACAGTCCACTCAATTAGTAGTATTAAATGCGCTGCGCTTCCAACGGCGCAAGCAATTTTCTTGAGTGTTTTTTAGTACATATACTCATAGAATTTTATTAATATTTAATAGCTAGTTATTAATATCAATATTTTTTACCTAATTAATTCGATGTCAATTATACTATTCCACCCTTTGAGTTATTAAGTACATAATAACTCAATGATTCCACCAATATAAATTCAAAGTATGGAGACTTTTTTATATTTATTTATTCTAAGGATTATCGTATAGTATACCTACCTAGTAAACAATGGAACCTTAGTTTTATTCATGGTTTGTTATATACGATCAGCTTAATAAAGCCTAAACATTATACGAATGCCTATGTTTCACATTACATGTATTACTAGAAACGAATTGTTCTAAAAATTATTAAAAAGGAAACAAAAAACCAGACTGCAACAAAAACACTTGACTAAAAAAAAAATTTTGATTTCCAGGCTTCCTACTTACATGTTGTATAGCGTAAGTCACTCCCACAATTAAGACGAATTTAACGACACCTCGTATGGCAAAACCCTTCAAGCCGTTTAGGCTACAGAGCGTAAGCCTCCTTTTTCGCAATCGGGTATAAATAAACATAATAAAGTTTTGATTTCCAGTCTTTTTCTGCGATCTCTAATAAAGAAGTATCAGTTTTTGTTAATAAATCTGGCTCAAAGTTCTCAATAATGTTATGATATAGTAAATAATTTATTATCTGTGTACTTTTGCAAACAAGGAACAACAAGAATTTCAATTTGGCTAAATTACAAAATGTTTTAATTGTTACTTATTATTCATTGTTAATTGTTATTACTACTAAACTGTTACTGGTCCTAAATTTTTTTATTTACATTAATTATAATTGGGTTAGTCTAGTCATCGTCTCGTCATGGTGACGTCTGACGTCACGGTGCGATGTTTATCACTGGGAGCGTTTACACCACAGAACAAAAAATACATCTTACTCTTTATTCCGTGGTTTACGCGGGTTTTTTAGTTATTTGAATTAATTTATCGATTTTTATTAAAATAAACAAAATTATGAAGAAAAATAGTTATTGTTAGCATTATTAGTTGATAGTTGATGACGGACTAGTTTTCCGCAACTAGGCCTCTGGCGGGCCCTTTTTGCATGTCGAGTGGGTTTTTGCTAGTTCAGCCACCCGATGTCCTCCAGGAAAGCCAACAGCTCGCCTATGCCGGCGCAGGCCTCCCTGGTCGTCCTCGGCGTCCCAAGGTGGTGTGCTCGCTGAGACGCCCCGCTACTGCACTCCAGGAGCACGTGCGCGGCTGTCTCCTCTGCAGTCAAGCACCCTCTACACAGAAGACTGTCTGTAACACCCAGTATATATAAATACTTATTAAGTGAGCAGTGGCCTGTGACAATACCGATTATTTGTCGGACTTTAGCAGCTTGAATTATCCCAACACATTCCGCTTGGAAGATGGAGTTGTATTTACCTAGTGCTGTTGTTTTGTGGATATTAAGGTCATCCGAGAAGGTACCCGCTCCGGTACCAGTATTCAGCCAGTACCAGCCATAGCTGCCTCTTGTTGCACCTGAAGGTGTAAGGGCATCAGGCCAGTCAGGGCTTCAAGTGCTGCCGTAGGGGCAGTCCGCATGCATCCTGTTATTGCAACGCATGCCAGTCTCTGGAACTTCTGAAGTTTATTAATTGTAGTGATCTGTTTGGTTCTTGTCCACCACACTAGGGCACCATATGTTAAAGACGGTTATGCCTGTCATTCTGCGGCATTGCCAAAATGATATTGTGGCCTTCTTTATTTTGTTTTCAAGATGTTTCGCCCAATTCAGTTTACTGTCCAAATGTATACCTAAGTATTTGACTTCCTCAGACAGTTTTAGTTGTGTTTCGAACAGGAGTGGAAGTCGATACGTTCCTAAGTTCCGTTTGTTTGTAAATACAACGAGTACTGTTTTATTTGGATTCACGGTTAATCCGTTTTCTATACACCAAGTTTCTACGATCTTTAATGCATTATTCATGATATTGCATGCCACACTCGCAAAGTGACCTGAAATGAGTATGGCAAGATCATCTGCATAGCCTACCGTGAAGAAGCGTTGGGCGTTAAGCTTGGTGACCAGATCATTTGCCACCAGGTTCCATAGTAGTGGTGACAGGACTCCGCCCTGTGGACAACCTCTTGCCACCACACCCCTAGTCTCACCGCGTACGTCAACCCGTACCGCTCTGTGTTTTAGCATATTAATGATCCAATCAACCAAAGTTGTATCTACTCCATGCTTCTGCAAGGCTACACTGATGCTATTAAAATTTGTTTTGTCGAACGCCCCCTCAATATCTAAGAAGGCAGCTAGACAGAGTGTTTTGTTAATTATATCTCGTTCTATCTTAGTAACAATTACATGTAGCGCTGATTCGGTAGATTTACCTGCGCTATACGCATGTTGTTGTGGATGTAAAGGTAATGTTGTGTGCCTTATGTGCCTTATGCCCTTATGTGCCGATCGCATAGTCTTTCTAGTGTCTTAAGTACAAAAGACGTCAGACTGATCGGCCTATAAGCTTTAGCTTCAGTATAGTCGCTTTTGCCTGGTTTTGGTATAAATATAACCCTGACCTCTCTCCACGTCAATGGTACATAACGGAACGCTAAACATGCCTTGAATATAGCTGTAAGCGTCCCGTTGAAGTGAGGTGCACCCCACCTTAAGAGGCCCGGGAAAATACCATCCATGCCTGGCGACTTGTATGGCTGGAACGTGTTTACTGCCCAGTTTACTTTGTTGCCAGTAATAACCTCTTGTGCAATTGACCAGTCTGCCTCCGTGGGCGTAATAGCGTTGGTCAATTGCCAGTCGGCAGTTTTGTCTATGCGACATTCCGGGAAATGTGTTTGTAGTAGAAGTTCGTGTGTTTCTGCTATTGTTGTAGTATAGGTGTTACCAGGCTTTTTTAATGAACCAATTTCCCGGTTTGGTTCAGCAGCTAGAATCTTCCTAACTCTGTTAGCTTTACCGTTTGCTTCTATGTTAGTACAAAAGTTTTTCTACTTAAGACGGTTCTTGCGACGAATACATTTCTTATATTCGGCTTGCGCCCTCTTATATTCGTCCCAATCCTTGTCATCATATGTATTCTTAGCTCTGTTAAATAGTCTGCGTACCTTATGTTTAAGCCTATCCAATTTATTTGACCAGCCTTGCTTGCCCGTGTCCCTCTCTTTGAACACTGTGAGAGGGCAGGCTTCTTCAAAGCTTTTGGTAAGACTCATTGTTATGTGTTGGACTGCTTCTTCTATTTCAGCTATGTTTGTTAATTTTGTTAGCATTATTATTACATTGTTGATCATTTTAGAGGGGTTTTCAAAAATAATCAAATACCCTATTCGAGGAAATGTAAAATGACATTAGCGAGTTTATGTAAAATTGATAAACAGAACTGGGTTAAATTTGAAAATACGGTACATTACTATTCTTTGCATTATAAGAAAACACATACCTTTTTGGTGAGATTATATTGAAACCTCCATTACTTACATCTATCTCTGCTGCTCTGGTGCTTCCGAAATACTGAGTCGATTGCGGAGTTCCCGAAAATAATAATAGTACATTACTGCAAAGGCCGTGAAATAGGTAATTGTAGGTCGAGTATGAGTTTGAAGGCCGACCCGTAGGCCGAAGTCTGTTAGTTGAACTTCTGATTAAGTTTGCAGATGGGTATTGGATGTAGTGGTAGATGGTTGAATATGCTGTTTTGAGGTGGATGGCTGTGGACTTAGATGTTGGCAAGTGGCCAGCGGGTGAGATTCTGTTTCCAAATTAGGTTGCAATGTGATATTTTTATTTATTTTATTATTTATATCAGTTTTGATTTCAATTGAGTCCTCAATGTAGCCTTCAGCCACGTTATCAGACTTCCAGCCTCCGTGTCTTTTGAGAGTCGTCAAATTCGCTCTAGAATCAGCCAGAAGAGTGGCTGAAGACCTACGGAAACAATGTCCAGTGTAACATGCAGGATTTGTCAAGTTTAAATAAGTTGCTATTTCTTTAGGTATTTTAGGTATTTTAGCTATTTTGTGTCTTCCAATGACCTGTTTCGTGCACTTCCTCTTCTGAAAATTAAGAAAAAACCTATTTGATGTCGTGTTCGCTGGACGAAGATTATAATATTTTATTAAGTATGCAAATAACAAAACAAGAATTTTCAGCTCTGCCGTCAATTTTCTATTTATCATCTGTGCCGAAAGGCAAGCGCATTTATGGCTATACAGCCACGTGAACGCAATTTGTACTAAACAATGAGACTTACTTTGGTATGCCAAGAATGTTAAAAGAGATCCAACCAAAAAGTATTCAATAACCCCAGCACGCCGTTTTATACAACATAGCACACACATACATTATAATGTTCCAAATTCAAAAAACGCTCCTGCAATGGATTTGATTTTCTTTGTCTGTAAATTCGATACTTCGCGTGTTCTTTTTTCGAAAATAATGACAATATTTCCATGCATGTTTGAGAAAAATATTTTACCTTAAAATTTTAAATAGGTAGCAATAATAATTTTTACGTCCTAGAGCTAGAGTATCTGATCGCAAATTTATTTCTCGTATTTTGGTATTTTATATTAAGCAATATCCATGTGTGAAATAAATAAATCGCCAGTTAACAGGATTCAGTTTAATGGATTTCAAATTTAACGGAACCGGTATTTTCAGAAATGATAATTATTAAATCTAATTAACGCGCAGGAAAATTACGCGATTGACATGCATCAACATTTAAAAAAATTGTCATTCTTGAATTCGTACCTTGATAAGTACTTATTTAATTTTTAAAGAGTAATAAAAACACGTCGTTAATATTTTTCTTTCGCAGTAGTAGGCTTTAAGTCTCGATCGTTCAATGCCCTAATTTTTTTGTGGTAGACCACTGACATAACTTTGAGCACAGCTAGGTCCTAATCTAACTGTCATTGAAAACTATTATTTATGTTCACAGCTATTAGATTCGGACTTCAAATCTTCTTTAGCTATAGCTGGATTTTCAAACGAACAACAAGAAGTATTGGCTAAGCTATATAATACTAAGAAAATAGAATTATCAGAAGTATTATATTTACTTCAGCAAAATGAAGCTTCTTATCAAGACTTTACTTGGAGGTTTGAAGCGCAGGTAATAACTGTTTATATAAAAGATTACAGACATTATCAGTCTGTACTGATACATAACTTTGATATAACTTTACTTGTTTAAACAGATTGCTTCACGACAGTGGAATGAAAAAGTGAAACCAATGGTGACTATGGATTTTGTATCTATGAAACCTAAGAGCTTTGAACAAAACAAAGTTAAAAAAGACGGTCATCACGAGGGAGCAATTTCTATTGTAAACACCACCATACAGGATGCTAAAGCTGCCAGTCACTGTCAAAATGTAATTTCTCATACTTTACTGCAGTGCAATTTACCTAATTTAATCCATCTTACAAATAAGTTAGAAGAAGCGCTAAAAGAATCAAAGAGTCAACACATTCGCAAAGTTCAAAGGTCACTGTAACAATAACTTTAAACATTTGTGGATCACGTATAAAATATATTAATAGATATGTTAAGCATCAAATTTTCATCTATTAAATTGAAATGTCTAAATTTGAAATGTTTTAATTTGAATTGATAAAAGTAGGTACTAGTTATTGTACTCATCCGTTTTTCTAGGCAGAAATTAAAAAAAATATTTGGGCGACCGAGTTGCGCTCGGTGTCTTACAAAACAAAAAAGAAGCCCTATCTACTAATATAAACAATCTAAACACAAGGTTATATATATCTATACCTATAATAGTATCGTATGTCATATTTCGCAACAAAAACGACTTCTACGACCAATTTCATTAGAATCCGTCCAGCTATTCAAGCGTGTTTGAAAGACATACCTTCAAACAAATATATTTGCACATTTATAATGTTAGGACGTTGAACGTCGTTTAACGTTCGTAATAACGTTAAAGCAAAATGTAGAAACAACTTGGATAAGCCCTCAGGTGTATATCGAGACATATATTATATCGTACATAAGCTATCGTAAAAACATGAAATAAAACGCATTGGTTTGATAAACGTAAAAATGCAAGGACGGCAGCTATGTCTGACAATTTGTAAACATTAAAATCTCTTTTATCTCGTGATATACGTGATAAACTCAACTGTTTTCCACAAATAGATAAATTGATTTTCAGAGATATTATGCATATTATAATACCTACTTTATACATCATGTTATTTAATAATATATAAAAATCTTATATGCATATCTGATAGTGATTGTGTAACATCTGCACGACTTGACCGATTGACTTCATATTTATATAATATGTATATTTTTTTATTGAGACGATGGTTCATTACTACACTAGGATCCGATAGGTGACACTTTGGTCGAGCAATTGACTATCGGAAATAGCAGAACAAAGTCTGCTGGGCCAGGTAGTAATTTTTAAAAATGATCGAGGAATATCGATTGCTTTCAGCGTACTCCGCTTATATACGTAGTACGTTTGCCTTTAGATAATAAACAGTTTTTCTTATCACTAAACCAAATTTTAAGAAATGTGTAGTCCTTAGAGTCTTCAGTACCAAAGCTTAAGAAAACTAAAAATACGAAATGCGCCAATTACGCTGCATAGGATTATGATACTTATGTACGTACTGTATACATACAATGCCGTTTTTCTATACTAGTTAACTAAGCGCAGCTAGATGATTTAATTTATTTTTGCTAACCCAGAGGTAGATAACAAAAAAATAAAAAAACTGGTTCGCGGTCATAAGTTATTGAACTTTTAACTGTTTTTAATACCAAATCGCAGAAAACAGGCAGACGGCCCATGTGATGGTAAATGGTTACCGTCGCCTATGGTCAATTGCAACACCAGGCAGCCATGTTGCCGACCTTGGAGATCGAATTTACATCCCTTTTTGAAGAACCTCATGTCATCATAACCCAGGCAGGGCAAGGTAAAGGCAAGGCCAGGCAGGACGTGTGGGTAACATACTCTACAACGTTGGCGTACCTACGTGAGAAGGTTCTAGAAAATCTTACTTTTGTCACGATTCGGCTAGGTTCGAGAGTGTCAGGGTGAGCAGATCGAAAACCATTGGGATACCCTGGTACGAGCAGGAGGACTGAAAGATTAAAATCTGTGACTTTTTATTGCCTTATTTTAGAATACAACAAAACAAAAAAAAAATTAATTGTCTTATATGTATAGCTCATACAGATGTTACATAAATAAACGTTCTTACCTATTTGGTATTCCATTTATACGCTTATTAAATATCTTAATACACAAAGTTACGAAAAGCGTATTTACGCTATTATAGTGCTACTTACTTGTCCTTACAAACTACAGATCAACAAATATTACTGGGTAGGTATTCTAGCCTCTGGAACCCAACTGACGCCTCACACCCGGCGAGTCCATCTATTTAGTGGTCCAGCTTCCAAAGCGTATCAACGCTAATCTTTTGTAATGACACTGATAGCCAGGTTCACAAGAAATAGTATAGACTACACCTCTTAGCTAGCCTTACATTAGATTTTTTTTAAAAATAAATTAATCGGGAGTTA
The DNA here is from genome assembly GCA_033032175.1 of Saturnia japonica. NCBI lineage: Eukaryota > Metazoa > Arthropoda > Insecta > Lepidoptera > Saturniidae > Saturnia > Saturnia japonica. The sequence goes on from CM065307.1 coordinate 12,139,677, forward strand.
ACAATTGTTGTATTATCGGTTGTTTAAAAACGAGGCAAAACAGTTGTTATAAATTTTATAGCAATAAATGTTTTTTTTATTTATCTAGACGCGTTCGCGGTCTACTATATGTACATTGTACATGCATATATGCACACACTATAGCTGCGTCTCGTAACGGTGTCGCGAGTCCAGAGATTTTATCTCATCTAAAAATATGCGTACCGCGCTAAAAGAAGTTTTCACTTAAAAAATGGCGTTGCCTACAGTGGATCACGTGAGCTTGAGGGGAAGTTACAGGGGTAGCGTGCGGAGGGTTGCATTCCAGGCGAGTCTCAACTTATCGCGCACGGGTAGTAAATGTCAAACAGAAAATAGTCTATGATCAAAAAGTCGCTGGTCGAATTTCGACCTTAGGACGATCGTTATAGTAACCAATAAATAAGGTATTTTCTGACAAACATTTGTCGAAAATGAAAAAGTAATTATTGAGCATTATTTTTAGGCATGGTATATTAATCCTTACGAACAAAATTTACTTTATCATAAAGACAATTCTTTTACAATAAAATCAGGACCACAACTAACAGATGTCTGAGACCTGGTCGCAGATTAGATCTGAGACGCGTCCGTGTGTGCGTGTGTGGCGAAGGATGCAGGCGATGCAGATGCATCAGCAGATGGATCACCACGAGCCGTCCACACGTCTGTAGGTCGATCAGTCTATGTTCATTCTCGACAGAGGCAACTGGCACGTAACGTTTAAAAAAAATGGATATTGAGACCGTAGCTGCCGCCGCTATTTATTTATTTATTACTTTTAACTAATACTTGAGTGTGCATCGCAGTAGAAGAATTAAACAGCAAGAAGCATGCGTGCACTATCAATCGCAAATCCGATCAAACAGATGCGTCGTCAGACGTGTGGACAGACGCCGGACGTTCGCGCCGAAATCCTTTGATCCAGTGGCACAAAAACCGACAGCAATCGGATTCGAGGCCGACGCATTTGCGGACGTTAAATACCTACAACAGACGCACAAATTATCCCCTGTACACGTCGGCGGACGCATCCGAAGATGACGACTGCAGATGTATCTGTTCACATGTAGTTTCGTGACGCGGCCATCGGTTACATCTGTGCGTTTATTGCTAGCTATTGGCTAACTTATGACTATAGTACTGTAGTGGCGCGAATGAGCCGTGCGACTTATAACCCTGGCCGCCCGCCCTCAAAAATGTTTATTCTTAAATTTGCTATATAACTTCGCGCTAAGACTCTAAGAAGCGGAGCAGTAACCATGAAAGACAAGCAATCTGGAAAACTGTAGGCAAGTACGGGAAGTGAGAACAATTATGATGGGCTACACGGGTGCGTTAGTGGCGCGGTGTTGTCGGATAAAATTAATTCGGGCGAAAGGTGACCGTGACGCACACCTAGAACCATTAATAAAATTGAAGTGTTTGCAGTCTGTTTGTAATATTAAAATAATAGCTTTTAACTAAATGTATATGAGAGTATATACGACACTTATAATAAAAAAAACAATTTTTAAAATTTTCGTCTGTCTATCTGTTTGTTCCGGGAAATCTCTGAAACGATTGGACCGATTTTGACGGGACTTTCACTGACAAATAGCTGATGTTATAAGGAGTAAATTAGACTACTTTTATTTTAGAAAAATAATTATGGTTTTGGATGATAAAAATGTTTTAGATCAATTTTTATATATTTCAGAATAGAATAATAATCTTTTTGACTATATTTATTTGATAATTTTGTTCGATTTTGGTACTCTATATTAAATTATATTGTTATTATATATTCTCGTGTCTATATTGATTACTCTACCTTTACTCAAATTTTAATTATAATTAATAAATTTATGTTTACCGGAACCACTAAGAAAACAAACCTTATTAGCAAAAATCAATGAAAAACTAATTGTTGAAATGTGGTCGACATAACACGTGTCTTCAGGTAAAAAGAATTGGAAATCGAATGTATGTTACACGTCCACATTGAAAATATAATCCATCAAACCAAACAAGGAGTGTATCAACAGACTTCCCCGATGCCATTCATCTTGAGGCCGTCGTAGAGAACAAATTAAACACTTTAATACACGAGGCGTGACTAAAAAAGAAAGAAGGGGATGGGAAAAAAGCCCTATTGAGGACCAGCGATGAGTGTTGTCAGATATTGAGTTACTGGAAGTGGCATCAACTAATGTAGTTTTATGTTGCTGTTAAAAAAAATATTGGAGTTTCATGTAAAATTCTAATTACTTTAGTTCTTTATTTTTATTTCAATGAGTGAGACTTAATTACATCTGCTGAAAATGTGCACATAGTGTCGTCCTAAAAGTAATTTGCTATAGTGTGCCGGTCATTTTTTTTTACATTATTCTCAACAGACGTTTTGCTGACTTTATACCAAGCAGCTCGCGAATAGATTCGCTTTAGTTACAATATATAATTTAAAAATAATAAAATGTAGCCTACTCAATGAGCATATGAGTTAAAGGATTTTTATAATCAGATCAGTAGTTCAGTTCTATAAACATCTACCTTACTTACCTTTTTAAATTAGTCCAGTTTATAATTGATATATGAAATCAATTTGCAAAGTAAACTGCTGGGTTCCAATGCTTTCTATCACTAGATCATTAATTTCAAGTACGTAATTTATGTGCTTAAATATACAAAAAGTATGTTTCTTTGTTTGTCCCGCGTGCATTCCTAGACCATTCATCCAATTATGATGAAACTTTATTAAAATGTTATGCGCCACCCACGAAGCTTTCTGTATTAGTACAAGGAACAAAATATAACAAGTAATCCACTTTACAAAATAAATAAAGCACTTCCAGATAAAAAATCACTATCACTTCTACATCTTCAACAAAAGCGAGTCATCAGTTCGAAGTCGTGACGCCGCGCCGGCAAAAAATGCGGTGTCCCCCGATATCCGGATTCTAAATCTGTAACCGTGCCCTCGCTTTGACGTTCACTGAAAAGATACCTTTGATTAGTAATTTCGGCTTCAGACTTTGTATTAAACGTTCAAGTCGGAAGTGAATGTTTCTTTGATGAAATGAATTTGTTGGATTGCAAGCAGTTTAACGATAGGTATAGGATGACAAACCATATTTATATAAAAATATTTTACGGTGGTTTATAATCAATGATTGTAAACCATCGATAGATTGTGAACGTAACTTTTATAATATGAATTTTCAACGGCTAATTTATTTCTGACACTCGACGTCAGCTGCCGCTACTCACTTGCTTGGCTTACTCAGCTCGTGAGTTATGATCGCAGTTTCAACTAGAAACCAGCCAGAAACGACAAGTCCTAGTGTCATGGTTTGCTTATTTAATAACATATCACCAAAATGTCTAAATTATTGGCGTCCGTTCAGGTATAAATCACTTATATTTAAGAGATGAAAAAACTTCCTAATTATACAAAATAATACAACGAAAACATTAAGACAGTTGATTCACACAACAAAGCGTATCAAACAAAATAAAATATTTTTAAAGGAAATCGGCTAGTTAAGTAATACTTTAGGGAATGTTCCTAACCTTATCGCTTTTCGAGTCGAGTTGAGCGAAAAAGTAACTCTTCTCACATATTTCCAAGCTATTAAACATTATTAGGAAAAATGAAGCGCTTAGGAGCATTAGACATTATATGTTATGTTTTCAGCTTATTGTTAATATACTGAATTTAGCTTGTATATTTACTTCTTCGACGTTTTTACGATCTTTCTTAGAATTTCGTGATTATTATCTACATTGTATTTAGAAAATTGTTATTATATTAAGTTTGTATTGCTTTTACGTACTTTAGCAACCAAAAGTCCCCAGATTTGCGTTTTAGAAAAAAAAACCCTTTGGCTCACGACGTCACAGAAATTTACGCAAAATTGGCATATATGCCATCCCCGGCAGCCAAGTTAATAATAACTGCGTTTTTGTATTTTAAAATACGGTTATATAAAACTAACAAATAAAAAAAGCATGCTTTTTTCTGACTGACTATACTGTCAGTCTTAGGGGTCCTAGAAACTAGAGCCTCTGACGGATTTTACAGCTTCACCGTGGCATGGGGGCGAGCGCTTAAGGCACTCGGCCGCAAAAGCGTGGGCAACTTGCGCGCAAAGGTGTCAAAGTGACCGGGCCTCGACTTAGGCTGTTGTCTCTATTGCAATGATGTCGCGATCTGACTAATTCCCTATCCGTAGAAAATTCCTGGGAGGATGGAAGGAACATGTGTAAGTATATGTATTTAGTAATCTGAGATTATGGTCTACACTAACTAGCGTAAAAGAAGAAAAAGAAAGGTTCCTTACAGAACCTATGTACCTATGTGGTGTGCATGTATGCAAGACTCAAGGGTTCGTCACCTAGGGAACGGACCTCGGCTTGAGTTGCCGCAAGTGCAGGAGGACGTGACGGCCGTGCGGGAGCGAAGTTCGCCGCCTGTACCCTGCGGAAGGAACGATGGTTTCGCGAGCGTGGGTGCGGGCACGCTCTGTTTTGAGAGACGGTGGAGTAAAACTTGTTTATTGCTTCGATTTTATTGTCGGGATCGGTAAAGATGTTACGCAGCCGGCGCGTTATACGGGGGACGTTCGGTTTAAAATCAAAAACATCTTTATTCAATTTAGGCCCTAAGAAGGCACTTATAAATGACAAAACACTACTGCCGGTTCGGAAAACGTCCCAGAAACTGAGAATAACCGGTAAGAAACTCGTTCGAGTTTATCTTTTTTTTGTCAAATGTTAATATTACAGGTACAATAATAATAATAATTTAGTGGATGCACAGAGAGGGAGTCACTTCCAGAAATCACTATCATTCACATAATAACCTTTGAACTTGTTGTCCGGTAAATCAGTAATATGCGTCGGGATCTTATTATAAAACCTGACACTATTACCTAAAAAACTTTTATTGGACCTACTTAGTCTAAAACACGGTACGACTAATTTATCTCTATTTCTCTCTCTATTTCTAGTATTAACTTGACTAAGTTTTTACGAATATACATTAAGTTATCAAGGATGTATTGGAAGGGCAAAGTTAAGATATTATATTCATAAAATTTGTTCTTTAGTGATTCACGAGGTTTTAGGTTGTAAATTGCACGAATTGCCCGTTTTTGTAATATAAATATTGTATCTACCTCAGCTGCTGAACCCCACAGCATAATACCGTAAGACGTTAAGCTATGGAAGTAAGCGAAGTAGACCAATCTAGCAGTGGCAATATCTGTTAACTGGCGAATCTTACGTACTGCAAATGCAGCAGAGCTTAATCTTCCCGCCAAGGTTTTAATGTGCGGACCACATTGTAATTTAGAATCAAGCGTAATACCCAAGAAAACAGTACTTCCGAATTACTTCCTTTCCGTACTTCTGAACGTTCCGAAGTGTAAGTCGCGGCGCGGCGGCTTTCACTAACGGATTCGCGTGATTTGACGCGGTGTCGAAGTACGATCTTGAGAGGAATTTAATGTACGATTCGACCGAGGGAAGTTCCGTAACTTTATGGAGATCTTCTTGTCTAACGTACCATGGAGCGTTGTTTATTTTACGTAAGAACGGGGTTTGAAGGATGTTGGATATAACACAATTACTCACCAGTTTTGATGAGGTCAGGACAATTGAATTCCACCAGATTCACAGTTTTTCAATTTTTCTTAATTTAATTTTTTTGAAACACATAATACCTCATAATGATATTTTTTATGTATATAAATATTTAACCGCTGCATAACAAAGGAAATTTAATAATAATTGTTTTGTAATTGGCACCACATGATTGTAAAACATAACAAATGTATATTTTGTGTTAAATGTGCTGTGAAGCAATATGTACCAAATAAATAAATAAAATAAATTATATCGGCAACGATGATCGAGCCGGCGCGCGCGCGCGATAGTAGATGCGGTTGGAATAGGAAAGGGGTGGGGAGAAAGGAGCACCAAAATGGTTGGCAGCTGCGATTCTCCTATCAAATCGGCCCATATAGTGTATGTTTTGTTCCGTTTTATGCAGACTTTGACTGTAGAAAGGATTTTGAATGTGTCAATATTGACCTTTGACATATGTGTTTATTTAGTGTAAGCTTATGTCTCAGGGACATTTTGCTTGCTATCAGGAGGTGTAGTCGACCCACGACCATGGTGGCCCTGTTACAAACTATACGGACGTGCTAATCAAAGTTGAGTTTTTATCGAAGGTTACACCGAGATATTTAGTCTCAGTGGCCCAGAGGATCTTGTCTTTAAAGAGTTCGAGAGGATCTCTTTTTTGCTAAGGTCGAAGATAATCGTGGCGTTCTTTGAAGGGTCGATTGCTATGCGCCATTTACGATACCATTCACTAAGAGTTGTAACGGCACGTTGGACGGTGTGTCTGAGATGAAGTCTATGCCTATTAAAAGCGTAAATGACTGTATCGTCAGCGTATAGACCTACTTTGACCTCGAAGGGGCGGGGTAGGTCACCGACGGACAGGTTGAAAAGGCAAGGCGCCAGAATGGAGGTTTTTTGTAACAAATTTGGATACCTCGCCCACGGAAGCCACCTAAGTTGAGGCGTTGCTGAATTCAGGACTTAGTCAACATGTTGTGGCCACACAATTGCATTTTATCCTCTCTGCTGTGTATCATGTGTATCAGCGTTATCGGGAGACTGGTATGTTTCGTCACCGTCCAGGATCTGGTAGACATCGAGTCACGTCTGAACGAGATGACCGGTATATTGTGTCAGTTTCTTTGAGAAATCACCGATTTAACTAATCTACTGCAGTAGCGGCTCCGTGTGATTTGACGATTGACTGTTAATAAAACCATTAATAAAATAAGTTTTTATTTCTTAAAAAGGAACGAAAATACAATTACAGCATGCCCTGATACCCAAATTAGGAGATCCTGTATCTTGGGTAACAGGTTTTTTACAATCTAATAGAACACTAATCTAATAGAAGAAAATTGACGGAGTTTGTCCTGAAACATCATAAACCAGCTAATGTCCCAAAATTGACGGTAGACCACCGAAGAGCGCGCCTTTACTTTGCACGTGAGCACTTAAATTGGTCAAACCTTCAATGGAGCAAATGTAAATGTAAGATCATGCTGTATGGTAACGATGGAAGAAAGAAGGTGTATCAAAGAGAGGGAGAGCGTTTTGCACAGTGCTGCACTGAAGAAAGAGTCAGTTACGGTGGCGGTTCATGGACGGTTTGGGGAGGCATAAGTGCCTATGCTAAAACCGAACTTACTTTTGTATCTAGACCTTGCTTATCTTCATTAAATGGGCCACGTTACATAGAAAACAGTCTGGATCCTCATGTGGTACCTTACAATCTTTTTTTGGCGAAGAGTTCATTTTTATGCAGAAAAATGCCAGGACTCACAATGCAGGCATTGTAAATGAATACTTGAACGAAGTCGGTATTACGGTTATGGGCTGGCCAGCAAAAAACCCGAATATGAATCCCACAGAATATCAATGGGATGGGTTGAAAAGAAGAGTAAGTGCGAGAGATCTGCTCCGGAGACGCTTGGCCAGCTTACAACATTTATACGAGAAGAATGGGATAGATAGTAAGTTAAGTAAATAAAAATAATAATTATAATTTAATTTGTAAGTTATACATCTCACAACACAAGATTGTGACTCTCATCTGTTCCTTGAGGAACCGCATGGTGGAAACAATCATGAGAGCCCGGGGAGGAAATACGAAATACTAAATACACTTTTTTTTTAATTTGTCTTACGTCTTTGTTTCTAACATTTTACCAATTCTTCTCAAAGGGTAAAAACGTACCTGTTCGAACAAAACACGCTAGCTATAGAATTCTTCTGTTTTAGCGTAAAAAAATCATAAGACTCATTCAAAACCAAATTTTAGGAGTGTTTCGATTTTTTTGATGAGAAGTATTTATATATATATATATATTTGCGAATTAACGCCCCTTTCCTTCATCCATCCGGTCGTATTTTTAACGTTTGTTCTATACTTACTCGGAGATTTTTTAAATAGGTTTTCGTCCTTCTCTGCTCATAAATTTTTGAAGACTTTGATTCCTCTCAATTTTTAACAAAGTTTTAATCCTTGCCTCGACAGAGTTGGGGTTTAAATATTTCCTCATCGACAGCTCAGCAGGTTCTCTGAAGCCCCATCCTCTGTCGTTCAGTCTCCGTCAATCAGCAAGTCTAACCTAACCTAGCATGTAAATGGCGTTTATGGTCGCAGTCAAGTCAGACCAGGCCGACTATGACCCTCTTTGTCCAATGCTGCTTTTTCAACAATATTGCACTTCAACTAAGAAAATTATATTATTCGTAGATTTAACATCCAAACGTGTATTCGTATTCATGCTGATTATGGATAGTATAATCTTACTGTCTAATATTACATTCTTACGGACGAAATATTCAATTTGCTTCTGGAGTATTTATTTTGCTTACACATAAAAATATCATGCTTACCAAATCGACACCACCAATTACAATACCAACGCTAAGTTGAAATTTGGGCAATTTCTGTTCTTGTAAGATTTTTAGTACAAAAGAAATTATATACAAAATCAAATAAATAACAAAGCTAAAATAAAAAACGACACTATGCGTTTTAAATTGTAATAATGACATCCATTTATGAATGTAGGTAATTTTTACAAAGGCCGCGACCGATAGAAAGTAATTAAGCTAAATGCTTTCGGTGTAAAATCAATATTTTCAAGTTATGTATAAATTGCTGGTGTATTATTATGAGTTTATTGCTGAATTTTTTTTGTTTATATTGCATTATTTATACCTACCAAATTACTGTGCCCATTTTTATTTTACTGTCTACACAACACACAAAATACTACATCTATGTAACTATCAGTTTTAACAAACTTGTTAACTTTTTGGGCTTCTAAACTTAATTATTGCATTGTAATTATTGTATTAAAATTAATTATTGTATTGTAACACAAGTACACAACAAACTGAAATATGCCAATATCTAAAATCGTTTCTTTAGAAAAATTGTAAGAAACTTCCAACATAGGCTAAATATGAACAAAGAAAATGGATTTACAATATCCTGCTCACAAATTTCAAGGAAGAAAACCGGAAAGAAAAATGTTTATGTTGTAAGTACCTACCTATTTAGTTATTTATATACTCGGGGCGGTGATTCAGTGGAACAAACTATAACGAAAATTGTGACGAGTTTAGTATTCCCTAACCGGCGGCGGGCGCCGCGCCGTGAGTGCCGCGGCCGGCCCCGCCTGTCAGTGCAAAAAAGCGAGTGTTGGCTACTGGCATATGGCTAGTACTTCGGCGACGCGGTCCGAGATACTCGCTCGTAACTCACTTGCTTTACCAATTTTGAGTAAACACAAACTGTGATAAAATCGGATTTATATTTTAGTACTTACTGGCACATTATAAAAACTAAATATTATTTTGCGCTTTATTCATTATAACTCGAACATTTGTGGCATACACACAGTGTATCTTATTAGTGGATAATGTAATAATATGTTGAGCCCGTGATTGTTACTTGTGAGAACAAAAACCGAGTTGCTGTTTTATTATGCAATCAATTTAACTTTGAATAAAAGCGTATTGTATTGATTTTTAAAAAACATTTATTCTTCATACGTCTGTATGGATACGAGTAGGATTTGAACTATAAACTCGAACTAAAGTGCTCAAAATTTTCCGTTTTAATAACTTATTGTCAACTATACTCACTTGTACTTGAAGCAAACGTATGTTAATTTCAGAGTTTATAATTTTTTAAGTACTTATAACTGTCTGTTTACAGATCTGTGTTTTTTTTTTGTGTCACTGAAATATGGATTCAAAAGTAGTTTTGAAAGAGAAAAATCCTCATGACAAGGCCAACATTATATCGAAACTATTTTTAACGTAAGTACTTAAAGAATTCACTTGTAGTTTTCTAGAATCTTGCTTTTTTAAATTGATTACCTTTTAATTTTACCTGTTGTGAGTTGGGCTACCAATTCTAAAATTTTAGTTTGCTGAAATAGATAATTAATTCTAAATTGAAACGTAGTTGAATCTGTTCGGCTTAGACCGTAGAAAGAGTTTAAACATAGAATTTAATTAATTAGAGAAACATTAGAATATTTATTAAACGAGTTTTTTTAAATTATTTTGGCGAATGGATTAATGTTCACAAAAAAAGCATATTTTATATCAAACGGGACTTTGCAAATCCATACTAATGTAATAAATCGGAAAAGCTATTTTTGTTTGTTTGTTTGTTTGTTTGTTTAAACACGCTAATCTTTGAAACTACCAGTCGGGTTCGAAAAATTATTTTGTATATAATAGCCAGACTCTCGAAGAATAGTATAGACTATTTAAGATTACGCTACATCTCTCAAATAGCCTTATATATTGTGTTTTGTTACGTAAGTCGGAAGTCGAGGCCTTCCCGAACTGCTTTAAACGCGTGCGCTGGCGTAATCGTTAATGATACGGAAATACAATGTTCTACAAAAATATTGGTCCTTAATATATCTAAAAAAAGTCAGCGATAGCATATGCCTATCTCTTATACATAAGCCATAATAAGGTATATAGTGACAAGATTTGTTGAAAATTAAAAACTGATTGATAAGCAATATTTTTAGACATGGCATATTAATCCTTTCGAATAAAAGTTACTTCATCATATAGACAATTTTATTAAGTTAAATTTTGCTCTTTAGAGTATGCTATTTGGACACATAGTTTAGGAGATAAAAAATTACTTGTACTTGCGGGAATAACAATTATGTTAGACTACATGGATGCGTTAGCGGCGCGGTGTTTGTCGGATAAAATTAACACGGGTGAAATCGGGGGCACAGCTTCTTCGTTATATTTCGAAGAAACAGGAAGCTGGAAAATTAATATTATTTTTTTTGTGGTAATTATGAGAGAAACCTGTTCTTTTTTCTCACACAAAGTTCAGTAATGTTAATGTTTTGATGAAAAATTATTACCTACATGGATAAAAAAAAAAAAAATTCTCGATAAGTTTTCGACTGAAGCATTTTTTAGGTTGAATTTAGAACCGTTTAACAGGATTTAGGAGTTGAAAGTGGTTGAAGTTGACACAGAACAGGTTCCCGATTATCCTGACTTTTTGATTGCAAAATAATGAATAGAAACACGGTATTCGAGAAAATGAATAAAACAAATTTAACCTCAAAAAATGTTAGTTGCTATCACAGATTTGAGAAAAAGGCAGATGGAGCCTTCAAAAAACAAATGTGGGATCTGTGTTTAGCAGTTTAGTTGTGTGTGTGTCCTTGACAACCAGATAACACTGCATCTATGTTAATAAATCAAAAAACAAATGTGGGATCTGTGTTTAGCAGTTTAGTTGTGTGTGTGTCCTTGACAACCAGATAACACTGCATCTATGTTAATAAATCAAAAAACAAATGTGGGATCTGTGTTTAGCAGTTTAGTTGTGTGTGTGTGTCCTTGACAACCAGATAACACTGCATCTATGTTAATAAATCAAAAAACAAATGTGGGATCTGTGTTTAGCAGTTTAGTTGTGTGTGTGTCCTTGACAACCAGATAACACTGCATCTATGTTAATAAATCTGTAGTTTTCCCTGTACATGTAATTATTTTCCGAAAGACTTATTAGTTTATTACACACATTCCGATATTGAATAAATGTGTTTGTTTCATAAAACTATTTGTTTATGCAGAGTTATATATTTAGTGAAATTATAAAATGATCTAACTGTAAAAAAATCATGTCTCAATTGGACGGTAAATATTAAATTAAAGTATGAAATTGCTGATTTTTAATATTGACTGGTGTGAATATCGATATCTTTCATTCTACTTCAAAAATTGCAAAGTTATATTAATTTTATAATATAGCTATGACATTTATTTTTAAAAATCAGTTCTTCTTTTATTTCGCCACCTTTCGATTTTTCTGTGACCATAGAAAAATGGAAATTCGCATTATTTTCGAAACGAGTTTCGTCATAGCCCCAACGCAACACAGATGACACGGAATATCAACGACGTTTATGGACTAGGTACCGCAAGTGAACACACGACATCTTTTTTGTTTAATCGCTTCCGTTTTGGAAACTTAGATCTCCTGCGTGACAGTGAATGAGAATGATTTCCTGCATCAACCGTAAAGGACAGTTGTTAACGATGAATTGAAAGCCGTAGTGGCAGCAGATTCATCTCAAACCACGTCGGAATTAGCAGCAGCTTTCAAAATAAGGGATAAAACGGTATCGTATGAACTCACTGAACAACAACAACAAAACTGCGTCGCACTTGTTGAATAGGCACACAAATGAGGGGATTCGGTATCAGATTGTCACTTTTTCAATGATAATGATGATGACAATCGAAAACGTCCGTTGCAGCTAAATCATGTTCTAAACGCAAATTGAGTCAAAAGAAACTGCTTGCGAGTTTATGGTAGACCTGTGCTGACATTGTTCATTACATCTTGAGACCTGCCACAACAATTACTGAAGAAGTGTACTGTGAAGAATTGCAAATGATGATGAACAATCTCCCTGTCAAACAACCAATACTTGTTAATTGTTCTAATTCAGTTGTTCTTCACGACAACGGTCTGTTTCAAAACTACAGGAGTTATGACTTAAGCTTTCCGCCACTCACCATACTCATCAGTCCTTGCTGAAACTGATTTCCATTTTTTTGGAATTTGGATTGTTTGTTACAGCGGAAAAAGTTCAAATCCGATGAAGCGGTTAAATGCGCCTTTAAAGAATTCATCGATTCTCATCTCCAGGATTTCTATAGCAGAGGCATTAGTGAACTTCCAATGAAATATATTTTCAGATTTTAAATAAATATATAAAATTTATAGATCTTTTCTATATAAAACGGTAATTTCATACTTTAACTCCTGTTAATTATTTACTTTTTGAATACCGTATAGATTATAATCTAAAGTTGAGCCATTTATATAGAAATATTAGCAACATTGTTGTAGTTTTGTGAACAGTAAAACTTTTTTATTTTTGGGAAGAGTTTTTACAGTAAAATTAGACACAAAACTATATTTTTTAAATAAGTAATATTAAAACACCACACGGGGTGCTGACAAAGCTGACATCGCATGACATTGCTTTTTAAAATTATAAACCCTTTTCTTGCGCTCGAGAGTACAAAAACGAATTTGACATTGAAACTTTGACCAGCAATAACTCCGGTCAGAGGAGTTACCTTTTCATGAGAATGGTATCAGAGGGTAGGAGGCTGCCACCTCCTCTTCTCTTCATGCGTGCCGAACGGTTCTAAAATTTAACCCAAGTGATAAAGAGTAAGCTACTTTGAATTTTAATTATAAATGAACAGGCCCTTCCGGTATCCGCGTCGCGCCAGGCCGTCATGTAACTTTTTCGGTGAGAAAAGGTTTTACCCGTTGTATTGCCTATTTGTATCTTTGTACATTTTAAAGAATAATCGAAATTCCGATTTTATCGTAACTAATATTAAACGTTTGAAATGTCAATCGAAATTCAGGCTTTAATTTCTATGCTCCACAAAATGGAACCATTAAGCACCTGGATGTCACCGTACAATTGCCAACCAACCGACCATCTCTATGATTTTTATTTACATGAAACTCCATTCTAATTAATGTGCACTGTACATTAATATTATTTATGTCATGTGCCTATAAATTATTACAAATATTGATTTTTACTTTAACTCGAAATATGTTTTTTTATAAAAGTTCGTCATGACGGCATTTGCTGCTAATGTAAGAATGGATTTTACACACTACCCGGTATGGAGCACATATTTGGCCGAGCTTAATTTAAAAATAAATTTAATTTTGATGGTCCAATTATTTCTCTAGGTACTTGATATATTATCAGATGTCAACATCCCTAACGACCTTTCTTTTCAAGGTACATATGTGTAATATGTCCCCAGTACAGATAACTGAGATAACGGCTGTTATTAAACAATGGCAGTAAGTAGTTCAATTAACTGGAGATATGATCATTTTCTAAAGAAATTCATATGTCTTCGAACATTCACAAAAATTTAGTAAAAACCTAAAATAAATATTTTTTGTAATTGTATAATTATGTTATTTACTCGTATAAAACATAAAAGTAATATTTAGCTCTGTGGAGCTACTGAATTGCTTTCGAATAAATGAATGAATGCACAGAACGTTGAAAGATCTTCTTGAAAAATATTTTATTTTTTTGTGGTACCTTGATTCAGTTGTTCGATAATTTTCGTTAGACTCCTCCAGTTATTCTATGATCAAATGTAGCTGACGAACTAAATGCATGCTTAAAATCATAAAATTTGAAGTAACATGTGAAAACACCGATTGACGACTAACATACGACTGTTTTTGCAAAAAGATCGAAATGCAGATGTGTTTACGAAGCAACTGTTGGGCATTGGAAATGAGAAAATTGCATTTGACATCTCAGCCGCATAAATCACATTACCCATAGATTAATTATTGGTATCCGCATTTATTGTAGTGCGAGCTACTACCAATATAATTAATCTATGACATTGCCCATTGCCCAGTGATTTCTCTCAGTTGACAGAATTGAACGAGGAGCTATTTCGGCGCGTTTTTCCGAACGTAACGCATAACTTCAAAGCCCATAATTGACTAAGCGGACGAATCATATTGTCTGTGAAACCGAACATCTCAACGCGATTATTTAGAAATTCAGAATCCAAATTATAAGGCCAGTCTTTGGAAGTTTGTGGAATTAACTTGGAGCTACAACTGTATGTCACGTGTTGGAAAGCTATCATCTTTGTTTAGTTACTCACCGGAAACCAATACGAAAAATGTTGTTTACTAAAAAGTTTTACTTTGAATGATAACTCCATATGACATTGAATTCATTTCAATTAATTACGCTAACCCAAAGAAACTCAAATCGAACACGATTCGGCCAATATTATACATTTCAATGAGTTAGAATTAGAAGGTTGATTAAGATTAATAATCGCTTATGAAGATTTACTACTAAAACATATTAAGTTAGTACGTAGTTCACCGGGTCATATAGTCGTTGATATAACTTGTACAATCTTTATTCACGTACTTATAAATATCCTTAATTGCCAGTTGGTAAACTGAACAATAATGTTCAATTACTATCAATTAACCACAATGACTTTGTAACAATTGGGAACTCGCCCGGAACTCTGTGAGGTACCAATATATAATAAATAGAATATTACATACTTCGACCAATTATTGATCGAAGATTACATAGATAAATTATTAGATAGGTAATATTATTATATATGTTTTAAAGAGGGATCTCTATGGTGCCCATATTAACCTTTACAGATAGGTACCTATATCTATATAAAAATCCATTTAGGGTTCTTAATTTTATATTAACTACAATACCTGGCGTAGGAATACCTTTGAACTCATTAGAGCCTTTTGTCTAAAAGTGAGGCGATGCCGCCGCTTTGTAGGCGCTGGAGGTGTCAGGATGGCTGTAGAAGGCACAGAGAGAATCAGAATGCTTTGAGGTGGGCGAAGAGGCGCTTGCCCATCCTACACAAATCGACAGTTTTGAAGGAATATACCGTTTCTATTCTTTTCATCCTGAGAAAGAAATATTGACACATATTGGCTGCCCCTCCGAGGAAAATACACTAGCTACGCCAATGGGCGCTGGTACATTTAAATACTGCAGAAAAGCATACTTCTGATATTTATTTGTTGTAACTGTTTTGAAATATACGTTAGGTAAATTTTTTTTACACATTTTGTTTATAGTAATTTATAACGAATTTTTGAAAACGAGAGCAACCTCGTGTTGATCAGTCACATAAAAAAAAATCTAGGTATATCTAGAATGATAAAACTTTAAACGTTGAAGTCTTGCACAATATTAAATAATACATTGGTAATCAAAACACGTTTTTAATAAAGTCTTGATAATATCATCCCGCTTCTGTCATGAAACATATCTATGATTCTATTGTGTTTTAGTAGAATTTCACGATAAGAAGGAATAAAATGAATGACAGACATAACACAATCTTTTTAAACTTTGATTGAGTATTTCCATTCCATATCTATATAATATTTAAAAGATTATTTATTTTTTCTCAAGTCATTTTACTAAGATAAAGGCGAGCCAAATGTTATGACACAGTTATGTTATACATTATGTATGTCATAATCGTCATCATTTGTCAATCATGAATCGCTCTATAATATTAATAAGAATGACTAGTCGTGCAGCAAACGCAAATTCGTTTATCGATTAAGGCTAGAAAATAATACCTGAGTGCCAACAGGATTATCATTATCGCAAGATACTATAGCAACTTAAGCTTACTCTTTGACCAAAAGTATATCTCTTGGTCAAAGTGTCTTACTGAAGAAAAAAGATAAAAGTTTAACAAGTTTCCCTGGCTTCACAGGGTCTCGACATAACGACTTTCATTCACTTAGAAAGGAGAAAGCTCAATCTTTAGAATAATTTTAAAAATTTTAAGTTATGAATTAGAAACCAGATCAGATTTCTAAATATTTAGTAAATATTATACTAAAAAATCGATTTTTTATCATTCACATTTTTTTTAACTTTTTAAAGGGACCCCAAATTATTAAGTACCCAAGGGCCCCTGAATGCTTTAAGACGGCCCCGCCTTTATCTATAGTTCAGTGAGTAGCGTTTTATAGGTGAAAAACCGAGCGTTTTTTTTTATGGTTATCGTAGGCTACCCCTACCTGGTTGTGATGTATTTAATAAAGCTAATGTAGATATTATTGCAAATCACATACGACATTTAAAAAATGATATTAGCAGAATCTTTATATTTGTTATACATTGATATAATTTTATTTATTCTTTGTTTTATAACTGCCGGAGACAAAAGGTTATCGTATACCTATATATTATTTACTAATAGATTAGACTAATTGTTTAGTATGTGCAATGTAAAGCATCAAATAGGGTCGTTTAAAGTACAACATAAGTACTTTTCAGATGGAGCTTTAATCTATTCAAAAGAGGATATAAACAAGGTCTCAAATTGGAAGACTTATGGCAAGCCCGCAGTACTGATAAATCTAAAGAATTGGGTGATAGATTGGAAGAAGCTTGGGAATATGAACTACAGAATGCTAAACAAAGAGGCACGAACCCATCGTTATCTAAGGCTATTATTCGTTCATTTTGGTTGGAATATATGCTATGCGGCTTTTTCGTTGGAATCCTTTTTATTATCCTATGGTAAGTGAAGGCTTACTGAAAAAAAAACACACAATTTAGATACATTCACGTGATAATGTGTGACCATGTGGTTTTCTTTTTTTTTCAGGCCTCTTATCCCATTTGTCTTAGCTTTATTCATAGGATATTTCTCTGGGGAAAAAACACCGGAGACATACAGAGATGCACATATTTACAACTTTTTAATGAACTCTTTAAGTATATGTACGGCTTTGATGTTAAATCATTTACAGTTAAGCCAAGGCCGTGTGGGTATGAGAATAAGAATAGCTAGTTGTTCTTTGCTATATAGAAAAGTATGTACTAAATATTATAAAATATGATTCAAGTAAATTTCAATAAGGTTTCAATTAAACTAATATCACGTTTTTTTGTTAGATATTAAAGCTCGATCGAAAGGGCTTAAGCAAAACAGAACCTGGCCAAGTAATAAATTTAATGTCTAATGACGTAAACAGATTCGACTTGGTGACTTTGTTCCTGAACTATCTATGGGTTATGCCTATTGTTTTACCAGTTGTTTGTTACCTGATTTGGCAGCACATTGGATGGGCCACACTCGCCGCACTGGCTGTTATAATACTACAAACAGTTTTAGTACAAGGTAAGATATTTTGTATACAAATAATGAAATTGAAGTGTCTGTTTGTAATGTCAAAATAACAGCTTTTTACTAAATGCATAAGAAAGTAATTAGATATATACAGTTACTATAAGAATAAATGTTTGTATGTCTGTCTTTCTGTTTGTTCCGGCTAATCTCCGAAACGGTTGAACCGGTTTTTTACTGGCAGATAGCTGATATTATAAGGAGTAAATTAGACTACTTTTACATTAGAAAAAGAATTAGGGTTTCGCGCATATAAACTAAAGTAACAATGTATAGCACAGCACACGCACGTACTCCTTCGCCGCATACGAAATTCCACGCGGACGAAGTCGCAATCACAGCTAGTTTACAATAATATTCTTATTTTTGTCATCCATCCGTAACACGGTAAAGTTTAACATAATAATTTTTCAAAATTGTTTAATTAATTTATTATGTAGATGATACGGACGAATAACGGTTCAGGAAAAAATTGTTATAACCGCACGATGACCTTCAGAATATGCTGGTCATTGTCATCGTTGGCAATTAACGCAACAGTTATGATTAAAAACTACGATATCCCTTGTTTTTGCACGTAACAAATGATGATAGGCACATAATATTAGCCACCGCCCTTGGTTTATTACAATAGGTACATTAGATTTCATTATCAAAAATATATCATATGACACTTTTCAGAACTATCTAGGAGTTTTTGTGACATCTCAAAATGCATGTTTCCAGTTTATATTTATAATCCACTTCATGTATGCACATTAACCAAACTATATCACGCAAAATGTCACCAATATTACATAATATAGGGTCAAAGAACCTAAGTTATTTAATTAAAATAAAAAACACAACAGAGCAGCTCAAAATCCCGACAAAAACACATGCATGAACATTACCTTTTTATAATATTAGTGTAGATATCGATTGAGGCGATGATGGCCCAGTATTAGCGTTTTCGGACATTGCGTCGATCGATATAGACTCGAATCTTGCAATGAGGCTGAGCGTTCAGTGTGTTTAGTTGAGGAAACAATGGTGAAACCTTAACATAGTATATCTGTGGTGGTAGAGTAATTTCTAAAGGCGGCGGCGCCGCCCCGCTGGCTAGGAAGTACCCTCAAGTCGAAAATCTGTTTCCAAACTTTATCAAGTTCCAGTCCCTGTTTAGGTTTAGCGTGTTACTATCTAAGGCCACATAGCCCCTTGACTTCAGATGATACCTACTGTTGTCAAAGGGTTTTATAAATTAAATTGGTACCTACATATCGTCGGTGATACTGCAAAACGGGTTATGTCACTATGGACGGACTTTATAGGAGAGAGAGTTTTTTTTTAATGACGTGCTGGATGTATGACTTGCATCTTGCGGTATTATATTGTTGGTAAAATCTATATAATTTTATACAAATAATTCTGAATGTGGATCTAATGTGAAAATAACTAGAAATATAACATTTTACAATGAATAATATTGAGGCAGTCCTTTGACATAGGACATATTACAGTATCACCGACGATATTATGTACTTACTTGTACATATATTTTTTAAATGAAATGAGTAGTTTTTGTTGGTATTGTCGTTGGTATATCATAACTCATAATATAGATAACTTTGTAACTTATGTGCCAGAGGCTATTTCAAGTTAAGGTAATGAACTTGTTATTTGGGGTTATCTTTTTCTGTACGCAACTACACTCAGTAAAAAACATAAAACTCACTGTCTCTCAACAGACAAGTCTAAATTACTATAAGATTAAAATTATAATCCTATTTTTAGCATATCTAAGCAACCTTCAGGGAGTATTGAGAGGTAAGATAGCTAAACGAACTGACGAGAGAGTAAAAGTGATGAGCGAATTAGTGAATGGTGTACAAGTAGTCAAAATGTACGCTTGGGAGAAACCTTTCGAAAAACTTGTTGATAAATTGCGAAAGTAAGTATTGATATTTAAAAAAAACATATTCTGGTCCACGCGACGTAAGAAAAATTGTTGTGTACCTACTTACAATCTAGAATTTTTTTCTTCGTTGTCAATGTTGACTCTTTTTTGTCCTAAATAAATAAATATAAATCTACTTTACAAGAAATATCCAATATTATGTAAATCTTAAAGGATTTAATTAATATCATTTAAATTTACAGGTTCGAAGTCAGCTTTATTATGCGAACGTCAATGATCAAAGGATTTTCCACAGCGTTATCAGTGTTCACGGAGCGGTTTATTCTTTTTGCTGCCGTTGTTGCCTTCGTAGTGATGGGTGGTGAAATACGTGCAGAGATAACTTTCTCACTTGTGCAGTATTTCAACCTTTTACAGTTAGCATGCAACATATTTTTCCCTCTAGCGTTATCCTTTTTAGCTGAAACAAAAGTAACTATCAGGCGACTTGAGGTTTGTACCCATAAATATTGTAACTTTTTCACTCTCCGGTGTGTTCTGACGTACACAAGTTTAAACGTGAAGTTCTTAAATTAATATGTTGATTATATTTATCATAAATTAATACGTATAGCGCGTGACAAAATTAACTTTTTAAAACTCAAATTCGAAAATATAGACTCATAAATGTTAATATATCGATAACTTAATGAAAAACTTAAATTTTAAACATTTTTTTATACAAATGGTCTTATATTTTTAGGAATTTTTATTATTAAGTGAACTAGAAACTGCAAAAGAAAAAATGCTTAACATGAGTAAAAATGTCCTGAATCCTAAACTAATTCTGAGTAATGGAGCGGAAAAAGAGAAAGAACTTGAAAATGACAGACCGAAACCAAGTGACCTGGTGTTAACTGGAGTTACTACAAGCTGGCAGTCGGATCCTATTGTACACACTTTAAGGGACATTACACTCATCGCTCGACCTGGCCAATTTGTTGGTGTAGCTGGACTCGTTGGATCTGGAAAGGTAAATAGTAAAAAATAATACATATAAGTTCAATATGTAATTAATTAGCAGTTATTAACATGATATCTTCCGAAAAGATAAATGAGTTTAGTTGGTTAAGTTGGTCCTTTTTTAATTTACACGATCACACAATTACAGTCAAAAAGATAAATGATAATAGTCACTAATTTTAATTTATTTTCTAACTTTTAGCATATTTTATAATTTTACAGTCCTCTCTATTACAATTGATCCTGGGAGAACTCAAGCCATCACAAGGGGTTGTATCATTGGGCGGTCTTAGAGTATCTTACGCCAGTCAAGAACCATGGCTCTTTGTCGCTACAATCAGGCAAAATATTTTGTTCGGCTTACCCTATGACCGAATTCGTTACAAAAAGGTAAATTTATTTATTAGCGGCAATTAAAAACCTATTTTAAATTTGTATTTAGTTTCTACACCATTCAGTCAGAAAGAATCTTTCATCCTTAAGTAGGACGTTTATAAGCTGCTGATATCTAATTTATAATATGTAATTGCGAAAGTATGTTTGCCGATTATTTAGTAGCATATGACATAGAATGTGGAGATGTCTTCCAGCCAACGTAATCACGAATCCTCCTTAAGATGATATGGGGTCTTGCAAACGAGTGTTTAGGCAAAGAATTAATAGGCATCTAATAGGTAAGCACGATCCATCATCGACCTCTGCATCTTTATTTACCAACAGGTAAGATCGAGGGCAAATCCATACCATATCCCATAAAAAAATTCGAATAACATCGAACATTGCCAACGAAATCTATGTCACCGACGGTCACAGTTCGTTTGTGGACTGTAAAGTACATATCACCAGGTTCTTAGTATAGGTACAGTTATTTTGACGAGCCAGTAAAAAAAACTTGTTTTCACTTTCTAAAATTTACGCACAGAGAAGATGACGGGAAAAATATAAATACAATAAATAGATTTTAATTGAAGTTAATAATAAATCAAGCCCACCAATGTCACCAAGCAGTATAATAGCCCTATTGAAGCTTTTACAGTAGCCACAATAAATTATAGTACCTATTTATTAATTATTTCTTATAAATTGATGTAATTTAAACTTAATTTAATGTGTTTATAAGAAACTAGCTGGTACCCGCGACTTCGTCTGCGTATTATTGGATATACAAAGAATGATCTCGGAACACGACAAACCAAAAGTAAATCATAGATGAGTTTATAATAAATATGTGTATGGTGGTCGCGATCCCTACTACCCCATTATATTACTGAATATGCGCCGGCTGATTTCAGAAAACGACAAACCAAAAAATAATGTCGATGGGTTTATCACTGTGTGTATGGTGTTGTAAATATATGCCAATATGAATTCAACAAGTTAACCGTCCCAATAAAATTTCAAAAATAATTAAAATCGTCCCTTATTGTACCGGCTTCTAGGAAGGTTTTTAGAAAAACGTGAAATCCCTTTTATTTCTTACCAAAAGCATAAATATGAATTTTCATATCCCTAATTTGAGACATGGTGGGTTCTCCATACAAACTTTCATCCAAGTTTTATTTTCACCACATGTGGGATAACACAATGAAATAATTCCTTTGTAGTAAAACTTTATAATCCAGATAATTTACAATAGGTACATATATCGCTTAGAATATATAAACTGCCACCATTACCGCACATGCGTATTGGGGTTCCCATATTTTCGTCTTACAAACTTTTATCCCTTATTTTCTTCTCTTAAAGTTTTATTTTCGCAACAAAAAGTAACCTTATCTCCTTTCCCAAGGTCCAATCTATCTCTATACCAAATTAATCAAAATTGTTTCAGCGGTTTAGGTGTGAAAACGTAGTAAGACAGAGTTACTTTCGCATTTATAATATTAGTATGGATAATATAAGTTTAAACACTTACCGTGGCCATGAATTTCAAATTAACAATTTTTTTTTCTCTTAAAGACACATAACATACGACGTATATCCGTGGGTAGTTTACCTTATTGATGCTCTGTAGGTATTTATTGTTAATTTACCCCTAGTTTCCTTACGAGGTTTCTATAGAGATAAATAATATAGTTCTATTTAATGTGCGTATTCCTTTCTCTGATATAGTAGTACATTAATAACCGCGGAGGGACGACGACTGAAGCCCGTGTGCGCTCTCAACCTCGACATATCGTTTTGCTAAGTTTGCAATCTTTACCGGAGCGCACACGCTGCTACAGTAGTAAAAATGCCGTTACATTTTACTTAAATAATTTATTCGTACTCAGTGAAACAAAATTCACGCAAACCACGCTGTTAGACTGCTAATGCAAAAACAACAAACAAAATTTTTAGCTTCGATCGGCCCATAATATTGCAAGCACTAAGGACTTAAAATGATCCTGAACGGTACATATAACTCGTAATGGACATGTATCACAGAATAAAAACACATATTAGAAGTCCAGCAGGCGGGTTGAAAAGCTTTGAGGTAGTAAGTAGTCAAGTTAGTGCGTTAAGACCGTTACTATTTAATATCACCATGAACTACCTTACGGAGAAAATCCAAAACCTATCCCATGGAATCATTTATAGCGGACGACGTAGTTTTAATTTTAGCTAGACTTAAGTGGCAGTGGGCGAGCCACGCAGCTCGTAGGACGGATGGTCGATTGCGCCAAACAGTACCAGAAGACGCAGCGTGGGCAGACCCGCCACATGGTGGCCGACGACCCGGTTAAGGTTGTGGGCAACACAGGACCGGTCGTTGTGACGATCTTTGGGAAAGGCCTATGTCCAGAAGTGGACATCTTTTGGCTGAAATGATGACTCTAGAAATGTTATAAAATCGCTAAAAATTACATAAAAGTTTAAAAAAAGTAACAAACCACTATATTTTACGAATCATTTAATATGTGATTGTTGCTTCATTATTGCGTATTGATAAGCTTGTTGGAATATCGTATTTAATGTAACATTGTTTGTTTTGACTGCAGGTGGTGATGGCTTGCGCTCTACTTCGTGATTTCGAACAACTTCCGTCCGGTGACTCAACTTTGGTCGGTGAAAGAGGCATCAGTCTCAGTGGTGGACAGAGGGCACGTGTCGGTCTTGCTCGCGCATGTTACAGACAAGTACGTTAAGTTATAATTCATTATAGTTTTGAAAGTTGTAAAGTTCGTAGTTCGCGTGCCTAGTTGCGTATGGTTGTTAGTCTTATAAAGTAAAAAAGGGGAAAAAATAAAACAATAACAATTTAATAATAATTTGGTTTATGTACACGACGACCTAACGATTTAAACCATAATATGAACTTGATCTATATTCTCAGAATTTACTCCTTGGATTTTTGATCATAAATCTGATTAAAAAATCCAGTAGAACCGAAAGAACCTATACTGCCGTCTTTGTTTAATCCCACGGAGTAAATTGACAATCACTAATGTCAAACTTGAAAATAATGTATAATGTTGCCACATTAATTTTTGAAGTGTTGTGCTACCGTATATTTTACAGTACAATTATTTGAATTGTAAGATTTTAAAAACCTTATTGAGGGTTTTTATTTATTAACTGAAATATTTTGTGTTATTTAACATATCCGATAATTTACTATTATCATTCCATAATTCAGGAAAGTATGAAATGTTGTTTAAGGCTAATATGGCGAACAAATTAAAAAATAACGTTACGATTGGCCCACGAGAGATGCGATTTTGTCTGTTTTATTCGGTATTCACATTTAGAGGGTTCAATATTTTTTCAGAAAAACTTATCAATATGTATAATTATTACTCATACGGTTTTACGATTAGTACCAATTAGTGGCATCACTATTATAAAAACTCGAAGAAGTTCAAGAAGTTGACTGTGAAATCCAAGTACTTGGATGGGCACTACATTAACATAATACAAGGTGTCCCAGAAAGGGTATCGGGTATTTGTTTTCGCGCCATATTCGAAACGGGGCGTCTAAAGGGGTGAGGGGTGGGGTTCGTGGCGTCCACCATTTTGTGGAGTTTTAGTCACGATGGAACAGTACTCGGGGACGCATCGCGCATTTTGCATACGAGCGTATTATCGTAATGGTGATTCAATAGTGACTGCTCAACGTCTCTATCGTGCGGAATATCGTACACGCCACGCGCCAAGTGACGATAGCATTAGGAAATGGATCAGGATGTTCGAGAATACAGGTGCGACAGTTAAAATTCAAAACTCTGGTCGTCCTCGTTCAGTTCGCAATGAAGAAACAATTGAAGAAGTTGAGGCGTCGGTTCGTCAAAATCCGTCTTTATCCATCCGAAAGCGAAGCCAAGCGTTTGAACATCAAAAAATCGTCTTTACATTCGATTTTAAAGAAAGACTTACATCTAAAAGCCTATAAAATTCAATTGGTTCAAGAATTGAAGGATACGGACTATGCTAATCGACTGAATTTTGCGAACGAAATGCTGCAGCGATTTAACAACTTTAACAACATACTGTTCAGTAACGAAGCAAATTTTCACCTGAATGATCATGTTAATAAGCAGAATTGTCGGTACTGGGCAGTGGAGAATCCGAGACGAAAGCATGAACGACCCCTGCATAGCCCAAAGGTCGTTGTTTGGGCCGCTATGTCTGCTAAAGGCATAATTGGTCCTTATTTCATGAAGATCAACGAAGCCGAGCAATTAATGTGAATAGTGACCGTTATTGCGATATGTTGCGAAATTTTTTGGTCCCAGAGTTGCAGGAGTTTGCAGGTTTCAACTCAAGAACGTGGTTCCAGCAAGATGGGGCCACTTGCCATACCTCAAATGACTCAATGGAAGTTGTTAATGAATTATTCCCTAATAAAGTCATTTCGCGAAGGGGTAACATCAACTGGCCTCCCAGAAGCCCCGACCTTAGCCCGCTTGACTATTTTGCATGGGGATACCTTAAAAGTAAGGTTTATCAAAACAATCCGACGAATCTAACCCAGTTAAAGCAAAACATCAGGTCAGAAATGGCAGCAATATCGATAGCTATGTGTCAACGTGTTTTCGCCAATCTTCGTTTCCGTTTAGAAGAGTGCCAGCAACGTAACGGTCATCATTTGGATAACATCATCTTTTCCAAATAATTCTCCAATTCATATGCTAATAATAAACAATAAACTTTTTTATTGCATACAAATAATTTTTGTTTCATTGAACTTACAAATACCCGATACCCTTTCTGGACACCTTGTACATTAGTCTTAAGATAGTAATATCATTCAATTTGCAAAACATGTAGGTAAATCATGAAGGGAAAATAAACTTACTCATTTATATAGATTCATAGATAATATTATATCGTTGAATACTGCATTTACAGTTTCTTTTTGATAAACTTATGTATTTACATCTTTATTAGCATACTAGCTGTGCCCCACGGTTTCACCCGTGTTTTATCCGATAAACACCGCTCTGACAACGCATCCGTATAGTCTATCATAATTGTTCTCACCTGCAATTACAAATTATTTTAATTTTTCATTATCTCCTAACCTATGTGTCCAAATAACATGCTCTAAAGAACAAAATTTTACTTCATAAAATTTTCCTTATAATGAAGTAACTTGTGTTCGTGAGCATTAATATGCCATGTTTAAAAATAATGCTCATAAAATAATATTTAATCTTTAACAACCAAAATTTGCAAAATACCTTATTGTGGCTTATGTATAAGAGATAGATATACGCTATCGCTGACTTTTTTTTAGATATACTAATCAGCAATATTTATGTAGAACATTATATTTACCTATCATTAATCATTATGCCAACGCACGCGGATAAAGCAGTTCGCGAGGGCTTCGACTTCCGACTTACGTAATAAAAATCAATATTTAAGGCTAGCTGGGAATTATAGCCTATACTAATCCTCGTGGGTCTAGCTATCATATAAAAAAAAAAACATTTTTTCGAACTCGACCGGTAGTTCAGAGATTAGCGTGTTTAAACATACAAACAAACAAAAAACTTTTCCGCTTTGTTATATTAGTATAGATTGCCAACGTTGATTTACTCGATATGATTGGTAGATAAATTAGTATCTGTAATATACCTAATTAGGTAAATTGATCATTGATGAATCTATACTTCAATTAAGTATATTGATAAGTGAATGATTATGCAATTATAATATAAGAAATAACATTGAATATTTTGGAATGATAATAATAAATTTATTTGATAATAGATAACACTTCTTTTTATACATCCATGAACACGTGTATAATTATGGCAGCTTTGCGTAATGCATTTTTACTAATTATAGAGAAAATTAAGAAACCTAAATGAACGCTAAAGGCACACTATACCTATAGTGTAAAAAATAAATCAATATGTATTTTATGTACAGGCGGACTTATATCTACTTGACGATCCGTTGTCAGCCGTGGACACTCACGTCGGCAAGCATCTCGTCTCCGAATGTGTGAATGGTTTGTTACATAATGCTACGCGTATTTTAGTAACGCATCAACTTCACCACCTGAAAACTGCGGACAAAATAATTATACTACGAAATGTAAGTTACCAATTCAAATTAACATATGTAGGTAATAGGCATAGAGTTATTACCACAAGAACTAATCATTTCATACTCCGCTCAAAGTTCAATCCAAAACTAAATAAATGTGAAGCGATACATAATTCTTGCCAAAATACCAACACAAACGCAAACCCACGTATAATATTCCAAATGGTCAACATTCTCCCCAAAAATTTAAAGTATCCAATGAGTTTTGATTTCATTCATCCTATGGCCATTCAGTTTAAATAATAAAGGCAATAATTGAATCGCCACCTAAGAAGTTTCACTTCACAAGGTGAGGTAAAATTTTTCCGATAAGTTGCTACATTTCTTTGTAATGGCATCTACTAATTTGAGAAATACGAATACTGATTATTATTGAAGTTATACTTCTTTAGGTGCGTTATGAAAAAATGATGAGAGTGAAATTTTAAGATGCGCGCGCATCTGTGACACAAAATTAACAGTATGAAGTTGTCTGCTTAACCGCTCATTAAGTCTCGAAAAAAAAGCTACCAACAAAATAGAAATTGAACCTCGATATTAGTCGCGCATGTTGGTACGCTCGTCACCTCTGATCACTGTTTTCATATTTATAATATTTATCAACATGTTTCTAGTTTATACATTCCCAACACGTGTTTTAGTTTCATACAAGTGCGAATTATATATGTGCTAATAAATTATATTCAGTAGTGATTTAAATTGAATATTTTGATTGATATTACTTACTATTTGTGAATATTAGTGAAAAAAATTGTGCTTATATACTTTTTCAAGTGCTCCAATATAATTGAGGTTAACTATCCGTATGTATTATTTATTGATATAAATTAAAATACTTTTATTTAATATAATTAACACTAAATATTATTAAATGATTAATGTTAAATACTTATTATTGGTTATTTAATATTTACAAAATAAAGAAATAAATTTAATAAAAAATTTACTAAAAAGTTTGTGATAAAAATTAAAATTGAACATCAAATTATAATATTAATTTTTAATATTTGCTATTAAATTGAATAAATAATAAATATTTATAAAAATAACTAAATAAATTTAATGAATTTTTATTGATAAAAATGAAAAGTGGATATTAAATTAAGAAATCAATAAAAATATTAAAAAAATGACCAATCTTAAATTCAATTTTTGAATTTATTATTAAATTTATTTTTAAAATATTAAATAATCAATAATAAACATTTAAAATTAAGAATCTTATAATATTTAGTACAAATTATGTCTTATATATTTCTGATTTCGACAACACGACATGGCACTACCATAGATGCTGTATTTTACGATATCTCAACGCTGTTAATACAAAACTTTTCGTATCATATTTTAGTTATCATAAGCCACTGATAACTGAAGTTCCGATTCAGACATTACCGGAAGATACTATGGAAGTGGACATCATTTAATTAAAAATACAATTCAAATAATAAGACAATTTATGTTAGACTTAATGTAAGAAAATAAATATTTATTAATTTAATTTTTCAAATTTAAAATGAACTTTGTTGATTATCCTTTTCCAATCCTTCTATTATTTTATTGTAATTAATTATTTGCATGCAATTAAAAACTATTTTTTAATGATGCCAAAGAAGTATAACTTCTCACGCGCGTACATAAGTACACACACCCATTTTTTTTATTATATGTTTGTCGATAAGACATAAGAATATAAGCTGCCGAGTAGTGCCTTCCCGTGAAATAGGATATTTGCATGTTTCTGTCGATTATGTGATGAGCTGTGATATTCTTTTACTGCGCAGTAAGGCATATTTTGTCAAAATTGCGGGAGCTGTTTGCACTGAGATTTCATTTTTAGCGTTATTGTGCAGAGATACTTAGGTAGCCTTTAAAGGTCAACTTAAAATGGCTTCACTTTGCGTGAATATAATGCCGTTCTGTGTTATGGTAATTAGTATTTTAATACCAATCTGTAAATTTTACATTACAGAGTAAGTACCTAGTAAAGCAAATAATTAATTGGTATTTATTTCTATGAATTTTCATGTAGTTAGTTATTTTTATTATATTTATTTCCGTTATCATAGATGATATAATAATGTACGAGCGGTGTGTCCACGGCTCCGCACGCGTTTTTTATTTACATCCCGAAATTTTACTTTTAATGATATTGTTGACAATTCATAATGCTGTATCAATTTAGCAATGGCATGTATTTCCCGTGTCCAATTTTCATCAAAATCGGTCTAACCGTTTATGAGTTAAATCCGGATATACAAACAGACATAGAGACAAAAAAAAATTTAATAGCATATTCGTGATCAGTATCGTTCACACAGTAGCCTATCGGAAAATTTGGACAAAAAAAATTAACCGTAGAGACAGAACTACAGATTTGATAATATAAATATTCTATGACGTATGTACCACAACACGTGAACACTTTTAGCATGCCCGGATATTGATCTGTGAGTTTGAGAATGACTAGGTAGAACTAGTAACTAGAGGATTTATCAAACGATTATTGCGTGTCATTTAGATCTCTGTGGTGTCATGCTATTACTAATTAAATATTTTTAGGTTATCATTAACTTTATTTCGTTTCACGGATGACCGTGCAATGTATGTTCTGTGAAGTACGCTTGAACAGTTTCAGCGTACACTGATATCGATTCGCAAGATTGAGAATTACTACTTACAAGAGTTATCTGACATGTACTTACCTAATCTAATTATGTATGTAATGTAGTTATGCATTTTTACGTTATCGTTATCTTTATTTCTTTTATCATGGATAGCCTTGAAACTGTGTGACGTACACTTGATTAGTTTTAGCATACCTTGATAATTGATATCGATTCGTTAATTTAAAAATGACTCCTTGGAGAAAGGGGAGTATAATTAACATTATAAATATTTCTTTTAACCTTTGTTCCAAGTAAACGTTCGATTATTTATAAAAATAAAGGAATCGTATCAACACTAAAACAGGCCAAAATACCAACCAATAGCGTTACAATTTTTTTTTATTTATAATCAATCACAATTATTCACAGAAATGATTTACTATGAAATATTTTCTTTAAGATCAATATTTATTTAAAATGAATACTAGAAAAATTAAAGTATGTTAAATAAAGCATTTTCACTTAGGTGCTTTATTTTTATTATAAACTTACGCGTGGCAACTTTAGTTGAGTGGTCGAGTCGTGCATGTAAAGTATTTTACCTACCTGTGTATTTTTATTTGTACAGCGATGGTAAAAGGCGTGCAATGTTGAACAACTTGTTCATACTTTAACCGTTTATTTTGGATCTACATAAGTCTCAAAATGTTCGAGATCAACAATTTCATAAATAATAAATAATCTAATGGGCTACTAACAAAGTAATATCTCACAAACTGTTTTTTATCTAACCCACTCCATATTAAGTTAGACAATAAAAATAACAAAGGTCTACTAGTCCAACACTTTTTATTTTTTATACCGAATTTACAATCTATCCTGATCACCACCGGTGCCACCAAGCCGGTGGCAAACATGAGTGCGTTGCACCTGATGGTAAGTTATCACTGATTGCAATACCTGAAGCATCGCATGCCCGTTGCCAACCCTTTCAAAACCTTTTCTCATTTGTCATACGGAGCGTGCGCGGTAGGAAACTCCTCCTAAAAAGATTTTTTAGTTTTAGTTTTATTAGTAAATGTAGGTAATGTTATCATTCTGGTTTAGTGCTATTTATATTTTGATAGGTATCTGAACCGCTCTAAAAATCACCCAGTTCATAATATTATGTATGTATCATACTTATATGCATTTTATACATATGACGCTGTGTGAGAGATGTCGTATGTTCACTGGGCAAGAATATTCCTAAATTACTGATATGATATTACAATAATTTTGCCATAGTTACCGAAACACTGAGAACAAAATTAATAAGTTTACAGCAATTTTCTTCTTCCCTTGTGAAGCCATTTATTTTTCTCTCTCAACAACAACAATGCAAAAGGCTGGCAACAATATAAATTATAATAAATGAACAATATTACATAACATTAACATTATTAATCTTTTACAAATCATAACCTTATTATAAAGCTTAGATTATGAATGAAATTAATTATAATACTATTTGAGTATCAAATAATAAGCGTGACCTGAATGATCATAATATGAGTTTTATTTAAACAGTCGATTCGTATTGTACATAATATGTATTTTATGTTTTGAACCAACTGATAATGTTAGTGTCACTAGAAACGCAACGCAAATATTTTGTTTCAATAATTGTGTTATTATACTATTGTTCTTTGTAATCTTGCTATTGCAACCTCGTATTAGATGTAGTTTGTCACATTTATTTTAGTTTCATTACGACTTTTTGCGGGAATTTGATTGGTCCTACAGTGATTTTGTTTTTGTTTTCATAATCTTTCGTTATTTCGCCATATCTACATACATTCAGCAATTGTAGGCAATATAGTTTGCTCATCATGCATTAATTTATTTCAGAAAATAAATGTGTCAAGCTACATTATACATATTTATTTCATAGGGAGAAATAGAGATTCAGGGCAACTTCGACGAAGTTTCCAGATCGTCTCTATTCGCTGAACTTTTAGAAGAAGAACAACAACCTGAAGATGTCGCTCGTAACCAACTTCTACGACAGCGTACTACATCCATTCAGGTAATCAAATTTTTAAACTTATGGACAGTAAAATACTTAAGAGAAAATTAGGGGTCATTAAGGCGATCTAGGGGGACGATTATAGATTAATTATTACCGTTAGAAATATGTTTATATGATACGTAATTCCGCAGTTCTACGGATTTTGATGCACTCGTATTTCTGACTAAAATACCTATTATCTATACTTACCTGACTGTAACTAAATAATTAATTTCATATCTCATGAAACCCTGTTTTGGTTTTATTTAAATATATATTTTTAAGGTGGACAAGGGAAAATATAAAATTTACTGTAAGTTGAATGACTTAGGTACGGCGTGTTATAATGAAATATTAACAGGTTATTAAAAAAATTGTGGTGTTATGATAAAATGATAAGTACATAATTCATTTTTTTTTTTCATTTTTATACACTATGTGTTACTTTATCTTATTGGGAGTAATGCTTATTCAAAGAACAAATAAGACATGTTTAACCTCATTGAATGTTTGAAAACTGAATCATGCGGTTAGGTATCTACATTCAATTTCAATAAGTACATTCATTTATTTTCTCACTGTTTAGAGGAAACGCCATCTTGAGGCAATAACCGTATTTATTTATAAAATATTTTTATTTTATTTAGTCTCATACAAGTACTAGCACGTTACAAGATGGTGGTGTGGCTGAAGAAGAAGATCAAGAAGAAACGGCGGAGATAACAGAGTCAGGTAAAATAGAATACCTACCTACCTTATCTTTTTTGCACACATAAACAAATCAACTTTACTTCATAATCGGTATATTAAACAAGAAAATGGTACCTATTAAAAATAGAATCGGTGCCAAAGATAAGATGGGACCTTACAAAGTATTTTATATTATCTGTTAATTATAATGAGATCCCAGTCACCCCAGACTTGCGTGATTTTAGGAAAGATGAAATTTTTAGGAGCGGTAGTATAACATAAACATAGAAAGGAATCGATACTCGCTAAGCTCAAAGCGGGGTCGTTTTACAGTTAGCAGGTATCAAAGGTGGAGAAAAACCATGCTAACTTACGTTAAAGTAGCAAGGCTAGTTTTTACATATGTTATAAACAAACATGTACAGTCGCCAGATACTTTCTTACTCAATTAATTTTATTTAAAAAAAGTGGAAAGCGACATTTCTTCTAATAGAATGCGGTATTTGTTAGAAAATTGGCGAAGCTCCATTGCAACTGTCACTATATGTCATACAGGTCGTGTCTCTGGTGCAGTTTATGTGCAGTACTTCCGCGCTGGAGGCGGATGTGGTCTACTGTTTCTGACTATCCTTTCGATAATACTCGCACAAGTGATTACTTCTGTCAGTGACCTTTGGCTGACCCACTGGTAAATATAAATTGTTATAAAATATATTTACGTCATATAGGTCAATTGTACTGAATCACAATGATACCACATTTTCATATATGAACTACTAGCTGTGCCCCACGGTTTCTCCCATGTTAATTTTATACGACAAACATCGCCAACTCCCCCTGTAGCCCATCATAATCACAGTACATCACTTCCCGCAAGGACAAATTATTTAAATTTTCCATTATCTCCTAAACTATTTGTCCAAATAATATGCTGTAAAGAGCAAAGTTTAACTTCATAAAATTGTCTTTATGATGAAGTAACTTTTGTTTGTAAGGATTAATATGCCATGTCTAAACATAATGCTAACAAATCACTTTTTAATTTTAACGAATCTTTGTCACAAAACAATTTTAGCTTATGTATAAGAGATAGGCATATGCTAACGCTGACTTTTTTTTGATATAAATACTAACGACCAATATTATTATAGAACATTGTATTTCCGTAAAATTAACGATTACGCCAGCAGACGCGATTAAAGAAGTCGGGAGGGCCTCGACTTCCGACTTATGTTACAAAAATTAATATTTAAGACTATCTGAGAGTTGTAGCGTTTTTTTAAATCGCCTATACTATTCCTAGAGAGTCTGGCTATTATTTTTAGCGTGTTTAAACAAACAAAAAAGCGTTTCAGCTTTATTATATTAGTATAGATTATTATTATATGAACTATAATGCAATACATTTACGTCGCGTATGTAAACTGTATCACGATGACACAACGTTTATTTTTGATAAACTACTACATTCAAATCACAAGTTCACATACTGACAAATTAGATAAATATATCAACTTGATTACGTAATTTTAAGATTAACAAAATAACTGTATGTACTGCACTTACAAAACAGCGACCGAAAAAAAGATGAAAAGATAGGAAAATTTATCAGCCAAGTTTGGAAATATCACGGTAAAAGTTCCTATGTTCGTCATTTTTTTTATAACAGATGTAAATACATCGGTGTTTGCCGCTGTCGTGCCAGCCTGCATGCCTTTCTCTCTCTTCACTCAATCAAAATCAAAATAATCTTTATTCAGTTTAGGGCCTAAGAAGGCACTTATGAATATTAAAACACTACTGCCGGTTCGGAAAAATTCCAGTCATTGAGAAGACCGGGTAAGAAACTCGATCGGTTTTTTTTCCAACTGTACAAATGTTAATATAATAGGTACAATAATAATAATTTAGTGGATGCACAGAGAGGGAGTCACTTCCAGTCATCACTATCATTCACTTAATGATCTACCCTAGGATACCTTTTGACAGTAAAACCGGCTTGACATGGTCCTTGAACTTGTTGTCCGGCAAATCAGTAATGTGCTTCGGGATCTTCTTATAGAACCTAACACTATTACCTACCTAAAAAACTTTTATAAGTCTAAAACACGGTACGACTAATTTATCTCTATTTCTAGTATTAATATTGTGCTGATCTTTGATAAAATCTAGCCTGTCTAAGTTTTTTCGAATATATATTTAGTTATCAAGGATGTTTTGGGAGGACAAAATTAATATACCATATTCCTGGAATTTGTTCTTTAAAAAAGTCTAACGGGATCAAATCGCACTATATTCGTAACTAGTTCATATCACCTCCACGTGAGATGTCCATGCCCTCAAATCTCTCGTGCAGAATGTCCAATGTGGCATGAACTATATGGCACGTAGCGCCGTTCAGTTGAAACCTCATGTCGTTGGTGTCCATATCATCCAATTCAGGCCAAAAGAAGTTAGTTATCATAGACCTATGGTGCTTGCCGTCGACGATGATGGCCTGGCCAACGTCGTTCTCAAAGAAATGTGGACCGATGTTGCCGCCAGCTCAAAATCCATGCCAAATAGTGCCTTGTTGGTATGCATTAGACGCTCTTTGATCTCATGGATTCGTATCGTCCCAAATTCGACAATTTTGTTTGTTGACGTACCCATTCATCCAGAAATGGGGCTCATCGCTAAAGATGATTTTTTGATGAAAATTAGGGTCCGTTTCCAACTACTCCAGGGCCCATTCAGCGAACACGCGTCGTTGTCTATAATCGTTTACGTTCAGCTCCTGGGTCAGTTGAAATTTGTACGGGTGCAGGCCCAAGTTACGACGCAAAATTTGCTAAGTTGTGATCTGCGAAAGACCGAGTTTTTGTGAGGTACACGAAAGCGACTGCCTCAGATTCTCCTGCACAACACTGTCACAGACAGCGGCAATGTTTTCGGCAGATCTGGCGCTTCGTCGTCGTATGGGTGTTGGTTCATTGTTTACTGAACTAGTGGACTGAAATTTATACACCACACTGCGAATAGTTCTCTCGGTATGATTATGGCGACCGTAAAATGGACGAAGCGCGCGGAATGTTGGGTGAACGGAACACCCATTTTGATAAAACAATTTTATCATTTGCACGTGTTGTTGAAAGCCATGTCTATGGTGGTTTGGCAAAACAGACTAAAATAATGACAGCCAATTCGATAGATTTTGCTTGAAAAATATGGCCACACTATCAACTGTCAAAGTTCGGAAGTCCCCATTGAAAGACCCGTAAACAACATATCTGATAATTCACTATTATTAGGTCCTTACTTAAGAAATTAGCTTTTTATATGGAAAAAGTAAAACAAAAAAAAAATGAAATTATAAGTGCATTTAATCAGTCGAAGTATGTACCATTATTCACTACACTTACACTTTCGCCATTTTGTGATACTTCATTGATTCCATTGCTAAAAAAATTGTGGGAGCATGAATTATAATCAGTCTTGGTTGTTTAATGGCTAGCTGCCATCATGGTTTGAATTTGTTGACGATACAGTTCTGAGTTAAGTTTCGCTTGGAACAGGATTTGGCCGGTTCTCCTGGGTTATCAAAAGTTATCAATAGGTATAATATCTCTTACGATTTTACTAATCGTCCCGATCGATGGAACCACTATTTAAAAAATACAATAGGTAAATAAGCAACACATGAAATGTTATTTTACCTACTCCTGGGAAATAAAAAACGCACTTTATTCCAAGGATGGTATACGTACCAGTTTCTTGGTACACGTACCAGATTTCAGGGTCTTGTACCATGCACATGGTAAAATCTATGCTGGTGTGCAATATTACCAACTTTAAATATCGGTTAATATTGGTGGTACGGAGCAGAAGACGGAATAAAGCCCCTGGCATTTGCTATGTGCTTGAGGGTACCAGCTTTTTTTTTTAAAATATCAACTTTTAGCGACCTCTGTACCACAACTATTGGGCTACTTACAATATCTGCTTTAAAACACAGCAGCGCGAACACTGCTGCCTTGCGACAGACATACGTGTGACGGTGGTGCTTCTGAATTAAAAAATGAGTTTCTTATTTTAGGATGAACGATGTCGAAAGTACATACGGTACTCCCTTACGTGACGAATTGACTAATCTGACAGCAATGAATAGCACAAGGGACTTGGATGATTCAAATGCAACGTTGTCGATAACTACTAACGCACTGGTCTCTACTGCGATGCCCCCGAACCTTACCGTTATCGGTACCATGGTGAAAACAGCTTTAACTATGCAGAACTTAACTACAACTGAAGATCACAACATTAACCACCCGTATTACATTTACATTTGGGCAATTGGAATACTTGGTTGTATCGTCCTTACTACTGGCCGGTGAGTAATCATCCTTTTTACATACTAGTAGCTTGTGTCCGCAACTGTGTTCGCGTTGTCTTCTATATGAAACGACTCATACGCCACCTATTGTATACTCGTTGTAACTAATACAGAACCTTTGCGGGTGTGCACACGGTTATGGCCACGACACTGTTGTGTGTACAACTCTACAAATTTTTACCATAATTGGATAATCGGTTTAAGAACGTATACATAAAGGAAAAAAGACAAGAAACTTCCATATATTTTTTTTTATAAGGTTTATGTACGTCTTCAAAAAATTCACACATAATTCATTCGATTGATATGAAACTGTGTACAGGTGTTGTTGGCTGGCAAATTTGTAAAGATTTCTGGCATTAGCATACAATAGGTCGCGAACGAGTCTTTTGAATAAATTAGTGCATTTTGTGTAGTTTTCGGTGTTTGAATGAGGTTCTCAGGATTACACCCGACGAAAGATCTAAGTCACCTAAGCTACATATCATTACGCTTTCCTGTAGAGGCTAAGCAGTAAATAAAAATTACAATCAAAGAATACCTATACACCGTGGAATAGAATTGGTTTATTTTTCGGAATGTACGTACTCAGTCCATAGTCTATAATCATATAAAACCATTTAATATTAAATTTGATAAGTAGAAAAAAGTTAAAATAATAAAATTAGTCATTATAAATTAAATCGAATTTGAAATAGTTACTGTAGAATAGGCATGACGTAACACGTGACGGGGATATAATAAGACTTGCTCTAGCCAACGGAGTTTTTAAAAGTGAAAGGCATGCACCCGCGGCGGACAACCCCTGCCCGCGCCTCTACCACCCCCGCGCTGCACATGAAGGAATCGGAAGGATTTGCGCCGACCGACAGTTGGCAAATTGCTTCCGAGTGAGCCTGTTATGTACGACGTGTACGCATCCCGCGAACCCCCGCGTATGCGTCTTGCTCACGAGTCGCGAGGTTTTTGATTATTTACAATGAGTTCGCGACATTACCAATATTCAAACCGGGAGTGGTTGGACATGGTGCGTTTCTATGCGATTGCCGGCGAAAACCTCGCAGCTGCTGGGCGTATGTAAATCCGGCCGGAACATGTGGAAGCGCTGCGTAGTTATGGAATATCATCCTCGTGGTAGCGGACGGCATCCCGTGCACTCAACCGGCGTCGAATAAAGCATTCTCAGATATTTTGAACAACATCCACGACGAAGTACGCGACAGGCAGCACGGAGGTTTAATGTGAGCTATTACTACGTCTGGAGCCTGCTCAAACTATCGGAAATGCATCCTTACCACTTTCGGCGCACCCAGCCTCTACATGACATGGATGCTCAATCTTGCATAGCTTTGTGTCAATGGATAATATAAAACCAAAATGTGAATATTTTATGGCCCGATGAATCGACGTTTACACGGGTCGGAATATTTAATATTCATAATAAACATTTTTGGGATTTTAATAACCCGCACGTTATTAAAGAACATTCACACCAAATTAGGTTTAGTGTTAACGTATGGGCCGGAATAATTAATGATGTTATTATAGGGCCTGTGTTCATAGAGGGACATTTGACCGGTGGCACGTTTTTAGATATGCTAACGAACGTTATTCCTGAATTACTGGAGAATGTCCCGTTAGCATATCTACAAGGACTATTTTTCCAGCTAGATGGCTGCCCGGGACATTACGCGCGACTAGTGCGCGCTTATTTGGACAATCGGTTTAGTGATAGATGGATAGGGCGGGGCGGACCTTTGCCTTGGCCACCGAGAAGCCCAGACCTGACTCCACTAGACTTTTTTTTGTGGTCTGAAGTGAAAAGACTTGTTTATACAGAAGAATCCCATACTGTGGACAGTTTAAAAAGAAAAATCGTTCGTGCTTTTAATAAAGTGAAACAGGACACAAATACTTTACGGAAACTTAAAGAGAATTTGCAGAAACGGACTCAATTGTGTATTGAAATGAACGGACAATATTTTAAATAATTGCTTCAGTACAGGTAATGTAAATAAAATAACTGTGTAAATAAAGTATGTAAAGAACATTTAATTATGCAATTATCGTAAATAAAATGATTCCAATTTTTTAAATACGCCTGAAGTAAGCGCTAGCCTCTAATATTAGTATCCTAATTAGTATAATATTAATATCCTAGGATATTAATGTAAGATTAATTATTAATTTTTATTATTTAGATAAACTAGTATTTCTGACGGTCCAGAGCCCGTAAGTATGAGGGGAAAATTGGAATCAAAGTTGAATTGTTGCAATTAGTAATAATAACAGTAAGTGTAGGTAATGTATGTACTCATAGTTTATAGTTATTGTGAATAAAAGACGTTCACAATATTTAATGTGTGCTAAATTAATAGCGCTTGTTTTATTCTTGTTTCTTACAAAGTTACAGTAGTTCGTAGTAACAATGTGGTTTCTTAATAACGTTCTTGACTGTAGTTTGCTTGTAGATTCGCTGCTTGCTGTTGCTGGTGTTGTGGTGTTTCCTTCCCTCTCCGCTATATTTAACCTCGCCCTTTGCCTCGCAACCGGTCGTGCGATGGATTCCGTGCGGGGCGTCGCTCAGCCAATGAGCGCGCACGCTCTGTGTGCGGCAGTATCATGAGTCACCATGCCAGATGTTCCGAGTCTGGCATGGTTCATCCTTACAACTAGTGAAATTTATACATTTAAACTTACAACTAGCTATATTCTTATTCTAATCGTTTTAAAATACACATATTCACACATATTCAGTTCATATTATTATATCTATTCCTAACACGTATTTATAAACCTTATTCCTAACACGTATTATTTCATTTATTTGTTCATTCTATACTATTAGACTATCGTTATTCGCTCGCCCCGCTCGCTGTCCGCAACAGTTCTCCCCCCGGCGTAGCCTACGCAGCCTCACTCTCCTCTCAGGACGGCGAGCTTCGTCGTCGGGCGCCGGAACACACCACTCCTCGTCTTCACGTCGGCGCTCCGCACTCCTCCATCTGGCCCGGTGTAGGTTCTCGTGACGATTCCGCGCGGCTAGGTGTTGCGCGGCAAGGCGGAGTCAACAACCACGACCAAGTCTCCGACGTTCAGAGGGCGCGTGCTGTCGGCTGAGTTCCCGCGGGGCACCAGTGTAGGGAGGTATTCCTTAACCCAGCGCCGCCAGAAATGATCGGCGAGCGCCTGGGTTGCTCGCCAGGTACGCCGGTCCGCAGTGTCGCAGGTCCCCGTCGTAGGCATACCCGTCGAACTCCCAAGCAGAAAATGGTTGGGAGTGATCGCCTCTGGGTCCCGCGGATCGACGCTCACGTGCGTTAGAGGCCGCGCGTTAATCGAACGCTCGGCCTCCGCGAGCACGGTTTGGAGCACCTCTTCTTTAGGCGCACGCTCGTTCAAAGTGGCGGCGAGCGCGGTTTTTACCGACCGCACTGGCCGCTCCCATGCACCTCCCTGGTTAGGGAGACAGGGACATATTCACACATATTCAGTTCATATTATTATATCTATTCCTAACACGTATTTATAAACCTTATTTCTAACACGTATTATTTCATTTATTTGTTCATTCTATACTATTAGACTATCGTTATTCGCTCGCCCCGCTCGCTGTCCCCAACAATAGTACTACAACTTATGGTGAGAGACCATCACCTAGCGCGGCAGGGTGCGGCGGGGTACGGGGCGCGAGCCTACCTTATACCTACACCTAGCGGCTAGTCGCGAATATACCTCACTTTTGAAAGGTTGCAGTGAGCTTAAGAAATTCAATACATTACCAAACAACCGTATTTTATTATTTCAAGATTTTTTTTATTTTATTTTTTGTTTATTTATTTATCGCTATGTCACAATAGTACACCCTTGACTGAGTACGTATACTTCAAAACAAAAACAGATTTAAGTGCACCGTGTATAATAGATGGTTCATTTTTAATCCAGATACCACACGTTATATTTCCCGTGAAACGTGAAAATAAATTTCTTGCGAACAAAGTCACGTGAAGTCGGACACCAGCTGTATATTATGATATTTTTTTCTATACAGTCTTTTTAATATATACTTCATTCTAAATGTGAATTTCAATTAGATACCCACACAAAATATATAAATTAAATATTTATATAAATACCCGTATATCGTAACTACAGTCCGTAACAGGCAGTATATAATTATGTTCGTAAAGTAATTGCTTTAGTCGTGAAGCCGTGATAGGTATAAAAGCTGGTGTCTACATTAAGGTTTATACCGTGTCTGGAAAAAACAGGATACATGAAATAACCCCACAGAAAAAAGCGCAATGTTACATGAGCCTACAAAAAATATCCGCACGTGGAAAATTGCGCACATGGATGTAATCGCAAACGGAAGAAACGTAACATGTATTATAAATGCACACATACAAAAAACGCTATATAAATATTATAAATTTATTTCAACCCAAACCAAATGTTTGACCCAAAGGACCCAAGACCCAAGAGGAGAAAACTACGTCCTTTTCAACCTCTTTTTAAATCAATGTTTTTAACTATGATCATTGACCTCCATTCCCTTGCAGATAGCTATCGACGTTACCTTCCAAACATATAAATAAATATGATATTACATTGCAGATCAATTTTATTCTTATGGGTGTGTATGAGGAGCTCAATAAAACTGCATAACCAAATGTTTAGTAATATCCTCGCGGCAACAATGCGCTTCTTCGACACAAACCCGTCAGGACGTATTTTGAATAGATTCTCCAAAGACATGGGAGTGGTTGATGAGATCTTGCCCAGAATGTACTTAGACAGTATACAGGTATTTATGTGATTTTTTATTGTTATTTTGAAGTTTTTTTCTTAGTATTTTCAATATTAAGTTCTTCTCCAGCATATAAATACCCAATGTACACATGATCTACCGTGACCTGACCGTTTTTGAGTTAAATCCAGACATACAAACAGACAAATAGAGTCGCAAAAATTTTCTGAATGGCGTATTCGTGATCAGTATCGTTTATATAGTATGTCTATCGGGAAAATTTGATAAATAAATAAAATCTGATAAATAACACAAAACTGATGTGCGCACAAAGGCAAACCTCTGTTATTTTATTTATATCGATTTCAATAATGATATTTTTATTTTAAAGTAATATCTATTTGCTAGATCTTCATGGTGATGATAGGAATCTTAGTGCTGGTGGCCATAGTGAATCCATTTATGATGTTAACAACAGCAGTGTGCGGCATACTTATGTATTTATTAACGGTCGTTTACCTCAGCACGGCACAGGCTATCAAAAGGTAAATAGAAACGTTATCATATACATTGAAGTTTATTTATTTATAATATTAAAAAAAAAACAACTGTAATAATACAATGTCCATCCATTACTTGGTTTATAAAGTGTACCTATAGGTACTTTATTAACAAAGACTCATTCATACATATCTAATGATCTAAGTTTTATGCTTTTCACCTATTGTCTTATATTATAGCTTACTTACATATTATAAACCATCACATCGATCTATTTACGAAAAGGAATAACTGCAACTCACTCACTATTTATATTTAAGCAAGTACCTACCTACCTATTTTAATTAGACGAACCAATATTGGTATCAAGGGTAATGAAGAGGCTGACCGTTAGTGCAAAATTAGGATTAACTCAGGGTATATTAAAGAAGGTTAATGTCGATTATTGGGAAATTATGACAAAATCCAAAAAAAGTAATTACGAAAATTGGAGTGAATATTTTGATGAAAGAACAGTGACAGCCTCTTCATAAGCCTTGGTTTAGTGAAAGTTATTTAAGTCGACAATATATAAAGATAGCATTAAGACTTCGTTCGGGGCTCTATCCATCGGGAAGATTTGCGTATCTCATGCGAAAAACAGAGTCACCCAACTGTAGTGTATGTGGAAGGATCGATGACGTGCATCATTTACTGGCAGAGTGTGAAAAAAATAGGATTGAAAGGGAGTCGCTGATGAATAATACGAGTTTAAATTGTCAAAACATAGGCATTTTTCACAGCATTTTGGCAGAACCGTGTTCGGATGAAGCCAAGATGTTGTATGACCTGGTAGTGCTGGCTCTTCGGCGACTCTCTTGATTTGATGCTGGTATGGATTGGGTACAATGGGACTGATATATTCAGTAGAATAGAAGTACCTGAAAAAAAAAACAATATTGTAAAGAATTTATATAAAAACAATATTTTGAAAGTTATTGTTACTTCCCTGGGTAATTAAAATTCTGTTTATTGACAATTACATAACGAACGTTT
This sequence comes from Saturnia japonica, assembly GCA_033032175.1. Lineage (NCBI taxonomy): Eukaryota > Metazoa > Arthropoda > Insecta > Lepidoptera > Saturniidae > Saturnia > Saturnia japonica. The sequence goes on from CM065307.1 coordinate 12,183,024, forward strand.
TACAGGAAATCCATATTTATCACAAACGCATGTATACACGGTGTCATCAATTTTATGTTTCTGAACGATTGCTTGTCTTTAAAAGATCGCACTCCGGGCATGATGGACCCTTCTAGAAAGCAATGCTGAATCTCTTAATGACGATTTAGGATGCTATTCACGAATTGAAGTGATTAATGGTAGAAGTGTACTATTTCGCCATCATTATACGACGTTAAACAGAGGAGTTCTAAAGGTTTCTTTATTGGTTGTGAAGGCTCCTCATACAAACTATATAGGCGGGTATACCGCAGGAATCGGCAGTAAACCGTAGAGCATCATTTCAGTTGAATGTACCGCATAACACAGTCACAGGATTGCCAGGAGGGAATGCACGAAATAATAATACTATTAGCTGATGAATTGACGTCCGGCGCGCAGCACGCCGGATCGTTTTTTGAGGCTAACCCGGCGGGCATGCCGCCGGCATAACGTGTAGTAGCCCTTCTTTTATGTTTATTCATTATTATATTGACTTATTTTTTAATCTAAGATGAAAGATCAGTTAGCCGTGAAATTATCACACACGATTTGCATTTTCGTTGGCATATTTAATTACAAATTCTAAGTTAATATTGTAACTAATTTATTGATATATTGCTATTATGTATAAGTTCTTAAAATGAGCATGATAAAGTAATGACGGACTTATTTATATTTGTTTTATCGTGGGTTAGGGTAGAGGGAGTGTCCAGAAGTCCCGTGTTCTCACATGTATCAGCGAGCATGGCGGGTCTTAGTACAGTACGAGCTTGCAACGCAGAGGATATGCTTCGTGATCAATTCGATGATAAACAGGACGTTCATACTGCTGCATGGTTAGTTTTTTCATAGGCTAAATTACATGAATGGGCAATAGGGATTATATAGCTCAATAGTGAATATCACGAGTAATTAGTGCGCTTTTATTTGATATTTACTAGGTATACATTATACGAGACATGTAACTTCTATTTGTTCTAGTGATAATAAGAATTTTAAATTTTACATACGACGGTGAGAGGAAAATCATTAATCAAACATACTAATAACGTTTTCAAACATCCAAGGTTACGAAATTTACGTAGATAAAAACAGATAAACAAATACTTATGTGAATCCATAAGCATGGATGTAGTCAGAATTTTGGTCAGGGGAAGGCAGGCAAGGGAAAACTAATGTAAACTACTTATGTTAGGTAGCTATCCTCATTAATCTTCTGTGAATTATAAATTTTGTAGGTGAAGTTAGGTTGTCATTCAACGAAAAATTTGGTAAAATGAGGTCTGTCACAAAGGTGTAGGTACCTTTATTGGTCATCTTAAAATACGATTTTTTATTTTACTAAAATTAATGATATTGATGAAAAATTTTAACTTTTCAAGTTAAAATCGTTAATGAGGGTTTCTGATACAACATACAAGTCAGTGACTGCTGAATAAATAATAGGTCCTTAGATATATATGAAATTAGCGTTTTGTATGGAAAAAGTAAAACGAAAAAATACTATGAAATTATACATTTAATCAATTGAAGTATGTACCATTATTATTTATGCACTTTCGCCATTTTATAGGTAGTTCATTGATTCCATTTCTGAAAATTTTTGGAGCGAGTATCAATAAACTCTTTGAAAGTGGTTTGGAAAACTTCATCGGAATTGAATGTTTTTTCCTTGCAACAAATTGTTGAAATTCCGAAAAGGTGGTGGTAATCTGTTGGAGCAAGGTCCGGGGAGCATGGTGAGTGTCGGAGACATTCTAGCCGCGGTTCTTTTAATTTAGCGACCGCCTGTCGTGAAGTATGGGGTCTAGCGTAGTCCTCAAGCAGCAGTGGGCTAGAGAGATTGACCAGTCTCGGTTATTTAACGGCTGGCTTTTCCATCATGGATTACAATTGTTGACAATACAGATCTGCCTTTATCGTCTGGCCAGAATTTAGGAAGCTGTAGTGTATGACACAAGCACTGGTCCACCAAACACTCACCAGTATTTTTTTCTGCGTCAACTTACGCTCGGGGCAAGATTTAACCGGATCTCCTGGGTTCAACCATTGTGATGAACGTATGCGATTGTCGTAAAGGATCCATTTTTCGTTACAAGAAACAATACGATTCAAAATTCCGTCGTTATTTTGACGGTTGAGTAATGTAACGCAGCACTCAATGCGTGTTTGTTGGTGTGTTTCAGTCAATTCATGCGGTAGCCCATTTCTCGAACTTTTTCACTTTTCCTATTTGTTTAAAATGAATTAAAATTGTTTTATCACTTACACCGGAGCCTGCCCAAAAACGTATCGTGCTCTTTTGCACTAGCTTCCCCATACGAATCATTAATATTCGAGTTGTTTCTGCAGCGCTGATGCCACGGTGGAACTCATATTCGTAAATAACGCGATATTTTAAGATTAGCATTTTGTGACAAGAACTATGTCAGAAAAATCAAAGGTTTCGAAAACAAATGAATCACTAAATTCGAAACACAAATACACAAGCCTAAATTTGAAGTAAATTTGATTTTGGAATTCCTAACCAAACAACAGATATTTGAGATCAAAGTGCACAGTTCAACAAAACGCGAATTTCATATGTAAGGACCTAATATATGTTTAATATATTTCAGTATTTCAGTCAACATTATATTATTCTTGATTTTATTGGCAAAATATAATGTATTTATGGTTAACATAAATAAGTAGACGACCCTAGGCGTTGCCATATTATAATATATTCCTGAAGATATTTGTGCCATTATTATATCGGCGATTATTTAAAATTAATATGATTGATCATAAAAAACATTCTGATGAAACTGTAGCATGGTGGTAGGGCTTTTTCTAATGCCAACCTGGCTAGGAACCACCCTCAAGTTGAAAATCTGTCGCTAAGCACCAATAAGTGTGTTCCGGTCTTCCACTAGGCTTAGCGTGCAACCATCTTGGGCCACCTCATCACTTTTCGTGATGACGAGAAAGAAAATATCTGAAAGTAATTTTATCAGTAGTACGTACCTCTTCAATACTATTTGATTGAACTTTAGGTACTACGTCTCACAGTTTATCAACTGATATTTCATACAAAAGTTTATTTTTGTGTATTTGGTACAAACTTATGTTATTGTACGTTTTAGTCACCATAATAATGCTGAAATGTAATATTATGTTATGGTGTATAGTAATTATAGAAATACACATTAAAATTTGTTTTTTTCTTTTAGGTTTTTGACACTAGTAACAAATACTGCATTCTCAATTTGGCTTAGTCTTATTTCGGCTGTTTACGTAATAGTCGTCGCTTACACTTTTCTGCTTCGAGATCAGGGTAAGATTATGTCTGTAGATAGATGCAAAAAATATTATAACATTTCACTGAAATTGTACGATAATGGTATAATTATTTTTAAATTTCATTAACAGGTACAACAAAAGCTGGTAATGTTGGTTTGGCGATAAGCCAGGGTTTAATTCTCGTAAATATGGTCCAGTATGGAATCAAACAATCTACGGAAGTAATATCCCAAATGACGAGCGTTGAAAGAGTAGCTCAGTTCACATCCTTGCCACTGGAGAAAACCGATGGGCCTTCACCGCCTGAGAACTGGCCCCAACGAGCCCGCCTTATATTCAAGAATCTCTATCTGCGATACAGCAAAGAGTCTGAGCCCGTATTGAAAAATCTAAACATTGTCGTTGAAAGCGGTTGGAAAGTAAGTAAAAGCAAAACCCATCGAGAGTTATTTATTTAGGACGGCGAGTGGCCAATAATCAAATACATCAGTATAAATAAAACAAAAATACAGCTGCAAGTGCATTGACCTTTGAAGGTCGCCACATCGTGTATCATTGTACCGTAATATATTTTGTGATTTTTGGTACCTATTTGTATTATGTACTGCATACAGTACAGACAATCCTAACTTGAGATTTTATATCAATATAATCACTTTTGATATATCTACTTATCATGTGAAATTTGGGTGACAATTCAACAATTAATACTGTTTCACGAATGTAAATATCGCAATAAAACACCGACTTGTTACCACAACGTTATAAATACCATCAGATATTTTATCAACTATTAGTACATATACTTTCGTATATATTTATTGGATTGTAATTACGTGTGTATATTCAGCCAGACATCTTTGCGTTGTGATTAAATAAGTTTTACTACATAACGTAAGTTATGATCAAATACGTTTATGTACCCAACACATCTTCTTTTTGTATAGTGTCTAGTGGTATATACAAATGTATATTATTTCTAAATTTTAACAGTAGGTATATTTGTGAAAAAAAAAACTATTTTAAAAGAGCTTACTACATACATGGATCTTTGGCACTGAAAGGGTTAGCAGGATTCTTAGAAGTTAGCAATACTTGTATAAAGGTATGTGAAATTGTAAGTGGTTTCCCGGAAAATCTCTAATAATTTGGTTAGAATTTTGTATTTAGATAAAGAATTATATTTCTAGTTTACATATTGAGGTGATTTTTTTATTTTTTTTTTGTTAGGCACCGATCTTTTCTCGGTCGCCTAATATTTTGATATAATTCATTCTTTAGCAAATTTTTTACGATCACAATTCAAAATGAAAATGTTACGATATTTTATGACAATACCTATATAACTATAACCTTGACTTTTTAGGTGGGTGTTGTAGGTCGAACTGGCGCGGGCAAGTCATCGTTGATATCAGCTTTATTCCGATTGGCGCCTGTTGAAGGCAATATTTACATAGACGATATCGAAACTAGTGAAATCGCTCTTAAGGTAAACAAATATATCGTCATAACATCATATTATTATCTCTGATGTTTTATTATCATCATTTTACATTATAATATACTTGTTACAGGAGCTAAGGTCGAAAATTTCTATCATTCCTCAAGAACCAGTTTTGTTTTCAGCGAGTTTGCGCTACAACATGGACCCGTTTGATAAATATACAGATGCGGAAATATGGCAAGCTTTGGAACAGGTTACAATATTTTATCATATTAGTTTTTGCCGAATATTTTCTGTTGTGTTCTGCGAATTAAAAAAATATAAAAACATTGTTCGATTTCTTGCTTGTTTGTTTTGAATCCTCGAAAATACTAAATGGTACCTACATCCATAAAGAATTATAGCTACTACTACATAACATAAAAAGCCCAATATTGCAAATAAATTAACTTCCTTTAGAAACCATGGGTACCTGAGAAAAATAAATTAGACAAGCGGCACCCAGCTACTGCGCATGCGTTTATTACGCAGTAATTATTTTCGTATCGTAATTGTATTTTAACCCATATAGTTGACAATTCATGTAGTCTATTGACGAATAATTATGTAAGCTTCAAAATTTAAAGACGTTTTTGAGTTAAATTCGGACATAGAAACAGACAAGCAACAAAATTGTTATACACCAATATGACATTCGTAATCAGTATGCCTTGTATATTAGATGTCTATCTGAGGAATAATATTACAACAGACAACTACAGATTTATTAATAATATAGATAATCAGAACTGAATTAAGATTATATTTAGAATAATTGAAGTTAAAGGTAATTAATTTTTTTGTACATAATGTAAATGTATTTTGTTTTTAGGTTGAATTAAAGAACAGTGTAACATCTCTTTCTTCGGCTGTGGCATCAGGAGGGTCGAACTTCAGCGCCGGGCAGCGACAACTGCTTTGCTTGGCGCGTGCCGCTCTCGCTCGTAACAAGTTACTTGTGCTTGACGAGGCCACCGCTAACGTAGACCCTAAGTAAGTTCACTTTCATTCTACAAATTGCCCTTATATACGTATAACTTGAAAAAGTTACATTAATTGTGCACAATTCTGAGGTATGTAAATTGTTACCTACCTGTTTACCTGCCTACTATTTTTAATAAATATAGCTAAACATTTGGTTTACAGTACTGATGCATTAATCCAGAAATCCATTCGAAAGCATTTCGCTGATTGCACTGTAGTCACCGTGGCCCATCGCTTGCATACCGTTGCCGACTCCGACCGCGTTGTTGTAAGTATTCATATAAATATTAGCATTTCAATTATACTAATCCGTAGCTTTGGATTTAAAAACTTATTTTCATCCTAATTAACCATGTTATATAGAATTAAACCCCAATGTGAAAGACAGGTGTTACGAATTTGAATATATTTATACCATTTTTAGGGTTCCATAGCCAACAAGGAACCCTTACCACCATTTCACCATGTCCGTCCGTCTCTGTCCGCAGCTTAGCTCAGAGCTTCTTAGTACTAGAAAGCTGTAATTTGGCATGGGTAATGCGTATTAAACACGACGACAAAATATAAAATAAAATCTTGGAAAAAAATATGAATTTATGGTACCTCCCACACGTTAGTGGGGATGATATTTTCCGTTTTGGCGTTGGATAGGTCATTCAAAAATATTGGGGATGTGTGAGAATCACTTCGATTCAGGGATTCGTTTGCGAAATATTAAAATTTAAAGAGCTAATTTTTGTTACAGTCGAGTTACCAGCTAAAATACTAAATGGTACTTTCTGGATATGTGAAAAAAATCACGCTAGTAGTATAATATATCTACGTTATATATATATATACGAAGTTAAAAAAAATAACTATCAGAGTTAAGTAGGCTTTACAAGTTAACGAGCAGGCGCACCCCCCGCGCGCCTCACCCGAATCCTTCCCCCGTCTTCGCCATCGTTAAATATTATTGCGAGCGAGGTGAATTAAATTACATTTCCAACAATTAGGTTATTTATACCAACTACATATCAAGTAATTATTATAAATTATTAGTATAGTACCACTCGCTACTTGTTCGATCTTTTTATGTCGTAATAAGTCATTGATCCTTTATTAGTAACAAAATCCATTATTGTAATAAAAATAATATATGTGCCATAAATATGCAATTTTTGTTTTCTCATAAATCTAGCTCATGAGTCCTTACACCACTTTTATCTATTTCTCATTGATTCAGATTTTGTTATACAGTCCTGTATTGTGCAGATCTACTATACCAGATCACCAGTATACGTCCGCTCCGCACTACGGTCGGCTTGCTGATTCCCGCCATTTTAGATCTGACTACACTGTTACCCTTAAGGGGCCCTATCCAAAAATAGAGCCGCTGCTGCTTTTACAGCTTTACCGAACTTGGGGACCCGCCATATGCACTCGTCTCTGTTATATAAGCGCTTGAGACGAAGTCAATACACTACAAGTCGCCTCTTAAAATCCACTCTGTAAAGTATTTTGAATTTTGATATTATTAGTATTTTGATATCGATGTTTGTAAAATTCATGTTGTTGTTCCTAGGTTATGGAAGCTGGGCAAATTGTTGAATGTGGGCACCCCCATGAACTTCTACAGAATGAAGATGGTCATTTCTCCAAGATGGTGAAACAGTTAGGCCCCGCATCTGAACAGAGCTTGAGAGACATAGCTAGTAAGGCGTACGAACAACACATAAGATATGTGGATGCTGACGACCAATACAAACTAAGTACTTAAACCGTAAAACAAGCATAGGTGTAATATAATTTCACAAATAAACTATTAGGTAGGTAGTGAAAAATATTCTCAAACTAAATTTTTAAGAGATTTCTTGGAACAGAACAAATATTAAATTTTGCAAACAGTGATATTAATATCTGTTTGTAAAGTAACAGTGTTTCTACAACTCTTTTTCATAATATTGAAGAGTTTGCCTGAAGTGTCGTTATAAGGTAGTGTTTGGTGGTTGGCTTCTTCATCCTAACTTGGCATCTAGTCCTCTTTATTGAAAACCATTACTGCCATTATCGAGTGAATATAGAGTATCCTGTCCTATGATAATTTCATTATTCTAAAAAGATGGTGGCTCCCTTGTTAGAACTTTCTAGGGAGTATTTGTAGCATTTCAGAATTCATGGTCCATGTTAGAACTGCTTTATCCGCGTACACTGGCGTAATGGTTAAGATACGTTAAGACAATGTTCTACAAAAATATTGGTCCTTAGTATGTATAAAAATAACCGCGATAGCATATGCCTATCTCTATTAGACATTACCCAAAATAAGGTATTCTGTCACAAACATTTGGTGGAGATTAAAAAGTTATTTATATGCATTCTTTTTAGGCATATCATATTAATCCTTACGAACAAAAGTTACTTCATCATATATACAATTTTATGACGTTAAACTTTACTCTTTAAAGCATGATGTTTGGACAGAGAGTTTAGGATTTATTAGAAAATTAAAACTTTTATTTAGATTAAATAATTTAATAAATTACGAACTTCACATTTTGCCTAAGTGCAAGTCACTATTTTATATAATTAATGTAATCTGTGGTCAAAAATTTTAAGCAATTATTGGTTTGCTGCACAATTATCCAGTACGGCACAGTGTTATTAATATAATTGTATCGTGAGCTTTTTGTTCTTTACAATTGTTATCTAATGTACTAAGGGCGCCTTGCGCCAAATAAATCAGTTTAGGTGTGTCAATTGTCAATCTTAAATCTGATTTAACGTTTTAGAAATAATTTTAAAATTTGGTTCAAGCCGGCCTTAATCTGTTATTATTATATAGGAATCTATATAATTTTTATTATATTGTACCTAGATATAGGAACATAATTCAAATTATTTTCATTGATACATATGTCTGTACGTGAACATTTTTTTAAATAATTTATAACGTTTAGCACTAAAATATTACTTTTAAAAAGTGAACCTTTTTTAAATGGTGCCTGAACTTTTATCGTGTTCGTACTGACTTACACGCCCAAGGAACATGCGTATGTTGTACTCTTTGCAACCTCACTCTAAACTTTACTAAATGCCGTGATGTTCAATATAATTGTTCTAGAACTGTTTAAAACTATTGGTGGTTATTATAATTTTGTAGTCCTATGATCAGAAGAAATTTTGATTTGCAGATCTAATCTACCCTCCATACCTTAGGGTAACAATTTCATACAGTATAAATAAATATTGTACTTATGCATGTAAGAAGTTATAGAGTTCTTTTGCGTAACATAAAGAAAATAATTCCAAAAATTCTAACATTATTTTACTTTGTATCTGACTTCAAAAAAGGAAGTGTTCTCAATTTATGATTGTTCAACCATAACTTCTTTGTTTATGAATCGATTCAGGTAATCCTTTTTTGTTGGAAAGGGGATACCTCAATGGTGGTTCCATTTTAATTTCATTGACATTGGAGCTTGGACTTCGAAGATATACCAGGGAGCACCTCAAAATAATTGAAGTCGGTTTTCTTTTTTGTTAAAAATTGCTTTTATGCAACGTAAAATTGTTTTTATTTAATAATAAGTTGTTATTATTCTGATGGCTAACTTTATCATGTAACACTTCCGTCACAAGATGCGCGCGCACTTTTCAATTTTACCCTCTACTATACGCGCCAAATAAAGTATAACTTCAATAAAATGGAAAGATATTTATAAAAATGTAATATTACGGTACCTAACTTTACGTAAAAATAATATTTTTATTCATAATCAGTGCATTTACAGAATAAGTTCAAAATAGTATATTATTATGATGTACCCATTTCAATTTGTTTTATAATAACTAAATTGTCAAGTCTTTGTCAACTTTTTATAAAGATTTACATCACAAAAGTGCTATTATATATTTTTATTTATTTTAGTTATCTGAATATGTAGTTTATAAATATACAAATTATATACGAAATATTATAAAAACCACAAAAAAATTATAATTAAAGGTAACATTATTCAAAATTAATATTTTTCTAGTATGTAGGTTCATACATTTGTATATTTATTTACACAGGTGCTTAACAGATAAACCAATAAATATGTAAAACAATTATCTTAACATAATATGTTATCACAGTTATATAATATATACTAGCAATCCGCCCGCGACTTGGTTCACATTAATAACAGTATAAAATAAGAAATTGATTAGGTATAGCAACTGTTCGATCATGTAGATCCATATTTGTGTAAAAAAAAACAGAATCGGATCAGCAGCTTCAGAAACAACTATATTCCCAAACTTTGCCTCTTAAACACTTCAACTCTTTATAACATTAATAACAGTTGTACATAGAAGAAAAAAAAAACTTAAGTTTTACGCACTGTAAAGTGCCGTTTTAAGTTTTACGCACTGTAAAGTGCCGTTTCAATTATTTTTTTTTAATAACTTCTCCCGTGGATGTCATTTATGTCAATTTTTACGAACATTACTGTGTACTTAGAGTATAAAATTAAGTTTTTCTAAATATCTATGTAATATGAAATAAGTCGTAAGTACTCCAGTGAGTCTAATGTATGTCTATGAGCATTCCATGCTTGTATTATTGTTGAGTATGTATTTAACACCTATTGTAATTGTTTCTAAATATATATCTGTTAATAACCTTGTCTACATTTATTTTTACCAAGGTGATTGCTCCTAATCTATACAATTAATAAAATTGAAGTGTGTCTGTTTGTAATGTCAAAATAACAGCTTTTTACTAAATACATATGAAGGTATATACGATGCCTTAACAAAAAGCCAATTTTTAAAATTTTTGTCTGTCTGTTTGTTCCGGGTAAACTCCGAAACGGATGGACTGATTTTAACGGGACTTTCACTGATAGCTAATATTATAGGGAGTAACTAAGGCTACTTTTATTTTAGAAAAAGAACTAGGGTTCCGCACAAATTTAAAAAAACTGGTTATGGTGAATCATTAAAAACAAACCTACAAAAAAGTTAGCGAGAGTATACGTCTATCTTCTAAGGAGCACCCACAAAAAACATTTTTGTCTTTAAAATAGCCGGGAGAGACGGAGCAACATTCGCGTGGGTATTCTGTAGTCCACATTAGCGAAGCCACGGGCACAGCTAGTTCCATAATAAAAACATCATCATAAGTCCTTAGCAATCAACTGCACATCACAGGTCTCTTTTAAGGTATGCCACTGTGACCAAACTTTTGCTTTTATTATTTGACACAATATAAGGGCTGCCCATGAGCCATCAACTAAATTATTAACGCCGGACAATCCGCGAGTTGACTGCATGTTTAAAAATTAAAGTAAATTATTGAATAATATTGGTCTATAGATAAAAGGTCTAAATAAATAAAAACAAACCTATTTATTTAGGCTATACTATAACTTTACGCTGCGATTCTACGGAACGGAGTGTAAATCATGATCGCCAAGCTATCTGAAAACCTGTAAGCAAGTATGGGAAGTGAGAACAACGATAAAGCTGCGTGTAGACGGTGCGACGTGGCGCGAGGCGGGGCGGCGCGGCGCGGACGAGAGTTGGTACTGAACAAATTTAACACGGGTGAAATCATGGAACAGCTAGTCTACATCAAATTTCAATTAAAACGTAATCATACCCATAAATGTCTCATATAAAGTTAGCCTAAATTTTTTTATTCAATTTGTTTTAATCCCATTTACTCTAAACAAAAATTTTTAGTTTTTATCCAGATGCTTTTCAAACTAGGACAAAAACCTGGACAGATGGCAGCCCTACACAATACGAATGATGGTTTTTAATATATTATTACTGTAGCTCTTAGGTTTTTTAAATAAAAAGTTCAGCTTCCTATATTTTGAAAAAAAAATTAGCAAAAAATAATTCACATTATTTTCATTTAAACTATTCATTTGATTTTATTGCAGAATAACGTATGTACATTATGGAATTAAGATAGCAAACATTTGAATAATTGTGGATTAAAGATTCATAAATTTACCATTTTATTTCATATTAATTGAACTTTGCCTTTTTTCACCAAGTCTGCAATTGATTTGTACTGCAAGATATGTTGGGATCCCTCTGAAAAAAAAGAGCACCAATTATAATATAAAATAGTGAATTCCATTTAGGCAAGTCGTGACGAAAACTTTGACTTTCTATAAATAGAATAATAAAATATGATAGTACATTTGTATTTACATAATACGTTTTTTTACAATAAGAAGGTATGGAGCTAAATACAGAAAATTTCATGATTATTTGCATCAGTCATGGGAAAATTCGGGACTGATGACGGGATGATTTATTTTAATAGATAATTTTGAAGAATTGCAAATGATGATGGACGTCAGGCTTGCTGACAAATAACCAATACTTGTTAATTGTTCTAGTACACCAGTCTGTTGACCTCTGTGGAACGCCACACCCCACACTTCGCCGGACGATGATACCTCGCCCGCCCACGTTGACGACCACCCTGCCCTGAAGGTAGTCCTCCAACAGCCGCCGCAGGTACCTAGCTCCACCTCTGACCACTCCCGCAGACAGGCTCTTCAGATGGGAGAGGACGTCCAGCGTAGAGCGCCGTCCCCGGAAGCCGAACTGCCCGTCAGAAAGTGTCGGCCCTACTTCCTCAATATGCCGGATGACACGGGAAGCCACTATTCGCTCAAACAGCTTTCCCGCATCATCCAGCGACACCAAGGGCCGGCCATGGCAATCCGGAGGGCGGTCCTCCTTCGCCAGAAGGCAAAGCCACCCCTCCTTCCAGAGCTTCAGGAACTGTCCGACCGATAAACACCGATCAAACAGCTCCCGAAGCATCCCACCCATGTGGCCCAACGCCACAGATAGCACCTGGCCCGGAACCCCGTCCGGGTCAGGGGACCTCCGTTTGCTGCGGAGGCGCTCCGTCACCAGCCCCATCTCCCTATCAGTTACGGGATGAGGCATAGCCGTCTCCTCAGCAGCAGTATCTCCCAGGGGAGGCATCGCCGGTGAGAGGAACTCCGGAGGGTCGTGGAACAAATATCCCACGACCCTTTCCACGAACTCCGGCTGGAGGGTCTCCGTGATCGGGGGCGCCTGGCCTCGGAATTTCTTTCGGGCCACTTTGTACGGGCGCCCCTACGGATCCCGATCCAGCGTCTCAAAGAGTTCCCCCCACGCAACGTCTTTGGCCCGGCTTATGGCCGCCTGCAGTGTCCTCCTTGCCTTACTTTAAGCGACATGCAGCCGGGCCTCCTCCCCCGGTTCTAGCCTTCGCCGCATACGCGCCGTTTTATCTGTGATCAGATAAGGTCTCCACCTACTTCAGTACTCTCCATCCTCGCACACGGCGTGCGACAGACGGAGTGGCGAACGACAAGTCCACCACCGACCCCCCGTTATGTCGCACGCACGTGTGCGTCGTCCCCCTGTTGAGGAGGAACAGCCCAACTTGGACGCCCACTCCTCAACGGCCGTGCCTCGAGGGTCTGTGGCCACAACCCCCCACACCCCTGAATGGGCATTCAGGTCTCCAAGCAGGATAATGGGGAGTGGCGACAGCCGCTTCACCGTCAGCCCCAGGGAGTCGAGAAAAGCCTCAAACTCCACTAGGGCCCGGTTAGGGGAGAAGTACACCCCTATAATGGCGTACCCTCCCCAGGCGACCGCCACGAACTCCGGCCCGTCTCTTTGACGAAGAGAGGCGTTTCTGGACTATAAACTGCCATGGAGCCACCAAGGTCCCCAGCCCATTTATTCTGGGCCAGAACGTGGTATGGCTCCGCGACAACCGCAACATTGATATTCCATTCAACCACTGACTGAACAAACAGATCCTGTGCAGTGGTGGAGTTGTTTAAAATCCCCTGAAGGTAGCTACCATGGGTGTAGTCCATTAAGAATCCATAGCAGCTACCTCAGGCCTAGGGCCACTCACTCCCGGTGCAGTCATCCTCTGCACCCCCTTCTTGACGGGAGGGGGCCTACACTCCCTTCCCCCCATCTGATGTGATGAAGGCCTCCCCCCATCAGCGCACACTGCGCAGCGTAGGACACTGGCCCTACAATCCACCGCCATGTGCCCCGCTGCCCCGAACCGGAAGCAAAGCACCCCCTCTCCACGTCCGACGGGCATAACGCGCGTATGTGGGCCAAGCCCATGCATTTATAACAACGCATGGGCTTGCCCTCCATTACCTGCACCTGGGCAGAACTCCACCCCACAAGTAGGCGGCCGGCCTCGACTAACACCTTGGCCGCGGCGAGGGGGAGGGTCATATGCAGCGCATATGCACCCCTCCCGTATGGGTACATTTCGCTAGAACTAATTTCGACTGGCTCGCACCGACCCTTCCTCGCCGCGGTCCCGACAACTTCTTCCTTCTACACGGTATCGTCGAGACCGACCAACCTCAGGTCCACCTTATTCGTGGGCCTCGTCACCGTAGCGACGTCTTCTAGGGCCATCTTTAGTTTGACGGCCAGAGCGACCCCCGTTCCTCTCCCATAACGCCAGGGATCTTAATAACCCGGGAGCCCGTAGCAAATTCCCGGGTTGTCAACTTCAGGATTCCAAGCTCCGACAGATCAATGCTCTCCCTTGCTTTATCCAGGGCCGCCCCATAGGTCACCCCCTTGCTCAAAGCCTCAGGCTTGGCCCCGGTAACCTTCTGCGACGTAGGAGCGCCCGCCCTCGCAACTACTGCCGGAGCAGCGACAGCCTTCTTTGGCCGAGGCCGGACCACCGTTGTCCACGCTGCCTCAGCCCCAGTCGAGGTCTGCGCGGTGGTCGAGCCTAGAAGCGCTGCACACTCCATGCGCAACGGTGTTGGAGTTGCCACGCTCACCCCCTCTGATCTTGCCCGGGACACAGACCGGGGCCTTTTCGCTCCCCCCGGTACTGCGGCCAGCAGAGCTCGCAGGCCCGGGTCCAGCGGCCGGTTTTGGTCTTTTCCCCGCCGCAGGCCTTTTGTCAGCCGCTAAGCAATCCACCTCCAAACTGTCGAACCGGGCGTCTATTATATCCCCGATAGTTGAGCAGATGGACTGCTCCAGCCTACTCACCACATCCGCCAAAGCCTTCTCCCAACCCTGGGGAGGCGCCTTAGCCTGTACTGGTCGAGAAGGAGGAGGAGGCGGCATAATCAGTAGTGTGCAGGCCTCCTTTCGCGACGCGAGGACCTCCTTCTTGAGGTCCTCGACCTGCCAAACGAAGCCCCCCTCGTCGGGTATCAGTCGCTGACCGTGTAGCTGACTCATGCCCCATATCCAACAGGATTTTCCAAAACCAGGGTAAGAATACACATTGGGGCCGTCCTCCAGCAGCATGTCCCACACCAAGTTCGTCCCGCCCGGCACCAATCTCAGAGGCAGCCGACCTCCCGGCTCCAAGCAGATACCATAAAATATTGTGTGATCCTCCAACACTTGGGGTGCAAACCTTGAATTTTCTATGCCGGAGCCCAAAATGACCTCCCTGGCAGGTATATTTTTAAATCAAAATGTTATCTTGTTGTAGAATCAACCTCGGCCTTCTCATAGCACAGCAGCTTGTCTTCATTAAAACTCCCTGTATTATTATATTATTATATTATTCAAGTGCATTTTCTTTTTTTATATTGATAAATAACCAGTGTCTAATCGTTTTTATAAATCAGAAGAATAAATGAGATTTAAATTGGTACTTTCTTAAAATACATTTTTGATGTAGCATTTTTGATTTATTTTGAAAAAAGCTAGAAACATGATAACTCAAAAATGCTTCACTTTTGCTTAATATGGGGGTTAAAATTATTGCAAATAGTCACCCCTATCAATCCCCTAACGGGTACCAATAACCCTGTATATACATACTATAACAGCATAGTGTAACACTCATTATATGTATAATTAAAATTTATGAAAATAAGAAATTACAAACCTTCCAAATCTATTTCTTCATCTTCACCAGTTAAGTCTTCTAGAACTATACCAGTGGTAGTATCATTTGCTTTTAAAAACACATGAGTCTGAAAATTAGGATATTCTGCCATTTTATTCATTTCAAATACTTGCATATTACTGGGTACCTTGTTTAATATAACAGTCTTTGTATGATTTTCCATATTTTTCAAATATTCTTGAGCATATTTATATTCTGACGAAGTTAAAAAACTGGTGCCATTTTCTAATCTATTTTTTTCTTCATTTAAAATCCATATACAATATTTTTCTATCTTGTTAAGCCTTATTTTAAGATAATTACATATAATAAACTTTATTCTGCTTAGTTCCATTTTGTGAATTGAAGCTCGGAGGTCAGTTTTAGGTAGCTTATTTATATTATGTTCCATGTGTTGTATTTGTCCAAGCATACACTCTACCATATCATTGCAATGTGGTAAGATCTCTGGAGCTAACCGTTCATTTTGCCAAGCACTTTGTAACGTCTTTAGAACAGTTTCTGCGGTAATTTCTTCATCTTCATCACTTATTTCTGCATCTTCATTTACATCCATTACCAGAATATAACCAACAAAAAATGTCTACAAAAAGTTTATTCATTCAAACATAAACTCTTACCTTTTAAAATATTATATAATTTTTTATTGGCTTTATCTATTGCTATAAAATTGCATTATCAAAAATTTTAAAATATAAACAAAATTATATGTATTTCTTGAGTTTTCAAAATAAAACATTAACTTTGAAGTTTAAACGAACATTATCAGTGTTGCCAAGACACTTGAGATGAAAGCAAGGTCTCCAGATTGAATTTTCGAAATATCCCCATTGGTGCAAAAAAAGTTTCCCAAAATGATACCATTTCAGCCACTTATCCTCAAATAACTTATACCTGCCTATTCCTTAAAATTTTAATTATTTCTAGTATATGCAGCTTTAAGAGTTAGCATAGGAACCATAAAAATACCATCGTACTTATGCAAAAGTTTTACTATTTTTTAAAATTTATAAATAAAAACGTATTCTGACCAGTTAAACAAAAAATATGGATATATGGGAGTCACATTTGCTTTCTTTGTGCGTTCTTCTCTGTTCTATTAATTTTCTAAGCGAAGGTTAGTAACTTTAGAAATAGATAACATAGGTAGCTATTAAGCGGCTTAGTATAATTATAACAAAAGTATAAATACAGCTGCATAATTTATAAAGTACATATTAAATATGAAATAAAATTTTCTTTGCCATAAAAATTATAGAAACACATGCAATGTAACATTTCTGTTTTAACCCGACTACAAAAAAGATATGGTTATGGTTGTTTTTCCAGCTTATGTATTATATGTCTATTTCTTTGGCACTCTCGGTAGCCCAAACGGTTTTAGGGGTTTTAGCATACGAGGTGTTGTTAGAGATTCGTCTTAATTTTGGGAATGACATACATAGGCAGAGATTGTTATCGTAAATTGGGAAAAATCGTATTTCGCATCGTAATGTTGAGTGTGAGAAACGTGAAAAGCCCTCTCTTTCATACCTAAAGGTTACCTACATAATGCTTGTTTATTCGCACTTTGTAATAACGCCGGCCGACTTATGCCATCGTTAACAATAATAAGGGATAACCGATAGTACAATAATAGTGTCTTCAATAATTTGTTATATATTGCGTAGGAATAATGCATTAAATTATTCCTTGTTGTAATATTTAATATCTTTGAACCAGGGGCGCTAAAAGAAAGGGGATTTGAAGAGAAAGAAAGAGATTATGTAATCCAACAGAGTCAATACAGTCAATTTGTCGAGCTACTAAAAAACAACTAGTAAATTATTTTCAAAAACGGGTACGTATTGTTTGAATTAAAATACCAGAGATGGCATTAGCAAAAGCAGGGCTTACAACCGTACGTGTACGAATCGTACTGATGAAGCGATATGTAAATAATCTCTTCACCGCGGTGATCGTACTTATGCAAGTATGATTAATTTAAATTCTATTTGTATTGATATCCCTTGGCCCAATCTAGAATATGGTTTCAAAAATAAGATTTAGATGCATTGAACGCTAAATATGCCCACTAACCTTTGAATCCAGCAACCCAGAACACTTCTGCTGTGCTAGTCTTCGGCAAACGTTCTTTCCAGCACAATACCACAACTTCTTCAGAACTCAATGTTCTTTACCCGGCCGGGAATCACAAAAAGACACAAAGATACTGTCACATACAAAAATTTCATCGGTAAAAATTATCCGACGAGAGTTTTAGGCACAGAGCAAATGCAAACTGCACGTCACTAGTTGATTACGGTTGGAGGTAGTTCGGCAATATATATGGGCCAATCAGATGCGCTTATATCACACGACAACGAGAGTTTCAGCGAATCCAAGAGCTACATTCTAGGATCGCGGGAACACTAACATCCAATTCACGTTAATTTGAAAACCGTTAAGTTATATACTTAAGGTATTTATGCCCAACCACGTACATTTACGCCTATTGCATGCCCTTGTATGATAGAAAATTATACGAAAATTTTAACTATATAAGGATTTAAAAAATAGGTCCTCTGGAGCAGAAATTGGTGAAGTACGATAGTTTGGGTACATTAAAGGGAAATCCAATAATTTGAAAGTTGCTGAAAAAAATTTCAAAGTTGTGAATCCCGAGTGTAGCGACATCTCTCGTCACAACTGATGCATCGTCGCATCGACGCAACTACGTAGCGACACATAGCGACATCTATCGAGCCACATAAGACGCATCCTACTATCCTACATAGCGCTATAGAAATTAACTCTATCGTTGAGTATATATACAAGAACCCGACTACAACCGTCGGGGCAGCTACCCGCCAGACATAGCACCCGTCTGGCCGGAGGATCCTCTTTTTTCTATGGCGGATGAGGAACTTTACTCTCTGTTCCTCACCTCCGCTAAACTGAGTAAATGTAGATATAGATAGTAAGACGGCTATGCAGATAAAGTTCTTCCCCAAATTTCCCCGGTGCCAAGATTCTCTTCTCCAAAAATTTCCCCATCATATTCAATAAAAAAATAAAATTGATTGTCCATGTTTGTTGGAACGAATTGGTCTAAGGACTACAACTAAACATATCCATAAGCCCCAGACTTTTCACGTTCGTTCAACCAAGACCAATTATGCCCATAATTCAGTATTGATAAGATGTACACAGTTATATAATGCTAAAGCTGAAAATTTTGACATATTTTCTGACAGTAATGCAGCGTTTAGAAGAAAAGCTATTGATTTATTCAGAGTTTGTTAAATATATGTGATTATTACACACACACACACACACACACATACACATTCACGCCAGAAGCACTACATCATTCTTTTTGATGCAAATAATATTTAATGAATAATTTCGTTGGGGTATAGGATTATTATAACTTTATTGTAATACGATTGAAATTATTTTTGGCTAAGCCAATATGTCAACTTAATTATGTATGTAAGTTAGAATTTAAGAGCTGTAGATTTCTTGAAATAAATAAATATTCGTTTCCCCAAAATTTCCCCTTCGACATTATTTTTCCCCAAATAAAGGAAAAACACTCCAATCGGGAGACCCTGGTTTCGGTTCTTGAAAAGTTACATACTTCTTGCAAAAGTGACATGTTTTTTTACTTTTAGTATGGACGCATATTCGCCATTTTCAGCAAACTACAAAAAAGAGGTGATCCGAAATTCGATTACCTACATATTAATTATTGTTAGTGTATGATACTCTATTACTAACTTATTTACTTTTGAACCGATTTTGATTACCTATGCTTTTTGTCATCTATGCTATGTCATAATAGTGGTAGTAGTCCAGATATTAAGAGATTTATTCAATACTACCTGTTCCCGTGGCTTCACTTACGTGGACTACAGAATGCCATCAATCGGGCACACGTGCGAATCTTGCTCTCCCGTTCCCGACTATTTTAAAGACAAAAATGCTTAATGTTGGTATTTGTTAGAAGATAAAAATAATATATTTTCGCTGTCTTTTTTGTAAGTCTATAATATAATGGTGACAGTGATGTAGTACATTAATTTGATATATCTTGTATAGTGTACTCAACATAACACATTAAAGCGCTCGAATCGATTCCCCATGACAATTTTTTTTGCGTGGAACCCTATTTCTTTATTGAAATAAAAGTAGCCTAAGTTACTTCCTATAACATCAACTACCTACCAGTGCAAGTCCGATCAAAATATGTCCAACATTTTATTAACGAATATAGCGTTCGATAGCGTCGACAAGGCGGAGTGCCTTGCCCCCTTTGGTGAGCCAGTGCTCTCCAAACAGTGTCAATGCAAATGCAAATACCGATCGAGTTGAAGGTATCGAAGACTACGTGGGAGGGCTGAACAAGCTCCCTGCGACAGAGTTCCTGTCCCCTGTCATGTCTGAGGAAGTCTGTTCTGTACTCAAAAGCCTTAAGCTTAGAAAGTCACCAGGTCCCGATGGGATCAGGAATGAAGTACTCAAACTTCTTCCTGATCAACTCATAGCTCTATTGGTCTGCATCTTCAATGTAGCCGTAACTCACTGCCATTTCCCAGCCGCCTGGAAAACGGCCATTGTCATATGTATCCATAAGCCTGGTAAGGGCGCGTCGCTTCCTGACAGTTAGCGCCCTATCATTCTTCTTAATACGTTAGGTAACATTTACGAGCGGCTCCTTAACTGTCTCAAGTCCGTAATAGATGAGAAAAACCTCTATCTGTCTGAACAGTTCGGTTTTCGTGCTAGACATTCTTGCACTCATCAAGTGCACCGCCTCACGGAGCACATTACGTTTAACTTTGCCGAGTTATATAAACCTCGCCGTACACTTGAAGTATTTTTTGACGTTGCCAAGACCTTTGATAAGGTCTGGCACGAAGGATTAGTCTACAAGTTGTACTGTCGTGAAATCCTCGATAGATTAGTTAAAATCATCCGCGATTACCTCACAGATCGCACCTTCCGCTACAGAGTGGAAGGTGAATTATCCACCCCCACCCTGTACGCTCAGGCGTCCCCCAAGGTTCCATCCTGGCCCCTAGCCTTTTCAATCTGTACGTCGGTGACCTACCTAGACTCCCCGAGGTCAAGGTAAGGCTATTATACGCTGACAATACGGTCATATAAGCCTCTAGAAGGAACAGATTCCACCTCAAACGTAGTGTCCAACGCGCCGTGACCACTCTCGGGGGGTGGTTTAACGACTGGCGAATAGCCGTCAATCCCTTGAAGAGCGCCGCGATGCTCTTCGACGCAGATTCTTCACGGTCCCCGAAGAGGCTCAAACCTCTTGAACTCTTCGGTAATCCGATTCCCTGAGTAAAGGAGACCAAATATCTAGGCGTAACCCTAGATAGTAGGCTCTCCTTTAGACCCCATGACCGTATAGTCAGGAACAAGGCCGCCTCGGTCCTGAGCCGTTTGCATCCTTTGTTATGTTCGGTAAGCAAAAAGTCCGCGAGACATAAGCTTACGCTCTACAAGATGTGCATCCGTCCGATTATGAGGTATAGTGGCGCCGCATTCGCTTATATGTCAGAATCGAACTTTAAACGATTACAAACCATTCAGAATAGGTTTCTTTACCGTCTCACCGGGGCCCATAGGTATATTCGAAGTGAAGAAATACATAGAGATATGGATCTTCCTTCGATTCATGCCTACGCTAGACATCTCTCTTGTTCGTACTTCGACACCGCGTCGAATCACACGAATCCGTTGATTACAGCAGCTGCTACATATCTACCGGACCCCACTGCCTCCCGGCATAAACGCCGGCCGCGTAATATTTTTACCGACCCGGACGATCGTGTTGAATTAATCATCCGTCTTTCTAAACAGAGCATGGCAGCGCACATGCCCGCGTAACCACCGTTCTCTCCGCAGAGGACGGGCGGTCAACTTCGCTCCCACACACCCCCTACGTCCACCCTCTCCAGCGGTAACCTAAGCCTAGGTCCGTTCCTCGGCGTGAAGCCCTTGGGTCAGGCAACCGCCCGCGCGATACAATTGAAACTATACGTGCAACACTTAGCTACCCACATACAAACGTCACACACATAAATGTACACACGTGCACACCACACGGGTACATGGTTCTGTAAGGGACCTTTTTTTTCTTTGTTTGCGCTAGTTAGTGTAGAAATACTTTCAAATCACTAAATACACATACACATGGTTCCTTCCTTCCTCCCAGGAGGACGGGAACATTTCTATGGGTATATATTAATTAGCTCGAATCGTAGGGGTAGGGATTCAGTTAGATCGCGACCTATTTGCATGCGCGACGACCGCCCGAGCCGAGGTCCGGCCACTTTGGCACCCTCGTGCGAGTCGTCTAAAACTTTCGCCGTTGAGTGCCTTCTGCGCTTGCTCCCAAGTTCGGTGAAGCTGTAAAAGCCGCAGCGGCTTCAGGGCCTCTAAGGCTAACCGTATAGTCAGTTCTACAAATAAAAAATTAACAAATATACTTTATAGGTATTCAACCTTCTGATTGGACGTTTCATTTATACTAACCCAAAATCCAAGAGTGGCACAGTAGTCCCCAAATGAAGGTTTCACTTCTACCACGTGTGAATTGCACACATAATTCTTTTTTTTTTCATCATCCGTCTATTAATGTTTTGAATAGTTTACGTAATCTTAGTACGACCTTGGCGGGGGCAATAATCCTCGTAGGAGATTTTAATATCCATCATCCAGACTAGGGTTGTGGCAAAACTATTTATTAAATTTCAAATGATTTTTTAAATATACTCGTCGACTGCTTTGATTTGTGCATATTAAATACAGGTTCAGCAACCCGGCGAATTAAGCCTTTTGAGAATATCAGTGCTATTGATTTGACAGTCGTATCTGCATCATTAGCACCGTGTATGTCGTGACGTACCTTACAGTATACTTTTGGTAGTGACCATTTTTCAATAATATTTAGTCTTTCGTTTGATAAACCTGATTTAAACATTTATTAAAATACAAATTAGATAGTGAAACTTCATATGATCTTTATAAAAGCTTGTTGTAGGATAATATTAAAACACTATCACCAATATTTATTCAAAAATTATCCAGTGTCTACGCCGTGAACCTGTTAATTTTATAAGGTGTCCAAGTTGCACGTTCAAGTGACTGGCCGCATATATATTTTTGTGGCGACTTATCATAATAAATAGTTCTTACTACAGCCACATTCTATTTTGTTTATGATAGACTGGCTGACTTTCAGGTCTTGAAAAAGATAAATAAGACATCTGTCACTGACTGCACAAGAAGAGAATATCTGTAATCCATTACGAGCGTCAAAATAAATATAGCAATAATTCAAACGCTGAGCTGCTTTTTAAATTAATAGGATCGGCCAAACGATCCTATATTTTAATTCTAGTGTATTTTTTCTCACCCGCATGTTTGACATTTAGAAAAAAACAATTTGAACGCGTTTGTGTCAACATGAAAAATATACAATCTTTTGTAACAATACAAGATTAAAGTTAGTTTTGTGAAGATTACGAGGTTTTCATTTGTAAAACTTCCATATGTCCACTATTAGACATCCAGTGTATACAAATCATTCGTGAGCTTTTATAGAAAGGGCTGCTGAGCGGTCTTTTTCAGTGAAACAAATCCATGGGAATATGAAGGGCACTTGGTGGGATGCTAATTGTTATACAGGTGGGCCAGAAAAGCGTACTATTTTAAAAACACTCTTGTGTTTGAAACTTATGAGCGGGGGCTGCGCGGTTTTTGGGGATGAGAAGCTCGGTTCTCGGAAATTTAGTCTCGATGGATCGCTTCACCGGAGCGCAGCGTTAAAAATTATTATAAAAATGGCGATTCGTGCTCTATTGTTCGTCGTTTATTTCGGCGTGAGTTTGAATTACATGACGTAAATCAGTGTCCGAAAGAAAGTGTGATTCGATCGTGGGTCAGAAAGTTCGAAGCTTCTGGTTCGACTCTCAAACAGAAGCCTGCGGGACGGCCAAGGTTAACAAGAACGGAAGACACAATTGAACAAGATAGAGCTTCAGTTCAACGTAATCCTGGTCTATCGACTCGCAAGCGATCAGCTAAAATTGTGGTGTCCAAAACATCTTTGCATCGTATTTTGTTGAAAGATTTGATTTTGCAACCGTATAAAATTCAACTTGTGCAGAAACTACTGCCAAATGACCCAATTTTACGACGAGCTTTTGTTGAAACATTATTGGAACGCTTTTAGAGTTTCAACAATATTCATTTCTCCGACGAAGCCCATTTTCACTTAAATGGGCATGTCAATAAACAGAATTGCCGTTACTGGGCTGCAGAGAACCCACGTGCAAAACATCAAAAGCCTCTACACTCGCCGAAAGTAACCGTTTGGGCGGCTATATCAGCACACGAAGTTATCGGACCTTATTTCTTTGAAAATCAACAAAGGCAATTTGTCACTGTAAATTCCGACCGATACATAGCCATGTTAAGGGATTTTTTTCTTTTCGCAACTGCAAAAATTTAAAGCCTATAATCGTGTGACGTGGTTTCACCAAGATGGTGTGACATGCCATACATGTAATGCTTCGTTGGCGGCCGTAAGGAGATGTTTTCTGGGAAACTGATATCGCGCCGAGGTGCATTGCATTGCCGCCTAGAAGTCCGGATCTAACGCCACCGGACTTTTTCATGTGGGGATACCTGAAAAGTAGAGTTTACTCCAATAACCCAGCTACGATTAACCAGTTGAAGATAAATATCCGAGAAGAAATGGCAGCTATTCCTTGCGCAATGTGTTAGCGAGTTTTTACCAATTTGAGGTTCAGATTCGAGGAATGTTTGCAGCGGGATGGTGCACACCTGAATGATGTCATTTTTAAGAAATAAATTTCCCAGATGTCTATTTTAATTAAAATAAAGATGTGTATGTCTATTGTATTTTTTTTTTTATAATTTTTAAAAAATTCGCAAATATTTCTAGCCCACCTGTATTTTATGTAAAACTATTAGAGACACGAAATATACTCTTCACTCTAAAAAAAATTCTGGATTGCATATATTTTGCAAATCAATTACTTCTGATACTAATTCGTCATTAGTATGGAAGCAGATTAAGCTTTTTCGTGGGTGTTATAAGGACCCAAGATTTCCTTTTAAGACAAATTAGCCCCTTCATTTGTTCCTTCTATAGAAAATTTTCCTTCTTCATATATACAGAGTTCTCATGTCCTTCAACCCTTTCCAATGTGTGAGTTAAAAGCTGTTCTGCGCTCTGTAAAGGATTCATCTCCTGGAATGGATGAGTTTCCATATTCTTTTCTTTCATGAGCTGGTGATCTTTGCCTAGATTACTATTTAAATCTTATCAATACTTCTATTGATAATGGAATTATACCGGATTCTATGAAGGTTCATGTAGTTGTTTCAATTTTAAAACCTGGGAAGGATCCAAATGATCCCAAGAATGACAGACCTATAGCTATGTCGTCGATATTAACAAAGATTGTTGAACATTGAATTAAAAACCGTCTTCAAATTTTAGCTAAACGTAGAAATATTTTACCTTGGTCTCAATTTGGGTTCCGCAAGGTTAAAGGTACTATGGATAGTTTATCGTTATTAGTAACAGATATTCGAATAGTCTTTTCAAAAAACGAACGAGTCTCTTGATGCTGCTTTTTTAGATGTTTCTTCGTCATATGATAACGTTTTACTTCCTGTTTTAAAACGTAAATTGTTACAGCTATCATTTCCAGAAAAGCTTGTTATGTTAGTATATTTTTAATAATTTTTCTGAAAAATCTGAATGTACATTTGAGGGAAGAAGGTGAAATAAAGTCATCTCGGTGCTTGTATAGAGGCTACCGCAGGGTTCAGTTTTGAGTCCCTTGTTATTCAACCTTTATACGTCATCATCATCATCATCATTTCAGCCGCAGGACGTCCACTGCTCAACATAGGCCTCCCCCATAGATCTCCAGAGCGACCGATCTTGTGCGGCCTGCACCCAACGGCTCCCAACGACCTTTATTATGTCGTCTTTCCATCTAGTGGGGGGCCGTCCTACGCTGCGCTTTCCGGTGCGTGGTCTCCACTCGAGAACCTTTCTGCTCCAACGGCCGTCAGTTCTCCGAACTATGTGCCTCGCCCACTGCCACATTAACTTGCTAATCCTTTTGGCTATGTCGGTTACCTTAGTTTGTCTACGGATCTCCTCATTTATGATTCGATCTCGTAGAGAAACACCAAGCATAGCCCTCTCCATAGCTCGCTGAGCGACCTTGAGCTTTCTTATGAGGCCCATATTGAGCGACCACGTCTCTGTGCCGTATGTCATCACTGGCAACACACACTGGTCAAAGACCTTCGACTTGAGGCACTGAGGTATTTTGGACGAGAAGACGTCGCTCAGTTCCCGAACGCTGACCAGCCGAGTTGGATTCGTCGACTGACCTCTTTTTCAAAGTTGGACCTACCTAACTGGACGTTTGTCCCAGGTAGACATATTCTTCAACAACTTCTAGACAAGAGTTCCCAAGTGATACTGGGGTGGGCACCACATGGATATTCGACATGATTTTCGTCTTGTCCATGTTCATTTTAAGGCCCACCTGTTGAGAAACTTTGTCGAGGCCATCGAGCATTGTGCCAAGATCTTCTAGCGATTCTGCCATGACTACGATGTCGTCAGCAAATCGAAGGTGAGTGATGTACTCGCCATTGACATTGATGCCGAGTCCTTGCCATTCCAGGAGCTTGAAGGCGTCCTCTAGAGCGGCGGTAAACAGTTTTGGAGATATTACGTCTCCCTGTCTAACGCCTCTTCTCAAAGGAATTGCCTTCGTGCACTGCTCCTATACTCGGACCGACATGGTGGCGTTGTTGTACTAGCACTTCAACACTTCGATATATCGATAATCAATACGGCACCGCTGGAGAGACTGCAACACTGCCCAGGTTTTGACCGAATCAAAGGCTTTTTCGTAGTCCACGAACGCTAAGCATAAAGGCAGATTAACTCCTCAGTCTTCTGTATAATCTGCCGCAGCGTATAGATGTGGTCTACGGTGCTAAAGCCTTTTCGGAAACCGGCTTGTTCGGGAGGCTGGAAGTCATCAAACTTGTGCTCGAGACGATTCGTGATGATCCTCGAAAACAGCTTATATACATGGCTCAGCAACGAGATGGGCCGATAGTTCTTCAATAAGGTTTTATTACCTTTCTTGAAGAACAGGACCACCACGCTGCCGCCCCACGTTTCCGGCGTTTTACCCTCGAGTATAACGGAATTAAAGAGCTTCTGCAGAACCTTAAGTACCTGTGTTCCACCCGCTTTAAGAAGCTCTGATGTAATTCCGTCATCACCCGGCGCCTTGTTGTTCTTAAGCTGCTTAAGGGCCATCCTAATCTCGTACGGGATGATGTCGGGGATATCTTCGGTATACTGTCGGGTCAGCCCGGCTCTCGGATCTTTAGCCGGGCTGGTAACAGGCTTAGTTGACGAGGTATATAACTGCCCATAGAACCTTTCGATCTCCCTTAATACCTCTGGCTTGGTGGACGCTACGCTGCCATCATCCATTTTCAGCTTCGTCAACTAGCTCTGCCCAATAGATGCATTCCTTGCGAACACTTTGGAGCCTTTATTCCGCTCTATCGTCTCTTTAATACTTTTGGTATTGTAAGACCGGACATCGTGTCGCAAGGATTTATGAATAGATCTATTGAACTGCCTATAGGACTTAGCGTCATCGGAAGACTGCAGCACCATACCACGCCGATCCGCCATGAGTTTTCGGGTTTGATCTGATATCTTTTGAGTCCTATTGCTACGGTGAGTTTTAAAGAACTTGGAACCAACCGCATGGACAGTTTCTACCAGCCTATTACTAATATCATCTATGGAGACGCAACTATCTAGGCATTCGAATTGGTTTTTCAATTCGAGTTGAAAGCTCTCGGGGTTTTGGAGTTGAGCATTAGAGGGTCGGAGCGTAGACTTCATCAGGCGAGACCTTTCTATTTTTAGATTGATATTCAATGTGCCTCTAACCTTTCGGTGATCACTGCCGGTTTTCACTCTGTGGATCACAGTGACATCATTGAATATTTGTCTCTTCGTGGTCATGATGAAGTCTATCTCATTTGTCGTGGAACCATCGGGGCTCATCCAGGACCATTTCCTATGAGGTGGCTTCTGGAAGAAAGAGTTCATCATAAAGAGTCCCTCTTTCTCCATAAAATCGGCCAACCTCTGGTCCCTAGGGTTCCGTTGCCCATAACCAAATTGCCCCACTCCCAACTCTTCACCATCCCTTTTGCCCAGCTTTGCGTTAAAGTCTCCCATTACAACAGTGAAGTGGGTTTTCGAGGTATGTATGGCCCTACTAATGTCCTCATACAAAACCTCCACTTCATCATCAGGGTGTACTGAGGTCGGTGCGTAAACCTGTATGACCTTCAACGAATATCTTTTGGATATTCTGAGTATCAGGTACACTACCCTGCTCGACACACTGTCGATGTGCACGATGTTGTCAATGAGAGACTTCCGGACGATAAACCCGACACCACCTAGGGACTGTTGGTCGCCCTCCCTGTAATAGAACAAGTTACCGGATGTCATGATTACCGTGTCCTCACCCTCTCTTCGGACTTCTGATAATCCTATAAGATCCCAGCGTAACTTGTCTATTTCCTCTTCCAGCTCGATAATCTTCTCGTCAGTCCTCAAAGTGCGATTATTATATGTTGCCAGGGCCAGTTGTCGTGGGGGTCGGTAGCTGGAACTCTTCCGGGGATTCTTAGCACCTCCTGCCCCGCCGTTACCATAGCCGCTACCGAAACTAGGAATAGCGGGGCCGCCGGGGACTGGGGGCCTGGTTGTTCTTGTCGTTTTCATAGGGGGGATTTGCCCATACTCGCCACGCTGGGCATGCGGGTTGGCGAGCGCAGATATTGCTTTTTGTTGTTTAAGTGGGGGATGCTGCTGCCCATCCCCTAGCTTTTTTTTCCCTTAGTCGCCTCTTACGACATCCACGGGTAGAGATGGAGGGGTCAATTCTAAGCCGGAACCACCACGGCGTATACACATATACACATACACCACCTTTATACGTATGATATTGAAAATGCTACGCAAATGTATTGTAAGATATAACAATATGCTGACTATATTACACTCTATACGTACGGCAAGGATATTGCTCAAGAAGGTACTTTCACTGTAGCCCACGCAAGCAGAGTCGAGTTAGTTATTTAATTAAAAATATAGGTACCAATAACATTATTCAATAATCATATGTATCGTTGTACTGAAGACACAGAATGTTACTTTCGACATGTATCATACCGCTCGCGTTCTCAATGCGCAAGTCAATTCAGCTCTATAATACAATTAAAATGAAATAAAAAGTATATCTTTAATTACTCGAAGAATCGTCGATACACTTTTATCATTTTAATGGAAGTTCATTGACGCCTCTGCTATAGAAATCCTTAGCACAGGAATCGATGAACTCTTTAAGTTATTCTAATTCCGAAATAAATGGAAATCAATTCCCAGTGAACACATTTATGCCAATGTGATATCTGAATGACATCGAGCAAATCACGCGTTATGTAACAAAAATAATTCTGTAATAAGTTAGAAATGACTTATCATTTCGCTTTTTTTATGTAATAAATGCCTGGTGTAACAAGTTTGATATATCTGTGACGTATTTTTCACATCCGTTTAATATATTTAGGATGTGGGAATTAACAACTCTGATATCATTTTGATAAAAATATTGACGATATCGTGAATATAATCTATATTATTTTATATTGACCACATTTTCAAGTTACTGCTGAAGTAACTATTAACAAGTTTGGCACTTGAATATTAGAATGACTCAATAGTCTTTCCAGTCAACACTGGTGATACTTTGGCAGTTGAACGAATTGTGATTGGCAGTGAAGAAAGAATGGACCACAACAATTCACAAGCCTCGATTGTTTGACAGCGAGCGCGTTCATCATAATTTGCAATTCTTAATAGTATTCCCCTGCAGTAGGTAAAATTTGGCTGCCTTGTCCAACCGACCAGTACGACGGACGATTTCGATTATCATACACGATCTTACCAAAATCCGATTCAGAATCCTTTCATTGTGGCATGGATGCAGTGGCATTAGCGCTGCAGAAACAGCTCGAAGGATTAATGATGTATATTGGAAAGCTACTGTAAAAGAAAGCACGGTACGTTTTTGGTTCCAACGTTTTGACCTACGAAACAAACCCTGTGGACGGCCGGAGACACTAGTTAATAATGAAGAATTAAAGGCTGCGTAAGGCATTTAAACGCCCTAATAGATTCACCACGACCACTTTTTATTTATTAGTGCGAAACCTTAATTATTTATGTAAAACAATAATAAACCTGTATCTAATAAGTAAAAAATTAAAATCTATCTAGTAGTTTTCGCGTGATGCGCTCACAACGGCAAACCTATGATTTTGTGATATTTTAGAACACTTTATGCGGTCCATGGACCACAACTTCAAAACCGAAAAAAATGTACCTCGTGAAATTGAAAGATACTGTTGATTAACATACGAGAGCCGAGACACGCCCTTGTAAATCTCATTATAATTTTTAGGACTTTGCAAATATCTATAGAGCTGAAGAGGATAAATGGACCGCTATTTTACTCGAGCGGCAGCGGCAGTGGTATAATCCTATTACCCTTACGCTTCTTAGTAGCCTCATAACGATATTATAAGATAAGCCATAAAAAACAGAGTCGAAACTTAAACAAACTTTTATTCTTAATACCACACAGGTGGTCTTTTCATTTTTAATTATTTGAATAAACATTTATATTCTTTATAAAGGATAATATAATTTGTATAAGGACGAAATCACTTGTATCTAATATTTAACCTCGATATTAGTGGTATGAAATTACCGCTTTGTCTTTAGTTTTATGGCCTTAACCCTTTGGGTTACGTCGGCCTAGTCAAATCAACACATTATTTAAAGTAACAATCGATAAAGTTGTATACCGAAAAACAAACCATTTTATTTATGTAGATAGATATAGATTAACCAAATTGTGGAGAAGTGGTAATCGGTTGGAGCCTGTTCCGGAGAATGTGTAGGATACCGTAAGGTTTATAACTTCCTTTAACGTTGAAACAGTTTCATGTGCAGTATAAGAACTTGGGTTATTGTGCAGCAATGGTGGTGAAGAATGATTGACCAGTTGCTGCTGGTTTTGCACGTTTCGTCAGCATTGTTTTTACACTTTATACTGTACTTACACTTTATAGATATCAGATGTCACTGGTACATCGGATCTGAGGAAGCTATAGTGGATTACACCATGACGGGTCCATAAAACAATCACTACTTTGTGGCTATGGTTTATTTTTAAGGCAACGTTCAGTTTCTTCACCTGGATATTTTTCGTCACAAGTTCCAATTCAATCCAAAATATCATCATTCATCATTTATCGATTAATCAACACAAGGCAAGCCTTCATGCAACATACATTATGCATTCTCTGCTGGTCCTTTGATTCATTCGGTACGTACTTGTCCATTTCTCTAGTTTATTAGTTGTAACTGTATAATTATCCTTTTTTTATAGATACATGAAAAAACTAAAACTGAATCTTAATATTAACAAATATAAAAAACACATCATAAACGCATCTCCCTAAATCTGTCGAATTGAGGTGAATTTTCAAATCCGGCCCTGCATTCTCAAGACATGTATATAATGTATTCACCTTCTAAGATATCACCCACCTCTATATCTAATTATGAATATCGATTTTCCTTGTGACGCTGGTCTTAATCCTCGGAGGTGTATAAAAGACAGCCGCAGAATAGCAAGCGACGAGTAGCCTCCACTGCCTCGGCGTCCCTGCCGCATCACGGGATTGGTTATACTACATAAAAGACTGGAGTAGTTCGTGCAACGATTTTCTTCAGTATTTTGTAATAACCATCTCGGAGAGCACTTCCTTACCCTGGATTCTTAAAGTAAGTATTTCAGGTCACGCTATAATCTGCGTCATGGTTGCCCAAAACCAGACCTGCGGGCTAGAAAGTGGCCCTCCAATGTATTTGAGTTGACCCGTCAACAGTAGTGGTCGGCTACCAGCACGCAATTGGTGTCCTGCTTTTTCATTTTTTTGATTATTATTATTCATTTAAAATATTAATCTATTTATAAATGAATTTGTTAAAATTGTAAGCACTAGGTTGCCCACCACCTGACATAAAATTGAAATTATAGTCCACTTCTAAAATGAAATGGGTAACCTTGATCTAGGTCAAATGTCATGCTTTTAAACATTTTCAGTAATTTAACCAAATACTTTTCAATGCCTAATTTAATCAAATAATTTTCAATAATTTAACCAAATAATTTTCAATAATTTAACCAAACAACTTTCAATAATAAAAAACAATAATTTTAAATTTCTATAATTTTAACACTCCGGCAGAATTAGTGTAAAAATGACAATCTCAATGGATCCGGGTCCGGGGCTCGCAGCGCTCCAAGCTTGGGGTGGTCAAGTAGCGGCGTATGGTGCTGCAAATCAGACCGTTGTAGATAAGGTGCCTCCTGAAATGCTGCACATGGTTGACGCTCACTGGTTGGTTTTAATAGATTTCTTATTATTTATCAAACAAAAAAGAACCATCCCAATCATTGGAAACCCCTTTCCCTTTCCTTTGAGGTATCCCTATACCTCAAAGGTTTAAGGTAGTCCCCATTTTAACTTCATTAGCATTGGACTTTGAACTTAGAAGATAAACCAAATAAGTTTTAGTTTTTTACTAAAATTTGTCTTTTTATTATTAATACAAGCCTAGAATTTACTTTAAAATATTGTATTATCTTTTAGGTACCAATTTCCACCTATGAACCCCTTGTGGCATGCCCTTTTGGGTTTTACAATTGGTGTTCTCGGATTCATTTCAATATCAGGCAACGGAATGGTCATTTACATTTTCATGTCAACAAAGGTATGCTTTACTATAAACTATATCCGTATATTATATCATATAATTACTATTAAAAAGAATCATTTACTTATGCAATTGTTTTTTTACAGAGCCTCAAGACTCCTTCAAACTTGCTCGTGGTTAACCTCGCATTTTCAGATTTTCTCATGATGTGTGCAATGTCTCCAGCTATGGTTTTTAATTGTTA
This sequence comes from Saturnia japonica, assembly GCA_033032175.1. Taxonomy (NCBI): domain Eukaryota; kingdom Metazoa; phylum Arthropoda; class Insecta; order Lepidoptera; family Saturniidae; genus Saturnia; species Saturnia japonica. The sequence continues at coordinate 12,215,929 of CM065307.1, forward strand.
CTATGAAACTTGGGTATTAGGTACGTTACAATTAGTTAATCTCTCAGTATAACGTTGCAGTTGCGTAAGTGTTATAATTACCTTGATGTTTTAAAGGACCTTTTGCATGTGAACTATATGGTTGCGCCGGTTCACTATTTGGCTGTGCTTCCATTTGGACAATGACAATGATTGCTTTCGATCGGTACAATGTGATTGTGAAGGGTATAGCCGCGAAACCAATGACAAATAATGGCGCTCTTCTCCGTATTCTTGGAATCTGGGCCTTCTCTCTTGCATGGACTCTTGCCCCTTTCTTTGGTTGGAACAGGTAAATTCTAATTTTTAAATACCTACCATAAAATAGATTTAACATTTTCGCACCTTCGCATTCTTGGGATGGATCCGCGATATACCTCTTCGATGCTCTGGACAGCTTGCAGAGACGGGCTGTTCGCAATGTTAATGACGCAGACGTTACCAAATACATCGAGCCGCTTTAGCTGCGCAGGAATATCGCCTCGCTGAACGTGTTCTATCGCCTTTATCATGGTGAATGTTCTGAAGAGCTGTTTAATCTAATATACTCCACTCCCTTCCACAATAGAACCACACGCGCTGGGCTTTGGAGTCGCAGTTTTACGGTAACCTCCATCTCGGCACGAGCTAAAAAGTTCTCTATGACTTATCTTTGACGTACCGTGAAGCCGTGGAACCTTTACCCGGCGAGTGTGTTCCCTCCTTCTTACGACATCGGATCCTTCAAGTGTAACGTGAAGCGATATTTATGCAGGCTGGCATGCCAGCTGCGACCACCGATGGATTTGGATCTTTCGGTGGTCGCCGTTGTGTTTCGATTGTGCTGTGCTTAATTGCACAATTGGCAACTTTGGTAAGGCAAGTTCAATTGTTAAAACTTTCTACGTAAAATGAGTTAAGTACGCTTAAGTTCTTTAAAAAGATCCTTTTATTTAGAGGAACAAAGGCGCTTCTAAAAAGTGTAAGGTATATTTCGTGCAAATAACAACTACTTCAGAGCAATATTTGCAGAAAAAATGTCTATCATGAAAAATTATGAACAGTTGAGTTATATACTCTTCTCTTACCGAAGGCGTGTTTTGTATATGACAAAGGTAATTGCCCGTAGGTAGGTACATAAAATTATTTTTACCATGATTTTAATTTATAACTTTAAATAAATAAATATGAGGCATTAATACCGGCAATTTAATCAGGTTTACAATAATGATCTAAGTACAATAAATTAGATATTTCCTTTATTAAAGATGCCTTTCGCAGACATTGTGAACGCGTTTCAACCTGCGATTTCGAAATCCAAAGTTTTTCTGTGTACATTTTAGCTTTACCACGGATAGGATGATTGAATGATTACCGTGAATAATAACATCGGTTTAAATCTGTGGGTTTACCTAATGGTTAGCCTTTAATTTTGCATTACAGGTACGTGCCTGAAGGTAATATGACAGCTTGCGGTACTGATTACTTGTCCAAGGAGTGGTTTAGCCGTAGTTACATCCTGATCTACTCAGTCTTCGTATATTTCGCTCCACTTTTACTCATCATATATTCTTACTTCTTTATTGTTCAGGTAATAAAATGGTTTTATACCATTTCTTTTTTTCGAAACTCGTCAAAATTATTGAATTTCAGGTGATGATAACTATAGTAGGTAGGTATATTACACAACCATGTCAACCGTTAAGAGATAAGTATTTACTGAAAAAGGCAAACTGTGAATTAATAATGACTCAGTGGTAGCGTGTATGCACATCGCGTCGATCGCCGTTATTGGAATCCCTTACAATGAGGCTGAGCCTTCACCGAAAGTGAAGAAATACATCGTGATGAAACTATAGCATGGTGGTAGGGCATCTTCTATGCCTATTTGGCTAGCTAACAGCCTCAGGTTAAAAATTTGTCACCAAGCATGCATAAGTATGTTGCTGCACTTGAGAGCCATCTTGGACCAGGTCGTCACCTAACATAAAATAGAATGGTGGACATAACGCTTAGAGAATAAAATAAAAAACTATGTCTTTGTTCCAGCCTATAAATCTCTAGGTAACTGAATTTACACTAGCTGTTCTAGAAACTTGACAATCGAATCGAATTACAATGGCAGATTTTTTACGACATGTACGGTGATCGCGATCCAATCAAGCAATAGTAGCTCATTACTGTACCATTACCACTCCTCGTATAATGCGCCTTGATGCAACGTAACCATGTTTTGATTCTATATTTCAGGCTGTAGCGGCTCACGAGAAAGCTATGAGGGAACAAGCTAAAAAAATGAATGTAGCTTCCTTGAGATCATCTGACGCGGCAAACACAAGTGCAGAGTGCAAGCTAGCCAAGGTCATTGAATTTTACTTATACAAGCTGTAAATACCTATATATGTCATTTTATAAATATAAAAATTGTGTTAAAGGTTGCACTGATGACAATTTCCCTGTGGTTTATGGCATGGACGCCATATCTGGTCATCAATTACACTGGAGTGTTTGAGAGTATGCCGATAAGTCCACTTGCAACAATCTGGGGCTCTCTCTTCGCAAAGGCTAACGCCGTTTACAATCCAATTGTATATGGAATCAGGTCAGTAAGAACCTCATCCTGCTAGTTAACTATGTTTAAATTTAAATCTGATTTAGTTTGGGTCAGTAATAGGCGTCAGTGCTGGCGCCGAGAACTGAGTCACACTATTTACATGCAGTCAATAATCTTGATTATTTACGGTGTACGTACGTTATTGAAATCAGTAGAAAAAAATAAATTCTCAAAAACGGCAGAATTTCATGCGATTTAATAAAAATCCTATCTGCTGATAGAAGATTCAACGGAAATGTTTTATGAAGAGGTACCAAAAAAGAAACGACTTTGGATAAGAAAATGAAACGAATGAAGAAACCGATAGAAATTAAACAGGAGGTTCTGCTTTGCTGTTAAAACAATTGAGATTTGAAGATTTAAAATGGCGAGGTGTGCGAAAAAAATGTAGGAAAACTTTTTTGTAGAACGTTCAATTTCCTACAAAAAACTCTTGAAAAATTTTGCTGTACGAACAACGAATGGTGAGATATGAATTTTTTTGTATGGGACTAAACAAAAAAAGAAAAACTCTAATGCGCCACCTCTTAATATTAATATTAAGAGCTGAAACTTTAACACAATTTTTTTTTCGTCATCACAGACGATATTTTCGTGGTAATTAATAAAAAAAAAATTAAATGTTTTTTTTGGCCCCCCCTACTGTTCATTAATATTTATTCCTTATCACCCAAACTTTTAAAAGTAATATGTTTTTTAAATCATATTTTAAATATTAAAAAGACCTATACAAAAGTCGGAGTCGAGAGCGTATGTCTATCTTCGAAGAATCACCCACAATAAGCACATAACCGGGAGCGGCAGTAGCACGATTCGTATGCCCGATCGACGGCATTTTGTAGTCCACGCGAGCGAAGTCGCGGACACAACTAGTATTAACAATAAAAACTCACGAAATCACAACTTCGCGACATAAAGGGAATATATAATATACTAAGACAAAACATAGACTAAACAATACATTATCTTACAGCCATCCTAAATACCAGGCCGCTTTGTATGCGAGATTCCCATCGCTTCAATGCCAGTCAGCACCAGACGAGTCAGGTTCCGTGGCCTCAGCGACAACTGCTGTCTCCGAAGAAAAGCCTGCTGCGTAAATATATAATGTATAATTCCGAAGATTGAATATGACTAAGCTGATCACCGGACACACGATTCTGCCAAAATGATGCTCTTTTTATTTTTTTGTAAAAATGATAAACTATAAACATAAATATGTACAAAGTTGTAAACTCATGTACAGAATGTGTTCTGGATTCAAAATAATGACTTATGATTTTCAAAGTCATAAGATAACTGTGGTATATTTATTTTGAATTCAAATTTTATTTAGGTATATCGAATTGAACGTTGCACACATTTTTGATACCTTCCTTGAAATGCTACAAAATAACGGCTAGTGACAAAGAAAATACAAAAAAAGTAAATTTATTTATTTAGGTAAAGTTAGTTAAATATTCATAAGTCACTAGACCGTCCCTTGGCTAATGTGACCACACCTTGTAGATATAAGCCTGATTATCTCTCTACGACGTAAAAGCGCTCTTCGACTAGTTTTTTGAAAAAAATATGTTAAATAAATAAAGTATATCAAGCAAAGTGGTATAAGCCCACATAAATGTTGGTTTTATTTGTTACTTAAACCCAGGTTTACCAACCCTACAATACAGGTTGAAAAAACGAACGGGACATGGAGGAAAAGTATATTAAATATTGAAGATAGGAAAATTTACTCACAGCAAACATTCTTTTATTTTTTTAAATAATAACAATTGCATTCACAGGTTTCTAAAAAACTTACCTGTACCGGGAATCGAACCAACTATAAATGCAAAAAACAGACATGCACTATGTTATTGCACCAATCGATAGAGTCTATGATATGGATAAAATATCTGGAATAAATATTGTATCTTAAAATTACTGGAGACCATGAAATTTAACAATTCGTACATATTGAAATAACATGAAAGCAAATTTATCTAAAGACTAGCTGTGCTCGTGGCTTCGCTCACGTGGACTAAAGAATGCCCGCGCGAATCTTGCTCCCCCGCTCCCGGCTATTTTAAAGACAAAAATGCTTATTGTAGGTGTTCATTAAAAGATAGATATATATTTTCCCGAACTTTTTTGTAGGTATTTTTAATGCCTATAATTATGTAGTATATTAATTTGCTATATCTCTTATGGTTTACTCAGCGTAAGTCATTTAAGCACCCGAATTGATTCACCATGACCAGTTTTTTTTTATTTGTGCGGAACCCAAATTCTTTTTCTAAAATTAAAGTAGCCTAAGTTATTCCCTATAAATTCGGCTATCTACCAGTGAAAGTCCCATCAAAATCGGTCCAACCGTTTCGGAGATTACCCGGAACACACAGACAGAAAAACAGACATTTTTTAAAAAAATGGGTGTTTTGTTATAGGTATCGTATATACTTTCATATGCATTTAGCAAAAAGATGTTATTTTGACATTACAAACAGACACTTCAATTTTATTAATTGTACTAGCTGTGCCCGTGGCTTCGGTCACGTGGACTACAGAATGCCCGCGCGCATTTTACTCCCCCGCTCCCGGCTATTTTAAAGGCAAATGTGGTTATTGTGGGTGTTCCTTAAAAGATAGACGTATAGTCTCTCTGACATTGTTATAGGTCTTTTTAATGTCTACAATTGTGTAGTACATTAATTTGCTATATCTCATATGGTTTACTCCATAGCCGTGAGCCATTTAAGCGCCCGAATTGATTCATCATGACCAGTTTTTTTTATTTGTGCGGAACCCTAATTATTTTTCTAAAATAAAAGTAGCCTAAGTTACTTCATATAACATCAGCTATTTATCAGTGAAAATCTAGTCAAAATCGGTCCAACCGTTTCGGAGATTACTCGGAACAAACAGACAGACAGACAAATATTTTAAAATTGTTTTTTTTTGTCATGGTTATTTTTGTATTGATAAGAGATGGCGCTTTCACGTTTTTTTTACTGGGTATCGTTTGATTTTTTACATCGTGTATAAGGGTTTGTTTTTATAAACGAATTGTGATTTTATTTATTTGTATAGATAGATATAGAAGATTTAAATTAAAATTATTATTTTTATACATTTTAACCAATTAACTGATAAGTTGCTCGAAATGAGATCCATTATCTTGTATATACAGATTATGACAGCATTATATTTGATTGTACACGACCATGACCTGACCGTCTTTAACTATTCAGCAAGTTCAGCAGCAGCAACACTCAAAGTATGTCAACTTAATTAACTCAAAAGTGGAGTTGTCTCAAATTTACTCGCTGTTGACGTTGCACGTGTCTCGTGAGACTTCCAAAGTATACAACATTTTCTATCATTCGCAACAATATCAAAGACAGGTAGGTAGTTCACAGAGAAATTTATTTCAAGATGTCTCTCTCCTAGGGGCAGTCCGAATGGCCGTTACCTACACTTTACAGAGGATCGCAACCAAATAACCCGTTTAGCAATAATGCGCTAGTGATCTGTGATACCATAGTACATGTTATTATAAGCATTCATAGGCTACACTAACTGCTTACAATCAAGCAGATCGTATGCTTGTTGGCCACCTTTGTTATATAATAAAGACCAGGCAGTATAATATATATATCCGGATACCACTCACTAATAATTTGAGTCTTTGTGTCTCTGTTTGTTCCGGGTAATCTCCGAAACGCTTGGACCGATTTTGACGAGACTTTCACTGATAGATAGCTGATGATATAAGGAGTAACTTAGGTTGTTTTATATTAGAAAAAGAATTAGCGTTCCGTGCAAAAAAAAAAACTGGTCATGGTAAATCAATTCCGGCGCTTAAATGGCTTACGCTTTAATGTACTACATAACTGTAGATATCAAAAAGACCTACAAAAAAGTCAGCGAGAGTATACGTCTATCTTCTATTATAGATCCTCCTTTAGTTCTGAAATATCGTCCTTCTGTTCTGAAATTGATTAAAATTAATATAATCGTCAATTCATATACATACTTAAAAAAATATAATTAGTGACAATAATAAAATCGTAGGGCAACTTGTTTTCATATACCTACTCCGTATATATGGGTACGCGGTAACTCTGAATGTCGCCATTTAATAGTTTTTTCTCAAACATGCACAGAAATATTTTCATTGTTTTCGAAAAAAGAACACGAGAAGTATCGAATTTACGGACAAAGAATGGTCGAAAGGTGGAATGCAGAGTGGAATGATTCAAACAAAGGTCGTTTTTATTGGCGTATCCAATCTGTGATTACACTCAGACCGTGGTTGTCCAAATTAAGATTTAGAATTACATCAATAATTTCAAGGCTAAGATTTGGTCACTGTTCTTCACCGATTCATTTGAAAATGTTACGAATCAGAGATTAATCTGTTTGTGAATGTGGTATAGGGGATGGTGACATTGTTCACATTCTCTTCAATTGTCCTTTGTATAATTCCTTACCACTGTATAATATATTATCTTATTTTAAACCTTCTCTTCCATACGACCTTCCAGCTATCCTTTCTTTAAAACACAGGTTAGATACAAAATCATTAGTTAAATTCCTTAAATTTCATAATATTTCCTTCTAATACCTTAACCGCCTATACCCATTCCATATCTAAATCTAAAACGATTCCAAATACTTTTAGCTTATTCTAAACTCCTCATTATAATGGAAACTACACTTGAGAATGGCAGTAGTAGTCTTTAGACAAGTCTCAAGACAGAAGAAGACTGGGTTGCCATATAAAGGAAAAAAAATCCATTACAGGAGCTTGTTTTGAATTTGGAACATTGAAACGCTCCAGCTTTGTTGTGTGAGACGGCGTGCTGGGGTTATTAAATACTCTTTGATTGGATCTCTTTTATCATTCTTGGAATACAAAAAAGTAAGTCTCTTTGCTTAGAACAAATTGCGTTCACGTGGCTGTATAGCCATAAATGAGCTTGCCTTTCGGCACAGATGATAAATAGAGAATTGGCAGCAAAGCTGAAAATTCGTCTTGATTTGTTATTTACTTATTAAATATAAATTTAATAATTAAAAAGAGTTCCAACGGTTCAGAGAGTGAAATAGAAATTGATTGTACTCCACCAGATTTAAGATCAGAAGCCAAATTGGCAATGAAAAACCTGCTTCCCGCAAAGTCAAAAGAAAAATACATGAAAGTATATGAAAATTTTATGTGTTGGAAAAACGAGACAAAGGTGAACATTTTCTCCGAAACAGTATTTTTGGCGTATTTTAATGAGATTGCTAAAACTAAAAAGCCATCTACATTATGGACAATTTATTCCATGCTGAAATGTACAGTTCATGTTAAAAACGACATTAACTTAAAAATTATTGAAATTTAACTACTTTTCTTAAACGACAATCGACCGGATTCAAAAGCAAAAAATCAAATTTTTTACTGGCGAAAACATAAAGCATTTTTTAATTAAAGCCCCAGATGATATATATTTAGAGACAAAGGTAAATATAATTATTAATTATTTATTTGAGACACAGTTAAGCCAAAATTGCTGGATGGATTTGGATGAATTTTGATACACGGGATTTATGAGTATTATTAAATATACTGTTCGTGGCTGTTGCTTGATATTTAGTTTTGTTTGTTACAGGTTGCTATGATATTAGGCGTTATCGAAGCATGTCGGAGTATCGAACTCTATAATATTACTACAAAAGACATAGAATTTCTTGATGACAAAGCAATAATAACATTGGGCAACACTAAAACAAAAATTGACCGGATAATTGTAATTTGAGAAGAGTTCCTAACATAATATGTAAAAAAAACATTATAATCTTCGTCTAGCGAACACAATATGAGATAGATTTTATCTTAACTTTCAGATAAGGAAGTGCACGAAGCAGGTCATTGGAAGACACAAAATAGCTAAAATACATAAAGAAATAGCAACTTAATTAAACTTGACAAATCCTGCATGTTATACCGGACATTGTTTCCGTAGGTCTTCAGTCACTCTTCTGGCTGATTCTGGAGCGAATTTGACGACTCTGAAAAGACACGGAGGCTGGAAGTCTGATAAAGTAGCTGAAAGCTACATTGAGGACTTAATTGAAATCAAAACTGATATAAATAATGAAATAAATAAAAACATCACATTACAACCTAATTCAGAAACAGAATCTCACCCGCTGGCCACTTGCCAAAATCTAAGTCCACAGCCATCCACTTCAAAACAGCATATTCAACCATCTACCACTACATGCAACACCCATCTGCAAACCTAATCAGAAGTTCAACTAACAGACATAACATATGAATCACACAGGCGCGCTGGCAAACGGCCTCGAGAGGAACGCGGTGGTAATAATAACGCAGGGTGGTTTGCTATAAATTTAATTTAATTTATAAAGTATGTTTTATTTCCATGCATGTTTGAGAAAAGCTCTATATATGCTTCTGCGGAAATGGCAATTGTCTGTCTCGTATTAGTGAAGTCCACGCTTACGGCTCGGCTTTCAAACTCATACTCGACCTGCAAATTGCCTATTTCACGGCCTTTGCAATAATGTACTTTTCGTTTTTGTTATTTTACGTTGAAAATATAACATTATTTAATACTTACTGATAGAATGTGATCCTAGCATCTTTATTATTTACTAGCTGTGCCTCGCGGTTTCACCCATATTAATTTTATCCGACAAAGCCGCCAAAGCACCCATGTAGCCTATCATAATTATTGTTCTTCCTGAAAGTACAAATTGTTTTAATTTTTCATTATCTCCTAAACTATGTGTCCAAATAGCATACTCTAAAGAGCAAAATTTAACTTTATAAAATTGTCTTTATGAATCATCATAAATCATACATCAGTAAATAACTTTTTGATTGGACTCATAGTTTTGGAGTAAAACGAGAAAAACCGTTTTTAATGTATACCCACCTTTAAATACCAACCCATAAATAGGGCTGCCAACCATACTTTATAATAAAGTTATTCTACTTTATATTAACAGTATTAATACTATCGGAAGCCTGTTTTGTTATGTCAGCTCAGCCTGAGAGGTCTCCTTACTCAATTTATCGAAAACCCCTAGCTCGTATGACATATAATTACTTTATCCTTATGAAAATTGTTATTAATGTTTAAAATTGCAAATATTGTCCGGCCGCGAAGAGAAATTTAGCTTCAAATGCTTTACCGAGTGTAGTGTAATGCTTTTGCCGCGCACCGTAGCTCACCAGTAAACGGAAAACCTCCGCACGCTTCACCTCGCCTTCAGCCGCCAGAAACCGGTTTACGCGGTGCACGCGTCAACAGTATATATACTTTTGCATAAGAATAAAGTATGCGAAAATACTTTATTTCCAATCTTTACTGTAATACGTAAAACGAAACACTCGTATATAAGTAATTACTGAACTATTTATCGATATTTATAAGTTAAAAAAAATCTACTAAGAATTATAAAGAACGGTCAGACAAATATATTGTTGGCAAACGGCAACATTTATATACTTAAAAATGCATCTGATAACTTAGCAATCTAAAATAATAATATATATTTCTTATTTAGTCTAGGAGAGTTTTTATTGGTAACAAAGCTGAAGTGGCGAGAAGAGATAGAAGTGACAGATTATCATAAATTTAATTTAAAAAAAAAATACAAGTTTTAATTGTTTCAGGGAACAATAACATAGATTTTAGAAATACTTTTTTTTCTAAATATTTTTTTCCTTTTCCAAGAATTTGATACGTTATTTTTCTCAAGAAATTTTGGCAACCATACCTATAAATATGAATATCTTGAATGTCTCCTCGTTTTTCGTTCTAAAATTTTTATCCCAGTATCTAGTCATTATATAACACATTTTCTCCAAAGACACATGGTGCCAGTTTTGTGCAGTTTTGAGATATAAATAAAAATATATAAAATATTTTGAAAAAAGTGGTCGAAGTTAATATTTGTACATGTTTGTTTATACTAGACACCCACTAAAAATTGAAAATAAGCGCTCATAAACTATAATTAACCAAAACCTACTCGGACAGCATAACAAAACTGATTCAAAATATTATAAACTAGCTGTAACCGCGGCTTAGCTCGCGGGTACCACCGTATTATTGTTTACGAAGATATCGTGATTTTTTTTTTATGAAGACCAAGTATCTAAGAAGTAAAAAAAAAAAAAATGATCAAAAATCTATCGTGATTTGCGTGTTGCACGCACAACGGCAAACTGCAATAAATTTATTAATATAGATTTAATCTAAGTATTCTTTTGTATCCATTTCGTAAACATTTAGAACTATGTAATCGTGATAAAGCCTATGGTCACAGGTTATAAGCACAGTTGCGTACACATATAATATACTGTTAGTACTGAAAAGTAGATCAGAGTAACGTATGTGTCGCTAAGCAACTAATCCACAAACAAATCATATGCCATCATAGAGTAAGGTAATAATACATCGGGATGCTATTTAGTTCTATGTGACAATTAACTATTTTACTGAGTATTGGGACGGAAAAAACATTAAAATGGCATGTAAAACTTCTTATGAATTACATCACCATTTTCCCAAAGTTGCTGAAGAATCTGGTTTTACTTTTAATACACACCGACCGCGAGTTCATATAGACTGGAATAAAATCAGTAAGTACTTACTAGATAGCTTTTTAATGTTTGTGTGTACTGTTTCTTGCACTGAAATTGACTTATAAATAAAACTTTTGTTTAGATTGTAACAGTAAAAAGATACGTGTTTACTACTTTCTCCATAATATATACCTACATATGCTAATGAAACAAACCAATAGATTTTAGTTCAAAATTATAAATAATTAAAACATTAACAGGTATACCCACAGATTTGTCAAATCTGTGGGTATAGGCCACATCGTAATTCTACTCCTGATAAAAAAACATTTAAAAAGTACATCTATTATTATTAATAATGTATGGATTTTTCAAGAGAGCCAAATTGTATTATTAGCTAAGTAGATACAAATTCGGATTACATACACTACATCAAATCCGTTACCTAACCTTCATAAAAATTCAACTTTCATAAAATTTCCGAAGTTACTCGTTCGAAACATTTTAGACGATTAGCTTGACAAAACATTACGTAGCTATTTCATTATGGGTCGTACATTACCTACATAGTTTTAATACTAAGTAGCAATTTTTGACTACGATAAATCTTCAATTAAAAAATAAGTTGGAAGTTGGAATAAACAAATTCTAACTTACACCACCATGTTTTTGGAATATGAATATACTCCATTTCTGTTTCAGAGTTAATTGACGTCGACAATTTAGTAAAAGATAGAAAATTCAGTATTATCGAACAGCACCTGAATGATGTAAGTGGACTAAACACATGTTTTACTGATCTGTGACTAAACACAACTTTATTAATTATAAGTACTTTTTCCCACTCAGATACAAAGGTTTTGTAAGGGATCTCTTTTTTTGTTTAGTTAATTTTATACTAAATCACCAGATTACTTCCTTCCAGAAGGCAGAAACATGTATATATGTGTAGGTATGTAGTTAGATCAAATTTTCTACGGATAAAGAATTAGTCAGTTCACGATTTAATTAAAGCATCAGCCCAAGCCGAGATTCCGCCACTTTGACACTCTTCAGCTTGTTTGCTCTACTTTCAGGGTTGAGTGCCTTCAGCGCTCGCCCCACAAGCCCGGTGAAGCTTTATAAGCCTTCTGAGCCTTCAGTACCTATAGTCAGATCGAAAAATAAGTTACTTCTTATGTTTATACTTCTAGTATTATTTATACGATTTTATGAGGTGACATAGGTACTTTCAAATACCAATCAGCCGATACGACAGCTGTAGAAGTTTACCATTTCTTATTTAGAATTTTTTTTTGAACTGACTACACTGTTAGCCTTAGGGGCCCTATCCAAAAACAGAGCCGCTTTGGCTTTTACAGCTTCACCGGACTTGAAATCTTATTTAGAAAAAAAAAAAATCTCTTAAACAACTTTACCAAGCCATATTGACAAACTTAACGTCATTCGTTTTATTTAAGGATTGCAAAAAATTACAAATGTATATTTATAATATTTATCAAGTTAATTTGTTCATCTAATTTATTATTTAGCGATTTCTGTAATTTAAGTTTCAATAATCTTTTTTTATTTATTTTAAAAAATGTCCACTCCTTCACGTTCGTCTAGTCGGTTTGGTAATGTTGTAGGTATTTTCGAGTCTTTAGTAAATAAGTACGGTTATAGTCGTACAAGTTCTTGCTCGACTGTCCCTGTGTTTTAAACGTTGGCGGGAACGAGATAGCAAGCCACTACACTACACATTACACTAAAGTCTGTAATCAGTATGTTATCTCTGCAGTGTTCTTGAAATAATTATCTGCAGCCGCTCGGTAAATAAACATGCACTATTGCTGCCCTCTTGTGTCTCTTGGGATTCCTACTTACGTATTGGATAATGATATTAAATTGTTATATTTATCTTTTCACCAAAATATATTACTGCTAATTTTGTAAGTTTTTATATAAATTATTTCTTCTTGGGTTTTATTTCTAGTTTCAAAAGCGATTGTGAGTTAGTAAGAAGGGAATGAAATTATTTTAAATATAAAAATATGATGTTTTGCTCAAAGTTTAATAAATTAACAACAATTTTAAATTCTAGGAAATAGGTAATATAAAATTTCGTCATTAGTCTGTTATAAATTGCGTACTCGCCACTATTGTGAACTGAAGTTTACCTAGATTTCGTTTCGGCCATTTGTATGAAGACGTAATACTGTTTACTTTAGTGTACTGTGACTGCGCGACTACGTCACGCAATTGTACGCGTTTCCCTTCCTCGCTACACCACCCGCCTCCGTTATCGTCTGTAGTACTACGTCCCCGCCAACGTCTGTCGGAAACATAGGACGGTCATGCTCGAATTTGCTCGACTATAGTAGACACAACAAGAGTTAATTTGCAGATACTAGATTGTGTTTTGGAATCTGAATTCGATGTTCGCATTCTTGATGAAGGGGTAATAAAACTGTTTCGATTGGCGCAATTAGCAGTGGAATATCAGCAGTTTTGTCGTCATTACTTAGATCGGAGTGTCTACGTGTTACGCCAAGAAATTACTTCTCTCGCACAGGTAAATATTGTGTGGCATCATTAATTTATAATTTATTTTATTTATATGATACACGACTATAATGAAAGGTAGATATTTTCAAAAAGGAAACCTATATTTAACAAAAATATTACGAAACAGCTTATCCATTAGATAGTTTTAATCTGAATGTAGTAATCGGTTTATTATGATCCCTCGTCATTTATGCATGATTAAGACAATCTTTTATTGAACTACCAACAATTACAGGAACTTGATACAACCAAAAAAAGTTTACAAGACAAAGAAGAGGAATTAAGAAAGTTAAAAAAATTAACAAGGCATACTCAAAAATATTCATTACCTTATGGAAATGATAATATTGCAACTATGATCCTAAAGACGTTGAGCACTAAAGGCGTCATACCTACTTCTTCTAATGCAGATATCTATCAATACAATAAGTGCGACTATTGCGGCAAAGTATTCTTAAATCAATTATATTTACAAAGTCATATATCAAGACGACATCAAAATATAATAGAAATACCCCAGAAGGAAACTCATAATAATGATGAAAATAATGAAAACATTAAATTAAGTTCCGAAATAACAGTACTTAAAAATAAATTAATAGAAATGGAGACGTTTATCACAAATACCACTCAACACAGAAATCTAGAAACAACTGGCCAAGATAAAACCAAAAATGAAAGTTTACATTATATAAAAAAGGATATGAAAGATGCTCAGGTTTCAACAAATAGTGAAATCTATTTGTTAGATAAAATTGAGGAATGGAAAAAAGTTGAACGAGAAGAATATAATAAAGAGATTAATAATTTACGTAATCAAATAATGGAAATTGTCAATTCTTTCAAACAGATGGAAATAAAAGAGTATACAGAAAAAGATTCTAAACTAATAGAACAGTTTCACGCAACAATCATACAACAAGGGGTCGAAATATTAGCTTTAAAAAAAGAGTTCAATAATTCAGTAAGTACTATTTTTATAATGCATTTGCATTATAAATATAATAATATATAATACATTAGATGTATATCATACCTAGCAAAGATACCTACTTTGTGAATTTCAGAAAATAAAAGCAGCAAATGATAATTCGAATAGAAGTCAAGAAGCCGAAGCACAAATATCTTTATGGGCTAAACGTATAGAAGCCCAATCACAGCAATATGAGTCGCTTCTTCAAAAGTTAAATGAAGTTGCAAATGATGCCAAAGAATCTCGTGCAGTGGCAACGGCTGAAAGAGAAAGAGCTGCGCAACTCCAAACCTTATTAGAACAAAGCTTAAAGAAAATGCCAGAAAATCAAAATTATTCCACAGATGCTGACAAAGTAACTACATACTATTGAACTAATATCAATAAAAGCAATTAATACAATATAATAATCGTTTTTCAGAGTTCTCCTGAAGTACTTGCGAAACCAGTTGTTCAACAGAAACCTGTAACAAAACTACTATATAAAAGTAATTTATCAGGAAAACAAAGTATTGATGATCTACATAGAAAAGCGCAGGAACTTCTCAATATTGGTTCATCGAGTTTCAGTTCTTCCGATCTGTCAAGTACAGATAGTAAAAAACCGACGGTAAAATTAATGGACCTACAAAATGAACACAAATTTAATGTTAAGTTACAAAATTTGACCCAAAAAGATTTAGAAGAAAGATCCGACATAATAAGTAAATCGCAAAGTCAAATCGAAAATGTTCCGACCCACACGCGGCAAAAGTCTAAAGAACAAAAAAATAAAGATGTGGATAGACCTAAACAAAATATGGAACAGAAATGTTCTATTACAGGAAGGTAACTATTAATTGAATTTGTCTTTTAATTTACTTGGATAAATTATAAAATGTTCTTACTTGTCTTTTGCTGAATAAATGTAGGTACTATTTCTTCGGTTTCATCTTTACTTTCTATCGTCAACGATTGAAGTTAAGCGTTTGCCAGTTAAAATTAAAAATTGCCTTAAAAAAATTGTTAATTATTGAATTCAGATAAAGTAGATAAATAATAACAATGTCAGAACATTATTCATCATCATAGGCCTTCAAAATCTAAGATATTTATTTTTGCATTTAAAAAAATCAAGGGGGTATTAAATATATCATGTAGTTGTTAATAGTACATTGTCTGTCGTGCTTGCAGCACTCTCTAGTACCTACTCATGTCTCACTGATTCACTAAGAACATTGCAACTTTTAGTCGTAAAGTTTTTTATTTCTGAGTTAAATACCTATCCAAAACGAGCAATAAAAATATATATCAACGTTCTTCACAGTTTTCACTCCCGTACAGTATATTTCTAAAGTTTTTCGTACCTACAATTCTCAGATATGAAAAACGAAATCATAATATTGTAAACTGTCTAAATCTTATGTAGAACTTCAAAATTACCAGCTGATTATCTATTATTGCTGTTCATTATAATATAATGACCGTACAAATATACACATATTTGGTAAGATAAATACAAAGCTGAAAACTTTGTCTGTTGGGTACTCGTCACTTCCCCACTGCGTGAGGGGGAGGAAGGGGGGGGGGGGTGACGCTTCCCCGGTTTGGACGGGCGTTTTGTTGCGCCGTATGGCCGTTTCGTAGACGCCGCCGCGCCGTACGGATGCCAGTGGGACGCGATGTTAGTGAGGGGGTCCGGGGGGTACAATAATGCACGACCGCTTGAGGTGCCGGGTCTTCAATAAAAGTCGAATTCTTCAATATTGCTTGCAGGACGACCAAAGCTTTCTTCTTGTTGTTACTCGTAGTTACTTGTTCTCGTTGAATTGCGCCGTGCCCCATACGGTTTTTTTTTTTTTTTTTTTTTTTAGAACTGACTACACTGTTAGCCTTAGGGGCCCTATCGTCAAACAGAGCCGCTGCGGCTTTTACAGCTTCACCGGACTTGGGGGCGAGCGCTTAGGGCACTCAGCCGCGAAAGTTTGTGACGACCCGCACGAGGGTGCCAGAGTGGCCGAACCTCGGCTCGGGCGGTCGTCGCGAATGCGAAAAAGTCGCGATCTAACTAATTCCCTAATCTTATGAGAATTCGAGCTAACTAATATATACTCATATGCACGTTCCCCTCCTCCTGGGAGGAAGGAGTGGACCATGCGTATGTGTATTTAATAATCGGAATGGTTTTTCTACACTAACTAGCGCAATAGTCTAACTAGCGCAAAAAAAGAAAAAAAAAAGGTCCCTTACAGAACCTATGTACCTGTGTGGTGTGCACGTGTGTGTGTTCATACGTGTGTAATGTTGTGTGTGGGTAACTAAGTGTTGCACGTATAGTGTCACTTTGTATCGCGCGGGCGGCTGCCTGACCCAAGGGCTTCACACCGAGGAACGGACCTAGGCTTGGGTTGCCGCTAGAGAGGGTGGACGTGACGGGTGTGCGGGAGCGAAGTTGACCGCCCGTCCTCTGCGGAGAGAACGGTGGTTACGCGGGCGTGGGCGGTGGCACGCTTTGTTTGGAGAGACGGTGTCGGCGTAGAACGCGTTAGCTTTTTCGGTTTGGTCGGGCGGGTCAGTGAATATATTACGCGGCCGGCGTTTTCTCCGGCAGGCGTTGGGGTCGGGAACATAAGAAGCTGCCGCTTTTATTAAGGGATTCGCGTGATTCGACGCGGTGTCGAAATACGAGCGAGAAAGGTGTTTGGCATATGCATGTATCGAGGGAAGGTCCATATCTCTATGGAGATCCTCCATACGAACAAACCAGGGGGCACCGGTAAGGCGGTGAAGAAACTTGTTCTGGATGGCTTGTAAGCGTTCCCAGTTATAACTTGACATATGTGCGAACGCAACGCAGCTATATGTCATGATCGGACGGATACACATCTTGTAGAGCGTAAGCTTGTGTCTCGTGGACATTTTGCTTGCAGCACATAACAGAGGATGCAGTCGGGCGAGGGTCCAGGAGGCCCTTTTCCTAACCAGATTGATGTGGCGTATAAAGGAGAGTCTACTGTCTAGGGTTACACCTAGATATTTTGTCGCCTTTTCCCAGGGGATCGGGTTACCGAAGAGTTCAAGGGGATTGTCCTTGAGTTTTTGCGGTATCTGTGTGGCGGTTTGGTCGAAGAGCACCGCTGCGCTCTTCGTGGGGTTTATGGCTATTCGCCAGTCGTTAAACCACTTCCCGAGAGTGGTCACGGCTCTTTGGATTCTACATTTGAGGTTTCTCGTTTGCCTTTGAGAGGAGTATATGACTGTATCGTCAGCGTATAAGCCTACTTCAACTTTCTCCTCAAGTTTTGGTAGGTCACTGACGTACAGATTGAAGAGGCTAGGTGCCAGGATGGAACCTTGGGGGACGCCTGAGCGTATGGGATGGGGTGTGGATAGTTCACCTTCCACTCTGTAGCGAAAGGTGCGGTCTTTGAGGTAGTCGCGGATGATTTTAACTAATCTATCGGGGACTTCGCGGGAGTACAGCTTGTAGACTAATCCTTCGTGCCAGACCTTATCAAAGGCCTTGGCTACGTCGAAAAAGACTGCCAGTGTGCGACGGGGTATAGATAACTCGGAAAAGTTAAACAAAATGTGCTCCGTGAGGCGGTGCACTTGATGAGTGCAAGAATGTCTAGCACGAAAACCGAATTACTCAGGCGGGTAGAGGTTTTTCTCCTCTATTACGGATTTGAGACGGTTCAGAAGGATCCGCTCATAGATTTTACCTAGGGTATTTAGGAGACTGATGGGCGGTAGCTGTCGGGAAGCGACGTGTTCTTGCCGGGCTTGTGAATACCTATGACAATGGCCGTTTTCCAGACGGCTGGAAAATGGCAGTTGGCTATGGCTACATTGAATATGCAGACCAATAGAGCTATGAGGTGATCGGGAAGAAGTTTGAGTACTTCGTTCCTGATACCGTCGGGACCTGGTGACTTTCTGAGCTTAAGGCTTTTGAGAATGGCAGAGATTTCCTCAGAAGTGACTGGGGACAGGGATTCTGATGCCAGGAGCTTATTCAGCTCCTCCACGCGGGCTTCGATGTCTCTGACTCGGTCGGTGTTCTTGACGCTGTTCGGGGACCCCTTTCGAGGGGGGGCATGCGAGGTTGGGTGTCTATTTTAAGGGCGTGGGCTACTTTCCAATAAGTCAGATGTGACGGCCTTAGCCCTTCGACTAAGGTGTCCCATCTGTGACTTTTGAGCTCGGTTATACGGGCTTTAACCGCTCTCTGAAGTGCGCGTAATCGTGCGCGGTTTGCATCGGTCGGATAAGAGTCATGCGCACGAGTCGCAGCGTTCTTCTCCGTCATCAACGCTCGCATGTCGGCAGGGATTACAAAGCGGCGATCGTTCGCCGCTTCGACCTCTCTCGAGGCCTCTCCGATGCCGACTTGGAGGTGGTCAACTAGGGAGTCGATTGCGAGATCTACGTGCGCAACTGACTCGAACACGTCCGGGACCCTAACGAGACTGGGCGAGGACATCCTATCCGCGAGGTAGTGTTTTAATTTTGCATAGTCAACCTTTGTGACTGTAGGAGGGCTGGAGTCATCTAGTTGTCCTAGCTGTAGGATGACCGGGCGATGGTCGGAGTCGAGTTCGTGTACGACCCGAATGAGTCGTACCTGAAGCGCGATATTTTTCACGAGGGCTATGTCAAGCACTGTCGGCGTACAGTGATCTTGAAAGTGGGTGGGAGTGGGAGGCGCTATGACGTCAAAGTTTAACTCGTCCGACAACCCTTCGAGAATAACCCCATTGCTGGTGTCTCTCCAATTGTTGAAGGACGTGTGTCCACTGTTGAGGTCACCTGTGATAATGACCGATGTGCCGAGCGAGAGTAGCTTCTCTAGGTCAGACCTGAGAGGTACTTTCGTCGGTGAGAGGTACGCGGATACGATCGTTATGGACGGATGATCGGTCATTCCTAGTCTACACACGGATACTTCAATATTGGTAAGTATCGGAGGATCTATCGGCATGCAATACAACGAGCGCTTGTAGTAAATGAGAGTGCCGCCCCCTCGGCCGTCGCGGTCATTTCTAACGATGTTATAGTTTGCGATACTCGGATTGCGTTTAGCACGCTTTAAGAGCGTTTCCTGTACTAAGAGAACGTCTATTTGGTGATCTTTAAGATAAGTCGCGACGAGATCACGCTGCGGATATAGGTTCCGCGCCTTAAAAAAGGAGATGTTTAAACCTCTCGGCTTGAGTTTAGCCATTGAGAGGCCTAAGGTTGGCGGCTTCGCGATCGAGACGCTGTAGCGTCTCTACGAGCCGGGGAAAGGCAGCTATGGTTTCGACGAAACCGTACTGCTCCATATGGGCCTTGTATGCGAGGATTTCGCGTATCTCATGCTCACGAATGAGCGATAACATAAGGTCATCCATTGTGGTGGCGCGGGACGCTGGAGCGCGTGGTGCTGGGGCGCGGGGCGCTGGAGCGCGGGGCGCTGGAGCGCGGGGCGCAGGGATGTCCATAGCCATAAAGGGCTGCGGTTTGGGGGTCCATGCGTTCTGAGTCGAACGCACGGGTTTGGGCTGCACCTGGGGTGCGGGGGGGCCTACGGTCGCCTGAGTGCGGCGGGGGGCAGGGAGGGACGGAAAGACCTCTGGATTGAGCAGAGGTTGCTGCGCCCGGGACCCTGAGGCAGGGGGTGCCCGCTGAGGGGCAGCCTGCCCAGGGCGGCGGGGGTGCGTGGTGTGCGGGGCCTTGGGGCATCCGCGATAGTTCGCAGGATGTCCCTCCTCCCTGCATAGTACGCAGCTCGGGGGGGTGTTAGAGTCACGCTGACGCGTGCACTCCCTGGTTGGGTGGTCTTCGAGGCACTTAACGCACCTCGGACGAAGGAAGCAGTTGCGGGCAGAGTGTCCGTACAACTGGCAGTTGTGGCATTGGGAGGGCTTCAAATTTTTGTATGGAGGCTCTACGGTTATTCCGGAGAGCTCGCATACAATTTCTAGGTTAAATATTTTTTTGCCCTCAGGCGTTTTATCTAAGATTAACACGAGCATTGGAAGGGCTCGTTTCTCTTTATTATACATCCGATGGACCTCTCGGATGGGGAATTTTTGTGCTTCAATGGAGGCAAAGACTTCCTCTGGTGAGATTTCGACTGGGATGCGCCGTAGCACAACCCGTAGGACACGCTCCTCTTCGAGGGCGTAAGTGTAGTAGGGAATGTTCCTACTACGGAGGAGGGTGGTCAATCTGCGATGGCAGTTTGACGTGCTCATCGTCAGGGAGATACCTGTCGCGGTATTACGCGCTTTGGTGTAGCCTATTTTTAGTGTTTTAAGCTCATTGGTGAGCTTTGTCCAGACAGTTTTGTCGTGGATAATTATCGGAGGGGGTTTTTGCTTTTTACCGACGACCGGTTCGTCGGTATTCGAGGAGGGTGCGGGGGCGGCGGAGCCGTTAGCGGTTTTTGTTGTTTTAGCCGCGTTTTCCTCAACGGGGCTATCACGGGGCGCGCGTTTTCGGGATTTGACGACCGTGAATTCGTCATTGTCCGCGGTAGGTTCGGTCGGGATTATGATTGGGTTTTGGAAGTGGAGCGAGAGTTCCATTTCCGAGGAAGGGGTTGGACTTACTGGTGCGTCCATCTCTGTTTCGACTGGAAGGGCCGAAAAAGAGTTGGACACCGATGTTGAATTTGATATGGTTGCCGCGGGGGCAACGGGTTTAGCGGGGCGGCCATAGGGACCGGGGGTAAAAGATCGCTGTTGCGATTTTGCTCGGGACTTGCTAGGGGCGTGGCTCGCGCTTGCGAGGTTAGTGGGGTGGGGGTACTCGGTCGCAGGGATCGAGGCGGGTCGCGTGAAACCGGGTGGCGCGGCGGCGGGAGAGATCGCGGCGGAGGTGGAGGGGATGGCGTGCGCGGTAACGGCGCTATGATTGGCTGACGGCGGACGTAGCGAGTCCGCCATCTGTGACCTACTTTTATACTCATCGTTGAGCGCGGGCATATGTAGGGCTACGAAGTTCATAAATCGCTGGTGTTCGGCTTCCAGCTGTTTGAATTTAGACTCTAAGTCTGCGTATTTTAATTCGGCCATCGCGGTGGCGGTTTGGAGGTCGGGGGAGTGAATTTTATTCACCTCCCTGCCTGGAGGGCAGGGGGGTACGCCGAATGAATTTAACGGGCTATCCGAGCCCGGAGCGATGAGACCTGTGTGTCACGGTGTAATGAAACACAGGAAAAGGACCTATCGTTTCCCTAGGGGAGTCCCTAGCAGTCTTGTGGCAGAGGACGCAGGCCGGTATATACCGTGGCTCCGCCCAAACAACCACAAGGATGGATGGTAAGGATAGGGCCCCATACGGCGCCTCTTCGAGCTTAAGTAGTTCGGAGAGTGACCGTAAAGAGAGCCCTGCTTTATTTCGTGTTTTAATTTTAGTTTTCACTTTGGTCGCCCTGTTAATTGCTCTATATTTCTTTCGTTATATATCTTGTGTATACATGTTATATGTCAAAATATTCCTTGTCGTATTACCTATCCATTAAGCATTCACATATTATATACATCAAGTATATATTCCGTACATAAGCCAAAAACAATGCAATTTACGGGCGGCATCACCGCTTTCTGTTTGTAAAGTTTCCATAACATTGAATATTCTTACTCTATTGACTTATTCTATGCATTTATCTATTTTACATTAGTTCTATTTCCATATATGTGACACACAATACATAAGCATTTATATACAACTTAATACATAACATTCAACTTATAATGTAGCGTAGTCGCTAACATTTCTCTATAATATTATCCATATCAATCAATTTTATCATAACACATAGTACATAATACATACACACAATAATATAACATAATATCCTAACACAAGACACGAAAATAACAGTTCTGTCGCCAACATTGTCGTTAGATTGATTTTATCTAGAATGTATTCATTCGCTGTCTATAGACTTCGCTCCCTATGTTATGTATCTAGATGTTAGTTAAACCGTGATATTTATAAAATTATAATTGCCCAGTCATTAAGTATCTAGGTACAGCGTCTTCAGAAAAATATAGTAGCAAAGCAGTAGAGATGAAAAGTATAAAACAGAAAAACGGTTCATCACAACGAACACAAAAATCTCGTTAAATTAAAATGAAAGTGGGTAGAGTACTTGGCAAGATAAAAATACAAGCAGGTGATAGCAAATCACTAAATAAGAGCAGTACCAGTTAGTAAAAATTGGTGTAAGGAAGATTAACACTATGTAGTAGGTATAGGTGTCACTTGTGGGCTTTTAAGGTCTAAATTAAATTAGTATTGTGTGATATGATCACACACTCGACTTACATTTACTGCTACTATTTAATAATCTATTATTTCAGTCCAATAAAAGTAGTTAGAGCAAAATTAACAGAAGAAGTAAATAACCGTTTGGTGGCTTTAGGCATCGATCCACTTAAATGCAGGCTACCCCAAAGCGTATTTCAAAATCAAAGAGCGCAATTGCAACAATTACGTGATTTAAAGTCCAAGGTTAGTTTCAAAATGAATATAAGTATATTAACAATTTAAAAATATTAGAAAACAAACAGTCACTATGTTTACCTATTTTACAGAAAAATCGAAAGCATGAAAAGCTAAGACACGCAATATTAGCACATTTGGACTCTAGTACTGCTAACCCAGTAAAAGAAGATAGCTGCTACACGCAGGATTATGTTTTTCAAAACCAATTTAAAAAGCCGCTACACAATATAACATCCGTTATATCAGGCGTAAAATCTAAAGCTCTTTCCTTAGTAAAATTACACGACACACAATTTAAACGTAAATCTGAAGTTGCAAAGCAAGCCGTAACACTACATAAAACTCCACCAGGTTCCGCATCTCATAGTCCTAAACAAAAGATAATTTCCAATACAAATGCTGCCTCTGTTAATGAACCTCAAGAAGTTGACAGTGATAATGCTTTAAACTCCAAAAGAAAATTAAATTCTAATATTAACCGTGCTTCAAAATCAAAAAAGTCTATGAACGATCAACAAGAAGTACAAACAACCAATTCAAACACAGAAAGTTCTAGTGAGAGTGATCAATATGAAATTGAAGATATTCCTCAGAAATCATCAAAATCCATAGAAAAATTAATAAAATCCCCAGCACGTCGACCATCTTCTACTAATATGGATTATAAGCAAACTGTTCAAAAATATGTAACAGCTGAGAATAATAACTTTATGAGCACTCAATCTGCTACAAAATCAAATATTATACCAGATTCGAATCCTATTACAAAAATATTAACAGTAAATAACTTTGATATTGATGATCTAAGCTTATCATCTGCTGCTCACCTTAATAAAGCGGCATCAGAAGAGAACATATCAAAACAAACTAAAGGAGTTTTAAAAAATGCGTCTTCAACATCAAATTTGAATAAGAAAAAAGTAATTTTCGATATGGATGCAATACAAATGAAGTCATTGAGTGCATCGCCTTCTCAAAGTACTACTGAAAAGAGCAATTCTCCTCATAGTTATGAATTAGGCCTGGACAACTTAGATGATGAAGAATGGGATATATCAAGGTAATTATAATGGTTTAAACAACATTCTCAAATTCATAACGACTTTATAAATTTTAACTAATTTACTTACAGCATAGATAATGATCCATTAAAGAATGATACAAAATTGCAATTCAGAAACGGATCGAGTCCTAAAGTTGCAGAACTAAAGAAAAAAATAGAATCACAACTAGCGCATCGTGTATCTTCTAGTGGCCTTGTAGGTGCGGTGGATGTTTTAGGACTAGGTGTTCCAGTCTCTAAAGCAGCAAGTATCGGTGGTAGCAATACTAGTTTGGGTAGCTCAATTTTAGACGAATCTGAAACAGTGCCAACTACGTATCGTAAATCTTACGATAAGCCAAAGAAAGTAATAATAAAAGATGACAGTGATTTAGACACGTCGAACTTAAGTTTAGATGAAATAATTAAAAGTGACAAAAATAGTACATTTTGACATTTTATTAAAATTGCTCATTTTGCATTTTTTCATGAATTTGTACATAATTTGTATTTTATTATATATTAATACTGCTGTAAGAAGTGCGGAGCCATAAGGCGAGTATATGTTCCTTGGTGCAGAGCATGTTACACAAATATTTTTTGTTATTTTGTAAAGATATCTTTCAAATCTTATTAAAAACTGACCAAGATAAATTATGTTGTAATTTTTCAAATATGTATAAAATATTATATTTAAAATATTTGTTTTGTGCTGGGAAACTAGATTTAAATAGATAAAAATGTGAAATAGAAAGAGCAATGTTCTGTAGATGTTTTTATTTTCTTTTACAATATTTTTATGCTTCCTTCTTTGTATCAGTCTTGCCACCACGGATTCTTCCTGTCCTGCGCGCAGCAATGAGACCAACCTTGCGACCAGCAGAGGTACCTCTCTTGACAGTTGAAGCTTTACCTGTACACATAAGGATAATTTGTTGTAATTATATGGTAACCTCACATAGTTATAAAATCGTATAGATAGATTTCATCAGTCTTCAAAAATAAATTAACTTCTAATAATATTAAAAGGTTACTGTCAGGTAGTTATAACCTACCATATTAAGTTATTAACTTATAAAAATTAAGGTGATTGAGATCTCTGGAAAAAAATGTTTATGCCATGCTTTAGATTTCAAGAAATGTTAACAAACTCTGAAACCTACCAATGTGTTGATGGTTACCACCACCGTGAGGATGCTCAACGGGGTTCATAGCAACACCACGTACATATGGCCAGCAGTTGCGCTTCACTTTATATTTATGATAAGCACGCCCAGCCTTTAGGATGGGCTTGTCAATACGGCCACCACCGGCAACAATACCTGGAAAGATATATTTCAGCAATCTAAAAATATCCACAATTAACAATTATAACTGCTTTATCTGTGTATATTCTCAGAAAGAGCCTCTGTGTAATCATAAAATCTCAGAGTAGGTAAGTAAAAGTCATCATATTTACAATTTGTTTTTTTTTCTTTAAAAATCTTTACCACAAATTTTTTATTTCATTTTCCATTATTAAATATATATTTGACACCTATTGAACAAGAACATTCGAGTTTATAGTAGGAATATAAGCTATACACAGTTATATCACACTTTTCTTTAGGGACTAAGGAGTACCTAATAATTAAATTAACACAATTAAAATAAAATAAAAATTCAATATTTTCATTAGAAGTAATCTTCAGGTATAAACAATTAAAAAAACAAATATGTAACCTTTAAATGCTGTTGAAGTAAAACTTCACTGAATTTGAATACCTTACATTTTAGCTTTAAACCATTATGTTTCATCTGTAACAGAATGTATGTTACACAATTTTTATCCTGACAGTGTCCAAAGAAGCTTCTAAATAAGCCCAAATAATTCGAAAAAGTTATTATTTTAAAAGTGAATAATGATTAATAACGCACATAGAACCATAATCATTTTCATTGAATGCTAAAAGCATATCTACAAACCTAACAAACACCAGCTAATAGCCCATTTTTTCTTAGAATTATTTATAATGTTGTAAGTTAGTAGTTAAAATGAAGTTAGTACTCACCAACCATGCCTCGGTTGCTTGATGGGAGCACTTTCTTGGCACCAGACGGAAGCTTTACTCTTGTTCGTTTAGCATCAGGATTGTGACCAATAACTGTGGCAAAGTTTCCAGAGGCACGAGCCAGACGACCTCGATCACCCATCTTCTCTTCCAAATTACATACAATTGTACCCTCAGGCATAGCACCCACGGGCATTACATTGCCTGAAAGATTAATTAATGTATTTATAAATCAAAACATCATTTACAATATAAAACAATAATACAGAATATAGCCATTCTTAATGTTCTTGAATTGCTACTCATTCCTTACATACAATATTATAATGTCATAAATTTAGTGAGCCAGCCAATACATTGAAGATGTTATTTTATACTTTTTCTAACAAGGAGCAGCAATGAAAAAATTACAAGTTACTGTAACTTATAATTTGGCTATAAAAAATAATTTCATGTCCTTTAAAGGTATCCCTTTCACTGTAAGTAATTTTATTTTGATCAAGTCTAAAGTATTGAAACCAAATAATTTGATACAGTAACTTTAAATTTAAGATTATTAAATGTCTCCAAATACTTACCAACTTCAAGAGTAGCTTTCTTACCACAGTAGACAAACTGACCAGTATAAAGACCTTCTGGAGCAATGAACAGTTCTTTGCGAGTCTTGAACTTGTATGGATCACGGAAATGAACAACAGCTAAGGGAGCACCTCGACCAGGGTCATGAATGATGTCCTATTGAATAAATCAAAAGCATGTTATATATTTCTATACATTACCATACTTATTAGAGTATGTAGCTCTTAAATATTAGTTTTCTACATTTCTTTTCTGCATTAGTCTTAAAAAAAAAACAAGCTACTATTCTTATTCTTTATAGGTATAGCGTTTGGTCACAATTTCTTCTGATTGTAACACGCAAAGTCTGTTACAGTCTTGGGACTGGCTCTCAAGTGCAGTATAGGTTATGTTTCTATACATGCATAAATATGTATTTCTAGAACAAGAACCAATTTTTTAGGCCAATTATTGTATACTTTCATAAATTTACAATATTTGTAAAAGTTTCTTTCTATACAGGGACACATTAATCAAGAGTATGTTTACAAAACATCCATTATTCGATATCATAACTTACGTACCTTTACAACACCCTTGATGTATCCATGACGTTCGGCATAATCTAATGAACGAAGTTTAGGTGCTCCTTTCCTTTTTTTAGTATGTGAAACAAACACTGAACCGGCACCTTTACGTTGAGCACGTATCACACGACCCATTGTTTCAGTCCGTCGCTAAAAAAATTTTAAACGTTAGACACAAAATCTTGTTAAATTTTAATAAGCACTTAGATTTCAGTTACAAATTTTTTACTGTAGATAAAAAACATATTAAGAATATAAAGATTCATAAAGATTTACAGCAAAATACAAAATTTACATACATTAGTTCAGACGGGCAGTTTCAAAAGAACATTAATGTTAGACATGGGTAAAATTACACTACACGTCTACACCGCTCAATTGCGCCAACTCAGTTTACCGCGCCGAGTATGTTACCACACTTATTCCAAATGTTTTGGCGCAAAACGCACTTCATTGCAAGGAGTCGCCTACGACATAGCACCGAGCCGCGACGCTATGTCGTAAATTTAAGTTAACTCAATGCGCCGAAGCAGTAATCTGCGCTTGAGTTATTGAGTTGGCGCGAAGAAATTTGCTTATTTATGCATGTCTAATTAGTGTAGAGTAAAGATACTAGGGATGATAATGTGAGGTGGTGAGGTTTATTAATAGGAATTATCATCTGTAATCATAATATAATATTTAATCTGTTGCTATTACTATCTCATTCTTTCGTAGAGACAAGCTTCTTGGTCTTCGATCAATAATATAATATTTTCTTGATCAAAGTTCTTGGTAGAATCCTATCGCCTCTTTACAAGTCGTGCAAGCACTGGCATTCGTTAATTTAAAGTGACCACATTTCGTTTATCGTTTCAGTTGCTAACATTTCATTTTTTGATATATCTTCGTTTATTCGATTACTTTCACATTTAAAATTTTCTGATTCATCTCAACAATTAATAACAAACGCTTTTTGTTGCAGAGTACCTTTTACGTGCAAGATACATAAAAATGTTTTGTTTTTTTTTTTTGAGAATACAGTTTTAAATGTATCAATTAATAGTTGATACCGATCAATGAATCTGATTGTAGAAAAATTTATGTATCTTAATAAGTATAATGTTATGATTCAAAAAGTATGAATAGTCTAGGTTGCGCTCTCCAAACTAAATAATTCTGAAATACGATACAAAGTCACAATAATTTATTTATTAATATACATATCAGGTAGGTACATACATAAAATACCTTTTGATAATTTATGATTATAACTCACAGGGCTTAATTGGCGACTCCAGTAGCCAACTTGTTTTCTACTATAGCAAGCGCACGCACAAAATGTATGGAATTGGTGGCATGACTCTTCAACTCTGCCCATAAATTTTATAAACTAGATATCTCTTAACCTTTCCTCTGCGGCCCTACTAGGGAAAAAAAGTTGTCAACTGCGCATGTACATTCCCGCGAAACGGCAAAGTTTACGGGACTTCAGTAATTTAATAATTTATCAGCAATTTTGTATTAATTATCATTTGTGCGATTTGTTATTAGTAAAGTGATGAATGAAAAATAATGATAAAAAAGCGCTAATTCGAATTGTGCGATTTGCTATGCAGTGAAGTGATTGAATGGAAAACAGTGAGAAAACTGCGATATTGCGATTTCTGCTATTTGCTATGTAGTATGTAGTGTAATCATACGATCGTGCGATATATAATAGATATAAAAATCGTGCGATTTTTTTCACCTTCATATGAAGGTGCGATATATTGCAGAAGAATAAATTTTGCGATATGTAATTCTGTGAAGTGGTTTTATATAATTGTGCGATATATGCTAGGTGTATGAATTTTCATAGTTGTATTTTAGTGGTGTGAACTTATATGATTGTGCGATATATGCTACGTGTAGGAATTTTGAGAGTTATATTTTAGTGAAGTAAATATAGATGATGATTTAGTATGGATTCTGCGCCTTGAATTTGCGTCAAGTAAGCACATATTTTATCACATGTAGCAGGTATTTTGGATTAATTCAAGCAAGCAGGTGACAAATTATTTTTGTTTTCATATGAAAAATAGTAGTGATGCATTATAATTTTCATTTCTATTCTGAACACATATCTTTACCTCTTAAAGTTGCCCATTCTGGAAATAAATAAAAATATAAAGGAATAGACAGGTTTCTTTTTTTAGGGAAAAGTTGCTAAAATCGTATCATTTTGGGGATATTTTTTAGCTGCCATGGGAAAATTTCTAATCCACTTTCATCCTTTTACTCGGTGAAGACTGTGAATCTTTTCAAAAATCTGAGTTAGCAGGACTCAGTGTCGCCAACTACATCGTAATTACGGTAAAAACATCGTAATCAGCTTAAATTTACAACCTACCATAGAATTAAAATTACCCCAAAACACTGTCGTTGACGACCGTGTTCTATAAAAATCCTGCTAATTTTAATATTGTTTATATTTCCAGCTAATGTAACAGTCATTTTTACGAATTTTCTTTATTTTAGGATAATTTTGTGTTTTCTATTGATAATACTAAACATATTTCAACATAATTGTCGGGCTTTCCCTCATTATAGCGATATCAACTTGGCGATATTACGCTAACAACTTTAATAGGTGTAGGTCGATTTGAATTTAAATGAATACCTAGAACTGTTTATTTTTACGCCGCTTTGAATTTATTTACTTTTATCACATTCACATCAAATCCAATGTGCCATTTAAAGGTATCGTATGGGCCAGTAGACCAATTTCGTCTTCTGAAATAGTCGGTGTACTGATGGCTCGTTGGCCTGTTGTCACCTGCCACCTCGCGCGCTATTCTCAGTCCCGCACGCGCATGCGTGACTTATGTCTCACGTCTGTCATATTTGAACAAAAACGTATTTCAACAATATGTATTTAAAACCCCGTCGAATCCGAAAAGGGTATTTAGGTACCTCAAAAAATACAAAAAAAATCTAAATTTCTCAAAAATCTCAATCAAATCAAACATGATAGGCTTTGCCTCTGATGGTGCCAATGTTATGTTTGGAGATAATCATTTATCGGTCACTTTATTTAAAAATGACACCTCACCTTTTTACTATAAAGTGCATTTGTCATTCTTTTAACCTTTGCGCATCATACGCATGTGAGAAATTACCAAGGGGCGTAGAAGACTTTTGTAGAGAATTATTTAACCATTTACGAATTCTCCAAAACGTATTGGAGATTTCAAAACGTTTCAAGAATTCACAAATGTTAAACGACACAAATTACTACACCCTAGCCAAACAAGATGGCTGTCGCGTATTGAGATAGTAAACAGGCTTCAGGAACGACTACCATTGATTAAATTATATTTTCAATCCGCAGTTTATGTAGATAGATTACTTTCTGCGCAATCAATTATCTCCAAGGCTCTCGAACCGACAACGGAATTGTATCTGGAGTTTTTGAACTTTGCATTGCCTATATATTCACCGGGATCAATAAAGAAATGCAGTCGGAGATTCCAAAATTAAATTTACTATACGATAAAATACTGACTGATAACAGTGATAAGATAACACAACTATTTTGGAATGCTTTGTACAAACTGAATATTTGGATCTCACTGAAAAGGAAAAACATGAAGCACGAAATATTTTAGACCCAAAAAAAAACTAAAATATTATGCCTTGACTTCTCGAATGAGCAGAAACATTTACCGTTGCAAGAAATATAAGTCGGTGAAATGGTGCCAAATCTGATCAGAAGTAAGAGAGAAATTGGAGAAGTAGAGGAAGAACAGCTCAAAAATTTCTATATAAAGGGTAAGGAGTTTTATTTCGAGGCTGCAAAACAGATATTAAAAATGTTTCCTTTTAAAGACAAAGACCGTCAAGCATTAAAATATCCGAAGATGCTGAATCCCAAAGCAATTCTTGATCCTGAAATAAAAAATAAATTCCCTTCCATTGCAGATTTACATTATTTCTTCTCAAAGATTTGCCGAAAATATAATGGAACTGGATATAGAATGTCGAATGTTACGGAATGTCAATCTATCTTTTAATCAAAACAAAATTCCCGATATTATCGACTTTTGGAAACATGTACACGATTGAAAAATGGAGATTTATTTTCAGCTATAAATATCATGAAAACCACGATTGCTACTCATTTGAAGCCACAGAAAGGTACATGAAGAAATTTAACAAAAATATGTATGATTTTAAAAAGGAAAATGTGTTAAAAATACTGAAGATGAGTCAATTGAGGATAAAAGTGGAAAATAATTTTACTTTGATTTTTGTTTTTTATTATGTTGTGATCAATATTATAATATAACAATGTATGTGAGTCATGGTAACTAATAAAATTAGGTAATTGTTTTAATTAAATGAGGAAAGTATGAAATCTGCCTTTTTTGCTGTACCTACTGTTTTCTCCTGTTTTTTTTATTCGTGAGCTGTTGTTTTTTAGTTTCTCGGCGTTAGCAACACTTTATTTGTGTCTGTTTTGTACTGTTGAATGTTCTTTAGATAACAATTGTTCTATACATAATGACAGTGTTGCCCAGTTGACCATTTCGTGGCTATAACAGGCAACATTTAACATTGGTTTAGCCAAAAATATCAAATATTAGTGGCTAAATATTTTAGCCACGAATTTAGCAACTCTTGTAATATAATAATACACAATATTTTATATTTCCATATCATAGCACTTGTTTTCACACATCTACAATGCCAGTGGAGAATCAGTATTTCATAATTTGCCTCTGTCGGCTCAATTCCTCTATCTCGAATGCTGTGGGGGGGAAAGATTATTAAAATTTAGCATCCTGAGAGCAGCAAAGAAAAGTAGGTATAGAAATAAAATAACTTTACATGCACTTAATTGTTTACTAAGAAAAAGAGATCATTTAAAAACTGCTTTCCTTATTTAAAAAAAATCAGAACCATTAACGTCTAATGAGTGATAAGTTGAATCAATGTTTCAATAAAACGTTTTTAAATTATGAACTTGTGTTTGTTTTCAATGGTAAGTTTTGGCCACTTTTAGTGTGCAGGATAGCAGGAAAACAGCGCAAACGCCGCAGTAGGCGTGGTCTGTCACAAGAGCGAGATCGCGTCACAAGTGCGAGCGAGACGCACTATATGTTTAGTTTATATCGTATTTATAGCCTTTAAATGTATTATTTTTAAGTTATTGTTAAATTATTAGAAAACCTTTTAGTTTCAACACACGAATATAGTTTTGTATAACCAATAGAGATATTTTGCCATGGAGGGGACTGCGTACTCACACCGCACTGTCGCCCCTCAAACAAGACCCGCTTTACCGCCCCGTCGAGCGCCATAAAAGGCCGCGCGCCGCGGTACCAAGTACAAGTCCGATGAAGCTGTAAAAGCCGCAGCGGCTCTGTTTTAGGATAGGGACCCTAAGGCTAGCAGTGTAGTCAGTTAAAAAAAAAAAAAAAAAAAAAAGTTACCAAGTGCATTCATTCTCAAGAAGTCGGCAAGAAACTACATAGCGACAAATGCATTCATTCTCAAGAAGTCGGCCAGAAACTACACAGCGACAAGTGCATTCATTCTCAAGAAGTCGGCAAGAAACTACATAGCGACAAGTGCATTCATTCACAAGAAGTCGGCAAGAAACTACATAGCGACAAGTGCATTCATTCTCAAGAAGTCGGCAAGAAACTACATAGCGACAAGTGAAGTCATTCTCAAGAAGTCGGCAAGAAACAACATAGCGACAAGTGCAGTCATTCTCAAGAAGTCGGCAAGAAACAACATAGCGACAAGTGCAAGTCATTCTCAAGAAGTCGGCAAGAAACAACATAGCGACAAGTGCATCCGTTCTCAAGAAGTCGGCAAGAAAATAAATAGTGATAAAGACATTGTCAGCCAGTAGATAGTAACAAGTGAATATTGTAAATAGTGATCAATAAAAGTTGAATTTATAGTCATCGACGTATTTTTACTCGGCAATCCAGTAATAGTTTTCAAAGTGCGGAAACCACGGAATCAATAGTCCGTAGTATAGACCAGAGCTATCGTCTGGTCACTTGATAACCCGCACATTTAGCTACTTTTAGGGTACTAAACAAAGACCAGTACTAAATTTTTAATATTCTAGCAACTTTATCAAAGTGGTTGGCAACTTCTAGTTTCCTTGACTTGGCAATAGAGCATAAACATACATACGTAGTATCCAGAGGTATATAAACCATTTCCATTTCTTTATTTTCTCGATGACAGCTCTTGTGAAAACTTGAACGAGCGTCTTTTTTACATTATGTATGCATTATTTTATTAAAATATGACATTTACACACGTACAAGGTTACACCAGAGTCGGAGAAACTGATAGGGATGGAGCTATATCGATAAACGTAACACGATAACAGACCCGTTATTTTTTTACAAATTACTGCCGGATACTTTTGTACAAATTTATTAACTAATATTATATTTCATTACAAGATGTTACACGTATTAATTGTTGATTGATAATGCCAACTTTTCAAAATTTTCGAAGCTGTTGTAAAATAAGTAGGTATAGGTAGGTACTTGACAATAAAACGAAATAATTATAACGACAGGCAATCTTTATTTATTTATATTTGAATGTTTTTGTTGTATTTGTCTTTCTTCAAAATATAATAAATATATGCGATCGATATCATTACTTATTTGGTCATAAGGTAACACTACAACTATCAAATTAGAACTGTCATCGAGAAAATAAACAAATGGAAATAGTATAGTATGGTATAGTATCCTCTCAGTAGTCTGTCCGGTCTGTCGTTCTAAACAATTCTTAAAAACGCTGATTAATTTTATCGGTCTGTCTGTTGAATCATAAAAGATAAAAGGTAATAATATTTGTTAATATGTCTTTTTATATGATTGTATGATTTATTTATAAATTAATGCATAAAGCATAGCTGTCTACCTGCTGGATAGTAGGTATCTATAAAGCATTGCGTCGACTACAGCCAAATCGGGTGGAGTTGAACCGAGTCGCATTATTCCTTGGGCGTCCATCAGTCTTACTGCAGACGAATGGAATCTTTCATTCATCACAACTCTCAATCGAAGTAGGTAATATTTGTGTCATGGACAGCTAGCATGGAAGAATGTTTTTATTTCAAATATTGGTCCAAATCTACTAAAAAAGGATAAAACTACTAAAAGTGGTCAAGGTTGTAAAACACGTCGGCAGTGTCGACATACATCCGCTTCCTTGTGTCGATTTGAAGCGCGACTCATCGCTAATGGACGCAGTTTCATAGTAACATAGCAGGCGAATTTTTGCGATTCGATTTTCGATTCGACTCGGCGAGGCTAGTGGACGCGAACCTTAATGTATACGTTTTGAATTCACGTTGCAAGCGGCGCGGTGTACGGCGCTCGTTATTGGACGCAGTTTCATAGTAATAAAGCAGGAGAATTTTTGCAATTCGATTTTCGACTCGACTCGGCGAGGCTAGTGGACGCGAGCATTAATGTATACGTTTTGAAGTCACGTTGCAAGCGGCGTGCACGGCGGCGCTCGTTATTGGACGCAGTTTCATAGTAATAAAGCAGGAGATTTTTTGCAATTCGATTTTCGACTCGACTCGGCGAGGCTAGTGGACGCGAGCATTAATGTATACGTTTTGAAGTCACGTTGCAAGCGGCGTGCACGGCGGCTCTCGTTATTGGACGCAGTTTCATAGTAATAAAGCAGGAGATTTTTTGCGATTCGATTTTAGACTCGACTCGGCGAGGCTAGTGGACGTGAGCGTCGCGAGCCTTATTGTATACGTTTTGAAGTCACGTTGCAAGCGGCGTGCACGGTTTTGACATTTCAACATTTCTCAATTCAACTGCTAAGTAGTAGGTATAGTTATCTAATATTGTACGCCACTTGTGATATCGCCTTCAGGCTGTTCTTACACTTCTTAGTAGTACTACGTCAACATAATATTTCCAAAAGTTCTAGAAGGTGTGTATTTGATTCACTGTATCAGGTTGAGATTATGATTTAATTATACATGTTTCAAGTTTTAAAAAAATTCGTGTGAAAATTCGTATAATTTTCTGTTTAAATTGTTGTTGTTTGTAATAATTGCAGTAAATCTTATTGTTTAATTAGTTGTTTGTGGTGAAAAATTAAACTGTTTATTAGATAAATTTCAAAGGTATGATAGAAAGAATGATACTTGTTGATGTTTAATGTTTTATGTGATAATAATTATTTGTTTATTACAGTGACTCATCATTTAATTTCTTTGTTTTACCTACATTTATAACATTATTACTAATTTAAAGAATGGGTAGGTTATTTTAAATTGCACTTAAATAAATTTATGCATAAGATGGAACAATTAGATGTCCTTTGTCTAAAATTGATTAACATGGTCTTTAACTAAGTATTTTATTAATTGACTACAATACCATGAGTATATAACATGAAATTATGGATTAATGTTAGATTGCATATTGTCGAATTGAGACTTTAAATTTCACTTTTTAATTAGGCTTTACCCTAAAATAAATTTTCACACCGCAGAAACAAACATATTAAAAAAAAAAAACATTTTTATTTGTTGTTTTGACAATACTGATGTTAGTTCTGGGCTGTTGTTATAAAGTTCACTTTTGCAAGATAGCTAAAGATGTGTCAACCATACAGCTCAATTCTCTCAAGTTTATAAATGTGTGTTTTAAATTTTTACGTAATTTTCGATAATACATTATATCGTACTACCCATTATAAATATGTAATACTAATTCTTATTATGTAATATATAAGCCAGAGGCTCCTAAACATTTTTGTTTCGTAGACCCTTTGTCCTTTGCCGGGTTTTGGGTAGAACACTCTTTTTTAAAGTGGAGAAATCCTGCAAGGGTACACACTCACTAGGGGGAGCGATCGGTTATATGAGACGAAGAACTCATTAAAAAACTCCACGGTGAACCATACACTGCCACAGAGGAGCGAAACGGAATAGCAAAAGCTTTCCACTGTGTCACCCCGTTAGCCAGCCCGGAAAATTCGAGGTTTTCGCTGGTCAGCCGAACAGGTCAGTACAATCTGTCTCTCCTGGGTCGGCTAGGGTAGAGGAAGAAGGCCAGTTAATCGCCCCCTTGCTGCCGTTCGTCTACGCCGAAGAAGGCCGCTCCGAAGTTCCTCCTCGCAAGCC
This sequence comes from Saturnia japonica, assembly GCA_033032175.1. NCBI lineage: Eukaryota > Metazoa > Arthropoda > Insecta > Lepidoptera > Saturniidae > Saturnia > Saturnia japonica. Next base: position 12,252,535 of record CM065307.1, read on the forward strand.
TGTTCCGTGGTCTACTGCAATACCACGTCCTCTCGCCCTCCCGATATCGGGAGCCTACCGAGTGACATCGCAGTCCCTACCACTCGCGATCCCACACCCTTAAAATAGGACTCGAACCGCCAACGTTCGTCCTAAACTCATCCATAAGGATGCTTGCCCCAGAGGCCCATGAAACAACAGGGCCTCGGTTTTCTTAACCGCTACCCTTAGGCCCAGCATCATTATGCGCCTCACCACGTAGCCAGGCGCGACACTCCCCAAAACTCACTCCTCCATCTCCCGGGGCTACGACCACTGTTGTCTGCGTACTAAAGTCTCATGAACCCCCAATTTTTTTTTTCGCTGAAATGGACCAATGACGTGCCTACCTCAATATAACAGTTCATAAAAGTCTGGTCGTTACACCGCTAGGCCAATTCGACGACGAATATAGTCGTGAAAATCTTTCAGTACTCTTAGGGATTCTATGCCGGCATTTCATACATTTCCTATAACATACATCAATTATATATTATAAAGAGGAAAGATTTGATTTTTTCTTTGTAATGGATAAACTCAAAAACTAATGGACCGATTTTAAAAAGTCTCCAATATAAGGTTACAGTATCAGTGAATAACATAGGCTATATTATAATTTGAAAAATAATTTATTCCTCATTAAAATGTCGATAGTTTTACACAAAGTAAAAAACAAAATTGCCTGTACGGGTGCGTTGGCGATGTTTGTCGTATAAAATTAACACGGGTAAAACCGTGGCAAACAGCTAGTACAGTAATAAAGCGGGATTACAGGTGTACAGATGGATGATAGCAATGTCTGGACTCCATCTCTGTACATCCTCAAAAAATTATAACCAACTGTAAATAATTATACTAGTATAGTTTAAAAAAAATATCCAAGTGCGTGTCGCGCCACGTGCAGTTTAGGGTTCCGTATTTATCCGTCACAATATGTAGACTTAGAGTGGGGCTGTACGTGATTTTCAATAGAATTTGTACGAAATTACTTCTCTATGTACATTTTAGAACGTAACTCGTTAACTTGTAAAGCCGACCTACCTCTGGTAGTTTTCTTTTTAACTTTATTATATACTTATACTACAACCATTCATTTTTTTACATGTCCGTCATTCCCACTTTATGTGTAGAGAAGGTACCCTGAACAATTTATTTTTTCAAGTTTTTATTTTGCCATTATGTCGACGTGATTAATATATATACCCATATCAAATAACAGTTTTCTAGTACAAACAATCTCTGAACTAAACCGAGGCATACAGACGGTAATAGCGAAACTATATGGGTTCCTTGTTGACTTCAGAACTCTAAAAAAGAATCCAAGAAATATTGATAATTAATCTTGTGAGCTCTTCTCGATAGCTGGGATGTATTCCGAAACTATGGGTTGCGTTTTGACGTAGACAAGTACTTTCTAAGGACCTAAACTGAATAACATATTATAAAATGAAATAATATCACATTTTTATGTCATTTAGTAGGTAGCCTAACTGCAATCTATTATGAAGAGTAAATACAATAATCTTATATGTAGTCCGCTCAACTATAATTTATTTATGCTTCTAGTCTCTTTCTCAGTTCATTATTAAAAGTTTCATTGTTAATCAAAATTTTGAAAAAAATTCTTACTACAATGATATTGAAATATTGAAACTGTACCCACGATTAGGACATTATATTTTAAGAAATCAACTTGAAAAAGAGCCCTTATTATGTTAGCAATGTTTCACTTTTACTTGTAGGTTTTCTCGCAACTCAATTCATTATTTTGCAAGGTAATGGAACAAAAGTGCTTATTTCAGCAGTCGCTTCAAAGAACTTTCGTAATATTAAAAACTTCGGATTAGGTACTTTTTCTCAACCAGAGTACTATTTAAATTTGATGTAGAACTATTACTAAATTGTATGTATAGCTTGAAACGTATATTGCATCTCTGTGTACATTGCATCACGTACCAGATATTACTTAGTCTTTATTAGAAACTAGCTGTGCCCGTGGCTGCGCTCGCGTGGACTACATAATGCCATCGATCGTGCTACCCCGCTCCCGGTTATTTTAAAGAGAAAAATGCTTATTGTGGATGATTCCAAGAAGAGAGACATGCTCTTGCTGACTTTTTTGTATGTCTTTTTAAGGTCTACAATTATGTCCTAAATAAATTTGACATATTATATGATATTACTCAGCGTAGGCCATTTAAGCGCCCAAAATTCGTCGTCTTTCTGAATTGATTTTTAATTTCGCGGATCCCTACTTCTTTTCTTAAAATAAATGTAGCCTAAGTTACTCCTTGTAACATCAGCTATCTGCCAGTAAAAGTCTCGTCAAAATCGGTTAAACCGTTTCGGAGATTACCCGGAGCAAACAGACAGACAGACAAAAATGTTTAAAATGGTTTTTTTGTTATAGGTATTTTATATACTTGCATATGCGTTTAGTAAAATGCTATTATTTTGACATTACAAATAGAAACTTCAATTTTATTAATTGTATATAATAGCTGTGCCCTACAGTTTCACCCGTTATAATTTTATCCGACAAACACCGCACCGCCAATTCACCCGTGTAGTCTATCGTAATTGTTATTCCCGCAATTAGAAATTATTTAAATTTTTTTATTATCTCCTAAACTGTGTCCAAATAGCAAACTATAAATAACAAAATTTATCTTCATAAAATTTTCTTTATGATAAAGTAACTTTTGTTCGTAAGAATTAATATGCCATATTTAAAAATAATGCTTATAAATCACTTTAATTTTCAACACGTCGTTGTCACAAAATACCTTATTGTGACATATGTATAAAAAATAGACATATGCTATCGCTAACTTTTTTTTAGATATACTAAGGATCAATATTTTTGTAGAAAATTTTACTTATTTCCGTATCATTAACGATTACGCTAGCGCACGCGAATAAAGCAGTTCAGGAGGACCTCGACTTCCAACTTATGTAACAAAAACTAATATTTAAGGCTATCTGAGAGTTGTAACCTAATGTCAGATAGCCTTTATTATTATTCCTCGAGAATCTGGCTATAATGTACAAAAAAAAAATCAATTTGACTGGTAGTTTCAGAGATTAGCGTTTTTAAACTAACAAACAAAAAAAAGTCTTCCGCTTTATTTTAATAGTATAGATAGATTAAGTATAGAATTACCTATAGCATATAAATTTTATTCTATTTTAATGATTTTTGTTACGTCATACGTATAACTGAACAATAACGGTAAATACAAAGTAAATTACATAAGCTTTACAATTTCAACTTGTATGTATTATTTTTGGCTTGTGGAGTAAGACCGGTGAGCAACACGAGCGTTGCGACACGACGCGACGCTACGTGACGCGCGTGGGCGTCGCGTCGGTCGATCGGGCGTTCCCGCTTTTAGTTGCTCAATTAGGCACATGTTTGCCGCGTGTAGTCTACGATATAATTTGTCGTCAATTATTGTTATATTAATAAACGACTAATTATTAAGTAAACTTTGGTTATTTGTACCAAATGTTTTGTTGGGTTCTATTACGTGAATCGATGTTGTAACGTTATTAATATCTACAAAATATATAGTAAAGTCTGATGACAGCTTATGTCAAAGTAAATAAACCAAAAAAACCAGTTAACCTATTTTTATTTTAAACTAGCTTTGCCCCACGATTTCACCCGTGTTATCCGACAAACACCACATCGCCAACTTCCCGTACTTGCCTACAGTTTTCCTGATTGCTTGACATTCATTATCACTTTAATAACTTTTTATTGAATGAAGATATCGGAATATTGTTTATTTTTTATAAGGATCAAGTGTCTAAGGAGTAAAACAAAAAAAATCTATCCAGTAATTTCTGCGTGACACGCGCACAACGGCACACCTCAATCATTTTATTTACATAGATAACAATTAATAATTTTCCATCTTACAGGGAAATATTATCACATAAAGATTCACATCAAAAAAATATTTACATGTGGAAAGAGATGTCTTCTTAGAAAGTCATATGAATGTTCTAAAATCTTATACTTACTTCCTTTAATTACAGTAATATCTAATATTATGAGGGGACCATCTCACTCACGGCCATTTGATTCCAAGCGAAGCATGGCTACAAATAAATATCCAAATAACTGAGAATCTATATACTAAAATTATAAAGAGTTTGTTTGTTTGAACGCGCTTATCTCTACCAGATTATTATATTTGGTTTTAAAATAGTAACTATATTGTATAAAAATGTTTTCTCGTGGATTATTTTGTTTATTTTAGATGGATAAGTTAAAGACAAAAATGATGATGATTTTTTAGGATTCTTATTATTAAAACGTCGTAGACCCATTTTAGTATAATGATAGCGGGTTTACGGCGATTATATGTTGAGTCTCTAATACATACACTTCTTATTTGTTGTACTAATGATGGCAAAACGTATGCATGAGATGACGCGATAGAACGTTTCATTTTTTTTACATTCTATAATAACACCTTTTTATAAGTCTTGGGCCACTTCATGTTTCCTTGACTTGGCAACACTGTCTCGTGGCTCTTTAGACATGAGTAGCGTGCTTTCAAATTCTACAATAAGTCTCGGATTTCGGCGAAGGAAAACATGATGAAACGATATTATTATATGGGTAGGGCTTTTGCTAATGCTTGACCAAGTCCGGTGAAGCTGTAAAAGCCGCAGCGGCTTTAGGGCCCCTAAGGCTAACAGTGTAGTCAGATCTAAAAAAAAAAAAACCTAATGCTCGCTTGTCCAGTTACAACTCTCAAGTTAAAAACTGTGACTAAGCAATTATCTAGGCCTAATGTTTTATTTTTATTATTTTCGGTATATTGTACATTAACTGTAATTATACCGGTCAATACAAATATTTTTTTACCTATTTCAACGGTTGTCAGCTCACGGAATTAAAATTTTGGGAGTTTTTACATTTACTTTCGGTCAAGTCCCGGTGAAGTTATCAATTCACTTAGTTCAAAATTATATTACTCGACTGCGAAAAAGGAGAGATGTTTTTCAAGCGTATGTATGTATGTTACGTATGTCCGGTATGTCTATTTCTTTTGGCACGCTCTGTAGCACAGACTTAGCCTACTAGGTGGAACTGGCTCTTAAGTGCAGCTGCTTGAACACCTATAGGCGTTTGGCGACATATTCTCAACTTGAGGGTGGTTATCATAGTTGTAATGTATGAGTAAAAAGATCCTAAGGTTTCATTCACCGAGAGCAATTAATGCAGGGATTCGAAATTCGAACTCAGTTGCGTACATGCCACCAATGAGCCATCATTGCTTCAAACAGCTTATGTTTTCACAAATAACAAAAATACAGTGACGGGCTGAGTCTGTGTCTGGTACTATAGTTATAGATGACCGTCTTCGTTTTTCCCCTAACAATAGGTTATTTCACAGTGTGATAAATAATATCATCTATATATTAATACATGAAAAAAACTTTCTACCCCTTTTTAAGCGTATTGCGTGCACGGAAGACTGAGATTTGGCATGGTTAAAGTTTATATGGAGAAGGAGTGCAGAAAGCTAAAATTTATCTATAATATCTGTTGCTAATATATTAAATTAAATAAACCGACACTGTGAATCCTAACCCGACCAATGCTATTGAACTTTTAGACCCCCCAAAATATTGACATTGTCACTCAATGTAAAGTAACAGCAAGTGATATAATATTCATTATTTAGGTTCATACTGCAAATGTCAAACAGAAAATAGTCTATGATTAAAAAGTCCCTGGTCGAATTTCAATCATTGGGCGAACGCTAGTACTAATAAATAGGTAAAGTTTTCCGATACTTAATTAAGATACCCAAGCGCCATATGAATTACGCTATAGGCATGTTCACATGAAAATAAATGTTTTTGTTTTTTAGGTAAGAAGGAGTATGAGTTAATGATGTCTGCAGCAAAAGAAAGACTGTCGGCGTCCAGACCGCGATCTCACGGAACAGCAGCAACACTTACGTCGTGCCCGAAGCCCTCACTTAAACCACTCGCTAAGCACACAGTACACTGGTTCCGAAAGGGATTACGTCTTCACGATAACCCTGCGTTGAGAGAAGGACTACTCAATGCAGTCACTTTTCGATGTATATTCATTATCGACCCATGGTTTGCCAGTTCCTCTAATGTTGGCATTAATAAATGGAGGTATGAGTATAGGATATGTTCTAATCTATCTTCATAAGTGTTATAATCAATTAGTTTGATAGGTACTTAGACAGACTAAACGTAATTTCAGGTTCCTCCTACAGTGTCTCGAAGATTTGGACAACAGTTTAAGGAAACTGAATTCACGATTGTTTGTTGTTCGTGGTCAGCCTGCAGATGTTCTTCCTAGGCTATTCCGTGAGTGGGAAACCACCTTATTGACATTTGAAGAAGATCCCGAACCATACGGTCGAGTCCGTGATCATAATATTACGTCAAAATGCCGAGAAGTCGGTATAAATGTCATATCCCGTGTCTCTCATACACTTTACAAATTGGATAAGTAAGTAAATATGTATATGTATAAATGTTTTTGTAATTTAAGTATCTATTTAGCGAGAAAGTAAATCGACGGTAGAAAGGTTAATTTACTAACATGCATACTGTGTCAAATGCTACCTCCTACCATCCACTACCTCCGTCGATATGGTTCATAATAAACATAATCGATTTTGTTTCAAATAAAGGTGAAGCATGAAATTCAATATGTCACATTGTATGTAATGTATGTACGTAATATTGAAGTGATGATCAATCGGAACACGTGGCATTGTAATAATACAATTTGTCGTGCTTTTCTGGCTTGCTTAAAAACTATCTCAAAATACCTATCGATGGATACCGGTAGCTATACTCTAGAGCTAAGTTCCCTTTCTATGATTAGCAACAAGTTATTATCTTCGATCCATTCACCACTTAGTATCAGATGAGATTGTAGTTTAGTTATTTAATAATAATGATATTTAGGTGAATGTCTAAGGCCGTTTGACCACTGCCAAACGAGACCGAGAACGAGATTATTTCGGGCCGAGATCAAGATGATGTGACTAACATTTTTATCATTAGTTTTTAGTTTTATCCCACAAACATTTTTTGTCTACAATTTCTAATAATGAGTAAATGTCGTATTTCAATTTCTTGAGCATTTTTATTACTAACAATATATTTTTGATTTAAATAATCAAAGCAATATACCTTGAAAACAAAAACGAACGCGTCGCCGCCGTTACGTGTATGGATAAGTTCAAACGTAATAGAAAAGGTGTTTTGTATTACCGGTACATCGGCCCGTCACAATCTTGGATGGACACGCGGCTATAGTAAATGTATGTGCCGCTCGTCATCTTGTTCTCGTTGTCGTCGTTGTGGATGTGGACAAAAGACCTTAAGCTTATGAATAAATATAATAATTATCGTTTTTTTTTTTCAACTATGTTAACAAAGCTCGTGTCATATACAACTGTAGGTGGAAAGATAGTCTGAAAGAAATATAATTTTCTTGTTTATGAATCTGTGTTATTTTTCCACTAGAGTAGATGGGCCGGGCCTTCTCCACTGAGAACAATGTGACTATCAGCTAAGGTAGACCCAATAGGTACAGATTACTATCATACTAGGTACCTACATTTTTATCTTGTATGCATATATTGTAACTAGCTGACCAGCGCAACTTCGTCTGCGTCATATAAGAGAGAGAGAGAAAGGGCGTTAGAGAGAGTGGGTCGTAGGTAGCACTAGGCACTGTATTATAATTGCCGCTCGCCTCCCACATTATTCTGCATTAAAAAAATTCACTCGCGATACTTGATCATTATTTTGCAGCGGAGTTATTTTAAAACCGTGATATCTCCTAAGATATTCATTTAAATCAATTAATGTAAAGGGCAGTTTTGTTCAAAATTAAATAGTTGCGATGAATAACGTATTTATTTCGATAAGGATTAATACCATGTATATAAAAACGCCTTCCCAAATAATTCATTATTTTTAGATCAAATTTTATTACTTGAAAAAGGTTATATTGAGTAAACTTTAAAAGAAGCCATATGCTGTCGCGGACTTTTTTGAGAACTTTTTAAGAGAAATAATTTTGTCACACACAATTGTTGCGTAACTTTAACCATTCGCGCAGCGCACGCAGTGGAAGCTCTCAAATGGAATAAATTTCCCCCGAATTGCAACATTTGTCATTGATGCTCCGCTCCTATTGGTCGTAGCGTGATATTATATAGTCTTATAGCCTTCCTCGATAAATGGGCTATCCAACACTAAATTATTTTTGTATTCGAACCAGTAGTTCCTGAGATGAAAGTGTTCAACCAAACAAACAAACTCTTCAGCTTTATAATATTAGTATAGATTCTTAACGTTACTAAGTCAATTACAAAAGTAGCCTTTAGCAATAATATATCCAGCGAGCTCCGTTTACTTGGTTCAGACACTTTGGTCAGAATACACGAAGAAGGCAGTCTGTGGTTTTTTATGAGGTAATAATTTTTCAGAATAATAGAACGTAATGGTGGTAAAGCACCATTAACTTACCACCAGTTCCAGGCGTTGATCGCTGGTATGCCTCCGCCTCCTCCGGCAGAAGCGCCCATTTCGATCCAGACATTAAATGGGGCCATCACTCCGATTTCTAGCGACCACGACGATCGTTTCGGCGTTCCTACCCTTGAAGAACTTGGTGTGTATGTTCATACACATACACTATATGCACCTAAAAACACTGGTTTAACGAAAAAACATTTGTTCATTGTGAATCAATTTCGTTTGAAATTCATTCCTTACTGTACTACCGTTATTTACTACACTTTCAGAAAATACAAGGATAATTCGTTTAGAAAATCTCAATGGTTTTGTTAATTAGAATTACTGAAAACGATCAATAAATAATTGAGATATTAATATGTATAAGAAATAACATAAAAAGGTAAATATTGCTTGCTTCAGTTTGAGAATGCAGTGCTAATTGTAAAATTTAAAGAGTTATAAAACACCTGTTACATATATGAAATATAATTGTCAAAGTTCTGAATCCAAATAAAACTATGTTTTTAGTATTTGAATGAAGTAATAAAATACTGGGGCTGTTTAATGCTCAATACTTTCAGTAAGTAAATATACTGCATATCTTAGCAGTATGTTTTTCAAAGGGATGGTAAGTGTGGAGTGTGGATGTAGAAAGACGAGCGAGTCTCTGCCGGCAACGTAGTAAATGCCAAATGGTGCGTTGGGTTGAGTCATGGGTGCCATTAGAATGGCAATATACATAATTCACGTTTAACAATATTTAGTATGGTATTTCCATCTACGACAACGAAGCCTGGGTGTGTCAAGAAATACGAAAGTAAGATGAACGCAGTACAAATGTTATCTCTTCGCATCATACGTAGATTTGATCAAGGAATGAGGATATGCTTACAATTGCTAGTTTGAAAGAATGTCACAAATATAATATTTAAGGTATGCTTCGACATTTTGGGCAAAGAACGTATGAGGGATGAAAAAGTGACAAAAAGGATATAAATGATAAAATAAACAAAGAATACACAATAAAAACATTATGCAACAAATTAAGAAAAAGAAATAGACTGCTAGATTTAATTATTCCCGCCGAAACAACAACTAATGTGTTGTCGATATCAGATCTATTTTAAATATTTATATGCAGTAGAAGCAGAGGGACGAACGATACTCTCATTTGCAAATCAAATAGAAAAATATACTGACTATAGGACGGTGGCTTCCAACCTTTTTTGGAACACTTTGATTTTTTTGTTGTTAGCAACGACCACAAGGTTCTAGAAAAATAATTCAAGCCATCCGCGCTTACAACTACACCACAGTACACCCGCATTATAGTGTATTTATGGAATTAATAATTTAAAACAAATAAAAATTCGAAATTTTAGAACTTTGCCGCACCATATTTTAGCTCATGCGGACCACTGGTTGTGATCCACTGCTATAGGCGTACCAAGAACTACCTATTTTAATTATATTGTATTAACTAGGTTTTTTCCTATTTTAGGCTTTCAAACGGAAGATTTAAATCCACCTGTGTGGATGGGTGGGGAAAGTGAAGGATTAGCCAGGTTAGACAGGCATCTTGAGAGAAAAGCATGGGTAGCATCATTCGGAAGGCCCAAAATGACCCCACAATCTTTATTGGCAAGTCAAACAGGCTTATCACCCTATTTCAGGTAATATTTGAAATATAAAATAAAATTCAAACTAATAAATGATTAATCTTTTCTCATGGAAGTATACTGTTGTTATTAGTAATGTGAATATATGTAAAATCCATTTATAAATTTGGATTACATTTAAAATATTCTAGATTCCTCTATTATTCTATTATTTATGGTAATCGACTGTACGTGCGAAGCCTCGTGGCGCAGTGATAGTAAGCTGTTCTATTGAGCCGAAAGGTCGCGGGTTCGATCCCCGCACATGAGTGTGCCCTTTGTGTTGTTCATATATCAATGTAATTATGTTTATCAACTGTTTAGTTACTATAAAGATAAGCTTAATTTAAAATTAAACGGCCGTGTGTGAAATTGCGCCCCCATATTTCACTACCACGCGTGAATGCCTTGACTAGTCCACTTGCATCAAATTTTATAATTATTCAAAATTGGCATCTGTTTTGCTTAATTTATATGAATAAATGAGTAAGTCGATTAGCTTACTTATTTTTGGAACGCCGCACATGTGAAGTTTTTCAAAGCAGGACTTATGATCATACAAATGTAAAATTTAAAATGGCTGTCCTGAAAAGAAAGTAACTTCTCCCTTTCGAGTTATCAACGAATTCACGGTTCGTAAGGATTTATCAATTTTTTGCTTAAGTTTTATAGTGTCTTCGAAAATGGACCAAAAACAACTTAAACAAATATACTGGGTTCAGGTGCGCCTTGCGATTGGAATATATGTCGGAGATAAATAATAGCTTGTTGATAAAATATAGCTTTCATATCAAAATAATCCAATCATTTCTAATAAATATTCATCCAATTGCAGGTTTGGATGTTTATCAACTAGACTATTCTATTATAAGTTAACAGAATTATATAAAAGGTTAAAGCAGACCCTGCCACCCCTTTCCCTACACGGCCAGATATTGTGGAGGGAATTTTTTTATTGCGCTGCCACACGTAATCCTAACTTTGACCAGATGGAAGGTAATCCAATATGCGTCCAGATACCTTGGGAGAAAAATCAAGAAGCTCTAGCGAAATGGGCAAATGTTAGTATTTGGTTTACTTTATTTTACCATAAACTTTTAGCATTTAAAACTTATAAAGAGTGAGCTATACTATTTAATAATATATTTCTCGTCCACAACATTTTTAAATAACTTAAAATAAATATGCTCCGCTAACTATTTCAGTAGTGTATTGACATTCGTAAGTGATTTCTTAGGACCTCAATTGAATAGAATATTTTTGATTTTACTTTTATCTAAATCGTCCGTACATTTGAGACCTTCATAATACCTAAAAACATGGTCTGGTTTGGTACCTGTACCTACCTTATAGTAAAGGACTTTTTTATTATTGATCAATTTTTGTAATCAAGATATCTATTTGTAATCGGTATAATTAGCGATATTTATTCATTACTGTGTACTTACACAATATGGCTTAGATAAGTATTATGACAATTGACAACAATATAATTATTATCCTACTAATACAAGGTGTCCAGAAAGGGTATCGGGTATTTGTAAGTTCAATGAAACAAAAATTATTTATATGCAATAAAAAAGTTTATTGTTTATTATTAGCATATGAATTGGAGAATTATTTGGAAAAGATGATGTTATCCAAATGATGACCGTTACGTTGCTGGCACTCTTCTAAACGGAAACGAAGATTGGCGATAACACGTTGATACATAGCTATCGATATTGCTGCCATTTCTGACCTGATGTTTTGCTTTAACTGGGTTAGATTCGTCGGATTGTTTTGATAAACCTTACTTTTAAGGTATCCCCATGCAAAATAGTCAAGCGGGCTAAGGTCGGGGCTTCTGGGAGGCCAGTTGATGTTACCCCTTCGCGAAATGACTTTATTAGGGAATAATTCGTTAACAACTTCCATTGAGTCATTTGAGGTATGGCAAGTGGCCCCATCTTGCTGGAACCACGTTCTTGAGTTGAAATCTGCAAACTCCTGCAACTCTGGGACCAAAAAATTTCGCAACATATCGCAATAACGGTCACTATTCACATTAATTGCTCGGCCTCGTTGATCTTCATGAAAATAAGGACCAATTATGCCTTTAGCAGACATAGCGGCCCAAACAACGACCTTTGAGCTATGCAGGGGTCGTTCATGCTTTCGTCTCGGATTCTCCACTGCCCAGTACCGACAATTCTGCTTATTAACATGACCATTCAGGTGAAAATTTGCTTCGTCACTGAACAGTATGTTGTTAAAGTTGTTAAATCGCTGCAGCATTTCGTTCGTAAAATTCAGTCGATTAGCATAGTCCGTATCCTTCAATTCTTGAACCAATTGAATTTTATAGGCTTTTAGATGTAAGTCTTTCTTTAAAATCGAATGTAAAGACGATTTTTTGATGTTCAACGCTTGGCTTCGCTTTCGGATGGATAAAGACGGATTTTGACGAACCGACGCCTCAACTTCTTCAATTGTTTCTTCATCGTGAACTGAACGAGGACGACCAGAGTTTTGAATTTTAACTGTCGCACCTGTATTCTCGAACATCCTGATCCATTTCCTAATGCTATCGTCACTTGGCGCGTGGCGTGTACGATATTCCGCACGATAGAGACGTTGAGCAGTCACTATTGAATCACCATTACGATAATACGCTCGTACGCAAAATGCGCGATGCGTCCCCGAGTACTGTTCCATCGTGACTAAAACTCCACAAAATGGCGGACGCCACGAACCCCTCCCCGCACCCTTTAGACGCCCCGTTTCGAATATGGCGCGAAAACAAATACCCGATACCCTTTCTGGACACCTTGTATAATAAATGTGAAAGTGTGTATGTTTAGACGTTTGAATGTTTGTTACTCAATCACGCTAAAACGGCTGAACAAATCTCAATGAAATTTGGCACACAGATAGTAACACATAGCGTTTTTTTATCCCAGTAAAAGTCATAGTTTAATCAGTGTTATTCTACAAATATAATAAATGGAAAGTTTCTATGTTTGTTACTCAATCACGCAAAAATGGCTTTTTTTTTATTTGTCGTGTTCCGAAATCAGTATGTGTAAGTATAACCAATAATTCGCAGACGAAGGCACGGGTACCAGCTAGTTGTTAATATGGAAGATACAGTATTGAAATTGTAGTTGTCTCTTTGTGAAATTGAAATAATTCTTCAGGGTCAAACTGGATACCCATGGATTGATGCTATCATGATTCAATTACGAGAAGAAGGTTGGATCCATCACTTGGCTCGGCATGCAGTGGCTTGCTTTCTAACTAGAGGTGATCTCTGGATCTCATGGGAAGAAGGCATGAAGGTAAGGAGTTTCTTTTTACAATGCCACTATAAATTTAGAAATGTATCATATATGTATATTGAAAAGATATTATTTCCGACTGTACTGTATTGTAAACCACAAAATAATACAAATATAACAATGTTGTTATGTTCTATGACAATTTTCTTAAAATTGAGTTTGATTAAAAATGTATCATCAAGTATAATACAATGGTATTCTTATTATTAATACCTACTTACATAATTTAATCTATACATACAATTAATAAAATTGAAGTATCTTATTGTAATGTCAAAATACTAGTTTTTTTACTAATAACACAAACCCATTAACTATGAAATTTTTTGTCTGTCTGTTTGTTCCGGATAATCTCCGAAACAGTTGGACCGATTTTGACGGGACTTTCACTGGTAGATAGCTGATTTTATAGGAAGATTTAGGGTTATAGAAAAAACTGGTCATGGTGAATCAATTCGGGCGCTTAAATGTCTTACGCTGAGTAAACCATCTAGGTATACAAAGTATAAAATGTAGTCGCTTCCCGTTGTCTGTTAGGCAGACGCTTAGATCTTTTAAACTACGCAAGGGATTTTAATGCGGTGTTCACTAACAATTAGAGAATTTTTTACGTAAGGTTTATACAATACGGCTGAGTGCCCAAAGCCCGGTAAAGCTGTTAAAGCCATCAGCGGTTCTGTTTTTGGATAAGTCCCCTAAGGATTAAGTAAGGTCAGTTCCAAAAAAAAAGTTGCTGTTTTGTTAAAGAAATGTACGCAGAGCGATAGGTATCGTTTTCTATCGACGCAAACAGTTACAATGTATCATAATGGTCCATTTTTCCCATCTGCCTTAGAAATGTACTTTAGCCTATCCTGTTAGTAAAACATCGGCTTTTTGAAATAATTGATTAATCGATTGTTAATTGATGTTTTACCAACACTATTAGCATATAATTGTTCTCACTTTCCATACAAGTCTACAGCTTGCCAGAATGCTTATGCTCGTAATGTGAAATTAACTTTCACGATAAATAATTAGGCTACAAAATGCAAAAAAAAAATCAAATATGATTGGTAGTTCACGAAATATGTCTAACAATTATTTGAGCTTTATTATATCGTTGTATATTAGTATAAACTAGCTGTGCCTGCGACTCTGTCCGCGTGGAGTTTTGTATATTGCGACGGCGGTGAAGGGGAACGTGCGCGGTACTGGACACTGCTATTTTATTTTATTTGCTAGGAACTCTAATTTTTTTTTTCAATATAAAGGGAGCCTAAGTCACTTCTTGTAACATCAGATATCTGCCAGTGAAAGTCCCGTCAAAATCGGCGCGACCGTTTCGGAGTTTAGTCGGAACAAACATACAGACAGACAGACCAAAAATTTTTCAAATTTGTTATTTGTTCTAAGTACTTTCATAAGCATTTAGTTAAAAGTTGCTATTTTGACATTACAATCAGACACTTGCAATTTTGTTTAATTGCATCACATTGTTCATGAGCTCCGAAAGTGCATTCCATAGAATTGAAACAAAATAGAAACTTTGTTTATTATTTAACATAATATAAAACTTCATGGACCCAAATTTTAATGGTTAATATTGGTGGTTGAAGTAGAACAAATGTATTATCTGGATTCGCTATTGTAGGATGTATATAGAGAGTACTCATGTTCTCCAGGTGTTCGATGAACTGATGCTCGACGCTGATTGGTCCGTTAACGCGGGCATGTGGATGTGGCTCTCTTGCTCATCCTTCTTCCAGCAGTTCTTCCACTGCTACTGCCCCGTACGGTTCGGAAGGAAGACTGACCCCAATGGCGATTTTATCAGGTCTGTTTATTGATTTTATCTATAATTAGCAACCACCCGTGTTATTTACAATATTTATATTACAGTGTTCGTCATAAGAAAGGTTTCATGACATATTTTTATTTTAAAAATAAGGCATATTATGTTAAATCGGAAGTTGGTTTTACGATTATCGATTATTTTTAAAGTTAAATATTATCGATAATACGATTATGTTTTAAAACAATTGAGGGGCGTTTAAGCTGTAGTGTTGGGTCGTTCCTGATTTTTGGTGAAACGAATCGAAACGCTTTTTTACACCCAATGAACAGTGCTTAGAAATGGTTATATAAAAAAAAGTTTTTTGTTTCTTAAGTTGGAGAACAAACTCTACTGAACGAACCTTAAATTTCAAATCATAACAAACGAACATTTGACGTTTAACGAAAAACCCAGTTTTTATTCGTTCCTTGATTTTCGTTTTTTCTAATACAACCAAATTTCTATTGTATACCTTTAGTAATAAGATTTTTTGTAGCTTATTTGTTCCTTCAAATTTACAGTATTTCTTCTAACGGTTTACTGTTCATTCAATAATAGTCCTTATAACAATGACTACCTATAGATCTTTTCTATCAAAAACTTTCAACTCGGTTACCAACATAAAGATTGACGCGCCTCTCGTTCGTTTTAAAACTTGTTATTGTTAAATAGAGAAACATTTCGTTCGTTTTTAATAGAACTGATTCATAAAATCGTTTCTGAACGAAACGCCCAGTACTAGTAAGCTGTTTAAATGTAATAACAAAATAAAATATAACAGTAATAGTGTACTGGATGGTGGACTGTATTTTTGTTCAGGGGTTTTTCACTAAAAGATTTCCGTATTTTTTCTGAGGTCGTAGGCAGAACTTGTTATAGCTCTCTCCTAGTATGCGGCCGGCGGCGCTCTCGTACTTAAGGGCAGAGCGCACCTCGCTTCGCACACACGCTACTTATGTCTCTACTCCTACCGTCTCACGGGAAAATCGCCGACAGTATATCGCCTCACGGAAAAAACGCCAACCGGGAAACATTTTTACCGACCCCGACGATAAAGTCGAGAAAGCTAACGCGTACTACTCCACCGTCACTCCAAACAGACCATACCACCGGCCCACGCCCGCGTAACCACCGTTCTCTCCGCAGAGGATGGGCGGTCAACTTCGCTCCCGCACACCAGCCACGTCCACCCTCTCTAGCGGCAACCCAAGCCTAGGTCCGTTCCTCGGAGTGAAACCCTTGGGTCTGGCAGCCGCCCGCGCGATACAGGTGACACTATACTACCCACATACAAACATTACAGACATATGTACATACGTGCACACCTCACAGGTGACATATGTTCTGTAAGGAACCTTTTTTTTCTTTTTTAAGCTAGCTAGTGTAAAAAAACTTTTTAGACCACTAAGTTCATATAGCATGTTTCCTTCCTTCCCCCAGGAGGAGTGGAACATGCATATGAGTATATGTTAGATAGCTCGAATTTCGGATAGGGAATTAGTCAGATCGCGACTTTTTTGGCATCGCGACAACCGCCCAACGAGGTCCGGCCACTTTGGCAGCCTTGTGCGTGAGTTGTCCAAAACTTTCGCGGCTGAGTGCCCTAAGCGCTCGCTTCCAAGTCCGGTGAAGCTGTAAAAGCCTCAGCTGCTTCAGGGTCCATAAGGCTAGCAGTATAGTCAGATCTAAAAAAAAACATGATGGATTCGTCCAGTCGTTCCGTGTTGCTACAGTAAATATGTACAAATTATTAAAAAAAAAATTACAAATAAATAACTAACTAAGTACTAATCAATTAAATGTACAACAGCATTCAATATATATATTTTTTAAATTTAATCTACATACTTATTTTTATGGACCATACAATGTAACACTGGCACGCGTATGGAAACTATTTAGGATTTTCTCCAAATACAGGTTTTAAAGTTATATTGAAAGCACGACGTAACAATTTCAATTCTATGGGATTGAAATTCAACCTTTATTATTATGAACATTGTATAACAATAAAACATAACCTATAATTATTATCATCCTGAATGTTGCTTTTTATCAGGCCAGAATAGTGCAGTGAAAGAATTTTTACAATCAGATCAGTAAGTAGTTCCAGAAGTTACCGCCTACAAACAACCTATTCATAAACTTTACCTCTTTTTATTCTATACAATTAATAAAAATGAAGTGTCTGTTTGTCATGTCAAAATAACAGTTTTTTACTAAATGCATATGAAAGTATATACGATACCTATATACAAAAATCAATTTTTAAATTTTTGTCTGTCTGTCTGTTTATTCCGGGTAATCTCCGAAACGGTTGGACCGATTTTGACAGAACTTTCACTGATAGATAGCTGATGTTAATAGGGAGTAACTTAGGCTACTTTAATTTTGGAAAAAGAATTAGAGTTCAGCACAAATAAAAAAAACTGGTCATGGTTAATCAATTCGGGCGGTAAATGTCATACGCTGAGTAAACCATAAGAGATACAGCAAATTAATGTACTATATAATTGTACAAGACCTACAAAAAAGTCAGGGAAAGTATACGTCTATCTTCTAAGGAACACCCACAATAAACATTTTTGTCTTTAAAATAGCCGGGAGTGGGGAGCAAGATTGCGTGGGCATTCTGTAGTCCACGTGAGCGAAGCCACGAGCACAGCTAGTGTCAAATATATGGTAGTAAACAGTAACACAGAGTAGAGATTGTTGTCATTTTTTTTTTAATGTACTCAATAAAAAAAATACTAACAGAATGACTGAATAAGTTTCGAGCTGTGAATTGTGTGATTTTAATGTTAGTATACCCTAATGAAATGACCTCAATAAAGTACAAATTTAAAAATTTTACGATTTTCGGTCGAATTTCGACCACTGTAGCCGGACCGCTGTATGCGCGACCTTCCTTAATTAATGCATGAGGGTTGCGAGAGGAAAACAAAACCGACAAATGAGTTAGTATGTTGTCGGCCGCCGGCAGCATTATACTTTTGACGTTAGGGTTTGTGCGATTTAACTTTGTGACAATACACATGAGATAATTTTACCAAGATTAAATTACCGACGCTCTGTTTTATAAAGTTAAATAGTCATTCAAAAGTAATGCTTCTTAGTTTAGCAAGATATTTAAAAAAAATAACGACGGAGTTAGCGCTTTCAGGTGAATTTTTATTGTGTATTGGATTATAAGGTTCTATATAAGGATAAATAAGTTTCAATTATATTGTTGTTTAGGATATTGTAGATGAAGATTTTAATAAAATGTGTCGTTAAGTACTATCACAAAGTTATTCGGATGTTATTAGGTACAGATGTCATAAAATCCCCAATGAAAAAGAGAAAACGCAATAACAAGATTGATGTTGACGATTTTACAGAAAGCGAGTTGATAAAAATTGTACATTAGGAATTCATATTATTATCGCATATCTGTAATACTCTGCAAACATATTACTTTTAGGGTTCCTTGACTAATAAAGAAAAAAATGAGTCCATAAGATCACTTTAGCTTAAAATTTAAAACTGCTGCTGTATAATAATCTGTTGTAAAAAAAAAGTTTCTAGGTAAAACAATAAAGAGATACGGCACTTTATAATAAAAGTCTAAAAGTAATATATTAAGAATCATATACAAACTATATTTATTTAAAAGACGGCACAATAATGTACGGTATGTAATGTACACAGTTCAGAACCCTCAGAGCGCGAGTTATACTTACTACTTGTCCGTTATTTTTTTTTCAATTAGTTTTACTTTGCTTACCATTCAAACAAGACAACAATATAATTTATATTAAAGTATTTTATTTATCATTAGGTGTATATCCAGTGTATATCCATGCTGACTCGCTGCCCCGCGTCCCACAAACGTTAAGGAAAGTCGCGCTTATCGCACACAACTATAGTATATTATTGGTGTCGACTGTTGAACTTTATGATAATGATTATTTAGGAGGTACATCCCGGCGCTTAAGAACATGCCGACGCGATACATACATGAACCTTGGGTTGCGCCGGATTCCGTGCAACAGGCGGCGCAATGTGTTATAGGGCGCGAGTACCCGAGACCGATGCTCGATCACGCTAAAGCATCGCAGGTCAACTTGAAACGCATCAAACAAGTTTACGCGCAACTGGCTATATACAAACCCCAAGGTATTCAAAGTGGTAATTAATTTACTCGTTTGGATTACATTTAAAACTAATCAGTACAAATCCTTTTGCTTTTTTCTTCGGCGCCAACTCCACGAACGAGTTTATCGCGGCGATATTATTGTCCTGCCACTTCAATCTATAACAACTTTATGAACGTGTCTCCACACAGCGAAACTGTCGCGGCATTGACGAGAAAAACGTCAGTGACTCGCAGCGCGCCTGCGGCATGACGAGACCTATTCGCAACGTACTCACCGCAAAACAGGATTACTGGTACTTCAGATTGCGCTCTTGCCTTTTACCTAATTGAGCTCTTTTTAACAAAAAAAACTTGTTCTAGACACGCAACGATCCGTCACGAGTCGCGACGATACACAAGCGGAAGAATAATCGTCTCTTGGAGATCACCTGACGATAGCAGGTCGGACTCGTGGCGGTACACTCGCTCGTGCAGGTGGCGCCTTCGATTACGCACGGCGTATGATTTAACGAATAAAATTTAAATAGAATTTTAATAAATGTGTATTTTATTTTCAGTGGTATTACATACACCTTCTGTGCAACGTCCTAACGTGATGCAATCGTCACGGAGTCCTACGTCAATAATAGGAAGTATAAATCAGTGGAACTTACCGTGCAGCAGCAAGACACCGGATCCGCAATCGCCATCGTCACAAATTAAATATAAAGATATATATCAACGGCCGATTAAACACGCTACCCACACAGATACTAAAAACCCCAAAATCAAGGAAGTCGTTATTGTTCACGAAGCAAAGAGTTCACAAGTTTCAGATCAAAACGTATCAGAGACAAATAGCTGCCAGAGACCGATAGAAACCTATATATTGAACAATCAGGAAGAGGTAGAGTATAAAACTCGTTCAGATGGTAATTCACAGAATCCGAATAAACACGATAATAATGATTTAAAAAAATCAGTCATGAATAATCATATTCAAGGGTATAATAATCATATTATTTATGATAGCCAGAAACAGAATCAAAATGAAATGTATAGCCAGGAAGGCATTAAAACCAACACTTACGGTTATGAAAAAGCGAAATTCTATTTATCTAATTATCCAGATAGTAATATTTTTATATCCAACACCCCGCAAATATATGTTTCTGATCAGCTCAATGAAGACCCTACACTGCAATGCAACAGTGAAGTCAAAAACGAAAGTACTGAAGATAAAACAGTAGATTTGCATTATATTAATATTCAAAAGGAGGAGGAATCTTTCTCAATGGCAAATCTTCAGAATTCAACAACTACAAAAAATGAAATAAATCATAACTAGTGAAAATGAAAATTAGAACATTACATGTAATGATTACTTACTCGGAATAATTGTTTATAGTATACATACTTACCTATTTATCTGGTTCTCATGATTGTCACGTCATACGTCTCTTGATCACGTAAAAATACTAGGTGGGCCAAAAGAAATCACCCTATTGGAAGATGCTCTTATTTTTGCAAATGGCGGTCAATGTCAAATCTGTTTTGACATTTGTGAACTAGAGAGATGTAGAATACAAGTGAACAAGCCATGGAACGATACACTACCCAAGAACGTGGAATAATCGTGTTTATTTTTTTGCGTAACAATTCGTCTGTGGTGTTGGTGTAGCGCGTATTCCGTCGCCGATTCCCCGGTCGTCCGGCACCGACTGCGCAAACACTGCGCCATTTGGCTACCAACCTTAAAGAGTATGGGACCACACGAGACGCTGCCAAGAGTGGCCGGCCCCGGAGCGCCCGTTCTGCCGAGAATATCGCCGCTGTTGCCGAGGATGTCGAGCTGTCGCCAGAAACATCGACCAAACGCCTTGCCTCACAATTAGGCATCAGCCGGTCGTCCCTAAGGCGAATTTTGGTCAAAGACCTGCGCATGTTCCCGTACAAAGTCCAGTCCGTGCATCAGCTGCTGCCTGTCGACCACCAAACGCGTGTAATCTACGCCCAAGCCATCCTCAATCTCGAGGACGAAGTCGACGAATTTTCGAACAAAATCATAATGAGTGATGAGGCTCATTTCCACCTCAGCGGGTACGTGAACAAGCAAAACTATCGCTTTTGGGGCACCGAAAATCTACGTGTGATGCACGAGGAGCCATTACACCCGCTCAAAGTGACTGCATGGTGCGCTGTTCACGCTGGAGGAGTCATCGGGCCATTTTTTTTCGAGGACGCCGCTGGTCAAACGACAACAGTGGACGGTGCGCGCTATAGGGCCATGTTAACCGAGTTTTTTCTGCCGCAATTGAACGAATTAGGACTGGAGGACATGTGGTTCCAACAGGACGGAGCAACGGCACACACTGCGCGAGCCACAACCGATATTCTGAAGGCGGCATTCCCGGGTCGTCTCCATCTTTCATTTTGGCGATTTACACTGGCCCGCAAGATCGCCCGATTTAACCGTTCCAGACTTTTTTGTGGGGTTTTTTGAAGTCCCGTATTTACGTGAACAAGCCCGAGACCCTGGAAGCCCTCAAGGACAACATTCGACACGAGTGCGAGAATCTGTCGCTCGAAGTTCTCGCCGAAGTGATGAAAAATGTCATAAAACGAGCCCGTATAGCAATCAATTGTGACGGCGCCCATTTGGCCGATATCATCTTCTCAACTTGACAAATAAAATTCTAAAGGTTCAAATAAACATAATCAAAAACAGAATCGAAGTTTTTCATTTAGAAAAAAAATGAGAGCCAAACAACATCGGATGACTTCTTTTGGCCCACCTGTTAAAAAGAATTCAGATTGACAGTGTAAAGGTGCATAATTATGTGCACATGTTAACCTTTACGGGTTTAATCAATTGGTTTTTCCATCGCCGAGAACGTTGTTATTGAAATATAATAGTTATATAAGGTAATATCTAAAAATTATTCAAAAGGCTTAATTTATAACATGTTTGCAATTAAATAATGAAAATGTAATCTTCCTACTATATTACGAAATTATACTAGGCTTTATAAATATTGTAGTAGACGATTGCCGACTGCGTCGTATTCATATGCAAATTATTTTGTAACGAAGTTACTTTCGCGGTATAGGAGCTATAATAAAAAAAGTGTCCAACCCGACAGACTAAGAAAACAAACTCATACATATTATGTAGGCTTTTCAATACTTCGACAGTTGTGGAATTGGCCCAGCTGTGTTATGACCCGGTTTGTACGCACTGTTATATGTACACTTTGTACAGTAAGAGTGGTTGACAATGTCAGTTCCGCTGTTTTTTTCTTTTCGTTTTTGTTTATAACGTTATGAAAATAAATACTTTGGCATTAATTTGATTATAAAAATATACACAAATTTGAGATTTATTATGGGCATTCGATTTTGAATGTACTAATTAAGTTTATAATATTTTGATATTTTAATACTAATAAAATGTTTGTTTTCATAACTTTTTAAACAAAAACTTTAAAAAAAAAAAGTTTGGTGTCTTGAGTTTTTTATCGATTTTAAAGATAAGAAAGACAGCAATCATAGATTTTCATAAAAACTTATACACGAGTCGGGAACCGAACCTTATCATAAATAAATGTGTAACATTTTATTACGATAATTGATAGTGTAGGTTGTAAGGAATAAATATTGTTAGGAAACCCTGTGTGTCTAAAATGAAAAGAAAATGCTGAATGTAATTATTTTATTTTGAAATGTTCCTCTGACCCCAAGGCTGTAAACACCGGAGTTCCTCAGGGATCTACACTCTCAGCGACACTACTCCTGCTGCACATCCACGATCTAGTAAAACCGGGTATCTTTGGGTACACAAATGACTGCACTGTGACTGAGAGATGAACTTATCCAATCTGCAGGCTAATTTACAGGACGTCCATAATGAGAGAAAGTTGAATTTGAACCTTTTTGGTTTAATGCAGAAGAAAAACGGGCGTGTCTATTATATTCCGCTCAATGGAATCCGTTTATCGTAACTCATATTTTTCGGGGTGCTCCCCTTCAGGTAGTAGACAACATCAAGCTCCTTGGGGTCCAACTAACATCTGATCTCAACTTTGGGCGCTCGATCGAGATAAAGGCAGTAAACAGCTGCCAAGAAGATGGGATCCTCTTCAAGGTTAGGCGGTATTTCACACCGAACCAGCGTTTTAGCTTATATTAAGCACAGGTAGGTCATGTGTGGAATACTGCTATCACCTTTGGGATGGATCAGCACAATATCAGTTGGCCACTCTTAACTATTGAGCGCCGAGCTCGTAGAGTTGTTGGCTATGAAGCACTTATGACGGTAAAAATGCTCAGTTTAGAGCACCGACAAAAGGCAGCTTACCTCAGTATTTTACAGGTTACACTTTGAGAGAGTGTGCACAGGAATTGCACGATTTAATTCCGCCCAACCCGTTCCACCGTAGGCCAACTAGACGCCGTGAGCTTCCACCCTTATGTTGTGGAAGCGGTTGGCTTCATCGTTCATTATGCGAACGGCAAAAGTGTAGATTTCACTCTCGGCGTCTGTTTTCCCGTCCATCCATAACTTAGGAGTCTTCAAGCGAAGAGTGAATAGGCATTTAATAGGTAAGGTAAGGTTACCATTAGGGAAGATCGAGGGAAAGCGCATACCAGTACTACATAAAAAATCATTCCTTACAACCTACACTATCAATTATCGTAATAGAATGGACACTTTTTTCTAAAAATGATAAGTTCGATTCCAGACTCGTGTATATCTAAGAATGTAATTCTTCTTATTTTTAAAATCGATGTCATCGTCGTTCTTTAGAACATATTTCTATATAAGTACCTTATAGTTTCACAGTTCACTGGCTCATTTAAATGTTTACACCCTGTCTAACTTCTCTGTAGTGAAGTGACATTGTTTTCTTTCGACGAAAGCCCTAGACTCATTTTAAAAGTGGAATGTACAGCCCGTCTAAAAACAGTAAATAAAAAATGAGGGTGCCACCGCCCTTTACATAGCAACACCGTATTCTACGAACTAACCAGTTTTGATAATTACTTACTATTTATCATATTATTTTAAGTAAGCACCTGTGCGTGCAGAAAAGTAATATAGCTTATCTCTGTAGTAGATACGTAATTATCTTTGTAATTTGAAGGATAAATAAAAACACTTTATTTACAAAACATAATTGTTTAATTTGTTTACTTTTTATAAGATTACAGTCTAAGATTTGTTTTATTAAACATTAATAAGTTTAAAGGTTTAACAGAAATAAATCTAACAAAATCTTCAGTTCAGCACAAACCCATTCAATTCCTGCATTTATAAATCCATCTTTTCCCTTTAGCTATGCCTTGAATTACTCCTTTAGTATCAATCAACTGCCAACATTTGTTTAATTTATAGGACGAGTGAATATAACTTTCATCCAGATATATTGTTTATTTTTGCAATTCTTCCGATAAGTTTCGATTGTCCATTATTTCTTTTAAATATTTTTCCCTTTTCATAAAAATATTCATCTTTTCAATCAAGCTCGTCTATTTGACGTACATTTTTTATGTAAAAAACCAATTGATTTTAAAATTTTATGTAAATACGCTCGACTACCATTATAACCGATGTCTTCCCTTAGCATTGCAAGTATTTTGTTCAATGTAGGTACTTATTTTTTTACACTTTACAAGAAAAAAACTTTCTGATGGATTGCACAACTGCCGAAGTCATCCAACTTCTTTTTCGGGCGTCCTTTTCTGTGTTTAGCTGGAGTGCCGAATTTCCCTTTGTTTTTGGAACCTTCTATAACAATCCATCGTACGCTTTTAATTTACCTAAAAGTAATATACAACATCATAAGCATCAAATTCGTTCTACTGAACTACAAATATCTGTCATACAACGCATAGATTTTATAAACTCAACATTTAAAAAAACAAGCAAAATAATCATGGTAGAATCGACTTAAATAAGTTTCTATGAAGTAATAGACTTGGTTTTTATGAATAAGTATAATATTAAATCAAAACTAACCGGTCATATCCGCTGTTCGCTTATAAATATCTTCTAATTCGGTGAGCAATTTGCCGGCCTGAAATTCCGCTAAACATCTCATGAACATTTTGTATATGACTTCGCGTATCCCACTACACCTGTTCATTGCGCATAAATATATTAGGCCCTTACATATGAAATTGGCGTTTTGTAGGGGAGGAATATAGTCTTTTTTTTAAACATATTTCAATTATCAAAGTATGCAGCATTGTTATCTATGCACTTTTGCCATCTCATAGGTAGTTCATTGATCCCTTTCCTAAAAAACCACGGGGGCGAGAATCAATAAACTCTTTAAAGGCGGTTTGGACTGCCACATCGGAGTTGAATTTTTTTCCTTGTAAGAAGTTGTCCAAATTCCGAAAAAAATGGTAATCTGTTGTAGCAAGGTTTGGGAGTATGGTGGATGTCGCAGACATTCCAATTGTAGCTCCTTTAACTTAGTGGTTGTTTGTTGTGCAGTGTGTGGTCTTACGTTGTCGTGAAGCAGCAGTGGCCTAGAGCGATTGACCAATCTCGGTTGTTTGGCAGCTAGTTCTTCCTTCATAGTTTGCAGTTGCTGACAATAGATATCTGCTGTAATCGTTTGGCCACATTTTAGAAAACTGTAGTGAACGACACCGGCGCTAGTCCACCAAACACTCTCAAGTAACTTTTTCTGAGTAAATTTTCGTTTAGGGCAAGATTTCGCTGGGTCTTCAGGGTTCAGCCATTGCGACGAGCGCTTCCAATTATAGTACAGTATCCACTTTTCATCACAAATAATGATTCGATTTAAAATCTCTTCATTATTGTGTCGGTTGAGCAAAGTAATACAGCAGTCGACGCGTGTTTGCAAGTTCGATTCACTCAATTCGTTAGGTACCCATCGTTCAAGTTTTTTTACTTTCCCAATTTGCTTCAAGTGGATTAATACAGTTTTATCACTTACCCCGAAGCCTGCAGCTATCTCTGAAATGCTTTGTGATGGATCCGCTTCCACAAAAGCCTTTAATTCTTCGTTTTCCACTTTGGTCTCCGGCCGTCCTTGGAGTTGGTTTTGAAGGTCGAAATTTCCAGAACGAAAACGTTGAAAACAAAAACGTACCGTGCGCTCTTTTGGGACACCAGCGCCGTACACATCATTAATCCTTCGAGCTGTTTTTGCTGCACTGATGCCACAGTAGAACTCGTTCTCGTAAATATACCGATATTTCATGTTTTCCATTGTGCGGTAATAAGCGACGCCAAAGAAAAAAATAATGAAGAAAAAACAAATGAATGACTGTTTTCAAAACTCAAATGTACCAGCTAAATGAATTTATAAATTTGAATTTGGAATTCTTAACCAAAAAGTAGATATTTCAGATCAAAGTGGTCAGTACGACAAAACGCTAATTTCATATGTAAGGACCTAATACATGAATTTCTAGAAGATTTAAGAAAAAACTTTGTCGGATTTAGCAAGAAACGTAAAAAGGACGAACAATGTTTATACTGACAGACAGACTTGACGTTTTTTTAGTGTTGCTAAAAATATAATCAAATTAGTTGCGCGATAATTAATTTGTTCTTTTTTTAGACAGACTATACGTCGATAGATGCGACGCGACGCGTTGTCCAAAACGCTACCAGTAAGCCATTATCGCTTTAAAATTGTATTTCTCATAACATAGAATTGCAAATATAGAGCCTAAGTTCAAACATGTGTTATAATTATTGGTTATTATTTTAGTAAGTGCGAATTAAATACTGTGTGATTTATAGTGTGTATTTACCATTGTATTTGTTAATTCAAGTTAATCAGTTGACAACCAACTATTATAACATGGAATGGATGTAAATGGTTAATTTATCTACGTTCATTTAGTCAACACGATCATTAAATACGAAACTTAAAATAATTATTTGCTATCTAAGTAGTGAATTTAAATTAAAACATTAGCTTAAATATTAAAGGTATGGAATATACTGGGTATTAGGAGACCGCTCCCGAAAACGAAGACAGACGATAGTACTAATGAAACCTTTGATAATGGGTCAGAAAAAAAAGGTCCTGATGAAAAAAAATCATATTTTTAAAACGTTTTATTAGCATTATTCACCCTCCATCATGTTAGTACAGCCAAATGAAACGATAAATAAACAAAAACAAAATACATTTCTTTACTAAAAAAAACCAGCAATGAAACACAAAATCAAAAACAGCTGACGTCGGGCAAATGCACGCGCAAGCGCGGGGCCGCGCCGCGCCGGCATCTAGCGATCGCACAAATACTTATTTACAACATTTGTCTAAATAACGAACTTATCTACTTTGCCACTGTGCTAGTCTCTACCTAGCCGCTTTCAATCCGATCAAAGTACCGGGTTCGATTTCCCACTAATGAAAAAAATACATAAATTAAATTTTGTATTTTTGTAGTATTCTGATGTATTATGTATCAACCAGATCAGTTCAGTACTAAGTGATTTATAAAAAAATTAGGTATGAAACAGCTTACCGATTTAAATCCTCCGTGGCCCTATGAAATAAGGTTCAAATTGAACCTTGTGACGTAGAATCTGCACATACTAAATTAATTATTGTCACTACTGTGTTTTATTTTGTAACGTTCAGAAATACACATCGTACAATTTCCTCATTTTTTCTAACTATCTAACTCAGTACGAAACAATGCATTATGTATTACAGTACTACACTTTAGGTTTTTCGCACTTTCACAATTTAGTCGTTCATTTTACACACACACTGGCGGCGACACCGCCCTCCCTCCGCGCCAGCGCTTTGACCCCGCGCCAGCGCTTTGACCCCGCGCCAGCGCGCTGAATCCGCGCGCTGTTCCCGCGCCGCGCCGGCGCGACACGTGGCCACGATCTGCGCTGGTGTAGGTACTAAATTTTCAAGCGACAGTAATTTTCGATTTTTGTTACGTACCTACCTGTTTTCAAATTAAAGTATTGGCCTGACTAAAAACGAAAAGTCTGTTAACATAAAGTACAACAATTCTGTTTTAAATTCCTTCTGATAGATTAATTGACTGTCGATCATATTTGCAATTAATTTCAACTATAAAATTATTCTGTACCATTTCATTTTTAATTTTATGTACAAAATCAAACATAAAGATTAAATAGTTTTTATAATTGTGTACGTGAATATCCAACTAGGTTAATTAAATATTCTAATATCATTTTTGTAGTAACGAGCTTCTTGTAACGTCAGGGTACAATTGTTCGTCTAATTGTGTTAAAAATGACAGCTATAACTTCTAAATTCCATAAAAAGACTAGTCGGTAGGGGTAACTCAACTTATAAAATAAAAGTTGGGAATGTCTAACGCTTTATCGGTCTGTGGAAATGATCAAAGTGCCGTCAACGGCGGCCGCGGCCCACCTCAATAGGAGCGGTTTGTTTTGGCGGGATTGATTATTAAGTTTAGTATTTTTAGTTTTTGTGACAGTTACATTTAGACTTTCATGTGCGCATGAGCGACAGATATTCGTTCAATCGTATTGTTAATTAAATTCTTGTTATTTTAATGTTATGTTTTGTATCTCTTGTTAAGTTTTTTGTTGTTTTTATTATTTTTTTGTTTTAATAATGCCTAACGCGTACGTTTATAGTGCTCGTGAATACGGTAACATGTTAACGGTCGGTTAACGTATGGGCAGGTTAATTTAAGAATCGCATACTAGGGCCAGTGTTTCTGCCACAGCAACTTGACGGATAACGATATTTAAACTTTATAAATGAACAGTTGGTAGATATTTTAGACGACCTATCATTGGCTGAATATCGCCGCACATGGTTTCAGCATGATGGTGCACCTCCACAGATGGTAAGGTTTGTCCGTGAGCGCCTCACCGAGCTGTTTTATGATCGCTGGATCGGCAGACTAGGACCACACGCTTGGCCACCTCGCTCACCTGATCTGACCCCGTTAGACTTCTTTCTGTGGGGGTATGTGAAAGAAAGGGTTTTTAATCGTGAGTGTGGTAATGCTAACGAAATGCGTCAAAGGATCGTGAATGTTTTCGACAAACTACGTGCGGACTGTGTCGAAGACCCCACGATGATGCCCCGCCTGCATAAGGAGACGCAACGCCGAGCTCAAATCTGCCTCGAAATGAATGGGGCACAATTTGAGCCGCATCTCATAAGGCCACGGAGGATTTAGATTGGTAAGCTGTTTCATACCTAAATATTATTTTTTTAAACTTAGTACTGAACTGATCTGAATAGATCGTACATAACTGAATACATCAAAATGATAAACATAATTACACGGTGTATTAAAAAGCATGAATCTATCCTTGTTAAAATTTCATTCAAGTAATTTTTTCATTAGCGGGGAATCAAACCCGGCACTTAGTTTATTCAACCGGTGAATTCGAATGATAGTGGCTAGGTAAAGACTAGCACAGTGGCAAAGTAGATAAGTTTGTTATTTAGACAAATGTTGTAATTAAGTATTTGTGCGATCGCTAGATGCCAGGGCGGCGCGGCCCCGCGGTTGCGCGTCCTTTGACCCGACGTCAGCTGTTTTTGATTTTGTGTTTCATTGCTGGTTTTTTTTTTAGTAAAGTAATGTATTTTTTTTGTTTAATTATCGTTTCATTTGGCTGTACTAACATGATGGAGGGTGAATAATGCTAATAAAACGTTTTAAAAATATGATTTTTTTTCATCAGGACCGATTTTTTTTCTGACCCATTATTTATTTATTTATTTTAAAAAAACAAAATTTAATTGAAATGTCCCGAACGTCGCGTCGATGTTTAATAATGTGTTTCTGTATTATGATTTGATTTCACTGAAAACGCGCCACGTCGCGTGTTATAATTATGTTTCTACCTTAAGAGTTTCCAAAATTCGTTGCTTCACACCGAAACGTAAACCAATGGTTAGATAATTATACATGATGTAACCACAGATCAGCCTTGTCTAGTCGACCATCATGATTTCTGAGCATTGATGTGCTTACTGCTTAGGTATATGTAGGTATGTCAATACTGTAACTCCATTGGTAACTCACATGGGCGATTATTATGTAAAGTTTTGTATATGTTAAATATATGTTTAATAAATGATTTACACAGTATCTTATTATTTATTTTTCGGATCTGTCTGATTATCCAATGATGCCACGATTTGCAAGTGCTGTTTTAATGCTTTCTTTGTTTTCCTGGATTTCTCAGTTAATTTTTTGACGTTGGGCCTCTCTATTCTGTTCCTGGTGAATTCATTTTTTATTGTCGGTATGATGGGTACCTAAGTAAGCAAATAAACCTCACAATAATTATCATTTACACATTCATTATAAAATGATATTACTTTTATAAAATTTACTTACAATTTCTGGAATGTGGACATATCTGATATTTCGACCTTGAATAAATAATTGCTCAAAAGAGAATTCATTACTTTGAGGGTCACAATAAACGGCGTTTTTAAAGGTAACATTCATATATCTGCAAAACATAAGTGAATAAGAAAATTAATTAATATTTAAAGAATATTATTATACCCAATATTGTACAAGGTGTCCAGAAAGGGTATCGGGTATTTGTAAGTTCAATGAAACAAAAATTATTTGTATGCAATAAAAAAGTTTATTGTTTATTATTAGCATATGAATTGGAGAATTATTTGGAAAAGATGATGTTATCCAAATGATGACCGTTACGTTGCTGCACTCTTCTAAATGGAAACGAAGATTGGCGATAACACGTTGACACATAGCTATCGATATTGCTGCCATTTCTGACCTGATGTTTTGCTTTAACTGGGTTAGATTCGTCGGATTGTTTTGATAAACCTTACTTTTAAGGTATCCCCATGCAAAATAGTCAAGCGGGCTAAGGTCGGGGCTTCTGGGAGGCCAGTTGATGTTACTCCTTCGCGAAATGACTTTATTAGGGAATAATTCGTTAACAACTTCCATTGAGTCATTTGAGGTATGGCAAGTGGCCCCATCTTGCTGGAACCACGTTCTTGAGTTGAAACCTGCAAACTTCTGCAACTCTGGGACCAAAAAATTTCGCAACATATCGCAATAACGGTCACTATTCACATTAATTGCTCGGCCTCGTTGATCTTCATGAAAATAAGGACCAATTATGCCTTTAGCAGACATAGCGGCACAAACAACGACCTTTGGGCTATGCAGGGGTCGTTGATGCTTTCGTCTCGGATTCTCCACTGCCCAGTACCGACAATTCTGCTTATTAACATGACCATTCAGGTGAAAATTTGCTTCGTCACTGAACCAGAGTTTTGAATTTTAACTGTCGCACCTGTATTCTCGAACATCCTGATCCATTTCCTAATGCTATCGTCACTTGGCGCGTGGCGTGTACGATATTCCGCACGATAGAGACGTTGAGCAGTCACTATTGAATCACCATTACGATAATACGCTCGTACGCAAAATGCGCGATGCGTCCCCGAGTACTGTTCTATCGTGACTAAAACTCCACAAAATGGCGGACGCCACGAACCCCTCTCCGCATCCTTTAGACGCCCCGTTTCGAATATGGCGCGAAAACAAATACCCGATACCCTTTCTGGACATATAAGCTCAAATTTATTTTTATTTATCATCATATTTTCATTGAATTTGTTTAAAATAATGCCGAAAACAATCAAAAGCTCGACGAAGCTTCTGTTTACTCTGATTGACAAATATAAGGACGTGGCTGTGATTTAAACCAGAAATTTGCTGAAAAAATACGATGACAGGATTCAATCGTGGTCACTTTTACGTTAGCTATTTGTATTTGATATAAACATCTTGATAATATTTGAATAATTCCAACAATCTCGCAATATTGGAAACTTGTGAAATGACTGGTTTTGTGGTTATTTAGTTTTAGAGACTATCAATAACGAGGAGACAATACTCAAAGCGGTGGAAATTGTGAAAGTACTGGAAACTCTCAAAGAAAATGAAAGGTCAACTTGTGAAACATATTATTTAGAAAAGATATCTTCATTAACAGGTACATATTCTTATCACCTCACATATTTGAAGAGTAAATAAGAGTACTTTCTCTTTGTATTACATTAATGTTTTTGATTTAATAGACTCTCTTATTTTGTTTACTTGAAAGTTCTAGGTGGTGTTTAATATTGAATTGTTGTATTGTATTTGATATTTTCAGAAGTGTGAAGACACTAAGAAGAATAAAAAAGGTGTTGTAAATGAAGGACAGTGGAATACCTCAGGAAAAAAGAGACCGCATTCAGCAACACTGACCAATTTAGACAATTTTGATATTTCAGGTATAACAGGAATTTTACTGTGTGAAAAACAAGTCCCAACACTGAGAAGCCTGCACAGTGAGCTGAAGGAAGCAATCGGATTTAAGGGATGCCATGAAACACTTAGGAAAATATTGCACAATAAGGGTTTGTGTTCCAGAATAATAAAAATGAGCAGACTTTACAGATACTTGAGAACAATACATGATCAAAGATTAAAAGGTAAAATGATTATTTACCTTAATGAAACATACATACATCAGAATAATAAACTAAAAAAATCATGGCAAGAGCATGCAACAAGTGGTGTCGTAATATATCACTAGGAAAAGGGCATGTCATTGTGCATGCAGGATCGAAGAAGGGGTTTGTGCCAGGTGCATTGTTGGTATTCAGTACAAAATCCAAATCAGCTGACTACCATGATGACATGAATTCTACCAACTACATGAAATGGCTAGAAGAAATGCTGATACCGAATCTAACTAAGCCTAGTGTACTTATTATGGGCTATGCAAGTTACCAAGTAAAACAAGTGGATAAACCGCCTATTATGTCTGATACTAAAGCTAATATCCGAATATGGCTTCAAGAGCACAACATTCATTTTGAAGAATATCATATCAAAGCTGATTTAATGTATATAGTGAAAGATAATAAAACTGCACCTGTGTATGAAGCAGAAGATCTTTTAAGAAAGAACAATCATGTGCACAATCACAAAGTATTTTTTCTGCCTCCATACCATTGTAACCTCAATCCGATTGAGATTGTATGGAGTCAGGTGGAGAGAAAAGTAGCAAGCAAAAATATAGGAATACCTAGGGTCTGAGATGCCAAATTTAATAAAAGAATGTTTTCAAACTGTAACTGTCAATGACTGGAAAAAATACACTGACCATGTTCTAAATATTGAAAATCAGTACAAATTAAGGGATGGTATTCTTGAAAACGAACTTGAAAGATGTATAATAAATGTTGAAACAATAGCAGCGCAGAAAGAGATGATGCTTATTCAATATTGTCAGGTGTAGGGTACTTGGAATCCGATTTTGAGTATGACTCATAATTTCAATGTTGTCTTTTTCTTATTAAGTGCCATTTGTTTCTATTCCAGTTTATAAACAAACTTATAGTAAATGTTTTTTGGTTTAATTTAACCTTTACTATCTTTGAGGCAAAAATTTTTAAATGATGTATTATTTTCTGTTAAATATTTAATAAGTATAAATCTATAATGATATTTTATGTACGAAACCAGAGATTAGAGTAAAACAAGTTAAACTGAACAAAAAACATCATTAATATCCCTTAAAAATATAGTATCAAATATGTTTATGCTGAGTTTATTTAGTGTTAACAGCTTCAGATTTTTTTAAATTGTCGCCGTTTTCTTGGGACAGCTTTCGATGGACAGAGTCTACCCCTAGAATGCAGGACTCAAACGCTATGGTCTACAAAAAAATACGACATAAGTAGAAAAAATGTCAGTCAAGCTAATTTTTTTTTTGTTGTTTTTATTTTCAGCTAGTCACATGTAACTATAATATAATCTATGTTATTTCCTTTTTCATTGTATTGATTATTAATAAACAAAGCAAAGTTGAACTATTAAATCTGTATAAATAAAATGATTCAGGTTCGCTTTGTGCGCGCATCACGCAAAAACTACTGAATAGATTTTGATGATTTTTTTTGTTTTACTCCTTAGATACTTGCTCCATATAAAAAAAATAGGAAACTACGTTTTTAAATACTCTTTCTTCTGTCCTCAATATAACTATTTATAAGTTATAAACTTAGACTATATTATTCTTTTAGTCTAAGCCTAAAAAATACATTTATAAATCAATATAAAAGACAAACATATTATTTATACCAAATTATTTCCACAAAACGTAGGCCTAATTTTAGTGCTCTGCTGATAGCACCTGGTTGTTGGTGCACTTGTCCAAAGTGTTCACTGACGGAATAATGACTTGTTTGTCATTTATTCAAAATTGTCATCTTGTTGGTTGTGCCATAGTTCCAAAATTCGTGCCCATTAATTTTAGGGATACATAATTGTCGGTTGTCATACTAGACCAACTCCATGAATGGAGTTCCATGCAGGAATACTGTTACCATTTGCGTCATGTCCATCAGTGACAGTTACATGCAAACAATGGTACATAATAGGTACAAGCACATTATTTGGTTAAAGCAGAATAAGTACTACAGATACTTACCCATCCACTGAAATTATTTCACCACAAACATATGTGTCATTTCGAAAATCCACAGTAATTTTTTTGCCTTGCAATGCTTTGACGAGACATAATAAAGTGTTGTGATAGAAGAACTTTTCCCTTGCAGTTCCAATAAACATACTTTCTAATTTAATCCTGTAAATAAGAAATAAATATCCTAATTATTATAGTTCAATTTATACTCTTTACATAAAATATGTACCTACTTAAGGATTTCATTTCTTGGAAATGAAAACAATGATACCAGTGCAGTTATAGTATAGTATCACCAGACTCAAAACTCAGTTCTTTTCCAAATTTTGCTTGCAGGCTACATATAAATAAGTTAGAAAATACTCTTTTGACCCATTACTTTTCTCTTTTATTATTGTAAAATACATATTAATGCTTGACACCATATAACTAAACACTCTTGATGTTAGGTTGCTTATATAAAAAAGCTATAAATCAAACATAGAACTTCTCAAACTGCTGTACCAAAGATTGTATTATTGAAGTTTTAATCAAGTTGCACAAGTTCATTGATAAATAACAACCACAACTGATTACTAAAAACCCACCAAATTTGTTATAAGTTTCAACCCGGCTCGAGACTGATCATAGAATATACTTACCACTTCAAGAAGACCTTCAAGTGACACTAGTAAAAAATTATTTTAAAATTATCATTCTATTCTAAAAATATAGAACATGATTATTTTGTTTAACCACACACAAACTCAATGTTTAACAATATTAACTTTTAGGCCTTATGAAGTAAAAAAACTTCTTGAAAATTTAAATAAATAAATAATTTTATATTTTATGCTACTTTGATTACAAATATCATTTAAAGTGTAAAAGTTATGTACAATATAATAAAGCAACAAATTTGATATAATAAAAGATCAATGTAGACATAAAACATTTAAAGCTACATAAATTTTACTGTAGGTAATACTCTTTTTGTGACTAAGAATATATTTAGAGAGATTGATTTACAAACGAACTTTTAAATAGATTAAAATGTGGATGAGTTTTTGTGAGGGAATCAGTCTGGTTTCTGGAAACATGAAATAAATTATTTAGTAAAAAAAACCTAGTGATTTTGACTAAAAATCTTGAAGTATGAAATTTGGCTTGTGGTCCTTTACTTTTTATAGCCACAGAAATAATATTTTCTCAAGGATAACTGGTGGTTAAAGGAAGTACAAAAAGAAAATTGGGTAAAAGTATGTTGTACTTGACATATTAAAATACAATTCAGACTAAAATTAAATATAAAAACTATATTTCACAATAAAATTACATTATGAAATTTACTTAAGTATCATTTTTCTTTTACTATAATTAGTCTAGTATTCGGTTGTGACTTTAACTCTAGCTCTGCTCTAGTTATATTCCAAACATTATCTACTCTTTCTCCCCAAAAATAAAAAGTACCCTTGTCTTTCGGGCCATAAACTGGTATACAAAATCGTGCTTCTTTTCCATCCGAAAAATTTTTTTCTTTTTCACTTAATTTGAAACGTTTATCTTTGATCGGTTCTCCTAAATAATGTACTGCACCCGCATGACTTCTTAAGGTTTTCAATGCGCCCTTATAATAATCATAATTTCTGACTCTATCCACAATACGATGTTGTAAATAAAAGCCGGTACTGCTGACCACGAGTCCACCCCATCCGGCTATTTGTACCAAAGTCCGTGTTGATATCGTCATGTCAAATAACCACACAAAATGAAATCTAGCCACAATTCAGCTTTAAATATGTACTTGGTAAGTAAATAATAACCTCAAACGCTATGTCTATAAAATCAATAAAATAAAATCTATTTTCTTGAGTTATCCAACTCTAATAGAATAAACAATATCCACCATATCCACCATAGATATCCACTATCCACCATAGACCAATAACCAGAGGCTATCCACCAGGCTCTTAACTCGCCAAAATTTTAACACGAAAAGCTCCGCATCTATTTCACTCAACATGGGAAAAATCCATAACGTACCCTACGTTTCTCTTTCACACAAAGAAAATACTCACACAAAGGCATACTCATTGATTTTCTTCCGCCATATTGGTCTTGGCCGCCATTTTCATTGGAATTGTCAAAATTGACAAAACAAATTGAACCGCCATTGTTCGTTTTCATAATTAACATTAATAATCATTTTATTTTGTTAATTTGTGGAATTGTTAATTTGCTCGAGATGGAAAAAACATTTGTTTTAAAGAATATTATCAAGGAGGTAGTAATTTGCAATTTTTGAAGCTGGATTCATAGTTAGAGCCACAGTTGTGATCAAAGCTTGCCAATGTTGCAGCTAATAATATCGGACTCAAATAGAGAACTTTACGCAGTGAAGGTACAATGAAATAATGTTTCCTATAACATTAATATAACCGGCTATTCACATCTATGATGTACCTCATTTACAAAATGTTTTGCAATAATTTTTAGAAGAAAGATCTTCTCATCGGTAATCGGGCGTGCTAAGTGGGAGTACATTAAATTCTTTATAAAGTAGATGGAAATGGTGGACGAGCAAGAAGCACTAAACTCACCGACAAACATGTTAAACCTACATCATATGATAAAATAAGGTAAGTAAAATTCTCACTGCCCATCTCAAAAATCAACCTGTATATAAATCATTTATATACACTATGTACCTTGTAAAAAATTATTAAATCCCAGTCGCATGTGAATTTATAAAATGACCACTTTGCTTGACAAAAGTGATGTATGATTGCCCTACAAAGAGATCTCAACATATTTTAGTCATTTTCATCTCCAATACTACTGAATATATATTTAAGCTGGTACCCGCGACTTCGTCTGTATATTAGGATACTAGCTTTGCCCTGCATTATTTTTTTATTTTATAAATAAAATTACTTTATTGTATATTTCCAGGTCAAACTAGCTGCTCAAGTATTCAGCAGACAAGTGGCTACATCGCTTGAAGTTTATATAAGTCCCTGCTTTTTCTACAGGAGCATGAATATTCTATTCCGAATGTGGATATTGATAATGATCTTTTCACAGTAGAAATACTTTTATTTTTAAATGATTTGTTTGATAGTTTAAATCGTTTTTGGTCACTCTGGTTTAAATTGCAACATGCTCTATCTTTAAATTCTGAACACATAGATTTCTGGAATAATGCTGTGAAAAACTAAATTCAATGCGGTTTGATTCTTCCGTTGAAAGGGAAAGCAAGCCTTTGTCACTGAAGCATTTTATGCATAATATTAAAACTATGAAACATCTGTGGTCTGATTTATGCTCTATTGAGGGTGTAAAATTTTTAAGTCTCAGACAACTAAACCAATATCCATTAGAAAAATTTTTTGGTCTAATAAGAGCACATGGTAATTTCAATACCAACCCAGATTGTACTCACTTTGTCTCGGCTTATAAAACTTTATTAATTAATAACATCACTACTGGTAAGTCATTATTTACAAATTGTGCTAATGATGATGACAAAATGTTAGGTACCCTTCAAAATTTAGTAAACCAATAAAAATATGGATCATACATTGATAACTTTCAAACTGACGACACTGAATTCATAGAGAATTTTATTCCCCCTGAGAATGTTCATTGAACAAAAAATTGATACTACATTGTACAATTGTGAGATGCACAAAGAAACTTTTCTCAAAGCTTTTTGGTTATTTGTTATTTATTAGAATGCAAGTAAAACAATGGTGGCATTAATTTTAACAGACGAATGCATAATATTGATTCCAGATCTAAAGATGTAGAAATGGAAAGTTTAATCCATACTAAAGCTACAAAAGGATTTAGTTACAGATCAGTTAAGGCGTAGTACTACATAATCATATTTAACTGTATAGGTACTACTTATTATTATCATAGTTTCTGCAACTAAAATTGTCTTTATTTTAATTCCTCTATTAACTATTATTATGTATAGATATATTATTACTGGATCTAGATACCTATATCTACTATGCCTTTGCAAAATATATCACTGCAATTACTAACAGAATTCCTTCAGTATGCCTCATAGTTAATTCTAACGAATATGCAAATTTTGTTTACATTGTTTTTAAAATATAGTACTACTACTAGTTGTAATATATTATTAATAATTCATTGTTATTATTAGGTAATGTTCTTAGTTATCTAATGTACATAATATAACATTGATTGATTAAATCAGAATCAATTATAAAATAAAATTTAAAAGATGCATGAATATACTCACATGTATTGTTATGATTTTTAAGGTAAATAATAATTATGTAATTCTAGTATGTAATCATGTCATAATCTAGCATATTTTCTTTGTTTCTAATTACTTAATTAGGCATTTATGTGTAATATTTACTAATTATTCATACAAATATTTTATGAAGCATGCAAATTTGTCTGGTGTATTTTTTAACAACATTCATGATTCATATTATGAAAATTATTTTATAAGTATACTTTTAATAACTTTTGTTTTATGTTAATATTTTGTAATGTTTTTATTCTTATCATCTTAATTAATTAATTGTAATATGAATTTGTTTTCCCTGTCTGTAATAATATTGAGAAATACGTTGTGAGCGATTGATTTTTATATTGATGATTAATTCTGTTATTTCTGTAGTTTTTGTCTACATTCATGAGTCATATTAAGAAACTTATTTTATATACTTTTAATAACTATTGTTTTATGGTAATATTTTAATTCTTATGATCATTTAATTGTAATAATGTTCCATTTTGTATTTCCTTTTTTCTGGTTTCACTTTTAGTTCCATGCGCTCCGTCTTTCTTTTATTGAATGGCAACTGTTCGTACTGTTATTACACATTTCAGCCAAAGTCAATGTTAAACAATAAGTATTTACCCAAATGTAATTATCTATCTTGCAATATTCAAACATAGCTTCAACAAGATCGAGGCTCCATTTTTAAAATTTTACAGGGAGTTTTATGTGAACTTAAAATGCATGTTCCCAGTTAGGTATTTATAATCCACTTGTGCAAAATAACCAAACTACATCACGTAAAATGTCGCCAAAATTACGCAATATAGAGCCAACATAAGGTATGAATTAAAATAAAAACCACCACAACACTTCAAGATCCTGCTGAAATTCCTAGGTCTGAGGTTTTAAAACAATGCACCGGTCCTAAGCCCGTGAAGTATGAAGGGAAAGTTTTATGGCATGTTAATATTTGTAAATCCCAATAAGAATAAATATTAAGTAATCCTTACGTTTCTTTTATTTTAAGATTCAGTTTGATAAATCTGGTAAAATGGTTGCCGTCGCAAAAATATCGATAAAAACCGGTAATTTGTTTAGTAAAATACCGATTGACACGAAAATACATCACTAGTTTACTTATTTACCGTAAAGTACCGATTTAAATGTATGATTCCATCACTAACGTAATTTGACAAGTACCATATATACAAATATAATGAGGGAAAGAGAGAGGTAGCGGACGGCTCATTAGGCCACTTCAAGAGTAAATGCGATGGAGATATCAATCATGAATGAAATGTATAAATTGGTATCTATAGAAAGTTGTGTATGTGTATCGTCTGTGAATATGTGTAAATCACCTCGCTAACGAAACAAAACGATTGTTCTAAGATGGTCGTCTATCCTCTGGTTATTGGTCTATGCTATCCACAAATATAATAAAACAGGCTCGTAAAACTCAAAGAATTTTTATGTCCCAATTTCCATAATTATCTATCTCATTTATACCTCACAATAATCCATAATCGTATTAGTCCTGAACTTTATTCTTTCTTTCGCACACGTTATAATTTACACATGGAAAGGTACAAACTCATTGGTTGTTTAAAAATTCATTCATATTTAGCTGTCATTGCTGTCAAACAGACTAAATTTGTAAATTACAACAAAGCTGTTTCGAAGCTAGCCGCCATTGTTTTTCACTTTTTTCTTGTGGATTGTGGAGAAATTCTTGTGGCGACGTTTCTGTAACAGCGTGGACGCAACAATTTACAATTTTATAATATTTTTATTTTCCATATAATTACTTAATTGTGTACTATAGATGTTTTCGTAAATATTCGAAATTTTGTGTGTTTATAAGTTGAACGTGTTATTTTTTGATAAATAAGTATTGACTTAAAATTATGGTTTTCAATTGTGTTGTTCCTGGTTGCCGTAGTCGGCGTCCGAATATTAAGCATTTTTGTGTACCTTTTACAAACAAAGTAAGATGGAATAAGTGGTTGAAGGCATGCCCGTTCTTACGACGGTATCGGGTTACTCAACTAGAAAATGTTCGTATTTGTATTTTACATTTCATCCCTGAACATATTAATGAGAGACAAAAGTTAAGTATTGATGCAATTCCTTCACTGAACTTAAGTAATGTGCAAGACCATACATTAAACAAACATCAAGCTTATTTAGAAATTATTTCTTCTACTAATACCCCTAGTACCAAAGAACCTTATATTTTTAGAGTAGTACGGCCGTTTCTCCATACCAATAACCCCTCTGTAGAACAAAAAAAACTTACTGGCATGCAAACAGATAATTTGAGTTGCGACTTAAATATGGCTGCACATTCATCTCATACCAAGTTTCATTTACCTACTAACACTTTTCAACCAACTTATGAATATGAACCAACAAATATGCCCTCATCCACTTCTTATACTACTATATAAATTGAGCCCTAAGTGCTATAGATTTTTACGAAAACATTTAGCACTACCATCTAAATCTACTATTAATTCTATTCTTAGTAATATACCCTTGCGGCCAGGTATTAATGACTTCATATTTCAACATTTGTCAGATGCAGCTAAAGATAAACCTGCTTTATACAAACAATGTACATTATTGTTCGATGAGATGTCTATATACAAAAACTTGTATTTTAACTTTCATACGGGTGTTATTGAGAGGGCTTTGAGGATTTAGGTTCTGGAAAACGCACTAACAATGTAGCAGATAAAGCTCTTGTGTTTATGTTGCGTGGTTTATTTGCTCCGTGGAAAATATCAATTGCCTTTTATTTTGCTCGAGATGGCGTAAGAACACTTATATTAAAAACATTATAAAAGAAGTAACTTCTGCCATTTTTAATACTGGCTTCATAGTCAGAGCTACAGTCAGTGACCAAGGTTCTGCAAATGTTGCAACTATTAAATCATTAATATGTGACTCAAATATAAATCTGTTACACAGCGATACCTGTAGGGATGGGAATATTTATTATTGCATTGGTAATAACCTTTTATATCATATTTATGATGTACCACATTTATTAAAAGGTTTCCGAAACAATTTTCAGAAAAAAACATCTTCTCAGTGGTGATCAGCGGGCACAATGGCAGTTCATTGAAATGCTTTATAAAGTAGATGGCATTGGTGGAAGAGCAAGAAGCACTAAACTCACAGATAAACATATAAAACCAAGTACATATGATAAAATGAAGGTAATTAATAATTGTAAACTTACCCAGTTTATGTTAGGGAATTTTTATGAAGATTGATTTAATTATCAAGAATAACATATCATAACACATTAATGTAAATAGTAACTTGTAGGACACGTAAGTTTAAATGGTTTCCTTCTCTTATTTATTAGCAGTTATCTTTTTATAATTTTACTTATAAAAGTGTCTGTTTCTTAGAAAGTAAATACATTTTTAAGATAATCCAATGTTTGTGTAATGTTGCACAGGCCATGTAGTACATATTTTTATTAATAATTTTTTTTTAGATCAAAGTAAGTATTAATAATAATATCATCCTGTTCAGTTAAAACTTTAAATCTGCATTCATTTATGTTTTAAAAACAAAGTATTTATATATATTCTTATGAAA
The DNA here is from genome assembly GCA_033032175.1 of Saturnia japonica. Classification (NCBI taxonomy): domain Eukaryota; kingdom Metazoa; phylum Arthropoda; class Insecta; order Lepidoptera; family Saturniidae; genus Saturnia; species Saturnia japonica. Next base: position 12,295,380 of record CM065307.1, read on the forward strand.
AGATATATATGTATATGTTTTAAGCAATGATAGTTTAGTGGTAGCAATTTCGGAAATTGTATCGGTCAACATAGGTTTCAAAACTATAATGAATACTTGGGTACTTACTTACCTTAACTATAAGGTCATCCTTTTAGTTTAGAAAAACATCGTGATGAAACCATGGCATGTAACATACATGATTTTCATGCCTATATTCATCGTGAAATTGGCATAGCGGTGTAACGACCGGACTTGTACGAACTGTTTTATTGAGGTATAAACGTCATTTATATCATTTCCTACGCATCCTATTGAGACTGTGGCATTCGCCAACTGCTGACAAGGTTGGCTCGCTAGTACTTGTTCACAAGTACAACCTAATCTAACCGAGCATCATTGGTATTTTGTAACGTACATATATAGAATACATAGGCAAAGTTTGTAGTCATTCTCTTTATTTCATTCATTCCCACTCACTCAAATTCCGACATTTCATATATTGCCAATAACATATCTGTAGTTCTGTCTGAACATGTAATTTCTTTCAAAATTTTCTGTTACACATTACTATATGAACGATACTGACCACGAATGTAGCATAAAAAAATATTTTGTCTTTATGTCTATCTGTTTGTATGTCCGGAGATAACACAAAATGGTTTAGTGGTAAGGGTTATGACTACCATGCACATTGTTACACAATAAACAATTTCACGGTGACTTTCTGTTGGTTTGTTGTTTCGGTATTAGCCGGTGTATATCCAGTGATCAAGTTGAGTGGTAGGGGTCACGACAGCCATGCATATAGTGATAAAATAAGCATCTTCACAGGGTCTTTCCTTTGGTTTGTCATATTTCGGGATCACCCGTCGTATTTTTACAAATATCCACTAAGATGTTTCACATCTGCCTGGTACCCTTGAAGGGTCAACTTTTTTTTTATTTGATGACTTTTTACTTGGCTACTTTATTTATTATATTATTGTATATATTCTTCCAGGTCAAACAAACTTGCAGCTCAGGTTTTCAGCCGACAAGTGTCCACATCACTGGAAGTATATATGAAGTCACTGTTATATATACAGGAACATGAGTATGCTCATTCAAATATAGACATTGAAAGTGGTTTATTCACAGCAGAAATCCTTTTGTTTGTTAATAACTTATTTGATAGCCTAAATGGTTTTGGTTTCTCTGGAGATAAATTACAGCATGCTTTGTCATTAAATTCAGAACATTTGGAATTTTAGGATACTGCTGTGAAAAAACTAGATTCGATGCGGTTTGACTCTTCCAACGAAAGGGAAAGCAAGCCCTTATCACTTAAGCATTTTATACATAATATTAAATCAATTAAACTTTTATGGACCGACTTATGTTCAATTGACGGTGGGAAATTTTTGAGTCTCAGACGTTTAAATCAAGACCCATTAGAAAACTTTTTTGGACAAGTAAGAGCACATGGTCAGTTCAGTATAAATCCCGACTGTAATCATTTTGTTTCTGCTTTTAAAACTTTATTGATTAACAACATAACCACTGGCAAGTCACTGTACACTAATTGTGCCAATGATGATGATAAAATGTTAGGTACACTTGAAAATTTTGTAAATCGCAAAAAATATGGATTTCATAATGATGATATTCAACCTGATATTAGGTTCACTTCATAGAGAATGTAATTCCTTCTGAGAATGTTCTACAAAACAAAACTGTATCATATATTGCTGGTTCTATTTGTCATTACTTAATACCAAATTTGCAATGTAAAGAATGCGAGAATTGTAAAAAAGCCCTGTTGTCTTCTTATTATGTTCAGTTGTAAATGTTTTGTTTTCCAATTAATAATAATCCCTTACATAAGTTTTACTAAGTACATATTATTTTCATAAATCAAGGTACATTGTATAACTTTTGTATATAATTTTGTAGTTCATAAAACAATATTACATCAGTAATGTTATTATTATAGTATAATTTTGTAAATACATAACAAAATGTATCATGCTTTGTTCCAAATACATTAGGGCTATTCTATATTATTTTAAATTAAAGTACATCACTTTTTTTTGGAATTTAAGAGATGTTGAAAGAGATATTTTTAAAGTAAATGTAAATTAGGACTTAGTCTTTTATACCATGTTTTAAAGTTACCAGTATGTTATTTTTGAAAAAAATAAATAACATATATAATGTAAGACAAATATTGTTAAACCAGAAATATTATTATAATTTTGTAAATACATAACAAAATTTATCATGTCGTGTTCCAAACACATAAGGGCTATTCTATATTATTTTAAATGAAGGTACATCACATTATTTTTGCAATTTAAGAGATGTTGAAAGAGATATTTTTAAAGTAAATGTAAATTAGGACTTAGTTTTTTATACCATTGTGTAAAGTTACCAGTATGTTATTTTTGAAATAAATAAATAACATAAAATGTAAGACAAATATTGTTAAACCAGTAATATTATTATAATTTTGTAAATACATTACAAAATTTATCATACCTTGTTCCAAACACATAAGGGCTATTCTATATTATTTTAAATTAAAGTACATCACATTATTTTTGCAATTTAAGAGATGTTGAAAGAGATATTTTTAAAGTAAATGTAAATTAGGACTTAGTTTTCTATACCATTGTGTAAAGTTACCAGTATGTTAGTTTTGAAATAAATAAATAACATAAAATGTAAGACAAATATTGTTAAACCAGTAATATTATTATAATTTTGTAAATACATAACAAAATTTATCATACCTTGTTCCAAACACATAAGGGCTATTCTATATTATTTTAAATTAAAGTACATCACATTATTTTTGCAATTTAAGAGATGTTGAAAAAGATATTTTTAAAGTAAATGTAAATTAGGACTTAGTTTTTTATACCATATTTTAAAGTTACCAGTATGTTATTTTTGAAATAAATAAATAACATATATAATGTAATACAAATATTGTTAAACCAGAAATATTATTATAATTTTGTAAATACATAAGAAAATTTATCATGTCGTGTTCCAAACACATAAGGGCTATTCTATATTATTTTAAATGAAGGTACATCACATTATTTTTGCAATTTAAGAGATGTTGAAAGAGATATTTTTAAAGTAAATGTAAATTATGACTTAGTCTTTTATACCATGTTTTAAAGTTACCAGTATGTTATTTTTGAAAAAAAAAAAAATAACATATATAATGTAAGACAAATATTGTTAAACCAGAAATATTATTATAATTTTGTAAATACATAACAAAATTTATCATGTCGTGTTCCAAACACATAAGGGCTATTCTATATTATTTTAAATGAAGGTACATCACATTATTTTTGCAATTTAAGAGATGTTGAAAGAGATATTTTTAAAGTAAATGTAAATTATGACTTAGTCTTTTATACCATGTTTTAAAGTAACCAGTATGTTATTTTTGAAAAAATTAAATAACATATAATGTAAGACAAATATTGTTAAACCAGAAATATTATTATAATTTTGTAAATACATAACAAAATTTATCATGTCGTGTTCCAAACACATAAGGGCTATTCTATATTATTTTAAATTAAGGTACATCATATTATTTTTGCAATTTAAGAGATGATGAAAGAGATATTTTTAAAGTAAATGTAAATTAGGACTTAGTTTTTTATACCATATTTTAAAGTTACCAGTATGTTATTTTTGAAATAAATTAATAACATATATAATGTAATACAAATATTGTTAAACCAGAAATATTATTATAATTTTGTAAATACATAACAAAATTTATCATGCCTTGTTCCAAACACATAAGGGCTATTCTATATTATTGTAAATGAAGGTACATCACTTTCTTTTACAATTTAAGACTTGTTGAAAGAATTATTTTTATAGTAAATGTAAGTTGGGATTTAGTTTTTATATCATGTTTTAAAGTTATCAGTATGTTATTTTTTTATAAATAAATAATATATTTATATAATGTAAGACAATAATGTCAAATCAGTAATGGTTCAGTAATCAGTAATGTTTGGTGTGAAGTACACTGGCTTATTATTTATTTATAGCAATTTCTTTAATTTGTTAATTACTTGTATATTGTTAGATAAATATTTATTTTTTATACTGCTAATATTTGTCTAATTCGTATTGATTCTCTAGGAATCAACAAACACGCAGTCTTCTTTTTAAATACACCTTCATGCATTTTATCATCCTATAATACAATACATACGGTTCTGAAAACGAATGCATAAAGTCGGTCCTAAGTCCGTAAAGTACGAAGGAAAAGTTGATTTGCGTGTAACAATTAATCATTTTATTTGTTCAACTTTAACCATTTTTGATTACCTACTCGACATTCTTATAAACAATCATCTATGACTAATATTACGAAAAGGTTCAATTTCAATTACGGATTTGATTCTAAAAATTATTTCACTATAATACAAAAAAGCTACTTTTTCGATGAGTACCGTATTTTAATACTATATTTTATTGTAATTAAAGCGTAAGAATTGGCGGTCGATTGCTAATTGTTACAAAATCTAATGAAACTTTTAATATCCATTAAGCTATTTATATATTGTAATTGTAATAAAAATAATGAGTTCTTAAATGTGCAGTTTTATTTTATTGTGAGTAAATACATGAAAATAAATTCTAAAAGAACTTTAATAAGAACCGGTAAAATCATTCAAAAATAAATCGTAAAGTACCCCACTAGTTTACCGATTCAACAAAACGTTATCGGTACGTATTCCAGTTTTACACCACTATTCGAAACTATATGTTCATATAAATAAGTTCCGAAAGAAAAGGATGCAAAAGGGGTTATATATACGACTTGCACAAGAGTAAAAGAGACGGTGGTATTAATTATGAATTAAATATATAGATATAAAGATTGTTTTCACAACCACAGACAAACCTTCACTATCGTGTTAAATAATTAGTATGAAGATTGCCATCTCAATTGTTAATTGTTATTTATCTCTGTAGTAGACCACATAGATTAATATAGGTAGTAGACAGACCAATAACCAGAGCAAGAAATATAATACTCTCTTACGAGAGTAAACCAGAGGATAGTAGAAATGAGTTCTTCTAAAGGAAGCTCCTCAAGAAAAAGACCTCAAAAATATCAAAACAAAACCGCTTTCAAAAATGATTTACATGATACAAGTCATAGAACAAAGTTTTTGAACTCACTAGAAGTTACCGGGGTTTGTAAACGTTGTAAAGAAATACTAGAATGGAAAATAAAATATAAAAAATATAAACCTCTCACAGCACCAGCAAAATGTGTGAGTTGCTCGCAGAAAACGGTAAAATTCGCTTACCATGTGTTATGCGCTGAATGTGTCACGAAGAAAAAACATTGTGCTAAATGTTGTAAGCCATTTGAGGTTAGTATATTCACACTACATCCATCATGATAAAAGTTATATTTAAAGTTTATGTTTTACTTGTTTAATATACAATATATAATTTGTTTTATTAAAAACGGTTTATTTCTGCAGCATTAAATTAGTTTTAGCTATTATAAAATGATTAAGTATAAATTTCGTAGTTTACTGTTAGGTCTGTGGTATAAAAAAAATTAATTAGTCTCATTTCAATGTTATGTTGGTAATTTAAAGTTAAGCCTGTTGATATACTAATAAAATTGTATTTTATAAGTAGATACAGTAGTGACACTTTACATTGCATCATGAACAAAGGGTAATTGCCCGTAGTTCAGTTAGTCTGGCTTGGTCTGACAACAAAGCCACATTTTATTATCTGACATGCTGTATTGTATTAAAAATACTTATAATGTATCTTAGTGTGTTTCAAAAATGTAATAATTAAATTGTAAATGTGAGAAATAGAATAGATATTTAATTTTGTTTGTAAGTACACTTATAAATTTATAGTAATAAGATTGTTTTCAATGTATTCAACATGTTATGGTGCGAGGGAGAAGAAGCATGTGTTTTATGTAAAAGGGAAAGGGTAAGATAGCAGCGGCTAGTAAGCTAACACTGCAGTGACAATTTAAAAGTAGGTTAATAATTTTTTTTTTTTCAATAGTTACTCTATACATAAGCATTACACATGTTTTGTAAATTAAAAAAAAATGTTTATAAAAAAATATTTTTACCATTCAATTTTATCTAATTTATATGTGATAAACAAAAATATTCACAGGCTGAAAAAGTCAGCTGTAGTTTATCACATCACTGATAATGTTGTTGCGGACGTCAAGTGCCCAAGATCAGAGTCCGATGACATATCTGAAGATGATTTTAGTTGTCATGAAAGGTCTTCTACACGTAAAGATAGAGAAGAAACATGAGAGGAACCAGAATCAAATATTAAGCAGCTGTTAGACAAGTTAAAAGAGGTTATATTTAAGAAAAGAACCAGTTGGGTAGAGAAGATAAAATCAATTGTTAGCATGGTTGTTGATTGGTGTATACAGTCATTAGTTACATATGTGTCTGAAATTACGGTTATTAAGAATCTGTTTCCAAATACTCAAGAGTAATGGCGGTAAAAATTTCAAAACTATTTTTATTTCAATGGAATGCTAGAAGTTTGCGACCTAAATTACAAATGCTTGAACATTTGTTGATCCAAGAAAACATTCATATTATAACACTAAGCGAAACATGGCTCAATTCTGAAGTACATTTAAAGTAAATAATTACAATGTGTATAGAAAAGATAGAAATAATGGTTACGGGGGTGTGGCTATCCTAACCCATAAATCTGTACAGGCACAAATGTGTAATTCCACACTTCACAATCCAGGTATAGAATTTATACATATCAAAATATTTAATTGTAGCCAAATTAAAAATGTAATCTCTGTTTATTGTCCACCTGACATAATCACTACTCAAAGAGATTGGGACGATCTTTTCTCCATATCTGATAAAAAGACACTTGTACTAGGTGACCTTAATGGCCATCACACAAATTGGTCTCAGAAAATCGATTTTAGAGGTTCTCAAATATTTGATTCACTTCATAGTAAATTTGTAATATTAAATGATGGCAATTATACAAGAATGCAATTAGTTAACGGTTCACTCTGGAAATCATCTCCCGATTTATCATTAGTTTCGAGCGACATATCGTTATTATTGAACTGGCAGGTTACACAGGAATGTCTAGGTAGCCACCATATCATTATTAAAATGTCCACATTTTTCCAGCCTGAATTATATATATATAAGAAAAGAAATTTCAAACTCGCCGATTAGAATTTATATAAAAATTGTATAAATGAGAAAATTAATAACATTAGCTTGTCCTCTGACCCTCAAATTGCATATGATATGTTTATAACCTGTCTTAATGACGCAGCCGATGTTAGTATCCCTCAAATTAAAATCAATCGTAACCCACATAACTCATTTAAACCTAAACCTTATTTATACCCCGATTTTGTGAGACCAGATTACATAAATTTTACCTCTTCTAATAGGGAAATTGAAATGGAGTTTACATTGCAAGAATTAGAAAAGAACATCAAATCAAAAGATACTTCTCTGGGCTGTGATGATATTTCATTTTCGATGCTTAAACATCTACCTAAGAAGGGTAAAGAGTTACTTCTTCAATTATATATTTTTTTTTTTATCAATGGTTATTCTCCCACACAATGGCGTAATATTTGTATATTGCCGATCCCAAATGTTAGTAGAGATCCCAACTCTATTTCTTCAATACATCCTATTTCCCTAATGTCATGTATCTGCAAAATTTTTCATTCTATGTTAAACAAACGGCTAGAATGGTACTTAGAAAAAAATGATGTTTTTCCCAACGAAATTATCGGCTTTAGGAAGTGTCAGTCATGCTTAGACTGCTTGAGTATCTTAGTTACAAGTATCCAAATAGGATTTGCTCAGGATGCTGTTACTCTTGTTTGCTTTATGGATATCGACAATGCCTATAATAATATAGATGTCTCTGTGTTACTTTCTAGCTTGGATAAATTAGATGTTGGATCGAAAATTTGCAAATATCTTCAAAATTTTTTAAGTGAAAGAATCTTACAAATTAATATAAACGATAATTTCATTCGCCGCATTGCAAGCCGAGGACTCTCCCAAGGGGATCCTTTGTCACCTTTGTTGTTTAATGTGGCTACTCTAGACATATGTAAACTTATTAAAAATGTATATATTATACAGTATGCCGATGACTTTGTACTATTTAATTGTAATAAGGATATTAACAGCGCTGTTTTACAAATGCAAGATTCTCTCAATATATTTGCTAGACTATTATTCCAGTTAGGGTTAGAAATGTGTCCCTCAAAAAGTAAAGTTTGTTTATTTACAAAAAATCCCAATAGAAATAACGTAGTTCTATCTATAAACGGTGTTTTGTTACCTCTGGTAAGAGTTACCAAGTATTTAGGTTTATACTTAGATTCCCCTCTTAGGTGGAATTATCACATAACAGAGATAAAAATTAAAATGTTAAAATTTCTTAATACTCTTAAAGTCTTAACAGGGGCAAGCTGGGGCGTTCATCCAAAACATTTAAGGTGAATATATATCTCCGTCATCAGAAGTCGCATGGATTATGCCAGTTGTCTATACGACATCAGTGCTAACATACATTTGAGTAAACTCGACAAAGTACAGAATCAAGCCATGCGTATTATTGGAGGATTTGTTAAAAGTATGCCTATCCATGTTATGGAATCTGAGCTTAACTTGTGTCCATTAAATATTAGAAGGTTTTATTTGACAGGAAAATATTGGTTTAAATGTAAGATCTTTTCTAATAGTGTATTAATCACATTGTTGAACAAATTATCGCTACTATGTGAACAGCATAAATGGCGTAGGAACAAAATTCCTTCTTTAGTTGTGGTACACGACATATACAAAAATACTCCCTTGCATTCGACTGCCAAGTTAGAAATGTTTTCAATGACAACTTGGGTTAGTCATTTCGATCTAAAAGATTTTATAAAGTCCGATATACCGTTTATAAATCAAAATAAAAAATATTATGACACACAGAAACTATCTCGTTCCTGTAATCTTTTTATTGAAAATGAATATGGTAGTTTTCATAAAATTTTTACTGATGGCTCTATACAGAAGAACTTCATTGGTGCAGCTTACTTGGATCAGGAGTTAGAAACCTCGTTCAAATTCAAAATTGAAGGAAATATTTCCATAATAACTGTAGAATTATTAGCCATTCTAGAAGCTCTAGCCTATATCGAATCACTAAATTTTAATAAATTTGTTATATTGACTGATTCCAAAAGCGCGCTTCAACATTTAGCTAGTTGCACCTCGACCATTCGAGGCACACCGCTAGCTTATGCTATCCTTAAATCTCTCTTTAGACTTAAGACTAGGGCAAGAATTATTTTACAGTGGATTCCTGCTCATGTTAGTATACCTGGTAATGAGGCAGTAGATATATTAGCTAAAGAAGCGTCATCTGATGGAGTACCTGTACAGATATTACCTTTTTATACTGACTGTTTAAAACTAATTAAGCAAAAATGCCGCATTTCTTGGAAGGAGTACTTTGACGAGAGATCTCGCCAAAAAGGTATATGGTACAAAACTATTCAACCTGACCCAGTAACATCTTGGATCGACAATTGTTCTTTAAGCAGACATAATATTATAACAGCGTTTCGGTTACGTTCTGGACATTTACCGACAAACAAATTTGCTTTCATGGTGGGTAAAGCTCAATCTCCCAATTGCACTGCTTGTGGAGTTTTAGAAGACACTTACCATATCATAATAGAATGTACTCGTGGAAATATTTTTAGGAAACAGATTCAACTTAACTACACTTCTTTTAATGTGGGTAACTGTAACAGTATGCTGGCCTCACCTATGTCCGACGAGGCCATTAAATTATATAAACTTGCCGGGTATATTATGAAACAAAGATAAATTTATGTAACACAATAGGTACAATAGAGCGGCATGACTGTTGCGACGGCCAAGCTCATAAAATTTTGATTAAAAAAAAAAAAAAAATATTACAGTATAAATGAAAAAAAAAAAAATAAAAATTCATGTGAACTGCATGCCTGTTTGTTGTTATTTTAAACAATTTTTTTTTAAAATTAATTTTGTTTAGAATATATAATGCTTCTATTTATAAAGTGTCATTGTATATGATGCATTTGTTTTATAATTATGTTAATATTTGTAATAAACATACATTAGTGAAAATAATTTTGTACTGCATTTATTATTATAATAAAAATAGACTATTATATTATTTAAATAAAAGGGATACTATATTTTTAGTCAAAGTTTACCTGTACAAAAAAGGGTGGCGGGGAGTCACAAGCCTTTAGATTTGTTGAGTTAAATATTCTAAAATACAAATTCAGCTTTAAAATTTCAACCCTTGTAGCTCTGGTAAGGAGTGTTACTTTTCTAGGGAATGGTACTAAAGGGTTATATATTCACAAAAAAAAAGATAATATTTACACAATATTTTCGAAAAAATTATTATGTCTCATTTATTTATTGTTTTATAATATTGATTAAAAATACATTACACATACATTTGCTGTGTATTGACATGACATGGCATTGACTTTGAGAGTGATGATTTGTATTGAGAACATTTAGATTTGTGATATATTGTTATGATTAAATTTTTAAAACTTATAAATTATATTATATTTAATAAAAAAATCCTTTCAGAATGTGGAGAGTCCTGTTGAACTACAGAATAAAGAAGTAAATATTGAAGCAAGGCTAAAAGATTTACCTGAAAGGAAACGTCGTACAATACTTAGGTATAACATTACCCTTTTTTTTGTCACAAGACAAGAGTTAAAGAAAGTAAGAAAAAGTAAGAAAGAAATGCGTAAAATTGTTTGAATAGCTATCATCTGCAAATATTTACCAACTTGTGAATCAACATGAAAATCAACATTTTTGACATGGGGAAATTAAAAGTTAGAAGTGAACTCTAAGGGAACTCTAATTTATTATAGCATACCATCTCACATACGTTTATTATTGTGGTACTTTCTCTACCATATGTCTAAAAATAACTTGGATATTTAAAATTAACACTTAAGGTTTAAGAGGTCCCCATATAAGAAGGTGATTTTGTATTTAAGAAAATGTTTCTAGATTTATAAAATGTTTTTATGTGTGGTAATATTTGAATACTTTACCAAAATTATTACTACAACACCATGAAATTTTGGGAATGATAGTTCTTGGTTTTGAATATTTGAAATGATGCTTGCATGCATGAACAAAATAGTGTAGTGAATTTCTTAACTTTACTCTATTAGTAGGAAAAATCTTTTATACAAACCAATTATAGATCTAAGTGTGGTTTCTACCTTTAAACATAAACTAGGTTTTAAGACGATACAAATTAAATATCCTTTTACAAGAATTTATTTGGATATTAATTCAAACTCTTTATAAAATATCAATTTACTTATAATAATTTGGGGAAAAGGTAATTATAATTTGACATGTTTTATAATGTTGGATAAAATTATGTTGTTGATAGTTATTAAAAGCATGAGAAAATTTAATAGAATATTTTTATATTAAGAATAATTGAAAATAAAATATAATGAATGTCTCCTTCAGAAATTGTTGTATTCTTTACACTGGTTATTCGCAACATTTTAGATTAAGATCCTAACCTACTAACTCATTGGTTGGTTTTGTTGCCCTCCCGCAACCCGCAAACATTACTGAAGGTCGCGGTTACAGCGGTCCCACTATAGTATTAGGTAATTTGATTGATACAAAGGTACACATTGATTATAGATCCTCCTTTAGGACTGAAAGATCATCCTTTTGTTCTGAAGTTAGTAAAAATCTAAACGTCAATTCATATATAAAAATATGATTTACTTAGTGACATTAAAATAAAATCTTAAAAATGGGGAAACTGGTGTTCGCGCATTATGCGGTACCACTGAATATTTTTTGGTCCATGTTATTTTACTTTGAAACTACACTTCTCATCAAAAAAATCTAAACACTCCTGAAGTTTAGTTTTGAATGAGTCATATAACTATTCCGGCGGAATTTAAATAAAAAAGAGGTTTGATATCATTAAAAAAAATACTCTGCTGGCAGTTTAGTCCACACAATTATAAATTTTAATTAAAATTTTAATCAATTAAATGAATGATGAGCTCTATCTGTAGATTTTTTTCAATTTCTATTCTGGCAGAATTTCTGCATTTAATTACATTTTTTTGCCAAAAATATCGTTTTGTTAATTGTAATTGGTAACAAAACTTTATTATATCCTACAAAAGAGATTTTTTTTCCTAACAAATATGGATGATACCTCGCCCACGAAAGCCGCCCAAGTCCTGGCGTTGCTGAATTGAGGACTTAGTCAACGTGTTGTGGCCGCACAATTGCACTGAGCTTCTCTGCTGTCAATAGAGTGTATCAGCGTTATCGGGAGACTGGTATGTTTACTCGCCGTCCAAGATCTGGTAGACCGATTTAACTCTATTCAACTGGAGCAGCGGTACCGTGTGATTCGAGGATTTATTGTGAGCGAATCTACCATTAGAATAAGATTGGCGGAGCGTGTGTCGCGAATATAAAAATAAAACGTCGGTAGTTTCACCTGTGCCGGCGACAAACAGGTAGCTACCGGCTTAAAAAAATCATTCTCGTTCAACTGTCGAGCCGTGCGGACGTTACAGTTGTCGTAGTCCTCGGAGTTCAGTACCAGGCCGCCTGCGGGCAGCGACATGTGACTGTGAATTGACATCATATATTAACAGATATAATTGTCAGTTAGAAAGAAAACATTTGTTTAGTTCTATTTGGTCCGTCAGTGTATGTTAACAGTGTGCGAAATATATCAGTTAAAGTTACAGAATAGGTACACTAGGTAACTAGTGTATGTTAACCGTTTCGGTTAACAGTTAGTTTCAGAGATCAGTTTCCAGGTCTCCTGTGGGGCAGCGAGAAGTTACCAATACAGTACACTTCAGTTATTGGTCGCTTTCAAATATCAGTAACCAGATCGTCTAGGGGCACAATCAGTAGATGTATTAGTTCATTCCGACTACGAACAAGAAACAGTTTCATATAGCAGTTAATCTGCATGCGAAGACGATACGAGAGGTATGGGGTGGCTAAAGGGGAAACCTCAAATAAAACAGTTTCAGTAGACGAGTAGATTGAACTCAGCTCAGATACTAAACGCAGACATTCGTTCGGTACTTGAGAGTAGTTGGCGACAGCGTGACCTGATACCTCATTAACCAGCTAATGGCCCAAAATTGATGATAGACCACCGAAGAGTGCGCCTTAACTTTGTACTTGAGCACTTAAATTGGTCATACCTTTAATGGAGCAAAGTTCTCTTTTCTGACGAATGTAAGATCACGCTGTATGGTAACGACGGAAGAAAGGTGTATCGATGTGAGAGAGCGTTTTGCACAGTGCTGCATAGAAGAAAGACGGTGGCGGTTCATGGACGGTTTGGGGAGGCATAAGCGCCGGTGGAAAAACCGAACTTGCTTTTTTGTATCTGGACTCTAGCTTACAAGAGACGAGTAAGAGCGAGAGATCCTGCTTCGAAGACGTTTGGCCAGCTTAAAACTATACGAGAAGAATTGGATAACATCTCACAACGCAAAGTTGTGACTTTCATTCGTTACATGAGGAACCTCATGGAAGCAGTCATTAGAGACCGGGAAGGAAATACGAGATACTAAATAAACTTTTTTTTGTCTTACGACTTTGTTTCTAATATTTTACCAACTTTCTCAAATGGTAAAAACATACCTGTTGAACAAAACAGGCTAGCTAAAGAAATTTTCATTTGAAACATCGATTTTCGTCAAACGATACCTTATAATATCCGCAATTAACTGGCATTATTTCTTTCTTTTGTTTTAGCGTAAACAAATCATGACTTCCACCATGACAAAACCAAACTTCAGGGACGTTTTGATTTTTTTATTAGTAGTATATGAGTCCACTATCTTTATTAGTTATTGTAGTATTGTTTTTACAGAGTTTCATTACAAATACTGGCATTATTTTCGGATTATTTTATAAAATACGCTGGTTGTCAACGTATTGTCGGAATGACACTACTCGAGTACCTATACACCGATTTCGGCGTGATTTTGATAGCCGATTTGTTGTAGTAAGCCGACGGCATCTAGTTGTAGCTTTGATGTCTGTTTAGTATATTTTTGACACCCCTAAAAATATAGGTATTATTGTGATGATAATCGCAAATATTTTCGTTATTCGTTCTTAGATCTATCTGTCATATCATATTGTGTAAATTCTAGATAAAGATAAGAAATGATCACCTTAATAAAGCATTTGATATTATAAAAAATAGTATCGTGTTCACAGATTTGAGAAAAAAGACCTTGTTGATTGCGTCCTTGCATACTTGTATTTGCAAGAGGTATACACAAGTCAGTTTACGAGACAGTTCGTGTGTCAGTGTCACGTTTTCAATGGAAACATTCGATGTGAATTAAATAGTATCGTATTGCTACTAGCAATAGAATGTGTGACTAAATTATTGAGAGAAAAAAGAAAAGAAGAGAAAACTGATTTGAGTTAAAGATTGGATTGGGCAGAAGGGAAAATTTTGGAGCAAGTAGCTGTCTGCTTACAGAAATGCGACAGGAGACGTAGAAGGTTACAGAAACCATTTAAGAGTGCTTCCAGAAAAATTTGATGAATTGTTAGCAAAAATTGCTGAGAAAAAAAAAATGATACTCATACGTGAAATGCAATCTCGGTCAGAACTAATTTGGAATATCGTCAGTTACTGGCATGCCTGCAGATGTCGCGTACGTAATCAAATGTGCAATCTACTTGCTTGCCTGATACAGGCATGCCAGTTAGCATATATACATGACAATAGGTGGAATGTGTAAGAAGCTGTTATGCAAGTGTGTCAGCTAGTCATGTGTATTCCCGCCTTACATGTTCAAAACTTTTATAAAATATGGTTATCTAAGGTGTCAATAATTACTATACTTACACTAATAAAATTTATCTTCAAATTTAACCAAAAACCGTTTTTAACACCATATATCTTTATGATAAAGCATGCAGGCACGAGAACTCGAATTTTTGACTCTTGATCAGGATTTACATAAGTAGCATAGTAGAGTTTCAATACTATCATATTGCCTTGAAATTAATTCTTGTTTCAGGTATTTACAGAAGAATGAAGCGCAACAATCTTCATCTCCAGGATCATTGTTAAATATTGAGGATATATTGTCGAATGTAGATAAAATTAGCTTGGAAGATGAACTTTTGTTTTCAGACATAGAATACACTGATGAAGATAGTACTTAATGGTTTTCACTGTAAAGCACATAAGAAATTGAAATTGAATTGAAATTTTTAATTAAATTTAATTTGATTGAAATTGAAATCCTAATTGTTCCATTTAATAATAAAAGCATACATAATAAGCTCACATTGCTAATTTATATTATTTGATTCCTTTGCCAAATGAATATAAATAAAAAAAAAACTAAACTTGTAAAAATCTACGTCAACATATAAAGAAAAATAATTAAAATATTTATAAATTTTACTACATACACTTCCGTTGTATATAATGCTTAACTTATACCATTTCCATTTCTTTATTTTCTCGATGACAGCTCCTGTGAAAACTTGAACGAGCGTCTTTTTTTACATTAAGTACCTACCTACATAAGCATTATTTTATAAAAATATGACGTTTACACACGTACAAGGTTATACCAGAGTCCGAGAAACTGATAGGGATGGAGCTATATCGATAAACGTAACACGATAACAGACCCGATATTTTTTTACAAAATGTAAGAAACTAAATTATTGCCGGATACTTTTGTACAAATTTATTAACTAATATTATATTTCATTACATGTTACACGTATTAATTCGTGATTGATAATGCCAACTTCTTCCAAATTTTCGAAGCTACTGTAAAATAAGTAGGTATAGGTAGGTACTCGACAATGAAACGAAATAATTATAACGACAGGTAATCTTTATATACTTATTTTAATCAAAATCTGATAAATCGTCACTACTTATTTCATATCGATGTTCATTGAGATCGATATAATTACTTATTTGGTCACAACCATAGACCAATAACCAGAGGAGTCGGAACACTGCAACACACTATCAAATTAGAACTGTCATCGACAAAATAAAGAAATGGAAATAGTATATGTTATTTATTTTATGTTTCTTTAATACTTACTTCAGTGTAAAACTTTCTAAAAGGAATGAATGTTAATAAATAAAATTGTATAAAACTAATTTTTATTTTTCCGCTATCAAGTTATATTTCATAAATTACATATAATAGAAGAATAATTATTAGGCCATAATATAGTCGGTGGTTTCAGCGAAATATTAGCTGACTACAAAAATTACTGTTTAGTCTTCTTATTTCATGGAAATATATGTTTATATGCGATTCTGCCAATATCAGATGAATATGATAGATTTCTAATCTTCAAAGTTTAAATAACGCTTTTAAAAAGATAGAGGTTCCAATGTTAGATCTGACCAAGGAGTTTTTTTGGCATCTCAAAATACATGTTTCTAGTTATTATTTATAAACCACTTTGGGCATAACAAACAAATGACATAATGTAAAATACCACCAATATTACATAATACAGGGTCAAAGAACATAGGTCTATGAACTAAAGGAATAACACAATGAAATAATTCACTTGTAGCAAAACTATAATCCAGTTAATTTAATAATAGGTACATAGTTTAGAATATATAAATACCCGCGAGCCGCGGTTTCCATGCGTCATAAAATAAAACAGTCATTACGTCGTACAGCGTAGTTCAACAGTTTAACAATACTTCAGCCAATTTTAAAAATAATACTAGACTATCATTTAATAGGTAATTATTAGAACTTCAATACATTTCTTAATGTTAATAAATCAACAAAACTTGTTGACGTTGACAACCGTTAACGCTGTCATTTCATAATTACTGCACATGCGCATAATAAACCAACAAACCCGGTTGTCGTGGAAGCTGATATTTCTCTCTTACATACTTTCATATTCTATTTTTTACTCTTAAAGTTTTATTTTAGACAGACAGACAGCCAAAAATTAAAAAAATGGGCTTTTTGTTGTAGGTATCGTATATACTTTCATATGCGTTTAGTAAAAAACAGTTATTTTGACATTACAAACAGACACTTTAATTTTATTAATTGTATCTTAGATTAAGTAACCTGTCGTTTCCTAGTTATCACCGGTTTATAAGAAGCACTGTAACAATATCTAATTCAAATAAAAGTAGAACCAATTACAAAAGTAATAATAATATTAAACTAAAACACAAAAGAAGAAAAAGGATTCCCTGTCTGGAAGAAGGCTCTGCTACTAATGATAAAACTTTTTCTAGAACAAAAATATTGGTAACAGCCACATTTTATGCATCATTTACTCACTGCAAGACACAGACTAAGCAGAGATACAATTAACCTAGAACTCTGACACTCTAGACAGATTGTCTACTTTGGAAGTTATAAACAAAATGGAACACTTAAAACCCGACAAAACCTGTGGACCAGATGGTATCCCGAACGATGCAATCAAAACAGGTAGATTCCTTTTAGCATCACCTATAACGACCCAATTCAATAAGATCCTAGAAGAAAGGAAAATACCCAAAGAGTGGGCAGAATCCACTATAAAACTATTATGTAAGAAAGGTAACCCTGCTGAAATTGGTAACCACAGACCTATTAGCCTACAATCAAATATCTACAAATTGTTTGCATCATGTCTGGAAGAACGCCTTTCAATGTACACAGAGAAACACCAACCACCAGAGCAAGCAGGCTTTAGGAAAGAATTTTCCACCACAGACCACATCCATGCACTGACCTTAATCATAGAGAAATATATTGAACATAACGAGCCATCTGTCTTGCTTTTATTGATTATGCCAAAGCATTTGACTCTATTTGCCACCGTAGCGTATGTAAATAAAGCTGTACATGAATGTGATGTTCCATCAGCCTATCGAACTCTTATCGAACATTTATAAAAAAAGTGTAAGTCGCGTTAAAATGGAGAAATTAGGACCAGAAATAAACATCCCTAGGGGCGTTAGACAAGGCGACCCTCTCTCGCCAAAAATCTTCATAACTGTTCTTCAAAACATCATGAAGAATCGTAAACTGGAAAAGAAAAGGTATTTACATAAAAGGACGATTTTCTGAGTAACCTCCGTTTTGCTGACGAATATTGTTCTTTTCTCGGAAACAGCAACACAACTGGAGGAAATGATTAACCAACTAAATGCAGTGAGCAGTGAAATCGGTCTTGCATTAAAAATCACAAATTATAAAGATTATGTCTAACCACCAAAAAAGGCCCATTATAGTTAAGAATATCACATTGGATTACGTTCGGGAATACATTTAAAAACTATTATCATTTTCGGCGTCTAGTCATCAGGATGAGCTAACCAGACGACAACAAATACATGGAATATATTCTGGAGCTATAAAAATATACTGAAATCAAATCTCCCAGTAAAACTTAAGAAAAAAGTACTCAACTCATGTTTACTGCCATGCCTCACTTTGTCTGCCAAACTTGGATATTTAATTTTCATACACGTAGTAAGCTATAAGTATGTCAGAGGTCGATGGAACGCAGTATATTAAACATAAAACGAAAAGACATAATAAAATGTAAAGTTATAAGGAAAACAACAAATGTAAATATATGCTGTAAAGCACTAAATAAACTCAAATGGAAATGGGCTGGTCATGTCGCGAGCATGAATAGAGAGATAAGTGGACTAAAAAAGTAACTACTTGGTTAGGAAAAAAGAAAAAAAAGAAAAGTGGGGAGCCCAAAAGAGAGATGGCAGATGAGATAATCCAGGTGGCTGGTAAAGACTGGATCAAAGTGGGGAAAGATAGAGATTTATATAGAAATGGAGGCCTTTACTCGTGAGAGGTTTATAATCGTAGATTTAAGAAAATAAAATTCTTATCTAATATTGTCACATTAATGAACGCAATATAAATAAATATTCACTATTGAAGAAATAAAGAGGCTTATATATAACCCTCCAAAAGTCTGTGGTAAATATATCTCATCTTTTGTTTGATTTTATTTGTATTTGTACACAAATATACATGTGTGGTGTTATTGTCGAATAAATGTTATTCTTTCTTTGTAATAATAATAAGTTTGTAACAGCCTCGTTAGCCTAGTGGCCGTACGTGCGACTGCTATGAGCGAAGTCCTGGGTTCGAACCCCATGTCGAGCAAAGTGTTATTGGGTTTTTTCTATGAAATTCTCAGTAACAGTTCGGAGCCCCCTATTACAAGGGACCTAAAAACAAACTCTGCGAACTGTGGGTGTACATTAGTAGTACACCTCTGCCTAACCCTTCGGGGAATACAGGCGTGATGGTATGTTATGTTAATAATAAGTTTGCCACGTGATCACATAGTACTGCAACTAAATCTCATAAAACTTGGTAAAGTTAATTAAATAAGTAAAGTTGGTAAATATGTATGTATTATGTATACTTATAACATTATTTCATAGTCACTCACCTAGTGTCTTTGCTAATATTATAATTTTCATTTTAATTGAGATGTTACAATTAATATAACAAGGTTAAGTTTCTACCCGAGCCCTAATATATTATGTATGATATAGATAATTTGTTAAAAAAAAATTATTTATACAATGAGTTTAGTAACAACTAATGAATACATTCATACGACTAATTAATTCAACATATGTAATTATAAAATAAAATTAATTTACAATATTTTAATAATAATTTATACATTATCTTAAAATATTAAAGAACACAAATTTATGTATAAAGTTATATTAGTGCTGTACATTTTCTAAAAGAAATAAGTAACATGATCAAGTAATCTTATTAATTTATTAACTATTATAATATATTTTGTAGCATTTATTATCAAATAAGACCCAGTTGCCGCAACTGAAAAACAAAATAAAATGTTATTATTATCTTTCTATATGTAATGCAACAATAAAATAATAAAATAATCTACTTACAAAACCTTGTCGTTCTTTCTCTTTCTGAAGCACTAGCTGGGTTTGACTGTCGTCAAACTTCACTATGGCTGCTAATACTTTCGCTAAAGTAACGGAATGTGTACCAGAACCAGTAAGATATTCATAAAGAATATTTCTCAAATATTCTAATTCAGTATTTTCTTGTAAAGAATGTAAATGTCTTAAACTAACTAGGGCTTCATCTAATCTTCGTTCTAACTTATCATTTGTTGACCTTAGTTTTTCGTTTTTCTCTTGAATTTGTTGCATATTTGTATTCACTGACTTGTTTATATGTTCAGAGTCACGCAATCTTTGTTCAAGTTCACTGTTAATCTGCAATAAATTATTACATCTTTCTTTGACATTACTCATATTAATATTGTTTTCATTTTCACTAAATGTTTCCGTCCGATCTATGAGCTTGGTGTAATTTTGAGCTTGTAACTGATCCTTCAATTCTAAATTCTCTTCAACAAGTAATGTATTTTCTCTAATTAAATTTTCAATTTTTTCTTTCTCTACTTGAATTTCGCTTTTTAAATCTCTCAAACTATTTATGATATCATTTTCTGTTGAATGTTCACTTGAAGCTATTAACTCTCTCAGTTTATCATTTAAGACACAATTTTCTTTTGATATTTTAGTCAAATATGTTTGAAGCCCTTCTATATCTGATTGTAATCGTCTGTTTTCTTCTTTCATTATATCATGATCACTTTTCTGTGATGCACATTTATTACAAAACTCATTTTGTTTAAGAATGTGATCTGCTGTTTCATTTTGTAAAGCAAGTTGTATAGTTTGATTTTTCAGTAAGTAATTTTGCTCAGACACTTCCAAGGTTGCAATTTCGTAAGGAACGTTTTTATTTCCAAATGCAATTTGTGTTTGTGTATCCTTTGTTTCAAGCTCGGGTTTTGCGTTTTCTGTATTTTCAAATTTTTCTATTATACTATTTAGTCGTTCTTTTTCAACGACTAAAGCTGCATGTGAAATTTTTATATCATTAATTTCAGACTCTAAATCTTTAACATTGCAAGCAATATTTTGAGCTTGCGTATCTAAAGTAATATTTTCTTCAGTTAACAGTTTTATTTTCTCTTCTAGTTGGTTCATTAAAATCTTTTTATTGTTTAGTTCATCAGTTTTTTCAACTAAGTCTCTATTTATTACATTATTTGTATTTACAAGCTCTTCAATGTTGTTATTACAATCATCTCTTACCTTTTCTAGCTGTAAGTTTGTCTCTTCAATACAACCAATTTTTTGCAATAAAGTTTTTTTTTCGTTTTCTAATAAATTAATATGAACAATTAAATTTGACCCTTTCGCTTGTTCTAATTCTAGTAAATCTTGAAGACTTTTGGATTTGCCCTCTTTATCTTTGATTATAGAATTTAGATTTTCTATCTCCAACTTTATTGTTTCTAAATCTTGAATCGTTGCTTCATATTGTTTACTGAGAGAATACGTCTTGCTGTTTAAGGTACTTAATTGTAATTCAAGATTTTGATTTGTGGTTTTCAAGAAATCGTTTTCTTCCTGAATTATACTTATTCTGCTCAACACTTCTGTATTTTGCTCAGATACAACAATTAACTCATTTTGTAATGAAGTATTAAGCAATCTTAATTCATTTTGCTTTGTTGTCATAGATTTAATCTCTCTATTTATAAATAGAATTAATTCTTCTTTTACCCGTTGATTCAAGGATATAAAAAACTCATGGCTATTTTTTTGTAGTAATTTTGCTTCATCAGAAGTTAATTTGACAAACTTTTGTAGCTCATTGAGTTCTGCTACAAGTTTGTTATAGGTATTTTTTATTCTATTATAATGAAGTACTTGTTCCTGTAACATAACATTTTCTGTTTTTAGATTGGAAATAATAGTACGAAATTCTGTGTTTTGAGACTGAATTAATTCATGATTTACCAATAATTTTTCAATTTCGGATTGCAGCTTTACAAGTTCTACTCTTTCGTCTTGAATTTCTGATTCTAATTTTTCATATTTTGATTTCCATGTATTTAACTCTGTAAGAATTTCGATTTTCTCTTTTGCAATGACGTCAGTACTTTCACTGCTTTTATCTTTTTTAAATGTAGCTAATTCATTTTCTAAACTACTTATTTGGGAACTTTTCTTGGTATTTTCCTCGCTAATTTGCATATTTCTATTTTCTAAGTAAACATTTCTATCGATCATTGCTAGTTTTTCAGCAGTTTCCTGTTTTAATTGTAGTTGGAGACATTTGTAGTCTTCGTCTAATTTAGATTTCGTCTGTTCTAATTGAGAAAATTTCTTTGAGGTCTCTTGTAATGTAGACTCTAAATCTGTAATTTTAGATTTAGCCACATCAAGTTCATTGATGGCAATGCCATATTTTGTTTTGTTTTCTTCAAAAGTTGTTAAACTTGATTTATAATCGTCTATTACTATATTCAATGATTGTATTTCCTTCTTGGCAGCGGATAAGCCATCCTTAAGCGACTTTATTTCTGTTTCTTTATTTTCTAATTCTTTATGTATACTTAGTTTGTTCTCAGCAAGAGATATTGCATAATCCTCTTCTCTTTTACTAAATACTGCAACTTTATTTTGAAGCTCTTCAATTTTGTCCTTAGCTCTCTGCAAATCTCTTTCCAGCATTGAAGCTTCTTTGGATTTTGCAAAATCGTAAGCATTAATTTTATTTTGAAGCTCTTCATTCTTGATTTTTAATTCCTGTATTTTTTTATTCTCTTCGTTCAACTCTTGTACAGAAGTTTTAAGGTCTTCAATTTCTTTGTTTTTGTTTTCTAATTCATTTGATAACATTTGTAAATCATGTGTTATTTGAATATTTCTATCTTTACTTGTTTTTAGTGATTCTTTGTACTTATTTAATAATTGCTCCATTTTCTCAATTTTATTATTTAAGCTATTGACTTCTGTTGTTGACAACTCATTTGTTTCTGGTTTAGGTTCATTTTCATTGGAAAAATTTATTAATTGCACTTCACTATCGCCTTCATGAGGTATTTTATCCGTGTTTATGTTTTGTATGTTGTTCACATTAGTATTATTCTGTAGAATATGAACTTCTGAATTCAATGCATCTATTTTCATGTTTTTCTCTTCGATTTCAACTCGGAGGGATTTTTCTAAATGCGCCTGCGAAAAATATGATAGAACAGCAATTAAAATTTATAATATCTAGAGTAGAAATGCTAATTCACTAAAGTGCATAATATTAGGTCTTTACATATGAAATTGGCGTTTTGTACGGGAGGAATATAAAGTTATTTTTTTTTTTGTAAAATATATTTAATTAATCAGTGTGCACCGTTGTTATCTATGCACTTTTGCCATCTCATAGGTAGTTCATTGATCCCTTTACTAAAAAAAACATGGGGGCGAGAATCAATAAACTCTTTTAAGGCGTTTTGGACTGGCTCATCGGAGTTGAATTATTTTCCTTGTAAGAAGTTGTCCAAATTCCGGAAAAAATGGTAATCTGTTGGAGCAAAGTCCGGAAAGCACGGTAGATGTCGCAGAACTCCAATTGTAGCTTATCTAACTTAGTGGTTGTTTGTTGTGCAGTCTGTGGTCTTGCGTTGGCGTGAAACAGCAGTGGCCTAGAACGATTGACCAATCTCGGTTGTTTAGCAGCTAGTTCTTCCTTCATGGTTTACAGTTCCTGACAATAGATATCTGCCGTAATCATTTGGCCAGATTTTAGAAAGCTGTAGTGAACGACACCAGCGCTAGTCCACCAAACACCACTCACAAGTAACTTTTTCTGAGTCAATTATCGTTTAGGGCAGGATTTGGCTGGGTCTCCATGGTTCAGCCATTGCTACGAGCGCTTCCGATTATCGTACAGTATCCACTTTTCATCACAAATAATGATTCGATTTAAAATCCCTTTGTTATTGTATTGGTTGAGTAAAGTAACACAGCAGTCGACGCGTGTTTGCAAGTTCGATTCACTCAATTCAATATACTTCTGTTACATGGCGGTATTACGAGAACATTTCCCAGGTTTTTAAGTGTCCTTTCTTTTAACAACATTTGATGATAGCTTTATTATTTTCAACTGTTTCTTGGTAAATCCGGAGGCGAATTAATGGACATCAGATTAACAATTCATTCGACAAAATCAAGATTTACGTACTTTACAATTAATTATCATAACCATAAAAAAGTTCAATAATAATTAATTACCTTTGCACTTTGTTCTAGAGCGCATTGTTCTCTTAGTTCAGAAATTCTTCTTAATGCTTTATCTTGAGTCTCAACCAGCACACTCTGTAAATATGAAACATTATTTAAAGATAAATAAAAATAATAATTAAATGATTGCCTCTTATCAAGTATGGTATTTTATGATATCATCACTACTAATTTTTAAATGGTTTCTGGAATGAATGTAATGATTACACATATAACGTTGGTAAAAGACCTAAAAAAACAATGAACTTCCGCAGAATCAAATTATTGTTGTTTAAAATTGAACCTCAAAAGACCAATTTTTTAATAAGTTTGATATTGTAAATTATGCACTGGCTCATTTTGATCAGCGTTTTTTTTTTATTTCCTCTTCAGGTCTTGTAGATCCAACTTTTAGACTATCAAAGAGTGTAGGCACAAATACACAACGCGGGCTGCCTAAATATTAGCGACCGGGGTATTTTTAGGGTTCCGTGCCTCAAAAGGAAAAAAGGTACCCTTATAAGATCACTTCGTTGTCTTTCTGTCTGTCTGTCAAGAACTTTTTATCAGGAAGGCGTGGAAGTACCAAGTAAAAATTAATATCAAATACTCAGGTCTGCAATCCCTTGGAGCTGTGAAAAAATCAAACTTCTAAGTCAACGCATTCATAACACTCTATGGAAGTTATATACACGTATGTGGAATGACGAGCGAGTACCAGAATGTTTCAAAATGTCTCGTATTTGCACGTTATACAAAAATAAAGGGGATCGCTCTGACTGCAATGCTTATCGGGGCATATCTCTTCTATCAACGCCGGGAAAAGTTTTTGCGAGAATTCTCCTAAACCGCCTACTACTTATATCGGAAGCAATATTACCCGAAAGTCAGTTTGGGTTTCGACCAGAAAGAGGGACATGTGAAGCCATCTTCTCAGTTCGCCAACTGATGGAGAAGAGCAGAGAACAAGATCGGCCATTGTTCTTGTGTTTTGTTGACCTTGAAAAAGCGTTTGATAGTGTCCCTCGTGATGCGCTGTGGGTTGTTTTGTCTAAAATTGGCTGCCCTGATAAATTTGTGAGTGTTGCGACTACTACATGATGACATGGCGTGTTGCATATTTAGTAATGGTGAGCAGTCAGAGTTTTTTTCTGTCTCCTGTGGTGTCAAACAATGTTGCGTCCTTGCACCGACTCTTTTTGCATTATACTTCGCTGCTGTAATTCGAAAAACCTTAGAAAGATCATCAGAGGGAATACGAATTCGTTTCCGTATGAATGGCGGACTTTTCAATATTGCAAGGTTGAAATCCCTCACTAAGGTTTCATAAACCACTATTACAGATACTATGTATGCGGATGATTTGTGCTTTGTTGAAGATACGTTGGAAGGTTTCATCATCATCATCATCATCATTTCAGCCGCAGGACGTCCACTGCTGAACATAGGCCTCCCCCATAGATCTCCAGAGCGACCGATCTTCTGCGGCCTGCACCCAACGGCTCCCAGCGACCTTTATTATGTCGTCTTTCCATCTAGTGGGAGGCCGTCCTACGCTGCGCTTTCCGGTGCGTGGTCTTCACTCGAGAACCTTTCTGCCCCAACGGCCATCAGTTCTCCGAACTATGTGCCCCGCCCACTGCCACTTCAACTTGCTAATCCTTTTGGCTATGTCGGTTACCTTAGTTTGTCTACGGATCTCCTCATTTCTGATTCGATCTCGTAGAGAAACACCAAGCATAGCCCTCTCCATAGCTCGCTGAGCGACTTTGAGCTTTCTTATGAGGCCCACAGTGAGCGACCACGTTTGGTTTGCAGAACCTTATCTCAGGTCTTGACGAAATATGTGTGAAGTTTGGCCTTAAAACAATTGGTGAGGAAATTCTGAAATTAGTGGAGAAGTTTAAGTACCTAGGTAGCACAATAACATCTAAGTGTGACTTAGACAACGAAATAGACAGCAGGATAAGAGCTGCCGCTGCAACTTTTGGTAAATTGCGGTCAAAGGTATTTCGTTCGCATGACCTCAAACTATCCACTAAGATCAGTGTGTATATGGCCACTATTTTACCAAACCCCCTCTACTCCTCTGACGTGGGTTTTGTACCGGAAGCACATTCGATTACTTGACAAATTTCATCTTAAATGCCTACGTGATATCGTGAGCATCAGATGGTCGGACCTAGTTCGGAACTTGAATGTACTAAGGCGTGCAAACGTCGGCGGCATTGAAATGTATCTGATGCGACGACAGCTACGTTGGTGCGGACATATGTCTCTTATGCCGGAAAGTAGAGTGGCGAAGCGCATCTTCTTTTCAGAACTCCAGTACGGTAAGCGTAAGCGCGGTGGACAGTACCTCAGATATAAGGATGTTCTAAAAAGACACATGAATCGATGTAAAATAGAGCCCTCTCAGTGGGAGACGAAAGCAGCACAGCGCAATGAATGGAGACACCTTGTTCAGCTACAGGCAAACGCATTTGAATCTCAGCGCTGTGATAACCTCGATAAGATACGAGACGATATGAAGACCAGACCATCTGTGGTCATACCTTACAGTTATGTTGGTGGAGTTTTAACATTCCCGACATGCACTCGTAACTTTATCAACAAAATTGGGTACAGTAGTCACTACAAAGCACATCAAAGGGCAGAACAGCAATGTCCTGATTAAGTTAATTTATACATATCCAGAAAATCAAAAGTCGCTGTAGCTGAAATCGGCCAGGATGACACACATCATATAAAAAAGAATTTTTGGAATCCGACTGGTAGTTCCAGAAATTAGCGTGTTTAAACAAACAAAAAAACATTTCTACTTTATTATACTACGGAACGCTGTTTGTTGTTGGCCCTCTTGGTATCAGGCTTGCAATTACATTACTGCTTGCCATCGGCACGGAGTTCCATCCTCACACCTTGAAAACTAAATGGTCGCAGGCTGTCCAGTTTCAGAGGAGTTTTCTTTTGCGAGCACTCCATATATGGAATGAGCTCTCTGCTGAGGCTTTCCCAGGGTTCAAAAACATGGAACTCTTCAAAAGAGGAGTGAATAGGTGTTTAAGATATCGGCAACGCCCATTTGATGCTTGTTGTTGTTTCAAGTGTCCATAAACTGCGGTAATCGCTTACCATCAAGTAGATCGCATGCTTGTTTGACATCATCGTGGTATAAAAAAATGAAGTGAAAAATGAAATAACGCGGAGCATGTCTGGGCCACGTATTGTGCCGCAAAATGTTGCGGGAGACAGGGGTAAACGTTGCAGTGTCACGTAAATTTCGTGACGCGCGTTATGAGTGGAAATATTATGTCCCCCAGTTTATCTTGGTTTTAATTATTTTAACAGTTAAGGCGCGTATACAGTTGACATAAGAAGCGACATTGTGCTTAACAACTTCGTGCAATATCGCGGGTACAAGGTCGTGGAAGATTTTGCAAGCCACAGACATGTCTGTATTATCGAAATTACGCCTGAGTAGGTTGTGGCATTTAGTGTTGCGTACATATTTATATCGGATAGTTTACCGAAAAGTAAACGAAAAAAAAGTGGTTGTTGCTGAATTATTTACTCTAAAATAGCTGATAGCTCATTTGTGAATTTTACCAGAATGCCAACTTCTGAATCTGAATTTGAAGTATCCGACAGCAAATCGTGTCTCTGGTAAATCTCAATAAGTATATGCAAGGTTTCGTTTCCCCACAGTACAGAAACATTACATTACTACTTTATTACTATGCGACAATATATATAATAACAATGCGACCGTCATCCGGCATTTCGAAAGCCAGTTGCCATGTAACTATCGGTGATTACGTTCAGGCTTATTTACTTGAGAACCTATCTGTATTCTATAATACATCAGAGGATATGGAGGCCAAATACAGCTAGTATTTAACATGGTATGTAAAAATATATAGCTCTAAGTTTATGGTCGGTCTATACACAGCAGTCAAAAAGTGATATATCTCTAATGGTTTAATCAGGGTAAGCCATTAAAGCGAAACAACTACAAATGTGTCTATTTTCCGAATTAATTCACAATTATCGTTAGTGCTTATTTCGTATGTTACTTTATGTACACATTATATCATATAATCTGGCCAGATAACACAGCAATGAATTAAAATATAAAACATGTAAATCGGATATGTGATTATCGTTTGAA
The DNA here is from genome assembly GCA_033032175.1 of Saturnia japonica. Lineage (NCBI taxonomy): Eukaryota > Metazoa > Arthropoda > Insecta > Lepidoptera > Saturniidae > Saturnia > Saturnia japonica. Next base: position 12,323,830 of record CM065307.1, read on the forward strand.
AAGAACATAAACGGACAGAAAGACAAAGAAACGTTAAGTTTTATAATATGTATAGATATAGATAGAATATAAGTACAAAATTATATATAAATAAAAGAAACCCTCATCTCTCGGGTGAACAAACTGGTTATTAACATGCAATTTAAAAAAATCTTTTTATTTAGTGTTTGAATACCATCTCACCTAACGTCATATGACGATGTGGCCCAAAAGGTAAACACGCTAAGGACTGCACACAACTGCCCTAAGAATCATAATTATTATATTAAAAATATCTTATATTATACATACCCTTGCTTTAGCATTTTCTTTTTCTAAAAGCTTGTAATGCCGGGCGAGGTCGCCATATTGTGTTCTGTATTTTGTATATCTCTCCTGTGTTCGTCTGTATGCGGCGTATAACTGCTCTTTAGTGACTCGTTCAAGACTTACATTACTGCCAGAAAATCCTCTTTCTTCAGCTTCACTAGCAGATACTTCCATGTCTGACTAAATAAATAATATATATTTAAAATACTACATTTTTTAAGATAAATTGAATATTGGTAGTTAATGGTTCAACTACAGCATCTATCTTTTCCTAACATAGCTATGACCTATGAACAAACCAACTGACTATCGGCTTAATACAACAAATATAATAAGTGAGTATGAGCTCAATCAGTTAAGTTCTTCAGAATTTAAAGGCAACTGTCAGATGCACACCAGATTTTTATACATATATATAAGATAAGAAGACCACTATCATATTATATGAAAAATGAATTACATCTATAAAACATAAGTAATGTAAATTTTTAAATTAATTTAACATTTCAACATTTAACAATTCACACCATAGATACTATTCTCAAAATTGGTGCAACTACCGTAGATTCAAAAATGACAAGAAAGTAAACACTATAAAAGAAAAAAAAAAAACAAATTTATAAATATTATTTAATTATCATTCAATTAAAAACACATTTTAAATAAATTCATCAATTTTTTTCCAAATTATATCCGTATTTTTTGTTCAATTCCATTACAAGGACAATTAGTATTTATTATTTAAATATAAAAAGGATTGACGATAGTAATGCAATGGATGTAGTGATTAACAACATTATAATTAACTAAGTATATGATTTCCCAAAAAAGATGCATTTTAAAGGTAATGGTGTAATAATTATACTTATCATAAATTACCTGTAAATGATACATAGATGGAGTTTCATAACTAGGTAACCGAAAAGATATATCGCTCGCAAATGAACTATTCGATAATTTTCGTTGCCGCTGGGTTTCCTGAAAATAATGTTTTAAATTATTTTTATTTTATCACCTAAATTTTTTATGAAAATATCATACATAGCTTTCCATTATAAAGTTCAATCTAGTGTCCAACCGAAACAGAATTTCAGTCGAAACAGAATCTACCCCTTGGTCTAAGTTTTGGCCAAAACCGAAACTTATTTAGACATGTTAAAATTTCTATTACCTATATACTGAAATTGGTAATTTACTTTTTTTCTGAATTTTTACTATTTTTAACACACACACACACACACATATATAGACAATTGCTTTAACTTGTGTTAAATGAAAAAAAAAAACCATAGTAAAAGTATGTATAGAACAAAAATAATTATTTATTTATCTTATATGAATAATTTAATTTAATTTGACTTTAGAATTTGGTCTTTATCAGAATAAAAAGTTCTCTAGTAGGGTGCCTACATGTCAATCCAAGTTATAATATCTGCATACTAAATTTCATCAAAATCCGTTCAGCCATTTTTGCATAATTGAATAATAAACATCCAACATACAAACTTATACTAGTTAAGTCTCCTCAGAAAGTTTTCCTGTAGCAACAACTGTTCATATGCCACATCTCTAAAATCCACCTATATAATAATTCTATGATATACAGTGTGTATTAAAAACCCCATTGGATCCGTGAAGGTGTTATTAGGTTAGGTAGACGGACCTTGTCAATAACATTATTAATGCTTACTACGGTCGCCTAAATCCTCGTGCAGGAGGAGCAGTTTTATCTAAGTCAATGCGGCGAAGACCATCGACTGGGTAAGACCATACAGTAAAGATTATGTTGAATTCTGAATAGCTACAAAGTTGGCAGCCTGATGTATAAAATCATACAACGGTTCTACTTTTAACAAATTGACGTAGATGGTACTGCTTATGGCGTAAAGAAAATAACGACCTTTTTTGAAATTTAGTTGAATGTCAACTTCCATTAGGACAGCACCACGTTGTCAAAAAACATATTTCAAGAGTGAATTTTATAGCATTGTTTGGATCTGTGCTGGTAAGTACTTTAATGATAAATGGTTTTAACTAATTTTTATATTTGCGTACAATATATTTGAAAAAAAAAAACTAACCTTAAGATGCAATAGTGGAGATTATATTCTGTTTATGTTATCTATCTCAGATTATAAGTAAAAAAATTTACCCCAAATAAAATGTAAAAAAATTTGTTTATCTAACATCAACATCATGATGATCCTAGTTGACCCCAGGCTCCGTTTATCACAGTAATTGTTATTTTTCTGTAGCTTTGAAAAGAGTGTTTTATTTGTCATCCGAGTTTGAATATTGTGACTATAATTCGATGAGGACTGTAAGGCGATGGCTTTGACGAATATATTGTTCCATGTTTCTACCACCAACAGTAACACAAGTCTGACACTGTCTCAAAAGGTTTGCACGGACACTTTGTAACACATTTGTGTCGAATTTAATTTTGTCAAATGCTGCTACTTTACGCAAACACATTTCGGCTTCGGTATTACAGATTTGCGTAAAAACTTGTTTTAGCACGACTGCATTATCTCGATGTGTTTCTAGGCCGTGAACACTGAACACTGCCCTAGTGAACACACGGTTGTGCAAAAGTTGAAACCCAAGGTATTCTACCCAATCAAATTAACTTATTAAAATACCTACCTACTCTTGGTTGGGGTGCGAATTTGGTCCTACCTCCACGCGATGCATCCTGGGCAGTGGCCAGCAGTATTCCTAATTGCGTGGCTGAGGGTGAGCTCAGTCTCGAACGGTACCTCTCCGATACCAGGGCACCTCGGAGAGTAATCCTGCCCTTCCACCGACATGCGGGGCTCTGTCGGTGTGTGACCCCATTTGCCTAGCTACTCGTGGGAACAAAATGGATGAAACGGAAAACATTTTGAACGATTTAAATTCTCTTGTTGACGCCCTGGAAGAATATAAGGTTGCCAACTTATCCGGGACGGAGGGAGGTAACACCGCCCCAACGCCTGGATCTAGTACCTCCTCAGGTCAGAAGACGAACCTTAGGACGGAGGTTGCTTCGGTGACCACCCCGCCCAAGGAGACGGACTCTGAGTAGAAGAAAGGTAAAAGACGCAAGATATCTGGAGCAGCAAGGAGACGGTTTAAGAGGCTGTTGCAAGCGGATATTTGCCCCGACGAGGCGCTGACGCTGTGCAAGAAGCCCTGGACCGACATCCCAGTGGAGAACCCTGGAAAACCGAAGGCGGTCTAACGAATTCGGTCTGAAGAGGAATCTCCTAATGCTCAACCCAAAAAGGCGTTTAAGCCTTCTTATGACACCAAAGTAAAACCTAGCTTTGGGGAGGTCGCCTGATCTACACGAGTGGGCATTCGCAATGTAAATCCCATGAGTGTGGAACAAATGAAACTGGTCCAAGTGCCCTTACACAAGAAATCCTTAAAATAGAGATTTAGAGCAGGAATTGGTTAACGGACACAGCTCCAAAAATAAAGCCCTGGCCGGAGGCTAATTTAACGGTTATGTCGGAGAGTGAACTCCCGAAGCCGGCAACTGGTTCGACGTTCTTACCGGACAACGAGGCTGCGACTCTACAGGACGCACTCGAATTGTTACAGTTACAGAACCCAGAATTGAATCCAGAACACTGGAGAGTGCTGCATTGTAGGGAGGATAAAGGGAGGAAGATTTGTCGCTTTCGCCCTTGACGATCCCTAGGGCAGACTCTTCAGAAAAATAACTATAAGGTTATGTTTGGCTTTAGATGGGTCATGTTTAAAGTCAAACCCGGAACAGAAGTAACCCAGGCGACTAAACCACTGGTTCCTCCTCCTTCCAACACTGGTCAAGGAGAGGGGTCGGAAGCTGTAATGGCGACACAACCCTCACTAAACGCCGGTGTGACTACAGGTGATCCTGCCCCTCAACCTCCACGGCCTTTGTGCGGGGAGAAGAGTCGACGTCATTAGTAGCGCAACGAAACCTGGTCCCAAAGCCCCTTGGTAGGGGAGGCCATAGGGGAAGCAGGACTGGGAAGGCTGGCGGAACTTAACCCAGAGGTGGACGTACGCGTCCCCAGAGGGGAAGGGCAACCGCTGGTCTACCACTTGTATTTAGAAAACAATAGCGCGAGCTATGGGTCAAGCGAGGTTCCTCCAGATCAACCTCCATCATGCTGCTGCAGCAACGGCAGTACTGAAGAAATGCCTTTTGGAGGGCATTGCGGACCTCGCCCTTATACAAGAACCATGGCTCCGAAATAGTAAAATCATGGGACTGAATACCGCAGGGAGCGTTTTGGCGCACAACTGCGGGACCAGACCCAGAACCAGCATAGTTCTTAGCAAGAAAACTAATTTTTTACCTGTTCCAGAGCTCTGTTCTGATGATCTGGTTGCAGCGTTTATAAATATTGACGGGAGGCAGGGCTCAAAACTACTCGTGTGCTCAGCCTACCTTCCAGGCGAGAAAAGCAACCCATCGGAAGAGCTTGTGCGGGCAGTGGAATACGCCAAGAAACACAACGCCGAGCTACTGGTAGGGTGCGACGCAAATGCCCATCATACAGCCTGGGGGAGTACCAACGTCAACGAAAGGGGTGAGTTACTTAATGATTTTATCACCATACATAGTCTAGTAATTTTAAACAAAGGATGTATACCGACCTTCATTACACGCGCTAGGCAAGAAGTTTTAGATATTTCATTCGCCACTAACAACTTGGCTAGGTATATTACCAACTGGACCGTGAGTGACGAAAACTCAATGTCAGACCATCGACATATATTCTTCGAACTCTCTGCATCAATACAGCGTCAGAATATTGTGTACAGGGATCCAAGAAAAACCCCGTGGGACACCTATAGAGAGACCCTAAGGACTAATCTGGAAGTAATCTCTAGAAGCATTAAGACTGTTGAGAGTCTGGAGCTGGCAACTATTGCTCTCACAACAGCGATCAAGGATTCCTTTGAGCAAAGCTGCCCGATGCGACAAAATACCTCAACAAGTCGAGTCCCTTGGTGGAACTCTAGGCTCAGGAAGCTTAAAGAAAAAACCAGGCGACTTTTCAATAGGGCTAAAAGGATCCAAGAATGGGAAGTCTACCAAATAGCCTTAACTAATTATAACACAGAATTTAGGAAAGCCAAGCGAGCATCCTGGAGAAAGTTCTGTGAGGAAATCAATGGTTTACCTCAGGGAGCTAGAATTCACAGAATGCTGGCTAAAGACAAACCTAATCAAACCGGATTCCTCAGAAAACAAGATGGGACCTTCACTAACAGTGAATGGGAGACCATGGAGCTTCTTACTGCAGCTCACTTTCCAGGCTCTGAAAGTCTTATGCCGCGAGGCAGTGAGTTGCCCTCTTTAGCTAGACCTCTTAATGAGGACTGGCGTAGAGCAGCGACTGTCATAAGACCACAGAACGTGAAATGGGCTATAAAACATTCAAACCCTACAAAACGGGCGGTGAGGATGGAATCCAACCTGTGTTATTACAGCAGGGCCTGGACATTGTAATACCTGTTTTAGTTAAGATTTTCAGGGCAAGCCTTGCATGGGGATTTATACCTGAACCGTGGACAAAGGTACGGGTAATATTCATAACCAAGGCTGGCAAGAAGGACTATGCATTACCAAAGTTCTTCCGACCTATCAGCCTTACATCATTTCTTCTTAAAACAATGGAGAAGATAATTGACAAAATTATTAGGGAGGAGGTTTTAACCAAGAACCTGATTACTCCTAATCAACATAATAATAAAGAGTATAATATTATAAGGATCCTAACGTATAACAAACATGCCTATAGCAAAGGTAGATCTACCGAGACTGCCCTACTTTGTCTAATCGACAAAGTGGAGAAGGCATTGGAGGATAAGCAGATTGCACTATGTGCATTTCTTGATATTGAGGGCGCGTTCGACATTACACCAACAAACTCGCTGATTCGGGGTCTTGTGACCAAGAATGTAGATGCGACCACCATTAGATGGATTGAAGCAATGCTCTCAACTCGTACAGTTAAACTGTCATTACATGGCACTAATCATGAGGCGGTTACCACAAGAGGCTGTCCGCAAGGCGGTGTACTATCGGCCCTACTGTGGACCCTGATGGTTGACCAGCTATTGCATAAGATGGAGGAACTGAGGATTGACGTCCAGGGCTATGCTGATGACCTGGTGATAGTTGTTCGAGGTTTCTGTCAAAGTACCATTTCGTACCTTATGCAGATGGCTTTATATGCCAATCAAAACTGGTGCAAGGATAATGAGTTGAGGGTTAATGCAGATAAAACCGTTATAGTACCATTTGCAAAAAAAGGCGTCTTGATAAATAAGTACAACCCTCACTAAATGCCAAGACAATTTCCTTTTCATCAGAGGTCAAGTACTTGGGGGTAATCGTGGACCAAAAATTGACCTGGAATAGACAGATCGATGCTTCAATTCAGAAAGCAAAAATAGCAATGGGTATCTGTGGACGACTGGCAGGTAAGCGCTGGGGTTTAAACCCTAAGCTGATTATGTGGCTCTACACCGCCGTGGTTAGACCAATAATAACATACGCCTGTGTGCTTTGGTGTAGGAAGGCAAACCAGCCGACTGTCAGAGCCCATTTAGGTAGAGTACAAAGAATGGCGTCTATCTTAGCGACGGGAGCCATGTCAACCTCCCCTGGAGCGGCTCTGGAAGCTGTGTTAAATCTCACGCCTCTTCACCTATACGTAGAGGTGGCGATGTTAACAATGCACAGAATGTATGCCCAGGGGAGGGTGAACTGGTTATCCCTGTCCTTGAGATCTCTACTAGACTCAGTGATAGCAACACCAGTTTTGGGAATGATATCAGACATGATGACTCCCAAAACTATTTTAGAAAAATTTTATACTATAGAGATCCCTCCACGGAACTCTTGGATTAATGCTGAGATAACGTGGAAACCAGGTAGTCTAATATGGTATGGTCAGGTAGTCTGAGGGGTCCAAATCTAGACATAACGTAGGCTGTGGAATATATGGGGAGCAACCCAATCTTAGGAAACACATTAGTCTTGGCAGTTTCCCCTCCATTTTCCAAGCAGAAGTGTATGGCATACTTCAGTGTGCCAATATCAATCTGCAAAAGGCCTACGTTAATTAGACGATTTACATTCAGTCTGACAGTCAGGCCGCTCTCTTGGCACTGGCTTCAGATTCAACAGAATCGAAGCTTGTGGCCAACTGTGTGGCAGTGCTGAACAGTCTGGGTACAAATAATAGACTAATCCTGTGATGGGTCCCGGGGCATGCAGGAGTTCCAGGCAACTAGTCTGCGGACGAACTTGCAAGAGCCGGAGCTGCGGAAAAACAGATTGGTCCTGAACCATTCTGTGGTATCCCAAAAAGCCTTGTTCGATTGACCTTAAGGAACCATTACAACCAAGAGGCAATAATGTTCTGGTACAATTTACCAGGACAAAATCATTCCAAAGAGCTTATTGGTGCTTTTAACCAGCGTAGGGCTGGAGAAGCTCTGATGCTAAGTAGGAATCAGCTATGAATCTTAGTGAGGGCACTCACTGGACACTGTTGTCTAAATAAATATTTGTTTAACATAAGTGTCCAGGGCACAAAAGATTGCAGATTCTGCAAAAGTGCAGACGAAACTCCAAAGCACCTTTTGTGTGATTGTGACCCACTAATACCTAAACGTAACCGGATTCTGGTAAAGCATGTGCTGCTTCCAGAAGAGGTTCAGTTGCTCTCTGCTAATAAAGTCCTGCAGTTCATCAAAGCTATAGGACTTGATGGGGAGCTTTAGCAGTGTGTATAAGCCTGCACAGCCCCCGTTTAGAATAATAATAATACTTTTGGTTAGAATACGACATTTCGCGGAAAACAATCACAACAACGCAACGTAACACAACTACTCAGAAGCAATTTTTTCACGAAACTGACCTATTATTAAAATTAAATTTAAGCTATGCAAAGGTAAATATAGTTCATCAGGTAGGCCTAGGGATGGTAGACAATTTCACAATAATCCTGGTACAAAATAGCTAAAAGTAGACCAGTTGAAAAAAAAGTAAGTACAACTTATAGGGGTCACCCAGAATGACCTTTTTTTAGTGATGGGTGATCATCATTCACATAATCAAGAAATTTACTTATTACTAATATTGATAATCGATTATGAAATTAGTAATCAACTAATTTTCATTATCAAATAATGTTACTAATTATTAGTACAATTAATTCTTGTTCAGTAGTAAATCATAATCCCATCAAAAGAAATTCTATCTCTTATAACAATTATCTGGTAATTGGTACTTGTAGTGTACCAGGAAACTCGTATGTCTACCACCCCTGTAGAGCGCGGTGGGCGCAGCGCGGCGGTGCTTCTGAACTGACGCGGCCCACGGTACCGTCACACGATCTGCACTAGTGCCGGGACAGGCGACGCTGCTATCACGTTTTAAAAATTTGTTAAATTTTAGAGAAACTAAATATGATAATTTTAAATTGCAATAACATTTTTTTTTTCATAATAAATAACATTTTGTAATTTTTTTAGTAATGTCATTGGGATACCTTTTGGAATTCGAGGGGGATTTTTGATACATATTGTATATTCTATAAATATGTATTGCAAAAAAATTATTGTGAAAATAATAAAAATCTTACCCCACATCCTGAAGAATATTCCATAGAATCCATTGCTGTTTGTCCCAGAGATGAATCTTGGTATGTATTTTGTTGCTTGTTGGGAGAATGACGCAAACTGGTTGCATGTGTATTTTGGGCATCTAAATTAAACATTAAATTTTATTAAAAAAGATTATTAATTATTGTATTTAGTAGAATTATACTAAATACAAATATATTTAGATGTTTAACAATGTTTAAAATCTATGAAGCATTTCAATGTAAGACAAACTATATCTTTATTATATCCTAGTAGTCTAGGACCCTACACCCCTAGGCCACACAATTTCAACCATGTAGACTATCATTGTTCTAACTTTCTGTATTTACCTACAGCTACTGCTCTGCTCCTTAAGGTCATAGCATGAAGTTATATTGCCTGTAAAATGCAATATATAGGCTATAAAGTGAAAACATTTTTTTTTAACTGACTGATAGTTACAGAGATTAGGGCATTCAAACAAAAAAAAACAATCTCTAGAATCTCTATAATATAGAATAAAAATAGTCATATTAAAATAATACAATGATAATATTGAACTTACCACTGTCCCCTATAGAGAATAAATCACTATTTGTTATGTCAGATATACTACTGGATGCCGAAGTGACTGCAGCCTGTGGGAAAAAATTACACTAATTTTAACAGTCAATTAAAGTGATATGATCATAATTAATTACAACAATGCTCATTTGCAGAAAGTATTTGAATATTAGTTTTTTTCCATTAAATACATTCTTAAAATAGGTATATTTAAAACCAGTGGAAAATATGTTGAAAAATTTTAGTCTTGCATGTACTTTTGTATGTTTACAATTAGGCTAACTTAGCATGGCATGGCCATAGCCATGATTATAACGCAGAAGGCCAATGGCCAAGATACATTATTATCCAAAGATAAATAAACAATCAAAAAATGTTAAATTTCTCATTAAAACACTTCAAACACAGATGGTAAAAGCAAAAAATTTAGTTTAGAGTCTGTTTAGCAAGGAAAGTTTTGATGTTAAAAAATCAAAGATATCAAACAATACTATCAGTTGCAATTAAAAAATATCCCCAATCTAAAATTGCCATTATCTTTACCATAATATAGATCCATAAATAAACAAAATAAAAAATGCATAAATAATATTTTTCAAAAAGATAAAATGTAAACCAGAGGATGTCCTATATTGTCAAGTATTCAATTACTATCTGAAATATGTACAGATCACATGAAATGGAAAAATTATTTGTTAAGAGCAAGATGAAAACATTAACCAATGTGATAAACATTTGAGGAATAGAGAAAGCTGGGAGGTCTATTCATTCTGTGTACTCCAGATGATGGCATGATGATGATATTATGATATTGAGTGACAGAAGTCAAATCCTAAAAGACCTGAAATATTTTAGCAAATTTTCTCAAGAGAGATGTGGTTTTAATTTTGGTACGTAGGAATTCCAAATCCATATCAAGAACCAATTCTAGTCCAGCGCAACATAAATTCACAACTGGCCTTCATGAGAAAATATAAATTATTTTATTTTTATGCTAGAAATCAAGATCATAAATACCTGAGCAGCCTGCGCAAATTGCTGTATTCTTTGTGGGGAAGACTTTACTTCCTCTGCTAATTTATCTTTTAACTTTTTAAACATTTCCGTAAATTGCTTTTATAAAGTTTTATGTGGATAAATGATAATTTTATTAAACATTATACAAACAGTGTGACCAGTTTCTTGTTTAAATCCACAGCACCGCTACCAGGCGCATAAATTAATATCCTCAAATCAAACCTGAATTTTCCTTTAAATTTTCAGGTTAATCTGTAATAATTAGGAAAGATAGATTTGATGGATTTGGCGGTGTTGCCATTTTAATCAAACATTGTCTAATGTCTACCCTTTTCTAGAAATACTCTTCCTTAAAATAATAATAACTTTTGTATTGTAGCTGCCAATGTAAATAGGTATATCTGCTTTTTTTCGGTTTACATTCCTCAACCTTCAAATTTGATTTTTTCGGAAATTAAAAATATTATTGTTTCTCTTCCAAAATCGTGTCTAATACTAGGAGACTTTAATTCGAAACATCAAACATGGGGAAGCTCCGTCTCCAATTATTATAGAGAAGAACTTCTTAAATTATTGGACAATCGTGATCTTTGTATACTAAATGCAAGATCTCCTACTCGCCGTACAGCACCTCATTAGAATACCAGAGTTGTTAATTTGTCTATTTATTCGCCAAATCTTGCATCATCTTTAACTTGGTAAACTTTTTCTTCCTCTTTTGGCAGTAGTCATTACCCTATTTTTATTTCCTTTTCTAATAATTTTTTTTCCAATTCAAATCCACATTCTTCCTCGTATTTAAAAGATAATTTACCGCACAATTCTAGTTAAGATTATAATAATAAATGGGGATTATTTAGAAATCATATAAAAGCTGAATACTCATTTATGCCGACAGTGTGTAAGGATGCTGAGGTTAATTTAAGGCTGCAAATGAAACGTTTTCTATTATAATAAATATAAGGGTAAAATACCGTCTCCTCCTCGGTGGGATAAAGATTGTACAGTGGCAATAGCAAAACGAAAGCAAGCTGAGAAAATTTATAGTGAGATCATGTATATTGACAATTATAATAAATTAACAGAACTCATTAAATCAACTAAAGATATGTTTAAACAAAAAAAAAATTGAAACCTGGAGAAAGTTTTGTCTTTCTATCGTAATACTAAATCTTCAGAAATCTGGCGTAATATAAGATGATTCAAATCTGCTTTATCTGATTCCAGTCCTCCTATGCCAGTAATATTGTGTAATCAATTTTTAGATCGTTTAGCTCCTCCTTTTGTCTCACAAAATATTTTGTTTGATTGTTTCATTTCTCCATCCTCTTCATATAATTTTTCCGAATTTAATGACTCTTTCTGTTATTGTGAATTGAAAACTGTTCTTAACCATGTAAAAGATTCATCTCCTAGTAAAGATGGCATACCCTATTCCTTCATCGTTAATGCTAGTGATTGTACCTACACTTTCTTATTATTCAGATATTGTTAATACTGTAGTTTTCCGTCTTGGAAATATTCAGCCTTCTTGGACAACACAAATTATCGTTTCTATTCTAAAACCTAATAAAAATGCAGCAGAATCTACTTCATACAGACCAATTGCTCTTTCTTCTGTCTTTGGAAAAATTGCTGAACATTTGGTAAAATAACCGATTAGAATGGTTAGTTGAGTATAAGGAATTATTGGGAAATAGTCAATTTGGATTTAGGAAGGGTAAAAGTACAATAGATAATGTAGCGACATCTCTCGCCACAACTGACGCATCGACGCAACTACATAGCGACACATAGCGACATCTATCGAGCCACATAAGACGCATCCTACTATCCTACATTGCGCTATAGAAATTAACTCTATCGTTGAGTATATATACAAGAACCCGACTACAACCGTCAGGGCAGCTGCCCGCCAGACATAGCACCCGTCTGGCCGGAGGATCCTCCCTTTTCTATGGTGGATGAGGAACTTTACTCACTGTTCCTCACCTCCGCGAAAGATAACATTGCTATTTTCACAACGGATATCCGTCTTTCATTTTCTGAAAAAAAATTTTTTATTGATGCCTTCCTTGATATAAATGCAGTATATGATAATGTCGAATTACCTACTTTGTTACAAAAGCTCCATAGTGGATTAGATGAGGGTGATTTCAACCATATTTTGTTTTCCAGTCCATTAAACGATTCCTTTAGCCTCTTTAATTCTTTAAATTCACTACAAGTTCCTTTTCCTGTGTCCATGCTATCGCTTCTTGTTTCTAATGGCATTAATATATATAAAGCACTTGCTAATTTTATTTTAGAAAACAATATTAGAATATAATTTCAAGTTATTTATGTAAGTAATGTTAGAATATAAAATATTTATAATTATTATGAAATGAATGTATATATATTATACGTAAATAATTAAAATCCTTAGCCAGTTTGCAAATCCCAAATTTCTAATGATTTTCTTTTAAGCTAACTTCCTAAGTTTTAAACTTAAGTATTTAATGGCAATATTATATGGAAATGTTTTTATTTAAATAAAAACTTCTGAGGCGCAAACCAAGAAGAAGAAGAAGAATGAAAAAGATCTGCAGAGATGAAGAACTTCTTTTTTTGGTTTTTGGTGGGATCTTGAAGTGATATGTTGAGGGTTTTATTTTTAATTCATTTACTTAGGTTTTTGACCTTATATTATGTAGTATTGGTGACGTTTTGCGTGATATGGTTTGGTTTTTGTGCAGTGAAGTGGAATATAGGTATAAGCTGAAAGCATTCATTCTGAGATCCTACAAAAACTTCCTAGAAAGTTCTAATAAGGGAGTCACCATCTTGTTAGGAAACTGAATCGTCATAACACATGGCACTATAATTCACTCGATAATGGCAGTAATGATCTACTTCTTTTTCTTCTTCCTAACTTGGCAACCAGTCCTCTTTAATTATTAAACTTAGATTTAGATAAACAGAAATACCCAGGTATTTATTTGCAAATTGTTCCATGTAATCTTGTCAATAAAGTGTGTAATTTTAATTTTCACGTAGTCCACCCATCTCTTAGCACCAATCCTACTGTAGAACATAAAAAAAATACTGATATACGTACAGATATTATCCAAGTTGTGAGTTAGCCACTGTTGAGAATTCATCCCAGACTGATTAATTTACAAAGTACTAGTACTCAACCACATCATAGTCCTTGTTCACTACCAAACCTTGAGTGTGCCTCATCCACCCTACCAGTAATGTAACACTTAATAAACAATCAACAGCTGTTAGGCTACTTAAGAGAAAAAGCACTGTGAGAAGTCAAGTCAGATTAATCGAGCGTATTCATATAGATCCAATCCAGACCACCCCTCGTAAACAAAAGTTACGTGCTTGTAATAAAATATTAAAAAGTAAATTACGCCTTTTACAATCCAGGTACACAAATTTAATGACAAAATTTGAACTTTATGCTCCAAAAACTAAAATATTTTTAAAAAACTACAACATATTAAATACTTTTGGTAAACTATTAATAAAGCCACAATTACGCTTAACTGATATATCACTAAAAGGTCGCCGTTATACTACTGAAGAGAAATTATTGGCCTTATCTTTGTATAAGTTAAGTCCAAAGTGGTACAGATTTTTACGAAAACATTTAGAATTACCATGTAAATCTAGCATTAATTCTATCATTAGCGATATACATTTACGTCCAGGTATTAATAACTTTATATTTAAACATTTGGCAGATGCTGCCCGTGATAAGACTCCTTTAGACAAGGAATATACATTGTTGTTTGATGAGATGGCCATTAGAAAAAACTTCTACTTTAATTTCCATACTGGAGTTATAGAGGGTTTTGAAGATATAGGTTCTGGGAAGCGTAATAATAATGTAGCTGATAAAGCTTTAGTATTTATGCTGTGTCGTTTATTTTCACCTTGGAAAATACCTATCGCATTTTATTTTGCTCGAGATGGAGTAAAAACATTTACTCAGTCTTTAGATATCAGATATCAGATTTTATATCTGTGTACGATTTGTATCGCCAAAGCCTAGTGAGCAGTTCATTTAAACAACTCGTGCATGAGTTCCACAACTCTAATTGCCCATACCTAGGGACGATTTGATACCGCCCTTTGTTCGATACCAAGTACCCATTCAGGTATTGAATTACAGTATCGATATCTCATTTGATACCATTTCAAAGGTTCGGATACTTGTGAGTACTCAAATAATTTTTTAAGGGCGAATGACCCATTTTTGTCTTTTTTTCCTTTCAAGTATACTCTGGTAGATTTTGGTAGATTTTTGAAGTTGCCGAAGTAGATTAACAAATTAAAATGTGGTCACACTGGAACTTTTACATCCTTTGAATCAAAGTATCGAACCCGCATTTGATACCACTTTAAAGTTTCGTGTTATCACTCATATCTTATCAGTACCCAATAAATACATATTAAAGCTGGAGAACAAAATACAAGCCACGTTTCCGAATTTAATAATTTTATTAAAAAATTAATGAGTACCTACCTACTGACCATTATCGAAACTTTGAAATACGTACGTTATATTCTGAATTAAAGCAAAGCAAGAGCAAACACGAGCTTCGTCAGCATTAATTGTTCCGCTATCTTCAACATTCATTGTCATAATATATAAACCAATTTATATAAAACCTTATTAATTAGTTATTATGCTATATCTGGCAACATTTCAAATTGGCTTAGCCAAAAATATCATTTTTTTTTAGTGGCTAAATATTTTAGCCACGAATTTACCAACTCTTATAATACTACACAATATTTTATATTTCCATATCATAGCACTTGTTTTCACACATCTACAATGCTAGTGGAGAATCAGTATTTCATGATTTGGCTCTGACGGCTCTATTCCTTTAAACTCAAATGCTGAGGAGGGAAATATTATTAAAATTTAGCATCCTGAGAGCAGTAAAGAAAAAGTAGATAAAGAAATAAGATAAGTTTACATGCACTTAATTGTTAACTAAGAAAAAGAGATTATTTAAAAACTGCTTTCCTTGTTTTTAAAAAATCAGAACCATCAACGTCTAATATGTGTTACGTTGAATGAACGTCTAATCAATAAATAAAAAAAAATTAATTGTGTGATTTTATGAAACCACGGTAAAAGTGAAACTTTTTTTCACATGATAGACATATAACTAAAAATTCACAAATGCGTAATAGTCTATACACTACACGGTCAGTTGCTGCGAACTATAGGCGCCGCCATCCCTACTCCGCGGCCGACCGTCACGCGACATGCAACACACAGACCAAAAATTTTGAGACGATCTAATAAAAGTTTCAATTTAAAACGATTTTAAGATATGAACTTGTGTTCATTTTCAAGCCAAAATTTTGGCCACTTTTAGGCACTTTTTAGGGTGCGAAATTCTTCGAATCGTTTTAAAGTGAAACTTTTATTAGATCGTCTCAAAATTTTTGGTCTGTGTGTTGCATGTCGCGTGACGGTCGGCCGCGAAGTATGTGGTTGGCCACTTCTTGTTACCTTGACTTGGCAACACTGGCGTTTACGCGTTTTAGTTAATGAATTTCACAATTTTGTTGAACAGTCAAGAGTCAAGCTTCTGGAAGTTTTGTTAATGTGAGTAAAATTTAGGAAATGTACACTAATTTAACAAATAAAATATATTATTTAGTAGCTGCGGTGTTCAAAGTTTTGCCCCACTGAGTTTTGTTATTACCTTATTATTAACGAGAGATTAAAATTATCATAATTTTACTCGTTTTACTTAGTACCCACCGTATTACTTACTACTAGTGAAAATGACAATTGATTTTGGGTACCTAATATAATTTCAAAGTATTTATAAACTTTGAAATGAATCGCTTTTATTTTCTAATCATAAAAATATAACTGTTGATTTATCTCAAAATAAGAAAGGTAGGCATAGGTAGTGCTATATTGCAAATTTTTTTGCTTTGTTTTTACAATTTAACAAATGTACTTTTATCCACCTTTAGAGTCCCTAAAGTTCGACTGTAGATGATTCTCGTCAGTGATGCTTTAGAATTATATTTTGCATTTTCCCATCTCGCAAAAATTAAGTTTCGAAATAAAATGTTCAAAAAAGAATTTTCAACACATTTTTTATTTCTTTGTTAGTCTTTGCTTTTGGTTAAAATTTATAATCGTTTGACATGCAGAGAGCAATGGAAAAGGGACTGCCTTTAATTCTCTGGCACTACTCCCATGTTATTTTATGTTATGTGAGCTCTGCTCCATCTGTCCGCACTTAGGTTCTTACTAGGTCCATTGTGCGTAGATATTTCGGCAAGCTATTACAGCCAGCCCAACTTTGACCAGAAGCGCAGAGTCACCATCCTACATGGAGGCTCTGCACATGGGGCTGTAAGTGTCAACTAGAAATGGCACTTGTCGGGTTAGGATTTCCAGTATTAATTTATTTTATTTAATATATTAGTAACAGATATTATAGATAAATTTTAGCTTTTAGCTGCACTCATTATCCATATAAATAGGTAACAATGGCCGGTTATAGTACCCACCATAACAAGTCTATGTAGTCACTGTGACAATCACGGTTCAGGGATGGGCAGTGTCTCCCTTGACTGTCTAGAGTCACTGATTGTTGTCCATCAATCTTTATGTAATTCTATTGTTCTTTGATGCAGCCACGAGTGAATCTGACTGAATGGTAGAGGCAATATGGGTAGAGGACCTACCCCCAGACTGCTTGAACTTCTCTTTTTCCTCTTCATCTGCTGCGTCATTGTCCAGTGATCTGCTGTGTCTCTTAATCCACTGTGGGGTTACTTTGTTGTAAGTTGTAACCCTTTCCAGTTCATTGTGACACTCATTTATAATCCCAGAATTGTGCATCTTACTCTTCAGGGCTCTTACTACTGAAGTGCTGTTGGAGAGAATTCTTATGTTTTTGTTTTCTCTGCTTTGTCGTTAAGCACCATGTTTGCCACCTCAGTAATGGCTACACATTCACATTGGAAGATGGAACTGTGTGGTCCTAAGGCTAATGATATTTAAATTACATGAAAACACCCTGGTGCCTGATCATTTATCAGTTTTCGAACTATCTGTATATATACAAACCTCATTTATGCTGCCGGATTGGCCCAGTTTTTCTTCACACAATTTTATTGAGTAATTCCTGTCAAAAATATGTTTCTTTGAGTTCCTATCACACGGAGAGTGTATCAGGTGTTCGTACATGATAGAATTCTTTAAAATTTGAGAGTGTGGTCCATCAGGATTACCCCACAGACCCAGATTTGTCATTCGTACTGCTGATACTGTGGCCCCTTCTTCTATAAACAGTCCCCTTACTAAAACACCTCTGGTGGGGTGGTTCTATTCACTGTAACATGTACTAATACCCTATAATGAAACATGTTATCAATCCATCTTCTAAGTTTTGGATTTACTCCATGTCTGGAGAGGGCATGGCTAATGCTTGTTATAAGTAGAAGAAGTAGAGTTGAAGGGCCCTTCGATATCAATGAATGACCCTAGTGTTGATGATTTACTTGATAGTGCATATTCAATGCATGAGACTACATTATACAATGCAGATTTTGTTGATTTTCCTGCAATAAAGGCATGTTGATGGTGGTGAAGTGGTTTGTCTGTATGGACATTATCCCTTATTTCCCAGTCACAGAGCCTTTCTAGGATTTTTAGAATAAAGGATGTGAGACTGATGGGTCTAAATGATTTTGTCTGTGTATAGTCACTTCTGCCTGGTTTAGTTATAAACACTATCTTCACCTCCCTCCACTGTTGGGTTTGTATCGAAAGGTAATGCAGCCCTCATAAATTATTAGCAGGTGTGCCGCAATTGCCTTATCACACCATCTTAAAAGCCCTGAGTATTGTATGGAAGGAAGCTGTTTATTGTTCACAATAACTTATCTTGTTGGACAATGTTGCAGGCAGTAGTTCCATCCAAATCCATTAGCTTCTCTTTCTGTTCGATCACTCCAGCTCCGGTTGGCCCTTAGGTGACAACCCGGGAAGTGGGTTTGGAGGAGCTCACAGGTCTCTGAAAACCTACAGCTGAGATAGTGTGAAATTATTATTCTTAGTTTTTTTTTATCTTAACTCGACTTATATCTATAGACTTAAAAATATAAAAAAATAGTAAAAAAAAATATTTTCCTCAATTCTCAAGGGATTCTGATCAAATTTTGTAGAAGGGAAGCATATAATAAAGTAAAATTGAGAGGCTATAAGAATCTTTTTACTTATTTATATAGGCACATATACAAATTATAAACAAAATAAGAATAAAATTCAAAATTTTACATGTTTTAACTAGCATATAATCCAATTTATTAGTGCATATCAGTTGTAATTATTTAATTAATAATGCATTAGAAATTGTAGAATGGAACAATAATATTTAACCAATTTTGATGAAAGTTGTACATGGGAAATACATGCCACTGCTCAATAGTAAACAAACGCCTAAGGAGCCGCGGGCACACCGTTAGGTAATATATAAATTAGTTTCCTCAGTGAGTTTGCTAGATTTAGATTGTGAAATTGTGTGAAATTAGATATTCAGTCATTTGTACAACTTTTTTGGATAAACTGCAAAGGCTTGTATGATCTAATGTTGACTTTTTGCATCCAACTTTGATTTATAGATATATTATTAATATTAAATAATGTTTATTCATGTGTATTGCCAGAGATAAACATGGACTGTGATGACTGGAATGATGGTCCCATGAATGAATCCGTCAACATGAACCAAAGATGGCGGGGAGGTAGAGGACGAAGTGGAGGACGCTTTAGGTAAAGTGTGTGATATTCTTAACCACTAATATGATTTTTCAAATTAGAATGTCTCTACAGATTGGTTATCCCAGAATTGTAGGTAATTAAAAGTCAGAGTAATGTATAAAATAATTACACATTTATAAAATAATCAGTTAATTAAGCTAAATTATTACAGGAAATCCAACAGTGCATCACAAAAATGTTTTTCTATTTTTGCTTTTTGTTTGATTCCCAGACCTAGTATGCTTAAATCCATCAAGCCTTTTAGTCTTAGGCTACAGAGAGTGCCAAAGAAATAGACATACCTATATACATACTTTATATAATACACACATACACTCGAAAAAACATAACCCTCCTTTTGCATAGTCCTAAAAATCCCTACATATTATATTTAAATACATAAAGTGTTACAATTTGTAAAATGTTATAAAACTATGAGTGAGAACAAAAAAAAAATCGGTTTAAAATAGATATCCGGTATTGAAAATACAATAAGAAGTATTAAGTGTACTATTTTTACAAATAATATGTTCTGATAATACTCACAGTAGATGTACAGGTATGATTTTCACTATTTACATATTTTGCAGGAATGATCGCTATAGTAATGCATATGGTGATTACCATGGTGGCTATGGGCCAAGTGGTGCCCTTGGACCTCCTGGTAGTTTTGGTCCTAATTGTGGTCCACCAAGGCCATTGTTCCCTTCATGTCCACCCTACCCTATGGAACCAGATTATATGTGTGGTAGAGGATTTGGTCTTGGAGGACCTCCAATACGAAGACAAGAAAAGTCATCCACGGAAGACAAGATCATCAAATACCTTAGAAGTAAGAAATCCTTTATCTCTTTTGAATTATAATTTCGTAAAAAAAATTAATTAAGTTTAAAAAAAAACAGTTTCCTTATCATTGGCGGTAATATGCATTATTTACATTACATGGGCGTAGCTAGGTACCAGCAGAAGCAGGGACGGATAGCTTGAGCAAGGTGTTGGTAAGCAAAGTGTTTGGAAATAGTCCTCCAGTCAGATTTTACGCTCCATCTTGTTACGTCTGGTGCTCCAAAGGGCAAGGTGAGAAGAAGCATTTCATCTGACAGGCATGACCGAGAGGACTTTCAATGCAATCTGCCACTGATTGATAGTCTTCATTGTTTTTGACTACACAATATTTACCATCATGAGCTGTGGAGTCATATTGCCAAGTTGGTATTTAAAAAAATGTTGACTACACATGGTTGTAGTTCTGTATACAGAACATTTTTCATTGACATGGAATGAGTGCAACTTTCTTGTTTTCATATCTTTTTTTCCAAATTTTCATATGAACTTGATTGTAATCAAAATTTGGAGTAAAGGTTTCGAGGTTGATTGTTATATTATAAATTGTTATGACTTAAATTCAGTATGTTTCTTTAAATATATGAAGGAACCATCTGAATTCCATAACCTATCTCTGATTACGGTCCTGGTTATAAATAATATCAATTAATTAATAAATACTGCTAATTATCACTTTTTAGGATGTGGGCTTTCCAACGAAAGCTTGAAAAATCTTCCATTTCAATTGCTGAAATTATTTGAACCAGACAAATGTGGGCTGTGCGGACATACTTTTGAGGTCTTTAGTACATGTAAGTGGCTTCTCAATTCATAAGCTTAGTAATTGTCAACAACAAGCAATTGAGTAATATTCCGTTACTTTGGGAAACAAACTGAAACATGTGTGCACTCTCAGGGATTTATTTCAGACTAAAAACTGAATACACTACAGAATCAAAAGCGACGAAGTGGTTTTGACCAATAATATGGTATTTCAAGAAAGATTTATGTTTCAATTGTATCCATAGTTTTTTTTGTGTAGTTTTTCCCTTTTTTGTGAAAGGAAAAGGTGAAGGTATCTAAACCATGCAGCCAAGTCAGATGTATTTAAGATCCATGTTTAGGTCTCATTTATACAAAAGCCGAAATATTTTCCTTTGTTTCTTATTCTTCTTCTTGTTTTTCCAGTGTCAATGATTTTAAGCCTTCGTATTTTTTTCTAATTTTCAAAGTGACTTCAAACAAGATGGTGTCTCCCTTGTTATATATATTAGAGAGTTTTTGTGGCAACTCAAAATGTATGTTTCCAGTATATATTTATAATCCACTTCACGTATGCACAATAACCAAACTATATCCTGCAAAACACCAGCAATATTACATAATATAGGGTCAAAAAACCTAAGTTAGGTTATGAACTAAAAAAAGCAAACCACAACATGTCACTTCTAGATTCCATAAGAAAATCCTGTATCCATAGATATTTATGGCTAATATTTGACTATTAATTTTAGGTGAAGCTAACTGTAAAGTATTCGCCATGGATACCAATTGAATTTTTTTAGTTTTTTTTTTCATTACCACTTTATGAGTCAAACCTACTTTGCCGCATTTGATTCTATATGACTCAATTATTGTTTACATTCTTTCTGTAACTAATACTGTTATAGTTCAAAGTTGCTGCCTTTATTATTATTAAGTAATCAAACTTATGTGTATAATTTTTAAAAGGGTGTAAATATAATTATGCTTGAAACTCCCTAGGAGTTAATTGTAAGGCACTTTTAGCATACCAATCTTTTCAACTTATTTTCTTTGTTAGTGCGTACTGAATGTTTTAAAATAAAATAAAATCATCTAAGTTAGACAAGTTAAAGCTTTTTTAAATAATAGTAATATTTATCCTGAGTTGTTTTCTGGCACACTCAAATAGATATTTTTATTGAAATAAAAGTATTATTTACACAGAATAAAAAAATAACATACCAGTATTCAAGAATTATATTTCAAGAAGAGTTAAATTTTTAATATTTATGCACTTATAATTGAAATGGGCTACCAACTATTCTGTAATTTTATGTCGTTATTGCTTAATTTGTTTGCAGCTCGCTTGCATTATCTTTCCAAAAATCATATGAAGAATCAGAAAAAATGGGTTTCTGCCCATTTTCAACCAGGACACCGCTCCAGAGAGGTAATTTGACAATTTGGCAATGTAATGTTTCCATAGGTATTTTGTCGATCACTTTATACGTTCACATAAAGTCAATGCCCAATTATAGTTTATAATAAGCGTACTGAAATATATTGTCCAGAAGGAAAATATTTATTACAATAGATTGACATAATATCATCTTAATTCATATTTGTAAAGTAGCTGGTACCCACGACGTCGTCTGCGTATTATTGGATATACACAGATTGATGTCTCCACTATATTACTGCATATGCACCACCTGATTTCAAACACGACAAAGCAAAAAAATCATACGTGGTTATTATATTTGTAGGAGTGTTGTGTAGTTATGATTTTACCAGGACAAAGAGTACTCTATGTGTAATTCCAGATTATAGACTATCTGTGTGCTAAATGTCATCCAAAACCGTTCAGCCGTTTTTGCGTGATTGAGTAACAAACATACAAACTTTCACATTTATTATATTTGTAGGATAACACAACCAAACTATGACTTTTACGGGAATAAAAACTACCCTATGTGTTATTCTAGGTCATAGACTATGTGTGTGCTAAATTTCATTCGGATCTGTTCAGCAGTTTTTGCGTTAATTTGTAACAAACATCCAAACATACACACTTTCACATTTATCATATTAGTAGGAATAGGATACTATTCCTCGTGAGTCTGGCTATCATATAAAAAAAGAATTCTTCGAATCCGACTGGTAGTTCCAGAGATTAGCGTGTTTAAACAAACAAATTAAAAAGTTTTCCGCTTTGTTATATTATTAGTATAGAAGATTTTACATGTTTTTTTAAAATATCGAATGATTCGTAAAATTTATAACCAAAATGTTCTAGTCCTTACCATTTTAAATTTCGAACTCTACGTCCCTAAATGTCCTAAAAGTACAACCTCTTTAAGCTAAGAAAAGTTTAAATAAGGTACAAGGTGTCCAGAAAGGGTATCGGGTATTTGTTTTCGCGCCATATTCGAAACGGGGCGTCTAAAGGGTGCGGGGAGGGGTTCGTGGCGTCCGCCATTTTGTGGAGTTTTAGTCACGATGGAACAGTACTCGGGGACGCATCGCGCATTTTGCGTACGAGCGTATTATCGTAATGGTGATTCAATAGTGACTGCTCAACGTCTCTATCGTGCGGAATATCGTACACGCCACGCGCCAAGTGACGATAGCATTAGGAAATGGATCAGGATGTTCGAGAATACAGGTGCGACAGTTAAAATTCAAAACTCTGGTCGTCCTCGTTCAGTTCGCGATGAAGAAACAATTGAAGAAGTTGAGGCGTCGGTTCGTCAAAATCCGTCTTTATCCATCCGAAAGCGAAGCCAAGCGTTGAACATCAAAAAATCGTCTTTACATTCGATTTTAAAGAAAGACATCTAAAAGCCTATAAAATTCAATTGTTTCAAGAATTGAAGGATACGGACTATGCTAATCGACTGAATTTTGCGAACGAAATGCTGCAGCGATTTAACAACTTTAACAACATACTGTTCAGTGACGAAGCAAATTTTCACCTGAATGGTCATGTTAATAAGCAGAATTGTCGGTACTGGGCAGTGGAGAATCCGAGACGAAAGCATGAACGACCCCTGCATAGCCCAAAGGTCGTTGTTTGGGCCGCTATGTCTGCTAAAGGCATAATTGGTCCTTATTTTCATGAAGATCAACGAGGCCGAGCAATTAATGTGAATAGTGACCGTTATTGCGATACGTTGCGAAATTTTTTGGTCCCAGAGTTGCAGGAGTTTGCAGGTTTCAACTCAAGAACGTGGTTCCAGCAAGATGGGGCCACTTGCCATACCTCAAATGACTCAATGGAAGTTGTTAACGAATTATTCCCTAATAAAGTCATTTCGCGAAGGGGTAACATCAACTGGCCTCCCAGAAGCCCTGACCTTAGCCCGCTTGACTATTTTGCATGGGGATACCTTAAAAGTAAGGTTTATCAAAACAATCCGACGAATCTAACCCAGTTAAAGCAAAACATCAGGTCAGAAATGGCAGCAATATCGATAGCTATGTGTCAACGTGTTATCGCCAATCATCGTTTCCGTTTAGAAGAGTGCCAGCAACGTAACGGTCATCATTTGGATAACATCATCTTTTCCAAAAAATTCTCCAATTCATATGCTAATAATAAACAATAAACTTTTTTATTGCATACAAATAATTTTTGTTTCATTGAACTTACAAATACCCGATACCCTTTCTGGACTCCTTGTACTAATATAGTACGGTGACTTCCGAGACATTCCAATTTTAAAGAGTATTTGCTTATGTTTTTAAGTGAGTTCAACCTTTTTTGAATAAAATCGGATTGAGTTTTCAAACATGTCTCAAAATAGAATGTAATTTAAATCAATAGCACTAAGGAGTATTGATATCAACTTTCAAGCAAATCATCGCCAAAATAACTTTTTACCTCTTTTTAACCCCGTTAGGGGATGAATTTCAATAATATAAGAAACACGTCTTGCATCAATTCTGTTAAAAAAGAATTGTGCAAAATTTGAAGTAGATTGGACCAAGGAATCACGTTGTCCCATACAGACTTTGCTCCCCTTTTTCACCCCCTTAGGAGTAGAATTTCAGAAAATCCTTTCTTATCGGATGCCTACGTCATACAAAGAACACACCCCCCCAAGTATCAGGTCTCTACGATCGGCGGTTTAGGCTGTGCGTTGATCCGTCAGTCAGTCATTCAGGACAAAGCATTTTATATGTTTATATGATACTTTAGAATATTAGAATTTAGAAAATAGGAATACATATTTATTAAGATATAATCGCTTGTGCTGCTGTCCGCATTATAGGTAAAATGTTGACAGCATAAATCAAGCGAAATTTATGTGAACATAATCGACAAAATAGAAACATACATTGTAACCAATTGTCTGCCTTTACGTTCTTAAAGACGTGAGGTTAAATTATATAGTATAATGTAAAGGTAACTATGTATTCATGTACACGTAGTTATTTTATTATAATCAGAAAAATAATTTAAGAAGACAAATATGATATAGATAAGCTGTCTGTGGAAAGTCATATCAATAATTCTGATACTTATCAGCTTTCATTTCAATAGTAGTACCTAGTTTTCTTTTGGTGGGTGGTAGAACGCGACAATTGTGTCCGACTGGATCACAACTATTCACCAAGTGTAACCACGTCATAGTGGTACTCTTACGACCGGTTTCATTAACCAATCTAACTGTTATTTCAGTTCTGCTCCGCACGCGTTTGTTACTTACACATAACCCGTAATATTATTTTTACTCATACTATTATCAATTTATACACTTTGTCAATTGGGTTATGACATAATATACTTCCCGATTATAAAACTTCATCAAAATCTTTTACTACTATATTTTTTACGATGCCTAAAGGTATTGTTGGCGATTATTACAGCCAATCAATTATGGAATGACGTATGCATCCCGTCTACAAAATTAGATCAGAACCGGTTGAGACTTAATATTAAAAATGTTATAACCCATCAAGTATGGAACAACTTATACTTTCCGAGTACAAATTTTCATCAAAATTGGTTAAGATTTTTAAAAGTTTTATTGATTAAAGCCTTATTAATTGACCAACCACAAAGCTTCCCGTGTATAGAATTTCATAAGCAACGGTCAAGCCGTTTTTGAGTTAAATCCAGATATATTAACAGTAAGACAGACAAAAAAATATTTAAGGGCATATTTATGATCAGTGTCTTCTATGTAGTATGTTCACCAGAAACTGTAGGTACCACCACAGGTAGGTACCACATATACAGTCATAACTACAAATTAATTAATATTGATAATGATGTACATAATAATAATAGGTCTTTACCTATGAAATTGCCGTTCTGCAGTACTGGCCATTTCAAATCAAAATAATTTTTGTTTGGCTAAGAATTTTAATTTCAAATTAATTTTATTTTAAAAACATGGAATTCTTTTTCCAAAAGTATTAATTTGTTTATTGATTAGTGTTACATTTTTATCGCATTTCAATCTTTTTTGTCATCATGGATACGTTAAAAATTCGAGTAATTATGGAATATGAGTACCGTCGTGGCAGCAACGTGGCACAAGCGGCACGCAACATGAACGACGTTTACGGAGCTAACACTACAAACCAACGCACCACCTGTTATTGGTTTGCTCGCTTCCGTTCTGGGAATTTCGACCTGAAAAATGAACCTCGCGGTCGTCCGAAGACTTTGTTCGACAGTGACGAATTAAAAGCGATTGTGGAAGCTGATGATACACAATCTACGGCTGAATTAGCAGCAGCTTTCGACGTTAGTGTCAAAACAATATTGGTCCATTTATGTCAAATTGGCAAGGTAAAAAAGCTTGACAAATGGGTGCCCCACGAACTCAATGATCGCCAGCGCGAAGTACGCGTCGAGACGTGCCTTGCACTGCTCAACAGACACACCTAAACAATGCCCTAAACGAAAACTTACCCCTAGAAAAGTGATGGTCACTGTTTGGTGGTCTAGCGCCGGTGTGATTCATCACAACTTCTTACCAAACGGGGTGAGCATTACTGCAGATGTGTACTGTGAAGAACTGAACACAATGATGGAGAAGCTGGCACATCTCCAACCAGCATTGGTCAATCGTCGTTTCCGGTGCTCCTGCACGACAACGCGCGACCTCATACTGCACAGCAGACGGTCTCCAAGTTGCAAGAACTGGGATTGGAAGTTCTCCGTCATCCGCCCTACTCACCAGACCTTGCGCCTACAGACTACTACTTTTTCCAGAATTTGGATAACTCCTTGGCGGGAAAAAAATTCAATACCCGAGAGGCAGTACAAAATGCCTTTGAAGAATTTGTTGCCTCCCGTCCAGCTGATTTCTTTAAGAAGGGCATCAATAAACTGCCACTGCGCTGGCAAAGATGCATTGATTGCTTGGGTGATTACTTCGATTAATAGAAATAAAAAATACATGAAAAAAAATCGTTTAAATTTTTTCATACAAAACGGCAATTTCATAGGTAAATAACTAATACTTAGTCTGGCTATAAGTTGTTACAATTTTACAAATGACAATGCATTTGTTAACTAATGTAATTTTTACAAAACTTTATGTACATATTTATTGAAGTCTTGGCAATCATTATAAAGTATTTGTATTCGTAATAGCTGGCCATGAATCTATTGATTTACGCATTGGTTCTATTGGAAATTTAGCCACTGCTTGCTTTAGAACCATAGCTAACAACAGTCGACCAAGAAAGCTTTTAAACAAAGAAAAAAAAACTAAATTAGATTATCCATTTAGTATCTACGTGGCTACAGACAAACACACAGATACCTATGTTAAATTAAAACACCCCTCTGATTGCGACTATGCGTCGGGAGTCAAAAGAGGTTGGAACATATAAGCCACTATTGACTAATTGCTTCAAGCTTGTTTTCTATACCCGAACGCCTTTTTTATGACGGCCTGCAAACCTGTGAACATCTGGATATACACTGGCTGATACCGGAATGCGATAAAAAAAAAGTAACACTGACAAAATTTCTTTAACCTAAACCTTAAACCTCCACTCTATAGAAGATCGCAGCCAAATATCCTTGTGTTGTGTTTCTGATGTGAGTAGGGTTTCCAGAGCTCTTTGGCGTAAAAGGGTTCAAGATCCGCAACACGCTAGTAATATCTATGCTATTACAAGCGTTCATAGGCTACGATAGCCGTTTACCATCAGCCGGCTCCTTAGTTTGTTTTATAAAATATATATAAGTATAGAAAAAGTCGTACAATGAGTTCAGGAAAAACTAAACCTTATCAATTTAAAATGTATAATTTAAACGAAAACGCGGCCGTTTGACCTTAACCGCTCTGGTAGTTTGTATGTTTAGTGTTAAATAAATATTTTTTTAAAATTTATATTCTAATGATGTAATAAAAATTTGTAAATGTTTTTTTAGATACCGATAAAATCCCGTGATCTCTACTGTGAACTATGCGATGTGCATATAACATCTAAGACTCATGCTGATTCCCACTATGCAGGGAAACCTCATCGCGGGTTTGTTTTCTAATCTATTATTATTTATCTCGTATACATTGAAAAATTGGCACGCTTCGTGACGCAATGGTAGTAGTAAGCCCTACTATTGAGCCAGGAGCATGTTTACAAGCTTACGAAACATAGAGCCGTGTGTATAGATGAGTTGAAGTATCTATACAAGCTACAAGCTTTGCTTAGTTTGGAATTAAATGGACATATGTGGAATTGATTTAAAAAATAAAGTAAATTATAATCAGTCAAGTCTTTGCTAAACGTAAATAACATAATAACATCTTTTGATTACTTACTGTTTGAATTTTCCTATATTCATAGATATACAAATTAATCGTATATTTTATTTACAGCATCGTTGAAGGGCGCAAGCATCCGAAAAATCCCTCGTTATTGCGGAGAGGAATGGCCGACCGTTTGTAAGTGCGGATTTAATGTTTTACATTTAATTTTGTTGTAATTATGTAGTATTTTCCTTATTTAATATTGTTTATGTTACCTCAGGCCTCGTCCTTTTTGGTATTACCAGAGATGTAGTATAATATAGATTGGCTATACGACAGAGAAAGGGCATAGTATAGGCATAATAAGGCTTATGTCAGAGCGAGATAGGGACGCATCACAAATTCCTAAAAGTCAAGGCCCCGCGGAGCTCTTTTTCAATCGTGACGAAAATAAATATCGTTTGTTTTTATAAATTATTACAGTTATGGTTACCTGTGCAGTACCTTGTTGTATGTAACTCGTCCATAAAGAAAATCTACAAAATATCGATTTCACATGTGACCGATTAAAATGTTTTGTTCACAAACTAAATTGTTCTATTCATAAATAAATTGAGAAAATATCGTATTTAATCATATTAATTTTCCGAAAATATAAGAATGAATTCAAAAGACGTGAATATTTGCGAATTTTAATCTAAATTTCTAAAAGATTGACATATGTCGATTACAGTCTATCGAAAGGAGTTTGTGCGTGTTCCTACAAAATAGTTTTTAATCTTTGTCATTTGGTGAATATGTAACATTTTGTGTATTATTGATCTTTTCGCGGTACTTTTTTGACAGAGTAGTACATCTAATTAATTCTCAACCGTTTCTGATAAAATTATGTACATAGGAAGTATAAGTCATTTTAAAATTGTCAGGCTTTAAGAATCGTTCATAAGACGTCTAGAAATCGTAAAAAAAATATATTTGTATTAATTCAAAACTGATTTTCATAAAATTTTGTACACAGGAAGTATAAGTTATTCCACATTATGATAAGCTTATAAATCGTCAATAATAAGAGTAAAATACAATTATGGATTGAAATTAATAATTGTTTAATAAACGCGTGCGGAGCCGCGGGGTACCACTAGCATTATATAAATTTATATTTTTATATAAATTATATAATAGAAATGCCAAAGTATGATTATCTGTTTATTACATAATCGTGCATAAACGACTAAACGGATTTTGATATAATTTGGCATACAATTGGCCTATAACCCGGATTAAGATACAGGATTCTTTTTATCCCATACATATTGCTATTGTTTTTTTTTTTGTTACAGAGACCAACTTATTCGTCGTGAGAAGAAATTTCTGAAAAATCTCGATGAAACTCTTGAAAAAGAAGAAGCCACTGACGCCAAGACGGTTCAGCCGGAGCTCTATTGCGATATATGTAAAGTAAGATATCATAATAGCATCATTATAATTTATATTAAACCTATACAAAAATGACTAAATAAGTGTATTGGTTTATCATATGCTCTTCATTTTTCGTGTTGCTGATCTATGTATCTAATCTATGGGTCTTCCTCCAACATGTTTATTCATTTACACGAATTACCGCTTAGCATTAGTTTCGTTCCCGTTTAGAGTTCGCAATATATATTTTTGAATTCGATAATTTTTCACTTACGAATACTCGAACTATATAAAATACATTATTCAAAAGTATTATTTTATAAATACGTGCCGATTAATTGTTTTAAACATGTTAGGTTATTTTGATTTTGTAGTGCTCATTAATTTGGCAGTGGCCAATAGCACTAGATTATATGAGTCGTATAAAATAAAATTCGGCAAAGTAGGGCTGACCGACAATTTGGCAATTAAAAAAAAAAAAACTATAATAAGTTTAAATTTTACCCATGGCGAATATGTATACATTTGAAAATTAGATTTTTGTTATTGTCGAATTATCGGTCCGCCCTACTTTGCCGGTTTTAATTATTTACAAATCATATATTACGTTTGTTTAATTTTACAGACTGTAGTCACATGCTCTGAGCAAATGACTATGCATCTGAATGGGAAGAGACATCTTTCTAAAGAAAAAGCACACATTCTTAAAATGATGAAGGGAGAAGTGTCCGGCAATGAAAAAAGTAAGAAATCAAATTCATGTTTTACGGACATTTTATTGATAAAGCGAATGGTGTTATAAGAGCCAAAAAGTTTAATTGAAACTAAAAAGTAATTGTAAATTGAATTATTAATGAATTCGTCGTCGTGGTTTAGATCCCGAAATGTACTAACGAATTTTTCAGAATTTGCATACATTTACTAATTTAAATTGGTAACACTATCGACTAATTGGAGAACATCGTGAAGAAACCTGAACGCTTGAGCAATGTTCTTGTAGTACCAATATATGTGGGAAAAATTTAGGACTTGATCTCTCGGCGTTTGAAATCTCCAATACGTCATAATCTGGTGTTATGGTTAAGCTTGTGCCTTTCCTTGGGAAGTGGCCTCATTGCCCAGCACTCAGCAGTGGGACACTTACAGGCTGGTATTATTAATTATCTAGCTGTACCCGCGGCTGTGGTCGTTTGGACTACAGAATACCGTCAATCGGGCACTTGCGCGAGTCGTGCTACCCCCGATCCCGGTTAATTTAAAGATAAAAATGCTTATTGTGGGTGATCCTTAGCAGATAGACATGCTCTCGATGACTTTTTTGTAGGTATTTTTAATATCTACAATCATGTAGTATATTATTTTGAAATATCTCTTATAGTTTACTCAGTACTTGGTGTAAGCCATTAAGACGCCCGAACTGATTCACCATGACCAGTTTTTTTTATTTGTGCGGAACCCTAACTATTTTTCTAAAATAAAGGCTGTCTAAGTTACTCCTTATAACATCAGCTCTCTGTCAGTGAAAGTCTCATCAAAATCGGTCCAACCGTTTCGGAGATTACCCGGAACAAACAGACAAAAATTAGTTTAGTAATTACACTCAACTGGTACTGAATGTTTTACTTTTATAGTGTAACTAGGTCCATGATCACTTGAAAACAAAAACTTAAGGAACACATCTACAGAACTGATTACTGAAAATGAATGAAAACATTTTTTTATTATTTATTAAAAATATCTTTATTTTCAGATGATACAATTGAAGAGATTGCTGAAGCTGAAGGTAATTTTAACAATATCGTATTTTATTATATGCATAAGCTATGGAATTCATTCGTAATTAAAATATTTAATATAGCTGTTCAAGTACATTTGTTGATTTATTTATAAAATTGTTTTAGAAGAGGAGCCAGAAGCTCAGGAGTCTGAGGATGAGGAAGACAAGTATGATTGGGGCAATGGAAGTGGTAACTGGGAAGAAACTACAACTGAATAGTTTTGTTGATAAAGTTGTACAATTACATTCAAAAATATCAATTTCTAAAGTAATATTTTGTTTTAATTAAATGTAAGTGTATAATTGTCTTTAAATGCTAGCTGTGAAGAGTCGCGTAGAACTCGATTTCTTTAGGTTTATGTTGAGATATTAAGTTTATTTCTAAAAAGAAACAAATTTTAAGTTATTCATATGAATAAAAACTACTTTACATAATATGTTTGTCTATATTACTCCACCTTTAATGACAAGTAGAACGTCTACGGCGTCGACGACGTATGCATCCATGAGTAAAACCAAACCACAATGCTACAGCGAGTACAACTAAAAGTCCAATAAGTAACACTCCTTGTACTTTAGGGTCGCAAAAATCCAATGAACTTGATTTTACAACCGTTGCTACATTTGCGGTACTTTTCTTAGAACCTTTAGTCGAGCTCGAAGATGATTTTTTTGAAGCGGAAGCGCTTTTCGCCATTTTCACAGAAGATTTAACTTCCTCTATTTGCCCCATCGTACCGCATCCTTTTCAGTATAATACTTTTAGTGTCATGTTCTCAATTTTTATTGTATGATTTTTACATTGGTGTAAATAAGTTACATGATATATATGTATTTGAAGTTTTAGATTAGATTCGGATGTCTTAGTGACTTTACAATGGCAATAGTAAGTTTTTGTCTCTGGATTATGATATAATTCCAAAAAGTATTTACATAACGTTTTTTTACTTTTTGTTTCTACAACGTTGTACTCTAAATGTATTTTATGGGTTTATTTCGCTTACACACAAGAAGACTAACCATAAAGAAACTTTGAAAGATTATATTGAGAACTTAAGCCTGTAACAAAGGGGAGTGTACAGGCAAAATTGGCATTATTCGTTTACCTGAAAATACATTGGCGTAACTAACGAATTTTACTTGGCTAGCCAGACAGCCACTATAAACCAAATATTTTTTTTTTCAAGATGAAAAGAATAAGGTAGGTACCTCTATATTCCTTCAAACTTGTCGATTTTTCTAGTGTGTGTAATTAGTTTTGTAGGGTGGGCAGAGAACCACAAAACTAAGTATAATTTTCAATTATCGTTGAAAACTCGTATTTTTTTATAATGTGTTCAATTTTGAATCTTTGAGAAACTTCAATTTATGACCCCCTCCAGACCGGCAGCTCTAAATCCGCGCATGTACTTATTAAGCCTTCCATTCGATTTTTTTTATTGTATCTCACCAAATTGACGGTTCTGTCCCTGATGGTAAGCCCAGTACAGTCAAACACAACGGCGACCGCCGGAAGATCGAAATCCATTCAATAATAGTAACAACGTAGGAGACACGTTTTTGTTTTCTGCTGTTGTGTAGCCATACTACCTCAGTTGTGAATTTACTCCATACCTAATGGCGATATGAGTGCGATCGTAGTATATCAGCATGGGCGCCGGCAGCAGATTGCAAGGGGAACCACCCTGTCGTGAAAGAAAGTACATGTACAATAAGATTTTTTTTGTAGTCAGTTATGTACTTACTGTTTGAATAAAAACTTAACGATGTTTAGGTTGCTGTCCAAATTTGTACAGTACATGTATAAATGATATTTAATTAATTATTAGTATAGTGTGTAGATGCTGATGCACCTCCTTGAAAGTAATCTTGGCGGCACCCATGTACATCACTTAGGAATACGACCCTGCCAAAGATCAGGCTAAGTATCTCGTCTCGTCGTCATACTGTTAATTGCCATCGATAGAGGGTAAGGTTCTTTGGTGTGATGTACGTTCACAATGTAATCCTAAGTATAGCACATGAAAATTACTAAAGTAGGCATAGGTTACTAATCTGAAGTAATCTATGTATACAATTAATATAATTAAAGTGTCTATTTGTAATGTCAAAATAACAGCTTTTTACTAAATGCATATGAAAGTATTTATCGATATACCTACCCCAAAAACCAATTTTAAATTTTTTTGTCTGTTTGTTCCAGATAACCTCCGAAACGTTTTGTACGATTTTGACAGGACTTTCACTGACATATAGCTGATGTTTTAAGTAGTAACTTAGGCTACTTTTATTTTAGAAAAACAATTAGGGTTACGCGCAAATAAAATAAAACTGGTCATGGTGAATCAATGCGACCATAGGAACCACCAAATTAATTTAGCACACAAATGTCGATATTAAAAAATTCTACAAAAAAGCCAAGGAGAGCATACCTATGCCTATCTTTTAATGGACACCCACAATAAGCTTAATTAAAAGAAATGTCTTAGGAGATTTCTCTCTAATTGGTGCAGTCAGACTGGTTAAACAGGTGAAATAACTACCCTTGAAAATATTGCAGCTAAATAACCTTGGAGTAATGTTTCCAGAACTCCTTGGGGTAGATGATTCAAGGTCGGCAACCTAACCTGTAGTATTACAAGCATCAATAGGCAATGGTAGCCGCTTACCATTGAGTTGACCGTACCCTTGTTTGCCACCTTAGTTGTATTAAGGATATCGAACCTGCACCACCTTCCGGCTCAATAGTAGGGCTAATTACCACTGTGCCTCAAGTCTTGTTCATAGGATACTTAATATCAATGATTAGTGATTACTCAAGTTTAATTTGCGTTTAGCGAAATAGACAGGTAACTGTTAGTATATTATGAATAAATCATGTGTAGACAGCTATGTGATATGGTCAAATATATAAGGGGCCATCCATAAATTACGTTACACGAATTTCATGATTTTTTGACCCCTCCCCTGTCCTTGTCACAGCTGGTCACATTTGTGAGACCCCCCTACCTAGTGTGATGTCACATATTTTGCAATTTTATAATTAGAAATGTATGAAATTAAAACAGCAGTGTTCGGAAATTATTTGAATTTCCATTTAAATTATTTTTCAATAAAATCGACATCAAATCAAACAAAGGTATAAAAATTAACTAAACATAAAATAAATCACTTTAATGAAAGATAAAAAACTTAATCCTCTTCAGTCCATACACTTCGAACCCATTCCTTTATATTATTTATAACTGGCATAGTAGTCACATCGTTCTCATTTGGACAGTTAACATCAGAAACATTCTTTGTGTCAACATCTTCTTCATCTAACCATAAAGCTTCATTGTCATCATTCAAACAAAGAATTTCCCTGGCACGTCTGGCAGCATTTCTTTGAGGCCGAATTTTCGCGATGGGCAATACTTCTTGCGTTTTATGTGATTTCTTGTGTAGGTTAGTGGCCTTGTATGATGCAAAATATAGACCACAGATGCCACACGATCGCTTAAATAAGTATGCCTCGACACTGGGGCAATAGGTATCATACGAAACTTGCTTCATATATGATGAAGCTCGGAGATCCAAAGATAGCTGAAGTAACAGTGGAGCGAATTTTTTTTTCACAGTTATCTTTTTCTATGGTAACATACCCGTTACACGTCTGTTTCATCAAAACAGGTGGTGGTTAAAACCCCTCTCGTAATAGTCGCCAAAGGCTAGATCGTCGCACACCACAACATAGAACATCCTCGCATTTTACTATTTGTAATAAATATTGTGATTCACGTACATGATGTGCGTATCAAATCGCATCATTTTTCAATACCTTATATTGATATATATATCGATATCCAGTCTAGTATCTGTTGGCGCAATGAATTCGGCAACCACAGGTAAATCATCAATCACCATTTGGCTCCAAATATTAGCCAGAACAATGCCTGCACTCTCAAAGTTTCGTTTTTGTAACACCAAGTCAGTAGTTCGATTAGTGGAATCGAGATGTGAACCGAAATTGTCATGCTTTAATATAACACCAGTAAGTTCACGACTAAGAGGCGCCATTCGTCGTTCCACCCTGTTAAAAGCACTTCTTTCTTGAGCATTTGTGGCAATGTAAATAGCATCCAAGTCGAAATCTTTAAAATGTTGTAAAGCTGAAACTATAACTCGCTCGTATCTTGGATTTTCGTCGGGACCACCATCGCAAGTAAAAATAAATACAGGTTTTATAAACCTTCTCGAGTTCTTATAAAGTTTTTGAAAGCAGGTATTTCAGAAAGGTTATGTATGTCTGTGGCATGACTTTCTGCATTCCACTACGAATTGTTACGTATGTAGTCCCAAAGTACGTTACAGCGTCAGGTTTTCCCTCACCATCTTTCTTTATAACAATACCTGCATAAACAGAGGGAATAAGTTTATGTTTTTCAGAAACTACAAAATCATGATCCGGTAATTTTACACGATAATCAAAGTACATTAATATTGGTGCTTGAGTGTTTGCTGCTGTAATACCCAATGGCACGCGTGCTTTGTCATCCATGGATAAAAAGAAAACTTGATGAGGGCCAAAAATTGAAGCTAACGATTGAAGGTTTCTTATCGTAGCAGTACAGAATGTGCCATCTTTATGTTACAAATGTAGAGTAGAGTCTGGTTTACATAGTTTTTAAGAATAGTTTCAAAGAAATAATGGTGTACTTACATTGTCGATAATATTCTTAAAATCGGTAACTTATTTTTCTTCGAACTATAAAGGTAATAAGTTTCAAATAATCGAGTTGTAAAAGTTGTTAAATAAAACTTTGCTATGTTCGAGATACAGAAGTCCAATTTAATTTTTTCTTTGATTATTTTGACTAAAGGGTTGAGATTTAGTGCAACGGAGGTTTTGGGGCTTGAATGGAAGGGAACAAATTCATTCGAGTTTGGGAGGTTTTCAACTTAAAGAAGTTCTAATGTACTTAGATATAAAATATTATATTTTGAAAAAAATATGATGTCACAAAATTTGAGACCCCCTCCCGCCCCTAAACGTGTGACGTAATTTATGGATGGCCCCTAAAGAGACAAAAATGATTATGACTAAAAGGCTCTTGCTGTTTAAGGTAATGTGTTCCGATTTTTTAAGAAGATCAGATTATATATATATATATATATATATATAATTGAAAAGTAAATAAAATTTGCACTTGTGATAAAACAAAAGTTTATTGCTATAATTTATAACATAATGAATTAATTCTAGTTTATGAAACATAGTTTAAAAACATCATATTATTAAAAAAAAAAAAGTGATATAATTATCGTAACATTCCTTCTTCATCTAGCCTAAATATCCTCAGTGAGATTTTTGTTTAAACATATTAACACATTCTGTTCTAAGATAAAAAAGCACATTGAAGAACATTATTACAATGTTTTTTGGAATGCATTGTTTATTTAGTTTACAATAGTCACTTGTATACATAAATAGATAAATATTATAAACAGCACAATTAAATTTGCTTATACAACATTAACTATTACTTATATGTTCATAGAAGTAATGATATATTTCATGCAATTTTTTACCAAAATAAAGTGAAAAACAAGTCTTATTGTAACATTGTAAAGGCAAAGCAAAATTATGTTGGTAAAAATTGAAAGACGATATTGAACTCTGAAAAAGCATATAGGGAATGTACTTTTCTTCCCATAGACATGTCATGGGTGTAAGAAAATTACTAACTAAAAAAGATAACTATATATGCACCCCTTAATAAGTGTATCATATAAGCATATTATGCTTATTTAAGTTTTATTGAACTTGGCATGCTTTATTTAGAAAAATATTTCATTAAATATCTTAATAGAGATCAAGTTATTTAACTCAAAACAACACATTATTTTAAAAATTCATAAAATGTATGTTGTAACGGGTAACCTAATGTTAAATTTATTTCTGCACATAATTATAACGCAAATATTAAATATAGGCCCAAATTAATAAAATAGTGAAATAATACAAATTTCTAAAAAACGAAAAAATATTTTGTTACACTTTTAAGGGTTTATCATTATATGTTATATTAGACTAGCAAAGACTTATTATGATAAATCAATAAAAATAATCAGTGGTATTCACTAAAGTGGATTCATTTTAAGTAATTATGCTAGAAAACATATTTATAAAACCACTCTACATTTTCTCCTTTAATAATTAACAAAAATAACTTTAAAATACTTTTACTAATAGCTACATGTACCACTCCATTCATGTATAAAAGCACAAAGGTCCACCCATAATAAGAAAATCATTAACACTATGTAGCTGATATTATTTGCTATATTAAACTGAATTGTTTTATTCTATATCCGGCAGATCTTCTTCATCAGCAGAGCTTGTATCATCTTTATCATTTTCATCAACAAAATCACCTATTTTGTTTGAAAACATGTCATTCATATCATCATAATCATCACAACTCTCATCCTCATCTTGCCAGCGATTGAAGTCAACTTTGAGCCAATGATGTTTTTTTTTATCGCTTGTAAGTGCTGGCCAGAAAGGTTCGTCAGTATTCTTTTTAGCTAATACAACTTCTATGAGTCTGCCTTTGTTAACATACATGCTTTTCTCAGGATCTATTTCGGAAAATAGAGGTATTACAACTTCATGAAGTTTTTTCTCTGGTTCACATATGCCTTTAAATGATATTAATTTTTGTTCAATTCTAATACATGGTTTCACACATTCAACGTTAAACGTCATAAATACTCGTGCACTTCTCTGAGCCCATGACACTGACGGTGGAGTAACAATTGTATTCGAAGACATTTTTTGCTGAAAACAAATAGATTTCTTAATAATTTATTATTGACTTACTATGAACTATCCCGTAAATTCTCTTATTTACTTACTTTTTATATAATTTAACAAATTTCAGCCGTGATGAAGCCGCGCCACCCACCATAGACCAATAACCAGAAATTATACGATAACGACTTAGTAGTATGACCAGATTTAAATCCACGATTCTTCCAGACAGCGGAAAATATCCTGCTAAAATAT
This sequence comes from Saturnia japonica, assembly GCA_033032175.1. Classification (NCBI taxonomy): domain Eukaryota; kingdom Metazoa; phylum Arthropoda; class Insecta; order Lepidoptera; family Saturniidae; genus Saturnia; species Saturnia japonica. The sequence goes on from CM065307.1 coordinate 12,362,706, forward strand.
GAATAATGAAGTGTAAACTTCTTTAGCACCGTTATAATTTGAAACACAATGAAACGAAAAAGCGACACTAAAAAGAGGAAAATATTTACATCCAGCTTCCGAAAGAATGAGATAGAATACATTCATAAAATACAAGTCTGATTTTTAGGATAATGATTGCCGTCAAACTGGTTATTATGTTTCAAAAAGCATGAATTAGGGTTTATAACTTAGTTTAGCGATAGTTCATAACTATTGCTATCGTGATTAACTTGTGACGCGTAATTCATAGCTCATAGGTAGGTCCGGCCGCGGCGTGGCTGGTAGCAGCGGTGTGGAGTGCCACCAACCGTTTCGCTGCGAGTGGTTTCTTTGGTTGTGCTTAATTTTGAATCCGTGATAACTTTTACGGTATTCATTTCAATGGATTATATACTAATATTACATAATGTTAGGGATTATTTTAATCAATAATAAATGCCCAAGATAACGAACATTATTGACGTTATTGATGACTTAATTTAAAAACATAGGATTTTCTCTATACAAAACTTAATTGAAATTTATTGTACATTGCAATGTTTACAATGCCTAAAACTAGCCTGTAATGTATGAATTGATTCATATTTCATACATTGCCTAGGCATTCTGTATAATGCCAAATAATAAACCGACAAAGTATGAAATACATCTCCGATTCGTTTCGAATATCATGTGAAAGATTTTCGCGGGATCTCAAAGTGTCGTATTTGAAACAAACACATAAATTTATAGGATTTAGCCCGTAAAAGAATGAGATATAATATACACTGTTAATAGACTATATTCGTCATCGAATTGGCCTAGCGGTGTGACTACCAGACTTATACGATCTGTTGTATTGAGATATGCACGTCATTTATAACATTTCCTACGTATTCTATTAACACCGAGGACAAACAGATAGACACGGATAGCGACTTTCTTTTATACTATTTACAGATATTATAGAATATATAGATATAGAAGATGTACTAGTGGCTCTGCTTACGCAAAATTACCTACTTTTGTTAAATTAATTTAACGGTTTAGCTCGTGCCTTGCAATAGAACTCACTGGTGTTAAACTGTTTAACTTTATAATAGTTTGATTTGTAAATATACTTTGATATCATCTTATTATCTGTACAAAACATAGTGCAATACAATATATTCAATAATAATATAGTGTAGTCCAGTCCAAGTCATGTTGTAGTAAAATTATTCTTATTAGATCTTAGATTTTGAGAAAATCGAAATTCATGTCTCGTGTTTCCGTTTAAATAAACTTTCCTAAGTAACTATAAGTTATATTTCTATATCACTGAACTACCACCTAATTATAAAATTTGGAGTGAAAGAATGAAATTATTTTAAATAATAATAATAATAATAGTAACCCAGGACCAATCAACTTTGCAGCAGAAACCATTTGCTACTTAAAGATGATTGACCGCTGTAGCCAATGACATTTTTACGCTTTGCTGTCGAAACATGGTCTTTTATTGCAGAAATATATTAAACAAGTTCCACGTTACATATATTATGTTTTACAAAAATCAATATTAGTTTCGTTCGTAGTTCTCGATAACCAAATACAAAGCATGGGATATTATTTTGAGGACAAACGATAGTTTGTTCATATCATCATTGATTTTTTAAATTCTGATAAGTATCTCACTATCTAGAAAATCATTCAACATTTCAGAAAATTAGGACAACATATAACAAACGATAGCGAGGGTAAGTACTTAGGCTTATCTATACTATATTATATTATAATATAATAAAGCAGAACAGTTTTTTTGTTTGATTAAACTAATCTCTGAAACTACCTGTCGAATTCAATTTTTTTTATTGTATGTGGTAGTTAGGTTCATAAGGAATAGTGAACCTCTCAGCTAACCTTAAGTATTGATTTTTGTTATGAAAGTCAGAAATGAAAGCGCTCCCGAACTGATTAATCCGCGTGCGCTGGTGTAATGGTTAATAATACGTAAATACAATGTTCTACAAAATATTGGTCCTTAGTATATAAAAAAAAGTCTGTGATACCATGGTACTAAGTTGCCAGTTATTGAAAGTATATAATCAAACATGCCAAATTAATTTAAATTTTCTTGGATTCGGATAAAATGTACTAGAAAGAAATCTACTATACAACATTTTAAGGTTTAAAACAAAAGGCAAACTCTACTAAAAATACTGATCATGCTAAATTTGGTCACACTTTTAAATGACCACTGCCACAGATGATAATAGTGTAACATATATTTTAATTGTTATGGTCACAGGATATACGCCTTTTAAGCAGAACGTCATACTATGTAATATAGTTCTTCAAACATCGCTCTAAAAAGATAGTGCTATTCCTTTTTTAGGACTGTTCCTGGATAACTAAACTATATCGCGCAAAATTCTGCCAATATAACATATAAGGTCCAAAAACCTATCTTTAATAACTAAACAATCCAAGATTGACAATTAAATTTCTTATTTATTTTAACTTTATTGTTTACTTTGCTATTATAATACTGGTCAAATCAGCCTATACAATAACTCACTGCTATGCAAAGTTTTGTTGCAAGGAAAGGTACGGTATTAATAATTTTCAGTAGTGTAGTAACCAGTAGGTTCACAAGCGAAGCGGGGTTTTTAGTGACAAGTTGTTTGTTTCGATAACTGTATTTCAAAATAGTTAATAATAAAATAAAAACTATGAGTACACACAACACAAATAATATAGGTAGCCAAACTGATTCTGGACAGATCAATTTCTGACGAGTTTATTTAATATATAACAGTACAGACAGGAGTGTTACAATATGAATCGGTATACACAGCGTGTACTTCTTTCTTTTTTGTCTATCTCCTGTACAATCTTATATAAATTCTACCTAACAAAAACCTAACATGAAAAACGGGCCAAGTTCGGTAAAAACGTCATTCATCGTATCGTTGTCACGATAGATGTAGGTAGTATTATACTACATTTATGGTTGTCACTGATAAAGTGCCAAAATCTATTGGAATTGCACGATTTAATTCTGCCTAATCCGTTCCACCATAGGACAACTAGACGCTTTGAGGGTTTCCATCCACCCTTATAAATGGATGCCACCCGGATGGCGTGGAAATTTCCCCGATTCGCACGAAGCGTTACGCTTCGTCGTTCATTATGCGAATGGCAAAGGAGTGGAATTTACTCTGACGTCTGTTTTCAACTTGGGAGTCTTCAAACGAAGAGTGAATAGGCATTTAATAGGTAAGCGCGATACATCGTCGGCCTCATCTTTATTTACCATCAAGTAAGATCGGACACAAGCGCATACCTGTACCGCATTAAAAAAAAACTTTTAGGGGTTAAAATAGGGGATGAAAATTTGTATGAGAAACACAACAAACCAATTGTGCTAAAGTTTGGTATACTTTAGAGAAGGGAATAGAGTACCTTATGTCACAAAAATAAAAATTGAAGGGCTGAAATTGAGGATGAAAGTTTGTAGGAAGAACCCATCATGTCTCAAATTAAGGATAACAAAATTCATATTTATGATTTTAGTAAGAAATAAAAGCATTTTGGCATATTTCAAAAAAGGTCTTCGCAAACCGGGACGGGACAATAAGGGATGATTTTAATTATTTTTGATGTTTTATTGGTACGGTTAATTAATGTGTTGGATTCATATTGGCATTTATATAATTAAAATACTATACACATAGTGATAACCCATCTATGATTTTTGGTTTGTCGTGTTCTGAAATCAGCCTATGTACCTATGTAGCCTATTTGTATGTACAGCCGAAGTATGCAGTAATTTAGCGCGTTCTAGGGATCGCGACCACCATACACATAGTGATGATTTTCTTTTGATTTTTAATGTTCCGAGATTAGCCTGTGTAGATCCAATAATACGCAGACGAAGTCGCGGGTACCATCTTGTTAGCTATATTTTAGTAATTATAAATAAAACAACCACTCACATGTGCGTGATAATTTATTATAATTAATTAACTTCGTTCACGAACAATTTGCGCAGTTCACAATGAATGTAATTTCGTTTAGCTATGTATCTAATGTGCTTTGTATTGTTCTAAATACATATCATTACTTTTATGAACGTTGTTATGGTAATTACTGTAACATTAGAACAAACGTAATTACAATAATAATAAATGTTCTATGTATGTGATTAATGAAGCAAACGTTTGCGGCTTTTTAAAATTGTTGTGTATTCATTTTTTATTTAAAGTCTATTTTACAAACTAATTTTGTTATGATAGGTCACAGGCGATAAGACAATAATACATGACTCAATGAACATTAAAGGTATCGAGTCAAGACTTAGACATTTTTTTTTCAACACAACATAAACCTACATCTGTAAATTATACAATTAAATCAAGCTGATTTATAATATTTTCCATTCCATTTCCAGCAAAACAGAATAATACATATCACTATGGATATGAATTAAGGAAACTATTTATTATGGTTTTTGGTTGCGAGCGTACCTACTTTCAGCGGTAAATTTCAAAATTATGCACATAGTACGGTGTGGCTATGACTTATATCGAGATGGGCATTGTGGTTCATATGTATCTACACTGTTTTGTAATAAGCGACGCAATTTTTTAAAAATATTATTACATATTTAGATGGCTAAAAAGTTTTTTGTATGTGAAGTAGTTTTGTCATAAATATGACGTTACGTTTAAGTAAAACATGATTCTTTGGTAAAATATTATGAAAAGTGAGTTATCAGACAAAACTGTTGCTAAAACACCAGCAGTAAAATAAAGAAATATGAAGATCACATGCTTGATCATATTCTAACATTAATACTCACATACGGACTGACGGATGGCTGTTAATTGGCTTTAGGTACGAGTGGTTTATGTGACACCGCGATGATAAAATCATATTACAATTTCCAAATGATGGGTTTTAAGTTTGATCTACACATTCATCATAATTTAATTAGTTAGACTTAATTGAATAAAATTTCAAGTGATTCGATGACCAGAGCATGTCCAATTTTATTGCATACATTTAATTTTTAGAACCACTTTATTGATATTGCTAAAACTAATTTTTCGGTCTTTATTAATAAATGTAATGTTCGCAGGTTACTTTGCCCTTGTCGACAAGGTACATTAAGCAATACAGTTTAATTTCATTAATAGTAATTGAGCTCCAAGTTTTTTTTTTCAGTGAAATGTAAATTAGCAAATATATTTTATAAACTTAGATACTAAAGAAAAATGTGCGAGATTTTTTTTTAAATATAAAAGATAGCCACACCTTATTGTCAATTAGCCTTCGCTTAAGAGGGTTTTTATATTCGAAACGGTAGATATTAATAATAAATCAATAGAATTAACACTTTAAAGACAAACTTTAAAAAAAAATTACAGGAGAGTGAGTAAATATAAAAAAGATTTCAGACATTACGGTGTAAAAAATGTACTAAAAAAAAAAATTATGTATATTGAATAAAGACGGTGGTATTATTGTAATATTGTATATTACATTCTATATAATAAAGTTATTGTATTTAGAAAGATAATCAAATTTTGTTTAATAGCTGAAAATTTTAACCTCTACTAGTAGCTTTTTAAAGATGTGTCATGTCATATTCATCTTAGCTTACCTATGTTATTTTAAAATAAATGATATTGATAAATTAATTGTTGAAAAATATCGTTTAATATAACGGTTTGACTTTAAAGGTGCGATATTATATTAATTATATTCCGATAATAAATCTTTCTTGCCAACCAGGTCTTTGCCCGTTGTTTGAGTGATTATGACCTGTCTTTGTTAGTTGTACGAAGCACCAATGCTCATTTATAGCTGTAGGATCTAATATCTATGGGGGTCACATAGTTATAAAATAATATAAAGTTTTTTAAATAGGAGCTGGCTTAATAATATACAATTCATTCACGTAATTACATTATAATATAACAAAGCTTCAATTTTTCAAGTTAAAATTTTGTTCAAGAATTTCATAACATCATAGCTGACACACGATAAACACGCAACATGCCTTAAAAATATTTTGTAGATAATATATTATAACAGAGTAATAGAACATAGGTAATCCATGATTCCATAAAATTGTAAGTAATTAATCATAATCTGATTATTTGAAATATTAATTTATCTAAATGCTAATTCATATAATTTATACATTCCGTACATTAATATTTACGTAGTAAGTATACATAACAAGTCTTCATTTGAAAAAATGATTTTTCTATACTATACGCTTTTATTGATTAAACGGGCCATCATAATTAAATGCGCATAAAAAATTTCATGTCTGCGCTGCTGACTGTTGAAGAGCTCTAACCTCGAAAGTCAAGCCTGGGTGCCAGTTAAAGAAGACAATCAAAATTTAATGCGTTTACAAAAAAATGTGTCTAAGCTGTTGACTGTTAAGGATTTATTTTGTCAGGAGCTAATCCTGGATATCGATTAAGGTTATGCTTACCATAAAAATACATTGTCATCAAGAGGCAGTGGTTCTAATTATTCCGCTTGCAAGATTTGACCAAAACAAACAAACTAATATATACAAACATAGCAAGTTAAATAAATGATTGTAAAAATACAGAAATAAACGAGAATATATAATAGTTAATATTAGTATAATTAGTTATTAATAATTAATATAGTAATTTAAGGTATTTTTTTAAAGGATTGCTGCAGAGCTTATTTGTGATAAAAATCAGTGTTTTACAGTACGTGTTCTCAAAAGTTACAGTATTGAAGAGCCCCCTCTAGCATATTATTTTCGTAAAATAACATAAGGTGAAATTAAATTGAAACGGTTCATAATTCATTAAATGTAGTTTAAAATGTCAAATTCATATTTCAGTTATAATTCCGAGGTTACTTCAACGTTACGCTTCGAAAATACAACTAAAACGATTTAAATAAAAAAGGCACTAGGCGTGGCTACCAAAGAGTGATGTGGATACCTTCAAGGTACAAAACTTTTTAAATTATTATTGCGATATTTATACAATTGTAGTGTATTGGCTTCCGGTAATTTATAGGTACTTAAATAGAGTTTGTAAATATGTACTTACTGATAATCAGAGTTAAATGTTTTATTACCTGTTCCGCAGATAATAACTTAAATGTAGCTCACAATCGTTCTAAAATCTCCAGGCTACTTACTAGAATAAGTATTATACAAATTATTATTTTATAGTTTATTTTGTTTAGGGTCTTTTGACAATAGTCATACTACTAAGTCCCATCACAAATTAATGATAATAGAATTAAAATATTTCATAGGTATATCATTTTAAGAGTTATGCTGCAATGATAAATTTAACAATTACCTTAACTTGTTCTATATAACATACAGAATGTATAAACCATAAAATTAGCAGTTTCAAAACAATTATAAGTGCGCTTAAATATTCATCAACAATATAAAATTTCGATCACAGACAAAATTACATAATATAATGCACGCTTTAACTTTGCGCATGTATTCTTGAAATATAAAATACTTAGCATTACGGTATTCTATTTTAATTGTGAGATATTCAAAGCTGAAGCAACATATTTTATGTGAATAAAAAATTTCAAGGCAACAATTTTCAAATGATTAAGCAATCATTATTCCGAAACCCACAAAGTGACGGTGAATAACAATCTATTTTTATCGTTACTTATTTAAGTATTTCAGAATGGCGTTTTTACCTATGCACTATATTTTACAAGATATTTATTTACATACAGCGACTCCGTCCGCTTGTCCTTAAATTATAGCTATAATATTTAAAAGTTCCACGATGTGGATAAAGTTGGAGTCCGTGCTCTGCAGTAAAATACAATTGCTTCATTTTTTTCTCTTACCTATCTAAGGACATTTTTTATATTACCGAGGATCATGTTACATTTGTCATAATTTAATTACGTTGTTATAAAGTAATTTAGTACGTGTAATTTTGTTTAAATGTTTTTTTTTTTGTGATAGATACTCGTATGTTGGCACGACAGCCATATACCTAAGTGTTAAAAATGTTACTAAATATTTTAGCTATACACCAATTACATATAACATGTCTTATTTAAGTGTCATAAGAATTTTAGATATATACTTAATATAAATTCCCTAAAACTAAATAGATGTAGATACCTACTTGTTTATTAGTTGCAATAAATGATTATTTTGCCATTACCGATTGCATTCAAATAACTGGAAATCCATATAATATAACATTTAATGAAATTATGACAAATGGCTACAAATATAACGTACTTATTATAATAAATAATTATTTAATATCATTGAAAAAATAGGAAAAGTGCATTGGTGCCGGTCAAAAATATTAAGCGTTCAGAGATTCTATAAGACTATTAGTTAATAGGATAGATATAGACAGTAAATACCTACCATTCATAATTTAAGTAAGCATTTAGTTATTAATAAATCTACATTTTTTAGTAATAGTTATAACTTATGAGTATATTACAACACCCTGTGCTTAAGCGATATAGATGAATGTTTAAAATATAAATGATATATTTCGTAGTCAATCGAATTAAGTTTATGGGAGATTATAGATAAGTTAAACACGATGTCTATTTTAGAAAGCAAAACTGATAATGTAGTCCGCCTTAATATAGTAATAACTAAAAATTACGTAGGTATTTGCGGAATTTACAAAAAGCCTTACTAGTAATAAATTTCCTCTTTGTTAATTAATAAAACTGACACACTCTGTAGTATATTTGTCAAGATGAAACTAATTAATTACCTTATTTTTAAAAATTCGAAGTTAGGTGAAAATGATATTGAACCGTTTTTATGCTTATGGCCACTTTTGTAAATAAATAAACATAATCATTGTCGTGTGAATTTCTAGATTAATTAAGACTTTTTTATTCTATCAATTTCTGAGATATAAAGAATGTTCTTGCCATTGAAGCCATATTTAAAACCCTTGATCTGTTTTTGATGCTCATTCTTATAAAGCCCTTTACTTCACTACTTACCTGTAGGTAAATTCTGAAGTAGGATAATCGTCGTTTAAATTTACTAATAACTTTATTAAGCGATTTACCATTTATAACTACGTAACGTACCTAAGTATCTCACACAGGAGACATATGTTTGTGTAAGTGTGCATGACAAGTTCTACCACATTTTGAAGCGTGTATTGTATTGTGTGATCTTGTATACACGTACAGGTTCACCTTACAGTACCACTAACAAACGATTTTCAATTTTGCTCCGGTCGCCTGCGTATATTAAAAAATCCCATCACAGATCTATTCCAGTTTCCAATACAAGTTACGGTTTACCTTTGCAGGCGTATCACTAACCAAGTACTAGCCTGTAACTAACTTGCCACTTAATCTGCAAGCTAATAGTTTATTTGACAGGTGTCAGGTTAGTTTGAAGAAACTTTTTTTTTACAAAACTTAAAAATATATTTTATTTTCTAACTGCTCGTTATTTCGATGAATTACAATATTTTCTAAACAAAAACCTTACTCAAAATAAATTATAATATATTCATTGACTTTCAAAACCGATCTGTTACCCTATGATGTATGTAACACTTGTGATTAAAAAAAGTAGGTACGCGGCCGCGCGGTGTGTTTTTAGTCTCACGGGACAAAATTCATTTCGAAACACAACATAGTGATGCAAAGTTATTGGAAAAATACAACGTTTGCCCTACAGCCTGAATGCAGAGAATATGAGGGAATACGGTCTTCGATACCCATCATCACTGAGAACAGGTTTGAGCGTATATTGACATTTTTCCAAACATTGTTCCCGGAGACTTTTGGTGATACCGCCTTAGTATTATTTCGCCGTTTGGTTTTCAAATGAATATTTCATATCGTTTGTCATATTATAGAAAACAAGTGTACCTATACGTATTGGTTACCGATAATTATTTAAAGATATCGAAAAGGGCAATAACATAATGTTCTTTTCATGTTCATCAAGGAATCGAAATAAAAAGAAGAAATTATCTGAAACGAAGTTGGTACAATTTTTTTATATGCTTAAGTTGAACGTAATACATTTCCCCTGAAATTATGTTGTTATTTTTTTCAAATTATCACCGCTTTAAGCAACGTTAATGAGTGAGTTATAGAAAAAAATTAGCAACAGCGTCAACAAAATATTCATATTAGACACAAAAATAAGTTATTATAATTTAAAAAAAAACAGTAATGTAATACATTTTACTAATAATAAAAACTAATTTCAATCCATAAACTTTACAAGGGATCATCTTTGCTTTTATATACATAAGTATACAAGAATTTGGTGCATAACATCCAGTGTGACTATGTTGAACACAACAGAACGAGAGTTTTATAGCAAGCGATTCAGTGTAGATTTTTAGTGTAAAAATTTATTCTCATATTTTTTTACTTTCGAGCCTAAAGATGTATAATTTTATAAACTTATTTAGACTTGTGATTTGAGATATACTTGTTCAAAAGCTATAATAAATGTAGATATAAGGTAGGTATTATAGTAACTAAAGCAAAGCTATGACGATTAGTTACAATTGTAACAATATCTAGTTTTGAGATTATTAGAATTGACCGATTTACAAACCTAAAGCTAAAACATTCAAATATTTATAGTAAAGTACGCATATGATATTTTTTGGCATGTCATACATTTCCACTATATCTACTTAACGTGTTACTGCATCATAATTTTATAAAGAGCGAGGTTCTACATTTCATTGCGAATCCTGTCGTTGTTTGCTATTATTATTTACTAACCTTCTGTTTAAAATGTAGAACCGTTTTTATTATTAAAACACACATATATACATATTGCTACAGAGTGAAAATCTTAAGGTTACAATTTCATAATAAATTAGATATACGGAAACAATATAATTTGATATATAAATACTTAAAGCAGATATGAAATGGAATTTCGTAAATAACTAATTTCGTAAATAATTAATTTTCCTGTTTTCTATGAAACTCTAACCTTCATAGAGATAATTCAGTCAGTCGTGGTTACTGCAAAATTATTTTTAATATTTTTGCCATTAATTGAAAAAGATGTTGAAATACAAAACATATGAAATTATCAAACATGTCTGAATAAGGATCCATTCGAATTATTGAAATAAGACAAAAATAGTGAGTGCCATGCCATCATAAGGATAAAATAAATTATTTCAGTATATAACTTTAATTTTTAATAAGGTATAAACGTATCATTTTATATGGCTTCTAAATAAGTATAAAATTTTTCAATACCTCTTATATTGCATCTTTATATTGCAGAAATAATTACATATTACTCAACTATTCATTCTCGTCTTTACATAAAAAAATTTGTCAAAATTTAATTAACGGTTAAAGTGTTTCCTTCTTTGCATAATTCATTTCGTTGGAAGAAAACAGAGATAAAAATAAGCATAGCTTTATTTTGATGAACGTTTACAATAAGGCGGTCTTTCTTTAAACTTTACTTAACACTTAACTTTTTCGCTCTGTATATAATATGTTTAACATTCGAAGCTACTACTATTAATTTATTTACGATTATGTTATTAGGTATGTGACGTACTTTAGACGAAGAGTATAATATCTATAACTAACAGGTAAATGCATAGCTTTCGTTAAAAAAAGTCAAAAATTGTAATGTCAATGCTTTTGGTACACCAGGTCCGTCATATTGTTCAAGTAAATAATAATTATATTATGATGACAAAAACGTTACTTTTATTTTAAACATAACTAGGCACCTGGTTATTAGATAGTAAAAATGGCAGGAAAGAGGGGCAATTCTTTTATTTTATTAAAATTGTTTCTAATATAAAATGCAGTGTAAGTTGATGTCGTGAGTACCATGAAGTAGTATTTATGTAAATGTATTTTACTTTTATTAGCTATTTAAAAAAATCATGAGCTCGCGTCATGCCCGGCATTAATGGAAGATGATTTTCTGTCTGATTTTACTTGATGTGTTTTTGTTCATCACCATTCGTTATAGTGAAGAATAAGATTACATTTTAATGTATCATTATCTAAATACAACGGCTTAATAAAAAGCAATCATTCGTGTTATTTATTATTTATGTACAACGAAGTTATTTGTTTTATCCTCAATATACAATGGATTTATCGTAGTAAGATATTGTAAAACTAGCAAAATATCTTATTTCTTATCTAAGATAAGCATTACAACCCAAAATATGTGTTTTGACATATAATTTGAATGAAATCAAAACGAATATTTTAATATTAGTTTTGTAGATTTGAAATTTATACACGGTTGATTGTCAAAGTGCATGGAAATAGCTATTTTATACAGAGATCAAATAACTTCTAGAACATATTATACAAAATTCTATATAAGTACCTAATAATATAACCAGCGCAACCCGGGTGCTGGTGTTACACCAGTAGAATATTATTTAGTATATCTGCCTAGTGCATTTTTTTATCGCACGGAGTAAACTGACAATCACTAATGTCAAACTTGAAAATAATGTTACCACATTTATTTTATTATAGTTGTGCTACCGTATATTTTACGTTAAAATTATTTGAATCGTAAGATTTTAAATAAGTACTGAATTAAGGGCTTTTATTTATTAATTGAAATATTTTGTATTATTGAACATACCCGATAATTTACTAATATATCATTACATAATTTAGAAATGAAACTATAAAATATATATAACTACAGCGGACAACTTAAAAAAGAAGAATGCTCGTCGGCCCATTAAAGGTGCGATATTGTCTCCCTTAGTAGGCCTTCACATTTGGAGGTTCAGTTTTTTCCAGTTATTTCAGTTATTTTAGAAAACTTATCAATAGGAATAATATCTTGTACGGTTGTCTCGTACGATTAGTGACATAGCTATTTTAAAAAACAAACTAGCAACACGTGATATGTCAATTTACTCCGTGGGAATAAAAAATGCCATTTTATTGACTATAACATCGCTTGCAAATTAATTAGTAGTAGCACCATCAACTAATGGTGAAGGGTTATATTTATAACGAAACTTGGATTCACGAGAAGTGTTCTCGTCGTACAGATATCTGACAAGAAAATAAGCTATTTACCAGTTAAGTATCAGTCAAGGCTGTTGTAGTGTTCAAACTCACGCCGTACTTTGGGATGAATTCGCCTTTGTCCAACACTGGAAAATTTGATTTTACTCTGATAATGTTAAATAGAAAACATTTTTAAACTTCAAATACTTTATAAATATTTTACCATATCCATTTGTCGTTGAGGCCAATCCGATTCGAACCGATCCGGTCCGATCCGAACATTAGGCATGTTACCAACAAACATTATACATTCCCATTATAAATTTTCGGGAACAGTGTAGACTTTACCTAGTTACTATGTAAAGGCAAGGAGCAAGGACGGGTAAAAAGCGTTTATTCTCTTTTGAAAACCAGTTCACCGTATTTACGTAGTCTCTCAGTCTTATGCCTTACTCTGAGTTAGTTGATATCTATAATAAAAATATGTCACAGGCAAATGACAATATAATATTTCAACTTTATTATAAATAATGAATATGGAACGAAATTTTTTAAGTTCATTATTTTTCGTCGTCGGTTGAATGCGGATCGCGGTCCGTATGCTAGAGCTAGTGCCACTAAACTATTCTAGTAGAACTATCTAGAAGTTAGAATAGGAATTGTATTAATCAAATTTGTAAATAGTTTTTTTATCAGAAACTTTTGTTAGTTGCTAAGGTGAAATTTTCAGTAATTGAAATAAGAAATAGGTAGATAGGGTGGTAAGTTAGATGCGTTTTAGATAGTGACACTGAAATAGTACTGTTGTATACCATTCATATGAAATATTGTAAAAATGACTTACTTATAAGCCCGCAACTTACATAAAATTAAAGCACCCAATATATCCATCACTCATCTAACTGTATTTCTAAACACTCGTGTCAGTTTACGTTAACGATATTATATGAAATAGTCCATAGCACACTGCTGAATACAATCGAATCATATGCTCGACAATCATTATTTAGTGTTCAACTATGAAATTTTAAAATTTAATATAAATGGGTACGGCACTGGTAGAATAATCCACCGTTCGCGAGGACGTGTTAGTTTAGGCGTTAACAGAAGTATAAAATTGGTCCATGCATCGGGCCGCGTTAAAGGAAGCTTCTGACATCGTCATGCCGGAAGCGCGCTATACGCCGGCAGAAGTGGAAACGCGCGCGCGCTGGGAGCGAGCGCACGGCGCAGGGCGCGGGCGGCTCGGGCGCGTCCGGCGAGCCACCCGCCGCTAGTGAGCCACAGGAAGCGGACTCAGCGAGCGAGCGTGTCGAGGGCCGGGAGCGGAGAGCGCTCGTCTCGCCCGCCTCACACTACCTGTAGAATGAGTGCGAGTGCGGAGGCGGAGGCAATGCCGGAGGTACAGGTGCATGCGGTTCCGATGCTGATCGCTGTACTCCTGGTGTGCGTTCCGACCGATTTCCGCGTCCTAATCGTCCTTGCTCGCGTCCATGTTCTCCATTCCAATTCCACTCCCACTGTTTTGAAATATAATATTGTATGATTTTTTTTTATATTGAAAGCACTAAATAGTATCAAATACACATACCTCATTGGATTGGGGTACAGAGAGCGAATCCTTGGGCAAAACTTGTGAAGGCGTATATACGGGTTGCGTATTATGATGGATGGAACAATCTCGCGTTTGTAATAATTGCAAAATACGCCGCACATCCGCGGTGAGTCCAGTTTCCAATACAGCAACACGCCTGCTTAGTTCTTCCAGTCTAGTTAATACTGTAGCAACGGATGCTGCCGTAGCTGCAGCTCCTACATTCTGATACTGCGGTGAAACGGTATCCTGTAAACATTGTTTTGGTCATCATACATTGTTAAATTAATAGACGGATTAATCTATCGTTAATTTGTTTAATTTATAAAAAAGGTGATAACCTGTATCGAGTTTTGAGTTCTCTCGTTGGAAAAGGCAAGAGCAACGGGACGGCCGGTTTGATGTAGATTGACTGCAGAGTGTGGTGCAGACCGACTCGACGGTGTGCGTACTGCGGAGTGCTGCGCGGTCGGAGCTAGTATGTCGTCACACGAAAAATGCTGCGGTGCGGCAGGAGGACTAGGCGAAGCATTCGTATAGTACGAACTCGGGTTAGTGCTGAGGCTGGAGACAGGTAAAGTAGCGCTGTGCGCTGGCGTGCTAACCGCGGGTTCACCCGCCGCGGCTCCGCCAGTCAGTGGTGAAGTATCGTTGAGAGGACCGACGGATGACTGCCGCCTCACGCCAGCTCGTCCTCTATACGTTTGTGGCGTCGACTGAGCTGAAATCGACGAATACATTTATAACGTCACCAGGTTTTGCATTTATGTACTTTTAAATCGTTAAAACATCAGTTATGAAATGCCATCTTAAGTTTATTACTAATTAATGTATTTGACATCCAGTAATTAAGAATTATCATCAACTTGAATTACATAATTTTAGTTATAGGTATTACATATTTAGTAACAAGTGTAATTAATATTTACATACATAAAGAGGAATATAAGTCGTCGTGATTATTAAAAAAAGTGATTATTAATCCATATTTACAGTGTAAATGTTTTATAATATATACTTACAATATTTGTTGTGTAGCGGCTGGTGTGTTTTATGATGGTAGAGGTCTGGGAAGCTCCGTTTAAGTTGCGCTAGCATGCCTGCAGACAAGGACCGCGCTCAGAGCGGACCGGCGCGATTACGGAGATGCGAGGTGTGGGATAATAACGCGAATTAGGACCGAGTTTCATTTTTAATAATAAAATAATGTATCAATCGAAAATCTTTGATTGCATAGTAGCTTACTAGTAAGAAATAACCTCCACATGGCATCCCCGTTTCAAATCACCAATAAGAACAAATAAAAAATAAGTAGTAGGGAACTAAGCGTATACATGCTGCCTTAAATGAAATAAATGGTCTTAGATTGGGTTTCTATAAACTTAATATTATTATTTATACTGTTCTTAAACAGAATGCACAATTAAATTCAGGGTCTCTGTAATGTAAGGGACAATATTTAACAAAAAAGAAAAACAACTTCAATGATTTTGAAGAGTTCCCTGGTGTAGCTTCGAAATTGAAGGCATAATGCCAATGAAATTAAAGTGAGACCATCCTTCTCAATCAAAAAAATTCGTCTAAATCGGGTTCATACACAAAGAAGTTAAGCCTGAAAATTCATAAAAAAATATACAAACGAATTCAGAACCTCCTCCTTTTTTACAAATTGGTTACAAATATACCTTATTATATTTGTAAATTCTATAATTAAAATATATTTTTGGAAAAAAACTGTACAATTTAAATAATAAATAAATAAAATATTACAGTGAGGATGCCACTATGTTATTTAAAATGTGAAATTTTGGGAATAATAGTTTGATTTTTTAGAAAGGTCTTACAAACTCGGAAGGATTGAAAATATAATTCAAATAAAATTAAAAGAAACGGTTTAAATATTTTAGTCTAATTTTTCTATACCTAATGATAAAGTTTACATCTACATACTAGATGGGCAAGTTTTACCATTGCATGCCACTTGCTATGTATAGGTATTTATTTTGGGGACTTAGTCAAGTATACACGGGTTTTTGTGATACCTGAGGAAGTATGTAAAGAAAATAAAATATTAAACATTCCTTCGTGTGCACGTTTACACTCACCTGTTATTGAATTTAGTGTAGTAGAACGCTGTTTACTGAAATTGAAGTTAAGTGGTGTTACATCCTGTCCTGCTTTGTCTGTAGAGAACTCAAGTATGCCACGACTAGCTGGCGACTCGGTTTCATCATCACTACATTGGGAATCCTAGAAAAAGAAAACATCACAAAGTAATAATATATCATTCAAGTATCATTTAAAATACTCAGAACGGCACTACCTAGTCGCAAGTGGAGCTACGAACGTCTCTCGGTGCGACAGTGATAAAAATTAAGCCATTGTGCAAACAGTTCTCGCAATTTAATATAAAGATACACGCAATTTCTCTAAAAGATGCTCAGGTACTAATCGCTTGTTCGGTTGGTATTCGATAAAGCAAAACGTACGACATCGCTACGTGTGAAAGACATCCGGGGAAAATCAAATGAATTGATTAGCAAGCAAATTGTAGTTTTAAAAAAAGTAGGCTAAATTAATTACATGATCTTAATTTGTTGATTACGTTATGATTTAAATTTTATGTAACTTTATTTAGACTACTATACTATGTAGATACTTACTACTTTCTCAGCAAATGTTTCTGTGTGCGGACGGCGTGTAGTGCGAGCATACGCTTCCCTTAACAGACGAGCGTCACATGGATTCTCGTACCGCATACGACGTCGTGGCTCGATCCCGCTTAGCTCATCCTATATGCGGATTCAAAAAAGAAACCAATCAAGAATGCATGTATGGAAAACCATAGAAAGTTAAATC
The DNA here is from genome assembly GCA_033032175.1 of Saturnia japonica. Taxonomy (NCBI): domain Eukaryota; kingdom Metazoa; phylum Arthropoda; class Insecta; order Lepidoptera; family Saturniidae; genus Saturnia; species Saturnia japonica. The sequence continues at coordinate 12,380,191 of CM065307.1, forward strand.
ACACTTCCCCAAAAACGTTATGATATTTAGTGCAGAACGTACTTTTATTTTCAAACTGACTATACTGTTAGCTTCAAGGGCCCTGGAGCCATGAACCATTGGGCTTCTACAAAATTTGCAGTAAATAACGCTAATAGATTAGTACTGTTAAATCTTTGCCTTTAATTAATCTCTTTATATTATTTCTCAGTTGCGTTTTCTGTTGCAACGCCATAACTGCCTTAATTCTTCATCAATATTAATGACTCAAACATAATTTTAATGCTTTTGCATTCCTAATGAAGATATTATATTCAGCTAAAATGTAGGAAGCGCTCTATTACATTCTGTTTACCTGGCACGATAGCTGTTAGATTGTTTTCATCGGAAATATTTGTATTCATCTATAGTAAAATTGAATTTAAAAACAGTAGGACTTGTATTTAGGCAGGTCCGACACTCTCATACTTACTTTAGGCAGGTCTGACACTCTCATACTTGCTTTAGGCAGGTCTGACACTCTCATACTTGCTTACTTTCATTATTCAATAATATATAGGGTTAATTATAAAAATAATTATTGGTTTACTTACATCTCTCATGTTGTAGGTAATTTCTAAATTATTAACGAATGAGCTGCGGAATTCAGGGTAAAAGTCGAGCACGTCTAGTAAGTCGTCTCTATGTACGCGATGCAGGTCGCAATAGGTGAGTGCGCGAACTCGGCAATTGCTACGTCCCACAGTAGGGTGAATACACGGGTTCTCACCGAATATATCGTCTTTTCCTGCGTAAATTAATCATCAATTATTCAGTGAACAATTTCTTTATAACAAACTTGGAGAATTTTGTACTTTAAATTTATACATTCTTTTGATTTAAGAAGTATACGTATTTTAACTGACATTCAAATCTTGATACACTTTTAATACAATAATTACAAATTATGTACCTACTAATCAAATGTTTTGTGAACAATACTATTAAGATTATTTGTGAGAAGTCTTAATGCTCCATTAGATTATATAAAATCCATGTATCCGCCCATATTGTAATCCAATCGAAACAGTAGAACTTTTGTATTTATAATTTTAGGTAGTCAGGTACCTATACTTTATCTATCATTACCTATCAGTAATTAAAGTAAAAGAAGATTATTGCGATTTAAAAAAATAAACAGAAGTAATAAACCGTATACAAAAATATAATATAACATACCTACTTACCATGAACTTCTAATAAAATAAACTTAATAAGGTTAGGTAAAAACAAAGGTAGAAATGTGTTTGTAAAATACTAACGTTACTGCCTATACTATACATATAAACTTGTTAGCAAAAAAAAAATCTAATATTACATATCTAAATTTATTTACCACAAGCCATACTTAGCTAATATGACATAATAGTACATATAATCTATATTTATAAGTATACAAATCTGTACACAGTATGTTTTATATACCTAGTTAATCATATTATTTCTCAAAGGTATTTTTTCCACGCAACTCCATATCTTGGTTAATTTTGTATCAAAACTTTGTATTCAAACATTCATATAAATCTTATGTTCCCTGCTATTGGTGAACCATGGATAAATAGTTTAAAATTAATGTCTTTGTTATTAGCTCATTAAAACAATTTTTTCAATAGGAATGCCGTCTGTTGATGCCAATGAAAAAATGTTCAAGGCGCCATCTATTAACAATCTATGTAACTAACTTGACAGCTGTTAGTAAGACTGTTTTTATAATTTGCAATATTGTGCGAAACATTTGCGGCTATAAGTTTAATCATAAGTATTAGTGATTTTGGTTCACTTATGATGCCATGTACCTCCCGTGCTAACAAATTAGTACTTGGCTGATTGACACAGTACCGACCTACTTGTACAAAAACCAACAACTTACCCAGTATAGCCATTACTATGTCGTCTTTAAGTATTTCAATTGATCCTCGTGATATGAAGAAAAGAGAAGTGAGTACATCTCCGCGGTGTACCAGCGTTTCACCAGGAGGTGCGTGCGTGGTTTTGAATCTCAGAGATAGTGCTCTGAAATCGAATGACCAAAGCATATCTAGCTGCTTTACTACATAATTTTATTTCAACAATTACTTTACTACTTTATTATACGACAAATTAAAAAAATTGCATATTATATCACATACCTTAGACATCCTGGACTAGCTCCTTCGAATGCAGCACAGCTAGCAAGCAAGTTGCGATTAAGATGAAGACAAATGTCGGCCTGTAGGCACTCAGGGAAACCTTTAAGTACGCTGGATGTATCAATACCGTTTGTATAGCTCCAAGCATGTTGGAAGTATTCCTCTAGTCTTTGTCGCAGAGGATTTGTGATCTGTTATAGGTATAGGAACAAATGTAAAATATGTAATAATTTACACAAAACTTACAAAGGCTTATCATTCTTACCTGATGAAATCGTATAAACTCGCGTACTCTTAATATTTGTGTATGGTATCGAGCCGTGCCTGAATACAATCGCTGAATGATAGCGGATACGTTTCCAAAAATACTTGCGTACATGAGAGCTGTAAGCAAAACATCACTTAAAATATCTTGTACAATATTTTAAGCAATTTATATACATTACAAAATCTTTTAAGCACTGACATCCCACAAGCATGACAAATATTGTAAAGCCTTTTTCCATATCAGTGTTTGGAGCAACGTTGCCGAAACCGACGCTCGTTAGAGAGGTGCATGTAAAATATAAAGCGGTGATATAACGCGACCTGTAATGTTAAATTTAATTGAATGATCGTATCAATTATTATAATTCAGAATTAATGTTAAATTAATTATAAATTTATACTTCATAGTTGGACCAGTAGAATTATCATAAGTTGCCTGGACATCGTTAGCAAGTGCGTCTAGCCAACCAATGGGGGCGCGTAATTGAGGTCGTTCCCAGCTACCGATAGCGTACCTGGGAAACAAACGACTTGTTTTGTAGCATAATATCTATGTATTATAAACGCGTGCGTATTATTTCAAATACAATTTCTCACCAGATACAAGCCAACCAATGTGCAATAAGAACAAAGGTTGCCATAAGCAGTAGAAGGACAGCAGTGCCATACTCGGAGTATCTGTCAATTTTGCGAGCGACGCGCACCAACCGTAACAATCTGGCAGTCTTCAACAAGCCGATGAGCGTTGTCGTCTGCAACCACCACAACTATCGCTCAGAACGCTCCGTCGGTATCACTAGCACGAATATTATTCAGCCGCAAACCCAATACAAGCTTAATTGAAAACGTTCGCTTAGTACTAAATAGCATCAATGAGGCCTCGCAGCGAAAATCACGCTATCTAAGCAGAAAAATTGTCTATGATTATATGCTTTCGAACTTAAATAAACTTACATATCTTTGCTGTAATACAAGCGATTATTTTAAACTATAAAACAGCTAGCTTCGTACAGAATGCGGTGCATAAAGTTTTTGTTATTATATTCAAAAATACAGCCTTGAATTCATTGATGGAACTTGATACATTTTGTTAAAGTTTAAACGAGAAACAGTTTAATACATGTACATTGTCCGAACATGTATACTTATGTTAATCCCGAAATTATGTTATTCTAGTAAATCATATTTGCTTTTCTTGTTTTAAGAGTTGTATATATTACTACCAGCATAATACGTATATGAATATCCTAAAATATAATACTAATAAAGATAGCTTAACTATCATAATAAAGCTTTATTAGGAATATTTTTTATTAAAAACAAAATATTTTGCACAATAACCTGGAAATAAACAACTTTAGGTATTCAATACTTTAAAATAACTAAAATATAAGCCTATTTAAACCAGGGATTTTTCAACTTTCAAATAGAGAAATATTCCACTACCAGAATGAATTAATGGAAAAAAAGGTTGTTATAAATCTAATTGTTATAAATCGCAACATTTAAGTATGCTGTGAAAATAAAGTTATGAATTACGTTAGTAGTAAGTACGTATTAATTAAAACGTCATATTATATATTCGAATTTAAGATATTACGTAGTTGGTTCCAGTATGGGAATACATATATATATACATAATATGTTGAAAAGCTAGTCAGTTTTGTAGTTAAATATTTCCCTAAAATACAGCATCGTACTAAATCTATTTACCACGTTTGAATTTATGCTTATACGGCATGTTTTTAATTAAATATCTACTTTATTAAAACACTATACATTATCATTTATTTACATAATAACGTTATATAATAAATGATAGATAAATAGATCATGAAAGAAAATAATAAAAATGTTATTGAAATTAATAAATCGAAAATAAAGTAAACATGGAAATGTGATACCTATTCAAAATTTTGTTTTTATACACTTTTAAAATAGAAACTATGATTTAAAACGATAACGAAACTAACCATAAATAATAATAAACAATAACTAAATGAATAATGTAACGGTTGTGAAAACTTCTTTAATGCTTGATGTAAGGTGGGTGCTATAGTAGATAAATTTGTTCGACACATTACTAATTGAGTGCTTTATGTCGTGAATAAAGGCAATTTATTGATTTCAACAAAAAAAGTACCGTCTGGGAAGTGTGAGCGTATAAAATTGCTACCAAGCTCAGTGCATTACGTGACCGTTACATTTTTGCAATACAAAATCTGAGGATAGTAAATACTCCGCCACGAAAATTTTCTCTAGAACATTTGATATTTTGTTATGTAATATTTTTAGATGTTATTAATAATAATATAAGTAGTTCCATAGTTTTCTTTGCATTTTTGCAAAACACGATACAGACACTTGTACTCTTTGGCTGTGTTTTTTATGCATACAAAATTATGTTAGTTATTTTTCTAGCGGGTAACAGTTAATATTATACAATACATTATTATACAATTTTTTTTAAAAATATTTTAAAATTAAGAAAAACGTTCGTTCTGACGACGGATAAATTTGCGATTATAGCGGGTGACATTAATAAAATTAAATGCTTACAATGTGTACTATAAAATATGAATATGATTGACATGTTTGTAGGAAGCGTCCATATCTTCCAGTATTACGTTCGCTTTAGTGGAATTTAAACGGCTTGTGGTTATGGGTAAAATACATAAACTAAAAATTTAATAAAAACGAGTGGCAGCAACATAAAAATAGTTCACAAAGATGGTATACCTCATCACTTTCCAGCCCCTGCTGTAACAAGAAATGGGATTACAAGTTCAATATGCACCCACCTTCGGGTCTTGCACAGTAGGTAATGGATAATTTAAATAAAATGGTAAAATAAACTTAAAATACTATTAATTACCAAAATTATATTACTTTAAACAAAAACGATAATTACAAATTAATATTGTAAATAATTAAATTGTATGGAATATTGTGGTATTTCAGTCGCTGTGACAATTTCATGTAATTTTGGAAAATGTATGAACGTATTAAGTTATATTTGAAATTAAAGTGAGATTAAAGTGTGGCTACCTAATAACAGTGAAGTCATAATAACAGCATTCCACTAATTGTTACGCTATGAAATATCCAGAACTTCATTTGTCCGAAAGAAGCAATGTATTTAAATTGATAACTTCATTATTTTTTTGTCTTGAAATGCCTATCGTGCGACTCTAACTTGACCTAGTTCGCTTTCATATTCTTACGACCCATTTTACCCTTTACTACGCGTTACATATCGTGCTTCAGTTTAATCTTATTGTACTGATCAGTATTGTTCTATGTCTGTATAATAATAACTTAGGTTGAAATAAACGTATTACTTAATATCCAAGGTTTTAGGTCTTTTTTTTCGGACAACTGATCGTCTGGGTATGTACCGTGAATAGCTGACTCACTCCGTTTCGAAAACCAATCCACTTAGACCTGATTTCTTAGATAAGAAAAGAAAAGAATGAATATTGAAGTGAGATTGCAATTCTCGGTTAGCTTAAATAATATATATTCTTTATAAAATGATTATTAAAAAGAGTTTTACTTTGAAGATGAATGGAATGGAATGGAATTAAGGGCTTACTTCGTCGGTGTCGGTTCCGAATAGCAGCAAGTCGAACGGTATAGCGGCCACGAGGTCAATAAGGAACCAGCCACGCAGATAGTGGAGAGCTATCTTCGCCGGGTCAGACTCCACCTCATCTGCCGCGTTCACGTATGTTGTGCGAAAGTTTATAAGGATGTCTATTATAAATGTCACGTCCACTGAAAATACATAAATTAAATATTCTATATTTCATATTTTATTTTTTATTGCACATAAGTGTACAATTGAATTAATATATTTTTTATTGCTCCATGTAGAACCTACGTTGCGAATGCATGAAGGTATCTCGACAGTTAATTAATTGGGTGTTGTTATAACTATAAGTCAAAGTTATAATAACTTCTAAAATATGTAGAAGATACAGAACCACGCGGTAATCCCTTACATTACAGAACCACGGGAGCTGGTATCCGAAGCCACATCTACACAGTAGCATCCATCCTGGTAAGAACAAAGAAATTTCAATCTTCTGGTTTGAATTCTTCTGTTTTGTGAACTTTGAGGATGTAGAATTAAAGATGTAGATGCACCTCTCAGCCAGCGTGTTCCCTCCTTCGGCCTTTCTACGATATCAAAACGAAGCGTGAAGATGCATCTAGTGATATGATATGATGAAACTACCGATGGAGTGATGGAATTTGACAATCACCTTTGTGTCTGGACTCACTCTGGACTGTACCATACTTTCCATCAGCTACTGTGTAGATATTTTGCCAAGCTAATAAAAACAATATTTTAAAAAGTCCAAATAAATAGTAATAATGAATAAGTTGTGTTTACCTATCATATCAATGACGACAATAGGATCTTCACCGAAACTGCGGGAACGTTTATCGAAGTCGGGCTCGTTGAGTTGAAAGGCGGCCACGTATGGTGTGAATATAGCGGTGTAGATAACCAACAATAATATCAACCAATCCCAAGCGGCCTGAAAAATTAAATGTTATTATATTGTTAAGATTTTTTAAATTGAAAACTTCTTTAGTAACGTTGATATTTGAATCGCGATGAAACGAAAAAGCGACAGTAAAAGAAACAAACATACATCTACAGGAGTTAACCTGCGAGAGAATATACATTTTTTGTTTTGTTTGCATTTAACAATAGATTATTTAAAGAAAACGATTCTGATATTTTAAATAAAGTATTATTTACATGCCTAACCTCTGAATCTTTTCTTTTCACTAACTAACTAAACGGGATTAATGCAAGTCCTGATTTTAACGACTATGATCGTCGTTGAATTGTTATAACTATTGTATGTACAGTACGAATGGTTGATAGTTCGGATCCCGCTGACAAGGGTTTTTGAAAAAAGATTTTAAAGAAGTTATTTTTGACTCATTCTCCAAAATTGTGGCGAAAGCATGTTACATCGAGGAGAACCTATATAAAATATAACCTACGTTCGTACGTACAGTCGTAATAACTCTTTTCCACCTTTTTGTAAACATCGCTCAAGAGTGGCTTATAATCTTTCAGCAGGACATTATCACCTTTTTTTTTTAAAAAGCACCTCAAATTTCTGGTCCATCCTTGCAGCGGTTTTCCTTCGTGAATGACTGAATTAAACAGAGCCTGAAGGGCCCTTAGTACTGGTTCACCACCCGACTTCAGAAGCCATACTAATCTCACACAAACTCCGGTATGTCTTCGGTATAGTGCCGGGTCCTAGACGGGTTAATATAGATCTTGGATCTTTTGCTAAATTCTTAACGGGCTTCTAAGTTGACGTCGGTAGATTTCTGTCAAAAGTTAAGTTTGGACAATAAGACGATTCTGTCGTCAGTCTTCAGCTTTGTTAGCTGACTTTGTTTTGCTCTGTTATCTTTGATAAGATTAGATAGGATACTTTTGATAGGATCGCTATTTAATTGGCGTGCGTTATCACCTGAAGATTGCAGAATCATTTCACGTCTCTCCTCCATGAGTTTAAGAGTAGAGTCAGAGTTTTTTGGTCTTGTTTATACGTTGGATCTTAAAGAACTTAGACCCGACCGTAAAATTACATTACCATATCGACCATCTCATTACCATGCCACCATTTCACATAACCTTGACTGTTAACATTACCAAATAGGAAATATCTTTCTGAAAACTGGGCCATCAGCAGTGTCTTCTTCATTCCGAAATGTAGGGTAGTCCAGCATTCCGTAAATATGATTAAAGTTACTAAAAAAAAATGTTTTCCTGCAACTTCAAATTTCGCCACAATTTTGGAGAATGTGCCTTTTGTTTTCTGAAGGTTTTACTTTTACCGCATGTGAAACTGCACACATGATTTGTTAAATACAAAAACATTAATAATTGTTGCCAGACTAAAGCACATCCAAAAGGAAAAGTTATGTTTTTAGCAGTCTTTGTATGTTTGTATTTACCTATGTTCCACCATAGATAGCATCAAAGCTAATCATCCGATTTTGATAAATTTTAATCGATTCATAATAATGTTCCGGGAAACATAAGCTAAATTTTATACGATCAAAGTCAATATCATGGATGTTATACATAAAAAAAACTGGGGTCTGATTTTTTTTGACACCTTATCGAGTGGGATGTCAAATGAAAGAGGAGAAAAGTCTGAGTTCATAAATATAATTAATAATAATTCATAATTAATGTAGTATTTTTTATTGCACAGTGGAAAGTTCTTGTTATTTTCTATAATGAATTTGATTAGTAAAGAACAGAGGACAAACAACAGATATTGCTAACAATTGTAATAATAAAAAAAGAATATGAATCATAATTTTCCAATGTTAGTCAATTAACCTTAATTTACAGTTTAACAGTATTTAGTTTATGACAAAATTTAATGTTGAATCATTTACATACAATTAGGAAGTAAGTAACTTTTTGAAAATTATTTTAAACACTATAAATGTTGAAAATAATACTCCTGAATTAATGTTTATTCACTATTACACCTTTAAAACTAATACAAAAAAATATTTTTATCTAAAAAAAAAAAATAACATACTGTAGAAATGCGGTCTGATGTCATCAATCAAAAAATAAAACTAAGATTAAAGGTATTATGTACAAAGTTGAGCTAACTAGAATTTAAGTTATGAACTATTTTAATGCTTGGTAATAAATTTAGAGTCACTTATGACAAGATAACACTAAACTATGTTTCATATTCATTATACGATGACGATACATTTTCTTTATGGCGTTTATAATCAAGAAACTGGGCGCATGACTCAAGAAAAAAAATCATAAGGCTAAATTAAACATATAAACAATTGTTTTTTCCATATTTGTTTTGTTTTAGGTTTTTTATCAAGTGTGACCATCTTGGACCACATCCTCACTTAAGATCAGATGAGATTGTGGCCACAACGCTAAACATATAACGATAAAACAAATCCTACTACTTATATAGTACTGAATATATTTTAAAGCAATGATGGCTCAGTGGTAGCGTGAACGGACATCGCGTCGATTGGCGTAAGTTCGAATCCCTACAGGAGCTTGAGCTTTCGGTAAAGGAAAACACTGTGGTGACCATAGTATGTATGGTGGTAGAGTATTTTCTAATGTTCGCCTGGCTAGCTACCACCCTCAAGTTGAACATCTGTCAACAAACACCTATAGGTGTGTTCCAGCGGCTGTACTTGAGAGCCAGTTTCCCCACTAGGTTTAGTGCGTCCACCATCTTGGGCCACATCATCACTTAACATCAGGTGAGATTGTAATCATAACGCTAAGCTTATAAATGATAAAGTATAAAATTGAAGTAAATGAAAACATATCATTATAAATATTTATATTTTACATTTACAGAAACTTTTACGTTTTTTTTTAATGCTCATTAGCTATTGATTCTATAAAGATAACTGTAGCTTAAATTTTTATGTCATCATGCATTTCTGAATACATTTTGTGACTGTTCGAAAACTATCTATTTAATAAGTAGTCCAATAAGCTGCCAATAGATGGAATCTTTAAAAAACTTATATACTCAGTTTTTACTTGTAGCGACATTTATCTCGCCACATACGACGCATCCTACATAGCGATATTAAAATTAACCCAAACAATAACCGTTGGGCAGCTGCCCGCCAGACATAACACCCGTCTGGTTGGAGGATCCTCCCTTTTCATTGGTGGATGAGGAACCTTACACCCTGTTCCTGACACATATACTATTGAACAAAATAAATCGTACGTAGTATAAATATAATTTAATTGTTTACTTATAATAGGTACAAGTATAATACTTATATTAAGATTAGTATATTATAATTTAACTGAAACCTTTATTAATTTTACGGAAATAAAAACATTGAAATTTTTGTTGTCCTCATAAATCGGGTGTTTACTGTGTGTTTTTGCCATATCAGATATTAAACAACAGTATCGAATAGATAAACGCTTCATTAAGTTAGTGTTAGCGAGATATAGGCCTAAGCGTAATGATACGAAAATAGCAATTGTAAATATAAGTTGTAGGGATGAATAATTTGTACAAACGAACATAAGTCTAATGTTTCTAATGTTTCTAATATAATACTATAACGTGTAGGTATATAAGAGAAGTGAATAAGTTATGAAAATGTTTGTAATTTAATAGAAATAGTCGCTTATAGTATTAAACTCATGTATCGTAAATAATCCATATTATATAGAAGTTGTATGTAATGTTTTGTGTTATATAGGTAAATTAGCCTTCTATATATGTTTTATAATGTTTGTAACGCCAAATAGTGTGTATATAACAAGTTTCATGCTGTTTTAAAGTTGCAATGTTTAACGCTCTGTATCTACCATGTTTATCGACCTATAATGTTGAAGTTAGTGTTTTTGTATAGGTATTTGTGTCTATAATAATGTGAAACAGTTTTTTATAGTAATTGGATAATTGTAATTAGAGATATTAACAATTTATTAGATTTTGCATACAAGTAATAATAATAATGTAGATAGAGATAGCAATAGTGGAACCACGAAGCACCCCCGCGGTTAGCGGGCATGCCCATATTTGGTAAAGAGCAGTACGGATAGAGACGCCATCGTCTCATCGTGAGACGTCTCACTCTCCGGCAAACGAGATAAAAGGCGCGTTACCGGGGCCAACCGGCACCCACGGGTGCCACAAGCTGAAGACTCAAGACTCAAGAAACTGGAAGAAACAGTACCCAGCGAATTTTATTGTGGTACCTGTGTGTCATTTGCATCTTCAGAAGTGTTCAACCCGCCAGCGACCCAGTCCTCTCCGCTCCGTGCTACGTCAGCGCCGCGCCTACCAGCAGGCACCTCACTGCGTGTGTGTACCTTAATGTTTCACCCTCTTCACGCCTAGTAGTTTCGGGTGTGAGCAGGGTCGGTCGCACGTAGTGAGAGGGGCTCGCACGCACTGGTTTCCAGACAGCTGGTTACCGTAGCGTGTTATCCGCAGTCGGTTATACAGAGTACGAGGGAATCGTTTCCGTCGCGTTCGCGCCCTCGGTGTGCGGTCCCGCTCTGTATCGGTTGACGTAGCACATTTGTTGTGGACAGACGCACGCGCCCATTTTAGTTTTGGTCCTTCGAATAGCCGGATTGGGTCCAGTGAACAGTGAAAATGCCTACAGTACGTTCGCCTACGTCGAGTCGCAAGGGCGACAGTGAAGAAACCACGACCACAGATTGGTCGTTGAACACGCCGACAGGAACAAGTTCGGCTACCGCCACATCCACCACCACCAAGAAGACGGTACCTTCGACTTCGTCGATCCGCACACGCGCTGCGACCGCCGCCGCCGCGTCGCAAGACACATCGAGAACACCAGCACCCAGGAACATTGGAGGGAGCGAGGAGGCCCCACCGTGCGTTCCTACAGTGCCCGCAGCGAAGGCGACCAGGGACATTGGAGGGAGAACAGCCCCACCGTGCGTTCCTGCGGCACAGCGCGCCAGATCGGTGAAGTTAAGGTCAGTGAGATCGTCAAAGTCGCGTATGGCGGAACTAGAGGCGAAGAAAAAATTGGAAATAGCCAAGTCAGCTGCCGCGCTGGCCGAGATTGAACTGGAAATGGTCCAGTGTCAATCTGAAGAGGAGATCGATGACGAAGACATCGAACGCGGAGTGCAATCCACACATGTTGAGCAGTGGATAAACCAAAGTGCGACCATCATGGAGAAACAGGAGTGTGAAAAAACACAGGAATCATATGTCAAGGTAAGTGACATCGAGAAAATTGCCGATAAAATGGTTACCGCTGTTCAAGCCTCAACACGAGCCGTCGTACCAGCCGCACCGTCGAAGTATGCCGATCTGCCTAGCTTCAATGGAGCATCTGAAGACTGGTTACCGTTCCTGAGAACATATCGGGATTCTGTCGCGCAATTCAGCGACACACAGAATATGGCTCGTCTGAGGCACTCCATACACGGCACTGCGAAAGAGAGTATGCGACAGATGTTGTTCACAGCCCATGACCCGAAAGAAGTCATCGCAACATTGGAGAGGAGGTACGGGAATCCGGAACGTCTCGTCCTGGCCGAATTAGCCGCCATAGAGAAGTTACCTCACATAGGGGAATCTTGTGACGAGATATGCGCGTTCGCCAGTCGAGTTAGCAACGCCGTCGCTACAATAAGCGCTCTACGGAAGCCGGAGTACCTCTGCTCACCGCAGGTAAGTCGAGACATTGTTCAAAAATTATCACCATCGTTACGGATCAGATGGTTCGATTATGTCAAGGCGCACACAGAAGACCCAGTGCTAGTGAACCTTAGAAAATTCCTAGAAAACGAAGCTGACCTGTGGGCAACGTTCGCGCCAGTGGAAGCGCCTACAAAACGGTTCAACCGGCGTGTGCACACCACGCGAACCGAAGAGAACAGAGAGAAACGAAACATATCCAGTGGCAAAAAATATTGTGTGAATTGTGAAAATCGCGATCACTGGATAACTGAGTGTAAACAGTTTCGAGAGGCAACCACCGAAGACAGATGGGTAATTGTGAAAAACAAGAAACTGTGTTTTATGTGTTTGCGTCAAAAACACTCAAAAATTAGTTGTAAAGGGCCGTCTTGCCGTAAGTGTGGACGGCAACATCACATAATGTTACACGCGATTTCGAATCGACACGCGGCAAAAGCGCCGCCAGAGAAACCCCCACCGCGACCGCAACCACAGACACAACAAGACGAAAATGAAGAGGCCACTATCAAAACTGTGTACGCCGCCGCGGACGGGAAAGAGGTCTACCTAAAAATAATACCGGTAGATGTGTTTGGACCGGCCGGCTCCGCTCGTGTGCTCGCGCTACTTGATGAGGGGTCAACCGTGTCACTACTGGACAACGCCGTGGCCCAAGAGATCGGAGCCTCGGGAAAAGAAGACCTGCTCATCCTTGAGACCGTCGGGGGAAAGCTCATTGAGATAAAGGACTCTCAGGTAGTCAACATCAAAATTAAAGGAGCTCACCGACGGGACAAGCGCCTATTGAAAGGAGTCCGGACCATAACCAACCTAAAGTTGTCGCCGCAACATGTGAGCATGGAAACTATAGATAAATGTGCGCATCTGAAGAACAGGGACGAGCTCGTCTACAGCAAAGAGAGGCCGGCTTTACTCATCGGGCAGGACAACTGGGAGATGATTGTACCGAGAAAAATCATCAAGGGGAAGCCGAACCAGCCAGTTGCTTCTCTCACCAGTCTGGGATGGGTGCTACACGGTTGCTGCTCTACGAGTGACTCTACGCCGGTGAAATTTGTCAACCACGTGAACAACGTGCGGGAGATGGCTAACATAGAGAACTTGATAAAAAGCCACTTCGAACTAGAGTCCATCGGAGTGCAGCAGCGCCGCCCCACCAATGATGCCGATGGGAGAGCCCTTGAGATCCTCCACAACACCACGAAGAGGCGACCCGACGGAAGGTTCAAGTCAGGTCTCTTGTGGAAGAGCGACGAGGAGACCTTGCCGAACAATTACGCAATGGCTCGTCATCGTCTGAACGGCATAGAAAAAAAGCTCGAAAAAGATGCCGCACTGAAAGGGGAATACAAACAACAAATACAGAACCTACTCGACAGTGGATATGCCGAGAAGGCACCGGCCGAAGCCACACCGGGAAGGACGTTTTATTTGTCGCACTTTGCCGTGGTGCACCCGCAGAAAAGAAAAACCCGCATCGTATTTAACGCCGCAGCGAAGTACGACGGCAAGTGTTTAAACGACGCGCTGCTCCCGGGACCCGACCTACTGCAGTCGCTGTTCGGAGTCCTGTTGCGATTCCGGCAGGGGCCAGTCGCAGTGGTCGCCGATATCAGAGAGATGTTCCTGCAGATCCGCGTTAGAGAAGAGGATCGCGACAGCCTGCGATTCCTATGGCGAGGAGTTGACCGGTCATCGAAGCCGACCGAATACCGAATGACGTCGGTAATTTTCAGTGCCGCGTCATCACCAGCTACCGCCATCTACGTAAAAAACCGGAATGCAGAGGACTTCAAAGCGACACACCCGGAAGCGGCCCAAGCGATCGTCTGAAACTACTACATGGATGACTACCTGCAGAGCTTCAAATCAAGCACACAAGCTATAGAAACCGCGAAGGCGGTCCAAGCAATCCATAGGAAGGCGGGATTCGAACTGCGGCAATGGGCGAGCAACGACGCGCAACTACTGAATAACCTTGGCAAAAAATGAAACATTCCCACAAGAGATTCACATAGGCAACAACGAAGAGAAAACGCTCGGACTACGTTGACTAGTCGGAGAAGATTGTTTGGCGTTTAACAGTAACCTAAGAAGTACACCGAGTGACGTCATAAAAAACCAGAGAGCGCCGACAAAACGCGAAGTCACTAGCGCGGTTATGTCCACATTCGACCCGCTAGGACTGGTCGCACCTATTCTGATACAGGGAAAACGGCTGATACAAACCCTGTGGAGAACCGGGCCTGACTGGGATGAGAGCATCGGAGAAGAGGCTCATCACCAGTGGCGCGAATACATCAACAGTTTGTCCGCGCTACAAGATATGAAAATTCCACGTTGTCTGACGCCGTCCATGGGAGCGGGGCAACTGCACACCTTTGTGGACGCCAGCGAAACGGCCTATGCAGCGGCATGTTACTGGAGATCGATCGCAAACGAGGTATGTGTCACATTGATTGCGGGGAAAGCTAGAGTAGCACCGGTCAAACCCGTGACAATACCCAGGCTAGAATTACAGGCTGCACTGCTGGGAGCGAGGCTGGCCAACACGATAACTAAAGAACTGGAACTGAAAACCACGGACAAATTCTACTGGTCAGACTCGAGCACAGTACTGCAGTGGATGAAAGCCGATCCGCGCCGCTTCAAACCGTTCGTGGCCCACAGGTTGGCAGCCATCGAAGAAATTTCGAAGCCACACGAGTGGAGGTGGGTGCCGACCCGCGAAAACCCGGCGGACATAGCTACCCGGGAAGTGCCAAATGGGTTCAACGAAGATTCCAAATGGTTCGTCGGTCCAGATTTTCTTCGTCGGCCAGACACGGATTGGCCACAGAAACACTTGGGAAAGTGCGAGCAAGTATTGGATGAAGAAAAGAAGTCTGCGACTGTACTTACCGCGCGCACAAAAAATGAAGACACACTACCGAGTCCGGAACGATTTTCTAGTTGGGTGAAACTATTGCGAACCGTGGCGAGAATATTCCAATTCATAGAACTGTGTAGAAAAGGTCGCGCCGTGAACGTCGCGCGCGATAGCGATTAGAAGCCACACAGAAAACAAGAAACTAAGAAAACCGTTCGAGCAAAAAAGGCGCAAGAAAATACAACAAAGTTTATACCGATACCCGATCATTGTTTGCAGCAAGCCGAGCTAGCCCTGCTACACCACAGTCAACTGGATTCATTCGGGGACGAGATGGAATGTTTACAGAAAAAGTTACCCATCAAGACTGGTAGCAAACTAAGGAAAATAGACATCCAACTCGACGAACACGGCATCATACGGTTGCGAGACAGAACACGGAAAATGAACATGAGTAGCAGAAACTTAGCGGTCCTGGACGGGAAACACAAAATCGCTCGCTTACTCATCGATCGCTATTACCGAAAATTCTGCCACGCGAATCATGCGACCGTCGTGAACGAGCTGCAACAAACGTACTGGATTCGAGGACTACGGAATTCGGTAAAGAAAGTGTAATATCTCGGATAATTTAGATTTAAACTAAAACACTCGTGCACTGTCAAACATTTATTTCATACTCAAACATGTACCCTCCACCCCACATAACTGTATCTTTATTTCTATGTACCTACATATAAAATACTCTTAATACACTACAGAAAGTACTACACGAATGTCAATGGTGCCGCATCAGGAAAGAGAAGCCGCAATTGCCGCCAACCGGAGATCTACCCGCCGAACGGTTACAACACGGAACGCATCCGTTTACGTGCACCGCGGTCGATTATTTCGGCCCTATGCACGTTACCATCGGCCGGCAAAGAGAGAAGCGATGGGGAGCCCTCTTCACCTGTTTAACGACGCGCGCGATACACCTTGAATTAGTGCCATCATTGAGTACCAGCTCCATGGTCATGGCGCTACGTCGCATGTCTGCCCGGCGAGGGAACCCGCGGGTAATGTATAGTGATAATGGCACAAACTTCATTGGTGCAGATCGCGAGCTACGTGACGAGATGTCGAGACTGAAGAGATCCGAGCTGGCTGAAGCGGCAAGTCATGAAGGCATCACCTGGAAGTTCATACCACCCGGCGCGCCACACATGGGAGGCGCCTGGGAACGAATGGTGCGAACCGTCAAAACAGCCCTCTCCGCGATCCTGAACGAGAGAAGCCCGCCAGAAGAAGTGCTGCACACCCTGCTCACGGAAGTGGAGCACACCGTCAATTCACGCCCGCTCACTCACCTGAGCGCTAGCCCGGAAGATGAGGAAGCTTTAACCCCTATCCACTTCCTTATAGGTCGTTCCTGTGGTTCATCGGTCGTCGGAAGCTTCGACAAGCACGCACTCATCGGCCGGGCCGACTGGAAAACATCGCAACGTCTGGCGGACCACTTCTGGAGGAGGTGGCTGCGCGAATATCTGCCAACACTCATGCCAAGGAAGATCAGCGGGAGAGAGGCTCCACAACCGCAACGGGGCGATATAGTAATCATCGCCGATGCTTCCCTACCACGCAACACCTGGCCGCGAGGAGAAGTCGTCGCCAGTTACCCCGGCCCAGATGGCAGGACACGTGTGGCGGACGTCCGGACCTTGAGAGGAGGTGTGCTGAGGCATCCCACGTCGAGACTCATCGTCATCGTGCCTGCAACGTCGCGACCTCAATTTGGAGTGCACGACGGAGCGTACACTGGGGGGGAGACTGTTAGCGACGCATAGGCCTAAGCGTAATGATACGAAAATAGCAATTGTAAATATAAGTTGTAGGGATGAATAATTTGTACAAACAAACATAAGTCTAATGTTTCTAATATAATACTATAACGTGTAGGTATATAAGAGAAGTGAATAAGTTATGAAAATATTTGTAATTTAATAGAAATAGTCGCTTAAATTATTAAACTCATGTATCGTAAATAATCCATATTATATAGAAGTTGTATGTAATGTTTTGTGTTATATAGGTAAATTAGCCTTCTATATATGTTTTATAATGTTTGTAACGCCAAATAGTGTGTATATAACAAGTTTCATGCTGTTTTAAAGTTGCAATGTTTAACGCTCTGTATCTACCATGTTTATCGACCTATAATGTTAAAGTTAGTGTTTTTGTATAGGTATTTGTGTCTACAATAATGTGAAACAGTTTTTTATAGTAATTGGATAATTGTAATTAGAGATATTAACAATTTATTAGATTTTGCATACAAGTAATAATAATAATGTAGATAGAGATAGCAATAGTGCAACCACGAAGCACCCCCGCGGTTAGCGGGCATGCCCATATTTGGTAAAGAGCAGTACGGATAGAGAAGCCATCGTCCGTCTCACTCTCCGGCAAACGAGATAAAAGGCGCGCTACCGGGGTCAACCGGCACCCACGGGTGCCACAAGCTGAAGACTCAAGACTCAAGAAACTGGAAGAAACAGTACCCAGCGAATTTTATTGTGGTACCTGTGTGTCATTTGCATCTTCAGAAGTGTTCAACCCGCCAGCGACCCAGTCCTCTCCGCTCCGTGCTACGTCAGCGCCGCGCCTACCAGCAGGCACCTCACTGCGTGTGTGTACCTTAATGTTTCGCCCTCTTCACGCCTAGTAGTTTCGGGTGTGAGCAGGGTCGGTCGCACGTAGTGAGAGGGGCTCGCACGCACTGGTTTCCAAACAGCTGGTTACCATAGCGTGTTATCCGCCGTCGGTTATACAGAGTACGAGGGAATCGTTTCCGTCGCGTTCGCGCCCTCGGTGCGCGGTCCCGCTCTGTATCGGTTGACGTAGCACATTTGTTGTGGGCAGATGCACGCGCCCATTTTAGTTAGTTTAGTTAAATTAAGTTTATAAGTGCAGTTTGTGAACCGATAGCGCTATGGAAACAGATAAACTACAGTTAAAAGTATATAAGTAAGTAAGTAAGTGTAGTAAGTTAAAATTATTAACTTCACCTATATTGAAAGTGATTATCCCAATATAATTTTAAATGTCGTCATGTTTGAAAGTCACTTTGTAATAAATAACTATTTAAATGATTAAAGACAATCATAGAAAACTACTATAAACCTCCTTTTTTGAGTTCTTAGGCCCCGCTTACACGAAACCTTAATGCTCGATGAAAAAGAGCCTATTTTAACGGGGCTATGATGGTTTAGTAGTAGTGTGCTTGGATATCGCTTCAGTGGACGTGGGTTCGAACCCTACAACGAGTCTGAGCTTTGGGTGTAGGTAGCCTTCACGAGTAATACCTAGGATGGTGGTTGGGTAGCTTTTAGTGATCGCATGGCTAGTTACATCAGGACAGAATGTGATCGAAACTATAGGTTGCAATTTAAACAAAATGTATTAGCTTTGCCTGCGACATCATTCTTGTTGCCTACAGGATAAAGCAACTCACGCGTCACCTAATGTAAAAAGTGTGTACTAATCCAGAATCCTTTGCAGGCGTGCACACAACTCAAGAAACGGTCATATATGGGACAAATAAACAAAGAAAAATTCATTTATATACTAGCTGGCACGGCAGACATTGTTTTGCCTTAGCCGTGGAACTTCTCCAAGACAATAAAGAACAAAACAAAAAAAAAACTTATATCTATCGTTTGATTCGTGATGGTCTTTCCAAATTTTCTTTCCCTATTAACCTTATATAGACTATTATTATTAACAATGAGATTTTATATATAGACGCGTCATACACTTACATCATTGCACTAAAAAACAGCGTAATTAATGTTTACATACAAACTATAAATAATGCATTCAGTTATATTTATAGTTCTCAAAAAAGGGAAAGAATATAAAATACATTATATATTTTCAGTTGTATTGATATGCAACCGTGACACTGGATAACAAAATGTCAGGCAATTCCCTGACTTTAATATTGCCAAAATAGAGCGCGGATAACGCATCTACACTTATACACTGCATCTCAGGTTATTAACATTAAAAAAGAATTGGCCAAATCGGCCGAGAATTTCTCAAGTTATGCGCTTATTTTTTATTTATATACCTGTATAGGTATAGATAAATATAACGTTGTATATAGCTAACCTTATAAGGAGAATGATGAAGGATAGTGCAAGGATGCGGAGGTTGCGTCGTCCCCTTGTGGCCGCCCGTCGCTCCCAGTGACAGTACCTTGGGACAATCAGAGAGAAAATAAACAATAACACGTTTAAAATTTACGTCAATTCGCAAACTATTGTTACATTTTCAAAGAACCAATAAAGAGCTATTTGAACCTAGTATTTTAAAATATTTAAGTTTGTACTTATACTGTAAACTCTCTGGGCTGCAACCGAAAATCAGCGCTGGGGCCATTCAGAACAGTGACATCCAGCTTATGTTGAGTTGTACGCCCTTTGTAGTGAACTACTGCGCGTAGGGTGTATTACATTTTTAATTGTAATTATTTGTGTTTAACTTTTATGTTATAAGTATTGTATATAAAAACTGTGTGTTCGTATTTTCACAGCAATAAATATATTTTCTTTTTTATAAGGGACTCGTGATATCTTTATATTTCTTAAAGAGTTATTTCATATAATTGTTGTAGAAATAAAGAATTTTTGATATAATTCTTGGCCAGTGGGGTTGGTCAGGGGAGACAGTAAGTGAAAATACCTCCCGTGACTCCTCAACCAATTTTCTGGAAGATGGTAAATAAAAAAAACACAAAAGTTGCCTCCTACCCCTAAACGAAATCCTGTATTCGCGTAACTTAAGCCGCGTACCCATTACGCGACAAATGTCGCACGACACGTGTCCCTGAAGACATCGGGTGACTTTGCACGTTGCCAGACTACGCCCAACATGTTTCGCACCATGATTTGAACGTAGACAAGATATCGGACGACATCTCACGATGTCTCCAGGAACACGAGTCGCGCGTCATTTGTGGCCTAATGGGTAAGCGGCTTTATAGTAACGTCTAAACAACTAGCGAATAAACTATGGTTTGAAAAATCTATTAAGTGAAGTAGCCAAGTGGCGATGGTGGTGAAAACCTGTATGAGCTTCTGGGATTCGAATGCAGAAGGATCTTTTTTTACATTCTTTTTCTCTCGTTACACTGTTAATAATCACTCTGACGTATAGTTTCGGAATGCGACTTGGTACTCGAGCTGCTCCACTTGCGAACTTTAGATATGAGTGCATACCTGTTTGATTTTGGTCATAGAAGTCACAGTCACCATTTAACATTAAAAGTATTGTATGCCTGTTTGCTGCTTCCATTAGATAGAAACACTTGTCTTGCTGTGTGGTTGAATGCACATTGTGGTAAACCCAACTCAGTGATTATTTTTTGGTTTATCGCGTTTTGGGATCAATCCATCCAGTCGCCGTTATTTTTGGATTGTATTGTGCACTTTTAATTATAATTAAATTATATACTAGACATGGATAATATATAAATAAATAATATTTAACATAGCCAACAGCAGATAGTGGTGCTCACAATTAATTATTGGTCATGCATATAATTTCAGTACATAATAGAACCTAAATCTTTCTAGTTACTAGTTAGTAGGTACTAACATGCCGAATCAATGAGAAATATATAGGCAGTACATAGAAATACTTTTTTTATTAATGTAGGTAAATGTTTTTATATACCTACATCAAACTAGTTAATTTTTCTTCTCTTCGAAATTTTACTGTAACGAAATATTCTCGTAACGAAAAGAGTTCAGGTATAAATTATTTTAAAGCACGAGTGTATTGCTTTCAGTGGTTTAGAAAATAAGCTACTATTAAAAAACAACTATAAAAGTCCGATTTCAATTTATACAAGTTGAGTTAAGTCTTAGCAGTTTTTAGTGGTCAAATTTTTAAATCTTACTATTAAAACATATTTAAAATGACTTTATTTTGTAAATCTATTCTTAAAATATTAGGTACTTTTTAAAAGGTTTTTATTTCATATTAATAATTCTGATGTAATAATATAAGTTTAATGACGTTAATTTTAATATAATTTATATGTTTTGGTACATACATGTAATATAAATATCTCGATAATTTAATGTAAAATGGTCGTACTCACTTAATCTAATAAAAAGTTTAATTTTAACCAAATTAATTAAAAAGCCTTCTTTTGGGATTGCTCTGAATAATGAAGGTCACAGTTTGAATTGGAATGAGAGGACAATGAATACATAAATTAATGATTTCCCTATGGGTAACTCCTGTATGTGGCTGAACATTTATTTCGTTATGTGTTTGATGCTGTAACGTTGTGTCTGTGTTAATTATAATTGTATTTCATATCGATATGCCGTACGAGCGCTCAAATACAAAGAGTGAATATGTTAAATTACGTAAGTTACGTTCTAGTTTTAAGATCAAAATAATTGAACACAATTTGAACACATAGAGATTAAACACACTGTATAAAATTATAAAATAAGTAAATACCAATAAAACAAACTTAAAATAATACGAAAGCTTTCGATGTATAATTTTGTACATAGTTGAGGCAATGAGATAAATGAATTACCTCCTTGCCGATGGCTGGCAGCCCGTTGAGACCATTACAGGGCGGTTCTAGTCGTACGACGCTCTTGCGGGAGCCGCGGAAACCGGTGTCACGCACACGCACCGACGAGCGCCAGGTGGAGGATGGTGGTTCATCACGTGAACCGCGCGCGGAAGCGGCCCGCCGCGAGGTGGTCAGCGCCGCCCCACCGCCGGCGCATGGTGGAGTCACGATCAACGGCATATCAGGAGGTCCGCGATCTTCCATGCCGCTGCCGCGCCAACGTTCTCACCGAAATCCGCCGTGCTCCGATGCCTCCAAGTACTCACATTCCAGCACGGCTTTTTCGAAAGCCGAAGCCGACTCGAGAAGTGCGATCGCCGTATTTTGCATAGATGTGGTGTTCAATTTACTCCCACGAATTCTTCGCACTCCGCGGCTTTTTCTATTTCAGAGCAATAATTGTATTTATGTGTATTCAGAATGTGTCTAAAGACAGTTATCGTTATTCTTTGTGAAATAAATGGTGATATGTTTACTATGGTATGGTTTGCAATTAAATTAAATAGAAAGACATTTTTATGTAATAAATAAAACGAAAGCATAAATCGTATCTTTTCTTCTATTCTCTTAAGAAATTTTTCATTTTTTCACGAATGTCAAGAAAGATTGTAGTTATAGAACAAAGAACAAGCTCACAAACGTTGGGCTGCGAGCGCTGAACGAGGCCGCACGTGCCTCTTTCAAGGCACTGTGTCAATGTGTGGTAAGGTCTTTTCATTTTTATGTGCAATCTTTAAAGAGAATGAGACTTTTCTCGGTTCTTTTAATGTTATATTTTGATGCACATTGCAGTTTGACGTTACTTTCCTTTTTATTTACTTAAGTTTTAATATATATATGTATAGAATACAGATTCATATGAAACACGAAATTAGCTTTGATATAAAATTATAGTAATTCGTTTATAAAAATATAATATAATGTTAATTCATCACACTAATCTGTCTAAATTTTAACATTTTTATGTGGTAAATTGTTATTGTTATAGGCCTAATCGTGTTTAAGAATGAAAAACATTTGTTATTAACCATTAACCATTTTTTTACTTAAGATTCAGTTAATTTAATTAAATTTCCTAACTAGTGTTCTGATATATCATTGATCGAGCAATATTAGTTAGACTTTAATAGTACTGAGTTCGGGAACTTTAGGCAAATCGATTAACTTTTATGTACAAAATATTATAATTCTCTCAGATGAACTAATATACTACGTAAAATAAAAGAAGTTATGATTAATTACGAACTTGTTGAATTTCACAGAAGTGAGAGAATACTATTCTTCTGTGATCAAAGTGTGAGTGTGTCTCAGTAAATCTATAAAATGTGATGAGCATAGGATTTCTTTTGAAAATATATATCAAATGCATGATAGAGAAGGCGATATTAAGGTCATGACAGTAAAAAAATATAAGTACTTTTTTATAAGTTTGAGGTATAATTCCACCATTATTTAAAAGGGGACTGAAGAACTCTCCTTTACTAAAATGTAGGATAAACCTCTTGAGTGGCAACATTGTTAAAAATGTTTTACGTTTGAATATGTAGATGCGGTTGGAGCACTCGCGTCAATTTAGAACGTACTTGTGCTTCATTAGTTCATTACTATCAGTAAATAGTAAAAAAATAAACAGTTGAATGTCGAATTAAACAAAATATATCAATCAGATTCACTAAAATGTAGTTTGAGTATATTTTTCATACAATAGTAACAATGAAATGTCTTATTTGTTTGTTTATCGTTAATCGTCTATAGAAGAAACCTTTGTTTGAATAATAGTGTCTCTTTGAATAAAAAGTTACTATCGCATTTACTCTGCAACACTTGCATTGCATTATTTCATAATTTAATGCTTTGCTGCCTACATATTGAATATTGACAAAATATTACGTAAATTTACTATAGGATAAACTAAACAAGTAGGCAAAGGATAGGCTTTAAATGTAAAATATTCATTATAATATATTAAAAAAATAAATTAGTAATCAAATTAAATAATCGATAATAAACAGTAACAGTAAACAATATTACACTTATCGTTTGTTCATCGACAAGAAAATGTTCTTAAAAAAAAAAGTAATAGATAATACCAGCTTATGAAATATAAAGTTAATATGATGATCACATATTATAACTTATTACTGATATCTAGGAGCACTGATCGCATGAAATAAACATAAGTTTTTTAAATAAATTTTTATGTACAAGCAATTAGGAATCTACATATGAAATTACATATACATCATAGAATTTTTATTTTAGTTTATCTTAAAAAAATGCAGGTATAATTATTACATATTTATTTAATGGAGAGTAAAAAAATATTTTCGTATTTCTAAATTGAAAGATTTACCTCTTACTTTTTAAGTGTTGATTTCATAGAAATAATATAAGACTGTTTTTAATAATTATAGCAAAACAAACAAAAACCATTTCACACACCAACTTCAAAAATTAAGGGGCTTCCGTAAGATGTCATTTTCTTTTGAAAAGTCCCGTAAGAATTATTTTTTCAAAAAAGTATTTTTTGTTAAACGAGAGTGTAAATACCCAACTTATGTATCCAGCTTCCAAACTATGACTCCTTATTTCACCACATTGAAGGGGGTTAATTTTGAATATATTTTAAACTCTATTCACGTACCTACTTAGAAGAAAAAATAAAACTTTCTTATATTACTCCTATGTTGTAATAATATATTGTAAAAGGAAATATTAATGGTTATGTTCGATAGCTTCGGCTGTGCATTAATAAGTTAGTTTGGTTTGTGATTCTAATTTTTTTTTAATATTATCGCAGTAATAATAATAATAATATACGAACGAATTTGCTGGTAAAAATAGTATAGAGTATAAAATATGTAACATGAATAAAAGTATCAGTGTGTTCCTTGTGACAGCGATACCGAAAGTGGGTTCCTAGGGCTAGTGGGTAGGTGGTGAAACCTAAGAATTTCATGGAAAAGTCATCAGGGTTCCGCGAATCGGTTACATATTATGTCATTGAATCTCTCAATGGATTTGGTTGTTAAAGAGTTCCACTGCTAATGTGTTTATTATTAAACCTTATTTTAATTGCACTGTTTTCAATGTGTTGTTACCACTTATGAAGTAAGTATACAGTGTATCATTAAATAATAAAAATTTGTTGAGTGCTCCGTAGATTTAAAAGTTTAGGAACAACTGTTTTATGATATGACATAATATGTACAGTGTAAAACTATGTTAAATGGGTCAAAAGCTTAAAAACTATTAATATTAAATTTAGAAGGCCAATGTTATATAAATTCAGATCTACCTATGCCTGGTGGTTCGCTTAGAATTCTTTATTGATTTATATAAGCTTGACGCTATATTTGTGTCACGTTTTCGTTTATATGTTGTAGAGAACGTTGAGTATGCTATTACGTAAACAGCGATACGAGTCTCAAGAGATTGAGCTGAAAAACTCGAGCCTTGTCGATCCTGTTTTTGAAATAAATTAAAATATTTTATTTTATTTTATTTACTTATTTTTTATTTATATCCATATAATTATACTATATTAGCTTCATATTATATTGGTAGTTTGAATATATGTATATAAAAAACAATCAAATTTTTTTTCACTCTGCGCCTGGTGAGTTTTCCGCAATGCTGTCTGAATAAAGAGGATATTGACATTTGAAAGTAGACATTGCCACAGTTAGACAAATCGATCGTCACAGAAATAAACATCAGCATAGAAATTTTATGAATAATTTAGACAAGTTCTAATTAGTTTATCTCCTTTCGTTAAAGCTTAAAAATTTAGTCTAATTATAGTAAAAAGTCAAAAATGAAAATGTTTATCTTTAACTTAGTAGGCATGTGATCACTTGTCATATTAAAAATGTTATTTTCTAAAGTCATACACTATGTTGTAAGTATTTGGCGCAGCTTAGATTTGCGAAATATTACTTAATTAGTATCAAAAGTACATAATAAATATTATAAAATAAAATGTTTATGGAAATGGGGTTAAATCACATCGTAAATTGTTTGAAAAGAGAATGTAAATTATTATTCGAAAAGAAAATTGACAGCGTTGTAAAAGCAAGTTTAAGAAATGTTTGAAAGTAAAAGATCTGGAGTACAAGTAGGATACGTATTATGCATAAAGTTTATGTATTTTCATGTCATCAAAATGCAGAAAGTGGCGCTTTTAAACATATATGCATATAAAAATTACGAGTAGCTGTAACAGGAGCTTTTTTAATTGTTATATGGTGCTTAAAATGAAACTCCTTATAAAGGCGCTTAGCATGACTATATGATAATTAGCCAATTCAAAGTTCAAACAGCTAAGTCAACTGCGGAAAAACAAAATAAAATAACCAGTGCACAAAATACTCTACCTGAAAGAACTAAACATAAAAATCGCTCAAAATTATAATATAAAATAAACATATTACAGCTTTCGTTAGTCGTTTTGTTAGTCCTTCTAAAATGCACGAATGTAATGTTATAAGGCAATGAACTACCCTCCATGAATAAGAAGAAAAAAGTTAATAAACAATGTAGACAAAGGAAACCATACCATGGTAGTCATAACTCCGAGCATGGATCGTGTTTTCCACAAAAATACCAAATCGAAACAAGATATTATTGAAATAATAAAAATAGCTAAAAGCTCGCAACTAAAGGAAGGAAGAAAACACCTTTAGTTAATTGACGCACTGTTCACTGACCGAACTAAGCACAGGCAGGAACCACACTAATGTAGCCAACCAGTAGATACGTAATAACCGTTTTGTGCTATTACTGTATTAAAATAAGCTCGTAAACCTCGTACCGGAATGCAACCAAATCTGCAAAAGTCGAATGCAAAATGATAATAATAGTTTAACTTTTAAATGCAGTCGATCGATTATGGGTTCGACTCGTTTACAGTACGTCGGTATGTTTTATCGGTTCGTAACTATTTTCCGTTTATTATAATATTGCAAATGCGTTTTTCGTTATTAATCGCGACGTCGTTTACTGAAGCCAATGGGTCTACAAACGATATTTAGATTAAAATTCAATGGCAGTGTGAGAAGCGGCAGAGCCCGCAGCGTGTTCGCTGAACGTAAACTCGGTGGGGCACTGTATCGACGCACGCAAGAGGTCGCTATGCGCGCGTCGGCTGTCGAGACTGTGCGGTGCCCCGAGGGGTGACGGAGACTCCCGAACACAGGCGTGACCTCGTACAAACTCCCCTTCCACTCGTCGAATATTTCAGCTGAAAAACACGGTTTCGCCATGCTGTGTCACTGACTACTGAAAGCGGCCAAACTGTCACGTGACTGCACGATATTAAGCTTCGAGCCACCAGCGATAAATAATATGAATTATTTTTACGATGCAGTTTCTGAGTAAATATTTGCGCAAAACAATTTCGAATGAAAAAATAAAATCTCAGATACTCAAGCCAGTCTTAGTGTATGCAAAGTTTTTCTTAGAAGTGGTAAGGCACTCATGGATCGCTATCACCATGTACATGGTGAAAACAGGATTAGTGAGTGTACATGAAGTTGGTAGCGTGTTCGGAAACCGCGTCGATCATCGAAAACATCATGATTAAAACATAGCTTGGTGATAGAGCATTTTCCAAGCCCACCTGGCATTTGCTTATGAGTATGACACGATTTTCATATATATTGTATTTGTAGAAGGAAGTAAAGAAGAGGATTCAGATAGGCGAGTCAGCATCCGGATAGGTTTTTTGGATTTTTTCTCATCAATTTAAGAGGTGAAAACTAAAGTCTTCGTCTAGTGCAACCTGTCAGTCGGTCGTGACTATAATTATGACGTACGCTACCGGAACGTGGACATTAACATTGCAACTGGTAAATAAGTTAAGAGCATGGGTGCCGTCAGAATTACTTTCAGGGGTGCGTATCAGCATCTACGCACTATTCTATTAACTAATAAAGTATTATTTATAATATTATAATTATTATACATGTATTTTACAAATTTGGACAGCAATCTAGACCCTTAAGTTTTTATTCAAACAAGAACTTAATTTTAAAAGAAGAGTACAATTTCTTCGCGCGATAAATATATTCGAAAAGATCTAATTCGTGTGAGAACAATTAATGTCTACGTAGTTCTTAATACTAGCAAGTTGAAGTTTCAATTGAACGGTCATGTTTGTCGAAGATAGCTGTTGGTAGATATGTTCTCGTATGAAAATCGTATCTAAACAAATATACTGGCAAGCGCCCCCTGGTGGCTCCTTTTAGATGGAACGGTGATTTGGGGAGAAGAGCTGGGAGTTATTCGACATCCAAGGCGGAGAAATGAATACAGTAATGCGTCTTGTGAGAGGCCTATGTTTAACCGTGGACAAATACTGGCTGAAAGTAAAACATAATTTATGATAGTTTAATAAAATAAGCATTATAATATTTTACAAGCTTTTATTTAACTTACTTTGTTAGTATGGGTCAAATATTGCAACTGAATTTTAAAACAAATATCCCCAACTGATTGAGCTGGTATTTTGCATACACGTGTAGTTTGGATGATAATGCATGGTTAGCTAAGTGAAACCATTCAGTGGATTTAGTCCAATATGGCGAACTCCTAAAGAAAAAGAATAAGATTTTCTTTAAAACATCGTGTATGCAATATTTCATTTATATAAAAAGGAAAATAATAATTTTATGCAAGGGCTGTGTTAAATGTTATTTATACAGGTGAATAAACTAATACATCAAATAATTTTAAAGGTTTGTAGCGCAAATAAAATGATTATTTCCATTTTAGTAGAACAGCTGAAATATTGAGTAAAACATTAATATTTTTTTACATATTATGCCCATATCAGATGTCAATACAACATTTTTTGATAATAAAATGTTATCCAACTTCTAATTAATTTTGACAAATTATTATCGACGTTAGGCAGAAAAACTTTGCAAAATACTAAATTACTTCAATTTTTGAAGCAATGATACTTTAGTAGTCATCAGATTAATAGACGTGGGTGCGAATACTATGATACTATATAATACTAGTAGTAGTAGTATATAGTACTATGATACTAATAAATACTATGTATTAATAAATGTGATGATACCTTATAACGGTGGTTACGACATTTACTAATGCCGCACCATTTTATTAACTGGTTAGCAATTATACTCAAATTAAAAATCTCTCGTTAAGTACGTATAGGAATGTACCAGCGACTGAAACATCGGTGACATGGTCACTGATTTTGTGATATTAAAAGTAACATATTCGTTTATTTTCAGTGCAATTTAAAAATTTTGCTTGATAAATTTCTTTTTCTGTTTATGGATATGCGTAATCGAGTCGTTTTTGCCCTCTTGGAATTATCCGGTTTAGGACCGCTAAATATGTCTGACCGTGCTATTATTATAGTATGTTGTATTGCAAGTTTAATCTTTAAAAGTTAAGGCTTTTTTGTTATATATTCTTCAATGGAAGATTGGGTTTGTGGCGTCCTTGAACTATCGCGTGCAAATCGCGAGCCCATTTTTATCAGTATCGTAACGAACGTCTTTTCGTGTGACGTAGAACAAAGAAGCTATTCAAGTATATATAAGTACAGGTGACTTTTTTAAGTGGCCGTGGGTGGCCAGATCTTAAACCACGAGGATTAGCGTAAAATACTCAAAGGAGTCTCAGGCTCAATTTTTATAAAAACTAAAACTGCATTATTTGATTTTTGAAAAATAATTTTTCGTACCCAGGAATCGAACCCGTTGAATTTCGAAAAATAAAATACATACTGTATTTTTACACCATTCGATAGTGGCGCTAATATGGATCATTTTCTGGGCATGGCAAACTAAAGAGTTCATTTTAATAAAATACTTTTTTTATCTCTTACGCTACCTACCTACTTTCCCCATTAAATCTTAACTAATTAATTGTTCAAAATGATGCCCATTGTTTTGAATACATAGCTGGATTCCACGTCTCAAGGACTGTATTGCATCATTACAAATTATTAATTCTATTTAGAATATTCTCCAAAGATTGTTTCAAATTATCAGTTGCATTATACGTATCTTTGCAGATTTCGTTTATTATATACTATCAGAGAAAATAATCTAAGGGGGTAAGATCCGGTGACCTCATTGGCCTTTGCAAAGGACCATGCGTTGCACTAAAATTTAAGCCAAACTACTAAGGGGTGTCGAATTACATCTTTAGTACTGAGACGCCCAAGCCAACCTCATCTACACGTGGTTGCTGCCTGCTGAACAACGAACGAGGAAATGGCGATAACGGAGTGATGCGGCTGTTTAATCCGACTGGCTCGCGACCACTATGCATGTAATTGTAGTGAAAAGCCCGTCATAGTGATTCGCTTTTGCGTGTCGCGTTTTGGGATCAGCCTGTGCATATCCAGTTATATTAATTCAGGCTGGTATGACAGCGGTGACCCTCGATGGATTTCGATCGCTCGATGGTTGCCGTTCTGTTTGGATTGTACTGTACTTACCATGAGGGACAGTACGGTCAATTTGCTGTGTTACTACAAAAAAAAAAAAATCAACATCTCTTTTACTACACGGCTATTATGGACTGGGGCTCCATTTTTTTGAAAGAATAATTGGTCGGTCTAGGCCAGAGGCAAATTAACAGATCGCACCTTTCGCTATAGAGTGGAAGGTGAATTGTCCACGCCCCGTCCAATACGCTCAGGCGTTCCCCAAGGTTCGATCCTGGCTCCTAGCCTATTTAACCTGTACGTCAGTGACCTACCTCGACTCCCGGAGGTCGAGGTAGGGCTATACGCTGACGATACAGTCTTATATGCCTCAGATAGGAATAGATCCCACCTCAGACACAAAGTCCAACGCTCCGTGACCACTCTCGGGAAGTGGTTTAACGAGTGGCGTATAGCCGTTAATCCCTCGAAGAGCGCCGCGATGCTCTTCGATGCGGATTCGTCACAGATACCGTGGAAGCTTAAACCTGTTAAGCTCTACGATAATCCGATTCCGTATGTAAGAGAGACCAAATATCTAGGGGTAACCCTAGATAGTAGGCTCTCTTTTAGACCCCACATCCGTAAGGTTAGGAACAGGGCCGCGTGGGTCCTGGGCCGGTTGCATCCTCTGTTGTGTTCGGTGAGTAAAATGTCCACGCGACATAAGCTCACGCTCTACAAGACGTGTATTCGACCAATTTTGACATACAGTTGCGCCGTGTTCGCACATATGTCCGAGTCGAGTTTCAAACGGTTACAATCGATACAGAATAGGTTCCTCTATCGTCTCACCGGGGCCCCGTGGTATGTTCGAAGCGTAGATCTCCATAGAGATATGGAGCTTCCTTCGATACATGCCTACGTTAAACAGCTCTCCCGTTCGTATTTCGACACCGCGTCGAACCACGCGAATCCGTTAATAAAAACAGCCGCCACTTATGTTCCGGCACCCACGGACATCCGGTGCAAACGCCGGCCGCGCAATATTTTTATTGATCCCGACGATCACATCGAAAATTCGAATAAATATTACACATCCGTCTCTCCAAACAGAGCGTGCCAGCGCCCACGCCCGCGTAACCACCGTTCTCTCCGCAGAGGGCGGGCGGTCAATTTCGCTCCAGCACACCCGTCACGTCCACCCTCTCTAGCGGTAACCCAAGCCTAGGTCCGTTCCTCGGTGTGAAACCCTTGGGTCAGGCAACCGCCCGCGCGATACAAGTGACACTGTACGTGCATCACTTAGCTACCTACATACAACACTACACACGTATGAACATACACACGTGCACACCACACAGGTACATAGGTTCTGTGAGGGACCTTTTTTTTTTTTCTTTTTTTTACGCTAGTTAGTTAGCGCTAGTTAGTGTAGAAACATTCCGATTATTGAATACACATACGCACGGTTCCTTCCTTCCTCCCAGGAGGAAGGGAACGTGCCTATGTGTATATTTAGTTAGCTCGAATCGTAGGTGTAGTGATTCGAATAGATCGCGACCTATTTGCGAACGCGACGACCGCCCGAGCCGAGGTCCGGCCACTTTGGCACCCTCGTGCGAGTCGTCCACAAAACTTTCGCGGCTGAGTGCCCTCTGCGCTCGCCCCCAAGTCCGGTGAAGCTGTAAAAGCCGCAACGGCTTTAGGGCCCCTAAGGCTAACAGTGTAGTCAGTTCAAAAAAAAAAAAAAAAAAAAAAACAGAGGCAAATTATTCAGCTCTTCAAACGGTTCATTTAAAATTTCGACATATTTAAAAGTGGCCAACGTTCCGTTATCAATTTTAAAATAAAATAATCTGTCCTTCAAAATACTACACCAACAGTTAAATGAAAAACGCACTTGGTGATGGATTTTCTTCGGTTATCCGTAAAGAATTAGTGTTTGACCAATAGTTTTAATTTTTTCTGTTATACATACCTACTATTATTGGAAATATTCGTTTCGTCAGAGATTGAATTATTGGATAAAAATGTCTATCGTTGTTGATTTTCTGATTTAACCAGTTGCAAAAATGAGGACGTATTAAATAAATTAACTTTTGCACAATGCGTCCGGAGCGGTGGCATTTACAATTGTATTTTTTAGAATGTAACATGTCATATTTTGAGATACTTGAAAATTCTCAGCTGCATTGCGGATGGAATTAGTGGGGAATGACTCAAAATAGGATAAAATATTTCATTCTAAACCTCCATTGAAAAACGTGGTTTTATAAGTTTACTTTTGATATAACAACCTCCTTGTTTAAGGTTATTACTATTCTTTGGAGACGTTTAAAAGTGGAAAAATCACGTTGAGGGTATTTGATTTAGTATCTTAATAAAGCGCGAGGAACACTTCTCCCATTGATAAAATATCAACAAATATTAAATTAATATTAATACAAATATCAAATATCAAATAAATTATTCAACAAAATACGAAACAGTTCGCAAACAGTTAGTAGTAGTAGTCATAGAGACGTCGAACAAAATCTAAATTATTGGCGCCAATTCACTGTACGTTCTAATTTCAATTATTTAAAACATTTTTTTACTGTGGTATTTGATCTCAAAGATTTTATAATAAAAAAGTTTAATTAGAATGTTATATCTTGTTTTAAATAAAATAATATTGAGCATTATTTCGAACAAGGTACGAGAAACGTATGAATCAAAGACATTTCTTTATGTTTATTAAAATCTACTATCAAACTATACGACTACGACTATAAGAAACTATCAAATAATAATACAGTGTGCTCCTGGTTTCGAATGTTTATTTTTCAAATATCCAATTTAAGCAGTATTATTTTTCATGAAAATCGAGCCCGAGACTCCTTTGAGTATTTTTCGCTATCCCTCATAGTTTAGAATTTGTTCATTCAGGTCCATTTGAGAAATAACACTCATCACGATATTTCTGAAATTATAGGTCCGATTGACTTGAAATTTAGTATAGTTATACTTTCGCAATGTAGACGCTCACTAAGATCAGATTTTACGCAAATCCTATCCAATATTTTAACATAGGTGAAAACGCGTGGCACATCTAGTATTTATAATATATATTCTTTTACTTTTTACCAACTGTTCAGGTCATATGATAATAATATTTATTGTTTTTATTCTATAAAAATGATTTGGTTTTTACCTTTAAAGGGTTACCCAACTTTATATTATATTGAAATAAAGCTACTTACATAGTGTATTTATTATAAATGCAAATTATGTACGGAATTTTGGTTTTCTTTGCAAAACCTTAGTACCTACTTAATTAGACCAGGCGACAAAGGGAAGATACAACTCGAAAATAATAACTTACTAATTTTGCGACAAAGTTCATTTTAGCATGTGCGCGTCATGTAGACTACAAAAAAGCGGTTTTATTCAAGATCAAAGGAGTGAAATTCTACACGTACTACGTATATACTATGTGCTTATACTGTATTGGAAAATAGCCTTACTGTTTACACAAAACCCAGTCAAAATTAATAGAAACCTCAAAAAAGTTAAAATAAATGGAAATTTATATATTATCTATTTCTTTCTATATATTATTATTCCTTAATAGTTATGAATGAATTATATAATTTTAAATTAAAAAAA
This sequence comes from Saturnia japonica, assembly GCA_033032175.1. Taxonomy (NCBI): domain Eukaryota; kingdom Metazoa; phylum Arthropoda; class Insecta; order Lepidoptera; family Saturniidae; genus Saturnia; species Saturnia japonica. Next base: position 12,414,455 of record CM065307.1, read on the forward strand.
AGTATATTTACAGGAGAGAAGAAAAACAAAAGCAAACCAACATAAATATACAAGAGTGCGCTGCTATTTCCATAACGAATAAAGATACAGTTCTTATACATGATAGTAAGAGTAGCACGAAAGCATGCTATTAATGAGCAATTGTTACGTAGAGGCACGTGTGTCGAAACCATTGCTAGTATCGAGCATGCTTATATGAACATGCTCACAAATCGATCAATGTTTTATTTTATTGTGTTACCTGAGGTGGGGATAAATGGGGGAGCAGTCACAAGCAAGTGTAAACGCGTTTGCTAATGAGCATGCTGGTTTCTATCAGTTGTACGTAGGGGTGCGTATGCGATGCGCCTAAATGTCTAGCTGGGAAGACGAGAAAACATTAAGATTTATAGCTTTGATAGGAGCTTTGTAATCACGAACCCAAATTATCCCATTCCTTCTCTTTTCTTTCTTGTTGACAAAAGTTTTTCAACACATTGTATTGCAACCAAAAGGATGAATTTATTCAGTTCATTGCGGATGACCATTTTGTTTTCCATTTTTCACTACACCACTGCCAGATAGCTTGCAGAAAGTGAAAAGTGTTCGTGGAGTGTTTCTTTTGAGTATGCTTATTCAAGGATATGCTTAAAACGAGTATGCTTATATAAAGCAAATGTATACCTACAGTTGAAGAGCATACTCATCTTAAAGGGAGCTCATAAGTAAGTTTTTAATAGAATGTCTATTTGTACCTAATCTTTCAAAAATTTGAGAATTTTGATACAAACAATTTTGCAAACTAAACGAAACTGAATTACAATTCTCGTTGCATTACAAAACCATAAAATTCTAAAAATTATTATAAAAATTTATATAGTTGTTATTGATTCTTAACTCTTGGTATACTATGTATAAACATAATAAAATCCTAAATTAACCGTGTCTGTTTATTCGTGTTACTTGTACACTACTGAAATAATATCAATGTAATCAGACTGAACTCGAGGAAAGAGCTAGAAGTATGCTACATATTACTACGCTTTTCTGTAGCGATTAAATACTAATAATAGTAAAATTACAATAACAAGACAATTTTTAACAAAAATGAAAACCAACATCAATGATTTTGCGCAGTTCCCTGGTGTAGTTTCGAAGTCGAAGGACTAATGCAAATATGAATGAGATCACTCTTTAGATATACCAATTACAACGAGAAAATAATCATGTAAATCGTTTCATAAACAAAGAAGTTATGCCTGAACATTTAAGAGCCTCCTCCATTTTTATGTTTGTTAAAAAAGGCACCCCACCCCTTTCATCAATACATAGTTTAAGGTAAATTCGTTATCTGCGTCTGTCCGGTTGTTCGCTTACTTCATCTAAAACACGCAACGGATATTGGTATAATTTTCACTATCGTTAACAGATTTTTTTTACGGAAGGTTTATTAGAATACATTCAAATGAAGCTTTTGTATAGTAGAAAAAATTCTATGATTTGTAATCAAGTCGTAAAAAAATGACTTTCCACGGCTTACACATGGCTTACATTAACTAAACCTTATGAGATACATCAAAATAATGCTCTAAAGCAGGGGCGAGCAACCTTTTTGATCTAAGGGCCAATTTAAATGTAATTTTTTGTGTCGGACCGAACATAGATTAACTCTTATTAATAATTTACGAAACTTTATTTATAATAAATATTGGAATAAAAATATATGAAATTTAAAGAAAAGTAAAGATTTCGTATAGGTACATCAAACGCGACGCGTCCGTTTGCATGTTTGAACAAGTCACCGACTAGTGTGTATCTCGTCACAAAAAAATCGCGTAGACGTTGCGCGTTTGTATTGCACGTTTAAAAACGTCGTCGACAAGTATTCGCCATAAAAAATATTTCGGTTTAGTATGTACTGCCATTTTATTAAAATGAATTTAATAACAATATATTGATGAAAGAAAGTCGATAAAATAAATTCAATTTTAGAAATGCTTGGCGGGCCACGGGTTGCTCCCCCCTGCTTTAAAGCATTGTAATTTTTTCAAAAGGCCTAGAGAAAGGCCGCGATGGCATTTGTCTATCTCCTAAGGCTGTGTGACTCACAGTAATTATTTTTATTTTCAACATTATAATTAAAACATTAGGTTTTTTGACAAGCTATTTTCTTCAATTCAGTATTAATATTTACCCATATAAAAATGGTAGTTAACTGAGTCATTTAATATAGATTAAAATTGTCCTTTACATTATATCATTTCCGCGTTCACTATCAGTTCTGCGCAAATAAAACAAAACTTGTCAAGGTGAATCAATTCCAACGCTTAAATGGCTTACGCTGAGTAAACCATAAGAGATATATGAAATTAATCTACTACATAATTGTAGACATTAAAAAGACCTAAAGGAAATCAGAGAATCTATCTTCTAAGGAACACCTACAATAAGCATTTTTGTCTTTAAAATAACTGTGAGTGGGGATAGGACGATTCGAGCGTGCGCCCGATCGACGCCATTCTGTAGTACACGTGAACGAAGCCACGGGCACAGCTAGTTTATAAATAAAATGATCGTGGTTTGCCGTTGTGCGCGCATCACGAAAAAACTACTGGATAGATTAAGCACATTTTTTTTGTATAACTCTTAAGATACTTGGTTCATAAATTAAAATATTATTAAGATACATATCTTCATCTATACAATTAATAAAATTGAAGTATCTGTTTCTTATGTCAAAATAACAACTTTTTATTTAAAAATTTTTGTCTATCTGTCTGTTTGTTCCGGGTAATCTCCAGAACAGTTGAACAGATTTTGACGGGATTTTCACTGGCTGATGTTATAAGGAGTAACTTAGGCTGAATTTTTTTTTTAAAGTAAGAATTAGGGTCCCGCGTAAATAAAATAAAAGTGGTCACGGTGAATAGATTCGGGCGCTTAAATGGCGTACGCTGAGTAAACCATAAAAGATATATAAAGTTATTTTAGTATATAATTATAGACACTAAAATTACCTACCGAAAAGTCAACAACAGACAAAGGCATATAGGCATATATGCATATATAGGAATATAGGCATATATTCTAGGAAACACCTACAATAAGCATTTTTGTCTTTAAAATGGCCGGGAGCGGGAGAACAAATTTCGCGCGTGTGCCCGATCGATGTCATTCTGTAGTCCACGTGAGCGAAGCCGCGGGCACAGCTAGTAAACAATAATTCTATAGTCCATGCGAGCGGTACGCAGTGACAGCTAGTAACAACTAAAACGCGGGACGTAAGTCATCAAGAAAGGCATCTTGATTCTACATAACAAAAACATGTAAAAAAATTAATCAAATGCACTTACCACTTTTTCTTCGATAATTTCATTGTTGTTATTATTGCTTCCATATTTTAAGGCACAGTTTTCCATGACCAAAATTGATAACCAGGTTTTCTTTATAATTATTAATACTCATTTATTATATCTAGTTTTATATTTAATAACAGGCAATATTTGCAGGCAGGTTTGCATGTTGTCTTTATTTTATTTATATAAACTTAATGAGCGAATTTAAAGTACTATTTAAAGAATATATTTACTTTTTTGCATTATTAGGATATCTTTATGTAATAGATTATTTATGTTATTATAATAAGAATACAAGTCAATTTTTAAATTGCGCAGAGTTTAATTACAACAGTCTTTTGAATATTGCATTTAATATAATGCCAAAATAAAATTTTAATTTTATTGATATGTACACGTAATACTGAGATACATCTTTATATGTTTTTCACTATCAGAGATTGTGTAAGTCCTTGGGGAACTTTTTGTCTACCCGCTAATAAAATCACATATTAGATTAGCATGTTAGTTGCGTATGAATTTAGTCCTTAATTTTTTTAATATATGTCTATCGTAAGACTTGATAATAAAAATACGTTATTATTATTTTAGTTAATTGACGTTTTCTTTTTAATAGTTATTCCTTTGTTCTATTTCACAAAACGATTTTAATTTCCTTTCAATACAATTAAAATAGAATAGTCAAGTAGTTATGAAATTGGAATTAATTATTAACTTATATAGATTTTCACTTAGTACTTTTAAAATTTAATCAAACCGGATTCGTTTAAAATGTTATAATAATGTTTATAGGCACAGGACACAAATTGTTTGGTGAATAATTTCACAGCTGGACAACATCGTGGCCGGTTTGTTTTGGGGTGCAGTGGGACTGTGTGGCTATGTGTGCCCCCGGTGCCGCGGTGGATGAGGGCGGGCGGGCGCTTCGCGGGTCGCGTCATACTGCGGCGGTTCGGGCCATGGAACATCGTCGCGTCGCATACCCGCACACCGTCACCACTCGCCACCAGCCCTAACCGTACAAACACTACTATGTAGCTACGCATCATCATTTATTATTAACAGATGACCTTGGACTACATTAAAGTTTTTCTCACCAGTGCTTTGAAAGGATTTATTGGGTCAATGACAGTCGTTTAGTGTATTATATTCTTTAACGGTGCTTTGTGAGGTTTGTTTCGTTATTATCTCAATACACAAAAAATCAGCTTATGTATTTTTGTGTCCGCAAAAACATTTCTGAACAAAAGTATTTTTATATACTTTTTATTCCGAAGTTCCCACAGGATCGGGAAATTCCAAGCTTACGGGAGGTTTAAATAAAAAATAAATTATATCGAACAATTGACTATAATATATGTAGGTAACACATTGTCATACACATTAATTACTATTTTCTATCATTTATTTTAAAATATGTCAAATAATTTTGATTTTAATAAGAAACATAGTAGGGTGGTGAACTGCAAGATGTGTTTTCTCGATGAATATAATTATGTTCATTAGAGATACAGCGAAACGTGGTCTGGTTTAGCTAGTTAATAAATAAAAAAAATAGCAGTCATAGTAATTAAACACACAGTTTATTATATTAATTAGTTTTAACAGAGACTAGAGTAATTTACTAGTCTCTGGTAAAACTAATTATTCTTTATGAATCATCATTAAGAATTGTATAGTTTTTTAAAATTAGGTATTTTCACATACCTTTGACTTTTAAATAAGTGACCGAGCTTCGTTCGTGTTTTGCAAAGGAAATATACCTAAAGTAAAAGTTTATACACAATATTTAATCTCAATACTTAGAGCCGTTTTCAACAAATCAATTAAATATATATTATATAGTATACAATTGGTAATTACTTTTAGTGAATAATTTTTATGGTGAAGTGGTAACGAAATAAATTTGTGCAGTTCAGGTATTTTTGTTGCATTTCTTAAAATGCTTCTATTAGGTAATCCCAGACTATTTTTTAAATTACAAGTAATATACAGTTTATAACTGATTTTTTTAATGGCATATTAACGAAATACGCTCTGGGAAAATATTCGTTATTATGCTACTATGAAACGTTAAGGTTATATTAATTGGTAATAGACGTAATAGTTCATAGGAAGAAGAATTAATGTACCTACCTACGTAGCTCGTAGAACGGATGGTCGATGGAGCCAATGAGTTCTCGAGTGACGGCCACGTACAGAAAGATGCAGAGTGGGAAGACCCGCCACAAGGTGGACCGACAACCTGGTAAAGGTTGCGGGAAGCCGCTAGATGCAGGCAGCAAAGGACAAATCTATGTTAGGTTGGACCAGTAGTCCAAGGTAGGCCTATCTTCAGCTGTAGACATCTTTCGGCCGAAATGATGACGATGAGCACTAGTGCTTTTTACTCGAGTATAACATTAATCGATTACCTATCACCTAAAACTTTATTAATGCATTGGAACGGTACAGTTAAAATTTAATGTTACACTAAACCCATTAAAAATAATTATTAAGTCAATTATGGGTAAATTATAACGATGACTTCATTTTCATTGTTGATCGTAAACTTTACGAGTTTTAATATCAATCATATTATTATGTACTATATTATAGTATTATTATGTGTAGGTATGTGTGACAAGTAAACCATGTTATCATCATAACTTTTCGATAATTAAAAGCTTTGTCATTATTTAATAAAAATTATAATCATGAAGATCGCGTATATTTTTTAACGTGATTCTTAAACGATTTCGATGATGCGTTCCTTATCTATTAATGTGCCATTTCAGCATAAAACAAAGTGCGAGCGAAAGCATAATATGCTTGATAAACCGAGAACAAATAAACTATTCTCAAAATTTACTACGTTTCTTACAAAAAAACCCGTTTTTAATGTAATCGACTTTACTATCTATGTATACCATCTATTATATCTATTGAATGCCATCTACTAAAAGTAATCCAAAGTGGTGATTCACATACAAAATTACCAATTTACCATTTCTTTTTGTTCTTTGTTTGTTCCTTGGGGTTCCATCCCCGTATTCAGGCAAATTAAACAATAAAAGAATTATTCAAATCGGTCCAACTGTTTTTGAGTTTTGACTAACGCACTGTAATTCATTTTTATATACGTGGTGGTCATATAATTAGAAACACTTCTTATGAATAAAGAAAGTATAACTTCAACGTACAAATGTTCGTAAAAAATATACACATTCATTAATTAATAATCATGCAATAATATAGCCACTCAAATAAAAAAACTCATTAAATGCATAAAATATAAAACATATCTTACTTTTAATTACAAAATGAGTCTTACACATGTAGGAGTTTATTTTCTGTTACTGGCCGCTTGGACGCCTAATTAGAAACATTTTTAAAAATCATCCATAGCTCGTTCGCAAATTGGAGAATAACATTTCTTTCTTGGCTTTTTCTAGTATTTTGGCGGCAATTCAAAATTTAATCTGAATTTTATTTTGTTCAAAATGGGCAAACATAAAAGTTGTGATGCGTAACGAGGCAAATAATTGTTAATTTACATATAGATCATAAGTGGGCGTACAGAAGAATAGCTGAGCATTTAAATTATTCTGTTAAAAAAGTTTTTAATATAATAGACCAATAAAAAACACATGGAATGTGGAATGGAAAATGTTCTTAGAAAGGCTCGGCCAAGAAAAACCTCTCCCAGGGAAGATACGCTAATCGTTCGTGTTGCTAAAAAGACCGAGTAAAGGCTCCAGCCAGACTAAAAATGAAGTTTTTTCGCCTGATGACCCGAGAAAAATCTCGTCAAAACTGATAAGCCGAAGATTAGAGGAAGATGAAACAAAAATAAATATGGTAAATTCCGATGGAAAGCGCTAAGTTAGACATCCTGTAAACAATGCTTTTAATTATAAATACACAAGGGGTATAGTCAAGCACGGTGGCGGTAACATTAAAGTTTCGGGTTAAAGTTTTTCCGGATGTGGAGTTGGACCCGTTCGGAAGATTGAAGGTACAATGGATCAATGGCAAAACAAAAATATCTTAGAGCACACAATGATTCCTTACTCGGACGATCATTTGCCTGTAACCTGGATCTTGAACATGATAATGACCCTAAATACACGGCCAATAGCGTCAAATGTTTCCTTAGTGAACAGGCCAGCAAATAGTCCGGATTGAAACCTTATATTGTTAAAAAGAAAGTATCAAACAAATGTAACACCAGTCAAAACGAACTATATGAAGCATTTGTTGAAGCATGGAATTTAATCCCCCTAGAAAAAGGTATGAAATTGATTGAATTAATGCCACATCGTTGCAGTGCTGTTATTGAAAATAAGGGATACGCCACTAAATATTAATTATAAGTATTGGTAGGCTGTGGATAGTAGCTACACTCATCAAAAAAGTCTAAGCAACATGTACTAATTTAAATTTTAGGATGGTTCTTCACATTATAACGTTGTATTTTATTTTTAAAATAATATCTTTAGGGTTCTATGATGTAAAAATAACAGCTGTTGTCTTTATAAGTTCTTTTAATAACAGAAATGAACGATATTAGAATATACTGTAGAAACTAAGATACATAAGAAACTAAACTTTTTTCTTACAAAATGAAATTTCTAAAGAAAATGTATTTATTGTGAAAGAATAGAACAATTTAATACAAAGTATGGGCTCCTCTGCTATTCAGAACTTGTCGGCAACGATTATTCATTGAATTAATGAGACTGTTTATGTCATCTTGCGGTATTCGCTCCCAATGGAATTGTAGCAAATCCTTCAGCTGTTGGGATGTTGTCGCTCCGTCCAAGTCCTTCAAAACACGTCTCTGGAGCATGTCCCATGCGTGCTCGATGGGGTTGAGATCTGGCGATTGTGCAGGCCAGGGCAATACCCGGATGTTCTCCGTTGCAAAGTATTCACTGGTTCGCCGAGCTGTATGTGAACGCGCATTGTCATGCATTAACCTAAAATTGGAGCCAAAGGTTTGTGCAAATGGGTAGACATAAGGTCTGAGAATATCCTCAATGTAATTTTCAGCATTCATGTTTCCATTTACAAAAGCGACCTCAGTTCGCCTGTTCTTCATAATACCCGCCCATAACATAACTGTTGAGCCGCTGTATGGATGAACTTCCTGAACGCACCTGAGCCTTTCAGTATTTCCGGGCCGACGATACACTCGCACCCTTCTTGTATCAGGCTTAAACCCGAATCGCGACTCATCGGAAAACATAATTTTATCCCGTTGTTCCTGGGTCCATGTTATGCGTTCTCTACACCATTCATATCGACGAGCGCGATTCCCGTGACGTATCGGTGGGCACCTGATTGGGCGTCGAGCTCGTAGGCCGTACTCATGCAGTCGATTTCGCACAGTTTGAGGACTTACATCAACACCACTTGAAATTTGTAGCCTCAAACTTATCTCTCGAGCGGTTAACATCGGCTGGCGTCTTGCAGTCAGTTGTATGTACCGGTCTTGCCGAGTGGTTGTACTCCTTTTACGGCCTGGATGCTGTTCAGCGGGTTCTCCTGTATTATTGTAGCGCTGCCAAAGACGACAAATAACACTTCTATGAATGCCAAAATGTCGAGATACCTGAGATTGATTACTTCCCGTTTGCAACATCCCTACAGCTCTTTGCATTTCATCTGCCATCAAATGACGTCGCTTCATGACGTAAAGAATATTTAACAATTCAATTTTGTCGCTAACTTTATTTAAATGGTTGGTAAAATTATAAAATCAAGACTAAACGTAGCAATTAAAACGCACTTAAATTCAAACAAATTCGCAGTCATTTGAATTTTATGAAAAAACTAAACAATCAATTTTTTTTTTACAACCAGCCAGTATGTTATCAATAACAAAAAAGTTTACTTACCTACGCACTTTGTTTGAGTAAATATTTAGAAATTAATTAATATAAATGGAAATAATTGTAATATCACGCATGTTGCTTAGACTTTTTTGATGTGTGTATTTCGTAAATAACAATACTAATTACTAATATGTACTTAAAAAAAATTGTTTTTATACCTTTTTGTTGTTGTTTCTAATTAGTTGACCATTTTTGTTCATACTTTAAAACAGATTTAAATGTTTGTTCGTAATGTAATATTGAACCTGCACTTATGTATTGGGATTTATATTGTTTTTCTAATGAATGATAAATCGTTCAACATATTGTTTTCCTATTTATTGTTTAATTTCAATATAAGAACGATTGCGGTGAAGTATCTTACATAATGTCAAGGACCGTTGGTAGTGTTTCTAATTATACGACCACCACTGTGTGCGCCCGCGTGCATTACAGAATGCCGTCGATCGGGCAACCGCGCGAATGTTGCTTACTCCCGCTCCCGGTTATTTTAAAGACGCTTATTGTGGGTGATCCTTAAAAGATATACATAATGCTCTCGCTGACTTTTTTGAAGTTCTGTCTACAATTTTGTACTTCATTAATTTGATATATCATTTAAGCGCCGAAATTGATTCACCATAATCGGGGTTTATTATTTGTGTGGAACCCTAAATCTCTTTCTAAAATAAAAGTCCTGTCAAAATCGGTACAACTGTTTAGTAGACTACCTGGAACAAACAGACAAACACACAACATTTTAAAATTTGGTGTTTTGTTATATGTGTCGTATATATTTTCATATGCATTTAGTAAATAGCTGTTATTTTGACAGCACAAACAGACATTTCAATTTCATCAATCATATAGATTGGAACTACCTCATTATCCTAGTGGTCGAAAACGCGACTGCTATGCTCGAGGGCCTGGTTTCGATTCCAAGGTCGAGCAAAGTGTTATTGGGTTTTTCTATAAAATTCTCAGTAGCAGCACAGAGTTTGGCTTCGTTCCCGATTAATGGCAAAAGACTCGCCCCCTATCACATGAGACCTAAAACATAGCCAGCGAACTGTGGAGGTACATATCTGCCTAATCCTTTGGGGAATATAGGCAAGATGGTATGTTATATTATTGAATAAATCAATAGTGATAAACAATATTTCAATTAGTTTTAAAAACTAAATAATATGCAAATACAAAAGAATTCCAGTATTTAGCATGTCGTCGGGAAGATATGAGTATCAAAATATGAGTTCGAAATTCTTGTTGATAAGTATTTTAGCTTTATGAATATACGTATTTACTTAATTACCTAATTGTGTAAATTTCCTAATATTGTAAAATTTTGATCAGTGGGACCTCTAGGGGCAAGGTAATTCTTCTCACTTAAAGAGGTTTCCTAGTTACCCACTTTATGAGATATCAAGGAACAATAATAATAATAATTTTCACAAGGTAATAAAGATATTAACTACGTTTTCATTATTTTTCTATGGAATTTTCGGGCGATAACAATAACGTACGAAATGCTGAAGTAATTCGAAATGCGGGAGCTTAAACAACAAATTGTGAAGGTTAGGCTTTATAAACAGACAGTACAAAAATGTCACTTTTTAAATGCATGTTTAGTGTATAGGTAGGTAAAGTATTTAATCCTATGCTTTTTATAGAGGTAATTATTACAAACATTCTAAGAAATACGACTGGTTCTCAAGTACAGCTGCCGGAACACACGTATAGGTGCTGGGCGACAGATTTTCAACTTGAGGGTGGTAGCTAGCTAGGAAGCATGCTGAAATACCCTACCACCATGCTATGGTTTCATTATGATGTATTCCCTCACTGAGAGCTCTGACTGATTGCAAAGATTCACGAAGGAACTCACGTCGATTGAAGCGGTATCCGTACATGCTACCACAAAAAGAGGTATTTTGAGGCAAAAATGTTGAGAACTCAGAATGAATTTCAATTATTTATTGAAGTGAAACTTCTTTGCGCGCATGAGGGTAAATTTTTTACGGATGCAACGCGTCACTAAAATGTGAAACGTTTTGAGAGAGAGAGGGAGAGAGCGATTGAGAGAGAGTGAGAAAGGGCGAACGTAGCATGAAGCACGTAGCCATGGAGACAATGTGTAAACAGTGAGTTAAGTTTATAAATAAACATTTGGTGATAAATTTGTAAATCGTCCTATTTTAAGCAGTTGTTCAAAGTAAGTAATATATTTGTTATCTTTTTGTGAATATACAATTTTTATGTTAATTCGTTTGAAGGTTAGGAAGTTTTAATATTTACATATAACATGTGGCATTTTAATTTGCCACTCGTCATTTAAGAATTTAATATACTTAATATTTTGTTAAACATAGTAGTTGCATCATATTGTATTCTCTTTTGTATTGCATCTAATAAACTGAAGGTTGTGTTTAATGTCGTGTATCAATTAATTACATACATATACCTCAAGATATCTAACAACTGGCGACGAGGATCTAAAGGACCGTATGAAATTAGTATAAAAATCAAGACAACAAAATAAGGAGGTAAATGGAAAAATATACAGAAGCCATATATCAGGGTCAAACTGGGTGGATACAATCAATTCCTAAACATGAATTATTAGAAATCGCCTCTTCTTTAAACATAAAAACTAATCCAGGTATAACCCTAGAAGATTTGAGAAAAATAATTCGTGAAACTGTCAAAGGGAAACGCCATCATCAAGTAAAATTACATACAAAAATGGGCTCAATAGGCGATTTGGAATCATTTGGCGGAGGCAACTGGGAAGTATATACGCGACAATTAGATTGCTATATAAATTTAAATGACATTAACGACAACAAGAAATTACCACTGCTCATAACCAAATTAAAACCGCATGTATACAATATATTGAGTTCGCTTTGTGCACCGAAATCTCCTGCCAACACTACATATGACGACATTTGTGATAAACTCAAAAGTCACTATAACCCAATAGAACACATTTTAGTGCACAAGGCGCAATTTCGCCAGCGAAAACAAAATTCGGGAGAAACAATTGTTGATTACATTTTGTCATTGAGAGAACTGGCAAAGAAATGTAATTTCACAAATGTTGAAGAACAAATCAAGGAAAGACTTATAGATGGTGTGACCGACAACTTTTTGTGATTTGAGGTATTGAAAATTAGTGATAAAAGTTTATCTGATATGATTAATGTAGCCAAATTAATAGAAATAGCCTATGAAAATAGTACGCCTACATATGAAACAAAAATATTGAATTATAATGAAAAACTTGTAAAAAAAACATATAATAGTATATCAAGAAATCCCCCCGCTCCAAACAGTAGGGGCAACCCAAGAATGAAGTCAACAGGAAAAACAGGGGTACACATATGTTTCTGTTGTGGGAAGGAGGGCAATCTGCGTAGTGAGTATAGGTTAATCAATAAGTTCTGCAGTGAATGTGGACAGCGTGGTCATATATTTAGAGTATGTAAAAACAAACAGTCATTTGTGGCAACAAAAAATGTGGAGCTACAAGAACCAGAAAAATTGGAGTGCAACGAATGGGATTCCGATTTCGACCGCTGACGTGAACTGACGTGTCCGCTAGCGCTCTCGATCGCTATCTGAATATCGCGCTGCTTAAACTAGTTTACGACTTGTTTACTCTGATCCACGGACCCGGTCCTAGGCCTGCCGATTCAGAGTACACAGTTTAAAGCTAGTTTTTTAAGCTTTCTCATACCGCGTTGTATAGTGAAGACGGTGTTATTGTTGTGTGGCGAGTATGTAGGTACTCGTTGCGCGCATAGCGCCGTCTCGCTCGCACATTTCGTGTAGAACTTAGGTGCACACGAAAAACCACCCGTACCGTTTCTAAAGGCACGCAAATCCATGCTTAGTGGTCGTTCGTCGGATACCTAGCGGTGTTAACGAAGACGAACGGGGCGTGCCCCGAGCGCTCTCCGGTTACCTCCTTCTGAGGTAAACGATAACTCGGACGGGCCTGGGAATCTTAGCCTTTGCCTTTTTGCATAGTTAAGCCCCAGGTGTCTCCTACCCAACCCTTCCTATCCTTACCACCCATCCTCATGGTTGTTTGGGCGGAGCCGGGGTTCATACCGGCCTGCGTCCTCTGCCACAAGACTGTTAGGGATTGCCCTAGGGAAACGTTAGGTCTTTTTCCTGTGCGTCATAACATCGTGACACACAGGTCTCATTGCTCCGGGCTCGGATAGCCCGTTAAACTCATTCGGCGTACCCCCCTTCCCTCCAGCCAGGGAGGTATTTAAAATCACTTCCCCATCCTCCAAACCGCCACCGCGATGGCCGATACAAAATTCGCGGAATTAGAATTGAAAATTCGACAGCTGGAAGCCGAAAACCAGCGCCTTATTTATTTTATGTTATTACATCTGCCCGCGCTCAGCAATGAGCACGTTAGCCGGGCACAGATGGCAGACTCGCTTCGCCCGCCATCGCCCAATCAGAGCGTTGATACCGCGCACGCCATCCCCTCCACCTCCGCCGCGATCTCACCCGCCGCCGCGCCACCCGGTGTCGCGCGGCCCGCTTCTGTCCCCGCGACCGAGTACCCCCACCCCTCTAGCCTCGCAAGTGCGAGTCGCGCCCCTCGTACGTCACGAGCGAAATCGCAACAGCGATCCTTCACCCCCGGCTCCTAAGACCGCCCAGCTAAACACTTTTGCCCCCGCGGCAACAACAACGACAACATCCCTATATAATTCTTTTTCGGCCCTCCCAGTCGAAACAGACATGGACGCCCCGCCCCTGTCAGCCCAACCCCTTCCTCGGAAATGGAGTTTTCGCTCCACTTCCGAGAACCGGTGATCATCCCGACCGAAGCTGCCGCGGACAATGATGACTTCACAGTCGTCAAATCACGAAAACGTGCGTCCCGTGACAGCCCCGTCGCGCAAAGAAGCGCGACAAAAACAGCCAAAACGGCAAACGGCTCCGCCGCCCCCGCGCCCTCCTCAATTACCGAAGAACCGTTCGTAGGTAAAAAGCAAAGACCCCCGCCCATCATAGTCCATGACAAAGCAGTCTGGACAAAACTGACAAATGAGCTTAGATCGCTCAAGATCCAATATTCCAAGGCGCGTAATATCGCAACTGGAATATCCATTACAATGAGCTCGCCCGACAGCCATCGTCAAATAACGACCCTTCTCCGTAGTAGGAATATCCCCTACTACACACACGCGCTCGAAGAAGAGCGAATCTTCCGAGTGGTGCTTCGACGGGTCCCGGTCGAAATCACACCCGAGGAGGTCCTCGCCTCTCTACAAGAGCAACAATTCCCCATCCGAGAAGTACATCGGATGTACAATAAGGAAAAACGAGCACTTCCAATGCTCGTTTTAATACTCGATAAGACGCCTGAAGGCAAAAAGATATTATCATTGAGTCTGTATGCGAGCTCTCCGGCGTATCCCTAGAACCCCCATACAAAAACCACAAGTCCTCCCAATGCCACAACTGTCAATTGTATGGTCACTCAGCTCGCAACTGTTACCTACGTCCAAGGTGCGTTAAGTGCCTAGTGGACCACCCAACCAGGGAGTGCACGCGTCAGCGTGACTCCACCACCCCCCCGAGCTGCGTAATATGCAGGGAGGAGGGACATCCCGCGAACTATCGCGGATGCCCCAAGGCCCCGCGCACCACGCACCCTCGCCGCCCTTGGCAGGCTGCCCCTCAGAGGGCAACCCCCACCTCAGGTCCCAGGTCACAACCTCTGCTCAATCCAGAGGTGTTTCCGTCCCTCCCAACCCTCCGCCACACTCAGGTGACCGTAGGCCCCCCCGCACCCCAGGTGCAGCCCAAACCAGTGAATGAGAATGCATGGGCCCCCAAACCACAGCCCCTCATGGCCATGGATATCCCCGTGCCCCGCGCTCCTGCGCCCCGCGCCTCCACCCATGTCACAAAAGATGACCTCATGATCTCGCTCAATCGTGAGCACGAGATACACGAGGTCATCGCATATAAAAAACATCTTGAGCAGTACGGTTTCGTCGAAACCTTATGTGCTTTTCCCCGGCTCATAGAGACGTTACAGCGTCTCGACCGCGAAGCCAACAACCTCAGGCCTCTCAAAGACTAGGCTCAAGCCGAGAAGTCTAAATATTTCCTTTTTTAATGCGCGGAACTTATATCCGCAGCGTGATCTCGTCGCGACCTTTCTTAAAGATCACCAAATAGACGTTCTCTTAGTACAGGAAACGCTCTTTAAGCGTGGTAAACACAATCCGAGTATTGCAAACTACAACATTGTTAGAAATGACCGTGACGGCCGAGGAGGCGGCACTCTCATTTACTACAAACGTTCGTTGTATTGCATGCCGGTAGATCCTCCGATACTTACCAATATGGAAGTATCCGTGTGTAGACTAGGAATGACCGATCATCCGTCCATAACGATCGTATCCGTGTACCTCTCACCGACGAAAGTACCTCTCAGGTCTGACCTACAGAAGCTACTTTCGCTCAGCACATTGGTCATTATGGCAGGTGACCTCAACAGTGGACACACGTCCTTCAACAATTGGAGAAACTCCAGCAATGGGGTTTTTCTCGAAGGGTTGGCGGACGAGTTAAACTTTGACGTCATAGCGCCTCCCACTCCCACCCACTTTCAAGATCACTGTACACCGACAGTGCTTGACATAGCCCTCCTGAAAAATATCGTGCTTCGGGTACGACTCATTCGGGTCGTACACGAACTCGATTCCGACCATCGCCCGGTCATCCTACAGCTAGGTCAACTAGATGACTCCAGCCCTCCTTCAGTCACAACGGTTGACTATGCCAAACCCAAACACTACCTCGCGGATAGGCAGTCCTCGCCCAGTCTCGTTAGGGTCCCGGACGGTTTGGAGTCAGTTGCGGATGTAGATCTCGCGATCGACTCCCTAGTCGTCCACCTCCAAGTCGGCATCGGAGAGGCCTCGAGGGGGTCGAAGTGGCGAACGATCGCCGCTTTGTACTCCCTGCCGACGTGCGAGCGTTGTTGACGGAGAAGAACGCTGCAACGTATAAAGGAGAGTCTACTACCTAGGGTTACACCTAGATATTTGGTCTCCTTTACCCAGGGTATTGGATTACTGAAGAGTTCAAGGGGACGACTCTTGAGGTTTTTCGGTATCTGTGAGGCGGTTTGGTCGAAGAGCACCGCTGCGCTCTTCGTGGGGTTGATGGCTATTCGTCAGTCGTTAAACCACTTCCCGAGAGTGGTCACGGCTCTTTGGATTCTACATTTGAGATTGAGTCTTTGCCTTTGAGAGGAGTATAGGACTGTATCGTCAGCGTATAGCCCTACCTCAACTTTCTCGGTAAGTTTTCGTAGGTTACTGACGTACAGATTGAAGAGGCTAGAAGCCAGGATAGAACCTTGGGGGACGCCTGAGCGTATAGGGTGGGGTATGGATAGTTCACCTTCCACTCTGTAGCGAAAGGTGCGGCCTTTGAGATAATCGCGGATGATTTTAACTAATCTATCGGGAATTTCGCGAGAGTACAGTTTATAGACTAATCCTTCATGCCAGACCTTGTCAAAGGCCTTGGCTACGTCGAAGAAGTGTACGACGGGGTTTATATAACTTGGAAATGTTTAATGTAATATGCTCCGTGAGGCCGTGCACTTTTTGAGTGCAAGAATGTCTAGCACGAAAACCGAATTGATCAGGCGGATAGAGGTTTTTCTCCTCTATTACGGACTTGAGACGGTTCAGAAGGAGCCGCTCATAGATTTTACCTAGGGTACTGTGAAGACTGATAGGGCGGTAGCTGTCGGAAAGCGACGCGCTATTGCTGGGCTTGTGAATACCTATGACAATGGCCGTTTTCCAGACGGCTGGAAAATGGCAGTTGGCTATGGCTACATTGAAGATGCAGACCAATAGAGCTATGAGGTGATCGGGAAGAAGTTTGAGTACTTCGTTCCTGATCCCATCGGGACCTGGTGACTTTTTAAGCTTAAGGCTTTTGAGTATGGCACAGACCTCCTCAGAAGTGACTGGGGACAAGGATTCTGTTGCGGGGAGTTTATTCAGCTCCCCCACACGGGCTTCGATACCTTTGACACGGTCGGTATTTGCGTTGACGCTGTTCGGGGAGCACTGGCTCTCCAAACAGGCGGCAAAGTACTCCGCCTTTTTGATGGTATCGAACGCGGGTATAGTGCCGGGACCCCTTTCGAGGGGGGGCATGCCAGGGTGGGGATCTATTTTAAGAGTGTGGGCTATTTTCCAGTAAGTCAGATGTGACGGCCTTAGCCCTTCGACTAAGGTGTCCCATCTGTGACTTCTGAATTCGGTTATACGGGCTTTAACCCCTCTCTGGAGTGCGCGTAACCGTGCGCGGTTTGCCTCGGTCGAATAAGAGTCGTGCGCACGAGTCGCAGCGTTCGTCTCCGTCAACAACGCTCGCACGTCTGCAGGGGGTACAAAGCGGCGATCGTTCGCCGCTTCGACCTCTCTCGAGGCCTCTCCGATGCCGAAGTGCGAGCGTTGTTGACGGAGAAGAACTCCTCTCAAATGTAGAATCCAAAGAGCCGTGACCACTCTCGGGAAGTGGTTTAACGACTGTCGAATAGCCATCAACCCCACGAAGAGCGCAGCGGTGCTCTTCGACCAAACCGCCTCACAGATACCGAAAAACCTCAAGAGTCGTCCCCTTGAACTCTTCGGTAATCCAATCCCCTGGGTAAAGGAGACCAAATATCTAGGTGTAACCCTAGATAGTAGACTCTTCTTTATACGTCACGTCACTCTGGTTAGGAAAATGGCCGCCTGGACCCTCGCCCGATTGCATACTCTGTGATGTGCTGCAAGCAAAATGTCCACGAGACACAAGCTTACGCTCTACAAGATGTGTATCCGACCGATAATGACATATAGCTGCGTTGTGTTCGCACATATGTCAAGATATAATTGGAAAGGTTTACAAGCCATCCAGAATAGGTTTCTTCATCGGCTTACCGATGCCCCTCAGTATGTTCGTATGGAAGATCTCCATATAGATATGAACCTTCCTTCGATGCATGCTTATGCCAAACACCTTTCTCGCTCTTATTTCGATACCGCGTCGAACCATGCGAATTCGTTAATCAAAGCGGCAGCTTCCTATGTTCCCAACCCCAATGCCTGCCGGAGTAAACGCCGGCCGCGTAACATCTTTACTGACCCGCTCGACCAAATCGAAACAACAAACGCGTTCTATTCCACCGCCTCTCCAAGCAGAGCGTGCCACCGGCCACACCCGCGTAGCCACCGTTCTCTTCGCAGAGGACGGGCGGTCAACTTCGCTCCCGCACACCCGCCACGTCCACCCTCTCTAGCGGCAACCCAAGCCTAGGTCCGTTCCTCGGTGTGAAGCCCTTGGGTCAGGCAGCCGCCCGCGCAATACAAGTGACACTATACGTGCAACACTTAGCTACCCACACACACACACATGCACACCACACAGGTACATAGGTTCTGTGAGGGACCTTTTTTTCTTCTTTTTTTGCGCTAGTTAGACTAATGCGCTAGTTAGTGTAGAAAAACCATTCCGATCACTAAATACACATATGCATGGCTCCCTCCTTCCTCCCAGGAGGAGGGGAACGTGCATATGAGTATATATTAGTTAGCTCGAATTTGTAGGAGTAGGGAATTAGTTAGATCGCGACCTTTTCGCATTCGCGACGACCGTCCGAGCCAAGGTTCGGCCACTCTGGCACCCTCGTGCGAGTCGTCAAAAACTTTCGCGGCTGAGTGCCCTAAGCGCTCGCCCCCAAGTTCGGTGAAACTGTAAAAACCGCAGCGGCTCTGTTTTTGGATAGGGCCCCCAAGGCTAACAGTGTAGTCAGTTCTAAAAAAAAAAATGAAAGAAAATTTGCCTAGTGTAGTGGGCATGGACTGGTTGATGGCTTTGGATCTATGGCCCCTCAAACTTCAATCAAATCAATATTCAATAGTTAATAAAAGCCACTCAATGACCAAAATAGTACAAGAATTTAAGAAAGAGTATGTAAATTTATTTAGCCCGGGTTGGGGTAATTTCAAAGGAGGTGAAACAGAGTTAAAGTTAAAACCAGAAGCAAAGCCAAAGTTTTTACCAGCCCGGACAGTACCATTTGCCCTAAAAATTAAAGTTAATGATTAAATCAATTGTTTATTGCGTAATGGTCGCATAGCCCCAATAGAATATAGCTACTGGTATCAAAAAGGATGGGTCTGTTCGCCTATGTGGTGATTATAAAACTACCTTAAAGAGATATTTGCAAATCGACCATTTCTCTTTGCCCACTATTCAGCAAATATTAGCCAAGTTACAAGAAGGTGATTGTTATTGTGAATTGGACCTCAAAGAGGCCTATTTACAGGCTCCGTTGTCTAAGGCATCTCAGGAGATGACTGCTATTGTAACGGAATTTGGAATATATAAATACCTATACTTACCTTATGGGGTGAATACAGGTGTAGGCTCTTTTCAAAGATTAATGGTTCAGTGTTTAGCAAATATTGAAGGTGTTATAGTGTACATAGCTAATATTCATATAATTGGGAGAGGTAAAGAAGGGGCCATGTCTAAACTGAAACAAGTCCTGAGAAAACTCAATGAGCTGGAGTTAAAAATTAAAATAGAAAAGTGTAAATTTTTTGTAGAAAGCTTGGAAATATTCGGATTTATTGTAAACAACAAAAGAATTCAAATTCTAAAAGATAAAATTTATGCCCATAATATCTTTGCCTGCCCCAAACAATTTTACAATGCTTCGTGCTTTTTTAGGCAAAGTAAACTATTATTATAGGTTCTTAAAAAATATGTCCATTATATTACAACCCTTATACAACTGTTTGAAAGAAAAATCATTTAAATGGACCACAGGATTGTGATAAATGGTTTTATAGAGATAAAATCAGCATTATCAAAGGCTGATATTTGTGCCAATTTTAATCCAGAGTTGGCAGTCATCCTTACATGTGATGCCTCAGACATTGGTGTAGCTGCAGTATTATAACACAGGTATAAAAATTGTATAATTAAACCAATTGCCTTTGCTAGTAAGTTTCTAAATGAAATCCAAAAGAAATATCCTATTATTGAAAAAGAAGGCTTGGTAATAATTTTTGGAATTAATAAGTTTTATGAGTATTTGTTTGGTCGTTGCTTCCAGTTGGAAACTGACAATGAAGAACTTTCAAGGATTTTTGGACCTATGAAAATTATACCTAAACTAGCTGCTAAACGACTACAGCACTAGGCTATATTCTTGTCTGCTTTTGATTATAGTGTCCACCATATAAGCTCCAATAAAAACCCAGCAGACATATGGCTATATGAACTATGTAGAGACATCTAACATAAGTACTGTTAAATGGAAATTAATATAAAAAGAGTCAAAGAAAGACACCATTATAAGTACCATTATTAAGATTTTGTATGGATGGATGGCCCAACAATACTATTGGTGATGGTTTCTCCCCTTACATTAAGAAAAAGAGTGAGTTTTCAGTTGACAGATGCTGTTTATTATGGGGTTATAGAGTGGTGATACCAGGTGCGCTAAAGTCAGCTGTGCTAAAAGAAATGCATGCAAGCCATTTTGGTATTACAAGAACAAAAGAAATAAGTAGGTGTTTTTGCTGGTGGCCAAATATTGATAATGACATTGAAGAGTATATAAATAAATGTATAATATGTTTGCAAAATCGTAAAAACCCACCACAAATACCCCTACGCACCTGGAATCAACCATCGGATGTATGGGACAGACTTCATGCCGATTTCCTCGGGCCATTTTGTGGTAAAATGTTTATTGTAATTTTAGATGCCTGCTCAAAATGGCCTGAGGCATATATGATGTCCAACATCACATCAACGAAATCTATATCAATTTTCAATGGTTTGTTTATACGCTTTGGGTATCCATTACACTTAGTGACCGATAACGGTACTACTTTTACTAGTTATGCCTTCAGAGAATTCTGTAACCGATGTGGTGTCAACCAAAGCTTCACCCCTCCACATTACCCGGCAACCAATGGAGCTGCTGAGCGATTTGTGGATACTTTTAAAAGGCAAGTCAACAAAATTATGCAGGGTGGTGTAAGTCTGGAGGCTGCCATGGACCTGTTCCTATTTGATTACAGAACTACTCCACATAAATCGACAGGAGTAACACCTGCAAAATTATTGCTGCGAAGAGACTTAAGAAATCGCTTTACATTACTAAGACCTCAGCCAATTTCAAGTAAAATCTCTTGTGAGCAAGAGAAGCAAGTAAAATATCGTAAAGGATCCCGAGTAATCTATTTTAGAGTGGGTGATAAAGTTATGGCCAAATACTTTAGAAATAATAAAATTAATTGATCAGCTGGGGTAATTGTTGGGGTTTTAGTAGAAGGTACAACTTACAAGATGGATGTTGGGGGTCTTGTATGGAAAAGACATGCCAACCAATTATTAAAAATTCCATGAACATCCTATATGTATAAATATATATTAATTATTACTGTTACTATATAGTACTTAAGTTAGTTTTTTTTTGTGGCGGTGGAGAGTGTAGTATCTATGACACAAAGTTGGCAACACAGTGATAACACTTCGTTTTTGTGGTTTAAGTTAAACATAGTAGTTGCATCATATTGTATTCTCTTTTGTATTGCATCTAATAAACTGAAGGTTGTGTATAATGTCGTGTATCAATTAATTACACACATATACCTAAAGATATCTAACATATTTTAATGACACTTAAATTCATTAAATTCCTACCATATCTTCCTTTTTCCCTCCCTCTAAGTCTCGGAAATGTAAAGCTTTAGATTAGTGTAAATAGATTTAAAAATTAGTTTCCCAATGAAGTTTCACTTCTGACCTGTGTACTTTTTTATTTATATAAAACACACGAAGACTCGAATCCTTATTCAGCATCATGACTTAAACTTAATAAAACATATAGTTTTTAATTTTCAGAGTTCAAACAAAGCTTTAATAAGGTGTTGACTCTCAAGTCAGAACTGTCGAAGACGATTTCGTGGCATCTTAAAATTCATACTTCTATTTGTTATTTATAATTCTATTTTTTATAACATTTTAATTTAATAACGAAAAATGCGCATTATTGCATAATAAAGGGTCAAATAAAGTAAGTTTACGATTTAAAATAAAAACCACAACATTTCATATAAAAATCCCTCCAAAAAATCAACCCAATTCCTTTCTTACTTTTCAACAAAAGCTTTTAAATTGGAATATAAACGCATTTTCATAAAAATAATAATTGTAAACACGCAATTATTTCCATAATTAATTATAACATATTCTACATATTTAAATGCTGAAAGCATCTTTGTAACGTTTTACTGGAAATCAAAGTTATAATAAAATTGATTAAAGAAACACTGTACTTATTATTACAAAGTATTTAACTGTGGTTTGGGTTTCACATTTGGTAGAATAACGACAATCCAAATGGCTTTCAATTACTTGAGTACTGATTCTGCAGTGTCATTTAAAAGTTTCATGGCTTAGATTATTAAATAAACGTGGCGTCATTTTCGTTTTATAATGTAGATTATATAGTTAATAATCAGACGGTTTCATATCATTATATGTGATATATTAAATGATATACATATAACAGATACGTATTATTTTACTACATATTAAATTCTGTTTAAATGGCATCATTAATAAGCATATAATTGTGTGAACATTTGGATTGGCCTTATCGGTGTTACAATTTAATAATTTTGCAATAATCATTGTGACTTGGAATCTTTCTAAATCCACATTTTTGTAATAATCTTGCAAATTGCGTTTTCATCGAAATTTATTCTAGGTTACGTCAAATTTACACATTTTATTAACAGTGTCGCGCACATTATCGTCGGCTTTTACTAGGCTGGCCTCATGCAGCCGGAATACCTCTCTGAATTAATGATATAAATTTATATTATAAATTCAGAAAGCACGGCAATGTATTAAATTTCAGTTAAATACACACATTTAGATTATGGATTTGTCAGATCGATCTGTACGAATGATACTGACGAGCGTTATGTATTCCGGATCGAAACATTTAGGATTATAATTTCAGAATACACGTTGTTCTATACATTTCTATAGAACGAGCAAACACACATAGGAATTTGATTATGATTTTTTTCTTTCGTTCTGTCTACACTCTTAGCTCTTTGACAGTTTTATCGGGCTTGGAGACAAGCGCTGCACTGTAGGCACTCAGCCGCGAAAGCTTGGTGTCATGCAAGCTGCTAGCATTTAAACGTGTTGTGAGTGTTCTGACTTGTAGTAATCATAAATTGTGAAACGGAACATTTAATTTTATGTATAGAGGATTGTATATTAGATTATATATTTGATGAGTATCAATTGCTATTTCATATTTACTTAAGACGTACGCCTGAGCCGGGAGACACGAGACTATTCATCAGTCTTACCAGTGCCCGATAGCGAAAAGTTACAAACGGCTGCCCAAAAAGTACCATTTAGTTTACAAAAGTAACGCATTCTCATTATTGTCGAAAAAACGTAATTTTGTCCTTATTTTCCACTTCTTTACATAGCTTGATATTGTACAACATTAACAGAACTATTAATGTCAATTACTTTGTCTACACTCACTATCTTTTTATTCACTTAGTTTTATTCACCCGAAAAGTAACGCAAAAGTAACATTTTGAGTTGTGTAACAGATGAGTAATACGACAGGGTTAAAAGTAACGTAAAATGTTACAAAAGTAACGGTCTGGAATCGCTGCTACTGATTAATCTGAATTGCTAAGATTCTGTGAGTCACATGTGCCTTATTTAAGATTATAAACTCAGGGAGATATTAACCAGCCTCATAAAAAGTAACTATCATTGATAAATTATACATAATATATATGACAAAAGTAGCAATTTTAAGATTTCTATACTCCTCCTATGACTTCCCACCTAGTCCAGATAGCTTTGATTTAATTCAGGGTGGTAGAGTGGAATTACATTTTCATAATATTACATCATATATTACGACTTGGCAACAGACATCATATTTTTCCACTGTCCGACACTATTAAGGGTATTTAATAACGAATAAATAAGGTCGGTATTACCATAAAACTTATGCACTACTTAAATATCTGATTAAAATTGACAAAAAACATGTACGATAAACATTCATATCTGTTCACGTAGGAAGATATGAAAAAGTTGCAAGTTTGAATTGTGATGTAATTATTTGATACCGGAAGGCGGGCTCTAGTGACCTGTGCTAGAGACTTATCTTTGATGATATTATAAAAATGATGTATTGTGGCTTTAGTTTACATAATTTGGCGATGCTATTATGGTCATGTAATTATAAACTGCCTGACTTCCACTATATCTCACCGTTTAACCAGGAGTTTCGTGAAGGAATTTCTACAGTGTTATCTAAAATTAGTTTTGGAAATCAACATGTCTAAATTTATTTTCAAAACTGGTATAAATCTATCGTTGGGTACAGTAAATATCCTAGGAAAAGGGATAGCTATTATAAACACTCCTCGAAATATGTTGTTAACTTCATCATCTTCTCTACATACATATCAAGAGGCGTGAGGCTTAACAATGCTTCTAAGGCAGCCCTCGGGAAGATACAATAGATCCCGTGGCTAGGATAGATAACATTTAAATTTAATGCAGAACGCACAGATCCATGTTATTACTGACCTTTATCACTGCGGTTTAAAGCCATATGATCAAATTTAAGCCTTAATCCTCAGCGCTTACTAGCCACTAGACCACTGATACCCATTGCTATTTTAATCTTTTGAATGGAAACGCTATTTTAGCTATTCTATACCAGTTCTATTTTAAAATCAATTCTAAGTATTTAATTTGGGATAAGGAAGCACTCGTTTTGCAATTTAGTAAGGGTTGTACTGATTATATTGAGACTCTTTTTCCTTATAAATAGTATATTTATATAATAACTAGCGGTGTGCCCGCGGCTCCGCACGCGTTTGTTACTACGCAATAATTATTTAAATCCCTTTATTTTTACTTATATTGTTGACAATTCATATGCCGTATCAATTGAGGAATACCATGTATTTCCCGTGTACAATTTGCATCAAAATCGGTTGAAAACTATTATTGTAATCTCGATCTCTAATGCATTATTAACAATTCGTATAGCCTCTCAATTATAGTATGATGTATGTTTCCCGTCTACAAAATTTGATCAGAATCGGTTGAGAATTGATCAAAATTAAATATTTGAATTACTTTTTTTTTAATTCTAGAAATAATATTAACAATTCTTGTATACTGTAATTCATGTAATAGTTAGACTTCCCGTGTACAACATTTCATCACAATCGGTTAAGAATGAATTAATTTAAATAATTTTTTTACGATTCCCAAAAGTGTTATTGAAAATTCTCATTACTTATCGTTCAACATACAAAATTGAATTAACAAACTTAAAAAAAAATAATATTTTTGCAATATTTAAAAGTAATAATGAAATTTCTTACACCATATCAACTGACCGATGATATGTATAAGCATCCGTGTACAAAATTTCATAATATTCGGTGTCAAGCCATTTTTGAGTTAAATCCGGACATAACAACAGACAGACAGACGGACAAAAAAATTTAATGGCATATTCGTGATCAGTATCGTTCTTATAATAAGCGTATCGAGAAGTTTTGAAAAATTATTAACAGTACAGACAGGACTACAGATTTATTAATATTAAGCTTTATTTATATCATACCAAAAAGAAACTAAAAGAAAATTATAGATGGGTTTATCACTATGTGTATTGTGGTCGCAATCCTTACCACCCTGCTATATTACTGCATATGCACCGGCTGATTTCGGAACACGAGAAACCAAAAGAAAATCATAGATGGGATTATTACTGTTTGTATGATATTATCATTATATGCCAATCTGAAGCCAATACATTAACCATCCCAATAAAACTTCAAAAATAATTAAAATCATACCTTATTGTACCAGCCTACGGGAAGGTTCTTTGATAAACGTAAAACCCCTTTTATTCCTTTCTTACCAAAAGCATAAATATGAATGGGTTCTTCATACAAACTTTCACCCAAGTTTTATTTTCACCACATGTTGAGTAACACAATGAGATAATTCACTTGTAGCAAAACTGTATAATCCAGATAATTTACAATAGGTATATCGCTTAGAATATATAAACTTTGCGAGCCGCGGTTTGACAGCGTCATAAAATAAAACAGTCATTATGCCGTAATGCGTACATAGTTAAACAGTTTAAAAACACTTCAGCCAATCTTAAAAAGAATACTGGACTATAATTTAATATGTAATTATTAGAAATACAACACATTTCTAAGTATAACACACTCAATAAATGAACATTGACAACTCTGTCATTTCAAATCAACAAACTGGTTGTCATGGAAGCTGACATTTCCCTCTTACATATTTTAATCTCCTATTTTTTACCCTTAAAGTTTTATTTTCGCGTTTAGGCGTGAAAATGTAACAGACAGAAAGTTACTTTCGCATTTATATTTAGTATGGATATCTTCAGTTATTGTCCTGTCACCACTTGTGTACGGTATGTAATGCTTTCTAATAAGGTTCAAAATTGTAACTTAATGGTGATTCAAATTTTAAGCATTTATTTAGTGAGGTCTGCATGATTGTTTCGTTTGCTTTGCAATCATGGGGCTCATAATATGGAATAACCACTCATGTATGATTGTTAACCTCTCCAAAAATATGTTTTACCCTGGTAACGGGAGACTTAAAGGTTTTTTATATTATATTTTAGGTGACTCTTGTTTATACCGAATTCGATTTACCATCTTCGGTCCTCTAGTGTTCAGTACTGGGATCTCGCCCAGGACTTTCGGCGCAGAATCGCCGCCTCAGCAGGGCTAACATACAATATAATATCCTTCAAAACTTTTTGTGGCCTTGATATTAGTCTTTCATTTCGCTTTTGCTCAAAGTCTGTATCCATTGGTGGTAAAATAATCGAAGCAACCTCCGAACCAAAGTCCGTACTCTGAAATGTTGAAATACTTGGTCCGAGAATCACGAATGTGCCACCGCTAATCATCCAAGATAAGTTGACATCCATAGATTTTTTCAGGGCCTCAACATGAGAATTTAAATCTAATAGAGTATTTTGTAGTAGCTTTGCCCATTTTGTTTACACGAGATGCTAGTAAGGGCAGGTCACACACCGATATAAAGCAGTGCGTGTTGGTAGGAGGATGTAACTTACTCTTCGTGTTGCCCCAGTATCTAAGATGTACCGTTCATAACTGAGCTCACTCCCAGCCAAGCATCTTTTGCCACGGTTCATATAACATCTTGAGTTGATCTTGTCACTTCGCTAATGGTCAGCAGCAAAGGTGGAGGCTTTTAATTAGCTATTTTATTATTTATTTATTCTTTTTTATTAATATATTACTCTGTAAGCCTTCCCAAAATTATAAAATAAATAAATAAGTTCCCAAATTGTAACATTGGGGACCGTTGTCAAGGGTACATTACGTGGAAACATGACCATATATGAAGCGCTGGTAAGAGTGCTACCTACTTAACTTCTAAAATATATTCGTTGACTGTACAAAATATATCATAGGTACTTTGTAACTTTAGTACGTTAAGCAGAATATATAGCTATTAAGATAAACCTGGTACCCGGCGCGAACAAATATTTGTGTTTTTTGTTCTTTTCACGATTCATATTCGTATCCTTGTTTGTATATGATAAGTTGTACAGAACAATGAGCAAATAAACAATAATACTGTCAAATCTTGTTTCCCTATTAGTCACATATCAAATTGATTAATTTGTATTATAAAACGATTATCAGTAACAGTAAAATGCCACAATATTATGGACACAAACGTCTAGATTGTAATATTTTTATGACCAAACTATTTGAGAATGTTCTACTTCTAAAAAAATATACTTATTTGTAAGTTTTTATTTGACAATTTGATAATCCTACATAATTGTTATGAATATAATAATATTAAATCTTAAGTTAGAATTTTCATTTTATTAATTTTTTGTTACATTTTATGTATTACTAGCTAAACCAAGCCAT
The DNA here is from genome assembly GCA_033032175.1 of Saturnia japonica. NCBI lineage: Eukaryota > Metazoa > Arthropoda > Insecta > Lepidoptera > Saturniidae > Saturnia > Saturnia japonica. The sequence continues at coordinate 12,442,775 of CM065307.1, forward strand.
CCTTCGCTATGGCTCAGTCTAGTATATAAAATTATTTTAGTGAGCATAGAATATGTCATTCAATATCAATATAGATAGATGCGATACATATATAAATGTTAGGTCCTTGCATTTGAAATTGCCGTTTTTTTTAACTAGCAGTTTGATCTCAAATTTTATGTGTTTGGTAAGGAATTCCAAATTCAAATTTAGGCTGGTCTATTTGTGTTTCGAATTTAGTGATTCAATTGTTTTGGCACCATTTGATTTTTCTTTGACATCGTTCTTTTCACAAAATGGAATAAACTTAAAATATCGCGTTATTTACGAATATGAGTTCCATCGTGGCATCAGCGCTGCAGAAACAGCTTGAAGGATTAATGATGTGTACGGGGACGCTACAATAAAATAAATCACGGTACGTTTTTGGTTCCAAAGTTTTCGTTCTGGAAATTTTGACATACGAAACAAATCTCGTGGACGGCCGGAGACCCTAGTTGATAATGAAAAATTACAGGTGATCGTGGAAGTGGATCCATACCAAACCACTTCAGAGTTAGTGGTAGGCATCGAAAAGCTCGAGAAGTGGATACCGCATCAATTGATTGAAGCACACCAACAAACACGCATTGAGTGCTGCGTTGCATTACTCAACCCTCATAATAACGAGGGAATTTTGAATCGTTTGTTACTTGTGACAAAGATCGATCCTTTACGACCATCGGAACACTCGTCACAGTGGCTGAACTCAGGAGAACCGGTCAAATCCCGTCCCAACCGAAATTTTTACTCAGAAAAAGATACTGGTGAGTGTTTGGTGGACCAGTGCGGGTGTAATACACTACAGCTTCCTAAGATCCTGGCCATACAATAACGGCAGATATGTATTGTTAATAATTGAAAACCATGATGGAAAAGCTAGCCGTTAAACAACCGATTTTGGTCCATCTCTCTACCTCATTGCTACTTTAGGACAATGCTAGACCCCATACTTCACGACAGACGGTCGCTAAATTAGAGGAACTGCAGTTGAAATGTCTCCACCACCCACCATACTCCCCGGACCTTGATCCAATAGATTATCACTTTTTCGGAATTTGAACAATTTCTTGCAAGGAAAAAAAATCAATTTCGATGAGGCTGCCCGAACCGCCTATAAAGATTTTATTGATTATAGCTCCCACAGTTTCTTCAGCAATGAAATCAATGTACTACCGATAAAATGGCGAAAGTGCATAGATAATAATGGAATGGAATGGAAAAGGTAATAATAAAGTCGATTGATAAAATGTATAACTTCCCAAGTCCGGTGAAGCTGTAAAAGCGGTCAGAGGCTCCAGGGCCCTTAAGGCTAACAGTATAGTTAGTTCTAATAAAACAAGTATAATTTCATAATATTTTTTTCGTTTTACTTTTTCCATATAAAAAACGCTAATTTCATATATAAGGACGTAATATATTGTCTCACTGGAGTCTGACTAGATCGCCAATAAGCACTTGATTTGTTACAGTTTAAAAAATCGGTATTATGACTCGCTAAGAGGAAACATGTTTGGTGGCAGCGAGTATCTCATTTGCGCTATGGCTACCGCATTAATATTCTAGGATGCTAATAAATAGTTGATATATACCTACATGCCATTATTTTTGAACTGTATACATCCAGCAGTTTTATTATAACAGACTTAGTTTCATAGTGGACACCCTTATCAAAACCCAAAGATATTATAAAACAGGTTTCACAAACATTATAATATGTATTGTCACGAACGTAAACTATAGCTTTCACATGGGGGATCTTAAAATGCATAAAGGTAAACTCGTTTTTGCCTGTGACTTCACAAAAGTAGTGTAATTGCTAATAAAATCAATTAACTGAAAATAATATTTCAAAAATAATAATAAACTGTCTCATTAGCCTAGTGGTCCTAAGTGCGACTGCTATGCTCGAGGTCCTGGATCGATTCTCAGGTCGAGCAAAGTGTTATGGGATTTTTCTATAAAATTCTCAGTAGCAGCTCGGAGTTTGGATTTGTGCCTGATTAATGGCAATGGGCTCGCCCACTATTACATGGGACCTAAAAACATACCCGGTGAAGTGTGGATGTACATTAGTACATCTCTGCCTAATCATTCGGGGATACAGGCGTGATGGTATGTTATGTTATGTAAACTAACTGGCTCGGTAGACTTTGTTTTCTCTTTCCAGTATTTAACGCTCCGACGATGTGCATTCTATCGAATCCTAGTATATCTATAAATATACATATGTCCAAATAAAACAAATATAAAATATAGAGGTTTATAGACTTTTATATATTAGTCTAGCGATATCCACGGCTCCACTCGCATGAGCAACAAAAAGTTGTTGATACCAGGATAAAAAAAACATCTTATGTATTAATCCAGGATATAAACTGTGTGCCAGATTTCATTCAAATCCATTCAGCCATATTTGCTAAACTGAGTAACAAACATACTGACTTTCACAGTCATAGTAAGATTTATGGTATGAATACAAAATAGGATATTATTATATTTTAGACTAAGAGGTGAAGTTGGGAACTCTTAAATATCTCACTTATATACGTCCATGCATGGAGTCATTTGTGACAGTTTACATTTGGTAATGTTAGTAGAATTTTATTGAAATTATCATTTGATGCCAATGAAATACTAACGGTAGCCATCAATTTATTAGTTTTTCTTTTATGTAATGGATCCTTGTTGCCTTATTTAACAATAAAAATACACGATATCACTTTGAATTTCGGGTCCAATCGTACTTTCAAGCAAGAGCGCTGTAAAGTATTCGAAACTAATCGACGAACTAATCGTATTGAATTTAAATTCAGTTTATAATATTTTAATGATTTATAACAAGCCTGTTATATAAATTAAAATAATCCAAGAATCGACGCTTACATGTAGCAAATGCTGAAAAAGCCGAACATAACCCCACGTAGCATTGCCTATATTATTGACTACTGGCGTAATAATAATCGAAGCGAGTTATGTAAATATGAACTTTTAATAATAGTTATGGATAATAGATTCGGCTTACGGCCGCATACCGTATAGTAGCTAGTTATAATCTTTGATTATATAGACGTTTCAATAATCACAGTACTAATATAAGCTGTTATGTCTAAATATCGTAAATTTTCTTTGTTTGAACTCGCATTACTTTAAAACTACTAATCAATTAATAGTTCTCAGATATTAATCTGACTCTGAGGAAAAACCTATACATATTATTATGCATTTCTATAGAGGGTAAGCTGTAATCATAAAACTATTTCACTTGAACGAAACTATCGGCGTTAGTTAATGAATAATACAAGACAATTTTTAACAAAAAAGAAAATTAGCTTCAATGATTTTAAAGAGTTTCCTTGTGTATCTTCGAAGTTGAAGGTCCTATGCCAATGAAATTAAATTGTTGTCCCATTCTGAGGTATCCCCTATCCAACAAAATAAATTCGAATTGGGTTTAATAACCTTTGTTGAAGTCGGTTCAAAATGTAAGCAATCATTTAATATCTAGAAAATATTAAATCAGTCTTTTGGTGGCTCTATGATAAGCTAGTAATAACATTTAACTTTTATTCGGTAACAACAAATGAGAACACAAAACAAGACAGATTTAGTAAGAATTTTGAACAAATAAAAATTTGTCAAAACTGTGATTTACTACAGCTTTTAATACTTTTATTACTAAGCTGTGGCCGTTTTGTTTTGTTTAATTGCAGCTGCAGTAATTGAAGTTGTTAATTATTATAAATTATTTGTTAACAGAAGTAGCGTACCAACCAAATATGGCAAGCGTCGGATTTGCAGTCTCTCTTAAATTAGATACTTAAATAAATCATTTGAATTCAAAATGGTCATTAGACCATTAGGTAAACGTTTCGACTAACATGAGACTTTAAAGGGTTGGTCTTTTAAACTTGTGTAACTCATAAATGAGTTGTTCAAATAAACTGCTCACTTTGGAGAATACAAATTAAGTCCTTCACCTCTGCAGATCTTTTTCGTTCAGCAGTTCACCACTCACATCGGATCGTATGATAGATGACAGCTTGGCCCTTCCTTCAGACTCTTTCAACTCACTTAGTAAGGGACTAGGGGGGTGAGCGAAATTGATTTGATTCGAAATCTCAGTCACATGCACTACCAAGCTATATCGCTTTCTCTCTCATCTTTATTTCCACGTTTTTCTTTAGACGTTCTTTATAAGAATTGTTTCACAGTTCATACGCATAATTTCATTTTATTGTTTTGTTCTTTTCGATCGTTCATTATTATTTGGATTCATTTGTTTAGGAAAAGTTACTGTACTTCGACAAATACTATAATAAATACCAAAAACTTTCCTTAGTAGTAAGTGCTAGAGTAATGTACCGCTATCCTCCATACTGAAACTCGATACTGAATCGGTTTTGCTTTGTGACAAAAAGTCAACTATAACTTCAATCAATAAATAATGATGATATATATGACTTTTTAATGAGTCACTTAATCACATCCACTTTCTCGATTATAATATGTGTTATGTCCTCAATTCATTATGGATGTCGTTCCATTCAAACTGATCTTTTATTATTTCTATAATTTTTATTTGTCTTTTGTAACTCACGAATTCTGAACGAAAACGGTTGTCATCACTGCTTAGGTGTCATCACTTCACTGAATGAGTTTCGATGAACTGCTTCATCAAGGTTAATTAATTTTTCCAAGCGTCATTAAACTAATGTGATGGCCTGCTCCATAGTGCCTCTACCAAAAACACAACATCAACGGGAAAAATTCAGAAGTATTTGAATAGGTATAAATGTTGATATATTTTGCGTTTTTAAAGTATAATAATTCGAGAATTTAGCGCCCACTTTGATTGGTACCCAGGGCTTGTGCACTTGGTACGCTCCTGGTAAACAGAAACTGTCGAAAATTAATGACAAAGAAGAAAAAACCACGAGCGTCACCGATATGGAATATAGATTAGATAGATAATACATTTTATAGTTTAGTACGATATACGAGGTGATTAATATAAATATCGGTAAGCAGAACGTCGTCGCATCGCGTCGATTCTCGTGTTTATACAAATTAATGATGCTAGTGCCAGTCTAAAGGAGGCATGTATCGCGTATAGTAGGTAGACTGGTAGAGCACTCAATCGTTAATCAATTAACAGTGTGTATAAAGTTTAATTTATTATGTGAATGGGAGTTCATAAAAAAAATATTATTGTGGATAACTAGTGATAATTATAAAAATGAGTTCGGAAAACGAAAAAAGTAATAATGTAAAAAATAATAAAAAAGATAGGAAAAAGATGCCTCAAATGAAACAACCGCCGGGAGTGTTATCACGTTCTTTTTTCTGTTGGATGTTTCCTATGTTCTACAATGGTAATTATAGAGACCTCGAAGAATACGATTTGGTACCGGCGAAACACAATTACGATTCGAAAATTGTTGGAGATAAATTAGAAAGGTTGGTTTAATAAAGTTTATATAAATTTACGATTTTTTATCGCTCCTGAAATCATAAAGTGTTTATTATTATTATTATTATTATGTACTAAAATGTAGAGATCGTTTTACTGTCATAAGGTCTAGCCAAATGCACAGTTAAACATTTACAATTTGTTAAAATTTTATCTTTTACCCTTAAGGAAAATATGTTGGAAAATATTTTATATACTATGTGCCGTAAATATGTCGTGGAAATACTTCAAAATATTGGTAAATACAGTGACAACAGTTTTGAGATATCTAGTTTCAAAGTTTTCTTGCTGATTATGTCGTTACATTTTATATTTAACAATACACCCTTACCTTTTACACCTACCAATATTTATCTCTGCATCACCTAATGGTTGACTGGCAGAGAATGCCTTAGGCATTAAGTCCGCCATTGCGTATTTAACGCATAGTGTGTAAATAAATAAATACACACTATTGAACTTTTAGTTCGGAGTTGGTTAAGAATGCTAAATTTATTCTTTCAAGTTATCTTTCATTGAAAAGGTATTCATTTACTTCTATCAATAGAATATTCTTCACTTAATTTTACTTTAATTTACTTTTAAATTATATTTATTGCATCTCTAAAAACATTTTATTACTGCTTTTAATATTAAACAAGCTAAATTATTAAAAAGGTAACAAGAACCCCGACTGCAACAAAATCACTTTTAAAAAAAATGTCTTTGATTCACAGATTTCGTACCTAAATATTATGTAGCCTATGTCACTCCCACAGTTAAGACGAATCTAAGGACACCTCGTATGCTAAAATCCATCAAGCCGTTTATGCTACAGAGCGTGCCAAAGAAATAGACATACTGTCCGAGTTTCATATTGTATGTAATTTATGGCGCTACGGTGGATTTAGATCGCGCTCACGGTAGCCTTTCTTGGTAATGTATGGCTCCGACCGATAGTACGTAATGTTGTTGTTTTCAAAGATTAGATTGTATCCTTCTCAATTAACTGTATAGTACGAAAATATAAAAGTGAAAGTAAAGTGAAGTGTTTTAGTTAGTGTTCTGTGAGTCCCTACGAAGGTAAAAATTGTACATGGTGCCGAAACGCGGAATGGACTTTGGACTCTTGAGTTTTAAAAACACTTATTCACGATAGTGACAATTGAAACTTAGAAAAATTTCAACCACTTTGGACTTGTAAAATTTTTCAAGTTATTATGAACATAGAAGAATTGAAGTGATTTTAACTTAGAAATTTTTCAACGAATTTCAGACTTATATTTTTTGTGATTTACTACGTGTTTATTTAAAGTATTTTTGGGGATAGTTGAACTTGAAATTTTGATAAACATTGACTTTGCTTTTAGTCTTAAATTGATTATTTGTATTTTGAAATTAACATTTGAGTGATTTTAAACAAATATGGCTGCGAAGATAATTAAAAGCCAAACAGAATTATCTTTAAGATTAAAAAAGGCGCAAGAGAACTTTAATAAGAGCCCCAAAATAAGAAAAACTAAATCTTATATAGAAACACGGATTGCTACAGTGGAAGAGTTATATAAAGAATTTAAGAATAATCACAGAGAATTAATTCAAGTAGCTACACCTGAACAATTAGATGTTTTACTATATTTTAAAGATGATCATTATGATAAATTTGATGAATTATATACAGAATATATGTCTGAACTTAAGGAAAAGCTTGAAGAAATTTTAGAAAAACCCAAATCAGAGAGTGTAAGTCCACAGAATATATATGATGATGTTAAACTTCCAAGAATACAGCTACCATGCTTTACTGGTAAATATGAGGAGTGGCAGACATTTTACGATATGGTTGTATTACTAATCACAGAAACGAGAAATTATCAGCAGTGCAAAAATTACATTATTTAAAGAGCAGCATATCAGGAGAACCTGAAAGCTTGCTACGTAATTTTGCAACTACCGATCAAAATTATAAAGAGGCTTGGAAACAGTTAACAAAGCGTTACAATAACAAACGTTATAATAGTAATGCAGTACTAAAGATATTATTTTCACAAAAACATATACTGAACGAATCTTCGCATGCTATTAAGCAAATACTCGACACAACTACGTCTTCAATAAAAGCATTAAATAATATGGGAATACCTACTAAATCATGGGATGCTATCGTAATTTATTTAGTAGTTACAAAGCTGGATGTAGAATCTCACAAGTTATGGGAAAATCATATAAGCTCCATGAGTGATGAATTGCCTACCTGGTCACAATTAATGGATTTCCTTGAAGGTAGGTTTAGAAGCTTAGAGATGATTGATTCTGGAAAACAGTTAGCCAAGACAAGTTTACAACCTAAAGAGCAAGTACCTAAAACTAGAGCTTTTCATACAGCTGTTCAACAAGTCAATAAGAAGACCGATGTTTTATGTCCTTTGTGTAGCGAAAATCATTATATAAATTTGTGTAAACTGTTCACGATAAAAACGATACAGCAAAGAAGAGATTTGGTGCAAACTAAAGGACTTTGCTTCAATTGTTTACAACCTAGTCATGTAGTAAGCAAATGTAGACAATCGATGTCCTGCAAAAAGTGTGGAAGAAGACACAATACGATGTTGCATTTTGAGAAGGAAGGATTCACAGAAAACACTAGTAGTATACAAGGAGAAAACAAACAAGGAAAGGAGAATACAAATGAGTCTACAGTGGAACAAAGAATTATAACGAATTTTGCAAAGCGTGAAAGTAAAAGTCACAACGTTCTTCTGGCGACTACACTACTTAAGGCTCATTCAAATAACGGGAACAGAATTTTAATACGTGCTTTATTAGACCAAGGCTCATAAGCCTCTTTTGTAACGGAAGCAACCGCTCAATTGTTAGGTCTTAAGCGAAAATCTATTAATGGTTTTGTATCAGATCTGGGAGATGGTCAAATGCGTGTTAAATATTTAGTTACTTTATGTTTAGAGTCGCGTCATAATCCAGAAATTTCTATTAAAGTAAGTGCGTACGTATTAAGATCACTTACATCTATTCTTCCATGTGTCAGAATAGACTCACCTGATTGGCAAGAACTTGAGAGTGTAGAACTCGCTGATCCAGGTTACACAACACCAGGTAAGATTGATATATTATTAGGGGCTAAAGTCTATTCTGAGATTTTGTTGGAAGGTATGATGAGACAACCCAAAGGAAATCTTATTGCGCAAAATACGACCTTTGGATGGGTTTTATCAGGAAGATTATCTGATTCATCATCGGGTAATAATACAATTACAAGTTTCCATTTGCAGGTTACAAAGGAAGATGATTATCTTAAACGTTTTTGGGAATTGGAAGCTGAACCAGATAGAATTCATAGGAAATTTACAGTAGAAGAACAGATGTGTGAAAATTTATTCGATGCTACGACAGTTAGAAATAATGATGGAAGGTACATTGTTACATTACCTTTTAAAGATGAAGAGCCTAAATGTCAGTATGGGGAATCAAAGGACATAGCAATGAAAAAACTATTGGCTTTAGAGAAAAAACTAAAGAATGATACTAAGCTTTATGAAGAATACAGGAAGGTTTTACAGGAGTATTTGTCTCTTGGACATATGTCTCTGATAGACAAAGATGATGTGGATGATTCGAAAGCTGTTTATCTCCCACATCACGCGGTCGTGAGGGAAGATAAGGAAACCACAAAGGTTCGGGTGGTTTTTAATGCATCTAGCAAAGGTGTAAATGACGTGTCGCTAAATGATGATCTTATGGTTGGACCAAAGATCCAACAAGATTTGAGACATATTTTAATGAGGTGGCGAAATCATCCTATTTGCATTGTTGCTGATCTCGTTAAAATGTATAGGCAAGTGCTTATAAATCCTTCACAGACTGATTTTCAAAGAATTCTTTGGAGATCTCACACAAATATGCCCATTGAGCATTATAAATTACTTACATTGACGTTCGGAACAGCTTGTGCACCGTAACTTGCTGTTAAAACTTTGCAGAGGTTGGCTGAATATGAGAAACATAATTTTCCAGTGGCTTCAGAAGTTACACAGAATGATTATTATGTTGATGATCTGATGACAGGATGTGACTCAAAAGAAGAAGCCAAAATGATTTATGATGACATGAATGCTTTAATGTCGTCTGGTGGATTCAAGCTTCAGAAGTGGAGTAGTAATAGTCAAGATCTACTGAAATATATCGGAGATGACAGTAACAAAGGGGAAAAGTTTCTACCTATTAAAATTGATAATATGGTAAAAGTGCTCGGAATTAGTTGGAACAGGGAATCAGACAATTTCGAGTACACTGTTTCTTTACCGGAAGTCAAATACCCAATCACAAAAAGACAAGTTTTGTCAAATATCGCTCGTTTATACGACCCTATGGGATGGATTTCACCTATTGTAATTGTGGCCAAGATTTTCATTCAGAAAATTTGGAGGGCACATTTGGATTGGGATGATCCTTTAACTGACGAATTGCATGAAATGTGGCTTAAATTTCGGAAGGAGTTGGTTGAAATTCAGCTAATTCAAATACCTAGATGAATTTATTATACTAGTAAGAGCAAGTTGAACTACACAATTTCTCAGACGCGTCTCGAGCAGCTTACGCCGCAGCTGTTTTTATTCGGGTTGTTGCTGAGGATAAATTGATTCATGTGAGATTATTGTCAGCTAAAACAAAAGTTACTCCTATAGAAAAGGAAATTTCAATTCCACGTTTGGAATTATGTGGTGCAGTGCTTGCAGCAAAATTCTTGAACGAAATATCTCAGGTCATGAAAATTTCAAAAGAAAATCTTTATGGGTGGACTAATTCCACAATTGTATTAGCTTGGTTAAAAGGTGGAGCTAGTAAATGGACAACTTTTGTAAGTAATAGGGTCTCGGAAATTCTTTCCATAACGGACTATAATCAATGGGGACATGTCTCAACTGACACAAACCCATTACAACTACAGAATTACTTTCACATTCCCTATGGTGGGATGGACCAGAATGGTTAAAGAAGTCTAACATAGATTTACAGAATAAAGAGATAGAAGATACACACGAAGAGAAAAGGATACTTTCAATGAAAATAACTGAAAATAAAGGCGAAGATTTTGAATGGTTGAGATTTTCTAATCTAACAAAGATGCTGAAAGTAATATCATATTGTAGAAGATTTTTGATAACAAAGGAAGAAAGACAAAATTTACCAAAGTTTGTAACAGTACAAGAAATGAACAACACATTAGAGAATTGTATAAAACAAGTTCAAAAATTTGCCTTTGCAGAAGAAATCATGTGTTTAAGGAACCGAAGAGAAATAGCAAAAGGGAGTGTACTTAAAACTCTATGTCCGATTTTGGATCTAAATGACTTATTAAAAGTCGGTGGACGAATTGATTTGGCCCACGTTTGAACGATCTACGTTCAAAATTTTGGATCTTACGGGTTAGCGAGTAAGTCAAAAAATACTACCGGAATTGTATCACATGTTTAAGATATTCCAAAGCAGTTAGAGTACAATTGACGGGACAACTTCCAGATGCAAGGTTGAAGCCATGTAAGCCATTTAAGGCAACCGGAGTTGACTATGCTGGGCCGTTTAGCATTAAATTTTCGCCAGGACGTGGTGCAAAGACCTACAAAGGTTACATTTGTTTATTTGTATGTATGGTGACACGCGCTATCCATATTTAAGCTGTGACTGATTTAACAGCAAAGGGTTTTATCGCCGCATTTAGACGATTTACGTCTAGACGTGGACACTGTCAAGATCTTTTCAGCGATAACGGCACTAATTTTGTTGGTGCAGATAAACAATTACATGAAATGTTTGATCGCGCTAAATCAAATTTGCCTAACGAAATAGCTGAATTACTTACACTACAATCTACTACTTGGCATTTTATACCGCCACAAGCACCTAATTTTGGAGGTCTTTGGGAAGCCGGAGTTCGTTGTGCTAAAAACCATTTAAAGAAGGTCATAGGCGATAGTGTTCTTACATACGAAGAATTAGTTACAATATTATCGCAAATCGAAGCATGTTTAAATTAACGGCCTATTTCTGTTATTAGTAGTGAAGCAGATGACCCTCTCCCACTGACCCAGGTCACTTTTTTATTGGAGAACCTATTTTAAACGTTAGTGATGAAAGTTATATAGATTATAATGTTAATAAATTAGAGAGATGGAATTTAATTCAAAAAATTGTTTCTGATTTTTGGCAAAGGTGGTCGAAAGAATATTTATTAAATTTAAATCAAAGGTATAAATGGAATTCAAAATTACAAGAACCTAATATTAATGATATATGCATTGTTAGAGATCATAATGTACCGCCTTCTAAATGGATACTTGGTAAAATTGTTAATAAGCATGTAGGACCTGATAATGTAACGCGTGTAGTAACTATTCAATGCAAGAATAGCTTCATTAAAAGACCCTTGAGTAAAATAAGCATTCTAGATAAATAATTGCATTGCATTATATTTGATTGTATATCGTCAGGGTGGGCGGCATTGCCATGAATCTAAGTTTAAATTTGAGATTTAAAGTTAAAACGTTTTATATACTTCTGTTTTAAGTACTAACATTTTGTGAGGCAATATTTATGTATGATTATGTCGGTCGGTGGTTAGATTTTTTTTTTTTTTTTTTTTTATGTTTAATGATTTGATGTCTAATTTTGAAAGGACTACTCCTTGGTGGGCGGAATGTCCGAGTTTCATATTGTATGTAATAGATGGCGCCACGGTCGATTTAGATCGCGCTCACGGTAGCCTTTCTTGGTAATGTATGGCTCCGACCGATAGTACGTAATGTTGTTGTTTTCAAAGATTAGATTGTATCCTTCTCAATTAACTGTATAGTACGAAAATATAAAAGTGAAAGTAAAGTGAAGTGTTTTAGTTAGTGTTATGTGAGTCCCTACGAAGGTAAAAATTGTACACATACTATACATAAAATATATACGCTCAAAAACATAACCCTCCTCTTTCGCAGTCGGGTAAAAAGAGGTATTCACTAATCTCGAAAATAAGTAAATTTAGTGTAGTCAAATAAGGATTCAACCTCGCAAGAGGGATAATATGGAAACTTACGGAGTATACGTAAGGAAAATTTTAGTGTCTGGTTGGAAAACCAAAATATGAAAAAAGAAAACATTTTTTATCATTTTCAAGAGGCGCTTCTTAATGTTAAAGCTGGCGGGTTATAAGCTAAACTTGTTTAAACATTTGATAATTTTTGTTTTAACATTCAATAACTTTTTTTATATACTACAAAAGTCCCATAGAATTTCTTGTACGATGGATATCTAAGGTAACGAACACCCGTTTTCTGCATAAATTATTAGAAACATTGTGGAATATAAAATTATCTAAAATTAACTTTTTTTGGCGTTTTCTGTTCTAATTAACCATTTTTGAGAAAGAAGGTTGCCTAACAGTGGAAAGTGCTTGTCCATATATTATATTACTAGCTGTGTGCGCGACTGCGTCCACGTGACATATTGGCATATTTTCACGTGGAATGAAAAATAGCAACTAAATAAAAACCTCACCTCTCCTTATGGTATTTGACCCGTACCTATAAGCTTTGATAATACCCAAGTTAAATAATTTTAAATGTTACCCGACATCACAGTTTAATAACCATACAGATATTATCTAAAAAAACATAAAGACTGACTGCTATCCTCGAGGTCCTGGGTTCGATTCCGAGGTCGAACAAAGTATTATTGGGATTTTCTATGAAATTTTCGGTAGCCGCTCGGAGTTTGGCTTTGTGCTCGATTAATGGAAATATGCTCGCTCCTTTATTACATGGGACCTAAAAACAAACCCGATGAACTATGGGTGTACATTAATTAGTATACCTCTGCGTAACCCTTCAGCGATTACAGTCGTGATGGTATTTATATGTGGATATACAGGGTAGAAAAAAGAACGGGAAATGAAGGAAAAGTGTATTAAATATTGAAGATAGCAAATTAAACTCAAAAGAAACATTCTTTTATTTTTTTAAATTGTAATAACAGCATTCACAGATTTTCTAAAAAAGCTATCTGTACTGGGAAACGAACCAACTAAAAATGCTAAAAATAGACATTGCTCTATGTTATTGCACCAATCGATAGAGTCTAGATAAAGACAAAATCTCTCGAATGAACATTGTATCTTACAATTACAGGAGACCATGAAATTTAACAATTTGTACATATTGAAATAACATGAAAGTAAATTTATATCTATAGAAGCTATAAATTAAAATTATTATTTTCATACATTTTAACAAATTAACTGTTAAGTTGCTCGAAATGAGATTCATTATCTTGTATGCACAGTTTGTGACTGCATTGTATTTCATAGTACACGAGTATGACTGGTGTTTAATTCTTCCGCAGCTCAGCAGCTTACTCGCTGTGGCTGTTGTAGGCATCTCTTGAGACTTCAAACGTTTACCAAATTTTCTATCATTCGCAACAACATCAAAGAGAGGTAGTGCATAGAGAAATTTTTTTGAAGATGTCTCTCTTCTAGTGACAGTCCGAATGGTCGAATACCTCTCTACCTTACAAAAGATCGCAGTTAAATTACCCATTAGCAAAGCGCTAGTGATACTATAGTATTGTAAGTATTCATAGGCAACGGTAGCTGCTTATCATCAAGCAGACCGTATGCTAATTGGCCTCCTTTGTTGTATAAAAAAGAACAGGCAGTATTTGTCTATCCGGAAACCTCTTACATAATTCGAGACTCTGTGATTTTAAAAGCAAGCTTCTAAGTCATCATAAATAAATGACTATGAAGCTTATCAATTCTGGAGGTATTTAATTATCTACTTTATTATTTATTCCATCTATTTTTTACTGATATATTGATCTTTGTAATTTGATTGACGAAGGCGTTACTTTGCGGAAATCCATCGTTAATAATTTATCTGAAATTTCCTATCAATTTTCGCCTGCAACAGATTTTACAGCAGTTTTCGTCTTCCTACAATATAAAAACGTATAATTCGTAAGACAATGATACATACGATTATAGCAAGTAATAATAATTTTGCTAATTACTTTATGTAGTAGGTAATGATTTACTTGAGAACTTTTAACAGATACTTCACACATTATCTTTTCTGTTATTTGGGTACCTACACTCATCCTTAAATTCTAAGAAAATTAAAATAAATTTACATTTATAAATTGTTAAATTTCATAATCTCCTTAATTTGTAAGACAAAATGTTTATTCGAGAGATTTTATCCTTATCATAGACCCTATAGATTAGTGCAAGAACATAGTGTATGTCGGGTTTTTGCATTTTTTTGTTAGTTCGATATTCCCGTTAAAAGTAAGGTTTTTTTAGAAAATACCTGTGAATGCAGTTATTAATAGGTATGTAAAAAAACAAAAGAATGTTTCCTGTCAGTAAAATTTGATATCTTCATTATTTCCTCCATGCCCCGTTCGTTTTTTAAAAAAATGTTAAATTTTGCAATCCTTTACACGAAAAGATAAGTTTATTTAATATCTTTAAATTTATAAACCGTTATTTTCCAGGCAATAATAACGTTTTATAGTAAGCCTGTTTAGTGCCTTTTAATAAAAATCATGACTGCACAAAAACACCAAACAACGACATATTGTATCGTAGAAATCAAGATAGAATACATATTTTTACTTATTTAAATATAATATTAAAATTTATCTAAAAATATTTAAAAATAATGATAATATCCCATTCTTAAATTATTAATATATGTTCTTGCAGAAAATATATACGTAATTTAAACCCAGCCACCGTATAGCGCCATCTATCAATAATGTTGGAAAATAAAAATACATTTCCATTTATTGATTTTACTGAAAATTATGTAAAGATAAAATAATTTAGTATTTTTTAACTTCATTTCAGTAAATATTTTAAATATATTAGAGTTACATACACATACATTCCTTTTTATAAGTACATAACCTAAACGCAATATATATACCATAGAAATGTTCATACGTATAAAAATGTATCCTAAATATACCTTCAGACTATAAGCTAGAATCATACCAAATTTCATTAAATTCGGTCCAGTAGTTTTTACGTGATTGATGTTCAAATATACCGACAGCCATACAGACAGACAAAAACAAAAACTATCGAAATGTGTTCTTTTCATGATTCTAAACAACCCACGTTATTTTTTCTCAAATATCTTCAATGTAAAAATTTCGATTCTTTACTCTTTTAAAGTATAGATTTATGAGCTAGCTAGTAGCTAGGTCAACTGCGGAATCAATGTATCTTATATACAGTTTATAGAGTTTTTTTTAATTGTACTAATTAACAAAGTGAATACACAAATATTATTTATAAAAAAAAAACATCCGTTTCATAATATTTCCTCAACTTATAATTAGTATTAAAATGAAATAATTTATATACACATTAAAACATTTTTATTAATAATAAATTTATCGTAAATCTGTAACATTTTATATGACGATGTATATTTATGCGAAAAAAAGGATTTTTCTTTGTTGTTCTGATTAATTATTCAGTCCTCGGGGCGCAGTGGTAGTAAGCTATGTTATTGAGACGAGAGGTCGCGGGTTCATTCCCAGCACACGGCTTAATTTTGGTTCATGAGGATAATTGTCAGTTGTGTATGTGGGTGTTAAATATCTATATGTATATCAGCTGTTTTTTTTATCATAATACAAGTTTTGCTTAGTTTGGAATTAAATGGCCGTGTGTGAAAGTGTGCGCCCAAATATAAAATAAAAATATTCCTCTCTTCTCACCGCGCCGCGCCGCCGGCCTATATACTATAATATAATATATACCTTAGATGTAATTTGTTTGTTTAAAAACATCTAGTCAGCAGTTGTTTTCAGTCAGCACAAATATTTATCCAGCTGTTGTTGTTAGTCAGTATATACTAGCAATTGTCAGCCCTAGTAGTTGGTTGAATTATAAATTGTTGTCTAGGTTATCCACATGTGTGGTTTCAACTAAATCTCAAGCAAACCACGTGATTCACGTATGTGTGTTACATTTTAAACATACTCGGCGAATTGTGGGTGTACATTAGTACATCTCTGCCTAACCCTTCGGGGAATACAGGCGTGATGGTATGTTATGTTATGTTACAAAGTGGGAAAATGAAATCATTGAATGAAAAAGAATTATTTTGGTTACCTCACCTACACGTAAAGTAGGAATGGTTTTTTTTTCTCATCTATTGTGATTGACGATGTGTGGATAGATTATTCAAAAATATTGAGGGTGTGTGAACACAATTTTTACTCGATTGCGAAAAAGGAGGGTTATGTTTTTCAAGCGTATATATATAACTATGTCTATTTCTTTGGCAGTCTGGGAATCAAATAAAAAACAAAAATAGAAAAAAAAAATTTAGGCAAATGTGGCAGCCGAGATTTTTTTCCTTTTTAACAATTTTTCGATTGAGGGAACCGTTTGCAAAATATTAAGATTTAAAGTGCAAATTTTTGTTAGTGTTGAGTGTCCTACCCCCTACCAGCTAAATGGATGTTTTTGGATATGTGAAAAAAATCATCGTAATAATATAAATAATAAAGTTATACGGACAACTATCAGAGGTAAGTAGGCTTTACAAGTTGATTATAGTCAATCAACTTATAAAAAAATGTACTCGGAGATGTAATTTAGAACAAATTTCATTGAAAATTACTTAAAGCTTCCTCTCTAAGTCTGCATAATGTGACGGGCAATTAAGGAACTCTACAAAGCGCGTGGCCCAACACACATTCCACAAAAAAAAAAATACAATGCCTTACCTAGTCTTACTACACATTAATATACATATATCAAGAAATAAATTTGCGTAAATCGGAAGCGAGGAAGGTTATTCATTTAAGTATAGAACGGAAGGCTGGTGGTGCATAGATTATCTTTGTATTTCAATTACAAAAACTAACTGTAGACTTCTGTACTCATTTCCTATTTTGGCTTCCTTTTCAAGTCCCTGTGCCTCTAACTCAAATCAGAGTAGTAGAGGTATGTCATCATTATTTATTCAATATTTAGGAGATCTTAAAAAAAAGGGAAACTCCTATCTATTAAGCTTGGAATGTAAAACATTATGTAAATACAAAATTTAAACCAAATCTTTGGAGCAGTTTCCGAGAAACCAATTATATTTGTATATACACTAGCTGTGCCCAACTGTTTCACCGGTGTTAATTTTATTCGATAAACACCGCACCGCCAACGCACCCGAGTAGCTTCCCACAAGTACAAATTATTTTAATTTGTCTCTTAAACTTAAACTTTGCGTCTAAATAACAATCTATATCTAAAGGGCAAAATTTAACTTCATAAAATTCATGTATAATGAGGGAACTTATGTTTTGTAAGGACGTGTGTGTAAGGATTAATATACCATGTCTAAAAATAATGCTCATGAAATTTTAATCTTTCAACAAATAATTATTTTTTTTGTAGAACAGTATATTTGTGTATCATTAACCATTACGCTAGCGCACGCTGATAAAGCAGTTCGGCAGAGCTTCCACTTCCGACTTTCTTAACAAAAAATCAATATTTAAGGCTAGCTAAGAGTTGTAGCCTAATGTCCGATACTATTTTTCGTGAATCTGGCTATTATATACAAAAATAATTTAGCGATTTCAGAGATTAGCGTGTTTAAACAAACAAAAAATCTTTTCCGCTTTATTATATTATTATAATTATAATATAATAATAATGTAATAATAGTATAGATAATATATACAAGAATTGCTCAATTAATAGTATTAGATGTAGTCTCCGACATTAATATTTCCCTACTTTTTACTCGACTGCGAAAAAGGTAGGTTATATTTTTCGATCGTAAGTAAGTACGTAAGTCTACTTCTTTGGCACGCTCTGTAGCCTAACGGGCTTGATGGATATTAGCATACGAGGTGTCGTTAGATTCATCTTAATCGTGAGAGTGACATAGGCTGTATAATATTTAAGTATGATATCTGGGAATCAGATAAAAAAAAAAAAAAAAAAATTTAGTCGGATTTTTGTTTCTTCTTTTAATAATTTAGCTTGTCCTCCGTCATTTTCAAACTGTTTTCTTATGATTCTAAGTATTCCCCATTTTTAATCATTCTTATTTTAATACATTCCCCTAAAGTATAAATAACATACATGTTATTTCGTTTCATTATCCTTTTTTAGTTTACGCTCAATTACTTTAATTCGTTGGTCTCTTTTATTCATTAATTTAGTGTGATGAATTTGTTATTTATTCGGCGTATGCAAACAGCAATGGAATAATAAATAAAATAACAAAAAAAAATATTTCGAATATAAAAGAAAATAATGGAAGAACTCATGAATTATTTTAAGTTTCAGTCAGATAGTTATAAACTGTCAAACTATTAGAAAAACTTACTAATATAAATATTTGATTTGGTTCGATTAAATTATAAGTTCGAGTTATTCACACACTCCTATTAATACAAAAATATTATTATTCACATTAAAAAATAAAACTACATTTACAAATCACCTATATATAATTTTATAATAAAACTTTAATATCAAATTATAATTATTGGTAGTAAAACCTACCCACGAACATAAAAGGTTGTCTGGAAAAGATTGCTTTCAGCAATAAGGCCGCTCTTTCTACTTATCATATAGTTTTAATGTTCGATTGGGTCTGTAATTAAAAGTGTAAAATAGATTGAAATAACTAAATAAATAAAAGTATTAGACATAAATATTACAAATTAAAAAGTAAATTCTTTGTATTTTACACAGGAATAAAAACAAAATATTTAATTTATCTTAATAATACAATAAATAACAAAAGTTAACACGAATTTTGTCTTTAATGCAAGGGTATTAAATTCCGATAGATTTATGCTCATTCAAACGAAAAAAATCATATTACATGCAAAAGTTTGCTTTTGTAACCAAGAGAAAGTTTTAACGATGTTTTACAAAACCTGTGACCATAATTTTTATTTGTTGATTAATCAAAGAAAATATATAATTTACATCATTTTTACTAACTTTCACTATCATATTAGCTTAGAAAACAATAAAAAGTGTTTAAATACTCCATCTTGCATGTTTATAAGTTCTTTCCCTTAATAAACCTCAAGTATTTCCCCCATCCTATTTTCATTATATTGGTCATGATAACGCTGTTCAAAGTATCATAATGTCTTACTGCAAACGTTCTCCTTGTTCTTCTGAATACGCTGCCTTGTTGTTTTATTTATCCATAGGAGTATGTTGTATATGTACATTCAGAGGCATCCTGCAACCCATAGTTTTGAAGTTATCTAACATAAAATTTTAACTAAGTTAGTAGTTATTGGTAATTTTCCACTTTGTTATTTTCAAAATATCCGAAGATTTTTTGCTTTTAAAACTATTCCAAGTTTCTTCTGAGCCTAGTAAGCCATTAAAGAAATTTTTCATCGGCTTTTTTTTATTTGTGGACCAATAAAAATTCCACCTTTAATTTTTGATTATGTCAACTCAAGATTTAAAAAAATAATTAAAACACATTAATAATCTTGCTCTTTAAAAAAAAAATGTTTTATTTGTGTACAGGAGGATTTAGCACATTTCCAGGTTCCGCAATAGGTCCACTTTTTGCGTTTTGTTTTCGTACTCAGAATTCTTTCCTTATCGGCCATGATCATCAAGCATAGGACTGAGCATCCGCTCTACTTGCCCATGGCTTGTCTTGACTCCGAATAGGGCACGTAATGTGTAGGCTTCTCAAGCTTCATAAAGTTTATCACTTGTTTATAGCGCATACTTTGCCAACACAACAAAAAGTATCAGCCACGTTATTAGCACTTCCTCCATGACATTTTAACCTTTTTGAGACTTGTAAAAACAGGTAATTGTTATCAGTTAAGTGCCACCTGGAGGCACTGTGTTAATGTAACAGCCCACCTCTTGTTAAAACTATAAGTTTGAAAATATTCCAAAATTGTTTCATGTTTCTATAACAACTCGAAAATATGATTTTTTTGTTATATTCACCACAAAAGCCAACTTTATACGGAATATGAATACTTCTCCTTCATTTTGGTACATAATCAACAGAAAGATCATAAAATTAACCTAGGAAAAAAAAATTGTAGGTTTGTGTAATGATTTCATGTTGCGCTGAGGAGCCTGGGTTCAATTTTAAATCGGAATTAACATTTGTGGCAAAAAAATATGGTTTCAAGATCGGAATATGAGGCAAGAAAGATGATGTAACTACTTATACTAGGCGAGTGTGGAAACATTTTCATGAAATTATGTAATTTTGGGAGAATTTAGAAGAATTATTTTCTGTCCCGTGAGTTTTTTCGGAAATGGAAGACAAACATGTTAGCATTCCATGGATTCACCGGGCGGGTGCCGGGTCCATCGTGTGGCAGAAGGAAACACAAGCAGCCCCCGGTACTTGGGACCCAGGTGTCGGTTTAAGGGGCCCCTATATGATGCTCATCAGCGCTTACCTTGACTGCCCGCGATACCCTCCTTGTCAAGCCAGATTTAGTAAGAGCACGTTAATGCTGCTTTAGATACCCGTTCTAAAATAGAACTTACTTCAGTTCTCGACAGGCCGAGGTCTTTTAGCAAGTTATAGAGATTTCGCTAGTATATCTCTCGCTCCCACTTCTAACGCGTATAAATTGACAGCATAAGCCGTTTTTGGTTAGATCATTACTTACGTAATATTTAAATATTCATTTGTATTGCGTGGTCTTTAGGTATATTAGTTTCCCATGGTACAGTTAGCTCTACAAGTACTATATGTTTGATTTTTCGAGAATAAAGAAATATATGAAACGTAATAATTTGAGAATTTATTGATATATTATTATCTGATTAAAATGTTTATAGTTAAGGTTAAGTAATTAAAAGGATTTAAGAGGGAGGGGCTATATTTCGTGGTAATCCGTTTTTATATGACGAGTTATGTCGCTCTATGTTTGCAGGCAAAAATCAATAGACGCTATTGATTAATCGATCGTCATGCGATACTGAGTATAATATAAGGGTTAGTTTATCTTATCATTTTCTTATCAAATTAAGTCGCGTCACATGTTTATTTAATTGTAGTTTCTATTTTGTTTTATTAAGTATATTCGTTATTTAAGAAATTTCTACTGGTATTATTAAAAAACTATGATAATCAATGTCAAGTAAAAATTATTTTAAACCGACTAAAACAAACGAGAAACAAGTAAAAGAACCTAACCTAACCTAACTACGAAAATAAAACTTTTTTTTGGTCTTTTATCACGTGATTGATATTCAGAATTGCCAATATACTATGCTACCATAGGTGTTTCCACATCCTGATGCAGTTCTGGTAATCGGTTTTCGGAATGACCATCAGTGCTCGCATCACTTTCATTTCAACCGTCTCTCTGTGTCCGGTGGTCTTTTGAGCAGCATTTCTAATTTTGGGAACAGTAATAAGTCACAGGGGGCGCTATGTCGAGACTGTACGGAGGCTTCCGAAGTTTTTAAATATTGTATTTCGCTAAATAATAATCTTCCGGAGCATAGTTTCATCATCAATAACCATTTCCAAGTTATCCAGAGAAATATCAAAGCGAAGCCTTTTCTGCTCTACTGTGAGCAATTTTGGAATAAATTTCGCACGCGAGTCATTTCCAAAGCCTCGGTCAACATTCTCGAAACACAAGTTTTCAGAATCCTGAGATCATCTTCTGTCTCGCGTATAGTTAAACGATGATTTTGCGCAGTTGCGAGTTTCACACGCTCGAATATTTCGCTGTTATCGCGCTCGAAGGTCGGCCAGCACGCAGATCGCTATCAACACTCGTGTAACCTTTTTTTGAATCGCTTGTACCACTGTTTCATTTGAGTTTTGTCCATTCAAGCATCTTCAAAGGCCACCTGCATCATTTCGATGGTCTCTACACAACTCTTTCCGAGTTTAGAGAAAAACTTTATGTACGTAGAAAATAGAAATATTAGCTTGTCGTTCCCATTACTAACGTGTTAATATAATAAAAGAGAGAGACACTAAAATAAAAAAATAAAAAACAAAAGAAAAAATAAACACATATATTAATAATAATAATGCTACAAATACTATACTAACAATAGATACTGGAAAAAATAATATAAACACATATTTATAATTGTTTAATTTATGTAATTGATGGTGTCCTATGGTAATTAGTGGTGTACTAATTGTGTAAGTGAGCGAGTGTGCATGTATTATATGTTTGTGTATTCGTGCGTATGTGTGTGTGTGATTTTGTGAGTGTGTATTGTGACTGTATCTATGTTGCAAGGTTATATAGAGTATTTTTATTTTGCATTTGTGTTTTAAGTTTTATTCCAAAATTTTGAGAAGATCTTTTTATTAGCCAGCTTGTTATTACTTTTTTGAATTGGTAGTTTGTCTTTTCATAGATAGTGATTTCCCGATTTATTTTATTATTTACGTGATCCCTAAGAAAACAGAAAAATCTATGCGAAAATGCTGTATAAATAACCTATTTCTACACACTATGTCTTTACGCCGTTGAGTTGAGTTCATGCTGGGATCGTATATCAATGTAGTGTCTCTTTATTGTTAGTTGCAATATAAATAATTGACGAACCGATAAAACTTCTGCAATTTTATATAACGGGAAAGTTGGAAATTGATATGGTAGGAAGAACATTACTTTTAGTACAGCTCTTTGTGCTCTCTCAAGCATAATCAATTAAGATTTTGTTGCCCCTCCCCAAGTAGTTACGCAATAAGTGACTACAGATTGATAAAGTGCAAAATATATAGTTTTTAATCGTTTACAATCTGCCACATGTCTAAGATTTTTGAATAATAAGCTTATGTACGCGAGTTGTCAATCTTCCAATATGAGAGTGAAATGAAAGATTTTTATCCAAGATTACTCCGAGATATTTAATTGAATCAGTATGCTGAAGGATAGGACAAGTAACACAAAAGTTGAAATTGTTACAAGTATGAGCAAATATAAAATAATTATCATCATTAATTTGTCGACTTTGGTTACTAAGAATGAATGTAATATACTTTATTTTCATTGCATTGAGGGTTAAATTTTTTTTACTAAGCCATTGAGTAATCTTGTTAAATCCTTTTTATGCAGTTTCGAACGCTTATTGCCACGTATTTCCTTAGAATAGCAGCACAGTTTCATCCGTATACGCAACTATCTGTCCATTTTCAAGTTCTACTGCACAAAAATCATTAATGTATACCAAGAATAGAGTTGGACCCAAAATACTACCTTGTGGCACTCCATACTCTATAGTGCTTTCTTCACTTACAATTTCATCTATTTTTACACATTATGTTCTATGGGAAGGTAATCTCGCAGTAGTTGCAACTGTATTCCCCGTACACCCAATCTTTCAAGTTTCTCAACTAAAATGGGAATAGAGACTGTGTCAAATGCTTTAGCTAAGTCTAAAAATATTGCCAGACATTTATTTTTCCTGTTTAGATTATTTACAATATAGTCTGTAACTAAGTGAACTGCGTCACTTGTAGATCTTTTAAATCGAAATCCAAACTGATTGCACTAAGTACTTAATTAAAAAAAAAAAATTATAAGTTTTATTATTTATTAAGCGCTCCAATATTTATGACATCGAAGGCAAGACAGAAGAAATTAGTCTATAGTTTATGATACAGTCCCTAACTACACCTTTATGGATTGGGTATATGATAGCTTTCTTAAATGCATCTGTGAAAATTCCACTTTTAAAGGCAAAATTACAAAAGTGCGTAAGATATGGTATTGGTATATGTCTAAATTTTTTAATTAACCACATAGGAATTCTGTCCCACCCAACCGCACAATCAGATTTAGATATCAAAATAATACGTTCAACCTCTGCATTATACGTATCCATGAGAGCGAACAAGTTTTGAGTACACGGTAGATGAAAAGTATCATAATGTGAGGTATTTTTAATTTTTTCCGGTAACATTCTTCCTACCTTAGCAAAGTACTTATTAATTGTATTAACAGAATGCTCTGACGTATTTACTATTAACAGTAATTCACTAGCTGATTCATTTGGTTTGCTAGTGTGCGTAATACGCTTAATTATCTTCCATAGACATTTCCCATCGTTACCAGCACTTTTTAATTCATCTCTTTCATATTGCCTTTTTACTTCTTTCAAAATATTGTTGCAAAAGTTTGTTTAACTACCATAAGTTATTTTATATATCAGGTTTTTAGGATCCTTTTTAGAATCCAAGTGTAATTTATCTATTCCTAATACAACGAAGGAGTCCTGGAGTATTCCAACGGCTTGATAATCCTTTTATTCCGAGGCAGTTTTAATGTTTTAGAATTTAATGCGACAACACTTTTTAGGGAATTTACTAAAATATTAGCCGCATCATTTAAATTTTCTTTAGAGTAAATAGGACTAAGACATATATTTTTTAAATCCGTCTCGATACCATATTCATTAATTTTGTTGTAGCTTCTAGCAGTTAACCTTAAAGTCAATGCTTAATATAAGAGCAGAGAGATCGGTAATAGATGATATTATTACCAGAGTGGTATTATTAACCTTATTTTTAACCATGAATTGATCGAGACAAGTCTTATCTTTAGTAGGTAGATTGTGAGTTGGCAAGAATCCATGAGAATACATAAAATTTACATAACTAGAAACATTGCTATCATGATTACCTGGTGCAATGTTAATCTTAATATCTCCAATAATGATTATATTTTTAAAGCTTGATAAAGAAATTATAATTATATTCAATGAATCCAAAAATTTAGCACTGTTAGTATATGAAGGTGAACGATATATTCCGACAATCACAATATCCTTATTAATTTTGACTAACAATCAATTTGAATCTTCAATTTTGAGTTCTTCCACAAGGATATTGGCTATATCATTTTTTATATAAATAGCTACGTCATCATTTTTTAATGAATTTCTTTTTGTGAAAAATAGAGTATAGCCGTCAATATTTGAAATATTTGCAGAACAGAAAATCGAACATTCAGTCAGTACTATTATATCACAAGATACTTTTATTCTGTGAATAGTGTTAAAAAGTTGTCCATGTTGCATTGTATACTACGGATATTTTGAGTAATTATATTGAAGGAATTTATGTCGCTTACACAGTTCAGGTTCACAACTATATGCATTTGGGTTATAAATTTCGTCAATGGTATATCCATCGCATGTTTTACCTGGTTATCGAACTTTAAAAATAGATGAAGTTATATTAGTGCTTATCCTGATATTATGACTGAAATAACTCATATACATAATTATATATCTAAATAAATAATATACGACATAGATACAATTAATGAAATTTATAACACTATCACAAATCATTGGGAGCAGAGTAAATTTCCTGTATGTAAATGGAAAATCGTATGGATACAGTGTGAATATATTATGTGTGTATAAAAAGGTGATATTTTGTAGATTATTGTTAAAAAAAGTAGTTTTTGTAATAAATACATGCATAGGACAACAAATAGTTTTTCTTATAACAGATATAAAATGAACAATAACATTGCTATAATTTATGTGATAAGTTAGAAATAAAACTAGTCACGCCACTTTTAGAAGACTGTTTAAACTTTCTATTGATTTGATGGTAACAATTTTTGAACCTTCACTTTTTTTAGGACTTTTCCATTTACTGACCAACAGAATTTGTAACCATTAGACTTAGCAAACGCTCGAGCTTCGTAGAATAATTTTCTTAGACTCGCAGGAAGGAATTCTGCCAGATATACTGGAGTGCGTGCACCAGGTAGTTTGAGTTGTTCAGTATTGAGCATTTCGTGAGCAGGCCGATTTTTGTTGTTATTTTTAACTGACTGAATGATTTTGTTTTTAAGAGGAACTGCATTAAATTGAGCAACAATGGTTTTATTCGAGTCGTGCTTACCTTGTTTTCTATATAATAGGTCTTTCCCTATGAAATTGCCGTTCTGCAGTACTGGCCATTTCAAATCAAAATAATTTTTGTTTGGGTAAGAATTCTAATTTCAAATTAATTTTATTTTAAAAACATGGAATTCTTTTTCCAAAAGTAGTCATTTGTTTATTGATTAGTGTTACATTTTCATCGCATTTCAATCTTTTTTGTCATCATGGATACGTTAAAAATTCTAGTAATTATGGAATATGGGTACAAACCAACGCACCACCTGTTATTGGTTTGCTTGCTTCGGTTCTAGGAATTTCGAACTGAAAAATGAACCTCGCGGTCGTCCGAAGACTTTGGTCGACAATGACGAATTAAAGGCGATTGTGGAAGCTGATGATACACAATCTACGGCTGAATTAGCAGCAGCTTTCGACGTTAGCGTCAAAACAATATTGGTCCATTTGCGTCAAATTGGCAAGGTAAAAAAGCTTGACAAATGAGTGCCCCACGAACTCAATGATCGCCAGCGCGAAGTACGCGTCGAGACGTGTCTTGCACTGCTCAACAGACACACAAATGAAGGAATTTTGTACCGCATTGTTTACCTACGATGAAAAATGGATTCTGTTTGATAACCGCAAGCGCTCAGCAAGTTGGTTAGATCCTGGTTCAGCACCTAAACAATGCCCTAAACGAAAACTTACCCCTAGAAAAGTGACGGTCACTGTTTGGTGGTCTAGCGCCGGTGTGATTCATCACAGCTTCTTACCAAACGGGGTGAGCATTACTGCAGATGTGTACTGTGAAGAACTGAACACAATGATAGAGAAGCTGGCACATCTCCAACCAGCATTGGTCAATCGCTAGTCTCCGCTGCTCCTGCACGACAACGCGCGACCTCATACTGCACAGCAGACGGTCTCCAAGTTGCAAGAACTGGGGTTGGAAGTTCTCCGTCATCCGCCCTATTCACCAGACCTTGCGCCTACAGACTACTACTTTTCCAGAATTTGGATAACTCCTTGGCGGGAAAAAATTCAATACCCGAGAGGCAGTACAAAATGCCATTGAAGAATTTGTTGCCTCCCGTTCAGCTGATTTCTTTAAGAAGGGCATCAATAAACTGCCACTGCGCTGGCAAAGATGCATTGATTGCATGGGTGATTACTTCGATTAATACAAATAAAAAATACATGAAAAAAATTCGTTTAAATTTTTTCATACAAAACGGCAATTTCATAGGTAAAGATCTAATATAACCCGAATCTCAGATTTTTGGACATTTACGTCCAAGAGCTCACAATTTTTAATAACATGTGGTATTAACTCATCTGAGGTTTCATTGTCTTTACTGGGTATATTTCTAATCACTATGCATGAAGCACGTGAGTAGTGTTGAACATCAGCAATCCTCTTTTCCAAATCCAATAAATAATTTTGTGGTGCCACTTTTTCCGTTTCTGTTTTTTTATTTTAAGTTTCATATCTTCGTAGGTATTGTTAAAAAAGTCAATTGCCTTTTCTATGTCAGAATTACTTTTTTGAATTTGTTGGTTTTCCGACTTTACTTCGTTGATGTTGGCTGTAATTTTAGACAACAAGATATCCTGTTCCTTCTTGCAAGTCGAAAGCATATCCAGAATTTCTTCTTTAAAGAGTTGTAAATCATTATTAGTTAGCATGATATTACGCTGTTTTTTAGCACGAGTCTGAATTCCAGCGGCTTCTTGAGCCGGCTGCATACTAGAGGTTTGATTTTTTGGAGTTGAGGGTGGTGAGTGTTGTAATTTTGGCATTACAGAATCCAGTAAGTACTGCTAACATTTCAAAATTATTACAATGTCACATCTTTTAGTGATTTTTACCTTGTAATGTAGGTATATAAATATGGTCAATTTCGTAATAATTTTATATCATTATAAAATACCCAATGAATCATAAATCATCCAATATTCGATATAAATAAAAAATAATTTTCGAAGACTGTGAGATCTAGGAGAAGGTAATTACCGAGCGGTGAGCGCTATTACTGATAACAAACGTTGCAGAGCTGCATACAAAATTATATGTTATGAAACGCGCTTAGAATCGAGATTTGCTTGCATTTTAATCACTTTTGTAAAATCACTGGCAATTGAACGTACAGTTTAAAGCAACAATATTCATCACTGTTTTTGTATTTTTTTTAATTTAAGTACAGATTCTATATTTAAATTATATAAACATATTCACTGATACACCATACTGACTTTAACTTGATTTCAGAGGGAACTGACAATTTATTACTCATAAAATAACGTTATATTTGGAGAGCGCAGTACTCTTGTCAGATGTAGGTAGGTAATTCCAAATCAATAAAGATAAATAGGTAAAAATAAAGAAAAGGTAGGTAAAGATAAAAAAGGTAATAAAAATCATTCGAACGTTTTGGCGCAAAGTTATGGGTATAGGTCTGATACTTTTGGGACACATCTCGTATAGCGCTAGTAGTACTCATAAAGTATTACTAGCAATTCGTATAATCTATGAATCATGAAATGACTTATAATTTCCGTGTGCAGCATTTCGTGAAAATCGATTAAGAAATAATAAAAAATAGTTTTTTGGAAATTGTTTTCTTTATCATTTCACAAATGATTATTAGGATTTTTATAGCCTATTATGAAATAACGTATGCTTCCGGTGTATGATATTAATTAATCAAAATCGGTTGAGAATTAATACAAATACAGAGTAAACTCTTTATACCGTTATACTTTATAACGATAAACTCCCTATAACGTTGAAGTGAGCCCAACTTGGTTGGTTTGCATTAAAACCCACATATTGAAACTCCACTCCATATAACGATAACTCTCTATAACGGTAAAAAATGCTCAGTCCCTTGAGTTTCGTTATAAAGAGTTTACACTGTATATTATTTTGTAATTCTTTTTTTTTTAATTCCCAAAGTATTATTGACAATTGTATCAATTGCTCATCAATCACGGAGCGACTTATACTACTCGTGTACAAAATTTCATGAGAATCGGTAAAGCCGTTTCTGAGTTAAATCACGACGTGCAAACAGACAGACAGACAAATATTTTTTTAATGGCATATTCGTAATTAGTGTCCTTTATAAAATATGTCTATCGGGAAATTTGGGAAAAGTATTATATATATAGATAATTATTATTCTCTCGCTTGGTATTTTTCAAAGTAGGTACAATTTAAAATCGTAAATAAAATAACAAAAGATTCTTACTTTTTAATGTCTTGGAATATCTTATCATATGGCTCTTTATGGGTTTTAAAACAGTTATATTTATAGGTATAATATATAGTTTTATAGTCTCGTCACTCACGGCTTGTCGATTACGATAAGGCAATCAAATATATGGCTATTTATGCCGCATATTTTAAAACTCGCAAAGGGGAAAAAAAAGAATCATGAAATATGGCAAGAAACAATGTTTTATAGCAAAATTAAAGGAAAAAATCCGAAAACCGTAAATTGGTAGTTGCATAACATAAAAAAGATTTACAGTTGATAAACTGACCGCAGCATATCTCGATGTATGGGGACAGCACTTTTTCACCGGCAAAATTAAGTCTGTTCCTTAATATAGTTTATCCTTTCGTTAGAATTTTTCGGTGCTTTCTTCAGTAATATTACCTAATTAATTATTTTGGTGATTGTAGCTGTACAATTACGGAACCCTCGGGACTCCGAGTCGCACTTGGCCAGTTTTTTACACAACTAAGCTGGCAAACAAAATATACGACCCGCTTGATGTTATGTTCATTGATCTAATTGTGAGCTATGGTCTCAAGTTCATAAAAAACCGTTTCTGTTTCAAAATTTCGCCCAAATTCAAATTTCTAAATTCCAAGTCGCGCTCATAGTAGTATCACTTCGAATACATATACCTATATCATCATAATCTTTCACAGGTATTCTTAAATTATATTTTATAGACTAGTATGAGTTTGAAAAACTTTCTTTCTATTGATACAAAGATTTCCCTTTCATCTCGCTCTTGACCGTCTAATCAATAACTGTTTCCATTTCAAATATTTAAAAATACTGTTTGAATCTCTCTTGATACGCACAATAGACAGCTAAAATCTTCTGATTCATTAATTCAAAGTCAAAGTCATCGTATTTATTTTCGCGACCTATCTTTCGCCGTAACAGCAGCACGACTGTGGTATTCGCATGCTATCAACATCCAACTAGATAACTCTCGTGATTCCTTCAAGTTTTCGATCGTTGGTTTTACTTGGAGCAGTTGAATATATGCTAGTTTTATTTTACTTAACATTATGCATACCTTGCAAATACCTTTCTCTTGCTCCCCTGGAAGAGTGGTAGAGAATGCTTTTATCATTCAAATCTCAAATAATGTAACGTTAAACGTATCACTTATTGTTACAAATAGATACTTATTTTTTAAATATTTTGTATACCACATTTTACATTAAGTTAAGAAATTTTGAAGTTTTTGCATTGTATTTCTTATAATATAAGTTTGTCCAAACCGTAAATAAAGAACATAAAAAAACCTATTATGTAACGAAATAAAAAAAAAATTCAATTTCTTTTTGAAACAGCCTTTCTGTTTTTAGAAAAAAAAGAAAGCAAGCAAATTTTTTAATTGTTCAACACTATGCAATTTATAGTTTTGTATATCCTCACTACGTGGCGATATATATACACTTCGAGTATTGTTCACAAGCATTCTGATTTCGCAACGATGTTTACTTTTACTGTTTTGTTTTTTTTAATTGTTAAGGCCACTGGATACACGTCCTTTCAGCATAAATAGTACGACGACTATTTTTCAAACATCGCTGTAACAAGATGTTGGTTAGAACTGTGTCCAAGAAGTTTTTGTGGCCACTCAAAATGGATGTATCAAGTTGCAAAGTATCAAAACTATATCACATAATATGCCACCAATATTACATAATATAGAGTCAAGCTGTTGGGTACGCAGCACGTCACACGCGTCGATAGGGCGAGTGACGTCAACCCGGGTTGGACGGGTTTGTTAATCTTATAGGATTTCTAAAAAATCCTATAAGACGCCGGATGCCCGCCTCGTGGCGATTATTCTTGCCGATCCGAAGTGCTCGATACGGGGTCCTGAGGTGTGCGATATTAACGGAAGGTTTAGGTTTTTGGAAGGATCTTCCAAGTGACATGTTGTGGTTTTTATTTTTAATTTATTAACTTAGGTTTTTGACCCTGTATTATGTAATATTGGTGGCGTTTTGCGTGATATAGTTTGGTTTTTGTGTTTAATTGAAGTGCATTATAAATAGAAGCTGAAAGCATTCATTCTGAGGTCCCACAAAATCTTCCTAGAAAGTTTAGAAACAAGGAAGCCACCATCTTATTAGGATATTGAATCGTCATAACACATGACACTATAATTCACTCGATAATGGCAGTAATGGTCATCATTAAAGAGGACCGGTTGCCAAGTTAGGAAGAAGAAGAAGAAGAAGAACGAAAGGTTATGAATCAAAGCCCTTCTATTAAATGTTGAAAACACTGATATAAATATAAACACGAAATACAGAACAATACATTGTACTTTAAAATATTAATGCAATGTTGCAAAAATAAACATACCATTCAACATTGACAAGGGTTTTGGCCTCAGCATGTGCTACAAGTAAATTGCCATAGCGCTGGTTTTCAGCTCGGCCTACCACAACTAATTTTTGTAGTTTAAATAAGTAACTGTTGTTATTTTATACAATTGTTTAAAGGTAAGAATGACATTAAATTTTTTTGTCTTTTTAGAAATTGGCTCCAAGAAGAAGCCAACGCCCGAGCTGCAGGAAGAGTACCGTCATTCATAAAAGTGCTCATTAAAACTTTCGGCTGGTCATTCATACCTGGAGGCATCATGCAACTAACCTACGTAACAATAAGGTACAATTTTAATTTAGTCGAAACGATACATTTTACGCAGTAATCAAGTAAAATTTATACTATTATTTCCTAGAAAGGAATTTTTGTTCAAGTTAGCTTTTACACGTGAACATTTTCGGAGCAATGATAGCTTAGTGTTAGCGTGTGACATCGTGTCGATCGATTTGAGTACGAACCCCTAAGCCTGAGCTAATTGTAAGAATGTTGATATGGTATTTCCTAATGCCCGCCTAGCTAGTTACCGTCAAGTTGAAAATCTGTCGCCAAGAACATAAAGGAGTGTCCGACAGCTGCACACGTTAACACCTATATAGAATTTAAAAAAAAAAACAGGCGTTACGTGATGTTAAGTTGTTAAGTTCCTGAAGAGTATTATTCTTCTTATTGATTTGGTGCCGCAAAAAGCATTTGCTAATATGAATGTGTTTAAGCCTTCGTAGTATTTTCTATTATTCAAAGTGGATTCAACTGGATGGTGGCTCACTTGTTAGAAATATCTAGGGAGTTTTTGTGACATCCCAAAAATGCATGTTTCAAGTATATATTTATAATTCACTTCACTAATACACAATAACTATACTGTATCACGCAAAATACTATCTAGTAATACCTACAATATTAAGAAAAATGTTGCTGTTGAAATACCTACATTTAAAAGAAATGTATCAAATCATAATGTCAAAAGGGCTTAAGAATTTTTGTTATTGTAAAAGATGAATAGTGCTAATTTATTGCTAGAAAAAATAGTTCATAATTTTCCAATAATGAACTAAAGTCATTAAACCACATATGTACTACTAAATGTTTTCACAATCGTATTAACATTAACAAAAAATTCCAGTCTTCAGCGCCGCCACATGACAATATTATCAGTTAAATAATAAACGTTTAATTAAATTCCACGATATTTACGCGATCGAGTCTTAATTATTTGAACAATTAATGGTAATTAAAACGAATGATGCCAGCTACCAGTTGTCTTTTAGTCGCAATTTAAAACTTATTAAAAATATATTAATGATTGTGTTATGATTAATGTTGCAGCACAGCGGATACCAATAATGAATCTATGCTTATTAGTTAAATGAATTAAATATGTATATTTATCAATTTTTTGTAGGTTGTATAGAGTATGTAATTTACATATAAAATAAAGAAAAACGCAGAGCGCATGCAATATCCACGGGTAGGTTAATAAGTTGATAAGTAGACTTGCATCAAATTTCGAAATTATTCTAAATTGGCTTCTGGGCTGTATTCCTCGAAGGGTTAGGCAGAGGTGTACTAATGTACACCCACAATTCGCCGAGTATTTTTTTAGGTCCCATGTAATAGGGGGGCGAGCCTATTGCTATTAATCGGGCACGAAACCAAACTCCGAGCTGCTACTGAGAATTTCATAGGAAAACCCTAATAACACTGCTCGACCTGAGATTCGAATCCAGGACCTCGCTCATAGCAGTCGCGCTAATGACACTAGGCTAACGATACATAGATTACAAGGATAACAATATCACAGATTATTCGATATGATTAATGTTTAATGCCTCGTTTGCACAATGGCCGATACTAGCCCACTACAGGCCATCGCCATTGTGTAAACGGGGGTTAA
The DNA here is from genome assembly GCA_033032175.1 of Saturnia japonica. NCBI lineage: Eukaryota > Metazoa > Arthropoda > Insecta > Lepidoptera > Saturniidae > Saturnia > Saturnia japonica. The sequence goes on from CM065307.1 coordinate 12,476,719, forward strand.
GACGTAGTATGGCAGACAATCGCGATGTTGTCGGTTTTTCGAGCACACTTCAAAGGCGTAGTATGATCGGTGGTGTTCACAGAGTCGCCCATTGGTTCAGATCATTACGGATAGGTTTGCCACCTTTTTTGGAAAAAAATTGCAAAAAATATAGCATTACTAGGAAATTTAGAAAAAAAATATAGTAGACATTTATTTTTATTCATTAGTAATTAACTGTCTAAAATAGAGTGTAATGTTTTCAGGGGTTTAGGGTGTCGTTAGAATCTTTACATTATCTCGAGTAATACTGGCTTTTTGGAAAAAAAATCAATATGGCGGCAGTATGGCTCCATTTTCAAAAGTGTTTTTTATTTTCTTGAATTATCACAATATGGGTATCAAATCGAAGGTTTTGATAAGAAAATTACAAAAAATTATCATTTACACTAAAAATATAAAATAAAAATAAGTAATTTAAAAAAGGAGGACTGCTATACCAAAAAACCAGCTGAAAACTAAACAAAAAATTGTATGTTAATCTGTCTGTATATTTAAGTTGAACCGGAGCCGTCTTTCTCTATTTTGTGATACAAGTTTAGATTTAGATAGATTTAGATTTACACAATTACCTATTACTCAATGCCCATATTTTCAGTTCGAAAAAGTAATTTAGTGTTAGAATTGTTAGAAGCTTAGTGTTAATGTTATGATAAAAGTGTTTGATTGCAGCAGATTGTTCTGAGTTAAGTGTAAGGAAAATCAAGTTGATTCTTAACAAACTCCGGCTGTATTATCTAAAATCATTGTTGTTTTAGTGAAGTGGAACTATGAAGTAGGTACCTAAATCGATGAATAATTTCAATAGGTTGTTATAAATTCTAATGTCATAAATAGTTTGTTTTAAAATTTAATGCTTCAATGCTGGCCGTGCGTTATGGTTTCACCTGTGTTTAAGTTTATTCGACCATGGTCACCACTATCGTAGGGTGTAGTCTACTTATGTTCTTACTTATCGTACTTGCTTACAGCTTTCCACATTCCTTGACATTCATGGTACATAACCCCTCTGCTCCTTAGAATCGTAATGTGAAGTTATAGGGCCTAAGCCGGCAAGCAGTATATATATATATATATATATTTAAATTACTCTAAATAATTGTCTAGGTATTAAAGGCGTATTTGCCTTAGGGCCATGAGGATGGCTAGACAAGAAAAGTAAAATATGTGGGGCCCCACCACGTGGATTTTTTTTAAATGTTACCACTATATTTATCCAGTTCTTATATTATCATACATAAATAAGCCATTCTAGGTTTGCTAGAACACATGAACTACAACAGTTCATAATCGCTTTCGCTGTCATTTTTCTTTAATTAATAGGGCGGGAAAGCTTAGCCCAGGACGCCAAATCTTAAACACGTCTATTCAAATTTTACTTTTAATCAATATAATTTTTACTGTAAGCAAGGTTTCGAAAAGAAAATCAAATAATTTTTTGGTACTTTAACACGTTTTTAACTTCTTAATTAACACTTTTTTGTACCTTATCTAATATACTCTGGTTTCCATAGAATAACAAAGAAATGTTTTTGTTTTTAACCGACAGACACAGAAAGAGGGTAATGTTTATAAAGACTTGGAGAGTTAACGATTACACGAGCCGAATTATTTCAAACGTAAATTTATTCGAGTAACTCTGCACCGCGCCGCGTCGCCGCAGTGGCCTAATTTTTGAGGTCCTTAAACGTAGGAATCAAAAGTCGAAATCTAAAAAAAATTCATTGGTAATAGTTTAAGTCTACTAATATATGTAACATAATTATTATGATATGGATGTTATTGAATACTGTATTTGGGAGAAAATTAATATTGAGTGTTTTTTTTTGTATGGAGAAAAACACATAATTTGATTTTGCCTTGCCACTTATATGGGATTATTAGAGCTCTTACAGTGAACTAAATGACATATAGAACACACACCTATCGTTGCGCGTTCACCCGTTAGAGCATCGCTACTATCAATAAATTGGAATCTTCAAGTCCGTATGATATATTGACAAAACATCAAATTTTATGGATGCCTTTAATCGTTCTTAGCTTGTTTGTCATCGGTTAGATCAATAATGATTAGTTACCAAGAAATAATTACACTAATTGCTAAAATACCAAATTAAAAGTCGTTAATATCCTAATCCCTAAAAGTAGTTAAAATACACCTATAATATCAATAACAAGAGATAATCCAGTACTGAGATTACTGTTTTCAGTAATAATGAAACAAATACGGATGTAGTAATAATTACCAAGAAAATATAATAGCAAATTATAGGACACGTATTAATAAAAACAACAAAAACAAATAAAAGTAAAGCCATTAGTTAGATCACAATGACTATAGTTAATAATAATAAATCACCTAATGCCAGTAAGGTAAAAGAGCCAAAATTTATATAAATAGGGTCATTTTTCTTTTAATTTGTTATTTTTGCAATTACTGTAATTATTTCTTGGTAACTAATAATTATTGATCTAACCGATGACAAACAAGTTAATAACGATTAAACGCATTCATAAAAATTGATGTTTTGTCAATATTTCATACGGACTTGAAAATTCGAATTTTTCAATAGTAGCGATGCTCTAACGGGTGAACGAGCAACGATAGGTGTGTGTTGTATGTGTCATTTGGTTCGCTGTAAGAGCCTTAATAATCCCATATAAATGGAAAGGCTGTAGATGGAAACAGTCGCGAGAAAAATCAAATTATGAGTTTTTCTCCATACAAAAAAAATACTCAATATTAATTTTCTCCCAAAAATAGCATTCAATTACATCAATACCATCATAATACGTTACATATATTAGTAAACTTAAACTATTATCAATGAAATTTTTTTCAGATTTCGACTATTGATTTTTACGTTTAGGGACCTCAAAAATTAGGCCACTGTGCGCCGCGCCACGCTGCCACGTACAACGCAACTGTGTAGCCTATTGTTGTTCACAGTTCCTGCACTTGCTTACTTTATTGCACGATCTTCATAACCCCTATCCTATAACGTATAACGTTCAACAATAAATAGGTATAAAGGATTGACTGACTGGTAATTCCACAGATAAGCACGTTCAAACAAACGATCTATTGACCTTTATAATATTAGTATAGATTGGTTGTATACGTAAAGCGACAATGCAAATCAACAGTACTGTAGCTTGTAGTCCCAATGCAATAACAAATTTTCATAATTTTATTATCGAACACGTTTGATGAATCATAAATAACATTATACATTTTAATATACATGCAAAACCAGTTTCTTCTTCATAATTAAATATTAATAAAATGACGTGTATGTTAGGTATAGCATCGGTATGTTTATTTATTTCCTTTCTGTAATTAACAGGACTGTTACGCCGCTACTGTTCGCACAGCTTTTATCATATTGGTCAGCGGACGCACCGATTACTCAAGAGGTAGCAATGTACTATGCAGTGAGCATGATACTAGCTAACTGGTTATCAGCTTATTTGAATCATCATGGGAATCTCTTTTGTCAACAATTCGGGATGAAACTGCGAGTTGCTACAAGTTCTTTGATGTTTCGAAAGGTAATAATAATAGGATGAAATTATTTACAAATTTCTATGTGAATTAAGTTTGAAAGGTCTATTTGGGTTAAATTTCATTTGCTTTGTTAACCGACTTCAAAAAAAGACGGAATTATCAATTCGAATGTATTTAATTTAAATACATATTTATTCATTGATGATCAGCCATAAATAACTTCTTTATTTATGAACTGATTAAATGATTTTTTTTTTTGTTGGAAAGGGGCTACCACAAGACTGGACCTATTTTAATTTCATTGGCATTGGACCTACAACTTTGAAGTTACACCAGGGAACTCCTCAAAATCATTCAAGTTCTTTTTAGTTACTTTATGGTATAGTAGGTTAACACTCGATGAGTTTTATCAGTGGTGAACTTAGGGAGCGAGCTGGACGGAGTGATTGGAAGGTTATTATTAGCCCGCCCACGCCCCGCCTTCTGGTTTGAGTCCTTCAAATCAAACTTCTAGAAGTTCCGTCGAGATTTAGAAGCCCACAAGAGTAAACTATTTTTAATCAAATTCCAAAAAAGGCAGATCTCTGCCTGGAAGTCCCACAAATATATATAACTTATTATTTGTCAGCATCAGAGTTATGTTGAAAGAGGTCGCCCAATTAGGACTTTCACATATTTTACTTTCTTGTTATGTTTTAATTCTAATTTTAAAATTGTTTGGTCGAGAAGAGAACCAAGATACCGTAGTGTCTCAAGACGATATTCTTTGACCAGTGTGTGTTACCAGTGATTGTAATATATGGGGCTAAGATGAGGTAGCTAACTATGGGCCTCATAAGAAAGCTCAAGATAACTCAAAGGGCAATGTAAAGGGCTATTCTATGCTCAGAGTTTCTCTGCGTGATCGAATAAGAAATAAGGAGATTCGCAAGAAAACTAAAGACATCGAAAATAGTTAGACTTAAGTAGCAGTGGTCACGTAGCTCGTTGAACGGATGGACAATGAGGCCAAAGAGTGGCAGGCCACAAGGTGGTCCGACAATCTAGTAAAGGTTGCGGGAAGCCGCTGAATGCGGGGAGCAAGGACAGGTCGTTGTGACGGTCTTCACGAACTAAATCCGCCACTGGGTCTTATAACAGATTTATGCATAACATTGCATCGTCACAATCTATGGACAGTTTGCAATCTCACTAGATTATCAGTACAATTATCCGGTGACATTTAAATTTCCAATGAAAATTCACGTATCCATGTTATTTCCTTTTCAGATAATGCGAATGAACAATGGATCGTTAGGGGAAACAACAGCAGGAAAAGTGGTAAATCTTTTGTCCAACGACTTACAAAGATTCGACCTGGCGTTCTTGTTCTTGCATTTTGTTTGGATCATCCCGTTACAGTTGGCCGCTGTTTGCTATCTAGGTTACACACAGGCGGGCTACGCGGCCTTGATTGGGTTAGCCGCCTTGATCATCATCGCCTTACCCATACAAGGTGACTGTTTGTATTTATATGTTTAATTTTAGTTTTATTTAAATTTTATTACCGTACAAAACAGACAAATATGTACATATTTAACTATAAATTGATCTAAGACGACGGTCGTTGCGGGTTCGATTTCCGGTATGATAAATTAAATATATTGATGATATTGAATAGTAAGGCCTGGTCGCACTGTCCACTATTAGTTGTTCTTAGATTATTTAATTACAAAACATTTTCATTAGGGTTTGTTCCGTAAAAAGTGTGGTTCCGAAACTTCAGTTACCTATATGGACGCAGTAATAATTCCAATTGTTCAATCTACTCGGAATACATTAATATCTACATCTTTGATATAAAATCAACATATGAATTATGTAGAGACATCCTTACCTAGTATTGATTGCCTATAGAGGGGTTAAAACAAAATTTGCTGTGTGGTAGGAGCGGATCACGACTACTTTACATCCGCCATTACATGACTAGGATGATGTTCTTTTTTTAATATACTACAAAGGTGGCAAACAAGCTTCCGACGCGTCTGATGGTAAGCGGCTTCCGTAGCCCATGAACGCTTGTATACCAATAGCGTGTTGTGAACCTTGACCCCCTAAACCAAGGAGCTCTATAAATCCTACTCACCGCAGGAACACAACACAAGATCATTTGGCTGTGATCTTCTGCAGGGTGAAGCTATTCCACCAGTCGGGCTGCCCCAACTAGAGAGATATCTCCAAAGAGAATTGTTCTGTACTCTGCCTCTCTTAAAGCTATTACAGTGATTCTGTTTTGGTTTATCGCATTTCAAGATCAGTCAGTGTATATACAGTTGTTCAGAGGCTTATAGGCTGGCATAACAGCTAGGTTCGAGTACAGAAAGCCGATCCTTCAGTAGTCGTAGTTTTTTTTTGATTTGTACTGTGTTTACCATCAGGTAAAGTTCTGTCACTTTGTGTGTTAGTATAAAAAAAATACGTATAATTTTTTTTCTTATATTTTTCCCTTGTAGATTTATTGTTATGGTTACAATCTCACCTGATCTTAAGTGATTGTATTAGTGGAAGACTAACTCTCAAGGGTGGTAGTTAGCCATGTGAGCATTAGAAATTGCCCTACCACCATGTAGTAGTTCTGGTCCACCGAAAGCTCAGACTCATTGCGGTGATAAGAACTCACGTCGCGACGCGATGTCCGTACACGCTACTACTGAGCCATCATTGCTTTAAAAGTTCAAATGTTTTCAATGATATTTCACGGATCTACTAATAGTCCAGATATTTAAATGTATTAGGTCGGGGAAAAAGTGTTTTCGCATCACGTAGGTAAAAACTTGTTATAAAACTTTGGCTGTGCTATTTGTATTTGGCTGGTTTTAATAACATTAAAAAGGTTACATTAAAAAAAAAGTTGTTTCCCGCTATTTTTCATTTGTTTTTCTTTCTGTAAAAATGAGTGAATCTGACGAAGAAAATTTGAGACATTTTAAAATATTATTACTAAAAAGGCAAAAATGCAACTCAAGCAGTGAAAAAAATTAATGATATTTATGGACCTAATGCAGTGTCAGTAAGAGTAGCACAAAGTTGGTTCAAAAGTTTTCAGTCCGGAAATTTTGATTTAAAGATGCACCTTGCTCTGGTTCCCCCGTTACGAATAAAATGGACGCCATTTTTGTAAAAGTGGAGCAAGATCGGCATATCAGTAGTTACGATGTAGCTGAAAAACTGGAAATGGACCACAAAACAGTTTCAACCCATTTGAAGAAAGCTGGCTATACCAAAAAGCTCGACATTTGGGAGCCATACGAGCTCACTGAAAGTAACCTAATGAACCGTGTACTCATTTGGGATTCATTATTGAGACGTAATGAAACCGAGCTGGTTTTGAAGAGATTGATAACTGGCGATGAAAAGTGGATCACGTATGAAAAAGGTCCTGGTCTAAGGTCGGTCAGGCTTCACAGACTGTGGCTAAACCTGGGCTAACTCGAAATAAGGTGATCCTGTGTGTATGGTGGGACGTGTAGGGCATTGTTAATTATGAGCTTTTACCGCCCGGCAAAACCATCGATTCGGATCTCTGCTGCCAACAACTGATGAGATTAAAGAAAGCAGTTGAGAGAAAACGGCCGGAATTGATTAATAGAAAGGGTGGGGTTTTTCATCACGATAACCACACACATTTTTAGCCACTCAGTAAAAATTAAGGTGTTAGTGCGTCCATCATAGCCCCTGACCTTGCACCTTCACATTTTCACCTGTTTCGGTCTCTTCAGAATTCTTTAGGTTCTGTAAGGTTAACATCAAGAGAGGACTGCCAAAACTATTTGTCGCGTTTTTTTGATCAGAATTCCCAAAGATTCTTCAGCAACGGGATCATGTCTCACTACCTACAAAATGGCAGAAAGTCATCGAACAAAACGACACATATATAATGTAAATAAAGTTTGAAAAAAATATTTCTTAAGTTATAAAAATGCGAAGAAACATTTTCCCCGACCTATTATTTTTGTTGTTTAATTTCTAGGTGTCATTGGCCGTATACTCGGCAAGCTCCGATTTCGAATTGCAGAGAAAACAGATGAAAGGTTAAAAGTGATGAGTGAAGTCATCAATGGTATTCAAGTAAGTTAATATATTATATATAATGTTATGTATTTAATACTTACACATTATTTTTTATTTATTATTGTTTAATAACAGAAAGGTTTACTAATAAAACTTTAAAATAACAATAGATAGTTATATAGTAATATATAGTTATAAAGTTTAAATAGAGTATACAGATGCTGATGACCATGAAAGTAGCAAAATTCGTTTGGAAGTATAAAGTAAAAAAGTGTAAAAATTCATATATTATTTATTACACTTGTGTTCCTAGAGAGTACATCAACATCGCGAGAGCGACGATATAATATTTATTTATCTCAAAGATTCTTTTTTGAATCGTATATTTACTATTGTTATTCAGGTTATTAAAGGAAAGCTTTAATAATTGCTTCTATTCATGATTACTAGATTAATTACAATGTTATTGTGTTTACGTCTGTGTATCTATAAAAACACAAAAAACATGATTACTTCGTTTTCTGCTATTTGTTCAGATTGTGTAAAGGTCATAGAAAAAAAACTTATCAGAACCGATATAGTAGATATAGATAAATACTAAAAAGAGGGAATAAAATATATTATATGGAGTATACATACTTACATAAAGACTTTGTTAAATCTTTGTTTAAATATTGCTTATTGTTAAAGTACTGCAGGGTTGTGAAAGTAAACCTATATCATGTAATTGTAGATATGATATTAATCTTGTTGATTTTAGTTAAGATAGGAGCAAACATTTATTTGTAAATAGGTATTTAATGCATTAGATAAGAAACACCAATATATATATAGGTACTATGGTTGCCAGTCGCCACTGGTAAATTTGGAGGAACGGGCGCAAATTTTGGTTCCGAATGGAAGTCAACCTGGGAACCTCCCAATGCAAAAGACATATATTCCAACGAAATAAGCCTATAATATTATTGATATATAGTATCCGTACTTTTATTACTATGAACATATAAAATTTATCTGTTTGTAGAAAGTAATCTATTGATCGGCCCTCTAATTACATATTTTGCAAGAGTGTAGTGATAGCAGAAATGTCTAAATATTATATCGGATTCAAAATGGCAAATTCAGATTATGTTTGGTACGTTATAGCTAGAATTTTCCATAGTACCTTCCATTTTGTAAACATTATTATCTAAGATTTTATCTATAACTAGTAACTGCGTCTGCTCGCACGCATTTGTTACGCATTAATTTCTTCATCTCGTTTCTTTTAAGTTATATTTTATAATCTCAGAAACTATTAATTATTATTGATGATTCTTATAGTTAGTTATTAATAGATATAGTTAATTTTACCAATAACATAAACTTCATTCGTAAAAATTTCATTTTCGTTGCGCATAAATAAAATGCTGACTAACGTATACTTCCCATGTGCAAAATTTTAATAAAATCGGTCAAGCCAGTCAAAAAAAATACATATTCGTGATTAGTGTGTGCAGGCGCTGGTTCTTTTTTGTTGGAATTGAAGTTTTTAATGTTATTAGTTTTGCCACGTGCTTTAATTTGGCATAACGACAGGACTTATAGGACTCACCCAATACTGCGCTCGCGTCGTGAAGGAGGACTCTTCTTGTTTCGCATAAAGTTCACGAAACACCTTAATAATTTAGCACACACAATATAATTTAGTATGTGTTTAAAGGAAGTAACGTCCAGTCGTCGGTCGGCCGCTAGCTTCAGTCGATGCGTATTTAATAATAATATTCGTTATTAAGGGGCGAGGAGAGGTAATAATGAAGGGGAATAATAAGCGACAAGGATGAGGAGATAGATAGATAGAAATGCAGATTTATTAATATAGATTATATAATCTTTTGTCAATGGTTCTATGGGATATACGAGAAGCAGAGTTGAGTGTTCTAACATTCATTAATTTTTATTCGTGTGCCAGTTTATGTGTGAAAAAATGTGTCAAATGTATTTTTTTTAGGTAATAAAAATGTACGCGTGGGAGATCCCCTTCCAGAAAGTAGTGGGTCAGAAACGAAAGGAGGAGTTGAAGGAAGTCAGAATGGCAACTATTTTCAGGACGGTATTTATAGGATTCATGATTTTTACTGAAAGGACGGCGCTGTTCATCACAATACTTACATATATATTTTTTGGCAATGTGATGAGCGCCACTGTTGTAAGTACATAAATAAGACAGCATTTTTCTCACATAAATATATTTGTGTGTATGTATATTTATTTAATGTCCACTATAATTGATTATTTTCGATAGCTCTGACGTAGATGATGATGAACACAAGTACCTACGGTGATTTTCAAAATATTATTAAAGTTTCTCATTACGTGTAATATTTTATGTGTCATAAATTTATGCGATATTTGATATATATCGAATATAATATACTAGCACTTTACCCGTGGGTTCACTCGCGTCATAGTTGAGTCATGTCACATTATACATTTTTATATACCATTGTAACTGAATTGACAAAAACCAATTTTCATAGATCTGTCTTCAAAAATGACGGATTTTTATACAAACTTTCATTCCCTTTTTCACCGCCTTATGGGTAGAATTTTCACAACGAACCTTAGTGCCCCCTTACAATGTACAATATGCAAATTTTCACGTTCCTAGCCCCAGTAGTTTGGACTGTACATTAATATATCAGTCAGTCAGTTGTCTCTTTATTTTAATAGATAACATGAAATATAGACAAGTTTCGATTAATTTTCTGTAAGTGGTCTTAATTAAGACTTTCAACTATTGTAAAATAAAAGCTTGATGGAAAAGATGACAGAGAAGTGGAGGGATTAGGCTAGAGTGGTATGGCCATGAGCAGGGAGGAAAGTTATATAACTACAAGAATGTAAATACTAGAATAATATAGGAATAAAGGAAGGCTGAAGAAGGTATGTATGGATTGTGTGATTGATTGGTTTGTGTGCGTATATGAGGTGATGATATTTGGTAGAGTGAAGGAAGGAAGCATGTTGCACCGACCATACTTAATTGGGATACGGGGTAAGAAGAAGAAACAAAAGATGATATTAAAAAACCTTTTCTGTAATGTAGCTTAATCGCTTTTCAGATTTACCCGTTACAACAATTCATGAATGCTGCACAAATTAATATAACTCTGATATTGCCACTAGTGCTGTCATTTACCGCCGAACTTATTGTCTCACTGAAAAGGGTTCAAGAATTCCTCGTACTAGGTAAGTTTTAGTTTTATATTATATTAATTCTGTTGTTGTTTAAATTGTAAACAAATTTAAAAACAATGTGTTAAGTTATTTAACTTTTTATTATTATTATTAATTTATTTATTTAGTTAGTTTTAATAAATTTTTATTACAGCGCTATTTTAGTTAGAATGCGTTTTGACATTGAACACAAAAACAGAATTAGTTTAGGAAACCAATGAAGTGTTGTTTTGGACTATATAACCTTAGTATTATTTAAGGGTATGATTTTAACTATCGCCAAATAAATGCACATTGAATATCCTAATTAATAAGAGAATCTCTAAAATAATAGATGAGTCACCAGAATCAAATTATAAAACAATATCGAAACGTTTACCTAAAGCTTCTAGAATATTCTTCTACCGTAGCCGTCTCACGCTGTTTGTTATCGTAAGTCAAACCTAACCTAACCCATCCACATCTTCAGTTTTAGCTGATATTCATTTTAGATTATTAGGCAATTCTAGTTAAAATACATTGCAGCAAATCCATTCAATAAAAAATAGTTTTAACTAGTGAAAACGTGTTCTAACTAAAAACGCGTTTTAACTCTAACATCATATTTTATAATAATATAAAAAACCTGAAAAGGTATTACGTAAAATTTTAAACTTGAATACAATTTGTACCAGAATTGTACATGAATTTTCAAAACAATGATGGCTCAGTGCTTGATTTTACGTCGGTCGACGTAGGTTCGGTGAGGGAAAACATCGTGATGAAGCCATAGCATGGAAGTAGGGCAAATCCTAGTACCCACTTGGCTAGCTACCACAATTTAGTTGAACAACTTATCGCTAAGGACCTCTCTATAGATGTGTTCTGGTGGCTGCACTTGAGCACCAGTTCTCCCACTAGTCTTAGCGTGGTCCATCTTGAGCCACATTTTAACTTTGATTTTAACGTAGATTGTTGCCAAACGCTAAAATATATAAATAATGATTTAAAAATACTTTCATTCGCAGAGGACAGAGCAGATTTAATGTCAGAAACCTCGTTAAAGCCGTCATCCACTTTATTCCGAAAGTTATCGGATAGTTTTAAAATGTCAGAAAATTCGGTACGACCACTTTCTTATCAACAGAAATCTGATCAGCCTATCAGCAATCAAAGTGGCTACGGTAAGCACGCAAACTCAACAATATTTGTTTTGTGTTATCAAACACAATCGTAGCGGCTATGGCTAGTACGTAAATTGAATAATATTTGTTTTATGTTAAGTAAGTAATTGTGTTTGCCTTGGTATAGTTTATTTACTGGAAAACCTGAAAATCATTTCTACGTTATGTGTCCATAAGTGTAACCTAACAAGGTTTTACCATAAAAAACGATGTAATCAAGAAAATACTGTAAAATCTTCCATATAATTTTTATGTTGGTCTATATATCTATCTGCTTTTTTGCAAAAAGATGTTGAACAAAACCTTTATTACCTTTATTATTGTAAAATATTTCAGTATATCTAGGTATTTCGTTTACTCCACTATAATTTTCTCTGTTGATTTCATGGATCCTGTAAATTGGTAGCCATAGGATAGTTTATTATCGAAAAATTTGGCAACTTAGCAGTAACTGTGTATAATCGACATGGCTGTTTATGTTTTATATTATATATAAAATAGGAATGTAAATTGATGGCTAGTTATGTAGTATAATTTCATGGAGAATAGAGGTAGAGAGAACCATTTTTATGGAGCAAAAGTTCAAAAAGTGTCCAGCTGTAAGCTGCAAATTATAATTCAAAAACCCACTAAGATGGCGCTAGAGTATAAAGAGAGAATGATACCTACTTTTTGTGATTGTATAGTTTTTACCATTTTAAAACTTTAAAACATAATTGAACAATAGTGTTAAAAGTTATCCAAGTTGGCGAAAAGTAAAAATAATAGCGCCAAATCCTTAAAATTTACGCTTTTCGACGGTACTCCTTACCTTTATTCTCAATGGTATGTTGCTCGAGTGTACGACAGTTGTGCATGTTTAACTATGATTATTTATTTATTAATTCACTAATTTGCTTCTAAAACATTTTTTTTAATATAAGACGTGAATATCATATTATTTAGCTAATATATAATTTACCTACAAGCATAAAAATGGTATTAATATTAACTTGATTGTAGACAGTGATTGAATCTAATTATAATAACTGATATAAGAATCGGGAACCTAGTACATTTAGTAAATATTTGTGGAAATTGATTTGCAATTCAAAATTCCCAAAAAAAAAAGTAAGGAATGAACTGTTTAAAACAAAAACATATTTTATATAAACAAAAGGGTCAATCGACATTGCGTATTTTCAATTAAATGACTGTACTGAGTAGTAAAAAACGCGTGCGGAGCCGCGGGTATACCGCTAATCACTACCTACATATTTTCTTTCGTCTCAAAATCGTCGTTCATTTTTTACGATATCAAATCAAAACACTTATAAATATAGTTTAACCACAGAGTTTAGCTTATCAACTATTAAATATTGTTACGAACATTTTGCCTATACAAATTTTAATAGTTGTTCAATGTGAATCAACTGTGCCTTATTATGTATGGTAAGCACAGACAATCCAAAACTGTGCTTATTACTGATAGTTAAACAATTCAAAACTGTGCTTACTACTGATAGTTTAACAATTCAAAACTGTGCTTGCTACTGATAGTTTAACAATTCAAAACTGTGCTTACTACTGATAGTTTAACAATTCAAAACTGTGCTTACTACTGACAGTTTAACAATTCAAAACTGTGCTTACTACTGATAGTTTAACAATTCAAAACTGTGCTTGCTACTGATAGTTTAACAATTCAAAACTGTGCTTACTACTGATAGTTTAACAATTCAAAACTGTGCTTACTACTGATAGTTTAACAATTCAAAACTGTGCTTACTACTGATAGTTTAACAATTCAAAACTGTGCTTACTACTGATAGTTTAACAATTCATCGCTAATCGCTAGTCACCGCTCTCATGTCAGCTTGCATATATAGAAACTAGATATGCGCCAGCTGATACCAAAACGCCACGCACTTATGCGAATCACTATGACGGGCTTTTCATCAACTATATGGTGGTCAGGACCTAATTGGGCTGAAGGTACAGCCCTACCTTCCCGAATCCTCATAACACTACATTAGCGCTTTTCTTGCGTTTTCGCTCATTTCATAGTTTAGCTATATTAATGTCATTATGTCCCGTTATATGTTTTTGGTGGTTAATAGATGTCGTGACTTGTATTATACAAATTGTCACCCCATCTTTTACACCCTTACGTATTGGATGCGTAAACACTATGAAAAACGTCATTTTTACTTCCTAATTGAATTGCTAAATACAAATTTTCATAGATCTATGTTTTTTCACCACATTGGGGTCGAATTTCCAAAAATCCTTTCTTAGTTCTCACCTTGACATCCATAGTCTAAAAGAAATCCGCATGCAAATTTTCACCGTCTTAGCCTTGTGTAGCTTTAGTAGTATGTTGATCACAATCAGTGAGCCAGACAGATCTACTAATTTTATATGTATGTATAATAGTATAATAGTTAAGAAATAATTACTGAAATCACTTATTTAGCTAATCCTAAAAATAAAAATAATTACTGCTTAGTAAGAGTAGTAGTAATAAAGTAAATGATAAAATACACAGGTAAACTACAAAGAAAAAATTCAAAGTTTTTGCGGAGTATGTCACACCATGATGATACAGCAGTTATAGTCCGTGACGTATCTGCGAGTTGGACGGGCGACCCTAATTTCTTGGCTCTCAAGAATATCTCTATGCGATTACGAAAAGGGAAACTTTGCGCCATCATCGGCCCCGTCGGTTCTGGCAAGGTAAATTACTTTACTATTTCTTATGTTATAAATAGAAAGATATTCACCATCACCATCACCCTCTACTGAGCATAGGTTTCTCTTCTTGTACATCACTCATCCCGATCCTCAGCTAATCTCATTCAAAAAGATATATTAGTCGTTATAATTTCACTTTCAATATATACATAAATATAAGTAGCAGTAAACTTGTCCCTTCATCTACGTTACAAGTAGTAATTGGATTTTGTTAAATGATTAAAAAAAAAAAAAAGTAATGTAATCATAGATGTATGTACACACAAATCTGAGTCATTAAATCACTTCGGTGGCTAAGATAAGATGCATTTAAACTTTGTATCTAAACTTTAAAGCGAGGAAAGAAGAAATTAAGTAACGAGTAACGTAAATAAACTGTATACACACTGTGTACACGAATCGTAATTTATCGTAATTATAATGTTAAATGATTATTTACCCGTTAAAATAAACAGATAATATTGTTTTTGGTATTTATGTACCCTATATACACATTAAAAAGTAATTGTATTCTATATTATAAAAGGTAAAAACATGTATTATGAGTATACATGAAAATTATTGGAACGTGTGACATGCATGGAAAAGGTGGGATAGCACAGGAGAGCAGCGTAGACTGCGATCGAGTTGGTTAGACAACAGACGTTATCGACGTTTAATTTTACCCTCATGCTGAAGTATTTCAAACCTACTTGCATATATTTTAAGCCCGAAAGTTCTTTAACAATCAATACTTGTATGTTGATACACTCTTTCAATTTCATCACACCTATGAGGCTGAAATGTATGATCAAAAACCTATTTACAATGGATTGCCTTTAATAAATTAAAAAAGATTGAAGTATGAGATGCATCAGACCATTAAACATTCCTTAAAGAATAAGGATAATTTTATCCTAAGATAATCTATCCGTATTTAGTAATCGTAAAATTTACTAAGTAAAAATTTTACTTTTTTATATATTTTCGATTTTCAGTCTTCAATATTACAATTATTACTAAAAGAATTGCCTGCGGCCTCGGGCACGGTATCAATATATGGAAAGATCTCGTACGCTAGCCAAGAGGCGTGGCTTTTCCCCAGTACCGTGCGTGAAAATATACTTTTCGGCTTGCCATTTGAACCGGAAAAATATAAGAGGGTTCGTATTATTGCTGCTTGCATTCTATACTACATTTTTGTTTGTTATCGTTGAGGTGATTGTTATATATATTTAGGACCGATTTTTCAATATTCAGATAACTTTATATGAGAAAAGATTTTGATGTTTTGACCTCAGAATACAGAACAAACCAGAAGCCGCGTTCAAGAATAATTACATACGCTGCACTGTGTCCAAAACGATACGTACGTCCCGCACCTGCCCCACTTCCCATACGTATAATGTTGCTAACTCGGGAGCGGTTTCCCACATTTTGGGGTAGTCTTATAACACTAAAGAAAAGATATTTAAAAAAAAATATTTATTTATTTATATGGATTGCTTTTTAATTTTTTTAATATACTTTTTAAAGATTCGTACTTCTTGGCAAGTCTGTTGTATTTTTGTTGTAATGTTTTCATTCGTCGAACATGTTGTTCACAAAATAATTGTTTTCGTCGTAATTGAGATTTAAGTTTGACCTTTCTCGGCGTATCAAACACAGATTGCAAATCAGAAATATTGACATCACCGATCTCTGAGTTCGATCGCGCAGGAGATTGTGGTTCTGTAACCTGAAATGAAAAACCTTAAGTTGTATGTTGTTGTATCATGTAATAGATTAACAAAAACTTTAATTAAATACAGAATATTTCTGCCGTACAAGGCATGACATTTCAGTCCTCATGGATGGAAACGCATTAGTAATAGCACTTTGTGCCTAAGCTTGCAAATGTCCATGGGCCTTACTTAGTTTATTTTACATTTATTACTGTTACTACTAGTGTTTATTTACTACATTAGTTTACTTGTAACTATGTATATCGATTAAGTGCCTTGTTACCCTTCCAATATTATAAAAAAGAAATTAAACATTATTATCATAGGTGGGTACGCACATTGTCCGATGTCGAAGGTTTAGACGTTTCTATGTGTAACTCGGAAAATTCTGGTGTCAAGGCCAAATACTGAAATAGAACGTTAGTATTATTCATATATTTAATTCACCGAAGTTTCATTAGCCCGGAATCTGAAATTTGCGCCCGGTTTAGGCTCGCCCCTTATTTCCAAAAATCCTTTCTTAGTTCTCACCTTGACATCCATAGTCTAAAAGAAATCCGCATGCAAATTTTCACCGTCTTAGCCTTGTGTAGCTTTAGTAGTATGTTGATCACAATCAGTGAGCCAGACAGATCTACTAATTTTATATGTATGTATAATAGTATAATAGTTAAGAAATAATTACTGAAATCACTTATTTAGCTAATCCTAAAAATAAAAATAATTACTGCTTAGTAAGAGTAGTAGTAATAAAGTAAATGATAAAATACACAGGTAAACTACAAAGAAAAAATTCAAAGTTTTTGCGGAGTATGTCACACCATGATGATACAGCAGTTATAGTCCGTGACGTATCTGCGAGTTGGACGGGCGACCCTAATTTCTTGGCTCTCAAGAATATCTCTATGCGATTACGAAAAGGGAAACTTTGCGCCATCATCGGCCCCGTCGGTTCTGGCAAGGTAAATTACTTTACTATTTCTTATGTTATAAATAGAAAGATATTCACCATCACCATCACCCTCTACTGAGCATAGGTTTCTCTTCTTGTACATCACTCATCCCGATCCTCAGCTAATCTCATTCAAAAAGATATATTAGTCGTTATAATTTCACTTTCAATATATACATAAATATAAGTAGCAGTAAACTTGTCCCTTCATCTACGTTACAAGTAGTAATTGGATTTTGTTAAATGATAAAAAAAAAAAAGTAATGTAATCATAGATGTATGTACACACAAATCTGAGTCATTAAATCACTTCGGTGGCTAAGATAAGATGCATTTAAACTTTGTATCTAAACTTTAAAGCGAGGAAAGAAGAAATTAAGTAACGAGTAACGTAAATAAACTGTATACACACTGTGTACACGAATCGTAATTATAATGTTAAATGATTATTTACCCGTTAAAATAAACAGATAATATTGTTTTTGGTATTTATGTACCCTATATACACATTAAAAAGTAATTGTATTCTATATTATAAAAGGTAAAAACATGTATTATGAGTATACATGAAAATTATTGGAACGTGTGACATGCATGGAAAAGGTGGGATAGCACAGGAGAGCAGCGTAGACTGCGATCGAGTTGGTTAGACAACAGACGTTATCGACGTTTAATTTTACCCTCATGCTGAAGTATTTCAAACCTACTTGCATATATTTTAAGCCCGAAAGTTCTTTAACAATCAATACTTGTATGTTGATACACTCTTTCAATTTCATCACACCTATGAGGCTGAAATGTATGATCAAAAACCTATTTACAATGGATTGCCTTTAATAAATTAAAAAAGATTGAAGTATGAGATGCATCAGACCATTAAACATTCCTTAAAGAATAAGGATAATTTTATCCTAAGATAATCTATCCGTATTTAGTAATCGTAAAATTTACTAAGTAAAAATTTTACTTTTTTATATATTTTCGATTTTCAGTCTTCAATATTACAATTATTACTAAAAGAATTGCCTGCGGCCTCGGGCACGGTATCAATATATGGAAAGATCTCGTACGCTAGCCAAGAGGCGTGGCTTTTCCCCAGTACCGTGCGTGAAAATATACTTTTCGGCTTGCCATTTGAACCGGAAAAATATAAGAGGGTTCGTATTATTGCTGCTTGCATTCTATACTACATTTTTGTTTGTTATCGTTGAGGTGATTGTTATATATATTTAGGACCGATTTTTCAATATTCAGATAACTTTATATGAGAAAAGATTTTGATGTTTTGACGAATAATGTATGGGAAAACTGTTAAAATTATTCCTCAAACTTATGTTGATTGCAATCTTGGACTTGCAACTAAATAGAGTAAATGATTGATTCTCAGATTCTACACAAACCTTGTTAAAAATACCATACTCCATTATATTAGCGAACCATTAAATTATTTTTAATGCTAATATTGCATAATCCGATGGTGAGACTTCTAAGAATACTATATGCCCCACACTATTATAAAAGATAAAAAAAACTATGACTTTGAAATATCTACACTTACATAATTTACGGACGAAGAAGTAAGACTATTAGAATTCAATTGGCAGGTCTGCAGAGCTTGTGCACTGGAAAAAGACTTCAAACAATTCCCGTACAGCGACCAGACCCTAGTGGGTGAAAGGGGTGTATCCCTCTCCGGGGGCCAGCGCGCCAGAATCAATTTGGCTCGCTCCGTCTATAGAGAAGTAAATTGATTTTATATTTGTTGTAAACAGACCGCTCATAACAGGGCAGGCAGGGCAGAGTTCGTACTTTTTATTACTTTTTTGTTAGGATTACAACGCTCTATAGTAATATAAGAGAAACTGAATTTACTTTATTTATGCAGGCTTTGTGACATAGTAGTAGTAAGTCCGAAGTGTATCCGAAGTTGTATTTAGCAGCAAAGTCGCGGGTTCATTCCCCGCATATGACTAACATTTTTGTGATGTGTATAATTTTCAAATTGTCAGTTGTCCGAGTGTTAAATATCTATTTATGTGTACTGCACAATATAGCACCCGCTTAGTTACTATATTACAAGCTTTGATTCGTTTGAAATTAAATAGACGTGTGTGAAATGATGTACCTACTCATATTTATTTATTTGAAATCAAATACTCATGTTTCTCATTATCGTAAACTTTTTCGATTAAGTAAAAATCTCTAAAGTGAAAACAAAGAGTACGTTTGAAGATTGGAAAGCATTACTATTCTAGGCGCCATAGTGTCTACCATAGAGGTGTCTACGAACAAACTAGGATAAATGGTTCATTTTACTAAGTAATAATGAAAATGCAAAGCTGTTGCAAATTGTTATTCATTTTCATCGTACTCGGTAACGTAATATACTAGCTTTATTGATACAGTATTAAATTTAAATTCTTAGACCAAGTGAATGGCTAATGTCGATTTAACGAAACACAAATATACTTTCCCCTTGGGTAGTAATTTTACATTGAAAGGTTATGGCTAATTGGAGCATAAAGATCCGATCGTCCGACTCTTATCTTATCGATAAGATGATATTGATTTTCAGTTATATGATCACAATATGGTAAAAATGGGCTTCACTTAGGGACTTATTTTTTAAGTTGTGTATTTTTTAGCGTCCACATTCTATGTTTAATATTCAGTAATTTCTACAAATTAATCCAGAATATGTTATACATATCTACAATACATGATATTTGTAAGATTTGCGTATGTATTAGGTCTTTACCTATGAAATTGCCGTTTTGTATGAAAAAATTTAAACGAATTTTTTTCATGTATTTTTTATTTGTATTAATCGAAGTAATCACCCACCCATACAATCAATGCATCTTTGCCAGCGCAGTGGCAGTTTATTGATGCCCTTCTTAAAGAAATCAGCTGGACGGGAGGCAACAAATTCTTCAAAGGCATTTTGTACTGCCTCTCGGGTATTTAATTTTCTTCCCGCCAAGGAGTTACCAAATTCTGTAAAAAGTAGTAGTCTGTAGGCGCAAGGTCTGGTGAGTAGGGCGGATGACGGAGAACTTCCAACCCCAGTTCTTGCAACTTGGAGACCGTCTGCTGTGCTGTATGAGGTCGCGCGTTGTCGTGCAGGAGCAGCGGAGACGAGCGATTGACCAATGCTGGTTGGAGATGTGCCAGCTTCTCCATCATTGTGTTCAGTTCTTCACAGTACACATCTGCAGTAATGCTCACCCCGTTTGGTAAGAAGCTGTGATAAATCACACTGGCGCTAGACCACCAAACAGTGACCGTCACTTTTCTAGGGGTAAGTTTTCGTTTAGGGCATTGTTTAGGTGCTGAACCAGGATCTAACCAACTTGCTGAGCGCTTGCGGTTATCAAACAGAATCCATTTTTTATCGTAGGTAACAATGCGGTTCAAAATTCCTTCATTTGTGTGTCTGTAGAGCAGTGCAAGACACGTCTCGACGCGTACTTCGCGCTGGCGATCATTGAGTTCGTGGGGCACCCATTTGTCAAGCTTTTTTACCTTGCCAATTTGACGCAAATGGACCAATATTGTTTTAACGCTAACGTCGAAAGCTGCTGCTAATTCAGCCGTAGATTGTGTATCATCAGCTTCCACAATCGCCATTTAATTCGTCATTGTCGACCAAAGTCTTCGGACGACCGCGAGGTTCATTTTTCAGTTTGAAATTCCTAGAACCGAAGCGAGCAAACCAATAACAGGTGGTGCGTTGGTTTGTAGTGTTAGCTCTGTAAATGTCGTTGATGTTGCGTGCCGCTTGTGCCGCGTTGCTGCCACAACGGTACTCATATTCCATAATTACTCGAATTTTTAACGTATCCATGATGACAAAAAAGATTGAAATGCGATGAAAATGTAACACCAATCAATAAACAAATGACTACTTTTGGAAAAAGAATTCCATGTTTTTAAAATAAAATTAATTTGAAATTAGAATTCTTAGCCAAACAAAAATTATTTTGATTTGAAATGGCCAGTACTGCAGAACGGCAATTTCATAGGTAAAGACCTATTATATAGATTTGAAAATGAACATTAAAACCATAGATTAATGATTGGCTTCCGCGCCGCTTCAACGTTGTACTACAACGGAACCCAATCATTAATCTATAATTAAAGTATTATAATTTTATTTACAAGGAAATAAAGTAATAAAACTTACTATAATTAATAAATTTACAGTTAATAGATGTTATCGTAAATATTATTTATACTATCTCAATTTTTTATAGCATGATAGAGTTCATGGTGGCAAAATTTTTAAACGACGAGAAGTCGTGTGTGACAATTTTTATAAGAAATAAGAAAAAATTAAAAATATTATTTTCGTAAAATATAACATAGTAGGTACCTACTGTTTTATTGTATTTGACTATACCGTTAGCCATAAGGGCATTGAAGCCTCAGATGGCTTTTACAGCTTCACCGTGACTTGGGGGCGCGCGCTTATGGCTCTCAACATAGTATTGAATATCAGTAACACTTGTAAAGAAATTCATGGTAACAAATATTTGTATTTGCAGTCTGATATATACTTACTGGACGACCCGTTGTCTGCGGTGGACGCAAACGTTGGTCGGCAGTTATTCGAGGGTTGCATTAATGGTTATCTACGAGGATGTACGAGGGTGCTTGTTACGCATCAGATACATTTCCTAAAGGCTGCTGACTATATCATAGTCATGAATGAGGTTTGCTTCTTACTATTAATTATTTATTTCCATCACTATATTATACATAAAATTTACAAAACATTTTTATTTGTTTTATTTGTTTATTTTATTTATATTAGTATATTATTATGTTTTCGTTTTTAAGTTTTATTACTTCTCTAGTTTTATATTCGTGTTTTTGCTTTTGCTTGTTTTATTTTTAAATTTAATTTCTTATTGCACTACCGACGATATTGTTTCCTCCACATTACCGCTGGTTAGTTAGAAGAAAATGCTTTATAGCATTAAGCTCGCCAGTAAACAAACTAAATGTGCAATAAAGTATTTATTAATTCATAAAACTCAAAATATTGTGTTTTATTTGTTTGAACGCACTAATCTCTGGAACTACTGGACAGATTTGAAAAAAATCTTTTGTGTTTTTATAACACATTTATTGAGAATGTTAGGCTATTTAACATTAAGCTAGAACCTTTAGAAGCGGAGTAATTACGTCCTGTGAAAACATAATGAGGGGTATCAAAGCCGGAAGGTGGGTTGACTACCCAACGAGAACCGCAAAAGTTAAATCGGAGTAAGCCCCCGGGGACAATTTAGTTGATTAACAGGAACGATATTTAATAGCAATATCAAAAATAATCTGTAGTCTTTTCAATCAGAACGGGATGTCGTTTTATATTGTTACTAAGAAAATCAGATTACTCACCAATCTATATTCTATTTAGGTTATCCAAAGTTTTCTCGATTTTGAATGGCTGGCTAACATATAACTTATTTCGAACAAACGCTTTCTTAAAATTCTTTATAGGCTTAGAGTTTGGCCACAATCTCACCGGATGTAACGATGTAGTTGAAGACTGGCTCTCAAATGCACCTGCCGTAACACACCTATAGGGGCTTGGCGATAGATTTTCAACTTCAGGTTGGTAGCTAGCTAGGCAAGCATTAAAATACCCTACCATCATTCTATGGTTCCGTCATGATGTTTTCTTTCATTGAAAGCTCAGGTTTATGCAAGGATTTCAACTCACGTCTATCAACGCGGTGCTCCACCACTGAGCCATCATTGCTTCAAATAATATAATTCAGAATAGATGGTCTTCAAAAAGGTTTTGTTTTCTAGAATTCAGTTTTATTAAATACTAGCTGACCCGCGCAACTTTGTCTGCGTTACATAACGGAAGCTTTTAAAAGCAATAATTTTTCCCCGTTTGTGCATTATTTTACATTGATGCTCTGCTTCTATAGGTCGTAGCGTGATTTTATATAGCCTATATACATATAGCCTTCCTCGATAAATGGGCTGTCCAACACTAAAATAATTTTTCCATTCGAACCAGTACTTCCTGAGATTAGTGCGTTCAACCAAACAAACAAACTCTTCAGCTTTATAATATTGTATAGATTCAGTAAACTCACCTAGTAATACAACATTTTGAAGGTGATTTTACACTAAATCTATAAAGATTTATTATATTTATAGGGTCGAGTCGAAAATATGGGTACATTCGACGAATTGGCTTCTGCTGGAAAGGAATTCTCTTTGATGCTGACTGCATTACAAGAAGGAAAAGACAAGGATTCAGAGAGTCTTAGCTCACGAGTGAGTTTAATTTTTTTGAAAATGTAAAAGTTTCATACAAAAATAGTCTCATAGGTTCTAACAATATTTTGAAGTCAAAATCAAATTTAAAACTTTATTCATTTTAGGCCCTAGGAAGGCACTTATGAACGTCAAAATACTACTACCGGTTTGAGAAAAGCCGGCAAGAAACTCATTCCGGCTTATCTATTTTTTTAAACTCTTTTTCCAACTGTAGGTACAAATATTATTTACAGTTAATAATCATAATAATAACTTAGTGAATGCATAGAGAGGGGCTTACTTACAGACATCACTATCATTCACATCATGATCCACACTTCAAAAACCTACCTAAGACTCAATACCTACTTGACATGGTCCTTGAACTCCTTGTCTGGAAAGCCAGTAACGTGCTTCGGTATCTTGAACCTAACACTATTATCTAAAAACTTTGATTAATCTTACTAAGTCTAAAATACGGTATAACTATTTTATGTCTATTTCTAGTAGGTATTAAAACTGTGTTGATCTTTGACAAAATCAAGCATGTTATAGTTTTTACGAAATATACATTAAATTATCAAGAATATATTGGGAGGAATCTTTAGATATTACATTCCTGGAATTTGTTATTTAGTGGTTCGTAAGGTTTCATGTTGTAGATAGCTCGAATTACCCGCTTTTCTAATATAAATAGGATATCTATTTCAGCTGCCCTACACCACCCCACCTCAACCCCACAGCAAAATGCCTTATTTCAGGCTGTTCGTTTTTTTGTTTTCCAGATCATTTAAGAAAACATATTACTGTATAAAATTTAATTATTGTTGGAAAGAAAGCTTGTATCTGCTATGAAGTATATTTTCGGAAATAGAAACATTTTTGTTTACTTTTTTCATTTATCAAATTATAAATAAGCCTAAAGATACTAAGCAGAAATAATTGTGTTTAGGTATGACATAGAAGTCTTACAAGGATTAAGACGAGAATGCTTCTTATGAAATTGTACAGCGTGCAGTGTAGTGCAAGTTTACTGCTATTAAAGGATGACACAGCAGAAGCCATATCTGCGTTTATAGTATGGTAGTAATAGCTTAGTTTGCATTAACCGTCTGTATACATTTTATGAAACTTTTATTTCAATAATTGTTTTTTTTTTTTTTTAATCAATTGTTGTTTCAATGGAGCTAGTTATCAATGATAGGATTGACTTCGTCTTTTAAGACACTTTTATTAACTATTTAATGTGGTCTAGCAGGAGTCACAAATAATTAAGATAGGAACCAAAATATCATTGCTAGAAACATACTTATAGCCTAAGATGTTTTTATAAGTGTAGATGCGTTACCCGCGTCCTATTTTGGCAATATTCATGTCAGGTAATTGCCTGACATTCTCTTAGTCACGTATTACCTTTATCCAGTGTCACGGTTCTACATAAATACAACTCGAAATATATATTCATTTCGTTCTAACAACAAAAATAACATAATATCTTTCACTGAAAGTATTATTTTAGTTTGTATGTATAGTTTAATTACGCTGTTTTAGTGCACTGATGTTGGCGTGTGACGCGTCTATATATCCTACTAATAATAAATAAATGTGAAAGTGTGTATGTTTGGATGTTTGTTACTCAATCACGCAAACACCGCTGAACAGATCTGAATGAATTTTAGCACACAAATAGTCTATGACCTGAAATAACATATAGGGTACTTTTTATCCCGATAAAAGTCATAGCTTAACCAGTGTTATCTTAAAAATATAATAAATGGAATGTTTCTATGTTTCGCGCGTGTGCCCGATCAACAGCATTCTGTAGTCCACGTGAGCGAAGCCGCGGGCACAGCTAGTATTATATAAAATAATGTCGTTGCTTTCCTTTCCTCGTTGCGTCGCGGCGTGTGTTAAAACTATGTTAGCGCCTTAGTTGTGTTCGTCAGACACCTTGATTGCAATTCCATTATAATAAGTACCTAATTAGATAAATACTGTTCTTAACTGAATTGTATAATAGGGTTATAGAATTTTAATCTTTTAAACCCTTCAACTTTCTTAATAAGACGTGAGGCTGTACGATATTTTTTTGTAACGATGTTATAGACACAGGCCAATAAAGAGTACATACCTACTAAAAATGACAATAATAAAAAGATAAATTTCATGATGGTGTTACAGTATATATTTTGATATATTAAGTTATATTCAAATTAATGGCAATGTATGTGTTTTGTTGAAATTTTCGTTGTTACAATTTGTTTCTTTTTCTGTAGAGTATTGAAGATAAAGAAAGACCTGTTCTTTTAAGAAGCCAATCAAGTGTTAATGAAGGTGAAGAATTACCTCAGTTTGAGGCTCAGAAAATAAAAGACGAAGAACGGCAGTCAGGGAATCTCCGGTGGGAGGTGTTAGCCTCCTACTTCCGATCAGGGGGAAGCATATGTTTTCTACTTTTGACATTCTGCTTGATAATCTTAACGACTTCAGCAGCAGCCGCTGTCGACTACTGGGTTAGTTATTGGTGAGTAACAAGGTTCTTTTTATATTTATTTGTATATTCAGGATTGACAATAGTATTTCATTAAGAAATAGATAAATAAGAGCAAATACAGGTAAAAAGATTAATTAACAACTAATTACAGCCAATCTCAGCATGCATAAAATGTAACAAATTTATATTTAAAAATAAGATAAATATATACCTACCTATTTAGTTTTACTTATTTATTTATTTTAATGGATACTCCAATAACATTACACATTAAACCGTATTGTTATAATTATGTATGAGTAGTATACTCGATGCGTATGTTACTTAGAGGAGTATAGCATTTTCCATAGCTCCTCCGTACATGAAAAGATAAAAATATAATAATCAACACAAAGCAGATTTAAAATTAAATTAGAATTAATAATAAGTAACGACAGGAACAAGACAAAATATTATTATAAGTTGAAAAATAATTGGAATTAAAAAAATAAAAATAAAACACTAATGAGTAACGTGAATTTAACAAACTATACACGTTAGTTCCCATCGTCAAACGGGATTAGGACAAAATCATCGTAATGAAACCATATCATGTTGGTAGGGTATTTTTGTAATACCCTTCTGGTTAACTAAAATCCTCAAGAAAAGTTGTTGTAATATCTCGAAAAACATCGTTTTCAGTTTCACTAACACGCTATATTGTATTTGTTTGCCGGTGCTGCGTAGTGTCTGTACATACTATGAGAAACGACGATTGGCCAATAAATCCTTACATACAAATGATCGTCGCTTTTCTTGTTTGTACTTTGTTTATTATAAGTTGAAGTAATTCATTCTAAACGTTTTTATGTGAAAACTGCTTTCACATGCATAATAATTTGATATCGTTTTTTGTTTAAAGGTCAAATGAAATGGCGGCATATGAAGCGGGATTAGATGGTGCTGATATGGGTTAGTATCAATTTAAAATATAATAAATAATCAAAAATGCAACTGTTATCAATAGGATCAATTGATGCATATACCTGCATTGATTTGTGCGAAAACGATATTTACATGCTACCCTAATACAGGCCACACATGTTACGGGCTACCGGAGAGGTCTATCTGTGCCACTTGCACTGGTAAACCGGAGCGTGGATTGGAATAGACTTGTACAGTTTTTTATACCTGCGCAGCCGATTGCGCACAGCCAAGACACTGCTTGTATTTTAACCATATTTTACATACACTGGCAATGTCATCATTCCATAAAAATACAGTTATCCTTTTTTATAAAAGTAATCCATGTTGACTTTAGTTTGTTACTTTCAGATCCCGGATTAGATGTGCAAGTTGGGATGTTCACAACAGGCCAATACCTGATAATTTACGGTTCTATCGTGGTTATGACAATATTACTCACCAATTTGCGAGTTTTCCCCTTTACTCAACTCTGTGTATCAGCTTCAAACAACCTCCATAACAATATGTTCACAACGATGATCAAAGGAATTATGCGCTTCTTCGATACAAGTTCATCAGGTAGGCTTATTTCTACGTTAAGAACTTATAATTTTTTTAAGGTACTGCATTTTAAAATTTATGACTTATATATTGTTAATATGTAAAAAGTAAACGATTTTAACAAGTTATATTTGAAGTATATATCTACTTCATCACTGCCCACCATTTGATATACTTTCCTTACATTATTTCAGGTTATGAATCGTGTATTTATGTGGCTTAAATAATGATTAATTTCATAATTTTTCTTTTACTCTACACTCAATATATCATCAGTCAATATTTCATAAACAGCCCTTGGGGTTCACAAAACTCAATTTGAGAAATAGTTTAATTCGGTAATAAGAAAACATATATTGAACTATTAAAAAATAGAAATAAGTATAGAAAGTAAAACGAAGATTTGCTTTTTCTCTTTTATGTTTTTAAATACGGCATCTGCTCTAAATATCAGTTTATATTTGCTCATGTTGTCAGTAACGCGTTATTTGTATTAAGTACCATACGTTGGATCATATTATGTTAAATATCTGAGAACGGATAAAACGGACAAAATCTGGGAATAAACAAAAAAAGAAAAACACCTACCTAGGTAAACTTGGAATGTAAAACATTATCTAAATACAAAGTTTCATCGAAATCGTTGGAGCCGTTTCCGAAAAACCAATTACATATATATATAAATATATATACAAAAATTGCTCACTTAATATAATAAGATTTTCTTTCAAACGCGACATATTAAGTAACTTAGCTTTAAATCTGAACGCAAGAAAGCTTATCTATTCTGCGAATACCTATACCTAATTGAATTATATGATCATTGTAGTACATTATATTACGGAAATCCATTGTACAGTTAGCAACCTGAATTAGCGCCGTGATGAATCAAATAAAGCATTATTCTAGAATCTATTTCTTTTTTCAGGGCGAATTTTAAACCGTTTCACAAAGGACATGGGCGCATTGGATGAAATATTGCCTAGAACATTACTAGACGTATTCCAAATCTATGGTACTCTCGGTGCCATATTAGTTTTAAACGCGATAGCTCTATACTGGACACTTATCCCCTCAGTTGTTCTGCTAGTACTTTTTGGATTCTTTGTTAAAATATACATGAAGACTGCTCAGGGCGTTAAAAGGTTGGAAGGCACGAGTAAGTAACATTTTATTTTCATAAAGAATATTAAAATATCATATGAGTTTAATATATCTAATAACAAAGTCCTGACTACAGTGACATTTAATTTAGCGTACACGGAAAATTCACGAATATACGATCGCGTACTTTTCTGTTATGTTTGCGATAATATAGACGCTGGAATAGCTAATTGACCGAAGTTCATATTATATGACAAACTTAGCAATTTAACGATAATTAGTCTTTCCACCGTGGAGATGATTCTTCTGAATTGTGAAATTGACATTTATACAACGCTATTTTATTTGTATTCTTGAGAACTATTGATTTTTGCGGATTACTGTAACAATTAATAAAATTGAAGTGTCTGTTTGTAATGTCAAAATAACAGTTTTTTACTAAATGCATATGAAAGTATATACGATACCTATAACGAAAAGCCCATTTTTAAAATGGTTTTTGTCTTTCTGTATGTTCCGGGTAATCTCCGAAACGGTTGGACCGATTATGACGGAACTTTCACTGATAGATTGCTGATGATATAGGGAGTAACTTAGGCTACTTTTATTTTAGAAAAAGAATGAGGGTTCCGCAAAAATTAAAAAAAACTGGTCACGGTGAATCAATTCGGGTGCTTAAATGGCTTATGCTGAGTAAATCATAAGAGATATAGCAAATTAATGTACTAATAATTTCAGGCATTAAAAAGAATTACAAAAATGTCCTGGAGAGTATACATCTATCTTCTAAGGAACACCTATTATAAGCATTTTGTTTTTAAAATAGCCGGGAGCAGGGGAGCAAGATTCGCGCGGGAATTTTGTAATCCACGTGAGCGAAGCCACGGGCACAGCAAGTTTTATAACATAACGAAAAGATATTTTGTACAAAGTCAATTTTATGAAATACTCGTTATTGGCGGCGACTTATTTATTACGCGTTATGAAACTTAATATCAAATTTAATAACAATTAATTATAGCCTGTAGCACTCAAGGATAATGTAGCTTATCTTCTTATATAGCTTGTTGTAATAATCAGTGGCTGCAAAAATTATCACCTACAAAAATGTTCACAAACTTTACCTCTTTATAATATTGGTATCTTAGATTATTTATAAATTTAGATAATGTAATTTAATATAGGACACTAACGTTAATTAAAAGCTTTGCCTGTGTAAAATAGACTTATTTCCAGTCACTACACAAAAAAATTATATAAGTTACTAATGTATATGAAATTTCATACACATTATACAAACATCCATTGTATGTTTACCTAATGCAGGGGAAGGTTATTGTAGTTTTAAATGGTAATAACGTTTCTTTCTTCAGAAGTTTTAAATTTCCATACAATATTATTCACTGCTTAAGAGTTTATTTAATTTACCAAAAAAACATTTTCATTTGCTAAAACATCAATTCAAAATACCGAATAATATTAATATGTCTGCGGTTAGACACTGAAAACCCAAGAGACTCGAGTCGTATTCAAATGACGATCACTAAGGGTTGATTGCAAACATATGTTGAAGCACGCCTTTCTTTATTTTAACCCATAGCTTTCGTATAAAATTTCATAACAACAGCTACCAAAACAAATTCGTCTTCTTGTGTTTTCTCTTTCATTTTATTTACATATTCTCTTAAGTTTTGTTTTGTCTAATACTGTGTACAATAATCCTGAATGCTGTTTAACTTTACCTGTTCTTCTATTAGAACCATAATTATTGCATCATGAATGGTTGCGATGTGCCCTAACACACTTATTTCGTAGTTTGTCTTATCTAAATGTATTAATATAATATGATTATTGGTCTAGTTTCTTTTGAGTTCATCTTTGTTTTTTTGTTACACAAAGATTACCTAAATAATAGATATATTTAGGGTGGCAAAGATATAATGTCCAGTAAGTACGTTTAAATAGATAAACTTAATGGCGACCTGGTATTCAAGGTATTAGCTAAAATTCATAAATAAATTTTAATGGAAGTTATAGCGTACAGTCGTAAAGTTATACTTACTTTCTTGGTAAACAACACTTACTGTTGCACGTAAAATTCTTGAAACTTATGTTAATCTACATCTAAATTTTGTAATTTAAACTATATACAGCACTAACTGTTGTCGCAGACTTCGTTCGTGTCGTTTTTACTTTAATGTGATATTCTGTCGCCCTAAGAAAAAGGAGGCAAAATTGAGTTACAATACACATATATTCAGAATCAGGAATAAAGGCGACACATATTGTTTTGTTTCCCTACGAGCTTCCGTTCTCGAGTCACAATCTAAAAGGACCCAAACGACCTATTTTTTAACGATTCTAGATCTTTTTCTCCGGTTTGCGCTATAGCTATATGCACTCCTTTTTCTTAAGCAACAGTATTATATCTATCAAGTGTGCCCACCCATACACCGAAAACACACTAACTGCTGCTAAACTATATGAAATATATCAATTTGTTGAAACGACCCCTGTGCCATCTACTGTACAATAGTTGTACTAATTTAGAAAACTTCACGGGTATACCAACCAAAGTTTTATCGCAATCAGGTATGGGTTATGGTATTGGAATGCATAGCAGACAAACAAATAAAACAGTCATTTAATAGCAGGATACCGTACTTACATGTGAAATTGAATGTCATTTATTTATTTGATTCTTTATTGTACATAAGTGTACAATTGGAGAACTTAATGCTAAAAACCATTCTGTACTAGTCTTCCAGGGGAACAAGAGAAAGATATAACGTTTATCATATAGATATATAAAGATATAATAATGTTTATTTAAAAAAAATCTAGTCGATATTCAACTGCTCCAAGTAGAATCTACGTAGCGAATACTTGGAGGAATCCCGAGAGTACGATAGGTAAAAGAAAAAAAATCTGTCCCAAACGAGATTAAAATTTGAATCAACGTTGTTACTTCTTTTGTCGAATCATTATTCGGGATTCTTATTTTGTTTTGAATGTTATTTCAGCTAAAAGTCCCGTGTTCGGCATGGTATCATCTTCACTAAATGGAATTGCAACTATACGGTCATCGGATGCACAGTACCGACTTATTGATGAATTCGATCGTCATCAGGTAAAAAGGAATTATTTAAAAATATAACTTCAACAGAAAAAAATTACAATTAAATTAAACACCGGCGTTTTTATTTTAGGATTTGCATACTGCTGCTTGGAACGGCTACTTGTGCGGAGGTTCGACCTTCGGCTTTTACTTGGATACAATGTGTCTTATCTACCTCAGCACTATTATATTCGTTTTCTTGTATATTGATATCGGTATGTATACATGGATTAAATTAACAGTTCTTGATAATAAATTACATATTTAAATTATTTTCACTTATTGGGTCCAGCAAAAACTTTATCAAAACTTATCGACTAGTTTTGGTATGGTATACATACCTAAACATAGAGACAAATGCTATTTAAAAATTACCTTGATTTGAGCGCCTACTTCACCTTTAAATGTTACTAGTTGACCTGTGCGAATATTTCAAATATTTTAAAATGTCAACTAAACAACCTAACTGTCATGTTAGCTTAACAGAATATTAATAGATGTCGCATCCTATATCATCATACCATCACACCTGTATTCCCCGAAGGGTTAGGCAGAGGTGTACTAATGTAAACCTACAGTTCGCCGAGTATTTTTTAGATCCCATGTAATGGGGGCGAGCCTATTGCCATTAATCGGGCACAAAGCCAAACTCCGAGTTGCTACTGAGAATTTCATAGGAAAATCCTAATAACACTTTGCTCGACCTGGGAATCCAACCCAGGACCTCGAGCATAGCAGTCGCACATGGGACTACTAGGCTAATGAGGCATTACTTGAATATATTATATTATTTATAAAGAACGCCATATCTTCACCAAATGTTTAACAAACTATACATAAGATTTAAAATAATTTACTGCAATGGTTTACAATTTGACATCATTAGCTTTTATAAAGAATTAAGGAAGATATGCCTTTGCCACAAAAACCACCTTAGAGAAAAAATGTACAGAGATGATAGTAGATTATTATCTATAGGTCTTGTACTATCTATAAAGACGTATAATATATCTATATATGAATAAAATGATGGAGGTTTGCCGTTGCGCACTTTGTTTTCGGTCTACGGGCCATGTCACCGGGCTTGGGTTTGGACCGTAGCGCGTGGTGGGCGCATCACGCAAGAACCACTGGATAGATTTTGAGCCATTTTTTTTACTCCTTAGATTCTTGGTCTTTATCTAAAGAAATATATTTATGTTCATAAATAGTGATTATGTAGTCCACACGAGCGGAGTCGCGGGCACAGCTAGTATATTATAAAAAGATTACTGACTGACTGATATTAACGCACAGGCCAACCGTGATTTGCATACGAGTTCATTTTATACTGTAAGTGAGCACGAATAAAGGATTTTTGCAAATTCAACTCTAAAATTTGTATGAAAATCTGTAGTTTTTGAAGATAGACATATGAAATGTATTTAGCAATTCAGTTGGAAAGTAAAAAAAGACACGTTTTATAGTCTTTTCAAATTTAATATCCAAGGGTGTAAATGATGGGGTGAAAGTTTGTATAACATCAGTAATCTCATCTATTAGCCAAAAGTAGTACCAAAAACTGCTTTCATAATGAATTAAATTCATAATTCATCATAATCACATCTTAAGGTGGACCTCCCACGGTCTCCGATGCACTATGGGAAGAGTGTCGAATATGAAAACGCAGACAAATCCTTGGCTTTAATGTGCGGTGCGTGGCTGTCCGTGGTCGTCGGCCGTGCGTAATAATCCGCGATAGTTTTAATACAAAAACAAATTTAAATAACAACATGTTTCCATATAATGCAGCGCTTCAATTCTTTCACAGGCGGAGTGATTGCAGTTGGTAGTGTAGGCTTAGCTGTTACACAAAGTAACACATTAACAGCCATGTTGCAGCATGGAGCTCGTATGTTAGTCGAGTTTATTGCTCAGCTGACGAGCGTGGAAAGAGTACTTGAATACACAAAGATAGAAACGGAGAGTAACCTTTTTGATGGACGTAAGTATGGTTCCCGATTAGGGTGGTATGCCGTGCAACTTTAGTATTAATATTAATAAAAGTTTAAAACCCTTTTATTTGACTTAATAGTTTAGTATAATTTTGTTTTCTTCTGTCGAATTTAGGCGTGTAGTGTGTATACCACTTGTAAAAGTAAAAGCCCTCATAAATAAAGAGAAAAAAAACATGGTTCGCACGAATTATTAAGCGTGATATTCTGATTGCTTAGAACAAATTGTTAATTTTCATCATTATAGATATTTGTAATTGTTTAAACAACGTAATTATTTATTTACGTTGCAAGTATAAGAAAAAATAAATAAACAAAACGACTAGTAGTACTTATCTGTTTTTTATGTGAGTAAACTATTTCCTTAAACTATTTTGTGTTAGTAAGAATTTATCTTAATTATATTACAGAACTATCAATGCCACCAATGTGGCCTTCTCAAGGACAAGTCGTTTTTGATAAAGTTTCCTTGCGATATGCCCCTGAAGAGGAGCCCGTGTTAAAGAACCTTAATATTATAATTGAAAGCGGATGGAAGGTATTAATTTTTTATGTATTTTAATAAGAAGTTCATAATACAACTCTTTATAACTACTTTTTTTTTTATCAATTTTATTTCCAAAGCTAAATTCATTTTAACTTTTAATTATGGTTCTTTTTATAATATGTTTGTAGAAACAAATGTTAAGTCAATATGTTACATTTGTAAAATTCTATTTTTTTTTTCTTATTGTTATCTTGAATTACCTTTTTACTAACCCTTAATATTGTTTTTTTTTTTTTAATAACTACATAATAGGTATTACGCGTATACAAGAGCATATAATTATATTATTTTATGTAACAATATTTATGATTATAATTACATAAGTTGATACACACATATCTACAGTCATAGCGCATATGAGTAGGTTACTGCGGTAGTGGGGCGGTGCGGTAGGGAATACATGTGACGTAACAGAACTGTCTTTTACGATATTTACAAGAGAGTACCATATTTGAATTGATATAATTGCGTATGACAATATAAACTGACAAAATGAGTTACAATATGCTTTAATATTAATGTTGTCAATTGAAATTTAAATCTAATTAAATAAATCTATGCCCATATCGCTACTCGAATCACGTCTGTATGATTTGATTCGCTTTAATTATCTGATTCCCCATGTCATAAATTTATAATAAACTAGCTGGTTTCACCAGTGTTAATTTTATCGACTAACATCATGCCGCTATCGTACCCGTGTACCTTATTATAATAATAATTGTTCTCACTTCCCGTATTTGCCTACAACTTTCCAGATTGCTTCAATTTCATGGTTACTACTTCCCTTCTTAGAGTCTTAGCGTGAAGTTTAGTAGCCTATAATACCCTTCCTTAATAAATAGGCTGAAAAATACAAAAATATTTTTTCTGCTTGGTTCTCTTCGGGGGTTCAAGGATATGAGTCACAAGGCTCAATCTCGCTACTACTTAGTAGAAGAACCAGTCCGAGTGGAAAATTATTTAAATTTTCCATTATCTCCTAAACAATGTGTCTAAATAACATGCTTTAAATGGCAAAATTTAATTGCCTTATAATAAAGTAACTCTTGTTTGTAAAGATTAATATGCCATGCCTAAAAATAATGCTATTGAATCACTTTTTAATCTTCAACAAATGTTTGTCACAAAATAACTTATTGTGGCTATGTATAAGAAAGAGATGGCTACTGCGGACTTTTTTTTAGATATATTAAGGACCAATATTTTTGTAGAACATTGTGTTTACGTATCATTAACAATTACGCAGATCGCAGATAAAAGAGTTCATGAGCGCTTTGACTTCAAATTTATCAAAAATCAAATGTTTAAGGCTAGCTGAGATGTGTAGTCTAATGTTAGATAGCCTATACTATTATTCATGAATCTGACTATCATATACCAGAAGAATTTTAGGATCCGAGTGGTAGTTCCAGAGATTAGCGTGTTTAAAAAAA
Organism: Saturnia japonica; assembly: GCA_033032175.1. Lineage (NCBI taxonomy): Eukaryota > Metazoa > Arthropoda > Insecta > Lepidoptera > Saturniidae > Saturnia > Saturnia japonica. The sequence goes on from CM065307.1 coordinate 12,512,567, forward strand.
CAAAAAACTTTTCCGCTTAATTATATTAGTATAGATTTTAATCTGTCGCTAAGATGGTCATTTTTGTAGTACTGTTCCTTCAGTTCCTTTGCGTGATTGTCACATTTTTGTCATTTCTCTACTGAATAATTAGAAAATAGCTCTTCAAATGCTCGTCCCTTCTCAGTAAAATTTAAGTTAATATATTTTCGTGCCATCTGACCCTTGATATCTCCCCATACTAATACGGTCGAGTTTAAATCCGGTAGATACGGTGCCTTTTTCCTTTAAAACACTCTTTACTTTCAATATCAAATCATATTGGAATTGTTTTTCTGGTTTATTTCTTTTTATTAATCCCAGCAAGTCCCTCTTTTTAATAACTTCAGTGTATTCAACGTTATGTCGCTTTAACTAATCCTGCATTTCCTTTTTCAAAGAACGCATCGTAGGTACTTTATTCATCTCGTTGCAAAGCTATTTCGCGTTATTCATAACTATCACTGAGTTAGGCGGTTGGGGAGGCAAAAGTTCCTCGTGAAACCACTTTTGTAAATTGTTTTAATTCATTTTTCCATTATATTCTTCTGCCTTTGTAGTTGGTTTGAAAATGGTTAAAGTTTTTCTTCCGATCTATATTTTCTTAAAGCTGTAATATATTTGCCTCTCCAATGGGTAATTGAATGTCGTTCTATCAATATTTTTCTCTTTGATTTGCATTTTTATTAAAACTGACACTTTCTATCTTCTTTTTTCTGGTTTGTTTGGGTCTTCTTGGTGAAGAAAACTTTACATTGCTTTCTGTTCTTCTTCCCGCATTACAGTGCTTTGTAAGCTTTGTTCTGACAATCCAATAACTGTGGCAACGGTTTTATGTACAATGATGTCATCTTTATGTTCAGTACAATTCGACTCTGATTTTCTTGGCTTAAAATATTTGTAAATTTTATAAACAACTTGTTCAGTTTGAGCCCTAATCTTAGGACTTATCTTCGGTTTTAAATCTCGTGTGCGTTTTGTTTAAAGCGGCAGGTCCAAATAATACATGTTGACGACAGCGATGCCAACCACAGAGTACATTCGTATACTGAAGTTTCGCGTCATGTGAAAACACATCCCTCCCACACCGCTCCACTACCGCAGGAACCTACTCATTTAAGCACTAGGCCTGTAATTTTAAAGTTGTTTAAACTGACGATTATTTGCTAATTTAAACATAAATTATACACGCTATATTTATTTATTTTAACTTAAAAAGACCATTCTTCTTATCGAATGGTATTGTAATTTTAATTCTAGAAGATTATTCCTTAAATGGATAAGTATTTAAAAAATGTTAAAGGGTAATCAATATTAATAAAATTAATTTCTACTACCTAGTAGAAATGAGAGCGCTAGGAAGTAGCTATACCTATAGGAGTGATATTGAGTGCTAGGATACGAAAAAGAGTGATAAGAGAACGTTGCAGTGTGAAAGAAGTCACACTATAAATGTAGTATATTAAATCTATGAATTACACAGATTGAGAAATGGATGCTTAGATGGTTTGGCATGTAGAGGCGGATAGATGAAAGAAAAATGACTAATCAGATTTATAAGACGAGTGTGAATGGGAAAGTTGTAAGAGGAAGTTGAGGAAGTTGTTGAAATCAGGGATATTTTGATAAAAATCCAGGTAAAGAGTACTCACCGACGAGCATGTATAAAAAGATTGATTAATTTTGAAGTAACGAAAGATGTATGCAAAGCTCGTAGCAAGTGGAAAGACGTGGTCTCTGCCTACCCCGTGGGCAAGTAAACGTTTAAAGATATAAGGCGTGTATGTATGAATGTTATTGTTTTTACGTAAATTATTTGTTAAGTATGTTATATAGATATATAATTTTATGTATTAATGACATAAAAATGTTTTAAGGTTGGAATCGTGGGCCGCACCGGAGCTGGTAAATCGTCATTAATATCAGCCATATTTAGATTCGCCTATTTAGACGGATCGATATCAATAGACGGTCTCGACACCGCAGTTATATCCAAGCAGGTAGAATATCATGACACCATTATGCAAAACTAGTGGACTATTATTTTCTAAATTATGATTATAACTTTCAGGGGCTACGATCGAAAATTTCCATTATACCTCAAGAGCCGGTTCTATTCTCGGCAACGATCCGATATAACTTAGATCCATTCAATGTTTACAGCGATGATGATCTTTGGAGAGCACTAGAACAGGCACGTTAATGTTTTTTCACAATTTACCATGTATAGTTTTCTTATTAGAACGCTACAAACATTTTTAGATAATGTTGGTAGTACAGACCATAATACGTATGATATCAATCAACATTTTTGGTATTAAGGATTTTTCTAATGTCCACCTGGCTATACCATTCTCAAATTGTATGTCGTCAAGCACCTCTAGGTGTGTCCCGGTAACTGATCTGGAGAGCGGGTTCCCGCACTGGGCTTAGGCTTAAGAGGCTTATGGGCTTAGGGCAACATCAGTTAAGATTGTGGCCGAAAGTTTAAAACCTATAAAGAATTTAAAAAATACTTCACTAAGTTAATTGTTGGATTGTAATGTAAAATTGTAACCTATTAATATATGGATACTTGGGGACCAAATAAAACAGCAGTTATTATAATTTATAATATATTCTGTATATTATTTCATTTGTAGGTTGATATGAAATCAGCCGTACCTTCACTGGACTTCAAAGTGACTGAAGGTGGCTCGAACTTTTCCGTGGGTCAACGGCAGCTTATGTGCTTAGCTCGGGCCGTACTTAGATCCAACAAGATACTGATCATGGACGAAGCTACGGCTAACGTGGATCCTCAGTAAGTCATCTTTGCATTGTATATACAATGAATTATAAAGATACCGTATAATGATTATGTTGTTAAATCTTTTTTATTTATTTTAGAACGGATAATTTCATTCAACAAACGATAAGACGACAGTTCGCCTCGTGTACTGTATTGACGATTGCCCATCGACTGAATACCATCATGGATTCGGATAGGGTGTTAGTAATGAGTAGCGGAGAAGTCGCCGAGTTTGATCATCCTTACAGTCTCCTCTCTGATCCTAACAGTCACCTGTCGTCTATGGTGCGCGAGACAGGAGAAAAGAACAGCTTGAAACTATTCCAAGTAGCCAAAGACGCTTATTTCCAGAGCAATCTAAAAGAAAATGCAAGATGAAATAAATTCAGTAATCGTTATCTCAACTAAGAAGATACAATATAATTTAAAAAAATAATTTGCTTCCGTCTAATTTGACGCCATGTACAACTCGCAAGAGTTAACTTGAGACCCAAGGGAAATGCGCAATCCCCTCCCACACGCTTGTAACATAGTAAAATCAGTATATATAATACAGCGATATTATTATTTTTTTCGTTCGTTCGACTTCGCGTATTAATTAGCGCTCTTACTATCGACACGTCATAGATAATCAGTATTTTTGTTAACACTTGTTCGGCAAAATTACTTACAGCACCTGATGGTAAGCACGGTACAGTTCACAAACAACGCCGAAGTCTCAAGTTAACTCTTGCGGGTTAAACATAATATGTAGATATTAGAATGATCACATTAAAGGGCTCAGCTTTAGAATCGCTACCATCGAGTTCAGACTCCAAATTCGTTTACAGTTAGATTACCCTATAATTAAGCTAAATATAAATTTTCACACTGAGCAAATAAATAGTTTTTGAGAAATTTTATTGTTAAATTCGCATTTTTTGTAAGTCTGACAATACAAATGACACTTCTAAGCAGTTGTCATAAAGGTCAGTTTTCAATGAACAGTAAATTATCGGATACACTTTCAGATAGTTTTTGGACGATTATTGTGTTAGTTACATCAAACAAGAACTACGTTAACATTTTGTGCCGTATTTTGTATTGAGTGAGATATTTTCTTTTTTCCGTTTTGGTGATAAAATTGGTTAGAATATGGTTGAACCAATCAACTGTTAACTGTTGAACGAGACGAGCGAGCGCAGCGAGCGGGACGCGGAATTGGTTGGCGAGTTCCAGAAAAAAATTTCCCACATTTAGTAGATAGGCATAACCTCAAAAAGGAACAAAAAAGTCTCAAAAACTATTTGTTTCCTCACTTTTTCCTTCACAGGGAGATTACCTCTAACTCTTCCCTCCCTCCCCCACCATTAAAGATCTCTTGCAGTGCGGTTATTAATATCATACAATGTACACAAAAAAAGCGCATTTGCTCTAATAAATAAATGTTATATTTGTTACTTCTTTTTTTTAAATAACCTGAATTTGTGAAATGTTTTATGAGGCTTAGGTACATGTTATGGAATCTTACCATTACCAACACAATATACGTCGACGTGGGTGATAGCATCGGAAAATTCTATAGGCAAGGAAAAATATAATCAATACCAATCCCAATAAGAATCCATGTACTTTGTGGTCTTCAAAGAATACTTCCCAGTTTTCATTAGTGCATCCGCCATGACAACAACCCATCTTACTCTACCGATTTCCATTATCAGCTAAGCCATGCCAACGGTTAAGTACAGTTGTAGTAATTTTGTAGCTAATGTTTTGGATAATTCAAAAATATTGCGATTTATTACGACATAATTTTGAATGGATCTAATCTGACAAACGGTACGTCAATGTGATTACATAGACTTTGATCGTGATTTTTAATTTATGTGAACTAAAAAGTTTTTCGTGATCAGTAAATATCAAAGGAGGACAATAAAATAGTGCTTATGTGCTATTAACGTAGTATACGTACATGTTACTAAAGATATTAAACTATGTACTTTGAGTGATAATACACTTTCAATTATATATATTAAACGTACAGGCTATTGCACTAAAAAGGCGTATACACAGTCGTAGTGTAAATGATTAAATTTGATTATTATTATCAAAAGTTAAATTAAATTTCATTTATTTAATTTAGGATCTGGTGGCCAATAATATTTAACACCAAAAACATTCCTGTAGGCAGTGCGTAACTAGGACGGTGCCATCGGTGCCCAGACACTGGGCACAGACTCTGGAGGGGGGCAGAAATTACCAGACCAGGACTACAAAAAATGCCTATAATAAAAATTTTCAAAGGCGCAGTTATAGAAGCTCACACCGGGCGCATAAAAAGCTAGTTACGCCACTGAGTCTAAGAATAGTACATATTGCCTTTTTCTAAAATGTGTGTTATTAACATTGTTTTCAAACAGCCTATGATATGGTTTCAGTTGAAACTATCCGTAGGTAAATTGTACAATTTATCAAACTAACTCTGGAATATGGCAGTACATTACTGTAAACAAAAAAAAACTGTTTTCAAATTGTAATTTTAATAAGTCATTATTTGGAACTAATCAGGTGTGTTTACCTTATACTTACAAGTAAAGTAAACACAGCTGTTCATCACATATTAGCAATAAAAACAAATTTAGATTTATTTGAATTGATTATATTATTTGTTAAATGGAAATAACAAGCCTGGATTATGTAATCTAACTTCCAAACGTACAATAGTTAAAACTGCTTCTTCTATTATATAAATGTTAATGAGGAATACAATTATGTTATCGAAAACTGTCAGCGGCCACCAAATTAAGGTTTGCAGTTTTTTTTTTCGTCTCTACCCTTTAACTTCCTATGGAGTGCCTGCTTTATGATTAAATTAAATTGATAAGTATTTTGTTTTAGTATGTTTTAGTTTCTGTAAGATGAAAGTTTTAATTAACTAACTCAATTTTTACTCTACTATAACTTTAGTAGATATTATAGTACAGTAATCTGGGGTATGTGGTCAGAGATAAATCACTGTTGATTGGATAATAATTGACTTCTGCGCGACGTGTTTCTTCTTATGAATTTACTCAATAACTGACGTTTTATTCTTTCGGCATCAATCTAAGAATAGTTATTTATAATAGTTACCAAGTTAGTGACTTAACTTAAAACTTGCAAATCATCATGATGACTGAAGTTGTCTGTCCACTGATGTGGACCGAGGTTTCGGAGCTGTCTTGAGTAATAGTATTACATAAAAATCTAAGCTCCGCATCAGTGAACATAGGATAGCGAGGTTTATTCATAATTTCATACATTTTATATGAGGAACGGGGAAATGGAGCGGGCAAGTGGAGTGGAGAAACGAATTCCGTAGAACGAGCCCGTCACCGCACTGTGGTTCAAGATTTGAAAGAGGGACATAGGCATGTAAAGTTCGAATTTCTATTTGATTTTTATTCATTGGATTACTAATCTTGGAAATAACAACTTTTATTAAAATATAAATTCCTAATTACAATATTGAAAAAAATATTTTATTCCATAACATTAAATTAAATTTTCAACTTTAATTTTGTTATAATTTAGCAACTTTTAGATTATCTCCCTGCTATTGCAGATTAGGCTACTGTAAACCTAAAATAAAAATAAGTATGCTAGGTTGTGACGACAAATGATTGCATATGTGTATTTGTATTTAGGATTCAGAATATATTCTTTTATGATAATATAAACATTACACATCTTAGACTGCTCAATTGAAATCGTTTTGAGAGAAAAGAAATGAAACCTTTTATTTCAAAAACTATTGAGATTATAGAAATTTATCTAAGAACAAAGGTTATTCTTTGGAGAATACTCCTCTGAAATATTAGCCACTTTGCACCTAAAGAACTCGCATGGCGGCGGACATGTTTATTATTATTTTATATTCAGAACATCTTAATCTATAATAAAATATAAACTAGAAGCTGCGACCTAATAACCAACTAATAACCATTCGAGTATGTAATACAATAACACTTGAATCTTTTGCGCCTCGTGGCGCAGTGGTAGTAAAACGCTACTATTGAGCCACTATTGTCCACTATTTACTATAGTCGCGGGTTCGATCCCCGCCCATGACTGACTTTGAATGATGATCATAAATGTATTTGAGTATGTATAAAGTGTCTGAGTGTTTAATATCTATATATGTATGTATATCAGCTGTTTACTTACTGTATTACAAGCTTTGCTTAGTTTGGAATGAAATGGCCGTGTGTGAAATTGTCCTGATATAAAATGTTTTTTTTCTAATACTATTGACTTTATATCGAAATTTATCTAAGAATTAAAATGATTTAAATTTTGATCGATCATCATTTAAAATAAAAATTTCATTGAAAAGTCGACTTTCGATGCCTATGTCCTTATTTTGCGAATCCTGAACCACTATGCGCCACCCACTTTGAATAACTGGCAAAAATGCTCCGCAGCCTTGCTTACCTTGAATGGACAGACACCCTACGTAACACAGCTCTGCAGCCCCGCTCCGCTACTTCGCTCCGCATCAGTGGATAGGCAGCCTATAAATGTCAGATATTCGTTTCTCGGTGGTCGGTATTTTTTAATATGCACTGTAGTTACCATTAGGTACAAGTCTTTTTAACGAGTTCTGATAATAAAATACTTACCAATTATCCGTGCTCAGTCGGTTAGTGTATCGTATAAATAAGAAAAAGTCGTGGGTACGGTTCCCGCCAATGCCTAGTAAATTCGTTTATGTTCCGGTTTGAATAGAGCAGATGGCGAAGTAATCTACATGTCCTTTATAATTTCATCGTGCATGGTGGATTATATTATGAGAAAGGTAGAAATAGGAAGAATAAAACTGAATATGATTTAATTAAAAAGTAATATATAGAGTGAGAGAAAAAACACGTGTGCAGTTCACACGCAGTAGAAGTGAAGCCTTCAGAATACCTAAAAATATCTTCTTTAAAATATTTTCTTAAAAGTCCTAAATCAGCGAGACTCGACCAATCGACCACTCGTACTGTACATACAATAGTGCGTACAAGTTTGGTCGTAACACCTCTAGATCAATTCGACGACAATCATAGACGGGAAAATCAGGATTTGCATTAACCATGTTTAATATACATTAAATCTACCTAATTCTCTCGCAGGCTAAATTCTATAGGTATAGGTTTAGGTATGTGTTTGTCTCTTTTTAGTGTCACTTTTTCGTTTCATCGCGTATCAAATCACAACGGTACTAAAAAGTTTTTACTTCAAAACATAGAGAGATCGCTCACTAGTAATGTTTTCAAACACCGCATCGAATGACTTAGTTTCAAAACGTCTAATATAAATTAGCCTACACTTGCGGTACAATCAAAATCATATTGTGACGAACATAGTATTTGTACCGCTTACTTTGATTAGCTTTATCATTATTGAATTGAAAACTGTCACCAAGTCATCGAAATGATCTGACAGCCGCAATTTCTTTTACACATTTGTAAATAGGACATCATATGTTATAAGAATTAATAATATTTACCTATAAATTATAGAATATTTATATTACTCATCCAGGTTTTATTTACCTACACATGAATCATCAATAATTGATTTGTGCATACTGCACATTGCTTTGTAGTGCGATTGAAGGCAATTAGTTATTAATTTCTTTCAGCATCGTCCACAGTTTTGACATCGGTAAAGAGTCCAAGAGAGGTATGCTATGACCATAATGAGCAGAATAGTAATGTAGACCACGTGCGGGTTACTGAACATGGACACATCGCAGCATTTCTCGGCAACTTCACAACAACTCATGTTTTAAAAACTTAGCAATTTTATAAACATTACAGAGGTTATTATAGGAGATGAACCATTTAGATATAGATGTGTTTCATGATTATTAATTTAATTTTTAAATTTTTTATCACGTCATTGTCTTATAATGTATATAGGTTACTATTTTACATATTTTGACAGTGATAGTTCATTTATGTATTAATGTTTTTTTTTGGACAAACATTGTGATACTGATAATGGACAATATATTCAATCATTCGTCAAACTTATTTTTGATTTTTATTCTTTTTCTTACTTATAAAAGTGATTTTATAACTTCTGAGCGACTTGAACAATTGAGCTCAAATTTGCATAATTTATTATAATAGTTTTAGCGAGAATGGTTTATAAATAGGTACGTCAAAATGTGTTCCCACAGTCCGTGATATTGCGGATTATCACGCACGGCCGACGACCACGGACAGCCACGCATCGCACACCAAGGCTACGGACACTCTTCCCATGGTGCTTCGGTGCGGGCTGGTCCGCGTACGTCTGCAATATCACGGTCCTTTAGAATCCTATAGGTAACATTGTGATCGAGCCACTACTAAAAAAGACAGAACGTCTACCGGAGAGGCTATAATTTTATGTATTTCTAACAACCTTCTTAAACAATTTTCATACCATACGCGCTCGTTTTAAATCAGTACGTTAAAAATGATATTTGTACAAAAAAGGTTTAAACATAAACGTATAATCTTTGATGTACCCAATAATCTTGGGTACAAAATAAAATATATTTACGAAAGAAAAATATATTTTAGGATGTAGTTTATCAGTTATTGTGAACAATTATTTTATTCTAGGGGTTATATTTTCAATATGATTGAAATAAACTACTACTTTTAATACTAATATATTTTTAATGTATAGTATAAAAACATGTATATTTACATATTAATTTAACTTTTAAATATTTAATTAACAATAATATACCTACTACTTATAATTTAAAAAAACTTTTTTTTAAACAATACAAAAAATTTCAGTTGGACTATAACTCTTTGTTGTACATAGTGTCTAACAGAAATATGTCGTAGACTTCATGATGGAACTTATAAAATGTAGTAGTGCATTAGCCGTGAGGAGAAAATCCTAGCAATTTGGATTAAAAGTAAAATTAAAATGTCTAGAACTTAACAATGAAAAAAGAAGATTTTAATTGTAACCTTGCGTTGATCAGAAAATTTACGCAGTTATAAGTTGCAAGTGTAAACTAAAGCTTGGTATAGACGCAGATTTTGATCGCCGGCGAATCCCATGCTACTTAAACCTTTTGTGTCCACACGATAGCGATTGATCAATGTTCACACGTAGCAGACCTGTGTGTGCTGATGATAAAATCTTACCTATGCTCGATTCTGCTTGCGCTAGCAGATGTTTGCACAAATGGAAAAGAAAAAGAAAATAGAAGATGTTGGAGAAAAAAATGGATACTTTAAAAAGCAAAGTATTCTGATGTAATAGCATAATTTAGATGTAGGAATATTTTCTTTAACCATTCCTGATTTGAAACATTTATTAATTTTATTTTATAACACTCCCGTTAGCTTTTGGCTTTACCTCATAAAATTTTTCGACTAAAATTTCATAACTTCGTCTTTTCATATCTCTGTTAGAGTAATATTCATCTTTTAACGATAAAGTAGGTAAGTATAAATATTTTCGTAGGTCCACTATGTTAAAAGTCACGGCGCGCACCTGCGCTATGTCCACATAGCACCGATGTCGCTGGCGACTAGCGACTTTTCAGATTTCCAGCGATGTAATCGCCATATTGCTAGCGACATTAAATCTCTGCTAACGTTCACGATCATCGACCAAAGTCGCTGCCGTGTACCAAACATAAGAAAATCTATTGATAACGATAGTAATTTGATTGTGAATTGTGATATACATACGACATAAATATATTTTATTACATTTTATAATATACCAGTGACCTGCCTCGGCTTCGCACGGGTGCAATTTACTAATGAAGAAAAGAAATAGGAAAGGAAAAGCTTATAGGAAAAGTAATATCGAGAATTTTGGTTTTCAGCGTAATTGACTACGATTTTTTATTATTTACTTTATTATACAGAAGTTTTAAAGAGTGAACGACTGTTTAAAAAAAGTGTTTGTATGTATTTTTGGACAAGAAATCATTAAAAAAATAAAAAAATCTTAATTTTTTTATTTTTAGATTTCGTAATCTCCGCCACTTATCAGAACCAAAACTATCCTATCTCTCAAGCTGAAACCAACCATACGTATTCACAAAATTTCATTGAGATCGGTTGGGTGGTTTCGGAGATTAGCGTAAACAAACATCGTGATACGAGGATTTTTTATATTGAGATTGCTTCAATTTACTGGAAATTTTCAGAAGTTCAAGTTCTGTCTTCGTTAATTAATCCAGTTGTTAAGATTTTTTTGTTTGTTTGTATATAACTAAAAGTGTTTTACAAAACATTATTTATTAAATCATTAATTATGCCCGCGACTTCGTCTGCATGGAATTCAGATAAAAAATATCCTATGTTATCCGGGTTAGCTATCAGAGAGCCAAATTTTATCGAAACCCATTTAGCCGTTTTTGTGTGATTGAGTAACAAACGAACTCATTTTCGCATTCATAATATTGAAGTTAAGAGATATACATACATAATTGATTTAATTCAGGCATGTCAATTAACGCATTTATATTTTTAGATATAGACAAAAGGCTTTAACACTTTAACCGTAAGAGTATTATATTAAATTATTCCTAGCAGGTTAATCACTGTGGATTATTGCTGTAATATTTATTTTTAGCTACTTCGAAGAGCGTTTTGCTCATGTTATCACCAGTTTCTCTGACCATGAAACTGAAGATACTGTTAGGGTTGGACAACAAGATGTGTGGGTGATCGAATTCAGCTGCAATGCCTTTATCCATAACGAGCACTCGGTCAGAATCCATGATAGTGTTCAGCCGATGTGCGATCGTGATTACTGTACACGAAGCGAACTCTCGACGAATTGTTTTCTGAATGAGAGCATCCGTCCTACAAACACAATAATTAATATATTTGCATACAGTTTATAATATATTCATAAGCTTTTTCTTAATTTTGAATTAATACTAACTAATAAAAAATGTATTTCCAATAACAATGTGTGTAGATAGAATAAAAAGAAATTAATTCGAATTTGCTAGGCACCGCGATTGCCAGCCGCTCTAAATTCTATATTTTTCTCCTTTTTTTTCTACAATTTTGCTGGGACACGGCAATTGTGCACAGACTTCATTACGATCACCATACACCAGATTGTAACACGCTTCATAGTGAAACGCTTATGCATACCACGTTTCGAGATCGGCGTGTTTATGCATTTATCAAATAGGGTGGCCCGTGGTAGAGAGATCTGTGACCAACTGGGTCGCGACAACCAATGGTGATAAACTCATCACAAAGACACTTCTTTGGTTTTTCACGTTTCTGGATCAGCCAGTGTATATCCAGCTGCCGAGAGGCGATGCATCTTCGATCTATCGATGGTCACCGTTGTTTTTGAATTAGTATCAGTATCAGGCTCAGTGCTGTCACTCCAACATGCTACTACAAAATTATAATGATAATAACTGAAGTCGATCCTCGGCTTAGTACCGATGCGTTCAATTTACGCACATAATTTGAAAATTTAGAATGATAAGCGATTTACCATTTATCTTATCGTATTTACTTAGTTAATGCCATAGATCAAATAACTATATTATATAGAAGTGTAACTCACTGCGGATCAACGTTAGCTGTAGCTTCATCCATGACAAGAATTTTGTTTGATCGTAAAATGGCTCGTGCAAGGCAAATCAATTGACGCTGACCCATTGAAAAATTACTACCACCTTCGGTAACTTTATAATCTAGTGCTGGTACTGTTTCTTTTAGTTCAACCTGAAAAAGAAGACATTTTTCACTATTGCCTTAGCTACCGAAGTAATTGCCGATTTTTAACTTGAATTTAATTATAAAATCATTACAACATTCAGAAATAGACTACAATAGCTCCATTATAGTTAGAGATATAATCCAGAAAAATGGTGACTGTCGAGAGATCTGCGTAGTTATCTCCATGCTGGCCTACAGGTTATGCAACAAAAGTCTATGAGTAACTATACTCGTGTACGTTAGCAATCGTGAAAAACAGCCCGAAGTGAGTTCCTCCGTGTGAGGTATTTTCCATTGTACGGATAAGAATACACAGTTGGATAGTTAATAATAAAAATAAGTAATAGAAACTGCAAGTATTTGTTGCAACCAATAACATAGTCGAGTAAACACTATGTATTATAATTTACCTGCTCCAAGGCTCTCCAAATTTCATCATCACTATAAAGATCGAATGGATCCAAATTATAACGGAGTGTTGCCGAAAAAAGAACAGGTTCTTGTGGTATTATTGATATTTTTGATCTTAAGTCCTAAAAATAAAAAACAATTAATTAGGTTTGTATATAAATTAATTCTTAAATCTCTTCTATGAATTATGTAACACATAATATTTTACCTTTTTGGCGATTCCATCTGTATCGATTCCGTCAATTTTAACTTTTCCTTGAATATTGTACAAGCGAAATAGTGCAGATATTAGTGATGATTTTCCAGCTCCAGTTCTACCTACAACACCTACCTGAAAATATTTATCATTAGTTGCTTCAAGCACCCCCAACGGTGTAGCAAATATTGATAATGTTAAAACCGAAATAGATTTGCAAGAAATGAGATAAACAACAGTTTATTCAAATATAGTATATAATACATCATAAAAAGACTTACCTTCCAACCGCTTTTAATTTCAAAATTTAAATCTCGCAATACTGGGGGATCTTCAGGCCCGTAATTTAAAAATACATTCTCAAACTTGACTTTGGCCTTGTGGCGGCCATTCTTTAGGAGGTTGTGTGGCTGTAAAAAGTTAAAAATATATATATCATACAAAATCATACAAAACAACAACTGCTTTAAAAAAGTGAGACTCGCACGTTATAAGTGATACTTCTAAAGTTCTCGTAGCTAGAGGAAATGCCACTTATACACACAGTACGAACTACGCATTCTTATAGAGTGCGTATGACGCATTATGTTGAGAGAGTAAAAATGATTCTGGCACTACTTCCTGTCAAATGGTAGTTGAAGTGGAAGTGGATGAGTTTCATTTTTGGTCTAACCCAGCTCGATTTAAACTACAGCGCCTAAAAAGTTTCACTTCAAGACAAGAACCAGTTGCACACGCCAAATTTGTTCTAAAACTGTGAACCTGAATTTTTTTCATAACATATTTCAAGATCTGTAAGTGATTTCACAAATAACGTTACAGGAAATAAAATAATATCTCAATATGAAATGGATTGTCTTACGTCCATCATCCATATTCTCCTCGGTTGGGAGTTTAGTATATTCTAATATTCTTTCCACAGCTGTCATCTGTCCTAAGAAGTCAGCGGTGAACCGTGCCGCCATTTGCAGCAGCATTGTAAGAACCATCGATTGACTGACAGCCAGCCCCACGCTGCCCACAGGGATTATTGAACCTATTTGATAAACTTATTAATTATGTGAATATATATAAGGTGATATTAATCTCTCTATATTATTTATCAAATGTTTAGCGGAGGTGAGGAACAGAGAGTAAAGTTCCTCATCCGCCATAGAAAAGGGAGGATCCTCCGGCCAGACGGGTGCTATGTCTGGCGGGCAGCTGCCCCGACTGTTGTAGTCGGGTTCTTGTATATATACTCAACGATAGAGTGAATTTCTATAGCGCAATGTGGGATAGTAGGGATGCGTCCTATATGGCTCGATAGATGTCGCTATGTGTCGCTACGTAGTTAGTTGTATCTATGCGTTGATGCGTCAGTTGTAGCGAGAGATGTCGCTACAAAATGTGTTTTTGTGGTAACGCTATATTTCCTTTCTTCTTCAATATAATGGATTCAAATATCATTTTAAAACTTATATTTACCATTAATAACAAAAATGTATAAATTGATTATAGTTAAATTTTCGTTACAAAAATAGATTGAAAAAATTCAAAAATATGTTTCAACTAACATGTAGGAGGCGTATTAGCAATTTCTTTAACTAACAAGTTACACAGCTGTTAGATTGTTTACAGTCTATAATTCGTATTTTTTTCACACGGGTCAGTTAGTCTATTTATTAACGTATCTATATTAATAAATCTGCAGTTCTGTCTGTACAGTTAATTCTTTGTCAAAATTTCCCGATACGCAAAACGAATACTATATAAACAATACTGATCACTATCTTTTTGTATGTCCGGATTTAACGCAAAAACGGTTGACCGATCCTTATGAAATTTTGTACACGGGAAGTATAAGTAATTCTATGAATGATGGGGTATGGGTATTTTCATTAACACCTTTAGGAATTTTAAAATAAATAATTTCCATAAAAAAATAATTTCATTAATTTTTAACGGATTTTGATGAAATTTTGAACACAGGAAATATAAGTAATTACTAATTGATGGTCTATAACAACTTTTAATATTAATCTAAAACATATTTAATACTGTTAAAGAATATTTACGCCTAGAAATCGTAAAAAAGATGTACAAAAAATGAAATTTTCATCAAGTCTCAACCGCTTCTGATCACATTTTGTAGACGGGAAGCATATATCATACAATAATTAAGAAACTACCTATATATGAATCGTTAAGAATACATTAGAAATCGTAGAATATAATAATAATTTTCAACCGAGTTTGATGACAATTGTACACGGGAAATACATGGCATTCCTCAATTGATGTGGCATATGAACTGTCAACAATATGATTAAATATAAAATTATGGAATGAAAATAACTAAGTACTGCGTAGTAACAAAAGCGTGCGGAGCCGCGGCCACACCGCTAGTAGTAAGTTTTTTGTTTAACCAATACTCTCCCAAATACTTACCAAAATCAATCACTAAGAAAATAGCAATAATAACTCCAAGATAGATTAGGCAAAGTGTATCCAAATATAAACCAAAGGCAGTGGAACCGCTGATGAAAGTGTAAAATGCGCTTGAGTGTAAATTCTGAAAACAAAAACTAATCTAAAGGTTTGATTTATATTATCATGAGAAAAAAAAATACTGCATATGATGGTAAATACAATTTAAAATATCCGTCAACAGACAAAATCATAGTTTTGGCTTAAATATTGTGTTAGTCACTGGGTAACTAGATAAAGTCACTGGCTAATCCCGAATTGTTCGGCGCTGCAGTGGAGTGACTTAATTTAGTGGACTTTTTACCATCTACGATCACATTTCGCAATCTAGTTGACTGTTAAGTACTGTCGCGCTATTTAAGGCATCTGTGGGTTTAGTGGTATGCAGGTGTCACTGGATGGGATGTCAGATATAATTCGATATTTCTTTCTCCAGATATTCGTATGCTTAAATTTTATTTATATCCTAAATTTAATTAAATCAAAAATACTTTAATTAAATTAAGGCACTAAGAAGGCACTTCTGAATGTCAACACACTACCATCAGCACGGAAAACATCACAGTCATCCCAAAAGCTGGCAATAACCTCGATCGGGTTTCTTTATCTTTATAACTGTACAAATAATATGGACAATTAATAATCATATTAATTTAGTAGATGTACAGAGAGCATATCACTTCCAAACATCAATTTCATTCACGAAATAATCCACCATATTATAAACCCTTCGACAGTTAAATCTGCTTGTCTATTTATGGATATCTAGTTCATAGTGTTTTTCATAGACTTTATGACTACATCTGTGATATGGAGCAATGAAAGTTCAGTTGGTAGCGTATACGGACTCTGCATCGATCGACGTGAGTTCGAATCCCTGCAATGAGCCTAGAGCTTTCGGTGAAGGAAAACATCTTGATGAAACTATAGCATGGTGGTAGGGCTTTTTGTAAGGCCAACACCAAGAGGTGTGTTCTGGCAGCTGCACTTGAGAGCCAGTCTTTCACTAGACTTAGCTTTGTACCATCTTGGGCCACATCATCACTTAAGATCAGGCGAGATTGTGGCTACAACGAGAAAACAACGACGATAAGAAATATATATAAGAGTATAATCAGTTCAAGTTTCGACTGCAGAAGTAATAAATATACCGCACCTAATTTTGACGCAAAACAGAAATACTCACGCCACTTCATTCACACAAGACGACAAGGCGTTTTAACTCAATTCTCAGGATTAGCAACAAATTATGACTTATCTCAGGACTGCGATCCTTATGAGGTTGGTTGTACAATGTACATAGCTATAGGCTTCATTCAGTCTTGTCATAGGGGGAATGGAGTAATAGGAACTAGCAGGTTATAGGAGCTACTATAATTTACATAGACAGGATAAATCGGAATGAAATTACACGGACGGTTTCGGGAACCTTCGGTTGCCCATCATAATCGTCGCTGAGCAACTAACTAGTACGCGTATGGGCGTGACGAGAAAATGTTAATTTTGGGAGTCATCGTTAAAAAAACTCACTTTCGCAACCAAATTAAGTACCGTGACTTTTATCACTTAGTCGTGTTTTTTTAATGCTTTATTTCATTAATTTTACTGTGAAAGTGGAATACAGAAGAGTTAGCAAGGTTTGTTTGTGTTAGTGTTATTAATTCTAGATGTTTAACATTCGGGTAATTGAGCCCTTCTGGCTCCCATGATCCCTTTCAAAAAACGTAATTGTAATCTAATGGAATATATTTTATTTTTGCTAATATTCTGAATGCTTAAGATCCTCATCCACTAATATATTTAAACAGTCTGCAAAGACAAATAAAATCGAGGAATATTCAGAAGCTTTTACTAGTACCCCCATGAAGAAAGGGTTGAGAAGAAGAGAGAAAAAAGGATAAGAATTAAAATAGACCGAAAAAAAAGAATACCAAAATAAGAATTAAGTTCAAAGAAATAAACAAAACATAAAGAAGTCAAATATAAACTTGCTCTATGACAACACAACTGAGGAATCATCTGTCGATGAAAATAATAATATATATAGTTATGATTCTGAATACTCAGAAGTTCCTCTTGAATACATATTAATAATAATATGCTTTATAACTCTGATTCGTTTAAGTTCCTATTACGTGCTCCAAAGTAAGTATGACTTTGTTTAACATTAAGTGATGGCTTTCATTATACATATGGAAGTTTTTGGCTCTCATTATCCGATGCGTGGGGATTACCCCACATTGTGGGCATTAGCGAGCGATAGTAATATTTGTGAAAAAAGTAATTTTCAATAATTAAGAGTTAAGTTTTTAAAATTTGTGTTGCCAATCATTGAAGTAGAGATATCTAAAAAACGGTTTATTGTATTAAAATAAATAATGACCAAATCAGCTTTTTTTACTTTTACTTACATGGCTCCAATTCCCCCGATCTCTCATAATACTAGGTCGACTACACACGCCTGTTTGCTATTTCATAACATAAAAAAATTGTCGTCGCGTCGCACCGCCTCGCCTGGCGTGTGGCAGATATGAAATATTGAAACTACACACATTAGAAAAGTCTAAGCAACATGCGTGATATTACAAATTTTTCCCTTTATATTAATTAATTTCTAAATATTTACTGAAACAAAGTGCGTAGGTAAGTAAACTTTTTTGTTATTGACGACATACTGGCTGGTTGTAAAAAAAAAATTTGATTATGTTTTCTTTTTTCATAAAATTCAAATGACTGCGAACTTGTTTGAATTTGAGTGCGTTTTAATTGCTACGTTTAGTCTTGATTTTATAATTTTACCAACCATTTAAATAAAGTTAGCGACAAAATTGAATTGTTAGATATTCTTTACGTCATGAAGCGACGTCATTTGATGGCAGATGAAATGCAAAGAGCTGTAGGGATGTTGTAAGCGGGAAGTAATCAATCTCAGGTATCTCGACATTTTGGAATTCATAGAAGTGTTATTTGTCGTCTTTGGCAGCGCAACAATAATACAGGAGAACCCGCTGAACAGCATCCAGGCCGTAAAAGGAGTACAGCCACTCGGCAAGACCGGTAGATACAACTGACTGCAAGACGACAGCCGATGTTAACCGCTCGAGAGATAAGTTTGAGGCTACAAATTTCAAGTGGTGTTGATGTAAGTCCTCAAATTGTGCGAAATCGACTGATTGAGTACGGCCTACGAGCTCGACGCCCAATCAGGTGCCCACCGATACTTCACGGGAATCGCACTCGTCGATATGAATGGTGTAGAGAACGCATAACATGGACCCAGGAACAATGGGATAAAATTATGTTTTCCGATGAGTCGCGAATCGGGTTTAAGCCTGATACAAGAAGGGTGCGAGTGTATCGTCGGCACGGAAATACTGAAAGGCTCAGGTGCGTTCAGGAAGTTCATCCATACAGCGGCTCAACAGTTATGTTATGGGCGGGTATTATGAAGAACAGGCGAACTGAGGTCGTTTTTGTAAATGGAAACATGAATGCTGAAAATTACATTGAGGATATTCTCAGACCTTATGTCTACCCATTTGCATAAACCTTTGGCTCCGATTTTAGGTTAATGCATGACAATGCGCGTTCACATACAGCTCGGCGAACCACTGAATACATTGCAACGGAGAACATCCGGGTATTGCCCTGGCCTACACAATCGCTAGATCTCAACCCCATCGACCACGCATGGGACATGCTCCAGAGACGTGTTTTGAAGGACTTGGACGGAGCGACAACAACCCAACAGCTGAAGGATTTGCTACAATTCCATTGGGAGCGAATACCGCAAGATGACATAAACAGTCTAATTAATTCAATGAATAATCGTTGCCGACAAGTTCTGAATAGCAGAGGAGCCCATACTTTGTATTAAATTGTTCTATTCTTTCACAATAAATACATTTTCTTTAGAAATTTCATTTTGTAAGAAAAAAGTTTAGTTTCTTATGTGCCTTAGTTTCTACAGTATATTCTAATATTGTTCATTTCTGTTATTAAAAGAACTTATAAAGACAACAGCTGTTATTTTTACATCATAGAACCCTAAAGATATTATTTAAAAAATAAAATACACCGTTATAATGTGAAGAACCATCCTAAAATTTAAATTAGTAAATGTTGCTTAGAGTTTTTTGATGAGTGTATTTTAATAGAATATTTGCATGAAAGAATTAATGATTAAAGAAAATACATAATATGACAAATACAAAAAAATGTATAGGTAATTTAAAATTGATTACTGGATATACACCGGGTGATTCGAAAACGCGATAAACCAAACATTGTAATATACGCCATAAAATTAACTGATTTAACATTGCTACAGGTTTAACATAAAACTAACGTACCTGTGCGCCGTCAAATATTTTAAGAAGTCTGTATTGAGAATTGGAGCTTCTGATTGTGGACAATCCAGAAATCGTTGAGTTGACCATTCCAAAAACAGGACTCTTTGCTGTTGGGTAAATAATATAAATATTGTCTTACTTAATTGTGGTAAAGTTTGAAAAGAAACAGAGAAAAAAGACAATGAATAATACTTACTTGTGCCCTCTAATCTTTTTACAGCCTGGGCAGCATTCAAATACCATCGCAATAGGAAGACGAATATAACCAACAGAACAAATGTTGGTATTAGTGTCCAAGGTAAAGCGATGGCATTTAACACGAGGATACTGGCCATCGACAGATACATTTGTATTGTTTCCAAAATACTTCGTGGTAGGAACTCGTCCATAGCACCCATGTCTTTTGAGAATCGGTTTAGTACACGACCTGAGTTAACAAATAAATAAGCATGTTAATGTATTTTTGCAGTTAAACATCTAATGGCGCGTTTGGATGGGAGTAAAAACATCCTGATGGGACGACGCTGCGTGCTATACGGTCAGCATCGCTTCGTAAATGAATATGTATTTTTTTCTTATTATTTATTCATATTTTAATAAAAAATACAATTAAATTTAGATGTGTCTCATCTGCCAGGCATTCCATGACGCCTCATATTTTTAACTTGCACACCATTGTATGTAATTCATACTATGGTCTATTATATGAACTTTGTTAAAATTCGATTGTACTTTAACGTAAATAATAATAAGCTACGAAAATAAGTAGATCAGAACTGAAATAATTAAACAATTTATAAGAAATAAAAGACTTACCAGAAGGGTTAGTATCAAAGAATCTCATAATAGTCACAATTAATTTGGAATATACTGTATTGTGAAGATTTTCTGAAGCTCTCATAGTCATGACAACGAAAGATAATATTCTTAGGTGTGAAATGATTATCAGACCGAGTAATACAACTCCGTAAATCCAAAGATACTGTCCATTAGTAAGAATACCAATTACTGAATCCAATCCAGTATCTGTAATAAAAAGTCAATTGTAAAGTATATGATTTGCATTTAGGTGCATCTCTACGTACGAACTTTTTTTAATTTTTTTTTAAATGGTAAGAAAATGAGAAAAATTATCTTACCTGGTTCTACACCCTCTGGTAATAATTGTTCATATTGATCGACTTCATTTGTCCTGTAAAAAATTAAAATGTAAGTATATTTACAAAAATATATGGCACATCATGTACTATTAATGAGCAATTCTTGTATATACGCAGCTAGGTTGTTCCGAAAATTGTTAGCCACAGAATAAATACAATCTCTTTTTTCTTGAAATTATTTTGAATTTATAGCTAATTTCAATCTAAATCTCTTTAGTGAAAATCATTGGCCATCTATGTGTAGTTATTTTTTTTAATATTTTCAAAGATTATAAGTCACTCTTCTTTTGTTTGTAACAATGGACGTTTCGCGGGAAGCATTTCATGCTATGATTTTTTGTTATTCTAAATGAGAGCTGCATTTGAGGAGTCTGATCCTGCGTTAGCAACAATTACTTATTGAATTCGTGAATTTAAACGTGATCAAGAGAACCTTAACGATGACCCAGACAAAGCCGACCTGCAACTGCAGTAACTCATGAAAATGTCATCAGGGTAGAGTGGCAATTGTGGGAGAAAAGACACATCATCGAGAGATTTAGTTTGAACTGAAAATTGGGCACTGGCAGTTTTTATCATCCTGCATGAACACCTTAAAGTTAGGAAGCTTCTTTTGCGATGGATACCTCATTCTCTCATCGAAGAGCAAAAATTCCGTTGTGTTGATTGGTGCAAATATGTGCTACAAAACTTTGAAGAAGAATCTTCGCAAAACTTATCCCACATCCTTAAAATTAACGAAACTTGGATCTACAGCTACGATCTTCTCATGGAGCAACAATCCAGGCAATGGGTGTTTGAAGAAGACGAGTTGCCCACAAAAGTTGTCTGAGGTCAGAGCGTTAATAAAAAAATTACAGTTTTTTTTTTCGAACAGTAGACGAGTAGCAGTAATTCCGCTAGAATATCGTAGAACAATCACTAATGAATGCAACCAAGGACAGCTGCTAGAACCATGGACTATTTGAATACTTCGGGGCTACAAATGTTACCTACCCCATCCTCCATATAGCCCAGATTTATCCCCATGCGATTTTTTTTTATTTCCCACGGTAAAATTATGCTTCGTGGGCGAAAATTTAACACTCTACAAGAGGCCGACGAAGAATTTAGTCGGTTATTTTTTGACCACCCGCAACATACATTTTTAAATTTTCCGAAAGCTGGTTCACCCGAATTCATAAGCGCATTGGGGTTGGAGGGGAATATTTTGAAAAGCTATAAATAAACTTTATTTATATTCTAACTATTTTTCATTTCACTTTTGGAGCATCCCACGTATATAAGGTTCCAACGATTTGGATGAAATTTTGTATTTAGTTTATGTTTTATATTCCAAGTTCACATAGTAAGTTGAATATACGAGTTGAATGCAAAGTTAAGGAAATTGATAGTGCTGTGACTTAATTAGAATTATATGTGTCGATAAATTTCAAAGTTGTTTTAAATTTAACATTTACATCTTGGTTAAAATAAGGAAAAAATAAGCTAATAATTTATTAATTTTATTTCATCAATTATTGCATACAAAGAAATCAAACTGAAAAATAAATCTCTGAAATGTAATCATCGTTAGATTAATATTTCGCAATGTCCCGCGCTTGAAGAAGAATTAAAAAACGGTTGTTTTGTAACAGAAGTTAATAGACTCGGATCAGTCATTATTAAAAACAAAAAATAACATGGGCCACAACTTGAGCTTTAACGCGATGAGTAATTGTACGATAATTGTCAAAACAGCACTCACAGCACTACAGATAGGATGCGTGAGGGAAGGCGTGTGGATGCCAGGAGAGATGCTTCCGCACTTCACCTCAGGCCCCGACTGCATTCAACTCTAGCGCTTTCCATAGATATTTATTTTTTCCCCCTTTTTTGAAGACACTAAGCAAATCTCGGTCACCAATATATTAATATTTTAAAAGAGATAGGGCACAGAGAAATTGCTTTGAACATTTCTCTCTACTTGCGGCAGTCCGTCTGGTTGAATACCTTCATCCTATAGAAGATCGCAGCTAAATAACCATGTGTTGTGTTATTGTAGTGAGCAAGGTTTCCAAAGCTCCTTGGGGCAGGAGAGTTCAAGGTCAGCAACGCGCTAGTTGATACCTATGGTGATAAGCGTCCATAGATTATAGTAGCCGCTTACCATCACGCGGGTCGTATGCTTGTTTGCTGATTTTACACCAAAAAATATTCATCGAAAAGAATATACTCGAATCGACAAATGGTATAAAAAATAATTACTAATAGAATGGATCTATTATCCATCACCATTGCTTTAGGTGTACTAAAAAATAAATAGGTACTTACTACTCGTGCGCGATAAGTTTGAGACCTGAGCGCGGTGACGTCATTGTCGGGTCCTGGTACAGTGAACAAAAAAAGAACACAACTGGCTTAGTATAGTAAGAGACTAAAAAACCTATATTAAATAATGGCGTTGCGCGCTGTATAACACTGGTTTCATCGGGAAAGCGGGTGGGAAGTCGCATTCCTCGTGGGTCTCAACTTATCGGGCACGAGTAGTAATATTCTTAATATTTTTAGGAAGAATATAACTCACTTACCAAAAACTTAACCAGTAATCGACTGTTGTCGCGGCACCTTGTGTTATAAGTAATGTTGTAATAGCAAGTATCAACACCACAACGGACTGCACTGAACTCAGGTATTTAAATAGAACTTCCCATTTTAAATTGCCTTTAGCCCTCTCTTCAGCTTCAAGAACTTGAATACGTTCATTTTCACTATTTTCTACGCTCTTTTGTGACATTTTCGATATAGCTCGATGAATTGACGGTCTTCGGTTCTGTTTATTAAATAGTAATATTTATTTATTATCTCAAATCTGTGTTTTTGGTGTTATAGCCTGCATTTGTTCTAGGAAAGTTCTCAAATCAGATTGTTTTTACATACTTCTTTGAATAGAATGTAGTCTTAATTTTGTTTTTTTAGTGTTAAACCCTCAAGAACTATTTCTAAATGTATTTATGTTAATTAAAAATATAATTATATTATTACTTGGTTGTAGAGCTTCTTCTAATGCCCGCCTGGTTAGCTGCCACTCTCAAGTTGAAAATCTGTCGCCAAGCACCAATAGGTGTGTACCGACAGCTTCACTTGAGATTCAGTTATCCACTAGGCTTATCGTGTTACCATCTTGGGCCACAACGTGAATTAAGATCAGTTGAGATTGTCTCCAATACCCTAAACCTATAACGATTTAAAAAAACTCACGGGTTCCAGTTCATCATCATCAGTATTATCATTTTCTTGATTAGATAGCAAAGCGGAAAATTCAGTTCCAGTTTTGACTAATTCGTCGTATGTTCCCATATTTTCAATGGATCCCTAAAAAAAAAACTATCATTACTATAGTCATGTTTTAATTTCTGATTAATACACATTTCAAGGTTTCCTTTAACCATACTTAAAATAGGAAAGTAAATCATTGTTTAATACAACATTCGAATTATGTATTATAAGCTCACCTCATTTAAAACAACTATGAGATCCGCAGTTTTAAGATAATGAATCTGGTGAGTAACAAGAATGCAAGTACGACCACGCAAATATCCTCGAATGCATCCTTCGAACAATTGTCTACCGACATTTGCATCTACTGCGGATAGAGGGTCATCTAGTAAATATATATCAGCCTGTAAATACAAGATTTCATTTATAAAACTACCCATAAATATAAATAAATTGTATACATATTTTATAATTCACCTAACTGTGAAATGTGTCCAAAAATATAAAGTGTTCAATACAAGCTTATTGGTGGAATGTATTAAGAATAAAATAAGCAGATTTCTTTTTATTTAAGGTTTAGAGTTATGTTCTTTAGATGTTGATCTTAGACTAGGTGTACTAGTGGAACTGATTTGGCTGGTGTGCTTTATTATTAATAGTAATAGTATTAGGAACAGATAAGTATATAGTCCTTTTATTTACTTACTACTTTAGTATAATTATATTTCATTTTGTGAACTTTTTGTCTGGGCCGATAGGGCTGGCAATACTACTGTAAAAGCTACCTAAATAAATAGAGAGCAAAAAACATTTTAAAAAATTTACTTACTTCTCTATAAATTGCTCTGGCTAAATTGATTCTAGCTCTTTGTCCACCGGATAACGATACACCGCGTTCTCCAACTAAAGACTGATCACTGTATGGAAATTGTTTGAAGTCGGGTAACAAAGAACATACTTTACAAACCTAGAAAACAAAATAAAATAAACGTTTAACCAAAAGAAACATTTATCATTTGAAAATAAATAATAGGAAATACCTCTTGATATTTCCGAGAATCGTACGGTAATCCGAACAGAATATTCTCACGAACTGTTGCTGGAAACAACCAAGATTCTTGACAAGCGTATGAAATACTTCCGTGTACACTGAGTTTTCCTGCAGATATTGGGAGCTCTTTGAGAAGTACTTGAAGTATAGAAGACTGAAATTTTGATAATAGTTGTAATTTACAAGTGCATAATTATTTGAACATTTAAATTTTATCTCTATAGAGTCTTTATAAGAGCTCTTCAAAACTGCAAATAAATTTAAAAGATTTGGGATTCAAATACAATTTAAGAGTGATATTTTGTTAAGGCCTGGCAGAAGCACTAAGAGATATTCACAATAACGACAGATGATCTTTCTTTTTAGTTAATTAACAAACCAGGACAATAGAGATCCTTATCTTGTTAATAAGATTGACAACAACTAGTTTTTTTTTATTCCGGGGTACATGCCGCAGGTCTGAATTTTATCCTCTATTTACGCATACCAGCATGACAGTGCCGAATGGCAGCTAATTCGTAATCTCTCAGTGTTGCCTACTGTTTTAGAATTTTACTTTGCTTACTATTAGGCACAGTTCCTTCACTTTGCGTGCAATTATTTAAAAAATATCATACTTACTTTTCCAGATCCAACAGGACCAATTATAGCACAAAGTTTTCCTTTACTTATACGCAGAGATAAATTTTTCAATGTTAAGTTTGTGGTTTCTTTACTCCACGATGCATTTAGTTTGGCCAGTTCTATGGGATATTCACCTTTGAAGGAATCACGAGGCCTTGCAGCTTCTAAAATATACGATGTAATAAAAAATGACTATTATTTATATACAAATAAATATAATTTACTACAATCTAGTATAATGTGACTGTTAATTAAATTCATCTTAACTTAGTTTTATTTTAGTACTTACCAACCGATAGGGCACGAGAAATGTTCTCTTTCTGAGAATATCTCTTGGGCTGAATATAACCAGGATCTTCATGCTTTTCTTTACTATTAAACGTAAGTATATTTTTCTCTCCTTGAGAAGCAGATGTTAATGCCAAATCTTCTCTTTCATCTAAAAAAAACCAAAGATATATGTAGACCATATAATAATCACACCGATTTTTTAATATTCTAGTTTTAATTAAGTATATTATTAAAAACAATTTTATAGTGTTTTTACCAGAGCAAATCGAATATACAAAAATGTTGTACTCATTAAACATACTTAAAATAAATATTGCACCTACCCATCATTAAAAAGCTCTGAATACGCTCCAACGAAACGAACATTTCTGAGAAACTTGCTATAGCCAGCGGTAATATTAATGTTACGTTCATTTGAATAGTACTGAAATACTGTTGAATTGGATATATCTGAAATTTCATGGAAAGCATATAATCATTCCTTGCAAAAGAATGTAGGTATTAACAATAGAAAATAAGGTTACTCACCAAAGTAGCTGTGATTAAATTACCAGTGAGAACAAGTGTTAATATCGTCACAAACATTATAGTTCTTTCAGTAAACAACATGAATCCAAGAAACACGCTGCGAACGAAGATTGACTTTCTAAGGGCAATCATTTCGTTCGAACGAGCTGCTTTTACTACTAACTGGAACGGTTTCTCCCATGCATACATTTTAATTACCTAGAAATAAAAACTTTTAATATACATACATTATACACAACTCAATAGCTCTTACACTATATTTCACCCAACTTCTACTTCAAACTGCAACATAGCGAGCAGACTCTGAAGTCTGAGTAGAGCGAATTTATTAATCGCAGTCATCTAGCGCACACATCCACCTTTCGACGATTAGGGCCAGATCAATCTTGATAATTGATACGTACGTTAATGGTATACTTTATTTCAATAATATTACAATATAATTTACCTGTATGCCATTAATGATTTCACTCATTAATTTGATTCTTTTGTCAGTTTTCTGTGCAACTTCTCGTCGTATAACTGTAGTCAGTTTCGTTAATCCGGCTAAAATAAAATTGTTAGTAAGTTATTTATAATATTAATTATCATCAATAGATTAATATTTTTTACTTTTTTTTTCAAGTTATGCTTCTTAGGGCGATATAAAAAAATTAACAGAGTTCATTATTATGATGTTCGCGCACGTCGTAACACAAAAATTCCACTATGAAGATGCTCGTTAAACCTCTTGCATTATTGTGGTGAAGATAGTCATACTCGATGTTATGTACTTCGAGTATTCGGTACATTATACATAAGTACCTATAAAAATACGTTAATCTACTTTTAATAAATATTAACATTCAAATACGGTTTTCAATAAGTATATATCTTTAACATTTACTTAGACTGAGCTAGAAAGCTCACAAAGGTTACAAGAATGTAACCTTTAAGTTCCATTCTTATAAGATAATAATTTATACAGTTAATGATTACCTTGAACTGGAAGAATTAAAAGAACGACACTGAATAAACCAACGAATGGCGCATATCCAGCGGCATCCCACAAAAAGTATAGAACAACAGCCGTCTGTATTGGGATTACCCAAAGATTATGCATAAACATGAAAGCGTAGTCAAATCTTGCAACATCATTTGATAGCAAGTTTACTAGCTTTCCTCCAGCTATTTCACCTATTGCAACTTGACTCATACGAAGTAGCTACAATGAAATCACTTCATTAGTTTATTATTGTTATTATTATCTTACAAACTTATTAATTAGTATTACTTAAAAACAACATTATTTTGATTGATAACTAGTATATTTTTGTGTGAACATTTAGCAAAAATACTAACTTCATAAAAATCTAAGACAAATTTTTATTTTGGTGACTTACTAAATATATTTATTACTATCTCGGTTCACTGCTTGCGTGAAATAATTATTTTTTAAAGATTTGGCCATTATTTACTGAATTTGAAATACAATTGAAATACAAATATCATGTACCTAAATTCAAGAATTACAGTACTCCCAAACAACATTTAGTCATACGACATAAATTGTACATGGAACAGTTTTACATCTTTTACATATACGGGTATACAGATTCTTCTGTAAAAATATTGTTGACAGGAATCTGAACTTATGTCAATCAACGCGATGTCCGTAGACGTTAGCACTGAGCCATTATTGCATGTAATGAGTATGCTATAAGCATGCTATGGTAGTTACGAGCATGTATTTTTAATATTAGGTCCTTACATAAGAATTTAAAAAAGTAAATCGATTAAAAAAAATATGAAAATATTCATTGAATCAGTCTAAGTATGTAGCATTATTATCTATACACTTTCGCCATTTATAGGTAGTTGGTTGATTCCATTGCTGAAAAAATTGTGAGAGCGAGAATTAATAAAATCTTTGAAGGCAGTTTAGAAGCCTCATCTGAATTGGTTTTTTTTCCTTGCAAGAATTGTCAAAATTCCAAAAAAAGTGGTAACCTATTGTAGTAAGGTCTGGGGTGTGTGGTGGGTGTCGGAGACATTCCATCCGCAGTTCTTCTAATTTAGTGACTGTATGTCGTGAAGTATGTATGGGGTCTAGCGTTGACCTTAAGCAGCAGTGGGCTAGAGAGATTGACCAGTCTCGGTTCTTTATCGGGTAGATTTTCCATCATGGTTTGCAATTGTTTACAATATAGATCTGCTGTTATCGTCTGGCAAGATCTTTGAATTTTGAATCAAATTTGAATTTGGAATTCCTGACCAAACGCCAGATATTTGAGATCAAAGTGGTCAACAAAACGTCAATTTCATATGTAAGGACCTAATATTTATTTGTACTTGTAATAGGACTGCATTATATCTGATGGTAAATATAATAAATACTATCAACAATATTAAATGAATAGACACAATGCGTAGAAACGAGTTCTTCACCGTGACGTATATCTATCAAAGAGAAAAATTCAAGAGAAAGTTTAGTTCACACCGTTCGATATGTGAACTGGTTTTATGTTTTGTGATAGGACACTGTTAAAATATTACACTTTGTTCTTTAAAACATTGTAATACATAAACTGCTGAAATCATTACCCTCTTTTGTGTTCGCCGTAGTCGGGTAATAAATAAATAAATCGAGATCAACACTGAACAGAACAAAATAACATTTACCTTTCTATAAAGTAACGAAGAAGCCGCCACTTTAACTTTCATACCAAAACGGGACACAAAATATGAGTTATGATGCTGGCACATCATGCCTGCAAAGTTAAGTCCAAGCATCGCTAGGGCGTAATACCCTGCTTCCTCTAATGTCATCGTTGCCTCCGCAGACCAATAAGACAGTAGTTGCGCGAAAAGTAACGGCTGAGCTACCCTATATTAATACACAAATATATGACTTGAGGTATACTTGTATTAATATGTTATAGATAGGTAATTCAACTCATCTTTATAAGTGCGTGAGCTTGTAAACATGCAGTTTTAATTTGTTTCACAGTGACGCGGCATTATCTATGGACGCAGCATTTGGCTTCCAATCGACACGTGTTTTTTTTTATCGCTCTGTTCTAAGGTACAGTCGGTAATAAAAATGTCTGGTTTGTTACGAAGAAAATGTTTCATCTAACCTGCAGTACTTTTGATTGATAATTCTACTCACCACAGTGATCAAAATATTAAAACGCTAAATTCTAAATTTAAAAAGATATAAATTGAGCAATGGTTAACAGAAAAATAAAATATGGTATAAAAATTCATCGTCTGTCACCATATCATCCTAAGCCGTATCGAAAATATTTGAGGAATTATATATAAATATATATATATTAATTTACATAACGTCAAACAGAACGTGATGGAAATGATGAGGTTAATATAAAGTTCATTATTTGATATGTCTACCGGTAGTGATCCGGAATAATGTATGCAATAAAAAATGAATTTACCTCATTGAGCTTTTGATTTAAGTATTTGAAATTTAAATATATAAACATTTTTGACATAATATAAGTAAAATAACGAATAGAGTTCTCTTGTGTACTTGACTGTACCACTTGAAACGCAAACGTATATTGACGTATATGACGCTTTACGCACATAGAGGGTCGCGCACACAAATGAGTTGAACTGTCTATACCTACAATATTATTGATATTATAACAACAGACCTTAATATAAATCCGGGGTTTAAAATATAAAAAACTTATTTAGGTACTCGGAATGTAAAACATTATCTAAATACAAAATGTCATCGAAATCGTTGGAGCTGTTTCCGAGAAATCAATTACATATATATGTATTTATATACAAGAATTGATCACTTAATAGTATTAGGTGCAGCGTAATATTACAGGTTGTAACTCTGAAACTAGAAGAGATAGAAAAATATGTTCTAAAGATCCATGACATCGATTTTAAAAACTGCATTCATAGAATTTATGCAGAATTTTCATTTTCAACTCGCTAGCTAAATTAAATGTAACATAGCAAGACTCGACTTCCTAAATTATAACTTCCAACAAAAATGGATTGGTTTAAACGAGTTCGCCAGATTTAACCGCACTTGATTATTTCTTTTGGGGTTACCCTAAATATGAAGTATACAAAACCAGCTACGATACCTTTAAAGGTTTAATAACAGCCATAGATATAATTTTAAAGCAAATTCACTGCTTGAAAATACAAAATGCAGAAACAAGATTGTTAACTTAAAGAGTTGATTATTGTATTAATGGCAGTTAATTGAAATATCTATAAATAAATTAATTCAATTAATTTTAGACATAAGGTTCTGTGGCATCATTTATTCCTTACAAACTATACTATCAATTAACGTAATAAAATGACATACTTTTCTTGTAAAAATAATTAGTTTCGATTCACGACTAGTGTATAAGATTTTTTGAAAACCTATAAATACAGTTTTTCTTGTCTTTAAAATAGATGACATGGTTCTTTAGAACATATTTTCTACCTCTTATAGTTTCGAAGTTCCCTTCACTGACCCATTTTAATGTTACTGAATAATGACGTCACTCATAATTCGAACTGAAAAATCTGCCCTAGGTTGGAACTATGGGGAATAGAAGAAGGATATTGGATAATAGAATATAAAAAGAACACTATCTTCTCTCTGATATTAAGTTTCCAATAGATACTTTAACGTAGGATACAGATTACAAACCTTATGATTGCTGAAATAACGACAAAAAATGCTCCAGGCATGAATTGAAGCCAGTAAGCTCGTCGCAAAGCTTTCCATAGTGATGGGGTTCTATTTTCTCTTGTTGCTTGCTCACATTCTAGTATCCAGTACCTAAAAAGGTATTTTTATTTATTACGTGAAACGGTTAAAACTTATTAAACCAATCAATAACATATTAATAATAAAAAGTTGATCATCTTTCAGGAATACAAAGAAATCAGTTTACAAAGTCTCTTTCAAACCGATTTTTTAAAATAATACCTTAAGATAAAATAAAATTTGTTAGAAAAAGCATATTTATAAAAGTGCTACCAAAAACAACGTACTCTTACAAATCTTTATTGAAACATTTTTGAGCATTTTGAAACGGAAGGAAATAATAGAAGCGTTTTACCTACCAATAAAACGCTACTCAACTTAATGGATCTCCGAAATAGTCCCCACGGGTTGAGACCCGACACGACTCTCTAAAGTTATGTTCATCGTTAGCGTTATCTGTGACCGGTGTACTCTAAAGTCGTCTTGTGTTCACAATAAATGTTAATGATGTAAATCAGTAAATTTTGCGTCCACGGACCTTTGGGCTTAGTGAAAAGAATGATATCGATACCTTAAAGCCGTCGGCAGCAATGGTGATGCAGTTTGAAAAACAGTATGCGCCGCGAGGGCTCTATTGAAAATAATGTTATCGATGGCAAAATCTTGTATTTCATGCATATAATATCTTCGACGGACTAGAAGTTACTGAGCGCCTCACAGGCCTTAGTTTCTCTGTTTAGTTAGCCCCCAAGTGGAACCGAGCATTTAGGCGACCAGATCTGAAAGCCCGCGCACTTGCATCTCAATTCACCATTCGGATACTCCATCATGTACTAGTGGAAACATTCACAGGCTGCCCTCCACTAAATAGAAGATCTAGTTTTGGAGATTTGGAAATGTGGGGGTGGTCGAGTTCGCTAGCATCCTGGACACCTTAACAGAGGTTACAGGAGACGGACGCGTGCCATACTCCAGCCAACAAGGAGACTCCCTAACTGCACCAGTGTCCTGGCACCGGCCACTATGAGTAACAAGTGAATCGCCCCATTGCCCCTCCCATAGTAGGTCTTTACATATGAAATTGCCGTTTTTTTATGAAAAAATTTAAACGAATTTTTTTCATGTATTTTTTATTTGTATTAATCGAAGTAATCACCCATGCAATCAATGCATCTTTGCCAGCGCAGTGGCAGTTTATTGATGCCCTTCTTAAAGAAATCAGCTGGACGGGAGGCAACAAATTCTTCAAAGGCATTTTGTACTGCCTCTCGGGTATTGAATTTTCTTCCCGCCAAGGAGTTACCAAATTCTGTAAAAAGTAGTAGTCTGTAGGCGCAAGGTCTGGTGAGTAGGGCGGATGACGGAGAACTTCCAACCCCAGTTCTTGCAACTTGGAGACCGTCTGCTGTGCAGTATGAGGTCGCGCGTTGTCGTGCAGGAGCAGCGGAGACGAGCGATTGACCAATGCTGGTTGGAGATGTGCCAGCTTCTCCATCATTGTATTCAGTTCTTCACAGTAACATGTGCAGTAATGCTCACCCCGTTTGGTAAGAAGCTGTGATGAATCACACCGGTGCTAGACCCCCAAACAGTGACCATCCCTTTTCTAGGGGTAAGTTTTCGTTTAAGGCATTGTTTAGGTGCTGAACCAGGATCCAACCAACTTGCTGAGCGCTTGCGGTTATCAAACAGAATCCATTTTTCATCGAGGTAACAATGCGGTTCAAAATTCCTTCATTTGTGTGTCTGTTGAGCAGTGCAAGGCACGTCTCGACGCGTACTTCGCGCTGGCGATCATTGAGTTCATGGGGCACCCATTTGTCAAGCTTTTTTACCTTGCCAATTTGAAGCAAATGGACCAATATTGTTTTGATGCTAACGTCGAAAGCTGCTGCTAATTCAGCCGTAGATTGTGTATCATCGGCTTCAACAATCGCGTTTAATTCGTCATTGTCGGCCAAAGTCTTCGGACGACCGCGAGATTCATTTTTCATGTCAAAATTCCAAGAACGGAAGCGAGCAAACCAATAACAGGTGGTGCGTTGGTTTGTAGTGTTAGCTCCGTAAACGTCGTTCATGTTGCGTGCCGCTTGTGCCGCGTTGCTGCCACGACGGTACTCATATTCCATAATTACTCGAATTTTTAACGTATCCATGAGTACAAAAAAGATTGAAATGCGATGAAAATGTAACACTAATCATTAAACAAATGACTACTTTTGGAAAAAGAAATCCATGTTTTTAAAATAAAATTAATTTGAAATTAGAATTCTTAGTCAAACAAAAATTATTTTGATTTGAAATGGTCAGTACTGCAGAACGGCAATTTCATAGGTAAAGACCTATTATTTCACCAGCCCTAATAAGGGTTGGCTCGCAACCGCCTTGGCTCGCAACCGCCCTTGGACTTACCTTGATCCTAAACTAATCTCACCTATGTACGTTTGACCCGCGATTTTATTAAAATCGTCCACCCTACGAGCTGGTGGGCGTCCGACTCCTCGTTTATTCATACGTGGCCACCTTTCCGTGTACACTTTAGTCCACTGCCGACAATTTTCTTTTTTTTTATTTCAACTTTTGTGATTATTTGTCGATAGCACTAAGAGCATTATAAAAAAATAACATAGGAATGTGACTGTCTTTACCACAATAAATAAGAGGTTTAACAAGTAACTTCTGCCAGACAACATGACCTGCCCAATTTCGTTTTAGTTTTTTTTTAATAATAGTTCGGTACATTGACGGTACTGTCCCTGATGGTAAGCAGAGCGCAATCCAAAACAACGCGACCACCAACAAATCTAAATCCATCGGTAGTCTACGCTGAAATGCCGGCCTGTTATAATCACGCTTAGTGCGACGTCGGATCTCAACATATCTGACTTGGATTGAAATTTGATGCGAAGCGTGACGAGCTCCAAGGTTCTCTGTACCATTTATATTTATTTAACTGTGAGCGTCCATGTGTCAGCATTATATGTCATATTAGGCAGGGAACATTGATTGCACATACGGGTCTTCAGGCATTGAGGTCAACGTATTTGAGTATATCGCCTAACTTC
The DNA here is from genome assembly GCA_033032175.1 of Saturnia japonica. Taxonomy (NCBI): domain Eukaryota; kingdom Metazoa; phylum Arthropoda; class Insecta; order Lepidoptera; family Saturniidae; genus Saturnia; species Saturnia japonica. Next base: position 12,547,244 of record CM065307.1, read on the forward strand.
TTTGTCAAAAGACAGAATATGTCCAAGATAAACGTACCGGTTTACCGTCTCTAATCTCTCGTTTCCAACCGTTATGCTTGAAACTGAGTCACCAGAAACACTCTCCATAATCCTTGTCTTGGACATTCATCTTGGTCTTATTCATCCTGAGATCTATTCGAAGAGTAGCAGAGTATAAGATCTTCAGTCATGCTTTGCAGATCAACTGTGTCTCGGCAAATGGTACCAAATCGTCGACGAATCGTGCGTTTTTTTTTTTTTTTTTTTTTTTAGATCTGACTACACTGTTAGCCTTAAGGGCCCTAAAGCCGCTGCGGCTTTTACAGCTTCACCGGACTTGGGGGCGAGCGCAGATGGCACTCAGCCGCGAAAGTTATAAGGACGACTCGCACGAGGGTGCCAGAGTGGCCGGACCTCGGCTCGGGCGGTCGTCGCGTACGCAAATAAGTCGCGAACTAACTGAATCCCTACACCTACGATTCGAGCTAACTAAATTATACACATAGGCACGTTCCCTTCCTCCTGGGAGGAAGGAAGGAACCATGCGTATGTGTATTCAGTAATCGGAAATGTTTTCTACACTAACTAGCGCTAACTAACTAGCGTAAAAAAGAAAAAAAAAGGTCCCTCACAGAACCTATGTACCTGTGTGGTGTGCACGTGTGTATGTTCATACGTGTGTAATGTTGTATGTGGGTAACTAAGTGCTGCACGTATAGTGTCACTTGTATCGCGCGGGCGGTTGCCTGACCCAAGGGCTTCGCGCCGAGGAAACGGACCTAGCATCGTAAGTGCGACAAAAAGACACCATTTATACTAACTCCCGTCTTGTCCCATGTAAGCATCTTTATGACGTCTTCCAAGTACGGTGTAATACACCCCCTTGCTACACTCCCCCTTGATTGCTATGGAATCACATAGCTTATGAAGCTGCACTTGCAAGGTTGCTTAATTATACAACTTTCGGAGTAATTCCTCGTGTCGAGCATCGATAGAGCAACGATGGAGAGAGTTAAACACGGCCCAATGCTCGATACTGTCAAAACTCTTTTCGTAATCGATGAAGGCCATGCAAAGAAGACGATTGTACTCCCGAATCTTCTCCTTCAATTGCTTTACCGCATGAATATAGTCGATAATCGAGTATCTGCTCCGAAAGCTGGCTTGCTCAAACATTACATATAATTTTGGTAAAAAACTTACAACTATAGTAACTATTGTTTCTATAAAACAGTTATATTTAATTTTGATATAAATAAATAAAAATTAACTTGTATAATATAAATACTTTCATGACATTTAATAAGTTTTATAATCGTACTTTTATTCTTTGTAAATGGAAGCATGACAATCTAAAATTTTGTTTTGTTCACTTTATCACAATATAGATACTTACCTACTAGATACAGTACATTATGTTATTGAATTTTATTTATATACTAGCTGTGCACGCGATAACTACACAATTATTGTTTATGAAGATATCGTGATAATTTATTTTTTAGTTATGGACGAGTAAAACAGTAAAAAGATCAAAATTTATACAGTAGGTAGTTTTTTCGTGATGCGCGCACAACGGCAAACCTCTATAATTTCATTTATATAAAATTTCAAATGTTTGTATCTATATTAATAAATCTGTAGTTTTGTCTGTACATTATTTTTTTTACCTAATTTCCACACAGGTATACTATATGAACGATACTGATCACGAATATGTTTTTTTTTGTACGTCTGTTTGTATGCCCGGATTTAACTGAAAACCGGCTTGACCGATTCTTATGAGATTTTGTACACGGATACTAATGTCATTGGTCAAAATATAAGAATTTTTAATATTACTTTTAGAAATCATAAAATAATCTTTTAATTCTTCACTGATTTTGATGAAATTTTGTACACGAGAATATACATCATTCCATAAATTATGGGTTATGAAAATTTTTAATTAGCTCTTTTAGAGATCGTAAAAGAGAATTTCCAAAAAAAATCAAATTTCATTAATTCTTTACCGATATTAATTAAATATTGTTTATGTGAAGTCATTCCATAATTGATAGTTTCAGAAATATGGAAATATACAACAATTTTGATAATTCTCAACCAATTTGATGAAAATTGTACACAGGAAATACTTGTCATACCTCAATTGATAGACTATATGAATGAGTAAAAATAAAATTATGGGTCGTAAATAACTACTGCGTAATAAAAAACGCGTGCAGAGCCGCGGGCACATGGCTAGTTTGAAAATACATTTATACTTTATAAAGTTTTGAAGAATTTACTTTGGAAAACTGTATTTCTTTTCTCAAAAATTTTTCAATTAAATAATTTATATTACGTATATAAAAAAATTACATACTTTTATAGATTTTGGTACAGTAAAAAAATACTTATAATTTCCTACAAATTGAATGGGAAAAGTGTTTTAATATTTTAGATTTTTCTAGTACTCCCTTTACGGCCTATACAATAGTATACCTACACGAAACATGATTGATCAACATAAAAAAAAAGTTTTTGTGTAAATTGCTTATTTTCTGGTTGACTGTAAACTTTTTTTTAAACTATAATCTCTCAAAAAGATAATAGCGTTCTTTATATAAAAAAATCTGTAGTTGCAACGGCTAAGGTACTTGCCCTTACTGCCCGGACCAAAAAAACGCTGCCTGTATATTACAGGAAAACCAATGCACATGTGCTAAAATGCGCGTTTCGAATGATCATCGGTTCTACGATTCACGGTTCCAACGTTCCACGATTTAACTTATGAAATACAAATAAAACGATTCGAAGTTAATATAGACGAATCTCTGCCCTGATGATAAACAGAGCAACATACTTGCGCCTTAGTTTTTATTTAAAAAAAAAATAGAAACAGAATACTCAACATATTCTGTATGTCTAAATGGAGACGACAAAGAGAAAAAAAAAAACAAGTACTTTCACGATAGGTTTTGTAAATTATTTTTATGAAAATTATTATTATGGTCATTATTATATATATTAAATATAATATTAAGAAATAAAGTTACTTGTAAAAAATGTGATATACATTTAACTAAAAAAAATTTTTTTCTCCTCCGGGATGAAAAGTTCACTTTTAGTCCCTGTCACGCGGGAGAAAAGTACCCGCTTCTCGCCCGGTGAGATGGCAAATGTGCGCATGCGCGTACTTTACTTTATCTCCCGGTAACCTAGCAACTGTGTGTTTATATATAAAATATATAAACTTTTCATACCCGGAGGAGAAAAAAATTGTAAACGCACCTAGGGAGAAAAGTAGGACATCCCCACCCGCGATTGTCAACCATACGCACGGGCGGGAATATCCTACTTTTCTCCCTCGGTGCGTAATATACTATTGTAATCTTAAGTCCAGGGTGATGGAGTAAAATATAGGGTTTAACATTTAAATGAATCAGTGGGCAGAACTCTGAAACCATAAGATATAAAGGAATATGTTCTAAAGGACCATGATATTGATTTTAAAGAAAAGAAAAACTGCTTATTAGATTTAAAAAAAAATTATTTACGAGTCGGGAATTCAAACTAATCATTTTAGGAAACAAAAGTATGTCATTTTATTACAATTATTTATAGTGTGGGCTTTAAGGAATAAAAGTTGCAAGGAAACCCTGTGTCTAAAATTAAAAGAAAATGATGAATTTCATTATTTTGTATTGAAATCTTATTATATTAAGTGATCAATTCTTTTATATTTATGTATAGTTATATATATGTATTTGTAATTAGTTGCTCGGAACCGGCTCCAACCATTTCGATGAATCTTTACATTTAGATAATGTTTTACATTGCAAGTTTACCTAGATAGGTGTTTTTCTTTTTTTGTTTATAAGACACCTAGCACAGCTCGTTCGCCCACATATTGTTCATAATGACTGCCATTTTCTTTGATAAAATAGTAACGGTAAGTAACGATTTCGGTAACGCTTTTGTGTGTTTTGTAGTTTCAAGGGGTGAGTTTTTTTTAATGGTGTTAATGGTCTTTATAGCCGCTGTTAGACATTTAAAGGTCTAGTGACTGGTTTTTTAAACTTTCGGTTTTAACGTATCTAGTGTAGTTAGATCTGGTGACTTTATTTTTACTAATTGATTGTTTTAAAAGTTATCATATAAGAAGTCCATTTTGATTAGGCTAATAAGTGTCGGTGCTCCATCTTGTTGGAAATACATTCGGATTATGTTTTCATCCAATATTTTACGTAGGATATAATAATAGGTCCTCCAATATTTCGATGTACATTTTGTCCAAATATCCATCATAAATTTTACTGAACAAAACCTTATTCTGCAGCAGTCCCCTACTCAGTAATTAAATGAAATGTAATTTGACGTTGTCTTTACAGCAATAGTGAATTACGATTCGACTTCCTAAATAATAACTTCCAACAAAAATGGATTCTTATAAACGAGTTGATTATATCTTGTGGGGTTACCTTGGGAAACTAGCTACGATACCGTTAAAGGTTTAATAATAATAATAGAGATCATTTTAATGTAAATTAACCATTTGAAAACACAAAATGAAATAACAAGATAGTTAGTTACCTAAAAGAGTTAATTACTATTGTACCCAAGAAAATGACGTTTATTGTGAATATTTCAAAACAAAATATGTAATTCAATTCAGCATTTTCTTTTAATTTTTGACATAGGGTTTCCTAGCAATATTTATTCCAAACAACCTACACTATCAATTATCATAATAAAATGACATACTTTTATTAACTTAAAATCATTAGATTCGGTTCCCGACTCGTGTATAAGTTTTTTTGAAAATCTATAAATGCAGTTTTTTATCTTTAAAATCGATGTCATGATTCTGTAGAACATATTTCTCTATCTCTTATAGTTTCAGAGTTCCTCTCACTGACCTATTTTAATGTTACATCCTGTACATTTAAGCAGGTTATTTCTATCAGTACTAATGTACATGTAAACGATCTTTAACCTTACCTTTACTGCAATAAAACTTTGAAATCACAGATTTAAGTATTTTTCTCAATTATGTACTTGAAGTGATACTAGGGTTTCGTATAAAGTGTTCTACTTAAAACAAAACAATATTTTAATCACATTTTTTTCGCTTTGATATTTCGTAGTAAGTAAGAAAATTATTAAAAATTACATACTTTTCGAAATACGCTCCCTGTTCTTCTGAATCATACTTCTTGCTTGGAATAACAAGGTCGTCCTCTTCTACATCTCTTTTGTTTCCTTTTACGATAATGGGACACACCCACCATAAAAAAATACTTGAAAAAAAGTTCGGGTTATTACGTTTTTTCACTTTCTCTTGATTCACATTATCGTTTACTTTTCCTCCGTTTTCCATGTTTTTTATACAAAGAAATTATTCTTTTGTTACAATAAATTCATTTTTCAGAAAACAACTAGATACTTATATTGACGGTTATTGTTGAAAGCGAAATAATCACTAACGGTACTAATCAAGCCAGTTGTAATCACTGACTCATATACTGATAAATATTTTATTATGTAGGTACAGGTAACATATCTCCGCCATATTGTCAATATATCGATAATTTAATTAATCTGTTTTCTGAGTTCCATTTATAATTGGCTGTACGTTGGCTGACGACAGCGTGATCTTATCATCCAAAACCTGGACTTTTGACAGAGATCTATGGATGTCAACGTAGAATCCCGTTACGAATCTAGCTAAAGATCCAAGATTTAGATTAACCCGGTACTATACCGGAGCTTGTCCGAGATTAGTATGACCCACAAAGAGGTTAAAAACGAAATTATTAAACAAGTTTTATAATATTTATGTGGTTTTAATAAGAGTAAATCTTTGCTAAAATATAAAAAATAAAATAAAATAAATATTGCACATTTCTGTACAGAGTAATTAATGTCCAATGAATGTGAACGATTCTCTGACAAAGTACTTATTTAATTCTATTAACTGCCATATATATTAGAATCATCAACTAAGATGACATCTTGTCTGCACGAGCCGTTTATCGATAGTAGTTCCGTCCGTTGAACATTATAGCGCCGTCAAAACTCTTATGTGCGAGACTTTACAGGTGTGTTTGGCCATGATCACGTATATGTGATGAAAGTGCTGTGATAATTTGTAGCGACTTGTAAAAGATTCATGTATAGTTATATTTTCATACTCATAGTCTTAGTCTTATTTTAATAGTAAAGTATCCAAGATTTTACTATGTAAAAATTAATATTAAAAGCACTCTTCATTTTGACAATAATCAAGCAAATTACTACTCACCCATGCAGTGTGATACTACATGGTTATATGAATTGGGGGAGGGGCATTTCGAGTACATATTTCTCATCTATTTTCAGCGCCAAAAGTAGAAGACTTTTAACTCTATCTCTGAAAAAAAAAAAAAATTCGTAGGTTACATTTTACCTACGTTCTCCTCCATGTAACATGTTTTCGCCACAATTTTGCAGAATGTGCCATACCTCTCTTACTCCCCGAGCCGGAGGGGATCCATGATGGATATCCCAGATTAAAAAAGAAAAAGGCTCTGTACCCTTGAATAGACTGATGTTGTATGATATCTAGGATTAAGTTGCATTCTGGCCGCTGATTCAAATCAATGAAAGGAGTTAAAAGAGGCTCTATACCTATGAATGGGCTGATTTTATATGATCTCTAGGAATATGTTGCGTTCTGGTCGCTGGTACAGATCAAGCGGTCTTATGATAACTCTGGTTAATGATGAAAAGAGATAAAGGAGGCTCTATACCCGTGAATGGGCTGATGTTATATGATCTCTAGGAATATGTTGCGTTCTGGTCGCTGGTACAGATCAAGCGGTCTTATGATAACTCTGGTTAATGATGAAAGTACCATGTTAAATAAAGCTTTAGATTATCCTATAGCTCTATATTATTTATAATTAAACTGAATAAAATAACCAAAATTACTGAAATATCAAGTTAATAAAATTGGTACAGGTATATATATTACTAATATATCCCAATAGTATCCGACCTGTACCTGTAATTTTGCACTGACATTATTTTTCTTCATGCGATTCATGGCATCCTTCGAAATAGTCCCCTTTCGACTGAACAAGATGCTCCGATCGGTGCTTCCATATCCTGACGCAGTTCTGGTAATTGGTTTTCGGAATGGTCATGAGTGCACGCGTCGCTTTCGTTTTAACCGTCTCTCTGTCGTCCAATCGGTGTCCTTTGAGCGACATTTTTAATTTTGGGAACAGCCAAAAGTCTTGGGAGCCTATGACGGGATTGTACGGAGACTGACGAAGTTTTTTAATACTGTGTTTCGCTAACACTCTTGCAGGAGGTTCGATGAATGCGCTGACGCATTATCATAGTGGAGAAGCCCGTCGCCGCTCGCCCAAACACTCTTGCGACCGTGTTTGAATCGCTTGTACCCTTTTTTTTATTTGAGTTTTGCCGATACAAGCATCTTCAAAAGCTTCTTGCTTCATTTCGATAATCTCTACACAACTTTTTCCGAATTTGGAGCAAAACTTTATGCAAATTCGTTGTTTCCGATCTCCGTCATTTTCAACGATAACAAAATCCGACGAACGCGAAATCTACAATGTATGTAAAGACACGCTGCGCTGGAAATAACAAATCTCCTCGGTTGCCATGGTAACCGATGACTTCCAGAAGAATCACTTGTTACGCTCGTACTTCATAAAGGTAATTCAGATGTTTTGGCGCGAAGTTATGGGTAGAGGTCGGATATTTTTGGGATACACCTGGTATAATTAATTACTAGCGTTCCGCTAACGGCTTTGCTCATGTTCATTGAATGTGTATTTATATTTGTGCGTGTGTTTTATTTGAATTGTATTTGTATGTTCTTATATCCTTATTTATCCGTGATATGTATCTATACTTTGTTATGTTATTATGTATCTATTGTTCATTTATAGGTTTATTGGTAATTCGACGTATTCCCGTTAAGAGGTGACAGAGGTAACTATTTACGATAATTTTAACTCCCTTATGCATTATCCAAAAGTGACCCATTTTTGAGTTACCATTTCTTTAGCTTTTTTTCAAAATAAGTCAAAAATGCAAAATCAAAAATTTATTGAAAAAAAAGTATCAATTTAAATATATTTTTTTCTTCTGATTTGTAAAAACGATTAAACACTGGTTATTTATCATTATTAAAAGAAAAATTATCAGTCCAAATTTTAAAATTAGAGACGAAAAACGTTGTTATTTTAATATTTTTTTGAGATTTTTTCCACTAAACTGCTTTAAAAACAAAATAAAACGTTATGAAACTTGGCTTGCAGATTATTTTAAAAACAGCCGTTTTCTTAGCTCTCTAATGATGCATAGCAACTAGGAATTTATGTCAAAGAAGCTGAAAAAAAAAAATATTACAAAGGAAGCAGGCGGGAATTCGTATTCGAACTAAACTTAAGGTCGTTCTTTCTTTTCTTTATTCGTCTCGCAATTTTTAAATTTGGACCGATAATTGTTGTTATAATATTGATAAATAACCAGTGTTTAATCGTTTTTATAAATCAGAAGAAAAATTGAGATTTCAATTTATTCTTTATTTAAATAAATTTTTGATGTTGCATTTTTGACTTATTTTGAAAAACGTTAAAAAAACATTATAACTCAAAAATGGTTCAATTTGCATAATGCATATAGAAGTTAAAATTATCGTAAATAGTCACCCCTATTAAGATAGGGAATAATTTTGCTCTTAACGGAAATACGGCGAATTACCAATAACCCTGTTTATGTAATCGTATTTAATATTAGGTCGGGGAAAAAGTGTTTTCGCATATCGTAGATATAAACTTGTTATAAAATTTATTTGGCTGTACTATTTGTATCTGGTTGGTTTTGGTACCATTAAAAAGGTTATATTAAAAATAAAAAAAAGTTGTATCCTGCTATTTCTATTTGTTTTTATTTCTGTAAAAATGAGTGAATGTAATGAAGAAATTCGATACATTTTAAAATATTATTACAAAAAAGGCAAAAATGCAACTCAAGCAGTGATAAAAATTTGTGATGTTCATAGACCTAATGCAGTGTCAGTAAGAGTAGCACAAAGTTGGGGCAAACGTTTTCGGTCCGGAAATTTTGATGTTACAGATGCACTTCGCTCTGGTCGCCCTGTTACAAATAAAATGGACGCCATTTTTAAACAAGTAGAGTAAGATTGGCATATTAGTAGTTACGATGTAGCTGAAGAACTGGAAATTGACCACAAAACAGTTTTAACCTATTTGAAGAAAGCTGGCTATACAAAAAAGCTCGATATTTGGGTACCACACGAGCTCACTGAAAGAGACCTAATGAACCATGTACTTATTTGCTATTCATTATTGAGACGTAATGAAACCGAGCCGTTTTTGAACAGATTGAAAACTGGCAATGAAAAGTAAATCACGTGCGAAAAAGGTCGTGGTCTAAGGTCGGCCAGGCTTCACAGACTGTGGCTAAACCTGGGCTAACTCGAAACAAGGTGATGCTGTGTGTATGGTGGGACTGGAAAGGCATCGTTCATTATCAGCTTTTACCGCCCAGAAAAACCATCGATCCGGATCTCTACTGCAAACAACTGATGAGATTAAAGGAAGCAGTTGATAGAAAGCGGCCGGAATTGATCAACAAGAAAGGTGTGGCCTTTCATCACGATAACGCTAGACCACACACATCTTTAGCCATTCATCAAAAATTAAGAGAGTTTGGCTGGGAGGTGTTAGTGCATCCACCATATAACCCTGTCCTTGCACCTTCAGATTCTCACCTGTTTCGGTCTCTTCAGAATTCTTTAGGTTCTGTAAGTTTAACATCAAGAAAGGACTGCCAAAATTATTTGTAGCGTTTTTTTGATCAGAAGTCCCAAAGTTTCTAAAGCAACTGGATCATGTATAGACAAAATGGCAGAAAGTCATCGAACAAAACGGCACATGTATACAGTAAATAAATGTAAATAAACTTTGAAAAAAATGTCTTGAGTTTTCATATAAAAATGCGAAGAAAGTTTTTCCCCGACCTGTTATCTATAGCTTACTTCTTTGATTATGTACATGACATTTATATAATCAAAGGATTATGTACTTACAATCTATAAAATGTCATACGATCTTTTGAACTTCAATTAAGGTATCAGAGAATTATGTAAAACATCAAACTTTACATACAACAAGAACCATATTTATTAAGAACTTGTTTGTTCGAATAAATGCCATTTCATACATGAAATAATTATATGACGAATATGTTGAATGATAAACATAATCTAATCAATGAAAAATCATAGTGACATAGTATTTTTAAATTGAGGAATATAAATATTTTATCTGTTTCATAGTCCCTACGGAAACAACAAAAAAGTCGTTTTTAATCTAATTAAAATTAAAGACATTTTTGAAATTGACGCAAATTGCATTACTATTGTACGTATTTATTTCAAACTTACAATTTTCAATGAGAAGGAAATTGAATTCATAGCACTTACAGGGTATAAGTCACTATTACCGTATTTGGGCCTAGACGTACAAGGGGTTCAAGGGGTGCGCACGACACTGGCAAACAAACTACCAGGGGCGGCGAAAAAAGAAGGAAATCTGTCCATATAAATAGACAGAAAGAATTAAGTATAACAAATGATATTACTAAAGCTTTGTCTATTTTCTATTGTTTTTGCATTTGGTAATACTGGAGTTGCAAGCGTCCTTAGGCTGCGGTGACAGCCTATCACGAGGTTGGCCGTATGCTTGTTTGCCACCATCGTCGTATAAAAAAAGTACTGATGACAGATTTTCAACTAAGGGATTCAACACTGACTTCATCACGATGTATTCATATACCAAAAACTCTATCTTATTGTATGTTTGGACCTACGTTTTTGTTTTTAAAGTCGCACAGCAAAGTGAGAACACTGGACTAGCGGTAGGCTATTATGAGATATACTAATGTAATCATTTGATTATGAAGATATCTTGATTATAGCCATTAGTAATTACTAATATGTATTAGTAGAAATTTCGATGATGAGGGATCATTCTTTCATGATAATTTGATAGAATTACTAATAAATAACTACCGAATTACCTTTTTTAGCTTCCCGCTCTACTACATTTTTAATAAGTACATATCTCAATTCAGTCATCATTCATAATCGCCCACCTCTGAGTATACTATATAGTAGTAGAGTTTAGGGCTCGATTATGAATGGTCATAAATAATCATATATGGATTATTAATGATCACTCATCATCGAAATAACTCGATTATATAAATCATTCATAATCGCCCACCTCTACACTGCACCTGAGTGCAACACAAAATCTACGGCGACTACCGAGAGAGACAGACGCAATTCATGCAAAAGAGAGATATAGTGACGGGTTTACCACCATGTGGATGATGGTCGCAATCCAGTCTGGTACGGATGCTCTACTAACCCGCTTCTTTACTGGATAACTGCATGCAAAGGCTGATCCCGGAACGCGATATACTTAAACGTGCCATAATGGCGGGTGTTACACCTGGTATATGGTGATCGCAATCCAGCTGGACACAATTGTGGTGAGTTCTGTTGTCACAGTGTCAGAGAGCACTAACACACCGTGCTATCATATCATTGCTATTATCAAGGTAACATATCTGCGCCTTTTTACTTATAATATCATTGGTTACGATGGATTATGATTAAGATTTATGGCCTCATTAGCCTAGTGGTCGGAAGCGCGACTGCTATGGTCGAAGTCCTGGGTTTGATTCCCAGGTCGAGCAAAGTGTTAGGTATTGGGTTTTTCTATGAAATTCTCAGTTGCAGCTCGGAGTTTGGCATTTGCACCCGGTTAATGGCAATAAACTCGCCCCCTATTAAATGAGACCTAAAAAACATAAACGGCGAACTGTGGATGTACATTAGTACACCTCTGCCTAACCCTTCGGGGATACAGGAGTGATGGTATGTTTATGGTTTTCTATGTTACGATAATAATTATATGCTTTATAACGTTAATGTATGGTTAATTACCTGTTAGGTAATGAGTTTATCTTGTAATTGTAAATCTTATTATATTCAGTGAGCAATTCTTGTATATATATATATAATTGGTTTCTCGGAAACGGCTCCAACGATTTCGATGAAACTTTGTATTTAGTTATTCCTTATATACCTATTGACACGGTGAACACAATAAAGACAGAGAGTTTTTATGGTTTGTGTTTCAATAAAAGGTAAGCATATCCTAAACTGATAAATATTTCGAGTCTTTATGTGAATTATGTTATGTAAAATATGTACATAACAAGTAAATTTGTGAATTATGTTTTTTGTGGCATTATTATTAATATCTGGTCGACCGAGTTCCGTTCCATGTTTTGTAAACATAAAAAGAAAAGCACCTATCTAGATATACTTGGAATATAAAACATTATCTAAATGCAAAGCTTCATCGAAATCATTGGAGCCGTTTCCGAGAAACCAATTAAATATATATAAGACGACTATAGTCATTTACTTTGGCATGTAAAATAAACTGTAAGCGTTGCTCTGTAAACAAAGTTTTATTTCATTAAATTTAATAATTAATTAATATTTTATACTAATATACACTAAATAATAATATCATGTTAATTAACCAACCTGTAAACAAAGAAACGACATTAAAAGTTTATATTTCTTAGTTACATGTCCTTTCTTTAGTTTTACAATTCATTTTAATATTTGACACATCTGTCACCTTTTGTATGTCACAATATTCTTTTTAATAATAGATAAACTATATATAACCTACACTACTAAACATATTAAACCTATAAAACTTAAATTAGAATTAAAGAAATATATTTTCTTTACACATATATATACAATATAATATATAATAATATATAATATTATATAATATATATAATTGTATATATATATATATATATATATATATATATATATATATATATATATATATATATATATATACAAGAATTGCTCACTTAATATTATAAGATTAATAGACCTGTATTTATTACTATTAGCAACTAAATCTAAGACCTACGATAGGTAAACGGTATTTTTAAGTATATAGCACACCACGTAATAGATATAAGTAACCTACCTAGATGGTTTAAGAATGGTGCCAAATTGCTCGAATTTAAGAATTCAGAATCGGACTACGCTCGATATAGTTGTGACTGCTTCACTGCAAATCTTTGAAATACATTCTACATTTTGAAGATTGGAAGTGGTAATTGATCCCCAACACAAATACTGTAACAGCTGTCATGTTAATTATACAAATTGTTTGTTGCCTTGAAAATATTTTTTCATTAGCATCAATAGATTATTTAACACAAAAGAGAAAAAGAGATCATCAACAGAAAGTTTGTTATAATAATCATATTTATTAACTGTAAACTATTTGTTTATATTTCGTTAATATCGGGGGCATAGATTTAAATTGATATTCGAAACTTCGATTTTTATGAAGAAAAAACGGGGATATCGTGGAATGATTAGATTCTTTGATTAGATTATTACCGTACACGGAAGTAAAAATGTGTCATCAATTATAATTACAAACGAAGAATTATAATACATTATTCTTATCTCTTTGAACAGTCATGGTATTCGTATGAATTCGTTATGTGAATACATATAGAGATTACAATGAAATATTTTTTGAGGCGAAACCGAGTACAATATTATCATTAAATATTTCCTTTGTATGTAAAAATCGACCACCAGAAAAACGAATTACGGGACATACAAATTTGTAAATAAAATAAAATTAAATTAACTAATACAAATGTTATAGAAATTATCAGCGGTGTGCCCGCGGCTCCACACATATTTGTTAGTAGTTATTTACATCTCATAATTTTATTTTCACTCATATTGTTCACATTCATACGTAGTATCAATTGAGGAATGGCATGTATTTCCCGTGTACAATTTTCATTAAAAACGATGGAAAATTATTATTGTATTCTACGATTTCTAATGCATTATTAACTATTCTTATAGCCTCTCAATTATGGTATGATGTAATAATAATTAGTTTACCGTCTACAAAATTTGATCAGAATTGGTTGAAAATTGATGAAAATTTAATTTTTGAACTTATTTTTTTATTTCTTGAAGTAATGTTGACAATTCTTATAGTTCATCAATTATATACATACTTACTTCCCGTGTACACAATTTAATCAAAATCGGTTTAGAGTTCATGAAATTTTATATTTGTAAAAAAAAAAAATTTTTACGCTTTCTAAAAGTAATATAAAATTTCTTATACCCTATCAATTTACTAATAACTTAATCATCTCGTGTACAAAATCCATAAAAATCGGTTCAGCCGTTTTTGAGTTAAATCCAGATATACAAACAGACAGATAAATTTTTTTATTGCATATTCGTGATCAGTGTCGTTTAAATAGCATGTCTATCGGGAAATTTTGAAAAAATATTAAATGTACAGACCGAACTAATATAGATTTGTCAAAGGTGTTTTTCTTGGCAGCCATATCTCCGTTAATTTTTCATCAAAATTAATGATTCAATCATCATTTAAAGATTATATTCCCTGATGTACTTATATAAACAGTTTAAAAGTAATGTTTTCTTTCAATAATTTAATTTTAAAATTCCTATTGAATTGCATTCGTATATCTATATATTATTTCTAAAAGCTACTTTTAAATAAACGTAATGAAAATATATTCAAGTAACATGTACGAAGTGCTGCCGCGCCGTCTATTAACAATTTCTTTAACTATACTATTTCCATTTCTTTATTTTCTCGATGACAGCTCCTGTGAAAACATGGACGAGCGTCGTTTTTTACATTATGTATGCATTATTTTATAAAAATATGACGTTTACACACGTACAAGGTTATACCAGAGTCGGAGAAACTGTTAGGGATGGAGCTATATCGATAAACGTAACATGATAACAGACCCGATATTTTTTTACTAAATGTAAGAAACTAAACTACTGCCAGATACTTTTGTACAAATTTATTAACTAATATTATATTTCATTACAAGATGTTACAAGTATTAATTCTTGATTGGTAATGCCAACTTCTTCAAAATTTTCAAAGCTGTTGTAAAATAAGTAGGTATAGGTATGTACTCGACAAGGAAACGAAATAATTATAACGACAGGTAATCTTTATTTATTTATTTTAATCAAAATCTGATGAATCGTCACTACTTATTTCATATCGATATTCATTCACATCGATATCATTAAAAAACACTAACAACACTACAACACTACAACTATCAAATTAGAACTGTCATCGAGAAAATAAAGAAATGGAAATAGAATAATATTGTTTCCATTGTGTGAAATATTTTCACGGCTCAGCTAGTTTTGCGTGCTAGCTAGAATTTTGTGTGGTTAAAAATTAATAAGTATCATTTTTTCACGAATAATATTGTATTCTATTTTACAAGGCTTCTACTAATTAGCTCTGTATTTACATTTAATGAACTAGATGTACTTGAACGCTGTATATTAACGCTCTGTACACGGACATCAGATAAGACAAGGCGATTAAAATTCATAACTTCAGCGTTGATACATCTATTATTATTGGAAATTTTTATGTACTGTATAAGAGTGACTCTTCTACTTCCACTCATTTCTATTAGCTGTCATCTAAATATAATATAACCTTTTACACGCATAAAATTCTTCACACAATCTATCCATTCCTACTTTAGTCTTCCTCTACTCCTACATCTATCCACATTCATACCTAACATACTTCTAGTTATATCACTATTATCGCTCCTTATGACATGCTTAGTTCTCGCTATCCTATTACTCCTGAATTTATCTGTCAGTGGTGTTATTTTTATACTTCTTCTGATAACTATTAAAATGACGAGTATCTCAACCGGGTAAGTGCTGGTCATAATGCAATCGCCCACGAAGCCACCCCTATCATCCCGCTATAGCCATTCATCGTGCACCAAATAAATGTGAAGCTCATTTCGGTGTACGATATTTTTTTTTTTGCTACTATTTGATAAAGATATGGACGGTGAAAATGTTAATTGACTAACATGTATTCTATAATTATCATGAATTTATGTAGAATTTTTCAGGCTAAAATATATTTATTTACCCACTAGCTGTGTTCGCGGCTGTACTCGTGTGAACTACAAAATGCTGTCGATTGGGCACAGGCGCGAATTGTTCTACCCCCACTCCCGGGTTATTTTAAATACAAAATGCCAATTGTGGGTGATCCTTAGAAGATAGACATAATATGCTCTCGCTCATCTTTCTGACTTACTTGTTGGTCTTTTCCAGATAAACAATTCTGTAGTAACTACATTAATTTGATACGTATCTTATGGTTTACTCAGCATAAGCCATTTAAGCGTCCGAATTGATTCACCATGGCCAGTTTTTTTCTATTTGTGCGGAACTCTAATTCTTTTTCTACAATAAAAGTAGCCTAAGTTACTCTCTATAAAATCAACTATCTACCAGTGAAAGTTCCGTCAAAATCGGTTCAACCGTTTCGGAGGTTACCCGGAACAAACAGACAGACAAAAAATTTTAAAATGGGTTTTTTGTTATAGGTATCGCATATACCTTCATATGCATTTAGTAAAAAGCTGTTATTTTGACATTACAAGCAGACACTTCAATTTTATTAATTCTATAGAAGATATACACCGATTGATCTCGGAACACGACGAACCAAAAGAAAATCATACATGGGTTTATCAATATGTGTATGGTGATCGCAATCACTACCACGCCCCTATATTACTGCATATATACACCAACTGATCTCGGAACACGACAAACTAAAAGAAAATCATAGATGGGTTTATCACTCTATGTGTATGGTGTAGTAAATCATCCCTTAACGTACCGCCTTGCGAGATGATTTTTCAAAAACTCGAAACACTGTTATTTCTTTCTAAAAGCATAAATATGAATTTTCATATCTCTAAATTGAGAAATAGTGTGTTCTCCATTCAAACTTTCATCCCTTAATTGACCCCTTCAAGTTTTATCTTCGCGCCTATGTCTTTTTCCAAAGTCCAATATATCTCTATTCGTCAAAATTGCTTTGATGGTCTCTCCGTTAAAACTTTCATGCCCTATTTGACCCCTTAAAGTTTAATTTTCACGACATAAGGTATCCAACGACTTTCTCCACGGTCCAATATATCTCTATACTAAAATTCATCAATATTAGTTTGATCGGTTCTTCATACGAACTTTCATCCCCCATTTCACCCTTCTAGTTTTATTTTCGCGACAAAAAGTAGCCTATGTCCTTTCCCAATGTCCAATCTATGTCTTTACCGAAAATTATCAAAATTTGTTCAGTGGTCTAGGCGTGAAAACGCAACAGACAGGACAAACAGAGTTACTTTAACATTTATAATATTAGTGTGGATTATTAATTTCATTATACTGTCATTTTTTATGGTGTCATTTACCAATTAAAATTCGATTCACAACATTAAATAACCCAAGAGCAGAATAACGACAACAGTTTTTAATAATAAATTTTGGAAATGAATTCTCTTTCTCTATACCTGTAATAAATTCTCTCTCTCTATACTTATCTGTTTTTTTCTATAACTGATACTTTATTATGGTAAAAACAACAAAAGAACGATTTTTGTAGTGTCCTTTTAGCAAAATTTGAAGTAGAATGGACCAAGGAATTACGTTGTCCCATACAAACTTTGCCCCCACTTTTCACCCCTTTAGGGGTAGAATTTCAGAAAATCCCATCTCATCAGATGCCTACGTCATACAAAAAACACACCCTCCAAGTTTCAGGTCTCTACGATCAGTGGTTTAGGCTGTGCGTTGATCCGTCAGTCAGTTAATCAGAACAAAGCATTTTATATGTATAGATTAAATGATTTATTATTTATATCAGCTTTTTCCTGCGACATCGTTTTCGTTCTATATGAAATGAATTATTTCGCGCGCCACCTGTTATAAACTGATCGTACTAATAATACTAGAGCGTTACCTTCTATTCACGGATATGCGCACAACAACTCACCAAAATTTTATCGCAATCGTACGAATGTTTTAGAAACACAAAGGGAACAAAGAAACAAAGAATGCAATATTGAATTTTATATATTATATATTAGATAATATACTATACATGAAGATGAGTGTACACATTTTCTTCGTAGAACGCACCGTTATACTCCTATGTTTTTTTCATATTACACTTCAATATAAATTCTTCAAAGCATAAAATTTAATATTAATAAAAAAAACAGTTACCTTCCAACCATATTTAATATCAAAATTTAAATTCTTCAGCACGGGTGGATCCTCAGGGCCGTAATTCATAAATACATAATCGAATATAATGGTCCCATTTGACGGCCATTCGCTATCTTTCCCAGGTACTAGAAACATAAAGATAGCGTGTTTTTGTTGTACGTAAGTGCGTGTTTAATACATAATATGTGCCTAATACTTCAATTAATCTTGTTTTTTATTATTATCGTTAATGCGTTTTAGGCTTAAGTAGGGTTGCAAAAAAACCGTTTTTTTCTATAATAAAAAAAAAACATTGAAAAAAAAACATGAAAAAAAAACTTGTTTTTTTTTTAGGAGTACATAGTTCAACATTTTTAAGGAAGTTTACGTTAAAGATAAGTTCATATTATAGTTTTGTTTATTTTTAAACCTACCATAATATTTTGGTTTCAATAATTGGCAACATTTAAAAAGATTCGCACGGGGAAATCCCCATTCGGTTTATGTTTGTTTGAAGTATGAACGCAGTTGACACACCGCCTTTGAAGCTTGAGTGATACAGAGAGAGTACAATATCAGATTTATTTAATTTTGTGTTATTCAAAGTGTTGTATAAATATTCATTGTAAATTAATATGCCGAAACGAGTCGGTTCAGGCCGAAAGCAATAGTTCGTCGCAAATGTTTTTAATGATATTATTTCAAATTCAAAAATTCCCAAAACAGAATGTGCATTCTGCTCAAAACACGTTACTAAAAACGGGACAAGACTGTTAAAGCACATACAAAACTGTAAAAAGTGTCCAAACTCAATAAAAGAAAAATACGGAAAATCAACAAGATCGGCTCCCTATCCTCACTTAGAGAATATTCAAAAGCGTAAGTACATTACAGAAACTAGCTGTGCCCTACGGTTTCACCCGTGTTAATTTTTTACGACAAACACCGCGCCGCCAACGCACCCGTGTAGGCAATTTTTTATACTTTGTATAAAACTATCGACATTTTATGAGGAATAAATTAATTTTTCAAATTATAATATGTATAGCCTATGTTACTCGCTGATACTGGAGCTTTATATTGGTGAAAGAATTTTTAAAATCGATCCAGTAGTTTTTGAGTTTATCCATTACTTAAAACAACAAACGCAGACAAAACAAACAAAAAATAAAAAAATTCCTCTTCATAATCTTGATATAGATTACATTTGTTAGTTTAGTATTGATCTTATTTTTAGGGTTCCGACCGTATTCAATAAGAAACCTGCATCGTTTCGTTCGCCATGTCCGTCTGTTTGTCTGTCTGTCTCTGGCTTAGGTGCTTATCTCAGAGACTCTTAGTACTAGAAAGCTGTAATTTTGCATAATATTTACGCTGACAAAGTGGTAAAAAAATTCAATATTTTAGAGAACCTACCCTTTCTCCACATGTATAATGGAGATGATTTTTTTTGTTGTTGTTTATATGATAGTTGATTTTTTTTCTAGATTTATCAAGCTCCAGCTCCAGCACTGCAAGTACTTTTAAGTCCGTCAAGTTGAAGACAACAGATATGCAGATGTTCAGGATAAGGCAGATGAACTTCTCAGCAGAGCAATTTATGCGAGCAGAGCACCCTTAGCATGATGGACAATCCTTGCTGGAAGGAATTGTTTTTGTTCCTTCGGCCCGCGTACGAAATACCCTGTAGACACATGTTGTCTGGACCGTTTTTAGAAAACGAGTACAAGAAAGTGTCAACGATGGTCGCAGAAGCAATTGCCGCTGCTGATTCAGTCGGGTTGGCTGTAGATGTCTGGAGCAACATTAGAAACGAACCTATTGTTAATTTTGTTGTTACAACACCGAAACCATTCTTGTATAAAGTTTTACCGACAGGAAAATCATCTCACACTGCCGAATTCATGGCACAGGAAATTAGTCGTATAATTGAAGAAATTGGACAGCAAAAGGTATATGGCCTCGTGAGTGACAATGCATCTAATATGAAGGCAACTTGAAAACTACTAGAAACAAAGTACGCAAAAACAAACTTATTCACCTACGGATGCCTGGCACACTCTCTTCAATTAATATTTACTGATATAAAAACTTTGCTAAGCTTTAAAACCCTGACTGCTAATGCAGTAGCCTTATTAAGGCTATTAAGAATTCTCACAAGCTTAATACAGCCTTTATAGAAAAGCAATCGATCACTAGCGTCAAAATAAGTCTTAAACTGCCCGTAAAAACTCGCTGAGGTTCCCTCTTTACTTGCTTGGAAAGTTTAAGAGAAAATAAACAAACTATCAGAGCTATCGCAATTGACAAGAATCTATCAGATGCTTTAAATAAAGTAACCACAGTAAAAAGATGTATGTTAAGCGACGATTTTTGGGATAAAGTAACGGGATTCAGCAATTTACTGAAACCTATAATATCAGATACTATTAAAACTGTGGAAAGTGACACTCCACAGTTATCTTATATTTTAGGTTTATTTAAAAAAAATTGAAGATTCAATAGAAAATATGTTAGACAAGACCCTGTCCATATCCGAAGGGCAAAAAGTCAGAGAAATACTTAAACATAGAAAAGAATTCGCGATATACGACGTTCACAAAATTTGTAACTTATTAGATCCTCGTTTTATAGGATGCGATCTTACACCAGAAAAAGAATCAAGTGCTACAGAATAAATTTATAATGCTGCTGTAAAAATGCCAGTTGATGAGAATATTGTACTGACAGAGCTTGCAAATTATATTGCAAAGCAAGGTTTTTTTCTAAAACTTTTCTGTGGTCTTCCGTAAACAAGTTAACTCCCATGGCCTGGTGGGCAGGACTTTGCAAGTCAACTACTTTATCTAAAGTAGTCCTTAAATTTATCTCGCTTCCAGTTACATCGGCAGCATGCGAGAGAACGTTTAGTACTTACAGTGATGTTCATTCCAAAAAAAATGCAACAGATTGACAAATGACAGGGCCTAGCAAAATTGTTTATATTGCTCACAATTTGAAATTGCAATCTCAAAGTTTTTCACTTTTAGAACATAAAGAACAACCTGAAAAAGAAAATGTATGTAAAATTTTTGATATAGAGTAGACAGAAGAATGTGAAAATTCCGACACTTACAAGACTAGTGTAGGTAGTGACACCGTTACTGACACAGACGAAGAATAAAATGTTGATTTAACTTATTGATTCGATTTTTAATTTAAGCAAAATGTAAGAAATCAGAAAACATACATACCTAAATAAAACATTTATTATCCAGAGATTGTTTCCTTGAAAAAAAAAACCAAAATCAGAAAAAAAACAACGGTACTATGTTTTTATTCAAGTTTTTTTTCAACATAGTGAAAAAAAAACAAAGTCGTTTTATTTCATGTTACATCACTAGGCTTAAACCACGTTTCACAGAAAACTGATTAACTTACTGGCACTTACTTGTGTTATTCATGTTTTCCTCTGTAGGTAACTTTGTGTACACCAATATTTTTTCTACCGCCGACATATGTCCGAAGAAGTCGGCTGTGTATCGTGTCGCCATTTGTAGCATCATTGTCAGTATCATTGACTGACTTACTGCTAGACCTACGCTGCCGACTAGGATTAGAGCACCTAAATAACAAATTATTAAGCTGGGTTAAGAACCAATTCTCAAGTACAATTGCTGGAACATAGTGGGAGAAAAAAAAAAAAAAAAAAAAAAAGACGGTAGACGGTGGCACCGTGTTCTGATCGCTCTGCGTTAAATATTGTTTAAACTGTATTAAAATTAATCTTTTCGACGCAAAATTTATACAATTACTTGTGCAATTGTTCAAGTGACAATAAATACATTAGTGTGTTATGTATTACAGTGCCAGTGAATCAAAAATCTAAATAATATTCGTAAATCTAACACAATTATATTTCATCATATGTTCGTTTTGTTTTGTGCGACGAATACGCGTAAGCGACGAGTTATACACGGCGCTTAAGACGTTTTTGCCGTTACACCTATATTAACTCGCATAGTACCGAGCGGTTAGTAGTGAACTTTGCTAATACTTTATTTTAACTCCACTTGTGTAATTTTATAATTCACGATGACGCTTCGGTGCAAGGCATGTAATAATGAATCATCTGATGGTATCCAGTGTTCAGTGTGCTTAGGCCACTTTGATATATCCTGCTCCGGCTTAACAGAGACAGGTTACCGGAGACTTGGTGACAGGAAAGCCACTTGGAAATGCAACTCCTGCAAAATCTCAGGTAATCCTACCGCTACTAAAGTAGGGTCCAATAAAGCACCCATTACCTCTGCTGCTGATGTTGACCAAATTCTTCTTGAACTAAAAAGTTTGTCAACCCAAATGTCATCACTGCCGACCTTGATCCGGGATGTGAAGTCAATTCAACAGGAGCTTGCAGAACTGAAGTCATTGAAATCGGAGATCTCTGATGTGAAATCATCAATGGATTTTATCCATGGTGCATTTGAAACACTCTCAAATAAGGTTTGCGAATTCGAGCGAGAAATTCATTCTCTCAATAATAGTAAAGAACAGGTCATACAACTCCAGCAACGTGTCGAGCAATTTGAATGTGCATTACGCGAGGGTGACCAAAGATCTAGGCTAAATAATATAGAGGTTAAAGGCGTTCCTATAACTAATTCAGAAAATTTATTTTCTGTAATCTCCAAAGTCGGTGATCATATTGGAATAAAAATCTCCAAAGACCAGATTAACCACCTCTCAAGAGTACCTATGCGTAGCAACAGTGAACATAAGTCTATAATTGTTTCGGTGCACAACCGATACCTAAAAGATGACTTTGTGGCTGCAGCGAAAAAGTGTAAATCAATCACTCCCAGGGATCTCGGACTACAAGGGGAACACAGGGTTTATATAAATGATCACCTAACCTATGATAATAAGATCCTGCTCAACAAAACCAAATCGTTGGCGAAAGAACGGGGTTTTGCGTTTGTCTGGGTAAAGGGATGCAAAATTTTTATAAGAAAAAACTCCAATTCACCGGTTTATGCCATCAAATCGGAAACAGACCTAAAGAAAATACTGCACTAAAACTATTGTATTATATTATATATTTCTGTAGCACATGTAGTAATGTTTACAGTTGTACAAGTATACTATATATATGCTTTCACACAATATTAGATCTATCACACAATGTAATTATATTTTGTTGTACTGATGCTTGCTTGCAAATTTTGAACATCGCTGGTATAATGATCCGTGCTATTATGCACTTTTTATGGTCACTTTCACCTTTGTTCGCTTATCGTCTTGGCACGGCCAGCTTATTTTTATTATTATTTTTTCTACTACCCTTCATATTTCCTGCGATTTGTTTGTACCATGGTTTTTACATTATAATTTTGATTTTGCTTTTTATTACAGCCTCGTTAATACTATTTTTGCTCAGTATTTCCACTAAATTTTTACTTAAATACCCTCATGTAAAATGATCACTATATATTATCAAAATGTACGTGGACTTCGTACAAAAACAGCTATTTTTCTTAGAAATATTTGTATTAACTCGTATGATATTATATGCCTTACAGAGACATGGTTGACTGATTCTATTCTTAATGGCGAATTATTTGACGATCGCTATATCATATGGCGACGGGATCGAGACTACTCGAATACTGATCAATTGTTGGGAGGCGGGGTGTTAATTGCGATTCGGCGTGAGCTGATCGCTAATCTTCGTTCCGAGTGGTTCTCGTCAGCTGAAGATATTTGGGTGACCATATTAGCTCAATGTAAGAAACCAAAAATTTGTTACAAAATACATTTGTGTGTTGTTTATATTTGTAATCAGAATCTCGGTAATTCGATGGCAACACAATTAACAAATTTTTCGGATAATTTATTTGAAATCATACTTCAGAATCCCCTAGATAAATTTATTATCTTAGGGGACTTTAACCTACCGAACTTAACCTGGTCCTTAGCGGATGATGGTGTATCGTTTTATCCTTCTAATACTCAGGGAGTTGTTCAAACTAATTTCATTGATAGCCTTGCCACATGTCACTTGCAGCAATACAATTCATTTAATAACATAAACAATAGATTCTTGGATTTAATTTTTTCTAATAGTGATGTCTCTGTTACAAGTTGTATTGAACCTTTGGTTCCAGAGGATCAGCACCATAAAGCCTTAGTTGTAAATGCAGATTTTGTTGAACTCCACGCTCTTCCTTTGTGTCCGTACGTTAAATTTATGTATCACATAGGTGACTTTGATTCAATTTCAACAAGAATAAATGAAATAGACTGGCGCCATGAATTTAGCTCTAAATCTACAGAGGAATCTGTTTCGTTTTTTTACTCTACTTTGACTAGTTTACGAAACAAGTTTATTCCCTCGAAAACTGTTACGCCTAATAATAAATACCCACTTTGGTATAAATCGTCGCTCATTAAAGTATTGAAAGAAAAATACAAGTTTTTATCAAAGTTTAAAAAATACAAGAACTTATCTGATCACAATTCTTTCGTAACTTTAAGGGAACGAGCTAAACATATGGAAAAAAATATGTTCCACAATTATATCTCTCAAATTGAAATTAATATTTTGAAATATCCCAAAGCATTCTGGTCTTATGTGAAAAGTAAAAACCAGTGTAATGCTTATCCATCCATGATGAAATATGGTCTGGTTTCTTCTGCATCAGGTGACATCATATGTAACATGTTTTCTGACTATTTTCATTCTTCTTTTCTAGATAATACACAGAATTCTTCACCTATTACAGACGGTTCAACATTCATTCTTGAGTCTTCTTCCAATATAAGTTCTATTGAAATTGTCTGTTCTGATATACAAAAAATTCTTGAAACTCTTGATCTTAACAAATCTGCAGGTCCTGATAACATACCTCCCATTTTAATAGTTAAGTGTGCAAATAGTATTTCTGTCCCACTTTCTCTTTTATATGAGCGTTCTCTTAAAGATGGGATAATGCCCGATATATGGAAATCTGCCTTAATTACGCCTGTTCATAAGAATGGCTCTAAAGACTTGGTCATTAACTACAGACCCATCTCCAAACTTTGCATTTTTTCTAAAGTATTCGAAAAAGTCGTTTTCAAACAACTTTATCCTTCTCTTAAACATTCCCTTAACGATCGGCAACATGGCTTTATAAAAGGAAGATCTACTACATCAAATCTTATCCTGTCTAGTGATTACATAACTTACTACATGTCAGAGCCTGCCCAGGTAGATGTAATTTATACTGATTTCAGTAAAGCATTTGACAGGATAGATCATGAAATCCTGCTTTGCAAACTGAGAGATATAGGGATTCGGGGTAATTTGTTTAGGTGGTTTTCATCTTATGTCAAGAACAGATGCCAAACTGTAGTTCTAAATGGCTATACATCTTCGCCGATGCAGATTCCTTCAGGAGTTCCTCATGGATCTTTATTGGGTCCTCTGCTCTTTAACATTTTTATTAATGATATACCATCCTGTTTTACCACTTGCAAAATTCTTCTCTACGCTGATGACCTTAAAATTATATGTCCTGTTAAAACTGTTTCCGATGTAGTTCGTATTCAATATGATTTAGATAAGTTTCAAAATTATTGTACTCTCAATAAATTAGATTTAAATGTCACGAAATGTCAAGTTATAACATATACCCGTAAACTCAATCCGATTCTGCACAATTACTTTCTTAAAAATACTAAATTATCACGAGTTAATGCTGTTAGAGATTTAGGTGTTATTTTTGACTCCAAACTAATATTTGATAAGCATATTGATAATGTTGTCAAAAAAGCTTCTAAAGCATTAGGGTTTGTATTTCGATTATCCAATGAATTTAAATGTGTTAAAACTTTTAAAATTCTTTATTGTTCTTTTGTTCGAACCCATCTTGAATACGCATCTCAAGTCTGGAACCCCAATTATAATATATATATCACACGCATTGAGAAAATACAAAAGCGGTTTCTTCGTTTCCTACAGTTTAAATCTGAAATAATTGTACCAGATTACACATCGCGCTGTAAAAAATTTCATATGCTCCCGCTGTATACACGAAGAGAAATAGCTGATGTATCATATCTTTTGTGTATACTCAATGGCCTAGTTGACTGTTCGGAGATACTGAGCAAAATTAACCTACGTGTACCGGCAGCATCTTTTAGAAACCCTAACATACTTTATAGTCCTATAGTTAGAACTACCTACAGACAAAATTCCTATTTCATTCGAGTAAGCAGCAGTATGAATAAATTAGTTAGTGATCTAGACATTGATATATTTAATACAACTGTGCAGAAGTTGAAAGCTCTTTTGAATTCTTATTTCTTTTGTTAATATTTTTGTGTTCTTCCGTCTACTTTATTTATTTATTTATTTTTTTTTATATATAAGTACATAATTATATGTGAGAACTTGTAAATGGCCTTCATTAATTTATACATGTAACTTAAATAAGTACTTAGCTGTAAGTTTTCTTAAAATATTAAAATAAAATAAAAATAAAATATTGAGAATGGTAGTTGTAAAGACAAGCACTACAAATAATTGTTCCACCTCCATGCAAAATCGTGACAGTTGGAAAACTTTGTCATATTCGTAATAGAGAGGAAATAATGAGGATATTTTTTTACTCGTTATAGATTCAGCATTGTGACCACAATCTCACCTCATCTTAAGTGACTATGTGGCCCAAGATGGTACACGCTAAACCTAGTGGGAGGACTGGCTCTCAAGTGCAGCTGCTGGAAGACACCTTTAGGTGCTTGACCACAGATTTTCAACTTGAGGGTGGCAGCTAGCCAGGCGGGCATTAGAAGTCCTGCCATAACTTTTTCACCATTGAAATCGAATCGAATTCATGGACCAGGCTTCACTACAGACATTTGAACTGATGTCAGTCGATGCGATGTGCTTATAATCTACAGTGAGAGCCATTATTGCTTCACAATATTGTAAATACTACACGGTTTGTATGCTTATTGTTTGATAGTGCATTATTAATATTATTGTACTCACTGAAGTCAACTAATAGAATTTTTTTTATAATAGTGCCAAGATAAATTAAACGGAGTGCATCCAAATGCAACGCAAACGCCGAGACTCCACCAACAAATGTGTAATATGCACTCGAATGTAAGTTCTGAAATGAAGAGTATATTGCACAAAAAATAAAAAATCTTAAGACACATTATTAGTTGTACATAGATTTCAAATACTGGAAGTGAAATAAAACAAGCAAGCCTTAATAAAATTAATACCTTCTTTGTTACCTTATTACATAATTGTGAATATTAATTAATTAATGAATATTAGATAATTATTTCATCATTTTACTACTAAAACATCCTTTCCTGTTTTCATAGTTACCTATTAGTGTTAATTTGTGTTTATATTACCTGTGCTTTGTCAAACATAATCAACATTATGTTTTCAGAATTAGAGCTCCTTATTGTACATCGGGTATATCATTTTTGAAAGTAATGTTGATAATGTTTAGAGAACAATTCAGAAATTCCGTATATAACTTTTATTGAAAACGGTCACATCGTTTTTGAAATTACAGACATAGAGCAAAGATTATTGAATGCTAAATTCGAGATCATACTCTTATAAATAACTATCTATCACAAAATTTGGGAAAAAACTACAGATTTATTAATAAATATAGAAGTAAAATATTAATTAAAAAGTACATAATATGTAACGAAATGTATTGTAGTTACGTATTTAACGGGTTATAACATTTAAAAGAAGGATATTCTTACCTGAAGGGTTTCTATCAAAGAATCTCATAGTCGCTACGTTAAATGCTCTATAGACAGCATTGTGCAAATTTCACATAGTCATAGTTACAAAATATATATAGTTCTCATATGAGTAATCAATATTAAACTTAGTACAACACAGCCACATATCAGTAAATGTTGCCGGATTGATAATCTGCCGATTGTTTCATCTAAGCTTGAGTCTAAAATATAAAATTGTATACATGTATAAATATTGCGGTAAGTACATATATATATATATATATATATACATATTACGAAAATAATATAATTATCTCTTAAAATATTAAGCTGTGTAACTTACTTAGTTCATTTGAATTAGCCAAAGTCTGTTTGTAATGATTTACTTGATTGAAAATGTAAAAATGATTTTATTTAATAGACAAATATCTTTAGCGATGGAGAAATTCCGATTAAAATCGCTCTTATCTAAACCTATATCTTAAAGCCTAAAAAGATATTCTATTTTGCCACTTTACACGCGATATTGTTCGTTTTGTGTAATTGTGATTAATTTCCTCTCCATATCACTTACGTAGTTATTGATTGCATAGTAATATGAATCATAATATAATAATCGGTATAGTTCTTGAATTGTAGTACATATTATAGACTTCATACACAAATATATAGTATGTAAATTATATTCAAAAAGGTATTTTTTAAAGGCAGAATATACAAAGTGAATAAAACGTCACCTCTTTATACTTTTGATCGTCGTAAGGTAAACCATGTAATATATTTATCACGTACTGTAGCTGGAAATATCCACGATTCTTGGGAAGCGTACGATAATCCTACCATTAATATTGATATTACCCTCACATGCCGGTAGCTCCTTTGCTTACCGGTAGCTTTGAAGAAAAGCTGACTGAAATATAATTTAAAAAAATGTGATGTGTCGTGAGAAATACTCGAAAGAAACGAAGTTTCTTGAGCTTTGTAGATACAGTCCAATGATAAATGACGCGCTCTAAAAAAATGTTGTTTTTCACTGTTTTTCGGTACCGATTACAACAAAACTATTAAACTTTGGTACTATATATAATGGTAACTTTCGAATAGACTGAACCTTGAGCAACAACTTAGATTAAAAAAAAATTATAAACATATATTTTACATTAAAAAAAAAAACAATTTCCCGCAGCCCTCCCTCGCGATTCACGGGTAAATTAAACATTTTTCAAAGTAAAAAAAAAAATACCCCTTTTTACTACATATACTTAAGTTTACTTCAGCTAAAAAGTAATACCAAATTATATTTACCATGATTTTTAAGAAAAAAAATATCATTTACTTTCATTCATATACATTTCGTAGAAAATCATTGTGGCTTCGATAACCTTTTTCAGGAAAAGAGACTCCAACTTGTTTTAATCCTTAATTATACTCTTTATTATGGATATTCTTGCCGCTACAAAGTAGACTGGACATAATAAAGAAAAAAAAACAGAATCTCGAATTTAACTACTCGAACTACAACGGTTAAGTTACCTACCCTTACTGCCTCATCTCAAAAATTCGGCCTGTATAATGCTGGCTACATACTACGCTCGGCGGGAGGCGGCGCGGCGCGGCGCAGCGGTGAGTGCGAATGTGAAGAGGGCTCGCTCGAGTCGACTCGTACGCTGTTGCTTCTCATCGCCAATCGATTTATATCTTATACTTATCATTCGACAATCCCGGGATTACAAAAACAGGCCGGGAATCGAATCCTCTATCCGCTGCCCAGTGCACAAGCACTTACGTTCCGTTCATGATATTTTACTTTTTCTGAGTAAAAGAGTACTCTCGTCCAAACTATACATATTAAACCCATCTAAGATTTTCTTTTGGTTTGTCAAGTATCGGAATCAGCCAGTATATATCCAGCTGCTGAGATACCCGCAGGCCGGCATAACAATATATCGGTCGTTGCCGTTGTTGTTGGATTGCACTGTGATTACAATAAGACACGGTGCCGTCATCTTACCGTGCTTCCATAAAAAAGATTACTATTAAATTGATTTACTAAAGTTGAATGATTTTACATTTATGGTAAAACTGTTAAAATACGATTACTCGGGACATTTTGAACCATAATCATGTATTGTGATCGAAAATAATTATTAGAGGCTGCTTACTTTTCCAGCTCCGACGGGACCAATTATAGCGCAAAGTTTATCCTTTTCCAAGTTTAAATATATATTTCTGATGGTCCTATGTGTATTTTCCATCGATTTAATCCAACTCGTACTTACATTCTCGAGTTTTACGGAGTTATTCAAGGCCTCAGTTGATTTCGTTTCTGATAAGAATTTATTTTATGACTAATTTCTAATGTCATTTCTGACGTTGTTTTATCAACAATCATTTATGTAACATATGATGGGTAACTTTCAATACAACTTATTACCTATACTAACCAACTGATAAAGGCTGAGTACCAAAGTCCGTTTTAGTTTATTTCGTTGCTGTTGCACAGCTGGGATCATCATTTAGTTCTACACTGCTAAACATCATTTTATTTGATATGCCTTGTGTGAATAATTGTACTTTTAAGTCTTCACTCTCCTCTGAAAAAATGTTAAGGGGATTAATATTTATTATATTTATGTTTTTTTATAAAGTTTTGTTTATATACAATAACTTCCATTTATTATATCACCAGCATGAAGTGTAATAAGTTATGAAAAAAAAATTAAAATCATTGATGACATACATACCCATCATTAATAATGCTTGAGTATGCTCCAATGATACCGACATTTCAGAAATATTCGCCAAAGGAACAGGGAATATTAAAGTTACATTCATTTGTATTATATTGAAATATTTTTGTATCGGGTAAATCTAAAAAGTGTATGTAATGTTTAAAATAAACTATTCTTAACATTATTCTGTGTTGTGATGTCATTTTAATGCAATAAAAGTACGATTTAATTTAAAATAAATATGTAAGTAATGCAAACACTATGTACTTATTTACCCACTGTTTAATCTAAAATTTGTGGATACGTTATCATTAAAGCTATACTGATATTGGCTAATAGTGGAATGGTGTAGTATAGGTACTACAATTTTATACACTGCGTTGCGATATTTTACAAATATCCGGGTTTTGAATGGCAATATCATAAATTCCTATAGTAAACTGCAAGAATTACGAATAGTTCATTTAACTTATTAACCGCGGAAGTTGTGCAGTATGAATAAAATCAGTTTACCAAATTAGTTGATATCAAATTTCCAGTAAGTGCAAGTGTAGTTAGTTAGTATTGTAATATACAACATGGTGCGTTTCGAAAACAACATGAAAACGACAATTGTACTGCGCATAAATATAGACTTCCAGAGAGCACGCATTTCACTTGCTCGAGCCGATTCCACCATTATTTGGAACGGTTTCTCCCAGGCATACGTTTTAATAACCTGCAAAGTTTTCAATTTAAATACTCTAAAATAAAACCAATTTTAGTTATACATAATTTTATATTTTTTCTAGATTTTACTTCAAATTGCTACAAGACAAAAGGTTCTCTATTGTAACATCAAAAGCAATGTTAGCCTTCGGGCTTCGATATAATGCTCCCGGCAATATACTAGATAACTGCAAATTATCTGCAAATTTTTGATAAGGCTTAATTCTTCTTATTATTATTACTCTTATCTCTTCCTAAGTAGGGTCGGAATAACATGTTTCCTTTTTTATTATCTTTCATAACACCATTCTTCACACAATCCATCCATAATTTCTTCTCCTTTTTCTACTTCTACATCTTTCTTATCTACTTTTCTAATTATATGACTTTCACCCATCTTGATGGCATTCCTATACCACGATAACTTATTACTCTTCAACTTCTCTATCACTAGTGTTATTTCCTTACTTTCTCTAATGTTATCCACTATCATTACACTATACATCATCATCTAACATTTGTATCTCTGCCATATATAAACTTCTTTCATAACCCAGTACTTAATGAGACTTTTAATCACAATATAATTATGTGGCAGCTGCAGAAAAACGCGACTTTATTGTAATTTCTAAAGTTAAAACTTTTTTGAATACTATATATAATTTCGGTCATCAGTTTGATCCGTATGTCAGATCTCTTGGCAGTCTTATGTCTTATTAATGACGAAAGTTTTCTAAGTTCCACCTTAAACAGTAACCACGAAAATGAATAAATGGAACCACACTTCTTTTTTAATATTTAAAAATTTATTTGTTTCAAACTGTTATTAATACACATTTGGTTTTGTCCAGAAATTGAATTTCAATTTTGTTTCAACTAAAGCATAAAATATAGGTAGGTAGGTACCTTAATACTTTCAAGTAAATGTTAAAAAATATTTTTATATTATAAAATATGGTCATTAAGAAAACAAATATTATAAAGCTAAAAAACAAAAGCGACTAAATTTACTTTTAAAATTTAATAGGTACTTTGTAATTATGAAATTTCTTACCTTGTATAGGAAAAAAAACTAGTCATATCTAGTTAATAAGCGATTTTGTTTAACTGAATATTCAAATAGCCAATTTTAGTAATTTTAAACAAATTTATGGAACTTAGCATGAACATAAATGAATAATTAGTCTCCAGTTAAGAATAACAACTTTAAGTTAAAATTAATTTCTAATAATTTCCAAAGTCAAAACACTAATATAATAATTAAATTTCGATTTAGTTTACTGATACAGCAAAG
This sequence comes from Saturnia japonica, assembly GCA_033032175.1. NCBI lineage: Eukaryota > Metazoa > Arthropoda > Insecta > Lepidoptera > Saturniidae > Saturnia > Saturnia japonica. The sequence goes on from CM065307.1 coordinate 12,580,005, forward strand.
TATGTGTTTTTAAACAAATTAATTTAAAAGTTTTCTACAATAGTTTTATTACCATTTTTATTTTATTAGCATTCAATAATTCTTGGGAATTTAGTATCTTAACTTTGCACTCCTAACATACCCTTGATAAATATATTATGTTCGTAAAAACTTTGAAAGATAGATTTTGACAAAGTTCTGCATAGTTTTAATACTAGAAATAGAAATAAATTAGTCATACCGTGTTTTAGACTTAGTAAGACCAGTACAACTTTTTTAGGTAATGGTGTTAGGTTTTAAAATAAGATCCCGAAGCACATTACTGATGTTCCGGACAATAAGTTCAAGGACCATGTCAAGCAAGCATTACTGTCAAAAGGTTATTTAAGGGTGGATCATTACCTGGCTGATAGTGATGTCTGAAGGGACTACCTATCTGTGCATTAACTAAATTTTAATATGATAAATATTAACAATAAGTACCACGCAATTTGTAGGATAATATGACTGTTAAATAATATAAATATTAACTAAGTAAAAAAACAGCTGGTTAGTAATCATTTGTGATGACCTCGTTATAGATACACGTTGGAAGGAAGGGAAGTAGGACAAATATTTTTTCGAATAACTTACATATTTATCATCAGATTTAACAAAAAAATCCCAGTTAGTGATAATTTTTTGATAATCATCAAATCAACATATTTTATCCCAGCTACCCCTATTACCTACCACAATCGAGAAGTCTTCGTAGAGGAAATTGTTGGGCTTCTCATCAAAATGAAGTTACTCGCGGTAAATTAGCTTGACAGTAATCAAGTGCAAAAATTGACCCTGGATCCTGGATTACTACGCTGGCTAAATCTTATGAAATACATCAAAATAAATTACTAACACAATTGTAGTTACTTAGGAAGTAAGTTAGGAAAAAGAATTGGGGTTCAGCGCAATTAAAAAATACTGGTCAAGGTGAATCAATTCGGGCGCTTAAATGACTTACGCTGAGTAAACCATAAGAGATATAGTAAATTAATGTACTTTTAGACAATAAACAAGACCTACAAAAAATCGGCGAGAGTAAATGTCTATCATCTAATGCCCTGGCTACACGCACCGTCTTGCCTGTGCAGTTGGATTGTTACAAAAATAAAGGAACACCGTACTAGTGGCCACACGTGGAGGTAAGGACATGCAAACTGGACAGTAATGCAAGCCTCGGAACTAAAGTCCTGAGAGTCAACTCGCAGGCAAAACCATGCAAACCAAAACTACGCAAGTCCAATATTCAGCATATCAGCGGTTGCACAGGCCACCTGAGCGAGCTACCGTCTTACAATCCACACGTACCTTACGCTCTTACTTGCGTCTAATTGGTTTGCACATGTATGCACGCAGGCAAGTCGGTGCATATGGCTGGGGCATAAGGAATACCCACAATAAGCATTTTTGTTTTAAAATAGCCGCGGGCGAGTGAGCAAGATTAGAGCGTGTGCCCGATCCCATCGATCGTAGTCAACGTGAGCGTCACGTGAATGAAGCCGCAGACACAGCTAGTCTTTCATATAATCATTTGGCATAATAATAATAGCACCTAAATCTTTCCATTTATCAGCAAATAAGCCGACCAGAGGAAACTGTACCAGGACTTTGTTAAGTTGTCGGAGTACCTACTCGGATGATATAGCATCCAATAATAAAGATATTATGAAGAATGATACAAATCGTGATATTTTTATATTTTTATACACCGTGTACCTTACGCCCACTGTACTGCATATTTATAAACTTAGAATCATGGACAGAACACATTGCGATAGTTTTTGAAAATGTTTGTCTGTCTGTATGCCGGTATTTTTACACGTATGGACATTTGTATGGTCTATAAATTTCGTTTAGGTTATGTACATATAAAAAATAATGTATGTATATGTAATTTTGTATTAATATATTTAAAATATTTAATGAAACAAAGAGATACATCATACACATATAACATAATTGCAGATCTTAAAATGATTATTAGTATATAACAGTCAGGAAGATCATAATATGTCGATCTCCTACGGATTCACGCGCGTGCTCGATCGACTGCATTCTGTAGTCTATAGTGCTACGAACCAGAGGATAGCACATTGGCATTACTCCAAGGTGATCGACAAAAATCCGTCAATGTTTTCCAGCAGTACTAGTAGTGTTGCTAAAAACATACACTTACACATCGATTAATCGATAAGCATTAGATCTATGAAATAATCTATTGTTGAATTCCAATACATAATACGGGGTATTTATATGATTGCAAGGAAGATTGTTATTAAAAAACCAATAATTACTAACGATTGTCCAAAAAACCGATGTTTTAACAACTTTAATTACCAGAATATATTTTTTACAAAATGTGTATTATTTATTTAAATTTGAAATTACCTACATTTCTAGACGATTTCCAAGTATTTCTGAACTGAATTTAATGTCAGGCTTGATGAATCTTGCTCGTCTATATTTCCTTTGTTACCTTTCATAATCAGAGAATATACCCACCACATAAATAAATCTTCATATAAAATTCGGTTTACTATATTCTTGTTTAACATTAGTTTTTATAAATCCATTAGCATTTTTGTTTGTTACTCATTATGTCACGGGAATTATTATTAAATAAATAAAAAAATACTTCAAGTTATTAGTTATTTCCTAACAATATATTTTTTGTTCTACAGAACACATCATTTATTACAACTAGATTAATAGTCAATTCGTGAGTACCGTCTTCTAGTTTGTTATTATTTAATTACTCTTTGAGATTTATATGTAGTAAAATTGTACAAGTACACAACTATCTAAAATTCAACTAATATGATATATTTCACATCCATATTTACTTATTATATTTTTGTATAATATATATTTACTTGACATAGACTTAAGTTTTATCCATTTGTAACTGTTATTAAGAAACTCATCATTAAATTTGTTTATATTAAGGTTAATGTTAAAAATATGTATGCTAAGTGATAGTTGACCTAAAAATTCGATTTTTATATAGGCTATCTACATAAAAAAAATATTTTATAACATTGATCTTTTACAAACACAAGTTGTTTAATGTCATTTACAGTTCTGTTACTCCTTTTTTTTACTTTTACACTTTAAGTATTTTTTCTTACTAGGACACATTTATTACATTTTGAATTATGCCTTCATTAAAATTAATAGCCAAACCTACATTCTAGGTAATAAAAATGTTATAACAGCATAACATGATTTTACCATCAAATAACAATAATACTATATTGACAACACAAATAATACTTAGAAATTAGAACATAAGAAAATTCATTGATTTGATTCCTAGATTATCTTTTACCTGTACTACTTTATCATGTGTTTTTTTTTTTACATTTCTGTAAAATATAGTAAAATGAAGAAGCTACGAATACAATAATATATACAATAACCTTATATTATAAATCTACGTTTTTATGTATCTTTACATGAAGAACATTATCTACTAACACATATTCTCCCCTATACATTCTAGCATTATTATAAAGGTAAATTTTCTGAGAATGTATGGAGGAAGTAATCTCTGGAACTCGACATCCGATTATAAAAATTCCTGAACTCACCCCTTACCCTGAATATATTACCCTGTTACGGTATTGTTTATTTATTTTTAATAACGCGAACGAAGTCATAGGTTAAGTGTATATAATTAACAAACACATTTTACATTCATTGGTAAAAGTCCAAATCGATTAGTCTCGAGTGGATTCCATCAATAGTTGATTAAATGATTGATAATTCTACAGCATTCATTATTTATCAGCTAGTTTTATGATAATCCGTTCTATTAAATTAATGACACATTTCGATAAAAACTAAGTTATCGGGTATATGCATCGTTTAGGTATAAGATATATCGTTAGATATTCATATATTTCTAGAAACATTTATTATATATAGTTAAAACAATAAAGGATATAACGCTGCCTGTCCACTGAAATGGAGCGGAGCTGTGTAAATTTCGACCAATAAAACTTCATCTCTAGTAAATTTCGACCAATAGAATTGCATCACTAGATTTTTATGAAATTCTATTGGTCAAAATTTACATCGCTCCGCTTCAGTGGACAGGCAGCCAACAGGCGACATATGAAACAACGATGGCTCAGTGGAAGCGTGTACGGGCATCGCTTTAATCGACGAGAGTTCGGATCTCTACAATGAACCTGAGTTTTCCGTGAAGGAAAACATCGTGATGAAACCATAGAATGGTGGTAGGGCTTTTTCTAATACCCGCCTGACTAGCTACCACCCTCAAGTTGAGAATCTGTGGTCAAGCACCTACAGGTGTCTTCCAGCAGCTACACTTGTGAGTCAGTATTCCACTAGGCTTAGCAAGCATCTATCTTGGGTCATATCGTCATTTAAGATCAAGTGAGATAGTGGCCACGACGCTAAACTTTTAAAGATTTTAAAAAATTGCAAATAACATGAAAAACTTTTTACTGATACAGACCGTCGTACATGTGTTTGTCGACACTATGGAAAGAAAGAAAACATTTATTCGAAAATACAACCACACAACACATACAAATGTTTAAATAAAAAATAAAACAGACAAATTGATACAATAAATGAAGTTTTGCATGAGGCACAGAGCCTGTAGGCATGTAAAATCTCACGGCTATGACTAATGCTTAGCACAACACAACTACAATCCAAAAACAAAAACTCCAGCCAAGAAATCGACAGTTCATGGTTTGTCGTCGCTATCACGCCTGTTTGCAACGGAATACTGACCGGTTGATTCAAAAACGTGACGAACTAAAAGAGAATCACTCTGACGGGCTTATCATCATTTGCATGCACCAGCATGTCCGTATTCAATACAGCAGATACCAAGATATAATTAATATATGTTAATTATCATAATTGGAAGAAAAATTTCTGTACAAAAAATTCACATTTTCCGAGCTTTACTCCATCTTGTTATGGTAATATGGTATAAAGGGTTGTGCTATTCATTTTGATCGAATCACTTATCTTGTTGGCTTTTTCTTCCTTCCAGATATTGTTGGCGCGTGTTAATTATAAGGCATTAAATATTTCCCGCTAAACCTACCACCTCAAAACAACTCCCCTTCCCCTACTCACCGCTTGCAAACAATCAGTCTCGGAACGCAAGCGCATATCCACGCGGACAACGCCGCACGCCTAAAATAGTGATATAACAGTTGAACTTTGTACAACCGCCGCTGAAAATCTATCTTGGAAGGCCTTCGCCGCGAGTGACATATAAATTAAATTCAAAAAGAGCTACCGTCGAGATAAATTACATACCTACGCCACGAGTCACCATTAACGCAGTGAGTTCCATATTTTACCCGCATCCCGCACCTAATATTTAAGGCCTCTTCGAGCTACATCAGATATATTGAAGCGTTGTTACATACACTCACTTTTTAAATTAATTTTTAATTTTTCTACTGCATACACACAACCTGGTGGCTACCACCAGGTCCCCCCCTCCCACAGCTTGATTAGGTACTAGATACACATTGGCTGATCCCGGAACTCGACACACTCTAGCACACGTGCCACTCTAGCAGGTCGTGATCCAGTCCGACACGATAAGCGTCACCCACCACCGAGTGAAAGAGAAAAGATGAAACACCGCAACATTTTTATTTTACAGTACACATACTTTTTTTTAAAAAATTCAAGAGTAGTAGGTACTTAAAAAGAACTACATAGAAGAAAAAAGATAAACCCGATCGATTTTCTCACCGGCTCTTTTCGATGACTGGTTTATTTTCCAAACCAGTAATAGCGTTTTGACGTTCATAAATGCCTTCGTAGGGCCTAAGGGCGCGGTGAGAATACATTTAACATGAGTGAAACCGTAGGGTACAGCTAGTATGTTATATAAAGCAAAAAAAATCAAATTCTTCATTCAAGAGCCACACAAGTACAATATCGAATATGATGGCGTCAATGAAATTTCGCAATTCGTATTCTTTGATCTTTTATGATGCCTGAAGAAAAAAAGTCTACGTTTTTTTAATTATTCATGAGCCTAGATGTGCGTGTGTATTCATAGACTCGTTTCATTTAATCTAAGTATCAAGATTCATTCACTCGTTACATTTAATCTATGTACAGGACAAACAAATGCTGGTTATTACAACAAAATTAACAGAACCGTTCAAATTACTGGCCGGTGCGCAAAAGATTTATATAAAACTAGAGGTGCGACCACGGCTCCTCTCACGTTTGTTACTACGCAGTATTTATTTACATACCGTACTTTTATTTTTAGTCAAATTATAAAAAAATCATATAATGTATCAATTGAGGAATGACGTGTAGTCGTATTACCCGTGTATAATTTTCATCAAAAACGGTTATTAATTATTATTCTATTTTATGTTTCTGATGTGGAACGACGTATAAACTATAGCAACAATAAATATCGGAAAACGGAACACTTGAATTATTGAATGCCTTGACGCCAAACAACAAGATTAATTCTTCCAGTTAAGATTCTTCGTTGCATGTTGCGACAGTAAAAATGTAGGAATTACGTACTTAAGTATATTTAATATTCGAAATTAAAAAAGAAAAAATTAATAAATTAAATTTACAACGGCTTTCGATCAATACGATTAATTTTCGATTCGTACGATTGATACGATCAATTTTTGATTATGAAATCGAGTCGAATTCGAATCGAATTAGGTCTACTCTAAGTTTTAAGTAACGCTGCACGCAGCAAGAAAAATTCTCAAAAATTATTGTATAGAGAAAGTTATACAATATTGTTTCATGCAAAATGTTTTTAAAGTGCTTATTTATCTATATAATATTTTTAATGATAATTGATAGTCGAATTGCATGTTTTTAAGTTATGTCATAATTTGCACGACATAACAATTTACGTTCTGTGAATATGTCATGCAAGCTTGCTTAGGATGAACATGGTATAGTTTTTGTGGCTAGTATACCTGGCTCAGTGTAGCAAGTATTTGCTATTTGCTTGCATTTAACTAAGCCACAAACGACATAATATACCTGCGAAACCACCGTTCCCTCCGCAGGGGACGGGCGGTTATCTCCGCTCCCGCACACCCCCCACGTACACCCTCTTCTGCGTCAAATCAAGAACCTAGGTCCGTTCCCTCGATGTGGAGCCCTTGAGTCTAGCAGCCGCTCGCGCAATACTATGTCACTGCACTTGTATTGACTAGCAACCAACAAATGCCATTACACTGAACCCCACATTCGTGCACACCACACAAGTACATAGGTTTTCTTTTTATACTATTTAGTTGGACAAAAATTAACAAATCACTAAATACATATACACATGTTTTGTCCTTCTCCCCAGGAGGTAGAAACATGTATGTAATATATATAGTTAGTTAGCTCGAATTTCTACGGATAGGGAAATTATCTGCAACTATCTCTGAAGTGCTTTGTGATGGATCCGCTTCCACAATAGCCTTAAGCCTCCGGCCGTCCACGGGGTTGGTTCTGAAGGTCGAAATTTCCAGAATGAAAACTTTGAAACAAAAAACGCACCGTGCCTTCTTTTGCGACACCAGCGCTGTACACATCATTGATCATTCGAACTGTTTCTGCAGCACTGGTGCCACGGTAGAACTCGTACTCGTAAATATACCGATAATTTCATGTTTTCCATTGTGTGGTAATAAGCGACGCCAAAGAAAAAAAATTATGAAGAAAAAACAAATTAATGACTGTTTTCAAAACTCAAATGTACCAGCTAAATGAATTTATAAATTACAATTTGGAATTTTTAACCGAAGAGGAGATATTTCAGATCAAAGTGGTCAGTACGACAGAACGCTAATTTCATATGTAAGGACCTAATATTAACCTAACGGATGATCGTGTAGAATTTGATAGCGATTAAAAAAAAATCTTAGCCATAGAACCGCGTGGCCGGATTTGCTAGTACACAATAAAAGAAATTCAAACTATTTTTTTTTTGTTACTAAACAATTCATAACTATTGACATATGAAATATTGACAACCTCATTAAGTATAGTTGCCAAAAGGTCTCCACTCCATGAAATGAAATAATTTTATAAGCTTTTGTTTAACAATCATCTGACTTAAAATGTAAACGACAACTAATAAAAAATTAGTTCATTTTATGACAATCTAAAGTTAACAATCACTTTGTAACGAATTTTTTCCCGGGAAATTCAAGGAGCCGTCATTTCTTTTTATCAGAAATTTCCTCCGTTTTATGATTTTTTTTAATTCTCTGGCACCCATCGTTTCCGAGTAATTTCTAAACAACTACCTTCTTTAGTCATTAATTGTGTTACAAAAATATGTAATGTAACACACTAAGAAGGACGCTCTCGATGCCATCCTCAGAGAGTGAACCAGAGACAATACTTTGACAACTAACGAGAGTCTGTTGTTTTTGTGCTATGAAAAAGTAGTAACGTATTTCTTAAATACTCTTGGATTCCTATCAGTTTGTATAAATATAATTGTTAAAATACTAATACATAATAACTTCTATTCTTTATAGTTATCAGTTTTATTTAACACCAACGTAACAATTGTTTAATTAATTTATTGTAGTAAGTGTCTGTATATTGTCATCCAGATTAGACGCAGTGTGTATGGAACACTACTACTACACCAGCGACATCCCATCGCAGGGTGTTACGCACAGGTGCTGAATATATCAATAGCTCTCACCAATTTTGATGAGGTCGAAGTCAGAATACTTGAATTTCACCAGATTAACAGTTTTGATTATTTTCTTGATTTTATTGTGGCAACGGTGTTCGTGCCGGTGCGCGCAAAAGAATAGAGAGTGGTTGGCAACTGCAAGCCCATATTGGAACATGATATTTTGTTCCGTTTTATGCTGACTATGTCTGTACAGGTGCATTGTGTATGTGCGAGTTTAAAATTTTCGTACATTTTTCTAAATCTTGTTAAGATTCGAACAAGAAAATTAAAATAAAAGAAAATAAAATCAAGCTAGTTGATAATGAGGAATTAAAGGTGATCGTGGAAACATTCATTTGAAACAAGTAAAGTGAAAAATCTCTATAAATGGATGCTGCATGACTTGACTGAAGCACACTAACAAACACGCATTGAGTTATGTTGTTTTGTTTATGTGAATGAACCTTACCCGTCCGTCACAATAACAAGCCAATTTTATTTATTTATTAAAACGCTCATTACAGTAGCTGAACCCTGGATACCCAGCCAAATCCTGCCTTAAACGAAAATTGACTCAGAAAAAGTTACTTGTGAGTGTTTGGTGGACTAGCGCCGGTGTCGTTCACTACCGCTTTCTAAAATCTGGCCAAACGATTACGGCAGATATCTATTGTCACCAACTGCAAACCATGAAGGAAGAACTAGCTACTAAACCGAGATTGGTCAATCGCTCTAGGCCACTGCTGCTTCACGACAACGCAAGACCACACACTGCACAACAAACAACCACTAAGTTAGTTGAGTTACAATTGGAATGTATGCGATATTCACCGTACTTCCCGGAGCTTGCTCCAACAGATAACCATTTTTTCCGGAATTTGGACAACTTCTTACAAGGAAAAAAATTCGGCGATGCGGCCGTCCAAACTGCCTTCAAAGAGTTTATTAATTCTCGCCCCCCATGATTTTTTTTAGTAAAGCGATCAATGAACTACCTATGAGATGGTAAAAGTGCTTAGATAAACACCGGTGCATACTTTGATTAATTAAATATATTTTACAAAAAAAAAGACTTTTTTTTCTCCCGTACAAAAAGCCGATTTTATATGTAAGGACTTGATATATTGCTTTTCTCAAACATGCATGGAAATATTGTCATTATTTTCGAAAAAAGAACACGCGAAGTATCAAATAATGACAATATGTCCATGCATGTTTGAGAAAAAAATTATTAGAACCTTCGACCAGATTAGATTAATAATCCAGCTATGACATTGCTAAATACACACATTCAACCAAATTTACACTTATATAAATAAATAAATAAGAAATATTAAAATTATTTATTAATACTTTTTAACTCTAGCAATTTACACAATTCAGTTGAAATGAGTTTAAGGATTCAACGAAAATGATCGAGTAGGTAATATCACAATATAAATAAAGTTTATTATGAAATTTGCGAAAACTTTGATGAATGAATAGGACATGCATCAGATATTAAAGAATCACAAGTACAACTGCCATTAACCAAATTATTCTCAATATTTTCAACTAACATCTTCACATGACAAATAGGCACCATGTCGCAATGGCAATCATGATACGATTGGTTTGATAATGAAATAGTACTTTTTCCTACAATATTTTCATCTGTACTAAAGTATTTATTATTATTAGCACACGAGAAAACCGTGCTATTCTCATATTTATTGTATGTCAGTAAATTTGTTCCAGATTCATATATTTCAGGACATTCAGACCAGTCCGTAGGATTTTCAATGTTACTATAGCTAGTTTCCAAACTAATGCTTTTGTCTACAGTGCTGGTAGTGTTATGCATTTGTTCGCATTTTTCTTTAGAACATTTCATAACTAAATCTTCTTCACCGTGAACACTTATTTTTATATCACAGACGTTTTGAGTATCTCTTTGTATCGTATTTGTTTTGTTCCATTTTCTTATGTTTTCTGAACTTTGATTCATCATATAATTATAACATTTTACTAATTCAATCTCAATACCTTTATTTAAAGTATTATTTTTGCATAAACATGACATTTTTTGCCGACAAGTCTTTTCAGTAACCTTTTTCCAAATATCACTAATCTTGGAATAGTTTTCTTGAACAACAGACTTTAAACAAATACAAGAAGTTAGATTCCTTTCACCACAAGAACAGTCTATTGTACATCCTAAGTATGGTGTAATTTTATCGGTATTGTGGTTCAATTTTTCATTACTAAAGACTACATCTTTCGTCTCATGACTTGCTATATTATGTAACTGTTCTAACAAAGGATGGTTACACAGTTTCTTCTTAACATAATGTGTTTGACTGTAAGTATCGTCATTTTTTTCTAATTCTGTACAATGATTAACTAAGAGTTCTCGTCTTCCAACTCCTAAAAATATATTATCTTGTTTCAAAACACCGAAACAACAATCACAAGCAATGTCACATTCTGATGGCTTACAGAAATTATCTGCGTTCTTAAATTTCATGCTTGCTGTCTGTACATTTTTTGTACTTACTTCTAAACCATCACAAGATTTACTTACCATTCCAAGATTAGGAGGAACCTGACAAGAAGTATTTTGATTTAGAATAATTGATTTGTTCGACGTTTGTATAGAGGTCATGTTTGCATTGATAGCATTATTTTCAATATCAAAATCTGTTCTAATAGAATTATTTGTTTTTAAATTCTCTGGATTCATAATATTACCCTGAAAATTATTGTCATAATTATTAATGTTATTGTAACCTATCCCAGAATTATCATTAGTGTTAATGTTACTAAATTGACTATTTGGAACAATCCTACATGAATTCGTATTTTCTTCAGCTAAACAATAATTTTCATTCAAATTTTCTATTTTTTTATAATCATCTGAATCTTTAACTGGTATTTCTTCTTTATATAAAATTGAGTTTGGAGGATTTGTTTCGTTCCCATCTTCAGCATTACATCTGCACATAGTTTTAAGACGCTGAAAGTCATGATCAATTAGACTAGAAACTCTGTCTAAAATATTTTTAACAGGTATTGGAGCACTTTCTCTCGTAATACATAGACATTGAACCCGTTTTATTTTAATTTTTAAGTACTCTTGCAATAAACCATAGGCCCTATTCCAATTCCCTTCAATTCGTTCGGATTCAGAACATTCACATGTAATTTGCTTAACATGTTCTGAAATCACTTGTTTAACGTTATTTAATATTGCAGAAAACAATTTTTCTTCTTCCTGGGATGATATACATGACGATTTACATGAAAATTTATGAAAATCCTTAAGTTTTTCTTTTAAGTATTCTTCTAGTAAGTTAAAGGCGTTTTCTTCTAAATTCTTTGATTCGTCTAAACTATTGAAACTGCAACATACACAAGACATTTGCTTTTGTATAGAATCCTGTAAATTAATCATGTAGGCAGATTCATGAGCATTAATGCCTTTATCTTCTACATGATCTGTAAATATATTATCATATTCGATGTAACTAGAGTCTTCTTTTGTAATGACATTATTCAATTTACACAAATTTTTTTCAACATTAGCCGAAAGACAGTTGGTAATCTGACCATGATTATTATTTTTGTCGTAAGAACCAATAGCTGTTATCTGTGTATTGTCACAGTTTTCATCGTATATAGGTAATTTAAAGTTTTTCTGTGAATTAATATTAGCGAGAGTGACACCTAAAAAGTTTATGATATAATCACAATCACAGGTTACAGAATTTTCAAGGGTGTCCATCTTTTCCTCTTGTGTATCATTTTGTACTTTCTGAATAATAGAAGTGTTTTCTGCGATGTGTAAATGTTTAATATTATCGTGGTATTGTGGTTCGTAATGACGGTTTTCGTTTTCAGTTTGTTGACTTGTTTGCATTCTTTGGTGCGTCGGTTTTAAATCCATAGATTTAATAGATTGTTTACAAATACAATCACTAGTATTAATACACTTAAAATTAAATTTTATTTTGTCCTCATTTATAACATTAGATGTTTTAGTAGTATTTTTTAAATATTGACAGCAGTTTTCATTACTTTTATCTAAATTAATTGCGGCCATATATTCTGACTCATTATTTGTAAGAATTTTATGTTCCTGTTCTCCACTTTTGATAATAATTTCCTGATTTTTGTTACATGAAATCAAGCACGCTTCATTATCATTTAATTGGCTTTTGCAACATATGCTTTCTTTTTGTTCCCCAATCTCTTGGCAAATGTTTAGCTCGTTATTATCTTTTTTGGCATTACATTTGTTATTTGTAACATTTTCTATTATTTGTACATGTTTTAAGGTTTCATTTGTTTTCGTTTCTTCTACATAATTTTCTACGGAATGTGTCAAAACACATTTCCACTTAGTTAATGTATTTAGTAGACGATCTATAGATGTATTTGATGGTAATTTATTTAAGCAAACACAGTCCTTTTGACAAGACTGATGATCAGATACTTTATTGTTTTTTAAGTAAGTTATTTTTGATGAAAAATTACTTGTATTTATGGGTTTTGTTTGTTTGATTCCAGAAACATGAGGGACCATATCTTTCGAAGGAGTTTGTTTCCAAGAGGCCATTTTATCATCATTTTGTGTGCCATTTACAATTAATTTAGGTTGTTGAGACATTTCAGAATTATTTTGCGTTCCACATAAACACAAGTTAACAGCAAAAGTTTGACCCATTTTATTATAAGATTTATCAAACGTATCGGAATGAAGTCTTGAAAAATTAGCACTTTTATTTCTTTTTTTGAAAAAATTGTATCCATTTTTTTGTTCTTTATTGTAGTACCTTGTTTACCCGAAGTCACAAAATAGCTAGAAACATGTGAACCTAACTTAGGGCTCCTATTTTCAAATTGATTCCCTGTTTTCAAAGGAGCAGTACTGATGTTATTTGTATCCAAACCCTAAAAAAAAATAAAAAAAATATTAATTAAATATAGATAAATTATTTCTTCACTTAAAACTACAAATTAGCTAATTTTATTAATAATTTCCAATAAGGGACGTCAATTAATTACACTATGTTTGTTTTTTACCTCTCTAGCCCCTTGATGAAGTTTGGAAAGATGAGTTGTCTTTCTCACGAGAGATTTAACTAAAGTTTCCTTAATAATTATTTTTTTTTTGATACGTTCATGTACTTTGTTTCTTGTCATTAAATACCTAAGCGAGATAATTATATTCTATGGGAATCCCAGGCATAGAATGTTATCTGTGTATACATAACTAGCTGTGCCTCACAGTTTCACCCTTGTTTATTTTATCCGACAAGCACTGCGCCGCCAACGCACCCATGTAGTCTATCATAATTGTTTTTCTCGCGAGTACAAACTATTTTAATTTTTAATTATCTCCTAAACTATGTGTCCAAATAGCAAACTCTACAGAGCAAAATTTAACTTCACAAAATTGTCTTTATGATAAAGTAACTTTTGTTTGTAAGGATTAATATACCATTTCTAAAAATAATGCTTATAAATCACTTTTTAATTTTCAATAAATATTTGCCACAAAATACCTTACTGGGGCTTATGTATAAGAGATAGGCATATGCCATCGCTGACTTTTTTAGATATACTAAAGACCAATATTATTGTTGTATATTATATTTCCGTATCATTAATGATTACGCCAGTGCCCGCGGTTAAATCAGTTCGAAAGGGCCTCGACTTCCGACTTACATAACAAAAATCAATATTAAAGGCTATCTGAGGGTTGTAGCATATCCATATGATTTTTATCGACACCAGTCCTTCAATTTAAATGAGATTCAGTCAGATTTTGCCGGAATGTTCCTCAGTTTATTTTGATCACACTAAATTAATGGACGCCCCTTTAGTCACACACCACCCAAAGGAAATTTTTAGTTCTGTACATATTTAATTTCACGTATAAACGATAAAATCAGCGTCAACTACAGTTAAATAAATGCGTGTAACATTTCATAATAAAAATTGTCAGTCTTAAGTTTTCGTTTAAATAAGAAAACTTATATTAATCAAATGTTTAATTATGACTCTATAATGCTCCATGTTATTCAAATATATTTATAATTAAGTACACAAGGAACTAACCGACACACGCTCCATTATTTTTACTATTTTTTCTTCCATCAATTTAAGATCTCCTTTTTTTATTGAGCGCTGTGAAAATTAATAAATATTTAATAAATTGCTTTGTTTAATATGTAAGTATACCTTTTTCCTTTTTATGAGAACTCAAAAATACGTAAGACAGAACGAGTGAAAAGTGAACATCATATTCCCTTAGAAAGATTGCTCATAAAATACATAATAAAAAGTTTCGTGTACAAAGAATTCCAAAGTTAAAATGTTGACCTCAATACACAATAATAAGTATTACATACGTGCAAGTTTCACTTTACTTCAAAGCAATCCCAATTTGGGATTGTTAATTTTTTTTTATCAGGTCTAAATAAAAATCCATTTCTCGTAATTGCATTCTATGTTAATTTTATAATAATATACTAGAAACTAGCAGTGTGCCCGCGGCTTCGTACACGTTTGTTACTACGCCGTAGTTATTTATATCCCGTAATTTTATTTTAACTAATATTGTTTAAAATTCACATGCCGTATCAATTGAGGAGTAGTATGCATTTTCCGTGTACCATTTTCATCAAAATCGGTTGAAAATCATTGCGGTAATCTACAATTTTTAATGGATTATTAACGATCTTACAGCCTCTCAATTATAGTATGATGTATGCTTCCCGTCCACAGAGTTTGATCAAAATCCGTTGAGAATAGATGAAAAATATTTTTTATAATTTCTTTTTTTTTTATTTCTAAAAGTAATATAGACAATTTTTATAGCCCGTTAATTACGAAATACTTCCTGTGTACAAAATTTCATCAAAATCGGTTAAGAATTAATTAAATTTAAAATTATTGGAATTTTTAAAAAAAAAAAAATTTCTAATTCTTTTATTTCTAAAAGTATTATTGAAAATTCTCATAACTTATCATTCACGAGATGACTTAATAATATACTTTCCCTGTACAAAATTTCATTAAAATCGGCCTAAAATTAACGAAAATAGATATTTAAGGATTATTTTTCTATTACGATATCTTATACCCTTATCAAATGACAGATAACATAGGCATCCCGTGTACAAAATTTAATAAGAATCGTTAACAGACAGACAACCAGACAGAATTTTTTTTAATGTCATTTTCGTGATTAAGCGATACGTTCATATAGTGTGCATATCAGGAAATTTTGGAAAAATATTAAAAGTACAGACAGGACTACAGATTTATTAATATAAATAATAATATTGAAGAGATATTTTTGAAGAAAGTCCTATGCCCTCCGTTTGACCTTCATCACCTTCATCACTAGCATTAAAAAAACACCTGAGTAATATATAGACCATCTGTGTCAACTGTCATTTGTCAAATGTTGTTGGGTCTGTCAAAAGATACGCCAGTATTGTCAGGGCACTTGAATCAAAAGATACATTACGTTCCCTGAGAAGATAATTTTTTCCTACCAAAGTTATATATTAGTTGCGGTTTTATCAAAACAGTAGAAACCCTTGTTGAGTCATAGTCGCCAATATTAACTGCTTTTAGATTTCAAGGAGATTTTGTAATAACTTCGCTGCTTGTGAACTGATTTTTTGGGAAAAATATCAAAAAGATTACATTTTATGATAAAAACATAATATTTTCAGAAGTTACGAAAATCGCGTTAATTACAAAAATACTTATATGCTACAACAAGAGGGTCCATATTTACAAAAAAAATTACTATTTGGCAACGTTGGTATACATAATGCGGTATGATGACAAACACAAAGTATGACAATCGACAGATAACATTAACAGTTTTATTTTTAAAGAAAAATCCCGAGTCATACAATGTTTATGCCGGTAATGACGTCATCATAACAATAATGTCTGATTTTTCAAAAACATAAAATTCTTCATACTATTCACAAATTTTACAATGCCCATTCAGCAGCGCGGATACATTCGGTTATTTTTAGGATTAGCTCAGTTAAGCTAGCAATAACAAATGCTCATCATCATCACTATAATTTCAGCTGAATTACCTACAGCCGCTTCTGGATATAGGCCTCTTCAAAGATCGCTACAACGACCAAACCTGGGCTGCTCGTATCCACCATCTTCTTATAACATTCACCAGGTCGTCTGCCAACTTTATGATAAGTCTGCCCATGCTGCGTCTTTCGGTATAAAGTCGCCACTCGAGATCTCTTCGGGGCCATCGGTCATCCTTTCTATGAGCTACGTACCCCGCCCAGTATCACTTAATTCTAACAATTCTATTCCTAAACCTACGCAATAACCTTCTTAGTTACTCTTTTTTTTTGAAGTTGCTAAAGTTTACATCGTAACCATTTTTATCATACCTTTTTTACGTTTTCCATGTCTAGTTTGAGCTGTGTAATATCTTTTTGGGTTCGTCTCCAATTATCTGGAGTTCCAACATTATTTTGTGTTCCTCCTTCATTGGCGCTTGTAATCATCCGTGGTGATTTCACCAAGCATGAAAAAACAGCTATAAGTAAAATGTGATTACTGATTCAACATATATGTTATACTAATTGTTCCCGTGGCTTTGCTCACGTGGACTACAGAATGCCCGCGCGAATCTTGCTCCCCCGCTCCCGGCTATTTTAAAGACAAAAATGCCTTAGAAGATAGATGTTTTTTTTCGGACTTTTTTGTAGGTCTTTTCAATGCCTACTATTACGTAGTACATTAATTTGCTATATTTCTTTTGGTTTGCTCAGCGTAAGCCATTTAAGCGCCCGAATGGATTCACCATGGCCAGTTTTTTTTATTTGTGCGAAACCCTAATTATTCTTCTAAAATAAAAGCAGCCCAAGTTACTCCTCATAAAATCAGCAATCTACTAGTGAAATTCCCGTCAAAATCGGTGCCACCGTTTCGTAGATTACCCGGAAAAAACAGACACGACGACAATTTAAAAAAGGAGCTTTTTGTTATAGGTATCGTATATATACTTTCATATGCATTTAGTAAAAAACTGTTACATATTTAGATATTACAAACAGACATTTCAATTTTATTGTATAGAAGATTATATATTTTGTTGTCTTTGTTCAGATGTTAATAGGATTCTTTTTTATAAAAATCTTATATAATTTACACAATTTACTTACGCTGAGTAAACCATAAGAAATACCTATAGCAAATTAATGTACTAAATAATTGTACACATTAAAAAGACCTACAAAAAAGTTAGCGAGAGCATACGTCTAACTTTTAAGGAACTCCGACAATAAGCATTTTTGTCTTTGAAATAGCCGCGAGCGGGGGAGCAAGATTCGCGGGAGCATTCTGTAATCCACGTGAGTGAAGACGCGGGCACAGCTAGTTTAATGATATAATTACATATACGCATTGTATGCATTACTTCCATACATTTAAAAAAAAACTATTCTTTTGTATATGTCAGGCCAATTACTAAAAAAATGTATCAGAAAATGAGGTTGTCTGTAGAAATGTAGCAGTTTTGTCAATTATCATAAATTTATCCCAAGTAACTTGTGATATGACTTATTTGAAGACAGAAATTGTAAAAGACACTGAACGCTTCAATAAGAAAAGATTATAAACCAAATGCTCGTTCAAATGCGAATTTATAAATTATAATTTCCACTCTGTTAAAATGTGTAACAAAAGAACATTAAAAATCTGTGTACTACAATTTATTTAAAATCGACTTAACGGATACCAGTTTCTTGGTGATCTCGTACCCTACCTCTATCATAAGGCTGGCTATATTTAAAAAAAATGACCCTACCTTGTGGCTTACAGACGCACGGAGGCGGACCAGACATAACGATATCTTTAGCACGCTGGGTCAACTGTTCTGCTCGCTTTTGGAATAACTGTTCAGCGAGCTGTGTAGCAAGTTTCTGTGCTCTTTGCTCTAAAACACGTTCTTGCCAGCCTTCATCTTCAATCTCTCCAGGTTCAGGTGTCAACTTTGCCCTATCAGCACACGAAGATCCAACCCACTTCAAGAATATATATATAACGGTTTATTGAAAGCACTAAATCTCATATTTAAATTACCACATACAGAAGAAAATTCAAACCTTAGCATGATACTTCTCTATAGAAGTAGCAATTGCAATATCAAGTTCGGCTATCAGCAATTGAGAAAAAAAATGTTTCAGATTTGTCTTAACAATAGTAGTACGATCCCAATTATGTCTATCATCAAGGCATTTCAAAAGCTGGCATGGCATTTTCGATACTGATCCACCTAATTCAGCCTGTAATCCGCCGAACAGGTCCGCCAATAAATTTGACAGCAATCTACTCCGTAACGAAGTGCACGAACAGGATTCCTTAAATTTATTAATAATGAAAAATGAATAATTAAATATACAAAACAAAAACTCAATGAATATATTACAATAAATGAGACCAATGAGAAAGTATCTTGTGGATATCATACCAATATTTTTTCTTCCGGCGTGCATTTACACAAAGCTGCGAGAGATGGAGTCCGCTTTACTTCGACGATAGCATCAATAGGTAGCTTACAGCGGCATTCCATAACTTTATCCTTCAATTCATTCAGCTGAGCTCTCTTCTTCTGTAACTCATCTACTTTTCCTTGCATACGATTATCGCACATTAACTTACATCCATCCAAATCTTCTACCATTTCCATCTTCTCTTTCTCTAATGCATCTATCTAAAATCAAATATGAGAAACTTTCCTTTTAAAATTATTATTTTAAAATAAAATTAAGATTTTGTCAAAATTAAAAATCTATAAACATTAATAAATCTGTACTTCTGTATATATATTCTTTCCCCTAATTTTCTGTTGAACGTAGTGTATAAACACTGATTACGAATATGCCTATAATTTTTTTTTTGTCTGTCTGTTTATATGTCCCGATTTAACTCAAAAACACCTGGACCAATTTTTTTTTTACACGAGTAGCTTATGTCATTAGGCATTTGATTAGCTATAAGAATTTTCGACAACACTTTTAGAAATCGTAAAAAAATACCAAGTATCTTTTATATATATTTCTTATTATCAGATTTTAATGAAATTTTGTACACAGGAAGTATAAGGTGATGGGCTATAAGAATTGTCAATAATACTTTATAGAAATCATAAAAAATATTTATCATACTTTTATTAATTTACAACCGATTTTGATGACAATTGAACACGACGCACATCTCATTCCTCAATTCTAAGGCAATTAATTGTCAGTAATATGAATAAAAATAAAATTACGGGGTTTATGGGTATCTATTGCGTAGTAAAAACGCGTACAGAGCCGCGGGGCACCGCTAGTATACAGTATAAAGCTTCTTAATGTTTGATGTGCTTGTGTAATTAATAAACGAATAGTAATAAATGCAATAAATAAAGTGTTTTTCAATTTATCATTATCTTAATGTTCTTAGTGTTTCTTCAGCTAGTAGAAGTCGGCGATTTGCTCCTTGTACCATTGCTATGTTTTGGTTTGGACAGCTTGAATCTTGTCAATAAAAATAATATAATATTCTAAAAACACTTTAAATTAATATTCGTATTTGATTAAATTAGCACTCGTTACATTCATACATTTCTCGTATCATGCATTCATACACAACATTTCTACAAATTTCGAAACTTTCCCAGATTAATCTCTATAAGGATTAATAAAAAGTGTGAAATTGGCTGTTCGTTTGTAACAAGAAATCAATATAAATTTTAGCGTCTCTTTAATCATCATCAATATCATCATGGACAGCGTTTCAACCCACTGCAGTCTCTTCTTTTTTACACTATTCAAACTTGTTCTGTGTCATTCTTATATTAGGAAGTTTACATTTTTGTATAATATTTAACAAATCTACTCTTCTTTAATAATTTATTTTTCAAAACTATTTATTCTGTTATAATAATAACCGTGGTCCATAATATTAATTTTGTGGCGTTCATACTTTCTCAGGCATGAACTTTTTTATTGTGCTTGACGAAATATTTTTAAGATAAAAAACATGTAATGCTTTAAGAAAGAAAAACTCTTGTCAGGGACTTGTGTGTTAATAATAATTTGGTTTATAATATATATGTAAAACAGATTTGCAATTTTGATATGGGGCTAACCGGCCTTAATTTATATAGCTATATCTTCCTACATAATATTCTGTTCTCTATTCGGTCTCTAAAATATTTATTTTGTAAGAACTCTGAAATGCATAAGTATTTATATGTAACCGAGTGTATATGTATTAATTTTACTGCCTCCAGATCACAAACAAATGCCTTTTACTTTTATAGTTAATTTTCAAAAAATAAGGACTATATTACTTTTTTATTATTACCTTACGATTTTCTATACATACAACAGTTCTTTTAATTACATTCACTTAACAGTGAAATAAAAAAATCAAACTAACTTTACCCCGACATTTTAAAAGGAATCTATTCTTATAGGAACTGTCTTTATTTGTTTCTACTTCAAATCTATTTTTTTCTTTCATAGTCTGTGGTACAATTAATCTTCGGTCTCTTATGTAGTAAATTACAACATATGTAAGAGAATCGTCTTATTTGTTATAGCTGTTAATCTAATGAGTTGATACAATTCACAGTTTCTAAATTAGGATTTTTTTTCGAGGCATTTAATTATAGTAATCTATGTACTATTAATAAAATTGAAGTGTCTCTTTGTTATGTCAAATAATAGCTTTTTACTAAATACATATGAAAGTATACTACTATACAATAGATACCCTTTTAATTTTTTATTTTTTGTCCTTCCTTCTGTTTGTTCCGGGTAATCTCCAAAACAGTTTAGACCGATAGCTGATGTTATAAGAAGTAACTTAAGCTACTTTTATTTTTGAAAAAGAATTAGGGTTCCGTGCAAATAAAAAAAACTGATCATGGTGAAACAATTCGGGCGTTAAGTGGCTTACGCTGATTAAACGATAAGAGATATAATATCTAATTAACGTTTTACATAATTGTAGACATTAAAAACACTTAAAATTCGGCGATAGTATATGTTTATCTTTTAAGGAACTCCCACAATAAGCATTTTTGTCTTCAAAATAACCGAAGAGCGGAGGAGCAAGATTCGTGCATGTGCCCGATCGACGGCAGCGGCATTCTGTAGTCCACGTGAGCGAAGCCACGGTCACAGCTAGTTAATAATAATATATAAGTGTAGTAAACTACTATTATTTGTAAGTATTTTCAAATATATGACAGGTATAACACGACATTATTCATATTAACTGTATAGTTACGTAAACTGTACAGCAATTTATCTTTTCAAATTAATTTTACCTGAGATTACGTGACTAGTCTGTTCTTGAGTCCAATAATTACGAATATGTCAAGGACCATGAACCATTAATTGAATGCATGAAATCCTAATAATATTTACTAGAAGGTATATTTTACATCTCGCTCTTGCGACCTTAACTTAAATTCAAACAATTAAATAGCTATATTTACCTCTTCTTTAATTTTATCGTTTTCGGCTTCTTCTTCCAGTAGCTGACCTGAAACTTGGGCGACCTGTTCACGTAAAGCGCCTAATTCGGCGCGCAATTGCACGCTCCGTTTCGTGCGTAAGTGCTCGCGCTGAAGACACTTCACCTTCAATACTTAACAGTTTATGCCTCGCTTGTTCTTCTTTAAACTTAAAAAATATTTTAATACTTAAAACATACCTAGAATAAGTTATTAAAAACCATAATTTAAAATGCAATTGCTATTTAAATGCCACCTTCATAACGAAACTTTTTTTAAATTACTATTTTAGCTCGACAAAGTGACGGCACTGTGTTTGATAGTAATAAGCACAGTACTGTAATCCATTGCTGGTATCCACTGTCATGCTGACCTGTAAGCTTCTCGGCAGACGGGTATACACTGGCGGATCCCGGAAGTGACAAATCAAAATATTCACTTTGTTGGCTTTATCACCATGCGTATGGTGCCCTGGCACCTCGCTTGTATATTATGTTAGTTTCCAATAACATACATCGGATGATCCCAGAAAGCGACACGTCAATGCGTGCTTACTATGGCGAATGCTACACACCCAATTTCAATACTCATCTTTCGTGTCAACATCATGTCAACCGAAAGGCGTCTAATGCTGGGCATAGGCCTCTTCAAAGATTGCCACAACATCCAGCGGCTTACCGACACTTGTACCAGGTCGTCGGTCCATCTTGTAGCGGGTCCTCTTACGCTGCATCTTCCGTAACATAGCCGGCACTCAAAAACTCTTGACCCCAACACTCATCCTTTCTTCGAGCTAAGTACCCTGCCCATTGCCACTTAAGTCTAGCTATTCTTAGGGCTATGGCGGTGAATTTGGTTCTTCTGCGGATCTTCCCATTTCTGACTCACTTCCACAACCACGCAGCAAATTAAAATTAAAATTGCAATCAACCAAATTTGAGTCTCAATTTTAATAATATTTCTTGATGAGAACATTACACGTAAAACATATTAAATTAAACTTTTACAGTACTAAATGAATCTCGATAGCTTTGGCGTGTATTTACCTGGAGGTCCCTATCGAGTTGCGCCACTTTTATTTGGTTCTCATTGAGGGTAGCATCTGCTCGTGCAGACTCTTCACTCAAACGTAACCTATTACAAGCACGATCACACACTTCTTTTTCTAATTTGCTTAAAGCTGCACGATCTCTCTCAGCGAGCTCTCCTCTCTCCTTTAAGAGCTGTGCCAAGTTCAAGCAAGCTGTCTTATAATCGTTGCGTTCGTCAATTAGTTTTTGAATCTAAAATAATATTATCACATTAAAGTTTAGGAAATAATTACTTATTGCTAAAGAAGCTTGGCACTACAAAGTGAGGACACTGTGCCTGCTGATAAGCAGAGTACAATCCAAAAACAATGGCTACCACCGAGAGATCAGCTATCCATCGCCAATCGTCACTGTCATGCCCACCTGCAAGCCTCTCTGCTAGATATACACCAAACCATATCGCCAACAACCTTAAAACCGAAATATGGTAGGGCGAGAACTAATGCTTCGCGATTGAAAACAGGGGTTGTGGTGGGACTACCGCAGTCGAACCTGTTTTTTTTTATAAATAACTAATCTGGCAAACATACGTACGGTAGTAAACAAGCGGTTACTGTAGTCTATGGACGCTTGTAATATCAGAGGTATGACTAGGGCATTGCCAACCTTGCACTGTAGGCTGTTCCCAGCATCTTCTATATTTTTGTATACTTTATGTACTTACTTGACTTCAGATATTTTAAAAAGACTCTGTTTGTTGTATTCCTTACATCAAATTAAATAATTAATTGTATATTGTATATGTTTAAATTTACAAAGAAGTTTCCTAAAACATCTTTTTGGACTGAAAAGTTTATCAGGATAAAAAACGAGCGGGTATTTTTATCAACGTAAAAAATAACCATCAATAGGTACTTGTTTTGACAAATCTTCCTCTTTCTCTTCAGCGAGTCCTAAACGTCTCTGGTAACCCAGTTCCAAATCTTTCCAAGCGGTTTCAGCTCTCTCCAACAGTTCCACTCTGTCAGCTTCCCGGCGCGCTAATTTAGCAGCTCGAGTTCTAAGCTCAGTCGTAGTTGCATCCACTGCTGCCAGTCTTTCAATACAGTCAGTATCCAAGCAACATGCCTTAGAAAAAAAAATTACACTTAGAAATATTTTACAACAATAAATGTCAACCACCTAACGTCGATGTTTAGTGAATATGTTAGCCAATTGCCGAAATATACCTATAAGTACTTGGCGACAGATTTTCTACTTGAGGATGTTAGTTACTTACCACTAAGTTATGGTTTCATCACGATGTTTTCTTTTAACGAAAGCTCAGGCTTACTACAGTTATTCAAACTCATGTCGATCGATGCAGTCACCGTGCACGCTACCACTGAACCACCATTGCTATATATACAAAGGTACATTAGTTTTTTACGTCGTTCACCATAAAAAGTTTTAAAACCGGTGTTAAAGTCTACATGTATTTATGACGTGCTTAGTCAATGTATTTATGTATCTATATATTATCTATTTTATTAAATCTGTAGTTCTGTCGGTTCATGAATTTTTTCTCAAATTTCCTGGTAGACACACTATATAAAGGACAATCACAAATTATACACGGGAAGTACATGTCATTCCTCTATTGCTATATAAATTGTCAATAAAATTATGAGTAAAAGTCTTAATTTGAAAAATGATTATTCAAAACAAGCTTTCGTTTTCGTTTCAACACAAGTAACAAAATTTCGTGGCTGTGCTGCTGATCGTTCAGAAGTTCCCTCGTCGAAAACCAAAGCTGGATGTAATTTAAAACGGATAATCAAAATTAATTGTGTCTAAGCTGTTGACCGTTAAGGAGATCTTTCGTGTGGAGCCAATCCTGGATGCCGATTCATGCCATGCTTCCCATAAAATGCATTGTCATCGGAACTGAACCAACATGTAGAAATCAACTCCATAAGATAAGATGAAGATTTGGCCTCAACAAACTAACTAACATACTATCATTGCAAGATAAATAAAAGCTTGTAAGAATAATAATACCGGACGAAAATAATTACTATGTAACAAACGCGCGCGGAGTCGCGGGTGCAACGGTAGTTTACTATATAATTACAATATCATCTTCGGCCGTGATCCAACCACTCCGCTAAATATAAATTCACTTTAAATTGACAATTATGTAGTATCAGTAGTATAAAAATAAATTACCGCTTCTATTTTTTTCTTAATCTCTTTATCCTGCGTTTTTTGTTTTTTCCCCGCTTGACGACCACTTGGAGCATTCTCCAATCTCATTACGATTTTCGTCTGAACTGGCAATTTGACTACGGGACCGGTAGAAAAGGAATCGTAACTTGAAATATTTTTTTTTGATAAAGATCCACCTTTACAAGGCTCCTGTTTAGATTCAGTAGCAGAGCAATGAGCTTCTCTATTGGTTGTCGTAACATTATTATTACGGTTCTTTATAGATTTATTTGTCTCATAGAAACTGAAATTTAAAAAATTTCAAATAAAAAAAAATAAAAAATATTTCAGGTATACATTACAATTTACACAGTGATTTTCAAACTAAGCAGAACCTATATCTTGGAAGCCAAGACACGATTTAACTTTTTTTAATAGAAAAACCTCAGCTTCCTATGAGGTTTATTCATAAGCAACTACTATACATATATAATAGTAATACTATTATATCCTCCTCTTCCAGTCGAAACCTCAATGCTGAGCGTCGTGATGCTCCTAGTCCTTCTCGCAAAAGAGTAGCTTCCACTTTTCGCGATCTTTAGCGTGGTTATGTGCTTCTGCGATCTTTGTATTATATAATTCTTAATAAATTCTGTTTTTCTTTACCTACATTCTATTAAATAGCAAGGGAAGAAACAATAATCATCAGTTAAAATAAATAAGAGTGACAATCAATGACCTAAAAGTAAAATATTTATAAAAAAATATTACTGTGCGCATATTCCCAAATATAATATAATTTAATGTACATTTTTATAATTGTATTATCTATGTGTATTTTTTTAATTCTTAAAGTCAAGGGTTTAATTTTTATTTTATCTGATGTTAAGTGACGGTTTGTTGGAAGGCGTCTAAAGGGATTGGCTAAGTGCAGCTACCGGAACATATTTATAGGTGATTTTCGACTGATTTTCAACTTGAGGTTGCTAGCTAGCCAGGCAGCCATTTAAAATTCCCTACCATCATGCAGAAATGCA
The DNA here is from genome assembly GCA_033032175.1 of Saturnia japonica. Lineage (NCBI taxonomy): Eukaryota > Metazoa > Arthropoda > Insecta > Lepidoptera > Saturniidae > Saturnia > Saturnia japonica. The sequence goes on from CM065307.1 coordinate 12,606,522, forward strand.
ATGCAGAATAGAGCACCACCTTTCTCTATCTTTGCAGATCTCTTCCGCTTCCTTCAATTCGTTAATCCCTTTCTATATCGGCACCAGTATGAAATACTTTCACTCAGTAGGTATTTTAGGTAGGTTTTCTATTTGAACGATATTTCTTGGCTTTTGCATTTACATCTACTATATTCGCATTGCGCATAATATGACATATTTTCATCACCAGTAAGTTTTTTTTATTGTTATTTATAATTTTAGCGTTATGGTCCATAATCTTACCTGATATTATGTGACATTGTGACCCAAGATGATGACGCTATATCTAGTAGGAAACTGGCTCTTAAGTGCAAGAATTTTTAACTTGAGCGTGGTAGATAGCCAGACGGGCATTAGAAAATGCCTGATTTTTTCCTTTACACAAAGCTCAGGCACATTGTAGGGTTCGATCTCACGTCGATCGACGCGCCGTCTGTACAAGCTACCAATAAGCCAAAATCGATTTAAAAGGATCGTTCTATCTGTAGAACGTTCTAATGTAACGTTGATTCTACTAAAAATTTTAGAAATCCTTATAACTAATATACAATTAATAAAAAATTCTAGTTTTGTTCAAAAACTATCGACATTGGATGTAATAATTACATGCAATGGATGAAATTGGAATTAGGTAGAATTAAATATCTATTATCTCACTGGTAAAGACTGTGAGCGTCCTCATGGCCTAGTTGTTGCCAAGCGAGTATCGCACATGCCAGATACCTTTCTTCAGGACATTGCGACATTATTGAGCTCACATCACGCGATTCTTGTTCCAACTTAGCCTGTGTTGCATTCATCGCACTCTGTAACATAGTACTCGTATTTATCCAATTTCAGAATATATGACTGTTCTTATAAAAATTATTTAAACATTGAATATGTAATACAACTTAAACTATTAGAGATTATATTCAAAAAATTGTTTAAGTAATGACACCGGCTTTGTGTTAATGACTTTGACGACTTTCAGAGTAAAGCTACTAAAAAATATACTACCTTTTAAAACCTGTTTAAAAGTATATCATAACATAAACTCACACCTGTACTCCCGGAGGGTCAGGCAGAGGTTTTTAGATCCCGTGTAATACGGGGCGAGCCTATTCCCATTAATCGGGCACAAAGACAAACTTCGAGCTACTTCTGAGAATTTCATAGAAAAACCTAATGACATTTTGCTCGATCTGGGAATCGAGCCCAGGACCTCGAGCATAACAGTCGGTCTTAGAACTACTAGGCTAGTGAGGCAGTTAAAAGTATGCAAAACATGAAAACAAAAACGTAAATGCAAAACGTACTGATCTCTGGAAGACCTATTTAAAAAGTTTTTTTTGCATTTTATAGCTATGGCCCACGATTGCAGACGTGTTAAATTTATTCGACCAACTGTCCACTGCGCTGCGCAGCCGCCAACGTTACCGTGTAACGTATCGTTGTTTTACAATTCCCGTACTTGTTTACAGTTTGCCATATTGCTTGAAGTTAGCGTTTACTGCTATAACGTTCCTATAAGCTATAAAACTCAAAAAGAATTTTTCGAATCTCCTTGGTAGTTCAAATAAACTAACAATCTCTTGAACTTTAAAATATTATAATATAGTATAGAAGAATTTTACCCGTAAATTGATACCAGGATTATTTTGTAATGCCTTTGAAATATTCCATAGGATTAAAGTTTCGAGAGATGTGGACTTATTTACTGTTACTGAATTGTCTTGGCATTGTGTATCTTTTTCCGAGTTTTCTGCCTGGGAAATAATAATTTCACATAACATGAATATTCGTTGTAAGTTATATTATAAAAATAACTATATTCAGATGTTTTTAAGCCATCCGATCTGAAAGAAAGTGATCTGACGTAAATTAAAGTTAATTACACAAGCTATGATGGCTACGTTGTTAGCTCTTACGGACACTGCGTTGATCGACGTAAGTTTGAGTCCCTGTAATGTGCCTGAGTTTTCGGTCAAGCACCTATAGGTATATTCCAGCAGCTGCACTTGAGAACCCAGGCTTAGCGTGTTACCATCTTAGGCAACATCGTCATCAACAACGTGACATAGTGGCGAAACACCAAATGTGGAATAAAAAAAAAGCAACAAAAATCTGCGCATTGATGATGAAACTCTCTAAATACGAATGATAGAACATCAAATTAAGTGGCGAGCCTTGAAGGCTTATATACAGCAATAGACTGATACAATCTGATAATTATTATAATGACTTAAGTACATAAAATTAATTAATCTTTGCGATCAAGAAGTACCGATGATTTTTTCGGTATTAGCATACATTCACGAGGAAAATCATCGTAAGGAAACCACAGAAAACTTGATACTTGTTTTTGTGGTACTATTGTTTATGGGGAAAATAGAAAACTGTGGATTTCTAAGCGTTTGATATTGCCAATATGTCGTTGGCCATCCTTTCTCTCGGGAGCAAGTACTTATTTAGTAGTGGGAGACATACAGGCTGATATTATAAGTATAGAACAACTGGCTATGTATAGGATACCACGATAATATACTTGTAAATTAAGTTAAGTAAATGCTTTAAGAGAGGTAGGACACAGAAATTTCTTTTGAAATTTGTTCACTACTTGAGGTAATCCAACTGGTGGAACACCCCCAACCTACAGGCAAGGTCGGCAAAGCACTAGTGATGAATATGGTATTACTAGCATCCATAAGTTACGGTAGCCGCTTACTACCAGGCGGGCCGTAAGCTTGTTTGCCACCACAGTTATATAAAAAATACCGATCGCAACTATTGTATGAAGTAGTGTCTGGGATCACTAAATTACTACCACAATAAAGTAGAAGATATAGGACATGCAGCCATACTTATTGTACTTATCATATATTGCATATGACGACAATATGTGCGTCCTGGAAAGATACTCTTTGCACACGAGAAATTACATCTTAGTCCTCAGGAGAATCAGCTTATGATTCGCGTCTCAGGTAGAACTGTAATCGTTTATGAAGACATATCCTATATCTAGATGGCTACTGGATATCAGTAACCAACTTTATATATTCGTAACTGTTTAGTAGATATCAGGAATTACTTTATTGTGTTTATAAAAATCTGTAATATTTTTAAACACAGATTATATTATTTCTCTTTGTCTACTTCTATTCCTCTAAATCTAATCTACCCAACTTTTCCAAGTATAATAGCCTTTACTTAATAACGTAAAAAAAACTAAGTCATTTTAAAACTTTATATAAGCATACCATTAATTGAGTTACGACTGTCGCTATTACTGAATATAATACAAATAAGTTTACTTACTTCACTTTTATCACGTTCACCATAATTGCCATGTATACAATTTCTACTTTTATTTTCCCCCATAATCTTATGATAATATTTTTAATACATAACTAAACAAATTATTTAGAACGTATTTATATTTTTTCAATGCCCTACATAGATTTATGAAAGACCTAAAATTTTTTGTTGAATGAGTAATAAACTAAGAATTTCCTATTATTATATTATATACAAAAGTACTCTGTGTCATTATGACAATTTGTATCATTATGTCCTTCTTGTTGTTGTTTTTTTTTTGTAACCAAAACAAACCAGTAATTATTGTAGTAAAAAGCTTACTATAGCTCTTCTTCTCCTTCTTCCTAATTTGTCAACTGGTTATCTTCGTTGAAGACTACACACATCAAAAAAGTCTAAGCAACATGCGTGATATTACAAATTTTTCCATTTATATTAATTAATTTCTAAATATTTACTCAAACAAAGTGCGTAGTTAAGTAAACTTTTTTGTTATTGATGACATACTGGCTGGTTGTAAAAAAAAATTTGATTATGTTTTGTTTTTTCATAAAATTCAAATGACTGCGAATTTGTTTGAATTTAAGTGCGTTTTAATTGCTACGTTTAGTCTTGATTTTATAATTTTACCAACCATTTAAATAAAGTTAGCGACAAAATTGAATTGTTAGATATTCTTTACGTCATGAAGCGACGTCAGTTGATGGCAGATGAAATGCAAAGAGCTGTAGGGATGTTGCAAGCGGGAAGTAATCAATCTCAGGTATCTCGACATTTTGGCATTCATAGAAGTGTTATTTGTCGTCTTTGGCAGCGCTACAATAATACAGGAGAACCCGCTGAACAGCATCCAGGCCGAAAAGGAGTACAACCACTCGGCAAAACCGGTACATACAACTGACTGCAAGACGCCAGCCGACGTTAACCGCTCGAGAGATAAGTTTGAGGCTACAAATTTCAAGTGGTGTTGTAGTAAGTCCTCGAAACTGTGCGAAATCGACTGCATGAGTACGGCCTACGAGCTTGACGCCCAATCAGATGCCCACCGATACGTCACGGGAATCGCGCTCGTCGATATGAATGGTGTAGAGAACGCATAACATGGACCCAGGAACAATGGGATAAAATTATGTTTTCCGATGAGTCGCGATTCGGGTTTAAGCCTGATACAAGAAGGGTGCGAGTGTATCGTCGGCCCGGAAATACTGAAAGGCTCAGGTGCGTTCAGGAAGTTCATCCATACAGCGGCTCAACAGTTATGTTATGGGCGGGTATTATGAAGAACAGGCGAACTGAGCTCGTTTTTGTAAATGGAAACATGAATGCTGAAAATTACATTGAGGATATTCTCAGACCTTATGTCTACCCATTTGCACAAACCTTTGGCTCCGATTTTAGGTTAATGCATGACAATGCGCGTTCACATACAGCTCGGTGAACCAGTGAATACTTTGCAACGGAGAACATCCGGGTATTGCCTTGGCCTGCACAATCGCCAGATCTCAACCCCATCGAGCACGCATGGGACATGCTCCAGAGACGTGTTTTGAAGGACTTGGAGGGAGCGACAACAACCCAACAGCTGAAGGATTTGCTACAATTCCATTGGGAGCGAATACCGCAAGATGACATAAACAGTCTCATTAATTCAATGAATAATAGTTGCCGACAAGTTCTGAATAGCAGAGGAGTCCATACTTTGAATTAAATTGTTCTATTCTTTCACAATAAATACATGTTCTTTAGAAATTTCATTTTGTAAGAAAAAAGTTTAGTTTCTTATGTATCTTAGTTTCTACAGTATATTCTAATATTGTTCATTTCTGTTATAAAGAACTTATAAAGACAACAGCTGTTATTTTTACATCATAGAATCCTAAAGATAATATTTTAAAAATAAAATACAATGTTATAATGTGAAGAACCATTCTAAAATTTAAATTAGTACATGTTGCTTAGACTTTTTTGATGAGTGTATTACTGCCATTATCGAGTGAATATAAAGTGATCTATGATGAATTCAGTAACTATTGTAACAGAATGGTAGCTCCCGTTTTAGAAATTTCTGGAAACACAATATACGGTCAAACAACATTAATTTATAAGTAGCTGTGCTCGCGGCTGCACTTGCCTCGACTACAGAATGCCATCGGTTGGGCATACGCGCGAATGATGCTATCCCCGTTGCCGGTTATTTTAAAGATAAAAATGCTTATTGTGAGCGATCCATGGAAGATAGACATAGGCTCTCGCTGAATTTTTTGTAGGTCTTTTTAATATTTATAATTATGTGGTACATTAATTTGATATATCTTATAAAGTTTAATGAGGTGCGAAGCGGGAACGGGTCGCTAATCTAGTTATATGTATTTTATATATTTATCTAGTATATTAAATCTATGACTTATTTATATGTATCTTCCTTACTTAATATTATAAAGAGGTAAAGCTTGTTTGTTTGTAAAGTAATCACTATTCTATATAAAAAAGTAGGTACTGCTTTATAAAATCTTATTAGAGTCAGTGAACTTTGGGTTGTTACTAGTACCTATTTGAAATAACTGTTACAACAGAAGAAGATTCTTGACTAATAATAATGATTATTTTCTAACCGTGTAGTGTTTTTGAAAATTTATAGAAAACTTTTCATACATTTAGACCACATTCACAATCTATATAGATTTTATTTTACGCAATTTTTGTTTTCCATATATTGGCTTCTCGGCTAATCTTTAAAGATGTGAGACGAATTTTATTAAACAAAAGTTTACGGTAGTAAATAACCTAACACTAATTAATACTAACAACCTATATAATTTTTTAAAGAGTAAATGCGTTTTAAAATCGTAGCTCATAAAAACGTATATTATTAATCATTAGTTGATGAAATACGATATGAATTTAAAAAGAGTATTAGCTTAAATTATAAAATAATCGGTATACAGTTAAAGGAATGAAAAGTAACGGACGACTGTAGATTGAATGAATGACTGATGAACGAATGAGGTAAAGACCTTTAAACAGGAAAATGGCGAATCGCACGATAGCACGTAATTAAACGAATACACAAATTCGGTAAAGTAATTTTGAAATAGCTCTTACCACAAGAAATACAAGAAGTTTTAGTAAGTAAAAAATATTTTTATTAAATAAGCCGCTACATATATTTTTAACTAAATTCAATAAAATTAATGACTTACTAAAATCTTTATACCTAAATTTGTATGTAAAGTAAATAAGTGTAGGTACAGTACAATAATATACTTATTTAATTTATATGTCATTGTATTTGCTAAATAAATTAATTACATTTACACCAGACTTGCCAAACCCGTTTCACCTATCTAAGAAACTAATTGATACCACATTGTATAATAGTTTTGTACTGAATATTCTTCTCAAAACAAAACTTAAATTTGTAATTGTAAAAGCAACCATCACAAGCGTTACAATAAATAATAATCCAGAAAGACCGACTGATGAACTGAGATTTACAAGAAACAGTTATTTCAAATACGGGCTGAGACTCTAGCCAAGTTGCCTTTACAGTACATTCATTAACGCTTAACAGAAAACGAGAAAATAAATGGAATTGACATATTTATTATGCAATCGCGTAATTTAACATTGAGACATGTCAATTCCATACATTTTATCGTATTCTATTGGCGTTAACGATTGTAGAAAGGCAACTTAACTAGGGTCCTAGGTCCCATAAAAGCGAGTCTTAGTAAAATGAAGCCTAAAATTATTTCCTTTTTATTTGACTCATAAAACTGAGTTAGAGTGAACATCCTTACAACATACATGTATGATTTAAACAAACCGCATTACAAGCTAATACAACGCGGCGCGGCGTGTGCACAAAAGTCTGAAATAAAATGCAAAGAGAATACAATATTAAAAATGGACCTGAATTAATGCTACCGTGCTTTGTTTTTAAACGATTTAAAAAAAAGTACTCAAATAAAATGTATATTTTTTTATAAATATTCAGCCATAACTTCTTTGTTTATGGACTGATTTGAATGATTCTTTTTTGGTGGATAGAGGATTCATTGGCGTTGGACCTTCAACTTCGAAAATACACAAGGGAACTCTTCAAAATCATTGAAGTTGGTTTTCTTTTTTGTTAAAAAGTGTCTGGTAGCAACTCCGCTGAGAAATCTTCCACTGGTTTTTGAAAACTTCTGCCTTTCTATCCATTCCAAATTCAATTTTTTAACTGCTACGAACACATCTCCGTACCATATTTTGTAATAATAAGTTATATCTCGTTGTAATAATAGTAAGTAATTTCGTATTAACCTTATTTCATACTTAATGTGTAAATGGAATTCAAGCATCTGAAAAATTAAAACATCTAAGTTATTTGACATTTCCATAGATATGGAATTATGTTTATAATTTATTCAAACCGCTTGTTTTAATTTTCAATACTAAATTCAAAACCAATGTTTTACTCACATAATACAAATTAATCTTTTGTCGCCGATCAGCAAATTTGTACGGTTGGTGGTTAGTGGCTATTTTATATCAACATTCGGAAAAAAAATATCTATCGTTAATAACAAATTTTTTTACACATTCTTACCATACTTTTCACCACAATCGGCATGGATTTTTTCCAAGTGAAATTATAACTCAAACATAAAGCATTTTTTTAAATAGCTCTAAGTTAGACTCAAACTAAAATAAAAATATAACAAAACCTGCTTTACTGAGGCCAGGGAGATTAACTTCTTTCCATGTTATTCTACTGTTTCCTTTCGCGAACATTTCGGATGTGGAGTGATATCCCTACTGAGGTTTTTCCATTAGACTACAATATTATTATGAGGTTTTTTGAAGACGGCGGTGTTTTTTTTTTAAAAGCTCATCAACGCTCACATGGTGCTTACGGTATTGCAAGCATCCATAGGTTGCGATAACTTCTTACCATCAGGCCGATCGCAAGCTATTTGCCACCGTAGCGGTAGAAATAAAATGTTTCAAATAAAACATTTTTTTTTTTGATATGACTACACTGTTAGCCTTAGGGGCCCTGAAGCCGCTGCGGCTTTTACAGCTTCACCGAACTTGGGGGCGAGCGCAGAAGGTTGTTTGGATGACTCGCACGAGGGTGCCAAAGTGTCCGGACCTCGGTTCGGGCGGTCGTCGCGCATACAAATAGGTCGCGATCTAACTGAATACGTACTCCTACGATTCGAGCTAACTAATATATACTAGGCATAATAATAGGCATGTTCCCTTCCTCCTGGGAGGAAGGAAGGAACCATGTGTATGTGTATTTAGTGATTTGAAAGTATTTCTACACTAACTAGCGCTAAACCAAAAATTGGATTACTAATCGTTATATGCTGTAGCGTAGGAGAATGTTTCCTTGCATGTTTTCCATTTTAAGGATACACCATAAAATTGGATTAAAAGACGTGTTTGAGTAGAGTAGAGTATAGCAACATTTATTGGTGGAATGTGTTAGGAATAAAATGAGCAAAACTCGTTTAATTCTAAATTTAGGAATAACCCTATAAACTAAGTAAAATAACATAACATAATTTCTTTAGATGTTGGTATCTTCCGCGGTAGATATTACAGCGGAACCGACTTCCGATTCGGCTGGTATGCTGTGAAACTTTATTATTAAGAGAATGATACTTTAATATTTTATGACATGATTGAAAATAATCCCTGAATAACCATTTTGTAAAGCTACCAAATAGCAAACTGAAATCTACGATTGATGTCATCGAAGTAATGAAATATATAGGCGGAAAACTAAACTGTAAATCAAAGCAGACAACAAGTTATTATATTGTGTATAGCAATTTAGTGTTGAGTGGGTCAGAGAAGCCGTGAGTAAGTGCACGGCCAACACGCACCCTAGTCAATAGAGTTGTATAGTGCCAGTGCATTGTGCCGCGGCCGTACCGTAGGTACCTACCGTCTGATGACCCCACCGTACTTAACAATAACACTTCTACCGGCGGACGGTCACATGCCGCTGGATTACAGATCCACTTTGTCAATCATACTAATTCATCATAGTAGATATCTTGTAAACATCGTACGCTCTGTAATAACATTTTTGCTTTACTAATCGTCAAAATAAGTATGAATAGTTATCTTCAATAAAAAGAAATGTTATAAGTTCTTTAAGAATACCCGTTCTTAGACTACAAAATATTTTTTTTTAAATTAATTCTTGATGAAGAACCTGCATGAAGAAGAATATTTATACATATAAGATGGACCAGTGCTTAATACCAAATATGTAAACACGGAACTTTGCAAATAATATTAGCACTGGTTTTTACTTTATTTATATAACTAAGATGGCAAACAAGGCGAACGGCCCGATAGATATTAATTGGTTACCGTAGCTTATATACAGTTGTAACATCATAGGCGTTTTGCCGACCATAAACTCCCCTTCCCTAAGGAGTTCTGGAAACCTCACTCACCGTAATAATACAGCATATGGTTATTTGGCATCTCTGTACGGACCTTTGCTTTCATTCGGTAAGTGAAATTGAAATATTCTAATTTATTTTGGCAATAATAACATGAATAAAGTTGGGGGTTCCAACAATCCAATATATAATAAAGAAATGATTTTTTAACCTTAAAATTTAATATTACCATAATCACTATATATACATATAATTTATAATTATTTACTACATAACAACATTTGTTTAAATTTTATCGACAATTACTGTTCGTGGGCTCTGTCCTTTCCAATAATACGTGTATTCACAGTTCACCAATAGACTGGTTTCTGAGTACAAATAACACAATGAGGGCTCAATTTTCATTCAATTCGACTACGAACATGTTCCGGCTTAATATATTATCAACAATTTAACAGCAATATACCGCCTATACTCTCTGAAGGTCACTATATTTTATAACATAGAATTGATACTACATAATTTAGACTACTTAATACTTTTTTAAACGCCTACTCGCTTACCCTTCTATGAAGACACTTTTGTTAACAGTATAGATAAAATAAAATTTCTACAATGTACAATTATGGTACATAAGTTATCGTTACGTCACAATTTGTTATTTTAAATCAAACTATTTTACAAGTAGCTATACCCTAGGTTTTCATCAGTGTTAAATTTATTCGACCAATTATCCGCAACGCTGCGCCGCGTAGCGGCGTCGCGTTGCTCCGACGCCTACGCACCCCCATAGCCTACAGTTGTTCTCACTTCTCGTACTTGCCTACAACTAGCAAGATTGTTTGACGTTTATGATTACTGTTCCGCTCATTAGAGGCGTAGTGTGAAGTTATATAGCCTGTAACTTTCTGCAATAAATATAGGCTATAAAATGCAAATAGGTTTTTTCAAATTTCACTTGTAGTTCCAGAGTTTAACGCGTCCAAACAATATATTGAACTTTCTAATATTATAGTACAGATGCGTCACATTTACAATATTATCGAAAAACTATTACCAAAGTATCGAAGCTCAGAAGTTAAACAATCTTGGTTCACCATGAACTTATGTCATCTATGAATGAAACTACGCATTGGGGTAAACGAGTTTTCGTCTTGCAATCGTATCTTTAAATGTAAACATTAATTGGAACGCATAAAATAATCTGATGCTTTCACAGATAAATTTTAAAGACATAAATTTTGCTGACATCTATTGAGTATAGGAATTGTAATTATCATAATGAATTCAAAATCATTTTACACGTATCAAAAATTATAATATTTTATTTTGAATAACACAATCATGTAAACCTAATAAAAATAAAGTGTTATTGAAAATGATACAAATAGTTCATTAATTATCAAAATAATTATCATAAACAAAACAAATAAATTACAAATCAAAATCATTTAACATAACTACCATATATGTACAGTTGTGTGTTGTGATGTGGTAACTGCTATAGTACCTACTGATCGACATCGCATAAAGCTGGAAATGCTAATAATAATGGGTAATTATTTCTTAAATATTAAAAGAAACATCTAAACTTTAAGAGAGGTAGGGCACAGAAAAATTTCTTTGGAGATTTCCCTCTACTTGGGACAGCCCGACTGGTGGAATATTTCCACCCTACAGAAGATCGCAGACAAATAACCTTGTGTTGTGTTCCTGCGGTGAGTAGGGTTTCAGAGCTCCTTGCGGTATGGAGGTTAAGATTGGGAACGCGCTATAGCGCTATAGACGCGTCCATAGACTACGGTAGCCGCTTACCATCAGGCGGACCGCATGCATGTTTGGCACCTTTGTAGTATTCAAAAAACACTTTATACTAATTTCGAATTAACGTCATGTAGTAACGTGAATTATTTAAAAATACAACATGCATTCACTAATTCACTTCGCTGGACTTAAACTAATAAATATTAAATAAATAATTACTTTTCAAAATTAATTATATGATTGTAGATATCAAATACCATCTTCTGTTCTTCTTCTTCAGTGGTACACTACTTATCGTGAAATAATGCTACAAAATCATATAATGGAAAAGATGATTTCCGGTTTCTAACTTACCAATAAAGGTTAAAATTATACTTCAGTTCTAATAAATATTTACATATGAAAAACATAACTTATACAATCTTTACTTATAAATGGATTAAAAGAGTTTACCGGAACTTGCATAAACGTAAATTGTCGTTTTAAATTAAAAGCTTAACGTTTCTAGCGTCATCGTAGTCGTGATGGACGCCTTCGCTTCATTGCAACTCAAGTTCCCACAGCTTCATATAAGCCGGTAAACTGCGCGCGCGCCACTCAGTAGTGACATAGGGACGGTCAGAGTTCGCAACGCCGCGCCGCGTCGCATTGCGCTGCATTGTGTCGAAACTCACAAGTTAAACAACCGCTACCCGTAAGCGCACGTTGTCCTTCGCGTATAAAGATAAAAATGCCGATTCTCATACTGCACTAAATCAGAGTGAATTTATTTAAAGCACTCGTACTTGTATTTTTACAATAATAAAATTAAAATTAAAATGGTCAGTGGAAATAAAGACCCGAGCGATTTCGAGAAGATACCGCCGAAGAATCGCGAAAAAAAGACAAACAATTACAAAAGAGCAAATTTTTTCTCTAAAGCATGGTTCATTTGGATGCTACCTACGTTTTGGCGCGGGTACAAACGGGACCTCTACGATGCTGATCTTACTAAACCCAAAGAAAATCACCTATCTGACAAGCTTGGCGATCGACTCGAAAAGTAAGCATTTTGGTGAAAATTAAATAACATCTCTACATCCTCTTACAAATTGTTATTTTTATTTATTCATGTGAATAGTCTTATGACTATAATTTCACCTGATGATAAGTGGCGATGTGGCCCAAGATGGTGACACGCTAAGCCTAGTGGGGGAGCTGGCTTTCAAGTGTGGCTTCCAGAATACTGAGGAAGCTAGCCAGACGGGCATTAGAAAATATCCCACCACCATGCTATTACTTTTATTACGATGTTTTCTTTCACCAAAAACTTAGGCTCAGGATTCGAACTCATGTAGCTGGACACGGTGTCCGTTCACGCTACCCCTAAACTATAATTACTACAAAATGCATTGTATAATGAATAACAACCTCATCTAATGTTATCGAAGTAGTTATTGACTTTATACTTAAACACAATGATAATCAATTTAAATTTTTTGACCTTTAACTAAATACAAGGTGATTTCTTCTAAAATTAATAAAATATAAGTTTTTTTTAATTTACATCTCGGTTTTTAACATGCGAAACATGTTAATAAAGCCCACTTCAGGGCCAAGAACAAAGTCACATAATAAACACAATGTTATCAAAATAAAATAAAAAACATGAGTATTTTTTTAATAGCTAAGCATGTGTAATTATTTTTTACTTTTTGCCACAGTAATTTAACTTTTGTTTTTAAACGTAGATTTTAAGATCTTATATTTCAGAAACTAATGAATATTTAGATTCTACATAGTACATACTTCGTCGATACTGTAGGTAGCAAATATTGTTAAATTTCAAGTTTATAATAAGGTAAATAAATACATACTTACATTTTGCGAATTTCATTAGAATAGAAAATAAAACGTTTTTCATAGCATTGAATATCATAAATGAGAATAAGGGGCCAAGTTTGGTAGAAACGACACGTTTGGGGTGGTCGTTGTCACCTATAAAAGAGCCGAGATCTAACAGGTACCAAGTTCCATAGCTGTAATTTTAATTATACCTGCAGGAATGCACGTTTATACCAAACAATTTGCTACTTTCTTTGATATGAGATTTCTAAGATGGCAAGTCTTGATCAATCATACTTGTAAATTGTACTTATTAATACTTTTATTATTTAATTATTGAAGTGAAACTTCTTTTGGGACGGTGTGAATTGGATTTTATGAAACGAAAATGTGTAATGAAAAAAAAACATAGATATAATTGTATTTATGTTTTAGGCTGTGAAAAAATAAGATCGAATGCGTTTCTATATAGTTTCCCTATCCTTTGTCTATTCTTAATGTACTCGAAATATATACAGAGAGAGAGAGAGAGAGAGAGAGAGAGAAGTTTCACTTTTACCGCGTTTGAACTCATACTCAATTTTTTTATCAAAGCTCCCATGTTCCAATCTATACTAATATAATAAAGCGGAAAAGCTTTTTTGTTTTTGGTTTGTTTAAACATGTTAATCTCTGGAACAACCCACTGGTTTCGAAAAAATCTTTTTTACAAATGATACCCAGACTCTCGAGAAATAGTATAGGTTATATAAGATTAGTCTACAAACTCTTAGATAACCTTAAATATTGATTTTTGTTACGTAAGCTGGAAGTCGAGGCCCTCCTGAACTGCTTTAACTGCGTGAGCTGGCGTACTCGTTAATAATACAGAAGTACAGAGTTCTACAATAACATTGGTCCTTAGTATATTTAAAAAAAGTTAGCGATAGCATATGCCTATCCCATATATGCATATGTATTCATATGCATATGTCTAGATCATCCTTAATGTCACCAAGTATTTAAAAAATGCATGTACAGAGTACATGAAACAGGTCATTCGGGAAACTGTGAATAATAATAACTACGAAACCTAATTATAGAATCAATCTAGTTTTTACTAAAGATCAAATGATAACAATTAAAAAAAGGTATTTGAAAACCGTACTTATGACTGTGAGGTAGTAACATGGCCTCTGTTAATATTAACTACATCAAAAACTTTTAATATTAGCGAAAATGTATGTAAATAAAACCTATCAAAGTACAATAAAAGATCAACAAATATAAAGATCTAAATATTTTAAAGTAATATTAAGTAGTAGCGAATCTATCATGGAATAAATAATTAAATAAGCAAAAACGAAGTCCTATAATATCTATAATAGATGAACCTGTAAGTTTCTTAATTTTATTTAGCACTTCATCCGAATTTATTAATGGGATTAACCTAATGATTATGTCTATGACAGTTTTATTTTTGAAGTTATAGTTATTTTAGCGCGTTTTAATGGTAGAGGCAAGAAAAATTAAATTGAGACGCATCATGTGACGCAAGTGCCTAATGATGAAGTTAGCCGTCAATGATAATAATGTGAATTCCTTTTTAATCAAATTAATATAATGTTTATTTAAACAAGGTTAAATTATTATTATTGTCTCGATAGCCATCAATCAAATCATCATGTTCATCTTCATCATGTCGTTGGCCCGCGAGATAAAAATTTTGAATTTATTTTTGTTTTTCTACGCCAAAGAAGTCCAACTTCTTACGTGCTTATTGTTAATAAATAATTGAAATATTAATCCTTGAGATAAGTAAATCCTAGGATTTCCTTTGGCTGTGTGTCGTAATCTTCTCCAAATCTCAGCCTAACTCTATGCCTAATTTCATTGCGGTGGATTCAGAGGTTTATCATAAAAATGTAACAAATAAACAGACAGACAAAGTTACCTTCGCATTTATAATATTAGCGTGGATATAATTTTTATCGTGTAGATTGTGCCGTCATTGTCTTAGATCAGGGTGATCTAACATTGTAAGCAATTGTAAGGTTTCAAATATTTCTGGGTTAGGTACGTAGTCCTCAAATGGACATTTGAATTGTCTACAGTGGTAATTTATACAGTTTGTCAATTTATCATCTAATTATGTTACTTTTCTGGAATTTATATAATGCTTATAATGACGAGTTTATAATAAACTATAAGTAACAACTGGCAAGTCGACCATAAACTATGAAGGTTATTTTGTGGTGTGTGCAGTAAAGTTTTCCGCACACCACATTTTTTTAAATATCACAATGTAATAATTATTTATGATTTTATTAACAAACTAATGGTACCTGGTTCCGAGCGCGTTTATTACGCAGTAATTATTTTCGTATCGTAATTTTATTTTTACTCATATTTTATTGAAAAGTCTTATTCTTCATTTAAATCAATCATGCCGTTATTGAGTGAAATACTGTTACCTAGTTAAATAGACAGACAGACACAAAAAAATCTCATCTAATTTATGTAGCGTGGGCTGTATAATATGAGAATCGTTTCTTAGGGAGTGAACTCCAAAAATACCAAAAAAATTAATAAGTACTAAATTTATAAGTACAATAATTAAAGGTAAGAAATACTCGATATTGATACACTAATATCATTGCCCACACAGATATAGATTTGTTTTCTTTAGTCGATGTTATGGATGTGTCACACAGGTGTTTCTACTTCACAATATTATGATCTCACATCGAGTAAATATGAATTTTACACAATAGATCATTAATAATTTGAGACACATCATGTACAAAAATTAATAATAGTTATAACGAAAAAGAAACAAAACGAGAGTATAAAAAAACTTGTTGAAGTTAGTGTCATTTTAAACTTCCACACATTTATGTACATAAGATTAATCATTGGATGTCGCTAGTAGCGCCAGCGTCAACCAATCATTAATCGATGGATTATACCCGAAAACTGAAATGAAAAAGCATTTAGGGGATGCTATTCTAACTGTGATTTTTATGTCCCGTACTTATTACTCTTTGCTTTTACTGGTCATAATAATCAATCTACTAATTAAATTTTTATATCAATTCAATCCTCGGTGATATAATATTACCACTATTTTTGCACAGTTTAGAGTCGAAACAAAGTTACAATAAATTACTTAAATGCCAGTACAGTGTCATGTCATATTCTAGGATTTGATCTTTTTTATCCCAATGAACCGTTACAAAATGTTATAATACAATTCGTAAATAAATATATCAATTTTTCTGAAGAATATCTATCAAATTTATTTTATGTTAATACCATGGATAAATGAGTCAATTTATTTTATGTCAGTACCGTTGACACGAGAGCATTAAAGAAGGATTTTTGGAAACTCAACCCCTAAGCTGAGGAAAATGGGTATTAAAATCCGTTATTTTATGCCAGCGAAACCGAGGGAAAACGCTTGTTAGATATAATTCGTGATTAATTAGTGATTCAAAGTCGTTATAAACAAAGTTAAAGCATAATGCAAAATGGTGCGTTTCAAATTAATTTATAAGTTAAGTCATTTATTCAGACAATTCATCCATAATGTTACATAATAATTTTAGTAGTCCATAAGTAATAAAAATAAAAATGTCATGTTAAATAACTCCTGCAATATGGACGATATTAAATTTATTCAATACACAATTGTGCAACGTGACTTATTATTATTATTTACCACATAAAAGGACATAAATAATACGCAGTAACATAAGCTCATACATACCTACGCATTACATACACTTAACTGATCAGAACACTACCTTTTCATACCTCTCATAACAATGAGTAATCGGTTCGCTAGTCGAGTTAGAATGATTGGCTTCCGTATCGAAATGAATATACACACAAGCTTTATCTTTGCGCGAAGTTGATTTCTGTAAATATTTATTCTAATTTAGAGTTATGCGTGTGAATTTACTAATTTTATTAATACTAACGCTTGAATAATGAATCCGCAATCATCTGAAGCAATTATGACTCACTGGTAACTTCGATAGACGAGAATTTCAATGTCTGCAATGAGCCTGAGCCTTTAGCTTTTGGTGCTTGTAGGATAGTATGTTGATAGCGCATTTTCTAATGCTCGACTGGCTAGTTACCCCGCAAGTTAAAAATCTGCCGCAAAGCATCTTTATGTGTGTTCCTACAGCTGCACTTGAGCCACGTCCCCCCACTAGGCTTATTGTGTCATAATTTTTTTCACAGTTCACTTAACATAAGGTGAGATTATAACCAAACGCTAAAAACCTATAATAAAAAATAAAAAAATAATACAATTTTGTAAATATGCACTTTGTTTGTTACTTTTTCAAACCAAAAAAAAATCCTCTGGCCTTAGGTTACCATTGAGAATTAGCTGAGAATGAGCTAGAGGTTACCAGTTAGGATTAAATGAAAAAAAAAAACCATTATTCAAACCGAAAACACAGACTAGATAAATGAATACATTATGGCACTTTTAGTTTGTACAGTGGTGAGGTTAACGCTATGAAAGAGTATAAAGTATTTTCTATCGGCTAACCAGCGGTAATGTGGAAATAAATATTATTGTCGGTAGTGCAATAGGAAATGAAATATAAAATAAAACAAACATGAGCAAAAACGCAAATATAAAACAAGAAAAGTAATAAAATGAAAAGATAAATATATAATAATATCTATACAAAATTCAATTAAATAAATTAGAAATAAATAAATAATTACTTACATACTAATATAATTATGTAACACTTAATTTGCTTCTATTTGTATCAGAAACCACTTGTTTCAATATAAATTAAATATTTTAAAACTAGGTAAGATCGTAATCACGGTGTTACTATTCCTAAACGTATTGGGTATATACACATTATACCTTAACCTGCAACATATAAAGAGGTTTTTATGTAATAAATAAACAAAAAATAATCAATAATTGCTGCCAATGATTGCGAGCCAGTTGAGCTGCATTGTACCATTTCCACGTTTGTTACTAAGCAGCATGCATGCACTACGTGTAGGTGAGGATGACTTGGGTGGCTTACGTCTTATGGTGGTAAACATGACCCCATAAACACCAGACGAGCAGACTTTAATAAAAATCTGTTTTCTAAACTATAAACAAAACAAGAGAGCATTTAAGAAAAAAAAATCTTCATTGATTTAAAAAATCTTTCTTTATTTCGCCATTTCATGAAAAAATGACAAATATGAAAAATTTTGTACTTGTTACCTGCAGTAGCTCCCACTAATTTTTTTAATTTGGTTTCTTGATACTACAAACCATAAAGTAACAAAAAATATGTACAAACATATAATTAAACTTTTTATTAAAATACACAGTGTTATAAATAGAGTAACCAATTATTGTTTTAACACATCCACACGTTCTTCGGTCTTCCCTTACTCCTATATCCATCTACTTTCATACTTAATATTTCTCTAGTTATAAAAATTTCATCCCTTAAACAACGCTAACTTATAAGATCAGATGAGATCCACAGAGCCAAAACGCTAAACCTATAACGAAATAGAAAATAGTATCTATGTTTATAGTAGTGTTTTACCAGTTTCACAAATAGTGCTTAAATTTATATGCAGAATGAAAACTTATATTATGCATACTTCTCTGCAACATTGCCTTTTCTAGAAGTTATTGTAACTCCATTGAGATTGTCTTCGGGTAGTTAGATACACAAATAATTGTTCCAACCAGAGTATTTATACATCATGCTGGAGTATTTGCGATGCGTGCGAGTCAAGTCAACCAGCATTCAGCTTGCTCGATGATCTATGAATGTCGCAAGGATGACTTATGATTTGATTGAGTGATAACTTAACTTGCATATGATAATATGCAACTTTACCCCGTAAATAGTGATGAATGGTTTATGGACGGATGAAAGAAGATTACCTACATGTGGCAGAAATGTGAATATTAAAATGGATGTGTGGTGTAGCTAGAATGCATAATATCAAGAATGACTATTTAACCTTTCGGCTCTCAAGGTCACACAAATGTACGTAAAAATTCGCAATTCAATCCACGGAAGCACAGTTATTAAGTGACGATGTGTTCCAAAGATGGTAGCACGCTAAGCCTAGTGGAAGACTGGCTCTCAAGTGCAGCTGCCGGAACACTCACCATCACGATGTTTACCTTACCGAAAGCTCAGGCTCATTGCAGAGGTTCGAACTCACGTCGATCGACGCGATCTCCGTACACGCTACCACTGAACCATCATTGCTGTAACAAAAGTAATGTTAAATGGTATCATAGTCGTATATAATCTTAAAAATATCTATTATAGATAATATAAACATACAAGCCTAATATGTGTAAAACGCAATAAATAAATCGAGAGTAAACCTTATAATAAATGAATATTAACATTTATTATGTAGTTAACTCTAATAATGCAGCTCAGCATGTTGCTGATGACGGTTCAAGAGAAATATACGCTAACACACTAATGGTAATCACAAAGTAAAATACAATCGTGATATAAACGTGTATCCTTGCTGCGAGATCCTTATTTCTAAGAAACATCAAATACTTCGAAGCCAAGCATTTTTATGTTTGATTTACTAATATATTTCGTACGTTACGATGAATTACCTAAACGTATTTACCTATGTTTGATTCTCAAATATGAAACACATATTGTGGGCAAAAATTAATTCCGTATTTCAAATAATTTAATTTTAAGCATCATGACATAATTATTGGTTTACCAGCATAATTAACAACCCAGTATTGACTTTCAACTTCAACCTCGAATCAACTAAACCAGTTCTTATCATTGTATTTTTTATTTCTGAAAAATGTGACCCTATATAGAGAGCACAACGAACTACACTGACAATGTTAGTTTAATCATATTCAAGCACAGTAAATCCACCATCTTATAATGACTTAGCACGCTTTGTGTCCTTACAATTTCATTAACTCGTCATATTCTGTACATACAATTAATAAAATTTAAGTGTCTGTTTGTAATGTCAAAATAACAGTTTTTTTACTAAATGCATATAAAAGTACCTATAACAAAAAGCCCATTTTTTTAAAATTTTGTCTGTCTGTCTGTTTGTTCCGGGTAATTCACCCGAAACGGTTGGACCGATTTTGATGGAACTTTCACTAATAGATAGCTAATGATATAGGGAGTAGTAACTTACGCTACTTTTATTTTAGAAAAAGAATTACATTACACTATTTTGCACAAATTAAAAAACTGGTCATGGTGAACCAACTCGGGCGCTTAAATGGCTTTGCTGAGTAAATCATGAGAGATATAGCAAATTAATGTAATTCTAGGCATTAAAAAGACCTATAAAAAAGTTCGGTAGAGTATACACGTATTTTCTAAGGAACACCCACAATAAGCATTTGTCTTTAAAATAGCCGGGAGCGGGGCACTAAATTCGCGCGGGCATTCTGTATTCTTAATTAAAAAATCCGCAAAAAAATCCGCAGAAATATTTTTTACTAAAAACGATAAAAAGCCATAAAAAGGTAAAAAAGATAATACGGTTGTACTCGGCTACATGTTGCTGTGGCTGTCTGTATTTGTGTATCAAAAAAAAAAGTAAATATAAAAACGCGTGTATTCGAAATTGCAACGTTCTGTCCAAATTTCAAAGCAGTCGGAATAACTTTCGAATTTTTATGATTTCAAATAAACAAACATATATTTTTTTTATTTATACTGAATATTGAACTAACTCGCTGAATTCATTTAAATATTTACCCAACTTTCCGATCCAAAGTCGTCTTCTTTAAATAAAAGTGTGTAACCGTGTTTTCCACTGGCAATATGTAACATGAGACGTAACATTTGTTACAAGCATGTTTCCTGTCCAATTCAGCGGCGGTTCCAGGTAATTGTTATTAGGTAGTTATTTGCCTTCTCAACGAGTAATGTGGAAGATGACGACGGTACACGACACTTCGATAACTGCCTTGTAGAAAACAGGAACCGGGCTGTCATTAACCAATCTAAGAGAGAACTTTGGACCCGTTCGGAATAATGCATCCACTATTATGCCAAACTGGTTCTCCATTATAACTTTACATTGGAATTTTACTCAAAACAACTTTCAGTTATAAACTTGTTTAGTGAAATTAACGATTTTTCTTACTAGTTTAATCATCTCACCTTATTTATGTTTTCAAGGTATTATAATATGGATTCAGAATTTTTGCAAGTTTGAATCAAATTAATCGTAAATCATAGTACATCTATACCAATATTATAAAGAGGGAAGATTTGATTTTTTGTTTGTTTTTGTTTGTAATGGATAAACTCAAAAACTACTGGACCGATTTTCAAAAACTTTTTCACCAATATAAAGCTACAGTATCAGCGAGTAATTAGGCTAGTTATATTATCATTTGCAAAATTTATTTATTCCTAATAAAAATGTCGATAGTTTTACACAAAGCATAAAAAATTGCCTACACGGGTGCATTTGCGATGTTTGTCGTATAAAATTAACAAAGATGAGACCGTGGAGCACAGCTAGTATTGAGTATTTTTTAAGGTTATATTAATTATTTTAGCACGTTTAGTAGAAGGTAAAATGGAGAGCTGCGCGCGCGCATCATGTGACAAAAGCACGACATGATGAAGAAATTAGCCGCCAATGATACAATGTAAATTAATTTTGGTAACTTTTTATTATTTAAAAATAATTTGACCGCGTATAAATAAATATTATTCAATTATTTTTTTATTAATAATGCTCATAAATGTAATCTTCTATAAGCTTTAGATATTTTTCAAGAACTAATTAATTAAAGCTAATTTTATTGTGAAATATCAAATGGTCCCAAAGCTATGGCAATACAAGACAAATATTAACAAAAAAGAAAACCAACTTCGATGATATTGAAGAGTTTTCTCGTGTATCTTCGAAGTCGAAGGCCAATGAAAATAAAATAGGACCCACCCTTGAGGTATCCATTTTCCAATGAAAAAAGAAATCATCTAAATCGGTTCATAAAAAAGAAGTTATACCTGAATATTTATAAGAAAAATATAATTATATAATTGAGAGCATCCTACTTTTTTTTAACTCTGTTATATAGCACGGAAATAAGATTTAGTTCGAACTTCAGTACAGAACATAATATAAATTGATAACATACAAAATAACCGTATTACAATTGTATAGAACGTGACTCAAAATGTAAAATTTTTAATTATATATTAATATTTATGATATATTATAATAATTAAATATTTTTATTATAAAAAAATAAAGAATAAACTATCAATGTGACTATTCTAGTATTTAGCAAAACTGTTAAACTATTATTTTTTTCGTTTAACATCGATTTTCAATTAGTTTCGTATTCTTAGAACGAAATACGATTATTTGCTTATCAACAGGAAACAGCTAAAGCTGATCTGTTTTTACTTAATTATTTTACCAATCCAACCACAGATACAGCGATACTGGATGCGGTCATTTTGATTTTAAGTAGAGTTACCTTCACAATTTAATGATTAAATGTGTTTTTAAGTATCAAATGTTGGCTTATGCCCGTGTATCAGATTCCTTATAGTATTTTAAATCATTTGGAGGAAATTCTCAAACACGGCAATTTGATTCCTTACTAAACACAATTTATACCATAGATTTAACATATATACTATATGTAATAGGTTGAATGAGAACAGGCCAAATAGTGTGCGTATTATTTTGTTGATTTTCTTTGTTGTACGAGTTATTTCTAGGTGCTCTAAATGTAACCACAATTAAACTCGTCTATTAAACATTAAATTACACTTTTGATCACCATTTACCTATGTCGATACAGGCCGACGCCGATAGCACATACTAAAATGGTTTGCTATCCGTATCACAAACATATACTATACTCTTTCGAGTTTCTGATCTAAATATATATATAACATTTATGGTTTATACAGCGGTAAACTCTATACTGATATGAGTGACATATCGACATGAGTCACTCGGATACAACAATCGTGTTCATCAAACAATAAAACCAACGTATAGTGCGAGAATCAAACCCACAACCTTTCGGTTCATCCTATTTTTTAACCCCATTTAATTTTTAGAATAATAAATAATTTTAAATTTATATTATGTATATTACAGTAATAAACTTCATTATCGGAACACCGAGTGGAAAATTAAAACGCAATTTGCACGAGATGGTAATATAGATTCGCAAAACTACAAATATGTTTGAATAAAATCGTGGAATTAATGGAATTCTGATTTACATTGACGCATACTCACTCGACGACTGATTTACAATTGTCCATTGATTCATGATAAATCATACATTTAAAATGAACAAGTCACGACTGGAGTACATGTTTATAAAAACATAACTAGTTAATACGCTCACAAAGGTTCACCATTTTGTTGCTATTACTATTTT
This sequence comes from Saturnia japonica, assembly GCA_033032175.1. Taxonomy (NCBI): domain Eukaryota; kingdom Metazoa; phylum Arthropoda; class Insecta; order Lepidoptera; family Saturniidae; genus Saturnia; species Saturnia japonica. Next base: position 12,630,264 of record CM065307.1, read on the forward strand.
CCATAGTTCCCATGATTTCTTATATTTTTTTATTATTATTACAGCATTATACAAATCCTTGAACTTGTTGAAACACGTCTTCTAAAAGTCTTAAAACACAGTTATAGACGAACTCATTCCAAATCTATATCCGCTAATAGATATAGTAAACCCGCATGTTGAACTATAGTCAACACACTTCTCAGTAAAAGTAGGTACTTAAAGGTACCCAATGGAAAGGTGTGATAAAAAAAATTTCAAAGATAGAAAAGATTTAAGATACGTTATTAATATTGTTTTAACGACCATCTACCATAAGTTGCTGTTGCTCAGACAGTTTTTTATTTTTCAAAATTATTTATCCGTACGCGTGTATTCGAATTCAACGTTATATCAAACTTTCAAAGCAAACGATGAAGAACTTTCGGAGATTTTGAAGAATTTAGACAAACGAACATTAACGTTATTATTTATAATTATATTTACAGTAGGTACAAACAAAATTATTCTGAAGTAGCACTTTAGGATTATATAAGTGACGGGCTTATGTCAGTGCATAATTCTGGCAGTAGTAGACAGAACGCACTACGCAGATGCAGACAGCATGTGTGACTGCATGGCAGCCGGCAGGCGAACCGTGACGTACCACGCGGGAGCTGCGTTCTACATGTGACACAAAGGCCTAGAATCAGTGCGAAAGGGAAGTGCTAATCAAGACGATGATCCTTGTTAACGCATTACATTGTGTACATATCATCCAGCGTTTTAAACTGTTTAAGGCTTACTCACCTCATAAAGTCATAGTTTGTTTTTATGACAAAGGAAATTTAATGTTTATAACTAATAACAATAATATGAATCAAGCTATCCCTTACATACATATTTATACGTAAATATTATATAAACTGGTGTTATTGATTTTGTGGGTCCATTTCTTTGGAAAATATTTAGTGAGCTTACATTTCCTCGAGACGTTTTCCTTTACCATTGAAAATTTATTAATAACTAGTTCATATGAATTTTAATACATGTTTTTCATAAAATGTTGTACGTCTGTTATACTTTAGTGAATAACTAGCTATGCCCGCGGCTGCACTCGCGTGTACTACAGAATGCTGTTGATCGGGCACATACACGGTCGTGCTAACCCCACTCCCGAAACTTAAGAGATTTTTTGTTTGTTATTTGACTGCTCTAAGAAACTATCAGTAAAATTTGATTGTTCTTGCATTTTATAGCCTATTTATTGAGAAATTTATCTAATATAAAATTGGGCAACCGAGCTTTGCTCGGTATCATAAATAAAACACCTATAAAGGTAAACTTAGAATATAAAACATTATCTAAATACAAAGTTTCATACAAATCTTTAGAGCCATTTCTGAGAAATATATTTATATATGTATATACAAGAATTTTGACATTAGATTAGGCTATATAACTCACGCAGTAACCATGAACATCAAGCAATGTAGCAAGCTGTAGGTAAGTATGGGAAGTGATACAAACCGGTGCGTTGGCACTGTTGGCAGCTGATGAGTATAGCCCAATTTTAACACGGGTGAAAAAATGTATCACTTTCTTTGATTTTTCTCGTTTTGGTGGCAATCCTTTAGTATATTTTGGGGCGAGTCCCCAAACACGTGAATTCTCACTCAGTTGTGTGTACGTAATGCTGGAGAAACCTTTGATTTTTTTTTTTTGAAGCTAGTCAAGTAACATAATATAATATTATATGATAAGATAATATAATGCTACTTCACTATCTACAATTGTACATACTACATATCCTACTTGAATAAATTCTCAGAGACATTCTCTACTAGCTTATTGGTCGAGCTTGTTCCCTTCCCATGTCCCGCTGACCAAAAGAAGAGGCATGCTTACGGTGGTCGGCCTATAATTACACAATAATTAAATTATATTAAAAATATCTGTATATTTTTAGTGAAATGAGATATTTTATTAGTACCTACTAATAAAAAGTTCTCATGCATGCAATGTCATCGATGTCGTTGAGGACATCGACATTAAAATGCATACTTCCGTATGTTTATTATTATAACATTTCACTGTTAAAATGAATGAAGAATATTTTAATGTATTGTATAAAGTAAGTACGTATTTTATAAAGTAATAATATATCTATTGTTGAACGTGAATACAAGGTTATGTGCCATTTACACGGTTTGCTTAGTGTCATTACCTCGGAACTATCGTTTACGCATTTATAATGAACAGTTTTAAAAATATTCTCACCTAATTACATTTACATGTTACTAATTATAATTTAAGTATGATTCCTAGATAATTTTTTTATAAACAAAATATGCTTATTTTCTTAAATATTACACTTAAAGAATAATGCTAACATAAGAACATTCACTCGTAACGCACTTTTAATGTTAGAGGTTTTATTAAAAGTACTTTAAGTTCATAGTTTTTTGTCTAGGGTTTTAATGCATTGAGTATTATTACAACATTGTAAGTAAATCTGAACTTGTTCACCAATATATGTAACTGTCTCCTTTAACATCTAACCTAGTAGACAGATATTAATTTTATTTATTGAAATTTAACAGGTGTAATAAAGATTATTATTATTAAAAACAAAAGGTAAGTAGACAAATGTTGCTAACAAACCAGATTTCTTGCAGGTAAGCCAGGCCAAGGTTTAAAAGTTAATATTTGAAGATAATGACTAAAGTAATAATTCGATAGTACGTATATACCCGACGTTTATGATTGGCAACCAAAAGAATGGTTATTCTTGCAATTAAAATAACAATTACATACGTAATCGATATTTCGTCATTATAACTAAAGGACGAAACTCGCATACACACATACGTGGCACATATTATTTTAAAAACACAAATCTAATTCTAACCAAAATGAAATAATGTAGAGGTACCATATAAGTATATTTGCTGTGCCCGAGACTTCGTCCGCGTGGTTTAATATATCGCGTATGAAAAACAGTAACTAAATAAAAACCTCCCCTCACCTCAATCTCACCTTAGGTACGGTATTTGACCGGTATTTGCTTAGAGAATACCCAAATAAAATCATTTTTATCATACATGCATGGCAATATTGTCATTATTTTCGAAAAAAGAATACGCGAAGTATTGAATTGCAATTTAATAAAAATCTTGATATCGCTAAAACACCAAACAACGAAATCTATCTTAGAAAATTTAGATCGAATAGATTATTCTTACTGGTGTAAACATTTAAAAATAACGTTAAAATGTTTCTCAAAACATTTAAAAATTATAATAAAATACTAACCTAAAATTATTAATATAAGTGCTTACACAAAATACACTTAAGCCTAACAATAAATATCAAACCAATGTCATTATAAATTAATTCAAGCCATATAGTGCCATCTCTGAATACTCCTGGAAAATAAAAATACATAGGTACGTTACCATTTATTACTTTTATTGAAAATTATGTAGAGATTTAATAATTTGGATTGATTTGGTATATTTTCACTTTATTTCAAGTTTATTTTTATATTTAAATATATTACAAAATAATATATACCTAGATACATTCTTTTTTTTATATGTACATATCATCATAAATGCAATTTATAGACCATACAAATGTCCATACGTGTAAAAATGCATCCTAAATGTACCTTCAGAATGTAAACTACAATCATACCAAATTTCGTTATATTCGGTGCAGTAAATTTTGCATGATTGGGGTACAAATATACAGACAGACAGACAAACAAACAGATAATAATTAAACATATATGACAATAACATCCATAAGCTATTATAAAGTTGGTGTTAGTAATTAGTCATTAATTGCATTGGGCTTCGGAGTCACAGTTTTACGGTAACACTCCATCTCGGCACGAACTAAACAGTTCCTTGAACCATCTCCTGGCAAGTGCGTTCGCACCTTTTTTATAACACCGGATCCTTCAAGCGTAACGTGAAGGAATATTTATACAGGTAGGCGTGAAAACGATGGTGGTGATGGATCTCTCGATGTTCGCCTTTGTATTTGAATTTTACTGCGCTTACCACCAGAGATAGAGCCATCAATTTGCTAAGCTACTATAAAAAAATGTCTTGAAATGTATGAAAATAAAACTGCATACACAAAATAAACAAGAAAATATTTGTGTATAATGTACAAAAACTTTTACCTCGTGATCGAATTTTACCTTGAAGATCAAACACGTTTGTGCCAGTATTTCCGAATACTGTTTTAGTCCTTGTCTCAAAATGTTACAATACTGGGAAAACATAGGGAGGAAATGCATACTACTGTTTCGAAATTCGCATTTTAAATTAATTTCCCATTAAATGTTTCCTTTTAAATTCCAATATTTAAAAAAATACAATTTGTTACTGCTCCCTATTTAAAATATTTCGAATATTAATAATTTATAAATATCACACTTCCGTAATGAGTGTAGTGAATATATAATTTCCGCCAACAGACTCAAATCATGGCCAGAGGTTATATCGGTAAATAAATTAATATTCAGTCAAATACCAAGATGCGTTTTATTACTTCATTTAAATTGCAAGGCAGTAGAATTCCTTTATGTTATCTGTTAATCCAAAAATAATGATAGATATAAATCAAGTTTATCTTTACTACAAATCAACATGTCATAAGAAAATATGGTAATTTTAACCACAGCAGAATGTCTCCGTAAGCCCCCTTCTTGACTATCTAACCAGTTTTTCCATTGCGTCGCTTACAAACGATATAAGTATACTTATTCAATATTATCAATACATTAACACCGAACTCTCAAAATATTCAGTCACGTTTTTACATCCGCCGGTGACTGTAGGAAAACCTGTTAAACCAATTTTGAATATTTGTATAAAAATGCATTCAGAAAATCATAAATACGTAGAGCAATGAAATTGTAATGTCGTTAGACAAAAAAAAATTATGAAAAAGGATAAAACATTAATCTAGTCTTTTCTTGGAAGGCAATAAATGTAGACACAGTTAAAGAATGATACTAAGATAGAATACAGGAAACAAAACTTTTCTTATAAGTACTCATTACATTCGTTTTAATATATGTAGTTATTTTTTGTATGCTGATCGTCTTTTAGGAGTAGTATACATAGAAAATCTACTTGTAATGTTAAGTCAATATCTAGTAACTGCTATCTTTTCATATGATATAATGAAATTACGTTCAAAATTATAATGGTCACTAGTTAGTTCAAAATATATTATGTCAATACTTAAGCAACGTAAATATCTTCAATTATTTAGACATCTCATTTGGTATTTCGCGAGGTTGCATTTCATAATAATGTACTTATCACAGTCTACAAAAATAATACTTTAGGTATGCTAATATCGATTACTATAATGGTGTATGCATTTTTTAAATAATTTTATACATAAACAATATAGTAACTATATCTTCACATGAATGTTGCAAATACATAAAAACATACAATCTCAGCCTTTTCAATTATCAAGAAATTATAGGCAACAACCTTGCCTTGGTGTTAAGCTAGTACCGGTTCAGATTTCAAAACAATATGTACCATCAGCATACCTATATAAATAAAAAATAGTACAGTATAATATATAAATAGTTATTTTAAACTAAGTGTTGATAATGCATTTTAGAGAACACATGAAGAGTTTAAACTATAAACACATTGACAAGTTGCACAGCTGGTTTTGTGACATACAGCCTGCAACCTTCACTCCGTATAAGTTTATAATAATGTTATTACATCCTTGTTTGCATACTTAGCAAAGTACAAAGCTGAATCTAAACATCCGTGATTCTGTGACAGAGCCCTATAATCACATTTATCGGCTGACTATACCGAATTCCAACTCAATAAGCAGATCTTTGTCCCTACGAAACCTGCCCTCCCATTTGTCCTGCTAAAAGAATAGGGCACAGGGAAATTTATTTTTAGAAATTACCTGGGGCGGTCCTACTGGTGAAATACCTCCACCTTACAGGAGATCGCTGCCAAATAACCTTGTCTTGTGTTCCTGGGGTGAGTAGGGTTTTCAGAGCTCCATAGGGTAGGGGGGTTCAGGGTCGGTTACGTGCTAGTGATATCTACGGTATTACAAGCACTCATAGGCTATGGTAGCCACTTACCATCAAGTGGGCCGTATCCTTGCTTGCGATCTTAGTTGTATAAAAAAAGAAAAAGATAAACAGTTTATGCACGCTGCCACGTCTAACTGTATTATGTTTTTTACATGTCACACTTTACACATCATAAAGCCTATATCCCCGTAGGGTTAGGCAGAGGTGTACACCCACAGTTTGCCACGTATGTTTTATATGGGAATCAAACCTAGGACCTCGAGTATAGCACCCGCGTTTAGGATCACTAGGCTTATGAGACGGTTAAGAAGTTATGAACTATCAATATTCAAGATATAAACTCCAAATCAGGCTTTTTTAAACATAAAATACACCACTTTGTAAATCGTACCCGTGCGAAGCTGGGGCAGGTCCCTTGTATATATGTATAAAATAATTTCTTAACTTTTCATTTTAGTTCAGTAAATAATTTAAATATATTACAGAGTTATACACACATACATTCGTTTCTGATGTACATAACCTAAACGCAATTTATAGAGAGAGCTTAATAATGTCTATACGTATAAAAATACATCCCAAATATACCTTCAGACATCAGACAAAAACTATCGAAATATGTTACGTCTATCATTATAACACCCCATCAATTGTTTTATTGTATTTTCTCGTACAGACTTCGACTCTTGCTGTTTTATTATAAGTATAGATTGTGTTTAAGTTACCATTTGATAATAACTTCACCTAGAGGGTATAATAATATAGGTACAATATACATCGTATAGTATTATGATAATGTATAAGTACACGATTAATCGTTTCATGTTCATACATTTACTAGCAACAATACCTCTAACGCAAATGCAGAACAACTAAAATTAATAATAATAAAACTTTTTCAATTTTATTTGAAAGCTATCAAAAGTTCTCCTTCTCGTACCTCATTTAATAGTAACGATTCTGACGTACGTGTTAAACCGTTAAGCCTAGAAAGGCGATACTTTATTAACAGTTTGCTGGGTGGTAGAAAACGACTGGACAACGACTACCATTGTCGTATTCCGAGATCATCCGGTGTATGGAATTCTGTAATCAAGCGGGGTGGTAGGGATCTGTACATTTTGTAACCGACTTGGTTGCGACCACTATGTACTTCATAATAACTCACATTTGGTTTGTCGCGTTTCGAAATCTGTCCATCTATATTCAAGTGTCGAGATGCTTGCTGGCCGTAATTACTCTCCCATGCTGCTAAAAAAGAGAAAAAAAAAACAATCTCACCTAATAAGTGACAATTGGTCTAAGATAGTAATACGCCAAGTATGGTGCGGGATTTTCAAGTACAGATGCCGGAACACTACTACAGGTGCTCGGCAATAGATTTTCAACTTGAGAGAGGGAGCTAACCAGGCAAGCATTAAAATGAGCATATTTTCACCATGTCTATGGATTTGTTACTATATTAGGTGAAGGAAAATATCTAACGAAAACACCTCGTACTAATTTGAGGATCCGATTCCAAGTCGATCGACGCGATGTTTGAGCACTACCATTAAGCCATCATGGCTTCAAAACTGATTACGCTGATACTGATTAAACGTATGTTGTAACTCAGACGATTAGACGGGTTACTGTGAAATCAAATGTGAAATACTTGATTGACCTTTGTGCAATACTTGATTGATTTTCGATCTAACCTTTTCTGTGTCACGCGAGTCTCGACGTACCTTTAAACAAACTACTGTTATTATAATGATTTATTTCTACATATGCATTTTTGTTTGGTTTCAATTTATGTTTCGTTTTTAATGTTTCATAGATATAGTAGCGGCGCCCTGCGTTTCCGCACGCGTTTATTAAACCGTAGTAACCATTTTCATCTTGTAACTTTATTTTCACTCACTTTATTGATAATTCTTATAAAGTTATTGAATTAGTTGCATACTTCCTGTCTACAAAATTTCATCATAATCAGTTGACAATTCATAATAATTAGATTTTTTACGATTTCTTAAAGTACTATTTGATCATTCTTATAAACAATCATTTCAATCAAAATTTAAAGTAAAAAATTATTACGTTTTTTTTATTACATTAGCTCGGCAAGTTTACGGTTACTATCCCTGATGGTAAGTATAGTATACATTACAAACACAACAGTGACCACCGAGATATCGCCAATCCATCCGCGGTCACGGCTGTCATGATAAGATTAGAACACTGGTGTAGGCTCTATATATTATATAGATACATTTCTACAATAGCGGCTTCAATGTCGATGTATCGACTTGAACCCGACAGACACTAATTTCAGTATAACTTTAAGATTCTTAAACATAAAAAGTTCGGGGTTGAAGTGTAGCTCTCACTACCCATGCCATGCTGCCAGACAGTCGCGATCTCTACCCGACCCGTAACATGCTCTATACGAGTTCTTATATTTCGTTTTAAACGTATGAATATAAATTGTGTTTTAATTTGACATTTAATAATATAAAGTGTATCCTTACTTTATGTGCGTATACTTCTACACTACTTATTTTATACTGTCTGTTATTTAACTTTAGTATAATAAATATATTGTGTAGCTACACTAGGTTCATTACTCCATGTTAATACTCTATATTAGTATAATATATTAGCGGTGTGCCCGCGGCTCCGCACGCGTTTGTTACTACGCAATAATTATTCAAATCCCTTTATTTTTACTTATATTGTTGTAAATTTATATGCCGTATCAATTGAGAAGTGTCATGTATTTCCTGTGTACAATTTTTATCAAAATCGGTTGAAAACTATTATTGTAATGTACAATTTCTAATGCAATATTAATTCTTATAGCTTCTGAATTATAATAGGTATGATGTATGTTTCCCGTCTACAAAATTTTATCAGAATCAATTGAGAATTGATAAAAATTAAACTTTTTTAATTATAGAATTAATATTGACAATACTTAAAGCCCATTAATTATGTAAATAGTCGACTTCCCGTGTAAAAATTTTATCAAAATCAGTTAAGAATAAATGATTTTTTTTTAATTTCTTTTTTTTTTACGCTTCCCAAAAGTATCATTGAAAATTCTTATTACTTATCATTCATGGAATGACTTATACTTCCCGTGTACATAATTGTTTTTTTTTTACATTATCTAAAAGTAATATTGAAATTTCTTATACCCTATCATCTGATCGATGATATAAGCATACCGTGTACAAAATTTCATAAGAATCAGTCAAGCCGTTTCTGAGTTAAATCCGGACATACAAACTACAGACAGACTGACAAAAAAAATTAATGGTATATTCGTGATCAGTATCGTTCATATAACATGCGTATCGAAATTGTTTGGAAAAATATTAAAAGTACACAGAGGACTACACAAAATACCAAAAAAAAAAAAACAAAAAAAAATCATAGATGGGTTTATTACCATGTATATGGTATTGACATTATATGCCAATATGAATCCAACACATTAACCGTCCCAATAAACTTAAAAATAATTAAAATCATACCTTATTGTACCGGCCTGCGGGAATGTTTTTTGAAAAAACGTGAAACCCCTTTTATTCCTTTCTTACAAAAAACATAAATATGAATGGGTTCTTCATACAAACTTTCACCCAAGTTTTATTTTCACCACATTTGGAATAACACAATGAAATAATTCATTTGTAGCAAAACTGTATAATCCAAAAAATTTACAATAGGTATATCGCTTAGAATATATAAACTCCCGCGAGCCGCGATTGACAGCGCACGTCATATTCCTATCCTAAAATAAAACAGTAATTATGCCGTATTGCGTAGTTAAACGGTTTATATATACTTCAGCCAATCTTAAAAACAATACTGGACTATCATTTAATAGGTAATTATTAGAAATTTTAGAATAAAATTAGAATTTCTTATTAATTATAACAATATCAATTAATCAACAAACCAGATTGACAATCAACAAAGTGGTTGGTATGGCAGCTGATGTCTTTTCGCCATTATTGCGCATGCGCATTTGATTTCCCATATTTAGTTCATAGAAACTTTCATCCCCTATTTCCTACTCTTAAAGTTTTATTTTCGCTACAAAAAGTACTCTATGCCCTGTCCCAAAGTCTTATCTATCTCTATACCAAAATTCATCAAAATTAGTTCAGCGGTTTTGGCGTGAAAACGTAACAGACAGACAGAGGTACTTTCGCATTTATAATATTAGTATGGATTTGTAGTTCTGTTTCTACGTGTATTTTTTATTTCCATATTTCCTGATAGACATCCTATATAGAGGACACTGATTTCGAATAATAGATAAAGTAAATAAAATAAATTGCGTTTAAGTTAAGGGGCCTATAGTCCACTATATAGATATATAAAATAATCTGTTGCATCTTTTAACTAATATCGAAAGGAATAGTCGGTAATATACCTCAAGTTGACCTTAAACTGATGAGTATGAACGCAACAGCCTCGGTCGCGAACAGTACATCTACGTACGAGTTATCTTAAATTGATCGTGGTATCTTTTGCGCTCTGTATATATACATTTTAAAGGCCGGTCATGTTTATTTTTGTTTAATTTGAATTTATATTTACTCGTATGTACATTACTAATTTTAACGCTATTCTCGATTTAAAAAAGTACCTAAGCTTGTTAATATTTTTTTTTTTCTGACCGACTATTCTTTTAGCCTTAGGTGCCCTATTCAAAACAGAGCCGCTGACGACTTTTACAGCTTCACCGAACTTGACATTTTTATTTTTATTAATAATGTTTTATATTCATCAATATTTATACATTATTATTATTTCGAAGTAACTAGCATTTTTGGCCCATCATTGGGCTTTGTGTCGGGCGCAGAAGGCACTCAGCCGAAAAAGGAAGCAAGAACAAGGGTACAAATATAGTCGAACCTCGGTTTGGGCTGATGTTCCTATTGTGTAGATGTGCAGAAATAAATTACATTGTATACATCACACTATTGACTATTTAACTAGTAGTTACTGTATCATGCAAGCAGCAAGCTTATTGGCTCCTTTCCGGAGAACGGTATTCTATAGTAAGCCAACTCAGTAAATCTGAAAGTACCGATCTTAGAAGGAGAGATAAAAGAAACCCTACGCAAAAAGTGATTCTGATTGTCAAGTTAATTATATCGGGTAATGTAGAAATATTAATGACTATATAGATTTAAACTAGAAGACTGCTTCAGTGCTAAAAGATTATTAATGTATAATCATTTACATATAAAGAAATTACTTATGTACTAGATACATCATTTAGTAAACCAACAAACGTGATACTAACTTAGATGACAGCATGAATTTAATAACTTTATGCCATTATGGTCTTATAAAAGCACATTTTTAGATATTGAATATCATGTTAATAGGGCATTTTCGTGGCTTCTGATATACTTTATGTAGTTTGTGAAGCCTATCGAAGCTCTGTGAAACTATTTTATCCATAGTGCATAGTCTTGTTTGAAGGATAAAGTCTTCACCCCATGAGCCCGCGTTAAAATCCGTAATGAGACTATTCAACAAAGAACTCGTATAATGAGGAAACTGAATTGACACTAAGTCGGTCACACGTGTGGAAAAACTACATTTATTGTTGGAGTAGATTAGTTCCGCAGTAAAAACTACGTTTCGCCAACTAGCAAGGAACGCCCACAGGCTAGACAGAGCGACGACATATTATGAAGGGTGGCATGAAATAACTGAATATGTAAAACAAGGAATAGACGAGCGGTGTGCCTTGAAATGTGTCAGCGAGAAATCGATAAGAACGAATAACGTCAGTAATAAAAATAACCAAAAGCATTTTTCAATTATTATTTTTTTCCCCACGTTTAGAAGACTAGGATGAAATTGAGAGTTGCGCGCACATCATTTATCATGGAGGCACGACATAATGAAGTTAGCCGTCAATTATATGATGTTTACTGTATAGCCATCAATTAATTAATTTTAGTCACTTTGTTTTTCTTTCTTCTTATTTAATTTATGAGCTCAGCTCTTGTCAGTAGAGCAGTTGCCAATTTTCCCTATCTTCTGTCATTCTTTGACCTCTTGATATGACACGACTCCAACTTTAACCTCCACCTGTTGGAAAGAGCTTCGTCTAGGTCTTCCTCTTCCTCTCTTTATTTCAATTTTGGAAGGAAAAATTGTTTAATTATTTTTAATTGATATTAAAATGATTATTTTACCAAACTAATTCATTTAATTGTTAATCGTTTATTATTGTGTAAAAAATATGTAAAGGCGTTTAATAAACATTATTTAAATTTGATTAAAGTACATAAGTACACAATATGCACAATGCGATATCATGAATTTAGCCGTCTCTGATAATAATGTGGGTTGAATTATTCTGACTTTTAATTAAATTAAATTTATTATTATCATTTAAAACAACGTTACATTATTCTTAGAGAAATAAAAAAGTCAGTAAAATGGGTTTACATTATTATCACTGATGGCTAACTTCATAATTGTTGACAAAGGCGAAGAAAGATTTTTGGAATTATTTTTGTTTTGTTAGTTCAAAGGAGTATAACTTCTTACGTGCGTACATAAGTACCAACACACATTTTTTTCTCTAAATGCGAGTACTTTGTTAAAAAAACCATTCGATCATTATTTGAATGCATAGACGATTGCAAAACACCACTTGAATAGAAATAAATGTTAGTGAAGACATATCAATACGGTACGCAACCGTATAAAATATGTATTACCTATGCATTTATTTAAGCCGCTTGCAGCTCTCTACCCCGTTCTCATGCATATTGCATAACAGACACGTGATTGGCACTAACGTATGCATTTTGAATGAACCCGTACATAACATGATAGCAACTTAATAAACTATATATTATGATTAATTTGAAATAGATTTTTATATGCTTGAATATCGTTAAATACAAAATCTTACAAGAATTTATTAAGATACCATGGATCATTATTATATTGAAATATTACTAAATAGAAAAATTATAATAAATTTTCTAAATATATGTTTTTAATGGATTTCAATCACGACATGTATAAATATTTTGTATTTCTCCGTTTATAACTGTGATAAATGAAAAATTTAACAACTTTTTCTAATTCAACAGATGTAGTCCATAATAATAAATTTTTAGTTTTATCTGTATCTACATATAATTGTTCTTTTTTTCAAATTTGCTGATAAATATCTATTTATAAAGAACAAATTAGATACCAGTGGCCTATCTATATAATTATAGAATAGTTATCACAAAAATTTGGAAAAAGAATACATCTATAGACAGAAATTAAATTTTAATAATATAGATATTAATCTGTAATTCTGTCTGCATAGTTTTCCAAATTTCTCGATAGATATAATACTATAAGAAAGATACTGATCACGAATGTAACATAAAAAAATTGTTTGTACTTATGTCTGTTTGTATGTCCGGATTTAACTCAAAAACGGCTTTACCAATTCTTATGAAATTTTGTACACGGAATGCCTTTGTCATCGGTCAGTTGATATGGTATAAGAAATTTCAATTTTACTTTTAGAAATCATAAAAAAAAAAAAAACCAAAATAAAAACATTTGTTAATTCTTGACCGATTTTGATGAAATTTTGTATACTGGAAGTATATATCATTCCATGAATGAAGGACTATGAGAATTTTCTATAAAATTTTTAGGATTAGTAAAAAAGAAAATTTAATATTCCATTAATTCATAACCGATTTTTATGACATTTAGTACAGGGAAGTATAAATATTACATATTTATTAATATAGATTACACAATTGATAGGTTGTAACAATTGCAAATATTAATTCTAGAAAACGTAAAAAAGTTCTCAAAATTAAATTTAAATCAATTCTCAATCGATTCTGATCGAATTTTGTAGAGAGGAAGAATACATTATACCAAAATTGAGAGGCTATAATAATCATTAATAATATATTAGAAATCGTAGAATAGAATAATAAAGCTCAATCGATTTTGAAGAAAATTGTACTCGGGAAATACACGAAACTTCTCTATTGATGTGACATAAATGAATTGTCAACAATATGAGTAAAAACAAAATTACGGAAATAAATAACTAGTGCGCAGTAAAAAAACGCGTGCAGAGCCGCGCGCACACCGCTAGTATATTATTATCCAATGTTTCTGATTATACCATTTCCATTTCTTTATTTTCTCGATGACAGCTCCTGTGAAAACATAAACGAGCGTCTTTTTTACATAATGTATGCATTATTTTATAAAAATATGACGTTTACACACGTACAAGGTTATACCAGTCAGAGAAACTGATAGGGATGGAGCTATATCGATAACAGATAACACGATAACAGACCCGATATTTTTTTACAAAATGTAAGTAACAAAACGACTGCCGGATACTTTTGTACAAATTTATTAAGTAATATTATATTTAATTACAAGAAAATCCAATTTCTTTCATAACCAAGCCAATGTTTTTGGCCAAGGAACAACCACATTCACGTAAAGAAATAACAAGTTTTTTAAGTGTTGGAATTTTCTTTGCGCAAGTAATAGTGATATATATATCACTACTTACATATACATACATACATATATTTACATACTTAAAAAACTTGTTATTTATATGACGGCGAATAGCATCAGCGTCGAAGTTGTCAACCGATGTCACACGACATGGTTGGCGTTTTTTCTTCGGTAGTAATTTTTGAAAAAGTAGGTGCACTAATTCCTAATGCGGCCGCAACACGCTCTCGCACTTGCGACAGTGATAATAGCGGGCCACCATTTTGATCCTCTGCTTTAAAGTAATTACGAACCTTGATCACCAGTTCTCTCACCTGCCTTTTCAGAACAGATCCTTTCGGCATTTTGGTATTTGACAGCTGGGCAGCAATCAAAACGGAGGAATATAAATATAACGTATGGATAATGTGAAAAAACTCAGCGAACAGAAATGTGGTGACTAGCACGACTGTCATGTTGCGAGTGACTGATTAAAACAAACACAAAATGGCGGTGGGCTATTGAGTGTTCCCACCTTGAAAAAATATATTTTGAATGTTTTTGTTGTATTTGTCTTTGTTCAAAATATAATTAATATATGCGATCGATATTCACAACTCTACAACTATCAAATTAGAATTGTCATCGAGAAAATAAAGAAATGGAAATAGTATAATATCTGTTAATTAAACATTACAACAATTTACACACCGCAACTCTCAATTGTCTCTATCAAATGATTTTTCTTAGACTCTTTTTGTTTACGTTTAACGTCGTAGACCACTCTTATCATATCTTGAAGAATGCTTACTAAAAGATGAGGGTTCACTGTACTTTGATAAAAAAATCTCAGAACTACACGAAATCAATTTGTAGAGATCTAACTAAATTGGTCAAATCTAGTTAGACAGTTTTTCTTTTAATCTAGTTAAAATCCTACCCTATACCCGATAGCTACCAAGTCATGATATTATCATAACGACAGAACCGTTAATTAAATCAATCGACTGAAGTTCCTGTTCGAGGTAATAACATTGTAGAATATTAAAATTAATATTACTAACATAAAATAAACTTCATTAATATTGTAATACTATTTATCTTCCTCGTGTATAATTACCTGGTTTGTTTAAATTATCGTTACACTAAGAACAAATTCTGATGCTACTTAGGTATTTATAATCTTTAATAGGAAATCTTTTTTACCGTGCTAAGGGCTAGTCTGATGGAGCCAATGATGGTAAATACACTAAGCCTAAAAAGAAATGCGTTGATAGGTACTCGTTAATAGCAGAAAAGATTAAATATTGGCTTCAAAATGGCAAATTGTCTAAATATCGGCTTAAAAAATTAACAGACCAGTGGCTAATGTCTTGTTATAAAAGTAATTCCGTGTGAAACTATAAGAGACCGAAATAACATCAAATCATGCTGATAGCAATTAATGATATTTCTTTACTTATTTACTACTAATACAATATAAAGTAAATACAATCTTTCTACTAAATACAAGTTTGAACTTAAAGTTTCCCTTTTGAATAATTAATATGTGATACTATATTAAATAGATATCGTAGATATATTTAACATAGTAATAGGCGA
Organism: Saturnia japonica; assembly: GCA_033032175.1. Taxonomy (NCBI): domain Eukaryota; kingdom Metazoa; phylum Arthropoda; class Insecta; order Lepidoptera; family Saturniidae; genus Saturnia; species Saturnia japonica. The sequence continues at coordinate 12,646,441 of CM065307.1, forward strand.
AACGAGAACACGTGATGAATTCTCCTTTGCTGTTACTTTTGTTTATATTACAAATACGCTTTCAACTGATTTATATATTAACATAATTCGGCATTTAGTACTTAGTTCACAGACTCAAGAGTAATTTAAATGAATGGCGAAATCGCTGAGGAGCTTCAATCTCCTGTTAGCTGAAAACAATTTTGACATGAAATATTACTGTCTCCAATAAAACTTCACTAACATATTACAACTTACAATCTCCAGTGAAACCACGTATTTATTTGAGTGATTTTTAGGGTCCCATTCCAAGAAAAAGAACCTTATTGCTATAAGCCTATGCTTCCGCGCTGTTTCTCACGCATTTAGAAGCTGTATATTCAAAACCATAATAATCATTGAAATTTTCACAAAATCTGCGTTAGTATGGTGGATATTTCACCAAACAATAAAACAAGAAATAAAATAAGCTGTCGGTTTTACGACCAAGAAATAAAAAACTTTCAAAAACACATTTGTTACATACATACAAGAAAATTTTTTTTTTTCAAAGTTTTTTCTTGGTCGTAAAATCGGCAGCGTCAAACTTGGTGTGAGATCATAACGGAAACAATAATGTAAGAAAACTGGTCAAGGATACCGAACTGAATGAAAGAAAACGCTGTTTTTGGGTTCCGTAGTCAACTAGAAAAGAAGAAGGAAGAAGTTTTGCTATGTCCGTCCATTTGTCTGGCGGTTTGCGGCTTAACTCAAACATTATTAGTACCTAAAGCTGGAATTTAGCATGAGTATACTTATTAATAACACCGACAAAATAGTGATATAAAATATTGACAAACAAATTTTTAAGATACCTCCACTACACGTAAAGTGGGGATGATTTTTGTTTTCTTGTCTATCCCATGGTTTGAAATGTAGTTTCATAGGTTGTTCAAAAATATTTCTGGTGTAAAATCTTGTTTTTTAATTCAAGGATCCATTTATGAAATATTAAGCTTTAAAGTGCTAATTTTTGTTAGAGTCAAGTGTCCCTCTCCCCTGCCAGCTAAATGGTTATTTTTTAATATTTAAAAAAGTTCACGGTAACAGTATATATAGTGAAATTAAAAGGAAAATGATCACAGCTAAGTAGGCTTTACATAGGGTTCTTCAATAGGTGTGCTGAACTTTGACAGTGTATAGCGGCCATCTTGGTAAAGCTGTAGCTCTCAAATTTGGTAGAAATACTTATTTAGTCTCGACATTTTAACGCGTTAAAACTGTTAAAATATATTATCTAAATAAGGGCTCTGGTCGCCTAACGTTCCGTGTGCTGTGTCCAATTTATGATCATCGTGGCCGTCCTGCAGAGAGAAAAGTGATTTGGAGCGACGAAAATCCACAAGAAATTTGTCAGAAGCCCCCAAAAAAGTCACTGTTTGGTGAGGATTGCCCCCGCGCATACATTTTGCCAAGCACAACGATCGCGGCATCGTACAATGCGGCTAATGAACTTATTCCAAATATAATGCATATTAAAATTAAAAAATAATTGTAGCAATATCACCAAAATTTTTAGTGTTATTTAATTACAAAGGTTGAGCGCTCTTAATGAAAACCCCCTATACAAGTCAACTAATAATAAATCAACCATTTTATAAAATGTAGTGAGAAGTAAATAAAAAGGAGAATTTCGTACAATTTATATCTAAAATTACATAGTTAGATGAAGTTGATAATTGTATAAAGCATGTAGTAAATATACAAACAAAAACCCTCTTCTAAGTCTTCATATTGTGACGAATAACTACGGAATTCTACACTGGGCGTGGCCTGACTTGCACTAATGGCTGGTTTTTTTATACATACCTAACATAAATTATGTAATGGAACGGAATCCTCGGTCCGCATGTCCCACTCACACTTGACCGATTTCTTTACAATGTGTACAAATAGTAACAAAAAAAAATCGTTGTAGGTTGTAATAGATACTACGAGTATAGTGGATTTCTGGTTAATTAGTAACCTACTAGCCGAATGAGAATGGTAAAATATTTCATGACAAAAAAGTTTCAAATTTAATTGCCTAATATCACACAAACCCGTACTCAAACCGGTAAAGTTTTTACATACCTTTTTTTCCCACATAATCATTAAACTTTCAATCTCAATGCTTGCAATGTCCGTATTAGAGTAACCAATCATAATAATTATAAACGTGACAATAGAATTATTTTTATATAATGTTATTGAAATTAAAATAGTCATTGTTTAATATTTTTTTAGCTATGTACCTACGTATCTTTTCTTAAGTTGCTTACTTTTATAATTGCAAGGTTATTTTCTGTCGATATGTCTTGGACAAAACAATGTCTAAATACAAAAAATAAATCCCATTAAACGTTTAATTATTAGATATGACTACGAAGTCGACAGACGTTGTACTGCGCTTTGCGATAGATAATGGCTCGACTACAGCGCCACCTACCGGATCCTAACATATCTGTAAACAATCATCTCGATAAAACAAATATATTATGTAAATATGAGCTCAATCGATCAAATTATTAATAAGTTATAGAATCACTAATAAACGCAAATAAGATTTTTATATATTATTACCACTTCAGCTTCACTCGCATCATAGTTATGTCCCATCTATTTTACTTTCTAGCTAAATTGCTAAATACAAATTTTCATAAGTCTATCCTCAAAAATGACGGATTTTCGTACAAAATTTCATCCCCCTTTTCACCACCTTAGGAGTCGAATTTCCAAAAAATTCTTCCTTAGTGTTCACCTACTGCGTAAAAGGAAACCGTATCCAAAGTTTCATGATTCTAGCCCAAATAATTTGGGCTGTGAAGTCAGTCGGTCAGTTATCCTTTTATAAATGGTGAGCACTAAAAATTTCTAGAATGAATAAGAAAAAATAGTATGACTGGTCAAAAATCAATGTATTATTTTGGAGAACCTTTACTTAGCTTCAATGCACTATTTCATAGGAATAAACCAATTTTGAAAATATTTATGCCACTCCTCCGTGGTAACTTCGGAGACATGGTTTTTATACTCTTCGACAGCGTCTTCTGGTGTTGAAATCCGTTAACTGCGTAAATAATGCTTGACTTTTGAAAACAGGAAGATGTCGCAAGGTTGACCCATTATATGTAAGTTTTCCCTTTCAAAAATTCGTTTGTCTATCTGGCCGTGTAAGAGCTGGCTGGCATTGTCATGGTGCAAGATGATACGACGTTTTTGGTTATTTTTATGGATTTCTTCAATAACTTTCGCCTAACAAATGGCCGTGTACCAATCGCTATTCACTGTACGATGAACCTTCAAAGCGACTAGCCACGTGTCTAGTTTTATTTTAAAAATATAGCAATCATATCATCATAACCAAACCAGATATAAACTATAAACACTCGACTTGCATGATGCTTCATGGCCAAAAATATTTTAAAAGAGAGTGACACTGCTGATGCGTCAAAATACACTTAAAATCCTAATAAATCATATTATGAAAATTTTCACGAGTTAAATCCAAAGTAACGAAGACAATATTTAAAATGGCGCCAAAATGTAGAAACAAGTAACACACAAACAAACTGCATTTTAAAGCCAAAGAGTTCTTAATGGCCAGTTCCGGAATTTTATGTTCTCCCTATGTGTGTATATAAATATAGATAGATGATAATACTTTGTATTTGGTGTCTTATTAAATCGACATAGAAAGTAGAAACATGATCAGTAGTTGGTTGCATAAAGTACTGTAGAAGAAATACCTATGAATCTTTCTAGACAACAGCTTTCATAAAATTGTGCTATGTTATGCTACGTCACAAATTAACTTTGTGCTCTTTATATTTATAAGCCCTATTCCTTCACCCTTACCATTTCATGACGCGGTGAAGGCTGTGCCACCTGTATATTGTTACTGAATAAAAAAGGAAACCGCAGATTTTATATACAAAGCCATACTTAATTATGTACGTTTTGTAGTACCTGAATTACCGAAAATGCATATGATATTTTTACTATAAACCTATTATAATAGTAGGTAGTTGTGTTGTGTTTCTGCGGTGAGCAGTGTTTCCATTTCCAAGCATCTATAGGCTACGATAACCGCTAACCGTCAGGCGGGTCGTAAGCTTGTTTGTCCCCTTTATTGTATGAAAAAACTATTTTTAGCATTAGAGGCAAGTATATACTATCCCAAATAATAAATTTAGTAAAAATCGCAAAACAATAATATTGTAATTATGGAGAGTATATCTATTGAAACAACATTATTAATTCGTTTCAATACATGACTAATAATTTATATTGTACATTATGTCTCTACTAATACACACGTAACATCGTAAACACTTATAGCCAACAATTAAAATTTTGTCTTTTTTTTTCAGAATTAAATTTTGCTCCCCCGCTCCCGGTTATTTTAAAACAAAAATTCATACTTTTATTGTGGGTGTTCCTTATAAGATAGACATATTATACTCTCTCTAACTTTTTCGTAGGTCTCTTTAATGTCTATAATTATATAGTATGTTAATGTGATATATATTTTATGGTTCACTCAGCGTAAGCCAAGGCGCCTGAATTGATTCACCATGACCAGTTTTTTTTAAATTTGCGTGGTACCCTAATTACTAAAATATACTTTCGAAGTTGTCGCTGTGCCAGCCTTACTATTGCAAGTCTAACAGTCCACGAAGTCGCGGGCACAGCTAGTTTATTATATTACTAGCTGTGCCCGTGGCTTCGCTCACGTGAACTGCAGAATGCCCGCGCGACTCATGCTCCCTGCTCCCGGCTATTTTAAAGACAAAAATGCTTATTGTGGGTGTTCCTTAGAAGATATATATATACTCTCCTGGAGTTTTTTGTAGGTCTTTTTAATACCTATAATTATGTGGTACATTAATTTGCTATATCTCTTATGGTTTACTCAACATAAGCTATTTAAGCGCCCGTTTTGATTCACCATGACCAGTTTTTTTATTTGCACGGAACTCCTTATAATATCTGCTATCTACCAGTGAAAGACCCCTCAAAATCAGTCCGACCGTTTCTGAAATTACCAGGAGCAAACAGACAGTCAAAAAATTAAAAAAAGGGTTTTTTTATAGGTATCTTCATATGCATTTGGTAAAACGCTGTTATTATGACATTACAAAAAGACACTCAATTTTATTACTTGTATATATTATAATTGGGTCTTGTTTTGTTTGTTACTTACTATTTTACTAAGTTACGTTATATAAACTATTTATTAACAAGAATCTGTTATTGTATAAAGAATTCGGATCAAATAAACTCGTTGGTCACTTCTTACATAATTCAAAATTGCGTATAACTTATTAGCACTTTTGACTAGGTAACTTGTAAAACTTGACACCGCTACTGTGTCAAGGTTTTGCGTCTTTAAACTAACTATGTATTTAACCAAAGGAGTATTTTATAAATAATACCATCTGTGTCCCACGGTTTCGCCCGTGTTAATTTTATACGACAAATATCACCAACACACCCTTATGTATTTACAATTTTTTATACTTTCTGTAAAACTATCGATATTTTTATGAGAAATAAATTAAGTTTTCAAATTATATTATAGCCTATATTACTCGCTGATACTGTTGTAGCTTTATATTAGTGAAAGGACTTTTAAAATCGGTCCAGTAGTTTTTGAGTTTATCCATTACAAACAAAAAATCATATTTTCCTCTTTATAATATTGTTTAGATAATATAAACAAATGTTGAAATGCTGCTAATTCGAAGAAGAATAAAATATAAATAATAAAAAATAAAATTATATTTTAAAGATAAAGTTCAGCGGACAGCCCATCTACATCTATATTAATAAATCTGTGGTCATGTCTATACAAGTAATATTTTTTCCAAATTTCCCGATAGACATACTATATAAAAGACAATTATCACGAATACGTAAAAAAATTTTTTTTAATCTGTCTGTCTTTTTCTATATATCCGAATTTAACTCAAAAACGGCTCTACTGATTCTTATGAAATTTTGTACACGTGATGCTTATGTCATTGGTCAATTGATAAGCTATAAAAATTATAAATATTACCTACTACCAGGAAATAGTTTAAAAAAACATCTAAAAAATCTTAACCGATCTTTAAGATTTCGGAAAAATCATGCCGACTGGGAGTTTTACTGACGTGCGCCACGTAAACCAATAGAGTATTTATCTATACTAGTATAATAAAGCGGAAGAGTTTATTTTTTTGTTTGTTTGTTTAAACACGCTAATCTCTGGAACTACCATTCGGATTCGAAAAATTCTTTTTTAGCCAGACTCTCGAAGAATAATATAGGTTATATAACATTAAGCTACAATTTCTAGCTAGCCTTAAATATTGATTTTTGTAATGTAAGTCGGAAGTTGAAGCCCTCGCGAACTTCTTTAACCGCATGCGCTGGCTTAATGGTTAATGATACGTCGATACAATGTTCTACAAAAATATTGGCCATTAGTATATATAAAAAAGTCAGCAATAGCATATTATATCTATCTCTTATACATGAGCCACAATAAGATATTTTGCAATTTTTTTTTTTTTTTTTGTTGAAGATTAAAAATGTATTTATGAGCATTATTTTTAATCATGGCATATTAATCCTTACGAACAAAAGTTACGTCATCATAAAGAAAATTTATAATGAAGATAAACTTCGTCTTTTACAACATGTTATTTGGACGCAAAGTTTGAGAGATAATACAAAATTAAAATAATTCAACACTCGGTTCGGGTACTATGTATATAGTAGTAGTTAGCGGCGCGAACGAGTTGTGCGATGCCGCGATGTGACTATCTGGCCGCCGGATAAAAATATTGTCTTTATTGAAGTATTATAAATCATCAATCAGTGATTTCTTCTAAATGATGTGCGGGTGAAACCGCGGGGCACAGCTAGTAATATATAAAAATCTTGTGTGGGGTAATAAGTGATCATGTAACTTCTGAATGACTTTAACGATTGAGCTCATATTCACATCCCATATATATGTATTTTTATTTGTTTTATTGAGACAATGGTTCCAGTGGAGCCAATCAGTAAGTATGTTTATAAATTAAATTAGGGATGTATATATTATAGTAATAACTAGTTATTGTAATAAGTATTACTACATAGGTCATTTTGTTCACAATACAAAAAACTTATTTAGCTTGAATACAACAGCCACAAATGATAAAACTATTAAACTATATAGAAATATTGACTGCGTACCAAACCAGTCCATAATTGGCATTATTAAACTAACATCATAATCTCTTAAATGCAAAACACGACCTATATCATTATTTATATTCCAAGAAGTAACTAAAGGAATGAAGTTCATTTATTCGGTAAATGTACCCACCAATTTAAAACTCGGAGACGCTGATGTCATGGAAACCATATAACTAGTCATATAAACTGTAGGCACTATTTTACATTACGCTTACATGTAAATTTGAAATGTAATAAAGGTCAAGAGTATATGTATTCGAAATAACTTAGCATTTCAATAATATTGTAATGATTAGTTTGACACACTAAAATTTATAAGCCATGTTATATTTATTACTAATATTATGCAATGTATTATTTTTGCAAATGTGAAATAGATCACGTCACATTAATTTTAGATTTTCGATGTAAGTAGTTACTATATTATTTATTATTCAGAGATTTAGCCGTGATAACCTAACAAACAATTGCAAAACTTTTGCGTCTATACTATTATAATATATATTATGATTAAATTAAGCTATTTAACTAATGATTCGTTATTATTATTATTATTTATCTTGTTTTAGGTTTAGGTTTCCTGTGGATTATTGTATTTTTATGAAATTCTTGTTATAGGAGGTTGAAATTATATCAATATAAAACCTACTTTATGTTTAAAAAGATAAGTGTTTAACAAAGTTAGATGTGAAGATTTAAGTATGAATATTTTTAATGCTTTTATAATGGACGGTATTCTATTTTTCTTGAAACTGTTGTGCTGTATATATTTCGTGAGTTACATAGCAGTGTAGTCTGTTATTGGCAAAGTAATAAGGGGCTGAATATAATTATTACAGTCGTAATTTGAGTTGTATTTTTTCTGAATAATTCATGCATAAATAAATCTAATATTTTTTAAATATTTTATTGACAATACCACAGATTTGATATAAAAGGCTTATCTGATTTTAATTTATATATTTTATCTATATTGCATTACGTCGCAAAAAAATAATTACTGATAAACATTTGGATTACATAAATTCATGACTACAATCACATATACCACGGTACGATGCAGCTGTAGTTAGAATCATTGCTGGATTCCAAGCAACATCCCTTAATGAAATCAATTTGATAATTTTGTAAATAAAATAAATAATAAATATGGGGTAGAATTTCAGACACGGTCATTTAATTCCCAACTAAGAAAAGCTTGGATTATTGTAACTAAACAGCTGATATATATATATATATATATATATATATATATATATATATATATATATATATATATATATATATTTAACACCTAGACGTATAACTGACAATTATGCTCATCACACAAATTCAGTCGTGTGTGGGGATCAAACCCTCGATCTTTCGGCTCAATAGTAGCGCTTACTACAACTGCGCCACGAGCCTGTCAGTTAGTAACAATTAAAATAATTTTAATCAGTAATTTACTTTTCTGTTTACAGGAAATGGCTAGAAGAAATAGCATTGGCAAATAAGAAGGGTAGAAAGCCATCACTTCTACGTGCAATGACAAAGACATTCTGGATGAGTTATGCACCTTCTGGAATCATGTTTCTCATTCAAGCTCTGTTACTCAAGTGAGTAATTTACTGTTTAATTTATTCATGTGGTCACGCGAAAATAGCATTAGCACAATCATAAGTTAATACATATTAGTCGGTCACATTCACAAATCCTATCTTCATTATTTGTGACACTGGCTTAAGAAATACCTACCTTGGATCATGGATACTGTTTTATCCATTCAGCCGAAAGACGTGTTCGACATCTATGCGTCACGCGCACCTCTACGCGTTATGTTTGAAGGACTCCAGAATTCTGAAATAAATGCCAACGAAACCGTTTTTACTAATACATATAGATATATATTCCCTGTTATTTTTAACCTACATAAAGAAAGACGGAAGTTACTCAATTCGAATGTATATTTTTTTATAGGTGTTCAGCTGTATTTTCTTTGTTTATAAATCAATTTGAATGATTCTTTTTTTGTTGGGTAGGGGTTGGGATCATTTTAATTTCATTAGCATTGGAACTTAAACTTGGAAGATACACCAGGGAACTCTTGAAAGTCATTGAAGTTGGTTTTCTTTTTTGTTAAAAATAGTCCTGTCTTTAGTATTAGGAAATCTGGATGATGTTTGAATATTTCCAAAATCTTTTAATTGGCCGAGTATTGCAAAAGGACATTCGATCTCAATTTAAATGGTTTTATCCTATTTACCAGACCGTTTCAACCTGTTGCGTTAAGTATGATGCTGGCATATTGGGAACCCGGTTCAGACATGACTTATGAACAAGCTGTATACTGCGCCACTGCTGTTATTCTCATGTCGTTACTAATCGGCTTTTTGAATCATCACGGAGCCTATTCTACTCAGCAATTTGGAATGAAAGTCCGCATTGCTGCCTGCTCCCTTATTTATAGAAAGGTCAGTAAAAGCACGCATAAATGATTGAATTTAAATAAATTAAGTTTTTATAAATGTAAACGTGCATATGCATATGAATTTTATACATTATTCTGAAGCAATGATGCCTCAGCTCAGTAGCGTGTACGGACATCGCATCAATCGACGTGAGTTCGAACTATTGCAATGAGCCTGAACTTTCGCTGAACGAAAATATCATGATCAAACCATTTTCTAAGATCCACCTTGTTAGTTACGATCCACAAGTTGAAATTCTGTCGTTAAGCACCTATAGGTGTGCTCCGGCAACCGCACGTGAGAGACAGTCTTCCCACTAGGCTTAGTGTGTTACTACCATCTTGTGTGTGATCGTCACATCAACTGAGATTGTGGCCAAACGCTAAACTTACAAAGAATTTAAACAAAAATATAATTATTCAAAATACAAGAACTTGAAATAAAAAATTAAGTTACAAATTAAATTCATTTGCTGGAATTATATGTATGCAAATTTTGTACGTGTCTTGTACCGAATCAACGTGATTAAAATAATTTTTCCCAAACATGTGTGGAAATATTGTCATTATTTTCGAAAAAAGAACACGCGAAGTATTGAATTTACGGACATGTCAAGAATTATAAAAGAGATCCAATCAAAGGTATAAATCAAAGTATCTAATAACCCCAGCGCGCCTTTTCACAACATTGCTGGAGCGTTGTAATGTTCCAAATTCAAAAAACGCTCCTGCAATGAATTTGTTTTTCTTGGTCAGTAAACTCGATACTTCGCGTGTTTTTTTTCTTTCAAAATAATGACAATATTTCCATGCATGTTTGAGAAAAGCACTATAGTCTCGGCGGAAATGGACCTTCAATTACCTATTTCACAGCCTTTGCAATAATGTACTATTTATTACATGCGTGTAAGAAAGTCAATAAACGTATTGTACTTACATATAGTGCGTTTTAAATTCCCACGAAGTAAATGATATTTCATGTATTGCTAATTTATTGTGTTTTTAAAATATTGATGTCACCAATCTGTACTAATTGTAAAATCGTATTAAATATTATACCTATTGGTAAGGTTTTTTTTCAAAAAACATTGAACCCTACAAATATGAAGACCGAATAAGGGAGACAAATTCGCATCCCTCACATGCCAACCAAAGCGGTTATCTTTTTTGCAGTTGTTCACCATATATTGTTTTTATTTTACCCGAGGTAAAGTAAATAAATATGAAGAGTTATTTTTACAGTGTAGGATGCTGCCAGTCAATCAAAAAGCAGTCCTATTAACAGCACTCGAACATTTTTGCAGTGATGAGTTTAAATTCAAATCTGTTCACGTAAGACCTCAGGGGGATAATAGAAAGATTAAACGATTCGAAGTGCCCACGTATAACAATTATTACGGGCAAAGGTGTAGAAGTTATTTAATTACAACTATTTTTAATAGCATACCCTGTGAAATAGAAAGTAACTTCTTTACAAAAAGATCTTTTAAAAAAAAGTTAACCAAGTGTCGTTTTCAAGATTTTTGTATAAATCTTAATTTGGAAATAATGTAAAAATAAAATACAACACTAAATAAATACTCGTATAGAAGAAAGCTACGTCTGCCAACAAACTGCGATACAGTTTGGCAGAAGTAATATTAACTCTGTTATTTCAGTAACTATGATTTTTTTAATCGATTCCTTAATTATGTTGAAAATACAAAATACTTTAATTAATAAATAAAAAGAAGAAGAAAAAGATTCAGTATTTAAAATCATACGATTCAAATAATCATTGTATTGTAAAATAAACGGTAGCCCAACATTATTAAAATAAATGTGGAAACATTACTTTCAACTTTGACATTAGTGATTGTCAATTAACTCCGTGGGAATAAAAAACGCAGTATAAATAACTTTGGAATGAATATGTATATGGTTTAAGCTCTAATGTTATGTCAATATTGTTTTTGTCTAGGTAATGCGAATGAGTTCAGGTGCTCTGGCGCAGACAACAGCTGGACAAGTCGTCAATTTGCTATCAAACGATGTAAATCGTTTCGACTACGCATTCATATACACTCATTTTATATGGTTGCTACCTTTACAAGTGCTTGTTGTCTGCTATCTGATTTACATTAAAATCGGTTACGCAGCCATTATCGGCGTCATCGGCATCGTCTTACAAACAATTCCAGTACAGTGTATGTTGAATTTTAAAATTATTCCTAAGCTTCGGTTCTAACTATAAATATCAGATATCGTAAACAGAATATTAAAATTTTGCTTTTTTGCTTAAAATTTTGCTCTGTTGCAATGATAAAGCAACTAAACTGAATAGTTGATAAATGTTCATAAATAGTTATAATTCAAGTATGTGTATATTATAAAATGTTTGTTTTCCCTTTCACTCTAATTAGCATATCTATCAAAAATTTGATATTGATACATTCTTAAGTGTCTGCAGTCTCAAAACTGGGAGCCCATTTGGTGTTTGTAAGTTATACTTTGTAAAATGTAGCTCGGGTGAGAGTTGGGTCGCATGACTGATGACAGACAAGAGATTTCAGGGCAACATAACATTGAGAAATTAGATTATTATTAGATTATTGATTTCAAAGATATTTATTTATGTAGTTATAACTATGAGTTACATTTATCATATTTATGATCTATACTTATAATAAAAGAAGAAATTCGAAATTAAATGTATTTGAGATAAAATTCTGTGGAGGAATTTAGAGCGATGGAGAGAAAATCAATCAATACTTTTTTTAAATTTTTGTGCACTGTTTTTTATACACGATATTTCACGCGGATCGAGTCAGATACATTTAGTATATTTAATCATTACTGTTACGTCCGTGGGTAAAGAAAATGCCGTTATAGTTCACGTAAATTATTATTCAAACTCAGAACTAACTAGATATCCCTCTCCCTCTCCCTCTCCTCACAACATGGAATATAGCTTAAGTAATATGGTATTTTTGCAGCTTACATGAGTAAATTAGCAGCTAGATTAAGAATGAGAACTGCGTGCAAAACTGACGAACGAGTTCGAATTATGGATGAAATTATTAGCGGTATGCAGGTGAGTTCGACATATAAATTTTAAAGATTTAAGCTCAAACGTTAAGGATTATTCAATTAATGTATTAAAGTTACTGTGCTTTACGTATACTTAATGTGTATTTTATGATTTTTCATAACTCTTTGAATTTTATACAGATTCAACCTTAATATTGAACTTAATATCGGGTCAGTGACTAAATAATCCCAAGTAACAATATTTTATTTAATAATTTACCTACATCTATTATAGCTGAACCGTGTTACCTGAACTAGGTTTCATCTCTCCAAGGTGACAGTGTCTTCTCGAATATACAAATATTACATGTTCCGTAACTGTCACATTACAAATAAAAAATTACTGAAATTAAAAATAAAATTATGAAAGTGTGTGTCTGTGCGTGTGTAATAAGTATGCTCGCAAGTTTGTGAACACCATATGAATGTTGTATCGGTAACTAAAGAATAATGTATCTTATTCGTTTGATTTTGTAACAAGCTTTTGAAATTATTTATTTATTTCTTTCTAGTGAAATATTATAAATATTCTATCTAATAATTTAAAAACAATGATGATGTAGGTATATAATTTAAATATATTACAGGTCATAAAAATGTACGCGTGGGAGAAACCTTTCGAGCAGGTCGTGGCATTGGCTCGCAAAAATGAGATCAACTGTATCACTTCGGCATCGTATTTACGTGGCGTCTACTTAAGTTTTATGGTATTCACGGAGCGGTTAACTTTATACATCACGCTGCTGTCTTACTCTCTATTCGGTTACCAAGTAACCCCTGATATAGTAAGTAAAAACGTATCCTTATTTGTAAATGGTAAATGATAATTAATGATAGGGTTATAATATATTATGGGTGAAAATCTACATGCAACAGACGTGTATACGTGAACTGTCAACCGTGCTCTCTAAATAAACAGGAATACGTCTAGACCTGGGTTTCTTAACTAGGGTCCGTGCCATGAGTGGTTGGGGCCTATGACAACTAACAAAACGATAAATACTGCGCGTGATTGATCTAAAATATATGTAGATATTAACATTCTCGGTCGAACGGTCGCATATCATCGCTACGCAGTAGTGGAGCAGCAAGCTTACCCTTTACATGTTAAACGAGCAATGTCTATATTAAATTCGTTTGTCACTACGTACCTCCGTGAGTCAACATTCTTAGTAGGTAATAATATCTAGGTTAATTAGTTAAATTTAAATTAGTAACTTAAAATCATAACCGATTAGACATCAAACTTGATATACGCATTGCGTTGCCTAATACAGGTCCTCAATTCAACGTGCAGATTGAACTGATGCCACAACAACCATCTCACTAATGACCATCGAGCGGTACATACTTAACTTTCACTGTGATAATAAAAAATCTTTTTTTTTTAATTACCTTATTTTCTTTCCTTACTTAAACAATTAAGTTTATATTTAATGATGCTGGTCCAGATTTTTTAATGTTGCTAGTTTCTAGACCATGACTGCATTGTAAAAAAAACAAATTCATTGTAATTTTGAATAGATTTTGTACAAGTGTAATTTACAGGTATTCCCATTGGCGCAGTTCTTCAACACTCTGCAAGGGACCCTCTCGATTATAATGTCAAATGCTGTATCGTTTTTAGCAGAAGCTCTTATCTCGATCCAGCGGCTCGAAGCATTTATGCTGTTTGGTACGTGAGACCTACAGGCTTCGACATTTTCATTTATTGGCATGCACGTGGAACACAACTATGCGCTTTACATTAGGCATGTCCTCGACGAGTACGCAATATGACAAAAACTCGAATATGCTAATAATACTAATATACTTTGGAATTCTTATTTCAGAACAATCTTTGCACTAATATGTAATAACTTCTATTTTATACTAAAATTATGCTTATTATTTTAAATAAGCAGTAAAGAGTCGCATTTAATAAAGTAATTATTTATAGGTATAAGTACTTTAATTTAGATAAGAATTATACATGTATATACTTGACTGTTTTATCGTTTACAAAAGAAAAACGTAAATTATACAGACATTTAGTAAAGTCAAAAAATAATTTGCATTTGCAGTAAGAAATAACAACTTTCAAATTGGGTTAAGGTTAAGATTTCTGTTGATCATCGTACTTTTATTTTTATACTTTGTGTGCCCTTTGATGTTCGTTGCTAACTTTATAGTTGATTCATCTTCTTATGCACCTGTTCTTAGGTTCAATAGCTTTTTATAGGGTGCTAAAATTATAGCGTATCCTCGAAATAGAATAGGTATATATAGGAAACCAATAACTATTTTAAAATATAAGAAAAGAAAAAAGAAATTTTTTTCTAAGTTATTAACATGTTACCTAAGATAATATATTTTCTTCTACCTGTGCGCACGGTTTCATACATGTTAAATTTCTTTGACCAACTATCCAACGTGTTGCTGCAAACGCCCCCGTGTAACCCATGAATGTTCGCACTTCTCAAACTTCCAATAATTGTCTACAGCATGCCAGTTTATTTTGACGTTCATAGTTAATGCTCCACTCTTTTGGGTCTTAGCGTGAAGTTTGTTGGCTGTCAATAAATAGGCGTTCATCCTATCAAAGATTAGCGTGCTCAAACCAACAAAGAAAGAAAAACGCTTCAGTTTTTTAATATTAATATAAATTAATATTATATTAACAACGCTAAAGCACTTAGTACAAAAATTCGTTAAAAAATTATGAACCATTCGTTTACAACATAAAGCATTTTAAAGATACAATTAACATTTATTTTCGGCTTCCATTACTACTCATATTATTTTGATCGAGACATTTAATATGGTATCCATTATTGACAACGTTATATTCTTTTACCAAAAATAAATAATAGTTTTAAAAAACTAAAAAAACACGCTTTCATAAAAAATCCAACTAAAAAACAGAAAATAAAATTTAATAAATTTGATTAAGTACAGTGTAAAAAAAAATGAATGTACATTATTGTAAAAAAAGCGTGGGGTGCATAGTGTTAATAATTATAAACATTTTATTGACAGATAATGAGTAGAAGAATCATCACTTCGATAATATAATATCTTAAAAAGCACTTTGAATACACCCCACGCTTTTTTTACAATAATGTACATTCATTTTTTTTTACACTGTACTTAATCAAATTTATTAAATTTTATTTTCTGTTTTTTAGTTGGAATTTTTATGAAAGCGTGTTTTTTTAGTTTTTTAAAACTATTATTTATTTTTCATTTTTTAGTTAAATTTTTTAAACTATTATTTATTTTTCATTTTTTAGTTAAATTTTTTAAACTATAAATTATTTAGTTCGATTTGCTAACTATCAACCGTCCTTAATATGTACAAATGTGTTCCGATTGTATCTTGGTTAAGAACACATATTCAAAGATTTCTATGATGCCAATATAAACAGCGAGACACATAGAGTTGCAACCTTATTTACATATACAGTCAGTCACATTAATGCTTGAGTACGGAATTTTCAATCCGTAATCACTTTACATAATATTATAATCATAGGAGCGAATCTGTTGGCGGCACTGAGAATGAGGATGAGTGTGAATTTCCACTCTGTGACTGATTGTAGATTTTATGGTTTATCTCGTAATCGAATCATTTCATTCAATGCTTCACTGTTACATGGAGTTCTTACTGTTAATTTTGAGCAATCAAGTTCTTCAATTCGTATACCGTCCAAGGATCTTCCACGACTAAGTGCCACATAAGCTTGTCCAGCAGCAAACAATCGCGGACCCAAATAAATGACTGCATGATCAACTGTACAACCTTGCATGCCCGAAAGAGTAAGTGTGGAACTGCACCCATGCGTAGTTCGCGCACTAGCTCTATCTCTCTTACTCGCATGCAAAGAATGCGGAAAGAAATTAATTAATCCTGGCGAATCTAAATAGGATAATCGGATGCTTTGATCGGATTATTGCATTGTCATGGACTTTTGACAAGTGTGCAAAGTTTGAATGAAATCTGATCATTCAAAGTAGGACAAAATCGAGCTCAAAGGGGTCGGTTACATACATACATACATACATACAGGTGAAGCTAATAAAAGCGTGTTAAAAACCACTTCAAGCGAGATACATTTACAATTTTTGTGAAAAAAGTTTATTAAAGAAGTCTGACCACAAATATTGTTATAACGAAAAAAGTACTTTTTTTCTGAATTGATATTTGGAACACGTTTATTATGTTCTTAACTTCAAACGATTCCCCGCCATTTCATGAAAAAAATTTTTTTTGTGACGTCACCTAAAATCAACTGAAGATAACCGAATTGTTTATACTACAAAGAAAATTATAACAAGTGAACGAATATTCGTTTACCTAGAAAACGAAATATCAATTCATGTAACAATTTTCGCAGGCGTTCCTGATCACACAAACGTTCGACTTTTGCAAATGACCCTAGCGAACCAATATA
Organism: Saturnia japonica; assembly: GCA_033032175.1. Taxonomy (NCBI): domain Eukaryota; kingdom Metazoa; phylum Arthropoda; class Insecta; order Lepidoptera; family Saturniidae; genus Saturnia; species Saturnia japonica. Next base: position 12,663,622 of record CM065307.1, read on the forward strand.
ACGATACATAAGTTCACCATGGAATCTATTCTTTCTATTTGATTTTTAGGTACGATTTTAATAAATATTGTATGTGGGTTTAAAGTTTTGACTTCGAATATGTTTTCGGAGGAAGAACAAAATTTTACTGAAAATATTCTAACGATGCTTGCTAATATTTTCTATGATTTAAAAATGCCGACTAAACTTTATTAACAAACTAGTAATGATAATAAATAATATGAATAGAATCAACATTTCTAGGTAAGTTATCCTAACTAGTCCTAACTATATTAATTAATATTATAATTGCGAAAGTGAGTTTGTTTGTTTATTACTCAATTACACAAAATGGCTAAACTGATTTGAATGAAATTTGACACACAGATAGACTATAACCAGGATTAAGACATAGGATACTTTTATCAAACGAATTCAGAAGTCCACGTAGATGAAGTCACTGGCAGAAGCTAGTGAAATAGAAAAAGTAAAAAGAAAACTGAAAAAAGTGCGACAACGTTATTTATACATAGTTAAACGACATCAGTTTTATTTCCAAAAATGCTTTTAGACTCTAAACAGTTTATATGATATTCAAGTGTCAAAGGGTAACTTATTAAATAACATATAAATTATTAATTCCTCGCTGAATATATTTTTCTATATTTCAAAACGATGTGCATACATAGTACCTACTATTTATTGAATTTATTGCAATTTGTAGAAGGGTAAATTTAAAACGTCTAAAATAATTTCGCGATTGGTCGACTTCGTAATCCCGGAGAAATATACACAAAAATCCTCTGTACTTAAATATGTGAATAACTTTATGTTACATAGATGAAAGAGAAGACCTTCGGAGTGTGCCAGATGTAGACATTGCGAAATTAGTACAAAGTGTACAAGATCGAAAAAAGAAACCTCTCAGAGAACTTGATCTTCGTCCAAACACATTCAAAAAAATCGATGAGGAAGGCATTTGCAATCCTGGTTAGTGGAAAATTACTTATAAAAATTGTTTTTAATACTCTGGCTTAAAATGACTGTACTTGATGTTATGTACAGTACGTCCTAAAATCAGCGATGGACACCGAGATATTTCATTAATTATACCTACTCTCTGTTGAAGAGCTGACAGGGTACGAAAGTCATCTATCATCTGATGTTTAAGTATATGGCAGACACGCTAAATATGATAATGGGACTGGCTCTCAAGTGCAGTTACCGGAACACCGATAGGCACTTGGTAATAGTACATTATTGCAAAGGCCGTGAAATAGGCAATTGCCATTTCCGCCGAGGCATATAATATAATGCTTTTCTCAAACCTGCATGCAAAATATTGTCATTATTTTCGAAAAAAGGACATGCGAAGTATCGAATTTAAGGACAAATAAAATGAAATCCAATACGGGAGCGTTATTTGAATTTCGAACATTACAACGCTCCAGCAATGTTGTATGAAACGGCGTGCTGGTGTTATTAAATACTCTTTGATTGGATCTCTTTTATCATTCTTGGCATGTCCGTAAATTTAATACTTCGCGTGTTCTTTTTTCGAAAATAATGACAATATTTCCATGCATGTTTGAGAAAAAGATTTTTAACTTATCGATGGTAGCTACTAGCTAGCTGGACGAATATTAGAAAATGCACTACCGCGCTACTTTACAATGCTTTAATATTGAAACAATACCATGATCTCATCGCAATGTTATCCTTCACAAAAAAAGATGAGACACTTTGTAGGATTTTAACTTACCTCCATCGACGCGGTAATCCGTAACAGAATAGGTACCTACTATTGTACCGACTACAGTACAAGTTGCAGTCTACAACTGGCTCAGTTGTATTTGTAAAGTCCTAAATACGTAAATTAAATCACAGAGAAAGCTAAAGAACACTTTAAATAAGCAATGAGACAGATTAACTTCCATGTTAATAAAATTTATAACAATTAAGTACCTTCTGTAATTTACAGGATTTGAATGCAACGAAAATCGTTTGACTAATCAACCTCAGCATATTTTACCTATGAATTCAGAAGTGGCTGTTTTAATAAAAAATGTATATGCTAGTTGGACGGAAGATGGCCCTACTACTTTACGCAACGTTAATATTACTGTGCCAAAAGGAAAACTTTGCGCCATAATAGGTTCGGTTGGTTCAGGAAAGGTATGACTAAGAATTTAAAATCATAGTTAATTGTAAATTCAAACTCCCAATTGGGCTTTAACAATTAATCTTATTTGCGCATTTTACGAAGAAAAAGTAGAATAACTTATAAATAAAGTGGAATTACAAATGTTTCATAAAAATGCTTATAATTGGAACAATTTCATCCAAAATATTAAAATGTATTGCTTTTATTACAGAGTTCTGTCCTGCAATTACTTTTAAATGAACTTCGTTCAATGAGTGGCCACGTTCACTTATCTGGTCCATTGGCGTATGCTAGCCAGGAGCCATGGCTTTTTGTTGCAACTGTACGACAAAATATTTTATTTGGCCTGCCTTATAATTCAAAAAAATACAAAGAGGTAACACGATTCCATTCAATAATTCATTATTTATTTTCTCGTGTGTTATACATATTATATTCTTTGTGATTAGGTTGTTAGAGTTTGTGCATTACAAAAAGACTTTCAACAATTCCCGCATGGTGATCAAACTTTGGTAGGGGAAAGGGGTGCCTCTCTTTCCGGTGGTCAAAGAGCCCGCATCAATCTTGCCAGAGCCGTTTACAGACAGGTAAGTTTCTTTATTTATTTAAGCATGATATGTAACTCACAAACTTTTACAGTTACGCTTTATGTAAAACCCTCGAGTATATATATTATTATAGAAACTAGGCTATAATTCTAATGTTTACGCCGATAGTTGGATGGATTTTCAATTATCATTATTTTTAATTTCTTCGATTTTATACTGTTTTATTTTATTTGTTCTAGTATTCAATAGACAATTTTTCTATGGCTGTTAATTCTACCTCAAATCACTTTACCTCCATGAATATGTGTAGTATAAAATATACTAACGATAAATGTTTCTTATAGGCTGACATTTACCTATTGGATGACCCATTATCAGCTGTTGACGCGAATGTTGGCCGTCAACTATTTGACGAGTGCATCAGTGGTTACCTAAAACACACAACTCGCATCTTGGTCACACATCAGCTACATTACCTTAAGGCTGCCGACTACATTATCATTATGCACGAGGTACGTACTATTATCCTAAAATTATTGAACTGAAATGTGAGTTTGCTTTAGAGCCTCATTAACTCATTTCTATACTATATTTTCGAAGAATATAATCGTATAAACTTGAATAAACTACTTTAGGTACTTATTCACTCATTTATTGGTTACGTTATCGATTGGTAAAGATCTCATCTGTTATGAAAAGTCTTTGAACAACTTCGACAATTTTTATAAATCCTATACGAGTGTTAGTAACTTTCAGGGTGACCAAGTGTCTTGTCTTGACCAAACCATCGGGTATCGGTCGGCATGATCAAATGAACGTGAGCTCTTTTTCACACAATCCAATACTACTACTTAATAATAGATTAATCATTATGTCGCTCAAGAAAAGGTTTTGCAATTTTAACTAAAATTGTATTATATATTTAGGGCACTGTGGACACGAGTGGCACCTATGAAGAGTTACTCAGCTCTGGCAAAGACTTTGCCAAATTGTTGACCTCTTCACATGACGAAAATGATGATAAAGCTGAAGCAGAGAAACCACTACCGATGTCCAGGCGAACATCTGCAAGAGTAAGCAAATAATGCAATATAAAAAAATGGATAAAATAATACTTATTAGGCTGATGATTTTTCCATTCGCTTTTATTCTCCCTTGTTATAACTAATGTATGAAACCATAAAATAAGATAAACCTAGTTACAGCCTTTTTATTAGGTTTACCAAATTTGAACATGTCATTAGGATTGGAACCAAATACAACAAGTATGCTAAATGGAGCCGATACACAAAATTCAGTTTCATCATAAAAATAATTAAAAAAGCTAACTAATAAATGGGTTTACAATTAAGACTTTTAAGCTTTACGAGTTTTTTACTATTAATGTATAGATAAAGTTAACTTTCAAAAATTATACGTCCAGTTGTCGACAACGAGGCGACCTTCGTTAACCGAGTCAACTTCTGGTTGTGACCTCCCGGCGCAAGAGATGGAAGAAGAAGAACGTGAGTCCGGCTCGATGGGTTGGCACGTGTACAAAGCCTATTTGAAGGCTGGCGGAAAAACATCTAGGCTGATGTTTATGATACTTTTACTAGTAATTGGACAACTTTCTGCAACACTTTGCGACTATTGGGTCACTTTTTGGTAATTAATAATCTTATTAGTATGTAAACATTTCTCAATTAATTAATTATTATTCATGTATGATATATCGATAATATGTACAATATAAGGTCCAGACATAAATATAATTTTGGAGAACCAAGCAGAGAACTTTAATTTACTATCATACTTATCTATAGAACATCACTTTCTGAGTCACAGCAAAATTTGAACTCACAATAATGAACTTAATATAACTATTAGGATACGATTTAGATAAATAAAATATATATAATTAACTATGCAAGTTAAAGAACTTAACTTGCATCTTAGTTAGGCATTTTTAAATGTTCGCCTAGCTAGCTAGCCACTATCCTCGAGTTGAAAATCTGTCACGAAGCACCTATAGAACTTTTTTTGCAGCCGTACTTTAAAACATTAAAACTAATTCTTTTTAAAAATACTTGTTCAGCAAAGTGATTGCGACCGACGGAGAGATTGGCAATCGTCGTCGGTACCGATCGTCGTAGCTGGATATACACCGGCTGATCCCGGAAGACGACAAAACCTTAAGACAGTGACTGTGTCGGGTTTATCACCATGAGCATGGTGGTCGCGATCCCTACCAACCCGATTGGCTACTGGATATACACTGGCTGATCCCGGAACGTGACACGCCTAAGCTTGCTACTAAACGAGTATGTTACACTTGGTGTATGGTGGTCGCGATTCAGTCGGACACAATTGTCGTATCCCTTTAGCGTGTTAGCACCATATTTAAGTACTAAGTTACCTACTTAGTATTAGGCGAGATAGTGGTCCAACGTGTAAGCCTAATGTAGAAAAAAATACCTTTCAACTCAGACACAATATACTTGCAGGTCTAACGAAGTCACAAGACAAAAGGAGAAACAAGCAAATAGCACAATAGATTATGACCGGATTATAGAACCCAAGAACAGCACTTTCGACTTTTCAAGCTATTTTTCAGGAGTGGATCTAAAAATGGGTATATAAAGTCTATTAAAACGCAATAATATTAACAAACTACAATGCCGCAGCGACCCAAAGTGGATCTTGGCCTTCGGCATTAAGACGCCATTATCTCTCTACATTGCGCTATCTCCCGAAACTCAACCGCTTGGAGTTCTCGTAGTTCTTTTTTTACAGCATTGTGCCTAGAACGTTCGACGGAACTTCGTCCTATTATTTGGCTCAGATAAGCTTTTTTGGATGTTCGATCTTTTTCCTTTCTCTCAATATGAGCGAGCCAACGAAAACGGTGCGCTTTAATGTCGCCGACAATGTTTGACTCGTCTATTATATCTTCGATTTCCAGATTTTTGTGTATCCTCCAAGTCTGATCTATTTTCATTGGTCCCAAGAATAATAATAATAATTTGCCTTATCTCTGATAATAGTAATAATATTAGGCTATTTTAACTTTTATTTCATTCAAAGTTTTTTTGTCCCGTAGAGAAAATATTTTATATTGTTAGATTTTTTATAACTTTACATGTAAATCGTCAAATTCGCAGCAGTATATTTTATTAATGTACGTAAATATTTAAAGTATATCTTCTCGATGTCATATATTAAGTACTAACAATAACCTGCGACTTCGTAGGCGTGAATTAGAATATTAAATTTAATAAGAATCACAGACTACTTAGAGATACTACGTAATAAGAATAAATCAGCGTTAAGCCATCAGTCCGAAATGTAGTTTACTATTAGTGAAAAAAATTTTCAAATATAATATTAGTATTTTCAGAGATTACATATTACAAAAGTACAAATTTTAGCTTCTCTATAATATTACTGTAAATATTATTTGTAAGCTTATAACAATTTTAGTAAATATATTTCTAAAAATCAAAATCCTAGCATTGTGGGTGGTGAAAACATTTTTGAGCAATCATCATCAAATTCAATCAAATACAATAAGTACCTGTATATAAGCCAATAACTAACAAAAATGTTAGCTCAGAGATGCAAAAAGGATCTTGATCTTCTAAACGAGAGAGCGCCACTTATTCCGATCCTGCGCAGTTTCTTGCCAACTGTTGCGTTGGATTGAAGCTTGACGCAGATCCATCTCTACTGTGTGATATGTACGTGTGCGTCTGTGTGCGTTTGGCGTGTGTGAATTGGTGTGTAAGCTAATAATGAAATTTATATAGTTAATAATTTCCATTCAATTACTTACTTACTGAGTTGTTCTAACGATATACTCTGCCATGCTGACCCACTGCGTTGTTGGTGGATATCGTCTACTTTTTATCAAGCGTGTAGTAAATGCTACCCAAACCAGACTAACCGGAAATTTTGTCAAGCTTAGCGAAACCGCTATCTTTTGGTAATCCATGACGTATTTAAACTAAAATAATTTAATCGTGTAATCTAATAATGTAATTTTTATTTACAGATTTAGACATCAACGCGTACATCGGCCCTTTGAATACAACGCAGTATCTATTTGTGTACTCAGCATTAATTATATGCTGTATCTTCTTCATCACAGCTCGTGCATTTATGTTTTTCAAAGTTTGCATGACCGTCTCTAGAAATTTGCACAATGACATGTTTCATTCAATGTTGCGAGGCGTAATGAGATTTTTTGACGCTAATTCATCAGGTATGAAATTTAATATATAAATTATACTTATTTCTAAAAGCAATTAAAATAAATACTTAAATAAATTACTGGTCGAAATATGCGTTATAATTAAGTAAATATTTTTATGTACGTTTTATCACACATAATACATATTACATACATACAGGTAATTCGATTTACATGAATTACTATAAAATTCAATTGGAATGACAACAAAATGAAATCATATTAATGGGTACAATAATTTCAAACTAAGGTATGTGTAAGTATTTGTCCCAGAGACATTAAAAACGAATAGGTATATATCACTAAAATCTGGTTATCTTCTCCGGTTTCTTCGGTTCAGCTGATGAGCTTTATAAATATGAAATAAATGACGACGCAGATACATATTACCGCGTTTCCAGATGTTACCTGATATTGTATAATAATACCTTTTCATTTGATGTTCCTCACTCAAATATAATTATACTTAGGTATATGACAAGAAAACATTGGAAATCATTTCGTTTTAATTAATGAATCATAAAAATGAATGTTTCTATTTTGTTAGATCCTATGTGTTCCTAAACCATTTATCCGATCGCGATAAAACTTTAGTGAATTGTTGTGTGCACAACTTCGAAGGTTTCTGTATTATTTACAACTCCTTTAACTATTACAAGAAATACAACCGATAACGTGCAAGTCATTTCATTATCAAGGCAATGGGAACTAAGTCCTGGTCAAAAGCCAGTTACAAATAGATATAAATAAAATATTACTTTTCAGGGCGCATTCTGAATAGATTTTCAAAAGACATTGGAGCATTAGACGAGTTACTACCACGTTTCCTATTAGAATGTATACAAATATACCTGGTGATGTTCAGCATACTCGCACTCAATGCAGCCGCACTAATATGGACGCTTCTGCCTACTACTATAATCTTACTTCTCTTCTATACGATACTTCAAATATATTTAAAATCAGCACAATCAATTAAACGATTGGAAGGCACAAGTGAGTAATTACGTTAAAACTCTTATAATATGTTACCTACATAATATTATTTATTTATACCTATGATTCGTAACCTAATGGTTAAATTTTTTTTAAGTTGCTAAAGTATTTACACTAAGAAAAAACCATAATTCCAAAAAACAATTCTCTCCTCTCCTTTTCACGATAGTACCATAATTGCTGAGCTTCAAAATCATAGTTTCAGCAAAGCTTTTACGGTTACCCTCACACCTGTATCCCCGAAGTGGTTAGGCAGAGGTGTACTATAATATACACCCACAATTTGCCGTGTATATTTTTAGGTCCCATGTAATAGGGGGCGAGCCTATTGCCATTAATCGGGCACAAACCCAAACTCCGAGTTGCTACTGAATATTTCATAGAAAACCCCAATAACATTTTGCTCGACCTGGTAATCGAACCCAGGACCTCGATGATAGTAGTCGCGCTTACGACCACTAAGCTAATGAGGCAGTTCCATATCGACACGACCTAAAAAGTTATGTCTTAATATATTTGTCGTACCGTGGAATAGTGGAACCACCCCACGACCTATGTATTACATCCTTCTGATGACATCGGGACCTTCAAGCAAAACGTGAAGAGCAATTTTCGCAGACCACCATGACAGCGGCAACTGCCGATAAATTACGATCACTCTGCGGTCGCCGTTATGTTTGGATTGTACTGTGCTTACCATCGGGGACAATACAGCCAATTTGCCGATCAACTATTAAAAAAAAAAAGATAAAAGATCTGATTCCACAATTTATTAGTCTTACTTATAGGTATTTATTATAATAGGTAGCGAGTATCTGAATTCACTGAGCAAGTATTCCATAGTCACAAATTCAACGTTTTAAATTCAGTTTTAGTTTTAATTGAAAACACTTTATTCCCCTTAAAATAAATCTATTCTAACAACGAATGTATCTAAGGTGAAATCAAAATAAAATAAAAAAATTGCATTCAAGTTATTAATAACTTTTTGATTGTAGCCCGAAGCCCTGTATTCTCCCATATGTCAGCGACTCTCAATGGTATCAGTACTATTCGATCTGCTGGAGCACAACAAAGACTGATTCAGGAGTTCGATAGACATCAGGTAAAGTAAATTCATATCAAAAACCAATTTAAAAAAAATGATATTATGTAAAAACACACACTTATAGTGGATTTTCAATACGACAATTTCTATATAATATACCTATTTATCAGTTTATTGAACTAGGTTGTTTATATGTGTACTAAGTATACCGTATAATGTAAATCTATGTCTAAAATTTTTATATAATTTTTAAAAGTTTATATTTTAAAGTTAACATAATATTAATGACGCTATATTTAAAATAATATTTGCAAGCTGTCTTTTTAATGACTAAATAGATTATAATATATAGTACCTATTTAATAAAATTTGTACCATTTCCATAAACTAAATTTCTTTTGTTCTGTTCTTTTAACAGGATATTCACACATCAACATGGAGCAGCTATTTAGCTAGCGGAGTAACCCTTGGCTTCTGGTTGGATTTCATATGCGTTATATACCTGACTATTGTTATTGTGGCATTTTTAGTGATTGACAGCAGTTAGTATATCCACTCAATGCATAATAAAAATGTTATACACAACATATTACAAGATAATTTTTAACATAAAAGAAAACTAACTTCAATGATTTTGATTTGTTTCGTGGTGTGTCCTCGAATCCGAAGTTCCAATGTCAATGAAATTAAAATAGGACCACCCTTGAGGTACCCCCTTTCCAAGGAATAATCTCCTCCTTTTTAGAAGTCGGATAAAAATAGAAGAAAACCAATAAGAAAGATAATATCTAAGTATCTATCCTTAACCAAAGTATTCAATTTTACAAAATATAAAAACCATACCATTTTAGTTTTATTTATTTCGATAACATAATTTTATTTCATTCAATAGTAAACAATTCGCTTGTTTATATCAGAAACAATATTCTCCGGGAATGTCGGTCTGGCTATATCGCAGACATTAATTCTGACTGGAATGCTACAATTTGGTGTCCGTCAAACTGCTGAGGTGATATCACAAATGACGAGCGTCGAACGTATACTGCAGTATACACATATTGAACGCGAACCACAATGGGAAAAAGGATGTAAGTTGCTGATGTCCTTTTTTTATAATTTATGTAATGTTATCCTCAAATTAATTACTAAATAACTCGGAGATGAACAAAAAGGGCCGAATGTAAAACAAAAAGTCAAAAAGATATGAAACATTTTTATACAACGGCAATGAAGATAACCGAGCTATGTTTATTGATTTATAATTTTTATATTCTCAAATTATTTGTACATGTTTCAGTGAAGGATACACCTAAAGGTTGGCCGTGGAATGGACGCATTGAATTCCGTAATTGTTATATGAAATATACACCTGAAGACTTACCCGTACTCAAAAATCTAAATTTAATTATAGAAAGGGGTTGGAAGGCGAGTATACTTGTACAATTTTCTTGTTTCCTGTGATATTTCTAAGAGGCGATCGAAGTGATGACCTCTTTGTTGTATTATTTTATACTAGCAGTGTGCCCGAAGCTCCGCACGCGTTTATAGTTACGCAGTAGTTATTTACATCCCGTAACTTTATTTTTACCCATATTGTTGACAATTCATATGCCGTATTAATTGAGGAATGGCGTGTATTTCCCGTGTACGATTTTCATCAAATAATTCTTTTTATTTCTTTCTTACCAAAAGCATAAATATAAATATCCCTAATTTGAGACATGACGGGTTCTTCAACAAACTTTCACCCAAGTTTTATTATTACCACATGTGGAATATCACAATGAAATGATTCACTTTTAGCAAAACTGTATAATCCAGTTAATTTACAATAGGTATATATCGCTTGGAATATATAAAGTCCAGCGAGCCGCGATTGACAGCGCACGTCATATTCCTATCATAAAATAAAACAGTAATTATGCCGTACTGCGTATTTAAACAATTTTAAAACTCTTCAACCAATCTTAAAAAGAATACTTGACTGTCATTTAATGGGTAATTATTAGAAATACAATACATTTCTTATTAAGTATAACACTATCAATTAATCAACAAACCAGATTGACAATCAATAAACTGGTTGATATGGCAGTCGATGTCATTTCACCATTATCGCGCATGCGCATTTAGTGTTCCCATATTTTTTTCATAGAAATTTTCATCCCCTATTTTCTACCCTTAAAGTTTTATTTTCGCTACGAAAAGTATCCTATGCCCTTTCCCAAGGTCCAATCTATCTCTATATCAAAATTCATCAAAGTTGTATCAGTGGTCTAGGCGTGAAAACGTAACAGACAGACAGACAGAGTTACTTTCGCATTTATAATATTGGTATGGATTACAGGTTGGTATAGTTGGCAGAACTGGAGCAGGAAAATCATCTTTAATATCCTCCCTATTTCGCCTGGCTATTGTTGAAGGAGAGGTTCTTATTGATGATGTTGAAACCGGATTCTTGGCTTTACAGGTAAAGAAATGTTTAATCAGATTTAGTAAATACCTACTCCAAATTGTAGTTTTAAACTGTGTCATCCAAAAAATTATTTTGCTTCAGGACCTTCGGTCGAAGATATCGATTATTCCTCAAGAACCAGTACTGTTTTCCGCAACGGTTCGATATAATCTGGATCCATTTAACAATTACAGTGATGATGATTTATGGAGAGCAATAGAAGCTGTAAGTTAACTTACAGATACAGTTTATTACTGATTTAGTTACCAACTAAATTTATAAGATATCGAGATTTATACGAACATCTTATTTCTACTAATGAGTACGGATTAATAGGGACTCGATTTAATTTCACCTAATAGCTTGATTATACTAACTTCTATAGTAAGCCTTTTTGTTTAGGTTGATCTTAAAGGTGCGATACCTGCATTGGATTTCAAAGTCTTCGAGGGTGGATCAAACTTCTCACTAGGCCAACGGCAATTGGTATGCCTCGCTCGAGCTATTCTACGTGGAAATCGCATTCTTGTTCTTGACGAAGCTACTGCGAATGTTGATCCTAAGTAGGTATTTGACTTAAACTGTCAAATTTTTGAAAATATAATAGCAATAATTTTCCCTCCTCCACATAGTGAATATTATATCAAGTTTACCGAGAAAGAGCGAGTTTGAATAGGTTGGCTTTATAGCGGCGATTGCTGGGAATGTTTGGCTATCTATGGTAGCAATCAGTTATATGATAGAGCTGCATTTTACTGAGAACATAAAAAATTTCAATATTAACATCATGCATACAAATACATTACTTATTCGAGATAGTAAGGTAGTAGGTAAGTAGAATACGATAATTGTGTGCGACTGGATCACGACTACCAAAGACTGGGTGGATCACCCGCCATTGTGGGATGTTTAGGCGTGTTGCCTTCCCGAAACCTGCCAGTAATTAAGCAAGGTGGTAGGAGTCTGTATTCGACTGGATCTCGACCACCATGCGCATGGTGATAAACTCTTCAGTGTGAACTCTCTTTGGGATTGTCTCGTTTCGGGAACAACTGCCATATCCAGCTGACGAGAGGCTTGAAGGCCAACATGACATCGACGACCAGTTTGCCTTGCTATTATAAAAAAACATGATCCCAAATTTTCGCAATATTTCCATTTCAAAACAGTTTCTTAAATAAATATATATAATTCCAGGACAGACGAATTTATCCAAAGAACTATTAGAACGAGATTTGCAGAATGTACAGTTTTAACAGTGGCCCATCGTTTGAACACAATCATGGACTCTGACAGAGTGATGGTTATGGATGCCGGACGATTAGTAGAATTCGATCATCCATATAAACTACTTAACAACCCTGAAGGATATTTCACCAATATGGTAAAAGAAACGAGTGAAAAGATGTCCACTCAATTATATCAAATAGCAAAAGACACGTACATTAATAACGGTGGTATAATAAAATAAGAATGGAGAATAGAATATAGAATGTTTATAATGACGGAAGGTCTAATGTTCGTATAACCATAGATTTAATATAAATATGGATCGGCAACTCGAAAGAGAAAGAGCATAGTATACGATTGTGTTAGAACGATAGAGGGATATGAGACCATTTTCACACGAAACCATGCCATTCATTTTCATGCGAGTTATCGGCCTGTATCGGCCCACGTAAATTGCTATGAAACCAATTGTCTCTTATTTTTGCAAACTCTAAGGTTTTAAGGTAAAGGTTCTAAGGTTTCGTGTTTTGTAACTGGATGTCACTTGTATATCAAAGACATAAACAAAATAATACACACACTAGTGTATTTCGTTTTTAGTCTCTTATTTAAATTATTGCCGATCTATACCATAGTAAATCTATGCTTATAACATTTTATACGTAGATACTAAGTGAAAAGACTTGAAACGCCAGTATGAATGGACAAATGAATACTACATTACATCGTAATTGACAGTAGGCACTAGCAAAGTATTATTAAGATTATAACTATAATAGAAGGTAAATAAAACATATACCTACATTATTTAAAACCGTTACATATGTACCTATAATACTTCATTAGATAATATTATGTCCCTATAGTTTTACATTAAATAATTAGGTAGGTACATAGTATGTATTATTTATATGAATCTGATTTGTGAAATATTTTAAGTTTTTGCTGGCCGCTTCATTTTAATTTTAATAGATTTTTAGAGATTTTTTTTTTAAATCCTTATTATCATCTGCAGGTTACTTGTCCTAAAGTCCTAATCACAAACAAAAGTCATATTTAAATCGATGTATTTTTCTTTTACTTAATTAAACAGCCAATTCTCGTTATTGAGGATTTTTGTTACCACTATCCTGTGGGTAATTACAGCTCGGAGTTTGGCTTTAAACCAGAATAATGGCAATAGATTCACCCCTATTACATGGGACCTAAAAACATACCCGGCACGAACTGTGGGTGTACATTAGTACACCTCTGCCTAAACCTTCGGGGATACTGGGGGAATGGTAAGCTATGTAACTTCATAGTTACGAATACTACGCTTAGCTCGCGATGTGCAATTCATCATAGGTGCGGAGTACAGGCCAACCGACCGCGACCGTTTTGCTGTGAGGGATTTGTGATACCTTCTACAGCATTCATTTAAGTGGAAAAAAAGTAAACGACAGTTTTAATCTACATTAAATGCCCAAGTTAACTAAAATAAACTGGCAAGTAAAGTAATATTTTTAATTATTATGTTGAAGATAAAAATGGTTACTGTGAGTCAACCTATGACTTATGCAATAAGAGATAGACATATGCCATCTTGGACTTTTCTCTAGGTTTCTTGAAGAACTACAATTATTTAAAACATTATATTAATGTATTTCATAAGGTCAAGCCAGCCTAAGCCATGTAAGCGCCTGAAAATCATTTTTTGACGACTTGACAAATCATTGTATTCTCTCTACTATACAAAAACTTAATTGGAAAGTAAAAAAATCTCTAAATCATAGTGAAAACCGTATTAAAATCCGTTGCTTATATAGTTTAAAAGATCTAAACGGACAGAGTGACAGACGGCGAAGAGCGACTTTACTTTATACTTTGTATATGTATATATGTTGATGTATAAGCTGTTCTAATGCCATGATGATTTAAAAAAACCCCTATTTGAAATGAAAATGAATTATATCTTGATTAATAATAACTACAAAGTATTAAATACCCAATTCTGCAATTTTCACTGTGCATGATCCTCGGGTCGACTTAACCCAGAGGTAAAAGGACTGCTCGAGAGCTTAAATCAGTGTCCACGCGCAACCCGAGAGATACACCCGTTATAGAAATAAAAAATATATTTGAGTGCGAGTTCACACGCGGTAGAAGTGAAACTTCTCTCCCCCCCCCCCCCCCTCTTGTATATATTTCGAGTACATTAAGAATAAACGAAGGATAGGAAACCATATTCAAGTCCGGTGAAGCTGTAAAAGCCGTCAGAGGCTCCAGGGCCCCTAAGGCTAACAGTATAGTCAGTTCTAAAAAAAAAAAAATGGGAACCATATAGAAACGCATTCTATCTCATTCACTCACAGTCTAAAACCTATATATTTCATTTCATAAAATCCAATTTACATCGTCCCAAAAGAAGTTTCACTTCAAAAAAAATGGAACAAATATTTTAGTACTAAATTCATCAAAGTTTAATGTGAAGTTTAAATGTGAGGCGTCACGGGAAACCTGGCAGATGCGAAACATCTAAAAATGAATTTTATATTAAAATGTTAATAAATAAAAACAAAAAAGTCACCAGTGTTATTTATTTTATTTTTAAGAAATATATATTAATGATGTATTTATAAGTTTTAATTAAACCTAAGTATATGTAAGATTAGCATAAAAAACCATGATGATATAATTGATATACACTAAGGGTCATTACTCATTAAAGACGATCTACATTTGGGCTGCAATCCAGCTGCATAATTGCAGTTTGGATGATGTTTAGGTGCAGTTGATATACCTAACTGCATAATTCAGGATGCAGTCCAAATGCAGATCGTCTGTAATGACCCTAACACGTGGCAGCACTGAGTTGGAAATAATCGACCAGACGCGACGCTGATCAAATGGCACGGCTCTAGTCCCGACGTTCCATCAGAATACATTACTCGCGTCCAAACGTGTCATTTTAGATGTTTCACATCAAAACTATTCAAATATTTATTATAGGTTGTAAGGTAGCCAGTCGCAAACTAGTTTTCGCATCTTGGCATACATTATGCATAAGAAAGAGTCCTTCGAGTGATATGTTGATGTATAGAAGATATACAACAACAGTTAATTTGTTTGACTTCTATAAATTAACTCTTTTAAAATATACAATGAGACGGCTAACAATAAAATAGAATAAATAAACTAGTACGCAACAATCTGTGTCATTTATTTTTTGTAGGTTTCATGTTATGTAACTACTTATAAATATAGAAGAAATTTCCAGCAAAAATAATTAACTAATTAAATCTATATTACAATTCCTACGTTTGTTTGTTTTTTAGAACTGACTATATTGTTAGCCTTAGGGGCCCTGGAGCCTCTGACGGCTTTTACAGCTTCTCCAGACTTGAGGGCGAGCGCTTAGGGCACTCAGCTGCGAACGTTTGTTTTTTCTTTCTTTAATCTTATATTGGGACTGCCATCCGTCCCCGGATATATCCTAGTTTGATAAACGCTTGTAAGATACTTTTTGTGTCCAGGTAAAAATCAAATTCATTGTTAAGCAAACAAAATGAAACAAAAAGGAAATATAGATAATAATTTATTTTTGTTTAAAAACTATGTTTCAAGATGTCCGGAGAAAATCCCGAGTGCACCTAAAAGTCCGGAGATTTTCAAGATATAATAGTCAACAATTTAAGCGATGGCTGCTTATAATCTACCCTCACTCATCATTTAACACTATGCTTAAAATCATGTGGATCGGTAATATTTAGGTTGTGGGATTTGAACAGGTGAAGGGCATAGGCAGTGTATAAGAGGTATATAATTAAATAAAAATAGATAAGATTAGTATTTGTACAAAAAAAATTTGTGATAATTAAGAAATCTTCATAGATTAATGATTGATCTCTTTTTCGGTTCAACTAGATACCACGCTACCTACTTAAGTACAAACAATAGCTCCACTTAATAACATAGTGTAAGTAGTAACTATTTAAAATGATGTTTTACTTGTTTCGTATGTGCCTGATAAAATAAACAACAACTTCTAAAGTTTACCCTATTAATGGTAAAAATTATTTTATACAAACCATCATTCAAATGAATGTTATGAATATAGCTTAATATACATAAATGACGAAAAAGAAATGAATGGAAAATGTATCAACATATTATTGTGTGTATCATGTATAAAATAATAATAATAATAATTTGTTGGAACCATAAATAATAACAAAAATGTACGATATTAGCCACATTAGTGAAAACTGTGTCGCAGCCAATAGCGCCCACTTCCAGGCAATACAACAGTGGGGTCTGCGTTCCATAATACAATGTAAATACAACTAAAAATACAACAATTTTTTACATTTTTCAATTAAACTAACAATATTTAGAGTTGTAGAGTGTATACGTGTATTTATGTGTATGTGCGTGCATGCGCATGGGTGTGGGTGTGGGTGTGTGTGTAGGTGTGTGTGTAGGTGTGTGTAGGCGGGTAAAATAAAATGGTTATTTAATTAATAGAGAAACTTTAATATTAGATACTTACATATGAAATTACCGTTTTGTCGTACTGACCACTTTGATCTGAAATATCTCCTCTTTGGTTAAGAATTCCAAATTCAAATTTATAAATTAATTTAGCTGGTACATTTAAGTTTTGAAAACATCCATTCATTTGTTTTTCCTCATATTTTTTTTCTTTGGCGTCGCTTATTACAATTACAATTAACAAGTAATATCGGTATATTTACGAGTACAAGTTCTACCGTTGCACCAGTGCTGCAGAAACAGCTCGAAGGATTAATGATGTGTACGGTGCTGGTGTCGCAATGTTTTTGGTTTTAACGTTTTCGTTCTGGAAATTTCAACCTTCAGAATCAACCCCGTGGACGGCCGAACAACAAAATGGAAAATGAAGACTTAGAGGCTATTGTGGAAGCGAATCCATCACAAAGCACTTCAGAGATAGCTGCAGGCTTCGGGGTAAGTGATAAAACTGTATTAATCCACTTGAAGCAAATCGGGAAAGTAAAAAAACTTGAACAATGGGTACCTCATGAATTGAGTGAATCAAACTTGCAAACACGCGTCGACTGCTGTTACTTTGCTCAACCGACACAATAATGAAGGGATTTTAAATCGAATCATTATTTGTGATGAAAAGTGGATACTGTACGATAATCGGAAGTGCTCGTCGCAATGGCTGAACCCTGGAGACCCAACCAAATCCTGCCCTAAACGAAAATTGACTCCGAAAAAGTTACTTGTGAGTGTTTGGTGGACTAGCGCCGGTGTCGTTCATTACAGCTTTCTAAAATCTGGCCAAACGATTACGGCAGATATCTATTGTCAGCAACTGCAAACCATGAAGGAAGAACTAGCTGCTAAACAACCGAGATTGGTCGCTCTAGGCCACTGCTGCTTCACGACAACGCAAGACCACACACTGCACAACAAACAACCACTAAGTTAGATGAGGTACAATTGGAATGTATACGACATTCACCGTACTCCCCGGACCTTGCTCCAACAGATTACCATTTTTCCGGAATTTGGACTACTTCTTACAAGGATAAAAATTCAACTCCGATGCGGCAGTCCAAACCGCCTTCAAAGAGTTTCTTGATTCTCGGCCCCATGGTTTTTTTAGTAAAGGGATCAATGAACTACCTATGAGATGGCAAAATTGCATAGATAACAACGGTGCATACTTTGATTAATGAAATATATTTTACAAAAAAAAAATTGACTTTATATTCCTTCCGTACAAAACGCCAATTTCTAATATTATACTAATATAAAATATAATGTCTTTGCTACATTGAGATATTATTGTAATATATAATAGAGTAGCTATTACGAACAAAAATTGTCCTTCATTTGGTAACACGCGGCGCGGCGCACGCGCTAATTAACTTTCTGAGTCTGAAACAATATCGATTTGTATATACCTTTTCGATACTTAGAATTTTATATCGATATATCGAAACATTAAATATCGCTCAAAAATATCAATATTTTTAACAAGCCTACTACACTCTACAATAATCAATATCAGCGTTACTTTTGTAACATTTTGCGTTACTTGTGCATTACGTAACTCAAAATGTTACTTTTCGTGGTGGAATATAATACTTTAAAGAGAAAATAATACCAGGTAGGTACCAAAAATTAGGTAAAATTAAACGCATCCAAATTTAAAATATACTGAAAATTTAACAGGACTTTCTCGAACATATTCAATAAGTGTTTCATTTATAGATGAGTAAGTTACAGACAACACATAATAGGCAGTCTTTGTAGAATGCTTAAACTATGCAATAAAAATAATCTATTAAAAACAGAGTCTGGATTTTAACTTTTTAGTTGTATCAGAGACTAGAGTAAAACAAGGTTGTATGTATTTACTTTGGTGTATGAAGTATTTTAGTATCAAACCAAGTAATATTGTTTGTATACATATAATGATTTTTTCTATATACTCGATTTATATATAATATCTGAGGTTCTTTCAATATTTCTGAAATTTCCCAAAATTTAGTAGGTACATTTTTGTCGTAATATAGGTAGGTACAATATTGGTATTAGTTATTAATTATATGTAATTAGGTAAATAGACGAGTTTTTTCTTTGTTTTTATTCCGCTTGATGCATCCTTATAGATATAAACCGAAATTTTCTTCGTGGCTTCGGTATTGTATAAGTCGGTATATTTCAGAATATTTTTGAGGTGGCCTCCGTATTTTTGTAAAATTTTATCTGATCTTGCAGCTCGCTCTCTTAGTCCCGCACTATAGTCATGAAAAAAGGAAAGTTTTTTTTTTTTTGAAGCAATAAATTGAGATTATGCATCGATATTAACCGATGCATCGGTTAGAAACATCGATGTTTCCTCAAATCGAGTATTTTTTTAACATTGCATCACAAAGCTGTAGTCAGCCCTCTGACAATCCATAGTACTCCATACAAAAAAACCAAAAGTTTAAAATTTTTATTACTCCTACAACAGTACTTTTCTTGTCCGCACGCCTTTTGTGTGATAAAGGATGGTCAAATAATCTATGTAACTAAGAGAAAAAAACGACATTTCATGCAAACCTTAGCTAATTCAGTTGTTGTTCATTAAAAAAACATGGAGGCAGTTCTATAGAATGCCTGCTATCATACATTGTCTAAAAAATAATTATGAATACAGTACACAGTAATCGTAACAAAGTTTAGTTTGATAAAAATATTTTAAAAATTCATGTATTTCGAGATCGAGATCAACTGAAACAGAAATAAATAGGTATAATCATTAAGTTGTTACTATTGATTGAATTTTTTTATGAAAATACATCGATAAATCAAGTACTTAAACAGTTC
Source organism: Saturnia japonica (assembly GCA_033032175.1). NCBI lineage: Eukaryota > Metazoa > Arthropoda > Insecta > Lepidoptera > Saturniidae > Saturnia > Saturnia japonica. The sequence continues at coordinate 12,683,623 of CM065307.1, forward strand.
TTCAAAGAACCGGATCGTTAGCACCATAGACAAATAACAATTAGTTAGCAGACCCGGCGCAGAGCAGCAGAGTCACCAACACTTTAAACAAAATACCCCTAAGATTAAGAAGAAATAGCCCTAATTAACCCTAAATGCAACTTTATTTCACTACTTATTATCTGTCTTCTCGGTAATTTTAATTTTAATTAACATACGAATTCAAGCAATAGTTAACGGACATAACCACACTGATCACTAATATATTTGAAAATTGAACGTGTTATGTGGAGTCCCGTGCCACCGCGAGATGGCGTGCGTCAACTTGACCAGAAACTTGAAAATCCTTTGGCTTGGTCTATGCTTGAAAACTTGACTTTAACCACAGACTAACAACTCGTTTAGTATTCATTCTTATTTGTCTCTGGTATAGTATAGTACACAATACACATCGACAAAACAAAAGATGGACGTTTTCCTCTTTTTTTACTTGTTTTGGTCAGTCAAATTAATAACGCACGAAATACAATTTAGGCCCCTAAAAATAGCCCAAAATTTTTTTGTGCCCTAAAAAAGCCCAATATGTATATTTCCGCCCTAAATTTGGGGCTAAAAGCCCTAAGTTGGGAAGCCTGCGGCGCAGTAACCTGTACTAGACGTGGGTCGTTACGTAATTTTCAAGAAACGTAACGAAACCAGTTACTTATTCGGTGTGACCCGTTTTAAAACTAGTGATTTTTGTAACTAGCTATTTTTATTCAGCTACTGTGATTGTTTGCTAATATACCTCCACCAACTATACAGATACGCATGAAAAGAAAATAAATTAAATCACTAGGTAAGTGTTTGTAGCTATACAGTTAAATGAATAAATTTATTTCCCTTCATACTTTATGCAGGCTTAGGACTGACTGCATTAAATATAGGTATTTATGATTGATTGATTAGTGTTTAGTATGAAACTATGATTTAATTAAAATTATTAATGTAGTCGTATTAAAATTTAATTTGATTGTATATACAATGATGATTAATATTTACAGTTCATTTGCACTTTTTCAACATTCTCCCTGTCATTTGTATTTGCACTTTTATTTACACTTAACAATTACAAACGTAGTCTATACCACGGCACGTGCGCGTTAGGATTGCTTCGGATGTATTCATGTCACCCGTTCTCGCTTACTCGGAAATTTTCGATCTGTCATCTTGGTCGCTCGGCCGGCCGGTAGGCGCAATGTGAAAGAAATGTAAGGTTGTGCGCTTGACCGACCGACAGTCAACTCTCGCTATCGCTCGCTCGACTACTCACACGCAACAATCACAGTAACAGTAACAACGCATTTACGAAAATCACTACTTATAATTTGACTCGAAACTAGTGATTCGGATACATGGCCGCGTAGATACTAACTAGTTATTGTATCTATAGTCGACGCATTTTGAACTGAGTCGTTGGCCAATAAATGTCAATGTCAGTACGAATGTGCACTCAATGCAACCCGTTATCGATACTTAGCTACCTGCGCACGCGGGGTCGATGCGTCATTGTGACCTTCATTAGCACTCTGACTACTGATTGGTCGTAACGAGTAAGGGTTTTTGTAGGTTTTTCTATAAATACAGTGTAAAGTCTTTATAACGAAACTCAAGGGACTGAGCATTTTTTATCGTTATAGAGAGTTATCGTTATATGGAATGGAGTTTCAATATGTGGGTTTTAACGCAAACCAACCAAGTTGGGCTTACTTCAACGTTATAGGGAGTTTATCATTATAAAGGATAACGTTATAAAGAGTTTACACTGTATATGATTTTTTGTTATGACACTCAATACATTACAGTTTCTGTATGATTACGTCGAAATAAACATTGTATCTTATAAATTAAAAAACTTTTTTTTTTTTTTTCAGATAGTGAAAAATTATTCCTATTATTACTTAACATAATTTAGCATATCGATCGTACCTATCCCGTTATCGATATGCACCTTTACAATTCTTACGCACATCACTACACCTTTCCATAAGACCTGTAAGTGCGAGAGAGACAGACAGATAAATATGATTTATGAGCCGAAGCCTCAGTTCTTCTTCTTCTTCTTCCTAACTTGGCAACCGGTCCTCTTTAATGAAGACCATTACTGCCATTGTCGAGTGAATTATATTGTCAAGTGTTATGACGACTCAGTAATCTAACAAGATGGTGGCTCCCTTGTTAGAACTTTGTAGGGAATTTTTGTGGGATCTCGGTTTTTTTTTTTTTTGAACTGACTACACTGTTAGCCTTATCCTAAAACAGAGCCGCGGCGACTTTTACAGCTTCACCGGACTTGGAGGCGAGCGCTTAGGGCACTCAGCCGCGAAAGTTTGTGACGACCCGCACGAGGGTGCCAGAGTGGCCGAACCTCGGCTCGGGCGGTCGTCGCGAATGCGAAGAGGTCGCGATCTAACTAATTCCTTAATCCTACGAGAATTCGAACTAACTAACATATACTAATATGCACGTTCCCCTCCTCCTGGGAGGAAGGAGTGGACCATGCGTATGTGTATTTAATAATCGGAATGGTTTTTCTACACTAACTAGCGCATTAGTCTAACTAGCGCAATAAAAGAAAAAAAAGGTCCCTTACAGAACCTTTGTGCCTGTGTGGTGTGCACGTGTGTGTGTTCATGCGTATGTAATGATGTATATGGGTAGCTAAGTGTTGCACGTATAGCCTTCAAGGGCTTCAGACCGAGGAACGGACCTAGGCTTGGGTTGCCGCTAGAGAGGGTGGACGTGACGGGTGTGCGGGAGCGAAGTTAACCGCCCGTCCTCTGCGGAGAGAACGGTGGTTACGCGGGCGTGGGCGATGGCACGCTCTGTTTGGAGAGACGGTGGCGTATCGGGAATATACGAAGCTGCCGCTTTTATTAAGGGATTCGCGTGGTTCGACGCGGTGTCGAAATAAGAGCGAAAAAGGTGTTTGGCATAGGCATGTATCGAAGGAAGGTCCATATCTCTATGGAGATCCTCCATACGAACATACCAAGGGGCGCTGGTAAGGCGGTGAAGAAACCTATTCTGGATGGCTTGTAAGCGTTCCCAATTATATCTTGACATATGTGCGAACACAACGCAGCTATATGTCATAATCGGTCGGATACACATCTTGTAGAGCGTAAGCATGTGTCTCGTGGACATTTTGCTTGCAGCACATAACAGAGGATGCAATCGGGCGAGGGTCCAGGCGGCCCTTTTCCTAACCAGAGTGATGTGGCGTATAAAGGAGAGTCTACTATCTAGGGTTACACCTAGATATTTGGTCTCCTTTACCCAGGGGATCGGATTACCGAAGAGTTCAAGGGTTGGAGTTCTATTTTAAGAGCGTGGGCTACTTTCCAGTAAGTCAGATGTGATGGCCTTAGCCCTTCGACTAAGGTGTCCCATCTGTGACTTTTAAACTCGGTTATACGGGCTTTAACCGCTCTCTGGAGTGCGCGTAACCGTGCGCGGTTTGCCTCGGTTGGATAAGAGTCATGCGCACGAGTCGCAGCGTTCTTCTCCGTCATCAACGCTCGCACGTCGGCAGGGAGTACAAAGCAGCGATCGTTCGCCGCTTTGACCTCTCTCGAGGCCTCTCCGATGCCGACTTGGAGGTGGTCGACTAGGGAGTCGATCGCGAGATCTACGTGCGCAACTGACTCCAATACGTCCGGGACCCTAACGAGACTGGGCGAGGACTGCCTATCCGCGAGGTAGTGTTTTAGTTTGGCATAGTCAATCGTTGTGACTGAAGGAGGGCTGGAGTCATCTAGTTGTCCTAGCTGAAGGATGACCGGGCGATGGTCGGAATCGAGTTCGTGTACAACCAGAATGAGTCGTACCTGAAGCGCGATATTTTTCAGGAGAGCTATGTCAAGCACTGTCGGTGTACAGTCGATTTGTATATACCTTTTAGATTCTTAGAATTTTATATCGATATATCGAAACATTAAATATCGCTCAAAAATATCAATATTTTTTAAAGAGCCTACTACACTACATTAATCAATATCAGCGTTGCCAGAGCGTTACTTTTGTAACATTTTGCGTAACTTGTGCATTACTTAACTCAAAATGTTACTTTTCGTGGTGGAATATAATAGTTTAAAGAAAATAATACCAGGTAGGTACCAAAAATTAGGTAAAATTAAACGCATCCAAGTTTAAAATATACTGAAAATTTAACAGGACTTTCTCGAACATATTCAATAAGTGTTTCATTTATAGATGAGTAAGTTACAGACAACACATGACAGGCAGCTGTCCTTGTAGAATGCTTAAACTATACAATAAAAATAATCTATTATAAACAGAGTCTGGATTTTAAGTTTTTAGTTGTATCAGAGACTAGAGTAAAACAAGGTTGTATGTATTTACTTTAGTGTATGAACTATTTTAGTATCAAACCAAGTAATATTGTTTGTATAAATATGATGATTTTTTCTATTAATCTTTTTGTAATATCTGAGGTTCTTTCAATATTTCTGAAATTTCCCAAAATTTAGTAGGTACGTTTTTGTCGTAATATAGGTAGGTACAATATTGGTATTAGTTATTAATTATATGTAATTAGGTAAATAGACGAGTTTTTTCTTTGTTTTTATTCCGCTTGATGTATCCGTATAGATATAAACCGAAATTTTCTTCGTGGCTTCGGTATGGTATAAGTCGGTATATTTCAGAATATTTTCGAGGTGGCCTCCGTATTTTTGTAAAATTTTATCTAATCTTACAGCTCGCTCTCTTAGTCCCGCACTATAGTCATGAAAAAAAGGAAAAGTCAACAAGTGACTTTTACATAGAAAAACTGAAAACATACATTGTCACTGCAAGCAGCACGTTTATCTGTGTGTTTGTTTGTACTTTGTAAACCTTGTCTACCATAATTAATTTTGATCTTGTTTGACTGAGGTGAGATAAGGTGAGGGTGAGTAAATAAATAGTGTAGACAAAGTAATTGACATTAATGGTTCCGTTAATATTGTTCAATATCAAGCTATGTAAAGAAGTGCAGGTAAGTACTAATTTGATGCATAAATGAAGATAAATTTGAGTTTTTCCGACAATTATTATGAGAATACGTAACTTTTCGCTATCGGTCACTGGCAACATTGATCACTGACATGAGTAACTCGGCAAAATTGTATGCGTCAACTCAATAACAATTGTTATTTATCTCTGTCAATAACTCAAGCTAGGGATGTCCACTTAGAAAATACATCCATGTTTTTTTTTTAAGCAATAAATTGAGATTATGCATCGTTATTCACCGATTCGTTTCCTCAAAATCGAGTTTTTTTTTAACATTGCATCACAAAGCTGTAGTCAGTTTTCTGACAATCCATAGTTCTCCATACAAACAAATCAAAAGTTTAAAATATTTATTACTCCTACAACAGCACTTTTCTTGTCTGCACGCCTTTTGTGTGATAAAGGATGGTCAAAGAATCTATGTAACTAAGCGAAAAAAACGACATTTCATGCAAACCTTAGCTAATTCAGTTGTTGTTCATTAAAAAAAACATGGAGGCAGTTCTATAGAATGCCTGCTATCATACATTGTCTATAATATAATAGGCGTAAAATAAAAAATAATTATGAATATAGTACACAGTGATCGTAACAAAGTTTAGTTTGATTAAAATATTTTAAAAATTCATGTATTTCGAGATCGAGATCAACTGAAACAGTGATAAATAGGTATAATCATTAACTTGTTACTATTGATTCGATTTTTTTATAAAAATACATCGATAAATCAAGTACTTATACAGTTTTTCAAAGAACCACATCGTTAGCACCAGAGACAAATAACAATTAGTTAGCAGACCCGGCGCAAAGCAGCAGAGTTACCAACACTTTAAAAAAAATACTCTTACCCCTAAGATTAAGAAGAAATAGCCCTAATTAACCCTAAATGCAATATTCAAAAGCCCAAAAAACCCCCTGTATTGTGTATCTAATAAAGGTGTTGTTTAAATGAGTTTCCCGTTTTATTTCACTACTCATTATCTGTCTTAACGGCAATTTTAATTTTAATTAACATACGAATTCAAACAATAGATAACGGACATGACCACACTGATCACTAATATATTTGAAATTTGAACGTGTTATGTGGAGTCCCGTGCCACCGCGAGATGGCGTGCGTCAACTTGACCAGAAACTTGAAAACTTGACTTTAACCACAGACTAATAACTCGTTTAGTATTCATTCTTATTTGTCTCTGGTATAGTATACTACACAATAAACATCGACAAATACGTTTTCCTCTTTTTTTTTACTTGTTTTGGTCAGTCAAATTAATAACGCACGAAATACAACTTAGGCCCCTACAAATAGCCCAAAATTTTTTTGTGCCCTAAAAAAGCCCATTATAGTGTATTTCCGTCCTAAATTTGGGGCTAAAAGCCCTAAGTTGGATAAGTTGGTTGGTAAGTATCTATAGTCGGCGCATTTTGAACTGAGTCGTCGGCCAATAAATGTCAATGACAGTACGAATGTGCACGCAATGCAACCCGTTATCGTTACTTAGCTACCTGCGCACGTGGGGTCGATGCGTCATTGTGACCTTCATTAGCACTGTGACTCCTGATTGGTCGTAACGAGTAAGGGTTTTTGTAGGTTTTTCTATGAATATATGATTTTTTGTTATGACACTCAATACATTACAGTTTCTGTATGATTACGTCGAAATAAACATTTTATCTTATAAATTAAAAACTTTTTTTTTCAGATAGCGAAAAATTATTCCTATTAATACTTAACATAATTTATTATATCGATCGTACGTATCCCGTTAACGATATGCACCTTTACAATGCTTACACACATCACTACACCTCTCCATAAGACCTGTAAGTGCGAGAGAAACATAGAGATAAATATGATTTATGACCCGAAGCCTCAGTTCTTCTTCTTCTTCCTAACTTGGCAACCTGTCCTCTTTAACGAAGACCATTACTGCCATTATCAAGTGAATTATATTGTCATGTGTTATGACGAATCAGTATCTTAACAATATGGTGGCTCCCTTGTTAGAACTTTCTAGAAAGTTTTTGTGGGATCTCGAAATGAACGCTTTCAGCTTATAATTATAATCCAGCTAACTTATGTACAAAAGTCAAAATATATCACGCAAAACACCACTAATATTACATAATTTAGAGTTAAAAACCTAAGTAAATGAATTAAAAATAGAAACCACAACATGTCACTTCAAGATCCCGCCAAAAACTCCAAACCTCAGTTTTTTTTATTTTTTTTTTAACTGACTACACTGTTAGCCTTAGGGGCCCTATCCTAAAACAGAGCCGCTGCGGCTTTTACAGCTTCACCGGACTTGGGGGCGAGCGCTTAGGGCACTCAGCCGCGAAAGTTTGTGACAACCCGCACGAGGGTGCCAGAGTGGCCGAACCTCGGCTCGGGCGGTCGTCGCGAATGCGAAAAGGTCGCGATCTAACTAATTCCCTAATCCTACGAGAATTCGAACTAACTAACATATACTCATATGCACGTTCCCCGCCTCCTGGGAGGAAGGAGTGGACCATCCGTATGTGTATTTAATAATCGGAATGGTTTTTCTACACTAACTAGCGCATTAGTCTAACTAGCGCAAAAAAAGAGAAAAAGGTCCCTTACAGAACCTATGTGCCTGTGTGGTGTGCACGTGTGTGTGTTCATACGTGTGTAATGTTGTATGTGGGTAGCTAAGTGTTGCACGTATAGTGTCACTATGTATCGCGCGGGCGGCTGCCTGACCCAAGGGTTTCACACCGAGGAACGGACCTAGGTTTGGGTTGCCGCTAGAGAGGGTGGACGTGACGGGTGTGCGGGAGCGAAGTTAACCGCCCGTCCTCTGCGGAGAGAACGGTGGTTACGCGGGCGTGGACGGTGGCACGCTCTGTTTGGAGAGACGGTGGCGTAGTACGCGTTAGCTGTTTCGGTTTGGTCGAGCGGGTCAGTGAATATATTACGCGGCCGGCGTTTTCTCCGGCAGGCGTTGGGGTCGGGAACATAAGAAGCTGCCGCTTTTATTAGGGGATTCGCGTGGTTCGACGCGGTATCGAAATAAGAGCGAGAAAGGTGTTTGGCATAGGCATGTATCGAAGGAAGGTCCATATCTCTATGGAGATCCTCCATACGAACATACCAAGGGGCGCCAGTAAGGCGGTGAAGAAACTTATTCTGGATGGCTTGTAAGCGTTCCCAATTATATCTTGACATATGTGCGAACACAACGCAGTTATATGTCCTAATCGGTCGGATGCACATCTTGTAGAGCGTAAGCTTGTGTCTCGTGGACATTTTGCTTGCAGCACATAACAGAGGATGCAATCGGGCGAGGGTCCAGGCGGCCCTTTTCCTAACCAGACTGATGTGGCGTCTAAAGGAGAGTCTACTATCTAGGGTTACACCTAGATAATTGGTCTCCTTTACCCAGGGGATCGGATTACCGAAGAGTTCAAGGGGATGATCCTTGAGTTTTTTCGGTATCTGTGAGGCGGTTTGGTCGAAGAGCACCGCTGCGCTCTTCGTGGGGTTTATGGCTATTCGCCAGTCGTTAAACCACTTCCCGAGAGTGGTCACGGCTCTTTGGATTCTACATTTGAGGTTTCTCGTTTGCCTTTGAGAGAAGTATATGACTGTATCGTCAGCGTATAAGCCTACCTCAACTTTCGCTTGAAGTTTTGGTAGGTCACTGACGTACAGATTGAAGAGGCTAGGAGCCAGGATGGAACCTTGGGGGACGCCTGAGCGTATGGGATGGGGTGTCGATAGTTCACCTTCCACTCTGTAGCGAAAGGTGCGGTCTTTGAGGTAATCGCGGATGATTTTAACTAATCTATCGGGGACTTCGCGGGAGTACAGCTTATAGACTAATCCTTCGTGCCAGACCTTATCAAAGGCCTTGGCTACGTCGAAAAAGACTGCCAGTGTACGACGGGGTTTATATAACTCGGAAAAGTTAAACAAAATGTGCTCCGTGAGGCGGTGCACTTGATGAGTGCAAGAATGTCTAGCACGAAAACCGAATTGCTCAGGCGGATAGAGGTTTTTCTCCTCTATTACAGATTTGAGACGGTTCAGAAGGATCCGCTTATAGATTTTACCTAGGGTATTTAGAAGACTAATAGGGCGGTAGCTGTCGGGAAGTGACGTGCTCTTGCCGGCCTTGTGAATACCTATGACAATGGCCGTTTTCCAGATGGCTGGAAAATGGCAGTTGGCTATGGCTACATTGAAGATGCAGACCAATAGAGCTATGAGGTGATCGGGAAGAAGTTTGAGTACTTCGTTCCTGATCCCGTCAGAACCTGGTGACTTTTTAAGCTTAAGGCTTTTGAGTATGGCAAAGATCTCCTCAGAAGTGACTGGGGACAGGGATTCTGATGCCGGGAGCTTATTCAGCTCCCCCACGCGGGCTTCGATATCTCTGACTCAGTCGGTGTTTGCGTTGACGCTGTTCGGGGAGCAGTGGCTCTCCAAACAAGCGGCAAGGCACTCCGCCTTGTCGATGGTATCGAACGCGGGTGTAGTGCCGGGACCCCTTTCGAGGGGGGGCATACGAGGTTGGGGTTCTATTTTAAGAGCGTGGGCTACTTTCCAGTAAGTCAGATGTGACGGCCTTAGCCCTTCGACTAAGGTGTCCCATCTGTGACTTTTGAACTCGGTTATACGGGCTTTAATCGCTCTCTGGAGTGCGCGTAACCGTGCGCGGTTTGCTTCGGTCGGATAAGAGTCATGCGCACGAGTCGCAGCGTTCTTCTCCGTCATCAACGCTCGCACGTCGGCAGGGAGTACAAAGCGGCGATCGTTCGCCACTTCGACCTCTCTCGAGGCCTCTCCGATGCCGACTTGGAGGTGGTCGACTAGGGAGTCGATCGCGAGATCTACGTGCGCAACTGACTCCAATACGTCCGGGACCCTAACGAGACTGGGCGAAGACTGCCTATCCGCGAGGTAGTGTTTTAATTTGGCATAGTCAACCATTGTGACTGAAGGAGGGCTGGAGTCATCTAGTTGTCGTAGCTGTAGGATGACCGGGCGATGGTCGGAATCGAGTTCGTGTACGACCCGAATGAGTCGTACCTGAAGCGCGATATTTTTCAGGAGGGCTATGTCAAGCACTGTCGGTGTACAGTGATCTTGAAAGTGGGTGGGAGTGGGAGGCGCTAAGACGTCAAAGTTTAACTCGTCCGACAACCCTTCGAGAATAACCCCATTGCTGGTGTCTCTCCAATTGTTGAAGGACGTGTGTCCACTGTTGAGGTCACCTGCGATAATAACCGATGTGCCGAGCGAGAGTAGCTTCTCTAGGTCAGACCTGAGAGGTACTTTCGTCGGTGAGAGGTACACGGACACGATCGTTATGGACGGATGATCGGTCATTCCTAGTCTACACACGGATACTTCCATATTGGTAAGTATCGGAGGATCTACCGGCATGCAATACAACGAGCGCTTGTAGTAAATGAGAGTGCCGCCCCCTCGGCCGTCATAGTCATTTCTAACAATGTTGTAGTTTGCGATACTCGGATTGTGTTTACCACGCTTAAAGAGCGTTTTCTGTACTAAGAGAACGTCTATTTTGTGATCTTTGAGATAAGTCGCGACGAGATCACGCTGCGGATATAAGTTCCGCGCATTAAAAAAAGAGATGTTTAAACTTCTCGGCTTGAGCCTAGCCATTGAGAGGCCTGAGGTTGGCGGCTTCGCGATCGAGACGCTGTAGCGTCTCTACGAGCCGGGGAAAGGCAGCTATGGTTTCGTGGAAACCGTACAAGCCTCAGTTCATAATGCGTCGACTATAGTGACGTGAAATGACACTCGTCTAGTGTTGGCGCAATTGCGCCGCGTAGCGCAGTGTAACTCATGTCTAATGCAAAGTGCAAAGATGGTATATGAAAATTATTAATGGAATTAGTATTTTTAAGATGAATTATTGCGAACTTGGTGCGATAAAGTGTCACAAATGTCGATGTATATTACTAAAGGATTTATCTCTTGTTTCCAATGATTTATTAACCTGTGGTTCCCATAATTGCGAAAGTTATAATATAAATAAATTTGTTTATTTAACTGAAGAAAAACTTCCTTACTGGATTAAAAACAGGATCGAAAGTGAACAATGGACTAAAGGCAGGTTTAATTGTGAAAAATGTGGAAGCAGAGTTGGCGCTTTTGACTATATATCAGGAAGAAAATGCGATTGCGGCAAGACTGTTCTACCGCCTGTACATTTTATAGCAAGTCAAATTGATAGACCAATGCCAATTAGTAACCTTAACAAATGAAAAAATAATAATTAAAGTAAAGTCAAATAAATGTATGTTATGTTTAACTGACATGTGAATATATAAATGTTATAGCATACTGATATAACACAGAACAACCATGTGTGAGAAGCTAGGAAACACAGATTGAATAGATAATTTATATACAGGCCAAACAGATGCACCTAAATAATATTTTTCTTTTTTTAAAGTAAAGAAAAGCCAAATTACATTCATGTTTTTCTTTTCCACATCTCATTTAACCCTAAGGTTAAAGAGTAATTTGTATAATAAGTGGTCAAACTGAATTACACAATACAGGAAACAAAAGTCTATCAAATCCCATGACCTTGTAGCTCAATAGTAGGCCTGGCCTTACTAAGACTGTCTGAGATCTGTCTAAATATATTTAGAAAATGGTACAGCCTACTGGGCCCACACTGGTTACAAGATTACTTCAAGTTATAACTTGGACCCATAGTTCTGGAGAGGACAGAAAAAAATGAAGAGTAGCAAAGTAAATCAGGAATTGATATTGCAATCTTACTTTGTCAATCGTCTGTATACAATATATACCATTTAATAAAACATTTGATGTCTGTAATTTATTATTTTTAACAATTATTAAGCTAACTTTTGGAATTATATAGATAATAGTTTTTTCTACACAACTTTGTCTGCATAATATTCCAAATTTCATTGCAATGGTTTTAGTTGTGGAAATGTAACAAAGACATAATTTTCTTTCACATTTATAATATTATACTTTGTAAAATGTAGCTCGAGTCTTATGAGAGCTATCACAATCACTATGACTAAGCTACGGATGTGCTAGTGCAAAGAGTATATTATCGAGAATCAGTTACCCACTTAATGCATAAAAACAATACAAATTACTCTAATGTAATATTGTTTTGTAATGTCTATTTATTTAATTTATTATTATTATTTTAATTGTATTATAATGTTATAATTATTGTATAGAATACATTCAAATAAACAAGGGCGGTGTAGTATTATTGCATGCAGCGTAGACTTAAATCAATTATTGGATTTATTATTGATACTGAATAATCTAAGTATGTACAGTAAATTATACATACTATATAATAAATAATAGCACAGGGGATAATAAGCATCCTATGCTGTTGTATTGACAATGATATGGCAGGAGATGAGAACAGCACGGTCAAAATATTTCACTAGTTCATCAAGATTATAGTTTGGGCAGCTTATTTATGTTAACAAGGCCAAGAAACTCCACCTTCAACATTGATTCATCATCCTCAACATCTTCCAATATATTATTACATAAGAAGTACCTATGTGTGACATAACTAGTATTACACTGTAGTATCTTATTAACATTATCACAAATCTATAATTTTATATGAGAAACACAAGGTACTCTGTAATTTTTTTCTTTCCTTTTCATCCCACTTTACATTCATGAGTAGCAAGTAAGTTAGAATACAATATTTTGAACTTAACTTAAAAAAATGGTACACACACAAATGTAGACAGACACGAGGTTGTGTTTCTTGTTTATGCATTAAAAAATAAAATTTGTGGATATGTGAAATACAGTATTTTGAACAACCATGACAATTCTATTACTTTACTTTATTTTATTATTACAAACCAGTTTTCTATATCTACAATTCTACATAGTTCTGTGTTTTTAACCAGGAGGATATTACTACTTCATTACATTTATGATTATTAAGAGAATATATGTCAAGAATTTTATTTAGTTTATTGTATAGGTAAGGGCCAAGATAGCACTGAAATTTATTTACAAAAAATGTTTTGTATTGGTTAGTAGCACAAACCGTATTTTTCCGTCTACTTAATAATAAATTAGGTCTATAAGGAACTTTATGGTATTGTTCATTTATGACGTATTTAATTAGTTTTCTGTATAAATTAGTGTATTCAGTGTATAAATTAATTGTAGATAATCGGAACGGTTTCAATGCGATTAGTTTTAGTAAAATTCGTTGGGCTCTTTCCAGTTTAATTAGATGGCTCTCTTTTGTTCCACCCCATGACGTAACACAATAAAATAGGATAGAGTGCGGTAATGCAAAGTACCATTTTCAATAAGTCATGTTAATTATGATTATTGATTATACCCAAATAGTCGACCACTGTCTCATCAATAGATTAGTATTTTTGCTAAAAGATGTAGCCTTGAAGTGACGGCAAGAATTGTTTTATTAATTAACATAATAATATATTTTATACATACATACCATCACGCCTGTTTTCCCCGGAGGGTTAGGCAGAGGTGTACCAATGTACACCCACAGTTCGCCAAGTATGTTTTTAGGTCCCATGTAATATGGGGCGAGCCTATTGCTATTAATCGGGCACGAAGCCAAACTCCGAGCTGCTACTGAGAATTTCATAGGAAAAACTCAATAACACTTTGCTCGACCTGGGAATCGAACCCAGGACCTCGATCATAGCAGTTATGATCTGAGTAAAAATAGAAAAAGTTCAGTATTCTCGGAATCTCTGGACTCAGAATGTACTCGGAACATCGAGTAAGTATGTATTCGTTGGTACCAAAAACAATGTAGTTTACTCACACATACAAAGCTTATCGGTCCGATTGCATCATTTAACAAGCAATAGACTAAAAATAAAACATTTCTCCTTCTAAGCAATTATGTAAAGTTCAAGACATTTCGACCCTCCTTTTTTGCAAGAGGACCATAAAGAGAGATCTGTAAGTACGACTGAATTGTAGTTAGGATCAATATAGTGAGTTTCTTTGAGGTTTTTTCACATAGTACGAATAAATATTTACACAAACTATAACGGCATTTCCTTTACCGACGGACGTAACTAGTTGTATCCGCGACTCCATCCATACTAGACGTTACGGATAGACAAAAATTATTAAAGTGTCAAAATGCTTTCTGTCTGTGATTCTAAACTCCTCTATAGTATTTTTTCTCAAATTATATATTTAATGGAGAAATTTCAACTTTAGTGTTTTATTATAAGTATATGTATAGATTATAAAATATGTAAGTCATAGTTGTAACTACAAAAATAAAATGTGTTTGTAATAAACAATCAAAGAAGGCCCTGAAACAATGTTATGTCGTCGTGAAATCTCTTATCTGTCATAGGACCCGAGCTACATTTTACAAAGTATAGTGTGGATTTATTACTATACTAAAGAGTGAAGGTTACTTACATACTTATAACAACCTAGATAAAACAAACAAAGTAAATAGAAATCTCAGGACAAAAATAAACTAGAAATTACTTTTGGTATTAATCAAAATATTAATTTAAACCATTATGTTTAATACATTTCTTTATTCAACAGCCATAAAATTTGGAGTTTCTTTAGCTTCAATATCTCTGCACTGAGCAGCATGCAACTCTCTCCGTATCTGTAAAAAAATACACATTACATAAATAAGGTATTTTATAACAAATTCATAAATATAAAAGTCATACACTAATAGAACGTAAAGTTAGTTAAACCATTTTATGTTTTTAATCATGACTGATCCAAGTTCATGAAGTACAGTTACAAAAAACATGTTTTTTTTATTCATCACCAAGCTCCCAAATTTGGTGCAAATGACGAAAAAAGAATGTGATGATGATAAAATTTCAATGATTTATTTTGTTCAGTTTGATTTCTTTGAATTTTTTAAAATAATTGATAAAAAAATGCCGTTTAAAGGAATCTTTCATTAAGCGCTTCCTATCTTGAAATTTCAATAAACGATACAACGATAACAGTACCGAGCGGGACCGCGCAGCGAGAGCGCGGCGCGACGTAACGAGACGCCCAAGCAAATCCGTAGGACTCTGTAGGTACTTAACGACTACGATGCGCCCTACGGTAAGCAGAGAGCTGTAAACCAGTGCGCGAGCCGAACTCACTACGTGCGACCAACTCTGTTCACACCCGAACCTACCAGGCGTGAAGAGAGCGAAACAGAACCTACATTAATATGATATATTTGTTATGGTTTACTCAACATAAGCCATTTTAAGCGCCCGAACTGATTCCCATGACCAGTTTTATTTTATTTACGCAAAACCCTAAAGCTATTTCTAAAATAAAAATAGCCTACGTTACTCGTTAAGTGAAAGTCCCGTCAAAATTGGTCTAACCGTTTCGGAGATTACCCGGAAGAAACAGACAGGCAGACAGACATATATATATTTTAAGGTCCTTGTTTACTTTCATTTGCATTTAGTAAAAAGCCTTTATTTTGACATTACAAACAGACACTTTAATTTTATTTGTATAGATGATTATTGTACCTACAATTTTCTTAACGAACCTGAATTTAGACACAAATTATGTATTATGATAATTATTCCGTATATCATTTCACCTGGTATGTTTACAGTTAATAACTTTTCATCTGACGATGATAGAGATGAAAGTGGTATTGGAGACATATCACAAAAGTGAGAAGCATACTGATAATACTAAACACATCGAAAAATGTTTTTTACTTTCGTAATGGACGGCTAATAGGCTAATTATCTAGCTAATAATCTAATAGGCTGTTTATTTACGTTTACCCTCAAATGTCTTATCCTACCTACATTAAATTATTGACAATAAATTCATTACTCTTAAGCCATCAGTTGATTAGCTGTATGAGCTAAGTAAGTTATGTCAAGTTATAAAGTGTAGAGAATAAGCTTATTTTTTAACCCTAAAATGAATAGAAGAAATGTTGATTTAGTTTTAATAGCTAGTGACAATAAGTGTTTAGAAGAGGAGAATCAGGATGTATTACGCCAAGAACTACCAAGGTTTCATTTAGTTCATACTCTGAAAGAGACAGTAGCTCATTATTTCCTACAACCTCAAAGAAGAGGGACTACATGATTTACAATAGTGACGATGATAACAATTCATCAAACAATCGGTTACCAGTGCCAGAATTATTTGCGAGCGACGATATCATGCCAAATACTTCGCAAGACTCTCATTTTCTCAACATCACAAATGAACAAAAATCTTAAAATAGTTTCATTTACGGGTTGAACTCGGAAGAAGAAAGAGCTGCATTGTATTTCAAGTTCACATGTAAATTGTTTTTTTAGCAAAACTTACTTGCAGAAACAACGGAAACTGCAGTGTCATAATTTTGTTTCTGGGGATGTTATTATTTATTTATAAACACATTACCATGATTAGTGATAGGTGTAACATCAAAATAGACATAAGGTTTTGACAAGTACATTGCATTGAATACTAGAAAAGGGACACACAATTATGGAGATACATAGTATGCGCTCCTCCTAGAACATTATACAAAACCCTCTACTTATGCACCACAATATTATATACCAAGTATGCGCCAGCTCGACTCAAACAACCTATGATATCAGAGTGATTGATTATTACAGGCACCTTCAACTGTTTATTGAGCGTGACTACCATCTATTTTACGATTGTTTAAAGTATAAGTCTAGTTAATGCCTGTATTTTTTTTAATTCCACAATAATACATTTGTAAATTAGACAAGTTTTTTTATTAATACCTGCTATGTGTCAATAATTGACAATTTATAATCTGCTATGTGCACAAATTACTCTATTTTGGAAATAATCAACAAATTATTACATTTGAATACCTAAATATCAAATAAAATTATGTATAACACACAACTTTAATTTCAATTAAATATACTACTTCATACAAATTTTACAGGAGAATTTTTTTATTCAAAAAAATATTTTTATTTTTCTATTATTATATAAATTTATCTCAATGTTATGCTTTTTATACATAGCAGATATTGGTTGGACATCGACGATATGTTGCATATATAATATTATGTATTAATCCTAACTAAATCAAAGAAGATCTAAATGATGCTAAATTATTAAAACATCTAAAAATAAATTTACCAAGCAGGTCACATAGATATATGTAAGCTTCTAACCTCTTGTGTGATAGTTGGATGTGTTTGTTTCCGCAATAGCTCTAACAACGCATCTCTCTGTTCAGTTGAAATATCTGCCTTGTACCGTTGAACGAAAGTTAATAATGCTTGATGCCACAACACTGGCAATGTACGGGAATCTGATTGAAATCTGTAAATAAAATTGGTTATCATAAATTCACATAATAGGCAGCTTATTATGTACATCAATATGTGGAGAAAATGCAATATTTTGTTATCAAATCGTCAATAAATTGATTGCTCTCGCTGGCTAAATTTTAAGAGATACATCAAAATAATGTACTAAAGAATTATAGTTCATCAAAAAGCCTAGAGAAAAGGCTGCGATTTCATATGTCTATCTGCTAAGATACAAGAACCATATTTATCTTCAACTTAATAATTTACGATATTATGTTATTAATGAAGCTATTTTCTCCAATTCACTATTCCTTATCATCTTCATCAACTTGGTTAGTTAAAATTGTCTTTTACATTATAATTAATTATCATTTAAATGAATACCGTAGAAGATATTATGGATACAAAATTACGTGCAACCAAAGAAAACACTTGCAGCTAAACGGTAGGCTGGCACTCCCACCTATAATGATTGCGCGTCGCAAAGTAAGCGCACTTTTCATAACCATGAAGTTATCAACTATCAATACTAAAACGATAAACTCTAAATCATACTTTTTAAACATAAATCATTTTGTACATTGCATCCGTGCGAAGCTGGGGCAGGATGCTAGTATATTATATAATATAGCAACATATATTATAACTACATCTAAATCAAATTGTGATGTGATTGTGATGTAATGTTTTAGTAAGTTTATAAAATATATTCACCTGACAAAATGGAATACTACAGCATCCACAACTCTATATGGCAAAGCATACTTTTTGTCAAATAGAATCCTTAAGAATATTGAGTTCGCACCAGTGTAATCCATTTCAGCTATCTTTAACATAGCTGCACTGGAATGTAACACTGGCACAGAGTTGCGAGCCAAAACAGATCCTATTATGATTGCCTCACGTAATGTACAGTCTCCAGCCTGAAATTATACAAACAAGAACAATCACATTTCAATTTCATATGTACTTATATGGTAAATATTTAGAATATGAATTTAAATTTCAATAAAGAAAGCAATGATGACAAAGTATTATCAATTTTGAAATAATGCAATTATTTATTTAATCATAATGTTTTTCCTCAAATAAAAGTGATTAAAAATGAAGTTTCTTATCATTCTTTTATATCTCAAAAAGGTTATTTTAAAAAGAAAATAAATGTCAATATTTGTGTTGTTCGCCCATTATATGATAATTGTTACATATTTTAATCACTTTGTTATCTATAGCCGGACCGCTGTAAATGCTCGTGTCCACAATCGCAGAAATTCGCCTCCTATACATTTACTATAAAATTGCGTCCTTTAGCGACGCTCAGAATTGAATCGTACGCGCGCATTGCTCGACGAGTGAATTTCTTCTTCGATTCGACGCGGGGAAGCTGATGCGCGCCGACGTGTTTTTACAATCGTTTTTAGTTGTTTTCTACTTTTTTGGTAGATTTAGACCAATCAGATTAAAATTTTAGTAGGTGAAAACACCTAAGTAGAATTTACTACATATTGGTATAGAACGAAATGCCTAATTATAAATTTGCAATATTATTTATTCGACATTAACAAAAATATTAAAAAAATAATCAAAAATGATAGCGATACTTAAACAAATACTTAGGTACTTGTTTTGGTTACTTAGAAGTAATTATAAGTAGTGAAAGTTATATCAATTTTATTTATCAAACTGTTGTTACCGATATGTGGTAGGGTAGAATCATAATAGCATTTTTCAATTGCATGTTAGTACATTTAGTAGAATTCAACTCCATTGTTGGTAGAATCTGGTAATAGAAAAGTAGTCACGCTGCTTTTAATACCTACTATTCTGTTTATGTATGTACCGCTCAAAACGAATAAAGGACTATTAATATGTCTTCTTCAAAAATATATTTTTCACCTACTAAAATCTCGATCTGATTGGCCTAAAACCTATCAGAAAAGCAGAAAATGACTAAAAGTAGTCAACCTTGTAAAAAAACACATCGGTGCGCATACGCTTCCTTCGCGTCGATTTTGGACGCGCCGAGTCGAATCGAAGCGCATCGGAGTCGAAATTCATCTGTCGAGCAATGTGCGCTTGCGATTCGATTCGGCGCGTCTCTAATGGACACAGTTTTATAGTAAATGTATAGAAAAAGAATTTCTGCGATTCGACTTGACTCGGCAAGGCTAGTGGAAGCGAACCTTTAATGTTTGCGGGTTGCGCGAGGGGAGCAAAACCGACCAATGAATTATTATGTTGCTGGCCGCCGCCGGCAGCAATAGACATTTGACGTTAGGGCTTGCGCGGCTACTAGCGTGTCGCCATTGACAATGAGAAAATACAATATCAAGATTGATGTTGACGATTTTACAGAAGGCGAGTTGATAAATTATATATTAGCAATTAATATCATTATCGCATATCTGCAATATGTACTCTGCAAACATATTATTATTACTTTTTGGGTTCCGTAGATACCTAATAAAGGAAAAACGGAGTCCTTATAAGATCACTTTAAGTTGCTGCTGCTGTAGAATAAACTGTTGCAAAAAAAATCTAATTTCCTAGAAAATGAAAACACAATAAAGAGATACGGCACAGCATAATAAAAGTCTAAGTAATTAATACAAACTATATTTATGTAAAAGACGGTACAATAATGTACGGTAGGTATATAATGTACACAGTTCGGAATACACAGAGCGCGAGTTACACTCGCTACTTGTACTTAAAGTAGCGTAAGTATTTTATTTATCATTAGATATCCATCACACCTACATAAATTTATCTGAAGATATTGGGCTTAATCTAATACCGTGTATATCCTTGCACACTGGCTGCCCTGCATCCCGCAAACGTTAGGGAAGGTCGCGCTTATAACGGTCTGACTATAACAACATAGTTATTGTGTGAGTATAGTGTATGCAATAGAATAACAAAATTAAATAAAAACTAACCTCTAAAAGTGGTAGCAATATACCCTTCATAAAAGCTCCAGGCTTGAAGAGTGATTTCCTTAGAGCTTGGTAAAGGTGAAAATTTAGTCTCTTATATTCAGCAAGATCATCTCTTACTCTAGGAAGTAACACCAAATTATAAAACCTTTGAGCCATTTTTTCTTTTAAATTAGATGCAAATATTCTTGTGGCCTAAAAATATCATAAATTTAGAAAAGCTTCACTAACAAATAAGCAATATTTTTTATTGTTTCCAAGCCAAAAGTATCAAAAGTCAAATATTTTATTAATTTCAATATTTATATTGATCATCATCTGATATATATTACCAAGCAAATGGTATTCTTGATGTCCTATTAAGGCTTAAATTAAGAATATATATATATCATAATTTGCTGACAAATAGTAAATTTGTTCCCTTAAATTATTGTGTTTTACAAAGACTATCAAATATGTCACATTTTAAGACAAATTTAACAATCATATTTATTTAATAACGCAGTCATAAATACCTGATACATGGCAGCTGCAGACCAAGTAGTTGGCTCTGTGATATATAGAATTTGTTCCCAGTTCTGGAGATGTGGTATCATTTTAAATGCTTTAGGTAACTTGCCCGATCTATACTTTTGTAAAACATCTCTGACTCCATCATACATAGCTTTTATTCTAGAACATTAATTGATACTTACATGCAATATTACATGTTTTACACAAAGCTTTTATTAGTTAACAAATTTAATTGATTTCACTGCCATGGAAGTTCTAAACAATGTGTTAGTTTCTAAAGTCTAGAGTAGAGAGTCTAACTAAAGGTAAATTGATAATTTATAAGTTCATGTGGAATTGTGGTAGGAAACTATATCTATAAACATATTATCATGAATGGAATAATTATCTACCTAGGATCAATATTTTGTAACTTCAGAGTTTCAACATCAGAAAATTGGGTCTGCAATTCTGTGTGTTTGTCAGTAATTTTCTCTTTAATTATATCAGCTAAAGTGCAAGTCCTTTCTGGTCTAGCAGACATGAACATTTTAAGAGCTTCCTCATCATCTTCATTGATTTCAATATTGTCATAGTATGAGTCTGGTTCTAGTTCATCATTTTCAGACTCAGAATCATCTGAACCAGCATCTAAAAATATAAAATTTCTATAAATCCATTTATAAAAATAGAGATGTAACAAGTACAGATTGACTATTTTCTTAAAACAGTTTAGACTGCTAATATCTTAGTGAGAACAATAGATTCGTTTCTAGTAATTAAATGTAATATGCCATTATAGTAAGGGTAGTAGTAAAAATAACCTATCCAGTCTAATTGTACAAATTTGATGGAAATGGTCTCATTGTCTTAGTTGATAATAAACTGATGGTCCTCTTTAGGCTGAAGATAGGAATTACAACAATATATCTGACGAAAAAATCAATTAAAAGAACGCTATGGACAACTACCAATGAAATTGATTCCTTTAGCTCAGGGCTTCTTAAACTATGGGTCGCGACCCCAAATGGGATTTTAATGTCAAATATTTATCTATACCATTTTATAACATCACTAGAGTTCTATAATTTTTTGTGCAATTTTGTAATTTTAGATTTTTGTTTGTTTCAAAATGAATTCTTAAACTATATATTTTCATATGTATGTATATTGTTACCTTATAAATAAATCATCAAAAAATATTAATTTATTTTTCTTTTATATTTGTATGGGGTCGTCAAGAAACTCGCAATCATAAATGGGGTCTTGAATGACAAATGTTTAAGCCCTGCTTTAGCTGAACAGCCAAACAACTCTTTATGGATGAAATAAGGAAAGAGTAACTTACTATGAGTGGCACTAATTAAATAAACTCTAAATAAAGTCAACCATAGAACAAACTAATTTACAAGTTTAGTAGATCTGGGGTGTATAAATATAATATATGTCATACAAATATACAGATTGCATACCTACTATTCATTATTATATGTCATTTGCACACTTATACTATACTAGCGTCCCGCCCCTGCTTCACAGGGGTTCAATTTATAAACTGGTATATTTTGTGTTTAAAAGCATAATTTAGAGTTTATCTCTTTAGTATTGACAGTTCATAATATCATAGTTACGGAAAACGAGCTTAGCTTGCGGCGTGCAATTCAACATAGGTGCAGAGAGCCGGCTAACCATTTTGCTAATAGTGATTGCTTTGGTTGGGCGTAATTTTGAACCTGTGATATTTTCTAAGGTATTCATGTAAATGATATAATGTTAAAGACAATTTTAATCTACATTAAATGCCCAAGTTGAATAAAAAATTCATCTGGATAAGGATTAATACTAAATTGGAAAAAATAGCTCTGCAAATAACCTAATATTTATAATTATTATATTAAAGATACAATATTTGATTTAAAAAATTATATTCAAGTATCATTCTTATCTGTAATCATATGCTTTACTAATTTTTTATTGACTAAAATTAGGGTTGTAGGAGGCCAGAGACGGATGCGTAGGTGAAGAGCGTTGTCTCCGCGGATGCAGAGGTTAACAGAGGTGGAAGTGGAAAAAGATTAATTCATGATTAATTAAAGAAATAGAAAGTCAAAAAATCTTTATTAAAATTAAGTACATGGTACACTTTCTTATAAAAAATTTACTGATCATTGAAATTAAGAAGAGGCAAATTATATTTCACAAACAACAGTTATGAGGCTTTGTCATCTTCCTGTTGATTTCTTGGCCTATTGATTTCTTAGGGGTTCATAAATGTATAACTTGACTCCCATGGCTGGTATTATTGCCAATTTTACGTAAATTTTATGTGATCTTGAGAGCAACTCCACTGAATTTCTTTTTCCTTTGGTACTGACTTGAAAGTGCCTATAATGAAATGTGAACAATGGGAGCTAAAACTTTATATTTAATGTAGTATCTCCACTACATTAAAGGATTAAAGGATCATTGTGTAATTGAAGTCTGGTTTTTTTATACCAAGATGGTGGCAAACAAGTACGTAGTCTGCCTGATGGTAAGCAGCCACTGCAATCTATGGATACTAACAACATCAGAAGCATCATATGCACATTGCAGACCTTTTAAAAACCCCATACTGTAGACTCCTGGGAAAACTTCCGCAGGGACCTCATTACACATTCAGAGCGAAAGGAAATTCCCCTAAAATGAGACTGTCCGCGATCCCTTAGGTTCCAAAATATAAGGAAAAACTTGGTTTTCTTTATTATATTTAATCTTAAAAATCTTACTTGTTTTCAGTTTCATCATAGATTTAAATAAGAATACTTATTTATTATGTACAAAATTACATAACACAAACAAGGCTAAATCACAACTACATGGAACCCACCAAGTTGTAAAGATGATTCATGTGATTTTATACACATCTTGTAACCCACCTTTACCTGCTGCCCATATTTCCAACATACAAAAACAATCTTGAAATTCATGACCATTTCGCATAGAGTAAAGTAATAAATTGGAAACATTGGATCACAAGAATCAGCCATGCAGCCACATTGCCCAGCATCCCTACTCACATTTTGTATGTCAACATTAATAAGCTTCCGTTACAACTCTGCAAAAATTTAACATCTGAGAAGGTACGATTTATTGCAGAAGTTCCGCACTTACGGAGGAGGTGGTGAGGTTCCTTTAAAACCCTAATTAAAATATTCTGTGATAGAAAAACAATGAACATTTAAATCACTTTTAAAATTTTACCTTTTAAAGAGGTGGAGAGCATAACATGCTTAGCTGGCGTAGATCCCGTATCTTCAAGTTCAGCCTGCTGCCTTCTAGCAGCTTTTAAAATTTTCTTTGATAAGTCAGCATTAACAAACTAAAACATTTTAAATATAATTAGTAAATATCATACTTTTCCAATTGTAATGATTCGATGTAGACACCTTAACTTAATTTCTAGTATTACATGCATTATTCGAACAACTTATAAGAAATTACTTACTTCTTCGTCATCGTCATGTCTGTTTCTTTCCTTATTTCTATTTTTGGATTTTACAGTATTCCCTGCTTCTATCTGGTCCGCAAGCGCTATATTTTTACCAACTTGCGAAGGCTTAAACTTTTTAGCTTTTCCCATTTTATTTAACCGATCATAAGGTCTAATAACACGAAATAAACAGCGAAAGAGTTAAACTATAGTACTCTGTGATCTATAAGATAAAATCAAAGAACATGTGGAAATATGGATCAAAGAGAATACAATATTATGTGGATGTCAGTCGTCGTTGTCAGTTGTTACAGTGTCACTGTCAACTAGATATGTGTATTGGGTAACACTGCGCTTCGCCGCCACGCCGTACAGTGGGCTGAAATCGGAGCCTCCCTTTCATAGGATTTTAGAAAAATTAAATATGTTATTCCATAGTTTTAAGTATACAGTTTTGTCAAAACAGTCATATCATTGTATACTTTAGCAATTTCAAGCTTTATTTTTACCTTCTACACCATATAATATGGACTTGCAAATTTCAAATGTATGAAAATTGATTTTCTTTTCGTCATAACTTTTTTGTGTTTTAAGTTGTAAAGCTGCAACTTATACATATCGTTACTGGGGTGGTAGTGAACCCTTAGGATCTTTTATCTTGACCGCGGGCGTCCCCGTTCAACAGATATTTGTTGATGAAAATTTCATACTTTGATGACATTGTATTGAGGTTAAATTATCAATCTGTAGGTTTATTTTCGACCTGAATGCTACAGGTATCGATTAATAAAGTTACCCCTGATTTATGCTACCGCCTCGTTTTCAAAAATACGATTCAGAATTCGTTTTAAAATTTCAATATACCTATTTTTCTTTATTAAAAGTTGTAAATTACCTATAAATTTGCACTACAAACTTAAATTAACACCAATTATCATTAATAAATTACCAATTTAGCAATTTCAAGCTTTATTTTTACCTTATATACCAAATAATATTGACTTGTAAATTTTATATGTATGAAAATGAACTTGCCTTTCTTCATAACTTTTTTTGTTTTCAATTATAAAGCTGAAACTTATACGTATCGTTACCGAGGTGGTAATGAACCCTTAGGCTCTTTGACATTGAGCCCAGGCATCCCCGTTCAAAAGACATGAATTAATGAAAAATGCATAATTAGGCACCACTTTCTTTGAAATTGAATTCACTACCAGTAGATATATTGTCAATTTTAGTACCTAGTATAGCTATTGATAAAATAAAAGTAATTTAAAATCATGCCAACGCCTAATTTACTCATTACCTACCACCAAAAATTCGTTTTGAAACTTCAATAAATCTATTTTTATTTATTAATTAAGTCCTACATTACCTATAAATTTTAAGTACCTTATTTATTAAGCCATAAACTACTACTTTTGTTTATTGTTTTTGTTTCACATTTTTAGCAAAATATTTTGGTTTTGCTAATTAGGGCAATTAGTTTATTTGTTTTGCTGTACATTGTTATTGTTATTTTTGTAGTAGTTGTTGTTGTATATTAGTTCTAGAGATCGATTATGATTCTAAATGAAAGTGGTTTATACCATGAGTAATTATATTTCATTTCATAAATCATCAAAACTCCGTAGCCTAAAGTTACCCAGCGTTAATTTTAATTTGTTCAATATGGAAGGACTAGTGTCAAATATCGACATTTTGTGTTCATGAAGCAAAATTCTTTTGATGCAGATAAATTATTTCAAAGATTGTTAGCTTCTGTGAATTTTGCTCTGTCTAAAGAAGAAAAGACCGAACTTAAATCGTTTTGTGCAACTTATTCAAGTAATCTTAAACGAAAATGGAAATTGGCTAATTAAACAGGAAGTAATTTTTTACAAAAGTTTGCAGAGTTTCACATACATATCAAGTGGCCAGCATTTATTGAAACATACCTTGATCAGTTGAGAGATGAAGATGCATCAACGAAAGTTTCCTTAGCATTACTACCTAGTGCATCAGTAGAATACACTGTGCCTGCTGGTGTATTTTTGTCACCCAAAACAAATTCATCAAGAAAAGTATTCGCGGACCTGAGTCCACTTCAAAAAAGGAGAAGAACAGAAAATCTTAATTAGCGAAAATGATTTTGCTACATTAGCGTACGCTCTGGCCAAGAAAGCCGCTAAAAATGAAAACCACACTGACTTTTCTGAGTTACTAAAGCATTTAATTAAACATCCTGAAAATGCAAAAATGCTTCGAGCATGCCTAAACCCTACAAAGCGAACTTATTCTGCTGATGCAGCACTGTGTATATCAACGTCTTTAAAGTTCTCAAAATGGCAATACGTAACACTAAAAATACATGGCGTGTGATATTTTCCCATCATATAATGCAATCAGTCTGCGAAAAAGGAGTGCTACGTAGTAAAAGAAGACATGTTGATAACAGATAATGAAGTCAAGCTAAAACTTCAGTCTGTTATGAACATTACAGTCAAGAGACTCTTAAAAACATTACCATTTCCAACAGAGGTAAGTGGTAGCAATTTAACTCTCATCAGTAAATGGGGTTTTGATGGTGCATCTGGACAAAGCAACTACAAACAAAAAATGATTGGGGATGATTCCAGTATCTTCATATGTTTATTTGTACCGTTGAAACTGGTGAGAGAGGATACGGATGAAATTACATGGGAAAATCCCAATGCATCATCAACATTTTACTGTAGACCTATTTATTTTAAGTTCATAAAGGAAAGTAATTTAAATATAAAAGAAGAAATGCTGGCAGTTGAAAGGGAAATTGCTGCATTGCAGCCAACTGCTGTCAATGATACAAATGTGAAACACAGACTTCATATGACCATGATAGATGGTAAGATAACTTCATATCTTTCAAATACCTCAACAGCAGCATGTGATATTTGTAAAGCGAAACCGATAGATCTGAAAGCCATCGACTTGATGTCGTGAAGAACTCATTCTGTGGGTATTTTTAAGTATGGCCTATCTTCCCTCCACGCCTGGATTAAATGCATGGAATGCGTATTGCATATTGCGTATCGCCTAGATTTCAAAAAATGGCAAGCCAAAGGAGACGATTTAAAGCAACTAGCTGCTAACAAAAAAAGATTATTCAAGAAAAGTTTCGAGATGAAATGGGACTGCTTGTAGATATAGTTAAACAAGGTGCGGGAAAGACCAATGATGAAAACACCGCAAGAAGGTTTTTTGTAAATCCTCAAGTAATTGCACAGATCACTAATGTTGATGAAGAACTCATCAGGAGATTTGCGGTGATTCTTCAGGTAGTATCATGTGGAAAGTTTGTTGATGTGGAAAATTTCCCGCAATATTGTTCTAAAACAGCTCATAAATATGTCGAGTTATATCAGTGCTATTATATGCCTTCTATCGTGCATAAATTACTCATGCATGGTGCAGACATAATTGAGCATAATAACTTTATCCCAATTGGCGAACTTTCTGAAGAGGCTTTTGAAGCATGCAATAAAGATTTTAAAAATTGTAGAGTATTCCACTCGAGAAAAATTAGTAGAATTGCAACAAATGAGGATATTATCTATAGTTTGTTAATAACTTCTGACCCATACCTGTCCAGCATCAGACCTAAGATAAGTCAACTTAGCCATAAACCGCTATCAGATGAAGCTAAATTGTTATTGGTAAATTCTACATCAGATGAAGAAAATATAGAGTTTGTAGATGTAATAAATTTGTGTGACTCTGAGTAATGTATGAGTGTAATTAAGTAGGTATCATCGGAACTATATGTATATCATAATTGATAATATCATAATTTTGTTATAAAATATTTTTATATATTTGGAATTTACATTTACATCTTCTATTTCGAGGTACTGTTGAAATCGATAAGTTAAAATGAATTCAAGATCTCATGTTATTTACACTGCTTTCATTTAGAATCCTAATCTAGCCACAGAAATAACTGTTTAATCTTTTTTTATGACAAACATGAATATCAACGAAACAAATAAACTAATTATCCTAATTAGCAAAATCAAGATATTTTGGTACAAATGTGGAACAAAAACAATCAAGAATAATAGCAGGTAATAATAATTGGTGTTAATTTAAGTTTATAGTGCAAATTTATAGGTAATTTACAACTTTTAATAAAGAAAAATAGGTATATTGAAATTTTAAAACGAACTCTGAATCGTATTTTTGAAAACGAGGCGGTAGGATAAATCAGGGATAACTTTATTAATCGATACCTGTAGCATTCAGGTCGAAAATAAACCTACAGATTGATGATTTAACCTCAATACAATGTTATCAAAGTATGAAATTTTCATCATCAAATATCTGTTGAACAGGGATGCCCGGGGTCAAGGTGAAAGGTCCTAAGGGTTCAATACCACTCCAGTAACGATATGTATAAGTTTCAGCTTTACAACTCAAAACACAAAAAAGTTATGACGAAAAGAAAATCCATTTTCATACATTTGAAATTTACAGGTCCATATTACATGGTGTAGAAGTTAAAAATAACGCTTGAAATTGCTAAATTATACAATGATATAACTGTTTTGACAAAACTGTATACTTAAAACTATGAAATAACATATTTAATTTTTCTAAAATCCTATGAAAGTGAGGCTCCGATTTCAGCCCACTGTGCGCGCCGCGTCGCGCCGTGCAGCCCAATTGCGCCAACTCAGTTTACTGCGCCGGGTCTGTTATTTGTTTACACACTTAATCCAAATGTCTTAGCGCATAGCGCACTTCAGCGCAATGAGCTGGCTTCGGCACAGAGCCGCACCGTTCGCTGGTCAGCTGTCAAATTCCAAATTAATTTCTCAAACTCTCTTGTCTCGCGTACCATTTTGATGCGTTATGGCGCAAATTTGCGTTAATGCACAACGGTACGCTGCGCTTGAGTTATTGAGTTGGCACAAGGAATTTTACTGAGTTATCCATGTCTACTGTCAAAGGATTCTGCATGTATCCGCTATGGCGAAACGTAACTGAAAATAGTTGACATTCATCTAACGTACCGTCGGTATTGATATAGCTAACAGCGGCTATCTGTTGTCTAGGTACTAAAAACAAAAAATTACGTGACGCTATCAATCAACTTACAATATCACAATAGCTGGATTGATTCAGTTATTCTCGTTACGCTATGTTGGTAACCGAACGAACAATAATATCCATAATAAATAAAATAATTATGTCTTCTCTCACTTTCTAAGCGATACTAATATTAATATAAACCAAAGACGACATAATTTCTATGATGCAAAAACAAAACTGTAATAAGGTTTGGTACTTTTGATAGATCAAACTATAATGGACAGCTGATATTTCTGGTTACTAGTGCATTTCGACGAAAACCGTTCATTGTAGTTTATAACCTATGAAAGTTTATATTGATAAACTTTGCATAAAAAGACATAATGTCGTGATTACTTTACGAAGTTTGCTATATTCATGACATGTAGAATTGTTTTTTGTGAAATTTGCGCGCGTGTTGTGTTTTTTGTTTTGGTACCTACTAATAATTAATTATACAGAAAGTTTGTTTTGTTTGAGCGATGTAAGAGAATATGCAAAATAAAAAATTAAAATTTGTAAATATTTTGTTAGGTTAGGTAGATTAGTTAGAGACGTTGTTAGCGAGCCCTTTATTTATAATCATTGTTTATATGGCGATTTTTAAATGCGCCACAATTTTTATCTATAGTAAAAAAAATTACTAGTCCTGAGCTTAGAAAAGTATGAAGGCAAATCGTTGAAGAGAAGGGAAATGATTAATATCTGTGCACTTTCAAGTGGAATAACATTGGAATATCATCATGTAGGTTTTTTTAAAGTGACATTTTGTGGTTTTTATTTTTAATTCATTAACTTAGGTTTTTTGACCCTATATTATGTATATTATTTACACTTTGCGTAATATAGTTTGGTTGTTGTGCATAAGTGAAGTGAATTATAGATATAAAGCGTAAAGCATGCATTTTGAGATCTCACAAAAACTGCCTAGATCGTTCTAACAAACTCCACTTTGTTTATTGGAAAAGTTTATGAAGGTTTTAAAACATTGACACTGACAAGTGCTTTTGCGGCGCTAAAACAAGAAGAAGAACATCCAGTAGTAATACGAGTAGGTATTTTAGTAGTTTGGTTAGACTGACAGTATCGATATGGCAGGTAGCATATTTACATGATCGACTACAAACGAAAACGATGCGTGTATTAGTTAGTTGAAAACTCGCTTTGGTATCGATATTCGGAAACGGTTATCAATACCGGTATAGAAACCAAATATCGGCTAGATAGCCGTTGCCAGAAATAGCTGATAACACTGATAACGCCCATGGATACTAGGGATATCAAAAAAGAATCGTTTTTTTTTTTAAGTCTATTAATAATCGATTATTATTAGAAAAACATCTTAGTTTAATTAAAAAAATTGATTATTAAAAATCGAATTAAAAAATAAATGATGTCGAATTTGAACTTCTCCACACAGTTTATTTTCTAAATTAGAACAATGTGCTTGTTTATATCTAAATCGAAATCCTTCCAGTGTTTTAATTTTTTAAGAAATGAAAAAGTTGATTCTTTTTATTCAAAAGTTTTTGGTATGTTCAATGAAAACAAGCTACATCAGTAGGACTAATACAAAGAGCTAATAATATATTTAAAGCAACGTGTCGTCAAACCAACAGCCTAAATTGATAACTGTCATCTCTTAAGTATTTTAATACGATCGATTTTAAAACAGCCAGTACAAAATAGTGGCGAATGAGGCGCCATAAGTTCGAACAGTTTATCAAACTTAGTAATTGCGGTATCTAATAAATAGTAGACAGTACATAGCAAAAATTTACTTTAAAATGGGTTTTTACGTCTGTAATATTATTACGCTACGGTTCTATTTAATTAAATTAAGGATTAAAATATTAACGAGGATTCACATTTTCTCAGTTCTCTTTATTTTTCTAACAACAACTGTTGCCAACGCAACCACTTCAAAAAACGAATACATTCGGATTTCACAACAACGTCTGTTATTGGTTCATCCTCTTCCTTTTAATTAAAAAACCTTTTACGAGCGCAAAAGCGGGTAGGTATGGAAAATTCTGCTATTGCCTCGACTTCTTCCGCTACACTTTTCGCGCGGAAACACTCCAAAAGAGAACTCATTTCGAAATTTAGACAAACTTAATTTTGCATTTTCAATCATTTACACCGCTTCTGACTTTTCAAGACCTTGCTATATAAATATATTTATCTTGCTTAAAATTTTGAACTAAATAAGCAGAGAGCATATGAATTTAAACGATTTCATTTTTGCAAGTAATGAATTTACCTTATTTCTCAACTCCGCATCTTTTTTCTTATCGAAACATATGGTAAACAAACAAGAAGGCATCATACACTTTTCCCTGATTAAAACGTAGAGCTTTTACTGCTTCAACCCTGCTGTCCCGTCGACTATGTGAGAGTGGTTTTAGACTTGAAATTGGCACTTCTTAACGTACTGTTGACGCAGAAAGAAGGACATATTTCTAGCTCGATTTGACAATTTCTAATAAACTTTTAGCAGCGTCATTCACTACCAAATTTAGGCTGCGTGCCGTAAAAGGTACATAAAAATACGCGCGGGTTTAAGTCTAAAATAAGTTTTTGTAGACCTGTTTTTCCCTATCATGTTTGAGATTTCGTTTGAAATTAAACAATCTAACAAAGATTGAGTTAAATCCTGATCAGTAGTGTCTGTAATATGAAAAAAACACAAAGTGGTCTTTTAACCGAACTCAACAAAAGTCGGGAGGTTACTCAATTCAAATGTATTTTTTTGTGGCATTTGACATAATCTAATTTTCATTTAGAAAAAAAAAAACTGTTTGCATAGCAAGACAGACTTCAGTATTTTAATTTTAATTCTTTATAGAATCGCAGAGGGTTGCTCGATCTCATATTCTTGTACAAATTGATAAACAGAATCTTGGATGCACCTGAGTTACTGAGTAGAGATAATATGACCGTTCCTTTAAAACTTCCCAGAGCTTCTCGTTTTATTATATTCACTACCTTTGTCTCAAATCTGTGATTCCCTGCCAATTATTATTACCGAACAAACTTGGGGTGTTTCTCTCCGTTGAATAGAATTATATCACGTTATAATGCTGAATCTTAAAAACACCAACAAGTTTACATTGTGACAAATTTTAATAATGTCGGCCAAAATACGGTCTTTGAGAGCGTCACATGCCTAGATCTTAGGGACTAAATAGAAAAAAAAAATTTGGTTTTGAACGTGGGCAATGTGGAGCAGAGTTCTTTTTTTTTTAATAGACAGGATCATTTCAATAACAAAGTGTCATGTTATGTAACATGGATAGATTAAAGACGGTTGGTAGGGATCGTGTCCACCATACACATATTAATATATGTAATGAACATCTTCACAGTGACTTTCTTTTGGTTTGTCGTGTTTTGGGTCAACCGGTGATTTCCTTTTTTGATATAATCAGTTAGATATTTCACATCTACCGGGCATCCCGTGGAAGCCATCTTTTTAAATAGAAATAACAGACGACGGATGTAATATTAATTAAAAATTATATACTAATTTACACAGCGGTGCGCGCGATGTCCGGCCCTAGGATAGAGCGGGAGGTAGTACTGGGCGTTTTGCTCAGAAACAGTTTTAATAACCAGTTCTTCTATGAAAAACGAACGAACTGTTTCTCTGTTTAACAAAAACAAGTTTTAAAACAAACGAGATCATTTTATGATAGAACAGATCTATAGTTATTCTTTGGACTATAATTGAATGTACAGTAAACCGTTACAAGAAACTACTTTAAATTTGAAGTAACGAATAAGCTACAATGAATCTTATTGCCAACGATATACAATAGAAATTTATTTGTAAAAGAAAAACAAAAACGAAGGAACGAATAAAAACTGGTTTTTGGTTAAACGTCAAATGTTCGTTTTTTCAGTAGGTACAGTTTGTTCTCGAACTTAAGAAAAAAAGAAACGAACGAAAGAATGGTTCCTTGAGTATAAAAAAACGTCCCGTTACGTTTTGCGTAAAAACAGAAACGACCCAGCACTAGCGGGAGGTGGGTGCGGTCGCTCTAGGTGTTATCCAGTATCCACCTGCCATAGAATTAAGAACTCGGCGTGTACAACGAGCGAACTTTATTACTCTATGCCACCTGCATACCTAGCAAGGGGCGCCAAAATGATAAATGCGAAAAACTATTTCGAGAGAAAAATATAAATTTATGTATAAATTATGTAATTTAATTAAGTTATTAATTTAAAATCAATAGAAGGAACATAATATTTAAATTATATTATTACAATACTTATTTAGGTAACCGATTTTATTATTTAGTGACTTGCAATAATTAACACCAAATACAAATTTAATTATATAGCGGTAAGGTTTTTAATTAAGTTAAAAATTTAATTTTATTTAAATTCAATAAGTGTTGATCTTTTAAATAAAAGTTAATTTTTGAAAACGTTGTATATAGTCGTAAAATGGTAATTATTGTTTATTTAACATAAACTGAAATATAATTTATAGCGTGAAAGAGTCGAAGAAAGATCGCTGAAAGACAATCCCGACGTAGTCGCGCGACGCGGGGCGGCGCGGGCGCCGTTGCATTTACACGTTATGTTCATACGTGGTCAAAAATTTGGATGATAAGTACATGAATATGCTTTATCGTACAATGACTTATATTAGCTTTTCGTAGTAATAACATCGTGTTGAAACCATGACATAGGAATACTGTATTTTCCAGTGTTTCTGGATTTCGTTTATTATATTCCGTAGCATCATATAAAAAACAATAAAAAAGTCGTGTGCATCTCGCAATGCTCGACAGAAGTGATATCTTAAAAGAAAAAAAAAGAAAAGAGAGAAAGGGAAACCGGCGAGGATTCAAACCTAGGACTTTGGTCATAGCAGTCACGCTTACGACCGCTACGCTACGATTGTGTATTTAGGGTTTACTGAAACTATGCTAACGCTTTACGTTACGAAGCGGTTTACCCTCCCTTAAGAAGTTATCACTTCAAAAACATCCGAATTTAATATCGGAAGAGCTTTTTTCGAACGCTAAGCTATGAGTATACTGCATTAAATTATTGCGATAGAAATAAGGGTTTTTTTTTATTATACTTTATATTACTTTTTTTTTATTGTATTCACCAAAGTACAAATAAAAGTTTACAAAAAAAAAAAAAATAGTATTTTTGAATATCTAATCTCATTAATACAAAAACAATTTTGTTGTTTTTACGATGATTCTTGTAGTTCCCGTCACTTAGTTGTAAGACTCGAGTACTCTTATAATTTCGTGTACATCAGAATTAATAGCACTGATGGCGACTTGCGCAGCGTCACGGATGTTTGTCTCGACTACCTTCATAATAATGTCGTTGAAAAGTCTTAGGAATATGTTAATCACAGGGTGTCGCTAACCAATCGTATAGGATATTACCCGTCAGGCGGACACGGAGAGTTCTGTAAAAAAAATTAATATAATATAGTTAATTTATGTAAAAATGTATATTAATGTCGTCACAAAGTCTTTCTACTGTCAAGAAATAACCGAACCTTTTCTGTAGTCATAACATGTTTGTATAACGTGTTAGGCGAAATTCATTTAAAAACGATCGAAATCTAAGGCAAAAAAAATGCTAAATACATATACGCATGTTTCTTCCTTCCTCTCAGAAGGCACAAACAGATATGTATGGTTAAATCGGTTTTTCCACGAATAGGGAATTATTACTAATTATTATTATTCTTACGATCGCAACTTAATTGCATGTACCGAAACAGCCCAAGCCGAGGTTCAGCCACTTTGGCACCCGAGGCTGTTGCTCTGCTTTCACGGCTGAGTGCCTTCAACGCTTGCCCCCAATTCGGTGAAACTGTCTAAGTCTTCTGAGGCTTCAGGGACCTTCAGGCTAATAGTGTAGTCAGTTGGGAAAAAAGGAAAAAAAAAACATTCACACTTGGATCGTAGGACTGTTCACACCGTTACAGGTATTCTGCAAAAATCAGCCATGTAGGTTTAATAAATATGATATCCATTTTACATCATTTTAATCGATTATTTGTTGCTAATAGCTGTTTGAAGGTACTAGTCATGTGAACCGGTTACAGTCATTAGAACCGGTCCGGTTATTATCGATTACTTTTTAAGTAAAACCTTTTTTAGGTTTTTTCGGTTTTATTTTTTATTATGTAAAAAGCCAAAAATGTAACAAATCAAGGGAAGTAATGAAACTGCTTCTTTTTTATTATTAAATTTATTCAATCAAGTAATGATTTTGGTGAATAAAACATATTTATATAAAGAGTCCTGCTTCTTCTGGATGAGAGCACATATCTTGTTGCCGAGAACATTCACTCTGAAGGCACAGAAGTAGCCGGCACTGATAAATATTTTAGTGCGATTTTATTGAAAGGGGTTAGGTGCTGAGTAATTAGTTCAATACAGATCGCAAACTTAAAGCCGTTCCATCGGACTAGATTTTTTGTAACAATAGTGACTATATTTTACTACGATTAAAGATTTCAACAATAACGTTAATATAACATAACTTTAACAAAAAGGATGATAAACAATCATAGTACCTAGTTCACCAATTCATCGACATCATTTCAGCCGAAAGACGTCAACTGCTGGAAATAGGCCTTGCCCGTGAATCGTCACAACGACCGGTCCAATGCTGCTCGCATCCAGTGACTTCCCGCAACCATTACCAGGTCGTTGGACTATCTAGTGGCGGGTCTACCCACGCTACGTCTTTCGGTACTTGGGGCCACTCGAGAGCACTTCGGCCCCATCCATTATCCGTTTGAGTGACCTTAAGCTTTCTTATGAGTATGTAATCACTGGTAATACACACTAATCAAAGACTTTCATCTTGAGACAGTGTTGGTATCTTCAACTATGCTATGTATTACATAGCTTCCCAAATGATGCCCAGCAGAGTTGGATTTGTTGATTGACCTCATTCTCGAAATTGGATCTACCCAATTGGATAGTTTGTCAACAGTTTCAAGCGTATAGTCTCTGATCTTTACGGTAGTTGGCGCTACATAGATGTTTGACATGACCAAAATTATAAGGAGCTTATAAAGTGATTTTCATTTTTGTGGTTTATCGAGTTATTGGTGGGTTATTTAGTTCGTTCAGTTGCGAACGACACATACTTAGTTTGAAAAAAGTTTTTTGACTGAAAACCCGGTGTTATCGGCATTATCAAAAAAATGTTTTGTAGGTTTCACACCGGTTCACATCTCTAGCAGGTACGTACATATATTTTTCGAAACAATAGATTTTAACTGACCTGTGTTAAATATTACTTCCAATAACTAAAGCACTGTGGCAACATAACTGTATTATTATTATTATATGAATATTTTTATTAATCACACTCGAGCAATTACTTAGCTAGGTACTACTACACCATCATCATGAGAATACACATTTTAAAATAAATTGAGCTGGTTCGTTTTCAAACTTTGTACCTACTTACTACGTACATAGGTGATAGGTATTATCTAATCTATTAGTCACATAAAGATTATTGATAAGTATGGTTATATGTCCTAATTACTGCCTTTGAATTCACTTTTTAAGCCGACACCTTTCGTAATTTTATCGTAGGTACTGTGCAGCAATCAAGCAATAAGGGCTCGTTCACACATCGACGAATTGCTATTTTTCCGGATCGTTTTTATACTATTATCTGTATTAGCACGCCCACGAATCGTAATACGTACGAATACGTTTAATTTTATCCTACGTCCATCGCTATTAATAATGAATCGGCAATAACGGATGTTTTATGTGAACGGGCCATAGCACCTAAGTTGTTGTACGCTGGGAGGTCCAAAAGTTCGTAGAATGCAGGGGATGGAGTGCGGATAGGGGCGCTCGCTTAATGTCATACTAATTGGGGGCTCATCATTAATATATAAATAGAGTTTCAGCCCTATTGCGTCATTCGTTTACGAACACTCGCCTGCTAAACAAATCAAACCGGAAGAAAACTGAAACTATGGAGAAAATTAAACACCGTGCTGTGATAAAATTCTTTACCAAGAAAAGAGAGAACGTTCAGACTATTTTGAATGAAATGGAAACCGTTTATGGGGAATAGTGCCCTAGTAAATCAATGATTTACAAGCAGCATGGTCTTTTTAAACATTGTCGGGAGTTGATTGAAGACGACCCCCGCTCAGGAAGGCCAGTTGAGGCCACCACATCAGAAATCGCCCATAAAGTGGAAAAAAAATGTAATGGAGGACACCCGTTTGAAGAAAAAACAGTTATCTGCATTATATAGATTACCAGATACCACCATTTTCAGAACCCTACATGACCACCTGGGTATGATAAAAGTCAGTGCAAGATGGGTACCGAAAATGCTCACGCCGCTTCAGAAAAAGCAGCGTGTCGTGTGGCAAAACAATTTTTGGAGTGGATTGTTACCGGAGATGAAACATGGGTTCATAACTTTGAGCCTGAGTCCAAACAAGAGTCCATGCAATGGCATAAAAAGGGGACACCACCAACATGGCTATTGTGTTTTAGGATTGTGAGGGGATAATACTGATTGATTACAAAGAAAAGGGAAGGACCATAACCGGAGAATATTACGCAACGATACTAGAAAAATTAAAGGAGGCCATCAAGGAAAAACGTCGAGGAATATTGACCAAGGGTGTGTTGCTCTTGCAAGATAACGTGTCGGCTCGAGCAGAGTTGCAATGGCTGTTCTGCATACGCATGCCTTGGAACCACTAGTCCACCCAACCTAGAGTCCAGATCTGGCCCCAATTGATTTTTATTTGTTTCCCAATTTTAAAAAAGACTTATGGGGAAGGAAATTTTCCGACGACAATGGGGTAAGGAGGCAATTTTGGCTTATTTTGCGCCAAAAGATAAAAAATAATCTTACGATGGTTTACAAAAATTAATTCATAGATCTAAAAAAATGTATTCAGCTTAAGGGTGATTATATTGAAAAGGAAAAATATATTTATTTTTTCATTTTATTTAAAATCCTTCCATTTCACGAACTTTTGAACCTCCCCTAGTAGATCGTAATAAATGGCCGTCATCGCGATACCTAATATGTATAATCAAGTGACGAAAATGGCTCATGTTAATTGTTAAACCGATGGTTTTAATAAATTATACTTCTAACCTTTTAAGTGAATTTAA
This sequence comes from Saturnia japonica, assembly GCA_033032175.1. NCBI lineage: Eukaryota > Metazoa > Arthropoda > Insecta > Lepidoptera > Saturniidae > Saturnia > Saturnia japonica. The sequence continues at coordinate 12,722,151 of CM065307.1, forward strand.
AAAAAGTGTGCTCGAAATCAAATAACGTTACATACCCAATATCAGTTAGTGAAAACTCCTGTAGATGGATTTCATCGTTATTAAAATCAAATAGAAGGTCAACGGTGACGAGGAATCTGCTAAGAGATCCAACAATTCCACCAGTGGGCCCAATATTCATTACTTGTACCAAGTATTTATAGACAAACTGAAAATTAATAAATATTGATACTTTACGATCTTATAAGTCTAACTCGTTTGTGTTGCTTCGAATGCAGCACATATTGCCTTCTTGAATATTTTCACGCGTTTAATCCGTTTTTTTTAATGCAATACAGGAATGCGCTAGGCCTCAATCTAACCTGATGGTAAGTAAAGATGAGGCCGACGCTGTATCGCGATTACCTTTTAAATGCCTATTCACTCTTCGCTTGAAGACTCCCAAGTTATAAGTGGATGGGAAAACAGACGACGGGAGTGAATTCCACTCATAAGGGTGGAATCCTTCACGGCGTCTAGTTGTCCTATGGTGGAAACGGATTGAGCGGAATTAAATCGTGCAACTCCTGTGCACACTCTCCAAAGTGCAACCTGTAAAATACTGAGAGGCAAGCTACCTTACGACGATGCTCTAGAGCTAGACGATCGTTTTATTGTAAAATCTCCAAAAGCCAGTTATATCACTTTATTGTTAAATATGCGAATATAAGACTTTTTTTATTGTTATTGAGGATATTACACTGTACCTAATCAATCTTCTTTGCAGTAAAAAACAAGCTCTATTGGACGGATTTAAAACGGGTTAAAATTGAATAATTATCCTTTTCACAAAACATGAAATGTGTAATTGTAATGTAATGTAATACAAATTAACTTTGTAGAGTTTGTATCCTGGTTGCAACCCAACATGAAGAACTCTGTTCAAACCCCATGCTCCATCCGCTCATAGCTCTAATCAATAAATGCACTTAAAGCATTGTGTGATATTTGATAATTGAATTCAAACCCAACTGGCATGAAACAATTCCATATGAGTGATATTTACGTGTGCTATAGACATTATTAAAGAATACATCAACTTTGTCTTCCGTCAAATTATTCTAATTATGAAATAAATGGGTATATACTTATGCAAATTAATTTTTTTTTAAATCTTGTTTACCTCGAGATCTCTGAATTGAAGTTGAACGCGCACTCGCAACATTTTTGCAAAATAGTGAACCATCTGGTCACCTGAACGGGCGACGTTCACTAAACCAGTCATTGAACCGTCGTGAATCTTCAGCCATGCGCTATACGTAATCAGAATTGGTCTCTGAAATGAACGTTAAAATTTATTGGTACTTCTGTTCTGTTATTAAAACAGACAATTTGGGGATGATAAGTGTAAATTTATGAAAAAGCTCAGACTATCTACCTTCTTTAGGTACGTAAAGATTTTCATCGTAGATTATTTTGTGTTAGAACAAGGAAATTGACTTTATTTACTACCATTTATTGAATACTAACAACCGCCCGGCGCCCATGTAGGTACCTCCTACAAATATTCAATTTTAACTCTATAAGTTAATGACCCCATCAAAAATGTAGCCACCAACATGAGATAGTGTGGATAATTCTTTTCTCCGACTTCGAAAAATAATCAGCTTGATGGGTTTTAGCATATCAGGTGTCGTTAGATTCGTCTTATTGTTGGAATGATATAGGTTATACCTATAATATTTAAGTACGTCTGGGAATCAAATAAAAAGCAAAAATAGAAAAAAAAAATTTTTTTGTCAATTGTTTTGTTTCACTCTGTTTTTTAATTCTCTTTTTAAGGATACCCTAATGTAGGTAATCTGTGAGCTGCCAAATTTGTTTCTCTAATTGAGTGTTTATGTAATTTTTTGTATTTGTCTCTGATACTTACTAATACTTGGTTTATAAGTCACAAGTGAGTTGATGAGCACTAGGTAAGTATAAATGAACTAATAACTATAGGAGTTTCTAAAGGAGTATTTCTGGGCCCAAAATGTAATTAGTTGAAATATGGTTTATAAAAACAAAATATATTTTTGATTTTAAAATTCACAATCAACAAAATAAGTAAACTAATAACTTTAAAATATAGTAAACATAACCCTTTTATTATATTAATCCTAATTCAAAAATAGTTTAATTGAAGTTTATTACATGACTTCGCTTTTACGAAATATCCTAAATCTCTGCTTTTAGATTGCAAAAAGTCTGCTTTCTTTCAGTGACTGTTTGATAATGCATTAGCTATTAATTTACACCGTTTTCATATTTTTACATCTCTTTTTTTTACCCAGGCTCATGTCTGTATGAAAGAGTATCTGTCTCCTTTATACTTATAACTCTCCCTAGAAAAAAAAATTTGGGTCCCCCTTACTTCCATTACACTTTGTATAGATCATACGTTTTAAAAAAATAGGTAATGATTTTATTATATTAAAATACTGAAAACTACAATTTTAAGTGTGTGAAATTACGATATTATACAGGGTATTAGTAGACCGCTCCCGAAAATGAAGACAGACGATAGTACTAATGACACCTTTGATGATGGGATGGAAAAAAAATTGATCCTGATTAAATAAAAATCATTATTTAAACTTTTTATTAGCATTATTTACGCTCCATCATGTTAGTACAACTTAATGAAACAAGAATTTTACAAAAAAATACAATACTTTACTAAAAAAAAACCAGCAATGAACACCAAATTAAATACAGCTGATTGCTCGGGTCAAATAACGCGCAGGCGCGGCGCGTCGCGGCGCCAGTCCAGCGCGAGCGCGGCGCGGTGCCATGCTCGCGCGGCCCGCAGCTGGCGATCGCACAAATACTTATTTACAATATTGTCTAAATACCTAACTTATCTACTTTGCCACTGTGCTAGTGTCTACCTGGCCACTTTCATTCGAATTCTCCGGTTGAATTATAAAAGTAACGGGTTCGATTCCCCGCGAATGAAAAAAATACTTCAATTAAATTTTAGCAAGGGTAGAGTCAAGATTTTTAATCCATCGTCTATGTTTAGTAGTATTCTGATGTATTCAGTTATGTATCAGATCAGTTCAGTACTGATTTGGGCCAGGCGTTGAGATAGCTAAGTGCCGGGTTCGATTCTCCTCCAAAGTACGCAATGACGAAGTTGGAATGTCAATGCTAAAGGAACCTTGTGACGTAGAATCTGCACATACTAAATTAATTATTGTCACTACTGTGTTTTGTTATGTAAGATTCAGAAATACACACCGTAAAATTTTCCTCATTTTTTCTATCTAACTCTGTACAAAACAATGCATTATGAATTATTACAGCACTACACTTTAGGTTTTTCGTACTTTCGCTCATTTTAGTCGTTCATTTTACACACACACCGGCGGTGACACCGCGTCACCGCGCTCTCCCCGTGCCAGCGCGCCAACACAGCACTGGCACGCGGCCGCGGCCGCGGCCTGCTGGTGTAGGTATTAAATTTGCAAGCGACATAAAAGAATTAGAGGCGGCGCCGGCGTTCACGATAAAACTTGCAAGTAATTTTTGTAAGTACCTACCTGTTTTCAAATTAAAGTATTGGCCGGACTAAAAACGGAAGTGTGTTAACATAAAGTATAAGAATTCTATTTTAAATTCATTCTGATAGATTAATTGACTATCGTAATTGCAATTAATTTCAACTATTAAATTATTCTGTACCATTTCATTTTTATTTTCTTGTATAAAATCAAAGATAAAAAGATTAAATAGTTTTTATAAATAACAGCTAAGCTTATAAAATAAAAGTTGGGAATGTCTAACGCTTTATCAATCTGTGGAAATGTACAAAATGCCGTCAACGGCGGCTGCGGCTTACCGCCAAAGGACCGGTTTGTTTTGGCGGGATTGATTATTAAATTTAGTATTTTTAGTTTTTGAGACAGTTTCATTTAGATATTCATGCGCGCATGAGCGACAGATATTCGTTCAATCGTATTGATATTTAAATTCTTGTTAATATTTTATTGTTACATTTTGTGTATCTTGTTAAGTTTGTGTTGTTTTTATTATTGTTCTGTTTTAATAATGCCTAACGCGTACGTTTATAGTGCTCGTGAATACGGTAACATGTTAATGTGCCTTGGAGAAGCTCGCGGGAATGCTTCGCGTGCATTGCGAATTTACCGAGAGAGATTCCCGACAGCTCGACATCCGGCTGACTCTCGTCTGATAACAGCAGCATTTCAGCGAGTGTTGGAAAATTGACCCATTGCTCCAGTAGCGACAGGAGGTGGAAGTCAAGTGGCAGTTCAAGCCGAGGAGCGCATTTTAGATGTCGTTCGCCGGTATCCGAACTTAGGTACACGAAGTATTGCTAAATTGTTAAGGTGTCGGAATGGAACAAGTGTGTCGTACTGGACAGTTCATAAGGTGTTAAAGCGTAACCGAATGCGGCCATACAAAGTGCACAAAGTGCAAGCTTTGGTACCCGGCGAGTTTTCTGCCGTTGGTTATTATACCAGCAACAACGTGTCCCTGATTTCATTGAACACGTCATCTGGACGGACGAGTCAACATTTACCAGAAACGGGTTGTGGAACCGAAGAAATACACACGTGTATTCCGAGGTGAACCCGTACGCAGTTCTACAAACCGGGCACCAAACCCGATGGTCGGTTAATGTATGAGCAAATTTATTTAAGGATCGCATACTAGGGCCAGTATTTCTGCCACAGCGACTTGACGGACAGCGATATTTAAACATTATAAATGAACAAATAGTGGACATTTTAGACGACCTATCATTGACTGAATATCGCCGCACATGGTTTCAGCATGATGGTGCACCTCCACATGTGGCAAGGTTCGTCCGTGAGCGCCTCACCGAGCTGTTTGATGATCGCTGGATCGGCAGACTAGGACCACACGCTTGGCCACCTCGGTCACCCGATCTGACCCTGTTAGACTTCTTTCTGTGGGGGTATGTGAAAGAAAGGGTTTTTAATCGTGAGTGTGATAGTGCTAACCAAATGCGCCAAAGGATCGTGAATGTTTTCGACAAACTACGTGCGGACTGTGTCAAAGACCCCACGATGATGCCCCGACTGCATAAGGAGACGCAACGCCGAGCTCAAATCTGCCTCGAAATGAATGGGGCACAATTTGAGCCGCATCTCATAAGGCCACGGAGGATTTAGATCGGTAAGCTGTTTCATACCAATTTTTTTTTTATAACTTATTTTTGAACTGATCTGAGTAGATCGTACATAACTGAATACATCAGAGTAATAAACATAATTACACGACGGATTAAAAAGCATGAATCTATCCTTTTTAAAATTTAATTCAAGTATTTTTTTCATAAGCGGGGAATCGAACCCGGTACTTAGCTTATTCAACCGGTGAATTCGAAAGAAAGTGGCTAGGTAAAGACTAGCACAGTGGCAAAGTAGATAAGTTAGTTATTTAGACAAATGTTGTAAATAAGTATTTATTTGATTGTTAGTTGCGTGCAGCGCAAGATTGACGCTGCGCCCGGGCGTTCGTTGATCCGAGCATCAGCTGTTTTTGATTTTGTGTTTCATTGCTGGTTTTTTTTTTGTAAAGTAATGTATTTTTTATAAAATTATCGTTTCATTTAGCTGTACTAACACGATGGAGCGTAAATAATGCTAATAAAAAGTTTAAATAATATGATTTTGTTTTTTATCAGGATCAATTTTTTTTCCATCCCATCATCAAAGGTGTCATTAGTACTATCGTCTGTCTTCATTTTCGGGAGCGGTCTACTAATACCCTGTATACGATGTCGTAATTTTACGATATGAATTTCATTTATTTTAAGATAAGTATTATGGTCTATAATTAATTATTTTATTAATAAAATTATCGCTTTTACTTGCAATAATTTAAGCCTTCTCTGAGAGCTGCGCTTCCCAGGTAGGAATCCACTACCTTATGATTAGATATGTACGTTGTTTTTGATTATGCAAATTAGGCCCAACAATATTTCTGCGTACTTACAACTTCAAAACCTTCAGCCATATCTGGTAAAGTCATTGGATCAAGACCATTGGCCTCTATGAAGGGCACCAACATATAAATTGTATTATCGACATATTCGTTGACATCTGCCGATATACCAAGACCTTCCCAATTTTTTCTGTAAAAAATAAGTTAAACGTTTTGAAGCAATGTTAACTCATTGGCGTGTGTGCCGAGTGAAATCATTCATTTTTACAATTAACTTGAGCTTTATCTTCTGTTTTAATTCTGCCATTATTATATTGTGAAAATAATATTTCTCGCGACTTTGTCGGCGTGGATGTCGAAAAATAATATAATAAAATGATAAAAGTCGTTAAACCATGTCATTTACCGGGATAAAAAGTAGGTAACTTATTTGATAACCCAGGTTATGAACTATTTGTGTATGAAATTTAATTCAAATCTATTCAGCCATTTTTCTGACTTCAACAAAAGACGGATGGTTACTCAATACGAATGTACATATATATATAGTGGTGGTCATATAATTAGAAACACTTCTTATGAATAAAGAAAGTATAACTTCAACGTACAAATGTTCGTAAAAAATATACACATTCAATAATTAATAATCATGCAGTAATATAGCCACTCAAATAAAAAACTCATTAAATGCATAAAATATAAAACATATCTTACTTTTAAATACAAAATGAGTCTTACACATGTAGGAGTTTATTTTCTGTTACCTACTGCCCGCTTGGACGCCTAATTAGAAACATTTCAAAAAAGCATCCATAGTTCGTTCTTTTTTTTTTAATTGGAGAATAACATTTCTTTCTTGGCTTTTTCTATTATTTTGGCGACAATTCAAAATTTAATCTGAATTTTATTTTGTTCAAAATGGGCAAAAATAAAAGTTGTGACTAGGCTCTAGGTAACAGGCAAATAATTGTTAATTTACAAATAGATCATAAGTGGACGTACATAATAAAAGCTGAGCATTTAAATTGTTCTGTTAAGAAAGTTTTTAATGCAATTGATCATTATAAAACACATGGAACTGTTGAAAATGTTCTTAGAAAGACTCGGCCAAGAAAAACCTCTCCCAGAGAAGATACGCTAATCGCTCGTGTTGCTAAAAAAGACCCAAGTAAAGGCTCCAACCAGATTAAAAATGAAGTTTTTTCGCCTGATGACCCGATAAACAACTCGTCAAGACTGATACGCCGAAGATTAGTGGAAGCTAAATTGTTTGGAAGAATCTCTCGAAAGGTACCGCTTCTTACCAAGCAAAACCGAGAGAAGCCATTATTATTCGCTAAAAAATATGTTAATTGGACGGTACGAGAATTGAAAAAAATGTTATTTTCAGGAAACAAAAATAAATATGGTAAATTCTGATAGAAAGCGCTATGTTAGACGTCCTGTGCTAATGCTTTTAAACAATGCTTTTAATTATAAACACACAAGGAGTATAGTCAAGCACGGTGGCGGTAACATTAAAGTTTGGGGGTGTTTTTCCGGATGTGGAGTTGGACCCGTTCGGAAGATTGAAGGTACAATGGATCAATGGCAATACAAAAATATCTTAGAGCACACGATTCCCTACTCGGACAACCATTTGCATGTATCCTGGATCTTTCAGGATGTCAATGACCCTAAACACACGGCCAATAGCGTCAAATGTTTTCTTAGCGAATAGCGTATATCCGTTTTAGACTGGCCAGTAAATAGTCCAGATTTAAACGCGATAGAAAATCTCTGGTATATTGTTAAAAAGAAAGTCTCAAACAAACGTAACATCAGTCAAAACGAACTATATGAAGCATTTTTTGAAGCATGGAATTCAAACCCCGTAGAAAAATGTATGAAATTGATTGAATCAATGCCACGTCGTTGCAGTGCTGTTATTGGAAATTATTGATACGCCACTAAATATTAATTATAACTATTGGTAGGCTGTTGATAGTAGCTATTTCGTAAATAACAATACTAATTACTAATACTTAAAAAAATATTGTTTTTTATACTTTTTTGTTGTTGTTTCTAATTAGTTGACCATTATTGTTGATACCTTAAAACTGATTTAAACGTTTGTTCGTGATGCAATATTGAAACTGCACTTGTGTAATGGTATTTGATAAATCGTTGAACATATTGTTGTCCTATTTATTGTTTAATTTCAAAATAAAAATGATTGCGGTGAAGTATCTTACATAATGTCAAGGGCCGTTGGTAGTGTTTCTAATTAAATTAATGTTAAACCATAACTTCTTTGTTTAATAACCGATTTGGATGAATCTTTTTGGTTGGATAAGGAAAGAAAGAAAGAAAAGACATTTATTTGTTACACACACACAAAGCAAATGAAAATAAAAAAGTAAAAAATAGTAGAAGGAAAAAAAAAGAAAACTTAATAATTAATCCCATTTTAATTTCATTAGCATTGAACCTTCAACTTCGAAGATACACAAGGGAACTCTTTAAGATCATTGAAGGTGGTCTTATTTTTTTCTTAAAAACTGTCCTGTTAAGGCTGTTAACATATTTATAATTTTAATAAACTTCCCATGCAATAGTACCAAAATAACATCTTATTATTCAGGTCGTTTAAATTTCAGATATTAAATATTAGCCATGCCCATGGCTCCGCTCGAGTGATCTACAGAATTATTGTTTATGAAGATATCGTGAAAAAAAAATTGATAAGGGCCAAGTATCTAAGGATAAAAAAAATATTGGATCAAAATTTATCAAGTGGTTGGTGAGTTGGCGAGGGTATATGTCTATATTTTAAGGAAGACCCACAATAAGCATTTATGTCTTTAAAAAAATCCGGAAGCGGGGGAGCAAGATTCGCGCTTTTGCCCGGTCGATGGCATTCTGTAGTCCACGTGAGCGAAACCGCGGGCACAGCTAGTACATTATATATTTGTAGAATCTTTCTATCTACTTAATAGAATTTATTATAATAAGCGTATAGGTAAATAATGTTTCTTTCTCAATTAATTGTAAAAAGTTCGCTTTACTCACTGTTCAACAAGAGGCTTAAAAGCTGCCAAGGTCTTGAAAGCGAGAGAGTTGCCCTCTGCCGCTACCAGAAGCGCAGCTAAAATCAACGCTGTATACTTTTTGTACATATTACTCATTGCACGATCTGAGTTCTGTCAACTACTTTGTTAAAACGTCGTTGACATTTTTATTTATAGTAAGCCCCTCGCGGATTAGTATATGTTCGATAGAAATATCTATATCACAGTATTTAAAAATCAGTGCCGATAAAATTAGTGATGATAAGATCATAATCGATGTGTTATAAGTACCTACGTAAATAAGCTAATTGTTTTTTTAATGTGCTAACTAGAATTGTGTGAGTTGAATGTTGAAATAAATTTGATTACGAAAATAACACGAAACAATGAAACATCATAAAAGAACAAGTGCCTCTTTCAAGTACACCTTTTGACAGAGATATACATTAGGTACTAGATGCGCCTGCGGCTGCGCTCATGTAAATAAAGAAAATGCTTTTATTGGAATAAAATCTATCCCATGTGCTTATACGAATTACAAGCTATCTGTGTGCCAAATTTCATCTTAATCCGTTAAGCCGTTTTTGTGCAATTTAGTAACAAACATACAAACTCACTTTCGAATTTTTCATATTAGTTTGGATCTAATAAAATACAGAATCAGTTCCGTTTTTACCCTAGGGGCCACGGGTTTAGGGGCCTCCGAAATGACGACACATTCATTTACATGGAAAAGAGAGACGCTCAATTTTTATCCGACTGCGAAAAAGGAGGGTTATGTTTTTCGAGCGTTTATGTATCAGTGTATATATGCAATAATTTTGACATCCGCGAACGCGGATGCGGACTTCAGGATTTTTTTAAACATATTTCAATTTTAAGTACATAAATAAATGAAAATCGATTTAATTGTAATGTTTAATTAAACATATTTTGAGAACAAAACTAATACAGTTTTTAGTCTGACTTATTAATATTTTGAGTTTAGAATTTTACTATAAAATTTGTTTAATAATTAAACTTAAAAATTGGTGAATTAAATTTAATAAATAGTAATATTGCAGCCTTCTCAGCCACTATCCTGTTCCTAAGTGTATTCGCTGAGAACACTGGATGGTGGAAGTGATAAATATCTGCGTGCAAATCTGGAAAAAGTTTAAAGTTCAAAATTATTAACTTTCCACCAATTAAGTGAGTTTTCATTTGAATCGCCTAGTGTAAAATAAATACTTATACTGTTTTTTGTTGGTGGCGATATTTTTTTTTATTCACCTTTTCACTCAATATTTACATCGAAATATTCATCAACCACGCAAACGACTTGGATAAACCCAATAAACAAACACTGTAAATGATTCAAAATGGAAATCACGTCGATTTCTATAAAAATACTAACAAACCCTATAGGAACTTGTCACCAAAGTGTGCCGTCGAGGCACGTGGCACACTGGCCCCAACCACTTTCTTTACGTGTCGTCATTTACACGCTGGCGCTTTGCACTTATAAATTCGAATTCTTAAAAGCTCCGCATCAATTGATGCTGATGCAAATGCGGATGCAGATGTCTAAATTAATACGAATGTTCCGCATATGCGGATGCAAATATCCGCAACACCCTAGCATGTATGTCTATTTCTTTGGCACACTCTGTAGTCTAAACGGCTTGATGGATTTTAGCAAAAGTGGTGTCGTTAGATTAGTCTTAATTGTGGTAGTATCATAGGCTATATAAAATAAGAATGGTTTTATAATCAAGTGTTTAGTGCCTTATGTTCATCTTTGATTAACTAGATGATTTTGGTCACAGAGATATGAATTATTAAGGTATATGATTGATTTTTTTCTGAATAAGGTCAGTAGTATGCCTCAAAGATCCAAAAGCAATTGTGGTCCGATCTGAAACCACAGCGCCATAAAAAAATATTACAATTTAAATTTGGTCGTAAAAGTAAAAGTTAAAAAAAATTGAGGATAATTTAAAAAAAAGTCAGCAACATAGTTAAAATTCGGTCCAAAGAATAATGAGCCTAAGAATGAAAATTTAAAAATGTTAAAAATAGACCTTGGTTTACTGTAAAAAATCAACTGTATTACGCACAAAATTGAGAGTCACACAAGAAACGATAAAAAAATAACAGACAGTAATTTCTTAGGACTTTTTAAGATGTAAGATTTGCACTGAGAAAGGTTGTCAACATTTTGTAATCACTTTCGTCTTGTTGTTTTTCGTCATCAATTTTGAGCTCTTCTTTTTCTTACCTTTGAAGCTAATAATACACATTGAAAAATATTATTTAGTTTTATGTAGCTCACTCCTTTGAAACCCACATCCTCTTGTACTCTAGAATTGACTATAAGTATTTTAGGTATGATGCCCGGAGTTAGCTCAATCAAATTGAAGGAATAAACAGATAGTAAAAATGGCGAGTTATTTAAAAAAATTGGGTAAAAATTGTTTTTATTTTTTATTTTTAAATCACTTTTAAAAAATTGAACCATTTAAATTCTTGACCAACTATAGATTTCAACAATTTTTTTACCAATTTTTCAGTTAGAACCATAAAATATTTTGGATCTGTGAGACATACTAGTCACCTTATTCAGAAAAAAATCTATAAATGATTCATATATTATAAACAAACGTCTTGTAAATCAAAGATCAACAAAAAAAACGAAAAAAAAAACTGGAAAACTGTGAAAAATCGCAGAATATATTATATGGGGTTGATTTGAGTACCCCTAGGGGTACTAAGGGACGCTTTAGCCGCGGACAAAAAATTTGCTTCTGGTCCAGCGCCATCCAGGCCAGGAAGATCTAAAACCGCAGGACCGAAGTCAGTAGTGCCTATACCTAAGCCTCAGGCTAAGGATACAAGGACAGCCGAACAACCTTTGGGCATAGAACGGGTCTCACTCCTTTCATCAGCCCCAGCTCCGGACTTGACAATAGCTGACGCGGAGTGGTCAACTGTGACACGTCGCCGGAAAGGCAAAAAGAAGCCCTCTTCTGTGGATCCGACGGTTAATAAGAATGAGGCTGCTACCCATCCTGGAAGAGAACCTGGGACCAAGCCGAAAGTAAAGCTTCCCACGGCTCCGCGCTCGGCTGCAGTGCTCATTACACTGCAGCCTGAGGCTTTGGCGGGGGGAGATAGCTATTTAGCGGTTCTTATGAGAGCAAAGGACCGGGTTAATCTGGAGGAATTGGGCATAGAGAACCTAGCCTTGAAGCCCACAGCTACTGGATCTAGGATCCTAGAGATACCTGGTGACAGGGGTGCGGAGAAGGCCGCTGGGTTGGCTCGGCAACTTCAGGAGGCTTTAGGGGAAGGGGCCTCTGTGACGACGCCTATCAAAAGAGTTGGAGTGCGCCTTGTCGGGCTGGAGGAATCGGTGACAGTTAATGAGGTGGTATTGGCGGCGGCTGCGAAGGGTGGGTGTGAGGCGGCCCTAATAAAGGCCGGAGTAATACGCACTTATGGGAGAGGCAGTGGAACCATCCATCTGGCGCTCCCTGTAGCCGCTGCCAGAGCACTAGTGGTGGCAAAAAGACTCCTCATCGGGTGGAGTACGGTACGCGTGAAGCTTCTGAAAAACAAAGCGTTCAGGTGCTTTAGGTGCCTGGAGGTGGGCCATGCACGGCCCTTCTGCTCGTCGGAAATTGATAGGGGAGCACTATGCTTCCGCTGTGGGCATGCTGGCCACAAGGCACAAGAATGCGTTGCTGAGAAGCTGCACTGTGCCTTGTGTGCCGACGCCGGAAGGCCGGCGGAGCATTACATGGGGGGCGCCCAATGTAGGCCCCCTGAAAAGAGAGGAAGGGCACCGCCTGCTCCACCACCTCTGTAGGGGGGTTGCGTAGACGTTGGGTGGTAAGGGGGCGGTTCACACGCCTCCTTCTTCCGCCCTTGCTGAACCAAGGGGAGACGGGTGGGGGGGCCCGTCTTCCCATTGCACGGGTTCAGCCGTCTGGGAGACAGTTGGGGTTGTACCAGACTGTCTCTCTTTAGCGCCGGGTCCCGACTGGGGCCGGCCGCCGGGGCGCCGCGGCCGATTGCAACCGCAGTGCCCGCTCGTCCCACTATGGAGGCCGATGGTACACCGTGGAGTTTTAGTGAGTAGGAGTCTCACATAACCACTCGTCCCCCCCGGGCGGGTGTGTACCCATGAAGGGTTTCTTCACGTTAAAAAAAAAAAAAAAAAAAAAAAAAAAAAGGGGTACTAAGGGACGGGGCACGAGTCAGGAACCTCCGCGTGGTGTGTCCCGGGCAACGTCGGCCGCTTCACGGTCGGCGGCGAATACCTGACGGGGGGTTCTCTGGGGTTTTCTCCGTCGTTACACCCCTCTGATTAGCAGAGGGAGTGACTTGACGGGGCGATGGCGGGCCCGGCGTGCACTTACCCTGCCGTCGGGCAGGCGAGTGGGGCGACTCACTGCCTCCGGCATTCTCGTAATCCCATCGAAGTGTCGTGGTCATGTCTCGCGGCTTCGATGGGACCGAGGGTCTCGGCTTCACCGCCCGGACCGCGAGGAAGAAAACCTCTATAAAAAATCACCCCAATCCCAAGCGGCGGCGCACCGCGAGGGGATGCGTGGCTGGGGGGAGTCCAGTCACGAGTGCGACCCCCGTCAGAGAACCGGCCGACTCTCTGACGGGTTACACTAGGCTTACCCAGGCACAGGGGGCACTGTCTGGGTGGACCTACACTTCCCCCATTCTCGTGGGAATAAAAATGAGTGATCCATCCAACCAAAAAATTTTAACTCTTAGGTTTAAGGAAGGTAGTAGTAGCGCCAGAATTGGTGCAGCGTTGAGTGACGAGGGAAGTGCAGGGCGTCAAAAGCCGACAAGAGATCCGCTGGACTTAGATACCGATCCGGTTGTGGCACCGAAGGTTACGAAGGCCCAGAGGGGCAAACCGATGGCGTCCGGGGGTGATTCCGAGGTGTCTGGAAGGGTGGGGAAACGCCCGTTGGGGTCGCCCATGACGGGGTTGGAAGCGGAGCGAGATGGAGTACAGGCTCCAAAGCGCGGAACCGCAAGAAGAGGGTCAGTTCGCGGATTGGGGCGCTCCAAAAGCGTGGAGCGCTCAATTTGGGCCAAAAAGGGCGTGATGTTCGTGGGGGGTGAGAGTGATGCGGAGGGGTCCTGCAGCACTGATGTGCTTGACGCTGGGTCACTGAGGACCCGAACGGAGGATGGAGTGGCTGCCGTCCTTGAAGTTTGTCGCATTTCAGGCAACTTAAAAGGGACTTGCATTAAGTCCCTCAAGGAGGCAGCCAACTCATTGAAGGAGGTGGTGGAGGTTCTGCTCCTGCGCACCTCCAATGAAGAGACGGCCCGCTTGGGCCGCGAGGCTAAAGTCCTTCGCCAGCAGGTGAAGGACTTAAAGGAGGAAGTGCTTGCTTGGCGCAGGGAAGCAAGCGAGAGGAGGATCATGCCTCCTCCTCCACCGCCGCCACCGCGGCCGATCCAAGCAGAAGCGCCCCCCATGGGTTGGGAGAAAATGCTGGGGAAAAGCGTGATTGATGCGCGCTTCGACAGCTTGGAGGTCGATGGGCGGCTCCTGCCCAAAAAGGTCATGCGCCCGCCTCTAGCGGGTGACAATAGGCCTGAGCCGGCTAGGAAAGAGGGGCCTGCCGCTGGACCTGGACCTGCTCGACGTACAGGTCCCAGTGTGGGGGGGACTGGTGCGAAGAGGCCCCGGTCCGTGTCTCGGGCTAGGTCGGAGGGAGTGTCTGCGCCGTCGGCACCCGCAGCCCCACTCGGCGTGGAGTGGGCTGCTCTACCGGGGGCGCCTAACTCACAGGTGGCTTCCCAGGCTCTTTCTGGAGGAGGGGGGGAGGCATGGACAGAAGTGGTTCGGAGGCGCGGAAAAAAGACGAAGGCACAAACCGTGCCTGCAGCTCCCGCGCCTAAAAAGGTGGCTGGGCCGAAGATGCCCTCCGTGCCACGCTCGGCTGCAGTTGTTATAACACTGCAGCCTGAGGCTGTGGCCGGGGGTGTTACGTACGCGGCAGCGGTACTGAAGGCGCGGGAGCATGTTAAGCTGGGGGAGCTTGGAATCAGCGACCCGAAGCTCCGCACGACGGCCACGGGGGCCAAGATTATAGAAATTAATGGCCCCGATGGTGAACTAAAGGCGGATGGCCTGGTGACGCAGCTACGAGCTGCATTGGCCGGTGTAGCTGTGGTTACCAGGCCAATAAAACGGGCGGAGCTTCGGGTCGTTGGAATCGACGACTCAGTCGATGCAAATGAGTTGAGGGCGGCAATAGTTGGTGTGACCGGATGTGAGCCGGCCATGATTAAGGTCGGTTCCATCCGGCAAAACTGGGGAGGGGGAGCGGCGTTTGTGTCGCTACCAGCCGCTGAGGCGAAGAAGTTGGCCGATGCAGGGCGTCTCCTGGTCGGCTGGAGTGTGGCCCGAATATGCCCATTGCCGGAGAAGCCCCTGCGGTGCTTCAGATGCATGGGCTTGGGCCACACTCGCCCACTCTGTGAGGCGATGGCCGACAGGAGCGCCCTATGTTATAGGTGTGGGGGGTCTGGCCATGCGGCGGCAGAATGTGCATCGGTAAAGATGCACTGTGATGTATGTGCCGCCGCTGGCAAACCAGCGGACCATTACATGGGAGGGGCGAGCTGCAGGCCCCCCGCAACCAAAAGGAGGCCTCCCGGTATTGGTGCGGGTAGACCCGGGTTGGAGGTGATTGGATCAGCCCGTTAATGGACCGGAGCTGCATCAATTACCTCCAGGGTAATTTGAACCACTCCGCCACTGCACAAGATCTATTTGTGCAATCAGTGGCGGAGTGGAACATTGATATTGCGGTGGCTGCGGAGCCGTACTCTGTCCCCGCCCAACCTTCAAGGAGAGGGGCTCAGGGTTCGTGGCGGCCGCCTGGGGAGGATACGGGGTGGTGGGAGTGTACTTCTCCCCGAACCGGCCCCTGAGGGAGTTCGAGGCATTCCTCGACTCCCTGGGGCCGGTGGTTGGGCGGCTGTCGCCACTCCCCATCGTCCTGCTTGGCGACCTTAACGCCAAGTCGCGGGCATGGGGAGGGGTGGCCACGAACCCGAGAGGGGCAGTGGTGGAGGAGTGGGCAGTCCAGGCTGGGCTGTCCCTCCTCAACCGAGGGGCGGTGCACACGTGCGTGCGACAGAACGGAGGGTCCGTGGTGGACGTTTCCTTCGCCACGCCGTCTGTCGCACGTCGTGTGCGAGATTGGAGGGTGCTGGAGGAGGTGGAGACCCTGTCAGACCACCGGTATATCCGGTTTGGGGTCTCCACCTCCTCAGAGGTGCCGGCGCGCCGGGCTCCAGGGGGGGCGAACTTCCCCCGATGGGTGGTGAGCCGCCTCAATCGGCAGCTTGCTGAAGAGGCGGCCATCGTCCAGAGCTGGCGCGCGCCGGCTCCTAGTGAGGAAGATATCGACGCGATCGCGGGCCGCTTCCGTAAGGCCCTTACGGCGGTCTGCGACGCGTCGATGCCGCGGAGCAAAAACCGCCCGCAAGGCAGGCGGGCGGTGTATTGGTGGACCCCGGAGATTGCCGATCTCCGGGTGGCCTGCTTCGCGGCGCGGCGGCAGCTTCAACGCTGCCGCCGGCGGCAAACTCGGGTACAGGGAGAGGAGGCCCGGCTGCTTGGCCACTACAGGGAAACTAGGAAGTCCCTGCAGGTGGCCATCAGCCGGGCAAAGGATGAGCAGTGGGAGGAGCTCCTGAGGACCCTGGACAGGGACCCGTGGGGGCGCCCATACCGGGTAGCCCGGAAGAAGTTCCGGGGGCAGGCGCCCCCTTTAACGGAGTCCCTGGACTCAGAGGTCCTAGCGAGGGTCGTGGCCACGTTGATGCCCGACCCTCCGGAGCTCCTCCCGCCTCCCATGTTAGATGGGAGCGCTGTTGCGGAGGAGCTGCTACCACCCCCCCCCCCCCCCCCCCGTCACTGAAGAGGAGATGGGGTCGTTGGTGGAGCGCCTCCGCAACAAGCGGAGGGCGCCAGGCCCGGACGGAGTTCCGGGCCGGGTGTTAGGTGTGGCGCTGAACCACATGGGGGTAGAGCTTCGGGAACTGTTCAACCGATGTTTGTCGGCTGGACGGTTCCCGAAACTCTGGAAGATGGGGCGACTCTGCCTTCTGGGGAAGGAGGGTCGCCCCCCGGACTGCCCGTCTTCGTACCGGCCCCTGGTGCTGCTGGACGACACAGGGAAGATGCTGGAGCGTATTCTGGCATCTCGTGTCGTCCCGCACATGGCGGAAGTTGGGCCGGTACTTTCGGACCGGCAGTTCGGATTCCGGAGAGGGCGTTCGACGCTGGACGCCCTCTCCACCCTGAAGGCATGGTCTGCGGAGGCGACTGCGGGGGGAGGTAGGTTGTTGGCGGTGTCGATAGACATCGCCAACGCCTTCAACAGTCTGCCGCATGGTGTTATACGGGAGGCGCTCCGGTTTTTCGGAGTGCCCTCGTACCTGCGGCGGCTGTTGGGGGACTACCTCCAGGGGAGGGAGGTCGCCTTCGTGGACGGGAGGGGCAATGTGGTTCGGCGGCACGTGGGGTGCGGTGTTCCACAGGGGTCGGTGTTGGGACCGCTCCTGTGGAACATGGGCTACGACTGGGTGCTCCGCGTAGCGCTCCCTTCGGGGATTCGAGTGCTATGCTACGCGGACGACACCCTAGTCGTGGCCCAGGGGGGGAATTTTGAAGAGGTGGCGCGCCTGGCCACAGAGGGCACTGCCCTCGTGGTCGGGCGCATAAAGGCGTTGGGCCTCAGGGTGGCGGCCGAGAAGACCGAGGCCATACTCTTTCATGGGCCTCGGTGTGGGCCGCCTCCTGGGGCCCACATTAATGTGGAGGGGGTGAGAGTCCGGGTTGGGGCCCAGATGAAATATCTGGGCCTCATCCTGGACGGGCGTTGGCGGTTCGAGTCCCACTTTAAGGGACTCGAACCGCGGATAGTGGGAGCGGCGGCGGCTCTCGGCCGGCTTCTTCCGAACTCGGGGGGGCCGGGCGCGAGCTGTCGCCGCTTGTTTGCTGGAGTTGTCAGGAGCATGGCCGTCTACGGGGCACCGATCTGGTCGGATGCCCTTAGCGCCACGAACAGACGCGTGTTGCGTGCTACGCAGCGTGTCGTGGCGCGGAGGGTCATCCGCGGGTACCGGTCGGTGTCCGCGGGGGCGGCCATGGTCCTTGCCGGCTCCCCGCCGTGGGAGTTGGAGGCGGAGGTGCTCGCCGCCGTGTATGAATTCACGGCGGCGAGAAGAGAGTTAGAGGAGCCTCCAGCTCCCACGGAGGTGGACAGAGTCCGGCAGGAGGCCCGGGCGGAGGTCGTCAGGAGGTGGGAGGAGGACCTGGCGGACGCGCGCTATGGGCGTTATACCATAGACGCCGTCCGCCCGGTCCTCCGGGATTGGTGTGCCAGGGAGCATGGCTCCCTGAGCTTTAGACTTGTGCAGGTACTATCCGGACATGGTTGTTTCGGATGGTACCTGCACAAGATTGCCAGGAGGGAGCCGAACACTACGTGCCACGAGTGCGGGGCTGCAGAAGACACGGCGCAGCACACTCTGTCTGAGTGTGCTGCGTGGGTGGAGCAGCGCCGCACTCTGGCCGTAGCTGTTGGAGGAGGAGACCTCTCGCTGCCGAGTGTGGTGAGAGCCATGCTCGACAGCGAGAGGGCATGGACGGCAATGGCCTCCTTCTGTGAGGACGTCATCTTGCAGAAGGAGGCCGCGGAGAGGGTTCGCGAGGGGGATCCCTTAAGCGGCCCTCTCCGCCAAAGACGAACGGGTGGCAGGAGGAGGCGGCTAGGGTGTACTGAGCTGTCTTCTACATAGGCCGGGGCCCGGTTTAGCCAGGCCCGCCGCCGGGGCGATGCGGCTGTATGCCACCGCAGTTCCCGTGTCGCTCCTATATGGCGGCGGATGGTACACCGTGGAGTTTTAGTGAGTAGGAGTCTCACATAACCACTCGTCCCCCCGGGCGCGGGTGTGTACCCATGATGGGTTTCTCCACGTATTAAAAAAAAAAAGGTACTCTGTCTGGGGCACTATGTCTGGAACCTCTTCGTGGTGTGCCCCGGGCAAAGTCAGTCTTTATGACCGGCGGCCAATACCAGACCGACGGCGTTCCTCCTCTGTACCCCTCTGCTCATCAGAGGAGACAGGGGATGGGGCAAGAGTGGACCTGCTTCGGCTCGTCCACTATGGACGGACTCCTCTTTGACGGCGGAGGAGGAAAAAAACCTCCTTAAAAAATTGAGAGGATACAACCTCTTTAAAAATCGCTGACGGCGGTTGAGAAAACCACCTTAAAAATCACGGACTGGCGGTGGAAAACAACCACCTTAAAAAATTTCCGAGAAAGACAACCTCGTTAAAAAATTACTAGAGGGAGGTGGAGAAAACCACCAGCATAAAAAATCAAGGACGGACAGTGGAAGTAAACCACTTTAGAAAATAACCAGAGGGTTGAGGATGAGCACCTCGTTAAAAAATCAAAGCCGGATTGTCTAGGACGGACGGTAGCTCAATGACGGCAGAGGAGGAAACCTCTATAAAAAATCAACGACGGACTGGTGGGGGAGTGGGTGCGTTCATTCGCCTTCTTCTCCTGCCGTTTCACGGACGGCAGAGGAGAAAACCTCGGTAAAAAATCATAGCCGGGCTAGCGGGGCGGGGGTGGGTTCATCCGCCTCCTTCTCCTGCCAGGCCGAACCAAGGGGAGATGGGTCGGGGGGCTTGTCTTCCCATTGCACAGGTTCGACGGATGTGGGAAACAGTTAGTGTTGTACAGTTTCGTTTTGCACCGGACTGTCTCCGTCAGCGGGCGGCCCTTCCGGGTCTTGCCGCCGGGGTGACGCGGTAGTATGCTACCGCTGGTCCCGTGTCGCCCCATTACGGCGGCGGTCGGTTCACCGTGGAGTTTTAGTGAGTAGGAGTCTCACATAACCACTCGTCCCCCTGGGCGGGTGTGTACCCACGACGGGTTTCTCCACGTTAAAAGAAAAGGGGGGTACTCTGTCTATCACCCTAGCCGAACCAGGGAAGACGGGTCGCGGGGTCCGTCTTTCCATTGCACAGGTTCGACGGATGTGGGAAACAGTTAGTATTGTACCGAACTATCTCCCTTTTGCGGTGGCCCGGCAGTAGTAGCTGGGCCTGATGCCGGAGCGAAGTGGTTGAATGCAATCGCGAACCCGCGAACACCGTGGAGTTTTTGTGAGTAAGTCTCAAATAACTAACATGACGGGTTTCTCCACGTTAAAAAAAGGGGGGGTACTCTGTCTCTGAACTTCCGCTTAACACTGCTTCTTGGGACACCTTGTATAAATTACCCACCTCTGGGTAATGAAGATGATAATCTTCCATAAATAGCTTTGTTTAAAGTCGTTATTCAAACAAATTTCTATAGTAGAGACCATATACTCTTTGTTCTGTGGTGGTGAACTTGCTAAATGAAATAATATCGCACGAATAATTACAACATATAGTTACCTATCCTTTTAACACATATTACAAAATACGACATCTATTTACCTGCCTGTCTGTTTATTATGGTACTTACACTCGAAAACTACTTAACCGATTAAACCGGAGTTATTTTTTTAAGTGAAAACTTCTTTAGCATCGTTGTGATTTGAAAGTCGATGAAATAAAAAAGCGAAAGCGACAGTAAAAAGAGACAGACATTTAACGTGGGAGAAAATGAGTTAAGAAAGTTTTAGGCAATGGTAAAATGGTACAGAAGAGGTTTGTTGCCACGCAATAATGAATTTTATTACCTCACCAAAAAGGGACGAAATAAAACCTTTTTAGACAACTTAAATGACATTTTGTTACTGATTGATATTGTGTTAGGATACCATGGATATTTCAAATTGAGTTTTGTTACCTCACGAAAGGCACGAAAGAAAAACTTTTTAGACAACACATGACAATCTGTTACTGAATGATATTGTGTTATGTTACGATGGATATTTCAAATGTGCATTAATTGAAAATGATATTGTGAATAATACATTTTCATAAACTTTAAATTAGTGTGTATTTGATCATTTTCTGAATAAAAAAAAACATAAATGTGAAGGTTTCTCTTTACCACGTGTGAATTGCACACATCATTTTTTTAAACAGTACTTAGCTCGGTAAATTGATGGCACTGCCTCTGATGTTACGCACAGTACTACAATCCAAAAACAACGATGGATCAGCAACCCATAAGTGATTGAAGTAAAGTCTTTCTCCTAAAATCATTCGAATCTGTTACTAGAGAATCTTTCGGCAAAAATTTTCACTTTGTCATAAATCATACCCATGATAAATTGACTCACAACACAGAAATAATATTCCCCAATTGAATATGTTATATATCAGCAAACCACACTGTTGGTAGAGTGTAAAAAAAATTTGGAAGCCCCAAAGAGTATAACATAATATACGAAGCTCTGGAAACATAACTAGAACGTGATAAACGGGAAAATTAAAGTTATTACTTTTGGGGAAGACATTTCAAGAATAAATCAGGCTTTTTTCAATTGTGAATCGAAATATAAAAATAATTAAAGTACATACCTATTGTTGGTTTTACTGGTCTTTAAATCATAGAAACAAAAACTATGAATTACTATCTACGAGTAAGTATCGATACCAATCATTTCATCCCTAAACAAAAATTGTATGAAGTAAAATTTCGTCCTCTAAAGCATGTTATTTGGACACAGTTTAGGAAATAATGAAAAATTAGAATAATTTGTACTTGCGGGAAGTGAGAACAATTATGATAGACTAAACGGGTGTTTAACGGATAAAAACACGGGTGAAACCGTGGGGTACAGCTAGTGACCATATAAATCGGGAAAATACAACGCTAGAGCGTCTAAGTTGGCGCAACGCCATCTATTAATGAGAGGATGGAAACGCCGTTTTATGAGTATTATTTCGTATAAAATTGTATTTTTTTTAAGTTTTTTCCTTTGCATCCTTAGTATTTGCTGAATTATGACCTTAAGCCAAATTTTAAATTCCTGAGTCGCCTAGAAATGGTTTAGTTTTATGATGAGCGAGTCAGTGAGTGATAAAAAAGCTAAGTAGGGGAGAGGGGGTTAAAACGGGGTGGCGGGCAAGACGGGGTACCCGTCTTATATCGGGAACCATTTGACCAATCAGGATCGTTTCTGTGCGTGACGTAGCGCCGCCATAATAGCTTTTAATCGGCGCAGTGACAGAGCGACGACGCCACTGTTTTTGTTTGTTATGTGGAAAAATAGTAATTTGGCGATTTTCTTAGCGTTTTTCCACTTTGGTTGCACCGTGATTTTTCTATAAATAACAGCATTTCGGAGTAAAAATAAAGTTATTCACATGGGTCAAGGATTACTCATGCAGGTAAGCACGTGTTTATTTGTGTGAGAGAGCATTGTTTTTAGAGATTAATTTGTTAATTTATTTGGACATGAGAGGGCAAGACGGGGTATGGGGTACCCCATCTTGCCCGCACTAAAATAGTTCTAATGTTTATTTTGCTATATCAGTAAAAGACTAATGATTTGTAATATAGGTATCTACTATTGGTGTTTTTTTATCATTGCAGAATGCTGAAAATTATAAAAGATCAACAAATATAGGAGATTGGTCAGAAGAGGCCATGAGAAATGCGATGGACTCTGTGGTACAAGGCAAAATGGGTTACCATATACCAGCAAAGACCTTTGGTGTCCCCCAAACCACTTTGGAAAGAAAAGTGAAGATTGTTCGTGAAAGCTCTAAGGAAAATGTTACAGCTACAATGAAAATGAAGGTTCAGTTAGGCCCTAAAGAAAAAGATTTTTCTTATGACGAAGAGAAAGAGTTATGCAATTATATATTAGATATGGAAAGCGGGCTTTATGGGCTAACTACTAAAGATCTTAGAGTCTTAGTCTACAGGCTAGCAATTAAAAATAATAAACCACATCCATTTAATAAGACAACCTGAAAGCACCTCAGCTGTGCCTGCTGCCGGATTCAACAAAGAGGCGTTTGATAAGTTTTTCACTTTCTTAGGAAATATTTTTAGGAAAAATTGACACCTGACAGAATCTATAACTGTGACGAAACAGGAATTTCCGTTGTGTCCAAGACGAAGTCAAAAGTAATAGCTAAAAAAGGTCGAAAGCAAGTTGGGGCCATAACTTCTGCAGAAAGAGGTACGACCATCACAGTCGAAATATGTTTCAGTGCCAGTGGCCAATATATGCCACCCATGATGGTATTTCCTAGAAAGAGGATGGATCCGCAGCTAATGCTAAATGCTGTACCTGGAGCTTGGGGAGTTTGCAGTGATTCTGGCTGGATGACAGCAGAGTTATTTCTGGAATGGTTTAAAAAGTTTATTGAGTTTAGTGGAGCCACAGTCGAACGACCTGTTCTGTTACTGTTGGATGGTCATAGTACCCACACTCAAAATATTGATCTCATAAATGAAGCTCGATCCCACGGAGTTATAATTTTATGTTTCCCCCCACATACAACTCACCGCCTTCAGGTCACTGATGTTTCTTACATGAGACCTTTGAGCACATATTATGATCAACAAATAACAGCTTGGCTTCGCAGCAATCCAGGAATGGTCGTCACAGTTCGGCAAATTGCTGAAATTTTTGGGAAAGCGTTCATACAGGCGTCTTCTATTTCAACGGCTGTAAATGGGTTTAAAAAATGCAGAATTTGGCCATATGATTCATCAGTTTTCTCAGAAAGTCATTTTGCTGCTTCATTGATGACGAATATTCCGCAGATCGAGAAAAAGCCCTTTACTGAAGTTACAGATGCAACTATAACGACTGCAACTCCAACATCTAATAACGAATTAGCAGCTGCAGCAGCACCATTGTTCAATTCCCAGATTTTAGCTCCAACTGTCACAGGAGCACAGCCAAATTTTGAAACAGAACCAAACTGTCATGAAGTCATTCCTCTTGTGACCTCCACTACAACAATATCATCCCCTAAGCCTGGTTGCTCCAGTTGGTTTGATGACACTGAAATAGACAAGACACCAAGTACTCCACGAAAATCAACATTTTCCGTAACCAGTCCCCAGCAAATAATGCCCTTTCCAGCAACACGCAAAGCTTCTCGCGTTGTTAGAAAACGAGGAAAGACCGCAATTATAACTTCATCGCCATATAAAAATGAATTGGAAGAGACTATTAAAAATAGAAGTTGGCAAAAGAAATAAAGCAAAAGAAAAAAGTATTAAGAGAACTAACGAAAACCGAAAAAAAATCTGTGAATAATATAAAAAAAGTGGCCAAAAAGAAAAAAGGATCTAAATATGTCCCCTCAATAAAGAGCAGTGATAGTGAAGTTGAAAATACACCATATTTGTATTGTAATGGATGTTATTTGGAGTCAAATGAAAGCTGGGCTGCCTGTTCTGCAAGCGGCAAATGGGCTCACTATAGCTGTGCTGGTATAAATGATGAAGATGAAGATGCAACGTTTACTTGCAAATTTTTTCAGCAAAAATAAATTGGATTTTTTTAAACCCCATCTTGCCCCTTAGGGTACCCCATCTTACCCGACGGAGGGGCATGATAGGGAGATCTGACCTTTTCTACTTTTGTCAATTTTCTATTGAATTATTTAACATATGTTCCTAATTAGAATTAGTTATGAAAGACTGATTACCAGTGATCGGCACGACCCGTGCCACACCGCGGGATTCAAAGAGTAAAATAATAATATGGACATGTCATGATTCGCAAAAATTAAGAGTTATGTATTTGTAAATAGAAGTCAGAATATTAAATAAACTCGTAAAATGTATCATTTTTCATTAAAGAAAATATTGATAATCTACGGTTTCATTTTATACTGCGTAAAATATTAAGTGCACTCATATAAAACATGTAAGTATTAAAATATAATCATTTGAAGTGCATAACGACCCTTTTCCCTACCTGGCTTCTACTACCTGGCATGTCGGAGGTCACTATCGTGTTTTCTATTGTTTGCGTTTATGACCAAATGCATAGCTTAAACTGGTGCGAAAAAGACAGCTAATAGTAGTAATAATACCAATAGTAGTAATAGTAGTTCGATCAACAGAGTTAATGTCATCCTTCTCTAATTTACTGAAGGAATGCAACCAATTTCTAACATCATATGTATACTTTTACCTTTTACTTATGTTCTTCAGTTCATTAAGTTCGGAAGTGGTGATTTTAAAGTTATTTAC
Organism: Saturnia japonica; assembly: GCA_033032175.1. Lineage (NCBI taxonomy): Eukaryota > Metazoa > Arthropoda > Insecta > Lepidoptera > Saturniidae > Saturnia > Saturnia japonica. The sequence goes on from CM065307.1 coordinate 12,747,366, forward strand.
TCATTGTTTATTTCAACGAATTTGGCTTGTTTTACGGACTCTGTGATAATTTCTTATGAATACTGTGGCTTACTCTAACTGGACTTTCTATTTGCTTGTGATTTAAATTGTTGGAGTTCTGAATATGCCGCGGAGAGCTCGGCCCTTGGCTAAAGAAGAAACAATTCAAAGTTGGATTGAACCCTACCCAGAATTGATGTATGAGTCGACACGACGCTTGATTTATTGCACGAAATGTGAAACCAACTTTGGATGTAGAATAAGTACAGTTAAAAGGCACGTTGAAGGGCCTGTACACAACAGACCATTCGAAAATGAACCCAAACATTTTTACGATGATTTAGTAGAATTTCTTATTCTCTGCAACATACCATGGCAACAAACTGAAAATCCGGCATTCACAAGATTTTTTCAAAAGTACATATGATGCACCTGTGCTAAGATACCTTTTTCAAAATTACCTAGCGAGAGAACGATTAGAAAACATCTGAACACATTTTATCAAGAGAAGATGACTGTTATACATAGTGCGGTGAAAAATGAAAAATTGTGGATATCGCTGGATGAAACCACGGACTTCCTTGGTAGATATATTGTTCACTTTTTATTGAAACCCTTGAACTCAAGTGTTTCTAATAATAAAACATACTTGGTAGCATGTAAAATGTTGGAAGTGGTAAATGGGAAAAGTATTGCAAATTTTGTAACTGATTGCTTAAAAAACTTATGGGGCGAATCTTATGAAAATAATATTGAAAATGTTCTTTTGATGTGTTCAGACAGCGTTGCCTATATGTTGAAGGGCGAATATTAAAGACAGTATTTCCAAATATGAAACATGTAACCTGTTTGGCTCATGCTCTTCATCGAGTTGCGGAACAAGTTCGATCTCAACATACTGATGTAGATAATTTGATCGGTGAATTAAAAAAAAAAATTTTGAAATCCCCTAGTAGAGTCAAACTATTAAAAGAAATCTACCCAGACCTGCCTCTACCTCCTAAACCTGTCATAACCAGATGGGGCACTTGGCTTTCCGCTGTCTCATACTGTTGAAATATTTTAATGAAATAAATAATGTGTTATACCGTTTAAGAAATTCCGACGCTGTATCAATAAAAAAAAAACAAAAAATATTTTGAGGAAGCCGAACGCAAAAAGAGATTTAATTTACATACACGAAAATTATGAAATAATCGAAATTGCCTTGACAAGACTACAAGCTCGCGATACTACAATCGTTGATACTTTAGAAATATTTTTGACGAAGTTCGCACATTAATAAATTTGAGTTCTAATCTAGTTATACAAGCCAAATTAGAAGCGGTCATGGGGCGTAATCCTGATTTAGATGACATCAGAACTTATGCAGATAAAATCTCGAATAAGTCCGCAACCGATAAAGAATGCTTGTATAAATTCGCTCCACTCACGTCAGTGGAAGTAGAAAGAAGTTTTTCGGCATATAAATGGATTTTAGATGTAAAAAGAAATAGATTGAAAATAGAAAACATCGAAAAAATTATGATCTGCTATTATAATTTTATACAGACAAAAGATAAGTTAAACGTTCATGTTTATTAACATAGTTATATTGTATATTTATTGTTTATCTATAAACCACATGTTAATTTATTGTAGAGTTCATAATTAATTAATTATGGTAAAAATCATTAATCTTATCGCCGTTACGGACTTACTGTAATGAGAATATATTATTTTGGTTCGCCGGTTCGAAAGCTGGAATCCCGGGGAATATCCATATTCACATAATGATTGAGGTCATTGACACCATGTGGCACGGGTCGTGCCGATCACTGCTGACTACCAAGGATGATTACTGAAATAAAAAAGATAACATAGACACGAAAATGTTAGTTTTATTGAGATTCAAACGTTAAGTTCCCCGTCTTACCCCCCTCGCCCCTACACTAGGTTTATTCGTGAAATTTGGGATTTTATATGTTCATGGGAGGTTTAATAAACGTATGAAATTTTTCCGTCTTACCCCCCTCTCCCCTACACTAGGTTTATTTGTGAAATTTGGGATTTTATGTGTTCATGGGAGGTTTATTAAACGTATGAAATTTTTAAGTGTGTAATAGTTTTTGACATAAGGAGGGATCAAAATGGCTGCGCCGTATGTCTAGATATACTATCGGATTGTATCTATTAAAATCTATGTGTCTCTTAGTAATATTAAAATAACAGTTTGTTACTAAATGCGTGTATAAGTATATATATACGGTACTTATTTATAACAAAAACAAAATTGTATATCTGTTTGTCCGGCTAATATTTGAAACGGTTGAGCGAATTTTGACGGGACTTTCACTTGGAGATAGCTGGTGTTATAACTTAGGCTACTTTAATTTTTTTAAACGAAAAAGTATTAGGGTTCCTCGCAAATAATATAAAGTAAAGTAAGTGTCCAGTTCCCTTTCGCCGCATAACAAATTCCACGTGGACGAAGTCGCAGGCACAACAAGTAAAGTATATAAATGAATTTATACTCGTAGCTTGTGTTGTCAATTATAATTATTAAATATCTATGCTAGCATTATCAGCATGGACATTATATTAAAGACAGATTCTGATTTATGAGATCACTAGCTGACTCGCGCAACTTCGTCTGCGTCACATACTAGAGAGAGAGTGGGTCGTAGGCACCTATAATATAATTCTAAAGGAGCTGAAACTTTCTTTATCTACGAACCCATGTGAGCACCATTCGCCCTCCTTTCCCCACATGACCGCCCAACTCCCACATCATTACACATAATAAAAGTGCGCGCGCGGTACTTGATCATTATTTTGCTACGGAGTTATTTTAAAACTGTGTTAACTTCTAAAATATTCATTGAAATAAAATGATGTACAGTGCAATTTTGTTCAAAATTAAATACTTGTGATGAATAACGTATTTATTTTTATAAGGAATAATATCATGTTTAGCGGAGGTGAGGAACAGAGAGTAAAGTTCCTCATCCGCCATAGAAAAGGGAGGATCCTCCGGCCAGACGGGTGCTATGTCTGGCGGGCAGCTGCCCCGACTGTTTTTTTTTTAACCGAGTACACTGTTAGCCTTAGGGGCCCTATCCAAAAACAGAGCCGCTGCGGCTTTTACAGCTTCACCGGACTGTTGTAGTCGGGTTCTTGTATATATACTCAACGATAGAGTTAATTCTATAGCGCAATGTAGGATAGTAGGATGCGTTCTATGTGGCTCGATAGATGTCGCTATGTGTCGCTACGTAGTTGTGTCCATAGATTGTCGTGTCGATATTTATCTCTGGTGTCGATGCGTTGATGCGTCAGTTTGTGGCGAGAGATGTCGCTACATCATGTTTATAAAAACACCCTCGCAAACATCGCATTATTTTACAACAAATTTAATTACCATAAAAAAGGTTTTCTTCAGTCAACTTTGGAAGATAGACATATGCAATCGCGGCCTTTTTTTTGGAACTTTTTAGGAGAAAGAATTCCGTCACACATGATTGTTGCATAACTTTAACCATTTACGCAGCGTACGCCATGGAAGCTCTCAAAAGGAATAAATTTTCCCCGTTTTGCAACATTTTTCATTGGTGCTCCGCTTCTATTAGTCGTAGCGTGACTTTATATAGCCTTCCTATTTATTTATTTTTGCATAAATGTATGTATATATGAAATCTACGACTAAAAACATCATTATGTGCATATGCATATAAACCATATGGTTTACCTACTAATTAGGTGCCTATACCTACCCATACGTGCATAATTCAGCAAAAAAAACATCTATACAACTAATAAAATTGAAGTGTCTGTTCTTAATTTCAAAATAACCGTTTTTACTAAATGCATATTGTTGAATGTAATTTTATAGCGTCTATTGCCATTCAGAAATAGCACTGCCACATTTTTTGTAGTAACTATTATTTAGATTTTTGCTTTGGGTATAAGATTTGTTTACATTAATAAATTGTTGTCTGCTACAAGTACCGAGAGCTGTGTTTTGTTTTATATTTACCTTCCATAGTACCTACCTCCAACGCAAAGTCAATCTAGTGTTAAAGTGAAAGTTCTGCCAAAGTAAAGTACACATATGAAAGTATATACGATACCTATGACAAAAGACCCATATTATTTTGTCTGCTGTTCCGAGTAATCTCCGAAATGATTGGACCGATTTTGACAGGACTTTCACTGGTAGATAGCTGACATTATAAGGAGTAACTTTGACTTTATGAGCTTGCCGAACTATGTGTAAAAAGGGAGGTCATAAGACTATGATTCTCAAAGTTTAAATTATGTCTACGCTATTTTTTACTTATTGTAGCGATCATGCGTACTTTGCATGAAACAAATGACATTCGATTTCTATAATACTATTATTTAAGTGAAATGCCTGGCTTACTATGACCATAAAAATCGACAATCCGTTGAAAAAGATCGATGACTTCCTGCAACTGCACGTAATAGTCCGCGAGCCAGCAATTGATTTTCATGACAAAGTTCCCCTCGGGCGATAACTCGTAAAATGGTTTAGAGAGTTGTATCATGAAGCCTAGTGATCAGCTGCGGATCCGTGAGTGTGTTGTCTTCATCCTGCTATCGGCCTTATTTGTTTACATTATTTCTATAACTATAAAATTCGAAATATCGCAAAATTTGATACAGGATTTATTATATAAGATTAAAAATTAACACGAATATTCCAATCCCTTTATTCCGTTTTTTTTTCACCTAGTCGGGTTTATTTGAGGATATAAAAAAATTCTATACAGTGGTGACTATAACTCTTTTTTTACACCCACACACCAACAACTTCAAAATCGTCACTGTGGGCGTTAACGGAGGCAAATCATTTTTATTTTGGCTTTTCGGTGCCGACCATAGATTTAGTATAGTATAGATATGCATTGCATGCACGGTTGAAAAAGACGAGACGAAAAAAGGAATACAATAGTGTGCGTATTATTTTGTTGATTTTGTTTTTTTTACGATTTACATCTAGTTACAGTACACGTAAACCACAATTAAACATATCTACTAAACATTAAAACATCAAAAAAATTAAGCGGGATTTGTTTTAATAACGATTTAAGTAGGCCGATACACATACGAAAATGGTCTCGTATCCCTATCTCATTCTAACCCAAGTGTATACTACGCTCTTTCTCTTTCGAGTTGCCGATCTATATATACACAAATATTAAATCTATGGTACCGAAAGTTTCATTATATTTAGGCTCTATTTCCATTCTTATTTTTTTTTACCTTTACGCAGACATAAACATAAAAATATTAGTATTACCATAAACCCATATACCATATAATATTATCATAATATTATATCATACGACTACACATAAAATAATATACTATAGTCTTTTTTGTATAAAGTCTCATCTTACGTCCACCGACTAATACATACTATCTCTTATATCTACACTTCTTGTTCTTCTGATTTTATACATAATAATAAATATTAACATTCCCTATAGATATAAATAATAAAACTTTGAGAGCCAACTACAAATAAGTAATAAACATTCACCACTTAAAAATTATTATAACATTTAGTATACAGAGAAATTGTATTATGCATGACAATTTGCACTTATCAATGAAAACTTCGCTCATTACGCTTTATGTTCTTTGCTTAACATTTTTTTTCTTTGTTTTAACATATGACCGAAGAGCACAGGAAACAGTGGAATATACAAGAACATATAGAATATTAAATAGTAGTAATAATTGAAAGTGAAATTCCAGGCGTTTGGCATGGACACCGTGAATATTCTTTTCTCTGCAACTTCATCCAACATGTGATACATACACAACAGTTCACCCGTAATACCCAGGGGATAAAGCAGTAAGAACGTTGAATATCTGTAAAGAGAAAAAGAATCATAAATATAACCTGACTTAATTTCCAAAACAATAATTTCGAACAACTGTTAATAATATACAAAGACAATTTTTAACAAAAAAGAACTTTTGAGACGGGTATATGGTATTGAACAATCGAGATTGAATCACCCCTGGTGCCTTGGTTAGCAAGATGTAGATTGACCCGAGTCCAAATCAAAACTGCTCTGAGGTTTCATTCCGGACATGTACCACTGAATAAGTTTGGACATCTTATGAAAAAAGTTAATTAACTAACTGTGAAATGTATGGGAAAATAGAAGATGTTCAATGCTTGTTGACGGAATGTGTTAAGTATGAAATAAACAGAAGTCCTTTAATTTTTAGTATCGGGTTATGTTCTTTAGATGTAGGTATTTTCCACAGTATACTAGCGGAACTGAATTCCGGTTCTGCTGGTATGCTGTGGAACTTTATTGTTAATAGTTATAGTTTAAGGAATAAAAGTATATAGTATTTTTTTAATTTTATTTAGTTACCAAATAGTTTTATTTACTGTAGAAATTTGTGTATTTTTGTTGTATTTAGATATGCTCCGATACCGAAATAAAGAGAAAAAAAAAAAAAAACAGAAAACCAACTATGTACAATGATTTTGAAGAATTCCCTGGTGTATCTACGAAACTGAATATCCAGTGCCAATAAAATTAAAATGGAAACACCCTTCAGTTATAGCTGATCATCCATAAATTAAATATATAATATATACATTCGAATTGATTACCAGCTCCATTTTTTTAAGTCGTTTAATAAAATAAATAGTGCAAATAAATAAATGATTCTCTTCCAACTGTTACTTCTATCAAATCTTTTTAATTATCTAAGAGAACCTTTTTCGTTTGTTTATGCAAATCTTGATCCTATTTTATAGTACCTTGTAGGTAATCGAAGTGCTAAACAATTTCGCTAATAAAGTATGTTTCGAAAATGAGATTAACAATTCAAATTTTCATGCCACAGTGCTGTCTCATTTATACACGTACTAGCATAAAATAAATTTTATAATAAAATCTTCAGAAAAATTATCACATTAATACCTCACATTGTACCTATATAATATTAAAATTTATGTTATTGTATATTATAATATCCGGGTGACAGAGCTGTGCTCGGAATTGGTCACTTAATATAATAAGTTAATAAAATTTTAATATTTAAGATATTAAAACAGCTACATATCCAAAACAAAAATAATTAATGAATACAAATAGGTATTGTTTTAAAAAAAAATATGGTAAAAAGGAAAAGGATAAACTCTTTATTAAAAGTACCTTCACAATAATTTTGTTCCGGTCTCGCCAACAAGCAACAAATTCACAAACTTTGGTAACGACGCGACGTTAAAAAGGTAAGGGAAAATATAGTGAGTTAAGGCATTTTTATTAAATAGTATAACTTAAACACTTACCTGAGAAATAGTAGATTCTTCGGTACATCCCCGATTACATTAAGCGCGTAATAAGCATATCTAATTATTTCCGTTACAGACCAGGCTAAAATGCAGAGAGGTAATCCGGGACTCGTGGTGGCACCTTGTGTTGACAAAAGAGCCCCGCATACAAGAAATACTCTAGAATACACTTGCATTAAAACGACTAACACTCCTGAAGGGACCAGTCCGATCGCCGCATGCACTACCTGTAAATTGCAAAAAGATGATGTAGTAGCTTAAGTAACGTACAAAGTAAAAGACAATTTTTCAAAAAGAATAATCCAAATTCAATGATTTTGAGGTTTTCTCTCGTGTACCTTCGAAGTCGAAGTTCCAATGTCAATGAAATTAAAATGGGATCACCCCTAAAGATATCCCATTTCCAGCGAAAAAAGTATAATCTTAGAGCGCTGGATTTGGAGGTCGTACCTTCTAAGTCGAAGTTCCAATGTCAATGAAATTAAAATGGGATCATCCCTTAAGACATTCCATTTCCAGGAAAAAAAGAATAATCTTAGAGCACTGGATTTGGAGGTCAAGTCTTTTTTATAATTGATTTCAATTATTTTTTCATAAAAATAAAATTATTTCTTCATATTTTCATAAGTAATAATATCGATTTTGGAAGAATAATAATATATACAGACTAAATATTAAAGGAAGCATTATTTTATACATTTGTTTTTTTTTTAATGGTACTTATGTAACATTTTTTCAAACAGCACATCGTGTAGTAAGTACCTAAACAATACTCATTTACTATTCATAGATATTTTGTTAAGTACCTGGATACATACACAAATAATGGCCAAGTGGTTTAAATTCATTAATGATAATTATCATAATTCAAATTACTTTTCGTGACCTTACGGTTGTTGTTAGTCTACACTTGCAAGTCATGCGTCATATAAATTAACTTTTGTTTGAGGTACATAACTAAATCATAAAGAATTCCTAAAACCTTAGCAATAGGAGATTCCGAAATACTTTAAGAATCGTAAGATTCACAGTAGTCAAGATTTTCGGATAGAATCAACAATTGTCTCTGTTCCAGACTAAACCGTTTTTCGATTGTTTCGTGAATACTGAATGACGCACAAGGTCCGGTAACCTTCGCAACACACAATAAGGTCATCGCACCCTCCTCTTGAAGAGGCGGTGAGGAGACGGTTTCAGGGCACATTCGCAACACCTTGAGAAACAAACACGCGCGCGGTGCATGATATTAATCGAAAACAATATTCAGGGCCGACTGCCACTCGGGTCCTCTGACCCCTGGGTTGAATAGCGTTTATGTGTACACCATTTGCAATACACAAATATTACCTAAAATAATTTTATTTTGAAATGACTTCACTCTAATTTCATGGACCATATTATCTTAGAGTGAGATTATTTTACACTCGTTGTGGAGCAGTGACACCTAAGCATTGCTGTTGAACCGACAAGACGCAAGTTATCAGACTGCAATCGAAACAATACTTTTTAAAGACAATTTTTAACAAAAAAGAAAACCACCTTCAATGATTTTGAGGAGTTCACTGGTATATTTTCGAAGTCGAAGGTCCAATCCCAATGAAATTAAAATGGGAAAACACCCTTGAGGTATCCCCTTTCCATTTAAAAAAGCATCATCCAAATCGGTTCATAAACAAAGAAGTTATGGCTGAAAATCCATTAAAAAAAACATTCACATTGAGAACCACCTGCATTTTTGAAGTCTGTTAAAAACCGAAAACTAATTAAATCTTAACTTTACACGTCACATTCGTTTGCTGCATGTCTTGACTACGAAAATAATTATATACAATACATACTAAATTATTACAATATAGTTAGCTAAAGTATGAAAAGGTAGCAACCAGCCGCATTTTCGTTCTCGTAAAAATTTAATATTAATAACAAACATCTATGTCACTCAGGGATCATTTATTAGTAACATAATTTTTAATATTGGATCAATAGTTCCGGATTAACTGCTACATCCAAATTTACAACTTTATTTCTTTATAATAATATACAGTATATATACCAAATTAATTATTCATAAATTATATTGAATGTTTTTAAGTAACATATAATACAGGTATATGAAATCTTACAAAAAGTAAATTTAATAATATGTAAATAAGACTTTCATCTGACAATAAATAATTTATAATAAATTTTTACCACTACATAGTACTACTACCTAGTATAATGATTTACCTAATTAAGAAAACTACCTTTTAATTTAACAATACAAAATCTTCATAATGTACATACTCTACTAAAATTACTTGACTTAAGTAAGTACCTCAAGTATTGCAGCATTTTGAAATATAATCACAATCCATTTGATCTCAGGCCAATATGTATCCAAAGTACCACGATTCAGGAAATGGGCGAAAGACTTCCAAAGTAAATAAGACCATCTGAAAAGCATGATCATAAGTGATAACTTCCTGGTTATTGTGCTCACGTAGGAGCAGAACAGTGTAGTTAATGCTATTACAATTGGCACAGGTTTATTCAGCGAAATGGGCATAAATATATAAAACAAAACATTCACAAATAGTAATTTGAAAAAAGGATTAATAAACAATAGAACAGCCAATAATAATTTATTTATTCATTTTATTTTATAATTTTTAGGAAGGCTTACAGGCTAATATATCAATAAAAAAAGAATACATAAATAATAAAATAGCTAATTAAAAGCCTCCACCTTTGAATATCTAAATAAATAAACGCCTTAATAGTAAACAATATTAAAATAATAAAGTAAAGCTGGAGTGTCACTATGTGCTGCAGTATTCTTGAGTTAGTAAGCGTTTTACTGTGTGTAAGCTAGTGCAGTGCAGTAAAATACAAGAACAAGCTAGACAATAAAGCGCTTGAGATGCTGGGCTGGTGTAAGGCATTTATGACATGCACTAGTTGTACTCGTTAAGTACAGTTTATGAGGCTTCAGGTGCACATATACACCCGTGCAATCCCTGCAGGCCCTCATTCAGAAAATTAATAAGTATAGATAATACACAATATGTTAATTAAAATACCATTAATTAATAGATCAATGGACCTAGGATAGCTCCTCCAGTATACAGATATGTAACAGAAATTCAGAAGCAATGATGGGTCAGTGGGTGTATGTATGACACTGTGTCAATCCAAGTGGGTTTTAATTCCTACAGTGAGCCTGAGTTTTCAGTGAAGAAAACCATCATTATGAAACCATGGCACTGTGGTAGGGTATTTTATAATGCCCATATGACTAGCTACCACACTCAAGTTGAAAATCTGTTGCAAAGCACCGACAGGCGTGTTCCAGTAGCTCCACTTGGGAGACAGTCCCCATTAGGCTTAGCTTGTTACCATCTTGGTTACATTAACATTTAATATCTGGTAAGCTTGTGGCCACACACTAAACCTATAATCAAGAATATATAAGACAGAAAATTGTAATAGAAACCACCATTACATGATTAATAATTGTGGATATTTTAAAATACATCTTTTTATTTTTGTCAGACATGTTAGCGATTGACTGCTTCTATCCAAAAGAGATCTCAGAACACAATAAAAAGATTTAAAGTCAACTTTCTGTTACGTTACTTTACTTAACGCTCTCAGAATCGGATCAATGTGATCTTAATGGCAAAAGTTGCGTTTTTAAGTTATAAAAAAAAATTAAAAACATAATACAAAGAATACTTTGACATAAAATCCTTTAATAAACTATATTACCTGAACCCTCGCATGTGTTTACTTTTTATTAAGTGTGTTGCTGAGTCTAGATTTTTCAAAAAGTAGGTATATTAACAGTTTTATATAGGTACATTGTGCTAAAAATTAAATCATAGGAAAGTGAAAATCTTTCGTACCTTTAACATTTTCAAGAAATCTCAATTTACATTTTTACAATTATTAAATAAAAGTGAAAAAACAATGAAATTACTCACCCTAAGGATTGAATACTGTTATAAGCAGTCAGATAAAGCTTTCCAATCGTTGATGTACCTGAACTTTTAGTATTTTTTGTTTTATCAGACATTATTTGAAACAACTTTTATCAAATTTATTCAAGTAAAACTCATAGACCAATAACCAAAGTAAAACTAGTAGTCAGTGTTGCCAAGTCAAGGAAATAAGAAGTGGCCAACAATTTGATGAGGTTGCTAGAATGTTAAAAATTTCGTACACTAAAAGTGGCTAAAAGTTCCAAAAATTTTGCTTGAAAACAAACACAAGTTCATAACTTTAAAACGTTTTATTTATTGATTATACGTTAATTCAACATAAAACTCGATAGATGTTGATGGTTCTGATTTTTTAAAAACAATGAAAGCTGTTTTCAAATAATCTCTTTTTCTTATTAAACAATGAAGTGTATGTAAACTTATCTTATTTGTATACCTACTTTTTCTTTACTGCTCTCAAGATGCTAAATTTTAATAATCTTTCCCCCAACAGAATTTGAGATAGAGAAATAGAGCCCTCTGAGGCAAATTATGAAATACTGATTCTCCACCGGCATTGTAGATGTTTGAAAACAAGTGCTATGATATGGAAATACATAATCTTGTGTATTATTAAAAGAGTTGCTAAATCTGTGGCTAAACCAATTTTTTTTTTTTTGAACTGACTACAATGTTAGCCATATGGGCCCTAAAGCCGCTGCGGCTTTTACAGCTTCGCCGGACTTGACATGGGCTAAACCAATGTTAAATGGTGCCAGATATAGTCACAAAATGGCCAACTTGGCAACACTGCTAGATGTATATACTAGAGGTGTAACGAATATATTCGCTAATAAGTACAGAGATTATAATACGCGACCCGAACTAATATATTACGTTATACGAATCTTATCTTATTAAATTAAGTGAGCAAATCTTGTATATATACATGTACATGTAATTGGTTTCTCGGAAACGGCTCCAACGATTTCGATGAAACTTTGCACTTAGATAATGTTTTACATTCCAAGTTTATCTAGATAAGTGTTTTTCTGTTTTTGTTTATAAGACACCGAGCTCAGCTTGGTCGGCCAAATATTACAAAATAATAGGTAACCAAACATTAGTCAAATAACGCAGCGAGTCACTTTTTCGTCACTTCAGTTAATTATAGGGGCGCGCATCTTGCGAGTAAGCGAGATAACTACATAATTTGAAACTTCGTATAGATACGATCGATGGCTGCTGGCTTATCTTATGCTCCGCTAGGTATGTATAGTAAAGGCATCATTATATACACTTCAGTCTTCGTATGAAAACTGCATGGGTTGGTAACACAGTAAGCAAGCAAGGTTCTTTCAGTTCCTTGTAACTAGCTGCGATTGCATGCATGTTATCGTATCTATCTATTTTACAGAATTTCAAATGTAAATATTTTTATTTTATGTTTAGAATCACCTAAACATCAATCGATTGACGTTTTTAATGGACATATATAAAAATCTATAATTGTAATACATGACATAGAGATATTTTTTTAAATAATGTAGTGACTCAGTACACTTATTTGTGTGTAATAATGTAAATAAATTTAATTATCAAAAAAGTGTACAAGAACTATTGCAAAGGAAGGATGCGTCTTATGTGGCTCGATAGATGTCGCTATGTGTCGCTATGTAGATATCGCCACATCACTCCCCTCCGATCACGTCGGGGTCACCAGTGTACAAGAACTATTGCAAAGGGAGGATGCGTCTTATGTGGCTCGATAGATGTCGCTATGTGTCGCTATGTAGATGTCGCCACAATAATACCAAAGATTTCGACGTTAACGACAGTCCGTAATCTATACAATTAATAAAATTGAAGTGTCTGTTCCCAATGCCAAAATAACAGTTTTTTTTTACTAAATGCATATGAAAGTATATACGATACCTACAGGATGGACCAGAAAGGCGTACAATTTTAAAAACACTCTTGCGTTTGAACCTTATTAGTGGGGGCTGCGCGGGTGGTGGGGATGAGAAGCTCGGTTCTCGGAAATTTAGTCGCGATGGATCGCTTTACCGGAGCGCAGCGTGAATTTTCTATGGTGGATGAGGAACTTTACTCTCTGTTCCTCTCCTCCGCTAAAGTAGTGACCCCGACGTGATACGTCAGCACAACCTTCTTCACAAAGCTACGTCATCATTACTTCCTCAAGCTTTCGAGCAGCAAGTCAATACAGCCAGCCAGCATCCACGGCTACTACGGGTATCCTGACCATACGCATGCAGCGGACGGCGCATTCCTGGTCAGCCCCACAGCCTTCTCAGCGACCTTGGCACAGCACACTGCACTTCGACCGGTCAGCAAGCAGCAGAAGACGTACTTCTCTCCTGGTCGACGCAGCAGCCAGTCACTACGCAGCACTGCAACACTCCGACTCACTGGAGCACTCTTGCAGCATCACCCCGACTCACTGGGGCAATCACCGCAGACAGTTTCGATTCACCGTGAACTATGCGGCATCTAGTTCCGACTCACTGGAACATTCCACTGGCCCGGCAAGCATAACAAAGATGTATGGACGACTCAACCTGCTATCGACCTCCAGTCTCGGAGGGGAGTGATGTAGTGACATCTCTCGCCTTGCTACCAAGCTAAATATTATCAATCACAAATACAATCTCATCCTTGTGTTAAGCACATGCGAACCTACCGCATTGAGGAAGCGCTCCACAGGATGCCACCCGGAAGACTTGCGCCGATACTTCATCTTCACAATAGCGCAACATTAATAACGCAATAAATAACGAAAGAGATCAGCCGAGAACAATACCCCAAGCGGACGCTCCTCGGTTTCAGCATCAAAGGATATCTTTACATTCGGGCCCGGAAACTAAACCCGATCGCTTTAAATTCCATAGTTTGTTCTACTTGTCCGAGTTTAACTTCGTGTACATTTCTGATTTGCAATGAAAAAAATGTATCTTTTTATTCTAAATTATTCCTAAAAGAACATTGGTAGCATCTTTATAGATAACTTATGTTTAAATCATTTCAAAAACCATTGTTCTAACTGCTCTAAGATCAAAAATCGTTGTAAAATATTAGTCCACCAAATAACCAGCACTGATTTCACTCAACATCAAGAATTTAGTGTTTTTAAGTAAAGTCAATTACTTCACTTAAAATGATATAGTTTGGTTTTTATACATAAGTAAAGTGGATTATAAATATAATCTGAAAGCATTCATTCCGACATCCCACAAAAACTTCCTAGAAAGTTCTAACAAGGGAGCCAACATCTTGTTAGGATACTGAATCGTCATAAGGTCATAAGCATAACACATGACACTATAATTCACTCAATAATGGCAATAATGGTCTTCACTAAAGAGGGCCGGTTGCCATGTTATGAATAAGAAGAAGATATACATAGAAAAAGACTATGACTTTGGCTTTGAAAAAATTTAGAAAACTTTGGATACTACTTTATACATAATATAGAGAAAATTCAAGACATGGCTATGGCCTTTGTTAACATGGATTTCAACGCAGAAAAATTGCCAGACATGTCTTCAGCCTTTATACAAAAAATATATTATTATATGATATGGCATTAGCCTTTTAACTTGAACTTGGGTTATAAAAACTCTAACTTGGCTGCAAGGTCTTTGATACCTTTGCCTTTCCTTTTCACGAAGAAAGGGAAGAATTATACCAAAAAAATATGTTATGTATGTATGTACATTAAAATGGGCGCGTGCGTCTGCCCATATACAAATGTGCTACGTCACCTTATACAGAGCGGGACCGCGCACCGAGGGCGCGAACTCGACGGAAACGATTCCCTCGTACTCTGTATAACCGACGGCGGATAACACGCTACGGTAACCAGCTGTCTGGAAACCAGTGCGTGCGAGCCTCTCTCACTACGTGCGACCAACCCGGCTCACACCCAAAACTACTAGGCGTGAAGAGGGCGAAACATTCAGGTACACACGCAGTGAGGTGCCTGCTGGTAGGCGCGGCGATGACGTAGCATGGAGCGGAATGGACTGGGTCGCTGGCGGGTTGAACACTTAGTGAAGATGCAAAATGACACACAGGCACCACAATAAAATTCGCTGGGTACTGTTTCTTCCAGTTTCTTGAGTCTTGAGTCTTCAGCTTGTGGCACCCGTGTGTGCCGGTTGGCCCCAGTAGTGCGCCTTTTATATTGTTTGTCGGAGAGTGAGACGGACGATGGCGTCTCTATCCGTACTGCTCATTACCAAACTTGGGTGTGGTCCGTTAACCGCGGTAATGCGCCGCGGTTGCACTATCGCTGTCTCTATCTATTATTATTATTACTTGTATGCAAAGTACAATAAATCGTTAATATCTCTAATTACAATTATTCAATTGCTATAAAAACTATTTCACATTAATGTAGACACAAATACCTATCCAAAAACACTAACTTTAACATTATAGGTTAATAAACATGGTAGATACAAAGCGTTAAACATTGCAACTTTAAATCAGCTTGAAACTCGTTATTTACACACTATTTGATGTTACAAACATTATAAAACATATAAAGAAGGCCAATTTACCTATATAATACAAAACATTACATACAACTTCTATATAATATGAATTAACGACGATATACGATTTTAGTACTTGTAAGTGATTATTTCTATTGAATTACAAACATTTTCATAACTTATATACTGTTCTTATATATCTACACGCTATAGTAACATATTCAAAGCATTAGAAACATTAGATCTATGATTGTCTGTATAAATTATTCATCCCTACAACTTATATTTACAATTGTTATTCTCGTATCATTACGCTTAGGCCTATGCGTCGCTAACATACATACTTGGCAGTGTGACCGTCTTAGTACTTTCAGTACTAAATTGGTATAATTAGGAGCCTGTGAAATTTATTCAGTTTAATTTTAGTATAAAACCTTATTTTGGTATTTTTTGGTACAATTTAACACATACCAGTAAATTTTTGATCTTTTTAAGGATTACTATCGGGCAACAGTATATACTACCTACTAAAGTGCCACTATTTTCCGAATTAAAATTTATTGGCCCACAAATAACTATTTACGAAAGCTTTTCATTTCTGATAAATGATAAATGTTATAGATAAGTTTCTGAACATAGATGATACTATCAAACAAGCTATTGAAGAAGAATAACGTCCAATGAAGTACGATCAAGAAGTACAAAGCCTTTTGTGTGGTGGTAGTAATATGTATAGAAAATAATGTCGAGAGGTTTTTGGCCAACAGCAGTTTCGAACCATTTTGAGCAATATTTTTGATACCAAAAAGGACCCAAAGTATTAAAATATCACTGATTATATAAAGTGCATAATGTTCATTCCCATTTTCAATGCGCAATGTGAAATAATTATTAAGACTAAATACAGAAATAGGTTTTTAACTAAGAACATACCTTGCATTCTTCTTTTGGCACCTCACCAGGTATAATTAATATTGTCATAAAATTAGTATTATAATAATGATTATAGCATCGATTTAGAATAAACAGTTTCAACATTACAATGTTGTTAAAAACCAAAAAGTAGGTATAACACTGACGCAACACCTGGAATGCTGAAGTGACGAGACAAGTCTTCTATAACATATGGTACACTAAACTTTGTCTCGAAAAATAACTTAAAATAATGACCCTAATATGTTAGTTGATTTTTGTTTAATTATATTTTTCATGTAGTATATTTTAGAACTGGCCAGACATTTTGTTAGTTTAATACAAAGAGAAAACAATACTACGTAAGAGTATATTACATAATTTTGAAATGGTAACATTGATACTTAGTATAATTAGTTTAATTTATTTATTATATGTAAGTTTTGACTGTTTTTGTTTTTATTGCCATGGAATATGATAACGATGAGAATACGTGGCGTATACCATCTTCTCATAAAATCTGAGCGTGCTAAGTGTTATTCTATTCCAAGAAAATCTACAACAGCGGCAGTAATTGTGTTAGGCTTAGCTGTTTTGAGCTGTCTTCTCGGCTATTGTGTATTAAGTGAATCCCTTCCATATGAATCCAAGACTCTTCGTCTTGTTGTTATAGTATGTATTCTGAGATAATAATAAATTACAATTTATAGCTTCAGAAAGTTGAAACTCAACAAGCATCTGACTATATAGTGTAACTGATTCTACAAACCTTTTTATTTAATTATATAAATGTTGCAGTTTTTCCGTCATGGAGCTAGAACACCAACACAAAGCTACAAAAGTGATCCATTTAAAAACTACCAGTGGTCTGATGGACTTGGGACTTTGACAAATGTGTGTATTGTGCAAAGGATATTGTATGTTATGATATTTTAAAGTTTATAGAGCAAACTAAACTGGATATTAATTAACATCTATTTATTCAAAGCCTTTAAATTGCTCTAGTCTATTACAATACTTCATAATTTTCAAAGCTGAAACATTAAAAGCATCATTGTTCACAGACTGGAAAACTCCAACTTTATGAGCTAGGAAAGAAGTTCAGAAATTACTATGCTAATTTCATACCTGAAGAATACTATGAGAAAGATGTATATATCCAGAGCAGTGATAAATCAAGGTGCCTGATGAGCGCTTATACATTCCTGGCAGGACTTTACCCACCATCTGAAAGGCAAATGTGGCACCCTGAGATACCTTGGCAGCCTATACCTGTACATTCTCTTCCACGTGAACTTGATAATGTAAGTCTTATATATGAATTATACCTTGGATGGCTCAACTTTAGAATAGCTACTGGCAAATTCAGACTCCAAATTTTTCAAAACAATTTGACTACTTGATATTTAGGCTAAATATAAAATTTCACACTGGGAAAATTAACAGTTTTTGAGAAATAAATATGTTTAAATCAATTTTTTTGTAAATCTGAGCACCCTTTCCTTCACAAGGGATTACCTTCCCCCTCCCAGCCTCTCCAATCCCTTACACAGCATTAAATTCAGCGGTAACTATTCTAATGCCTAACCACTCCAATGATTAACTGTATTTTTATACATTTTGGATTATAATTTGTGTTTTAGTTTGTTGCTGGAACTAAACCATGCAAGCTTTGGAAATCAATGTACAATGAGCAGCTAGCAGAGATGAATGCAGATCCAAAATTCTCTGATTTATTTGATTATTTAACTAAACACACCAATCAAACTGTGCATAGCATTGTTGATGTAGATTTTTTGTATAGTACTCTGCAAACAGAACAGGAGGCAGGTCTCAAGCTCCCTGATTGGACCAAGAATGTGTTCCCAAATAAAATGAAAACACCATATATGCTTAGTTTAGCTATGATATCTTATAATGAGACACTACTGAAGTTCAAAATAGGTAATTTTTTTTTTACAAATGTTACTTCTGTTTGATTGTAAATATTACAATAACATAATTTATTCTGTAAAAGGTTATTTCTCAAAATACTGAATTAAACTGAAAATTATTTCACTTATGGTAATTAGCTACATTCAGACTAACAGTTAGCCTGCTATGTTTTATTATTATTAAGTTTTATATTGTAATTAATGTTTAGGAAGTCAAAGGTCATTTTAAATTACTACCTATAATGTATGTTCTGCCATGGAAATCATATCACATGTACTGACATGTATGAACAATCTTTAATGGTACACAACCTTATGTCTGAATTTTGTGAAATAAAATGGAAAAGTCTGATCAACTCATGTCCAGAACCTGTAAACGGGGGTTTACTTTAAATGTAAATTATAAAGGTAATTTTAATATTACAGGTCCTTTTCTTCAACAAATAACGCAATATTTAGAAAAGATAGTGAACCCCGTTAATATGGACTCGGCACGCACCCTTTATATATATTCTGGTCATGATGTCAATGTTGTATCATTATGGCATGCATTAGGTTTCGAAGAGCTTCTAGAACCTGAATATGGTGCAAGTATTGTTCTAGAATTACATGAGGATATTGAACAGAATAACTTCTTTGTTAAGGTTAGTTGGTATTCTGTTTATTTATATGTATCAATCAACTAATATACCCATACCCCACAAATTTAGGAGCAGTTAGACAAATATTTTCAAAAAAATAATTTTTGTTTTTCGTTTTTCTGGTCAAAGGCCCTATCAAAGGTCAATTTGCGATTAAAGGTAAACAGAATATATTTTGTTTAGCTTCTAAGCTACTTACAGCGAAACAACCCATCTATATGTTTTCTAAGAACAATTTAGAAGGTAATTCAGTGTATGCATTTTGGAAGGTATACAATTAACAGGTTTTTTTTTGTAAAAATATCACCTATTGTATATTACACTCGAAAAACTAAGTCATGCAGTCTTGTTCTATAATAAAAATTAACCTCAAGTGACAAATAAAAGTTAATTTATAATGAAAGTTCACAAGTTAATATGGACAGGAATATTAAGAATGGAAGTTATTTCATATCTTGCATTAACTACATACCTACCATGAAATTTCATAGAAAGAGAAGATTTTTCAGAACATAATTAAGTTTCGCGTTGTGCCTGATAATCGTAGCTACAATGGGTTTTGTGTAATTTTTTTAAACTTTTAAATTTTATAGCATATTTCATGTTTTTGAAATCAGCAGACATTATTTGTTATGATGACGTCATCACCGTAATAAATATTTAAAGGATTTTTCTTAAAAAAAATATTCTTAATGTTATCTGTCAATTGTCATACAATGTGCTTGTGGTCATACCGCAGTGTGTATACCAGCGTTAGCAAATAGTAACATTTATACACGAGAGGTAAGTAGTAATGTTTATAATTAACGCGATTTTCGAAACTTCTGATGATACTGAGTTTTCTTTATTAAACTAAATTTGATATTTTATCAAAATCGGCTCACAAGTGATGAAGTTATTACAAAATCTCCTTAAAATTTAAAAGCAATTAATAGTGGCGGATATGTCTCAATACTAACAAGGGTTCTACTGTTAAACAACAACCAATATACATATAACTTTAGTAGGAAAAATGTAACTTCTCAGGAAACTAAATATAACTTTTGATTCAAGTGCCCTGACTACACTGGCGTATTAACATCGCGCTCTACTAGAGACTGTCCCCGCAAAACGCGCTCCATTCTGGCGCCTTGCCTTTTCAACTTCAGCATATAGACCTACCCCGTCCCTCCGAGGTCGAAGTAGGTCTATACGCTGACGATATAATCATTTACGCTTCTAATAGGCATATCTCAGATACACCGTCCAGCTTGCCGTTATCACTCTCGGTAAATGGTATCGTAAATGGCGCATAGCCATCAACCTCTCCAAGAGCGTCGCGATTATTTTCGACCCTAGCAAAAAAGAGATCCCGAGGGTATCAAACCTCTCAAACTCTATAAAGACGAGATCCCCTGGGTCAACGAGACTAAATATATCGGTGCGACCCTCGATAAAAAACTCAACTTCGACTCTCATGTCCGTACCGTTAGGAACAGAGGCGCAATGGTCGTAAGGTCGACTACAGTCCTGACTGTAAGCAAAATGTCCCCACAAGCTTACTCTATACAAAACGTGTGCCCGCTCGATTATGACATACCTATAGTTGCGCCGCATTCACATATATGTCAAAATCCAATAGACATACATTCCAAGTTCTCCAAACGCGATCCTTACGTAAAATCAACAAAGCTCCTTGGTACGTTCGACAGCAAGACCTCCGTAGAGATATGGAACTTCCCTCGGTCGAATCGTACATGAAACAGCTCTTGGGATCATATTTCGACGCTGCGTCGAATCACGCGAATCCCTTGATCAAATCCGCTGCGACCCAAACACCACCCGTTTACAGCGCCAGCCGCGTAACATCTTCACCGACCCCGACGACAAAATCGAGGAAAAAAACTCCTATTACTCTACCGTCTCTCCAAACAGAACGTGCCAGCGCCCACGCCCGCGTATCCACCGTTCTCTCCGCAGAGGACGGGCGGTCAATTTCGCTCTCGCACACCCGCCACGTTCGTCCTCTCTAACAGTTACTTAAGCCTAGGCCCGTTCCTCGGTGTGAAGCCCTTGAGTCTGGCAGCCGCCCGCGCGATACAAGTGACACTGCACGTGTATCACTTAGCTACCCACACACAAGATTATACACATATGTACAATACATACGTGCACACCACACAGGTGCATAGTTTCTGTAAGGGACCTATTTTTACTTTTTTTTTAGGTTAGCTAGTGTAGAAATACTTTCAGATCACTAAATACATATACACATGTTCTCTTCCTTCTTCCTAGGCGTGCAAATGCATTTTGTCTATGGTATGCATCTTTCGACAAGCCCAACATTGTTTGACAAATGTTTATATCAGTTATTTAGTTACCATAATACAAGCTTTGCTTAGTTTGGAATTAAATGGCCGCGTGTGAAATTGTGTCATCAAATTTATAATTATTAATGACAATTGATGCTGACAATCTAAACTGCAGCGTTTTTTAATGTTCGGGTAACCAGGCCATAGATTTAACACATCTGGAAAAGTGATGTGAAGTGGTGAAGCGGGAAAATAGTTGACTGACCTATATGTCTTTTGTACCTTCTTTTTTCAGTAATTTTTTTTTCTTTTGTAGGTTATGAAATTTTAAAAGACTTGCCTTTTATTAGAATAACTTGGTTGATCTATTTCAGGCATTTTACCGCAACAATACCAAAGTTGAAGTACCAATGCAGCTTAAGCTACCATTTTGTGATGATCCATGTACATATGAGTACTTCAAACAGTATATTAATAAACTGATACTTAATGATTGGGAATTGGAGTGCCAAAACATAACACCTTGAGGCTTGAGGTTATAGCCAAAAATATATTTTTGGCGTAAATAAACATGCGCCAATACAATGCCAAACTCGATTTATTTCATTTTTTATTGTGTTAGAGCTTAAGAAAAATGTAATATTGTTGTAAATAAGTACCAATCTGAATACAAACCTATATAACTAGAAAATCTATCCTAATAACCACAAATATTTCTCACAACTTGACACCGCTTTGATTGTAAAGCTTGGAACTCCAACACATGCTATTAATTGGATCCCAAACTGCACAGCAAATTGACAGCAATCTGTTGTTACAAATAAACACTAAATTGACACAAAAAGTTAGAGAAAAATATTTTTAATAATCGGCGGCTTCAGGGCCTCAAAGGCTAACAGTATAGTCAGATAAAAAATAATAATAATAAATTGAGAATTTTTTGATACTATTTCGAGACGACAAAAAGCTGTTATAAATGTGATAAGAAGAACTGTGGTTGCGGCCTCCAATTTAACCGCCATTTAATGTCAACTATTGCTGTCCAACTGTTGGTGTCACACTTTTAAGACAGCAATTTGACGTCAATTTGCGATACAGTTTGGTATTTATTTGCTACCAAATGAGGCATATAAAAACAAACCTGGCAATCTCCACTTTGTCATATTGTTGAAGTTTAAAAAAAATGTGATTACAGTCGTATGACAACAATTATTAATTCAGGTTTTAATTATTTACGTTATGTAACAATTATCCAATAAAAAAAATGGTCATCATGTTGTCAATAACTAGAAAAAACTGCAGTAAAATACAAAAGAAGATTGTAGATTGCCGAATTTGATATGACTATATGGATATTGCCGTATTTGAATTGATAAACTTTGGAGAAAAGCGTCTTTGTTATGAGGGTTTCTCACTGTATTGCAACGCGAACAATATTGATACTTTAGGTGAAAAATAAATAAAGAAATGATATTTTAAATAAAAAAGGTTAATAGGTAATTTGTCTTAGGTTCCATAGCGATTAATAACCAACACTAAAGTTTCTTTAATTTAATAAATTAAAAATAGGTCTATCAGCATCATAAAAATGCTCTATGAAAAATACATAAAATACTATTCAATTAACATAAACGATGAAAAGTTATTACTGATACACTTTCAATTGGCGTGGGAAAAAACCGAAGGTACAAATGTAATAAAAAAATATAATTCTATTAAACCTCATATTTACAGTTAACTTAAACTAGGTACTGAAACTCGCGTTAACATTTTTAAAAGTTACATATATTTTTTGCATTTCAATACATAATATACACATAGTGAAATTAACAACGTATTATATTATTACTATATTTTGCATATACATAATTTACATACCTACAATATTTTTGTTATAAAAATACAATTAGGGGCCATCCATAAATTACGTCACACGAATTTCATGATTTTTGACCCCTCTCCCGTCCTTGTCACAGCTGGTCACATTTGTGAGACCCCCCCCCCCCCCCTACCTAGTGTGATGTCACATATTTTGCAATTTTATAATTAAAAATTTATGAAATTAAAACAGCAGTGTTCGGAAATTATTTTAATTTCCATTTTTTCATCAAATAATTCCAAAAACAGAACACGTGCAAAGACTTAGACTCGCACAGGTGTTAAAATACAAATTACAGTCGTAAAGCAAAAGTAAAAACAATAAATTAACAATAGCGTCTGAGCAACAATAAATAGACAAATTAAACAAGATGACTTGCTTCGCTAAAGTTCAAATGAAATCAAAAATAATAAAATTAAACACAACATCAAAAATCAAACACATTTTAACGTGAGTCATAAATTCGCGGTAATCCTATTTATTGTATACTCCTAAATTTATTTCTAAAAAACAATGGTGTACTTACATTGTCGATAATATTCTTAAAGTCGGTAACTTATTTTTCTTCGAACTATAAAGGTAATAAGTTTCAAATAATCGAGTTGTAAAAATTGTTAAATAAAACATTGATATGTTCGAGATACAGAAGTCCAATTTAATTTTTTCTCTGATTATTTTGACTAGAGGGTTGAGATTTAGTGCAACGGAGGTTTTGGGGCTTGAATGGAAGGGAACACATTCTTTCGAGTTTGGGAGGTTTTCGAATTAAAGAAGTTCTAATGTACTTAGATATAAAATATTATATTTTGAAAAAATGTGATGTCACAAAATTTGGGACCCCTTCCCATCCCTTGTCACACAATGTCACACTTCGTTGACCCCTCCCTACCACTAAACGTGTGACGTAATTTATGGATGGCCCATTATCCAGATGTAATCATTGCGTACTTACCGAGTTTTTTTGGCCACATTTACTTCCACTAATCTGGCTCAGCTTTACGCTTTCTAATGTATTTTGTAGTACACGGCGAAGCTGTTTTCTCCATATTTTGTTTTTTATAATAAACTTATAGTTTAAATATCAAAATACAGTATTTAAATGACTAAAACCGGAACACAAGCAATACCAATTCCACACACGACACCATACTAAATTCAAAAAAATGGCGGCGTCATGCCGCTTTGTGATTGGTTATTGTGGAGTTTACCGACTTTGAAATGAAGTACATTGCAGATTACCACCATATTAGGTTTGAAATCGTTTTTTTATGAGCTTGTTTCTATGAGAC
The DNA here is from genome assembly GCA_033032175.1 of Saturnia japonica. NCBI lineage: Eukaryota > Metazoa > Arthropoda > Insecta > Lepidoptera > Saturniidae > Saturnia > Saturnia japonica. The sequence continues at coordinate 12,772,121 of CM065307.1, forward strand.
ATTGCCGACTTTAATATAATTAGGTTCATTAAACAGATAAAATATCTTACATTCATAGTTACATTTTGACTGTTAATGAGATTGCCAGGTTTAATTTTAAATGCCTCAAATGGTCATTGGGGTACGGAATAGGGTATTTGACTTTATTAATTCTTTTCAGATATTTTAGAATCAGAATCTATTAGAATGTTATTGTTATTTTCTGTTTTGAGAAAAAAAAGATGTAAAAGCAATAATCGCCACATTTAGGCTGAAATCTATAAAACATACTCAGCACAATCTCAGCTTTCGAATTTATAGTCGAATTACGCTAAGCTTAAGCTTACTATCTAGGCTCTAGATCTTTGGTTATGAACATGATCATTGTAATTTCTAACGTAATTTGTATTTGTTACGTCGCCGTCGATTTGCTTGAAATAGTTTTAAAAACAGTCATTTCTAAGTTTCACAGTTCACAGTCACAGTTTAAGTCAATGAGAATCAAGCAATACAGATACTTTAAATAGTATCTGAAATCGCTGTTAGGTCACTATTATGCTATACTATTTTTTTAATCGTATAATACCCAAGTTTTCCGTAAGTCGTCTAATACAATGACTTGAACTTTACTCAGGCAGAGCTGAGCAAATGCTAAGCTTACGACTATAAATTTCAATTTCGGAACTTATGGCTGAGACAAGTCTGAGTATGCTCTATAGATTTCAACCTTAGACGACAAATGCTGCGACGACAACGGTGAGTAATGAATATCTATTATAGTTAATAGAAATGACCATACGGTTGTACAAATAACACAAATTCTATATTTGTCACTGTATTTAGAATATTTTAAGACAAAGTTGCAATCTCTTTCTTTATTACCCAGATCTTAAAAAATTGTTAATTTATTTTTGTACCTACTTACAAACCTCATAACATTAGATTGGCGTTATAACCTTATTCAAGTCATTAGTAATATTGAATAATAAAGTTTTAAGAAAGTACGATTTTTATACGAACTACGCTTTCTTCTGTCATCCAAGCGAGCGGAACCGCGGGCACAGCTAGTTTCATATAATGTCAAATACCCTATTACGTTATTACTAATATCAAATATTGTCATTTTTGTAAATAAATAAACACTTTAAATCTTTTCTAAATATATAACATTTAATTTATTTGTATATTTTGTAAGTTAAATATAATAAAAGATTTCAGTGGTATCTCACACACACTTTGTTTTATTTAATTTTCGTCTAATGAAAGACTCTGTTTGAGAGTAGAAGTCCGATTGACTGTTCTTCTTCCTAACTTGGCAACCGGTCCTCTTTAGTGAAGACCATTATTACCATTATCGAGTGAATTATAGTGTCATGTGTTATGACGATTCAGTATCCTAACAAGATGGTGGCTCCCTTGTTAGAACTTTCTAGGAAATTTTTGTAGGATCTCGGAGTGAATGCTTTCAGCTTATATTTACAATCTACTTCAGTTATGCATAAAAACCAAACTATATCACGCAAAACGCCACCAATATTACTTAACACAGGGTCAAAACCTAAGCAAATGAATTAAAAATAAAAACCACAACATGTCACTTCAAGATCCCGCCAAAAACTCGAGTGACTGTTCTATCGAGCCTAGAGAGGTTCTGCTGACATCGAGATACATAGACGATATTGTATGTAGACTAAATTACCAATTAATTAAAGAATAATTGACAGATGCATTTTTATTTCATTTTTAATTACATAATTTCACCGACATTGATTTAAAGCTATATTTTCAAATACAACATTTTATTTAATTTATTTATGTATATTTTAATGCTACACTACTAGGCGTTTAATCAAGGCCTCAAAATAGAACGCCGAACCTAGATTAATAACTAGCCCTCGAGTACATATGCCGGAACACTTAAAGGCCACACACACCTATCAGCCGCTTGGCGACTCGACGCGATTCGACGTAGGTATGTAGTTTTCAGTTCAGAATGCTAGGTCTAGTCCAGGAGAAATTACTTTCAGTTATGTAGGTATCGTATTTGTACTTTTTTATCCTAAATATAAAGATTTAGCGTTATGGCCACAATCTCACCTGATTTTAAAGTGATGATATGGCCAAAGATAGTAATGATAACACGCTAAATTTGGTGCAGTGTTGAAATTTCTATCTTATTGTAGGGGTGTGCTATAATAGGTAAAATAAGATGCTTGTTACTCCTGTTCCTGTTCCAGAAAAATAACAGTTCCAGTAATCTATTCCAAAATATCAGCTGTTACGCTTTAATAGGGATATACCTATGTAGTAACACTTGTAACCATAGATTAATACAAGTATAAATCGGCAACTCGAAATCGTATGCACTATCTGTCTAAATTATAACTCAATCAATCAATCTATTCACGCTTCAATCAATTAATCAATCAATAATTTTCAATAAACATCCTTACGCAAGAACACAGACAAGCATGTTCCAAACTGAAACAGTAAGACTATATTCTTTGAGTAACACTCTCTGGAACAGATACTTAAGGAAAAAAGCCTGTTCGTTTTAATTCTTATAATTCCGAGCTGTTACTCTGAAACACCTTTTTTTGTATTTGTTCCGATAAATACGCCTCACTAGTATTTAGTAACAGCTTTTTGTGATAACAGTTCCTAACTGTTACTTGTAAATACCAGTTATTGTAACCTGTTCCGATAAATACGACTCACTCCTATCGTATTGTCCCCTCCCATACTATAAACTCGAGATCCGCGTCTAACGAATGCGTCTCCAGAAAGACTTATTAAATCCCGATAATGCGGAAATAAATAGTTCATGATATATAAAAATTTTATAATCGCAAATCTGACAATTAAAATGTCAATTCTAAACAGTTGTTATAAAGTTCACTTTGAAAGATGGGTAAAAATTTGCGGAGAACGTAATTTTTGAAATGATAACTTCTATGGGAGGGTAAACAACCGCTTCGTAACATTACGCGTTACGGCGCCACTCTGTCTGGCTTCCTTCTCTACTCAGTGTTTCAAGAATTGTAACTAAGGATAAAATATATTTTATATTCAATAAAAGATTTTATTATGTTTCCTTTCCTCACATTATCATATTAATTTATATAAAGTTATTTTTACTCATATTGTTGAAAATTCATATGCCGTATCAATTGAGGAGTGGCATGTATTTACCGTCTACAATTGTCATCAAAATCGGTGGAAAACTATTATTCTAATGTACAATTTCTAATGCATTATTAATTCTTATAGCCTCTCAATTATAGTAGGTATGATGTATGTTTCCCGTGTACAAAATTTGATCAGTATCGGTTGAGAATGTATGAAAATTAAACTTTTTGAATTACTTTTTTTTAAATCCTAGAAGTAATATTGACAATTCTTATAGTCCATTAATTATGTAAATAGTTAGACTTCTCATGTATAAAATTTCATCAAAATCGGGTAAGAATTAATGAAAATTTAATTTTTGATTTTTTTTTTTTACTGTTGCCAAAAATCTTATTGAAAATTCTCATTACTTAACACTCATGGAATGACTTATACTTCCCGTGTTCCCATAATTGAATTAACGAAAATACATTTTTTTATATATTTTTTTTTGTTATATTACCTATCTAAAAGTATTTAATATTGAAATTTCTTACCCTATCAACTGACCGATGATATAAGTATCCCGTGTACAAAATTTCATAATAATCTTTCAAGCCGTTTTTAAGTTAAATTCGGACATACAAAGAGACAGACTGACGGCCAAAAAAATATTAATAGCATATTCGTGATCAGTATCGTTCATATAATATGCGTATCGGGAAATTTTGGATAAATATTAAAAGTACAGACAAGACTACAGATAAATTAATATAGATAGCTAAATTTATATAATACAAAAAAAAATTGATTGTGTGGTTTTATGAAACCACGGTAAAAGTGAAACTTTTTTTCACATTATAGACATTTAACTAAAAATTCACAAATGAGTAATAGTCGTTACACTACACGGTCAGTTGCTGCGAACTATAGGCGCCGCCATCCCTACTCCGCGGCCGACCGTCACGCGACATGCAACACACAGACCAAAAATTTTGAGACGATCTAATAAAAGTTTCACTTTAAAAACAAAAGAAAATCATGGATGGGTTTATCACTATGTGTATTATGGTCGCAATCCCTACCACCCCGCTATATTACTGCATATGCACCAGCTGATTTCCAAACACGACAAACCAACAGAAATTCAGGAAGGTTTTTTGAAAAACGTGAAACTACTTTTATTCCTTTCTTACCAAAAGCATAAATAATAGGTCTTTACCTATGAAATTGCCGTTCTGCAGTACTGGCCATTTCAAATCAAAATAATTTTTGTTTGGCTAAGAATTCTAATTTCAATTTAATTTTATTTTAAAAACATGGAATTCTTTTTCCAAAAGTAGTCATTTGTTTATTGATTAGTGTTACATTTTCATCGCATTTCAATCTTTTTTGTCATCATGGATACGTTAAAAATTCGAGTAATTATGGAATATGAGTACCGTCGTGGCAGCAACGCGGCACAAGCGGTACGCAACATCAACGATGTTTACGGAGCTAACACTACAAACCAACGCACCACCTGTTATTGGTTTGCTCGCTTCCGTTCTGGGAATTTCGACCTGAAAAATGAACCTCGCGGTCGTCCGAAAACTTTGGTCGACAATGACGAATTAAAGGCGATTGTGGAAGCTGATGAAGTGATGATACACAATCTACGGCTGAATTAGCAGCAGCTTTCGACGTTAGCGTCAAAACAATATTGGTCCATTTGCGTCAAATTGGCAAGGTAAAAAAGCTTGACAAATGGGTGCCCCACGAACTCAATGATCGCCAGCGCGAAGTACGCGTCGTGACGTGCCTTAGACTGCTCAACAGACACACAAATGAAGGATTTTTGAACCGCATTGTTACCTGCGATGAAAAATGGATTCTGTTTGATAACCGCAAGCGCTCAGCAAGTTGGTTGGATCCTGGTTCAGCACCTAAACAATGCCCTAAACGAAAACTTAACCCTAGAAAAGTGATGGTCACTGTTTGGTGGTCTAGCGCCGGTGTGATTCATCACAGCTTCTTACTAAACGGGGTGAGCATTACTGCAGATGTGTACTATGAAGAACCGAATACAATGATAGAGAAGCTGGCACATCTCCAACCAGCATTGGTCAATCGCTCGTCTCCGCTGCTCCTGCACGACAACGCGCGACCTCATACTGCACAGCAGACGGTCTCCAAGTTGCAAGAACTGGGGTTGGAAGTTCTCCGTCATCCGCCCTACTCACCAGACCTTGCGCCTACAGACTACTACTTTTTCCAGAATTTGGATAACTCCTTGGCAGGAAAAAAATTCAATACCTGAGAGGCAGTACAAAATGCCTTTGAAGAATTTGTTGCCTCCCGTCCAGCTGATTTATTTAAGAAGGGCATCAATAAACTGCCACTGCGCTGGCAAAGATGCATTGGTTGCATGGGAGATTACTTCGATTAATACAAATAAAAAATACATGAAAAAAGTTCGTTTAAATTTTTTCATACAAAACGGCAATTTCATAGGTAAGCCTAATATGAATGAGTTCTTCATACAAACTTTCACCCAAGTTTAATTTTCACCACATGTCGAATAAATTATTCACTTGTAGCAAAACTGTATAATCCAGATAATTTACAATAGGTATATAGCTTAGAATATATAAGCTCCCGCGAGCCGCGATTGACAGCGCACGTCATATTCCTATCATAAAATAAAATAGTAATTATGCCGTACTGCGTAGTTAAACAGTTTCTATACACTTCAGCCAACCATACAAATAATACTGGACTATCATTTAATAGGTAATTATTAGAAATACAATACATCTCTTATTAATTATAACAATATCAATTAATCAACAAACCAGGTTGTCAATCAACAAACTGGTTGTATGGAGCCGATGTCATTTCACCATTATCGCGCATGCGCATTTGGTGTTCCCATATTTTGTTCATAGACCTTTCATCCTTTTTTTGTAGCCTGTGTCCTTTTCCAAGGTCCAATCTATCTCTATACCAAAATTCATCAAAATTGGTTCAGCGGTTTAGGCGTGAAACGTAACAGACAGACAAACAGAGTTACTTTCGCATTTTTTAATATTGGTATGAACCTTACTTTTATTTAAAACATAAATAAAATATATTGTTTTGTTTTCTGTAAAAAGAAATTATAACTTTATTAGGTACCAAAAAGTTAAGTAGGTATTCATTATTTTGTTTTTGGACTTTTATTTAATTATCTTTAATTCTTAAAAGAAGTATACAGTGGAATTAAAAAGTATATGATTGAAGTTGGCTTCGATCACTTCACTCATTTCTTCAATAACTTGGTTAAAAATATTATCATTTTTTATACATATTACAAGTTTAATATTGTTTTGTTTTCTGTAAAAAGAACATGTAAATCAATGGCCCCAAACTTTTTCGTCTCGTGTACTCCTTTCCAATTTCTACTGCACTAGGTGGACCACTTACCTTTTGAATATTAAATTTTTACAAACTCATCAAATTGAAACCTGTTTTGCTAGGTGAAATTGTTCTTAATTTGACTTTGGTAGGTTTTACCAAGTGAAAAACTTAAAAAACATATTTAATTAAATTGTCTACATTTAATGAACATCAAATGAATTAGCTAATGTTTGCATCAAATGACGTTTTTTTCTCTTATTTACATAGATTCTTTGAACATTCTTTCACACAACAGGCTTTCAGACAAGAAAAGTGCTGTTGTAGGAGTATTAAATAATTTAAACTTGTAGTTTGTTTGTATGGAGTACTATGGAGTGTCAGGGGCTGACTACAGTTTTGTGTTGCAATGTTAGAAAAAATACTCGATTTTGAGATATTGTATTGCATCGAAAACACGTCGTATTTTGTAAATGGACATCCCTAATTCAGTGTTCCCAAGTTGGCCGTTTTGTAGATATATCTGGCAACGTTTAAGTCTGATTTAGCCAAAAATATCAGATATTAATGGCTAAATATTTTAGCTACAAATGTAGAAACTTTTATAATAATACACAATAGTCTTGCGCAAGGTATATCACTGGAAAGAAAAGAGTGATATATATCTTTTCAATTAAAGATATATATCTCTCTTTTATATCTCGCTCAGAGCGAGAGATACCGGGCTCACTGATGTAATGATTTACAGAGCTGTTTGGTTGATAAAGAGCGAGATATATCTTACAAAAACAAATCTTACGATTTACAAAAACGTATAAAATTATTGTCAACTATTTTGTTTAGAATAGAGATATCTTGAAAAATATTATTCAAACATTTGATTTCCAGCATTCTTAACAATTAGCAGGCTAAAGTATGTCAATCTAGAAATGCAAAAGTACGTATTATAGAGATAGTCAAATTATTATTTTAAAACCTGTAATAACAACAATAAAACTGAAAAAGATCGTGTGAGTAACAAAATATGTTAGCGTATTTTAAAATCAGTGGCCATGGCTACATTTATATTGATTTGAATTGAAAAAATGTATATGTCCATTCTATCTTAAAATATAAACATGTATTAAGTTAATATTTTTTTACAAATTTGCTAGTCACTTTAGAAAGTTTTTTATGTATAGGTACCTATTAATGAACACAATCCGAAATACGTAGGTAACGATAATTATTTTTAGCGATACGAAGTTCAAAGTGCATGGGTGAAATCACGCGTGACATTAAACTAAATTCAAAATTAGAAATACTGAAACAAAAACCCTTAAAAATAAAAACACTTCAAACTACATAAATACTTGACACGGTAATTACGTAACCAATATTGTGCTTTATTATCAAGGTGTAACGTAAGTTTTCTTATAATCATTAGTACCCGATCGCCTTTCCGCTCTCCGCTTGTTGGATCGAGTTAGCTACCTATCTCTTTCTTACCTAAGTAAGAATGTGTTGTATCTTTTTATTCAACTGATCTGAATCGCTCTGATTATATCCGAGCGAACATTATTACTGAGAGCTAAAGAGCTAAAGATATACTTTACAAACAAGTGAGTTACTGATATACTAGCTCTTTTGTCGGGATTATATATCTTCTAATCTTTCGCTCGCGAGCGACACAATTCTAATACACAATACTTTACATTTCCTTATCATAGCACTTCTTTCACACATCTTCAGTACCATCGGAGAATCACTATTTCATGATGTGCCTCTGACAGCTCTATCCCAAATGCTGAGGGGAAAAAGTTATTTAGTATCCTGAGAGCGATAAAGAAAAAGTAGGTATAGAAATAAGATGAGCTCAGATACACATATTTGTTTACTAAGAAAAACAGATTATTTAAAAAAAGCAGACGTTTGCTCCTTACCAAATACCTGTGACAATGTTGCATCAAATCGAGAAACAAGAAAAATATTATTTCCTTGTTTCTAAAAAATCAGAACCATCAATGTCCAATGACATAATGAGTGTTATGTTAAATCAACGTATAATCAATAAATAAAAAATGTTACGAACTTGTATAAGTTTTCAAGCTAAAATTTTGGCCATTTTTAGTGTAGTAACTTCATCAAAGTACCAGCCACTTCTTGTTTCCTTCGCTTGGCAACACTGCCAGGATTGCTCTTTTTCGTCTACGTGCGTTTCTGTGAGGTTGGTTATTTGGATGTTCTTTTACATAAATTCATGATATATGTAAAACTTTATGATAATTTTGTTTTAATAAACACTTTCTTTCATTTAGGATCACTGAACAAACCTGCTATCATAATGGTTGCAGCAAAGAAACAGGTAAGTCGACACGTGTTTGCTAATTATTACGGGACTTTAGGCATGGTTATTCTCGTTTAAGATGAGTAATCTCCCTATTCGAGTCCTATATTATATGATTCTCGATAGGCTCACATATTGTGTAATGTGGTGTTGAAGATGTATCGTACATTGAGGTTATGATTTAATAACGAAATTACATTGTACGTGCAGTATGTTATCATACACTTATATTTTTATATTTCTTTTTATAGAAAAAGACCATTGAGTCTATCAATTCTCGTCTGGCTCTGGTTATGAAGTCTGGCAAATACTGCTTGGGTTACAAACAAACTTTGAAGACACTCCGACAAGGCAAAGCGAAGTTGGTGATTATCGCCAGGAATGCGCCTCCTCTAAGGTGAGACTACTGAGAAGTAGAGTTTTCCCAAAATCTTGTCAAAGGGAAGCATATGGAGTCTTAGGACAAAGAAGTATGGAATCCCCGAAACATGTCCAGTAAAATTAACAATATATTTTGCCAAACTCACTAAATTTTTCAATTGCAAATAAAGATGGCAATATTAGCTGTTTTTCAATTATGAATTAGGCTGTTGTGTTATTGTTCAACAATTATTATTATCAACTGTTGTTATTTTGCTGTTCGGTAATTTGCTGTCATGTATCAAAATAGGATTATTGACAACAGAACAACTATGTTCTCAATAATTTCTTATTCATTGCGTTGGAATAATGCATTACATGATTCTTTGTTGTAATATTGATCCCCTCTGATTGAAAATACAGTTTATAGTTGGATGTATAATTTCATTTAAAATGATACATTGAGTACTAGATTTATTTGCCATTATGAATTTGTTGTTAACTTCATGTATTATTTGATTAGCTCTAAATATAGATCCAGATTCTGTTTAATATATTTATTTATAATTATTAATAACAATAATGCAAGACAACTTATAGTGTAAAAATGCTAGAAGCTAACATACATCACACTGTCTTTTGTTTTATAAACTTTATATTACTGGTAACAGCTATTAAGAGTAGTATAATATAATGTGATTTATATGGGTGATTTTACTGGATAATAAAAAAATATGGGAAACCTATGGAGTAGTCTTATATCCATTTGTTAATCTTTGGCAGGTGAGAACTTACTTTTTAATATTTTTTTTTAAATGATTTTTGTATCTGTTTATAATATGCTATAATTTATACCCTAATATTAATTTAATGTGATGAAGTATTCACTGGCAAATTTTAATCTATTCTGAGTTGAACTGGCAAGGGTAAGATAAAAATTATATGTGATAAAACATATTATTGATCTTTTTAATGCAATTTTTGTTTTTGCAAGAAATTTAACATTTCATCATCATCAATAAATATGAACCAATACTGGACTCGCAATCTATTTTGCTCAAAATTATTTTTACTTATAGCCCTTACCAGCAGCTAATTGACTGGTATTATAAAGAGGTAAAGTGTGTTAGCTTGTAAACTTCGAACCTACTGAATCAATTCTTGTCAAATCCTTTCTACAACAAGATGAAAATGACACCTATAGAGTGCACGCAATGAATTTAGAAATCCAAAACGAGTGGTTAGCCATAGGTGAGTTCTGCATCCCAATAGCACTAAAGTGGCGCGCCTTGTTATATGACTGGTCTCCTGCCATACTAAAATTTTACCTTAATGCCTTCCAAATGACCCTCCCAGACCAGAGTAACTTAGTAAGATGGAGAAAAGCCTCTGAAAAATCTCTCTATACTTGTGGTGAGACAATAGGTACAGCCAGGCACTTATTAGTAGGATGCAAGGTGCTTGCTTCTTGATAGGGGTCACTACTCGCGTCGCCATGATAGAGTACTTCAGTTCATACATGAAGCAGTGTCTTTCGGTAGCTAGAGCTCAAAAAGGATTGACCATTAACAATTGTTCCAATTATAGGAAACTACATTATCTATGAGAGTTATAGGTTGCATTTTATAGTTACTGTTACTATGAATATGTATAGTTGATGTGCAATTTATTTCAAATGGTCAAAGCTGTTAAAATAAACTGGTACTAAAGTAAACTAGGTAGATACTATAAATCTATATTTTATTAAGGTTACATTAATACATAAAAATTACTGCATATTATTTTATTTAAGTAAGTCCTCCTGAGTGGAGCTGTTTAATTAGGCATGTTCCTAACTCATTCTCGGTCTATTAACATCCCTGTTGATCATTAGTTAGTAAATTTTGAGATTAAGAAGAATTCTTAATTCATTATGCCTTCGGACCCCCACTATTATATAGGTTTTAGAAATGTTCACAAAGCAAAGAAACCATTTATTGTATTATGCTGTTAAGTACCATATTTTTTTATTTACACATTATGCGTTAAATACGCAATGGCGGACTTAATGCCTAAGGCATTCTCTGCCAGTCAACTATTAGGTGATGCAGAGATAAATGTTTTTATGATTTTTAAAATAATAATTTTAAAAGAAATCAAGTTCCTGTTTAAATATCAAACTTTTTAATTAGTTTGCAAGAAGTATCTTAATTTGGTTGCATTTTAACACTAGACAATCTATAGTAACTTGAAAACTAAATAAAAAGCTTTGTCAATAGAATTGATTTCTTGTTTAATATTTTTAAAAGATAAAACTGACGTAAGTTTTTGTTTATTTAGATGGTTATTGCATTTTTTGATTACAGAAAGTCTGAGATTGAATATTATGCTTTGCTAGCCAAAACAGGTGTCCACCACTACAGTGGAAACAATATTGAGCTTGGTACCGCATGCGGAAAATACTACAGAGTATGCACTCTTGCTATCACAGACCCTGGCGATTCTGACATCATAACAACGTTACCTGAGGCAACAGTTTAGATTTAATAAAATTTAATATTTTAATTTTGTGTTTAATTATATCACATTGAACTTTTTTCTTGTTTTTATATATGTACACTTGCCAACTGTCCCAATTATAGAATTTCCATGAGATAGAAAATCTAGTTGGTACCACAATTGTCAGACCAACTTGTGAAGAGATTGATAAATCTGCTTACTAAAATTGGAAATTGAAGTTAGGTTCTAGGATCTCTCAAGTTTACTTTCATGATCTATGTACATAAGAATGCACACTGCCCAAGTATAGGGGTTAAGGCCTACCTTAACCTATTCTACGATCCCTTTAAAAGTTTACTTTCATGAATGTTACGGGATTAACGTCAATGTATTATAATCGGTAGATTTAGCAAATACAGACTGGATATTTTTCTATTAACTATATTTTATATTTATGAAGCACAAATCTGCCAAAAATATATACAGGGTATTAGTAGACCGCTCCCGAAAATGAAGACAGACGATAGTACTAATGACACCTTTGATGATGGGATGGAAAAAAAATTGATCCTGATAAAAAAAAAAAATCATATTATTTAAACTTTTTATTAGCATTATTTACGCTCCATCATGTTAGTACAACTTAATGAAACGAGAATTTTACAAAAAAATACAATACTTTACTAAAAAAAAACCAGCAATGAACACCAAAATAAATACAGCTGATTGCTCGGGTCAAATAACGCGCAGTCGCGGCGCCAGTCCAGCGCGAGCGCGGCGCGGTACCATTCTCGCGCGGCCCGCAGCTGGCGATCGCACAAATACTTATTTACAATATTGTCTAAATACCTAACTTATCTACTTTGCCACTGTGCTAGTGTCTACCTGGCCACTTTCATTCGAATTCTCCGGTTGAATCAAAAAAGTAACGGGTTCGATTCCCCGCGAATGAAAAAAATACTTAAATAAAATTTTAACAAGCATTGAGCCATGTTTTTTAATCCATCGTATAAGAATGTTTATTATTCTGATCTATTCAGTTATGTACCTATTCATATCAGTTCAGTACTAAGTTATTTATAAAAAATGTAGGTATGAAACAGCTTACCGATCTAAAGCTTCCGTGGTCTTATGAGATGCGGCTCAAATTGTGCCCCATTCATTTCGAGGCAGATTTGGGCTCGGCGTTGCGTATCCTCATGCAGGCATCATCGTGGAGTCCTCGACCCAGTCCGCACGTAGTTTGTCGAAAACATCCACGGTCCTTTGGTGCATTTCGTTGGCACTAACACACTTACGATTAAAAGCACATTCTCTCACATACCCCTACAGAAAGAAGACTAACGGGGTCAGATCGGGTGACAGAGGTGGCCAAGAGTATGGTCCTAGTCTGCCGATCCACCGATCATCAAATAGCTCGGTGAGGCGCTCACGGACGAATCTGAGGATGTGGGGGTGCACCATCATGCTGAAACCATTTTCGGCGATATTCAGCTAATGATAAATCGTCTAAAATGTCCTCCGACTGTTCATTTATGAGGTTTAATTAACGCTGTCCGTCAAGTTGCTGTGGCAGAATCATTGGTTCTAGTATGCGATCCTTAAATAAACCTGCCCATACGTTAACCGATCATCGGGTTTGGTGCCTGGTTTGTAGAACAGCGTGCGGGTTCACCTCGGAATAAACGTGTGTATTTCTTCGGTTCCACAGCCCGTTTCCTGTAAATGTCTACTCGTCCGTCCAGATCACGTGTTCAATGAAACCAGGCACACGTTGTTACGGGTCTTATCCAATGGTAAAAAACTCGCCAGTGATCGTTCTCACCGGATACCAAGCTTGCACTTTGTGCACTTTTTATGGGCACATTCGTTTACGATTTAACACCTTGGAAACTGTCCAGTATAACACACTTGTTACATCTCGAAGCCTTAACAATTTAGCAATACCTCGTTTAACTAAGTTCGGATTTCAGCGAACGACATCAAAAATGCTCTCCTCGAACTGAATAGCCACTTGACTTCCACCTCCTGTCGCTACTGGGGCAGTGGGCCGATTTTCCAACACTCGCTGAATAGCTGCTGTTATCAGGCGAGAGTCAGTCAGTAAATTCGTAATGCACGCGAAGCATTCCCGCGAGCTTCTCCACGGCACATTATTCATTAAAATGCTACCGTATTCACGAACACTATAAACGTATGCGTTAGGCATTATTAAAACAAAACTCTCATAAAATCAACAATCTTAAAAAGAAACAAAAAACGTAACAATAAAATAATGACAAGAACTTAGTTAACAATACGATTGAACGAATATCTGTCGCCCACGCACGCGCACATGAAATGAAAGTCAAAGTGTAACTGTCTCAAGGACTAAAAATACTAAACTTAATAATCAACCCCGCCAAAAGAAATAAAGCGCCGCGGGCCGCCTCCTTGAGTAGCCCCTCGTTAGCGTCGAAAGCGGCACTTTGATCTTTTCCGCAGATCGATAAACCGTTATACCTACATTCACGACTATTATTTCATAAGTTTAGTTATCCCTACTGACTAGTCTTCATATGGAATTTAGAAGTTATAATTCAATTTTTTTTTATACATTTATACAATCAATTGTACCCTGACGTAATAAGAAGCTCGCTACTACAAAAATGATATTAGAATATTAAATTAACCTAGTTGGATTATCACGTACACAATTAAAAAATTTACAATTTTGTACAAGAAATTAAAAATGAAATGGTAGAGAATAATGTAATAGTTGAAGAAACTATTTGCAATTATGATCGACAATTAATTAATCTATCAGAATGAATTTAAAATAGAATTCTTGTACTTTATGTTAACAGACTTTCTGTTTTTAGTCCGGCCAATACTTTAATTTGAAAACAGGTAGGTACGTCACATCTATCGAAAATTACGGCCGGCAGCTGGCGATCGCACAAGTACTTATTTACAACATTTGTCTAAATACCTACTTTGCCACTATGCTAGTCTCTACCTAGCCGCTTTCAATCCGATCAAAGTACCGGGTTCGATATCCCACTAATAAAAAAAATACTTCAATTAAATTTTAGCGAGGGTAGAGTCAAGATTTTTAATCCATCGTCTATGTTTAGTAGTATTCTGATGTATTCAGTTATGTATCAGATCAGTTCAGTACTGATTTGGGCCAGGCGTTGAGATAGCTAAGTGCCGGGTTCGATTCTCCTCCAAAGTACGCAATGACGAAGTTGGAATGTCAATTCTAAAGGAACCTTGTGACGTAGAATCTGCACATACTAAATTAATTATTGTCACTACTGTGTTTTGTTTTGTAAGATTCAGAAATACACACCGTAAAATTTTCCTCATTTTTTCTATCTAACTCTGTACAAAACAATGCATTATGAATTATTACAGCACTACACTTTAGGTTTTTCATACTTTCGCTCATTTTAGTCGTTCATTTTACACACACACCGGCGGTGACACCGCGTCACCGCGCTCTCCCCGTGCCAGCGCGCCAACACAGCACTGGCACGCGGCCGCGGCCGCGGCCTGCTGGTGTAGGTATTGAATTTGCAAGCGACATAAAAGAATTAGAGGCGGCGCCGGCGTTCACGATAAAACTTGCAAGTAATTTTTGTAAGTACCTACCTGTTTTCAAATTAAAGTATTGGCCGGACTAAAAACGGAAGTGTGTTAACATAAAGTATAAGAATTCTATTTTAAATTCATTCTGATAGATTAATTGACTATCGTAATTGCAATTAATTTCAACTATTAAATTATTCTGTACCATTTCATTTTTATTTTCTTGTATAAAATCAAAGATAAAAAGATTAAATAGTTTTTATAAATAACAGCTAAGCTTATAAAATAAAAGTTGGGAATGTCTAAAGCTTTATCGATCTGTAGAAATGTACAAAGTGCCGTCAACGGCGGCCGCGGCTCACCGCCAAAGGATCGGTTTGTTTTGGCGGGATTGATTATTAAATTTAGTATTTTTAGTTTTTGAGACAGTTTCATTTAGACTTTCATGCGCGCATGAGCGACAGATATTCATTCAATCGTATTGATATTTAAATTCTTGTTAATATTTTATTGTTACATTTTGTGTATCTAGTTAAATTTCGGGAGCACTGCCGAGGGTTTTTTAAAAAGTCTAAGACAAGACTGATTCTCAAGAAGCTTTATTAAGAATGCTTTTATTTGTTACAAATGTCTCTTTTATAAACTCTTATTCTATAAACACAAAGTGGGGCTGTTTACTATGAAATAATGAGAAATATGTCGCAATACATTCAGTCAAAACACCAGGTGTCTATCAGTAGTTTGCAGACATAATATGGGTTAAAAACGTAACATCAGCATTTCTAACGTATGTACCAATTAACAAGACGTAATAAGAGAGGGTACAGACTGCATAACTCCTCCCCCCTCAAGTTCGAAATTATCAGAGGGATGATTATCACTATGATTATTTCGATAGCAATAATTTTTACAAAAACTGAGCTTATATACTAAGAATACAAGAATTAATAGAAATATAATCACATATAACAATAAAGTTCCGGCACTAACACTTTTTACATTAATAATTCTTTCACTTGATGTTTTTAGTTCACTTTCACTGATTTTTAAAAGATTATTTAAATGTTGAAGATTTATTAATTCACTGTTATCCAAATTGATGGGTTCACGTTGCAATTGTTGCTCAGTAATTGTTATTTCGGGAAGATTAATAATCGGTAATTTTGACATCTTCAAATTACTCGTAGTAATATGGTGAGCTTTTAGCGTAATTTCACCAATTTTAACATCGCAATGGTCATCTAGGACGAGGAAGTATGTCCCTTCTATATTTTCTTTCGTTATTTCGTCGTTACAAATTTTTGATAATATATTCTCAGCGTTACTATGAAGAATCCATCTCTCTTTTCCAATTGGTTGTATCTTAATGGTCTTGATTTCAACTGGTACTGGATGACAAGAACTCGTATTCGAAGAAAATTGAATTAATGCTGTTATGCAAGTGTCTTCTGAAGTTGTTCGAGAATCATCCTCGTGACACAGGAACATTTCGTCGTGAAGTTCATTACAAGGTAAAGTGAGCGAGACAAATTTAGACCCTTTTACTAATAGGTAAGGAAATTTAGGAATAATGATGGTGGTATGATTAGAAGGATTGGTCATAGGTATTGGAATTGCTCTGTAGTATGTATAAATTTCATCTCTAATTATTGGTATATCTAAAATGAATGTTATTTGACTTCCTTTTGTATAAGCTTTAAGCTCTATACATTGCTCTATTTTAACTAAACTGTCATAACTTACTGGATACACAAGTTTGTAGAATTTCTCTATCTTTTTTAACAATTCTAATAATTCATTTGAGTTTATAAGAGATTGGTGTAATATTTTTAATTTACTGAATGCCAGAGAAGTTTCAATTTCATTCAACCGAATGTAGAGTAGTTGAAAATTATGGAAAAATAAATTATAAACATTAATAAAATTATGGGTAGTTATATCAATATTAGTTTGATTTATTAATTTTTTTATTTCTCGTAACTCTTTATCTATTCGAATGAAATTGTCCTTCGTGAAATTTGTTATCTTTATCATTGATTCAGAAATATCTGATATTAAGGTTACCTTTTTAATGAGTGTATTTTGGCGTGTCGTTAGAGAATCAATCATATTTTCATATCTTAAAGCATCATTATGATCTAAGTTACCAGTTATAAGCTTAATAATAGATCCAAGAGGATTGAGAAGTCCACGTTTAATTCTAGTTGATGGAGATAACTGTTCTAATTTTTGAATACTAATATTCATTACATAATTCGTTTGAAGCTTTACATTAAAAAGTTGAACATTAGATGTTTCATTATCAAAATGTGTTTTTAAATATTGATTAAATTTAGTATATCTTTTTATATTGAATTCTAAATCCTCACGTATCAGACTTAAATCTAAAATCTTAATTATTGTCCACTTATCATAACTTACACTAGCTTGACCTTGTTTCACAAGGACTATACCGGGATTTTTATCGATTCTGTGAAGTTGAAGGGCGTGAATCCTGATGATCAGAGCCAGGAGCCCGAGGAGGTACCTGCGAAGGTCGTTTTATATCCTTAATAGGCACGTTTGTTTTTCGAGTTTTCATTTTTACAGGACAGATATTTCTGTCAATTTTACCATATACTTGTGCTTTTTGATAACGCGGTTTATCTTTACTTCGCCTTGTATTAACACCTTTTACAAATATAGTGTCCTCTTCTTGAATATCAAATGATGTTTCACCACCACGTTTTGTTTTAATCTTTTCTTTATTTTCAATTACTTTGTCTGTTAAATATTTATAAAGATATTTCGTTCGTTTCATATGATCGTTTACTAATTGTTGCGTATATTGTTTGTTAAAGTTTACTTCAAAAGTACTATTAGAATCAGTGTGTCCAAAAACTACTTCAAATGGTGTAAGACCAGTCGTTGAGTGAATGGTTTGATTGTATGACATAATTGCATAAGTCATAACGTTAGCCGCGTCAGTTATTTTATGTTCATATTTAGCGATACGATATATTTCTAAAATAGTTGAATGGAATCTTTCAATTAAACCCATAGAATTAGGATTATGTGGAGTGCTTATGTGTAATTCTATTTTATAAAATTGTAATGTTTCTTTTAAAAGTGTATTGTTGAATTCAGTACCAGAATCAGCACTGATCTTATTTGGTACGCCATAAAATGAGAAAAATTTAATTAAGGCACGAACTACTTCAGGTGTAGAGCGATTGGATATTTCAAAAGCCTGACCTAGTTTACTGAAAGCATCTATTATGGTAAGGAAGTAGCTTCCTTCTATAGAGAATATATCTATAAATATTTCAGCAAAAGGTTTTGTTTGAGTTTGCGTTAACATTAATTCTGGTTTTAAAGGTTTGCGATCATATTTTAGAGTTTTACAAGTTTCACAAGAATTGATTACAGAAGCGACTGTTATATCCATATTTGTCCAAAAATAATTACGCTTTAATTTCATAAGAGTTTCTTTGATTCCACGGTGACTTGTTTTACCTTGATGATAAGCAAGTATAGTGGCACGTTGCTCTTTTTCATCACCTAAGTATATAACTCTTTTAGTACATTCATATATTTTGACGGTATCTTTTTTAAATAGTTTTATCACGGCATTTGTAAATTGTTTACGGTGAATTTCGCTCTCAAAGTAAAAGAAATATTTAATTTTAGGTTTTATATATTCTAAAAGAAATTTCTTAACAAGGTTAGTGTTGTTTACAGGTAAATGTACTTCCAAAATTTTTTGTTTTTCATGTGATAAGTCTTTTATTGATAATTGGTTTCTGTTCCAAGTAAAAATAAGGATTTGATTAGGTTTTGTGTCGATGGCTTCTTCAATAATGGGAATACCATTCGTATCAATATCTTCAGCAGAATGTATGGTTTCCGGTAATGAACAGGCAGTAATAGTACTGGATGAAGGAGAACGAATTGGGTGAGTTAAAGTCTTATCGGAATCTGAAGGAATAGTTAACGTTTCTGATGAGTCTGAAATTAGTATTGGACTCTCAGATCGTTCAGTGTCACTCACGTTTACTCGTAAGGACATATCGTCCTTTAATATATTTAATTTAATTCGTGATAGAGCATCAGCATTACTATTTTGTTTACCGTTCTTGTATATTATGTCAAAATCGAACTCAGCTTCTTCAGTTTCAACAGGTTCTATGTTTTCATGATAATCGTCATAAGCAGTTTGTTGATTATCGTCAATGAAATAATGATTTTCATATTCTGTATAATCAGGTTGATAGTCTTGGTATTCAATTTCAGGGTCGTTCATTTCTAAAGACTCTATCATATTTTGTCTAATAGGACGAGCTGTGCGCATTGACACATCGCTTGCCTGAAATTGAGGTGGATTACGCTGAGGTTGATTTTGTGGTGGTATACCAAATTTAAATTGTTGATTTGGCATGTTGAAATTAGGTCGGTTTTGTGTATTGTTAAATTGTGGTTTGAACCCTTGTTGATTAGGAATACCGAATTTAAAATTATTATTATACGGTTTAAAATTATTTTGTGTTTGGTATGGAATTCCGAATTTAAAATTTTGTTGTCCGGAATTAAATGTATTTGGCACAAATGCAGGTTGAGGTTTGAAATTATTATTAAAATTATTTGTTAAAGTAGGCGTGAAAAATTGTTGAACTGGTTTAATATTAGATTTATTTTTATTTTTAGAATTGTACTGATATTGAAAATTGACCTCCTCCATGACAACACTTAGTGCGTTTTCTAAAACGGTACAACCTTTAAGTCGCACAATTCGAATTAAATCCTCTGGTAAATTATATAAAAATACATTCAAGCACATATTATTATAGATAATCATTTTAGCGGCTTTGAGGCCTTCATCAGTTAATAAATTGACCTTGGAGAAGAGGGTGCAGCGTGTTTGTTGTATCCTGTTACAAAATTGCGTATATGTTTCACCAACTTTAATTTTTAAATTTTCCAACTCAATTGCCACACACTCTTCCGATCTAGGATCACCAAAATGTTGAATCAAAACAGCTCTTAATTGTTCCCAAGTTGTTATGTCTTCTCTTTCACTTAGTAGAGCAGCGGCTTTACCACATAATCTACTAGTTATAGCATGAAACACATATGTAGTTTGAACAACATTGTTTGATCCGCTAAAATTTCTGATTATATATTCACTTTTTTTAATAAATAAATTTAAAGTATTTTGATCACCATCGTACTTGGGAATTAAACTTAAAAGTTCTTTTGATACTAATTGAATTGTTGATTCATTGTTGCGTTGCATTTTGAATTGTATTTATTTAATTAAACACACACAAAGTAAAATTCACAAAATTAAAATTCACAAAATAATATTTTCAAAATAAAATTCACAAAATAAATCTTATAACAAAATTATCAAAATCAAAATTCTCAAAATTAAAATTATCGAAATTAAAATTATCAAATTAAAATTCTCAAAATTAATATTTATTATTAATATTTCTCAATATCTTATAATCTATGAAGTCAAATAACTTTCGACGATTTTTATTCGAAAATTATGAAAAATAATTTTCAACGATGTTTGTTTGAAAATTATAAAAATTTGTTAAATAATTTTCAACGATTTTTGTTTGAAAATTATAACAATGTCCAACGAAAAATACAACCACAGAAAATAACAAGGACGAGACAAGGATTGTAAAAATGGTCACTTACAGTCTGCTCGTTCCCATGTCTTGCCGTATAGCTGCTTTCGCTTTTAGGACAGGATCTCTCGGAAATAGATGCGGAACCCGACGTTAACTTATTTATTGGTTCGTAGATACTCAAAATCTGCACATGAGACCGATTTGTAAGACTCGAACACAGACTTTTATTGTTGATTGAGTATCCTACCGACTGCGCCAGTTAAATTTCGGGAGCACTGCCGAGGGTTTTTTAAAAAGTCTAAGACAAGACTGATTCTCAAGAAGCTTTATTAAGAATGCTTTTATTTGTTACAAATGTCTCTTTTATAAACTCTTATTCTATAAACACAAAGTGGGGCTGTTTACTATGAAATAATGAGAAATATGTCGCAATACATTCAGTCAAAACACCAGGTGTCTATCAGTAGTTTGCAGACATAATATGGGTTAAAAACGTAACATCAGCATTTCTAACGTATGTACCAATTAACAAGACGTAATAAGAGAGGGTACAGACTGCATAACTATCTTGTTAAGTTTGTGTTGTTTTTATTATTGTTGTGTTTTAATAATGCCTAACGCGTACGTTTATAGTGCTCGTGAATACGGTAACATGTTAATGTGCCTTGGAGAAGCTCGCGGGAATGCTTCGCGTGCATTGCGAATTTACCGAGAGAGATTCCCGACAGCTCGACATCCGGCTGACTCTCGTCTGATAACAGCAGCATTTCAGCGAGTGTTGGAAAATCGACCCATTGCTCCAGTAGCGACAGGAGGTGGAAGTCAAGTGGCAGTTCAGGCCGAGGAGCGCATTTTAGATGTCGTTCGCCGGTATCCGAACTTAGGTACACGAAGTATTGCTAAATTGTTAAGGTGTCGGAATGGAACAAGTGTGTCGTACTGGACAGTTCATAAGGTGTTAAAGCGTAACCGAATGCGGCCATACAAAGTGCACAAAGTGCAAGCTTTGGTACCCGGCGATCACGACCCCCGGCGAGTTTTCTGCCGTTGGTTATTATACCAGCAACAACGTGTCCCTGATTTCATTGAACACGTCATCTGGACGGACGAGTCAACATTTACCAGAAACGGGTTGTGGAATCGAAGAAATACACACGTGTATTCCGAGGTGAACCCGCACGCAGTTCTACAAACCGGGCACCAAACCCAATGGTCGGTTAATGTATGGGCAGGTTTATTTAAGGATCGCATACTAGGGCCAGTATTTCTGCCACAGCGACTTGACGGACAGCGATATTTAAACATTATAAATGAATAAATAGTGGACATTTTAGACGACGTATCATTGACTGAATATCGCCGCACATGGTTTCAGCATGATGGTGCACCTCCACATGTGGCAAGGTTCGTCCGTGAGCGCCTCACCGAGCTGTTTGATGATCGCTGGATCGGCAGACTAAAACCACACGCTTGGCCACCTCGGTCACCCGATCTGACCCCGTTAGACTTCTTTCTGTGGGGGTATGTGAAAGAAAGGGTTTTTAATCGTGAGTGTGATAGTGCTAACCAAATGCGCCAAAGGATCGTGAATGTTTTCGACAAACTACGTGCGGACTGTGTCGAAGACCCCACGATGATGCCCCGACTGCATAAGGAGACGCAACGCCGAGCTCAAATCTGCCTCGAAATGAATGGGGCACAATTTGAGCCGCATCTCATAAGGCCACGGAGGATTTAGATCGGTAAGCTGTTTCATACCAATTTTTTTTTATAACTTATTTTTGAACTGATCTGAGTAGATCGTACATAACTGAATACATCAGAGTAATAAACATAATTACACGACGGATTAAAAAGCATGAATCTATCCTTTTTAAAATTTCATTCAAGTAATTTTTCATAAGCGGGGAATCGAACCCGGTACTTAGCTTATTCAACCGGTGAATTCGAAAGAAAGTGGCTAGGTAAAGACTAGCACAGTGGCAAAGTAGATAAGTTAGTTATTTAGACAAATGTTGTAAATAAGTATTTATTTGATTGTTAGTTGCGTGCAGCGCAAGATTGACGCTGCGCCCGGGCGTTCGTTGATCCGAGCATCAGCTGTTTTTGATTTTGTGTTTCATTGCTGGTTTTTTTTTTTGTAAAGTAATGTATTTTTTATGAAATTATCGTTTCATTTAGCTGTACTAACACGATGGAGCGTAAATAATGCTAATAAAAAGTTTAAATAATATGATTTTTTTTTTATCAGGATAAATTTTTTTTCCATCCCATCATCAAAGGTGTCATTAGTACTATCGTCTGTCTTCATTTTCGGGAGCGGTCTACTAATACCCTGTATAACTTTGCGCCCGTTTTTAGTTTTGACATCTTGCCATGCTTCCAATAGGTTCAACAGTTATAACGTACAAACGTGACATGACTTCTCATACAGAACTTAAAAATGATCGGTAAACTTCCATCAACCATAGATTGTTCAAAAGTCAAATCACATGTATATCGCACGCCTAATGAGTAAGTACAACTTTGCTACTGAAAAATAATCGGAAATTATACACAAATTTTGTGAAATTGTAATCTGGTACGAGCGAGTATATACTTTTCACTGATACCTACTCCGTTACAAAGTACTTGTGGAAACCATAAAGAAAGTTTAAAAACTAAAACCCGACGCTTACAATAATAACGCGTTAATATTCTGAAAATTCGTGTATGAAACAGTGTTCATATAAACATCACAAATATGCAAGTACCTAGTTGTATTGAAATACGACATTGGCGATTTAACCGTACCTCGCGCTTTGTGAATGTTTCCGATTCCTGAGACGCTTCCAAATTTCCTGCTATTTATCTATTATGAACCGATACTGATCACGAATATGATATTACAAATAAACTTGGGAAGGGGCGATTCTAGATCGGCAACGCGATAACTCAACAACTCTGATGTTAAAAGCGTCCAAAGACTATAATCGCCTCAGACGGGGGCTGTATGCTTGTTTTTTAGCCTAGGTCACTGGGTGTATAAAAATCTTGAACATTACAATTTATTCGGTAATACTCTTATATTGTTGTGAGCAGCATATCTCGCATAATGCGGGTATTTAAATTACGCTGCCTTAGCCAGCACTCGGCATATGATGGAATCGGAAACCTCTTTCCAATTTGCCCTACTCGAGGAGGGGGCGTTTAGCAAACTCGCCCTATTGTAATGCTTGACGAGGTGGGTAAGCTCTACGAAAGAGTCGCTGCAAGCCGCCTCATCAAGCACGTGGATCCGAACCTGGTAGCAAACATGTTCGATTTTCGCAGGGCCCTCTGCCACAGACGCTATAGCGCAAGTGAGGAGTCAAGCGGAGGGAGCCATTTCGTAGGGTGAGGTGGGGTTGACGGTGTCACTTGATGTTGGGTACGCGTCACCTCCCATCTGCGTGAGGGAGGGGGGGGGGGGGGTGACGTTTCCCCGGTTTGGACGGGCGTTTTGTTGCGCCGGATGCCCGTCTCGTAGACACCGTACGAATGCCAGTGGGCGGCGTGATGTTAGTGGTGAGGGGGTCCGGGGGGTGCAATAATGCACGACCGCTTGAGGTGCCGGGTCTTCAATGAAAGTCGATATCTTGTTGATTGTTCGCAGGACGACCAAAGCTTTCTTCTTGTAGTTACTCGTTGCTTGTACTTGTAGACTCGTTGAATTACACCGGCCAATACTTTAATTTGAAAACAGGTAGGTACGTCACATCTATCGAAAATTACGGCCGGCAGCTGGCGATCGCACAAGTACTTATTTACAACATTTGTCTAAATACCTACTTTACCACTATGCTAGTCTCTACCTAGCCGCTTTCAATCCGATCAAAGTACCGGGTTCGATATCCCACTAATTAAAAAAATACTTCAATTAAATTTTAGCAAGGGTAGAGTCAAGATTTTTAATCCATCGTCTATGTTTAGTAGTATTCTGATGTATTCAGTTATGTATCAGATCAGTTCAGTACTGATTTGGGCCAGGCGTTGAGATAGCTAAGTGCCGGGTTCGATTCTCCTCCAAAGTACGCAATGACGAAGTTGGAATGTCAATTCTAAAGGAACCTTGTGACATAGAATCTGCACATACTAAATTAATTATTGTCACTACTGTGTTTTGTTTTGTAAGATTCAGAAATACACACCGTAAAATTTTCCTCATTTTTTCTATCTAACTCTGTACAAAACAATGCATTATGAATTATTACAGCACTACACTTTAGGTTTTTCGTACTTTCGCTCATTTTAGTCGTTCATTTTACACACACACCGGCGGTGACACCGCGTCACCGCGCTCTCCCCGTGCCAGCGCGCCAACACAGCACTGGCACGCGGCCGCGGCCGCGGCCTGCTGGTGTAGGTATTAAATTTGCAAGCGACATAAAAGAATTAGAGGCGGCGCCGGCGTTCACGATAAAACTTGCAAGTAATTTTTGTAAGTACCTACCTGTTTTCAAATTAAAGTATTGGCCGGACTAAAAACGGAAGTGTGTTAACATAAAGTATAAGAATTCTATTTTAAATTCATTCTGATAGATTAATTGACTATCGTAATTGCAATTAATTTCAACTATTAAATTATTCTGTACCATTTCATTTTTATTTTCTTGTATAAAATCAAAGATAAAAAGATTAAATAGTTTTTATAAATAACAGCTAAGCTTATAAAATAAAAGTTGGGAATGTCTAACGCTTTATCGATCTGTAGAAATGTACAAAGTGCCGTCAACGGCGGCCGCGGCTCACCGCCAAAGGATCGGTTTGTTTTGGCGGGATTGATTATTAAATTTAGTATTTTTAGTTTTTGAGACAGTTTCATTTAGACTTTCATGCGCGCATGAGCGACAGATATTCATTCAATCGTATTGATATTTAAATTCTTGTTAATATTTTATTGTTACATTTTGTGTATCTTGTTAAGTTTGTGTTGTTTTTATTATTGTTGTGTTTTAATAATGCCTAACGCGTACGTTTATAGTGCTCGTGAATACGGTAACATGTTAATGTGCCTTGGAGAAGCTCGCGGGAATGCTTCGCGTGCATTGCGAATTTACCGAGAGAGATTCCCGACAGCTCGACATCCGGCTGACTCTCGTCTGATAACAGCAGCATTTCAGCGAGTGTTGGAAAATCGACCCATTGCTCCAGTAGCGACAGGAGGTGGAAGTCAAGTGGCAGTTCAGGCCGAGGAGCGCATTTTAGATGTCGTTAGCCGGTATCCGAACTTAGGTACACGAAGTATTGCTAAATTGTTAAGGTGTTGGAATGGAACAAGTGTGTCGTACTGGACAGTTCATAAGGTGTTAAAGCGTAACCGAATGCGGCCATACAAAGTGCACAAAGTGCAAGCTTTGGTACCCGACGATCATGACCGCCGGCGAGTTTTCTGCCGTTGGTTATTATACCAGCAACAACGTGTCCCTGATTTCATTGAACACGTCATCTGGACGGACGAGTCAACATTTACCAGAAACGGGTTGTGGAACCGAAGAAATACACACGTGTATTCCGAGGTGAACCCGCACGCAGTTCTACAAACCGGGCACCAAACCCAATGGTCGGTTAATGTATGGGCAGGTTTATTTAAGGATCGCATACTAGGGCCAGTATTTCTGCCACAGCGACTTGACGGACAGCGATATTTAAACATTATAAATGAACAAATAGTGGACATTTTAGACGACCTATCATTGACTGAATATCGCCGCACATGGTTTCAGCATGATGGTGCACGTCCACATGTGGCAAGGTTCGTCCGTGAGCGCCTCACCGAGCTGTTTGATGATCGCTGGATCGGCAGACTAGGACCACACGCTTGGCCACCTCGGTCACCCGATCTGACCCCGTTAGACTTCTTTCTGTGGGGGTATGTGAAAGAAAGGGTTTTTAATCGTGAGTGTGATAGTGCTAACCAAATGCGCCAAAGGATCGTGAATGTTTTCGACAAACTACGTGCGGACTGTGTCGAAGACCCCACGATGATGCCCCGACTGCATAAGGAGACGCAACGCTGAGCTCAAATCTGCCTCGAAATGAATGGGGCACAATTTGAGCCGCATCTCATAAGGCCACGGAGGATTTAGATCGGTAAGCTGTTTGATACCAATTTTTTTTTTATAACTTATTTTTGAACTGATCTGAGTAGATCGTACATAACTGAATACATCAGAGTAATAAACATAATTACACGACGGATTAAAAAGCATGAATCTATCCTTTTTAAAATTTCATTCAAGTATTTTTTTCATAAGCGGGGAATCGAACCCGGTACTTAGCTTATTCAACCGGTGAATTCGAAAGAAAGTGGCTAGGTAAAGACTAGCACAGTGGCAAAGTAGATAAGTTAGTTATTTAGACAAATGTTGTAAATAAGTATTTATTTGATTGTTAGTTGCGTGCAGCGCAAGATTGACGCTGCGCCCGGGCGTTCGTTGATCCGAGCATCAGCTGTTTTTGATTTTGTGTTTCATTGCTGGTTTTTTTTTTGTAAAGTAATGTATTTTTTATTAAATTATCGTTTCATTTAGCTGTACTAACACGATGGAGCGTAAATACTAATAAAAAGTTTAAATAATATGATTTTTTTTTTATCAGGATAAATTTTTTTTCCATCCCATCATCAAAGGTGTCATTAGTACTATCGTCTGTCTTCATTTTCGGGAGCGGTCTACTAATACCCTGTATAACTTTGCGCCCGTTTTTAGTTTTGACATCTTGCCATGCTTCCAATAGGTTCAACAGTTATAACGTACAAACGTGACATGACTTCTCATACAGAACTTAAAAATGATCGGTAAACTTCCATCAACCATAGATTGTTCAAAAGTCAAATCACATGTATATCGCGCGCCTAATGAGTAAGTACAACTTTGCTACTGAAAAATAATCGGAAATTATACACAAATTTTGTGAAACTGTAATCTGGTACGAGCGAGTATATACTTTTCACTGATACCTACTCCGTTACAAAGTACTTGTGGAAACCATAAAGAAAGTTTAAAAACTAAAACCCGACACTTACAATAATAACGCGTTAATATTCTGAAAATTCGTGTATGAAACAGTGTTCATATAAATATCACAAATATGCAAGTACCTAGTTGTATTGAAATACGACATTGGCGATTTAACCGTACCTCGCGCTTTGTGAATGTTTCCGATTCCTGAGACGCTTCCAAATTTCCTGCTATTTATCTATTATGAACCGATACTGATCACGAATATGATATTACAAATAAACTTGGGAAGGGGCGATTCTAGATCGGCAACGCGATAACTCAACAACTCTGATGTTAAAAGCGTCCAAAGACTATAATCGCCTCAGACAGGCTGTATGCTTGTTTTTTAGCCTAGGTCACTGGGTTTATAAAAATCTTGAACATTACAATTTATTCGGTAATACTCTTATATTGTTGTGAGCAGCATATCACGCATAATGCGGGTATTTAAATTACACTGCCTTAGCCAGCACTCGGCATATGATGGAATCGGAAACCTCTTTCCAATTTGCCCTATTCGAGGAGGGGGCGTTTAGCAAACTCGCCCTATTGTAATGCTTGATGAGGTGGGTAAGCTCTACGAAAGAGTCGCTGCAAGCCGCCTCATCAAGCACGTGGATCCGAACCTGGTAGCAAACATGTTCGATTTTCGCAGGGCCCTCTGCCATAGACGCTATAGCGCAAGTGAGGAGTCAAGCGGAGGGAGCCATTTCGTAGGGTGAGGTGGGGTTGACGGTGTCACTTGAGTTTATTAATAAGTCCAACAAAACCTTGCCCTGGACCTACATTAGGGAGGCACTCTACATGGAGTGCCAAACTACCTTCGCTGTATTGTGGCTACGCGGTAGATAATACGTAGCATACACTTGCTGTCTGTCACGCATGGGACTAGCTGCGTCGAGACTTCATCGCAGCAACCGGCTCCGATCTCTCATTTCTATTCGTGTATTCCATGGTCCTCTCGCCATATTCCCGCGGTTGACGAGACCCAGTCTCCAGCTACCGTCAGGGCTCGTGTAGACAGCGCCACGGACGCGCCGCCTTCGCGCTCCCACCGCATGATTGCTATATCACTACATTTTTATGTAATATAGTGCTAGACACGAAAATTATACATGTAGGTATAATGAACATATTGAGTTTAACAAAAAAAGTTAGTGTTTGCATTTAATGGGTAGGAATATCTAATATTTTGATATTCATTGGAAGATAATCACAAAACTTACACTAATATTTTCGGTCATCTTTATAAAGTGTATGGAATTCACCATGTTGTTCTCTTTGTATCAAAATAGGATGATGGATATAAGCGTTCATTTAACTTCTTACATTTATTTAACCATTTCTTTAAATATAGTATTAAAACAATACCTCCTTTTGTTAGTTAAATTCATCATATTCATTATGCCTATTTCATAAGGTTTGGAAGAAGAAATGTTTTCCTTCAAAATACGCCATTTTTTACTACTTTTTATTACGCCATTTACAACTTCAGCTATGAACATGAATTTTATAAGTAATCATTAAAAAAAACGATTATCCGTCATGTTTATTATAGCCCAAGCGAACATCTGAGATGAGATTTTAAAGTATGTTAGGTGGTTTAGATCTGCGCATACAGATGAACATACATACATAGCGGTTAAAATCATAAGGGCTTGTGTATACGGCACCGCGGACGCTCCGCCGCCGCTTGATTCGTCTATCACTGTACATTTTTAGCAATACATTGCTAGCAACGAACATCATACGTGTAGGCATAATGACAATGATGAATTTAACTAAAAAAAGGAGGTAGTGTTTGCATACTATATGTAAAGAAATGGCTAAATAAAAGTAAGAAGTCAAATAGACGCTTTATGGGATTATCCTATTTTGATGCAAAGAAAACAACATGGTGGATTCCATACAATTTATAAAGATCTACGAAAAGTTGTGTAAATTTTTTGATTATCTTCGGATGAATATCAAAATTTTCAACAAATTATTAGATATACCTATTATATGCAAACACTAACAATTTTTTAAGTTATAATTAACATGTTCATTATTCCTACATGTATAATTTTCGTGGCTAGCAATGTAGTAGGAAAAAGGTACAATGATATAGCAATCATGCGGCGCGGGCGGCGGCGTGGTGGCTGAGCGGTAGCGGCACCGTCTACACGAGCCTTTACCCTCCTTTTCGCTTCGCCGTAGTCGGGTAACAATATGCTATCGAAAGAAAAGTATCGAGTATGTACATTGTACTCATATCGCTTCATCCCAAATCGTCCCCGTTGCAGTTCGTTCATTGGCAGGAAACCATCACAAGATGAGATGCAGTCGTGGTGGCCGAATTTTCAAGACCGGTGGAATATTAATCTGATGTCCGTAGATTTGAGCTTTGGCATAGGTATACCAATAACGCCGTCCAAAGAAGGGCGCAACTTTAGGTTTTTGCTAATGACGTTTTATTTATCTACATTCGGAATTAGCAAGAAAAGACGTATCAGGATGTTTTTTTATTTCTATTAACTACCGGCTCTTGATTTATACTTGTCGAAAATTGAAATAGGAGTTTTCGCTCATGAAACTAATTATAATATCGAAAAGAAAACATCATGAAGAAACCGGAACGCTGTTATCGTAATGAACCCATGAAGTGGGATAAGCCAATACGTTATGGCGCTGACTTGGTAAAAGTCCGGGACTTTTCATGGAAAGAGCCTTTTACCCAACGGTGAGACATGTAGAGGCATATTAAGCTTGAGATATCCTCTACAAATTTATCTATATATATATAAAATCATAAAGGTGCGCGCATCAAATTTTGACGCAATGGTGGCTCAGTTGGTAGTGCATACGGACTCCCGTGTCGATCGACGTGAGTTCGAATCCCTGCAATCAGCCGAAGCTTTCGATGAAGGAAAACTTCGTGATGAACTACAGCATGGTGTTAGGGCTTTTTCTAATGCCCGCCTAGCTAGCTAGCTACCACCCTCAAGTTGAAAATCTGTCGCCAAGCACCAATTGGTGTATTCCGGGAGTTACACTTGAGAGCCAGTACCTTCCGTTAGGCTTAGTGTGTTATTATCTTGGGCCACATCGTCACATAAGATCAGGTGAGATTGTGGCTACAATACTAAAGCTATAACGACAAAAAAATGCGCAAAAATTACTGCATAGATTTAAAAAAAATACTACTTACATACTTACAATACGTATACGCAATACGTGTTCAGCTATGTGTTTTCTTGCCGTGGTGTCAATATAATAAGCACCATAGATGAAAGGTTTTCGAAGCATTTAACAAGATATAACATTTTATTTTTGAAAATTTCTTCGTAACTAAGTAACCAAGAACTTAGATTATAATATAGTTCATATTTTTACAACTAAAAGTCGAAATCATTTTTTGAAACAATTAGAATAAAGTTTCATTTAAGTAACATTACCTTAGAAGTCTAAAAATAAAGTAGTCATTTTAAAGAAAAATGGTGATGTTTCTTCCAAAAGAGTTCTTTAAAGATATTGTTTTTTTTTAAATAATTTAATAAACGAGTAGAAAGCTTTGCAAAATGAAAATAAAAGGTCCAGCAGTAGGTACACAATATGAAACCAAATAATTTGTGAAACGTTAAATATATTAATTGAGCACAAACTTAAAATGAAAACAACTTAATATTTATTAGGTCTAAGTACCTATGAAATTGCCGTTTTGTATGAAAAAATTTAAACGAATTTTTTTCATGTATTTTTTAATTGTATTAATCGATGTAGTCACCTATGTAATCAATGTATCGTTGCCAGCGCAGTGGCAGTTTATTGATGCCCTTCTTAAAGAAATCAGCTGGACGGGAGGCAACAAATTCTTCAAAGGCATTTTGTACTGCCTCTCGGGTATTGAATTTTTTTCCCGCCAAGAAGTTATCCAAATTCCGGAAAAGTAGTAGTCTGTAGGCGCAAGGTCTGGTGAGTAGGGCGGATGACGGAGAACTTCCAAACCCAGTTCTTGCAACTTGGAGACCGTCTGCTGTGCAGTATGAGGTCGCGCGTTGTCGTGCAGGAGCCGCGGAGACGAGCGATTGACCAATGCTTGTTGGAGATGTGCCAGCTTCTCCATCATTGTGTTCAGTTCTTCACAGTACACATCTGCAGTAATGCTCACTTCGTTTGGTAAGAAGCTGTGATGAATCACACCGGCGCTAGACCACCAAACAGTGACCATCACTTTTCTAGGGGTAAGTTTTCGTTTAGGGCATTGTTTAGGTGCTGAACCAGGATCCAACCAACTTGCTGAGCGCTTGCGGTTATCAAACAGAATCCATTTTTCATCGCAGGTAACAATGCGGTTCAAAAATCCTTCATTTGTGTGTCTGTTGAGCAGTCTAAGGCACGTCACGACGCGTACTTCGCGCTGGCGATCATTGAGTTCGTGGAGCACCCATTTGTCAAGCTTTTTTACCTTGCCAATTTGACGCAAATGGACCAATATTGTTTTGACGCTAATGTCGAAAGCTGCTGCTAATTCAGCCGTAGATTGTGTATCATCACTTCATCAGCTTCCACAATCGCCTTTAATTCGTCATTGTCGACCAAAGTTTTCGGACGACCGCGAGGTTCATTTTTCAGGTCGAAATTCCCAGAACGGAAGCGAGCAAACCAATAACAGGTGGTGCGTTGGTTTGTAGTGTTAGCTCCGTAAACGTCGTTGATGTTGCGTGCTGCTTGTGCCGCGTTGCTGCCACGACGGTACTCATATTCCATAATTACTCAAATTTTTAACGTATCCATGATGACAAAAAAGATTGAAATGCGATGAAAATGTAACACTAATCAATAAACAAATGACTACTTTTAGAAAAATATTCCATGTTTTTAAAATAAAATTAATTTGAAATTAGAATTCTTAGCCAAACAAAAATTATTTTGATTTGAAATAGCCAGTACTGCAGAACGGCAATTTCATAGGTAAAGACCTATTATAAATTTTTCACCAAAAAACCACTATCCTCTGTTGCCTGGAAGTAGTTTTATACCTGAAAAGACAATAAGAATAATATTGAAAATATTTCATAGCTCAATTTGTTGATACTATTGTAAGTATAACTTGTATCGCAATGATATTGGTTGATAAATATATAGTTCATCTAATTATAACATTTAAATAGAACTAATTAGTTACGTCAGTAGATCAAGACTTGGCATACAATTAGAAAGAAAAAGAAAAGACATTTATTTGTTACACTCACAAAACAAAAATATTACAAAATAAAAAAAATAGTTTAAAAAAAAAGAAAACCGCAAGAATGAAAATTACTGCAATAAAAGGCCTGTCTATGCAGGGAGTCATTAATTTCATATATTTTAATTAATTATTATTCATGGTGCGATCTGAACTAGATTATGAAACATTTGCACAACGAATTAAAATAGTAAAAGAATCTTTATTTATTAATCATATATTAATTAGAAAATATGTGAAGGACGCGGCAAAACGACCTTCTAAAATGGAGGCGATTCGCGATTCTTTACAGCCTAATAATACTGTACGTAACAAATCCTTTGATCCTTTAACAACCGAGTTGTGTAATTAACCGTATCCCTCAGATTTTGTATTATCCAGTTTTTTAAATTGCCTCCCATCATGGAAGCATATTCACATTTAAACTCTCGATTGATTTATATAATATGAATGATGGTTAATACTGTAATTGACTGATGATTAATTGATGAATACAGTTATGATTATGGACATTTCAGGCATTTTTTTTTAATTCTCAAAAAGTACCTAACGCAAATCGATTACTATTAAGACAATACAAATTATTATACCGATTATTTAATAAACGATTTTTATTTTGGATGTCACTTTCCAATTTATGATACAAATCCCTCTATAGTGTCTGTTCCATTGGTCATTAATTCTCAACAAAATAGAGCAGTTTCGTTCGGAGCATAATGCTTAATGTGTTGCCATTAAATAAATATAGTTTAATATGTACATTTTAAACTGCAGACCAAGTATTGTTTGTTATAGTTTGCTTGTCGACAAAAAAGAGCTTTTAATAAGACAATTGTTATACTTTACCCTTTTCAGGCTGAATATCCTTGTAAACTTTCGTTTGGCAGTTCGGTGTGCACCAACATGTTCAAGGCATTCAAGGCATTCAATTAATTTTCAAACACGTGCTTATTTATTCCATTATCCGTATCCTGAAAACAAAAAAAATTAATAATGGCTGAAGGTGATTTTAAGGTGAAAGTTCACAGATCCGCATCAAATCAACAGGATTTTAGTTTTTTATTTGTATGAATACAAATAAAATGGTTTTACTAATTCGCATAAGTTCACGTCCTTAAGCATCGGATCTTTGACATCAGCAATGGCAGTACTACATGCTATGATTTAATTCGAATAGGCGATGATTACATGACGCATTTGATTATCCACTCGATAAGATTTCATCTCAAAGTTGCGTTTTCGAGCGTTTTTCCTAGTATATTTTAAAGCTACAAACATTATGGGTTTACCAAAAATATAGCATCTAGCGATAGGTATTATGGTGACCAATTAGGTCCAGATTTTTCAATACTAAAAAAAATTTTTTTTTTAATCACGCTAGTTCATTTTGTGGAATTGCATTTTACGGTAATTTTATAACTAGCGTGTGTCTGCGGCTCCACACGCGTTTTTTACTATGCTGTAGTTATTTACATCCCGTAACTTTATGTTTACTCATATTGTAAACAATTCATATGCCGTATCAATCAATCAATGGCATATACATATTTCCCGTGTACAATTTTCATCAAAATCGGTTCAAAATTATTATACTATTCTACGATTTCTAATGTATTAATGACGATTCTTGTAGTTTGTCAATAAGGAAGTTTCCATTTATTTTTTTTCAATTATCTATTATAAAAGACAAAATTATGATACTTTTCCCGCCCGTGTTTAAATTTTTCGCCGCGTGACGTCACACAAGTTTCGCTTGGCTTGGCCATCGCGTGCGATGTGGCGTTCTGTCGGCAGTTAGTATTTGTGACAGCTCAATTCGGCGGCAGGTATCGTTGCGGAATCAACACGGAAACTATGCAAACTAATAGCAATATATATAAATAAATAATTAAATACATATTAATAATGAATACTGCGTATTGCCTATAAACCGACCGCTGTAAGTGCGGCCCTTCGGATGATTTGCGAGACGCGAGGCGATGCATATGCACCGATTTACTCGGTACCTATTGAGATATTACTCAATGTCGTAAGATCAATATTTTATGCATGTAATTGCAACTGTGACTTATCTATAAATATTTTGTTAACCAAGCCCAGTAAAGCTGTCAAAGCATCTAACGGCTCCAGTGCCCTTAAAGTTAAAAAAAACTAGGATATACTTATAAAAGTAGAGAAAATAATGATAATAATTAATATACATTATATTGTTGTCTTTATTAAAATGGTAAACAAATAATTATATTGAACAAAAGTTGTACGTTGTGTAACCTTTGCACACGGTTAATGTAAAACTTCTTTGAATTTTATAGTTTATAAATTGACACTAAATTTACTAACTCGTCAAAGCATTACTTCTGAATTTTGATTGACTGTATAGTTTTAACAGTGCATCGTGATGCGTAATGTGTGAAACATGCATCTTGGTAAAATAAGAATAATCTGCCGACTATCGGCATTAGAATAGTTTACTGGCCGGTCTTGTTCCCCTCCCGTTCCCCGCAAACTATAAAGGTAGCGTTTACAGTGGTCAGCTTATAACTGTACAAACACGACTGTAACTACACCCAATAAATTTAATTACGGTTACCCAAACGGTTTACGGTACAGTTTAGTTACCAACAGCAGACAAAAAATATGTGTGCAGTTCACATGTGGTAGAAGTGAACTCTTTAGAAAAGTTAAAAATGTCTTCTATAGTATCTATTTTTAAAAATGTAAACCTATCGACTACTCGCACTGTGCATACAACAGTATGTATAAAGTACCACTCGTATTGTACATACAACAGTGCGTATAAGTCTGGTCGTCATACCGCTAAGTTAATACGACGACGACCATTGTCGTAAAAGTCAGGACTTGCATTATGTAATCGTGTATAATATACCTATTGTATCACATTCTCTTGCAGACTAAATGCTATAGATGTATGAGTTCGTCTCTTTTTAATATAGCTTATTCATTTCATCACATTTCAAATCACAATGATACTAAATTAATTTTTACTTCAATATGAGCTAAATAAATGGTGCAAAATTATGAAAAGAAAATAATTTTCATCAGAAAAATCATTGCGAAGACCGTTTCGCTGTAAGTACTTCTATATCTCTTATGTTACTTACTTGGAACCGGTCCCCTTATTACGTATTTCGCAATAGCAAAGTGACAGCACAAATCGCTGAATATGTATTTGCGTAGAAATCGCAAATACGTATTATGCAACACTTATAATGTACCCAACACAATCTGATTTTGCTATTTCAAAGCAAATATTTAGCGATTTCTGCTATTATAAAATACCTACGTAATAAAGAGGCGGGTTACTTAGTAGACTCCGTGACCGCTAATAACTTTCTATATACGTGTAGGTATATAATTATCACAAAAATAAACTTGTGTAATATTAGCATTATTTCTTTGTTTGGAACCGTGCACCATGAGTCAATAAAGTTTCGAAAATGCCATGTAATGAAATCCAAATGTCGTTTATTGGAAATAAAAACTTATTCTTAATATATTTATAACAAGAATATATACGTTTAAAATTATATAATTCTCAATACTACACAAACACAGGACATCTGAATTTAATACTATGAACACGACACACGAGCCTGTCGGCCGGGGTACGAAGCGTTTAAGTATTATAGCCCGTTACACCGGCCGAGGCACAGAGTTCTTCGAGACTTGTGACGTCACAACGTGAAATTCCCGAGCAGATTATTTAATTTGTACTCGATACAATAAAACTTGAATAACTTCGTCATTTTTGAAGATATTGAAATACTTCTTTCATCATGATTAATAATATATATATATATATATATATACCATGATTAAAGTGTATAAATTTTATTTGTTTTGGTGGGATTGGAAACTTCCTTATTATGGTATGATGTATGCTTCTCGTCTACAAAATTTTATCAAAATCGGTTGAGAATTGATAAAAAAAGATTTTTTTTGTAGGTACATCTTTTTTACTATTTATATTAATTTAATATTGACAATTGGTATAGCCCATCAACTATGTAATTACTTATACCCGTGTACAAAATTTCATAGAAATCGGTCAAGCCGTTTTTGAGTTAAATTCGGACAAACAGACATATTAAAAGGGGGAATATTCGCGTTCAGTATCTTTCATATAGTACATCTAACGGAAAATTAGAAGAAAAATTTAACTGTACAGACAAAACTACAGATTTAATAATATATATAGAATAAAAACATTGAATGACTAAAAATATTTTATGCTCTTTGTTTGACATTCATGACATCATCACTAGCACAAACGAATTTTCTGTCTTAAACCCGAACATTAAAAAACGCCATAGTATTATAGATTGCCAACATTGCAGTGTTGTCAAGGCCCTTGAATCAATAGGTACGTTTCGTTTCCTGAGAGTTAGTTTTCCTACCTAAGTTCGTTTCTTTTTTTATCAAAACAGTAGAAACCCTTGTTGGTACTGAGACATATTCGCCACTATTAACTGAAGAATATTTGAAGATTTTGTAATAACTTCACCGCTTGTGAGCCGACTTTTAGAAAAAATATAAAATTTAGTTTAATATAAAAAAAAATACCTCAGAATTTATTAACGAATTTTTAATTAACGTAATTTATTAACTACGTTAAATTCATTAACTTATCTATAGCCTCTAACTATAAGCGTCTATGTATATGAAGTGTAGGTACATAAAAATATTTAACTACAACAAGTTTATTTTAGATTTATTCTGACAAAGCTAAGGAAAGTCTGACACAAAGTATTTGGCAAATAATGATTATTAAACGCTTCAACTTGTTATATTTCTGCTCTAGAATTTTATTAGTCACTTCATTACTTAGAAAATGCAATAAATGGGCGGGCGGTAGGTATAAAAAGGTTCACTTCCCTATAACTACAATATATCAATGAAGTGTCCTGCACTTTTGATTGCCTCGCTGATAAAAGTTATGTGCAATGCTACAAAAAATCAATTGCGCGAGTTACTTCGGCAATCCAAATGCTGTAAGTATGTATAGTGGATGAAGTTATAAAAAATCCTTTTGATGAACCATTTGATGCGGACATGTGAACTATATAATTATGTACTATGTATTTTAAGTTCTACCCATTTTATTTTTCTATTGTTATTGTTTCATTTACATAAAAATATACACTATAATTATTACACTTCATTAGTCTTGGTATATTTAAAAACATAAACTGTATGTAGGTAGGTAAACTGTATATCCAACAGGTTTTGCTATCAGTCACGACTTGTTCGTTTTTATATTATATATCTTGGAAGTTATGTTATGTAAGCAACCAGATAACTTAAGGATATATTTAGATTTCGAAAATGTCCAAAATGGTGATTTGTTACTTATATGCCAGACACACTCGTATTCATATTTCTTTGATATGACTTAACAACTATAAAATGTCGATTTTGGTATTATTTTCCAAAAGTATAATAATCAATTATTTTAGTAATGTATTTGTCACACAAATAACTTGAGAATATTATTTGATTTTTTCTACTTTTTAATAATGTAGTGATCAAATAGCCAAATAACGTAGCCAATAGACTTAGTGAAGTACCTATGTACATTCAAAATGTAAAATTATACAAGAGGTTAATTAACTATACCAAATAGTTTTTAACCCTATTGTATCCAGGTAAAGTGGATATTAATTATTTTATTATACTATACTCATATACTGTTAAGTTCATATATTATGAAATTAATATTTTTAAGAATTTTCATACATTAAATTCCATTTCTTTAGCTTATCACAGTGCATGTGTCTTACCGATAATAAATCAGCGTATTGTTAAAACAAAGGC
This sequence comes from Saturnia japonica, assembly GCA_033032175.1. Taxonomy (NCBI): domain Eukaryota; kingdom Metazoa; phylum Arthropoda; class Insecta; order Lepidoptera; family Saturniidae; genus Saturnia; species Saturnia japonica. The sequence goes on from CM065307.1 coordinate 12,811,025, forward strand.
TTTAAAATCTTTTTTTGCGGGTATAATAATGTTTGGTAACATTATGAGTTTATTGGTTAATAGACTAAAAAACAACTTCAAATGTTTAATATTACACATATTAAATTATGTTTTATTCGTCAGTTCTATTATTTTGTACAGTTGGTCTGCTTCAAGTTTGTCATAGTCGACCGTTACGTCAGAATCGTAAACTAATTAACTAACTTTGATCATAATAACGAAAAAAATGCTTTCGGTGCTATGTTTTAACTTTTTTTTTGTGTGTCTCTTATAATACAATAATGTTCTTAAACTAAAAAATACAATGACACAAATAATTATTTAAAGTACGAAAATGCTGTTGTATTAAATAATCCTAAAATTATTTGTTTTAGACTATCGTTATTACGGACGCAGCGGGAGGTAATTAATGGTAAACTTGAAATAGACAACTAGTAAATGTACCACTTACTATCTTATCCACAAAATCAGTTAAAAATTGACTACGGTTCTTATAATCCACTTTATTCATTCGTTCTCAAATTCCTCAGTTTTTGATTTCATTTTTATATAACAAATCATACGATAATTTCATAAATACCTTTCGTATTAATTAATTAATACAATAACGATTAGATTTCTTCTGTTGAGCAAACATGTCATATTATAATATGTATAAGAAGGTACCTGGAAGACAGTTTCACTTATGACGTCTAGTCGAACATAAACTTCACCTAGAAATGGACAGCTGAAAAAAAACTTGTCTCCTATTAAAGTAATTAATCTGTGCCATTTTAAAAACTCAGAACATTTATTATGTTATCATAAACTATTGTACTAATTAATATTCTGGCTTGTCAATATTATTAATTACATTTAAATTATTTCTCAAAGGTGTTATTCCTGATAACGCCATATCTCCGTTAATTCTTCATCAAAGTTCAAAAATAATTTAAAGCTTATGTTCCCCGCTATTGACGAAACATACAAATACTATAAATTAATAAATCTGTTGGATTGTTTACATTTTATAAATCACTAAATAAAATGTTTGTTTCTGTTTCATCAAAATGTTAGCTCGAGACATTTGAAAGTCATACTTCTTTGTCTTAATATCTAAAAACCAGTTATCGAGTATAATTATTAAATTTTTGATTGTGTAACTTATTAAATGGACTTATTCCATTTATTTTAAACCAATTGTTTTCTCATTAGTGTTTTTCAGAAAAGGTCTAACGATATGATATAATATTCTATGTAATAGTTTTTTTGCAAAAAAAAAATACCTGGAATTTTCTTGTATTATAACGATAAAATTATATCTACATACAAAATTATTTAAATTTAATAGAAATTTGTCAATATTAATAATAATTATTACATATTGATAGGTTTTAATAAATCATCGAATAGTATGTTGGTTTTTGTTTTATGAAATTATTGGCTTGAACAATTTTGACAGTCATACTTACTTTTCGCCTGTTATATAAAACCAATTAATGAACATAATTAAACATAACAATTTTAATTTTTTACCTCGCAAAGGAATAGAATTTTACCAATATTAATAGTTATTATTACATATTGATAGGTCTTCATAAATCAACGAATAAAATGTTTGTTTTGCGTTCCATCAAATTGTTAGCCTGAGCCAATACAGTCATACTTACTTGTCTTATATCTAAAACCCAGTTAATGAGTATAATGATTAAAGTTTTGATGTGTACCATAATAATCTTATATATTCCACTTATTTGAACTATTTCTTGTTTTTCAAAAAATATCTAAAGGCTATTATTTATTTGGCTAATCAGTAAATACAAGGTATATTGGTAGTAATATGTCAAGATTGAATTGACGAATTAGAAGTACACATATAAATAAAAGAATACAGCACATTTAACATCTTTTGTCATGCCGCTTGTATATGAACAGCGGGCCACGCAACTTCATGCAACTTTCATTTGTGTTTTATAAGTGAAGTACAACTTGAAATAGTAATTGTAACAAAATATTTTGTTGTATACTTCAAATATTTTTTTTTTTGTTTTGTTAAGTGGTAAGCTCATAATTTTAGAGAAATTCACCTCCCTGTAAATTTACTATTATAAACTACGTAATTGCTTTCTCTGAAATGGCTCTTACGATTTGGATGAAATTTTGTATATGAAACGTTTTACTTTCAAGTTTACCTAAACGTTTTATTTGCATTGCAACGCCTAAATATTGTATAATTATACACATTTCGTAGAAATGCTTTTGTAAAGACTTAAAAATAAAGTGCACACATCATCTTTTAATTGTTTTTATTTTGAATTAAGTCCTTATTATCTAAGACATTATTGATTGTAACTCGAGTAACAGTAATTAATTGTTAAACCTAACAATTACACAGACAAAAAATCTAAATAAACAATTACATCAACTATCTTTAATAGAACTTGCCTTGGGCTTCTAAATACTTTTATAGAAATAGTCACAAAAAATTAATTCACTATGTCGCTTATGTCAATTTGATATACGGTCTGTCAATATTATCATAAGAATAAAGTCTTCATTTTGAAAATATAAGTAGATTAATTGGTATTTCTGTGACGCATTCAAAAAACCTACCCTTTCACTGTTAAAAAACAGTCAATGCAAACATTTAAAATCTCATTGTTGCCAAAATACTTGCTATGTCATTATGTTATTCATCGGATTTATATTCATTAGCTTCAAAAATTTCATCCAGATTTTACTGAGTGTGTGGCATATAGACGTAAATACTATTCTGTTATAATCAAACAGATCACCAACTGCCTGCAATACAAACAATTATATAGACTCATATACTGATTAAATCACTTTATATTATTCTATATTTTTAACAATAAACTCCTTCATATTTCATAGTGCTATAATAATGTACTATAGTCTCTAATTATTTTAATTATTCCTAAGTTTGGTTTTTATTTATTTACTATACATGTATTTTACTATTATATAACATTAACGTATTTTCTAACATATATATATTATTTCTCAAAGAGGTTTTTCCTGGCAACGCCATACCCTCCGTTAAATTCATAATCAAAATTAATGATTCAAACATAATTTTAAAGCTTATGTTTCCCGCTATTGACGAAACATAGACAAATAGTATAAAATTAATGTTTTCGTTAAAAAAATGGTTAAAAACTTTTCCCTTTGGAAATTTCATATTCTAATAGTAATGAAAATATATTCAAGGCGCCATCTATTAACAATCATTCTGTTTAAAATGATAGCTGTTATTTAGTTTGTTTACATACTGTAATGTGCGAAATAATTTCAGGATCAGCTAGTTTATAATAATAATCATAACCATACTATCAGCATTATTTCTATTTGTTATTTTTATATTTCAAATAACTAAATGCCAAAGACTGCAACCATGTTCTCCTTACGGAGTTCAATATTTTAATATCCGTGTAAATATTAACACAATAAAGTTTTCTTTTCTTTAGCTGTAACTAGCATATTGTTTTATAGTGATATGATACTACCTAATTTTATTAAATAATCATCCATATTCAAATGTACCTTTCCTATTTTTATGATAATACTTATTTAAAATCATAATTAATTTTTGTATTATTCTGAAAATTTTAAATAATATTAATTTCATACACCTAGTGACTAGCGAGTTAGCTTCCTTGACTATTTGTACATATAATCTATATTACACCTCGTCTCGTTAGGTTAGTAGTCGTAAGAGCGTCTGCTATGATCGGGGTCCTGGGTTCGATTCCCAGGTTGAGCAAAATGTTATTGGGTTTTTCTATGAAATTCTCAGTAGCAGCTCGGAGTTTGGCTTTTGTGCCCGATTAAAGGCAATAGGCTCACCCCCTATTACATAGGACCTAAACAACATAAGCGGCGAACTGTGGTTGTACCTTAGTGTACCCCTCTGCCTTACCCTTCGGGGTTACAGGAGTGATGGTATGTTATGTTAATGTAGTTTGATAATAGATTCAAAATCAAAAACACGTCATTCAATTTAGACCGTAAGTAGGCACTTATGAATGTCAAAACACTACCATTGGTTTGGAAAACATCTTAATTAAACAAAGAGATGAACTGGCAAGACACCTAATGGGGTTTATCAATAATTATTATACTGTGTAAATAGTGTTCACAGTTATGTAAGAACTACATTATTTTAGTAAATGTAGAGAGGGAGTAAGTTCCAGACAAAATTATCATTCACATAATGGCTGATTTGATTGGATTACTTTTGATATTAAACACAATCGCAACCAACGTACACAATTAATCTTTAAACTATCCCGTACTTACCATAATTGATGTTGTATTGCGGCTGGGGCTGTTGGTAAGAACTATAAGCTGGTTGTTGAGAGTAAGGATCGTAAGCAGGCACAGCGCCACCGTACGCTGGTTCGGCTGCACCGTAGCCAGCATCACCAGCGTTACCTGGAACACCGCTGTTAAAAGATAGAATGATAAAATTAACATTAAAAAAAAAATAGCGACAGTGTTAAAATCAACAATAGACACAATTCTTAAATAAGACCATCAGAACCAAAGTGGCCCAATTATAAAATTGTGTTTTTAAGTTTTATTGTGAAAAATAATAAAAGCAAAGTAACTGGTAAAGGTCTCAATTGACAAGTAAAAAAAATTATCTATGCAATTCACACATGGTAGAAGTGAAACCTTCACATCTATGTTTTTTTTTATTCAGAAAATGATCAAATACGCACTAATTTAACGTTTATGAAAATGTACATACAAGTACTCACAAACATTATTCATATCATTTTCAATTAATGCACATTTGAAATATCCATAGTATCCTAACACAATATCAATCAGCAACAGAATGTCATAAGTGTCGTCCAAAAAGTTTTTGTTTCATGCCTTTTTGGTTATGTATAAAATTTATTATTATGTGGCAAGAAACCTCTTTTGTACCATTACCTAAAACTTTCCTATTTCATTTTCTCCCACGTTAAATCTTATGAATTTATGTGTGCCTCTTTTTACTGTCGCTTTCGCTTTTTCGTTTCAACGACTTTCAAATCACAACGATCCTAAAGAAGTTTTCACTTCAAAAAGTTATGATATAATAAAAGAGGGATGTAACGATACCGATACGATATATCGAATATATACAATATATTCACTTCAAAAAGAAAACCAACTTCAATGAATCTAGGTATAATCTCAATGAAATTAAAATGGAACCAACCTTGGGATACCCTTTCCAACAAAAAAAGAATCATCAAAATCGGTTCATAATTTTACTCTTATTATTGACGATTCATAAGCTAATGACATACTTCCTTTCTACAAAATTTCATGAAAATCAGTTTTGAATAAATACAAATATGTTTTTTTTACGATTCCTTATATCTTGTTAATTATACAATGACTTATACTTCCTATGTACATAATTTCATCAGAAACAGTTGAAAATTAATTAGATATACATTTTTAAGATTAATAAAAGTATTGTTAACAATTCTTACTGATCATTATTTATGGATTGAATTATACTTCCCGCGTACAAAATTTCATCAAAATCGGGATATTTTTTTTATTTCCATTAGTATTATTAAAATTATTGTATCCTATTAATTGAGGGTTGACATAAATTTCCCGTATGCAAAATTTCATAAAAATCGGGTCAAACCATTTTTGAGTTAAATCTGGACATACACAGGCACAGATAGACAGGGCATGCATTTTTAAGGACATGTTCGTAATCAGTAACCTTTGTATAGGATGCTTAGCAGAGTATTTGGAAAAAAAGTTACATGCACAAATAGAACTACAGATTTGGAAAAACTGTCGAAAAAACAGTTCAAGGATAAAAATATAATAAAGAAAAATCATTCAAGACTTTAGTACCTACTTTCATTAATGTAATTTAATCTTAAAGTAATTTATACTTAGTTATTAGTTAATTTTGTTAATTTGGTGTATTTCATAGTATTCATATTTCATGCAACTACATTATAATATCTTTTTATTTTATTATAAATGTATACTGTACATGATTTTTTCCAAATTTCTCTATAGATATCCTATATAAAGGATACTCAGAAAATCACAAATTCATAAATATCGTTAAAAAATTACGTTACTGTATGTCCTGATTTCACTCAAAATGGCTTGACAGATTCTTATATAATTTTGTACTTAGAAACTTATGTCATTAGTTATTTATATTATTTTTCAATAATACTTTTAGAAATCATGAAATATGAATTAAAAAAAATTATTAAGATATGAAGAAATTACTGCAGGTATTGCTAGTTATAACGAAATTTATGCTTTTGAGTAATTCCCATTTGGATGAAAGTATGCAAAAATGTAAGACACGTTTGTAAAAAAAAGTTGAAATGATTACCCATTTTCCATGGATATAGTTAAAAATCATTCTATACTACACTAAACATTATTAATCATAAAATAACAAACTTGCATGAATAATGTAGGTACAGAACCAGAATGTAGCTTCACTCCTTTTACGTATCTATGAGAAAAACCTTCTTATTCAAAATGCTTGCTGCAAATCTTTGAATATTTTTTATAATTACGAATATTAATTATAAAAATTAATTTTATTATTTATTTTGAATATTTTTTATTTATTACATGTGAAATGGATATTTTGTAGATTTTCTTTATGGATGAGATACAACAAGGCACTGCACAGGTAACTATAACTGTAATACGTCTTACCAAACACTAAATTATATTTTACGAATATAAACTATATTTATTTTCGTCACGATTGACAATGGACTCTGCGATACCTTGGTTTTTAGAGACATGTCGCGTGTCCCCATCTTGTTCAGACATATATATGCCTATACTATGCTCTTTCTCTGTCGTATAACCAATCTATATTATACTACATCTATGATAATGCCGATTAATTCCCTACAATATCGGTATTGTGTATCAAAAAATTTATATATAGTTACTACATCCCTAATAAAAAGTGTTAAAATAACTAACACTAAATACATTCTTTAGTGGTTTTTGCAAGTCCAAAGTATCTAATTTTTTCTTTTAACTATAAAATAAAATAATATTTGAACCAGCGAGCTATCCTTAATAATAAAATAGGTTGTTTTACTAATCTCTTGTCACCCGCACTTACTTATTTAGCCAGGTGTGAAGTGAAACTAGCAAAACAATGTCAAACAAATTACAAAGTTTGTTATGTACTTGGTTTATATTTACCTGTAACCATCATTTTCATAATTTACTTGGCCACCAGTTGAATATCCGTATCCAGAGCCATAGCCACTAGAATTATACCCGGGACTTGGCTGCACTGGTGCAGGTGCAGCATAACTTTCTTGATATGAACTGTAAATAGCACAACATTTATTTAATAGGCTCATTAACAGCAAGAAATTCTTGTAAATTGTATAAGTGATTTCAGTATCTAAATTATCTGCATGTGTGTATCAGACGGCAATTCCTATCTTTTAGATATTTGGGATCATCATATAATATTTATTTTTAAACATTTCGTCATAATCGTATAACGTAAGATATGCAAAAAGTTCTGCAGTTCCTCTGCAGTTCTGATTAGCATATTCAATTCATAACGATTGTTTTTATTGAATTCTAATGCAATAAAATAAAATTAAAAAAAAAACGACGTTCTAGATTGGACAAAATTATGTATTCATTTTTTAATACAAAATTGTTGAATTTTTATTCAATTAGAGCTGTATTCTCTTACCTTTGTGTATTGTACGCTTGTTGTGCATAAGGATCAGCAGCCGGCTGTTCATATGGTTGATATCCAGTATGCCTGAGAAGAATTAAAAACTTTTTAACAACCATGGTACAAATGAAATACATTATAATTTTACATTAATATAATATGTCAGTTTAAAAAAATCGTCATGTCTGTATCAGACGGCACATTCCTATCGTGTTCTGGTTCATCATAATGTTAATTTATCTAAATGTCAATGTTCAAACAATTCCACAATGAAAATCCTTTTCTACCCCAACATCATCTATTTCCTATTTACCACTAAATAATTACATTTCAAAGCACAAACACCACCTATAGTCTAAACATATTTATATGATATTAATACATTTTCATCAGTGGAGTAAATTAAAATATTTGAGTTGTATAGAATCAAAGACACCAAAATAGGTCTGGGACTGATAATGTGGTAGGTAATTCATGATGAAAAACTAATACATTATTACAAATTTATATTATTAAACAAGAGAAATGATTCCTACAAAATGAATATTAAATGAATGAGTAACATACGCATGTCCATATCCGTTTGGTTGTACAGGTGCTCCGTGCTGTGGCAGTGCAGGTTGGTAAGGGGCAGCCGGTGGCGGCCGACCGCCTCCTCCCCGGGGACCCTCAAATCTAATATTACAACAATCAACAATTGTTATATAAAATGTATAGCGAAACATTTTGTATTCTATTCATCATTCTTTACACTAAGTAGTAGCAAGTAGTAATTTTAAAAGAACTCAGCAAAACTATTTTTTTTTTTTGCAGGCTGTTGTTTAATTTTCATAAATATATTTAGATAACACAGGACATAATAAAAATATCTGTCCCATAGGTTATTAATTTTAAAAGGTTTTTTGTTTCTTAAAAGAGAATCATATGTTTAAATAACAACACAAAGTCAACCCATAGATAGTATACAATAACAACATTAACATAAAATACAATACAAAATTAACAAAACATAAAATAAGTCCTGTAAATTCAAATAAATTTCAAGCACACACACATTTCAATATTTATATTCAAGCTGTCAATTTTATTAAATAAAGAAGCTCAACTTAAGTAGTAGCATTTTCAAATACAATAACACTTTAGCCTAGTGGTCGTAAGCGCGACTGCCTATGTTCGAGGTGCTGGGTTCGATTCCCAGGTCAAGCAATGTTATTGGGTTTTCTATAAAATTTTCAGTAGCCGTTCGGAGTTAGGCTTTGTGCCAGATTAATGGCAATAGGCTCGCCCCCTATTACATGGAACCTAAAAACATACCCTGTCTTGCCTGCGCAAACTTATGTTTGTTTGTAAGAGCGTGCGTGTAGACGTTAAACCGGTAGTTCGCTCAGGCGGCTTGTGCAATCATTGACATGTTGAAGATTGGACTGAACAGTTTGATTTTGTATGGTATTGCCTTGCGAGTTCACTTGAGCGCATTTCAGACCGGCCATTAAAGCCGCTCTTCAGTCCTCTAAAATTGTTTTTGAGAGAACACACGTCGAAATGAGTGATGTGCGAAGTTATTCGAAGGAATGTTTAACTCTATTCATAGACTTGTACAAATTGTGGCTGACATTGTGGAAAATTAAGAAGCTAGGAATATTCTGTCATGTGGTTTGCACAGTCCAGTTTTACTTGCACATGTGGCCACATTTTTGTCATCATTATAATTAAACTAACAAACCTTCCACGTTTAGGTGGCCCCCCTGGGCCGCCGTGAGCTGGTCCACCACCCCGTTTAAATGGTGGTAGACCTTGTCCTGGCGGGCCGGCTGCTTGATGTGGCGGTGGTACTGTCCGTGGTGCCGGAACGGGTGGCACGCCAGGCGCCGGTCCTGCTGTTACTGGAGGTGGGTGTGGCCCAGTAGGAGCAGGGCCCTGGGGACCTCCGCCCGGTGGAACGCCGTGCCCACCGCGGCCTCCTCGACCTCCTATTAAAATTTGTTATATGCAAATTTAAAACCATGCTGACAGAAAAATACGTAAGATAATTGTGTCTGACTTGGATGTAACTGTTAACTGATGTGTCTGTTAGTTACAAGCTCAAAATTATCTTAATTTTTCCGAACATACATTATATTTTCCAAGATGTATTGGGAATATATATATAAGTTAAGATACTAAATTCTTAAAATTAATTACCTACTTTATATTTTGAAAATAATACTAGTGAGTTAATATTTATTATATAACACACATTTTTAAATAAAAAATATGTCACATCAATGTGGGTTATGTTCAATCAATCAACATCAATAAATATAACTAAGTTTAGTTTACTAGATTTTCTGTTGAAACATGAAATCACTGTTTCTACACTTAGTAATACTTTTAGAGTCACATGCCATAAGATAACCTAATAAGAATAATATTGAACTGTGAATATAAATATTGTACAAGGTGTCCAAAAAGGGTATCGGGTATTTGTAAGTTCAATGAAACAAAAATTATTTGTATGCAATAAAAAAGTTTATTGTTTATTATTAGCATATGAATTGGAGAATTATTTGGAAAAGATGATGTTATCCAAATGATGACCGTTACGTTGCTGGCACTCTTCTAAACGGAAACGAAGATTGGCGATAACACGTTGACACATAGCTATCGATATTGCTGCCATTTCTGACCTGATGTTTTGCTTTAACTGGGTTAGATTCGTCGGATTGTTTTGATAAACCTTACTTTTAAGGTATCCCCATGCAAAATAGTCAAGCGGGCTAAGGTCGGGGCTTCTGGGAGGCCAGTTGATGTTACCCCTTCGCGAAATGACTTTATTAGGGAATAATTCGTTAACAACTTCCATTGAGTCATTTGAGGTATGGCAAGTGGCCCCATCTTGCTGGAACCACGTTCTTGAGTTGAAACCTGCAAACTCCTGCAACTCTGGGACCAAAAAATTTCGCAACATATCGCAATAACGGTCACTATTCACATTAATTGCTCGGCCTCATTGATCTTCATGAAAATAAGGACTAATTATGCCTTTAGCAGACATAGCGGCCCAAACAACGACCTTTGGGCTATGCAGGGGTCGTTCATGCTTTCGTCTCGGATTCTCCACTGCCCAGTACCGACAATTCTGCTTATTAACATGACCATTCAGGTGAAAATTTGCTTCGTCACTGAACAGTATGTTGTTAAAGTTGTTAAATCGCTGCAGCATTTCGTTCGCAAAATTCAGTCGATTAGCATAGTCCGTATCCTTCAATTCTTGAACCAATTGAATTTTATAGGCTTTTAGATATAAGTCTTTCTTTAAAATCGAATGTAAAGACGATTTTTTGATGTTCAACGCTTGGCTTCGCTTTCGGATGGATAAAGACGGATTTTGACGAACCGACGCCTCAACTTCTTCAATTGTTTCTTCATCGCGAACTGAACGAGGGCGACCAGAGTTTTGAATTTTAACTGTCGCACCTGTATTCTCGAACATCCTGATCCATTTCCTAATGCTATCGTCACTTGGCGCGTGGCGTGTACGATATTCCGCACGATAGAGACGTTGAGCAGTCATTATTGAATCACCATTACGATAATACGCTCGTACGCAAAATGCGCGATGCGTCCCCGAGTACTGTTCCATCGTGACTAAAACTCCACAAAATGGCGGACGCCACGAACCCCTCCCCGCACCCTTTAGACGTCCTGTTTCGAATATGGCGCGAAAACAAATACCCGATACCCTTTCTGGACACCTTGTACAATAATATCACATTTTCTGAATGGTGTTTCCAATCACTTGAGGTTCTAGGCAACTAATCACAATTTTCACAAGCAAATATTTAATTAATAATCAATTATTTTTTGCGACATTTGTATTTTTTAGGCTTTTTATCCATAATACCAGTATGATTAAATAATTAACTTAATTTTTTTTTTAAAGCTTAATAGGTATGCGCCTTCCCTCGATCTTAGTTAATGGTAAGTAAAGATGAGGCTGAGGATGTATTAAGCTTACCTGTTAAGTGCCTAGTCACTCTTCGCTTGAAGACTACCTACCATGTTATAGGTGGATGAGAAAACAGACGACGGGAATGAATTCCACTCTTTGGCCGTTAGCATAATGAAGATGAAACGAAAAACTTCATGCAAATAGGTGAAATGTCTAGAACATGAGGGTAGAACCCCTCACGGCTCTAGTTGTCCTAAAGTGTATTTTCATTAAAATTATTTGCTCTGGACAATCCTATATTTACACAGAGCCCTATAAGTACCTATAAAAGTAATTACATGCAAACCAATTTACCTCTCATTGGCATTCCACCGCGACCAGCGCCCCTATCTCCACGTTGTCCAAAGTCACCACGTCCTCTGCCTCCACGTCCTCTCATTCCACCTGGACCTCCTCCTCTGTTAAACCCGCCTCCTATCATCAAAAAATAATGCTCAATTATTGCTCATGAAAATTTACATACAGACTTGGATATACACAACCATGCTTGGAACAAGAATTTTTAATATTATTTAGCAACACCTAATGGAGATAGTTTAATTATGTAATCAGCATGTATTCTATTACTAATAGTAAAAAGGTAGTCATACTGTAATCAGTAGGTATTATTATTATATTATTTTATAATTATAATATAATTTTATTTCCTACATCAAAAAACCCACATATATCCACATTAATTTAACTTTTTATAGCATTACAAAGTTTCTTATTTCCTATTCCACTATATAATCTACTTCTGTGGCAAATTTCTTTAAAATCTATCCAGCAGGTGAAGTTAAATGCAAATATTCAAACATAGTTTCATATTTCAGTATTAGTAAAATAATAAGTGAAATTAAACATTCTTGTGTATAAAAAAATATTGTCATCTCTCAAAATAATAATTGTTCTATATTTCAAAACTATATACAATGCTACAGAATACATAATATATAGTGCTTATCATTACATCATTATCATAGTTTACATGGCTTTAACAGAATGTCCATGTTCAACTTAGCTGAAAAGTGGGGCCTAATAATTTTAAAAGTACAGACCCTCATAACTCTTACTTATCAGATGTGAATCACCAGTATCCACATTCAATTGCTATTATTTAATTATTTGTAGGACGCCTACATAAAAAATCATTAAAAAAACTTCATTTAAAATACATGAAGTACAGGTAATCAACTCCTATAATCTATAATTACTGAATAATATTCTTTTTAGATATTCATGGATAGCTATTGAAGTAAAAACAATTATGTATTTTGAATGTCATGATTGACTAAAAGTATAAATACATTTGAAATAAAAACCAATAAATACCATTTCACACAAAGGGAAAAATACTCCGAAACCATTGGACAGATTTTGACAGGACTTTGACTGGCAGATAGTTAATGTTATATGGAGTATCTTAGGCAATTTTTATTTTAAAAAATGAATTAAGGTTCCCACCCATTAAAAAAAGCTGGTCATGGTGATTCAAGCACTTAATAAACCATAATAGATTTATCAAATGAATGTACTACATAATTATAGATATTAATAAGACCTACAAAAAAGTGAGATCATGTTTTATCTTTTAAGGATCACCCACAATAAGCATTTTTATTTTTAAAATAACTGGGAGCTGTGTTGGTGGGAGTATCACAATTTGCATGTGTGTCTGATAAACAGCATTCTGTAGTCCTCACCATCCACGGGCATAACTAGTTCTAAATAAGGATAAAAATGTATAAATTTTTTACTTAATTCATTTTTAATAATGCTAAAGTTATGTTTATTCTTCAATATGCAAAAATGTATCAAATTAATTCTTTTTAAATTAAAAAATCTTACTCTGCATTGGTGCTCCTCTTGGCTCAATTGTAGGAACTGGGTGTGGTCCAGGCCCCTGTGGTCCGTGGGAAAAACCACGACCTCTGTCTCCACCACCTCCTCTCATTAGACCCCCTCGAAAACCACGTGGGCCACCCCTCATTGGAGGTCCACCTCTTGGAGGTCCTCCACGACCACGCATGCCAGGACCTCCTCTACAAACAAAAAAAAAATTACAATAAATTTCATCAGGGATGGTAAATAGTGGCCCAATAATACTGGAACAGATGTTGCTAAAAGTTGGTACATATTTAAAAAAAAACTGGTACTATGAAGAAAAAATCAAATACCAGGGGCTCGGTAGGTACCGTCATCCGCATTTCATAACTGATAACGCTATGATTCCATCCAGAACATAATACAACCGGTTACTATGTCGGTAGCATCATGTATACTCATGGCGCTATGTACCTACTAACAGTCTAACCGAGAATATAATTTAAGTACCTAAAAATAGTGTCACCCTTCCAATAAATATTCTAACCTATAAGTTGAATAATCATACTTCATGTCGGCTTTTTCGGGTACATAATAAAATTAAAGATTGTGTACTAACCTTCCGCGCATATCAAACCCACCTCTTCCTCTCATGCCTGGAGGAAACCCACGCCCGCCGCCACGAAAGACACGACCTGGTGGTCCTTCCATTTCTCTATTATAGCAATATATAACCAACTATTTACATTGATTTTCAAAAATTATTAATTAATATGTAATAGCAGCATAAAAGTTTTACGGCTTGTGCCTTAGGACTTGAAGAAATAGAGTCAAAAAAACGACGCTCGAAATATTCACTTTTCCAATTCAAAATGGCAACCGGAAATTAGGGATCTACAAAAAGTATTGATACTATCAATATGCGATTATGAGATAAAGTAATGTGTTGTAAATCGGAAATATAACCTTTTTTTATAGGTACCTATGTTATACGCGTTCTCTATGAATCACGTTTGTATTTAGAATTTAAAGATATGTCAGAGAAAAAATATAAGGAAAAATGTAGACACGTATATACAAGAAAACAGAGAGATACAAATAAAGTATTGTTTATTACAACTTATTATTATTTAATACATAGTGGCGACCGTGATAAACTAAAAGGACTGCACAATAAATTACGATGGATCTCAATAAAAATATACGTGAACGCAATCAAACAAGTCGAGTTTTTATTCGCCATAAAACGACCGCGTCTTCACAAACAGACTTAGAATTTCTCACAGAAAAGATGAATGCTTTAAGACTTTTGGACAAGGCAATACAGGACACGATGCTAAGTTCAGAAGAATTCAATGAAACATTATATGAAAAAGAATGTGACGATGCGGACAACATACAAAAAAAATGGCTGAACGTAAAAGAAAGATTGCAAAACGAAAAAATGAAGATCAAAAAAGAAGAAACCCACATTCAAAAACCAAATAATTTAAATCTTCCAAAATTAGAAATTAGAAAATTTGACGATAATCCAAAATCTTGGCTGTCATTTTGGGGCCAATACAAGAAAATACATGAAGATTGCAACATGGATGCGGAAACAAAATTTCAATACTTATGTCAAGCTATGGCCGAAGGAGGCAATGCAAGAAAGTTCGTAGAAAGCTACCCTCTAACAGAAGAAAATTACCCAATAGTTATAAAAACACTAAAAGACCGCTTTGCGAAGGACGAAACCCTCATAGAAATATACGTGCGAGAACTGTTAAAATTAGTAACATGCAGACATCAAGTGACATTGGACAATTTGTACGATAATGTTGTAACAAATCTACAAATACTGAACTCATTAGGCATAATTAAAGAAAGATATGAATGTATTCTCCTTCCAATGATAGAATCCGCACTACCTGAGAGCATCCTACTGTCATGGAGTAAAGTCCCAGTTATAGAAAAACAGTCAAAACTTACTAATTTATTGAAATTTTTACAGACAGAAGTTGAAGCAGAAAAAAGGGTAATGTTAGCAAAATCATATTTTATTGACACCAATCCACTTAAAAACAAGGTGCCAACAGCCGCATGCTTGGTAGCAGAGACTGCACAGGTAAAAATAAAGACCGCTGCACACCAACCTGTAAAAGAAGGTAAGGAACGTTCACATTGTTATTTTTGTGGTAACATGCATAGTAGCTGAGAATGTAACAAAAATGGTATTTTAAATTTAGATGAAAAGAAAGATGCAATAAAAAAAGAAGGTGGATGTTATATTTGTTAAAAAGAGGACATCTTGCCAAGAATTGTAAAGCATTTATAAAATGTATGTGTTGTAGTAAACGCCATTTAATTATCTTATGTCCAACTTTACATAATCAATCTAAGTCTTGTGAACAAAAGTCAAACTAACTAGAGGTTACAAACAACTTTTCTTGTAACAACACTACAACCCTGTTACAAACTGTCATTATTAACATTAAAGGTGACAAACAAGAAAGAAAAGTGCGTGCATTATTTGATTCTGGTTCACAACGTACATATGTCAGAACAAAAACTGCTGAGGAGCTTGGACTACCGGTAATAAAAAGTGAGAAACTTGGACACTCACTATTTGGAGGCATCACAAAGGCAACACAGACAGACAGAGTTTTTAGATTTGAAGTAAGTAATTATGACAATACTTACTCTACGATAATGTCAGGCCTAGAACAAGACACACTTTGTGGCGATTTACCCAAAGTACAAGATGTAGGTTTGATTCTGAAACTACAAAACCACAAGATCTATTTAACAGACGCTGATAAAAATGCAGCTAATATAAAAGATGTAGATATACTTATAGGCTCAGATTACTTAGGTTCAATTTTAGATGACATGCTCGTACATATTACGGACCAACTTGTGGCAGTAAAAACAAAGTTTGGATGGACATTACAAGGACCAATTGAACTGTCACATAGAATGTATAGTAAGTATAGTCAACACGAACTTTGTAACAGATATACAGAATATGGAAAATTCATTAGAATTCTTATGGAATATTGAAACTTTAGGAAATAAAGATCCAAATAACAATGAAGAGAATGACACCTTTCTTGACATTACAGTAAATGATGAAGGGCGTTATGATGTCAACATGTTGTGGAAGGAAATACCACAGCCAGAAACCAACTATGGACAAGCAGAAAAAAGATTGTGGTCTACTACAAAGAAATTGGAAAGTATGAAAATACTAGAAGAATATCATAATGTATTTATGGACTGGGAAAAAGAAGGCATTATAGAAGAAGTTAAAAATGGAAATAGAAATGAAGGTCATTACTTACCTCATCATGCAGTAATCAAACTGGAGAGCACTACGACAAAAATCAGGCCCGCTTTTGATGCTTCTTGCAAAGATCAAAATAACAGATCATTAAACTCATGTGTAAAAAAGGGATTTAACCTAATAGAACTAATTCCAAAGTTGCTGATACTTTTTAGAGCAGGTAATTACAGTCTAATAGCAGACATAAAGAAGGCGTTTTTACAGATCTCTGTGTTACAAACAGATCGGAAGTATCTTAAACTATTATGGTGGAAAAATCCACAAATTAAGAAGGATATAATTACTTATCAGCATTCAGGCGTTCCATTTGGAGTAGCATGTAGCCCGTACTATAAAATACCACATCGAAAAATATACTAATTTATATCCAGAGACAACTAAAAAACTAAGTGAATCATTGTATGTAGATAATTGTGTCACAAGTTTAGACACTATAAATACAGTACAAAAGTTCATATGGGAAGCCTCTGAATTAATGGAAAAGGGAAAATTTTAATTAAGAGGTTGGATGACAAATTTAGATACAGACGATAAAGCAACAGAAACAGTTTCTGTGTTAGGGTTAAAATGGAATAGACATAAGGATGAGTTGCACTGCAATATAAATCTAAAAAATGTACCGAACATTATAACCAAGAGAGTTTTGTTATCAATTACACAACAGATTTTTGATCCAATAGGTTTCCTTTGCCCAGTAACATAATTCCCTAAACTCATCATACAAAAAGTATGGTTATTAAAGATAGGTTGGGACGAAGAGATACCTACCGAATAAAAAAATGAATATAAGGAATGGTTACATAATATTGATTGTATCCATATGTGCAAAATTCCACGACGTTTATCAGAAGTTCTTTTACTAGATTGTGAAATATCAATACATGTATTTTGTGATGCAAGCAAAGATGCATATGCTGGATGTATCTTTATACGCACAGAACACAAAGAAAAGGTAAATATACAACTTATTATGGCTAAAAGCAGAGTTGCACCTATCAAAAGGCAAATGACTTTACCAAGGTTAGAATTGATGGGCGCTCTTATAGCTTCTAGATTATATAACGAACTCAATAAATCAGGACTGCTGTCTAAATACAAAGAATATAAAGTGTATTGCTGAACAGACTCAACTGTAGTACTGGCGTGGTTGCAGAGACAAGATACCTGGAAAACATTTATTACAAATAGAGTAAAGGAAATTTGTACCAATACAAAGAGAGATGACTGGAACCATTTACCTGGTATATACAATCCTGCTGACTTACCATCACGCGGCTGCAATGCGAAGACGCTACTGGAAACACGATGGTGGACAGGTCCACAGTGGCTTTACATTAAAAAAAAAGAATGGCCAAAATCTATTAATAATTATACGAGAGATGAAGAAGAAATTATTAGTAGTGAACAAAGGAAGAGTATAGTAGTTAACGTGGAAATAATTACAGAAAACTTCAGTAACAAACTTTTATGCTTCAATCAATACAATAAAATAGTAAGATTAGTAGCGAGACTACTACGACTAAGTCCTAGAGCTAGAAAAGCAAACAACAATAAAAATAGCAAACAGATAGGATATGAGGAATATATACAAGCTGAAGAAACATTGATAAAACTAATACAGAAAGAAAACTATATAGACAAAGCCAAAATAGAAAAGAAGCTTATAATTATAGAGGAAGATGGAATAATAAAAGTAAAAACAAGATTAGAATACAGCGGAGAAGAGAAAAAATTTATAAATCCAATTATATTACCCGGGAGAAATGATATAGTACAGAGAATGGTACAAGAAACACATAGAAAGTTGAAGCATGCTGGAACATAAACTTTACTAGCCACATTAAGAAATACTTACCAGATAACAGGAGTTAGAAAACTAGAGAAGAATGTTGTATCAAAATGCATTATCTGTAAAAGATATAAAGCAAAACATTACCTCGTTCCAGAACCACCCCTACCGGCAGATCGGATCAGGAACACGGCTCCATTCGAAGTAACGGGTATAGATCTAGCTGGACCTCTAATTCTAAAAAACAACCGAAAATGCTGGATTGTTCTGTTTACATGTGCAGTTTATAGAGCTGTACATCTGGAACTTACAGAATCACTTTCCACACACAGCTTTCTCATGGCGCTAAGACGATATATAGAAAGACGTGGCAGAGTAAGAATAATTTATACAGACAATGGAACTAATTTCGTAGGTGCTGTCAATCTGCTACAACAACTAAATTGGCAGGAAATTGAAGAATCTCTTGACTGCAATAAGATCCAATGGAAGTTCAACGTACCAACAGCTCCGTGGTGGGGAGGATGGAGGGAACGTTTGATTAGACTAGTTAAAGATATGCTACGCAGAATTCTAGGGAAAGCATCAGTAGACTGGATCGAGCTTTCAACAATATTATGTGACTGTGAAAATGTAATCAACAACAGACCTCTCACATATGTAGAAATGGGAGATGTAAAGCCGCTCACACCCATGCTATTTTTACAAAGCCTACCAACAGGCGCAACACCAGACCTCGATAAGATTAATCAGGAGAACATACAGATACGTTATAGGTATTTACAACAACTACGTGAAGATTTTAGAAAAAGATTCAAGAATGAGTATCAATCACTCCTGATAAGTAAAGGAAAAGAGAATAGAAAAGAACCGAAAATAGGAGAACTAGTAATAATAGAAACAGAAGGAAACAGATTACATTGGCCTTTAGGAATAGTTAGAGAAACATATACAGGGAAAGACGGTTTTAACCGAGTAGCAAGGGTTCAAACTGCATCAGGAATAAAGGTAAGACCTTATCAAAGATTATATCCACTTGAACTTTCTGTAGTATCTCAGGATTGGCTAGATCACATACCTTTATCCAGCGCTGCTGATCCGCCACAAACAGGTAATCAACAGAACTCTACAGTACATGTTCCTTTAGCTACAACTACAAGGGCTGGGCGTAAAATAAAAATACCATTTCGTTTTATAGATTAGCTTTATTGTTTTTGAGGATTTCCAATATATTCTTAATATTAATTGTATGATGCTCTGTAAGTTGTGTGTGAAGATATTATGATAACTTGTAAGAAATTTGTATTAAATGTGACCTCATAGTAATTTATAAAGGATTTGTGTCAGTTTTGCCCCCGGGAGTGTTGTGGATCGGAAATATAACCTTTTTTTATAGGTACCTATGTTATACGCGTTCTCTATGAATCGCGTTTGTATTTAGAATTTAAAGATATGTCAGAGAAAAAATATAAGGAAAAATGTAGACACGTATATACAAGAAAACAGAGAGATACAAATAAAGTATTGTTTATTACAACTTATTATTATTTATTACATAATGTAAACATTAAGTTATAAAGATAACTCAGCACATTTCAATTAAAGCTATTAGTAATTACTAATATTAATCAATGATGAGTGATCATTCATAATCGAAATACCATTAGTAATCTATACAATTAATAAAACTGAAGTGTCTGTTTGTAACGTCAAAATATCAGTTTTTTACTAAATACATATGAAATTCTATAAGATACCTACACCAAAAAGCCCATTTTTTAAATTTTTGTCTGCCTGTTTGTTTGTTCCGGGTAATCTCCGAAACGGTTATACCTATTTTGACGGGATTTTCACTGGTAGATAACTGATGATATAGGTAGTAACTTAAGCTACTTTTATTTTATAAAAAGAATTAGAGTTCCGCACAAATAAAAAAAACCTGGTCACGGTGAATCAATTCGGATGCTTAAATGGCTTATGCTGAGTAAACCATAAGAGATATAGCAAATAAATGTACAATATAATTATAGGTATTAAAAATACCTACAAAAAAGTCTGGGAGAATATATCTATCTTCTACGGAACACCCACAATAAGCATTTTTGTCTTTAAAATAGCCGGGAGCGGGCGAGCATGAATCGCGCCGGAATTCTGTAGCCCACGTGAGCGAAGCCACGGGCACAGCTAGTAATATAATAAACTAGCTATCCCTGCGACTTCGTGGGCTATTAGACTTGCTATTGGCTGGCACAGCGACAAATTCGAAAGTATTTTTATCCTTTTTTGGTAACATAGTTTCTTCTTTGTGCCCTGACTTTATATCCTTTTTGGTTCAACTACTCCAAATTATGTTCTAAGTTGCTAATAAGAATATGATGCCATTTTAAAACTGCTTCTAGTGAGTATAATGCACATATTTATAAAATGTCATTGGTTTATAGTTCAATTAGTTATTAGTTAGTTACAAGCTATAAAGTATTTATAACAAATGTATAGTTGATATTATCCAGTAATATGTAACTGACTAGAAATATTATAGTTCATTGTTTTATTACAAAATTACGAAAAAGTGTTATTTCTTTCAACGCGCATTTTTTGTCTTTATTATAAATAGTAAAAATAGAAGTACCTAATCTTGTTTTAACTGATCCAAAATAATTTGGAATTTTTCTACTAGGCAATGCAGATTTTTTACATCGTCCATCCGTTAGCCAAAATAAGACTGTAATGACAATACTTGCAAAGGTAAATTATTTAAACTCTGAAGTTTTAAAGGTATTTATTGTGGATTTTTTTGTTCAAAAAGAACTTTAGATTCAAGGATTAAAGTGAGTTTAATCTATTACTACATTTTATAACAGAATTATCTTTTTGATCATTAAATAAATCATTATAAATTGTTATTTTTTGTCACTTCTAATCTAATAAAAATATTATTCGCTACCACGTAGTATCGACGTTTTGGATATAATACTTTTACGGAATCGATACTTATGATTCGATACTTGATATCGAATAGGTATAATTACAATTAACATTTTGCGTATCCCTACCGGAAATTAAACCATAAAGTAATACTGTAGAGGTGTAACGAATTTAATTGTACTAGGTTCAAGTATTGTAATACGGGCCACGGACTAATTACTAATTTTTTTATCATAGATTACCAAATATTAGTAAAATATTAGGCATGCATGCATTAGCATATAGGCTGCTGGCTTATCGTATGTGCAGCTATGTAAATTTAAAGACATAATAATACACGTCGGGCGTCGTATGAAACCTGCATGAACAGAATCACTATTTTAGACTCCAGTTTTACGATTAACACGGATTAGCTAATACGGATATTAGTAATATTCATAAATTAGTTTGTAATTTACATATTCGTATTTTATATTATATTAGCGGTTCCTTGAGTTTCTTGTAATTAGCTGCAATTACATGCATATTATCGTACCTACATATATATTTTTGAGAATTCAAAATTGAAATATTTATGATTTTATATTTAGAATTAACTAAAAAGTCAATGGATTGATTCAATTGTAGTACATGACATAGTGGTATTTTTTAAGTAATAAATTATAATATACCAAAAATTTCGACGTTAACGACAGTCCGTAATTTAATAATACAAAGGAAAATTTAATCATTCTTTCATTTAGGTTATATAATAAGCAAACGGATAAAAATAATAAATATTAACGACCATCCTTTATTTCATACTCACATTCTTTATGTAGAAAATAAATACACTTAATATCAGTATTAGATATAAGTAGTAAGCGAATAGGGACTATTATTTCACTAATACTCGTAATAAGTACAGTAATATAATATCAGTCTAATATATTATTCCATAATAGGACTATCAAATTAAGAATATATTATAACTATACATAGTGTTAAAGAATGTGGCAAGTGCTGCCAGATAGCGCAAAGTTACTAAAGACTGCTCTAAAAGCATAGAGTAATAAATTCTACTCTAACACGCCGAGTTCTTAATTCTATGTCTAAAAGTAACATTTTGGTCACAAAAGTTACGCATTCTTTTAATTGTCGAAAGAACGCAATTTAATCCTTTTTATGCGTTAAATAAGTTGCACTTCTTTTAACCGACTTTCATGCTCTCTTCATTTAAATTATTAAAAATATACTCAAGTTTTTCCGGGCACTCTTCAAGTAGTATAAGTTCATAGGCGAATCGTTAATGCTGCAGTTTTAATCCATTTATATTAATACCGTATGTATACGTCCCAGTTTAAGTTGCGGAAGAATTTTTCCAAAACTGCCGATAACGATTCCGGAGATAAAGGGTCTCCTTGCCTCAACACTTCTTTGTGTAAAAATTAATTATATAATGTTTCCAACTGAAGTCTGGCCTTACTGTTTCAGTACACGGTTTTTATAATTTTTGTATAGATACTCGGTATTCCTTGTTGATCTAGACCAGTGATTCCCAAAGTGGTCCAGGTGGACCCATAGGGGTCCACGAGAGACTCGATAGGGGGTGTACGTTGGCGTGACAAAGAAATGGGGATTCACAATTAGTAGGCGGGGTGTTAGTAATGCGTCATTGATGTGACAGGGGTGTGGTTAACGCAGGGGGGGGGGGTCCCGATAGTGCAGGGGGGGGGACCCGCGAGCGCAGGGGGTACAGAGCTATCGAAGGTGCGGTGCGCGGGGCACTTTTTTGCGTTACGGTCGCAGACGTAAGCCCGTTGATCTTAATGAGCACGATCTTGTATTTGTACCCTGAACGATTAACACGGGGGTCTATGAAAATTGGTCTATTTTCGATAGTGTGAGAAACTAACAATGTTGGCTTGACTTCACCTATCAATGTAGGCAGATAATATTTTAAGAATCTAAGCGACTGTTACTTGTAAAAACTTGCATATTCCTTAATCAGTACAACGTATCGAGACTTGCAAAGCGCCGCTGGTTCTGCCGCCGCTGCTGCCGCCGCCCTCCACATCGCTTGTTCAGACGCGCAAAGGGACAAAATACGACTAGTGATGTATGTGCTTGCAATCTTGCATGAAATTGTTTGATGCTTCAGTAATATAAATACGAATGCCAAGGATAAACGTTACTCATTGGTTTCCGGACTTTCGAATAGAAAAGTAAAGTGAATCAATGTTAGTGTTTGACAGTGTCGAAAAAGTAAGTATGTACCTGCTTGTTCGTCTGGTTGTTGTTCATTTAACAGTGTGCTAATTCTGTCTAGTATTACTTTTGTACAAACTTTGTATATGTTTAACATCAAACTTGTCGGTCTATAGTTTTCTATGTTTTCCTTATTGCCTTTTTTGTATATGATGTGAAATTTTGCCCATTTGTTTTTGAATCTGGACACTAATTAAGATTTTGTTGAAATTTTTTGTTAGGATTGGAGTCAGTTCTTCTATATTAACCTTCATTATTTCGTTCGTAATCTTGTCTGGTCCTGATGACTTATCCATCTTTTGGCTCTTAATTGCCTTTTCGATTGTGCTAAATATGATATCCGCTATAATCCCTTCAAAAGTACGTTTGGAATGAAATGCGATATGCTGACTTGTTGTCATTAAGTCTTGGCTGGTATACAGTTAACGATAGAAACTTGTTGGTAAAATTTGATGTTTTATCGTATCGTGGTAATCTTTGACTTTACCTTTAGTTTAGGTATTCATTTTTTGCCTGTTTCTCGTAGTTTTTTTAAGACCTTTTTCACACCTCCTTTTTTCTTGATGTGGTGTTCGAATGTTTTCAACCTCTTGATTTTGCGATCTTTACCTATGATTCCTCTAATTCTGTAAATGAAATCTGTAATTATCTTTATATGTACCCTCTTTTTGTTTGTCTCGTTATAAGTTTCTTTCTTTCTAGGATTAGTTCACACATTTGTTACTTGTTGGGTTTTAAAGTGTTGCAGTTTAAGTTTTTTTTTCTAATATATCATATTTCTCTATTGTTGCCATATTATTGTTTGTGATCTGTTTGTTTTTTTTTTAAGCTATATTTTTCCAGGTTGGGTTGAGTTATCTGTTTATTTATGTTGTTTTTAATGTGGTTACGAAATGGTTCTGTTTGATATTTTCTAAGAGTGCAGCGCACCATACAATGCGATACGATTTGTATTAAAGTTCAGATTGCTTATAACAGAAGTGTCACAGAAAGCTTTAGGGTAGTCGCTTTGTTCTAAAATCAATTTCATTTTTATAAGATCCATCCGGGGAAATCCTTGTCCATTTATTATTTTTCTTCTTTTTAAAGTTTGAATTTAACACTGATAAGTTGTGCTCCATTAGGAATTCAACTAGTTTCTGCTCATTTGTACTTCTTTTACCGTATCGAAACTTGACTAATATGTACTTACTATTATTTTGTCTAGTTCCAATTTGCGCATTAAAATCTCCCATTAAGACTACATGTTTGTCAGCGTTGTATTTTGTAGCTAGTTATATCTCATTGCAGAAAGCTTTGTTACTTTCTATGTTGAGCCCCTTTTATCTATATATATATAGGTATTGTATTTCATAAATCTAGCCACATTCCGGTGCCATTTAGCTACTATATCCTTAGCGGTTTAGCCGAGGTGGTAGCAACACTGTGAGTAATTGTGTTGTGACTTGGATGATTTGTGTACAACCAACAGCGTTACCAGAGCGCTACTTTTGTAACATTTTGCATTACTTTTGACCTTTTCGCGGTACTTATGCGTTACACAACTCAAAGTGTTACTTTTGCGTTACTTTCCTTGGTGCATTATAATAAATAAAATAAAAAATTGTTAAAAAAATATACTGAAAACTTTAACGGAACTTTTCCGAACATATTCGATAGGTAAGTGTTTCTTAAAGAAATGAGTAAGTTACAGACAACACATGATAGGCACCCGTCCTCGTAGAATGCTTAAACTTTACAATAAATAATCTTATACAGGATGTCCCAGAATTCAACGTCAAGCCGAAACAGGATGACAGGATTGATTGTAACCATCATGAGAAAAATCAGAAAAAATTTCTGTCCCATGTAGTTTGGAAATTATGTGCATTTAAGAAAAACCTAGAAATTTGGTCAAACTGTAACCATTTTTCGGTTATTGTGATTAATTTTTATTATTGACGTGACAACGTCTTATAAATTGGTTTGCCGGGTGACACTTCAAGAAACTGCGTTACGCTCCGCTCACGTTATGCGCTCACAATGAGAGCGAGTGAGAGGCACGCGTCCCTTCCACTCGGGCATGGTTAGCCCGCCTAAGAGCGAGAGAGACAGACATAAAGTCGTTGTTTAGTAAAACTTTCGCCCGTATACCGACTTTACAGGCAACCAATTTTTTTTTTGTTCATTTAAACTTTGGAGCCGTAACCCTAAATAATATTTCTAGAACTAAAGTCAAAAATAATGACACAACTGCCCCAAGTTTTCTAGAATTAAGACTATTTGTTAAACTATGAATTTAAAATTTTCATAATTTGTCGACTTTGTAAGGCCCTCCTTTAAAAAAAATGTACTAAAGTACCTTGGCAAGTGCCATTAAAAGTTTGCGCATTTAATCAGAATTGTAAAATGGTACAATACTTGTTAGTTTCACACTAAAAAAACTAGTAAAAAAACAAAAACCTTGAGTAAACCTATTTTTGCTAACCCATTTTACTCAGTTCAAATGTCTTTTATTCGCACAAGCTCTGGGTAGGTTCTTAATTTTACGGCAAAATGATGAGAGAGATGGATAGAGGATATGTTTGCCATGAGCGACCGAGACAGATAGTGACGCCACGCAGTGAGACTGAGATGCGTCTGACACCAGTTAGTACGTTTCGCTCATCCGTCTACTGCGCACCTTACGTATTCGCGTGTGTTGATTTAGTACTGACAAATTTGGCTTCTCTCTTTTGGAATTGGACTTTTGTGGTGGCATCCTTGTTATCTACCATGCCTATATGCTACACTTCACAAGAATATGCGAACATGCACCTCATTTATGGGGAATGCAGATGCAACGCAAGTGCCGCCGTTAGATTTTATCAACTCTCGAGGATATGCTCGACTAATAACTAGATCTTTTTTAATAAGATGTAGGGCGTGTATTGAGGATGATGGTAAACAATTTGAAGATTTATTGTAATAAAAAATGTTATTTCCCTATCTGACTTTTATTACAATAAACCTAAACTAAACTAGGTCAAGATTTTTCATTATTTTACTTACATTTGTTGACTTTGGTAAAAGTGACGTCACTATCTATCTCGCTCGCTCATGGCAAACATGTCCACTATCCATCTCTCTCATCATTTTGCCGTAAAATTAAGAACCTACCCAGAGCTTGTGCGAATAAAAAACATTTGAACTGAGTAAAATGGGTTAGCAAAATCGGGTTACTCGAGGTTTTTATTTTTTACTAGTTTTTTTTTAGTATGAAACTAACAAGTATTGTACCATTTTACAATCCTGATTTAATGCGCGAACTTTTAATGTCACTTGCCATGGCACTTTAGTACATTTTTTTTAAAGGAGGGCCTCTCAAAGTCGACACATTTTTAAAATTTTAAATTCATAGTTTAACAAATAGTCTAAATTCTAGAAAACTTGGGGTAGTTGTGTCATTATTTTTGACTGACGTTCTGGAAATGTTATTTAGGTTTACGGTTCCAAAGTTTAAATGAACAAAAATAATAAAAATTAACCACAATAACCGAAAAATGGTTACAGTTTGACCAAATTTCTAGGGTTTTCTTAAATGCCTATAATTTCCAAACTGCATGGGATTGATTTTTTTTCTCATGATGGTTATAATCAATCCTGTCACCCCGTTTCAGCTTGATGTTGAGTTCTGGGACATTCTGTATAATAAATAGAGTATGGATTTTAAGGTCTAGTTGTATGTGTAAACTATTTACTTTTGTGTATGAACTACTTTAGTATTAATCAAGTAATATTATCTATTTACATATGATTTTTTTTATATACTCGACTTGATACCTGAGGTTCTTTACATACTTCGGAAATTTCCCAAAATTTAGTAAGTAGGTAAATTTTTATTATAATATAGGTATTGTTATATTGTAGGTACCTCAAATTATAGGCGGGCATTTTTTCTTTGTTTTTATTCCGCTTGACGTATCCGTGTAGTCTTCAGCAACGCTATTTAGAAAAGTAGGATTTAATACCGAAATTTTCCTCGTGGCTTCGGTTATATGAAAATCGGTACCTAATTTTACTGTATAAGTGGGTATATTTCAGTATTTTTTTCAAGGTGGCCTAGGTATATTCTTAAAATTTTATCTGGTGTTACAGCTCGCTCTCTTATTTCCGCACTCACGGAAAAAGGAAAGAGCAACAAGTGTCGTTTAATATAGAAAAACCCAAACCATTCACTGTCACTGCAAGCAGCAAGTATGCCTGTGTGTCTGTTTGTAAACCTTGTTTACCATAGTTAATTTTGGTCTTGTTTGACTGAGCTGAGGGATTAATAAAACTAGGTGAATAAATAGGTACTGAGCTAGACAAAATAGTTGACATTAGTACCTACCGTTACTGTTGTTCAATATCGAGCTATATAAAGCAGTGCAGGTAAGTAATAATTTTGTACGCATAAATAAGGATAAAATTACGTTTTTCTGACAAATTATGAGAATGCGTATTTTTTTTGATCAAAATGTTACTTTTTGAGCAGTCGTTGGTAACTTTTCGCTATCGGGCACTGGCATCACTGCTTGTTTGCAAAATAATGGATAACCAAGAAAAAGTTATAAAATATTTAGTTTCAGTGGAAAAACTAGCCGAAGAAATATTAGCAGATCAAAGAGAAATCATAGAGTTAGATAAAAGAAGAAATCACAATCGAGAAGCGTTAAGAGGTGTAATCACGTCTCAACAGCCTAAATGTTGGGTTACTGTTGGGTCCGTGCTTGTGAAACATGATATTCAAGAAACAAAATCCCTATTAGAAGAAGATCAAAAACAACTGAATATAGATATAAATAAAATGAGAAGCGATATTAAAATAAAAATGAATAGGCTAAGAGACTTGGAAATGCAACCACCGATTCCCGGTTTAATGCTTGTTCCCATGGCACATAATGAAGCAGATGGCATGTCAAAGGCCGGTTTATTTTAATCAATGTAATAACTGAATCATTCTTGAATAAAGATAATTATAATAAGTGTATGATAGTCTTCAAGGTTATCAATGTAGC
Source organism: Saturnia japonica (assembly GCA_033032175.1). Classification (NCBI taxonomy): domain Eukaryota; kingdom Metazoa; phylum Arthropoda; class Insecta; order Lepidoptera; family Saturniidae; genus Saturnia; species Saturnia japonica. Next base: position 12,839,840 of record CM065307.1, read on the forward strand.
TTAGAAAAATAGCTTTACCCTTTTTACTGAAGTTAATTTTGAAAAAGATTCTCTTATTAAATAAAAAACTTTAGTGTGTTTAGTATTTATAAAAGAATAAAACTAAGACCTTCACCAATGTAAATTCATCTTCACATATAAAATAAAATTTAATAAATTTGATTAAGTACAGTGTAAAAAAAAATGAATGAACATTATTGTATAAAAAAGCGTGGGGTGCATAGTGTCAATAATTATAAACATTTTATTGACAGATAATGAGTAGAAGAATCATCACTTCGATAATATAATATCTTAAAAAGCACTTTGAATACACCCCACGCTTTTTTTACAATAATGTACATTCATTTTTTTTACACTGTACTTAATCAAATTTATTAAATTTTATTTTCTGTTTTTTAGTTGGATTTTTTATGAAAGCGTGTTTTTTTTTGTTTTTTTTTAACTATTATTTATTTTTCATTTTTTAGTTAAATTTTTTAAACTATAAATTATTTAGTTCGATTTGCTAACTATCAACCGCCCTTAATATGTACAAATGTGTTCCGATTGTATCTTGGTTAAGAACACATATTCAAAGATTTCTATGATGCCAATATAAACAGCGAGACACATAGAGGTGCAACCTTATTTACATATACAATCAGTCACATTAATGCTTGAGTATGGAATTTTCAATCCGTAATCACTTTACATAATATTATAATCATAGGAGCGAATCTGTTGGCGGCACTGAGAATGAGGATGAGTGTGAATTTCCACTCTGTTACTGATTGTAGATTTTATGGTTTATCTCGTAATCGAATCATTTCATTCAATGCTTCACTGTTACATGGAGTTCTTCCTGTTAATTTTGAGCAATCAAGTTCTTCAATTTGTATACCGTCCAAGGATCATCCACGACTAAGTGCCACATAAGCTTGTCCAGCAGCAAACAATCGTGGACCCAAATAAACGACTGCATGATCAACTGTACAACCTTGCATGCCCGAAAGAGTAAGTGTGGAACTGCACCCATGCGTAGTTCGCGCACTAGCTCTATCTCTCTTACCCGCATGCAAAGAATGCGGAAAGAAATTAATTAATCCTGGCGAATCTAATTAGGATAATCGGATGCTTTGATCGGATTATTGCATTGTCATCGACTTTTGACAGGTGTGCAAAGATTGAATTAAATCTGATCATTCAAAGTAGGACAAAATCGAGCTCAAAGGGGTCGGTTACATACATACATACATACAGGTGAAGCTAATAAAAGCGTGTTAAACAGGTGAAGCTAATAAAAGCGTGATAATAAAAAGGGATTACAATAGCAAGAAGTATTTCTTCATATTATGTCACGACACGACGACAATACGGGGTTATTGATAATTCGCCGTATTCCCGTTATGCGATGATAGGGTTGACTATTTGCGATAATTTTAACTCCGATAATATGCATTATGCAAAAGTGAAACATTTTTGAGTTATCATGTTTTTTAGCTTTTTTTAAAATAAGTCAAAAATACAACAAAAATTTATTTAAAAAAAGTATTAATTTAAATCTCGTTTTTTTTTTTTCTAATTTTTAAAAACGATTAAACACTGGTTATTTAACAAAATGAAAACAATAATTATTGGTCCAAATTTAAAAATGCGAGACGAAAAATGATATTAATTCAATATTTTTTTGAGGTTATTTTCCATTAAAATGCCTTAAAAATAAAAACGTTATGAAACTTGGCTTGCAGATTATTTTAAAAACATATCCGTTTTCTTAGCTCTCCAACATTGCATAACTAGGAAGTTATTTCAAGGAAACTGAAAACGGTCATTCTTTAAAATTTCCTTAAGATTAATTAAAAGCAATACCTAATGTAAATAAAACAAAAATTACAAATTTGAAATAAAATTTAGAACCAGTAACAGTTTAGTAGTAATAACAATTAATGATAAGTAACATTTAAGACATTTTGTAATTTAGCCTAATTAAAGTTCTTGCTCGAAGTGACTTCCCCTATTGCGTACGCAAAGTCGCATTCTTTTTCTGAGTTGTGACTTAACTACCGAAGTAGTCAAATTATTCTACATCGCATTTGCTGCGATTATAATTTTTTTTAGTTCTTTCGCGGATGACTCCGGTGAGACGTCGTAAACTAGGGATTTTATGTGACCCCAGACAGAAATCACTATATTTTCTTTTTCAAAATCATTGGCATCACTCAATAATAAATCATCTTGCATAAAGCGTAAACAATATGGTATCAACATGTAAGTGTGTAAAGGGACGCTTTATATCACACGATAATGGCAGTACTAGTCTTCATTAAAGAGGACCGGTTACCAAGTTAGGAAGAAGAAGAAGTGTGTAAAGTTAATAGGGTGACCACTAATTAAATAAGAAAAATGTGGACAAATTTCTTTTATGCGTCAACTTGATGGATGTTTAGATAATGTGTTAGCGATGGACTTTGTGAAAACGAACCGTTTAATGTTTTGTGACCTGTGACGACGTCTTATTTGACCTTTACACTTCTCTGACGTCTGCCTGTGACACATTCAAAATATAACTACCTATACCTAAATATCCCTACTAACTTTGGCGGGACTTTCCTCAACATATTCTTTATTTCATTTATAGATGAGTAAGTTACAGACAACACATGAGAGGCAGCCACTCTTGTAGAATCCTTAAACTGTACAATAAATAATCTATTATAATAATCAGAATCTGGATTTAAAGTTTTTAGGTGTATGTAGGTAAGTATTTAGGTAGGTACATAAACTACTTACTTTTGTGTATTTGTCGTTATGTAGGTATAGAGACTTCCACTCATCTTTGCGCTGGACCCTATGTGCGTGTGAGCTAGTATACATGCAGTTTTTTATTTGTGACAGTGAATTATATGTTCATTATATATACATACATTTACCTAATTGAGCTGTTGATTTATTTAAAATTTTTAACAAATGAGATGCATACATTCTCGACAATATTTAAGTAAAATAGCTAATAGAGTTCTTGTGTACTTGACTGTACCTCTTGAAACGCACATAATATATAGTCACTGTATGTATACACTCTTTACGCACACATAAGGCCGCGTGTGTTGAACTGCCTATACATAAAATAAAGGCGTCATTTCTTTGTTTTTATTTCATTTGACGTATTCGTCTAAACACAATGTCTAGTTTTTAGCAACGTTACTTAGAAAAGTGGGATCAAATACCGGAATTTTCTTCGCGTCTTCGGTTTTATGAAAAAGGTTTTTTTTTGGATTAATAGTCTCGTATGAGACGGTATATTTCAGTATGTTTTCGAGGTGGCCTCGGTATTTTAGTAAAATTTTATCTCGTTTTTCTCATTCCCGCGCACACACACAAAAAGAAAAGGCAACAAGAGTAGTTAAACCCAAATCATGCAATGCCATTGCAAGCAGCAATTTTGTTTTGTATTTTGTAAACCTGGTTTATCTTAGTTAATTGCGATCTTGTTAGACTGAGCTGAGTAGTAAACAAAACTAGGTGAAGTAGGTACTGAGTGTAGACAAAGTAAGTACTCATTTGACGCATAATAACATAACATACTATTACGCCTGTATTCCCTGAAGGGTTAGGCAGAGGTGTACATTTGTACACCCACAGTTCGCCGAGTATGTTTTTAGGTCCCATGTAATAGTGGGCGAGCCTATTGCCATTAATCGGGCACGAAACCAAACTCCGAGCTGCTACTGAGAATTTCATAGGAAAAACCCAACACTGCTCGATCTGGGATTTCGAACCCAGGACTTCGCTCACAGCAGCCGCGCTTACGACCACTAGGCTAACGAGGCAGTGGATGCATAAATAAAGATAAAATTGCGTTTTATCGACAATTATAAGAATGCGTTACTTTTGTGATCAAACTGTTACTTTTTGAGCAATCCTTGGTAACTTTTCGCTGTCGACAACTGGCAGCACTGAATACATGTATTCTTCAGAGTTAATTATGCAAGATTTGTAATTGTGCAGTAGCATAGTAATAGTTTGAAGAAATAGTTGCTCGTATATTGAGTGTTAGATAAGCTTTTTATATGAAAATTGAAAAACCTATTTTATCAATAGCCATGCAAGAATCATACAGATGTACTAGGATTCATGAATAAAAGAAAATAAATTTTCAATACTTTATTGGGCTAAGGTGTCCTCAAATAAAAAGTCATCAAATATAAATTTTCAATATGCACAGTTACACCTTTATACATGTAAATAATATAGTATATAACAAATAAATAATAAATAGTACCAAATTTTTTAGATATATCATAAAATTGTTGTTTGGTGTGACAAATATCATACAAAGTGACTTGACTAAATGCCGATTTGTTAAATGAGCATTAGATTGCGTTATAAATTTATATTAATCTAATTTTTTTTGTTTATCAATAATTATATAATCTGTCAAACATGGCGTTTTTTTTTTGTTATAAATTTAAACATAATTATGTAACCAATTTATTACTGTTATAACCACTCAACTATCTTATTACTATTACAAACAATATAATATGGCATATATGAATTAGTTCGATTTGAAATACATTTCTTTTAGAAATAAACAATTGCAACATAATTATAAAACCTAAGCGGTTAACTTACTTATTTCATAATCATCAATATCAAAACATTTATCCTAGAGGTTATTGCTTATAATAATATTTATGATCCTTATTAGATTGTAGTGAAATATCTATCTTCAGTACAAAATGCCACAATTACCTGTTTAAAGGTCCTTTAATATTTTAAATGTAAGATATTGGTGGATTGTCTTTTGAGCACATAATTATAATCTGTCACTATCACAAGTCCCTCGAGTCCAAGTGGCCAAAAACAATTTTGTTATATTGACTAAACTACTGGCATCATCTAGTACAATGCGAGCATGTATATGACAAGGGACGCCGCGCATATAACATCACAGATCAGAAGGTGCTAGTTATCTATGACACCTTTGCACTACCAGTTGGCCATACCGGGCTTGTTAAGCGTCATAAAATATATTTGACAAGATGAACCACCTTTTGCAGAAGAGAAGAATACTTTGTCATTACGTTCACATAAAAACTTTAGTCTTTGAGCTTTCTTGTGCATAAAAACGCCATCCAAATGTCCACTCTCTACAGAGCGTATTTCAATTGCTTTATTGCCCCAACCCATAATTTGTCCTGTACCAATGTACGCAACTGATGTTGGCATTTCTCCCCACTGAAACATAACATTTTTAGATAATATCTGCACAACTGCTTTTCGATAGGACCAGCCACTTTAAGATGAAAAATAACAAGCTAACTATATAAAATTAAATCTGTTAGGATACTAAACAATTGTCTGTCCACACTCAGCTGCCAATATGTACTGAATTAAGAACCATTGTACTAAACAAACAATTTTTAGAAGAAATTTTAACCTTAATTGGCTAAATTGCTGTTAAAATTTTTAAATGGAAATAAGTATACCTATTTTTAAAGTAAAAGATGTAAAATATATTGTACATAAAGAATAATGTTAAAAATTAACATCTTAAATGTGATAAAATAGAGGATAGCAATTTGTATGTGAGTATAATCATTGTAAAAGTTTTAGGCTATTTTAAGCCCTACAGTAAATTTAATATAAAATATTTTCAAAATTAATTCTTAAAATATACTAACCTGCAGTACAATATTCTTGCTCACGCGTCCATACGTGTTCACGTACATACCTTCGTTGTCATAGCAAAGCAATAACTGGACACCGTTTGAATTTGGAAGAGGAACAATACAATGTGGAATAATAGCTCCCTGTATCTGCAACAATACACATTATGTATTTCCAAGGTAGACAAAAATACAATATGATTAGAAGGCACAATGCCTCAAACTACATGAGACAAAGACTATAATTTTTGATGCTAAAGTATATAGTATAGTAGAGTATATATATACTTGTTCATAAAAGTGGTTTATATAAATGAATGCAAAAAATATCGTATTTAATCACATTATACCATTTCAATTTCTTTATTTTCTCGATGACAGCTCCTGTGAAAACTTGAACGAGCGTCTTTTTTACATTATGTATGCATTATTTTATAACTAATATTATATTTCATTACAAGATGTTACACGTATTAATTCTTGATTGATTATTCCAACTTCTTCAAAATTTTCGAAGCTGTTGTGAAATAAGTAGAGGTATAGGTAGGTACTCGACAATGAAACGAAATAATTATAACAACAGGTAATACTTTGTTTATTTATTTTAATCAAAATCTGATGAATCGTCACTGTCGTAAATATATGCGATCGATATCATTACTTATTTGGTCACAACACTACAACTATCAAATTAGAACTGTCATCGAGAAAATAAAGAAATGGAAATAGTATAATTCTCCGAAAATATACGAATTCAAAATAAAACTTTATCAAAAACGTGAATATGTATTTGCGAATTTTAATCTAAATTTCAAAGAGATTGACATAAATGTCGATCGATATTCGATATGTTGTTATATTATTTATCTGGAAGATAATCTTATTTATCTTATTTAATATCTACTTTATATTATTCATCATAAGTTCATTTGATTTACCTTATTATTGTTTTGGTGTACCTAGTCTTTTATTTCCAGGATACCAATTAATGATAGGTTTATGTATTGATGCGTTTAGATAATTTATAACTTGATAATTTTGGTTTAATAACAGCTTTGTTAATATTTTAGGTTCGTATTGTTTACATTGCAATATTATGACAATCTCTGTCATTGATAATTCTTTGATAGTAATAGAGCATGCGCAGTTAGGAGTTTCTCAGGTATAGACAAATATTCTATCCAGGTTCTAGTTTAGCAAAATAAATCTATGATTAGATTTATTTTGAATTTTTAAAATAAGAAAAGTCTAGTAAGATGAAATTTTGAATTCAAACGGAAATAGAAAATTAGAACAGGGAGTATGACAGATTTTTCAGGATCGATCTGATCATGGGATTATTGTACGGCAGACCTTTGAATCGTAGTAACGTTTATATAATAATTATCAAGTGTTTTGATAAAAACCAAATTATTGTACGGCAGACCTTTGAATCGAGTAACGTTTATATAATAATTATCAAGAGTTTTGATATAGTTGATACGTTTATAATTTAAATATCTACAGTTTGATAAAATAACTATTTTTGTGGGTGAAGTACCCTATTGAAGAAGACAATAATATTCCAGGAACTTATACCTGGATTAATATATAAATTACTGATATATATATTTTTGTTTCGCCATATCGAGAGCTGAACGGCTAAAGTTTCTCTTTCGGTAGTAGAGTAATTCCTTTCATTTTTGTTAAATGATTTACTCATATATGCTACAACCAAATCTTTACCATCGTTTTCCTGAGTTAAAATAGCTCCAATAATCATAAAAATAATATGTTAAAAATGTTATCTTAATGAAATTTAATTATCAAATCAAATTTATTTGATAATTAATTGAAAATGTTATATTAGTTATACTAAATAGAAGTATTTAAATAAATACTGTCAATGAATGATGTGAAGAATTTATATATATATATAAAATATTATATGTCCAAAATATTTCCCTCAAAATTCTGAAACGATCACACTCGTGATAGTAAATTTTCAAACAAAAATATATATATCAGTAATTTATATATTAATCCAGGTATAAGTTCCTGGAATATTATTGTCTTCTTCAATAGGGTACTTCACCCACAAAAATAGTTATTTTATCAAACTGTAGATATTTAAATTATAAACGTATCAACTATATCAAAACTCTTGATAATTATTATATAAACGTTACTCGATTCAAAGGTCTGCCGTACAATAATTTGGTTTTTATCAAAACACTTGATAATTATTATATAAACGTTACTACGATTCAAAGGTCTGCCGTACAATAATCCCATGATCAGATCGATCCTGAAAAATCTGTCATACTCCCTGTTCTAATTTTCTATTTCCGTTTGAATTCAAAATTTCATCTTACTAGACTTTTCTTATTTTAAAAATTCAAAATAAATCTAATCATAGATTTATTTTGCTAAACTAGAACCTGGATAGAATATTTGTCTATACCTGAGAAACTCCTAACTGCACATGCTCTATTACTATCAAAGAATTATCAATGACAGAGATTGTCATAATATTGCAATGTAAACAATACGAACCTAAAATATTAACAAAGCTGTTATTAAACCAAAATTATCAAGTTATAAATTATCTAAACGCATCAATACATAAACCTATCATTAATTGGTATCCTGGAAATAAAAGAATAGGTACACCAAAACAATAATAAGGTAAATCAAGTGAACTTATGATGAATAATATAAAGTAGATATTAAATAAGATAAATAAGATTATCTTCCAGATAAATAATATAACAATGTCTATCGAAAGGAGTTTGTGCGTGTTCCTATAAAATAGTTTCTAATCTTTGCCATTTTTAGATTTCCTCAAAATATTGATGTGCGACAAAAGTGGCTAAAGTTTTATTGATAAGTCATATAGCTTTTCAATTGACTAATGACATAAGCATCCCAAGTACAAAATTGTAAAAGAATCTGTCAAACCGTTTTGAGTGAAATCTGGACATTCAGTCAAGTAAATTTTTTTTACGATTTTTACGAATAAGTGATTTTCTGAGTATACGTGACTATCTATCGAGAAATTTGGAAAAGAAACATGTACAGTACATGTATTTATATAATAAAATAAAAGAATATAAATGTCCTTAAAAATGCGTGCCCCATCTATCTGTATCTCTGTATGTCCAGATTTAACTCAAAACCTTATGAAAATTTGCACACGGGAAATTTATGTCATTCCTCAATTAATAGGATACAGTAATTTTAATAATACTTATGGAAATAAAAAAATAATAATCCAATTTTGATGAAATTTTGTATGCAGGAAGTTTAGGTCAATCCATAAATGATGGTCATTAAGAATTTTTATTAATACTATTATTAATCTTAAAAATATATATCAACTTATGTACAGATATGTAATTCCACATATGATAAGCTTATGAATCGTCAATAATAAGAGTAAAATACAATTATGGGATGAAAATTATTGCTTAATTAACGCGTGCTTAATAAATTTGTAGTGTTATACAAATTGCGTGATTGTTGAACTAGGCGACATGAATGCACCGATATGTTTATCGATATCGACATTAAAGCTGAGCCAGTACATGGTACAGCACTATTACACGCACACTAACGTATTTTGTTTTTCGGCTCGCCCAAATGTACTCATTGCCAATCTATATAATTCTACACCTATGAATCCAGATATCCTTTTGGGCCGATTCAGTTATCTTATTGCCCTATGGCCTTTTAGGCTTTTGTAAAAACTGTAATAAATAATATTAGTTATACTCACATGCTTTGGAATATATATATCATAGACAGTGGTAGTGTCAAGGTCAACAGCATGGAATCCGTCAGCTGAACCATAGATTACTTTAAGTCTTGTGCCCTCTTCAATCGTTAAATCTACCAGTAGAGGTCTGGAAAACAATTACTTTCACATTAAATGTTCATTTAATCAAGTTTTTGACTTGAAAATATAAAAAAAATGTTCTATGATTTCTTACTGTTTTTAAAATATTATATTGGAAACAAATGATATAGATAATAACATAAAATTCAGGAGTTGACACTATTTTTGCAAATGAAAGTTAATTGTTTAAGTATATTGGTTAATTGATAAAAAGCTTAAAAAATATATATCTGGAAAAAAGTGTGTGTGGGTATGTACGTCAGCTCCGACGCACGACTGGAGATTAAAAGTAAGATTGTCTTTCAATATGTAATAGGCAAAGAGGGTAAATAAAAATTATAATACTGAAATAATGTATGTATTTTTATTCTATGCACGTTTTTCATATAGATTCGGTAAAATATTATAAATCAATCATGTTACATAAATATATATCACTTATAGTAGGAACATGAATACATTTTGTTGATTGATTGAGTGGTTAATGATTTATCTAAAAGCAAAATGTGGAAGTTTACACATACGTGATTTCAAAGTGAAAGGTGCGCAAGGTACGTTACGCAGAAAAACAGGGTTTTCGTTAAAGCTTTTATAAATTTCACTTCTCATAAAATTTCCATACCACCGATATATGAAAATATATAAATATGCCTTATATGAAAATCGATTGTTAAGGAGTAAATTCCAAAATAAAGATATTTTGTGACTAGTGACTCTAAAAGTGTATAAATAGTGACTTTTATATAGGTGCTGAAGAAATGTCATAAGTTTCAAGTGAAATTATAGTTAACTCAATTTTGCACATAATAACTTTAATCTTAGCTTTATTTATGGTATGGTTTATTGGTGATGATGTCAAGCGCGGTCACAAGAACATAATGCCGCATTTTCGTGACATATTTTTTATTTAAATAAAAAAATGTGTACATAGGTAATGAAAGTGTAATAATGAATAAATATTAATTCACGGGTATTATTATTAATCTATAAAAGTGTTTAAAACAACTTCTCAAATGTAGTCTACTGCCTGATTATGATTGTTATTGTTCTTATAATATTAATCGACGCATTTTCGAGATTATTTCGATCGGATCGAACATAATAGGTATTAGAGTTGTGGCATTTGAAGGGGTTCAGACCGGATGACTTTTGTTGAACCAGTAAATAAAAAACTTACCTATGTTGCAGTTCTCCAAAACTTTTGAAGGCCATAAATTTGTGATATGGTTTAGGAGCCCATGCATAGATTTCAATAGAGTCCTTAAGGGCAATTACGAGAAACTTAATTCTTTCGTACTTAACAATACGAAAGTGTACTGCGCCTTGTAGCTCCCCAACATTTATCCAACCATTTCTCCTCTCAGCTTGCTGTTAAAAATATTTTATTATTGTAAAATATCATGTATTTAATTTTACTTTTTTAACAAAGTGTCATACTAACATCGCTAAGTCCATCGGTGCGTAGTATTTTAGACTTCAGCCAACTGAGATAATAAACACGTACACGATTCTTTTTCCCGATACTGTTACAAGTATATTTTGCCCTTCTAACACTTCCATCTGTTGGAAGCGACGTCGAGAGATCAATTGATAGACCTTTCCTTGGCCAGATCGATCAAGCAGCATTAAACCATTTTCCGTACCAATCAGTAAATTTACTCCTGGAAGAAGTTAAAATTATTCATTAGATAATTGAATATGCATTTATAGTCAGGATAATTTAGGTAATAGGTCGCATTTGACACGTTGAAACCAATGTGTAAGGAAGTAACAAAAATTTTGGTTTCGACATTAACCGATTGTAGAGATATATTTATGTATAATTATTATTACAAATTATAGTAAGCTGCAACATTGTAATTATACCACGCACAAATAAAGAATTAGCAGAGGCTTTATTACTACAAAAAAACATTGCTATTCATTACTTTGATTACAGTGATTACGTACTATATAATAGTCATAAGTGAACAATCTATACTTAATATAATAAAACGGAAGAGAATTTTGTTTGCTTAAACACGCCAATCTCTGGAAATACCAGGCGGATTGGAAAAATTGTTTTTGTTTACGATAGCCAGATTTACGAGGTTATCTATAATTAGGCTACAGCTCTCCTTAGCTGGCTTAAAATATTAATTTTTGTTAAGTCGGAAGATAAATCACTCCCGAACTGCTTTATCGATAGACATGCGTTTGACCATTATCTCTCCTAATCGTAAGTATATATACCTATCTTTTATACATAAGCCACAATAAGGTATTTTGTGACAAACACTTGTTGAAAATTAAAAAGTGATTTATGAGCACATTAGTTTTTGTCATGGCATATTAGTCCTTATGAACAAGTTACTTCATCACAAAGACTATTTCATGAAGTTAAACTTTGCCCTTTAAAGCAAGATATTTGAAACACTCGGCTCCAGACTATGATTTATAGTACTGTAAGCTACAAGGGAGTGTTCGCGGCGCGGTTTTTTTCGGATAAAATTAACACAGGTGAAACTGTGTGGCACACAGCTAGTTCTTATATACATATGTATACGTGTGTTAATAGGTTTTTCGGAAACAGTCCGAAATATTTAGACGAAATTTAAAATTTAGATATAATGTTCTACTTTACAAGTTTACCTAGATATGTAGGGATTTTTTTTCTTTATGCAGTTGCGGTCGTCCTGGTCCAATTCGTCTTATACGAATAAGAATAACAATAATTAATTCGATACGACGATAAAAATTGATTACACACGGTTTCAAAGTGGTCGTAAACAGTTCCAACCTTACGGAAACAGAGGCAAATCGAAATATTAATGCTTTTATATAATTGAAGGTTATTGCATCGAGAAATTTCAATAGCTGTCTATCAAAAGCGACCTATTACAAAACTAGTTTCATATTTACCCCATAAAGCAGCACACAATATCTCGGAGTTAAACCGTTTCTTATATTTGCGTATTTCAGGTGTGTCCGAGGACAGGTCATGTCCAGTGGGCGTGACGTTAACATTGACATGACTCTCGCGACGTGAAGCGTTACCACCCGATCCGCCTGTACCGCCGCTGCCAGTCGAGCCAGCACCGAAGCCAAACGTGAGGAACGATCGCTGCTTCTGTTGTAATGGAAGGAATTGTTGCTGGGAGCCCACGGATGAATTAGAAGGAGAGTGCTGTAAGGGGTGAGGCGACGACGCACCCGTCACGAACGACTTTGAAGGGGTGGATTGTACAGATGAAGTGGGAGGATGGTGGTGATGATGGGATAGGGGTGTACCGCCAGCAATCGCTTGCCTGTACTGCAACAGAAAAAAAAACTTATTTTAAGTAAAATATTCTGTAATAATAATTATTTATAGCATAAATCTTAATTTAAAAGTTTTGTTTATTCTTTTCTTTGTTTAACCATTTCAGGATTTAAATGATAAGTTAGTCAAGTCCATCCCCCATATGATTAGTTTTCATTCCAAATATAGTTGGAAAATTATTAGCATGATGGATATAATAATATTATCTAGCAAGTACCAATCCATGATTTTATGACATAGGTTCAAAAATAATAACAGGCAATGAGTATTTATTTGCATGCACTTTACCAAGTGCGAGTGAAACCAGCTGAAAATATTACTTTTTAAAAATTCCAGTAATTATTTGTTTATGATATTAACAAAAAAACTATCGTCATTTAATATTTTTATATAATTAATTGCATTTTTTTACTACGTCTTATTTGTACATTAGTTAAGATCTATTCCCACTAGCGCAGAATTGAAGCGGAGCGTCGCGACATATATGTACAATATTGAGTTCTATGTATGAACATAGCTAATGTACAAATTTTGTTTATAGATAATATAAAAACAACCGACGTCGCGTGTGTACTCGCGTCGGAGTCGAACGGCATTTTCATATTTTCTTTAAACAAATTTGTAAGTTAGATAATGGACATAGAACTCAATATACTATATACTTTTAAAGTGTAAGTAGTATACGTCGCGATGCTTCGCTTCGTTTCTGAGACAGTGGAAATTGACCCTTAGATGCATTTGGCATGATTTTATTTATTACAAAAGTGACCTCAAATTTAGCTTCAAAATTTCGTTTAGGACCTGCGAAAGCAAATATGTGGTAACACCGATTACTTTAACAATCGTTTGACCCCCTCTTAATATAATATAAATGTTATTAAAGCAGTCTCAAATTGTACTACCGTAAGGTTGTGCCTGTTCACTGAAACGACGAAGCGGAGGTGCGGATTATTTCGACCAATAGAATAGCATCTCTAGCAAATTTCGACCAATAGGATTGCATATCTAAATTTTTATGCAATTCTATTGGTCGAACTTTGCACAACTCCGTTTCGATTCGCTTCAGTGGACAGGAAGCCTAAAGCTTGGGTAAACTAACGATCTGCAATTGATGATCAACGTGATATTACTTACATGAGATGAAAGCTTCTAGAAAATGCAAAGTATATATATATAAATAGAAGAGGTTCTAATTTTAATCAAACAACAAACTATGATAAGTTTAGAAGCATTTCTTCTTGCTTGCAATTCGATTCAGTACTTACGCGGTGGTACAAGTAGTCTGCAAACCGGCCGCGGAGAGGCTCCAGGAAGTTTGCATGATTGACAACCATTATTAGATTAATACGATAAACAAAAAAAAACTAGACACCACATTTATATAATGACCATTAAAAAGAACTTCCAACAAAAATTACATGATTTTTATTAGTATATTTTAGGAGTCCCCGATGCTTTTAAAATTGTGCATCTTAAATATTGTTATGTATGTTTGAATATGAGAAAGAAATAGAACAGTCTAACTACTTACCTTTACTTGATACAGTTTACTTGGTAAACAATAAAATTCTATGTTGGAAGCTCCATACATTAATCATGTATAAAACATTACTGCTTGTTACTTGAATACACATTTTTAATATAATTCTGTAAGCACATGATTGATGAGAAATTACTTAATTTATGGTCTCAACAAATAAAAAAAAAGAGATTGCTAGCCACTAGTATCAACATATAGCTGTGGTCTTGTATGTTTCTAATTTTTTTAAACTACGGACTTTTGATTTAGCTTATTTAATATGGATAGACAAGGAGTATTGCTAGGATGATGTGTACATTGTATTAACTCACCTCTTCACTTGTAGATTTGTCATGCCGTGGAGGTGTCGTCGGCTGTCCGGCTTGGCTGAGTAGATCGGGTAACACTGAACTTGTTCTAGCACCACTGCCGTCGTTACCACCATTCGACCGACCCTAAACCCATTATAACATTACAATCTGTAAATCCTAAACTGCGTTTATTATTCCCTCGGAGAAAAATGACATTTCATGTGTTGCTAGTTTACTGTAATTTTTTTCTGATAAAAAAGCATTGATGAAATGTGAAGGCCGAATAAGGGAGTCTAAATCGCGTCTCTCGTAGGCCAATCGAAGCGTTTTTTTCTATAAGTTTTCCCCCATATATACATTTTATAGTGGCCTGTGAATTATGTAATGTTAATAGTAAATTATCGGGTATGTCGAATAACATAAAATATTTCAATTAATAAATAAAACCCTCAATTCAGTATTTAAAATATTATGATTTAAATAATTGTAATTTAAAATGTACGGTTGCACACAAGTATGTACAAAAAATTAATGCGGCAACATTATTTTTCATTTGAAATACGTGATTGTCAATTCACTCCGTGGGATTAACAACCGCACTATACCTAATTTTATAATAACACAATTTGATCATTTTGTTAATATTATATTGATTATAAATTACGAGTAATTCCATTAAACACAAGTCAATGGACGATGGTGAACATTTAGCAATATTAATTTGACAACAACAGCGCGAAAAACATAGAACGACAGCCAAAACATGCAAAACACATTCAAAAAACGGATGATTTGTTTTTTCATACTCCTGTAATTTCGTTAAGTGGCATTCCTATTGTTAATTTTCGTGTAGATGGCACCAATGTGTGTTCGTTACTGGTTTTGTTGATATCACTAGGCAGGAAGACGGCACGCGCACAGACAATCATGGGATGAAATTGTTAATAAGTGGTTAATTTAGATGCAATGTTTTGTTAGAACATGAACAACAATGTTAATTCCGTTTAATGACTTACATAATCTTTTTTGAATAAATATTTTATTTATGTTATTACTTCTACTTGAAATACATTCCAGGTACAGATCCCATACAACTACAAAATACTTGTAATGTACACAGTTGATATTAAGTAAGAATGTTATAAATCACGCCAAAATATAAGACGTGTGAGCAAGATAACTACTATACATAAGTTTACTCCTGTAGTTATAAATATTTAAATAGTTATTTAAAATCAAGTCACTTCAAATCAACAAGCACACAGCTGTCAACCATACCCACAAATAAGTATGTTAGACGTAAAACGTACCACAACCAATGTCTACAAAAATCATGTAAATAATTTTATACAAAAATATTTAGCATAGTTATCGAAATAAATATAAAGAGTAGCATCAGAACAATAAACTTTACGATGTCGTAATCGAAGTCGTTTATGCGTCTCAGGTGTGGTCTGCGCATGCGCGATACCGCGGGGCTATTAGTGCTGTTTGACGGGTATTTTTTTGATTAATAATGTTGTAAGTAGCATGAGATATTTTTTAATTTAATTTAATTAAATTGTTTTTAAATATGAAATTAAATGTACTTAATATCTATTTCTGGTTATTAAAAATAACTTAGCATAGTAAGAATACTTCTTGAACGCCAAAGAGAAATTTATAAAAGGAAAGTACACTAAAATGGAACAGAGTGATTGTACCGAACCCGCAATCTATTATGTAGTATATAAATAAAAATGGTATGTATGTAATGTGTAAATGTATTATCTATATTATTTACTAATATTATAAAGCTCAATGGATTGTTCTTTTGTTTGAACTCCCTAATTAATCTCTGGAACTACCAGTGATATTTGTAAATTCTTTTTGAATTTTATAGCCTATTTATTAAAAAGCTTCACGTTATCACTTTAAGAAAAGCCAAACGGTAACCACGAACGTCTGGCAATCTGGAAAACTGTTTATGCAAGTACGCGAAGAACAACGATAGGCTACACTGGGTGCGTTGGCAGCGGCGCGGCGCGGTTGAGTCTTACGTCAAAAAAATTTAACACAAGTGAAACCGTGGTGCACCTTTACACATTGTATTTAGTAGTATTTTTAGTAAAAATTATTTACACAATTGTGGTTATATTTTGTATTACATTATGTTAGTAAAACTATGTTAGAAAATAGAACCCTCATACCAAAGTATCAGTAAAAATATGAATCAAACTATCCTGTGCAGGGAGGCATTTACCTGGTCCGGTGCGAGTACCGCTTCCTGCCCGCTCGTTATTAGTTCTGTGTGCCGGTTATATTGGGAATTTCTCCTAAAAACTATGTCCGATTCAGTCTTTTCACGTCGCGGCTTCACAATACTTGTTGTAGGTTTGTTCAAACTTTCATCAAGCGGAACATTCTCACGGGTATCAGCGGTCAAATCGGGTGTACCGGCTTTCTCGAATGATGCGCTACTAGTAAAGCAAATACTTGTCGCTGGTGAATCACTGTTTACGCTGTTCTGCCGGCTTGCTCTATCACTAGATTCACTGTCTTGTCTTATAAGTGCAGCAACATTTTTCAAAGCATCAATAGTGTTTGGCGCCGAGTTTTTAATCGAAGATTTCTTTTCACTCCTTTTCACTTCACCTTGTGCTGACATCCTTAAACTGTCGTTCATTTTTATAAAATCAGTCAATATGGGTTCGCCCGCAGACGGCGGTTTAATTATCTGCTTACGAGAATTATTAAATATGCCACTGGATCTCATCTGCTTATTGACTCCTATTTGATTGTCATGCTTAGGAAAGTATATTGCTGAATGACGTGTACTGGGTAAAGGAAAAAGATCAGAATTCTCCCGTCTGAATCCTCTAAAGAAACGATTTGGAGAACTCAGTTCAGAATTTTGTTCACTTTTATATTTCAACATTTCGGATAACTTGTCTTGATTTAGCTTCTCGCTAGGCTTCTGGAAAAGTTGTTTATGTCGAGAGGGTGGAGTCCCTATGCCTTTATATTTAGACCACGCATCATCTGCTTCCAATCGCGATTGACGTTGTAACTGGAATCGCTTTTGTTCTGTATTCTTCGTTGATTCTTGTTTCTCTTCCTTAACTTGAGTCTGTTTGGACGGGAAGAATCTAGCAAAGTCCCAGTCCTTGAGTAAAACGGCCTCATCAATGTCGGATTGTCTTTTTTCGCTTTCTGTACTCTCTCTCTGGTGTTTTTCAAACATGTCCGATACAAAAAGTACAGGTAAATAATAAATAATGAACTTAAAACAACAATCCTATAATAAAAAGATTATGCTCACTGATCTAATTTTGGCGTGAAAATAGTTTTATACATATCGATAAGTGTGAGTATACAAAAATCATTTTTATGGTATTGATAATGATTGATGTAAAGTGGTAATAAATGACTAATAAAAACAAAGTTAGCACAAAATAGCAAAGGCATATTTTTATTTGACACTTACCCTTTTCATAACAAGTGTGCGGTCACCTTGCGTGTCATCATCGTCCGGGGTTGGCGGCAGTGGACGTGTGGGAGCACCACTACCAGAGCCGCTTCCACCATCCTCCGACACCGCGCTCAAACCAGGCCTGTAGCAAAACTCAGGACTGAACAAGCCAAACCAAAAGAAAAGGGGAAAGGAACAAAAAAACAAAATAGGGATAAATACAAGGGAAAATAATAGCAAAATAAATGAAATAATTAAATAATGATTATCAATATGCATGTTTTTGAAACATACTTGGAACTAGCGGTGGGTAATAGCGGCTTTTTTGGTTAACAAAACGAAACTTTCTATTGAACTCTTATAGCAAAACCATATATTTAAGAAGCTGGTTTATTCGGACGAGGTTTGTGTGTTTTCGGACGCTGTGGTGTTTTCATAGAATTTTATACGTTACTAGCGGCCCGCCCCAGCTTCGCACGGGATTAACTATAGTTTACAAAGTGGTATAATTTATGTTAAATATCGCTTTAATACTGATTGTTCATAACTACATGACAGCCTCATTAGCCTGGT
Organism: Saturnia japonica; assembly: GCA_033032175.1. Lineage (NCBI taxonomy): Eukaryota > Metazoa > Arthropoda > Insecta > Lepidoptera > Saturniidae > Saturnia > Saturnia japonica. Next base: position 12,858,526 of record CM065307.1, read on the forward strand.
GGTCCTAAACGCGACTGCTATGTTCGATACCCAGGTCGGGCAAATTATGTTATTGGGATTTTCTATGAAATTCTCAATAGCAGCTCGCCCCCAATTAAAAGGGACGTAAAACATACCCGGCAAACGGTGGGTGTACACCTCTGCCTAACCCTTCAGGAATACAGGCTTCGTGGTATGTTATGTAACTTCATAGTTATAGAAAGGGCGCTTAGCTCGCGACGCGCAATTTATCATAGGAGCGGAGTGCCGGCCAACCGAGAGTGACCGTTTTGCTGAGATGAATTTTGAATTCGTGGTATCTTCTATGGTATTCATTTAAATGGAAATCTGGTAATGACAATTTTAATCTACATTATGCACCCAAGTTAACTAACATATTTATATGGATAAAGATTAATATTGAATTGGAGACAATAGCTTCGCAAATAACGTAATAATTTTAATTATAATGTAAAAGATAAAAATGGTTATTGCGAGTCAACCTTAGGAGACAAACATGTGCCATCGCACATTTTTCTCTAGGCTTTTTGAAGAACTACAATTCTTTAGTACTTACATTAGTTTGATGTGTCTCTTATGGTTTAAGCAGCGTAAGCCATTTAAGCGCCTCAAAGTCATTTTTGACGACTTGATTACAAATAGTTGAATTGCTTTACTATACAAAAACTTAATTGGAATGTATAGTATAAACCTTCAGTAAAAAAATCTCGACATTATAGTAAAAAAACCATTAGAATCCGTTGCGTAGTTTAACAGATCTAAGCGTACATATGGATTTATTTAACTTAAGCGGAAAATTATATTTGTTATTTAAAAAAATATACATTCCATTCTTACTACCTCACAATAAGTAGAAATAATTAAAATTTAATTTAATTTCTAGTACATAATAAATTTTGAGAAAAGATAAGTAGCATTTTAATATAGAATTATCAAATACGTAAGTAATAACCCAAGAAATACAGTCAGAAGGCATCTTTAGTGCGTGTTTATCTACAGAGCGGCTTTATATAATTATTTCAAGAACACTGTCGAGACGATATACTGTTTACTTTAGTGCACTGTAGTGACGTAATGTCGTGCTACCTCGTCCTCGCCAACGTCTCTCACATAGATAGTTGCGCACAAACTTGTTCGGCTATAATAAATAGTTTCGATACTATACAATAACCCGCTATCTGCAATTGCACCGATAGATAGTTTCAATAACTATCTACGTTTCGCAACGACCAAGCATATTTGAAACAAAACTAATGAATCGACTATCTGCCGTTTTCAATAACTTATCTGAGTTTACTATCCCCGGTTAGTACATATTTGTAATAAGTACTATCTTTAACATATGACAGATATCAGCTTGCTTCTTAACTATCCAAGCTACAGGATATGGATATATATATTATGTAGATACAAAGAACTATCCATTAATATGACATTGAAAAAAAAGTAAGGACAAAAGGTTATATTTGTCCATCTTTAGTAACTGAAACAACGGAAAGATAGGTTATTGAAAACGGCCGTAAACCAACAAACTCAAAATTGAATAATAACTGGTCAAGGAGTCACTGCGACGTGTTCACCATTTGCTTGATGACTGTATATACATCGGTTGATCACGAAACGCTACACATCTAAGCGTGTCACAATGGCGGTGTTACACCGGGTATATGGTGGTCGCGATCCAGTCGGACACAATTGTTGTGTTCTATCACCCAGTTGTTTGAATATTTAAAATGTGTTCAGTGGCAAATAAACGTTTTCCTTCTTTCTTATATTTTATAGCACTTACAGCGGTTTAGGTGGATCGCTGGCAAGAAGCGTGCCGTCATTTCTTACTCGTCCGCCACTCTCTTCAGCGTCGGAGTCGCTGTCAGAATCATCGAATGTTGGCTCCGGTTGACTTCTTTCTACAGGCGGGCCTAAATAATAAATTTTTCAATTTACATAACTTAAAGATGGACAGATTGCACATCTCTGTAAAAGATAAAACTAAAAAAAAATAATTACGTAGCAACATGATTAATCTATCAATTAAATTACTGATTATAGCACAACTGACTAAAGGTAAAGTCGTTCAAGTATTTTTAACTACATACATAGATTTATAAGGAGCTATCGATATTCAATATACCTTGTCCATTTGTGGGCGCCCGTGGCGGACGATTAGGTGGTTCGTTGCCGGAGACAACACCCAACTCGTTAAGCTGTGCAGCTAATTTGTCCAAATCCTGTGGGTAAGAGTATTAAAATATATAAACCATGACAGGTTTCAAAGTTTTTTTTTTCTCCTTAAATATGAACTCCTTATCTATACTTATAATAAAAGAGTAAAGAGTGGAAATTTGTCCATTGAAGATATTTGAGAAAAAACGAGGGGGTTTAGAATAATGAACAGAACACATTTCGATAGTTTTTGAAATTTTTGTCTGTCTGTCGGTATGTTTGAACGCTAATCACCCAAAAATACTAGACCCTATTTAATAAAATTTGGTATGATTGTAGATATAGTCTGCAGGTACATTTAGGATGCATTTCACGACGTTTTTCGAATGAGCTGACGACGTACGTTTTGCGCGAGTTTTATTCGCATTTGTATCGACACAAACGCGAAGATACATCAATACGGACGTGCTGTAAACGCGCGTTGCTGCCTACCGAGTTGTTCTACAGACACGATAATGCAATTTGAATAATATTTTGAAGGAGATATGCTGTAGTATTAAAACTGTACTATGAAAGGGTTATCATTGAAGGATGTTTACAGTCGATGTGGTGACCGTCGAAATATTGACAGTCGAGGTGAGATGGTAACTGTTAAGATGGTGACAGTTGAGGTGGTTCTGTTGACATAGTGTCCATCGAGATGAGATAGTGACTGTTGAGATCGTGATAGTCGAGACGTAGACCGTCAAGACGTCTACAATCGAGATAGTGACTGTCAAACGGTGACCATCGAGATGAGATGGTGACCGTTAACATATTGACAGTTGAGATGATTATAGTCGAGGTGGTACCGTCGACATAGTGACTGTCGAGATGAGATGGTGGCCGTTATGTAGCGATACTCGAGATCGTGGTGTTCTTTTATTATTGGTTTTTAATGTTTTTAGATAGATTTTAACGTTTATTAAATTACACTAAACAGACACTTTATAACATTATAATCACTGGATATTTAAAAATAAAGTTATTAGATAAATGTACCTTTTCGTAAAGAACGGTTAACATTTAAAATAGTTTCAGTTGGGTATTCTTAAAGCTTATTCTACCGGTAAAATACCGTAAGGTGAGATTGAGGTGAAAGGAGGTTTTTATTTAGTTGCTGTTTTTCATGCACGAAATATACCTCGCGGACGAAGTCACGAGCAAAGCTAGTACAATATATAAAGATTACTTCAATTTTGGGGAAAAATGACGGCCACGATTTTTCCCCAAAAAGTACGTATTTTGTGAACCCCATCCTCTACTGGGCGATCGAGTTCAAACACTTTTACAAAGTAATACGGCGCACAAAATATTTCTAATAGTGATCAATAATAGTTTTTTTGATAATCGATGAAAAGTTAATCTGTTATCAACATGGTTTAATTTTTAATGTTTAGAACTTTAGCATATCAGCGCAAAGCTAGTTTATTTTCCACTGTTCTATTGGTTGTACTAACTATGAAGCGTGTGAGGGGGATTTTATAAGAATAAACGAAGTAATTCATTTAATAACATAGGCAGCACCAACAACGCGTAATTTACACATTGCTTACTTTATAATTATTTATATTTAATCTAATAAAGATATGCAAACTTATTACACCTATTTCATCCACTACATAATATACAGTAGTATAAAATAATAATTGTAAGCTAGCAACAAAGCGTCATAATAAAAATCATTATTAACAATAACAAAATAAAAAGATTTTACAAACTAATTATATGCTATCTGTTACTACCCAGATATCAGAAAGTTTTCTACGCATACATAATCAATGTGTAACCTTAATCGTATGAAGCGCTTTGCAAGCTTGATTATTATGCAAACTATTATAGAGTTTCTCAATAATCTCTTGTGTGTTATTCTGAAATCTTGCAATACTGCAATCTCCAAACGATAAGCGAATCAGGTTTTTACTGAGGAAATGTGTGTTATCTTTCACTTTCCATCAGGTGTAACTGAGACCAATCGACCGCTTGTATATTATTTAAAAAAAAAATTATGACACAAAAAGCAAAATCTCATTTAACCTACCTCTGGCCTTCGCGGTGGAAGCTGCAGGAATCAGGTGCAAATAAAGGTAACAGCGTGACATGGAAAATAAAAAAATATACAAATCAAACAAAAACGATAAAAAGGATGCGACACTAAAAAGGAATTTACAGGTAATACGAATATTTTAAGGTACTTGTATAAATAATGCGGTATATTTACCATAGGTTTGAATATGTGATGTGAACCGCGTTGCGGTGGCTGAGGTCCACTGGCCGGGGGCGTGCCGTTGTTGGAACCTGAACTATTTGAAGAGCCTGAAGACTTTGGTGTCGGAGGCAAAGGCCTGGGAAATATGTCACATATCTTGCTTTGAAAATACTTATATTTGATAATTATACACAATAGACATGGGCGCTTGTAGCAAGGTGCGCGAGGGTGCATTTGCACCCCCTGTCGGCAAAGAAAATACATAGAAAACATTAAGATAATCTTCTATTAAGTTACTGTTTGAATAAAACCTTAAGACGCCTAGGTTGCTGTTCAAATTTGTACAATACATTTGTGATTGTATAAATTATGTTTTATTAGTTAATAGTATACTGTGTAGATACTGATCCACCTTGTAAGTAATCCTGGCGGCACCCATGACAATAGATATTATACATTGTAATTTATTATAATAATTCCTTATGGTAATAATGTAAATCTCATTAAATTTTATGACATTTTCCCAGTAGAGAGAGTTTTCTAACAGGTCGTAAAGTCTGACTTTCATAAATGCCTTATAATCTGCCTAATTGGAATAATAATAAAAAAATGTGTTTACTTATGTATGCATGTAAGTAATACTTTATTAACGTAACAAAATAAAAACAACTAAAAATTTTATTTGCATACCAGCAACTTGATGAAGTTAGCCATCAATAAAAGTAATGTAAATTAATTTTTTTACTGACTTTTTTAATCATTGAAAAATAGTTTAAGGGCACATAATTTTATTCCGCGTGCCAACAAAATGGTGAAGTAATTTCAGTTTTATTAAAATATTTTTTATATTTATATATCGTTAAATTATTTTTAAACAATAAAAAAAATATCTGTATAATGAATTTACGTTATTATCATTGACAGCTAACTTCATCATATTATCGCACTTTCGTCACATGATGGACGCAGCTCTCAATTTTATCCTCCACTAATCACGCCAGAGGAAGTACATTTAACTTTGTAACTTAAAAAAATTTTTAGAAAATTCAATATACATTTTCTTTTTTGAGGTCTAATGTCTAAATTATAATCAGAAATGAAATACGATATAGTTTTGTATTTGAAAGTGAGTATTATATTTTCCCAATAATTAGATTGATTTAGGACTTAATAAATTGTGTGATATTTTATCATTAATAATTTTGGTTTTAATGTGTAATTCAAGACTGTATAAAATTTACCAACCTATATCTATTAGGCTGTTGCACCTGCGGATCTGGCACAACAATCAGTCTTTGTGGAATGGAAGGCCTCGCCGGTGGACCAGGCTCTAGATTATCAACAAACGACACAACTATTAATAGTTATCAAGTTAAATGTTATTGGAAAAATACGCAAAAAAGAACGTTATTCACCTGGAATCTCTTCGCGCTCCTCGCGTTTACTGTTACGTTTTGGCGGTGGTTGCGGCTGAGCGGGTTCCGCAGCTCTGATTCGTAAAAAATTAGAAAATGTTAAATAAAACATAATGCATAAACAAAAAAAGATCGCTATTTTGGTTACACGTAGCTTGGATATAAGGAAAACGATTAACATAGACGATCGTACAGTAAACGCGTCTAGAAAGCGAGGATAAATTATTCTTGTTTTGCCTCCAGGATAGCGCGCTGCACTCACTTATTATGTTTATGGCGTCTGATTATTACAACTATTATTACTTTGTTTACTGCACTGCGATTAGAATAAATTCCCAGAGTAGTATTATAATAATAAATAAAATAATTTAATAAGTGTGCAATAAATGGGTGTACAAGAAATCACGTAAAAGACCATAATAATAGTTAAATCTTCCAAAAACTAAACTAAATTTTAATTAATGTATTACATACAATCTAACTTGATTTTCTAACAAACTCACTATAATATATTCTACTGCTGTCTTAGAAATGATAATCATTAGCGATGGAAAAATATTTAACTTTGCCGATATGATACCAATTATTGTATTGAATAATCGGCGATTCAGTTATCGAAAGTTTAATATAAATAGAATATGTATTTAATTTCCAAATTAATAACAAATAGGCGCGATACAATAAAACGCTTAGTAAAGACGGCTGTGTTGCCACTAGCACCACGTGCGGCTCTCTGGCCTGCAACGAAAGAGCAACACCGTTGCTTCGAGCGCTTATCAAATTCTTAGATATCGGTTAAAAAATAATCACCGATACCGATATATCGTATAGGTAACGTTACAAAAAACACTTAGCAAATTATATATCTTTCTAATAACAGCTAATTTTTGTAAATAAAACTACATATTTCAATATTTTATATAAAAAATATTTGAAAATCCAATTGCGTGGATCGCTCATGTATCATATATGTTGAGTAGATCCTCTTTTATAATAAATTTGTATCTTCCATATTTTAAATTTGGTATGTGTCATATAGTTGTCTTTTGTTGTGTAAAAAGATCTTTGCTACCTTATATACGTTTTTTCCTGTCCTTTACTTTTATATGCTGGTTTTATTTATTACTACAAATAACTTCCACTGCGCTACCGGCTCATAATCTGCTACAATGGTTATGGGCCCAGTTGCCGATAAATAGTATATAAATAAAATCGGTGGATAACGAAAGAAGAGTTATCATATGTGATCGTCGAATAAAAGTGCAAAGAGATCAATTGTAAGTGGAGCAGCGAAAAGGGCGGCACCATGACTACAGTGAGGATCGAGGTTCTTGGTAGGAATAACTATGATTCCTGGAAGGTACACGCACAGGCGATTTTAATAAAGAACGATTTATGGGAATACGTAGATGGTAGTCACAAGACTCAAAAGCGAAGGCAGAGCTAATTTTAGCGATGAGCCCGAGCGAGTTACGTCATATAAGAGAGTGTAAGACATCAAACGATGTTTGGTTGAAACTTGAGTCGGTATATGCTTCGAAAGGACCAGCTAGGAAGGCTAGCTTACTGAAGCAGCTCATATTATGTAAAATGAGCGAAGGTGATGCTATTCACGAACACTTGGCCAAGTTCTTTGACGCTAAATGCAAGTTACACGAGATGGACGTAGAAATTCACAATGATTTAGCATCGATAATGCTATTGTTTAGCTTCCCATCAAGTTTCGAGAATTTCAGGTGTGCAATTGAGTCTAGAGATTCATTTCCGGACCCGGAGATATTAAAAATTAAAATTCTTGAAGAAAGCAATGCTAGGAGATCGAGTAGCGATAATACTTTCAATGTTTTGAAGAGAAATAAGAAGAAATTTGGATCAAACTCTGTACAGTCTGTCGATAAAATGTCTAAGTTTGTTTACAAATGTTTTAAATGTCATAAAAAAGGACACAAAGTTTCGGAATGTAATAAATTAACAACAGAAAAGGTCGATACTAGTTTTGTAACATTTAATTGTATTTCAGGTGATTGTCACTTTGGAAACTGCGAGAATGGAAACTGGATTATCGATAGCGGTTGTACGAGTCATTTATGTAACGATAAAACCTATTTTGGAAAAACTTTACAGCCTTCTGACGGTAAAGTGACTCTGGCTACTTATCAGAGTGCTCTAGTACAAGGTAAAGGTACAGTAAGATTGTCTGCATATAATACTAACTTCAAAAGTGTAGTTGAACTACCTAACACGTTATATGTTCCTGATTTGCGAACTAACTTGATTTCAGTTGCAAAAATTACCGATAAGGGGTTTCATGTTACGTTTAGGGATGATAGGGCTCTAGTGACTGATACTGATGGTAATGTGAAGTTAATCGCATTTCGAAAAGATAATCTTTATTATGTAAAGGAACAGTGTGCTCAAGCTTCATCGGTTTCTAATGAAAGCGATATTTTAAAATGGCATGAGCGTTTGGGTCACTTAAATGCAAACGATCTAACAAAACTCTTAGACCATTGCAATTTACGTGTCGGAACTAATACGAGTACCGTCAATAGGTTGCGTAATTGCGAAATATGCATACGTGGTAAAATGAGTTCTCTTCCTTTTTCTCACTCGAGCGGACCGTGTAATGAAAAACTAAAAATAGTTTATTCCGATGTATGTGGTCCTATGAAAAATGCAGCCTTAAGAGGCGCGAAATATTTTGTGACGTTTATCGACGATTCTACGAGATGGTGCGAGGTATATTTATTAAGTAAGAAGAGTTCGGTTTTTACTGTGTTTAAAATATACAAGCAATATGTACAAAATATGACAGGCAAGAAAATAAAATACTTACAAACTGATAATGGCGGTGAGTATTGTAATAAAGAGTTTGATGACTTCTTGAGTAAAGAAGGAATTTCTAGAAGAAAAACGATTCCTCATACTCCACAGCAAAACGGTGTAGCTGAGAGGATGAATAGAACACTGGTTGAGATGGCAAGATGCATGTTGTTATCATCTAAACTTTCAGGCGGGTTTTGGGCGGATGCTGTAGTGACGGCATGTCATGTTAGAAATAGGTGCCCATCTACCGCGATTAATGGCGAAATACCATATGAGAAATTCTTTGATAGACGTGTAAATATAAATTATTTAAGACCTTTTGGAAATAAAATTTTTATTTTAGATAAGGATATAAATAAGGATAAATTTACAGCTCGTAGTATAGAAGGAATTTTTGTCGGATATCCTAGAGACCAAAAAGGATATAGAGTATGGTTGCCGAATGATCGTAACTGATTGTTGCAAGAGATGTAAGGTTTTTAGACGTGAACACATCTGAAAACGAGAACAACATAGACCCACTACAGGTTGTGACTGAATCACAAGAAGGGAGGCCAGTCAAGTATGTGGACTTAGAAATTAAACCATCGACTTCAAAGACTCATATTGAAGGGTCAGCTCAACATGAGCCTCCTTTGAGTGATAGTACTGTCCTAGAAGAAGTACGAGAAGAAGAAGTTCGAAGAGGTCCAGGCAGACCTAGAATTCAAAGAGGCCAAGTAGGTAGGCCGAAGAAGGTGTACCGAACTGTCAGTGCAACGAGAAGGGAACGAGAGCAAGACGAAGATGAGTGGAGTGAAGTAGGTGGAAATAATGCCAGCAATGAAGAAACAGCTGTAAGTTTAGATGAATTTACTGATTGTGAAGATTTCGTGGGCAATGCAATGGAAATTTCGTTAAAAGAGGCGTTATTGAGTAGTGAAGAAAAGCTTTGGAAAGAAGTGATTACTTCAGAGATACGAAGTCTCGTTAAAAACCGGACGTGGGAAATCGTCAAGAAGCCCTCAAATCGTGATGTAGTAGGATGTCGATTCGTTTTAAGTACAAAGATAAATGTGGACAAATCTGAAAAGAAAAAAGCCAGATTGGTTGCCAAAGGTTACAGTCAGCGATACGGTATTGATTATCGTGATACTTTTGCGCCAGTGATGAGGCTTGATACTGTCAGATTGTTATCCGCTTTAGCTGTTGAGTTAGATATGGAAATACATCAGATAGATATCAACACAGCCTATCTGAATGGATATCTAGACGAAGAGGTATACATGAAAATACCGGAATTTTTAAAGAAAGTCTCGTTAAATTGTTACAAACGGAAGATTTTTTAGTCAAGAAACAGGCGCAGCAAATGTTAGCGGACATACGAGCGGGTGGCAATGTTTGCCGTTTACGCAAGTCTTTGTATGGCTTAAAGCAATCTGGACGCCAGTGGAACATAAGACTTGACGAAAAATTGAAGAATATGAACTTTAAGCAGTCATTAAATGAACCGTGTTTGTATTTTAAAGAGGTTGACGACTGCGGATCAAAACTCTTTGTCTGTGTATATACGGACGATATTTTGATTGCAAGTCAGAAAAAAGATTGTATTCTAGATTTTAAAAAGGAATTAGGAAAAGAGCTCGAACTGAAAGACTATGGAATTGCAAAGTTTATATTGGGAATAAATATTGATAGAAGTGACAACGTCATAAAGTTGACACAATCTCAATACATAAATAAAATAGTACAACGTTTTGGACTCCAAGATTGTAAGGATACAAATGCCACACCAATGGAGGTTAATTTAAAACTACAGAATATTGATACTGATAGTGGTTCTATTTTTCCGTATAGGGAGTTAATAGGATGTTTGATATATTTATCCGTAGGTACCAGGCCAGATATTGCAAATGCAGTGGCAAAAATGGGTCAGTTTGTCGATAAAGCAGATAAAAATTGTTGGAAAGCGGCAATGAGGATCCTGCGTTACTTAAAAAGGACGCGTGATTATGGTCTTGTTTATAAGAAAACTGGTAAGTCTATTAAGGGATATTCTGATAGTGATTGGGGCAATTGTATTATAGATAGACGTAGTTATTCAGGTTATGTTTTTACCTTAGCTGGTGCAGCAATATCCTGGAAGTCACAAAAACAGAGGTCTGTCGCGACTTCTACTTGTGAGGCAGAATATGTTAAGTTTATCGGTAGCTATGAAAGAGGCTATCTACTTAAATAGTTTGTTGACTGAAATCGGGTTAGCGACTGTGAGCAGGGTACAATTACATGCGGACAATCAGGGAGCAATAGCGTTATCGAAAGATCCCGTATTCCATTCCCGCAGTAAGCACATTAGTATCGAGTATCATTTCTTGAGAGATACGTTAAAAACTAACAAAGATATTGTGGTGAAATATATTCCAACAGAACTGATGCTTGGTGATATATTAACGAAACCACTGCCTAAGCAGAAACATTATTTTTGTATGGAAGGTTTAGGCGTTACTTAGTTTCTTAAATTTTTAATGTGCTGTTATGTTTATATACCTTGTTTGTTTCTCTAAGTATATAGTAGATAGTTATACTATGTTTTGGAAGGTACAATTTAAGGGAGCGTGTTGAGTAGATACTCTTTTATAATAAATTTGTATCTTCCATATTTTAAATTTGGTATGTGTCATACAGTTGTCTTTTGTTGTGTAAAGATCTTTGCTACCTTATATATATGTAAAGAAAATATATTTCTTTAATTCTAATTTAAGTTTTGTAGGTTTAATATGTTTAGTAATGTAGGTTGTATATAGTTTATCTATTATTAAAAAGAATATTGTAACATACAAAAGGTGACAGATGTGTCAAATATTAAAATGAATTGTAAAACTAAAGAAAGGACATGTAACTAGGAAATATAAACTTTTAATGTCGTTTCTTTGTTTACAGGTTGGTTTTAACATGATATTATTATTTAGTGTATATTAGTATAAAATATTAATTAATTATTAAATTTAATGAAATAAAACTTTGTTTACAGAGCAACGCTTACAGTTTATTTTACATGCCAAAACTATAGTCGTCTTATAAAACGACATTATTGTTTATAAAAATCGAATAAACGAAAGTTAATTATCCTGTTTAAAATGGAGAAACTTCGTTTTGAATTCACATTATTACCTGGAACTGATGGTAAATCAAATATTTGCTCTATAACTTCGATAGCCACAAATGATAATAAAGTATACGCTGTACCAGAAGCTCTACAAGCAGTTAGTCATCACAAGGAAATAATCAAATCATCTGTTTATAATAAAGTTACCAATAGCTTAAGAAAAAGGTATCAGGTAAGAAGAGTTTGGATAACTATGACAGAGGAACTTAGAAGAACTTACATAGATGAGGATGATAATTTACAATTTGGGGATCAATTTTTAGAAGAACTGAATTGTGAACAACTTGTCACTACATTCGAAAAAGAAAGTACATTGGAAAAATTATTTGAGAAATTAGTAGAAAATACACATATAATTAAACCACATAATTTAAAAAACATTGCAGAGAAGTTTGTCATTGAAAAATTTACAACCAAAAATTCTAATCCAAACCAGTGGATTGAAATTTTTGAACAAGAATGCCTACGATTTGATTTGATAACGGACGAAAAGAAAATTGAAATTCTCAGACTGTTTTTGGATGGGAGTTGTACAGATTGGTACAACTCAATGATTATAAAATTAACAATGAACTCGGAATGGTCAACCTGGAAAAACAAATTTTGTGCATCATTTGCAAATAAGGGATGGAACCCAGTAACTCATGCACTATTCTTTAAATACAAAAACGGTTCACTGTTAGATTATGCTATAAGAAAAGAAAAACTTTTATTGGATATGAGAAGATCAATTGACGCAGGTACTTTAGTGGATCTTGTTGCTGCTGGTTTACCAGAATTTGTACTTAATAAGATTGATAGAGAAGCCGTAAAAGATACAGTGGATTTGTTTAATGAAGTGACTAAGTATGAACATATGGTGAACAAAGTAATTTTTTTAGCTAAGAAAAAATGTAGTAATCCAAGACCTAATGGGAAAAATGAAGATCAAGATTTATGTGAAACATGTGAAAAGTTAAATAAAGGCCCTCGGTACCACTCAAAATCTAAGTGCTGGTTTAGGACAAAAGAAGATGATACATTAAAGAAAAATACCATTAAACATATCAATAATTCAGTGATAGAAGCTGAGTTAAACGAAATGGATCAAAAAAACGAATAGTAACACCATTAATAAATGTCAAACTACTAATAGACAATAAATTAAAAATATATGGGGTTTATGATTCGGGTTCGAATGTTTCTTTGATCAACTCTAAGTTATTGAAACTAAGCAGAAAAGAAAATCATTTGAACGTAGCAAATTTAATTACGATTAATGGTGTTATAAAGACAAGTGGTTTGACAACGTTGAAAATAAAAATCTTTGAATTGGAAAAAAGTGTTGATGTATACATTATTAATGAACAAAATTTCAAATATGATTTTTTGATTGGATTGGACTTGATTAAAGAGTTCAAACTGATCCAAAATGAAGACTTACAGATAACTCAGAAACAGAGTATAAATAATGAAAATGAAGAAGTTATTACAAAAGATGAAGAAGAATTCAAAATAAATTTTAACGAACATGTAAAAGAAGAAGATTTTGAAATAAAAATAGATCATTTAAATGAGTACCAAAAGTCAGAAATAAACACATTAATTAGCAAATATAAATCAATTTTTGCCAAAAATAAATTTGATATCGGTACTGTTAATGGATATGAAGCGAGGATAGACTTGTTGGTAGATAAATATTGTTGTAAAAGGCCCTATAGATGCACTGTAGAAGATAAAAAAGAGATAGGAGAACAAATAGCAAAGTTACTGGATAATAAGTTGATAGAAGAATCCTACAGTCCATTTGCAGCACCCGTTACACTGGCATTTAAGAAAGAAGATAACAAGAAATCAAGACTATGTATAGACTTTAGGGATTTAAATAAAATAGTGGTGCCACAAGCGCAACCATTTCCGTTAATCGAAGATTTAATATTAAAAACTAGAAATTGTAATTTTTTCTCAAGCCTTGACATAAATTCTGCATTTTGGTCTATTCCATTAAGAATAGAAGATAAACAAAAGACAGGATTCATAACACAGGAAGGTCATTTCCAATGGACATGCCTACCTTTTGGCCTAAAGACCTCGCCTGCTATTTTCCAGCGGATTTTAAGTAATATATTGAGAAAATATAAACTTACTAATTTTACTGTTAATTATATAGATGACATACTTATTTTTTCTAAAACGTTTGCTGATCATATTATTCATCTGACACTGTTGCTAGATGCGATCAAAACAGAAGGTTTCAGGTTAAAATTAACAAAATGCACATTTGCATCAAACTCTGTAAAATATCTGGGTTATATAATTCAGAACAATTCTATCACACCATTAAAGGATAATTTGGTTTCGATAAAGAATTTTCCTGTACCAAAAACGCAGAAGAATGTAAGACAATTTCTAGGAAAAATAAATTTTTATCGTGAGTATATACCAAGGAGTACAATAATATTGGATCCGTTACATAATTTATTAAGGAAAAATACAAAATTTATTTGGTCTGAAAAATGTAAAAAAGCATTTGAAATGATAAAAACCTTGTTATGCACCCAACCAATTCTTGAAGTTTTTGATCCAGAATTACCCATTAATATTTATACAGATGCTTCCATAGAAGGTGTTGGCGCCATTTTAAAACAAACACAGTCTGATGGAAAAGAAAAACCAGTAGCTTACTTTTCTAAAAAACTTAATGAAGCCCAAAAGAAAAAAAAGGCAATATACTTAGAATGTTTAGCTATCAAAGAAGCGGTGAAATACTGGCAATACTGGTTGATAGGTAAATATTTTACAGTTTATTCAGACCACAAGCCACTAGAGAATATGAATCTGAAATCTAGAACCGATGAAGAGCTGGGTGACTTAACATATTATTTATCGCAATATGACTTTAAAGTAAAATATGCTCCAGGAAAACAAAATTTGGAAGCAGACTGTCTAAGCAGGAATCCAGTATTGGAGTCGTATGAAAATACAGATGAACAATTAAAGGTAGTAAATTTAATTAAAATAGAAGAAATTATAATAGACCAAAGTAAAAATGTGGAAATACAAAATAACAAAAATAAATTGGTTGAAAAACACAATATATATTTTAAAAAAATCAAAAGAAAGGAAAAAATTATTATATCAGAAGAGTTAAGTATCAAACTTTTAAAAGATATACATGAAAACTTTTGCCATATTGGAGTTGGACAAATGCAAAAAACGATAAGCTCACTCTACACAGCGAAAAATTTGATGAAAAACATAAAAAAAGTTTGTAAAAACTGTGAGGTTTGTATTAAAAATAAGTCAAGAGGACACGACAAATTTGGCTTTATGTCTCATCTAGGTCCCGCCACAAGCCCTTTCGAAATAATATCTATAGATACAATAGGGGGTTTTGGAGGTTCAAGATCAACAAAAAAATATCTACATCTGTTAGTAGATCACTTTACTAGATACGCATTTATTCTCACTTCAAAAACTCAAAATGCAAATGATTATATAAAACTAGTTATGAATGTTGCAGAAACTGAGGATATCGGTATGCTTCTCACCGATCAATATCCCGGAATCAATTCAAAAGAATTTAAAAAATTCTTACATGAAAAGAAAGTAACAATGATCTTTACAGCAGTAAATACACCATTCTCAAATGGCCTAAATGAAAGGCTGAACCAAACATTAGTGAACAAAATGAGATGCAAAATAAATGAAAAAGAAAAAAAGAGAGCCTGGGCATCAGTAGCTCAAGAATGCGTAAATAAATATAATGATACGATTCATTCAGTCACTGGTTTTGCACCAAGTTATCTTTTATACGGTACAGATGTAACATTCATACCAAACGAACTAAAACAAGGAGAATCAAATAAAAATTGGATAAGAGACAGAAAAACAGCGCTTGAAAATACAATAAAGTCACATAATTACAATAAAATACTTTTCGATAAAAATCGAAAACACTGTGAATTTAATTTAGGAGACATGGTATATGTGGAAAATGGAAATAAATTGAACAGAGAAAAATTAGATGAACTGAAAATTGGACCCTATAAGATTGTTGAAAAAATTTCAAATTCAATATATAAAATAGATACAGGACACAGAAAAATAGAGTCTAACCTTTTTCATATCACGAAACTTATTCCAGTCCCTACAACAAAAAATAACGAGATATGATGAAGAGTATGAGTAAAATTAACGAAAATTTTCTTGTAAATTTTCTTCCAAAGGGGGGAGATGTAAAGAAAATATATTTCTTTAATTCTAATTTAAGTTTTGTAGGTTTAATATGTTTAGTAATGTAGGTTGTATATAGTTTATCTATTATTAAAAAGAATATTGTAACATACAAAAGGTGACAGATGTGTCAAATATTAAAATGAATTGTAAAACTAAAGAAAGGACATGTAACTAGGAAATATAAACTTTTAATGTCGTTTCTTTGTTTACAGGTTGGTTTTAACATGATATTATTATTTAGTGTATATTAGTATAAAATATTAATTAATTATTAAATTTAATGAAATAAAACTTTGTTTACAGAGCAACGCTTACAGTTTATTTTACATGCCAAAACTATAGTCGTCTTATATATATATATGTTTTTTCCTGTTCTTTACTTTTATATGCTGGTTTTATTTATTACTACAAATAACTTCCACTGCGCTACCGGCTCATAATCTGCTACAATATAAGCAAATTATATATATTATACCTTGTTAATAACAGCTAATATTTGTAAAAAAAAAATATTTCAATCATTCTCCTTATATCTAGGCTCCATGTGTTATGGTTATATTAGCTTACCTGCCCTCTTGAATCTGTTGGAAGTTCCGACGGAGAGTATCGCTGGTCTGATGTGCAGCGGCATTGTGAACAATAGACGATGGTTCTCCGGCCACCGCATTTTCCTCTTCCTCGCCTTCCGAACCGGAATACTTGTAATCTTCTCGTACGGAGTTATCTTGCTTTCTTTTCTTACACCTATCTATGTGATCTTTCAGTTGTATTCTTACTTGCCTCTCTGTTGGCTGATCCCTGTAATGAGTTTAGTTAGAATTGTTAAGTGATATATAAAATTACTAGCTGACCCATGTAAATATTTCGCACATTACAGAATGTAAACAATCTAAAAATGACAAATAGATTGTTAATAGATGACGCCTTCCACATGTTAGTTGAATATATTTTACAGCTGGTGGCATTTGTGATCAAAAAAACATTTTTTAATGAAAACTCTGCATACATAGCGGGAACATTATCTTTAAAATTTTGTTTGAAACATTACTGTTGATGAAGAATTAAGGGAGATATGGCGTTGCCACAAAAAAAAATCTTTCAGAAACAATTTATACATGTGACATTTCAGATTATTATAATATATTTATGACACAACCCTGGACATTACTGAGACGGTTTTTGTTAATATAGTGTGTGCGATTGTGATGAGATTTATTAACACAAGCACAATTAATTACATGCATGTAATACATTTTCAAATCATTGATATATAAGTATATGAATATTGTATGTACAAAAATGAATCTGTGTTTAAAATAGAACATTTTTATAATTATAGCATATTGGACAAGTACCTACTCATTTTGTGATTTTGCGTATATCTTTATTACATATACAGTGGTGGTCATGTAATTAGAAACACTTCTTATGAATAAAGAAAGTATAACTTGAACGAAGAAATGTTTGTAAAAAATATACACATTCAATAATTAATAATCATGCATTAATATAGCCACTCAAATAAAAAACTCATTAAATGCATAAAATATAAAACATATCTTACTTTTAATTACAAAATGAGTCTTCCACATGTAGGAGTTTATTTTTTGTTACTGGCCGCTTGGACGCCTAATTAGAAACATTTAAAAAAAGCATCCATAGCATGTTCTTTTTTTGAAATTGAAGAATAACATTTCTTTCTTGGCTTTTTCTATTATTTTGGCGGCAATTCAAAATTTAATCTGTATTTTGTTCAAAATGGGCAAAATAAAAGTTGTTAAGAATCAACTACGCAAATAATTATTAATTTACATATAGATCATAAGTGGGCGTACAGAAGAACAGCTGAGCATTTAAATTGTTCTGTTAAGAAAGTTTTTAATGAAATTGATCATTATAAAACACACGGAACTGTTGAAAATGTTCTTAGAAAAGCTCGGCCAAGAAAAACCTCTCCCAGAAAAGATACGCTAATCGTTCGTGTTGCTAAAAAAGACCCAAGTAAAGGCTCCAACCAGATTAAAACTGAAGTTTTTTCGCCTGATGACCCGAGAAACATCTCGTCAAGAATATTAATTATAACTATTGGTAGGCTATAGTAGCTATTTCGTAAATATCAATACTAATTACTAATACTTAATTTGTCCGTAATGTAATATTGAAAATGCACTTGTGGAATGGGATTTATTTTGTTTTTGTAATAAATGATAAATCGTTGAACATATTGTCCTATTTATTGTTTAATTTCAAAATAAAAACGACTGCCGTAAATATCTTACATAATGTCAAGGACTGTTGGTAGTGTTTCTAATTATACGACCACCACTCTAGATAAAAATATAAGAACACCAATCATACGTATTCATTACGAAATCAATAGAATAAATAAACATATCAATCATATTTGTAGAATTTAATAAGTATCATAGTGGCATTCATTATCTTCTGTCACTTACCTTATGAAGGGGTGTTTTAAAAGTTGCTCAGTATATGGCCTTTGATGATAGTCTTTAACAAGCACAGTTTCTATAAAACTATGAAATTTTTTAGCCCATTTCTTTGATTTTAGACGTGGTGGTGGGTTCCTATAATAATATAAACACAAACAATTTAGATTTGTAATGCCTTTGTGATTTTAACCTTGTTAGTGAATGGATGTAATTTATCAACATTAACTATCACAGTAGACACACACACATCACATCACAGTAATATAAAGTACAATAGAAAATTGCAAGACAGTTGTTATACCATTTCCATTTCATTATTTTCTCGATGACAGCTCATGTGAAAACGTGAACGAGCGTCTTTTTTACATTATTTTATAAAAATATGACCGTTACACACGTACAAGATTATACCAGAGTCAAAGAAACTGATAGGGATGGAGCTATATCGATAAACGTAACACGATAACAGACCCGATATTTTTTTACAAAATGTAAGAAACTAAACTACTGCCCGATACTTTTGTACAAATTTATTAACTAATATTATATTTCATTACAAGATGAGACACGTATTAATTCTTGATTGATAATGCCAACTTCTTCAAAATTTTCGAAGCTGTTGTAAAATAAGTAGATATAGGTAGGTACTTGACAATGAAACGAAATAATTATAACGACAGGTAATCTTTATTTATTTATTTTAATCAAAATCTGTTTGTTCAAAATATAATAAATATATGCGATCGATATCATTACTTATTTGGTCACAACACTACAACTATCAAATTAGAACTGTCATCGAGAAAATAAAGAAATGGAAATGGAATAGCTTTCATATTACAATGTGAAATATCTTAATATAAAAATGTGTAAAACATTACATACATTAATAGTAAACACACCTTGGAATAAGAAATAGAGCTCTCATAGGATGAAGATCACATAAAGGTGGCTGACTTTCAGCCATTTCAAGGGCAGTGATACCAAGAGACCAAAGGTCTGAACGATTATCGTAAGTCGCATCAGGGTTCTCATCACATGCAATAACTTCAGGAGCCATCCAGTAAGGGGTACCAATAAAAGTATTCCTCCTCCCTATTGTCCTGTCCAATTGTGCCGAAACACCAAAATCCACTATAATCCCAAAAAAAAATTAATTAAATTTTTGTATCAATATAGTTAACTATTTTGACATTCTGCTATACATATAACACTTTATTTCCTCATAAAGTATGTATAACAATATTATTTACACAATGTGAATAAATTACATTCCACAGATAAATATAAAAAGTTATATTTTTAATAAGTACATAATATATTTTGTGGAATTTAACTTGTATACACATTTGGTGATTATTTTCTTTTTTAATCTAAATAATAACTAATCTAACCCCTTATTAAATTTTCATTTTAATGGTCAGTGGTAGTCAACCTACACCCTATTGATCTCTAGTGGGCGTTTCTGCATTCATGGTTTCATGCTTCTATGTATGCAAAGTATCAATAAAAAGATACTATATAATTTAAGTTGTTTTATGTAGATTTATTCTGCCAAAGTTTGCAAACGTCAGAAATAGTAATTGGTAATTATTATGCTTTAAGCTATGCTATAAGTATGCTTTAACATAACATATCATCACGCCAGTATCCCCGAAGGGTTAGGCAGAGGTGCACTAATGTACATCCACAGTCTCCGGGTATGTTTTTAGGTCCCATGGAATAGGGCGAGCCTTTTGCCATTCATTGGGCAGAAAGCCAAACTCCGAGTTGCTACTGAGAATTTGCTCGACCTGGGAATTGAACCCAGGACCTCGAGCATAGCAGTCGCGCTTACGAGCACTAGGCTAATGAGGTAGTTATATGTACATAATGATTTAATTTGTTTTAAAATTCCTGTACCAATTTTATAAAGTTTTCCACTCTATAAATCACAATTACTGTGAAACTGGTAAGCAGTTAGAAAATTTTACTATTAAAAGACATACAAAAGAGGGCACTACATATAAAAAGTTTGACTGCTCCTGGTATAGTAATTAGTAGCAGGGCGGCCTATCAGTATATCATTTCAGAGCCAATGCACACGATGCGTTCCGACGTCGCCTCTACGTTTTACATACAAATTTCATGGTATGTCACAAGGTGAACCGGCGCCGCGCACACTTACACGGACTTACAAACTGCGAGACGAGGCGGGGAGAGGTGTACGCGTTGCGTTAGCGTACATTATTTAATTATCGAACATGTACGACAAATGCATGCTATCGTACGATAGCAAATTTTAAAATTATACGAAAATATGATAATCTTAACATTAAAAAAATTGGTCATCGGAAGCAGAAGTCAGTATAGTACGATAGCTTTGGTCCAATATACGGAAATACGATAACTGCCGCGCTTTATTAGGTTGTGAATCCTGCGCTGCGCCAGAGTGGCACCGCTCAGTTGCTTGTGTGACAGACATATACACGCTTGTTTGTAATTTAGTAAGTGTATCACCACACCACCCTTGTGTCCGCCAATGCGGCAAAATTTTTGCGGTGCGGCGCGGCGCCTCAACACGTCGTGTACATAGGCCCTCAGCTTGTGCCGTGGTGTCACATTATCCTATAGGGAAAACTTTTGTTCATACACTAATTCCATATTTCTATTGTCTCTTCTTCATATACATATCCCTCAAATGACTTTCATAAATATTTTAATTAAGATTCATGGACACGTTATAATAATAATAAATGAATTAAATAAAAAGTATATGTATATTTACCTAGTTTAACCTCTGCATTGTCTGTGAGTAAGACGTTTTGTCCTTTAATATCTCTGTGGATGACTTTGTTTGAGTGCAAATAACTAAGGCCTCTGAGGATTTCTCTGCAAATGTATGATATCCATTCTTCTTTTAATGATTGTCCTTTTGTTGACTTTACTAAATCTGTCACAGAACCTAAAAAGCAATTCAATTTTGAATTGAAAAAAGAGGATGATACTTTTTGTTATATAGTTTTATTATATGTAGAAATAAAAGTAAATACAGAGTCGACATAACGATACTAAAGACCTGAGGTTTTCGTTGGACTATAAATATTAATAATCATTCAAATAGAGTCAAAACCGTTTACTGCGACATCGTTTAGAACAACATGCCGGTTATAATAACCTAGAACAAAGGTCCCGGCTGAATGCTATATGACCGCCTTATTAAAAACATTGTTTTATACGACATTGCTAATAACGACATACCTCATAAAACGACCACATTTAACTAATATTTCGGAGAATTACTGTTAGAACGACCGGCTAAGCTGTATTGTAAACAATTTGAATAGGTATCCACATTTGTCTTCAATGGCTATTAAAATCAGGAAAGAAAACAATAGGATTTAGTTTAGTGTAGGGTCTTTTCTAATTCTTAGAAAAAAAACACGTGCATGCAGTAGAGTCAAAGCCCGCTTCTTCATATTTCTTCAGTTAGTTTATCTATACACAAGACGCACCAAAACTTTATGGACTTATTCGCGAAACTTTCAAAATGTCGCAAAGAAAAAGAAAACAAATTATATCCAAGTTAGAGAGCGGAACTTCAAACAAAGACTTAGCAAAAAAATATGGTGTATCACAATCGACAATTTCAACCATTTGGAAAGAGCAAGAAAAAATTCAAACGCTTTATGACAATAATTTTTTGGACATGAAACGAGCCAGAACAACGAAGAACAGAACAAGAGGAAGCTTTGTTAAAGTGGTTTAAATATCAAAGGGCTAATAATGTGCCAATAAGCGGACCGATTCTTCAACAAAAAGCTAACGATTTTGCTCAACGTTTTGGCGAAGATTTTGTTTGCTCGTCTAGATGAATTAAACGTTTCCGGGCTCGGTACGGTATTGTCGGCGGGAAAATGGGTGGTGAAGCTGCTAGTGTTGATAAGGATACTGTAGAAGAATGGATAACGCAAAAGTGGCCTACATTATTCGAAGGCTACGGACCAGATGAAATTTTTAACGCAGACGAAACTGGACTTTTTTACAATATGGAACCAGACAAGACTTTAAAGTACAAAGGAGAGAATTGTTCGGGAGGAAAAATGTCATAGACAAGATTAACGATCATGGTTGCAGCAAATATGACAGGATCCTGTAAAAGAAAGCTTTTAGTTATTGGCAAATCTAAGAAACCAAGATGCTTTAAAAACATACACTCACTGCCGGTAACGTATGAAAACAATGTGAAGTCATGGATGACATCGGACATTTTTGAGATGGTTAAGAAACTGGGACGCTAAATTGAAAGGAAACAAACAGAAAGTTCTACTTTTGGTTGATAACTGTCCTGCTCATCCGGCTGTTACTAATCTAAAATGCATTAAACCTGTGTTCTTACCACCAAATGTTACATCTGTATTGCAACCAATGGACCAAGGTGTAATAAGGTGTTTAAAATCTCACTATAGAAGACTGCAAGTGTTAAGTTAATACAAAACCTTGACAGTAGCGAACAAAAAAGCTTTACGGTTCTTGATGATATCAGAAGCATGGAAAAACGTTTCACAAAACACTATAGCTAACTGCTTTAAACATGCTGGTTTTAAAGACCTCTTAACAATAACCTCAAATGATGTGACTGATGATGGAGAGGACAATATGTATTTCTCTTGCTCAATTAGCCCAAAATTTACGACCTGCTTTATCTACTACTGAAGCAAAAGAGTTCATTGATGTAGATAACTCTATTGCAATTTGCGCACGAGCTACGGAAGATGATATTGTACGAGATGTTCAAGAGGAAGATGACGAACAGGAAGACTCTGAAGAACAATTTACTGTACCAACTTTGAATGATGTTATCAATGCTGTTAGTGTATTAAGAAAGATTGTTCTTTTTAATGAACAGTTCCATATCCACAGCAATTATGACGATACGTTAATTAAAATCCAACGTGAATTACAAAATATCTATGCACAACAGAAGTGTTCCAAACAGACCAAAATTACAGATTTTATGCTCACAGAAAAATAATATGCATTGTACTTCTGTGTAATAAACAAAATGTACATAGTTGAATAAATATATTTTTCCAATAATTCCCTATCGATTTGTTTGTACTTGCACGATACACATTAAACATCACCGGTTGTTACGACTATCGGTTTTTACGACTGAATATGAGCAGTCCCTTCGATGTCGTTACAACAAATTTTGACTGTAATCTGCTTGATGAATTTAATTTCATATAACTTTTTTTTTCTCTTATTTTCATATGTTCTTTTCGGGTGTCACTCATGATTTTTTTTATATATAATTGTCTTGCTACTTTTTTTACACAATAAAATTTTCAACATGATCCATATGGTGCAATATAGTGAAAAAAAGTGTTTTTCCTCTTTTCTTTTAATATCATCTACTATTTACTTGTAAATACATCGAAAATATGAGATAAATAATTATTCTGTGTTAATAATAAAAAAAAGGTCACTGGTAACTCTGTGCATGTGACAAAAGTTTAATTTCTTTGGTGACCAAAAATATTATTCACTATAAAGTAACTGCTTAGAATATAAGCAATTGTTAGTTAATCAATAACACACCTCGTCTTTTTTAAATACTTTACTGAGACAACTAAGATATACATTTGATAGTACTCCACTGGAAGTATAACTGGCTGTATGCATACCTATTGTCATGCCAAAAACAAATTTCTTCATATCTTTAATTTCGAACACAATTACAAGATATATTGTGCCTTATTTTGTAACTTTTGATAAAAATAATTATACTTGGATCATCCTAAGAAGGCTTGCAAGACACATATACTAATTGTTATTTTAGAGATGTAGCATAACTTAAATTTGAAGTTGATTTGAGTTGAAAATTGAGATCCCAATCTGGAACACTTTAATTATTGAATACCTGACGCTAAACGACAAAATTAATTTTTCTAGTCAATATTCTTCTTGCGTGTTGCTGCTGTAAAAATGAAGGTATTACACATCTTATTCAAAATTTAAAAATAAACTAATAATTTATATGTACAACGGTGTTCCACCAATCCAATTAATTTTCAATTTGTACAATTAATTCTCAAATTCCATGGTTTTATTATTTTGGTCACTCTGGATTTACGAAACATAGAATGTAACGCTGCACATAGTAAGAAAAAAAACGAAAATTCACAAAAATCATTATGTAAAGGAAGGAATTTATGATTTTATACTACAAAATGTTTTTATAATGATAATTGATAGTCGAAATGCATGTTTTTAGGTATTGTCATATTTGCATGACGTAACAATTTATGTTCTGGGTATATCTCATGCAAGCCTGCTTAGGATGAACAAGGTATAATAGAATATAAATATATGTAAGTGTATTAATTATCTACCTTTAAACTTTATTATAAGTTATAATGAACAAAAGATTTGACATACATTCAGTCAAAAAAGTATTGGGAATGGATTTGTTTATGGTTCCGAATCCAATTTTTTGTTAGATTGGCCCAACTGTCTTTCATTTTGGCGCGGAGTTTGAGTTGCATCTGTCATTTAGATTAAATACAGTGCTGTTTTTAGTTAAATCATATCTAGTGTGTATTGTGAATTTCAAAATGGACAAAAACATTGAACAAACAATTTGTCTTAAATTATGCATCGCCAATGGAATTTCGTCAACGTCTTCAACTGAAGTTAACATCGCAAAAGTGAAGGAAATAGTGACTGAAAATCCGCATTCAGATTTGAGATTTTTGTCAATCGCATAAGAGTCGCTGAGGACATGATAGAACGAGTCAATTCCGACCCAAAATTCATGAAACGTATTGCTACTGGTGACGAGACGTGGATTTACGAGTTTGACATGCAAACTAGTCAACAAGCTTCGGAGTGGCGCCTTCCAACTGAACCGAAACCGAAAAAATCACGCCAGTCAATGAAAAGTCAAAATAATGTTGATTGTTTTCTTTAACTATCGCGGTGTTGTGCACTTGGAATTCTTACAGGAAGATCAAACGGTAAATAGAGTATATTATTATTATTGAGGGTTATGCGGCGTTCAAGAGAGCAAATGCGACGGAAAAGACCAGATTTGAAGAAAGAAAATCTATGGATTTTGTACCACGATAATGCGTCTTGGCACAAGGCTATCATTCTGAACGAATTTTTGACCAAAAACTGAATAAATACCATCGAGCAACCACCTTATTCACCAGATATGGCTTCAGACGACTTCATTCATTTTCCTAAACTCAAATTAACATTTCGTGGCATCCATTGTCATTTGGTAGAAGACATAAAGTAGAATTCGTGACTAGAACTAAACTCAATTCCGGAAAAAGCGTTTATAAATGTTTTGGTGATTGAATTATTCGTTGGCGTAGGTGTAACTTTCTGAAGGAGCTTACAATCGGCATAAACCAGAGCAAACACTTGCAAACGGCAGTATTAAGTTTTGATACAATAACAATTTTTAGCATACCAGCACCACAATACTCCATAACCAACCAGAGTTGGTCATCTTTGCCTGGTTGACTCTTTTTAATAAAAGCCCCATAATATGTTGCAATGTTACGGTGGGTTGAGTACTTTTTTAGTACATTGATCTCTAATTTTATTTCCTCTTCCTCATCCTGAGTGACATCCATAACTTTGATGGCTGCCAGTTGTCCAGTTTTTGTGTGTCGCCCCTAAAATTATTAAATATTAATATGAAATGTCTACCAAAACATCAAATAAAACAAGTAATACTTTGAATTCTTTATTATTTATTGATATAAATTTTGTTTGTAATAATAATAATCTAAACTAAGTTGAATGACCAATGGGTCATTAGTCAATAGATTAGCTAATGAGCTAACCATGTTCATTAGATGACCAAAATAGGGGAACTGTTTTATTGAATAACCAAGGTTAGAATGATACTTAAATTTTGCGAAAGTTATTATTGAAATAATAATAATAAGTTATATTGAAAATTTGAGTTAATTTAAAATTATTTTTTTACTTTTGAATTTGCTTTCTTTCTGTTTCTTGTTACTCCTTTATATTATCTCTATCATGTAATCTACACTTTTAATTATAGTAGCACTAAGCAATGTTCTCTGTTTATATTTCTTTTCTTGTTTTAGTGTTTATTACTAACACTTAGTTCAAATAAATAAATAAATAATGTATTTATTACTAAAAAAATGAATTATTTCTGCACAAAAATACAGGTTTAGTATTAAAAATTGGCTTTATTAAAAACAAAACTGACGCCAAAACGCTCGCAAGTGGCATGACTTCCGCTTG
This sequence comes from Saturnia japonica, assembly GCA_033032175.1. Lineage (NCBI taxonomy): Eukaryota > Metazoa > Arthropoda > Insecta > Lepidoptera > Saturniidae > Saturnia > Saturnia japonica. The sequence continues at coordinate 12,885,268 of CM065307.1, forward strand.
TGCCGTTAAACCCCCAACAAATTATTTATATTCCGAATAATGTTGTACAATTAAGAAAACTACAGAATTAGCATATACATTTAATGGATATAATGGATACATAGATATTATCATTTCCATAAAGACACAAAAACATTAAAATTTCAATATTTTTATTTATGCTATAGTTACAATCAGGTATATAAAACGTATGTTCATATTCCTTAACATAATTTTTAGATATTTGCATTCATATGACACTTGATTCCAATAAAGCCATCTTGACAAATCCCATCTGGTGACCCTGGGTATGATACCATAGTTTTTTGACATTAGACCTAACTTCTTAATATTTTAACCTAGTCTAATACCCTTGAAAGTGACACATGGCATGCTCCGGATATAGCTGCTTCTACTTTTTCATTTACTAGGTATTATTGTGACTGCATATTACTTTACATGTACCATATACTCTGGCCAAATTTTGTTTCATTATGCACATTTTTCAATCACATTTAAGCTGTAATTAAAATAAATTAAATCAATTAGTAAGCATGTAGATTGTGTTTACAACATTTCCTTAACACAATCTGAAATAAAAAAATATTTTATGAGGTATCAGTTCTAAATTGTACTTTTTTACTATAGATAACTCATGTACTTACATGGAAGTTTGGCCAATTCGAAATTCTGGTGCACAAAAATTTTTGTTTTACGTAAGAACCATTCCCAATGTCAACAATTGAATTCTAGACAAATTAAAGCAGTATGCCTTAACAAATCCCTTATTCAGTCTCTAACATTTGTTGTTATTAGGTGTGAGAACACAAAACTAGATAATCTGATAGTTTTAAACCAGAATATAATTGAAAAACAGGGCTGAGATTAACTATAAGCATTAACACAAAAAAAGTTCAAATGGAAGAAAATAATCTTTACTTAGCCATGACATCATTTGTTTTGATTGGTGTTCCACAAAATATTGTGGATTGCTAATATTTTGTGTTTTTATTTTATTAGATTTATATTCATTTCACTTTTAATATAAATATTTCAGTGTTTCTTTGTCATAGTCATCATGCATATCTACTCAAAGGACTTTTAACAAATCTTTAGAACTTTTTGTTCCATATTGGTGTTTTATGTCATGGAGACAACAGAGAACTACACACATCAAAAAAGTCTAAGCAACATGCGTGATATTACAAATTTTTCCATTTATATTAAATTATTTCTAAATATTTACTCAAACAAAGTGCGTAGGTAAGTAAAGTTTTTTGTTATTAATGACATAAAGGCTGGTTGTAAAAAAAAAATTTGATTATGTTTTCTTTTTTCATAAAATTCAAATGACTGCGAATTTGTTTGAATTTAAGTGCGTTTTAATTGCTACGTTTAGTCTTGATTTTATAATTTTACCAACCATTTAAATAAAGTTAGCGACAAAATTGAATTGTTAGATATTCTTTACGTCATGAAGCGACGTCATTTGATGGCAGATGAAATGCAAAGAGCTGTAGGGATGTTGCAAGCGGGAAGTAATCAATCTCAGGTATCTCGACATTTTGGCATTCATAGAAATGTTATTTGTCGTCTTTGGCAGCGCTACAATAATACAGGAGAACCCGCTGAACAGCATCCAGCCCGTAAAAGGAGTACAACCACTCGGCAAGACCGGTACATACAACTGACTGCAAGACGCCAGCCGATGTTAACCGCTCGAGAGATAAGTTTGAGGCTACAAATTTCAAGTGGTGTTGATGTAAGTCCTCAAACTGTGCGAAATCGACTGCATGAGTACGGCCTACGAGCTCGACGCCCAATCAGGTGCCCACCGATACGTCACGGGAATCGCGCTCGTCGATATGAATGGTGTAGAGAACGCATAACATGGACCCCAGGAACAATGGGATAAAATTATGTTTTCCGATGAGTCGCGATTCGGGTTTAAGCCTGATACAAGAAAGGTGCGAGTGTATCGTCGGCCCGGAAATACTGAAAGGCTCAGGTGCGTTCAGGAAGTTCATCCATACAGTGGCTCAACAGTTATGTTATGGACGGGTATTATGAAGAACAGGCGAACTGAGCTCGTTTTTGTAAATGGAAACATGAATGCTGAAAATTACATTGAGGATATTCTCAGACCTTATGTCCACCCATTTGCACAAACCTTTGGCTCCGATTTTAGGTTAATGCATGACAATGCGCATTCACATACAGCTCGGCGAACCAGTGAATACTTTGCAATGGAGAACATCCGGGTATTGCCCTAGCCTGCACAATCGCCAGATCTCAACCCCATCGAGCACGCATGGGACATGCTCCAGAGACGTGTTTTGAAGGACTTGTACGGAGCGACAACAACCCAACAGCTGAAGGATTTGCTACAATTCCATTGGGAGCGAATACCACAAGATGACATAAACAGTCTCATTAATTCAATGAATAATCGTTGCCGACAAGTTCTAAATAGCAGAGGAGCCCATACTTTGTATTAAATTGTTCTATTCTTTCACAATAAATACATTTTCTTTAGAAATTTCATTTTGTAAGAAAAAAGTTTAGTTTCTTATGTATCTTAGTTTCTACAGTATATTCTAATATTGTTCATTTCTGTTATTAAAAGAACTTATAAAGACAACAGCTGTTATTTTTACATCATAGAACCCTAAAGATATTATTTTAAAAATAAAATACAACGTTATAATGTGAAGAACCATCCTAAAATTAAAATTAGTACATGTTGCTTAGACTTTTTTGATGAGTGTATTATGCTACTAAAAAAGCAATGTTTTGTGTTTGGTATATGGCTCACAAGGCAGTTTACAATGAATAATACACAATACAATATTCACAATACATACACTTTGAATCAAAAATATATTTAAAATTTCTTAATTCCTGACTATTGTTTCAAGATATAATTTATATCTCTGATACTTGTTTCACTAATATTGAGCATGTTAGATTGGTAAGCTTTTTGTTAGTTTAAATTTTTTATGCATTAGTTTTTCAATTGTGAATCATAGTGGTTATGCTTTGAAGCTGGAATGTAAATTCTTGTATTATTTCAGTGACAGAACCAAACATTTTTTGTCTATCTAGCTAGTCATTTATTTAGCTGTAGTTGAATAGAATGTAGATAATGCACTAACAATAATACTTGAAAATCTGCTTTTAACAGTATTTTATTTATTTATTGGCACAATTTCTTTTAAGGTAATTGATTAAGAAAGGCTCTAATTACAGAGAACATTACTGTTACTATATCGACCCTTTGAGCCTCAAATGTAGTAAACACCATTTTGTCCAAAATCGATTTTAAACACTGTCTTACTTACTTCCATGATCTCTATTTATCTGTATATTTCAAATTTTGATATCAATAAAAATGTCTTTTACTACTCAGATTATTTAGTAACCAAATTCAGTTCTTCTTTTATTTTTTGTCATACTTGACTTTCTAGTTGTTGGTAATTGTCGTAAATGAAGTCTTTGTTTTAACATTGCTTATACAACATTTTTTTGTATGAAAATAGCTCTAAAAATAAAAAAGTTATAAACATTTTTATTTCCACTTATTAAGTTTTTTGCGTTTTCCCTAAAGTTGTGTTTTGGCTTTTACTACATTTGAGACTTGAAGGATCTATATTTTATGAGATTAACACTATATTATCACAAACTATACTAATATTTGTAACTATTATAAACCAAATTTCTGAACAGTACTTAAGTGGTCAACTATATATAGGTCAATCACCCTAATATAGCATAATTGTGTTTATATTAATAATAATAAAAAAATATATATATACAATATTATTAAGAATGTTAGGTCTATATTAATATTTTAAGAAAATCATTTAAAACTCTACTTCTTACACCTTTAAAATTTATATAAATTACAAATATAAAATCAAAGAAAGTAACAAGCAAAAAATTAATTTTACTTCATTTTAATATCTTGTTTTGTTTAATTAATTTATAACATAAAAAGTATTTTTTTTTAAAGTTATTCAATGTTACTGATAATTTTTATGGTACATTCAATAAACAAAATGATTTTTTTATATTGTTATTTAAACAATAATATGACACCATAAAACAATATTTAACACTAATAACTATACAAGCTCATAACTATTAATAAAGTTCACTGACTTTAACATTCTGTGCTCTTTAATTGTAATGCTTTCATTGGTGCCTATTAAGTATAATTTTTCATAACCAAAGTACAACCAATTACTCTGACCACCCATTGTGGGGGCAGTACATTATCAAATTAAGTAATCAACTGACTATAATCACCTACTAACATACAATATTGTTACACAAATTAGCGTACTTATGCTATCTATATACATATAGATACGATACGAGAATCATTGTATTGATACTATTTTGATAATAAATTACGTACCTTATAAACCTGTCCATAAGTACCATTTCCGACGACTTCTATCAATTCAAAGATTCCAGCTGGATCCTGAAATAAACATTTAGTAGTAGCTTCGGTTTCGAAAGCAAATTAAAGGATAATATACATTTCTATTGGAACCTTCACTTATGATTCACGCCCTGTGAGATCATTGCCCTCTGCTAGGACCGTTCTTTTTGTTAAAAAGGGTTGACATTCAGAGTCATTGTTTATTCCAATCATAATTTAAATTATTCTAAAATACTTTACCTTTAACGCACTGAGGTCAATGTCGTCTAATGAACAATTTACAGACGGTGCTAGTTGATGCGCCATTTTGAGTATTGTCACACACGAAGACAAAGCACGAGAACCTCACATTAACGCAAAACATACAGAACTTCTAAAGTAAAACATTGGCAATGAGATTAATAACTTTAAGTCATTCTAGAATTATACATCTAAATGAACTCATTGTTTACACATAAAAATAAGTAAAATAACAGATAGTATTCGCGAGTCCTCACACACCCGGCGGTGATGCCATATTAAATAAATGTCACTTGTCAATTTTCAATGATCTTATAGAGACGAGTACCTAACTCATATTGCTGATGGGAGTAAGTAAACACAAAATTTGCCATTGAAAATATAGTTCACTTTAAATAGTGGCGATTAAAATCCAAGTCCGGTGAAGCTGTAAAAGCCGTCAGAGGCTTAAGGCTAACAGTATAATGGCGGTAAATATAATATATGGCGATTAAAGGAAAAATTACTATTTATAATTATAACAGAATTAGGCACTGAGAAAATATATTATGTTTTGATACACATTAAGTTATATTAGTGAGTTATATGTTTCTCACCGAATTGTGTTTTTTTAGATCTGACTACACTGTTAGCCTTAGCCCTGAAGACGATGCAGCTTTTAAGCTTCGGCGAATGATCTATATATTAGCAGGACCAATTTAATAGATCTAGGGGTGTCTCGATACGAGTAAATACGAGTACATACTCTATACTTTTCCTTCTATACCAAGTACTTTTGGCGTCAATACTTTGGAACCGAGTAACGAGTAGGTATCAGTGAAAAGTACTCGTATTGGTACTCGATCGTACCACATTACAATTTCACAAAATTTGCTTATAATTTTCGATTTTTCTTCTATTATGCAGTGGCATCTTTTTATTTATTATACGTGAGATATACACACATGATTTAACATATGAACAATCTATGATTGATGGAATATATTTACATATCATTTTTGTAGTATCTTATAAGACGTTATAACGTCATGTCACTTTTGTACATTATAATAATCGAACCTATTGGAAGAATGGTAAGATATCAAATCTATAGAAACAGACGTAAAAGTTTTATATATCGTTTGAACATTTATGCTATGAAAAAGGTTGTTTTTAAATACTTGGGCAACGGTCGATGATTCAGGAAACTATTTATTGGAAAATAATTATTTTTGAAGAGCACTTCTAAATCAGATTTACTATTAAGGTATAATAATTATAATGTTGTTGTACAAATACCGCTGTTTTTGCTTGTCTTTAATTCATAGAAAAAGAAATATATGAGTACGTTCCGTGCTTTTAATTGATTCTGAGAAGGTACTGGTACAGTCGTGGCATCGAGTAGAAGAGTGGAATCTTTACGGAGGTCACCAGATTAAGGGGACGGTTTTAAAATCTCAGAGGGAAATTTAGGAAGAAAAAATATAGAGGAGAACCTATTTACTGGGTGAAAAAAAAGCAGCGGTAATTAGGGTTTTTTGTATAATAAACTATGTAGTAACAGAGAATATTTTAAACAGGCTACGTGGTATCAAACCATGTAGTTATCGTATTGGGTATGGTTTGAGTTGTTTTGATCTTACTATTTCTAAAATAATATAATAACAATAATATAATAAATACAAAATACAGGTGTCCCAAGAATTTGTGATAAGCAGAAGGCCAGAGATAGAGCACCCCTAGGGCTATCCGAATCACCCACATATAATATTTTCTGCGATTTTCATATTTTTCCAGTTATTAACTTTTTTCATATTTTTATGTCGATCTTTGGTTTAGAACACGTTTTTGGATATGAATTATTAAGGTATATGCTTGATTTTTTTTCTGAATAAGGTGAATAGTATGCCTCACAAATCCAAAATCAATTGTCGTCCAATCTTAAACTACTGCGCCATAAAAATAAAAAAATAAAAATAAATAACAATATATATAACTACTCATAAAACTCTATATTCCAAAAATAGCTTTATTTAAAATCGTTTTACAAACAAATTTCTACTATAGTGGTGACACTGGTGATACTATACTCTTCGTCTGTTGGTGACCTTAGCTAAATCAAGTGATGTAGCATAAATAATTACAACATATAGTTATCCTTTTAACACATTACAAAAGACGACATCTAATTAACTGCCTGTCTGTCTGTTATCGTGCTAAAACTTGAAAACTACTTAACCGATTAACCTGATTTTTTAAAACATATATTAGCTTGGTAAATTCATGGCACTATCTCTGATGTTACGCACAGTACAATCTAAAAACAACGATGGATCGGCAATCTAACGGTGGTTGAAGTAAATAGTCTTTCTCTTAAAATCATTTGAATTTGCTACTAGAGAATCTTTTGGCAAAAATTATGTTACTTTTTCTTAAATTATACCCATGATAAATTGACTCACAACATATAAATAACCTTTCCCAATTGAATATGTTGTATTTCAGTGAACCACACTGGTGGCAGAGTGTGAAAAACTATATTTGGGGTCCTCATAGAGTATAACATATACGAAGCTCTGAAAACTACTAGATTCACGTTTTAAAATGTATGTATGTGGACCCATCCACAAAAATAAAAAGCAAAAATTAATAAAGTTTGTAAAAGATGTCGCTACTTCTACTACCAGTGGATCCCAAAAAGCAGGTTCGACAATCTCGGCTTCTAGAAACCGTTGAACGGGAAAGTTAAAGATATTGTTTTTAGGAAAAGGCAGTCTTTTTAAAAATAAATCAGACTTTTTTTCCTTAAATTGTGAAGTGAAACAAAAAAGTAATGAAAGTATAGTTGGCTTTACTAGTCTTTAAATCATAGAAGAAAAACAAACTATATGAGTACCAACCGACACGAGAAATATCTATACTTTTATATCGATACTAAGCAGTTATCGATTCTTTCCTTCCGATACTGTATTGAGTAAAAGTATTGATACAGAACTAGAATCATTGCATCCCTTTGTAGCTCCCTTTTTTTTTGTAGCGTACAGATTATATTTTGTGGTATATGTTAGCCATAGGTAACTCAGCAAAATTCCTTGCACCAACTCAATAACTCAAGCGTAGCTTACTGCGCCGGCGCGATTGACTTAACTCAAATTAGCTGTATGGCGCAGCAAAAAAGTACGCGAGGCAAGAGATTTAGAGAAATGAATCAGCCAGCTGACCGACGCGACGAGAGCACGCGGCGGTGTGCGACGTTGTTCCTTAGCCGGCTCACTACGCTGAAGTGCGCTGTGCGCCAACAAATTTGAAATAAGTGTGTTAACACCCCCGGCGCAGTAAATTGAGTTGGCACAATTGCGCGGCGCAGGCAGTGTTACCCATGACTAGTATACGCATAAATCTTTCACTCGCTACTCTATACAGTAAAGGACAAAAATCATTATATTTTTTGAAATGAACGTCTTAGGGTACGGTAAGTAAAATTTGTAAAATGTTACTACATATTTAAGAAAAAGGCAGATGGAGCCGGCCAGAACACGAAAATGTCCCATAATTCAATTGTGTCAATTTTGAAACGATATGACGTGCTATGTCACCTCCAGTATTATTTTACGAATATGCCGTCTTAAGTACATTGCAATTTTTTTTCGCAAAACCAAAAAAGGGAAGATATTTTATTTACAACTAGATTACCACAAATCCAAAAAAGGGTAATATTTTTTTCGTAATAGTTTGTTTGTTTGATAACATTCCGCAATCACTGAAAAATAGGAATATGGTTTCAAAGTAAAAATTTAAGCATTTTAGTGTCTCAGGCAAAAATCTAAAATCCAGGATGGTCGCCAAAAATTTCAAATGCTTACGATACCGGAATCATTTGGGATAGGTATGATAAGTTAAAACAAAAGATTTAAAGAGAACCAAGAAATATTCATAGATAATTTAAAAAAAAAAACAAGATATGTAAAAGACACTTTTAGTTGTATATTGGTGTGTAAAGGTCCTTGGCGCCCTTTATTTCAAATAAAAAAGCAGTTGTTTGATGACGGTTGATGAATTAACGACTACACTGCTAGAGGTGTAAAAAGACAGTAAAACCTATTCTAACTGCCCTGGCAACATTATTCACACGAACGCACGTGTCGTTACCTGGCTGTCAGCATTTGTTATTCTGAAGGCTCCATCTGGCTTTTTATAAACGTGAATGTTACCTACTAAAATCTTCTATTATGTGCAGTGTTCATGTTCAAAGAAGTTTTACGTCAATCGAATGTAACACGATTAAGAGTTACACGCACAATATTTTCTGTATCACAAATTTCAGAAAAAGGTAAATCATAAATGAGTATCTACTTCGTTATTCTAGCAATATAAAATGCTAACCGTAATACTATTCTAAGTATTCATGTCTAAATTCTATTTTTAATGAGAATCAAACTTGATTTGTGTGTAACGCCGCGCGCCAGCTCGATGAATCGATTAATAATCAATAGGAATAATATCTTAATTATTGATATCCATATAAATTCTAGGTTTCAAAAACGGTTTGCAGTAATTTGAGTAAAAACATATTATTTAATCTAAGAATCCTGAAGAAAATATTTTCTGTATTGACTGAATCTATGATCACGTCACACGTTAGTGAATATTCATAATCAAATGTTAGTAACATCATTGATTCCTGTTCTTTGCGTTCATTGATGTGGTGCAATTGTGAAACTACTGTTTATTATCTTGTGATATTGATGATATTGTGATATTTTCGACTTCCTTATTATTACATTTTTATATTCTATCCGATGATGGGAGCAACTTCGTTACAGCAGATAGCGGATAGCTAAATATCTAAAATACGTCTACAACGGTTGTCTAAAATACAATTCTAGTTTTTGTATTTATAAATTAAAATATTTTAAGCAAAATGAATACCGAAATCTATGGATAAGTTCTATCGTTCCGCCACCGCGCCGCCGCATGATTACTTTATCAATGTACCTTACAGTGCTAGCCACGAAAATTAAACATTTAGGAATAAAGAATATGTTGAGTTTAACTAAAAAATAGTTAGTGTTTTAATTTAATAGGTATATCTAATAATTTGTCGAATGCTTTAAAATATATCCGAAGATAATCACAAAACTTACACTTATCTTTTCGTAGATCTTTATAAAGTGTATGGATTCCACCATGTTGTTCTCATTGCATCAAAATAGGATGAACCCATATGCGCCTATTTGACTTCTTACTTTTATTTAGCTATTTCTTTACATATAGTATGCAAACACTACCTCTTTTTTTGATTAAATTCATTATATTCGTGGCTAGTAACGTATTACTAAAAATGTACAGTTATTTAAATGGCAAATCAAGCGGTGGAGGAGCGGCGCGCGGCGCGGCGGCAGTGTGGGTGAAACTAAGCTTTGTAGCTAAGCATTGCTAGAAATAACATTTACTATAATATCAGTTTAAAAATAAATTTTCTGTACTTCTTGTTTTGGTACCGTAAAAAGTTCTTGCAGGTATCAATGTTTTTAGCCCTCGTAAAATTTTCCAATAAACAATGTGGGCTCTTTTTGTTAAAGCAAGGAGGCTTTGTTATAAAACTAGTATAATCTCTTTGCATATGATTGTATGTTTTTTCTTTATAAAAAAGAATGTTTTCAAATCTTGTCAAGTGAGAAAATAATAGGTCTTTACCTATGAAATTGCCGTTCTGCAGTACTGGCCATTTCAAATCAAAATAATTTTTGTTTGGCTAAGAATTCTAATTTCAAATTAATTTTATTTTAAAAACATGGAATTCTTTTTCCAAAAGTAGTCATTTGTTTATTGATTAGTGTTACATTTTCATCGCATTTCAATCTTTTTTGTCATCATGGATACGTTAAAAATTCTAGTAATTATGGAATATGAGTACCGTCGTGGCAGCAACGCGGCACAAGCGGCACGCAACATCAACGACGTTTACGGAGCTAACACTACAAATCAACGCACCACCTCTTATTGGTTTGCTCGCTTCTGTTCTGGGAATTTCGACCTGAAAAATGAAGCTCGCGGTCGTTCGAAAACTTTGGTCGACAATGACGAATTAAAGGCGATTGTGGAAGCTGATGATACACAATCTACGGCTGAATTAGCAGCAGCTTTCGACGTTAGCGTCAAAACAATATTAGTCCATTTGCGTCAAATTGGCAAGGTAAAAAGCTTGAGAAATCGGTGTCCCACGAACTCAATGATCGCCAGCGCGAAGTACGCGTCGAGACGTGCCTTGCACTGCTCAACAGACAGACAAATGAAGGAATTTTGAACCGCATTGTTACCTGCGATAAAAAATGGATTCTGTTTGATAACCGCAAGCGCTTAGCAAGTTGGTTGGATCCTGGTTCAGCACCTAAACAATGCCCTAAACGAAAACTTACCCCTAGAAAAGTGATGGTCACTGTTTGGTGGTCTAGCGCCGGTGTGATTCATCACAACTTCTTACCAAACGGGGTGAGCATTACTGCAGATATGTACTGTGAAGAACTGAACACAATGATGGAGAAGCTGGCACATCTCCATTGGTCAATCGCTCGTCTCCGCGGCTCCTGTACGACAACGCGCGACCTCATACTGCACAGCAGACGGTCTCCAAGTTGCAAGAACTGGGGTTGGAAGTTCTCCGTCATCCGCCCTATTCACCAGACCTTGCGCCTACAGACTACTACTTTTCCAGAATTTGGATAACTCCTTGGCGGGAAAAAATTCAATACCCGAGAGGCAGTACAAAATGCCTTTGAAGAATTTGTTGCCTCCCGTCCAGCTGATTTCTTTAAAAAGGGCATCAATAAACTGCCACTGCGCTGGCAAAGATGCATTGAATTCATGGGTGATTACTTCGATTAATACAAATAAAAAATACATGAAAAAAATTCGTTTAAATTTTTTCATACAAAACGGCAATTTCATAGGTAAAGGCCTAATATAATATATTGTTTGAGATACAAATATATATTTTCTAACATAATGTGATATAATTCATTAATAATGTTACCTATTCCAAAGTGATTACTATTTGTTATAACTACAAATAATGAAATATAATATTCATACGATTCCTTGATAAAACTGTGTTTTCATATAAGACTGCTTATGGTGTGAACAAACACACTAGATTGCTACATCGGCAATAATAACAAGTTCGACAAGATGGTGGCTCCCTTGTAAGAACTATCTAGGGAGTCTTTGTGACATCTCAAAATGCATGTTTTCATTTTATATTAAATAAATATATTAATATTTATAATCCACTTCAGAATGAATGCTTTCAGCTTATATTTATAATGCACTTCAATTAAGCACAAAAACCAAACTATATCACGCAAAATGCCACTAATATTACATGATATATTCGGTAAAAAAGTTTATGAATTAGTTTATGAATTTAAAATAAAAACCACAACATGTCACTTCAAGATCCCACCAAAACCTCCTTTTGTGTACATAAATACTACACACCTATAAAGTTAAATACTTCTTTGGCGTAACAAAATAAATACATACTTCTAGCTCCAAAAATTTTATCCCGCGTGCCAACAACATGATGAAGTTACCCATTATCACAAATATATTTACATTGAATAAAAATATATTGTATAAAAATACTATTTTATTTAAAAAAGATATTTAGAAAATACGTATTCGATACTTTTTGTGAGGTATCTGGTGCATCTCTAATAAAAAGATGTAATACAATATGTATGAGGTAATCTCTGGATCTGATGATCTTATTCTAATAATTCCATAATACTTCATAATGCTAAACTTTAAACTTTAGTTTTATATTGTAATTAACTTATACGAAGTTGCAGGGTTCACAACCGTACGATAATAAAATCTCCGACGGATGCGGTAGTCAGCAAAGTACTAAAGTACGATGGTTCACAAATACGATAATTCTCCGTTGCTTTTCTAATAGCTACTGCTAGCGCTTCAGAATGTGAAGCCTGCGAAGGCTTGGTCTGGGTAGTTAATAGGATATAAAAATTTTACCATGTAAGCGTAAGTAAGAATATTTAATAGTGTTTTTCACACACAAATTAAAAGTAAACATACACATGGAAAATACAATAAAAGTTTACAAATTAAAAATAAAAGCAATTTATGACCAATCAAGCTCTCGTCAAACATTCCAATATTGTATGTTGTTTTTGGTTGGTTTTATAAAGGTTTAGCGTTTGATCACGATCTCACCTGCTAGTGACGATGTGGAACAAGATGGTGACACGTAAAGCTTAGTTGGAAAACTTGCTCTCAAGCACAGCTGCCGGAACACAACTATAGGTGCTTGGCAGCAGATTGTCAACTTAAGTGTGACCTGTTTTTCCATTCAAAAAACCTTAGTGCCGTGCTATTGTTTCTTCATTGGTTGAGTTCAATGCCAAGAAAATTGAGGTTGGCGTGTCCTTCTGTAAAAAATCTTCACTTTCCCCACTTGTTAGAATGACTTGCTTGCAAAGTGTGAGAGCGTCGGTAACCTAGAAATAGATATCCACTGTGATCTTAATCTCAGGGGTCACATTGGAATTGTTAATTCCACAATATCTGGAAGATTGGGCAGCATAAGAAATATCCATAGCGTAGCGATGATTCTCTTGCAGTCAAACCATGCACAGACTCTACCACGCTTCATTTATTTCTTTACTCGTTTCGAATTTCAAGCTATGCAATTGTGAGTAAGGATTTCGTTAGTGTGGATTAAAAAAAAAAAGAATATTATCCCTATTACTTTTATAATTATTAGAATGTAAGAAAAGATTTGCCGTTTTTAATGTCAGAGATAACGATTTTACCCACTTAACAATTATGTACTTAATATTTTCTGTATAAAGTTACCTGAAAAAAATCAGACATATGTGCTATGAATAATGTAGTTATTAATGTCTTTCGTTTTTATCTAAAAAAATTAAATAGAAAGGTGATTTAAAAAACAGTACAGAAGTCTAACTATATTAATGGCATTTTCTACTTTTTATTCCCAGCCCGATGTTTGCCGCCCTGTGCAACCCCTCCAAGGTTCGGCCCTGCGAAAAACACCCTAGTGAATGAGAGAAGTCGGCAACAAACTCAATTGGGTTTGTCGTTTTTTTTCGTTATGCAGGTAATATTTAGTTATTAATTACTAACTGACCCGCGCAACTACGTCTACGTAATATAAGAGAAAGGGTTAGAGAGAGTGGGTCGTAGGTACTGTATTATAGGCATCGCTGGCCTCCCACATTATTCTGCATAATAAAAATGTGCTCGCGATACTTGATCATTATTTTGCTGCCGAGTTATTTTAAAACCGTGATATATCCTAAGATATTCATTGAAATGGATTACTGTAATGGGCAAATTTCTGCAAAATGAAATACCTATGATGAATAACGTATTTATTTCGATAAGGATTAATACCATATATATAAAAACACCTTCCCAAATATATTTTTTTTAACAAATTTTATTACCATAAGAAGGTTATATTGAGTACACCTTAAAAGATTGCAATATGTTGTCACGGACTTTTATTTAGAACTTTTTAAGAAAAACAATTTTGTCACATACGATTGTTGCGTAACTTTACCCGTTCACGCAGCGCACGCAGTGGAAGCTCTCAAAAGGAACACATTTCCCCCGTTTTTGAACATATTTGATTGATGCTCCGCTCCTATTGATTGTAAACGTGATTTTATATTGCCTATAGCCTTTTCCGATAAATGGGCTATCCAACACTAAAACGTTTTTTCCATTTGAATCGGTAGTTCCTGTGATTAGCGTGTTCAACCAAACAAACAAACTCTTTAGCTTTATAATATTAGTATAGATATTATTTTTAGTTGATGTATAGAAAGAGTAATTTCCAGATATCATTTTATTATCTAATTTTTACAGTAAAACCTGCATATTTAGGCTTCTAACTTAATTGGTTGAAAATAGATAGCAATGACAATTGAACTTATATGTTTTTCTAATATAGTACCTGTAAAAAATCTTTTTCATATCATATTCATTATCATCCGTGTTGTAATTACTCTTTTTATTCTTTCTAGGTTTGCTAGGCTCCCTACGTCTAGTAGGGAGGGGGGGGGGGGGCTAGCTGTCAAGTGCAGCTGCCGGAACACAGGTGCAGGTTCTTGGTGAATGGATTTTCAACTTGAAACTGGTAGCTTCCAGGCGGGCCTTAGAAAATGCCCTACCACATGCTATCGTTTTATCACGATGCTTTCTTTCACCGAAGCTCAGGCTCATTGCAGGAATTCGAGCTCACGTCGATCAACAATATGTCCGTACACTTTACAATTATGTACTTAATATTTTCTGTATAAAGTTATCTGAAAAAATTCAAACACATGTGCTATGAATAATGTAGTTATTAATGTCATGTGTCGTGTTAGTTTTTTCCTAAAAAAATTAAATACACAGGTGAAATCCACCGAACTATCATTACTCACTTGAAAGTTTAGTTTTTATATTGGTAGGATCAGTAGTTTCGACTGTGCGTAGACTAATACTATGTATTATTATTTTGTAGATAAAAAATACATATTTATGTTATATGCAATGTATAGAATGCGTGAAGCTAACCGGGAACGTATTAAATGATTCATATTTCATAGATTGCTTAGGCATTCTATAGAATGCCAAATGAGAAATCGGTAAAGTATGAAATACATCTCCGATTCGTTTCGAATATTACATGAGAGTTTTTGAAGGGATCTCAAAGTGTCATGTGATGGTTTGAATAGAAACACGGAAAACGGAGAAATCGGAATCCTTATTGGAGCACTTTGTTGTCCGTCTGTCTAGCTGGTTGGCTGGTTGTCTGTCCGTGTGTCAAGACTCTTTTTCTGGAAAACGACTTAAGCTATAAAGTTGAAATTAATGTCATATACTAAAGCCTATGCTATGGCTTCATTCTGTTGTAAAAAAATATTTTTCTACGTTAACGCATTAAAAAGATAAGGCACTGCGTAGTGAAAATAACGCTTACGAACCGATTATCAAAACCTACAGGGCACTTCCCGCAAACTACAGTCTTAAAATTTGTTACTGAGAAAGGTATTTCAACAAAGAATAGGAAAAAAATCATAAAATAATAAATTTCTATTAGAGTGTGAAATTATAATGTAACAAAATTGTATTAAGTTTAATTTTTTTCTCGAATATGACGACAATTGAAATTAATATCGAATACTATGATCTATAACCTCAAATTACTGAAAAAAAGAAGTTTTTAGTTTAACACAATAAAAAGATACAGGATATACAGCCTTCATAATAAAAGCTTAAAAGTCGCTCTCAGTGGCCAAATATCAAAACCTGTAGGGTACTTCCCGCAGACCTACAGTCTTGAAATTTTGCAATTCATTTAATCATCGAAGAACATACTTCTGGTACGTGTGTATTAATATATTAAAATATATTTATTGATATGTTTGCGATAAGTTAACTGTGTTTTACGTTTCTAAGTGAATGTCGTGTACAATTTAATTTGTAATTGGATGTCAGAATTGCCATGTATTATTGTTTATGTAATTATCAATCTGTTATCTGTAATTGTACCTATTTAATAAAATAAAATAAAATGAAAGCCATAAAATAAGAAATTGTTAATCCAGTATGAAATTATAATACAACAAAACTATATTAAGTTTTTTTTTCTCGTAAAGGGCTTAAGGTATACAGTTGAAATTAATACTGAATACTTGGATTTACAACCTCAAATTGCTGTACAAAAATCAAGTTTCTATGTTAATACAATAAAAAGATACAGCCGGTTCCGCTCTTCATAAAAAAGTCTAAAAGTCACACTCAGTGACCGATTATCGAAAACTACTGAGTACTTCCAAGATAAATACCTACAGTTTTGAAAGCCCTCCTACAAAATGCATATAATTTTATCCATAAACCTAACGGTAAACAATGATACGGGTCACATTATTGAGCATAAAATTAATGTATTATTTCACGTATGTTTCTAAAATATATAAATTTTTCTGATTTTTTCTATAACATTAAATTACTTATTGTGGTTTAAATATTAATGTTAATTATAGTGGTTTTAGATATTTCTAGGTTACATAGATAACTAGTATATTGTAGAAGAAGATTTTTTATTACCTATTTGTATTGTGTTTATATTTTCCTATGTTTAACAGTTTTGGCAGCGTATTGAAGAAAGCGTACTGTTAGCAAATTTTTCCTAGTTGATTTTATATTATTATCATTACTTGTTTTCCTTGTTTTGTTACATAACCTTACAAAACCTAAAACATTTTTAGTAAAAATATGTATCAAATAATAATTATTATTCACCGAGTAGTTCTTGAAGTATGTACAAGCGCAATAACAGACTGAGACTGATTTAAAGGATAGTATAAACAATTTTTATGTAAAAGATTACAGAACAATGTACGGTAAGTAATGTAATCAGTTCGGATCCCTCAGGGTGCGATTTCTACTCGTTACTTCTCCGATTTTTGGGGTATCCTCTCGCTCAAGCAAGAGGGTTAAAGGAGACTCACGGTATACTAATAATAGTCGCCATAGGTGGGGCAACACGGGGTCGCGTTAGAACCTTTTTTTTGTGTTAGAACCTAATGGAACCTTTTTTTTTTATCTTATCTAGTATCTTTTTTATTTTTTTGCCTTACCGAACCTATCTTTAATACTTTCATAACAAGATAAAAAAATAATGGCGCTCTTATTATTTTTATATTTATGCACGTTATTTAGAACATTTCCTAGGCATTATATAGAATACCAAATAAGAAATCGGGAAAGTATAAGTTCGTGGCGCTCGCCATAACGACGATGTTCGGTTAGGTCTAGGTTGGACCATAGAGTGGTTGGACTTGTGAACAATTACTAGCGAGTTGACCGCGGCTATACAAAGAAAATTAAAACAATAAATTTTAAAATTTATTGTTGAATGCCAAGAAATGCCTAGAAAGGTTTATCCATATGAATATACAATACTTCCACTCCTTTGCTTAATTTGAATCTCTTCGCTCAAGAGCATGGCTTTATCAATGCATCATAAAGCCTATTATTATAAACATCTAATCTGGGAGATTTATCAATTTGATTGAATGAAATTCAAGTATTAATTTTATTTTTGTCTTATAAAACCCTATAAGACAAGAACTTTTATTAAACCACGAGTTAAAAAAAAAAAAAAATCGCTTTAAAAAGCGCTCCCGTTCGTACCGATACACAGCTTCCCATTCGTTCGATTAGAACTTTTTTTAAGCACATTGGAAAAACGTCCATTTCAACAGGACTTATCACGTTAATTTTACCCGTCTGCGAAAAAGGAAGGTTATGTTTTTCGAGCCTTTGTATGTATGTTTATTTTGTTGGCACGCTCTGTAGGCTAAACGGCTTGTTGGATTTTAGAATACGAGGTGTCGTTCGATTTGTCTTAATTGTGGGAGTGATATAGGCTATATGATATTTAAGTACGACGTCTGAATAAAAACAAAAAATATTTTTTAGTCTAGTGATTTTGGTGCTATCGTGTTTTTTGTTTCCTTTTTAATAATTTATTTAATAATTGTTTTAGGATCAAAAAATAACTTGAAAATATAAACATAAAGTAGAATTTTTAAAACGGTCCTTGTCAATTATGTTTATTAAAAACTTGATTGAAAAAATGCAAATTTAAGATATGGTAGAATTATTTAACACTTTCGCATATCCAAGTTGACTGAATAATTTACTGCTATTCAAAACTTTCATTCAAATGTAGAAGAAATAGAAGTTGTATACAGAGCTGTGGTCACGTGATGCCGATTACGTTACCAATATATAGGGTAAAATTTTTCATCATACTGAAGCTTCAATTGAACATTTTGCGTCTCGTGCATTTTTTCTTTAGAAACCGTTTGAGACATCATAATAAAATTTACTTAAATTTATCGCAGGATTACTATCTATAACATGTGTGAATTGATTTTGTGTAGAAGATTCGATTTAAGCTCTTTTTTCTAATCCCGGGACTTCGGAAATGTATACAGATAATCTCGGGATCGTAGACAGATAATTTCAGAATTCCGGGATAGATTCGGGATTGTACACAGATAATGAAAAGTCAGAGTAGTATGTAAAAAACTTTTTAATCTTAAAATAATTTAACCGTCATGAATAATCAGTCAAAAAGTAAATGTTCAACTTGAATCTCTTAAAATTCTGTCTATACCTAACACTTTAAACTACCTAAGCAAAAAACTTCAATTATACTTAAAATTCCAATAAGTTATTTTTCTATTATACAATGTACACAGTTCATAGTAACCTTGTCAATAATACCAAATTAATCAACTCAGCTGGGAAAACAAGATGGCTGACAAAATATCAAGTGAAATGAGTGCGTTTCGTTTTATGCAATATTTTTTTCTTAAATCCCTTAAAACTGGAGATTTATCAAATTTAATCCCGGAATTTTCGGGACTCGAATACGACCGGGATCATTGCGAAAAAACAATTTTTGTTCACGATTTGTAGTGTGTTTTATGAACGAAAGATTAGTTCGGTTTTTAGTAAATCTCTTCTCAGGACCCAGCATTAATTAACGTAAAATTGGCGTGTTATCATTATTGTATTAAATCACTTTCATTTTATATCTTCCTAATAATATTGTTCAGACATTTAACATTTTAGAAAATATGAAAATTTTGGAAATAAAGTTTATGCTATTGAACAAACGAAAGTGCATATAGGGTTATAATATTTTTGAAAAGTAACTAAAACTGCACGAGTTAACATGTAAGTGCTAAATAACATTACCATTGTTTGACTCAAAAATGTTTCCTAGAAGTAAAAAAACATGTAACAAGTTTGATCAAAACTTAAGTTCTAGCAATAAAATGGGCTACTGTGGCTTTAAGTTTTTTAAACGTAGGCGGTTTAACAAGCGTACTTGCTGCCTCCAAGACTATCAGCCTTCGTGACCGTGCTTTAAGTAGGTCATGTCATCTATGCGCGCGCGCAGCATAGATCATTTGTATTCTAAAGAATTTACGACGTTGAAGTCAAACTCAAATGAGTTTTCTAGACCTGATTTCGTTAAACAAGTTTTAGGGTAAAATCTGACATCATCCGCTATAACAAAGTATACGAATATAAAATAATGTTCCAGTATCTATGTCCAAACTGAAGATATAGCTGCAGCGCATACCGGTTCCTAGCCTAGATAGCTAGGTCGACACGATGTGTGTTGTTGCACAAACTAAAATTATTGACTAGATATTATAGAAGTAAAGTATAGTCGCGGTAGTACGTGCGGCAGCTCGGCCGTGCATACCGAATCGTAAGATCAAAGCACGCATAGGTAGTTACTTTACCTACTCCAACACCCACACGGCTACATCAAGACTTGTGCCAGTGTGTCGGACACAACTCACACGCGCTTATACAGGCCAACACTAATATAAGTATAATAAATGTTACCAAGACACAAGTGCGGCGTACGGTACTATTTGTTCGGGAGGGAGGTTGAAGGCACTCATACAAGCAAAGGAGAGGCTGTGTTGGCGGCTGGCGCTGCCTGCTAGTTTACCGTTGCGAGGCGCATAGTGCGGCCGGACGCTGGACCGTCACCCGCGCGCCGCCGGCACCCCGAAGCTCTCTGTCGCTGTCTCCAATCAAAACTCTGGACTTCCAGGACTTAACTAACTACTGTGCTCCCTAAGGGTGTTCATGAACTAATAATAATTTATTTGATCTCATAGAGACGAAGTGCTACAACTCGTGCTTAACTGGAGTGTTAATCAGATTTCTGATTGTTTATTGGATCGCTTCTTCGTGGCGAAGGTAAGTTTAAGCTCGTTTTTATAGACTGGACTTTTAACATTTTCTTTAGTAATATAAACATTTTAAGAAAACGTAAGTTTGTTCTCTGTTATATTAGTTTTGTCATAGTCATATAAAACTTTATGAACTACATAATATACAAAAGTACCTATATACACGTACATAATTATCAAAAGTTAAATAATATCTTGATAAAGTTGAGAAAAACTTATGATAATGCTTTTAAAGGTATGAATGTATAGCCTAGTTTTTGCCTACGTGTATAATAAACACGCGGAGTAGCCGCAGTATTGGCTTATAAGAATCAAATAAAAATTACCATATTAAAAAAATCTCAGCACTTTTTTGCTCATAATATTGTTCTCTTGTATATGGGAATGCTTTTGTTTGTAAACACTTTAGTTTTAAAGCTTCATTAAAATACAGGCATGCCACAATAATAAAGTTCCTTTTTTTGAAGACATGAGTAATTTATATAGAGGTATGTTACCAACATTGAAATAAAAGTGTAAGTCAGAAATTAAGCAAATACATGAATAACGTGGTTAAGTTGTGACGAATTCATAAAAACATTTGATAAAATGATTTTTCCTGAACCTACAAAAAGCCTGTACAAATTATGGTAACAAGATTCTAATTCATACTTCTTTTGTTTATCGTTCTTTTATTGCAAAGTTTTTTATTGGAATAAATGGAAATATATTTTTGGAGAAAAGTTCTTGAAGAGATTATTACGATAATAATTCTTCGAATTGGATACGTGGAACGATTGACTGATGAAAGAAAGACAAATAAGTTACGAAGCAGCCCTGACTTCTACTTCTTTGAGATATGCGAAGTAATTAGAAAAAGTTCTAAACTTATAGAAAGTGAGAAGCACTCAGAACCGGCTCGCGTGCATGAAGGATTTAATGAGTCTGAAATAAATGAAAGATTAAAAAGATAAAGAAAAGTGATGCCCATTCTCCTGACTAACCCAAGTAGGGGTGAGGATAGATAAATATTTTTTCATAATATTTATTATAAGTCGGTATATATATTTTTAAAGAAAGGTCAAAAGTATTTCTTACCATCAGACTTAAGTAATTCAAATTTCGTAATTATTATATTGTTTTTCATAGTAAAAACTGGCTTCCGACAAATCAAATACTGAATTTTAAATAACGTTTTTAATTTTAAATTTGACCACTACAATAATCTTTAAGGCTTATAAATCCATTATCAAGTTTTATTCATGTTAATGTATATCACGTTTTGTATCGTAAATGGTTTTTTATAACATTTTTTTAATTACAGATATTTTTCATTACAATTGATATACATTATCAACGTAATGATTGTAATGCCGTTAACTAGCATACCAAAATGTTAGTGAAAATTTAAATTTTTTCAATTTTTAAAATAAAATTGTTTTTTGTAAGTAAAAGAGAATATTGGTTTAGTTTCTATACATTTATTTATTTTGGACAATTTCTGTTACATAATCCTATTTTATCAGTGCTTAGAAACTTGAATAGGGTAATTAATGTATGTTGCGGGAAAAATTATAGCGTTACTTGAAGAAGGCTGTTGGCGAAGTTAGCTGTTCCGACTTCTAAAGCTTTATTTAATTGCCTAGAAGACCAGGTAGCTCTGACTTATCTAATTATATATTGATGCCTGTGCTTGGTATAGTAAGCGCTGAGAGTCGATGTTAATTTTCATCTAAAATTGTGCGTCATGAACTTGAGAATTTTGATATCCGGCTTATAGGTAGTATGCGGTGAGGGTCGACGTCACTACGTCAGGCTAACGAAGACTAACGAAACGCTTTGTAGACGTCCGTAAGGTTTGGGTATAATAAAGTTTTTGACAATCATCACCTTTGAAGATAGTACTAAAGTAATTTTTATCAGAAATGGTATATTAATTTTTATAAATAATCACAATCAACTGCGATGTGAATGTGTACACACAAGACATCACTTAAAAAAGTTCGAATATTCGTTTGATAAAGCATATATTAGGATATTCTCAAACTACGCGTAAGTTTTACATATAATGTATGTACAATAATATTATAAGTAGAGAGACATATTGCATAACATACTAAGCTTTATCGGAAATATTACATCCATGAGATGAAATCTTTGTTATTTGACTATAGGGTTTTATCACATACTAGCTGTGCCCCACGTTTACACCCGTGTTACTTATATCTAACAAACGCCGCGCCTCTTAACGTACCCATGTAGCCTATCATAATTAATCTCATTTCCCGCATGTACAAATTATTTAAATTTTCAATTATCTCCTAAACTATATGTCCAAATAACATTCTATACAGGTCAAAGTTTAATTTTATAAAATTGTCTTTAATTATGAAGTAACTTTTGTTCGTAAGAATTAATATGCCATGCCTAAAAATAATGCTCATAAATAACTTTTTAATATTCAACAAATTTTTGGCACAAAATACTCAAAAGTGGTTTCCTTTTTTTGATATACAAGGACCAATATTTTTGTAGAACATTGTATTTACGTATCATTAACCATTACGCCAGTGTACGCGGATAAAGCAATTCGGGAACACTTCCGTTTCCGACTTACTTAACAAAAACCAATATTTAAGACTAACCGCTAGTTGTAGCCTAATTTTACATACTAACTATTCCTCGTGAATCTGGCTGTCATATAAAAAATAATTTTTCGAATCCGACTGGTAGTTCCAGAGTTTAGCGTGTTTAAACAAACAAAAAAACCTTTCCGCCTTACTATATATAATTTTAATAATGATGTAGCTTTAATAGGAGTAAAAAACCCATTTGCTTTATACTTTTCATAGAGTTGAATGGTTTTTAGTTATGGTATATGTATACGTTGTATAATTAAAATTTAATGGAAGTGTGGAATGCTCTCACTATGAAATAACAGTCTAAACACATTTCGGATAAACAATAAATAACAAAAAGCTGACATTTCATATAAATATATAAACAATTATTGCATTGATTATAATATATTTTCCGGTGTCGCTGTAGAATAGTGTGGACTACATAAATGTGTTTATTCCTGTAATACTTATCTAGAAAGAAAAAAAAAAACAGACTGAATTGACCTTAAATTACTCCGTACATTCACGAAGTGATTATTAATTGCGTCAATAAATTTATGATTCAATACTGTCAATCAAAATCTTATTAAGAACTTGGCGGTAACGTGTGTGTGTTTGTTCGAAACACGGTACATCACGAAATAAAAACATTGAACCTGATGAGAGCTGTGAAGATAGGTTTTTGTAATTTGTATTTATTACTTTTTTTTACTTAAATAAAAGTTTTAAAATAAACACTTTTAAATTTAATAGGTAATCGTTTTTAAAATGACATTGTGGTGTGTAATCTATTTTGTTTGAACAATGCTAATGATTCACTGTGCGGTATAAAAGAGTTGTTCTAGGATATAAATCATTGTTTTTTTTTTCATTCTTTACAACAACTTAGAATTTGTATTAGTTAATTCTTAAAAAAATGCTATTTACTTTTTGTTTAAAATTATTGTGTATTTTGCGTTTGATATGCCTGTAACCATTCACATTGCCTACAAAAGTTACATTGGTATTTGGCAAACGATGACGAGAATTGAAGCCGTCTTCCTGAATTTTAGAAGGATTACATAACTGCATTGGAAAATCTTATTTACTTGAATCGATTGTAAATGTGTATTAGTATACAGCAATAACGTCTTTATAGTATACTAGCTGTACCTGCGGCTCCGCATGCTTGGACTATGGAATGCCGTCGCGTCGCGTCGGCCGACAACATTCGCGTATAGCGCTGCTCCCGTTTCCACGCACAGCGGTCGTCTGCCGGTTATTGTAAAGACAAAAATGCCTATCGTGGATCATTATGTATCATATTAACTTGATATATCTCTAATGGTTATCTCTAATCGTAAGCCATTTAAACATCTGAAAAACGTCTTTTTTCCCGAATTGATTCACAATCATCGTTGCTGATTATTTCGTATGTTACTTTATGTAAGAGAATATTTCCAAAACCTGAACAGATAGTTAAGCTATATATTAAAAAAATGAACCATGTAAATCAGATATGTCGTCCTCGCGTGAAAAGAACATAAATGGACAGACAAACAGAGAGACGTTGAATTTTATAATATGTATAGATTAATTATAATTTTGTCTCGGTGGTAAATATATAAAGTAATAGTGTTGTAATGAAATATCGTTTAAGCTAGAATTCGAGTTTTTTTACAATTAACTGAAAATTATTATCTCTACACCGGTACAACAAAGAAAACAAATATTCAATGAGGAAGTAAAGTCCATGTCCCTTTATCATTCTCTTTTATGCAAATTCAGATAGTACTTTATTAAAGTAAAAGCAACCTGTTAGAATATAGGGAAGAACTATATTATGTATGAATTCAGGGTTGAAGAGTTCACATTCCTGTATAGGCTTTATTATTATCGAAGTATTTACGGTAAAAAGCTTCTTATTAATTGGCGTTTCGTCAGAATAATCCTAAGTTTTTGAATCTGAAGTTATTTAGAATAGTTTAGATAATAGTAAGTATAAATTTGTATTAATAATTACAATTTACTTGACATTAAATCTATATATTAGGAGATCCACCAGATTTCAATATAGGTACTTTGAATCTAAGTAATAATAAGTAATTGAAAACTTTACATTATCTACCTTTAATGATATAATGTAATATATTTGTATTCTAAATAATGTAATTCTGAATTAATATAGAAATAATAATTTAAAAAATTTAATAGAATTATGGAGATGATGATTAGATGTTATGTGACGATATAACATTTTATGTATATGTTGAATATTTCCTAGATATTTCTTAGTCATTGACTCCTAAATGTAATTTTGCTTATACTGACAAACTGAGATTACAATTTGCTACGATTTTATTTTTTTGTAGAATTATTTTATAGCAATTGAGGAATCAAGTTAACACGGACTATTTAAAAGGGTTCTTTAGTCTACGTGATATCCACGTTAGTTTTCGCTGAATATCTGTCATGTTTATAAGTACTTAAAAATAGTATACGGTAAAAAACACTTGTTTGTGATACCGACGATATTTTGTAATTCTATTGGTACTTACTTTTCTTCCTTTTTATGGCGTGTAGCCACAGGCGAGAACTAGTTTACTTTTGTGAGAAGTTGGACCCTCTGTGAAACTAATAGGCTACGTCTGTGAGAGTCAATAAATAAAAAAATATTTTTAATACACATAATTTTAAAACGGACTATAAAGTATTCAAAAAAATTAAATACAAAATAACGGAAAACGGACGGTGTATGCAATAGATAAATGATGTGCGAATAGCTCGATAGTATTTATTGCAATGCAAATGATATGAATTGTTGTGTGAGTTTTCTCAAGTACAGCTACTCTCTCTATACTCCTGGCTACTGTTTGTCACGTACGCTCCACGATTTTCCTTATTTTACATTTAAATTATTTATGTTATTAGTCTGTTTTAAAAATGTAGCGTATTAAAAATATGTTTCTTATTTCAATAATTTAATTTCTTCTTCTTAATCTTATGTGTGTGAAATTTTGCAATCGATTGTTTACATTTATTTAATTCAATAAAATTCACAGCTTGATTTTAAACTAAATGAGAATATTAATTATTTATTATGGAATAATTAATTATAAATTTGAGATTATGGTGAAGACGTTTGACAATTTATTTTAAATTGAACGTTAATCTTCTACGGAACAGACAATAAAGCGAGTAAATAAAGACAGTACAGTAGCAGGTAAGAATACGCGAGTGCAATCATAGATTTTAGCAATACTAATAAATAGGTTCAAATAAGTAGAAGCTTTACTCATTACCGTTATCTGTAACTGGGTTTGTCACAATTAGTTTTTTGTCTAACTAGCAAGTCCGTTTTTAAGCCGAAAACTCGAGGTTTGGGTGTGGGTTTGAGAGCGCGTAATTAACCTAATCTTTTATATTCTTGGGATATTCATATACCAGAATCCTTTAATCTTATTATGTTACCATTTTCAGCCAAATTGTAGGGTCCTATGGCAGCCAATATAATAAAAAAACGAATGCAGCTATATTGTATACTTCTTTTTTTGGTTAATGCAGTTATTTATTTTGTAAACTGGCGGAAATGCCAGAAAGCATTTTAATCCAAATTACCAGTGGTATTGCGGGAAAAATAATATTGTCAGTACAGCAACTAAAAAATATAAAAAAAAAAAATTTAATAAAATTTTAAAACATATTTTTTATTTACTATAAAGTTGGCAAGCAAGCATTATAGCTCATCTGATGGTAAGCGGCTGCCGTTGCATATAGATGTTTATAATGCCATAGGTATCACTAGCGCGTTGTCTACCTTGGGCCCATTACCCTGGACTCTGGAAACCCTACTCACCGCAGGACCACAACACAAGGTTACCTGGCTGCGATCTTGTGTAGGGCTGAGGTATTCCACCAGTCGGGCTGCTCCAAGTAGAGAGAAATCTCAAAAGAAATTTCTCTGTGCCCTAATTCTCTTTATATATCTATATTAATAAATCTGTAATTTTGTCTGTACAGTTACTTTTTTGTCTAAATTTCCCAATGCCATATTATATGAACAATACTTATCACGAATATGCCATTAAAAAAATTTGTCTGTTTATACGTCCGGATTTAAGTCAAAAATGGATTGACCGATTCTTATAAAATTTTGTATATGGGATGTTTATGTAATTGGTTAATTGATATGGGATATGAAATTTCAATTTTAATGAATAGCAAAAAAATATTGTTGTAATTCTTCAGTGATTTTGATGAAATTTAGTACACGGGAAGTATAAGGAATTACATTTGATGGGCTATAACAATTGTCAATATTACTTATAGAAATCGTACAAGAAGTTAAAAAAAAAAATTCATCAATTCTCAACCGATTATGATCAAATTTTGTACACGGGAAGCATACATCATACCGTAGTTGCATACCAATACATGCCAATGCATTATCGTTCTTAGGATTAAACTTAATTGTAGTGTAACGCCTCGGACCTCAAATAACCACGAAATTCAGAGCAAAAACAAAAGCAAAATGCAGCCCTCCAGAACCCCTTCCCACGCCGCGCCGGGGGCTTTTATCTGCCATTTGTGAAGTTTCGTGTGTAGAAAACCACATGTTAGGTTTTTTTGTCGTCGTATAAATTGTATAAAAGTGTAGATTAAATTTACTAGTAAAGAAATAACGAAGAAGAATATTAATAATATTGAAGAGGAGTCAAGGAGCCGTACAACTACTAAATTAAATGAAAGTGCTATGTACCTAATGTACTTTTTATCGCTTTTTTGTAATATTTGAGACACCTGAAAAGCAAGAGAGTATAAGATACTAACAAGCTACGATTGTGTTCAATCCGTGAGGTTGTTTTTTCTAATTCGTGGTAAAAGAGACGCTGGTACTGACATGTTTTGACACTGAGAGCAAATCATTGCAATATCTCATTATGCTGGATTACAGAGGCTTAGTTTGTCCCCATTCCATATTTTCAGTGCATTATCAGGAAGAAATTGGTGTAAGGAGCCGACGTTAGTGAAGCCTGGGAAGTTGTTTTCTATCGCATATCATAACAAAACCTATTGTCATTGAGGTTTGTATCTTCAAATTCAAAGATTGATTTGTTATAAAAAAGATTTACATATATTCACACAGTGAGTTCCAAACTAGGCAAAGACTATATCTTGGAAGCTGTTGTTCAAATTTACAAAACATTTTGCACAAACACCTCAAATGGCTCAAAATACTAATTACTTCATTCATCTCATACTTATGGATAGAGATTGGGTACATAAAATCCATAAAGTTGTTACCCGTTCAAATGATACCTACATTCAAATTATAGGACATGATTGAGAAGCATACCTAAGGTATTATGTTATATATATATATATATATACATATATTGCTTCTGAAAACTGTAACTTACTATATACATATAAGGTTCCATGACCTATAGAGGACTTGGTTAAAAATTGTTTACTATTCGACATTAATATGCAAAACGTCTATTTATTTCATCTTATAGAAAAAAATACTTGTTTGTAAATTATATTTTGGTTAAGTTACAGGATTATCTTTGATTGTAATATTTTGATATAACAAGGAAAACTTTGAAAAGGATTTATCAAGTTTGACAGCAGCAGAACTGCCTGTCATTTTATAATTCTAGTTATTTATTTTTTATTTAACCTTTTTTACTTATTGCTATTAACCGAATTCCTTTTTTGTACCAAACAAAGCATTGATTATTGTCGATCATGAACTGAATATAGTATATATGAATGTAGTATACTTGTGTCAGTGCTTTTTTATTTTGAAAATCCTATTAAATTCTAGATCGCACAAATGAAAATAAGCATCAATGGGAATTGAGTTTGTATGATATCGCAAAGTAGATGATAAAGGCAGATATAGATTTACCGGATAAATTACGATATTTTAGTTAGCAGCAGATATTTGTAATTGAATAATGTAGGATGAAAATATTTCCGACATTCATGCTTTTAAGTATTAGAGATGTAAAAAACATATTATATTAACTTCGAATGAAAACCTTAACTTTTTTTAATATTTATCAACAAGCTCTTGCTTCTTAGACCTAAGTTGAAGCTTCAAGAGTGCAAGTGCAAGTGCAAGTTGCCAATCAATCCCTTCAGACTGATTCACAGTAGCGCTAGCACTGTTGTTTTGCAGCAGAAATAGTATAGTGGTGTCGTTTCTTAAGGCGAACCTTTAATTAGTCTTTATCTTTAATTATTTAATAATTCATTACAATTATAAATTCATTTTAATAAAAAAAAATTAATCAAATTTGTTAATTTTATTTTCTTTGACAGTAAATGTTTACCAAAAAATATTACACGCTGTGATCGCCCTTAATAGAACAGTACATTATCCAAATATTGCTAGGCATATTATTATATTAAGTGAGCAATTCTTGTATAAAAGGTCGAGAAAAAGTTTCATCGCATTTTTATATGAAAACTCAAGACATTTTTTTCAAAGTTAATTACATTTATTTACAGTATATATGTGCCATTATGTTCGATGAATTTCTACCATTTTGTAGTTAGAGACATGATCTCGTTGCTGTAGAAACTTTGGGACTTCTGATCAAAAAAACGCGACAAATAGTTATAGCAGTCCTCTCTTGATGTTAACCTTACAGAACCTAAAGAATTCCGAAGATACCGAAACAGGTGAAAATCTGAAGGTGTAAGGACAGGGATATATGGTGGATGCACTAACACCTCCCAGCCAAACTCTTAATTTTTGGTGAGTGGCTAAAGATATGTGTGGTCTAGCGTTATCGTGATAAAAGACCACACCCTTCCTGTTGATCAATTCCGGCCGCTTTCTCTCAACTGCTTCCTTTAATATCATCAGTTGTTGGCAGTAGAGATCCGAATCGATGGTTTTGCCAGGTGGTAAAAGCTCATAATGAACAATGCCCTTCCAGTCCCACCATACACACAGCATCACCTTATTTCGAGTTAGCCCAGGTTTAGCCACAGTCTGTGAAGCTTGGCCGAGCTTGCCCGACCTTTTTCGCACGTTCTTGTCGTACGTGATCCACTTTTCATCAACGGTTTTTAATCTCTTCAAAAACAGCTCGGTTTCATTACGCCTCAATAATGAATCGCAAATGAGTACACGGTTCATTAGGTTTTTTTCAGTGAGCTCGTGTGGCACCCAAATATCGAGCTTTTTGGTATAGCCAGATTTCTTCAAATGGGTTAAAACTGTTTTGTGGTTAATTTTCAGTTCTTCAGCTACATCGTAACTAATGATATGCACACCTTGCTCCACTTTTTCAAAAATGGCGTCCATTTTATTCGTGGGCGAACCAGAGCGAGGTCCATATTTAACATCAAGATTTCCAGACTGAAAACACTTGAACCAACTTTGTGCTACTCTTACTGATACTGCATTAGGTCCATAAATATCACAAAATTTTTTTGCTGCTTGAGTTGCATTTTTGCCTTTTTTGTAATCATATTTTAAAATGTATCGAATTGATTCATTAGATTCACTCATTTTTACAGAAAGAAAAACAAATGAAAAATAGCGGGAGATAACTTTTAATTTTTTTTAATTATTAATGTAACCTTTTTAATGCTTTCAAAACCAGCCAGATACAAATAGTACAGCCAAAGAAATTTTATAACAAGTTTATACTTACGTTATGTGAAAACACTTTTTCCCCGACCTCATATATATAAGTAATTGGTTTCTTGGAAACGGCTCTAACGATTTGGATGAAACTTTGTATTTAGATAATGTTTTGCATTACAAGTTTATCTAGTTAGGTTTTTTTTTTTAAATATCGATCATATCTCGGTCGCCCAGATATTTATTATGTTCAATGAGCAATTCTTGTATATATGTATTTATATGTAATTGGTTTCTAGAAACGGCTCCAAGGATTTAGATAAAATTTTGTATTTAGATAATGTTTTACAATATAAGTTTACCCAGATAGGTGTTTTTTTTTTTAAAGTACCGGTAAAATCTCGGTCGCCCAGATATTTCTTATATAATATAAACATGTGTATATATACTCTTTTGACGCGCCAAATATATAAAAGTCAAATTCTATCTGTTATTTTAACATTACCTTTGACAGTGTTTTATCAAAACTTTAAAACTTCACTAACACTTGTAACTGTGTGTATAACGTGTACAATTTACTAGCATCTTCCGAAGTCTACATAATGAACACATTTTCACTTTTGTCTATAAGTTCATTTCATCATTAAAGGTTATAAATCATTTCGTGGAATCCCTAAAGTTAGTTATAAAATAATATTTACACGTATATTGCATGCTTCACATTTTACATTGAAACAAGCGAAATGTTAATTTAATATTTTTTAGGATTACATTTGAACACGTAAACGAAATTAAAATTGTCTAAACACCTTGACCCTTAGTGTGTACTGTGTGTCTTTCTGGCAAGTCGGACGAGGCGCTAGGCGGAAGGTTGGTGAGCGCTCGACCGAGACGAACTCCTGCGCAGAAAGTGTTTGTCCTTGTCATATTACAACGATTAACCTTTGACTCTGAAAAAATATATGATTAGTTACCTACTTTTTTCGTTTTAATCCTTTATTCTAAGTTTAATTAAGAGTTTATTTTCATTTATAAAATGTTTAAGCGATGTGTAAGATATATAAAATATCCTACATTTTCATTTTCTCTATATTATTATCAAAAATTTCATGTAAACAGTTACCATAGAGAACGTTTATTAAACTATCATAAATTGAATCATACATGTAAAATTTATTCACTACCAGAGAACAAGTTCGTGGTATAACTTTGTGTGTCAGCATGAAGTTTGAATCTACTGCTTTAAAATTAATTAAAATTTTAATGTAGATATACGACAGTTTGTTTAACGTCAGAAATTGTCTATAGATTAGAAGACAAATTATAACTCCGCATTAGGTAGCATTTTTATTTCATACCAATACCACACAAATATTAAATAGAAATTTACATCACGTAGATCATTAATGTATTTTTACATACACTCCTATACCTTCATCAGTTCAGATGCAATCGATTTATAGTTACGACATTTTAGTTTCTCAAAAAGTAAAGAAGAAAAGAAATAAACCTATCGAACTTACAAAAAACGAAACTAATAAAATCAATATCTCCCACAATAATGGGGTCGCAGAAACTGTACTTATAATAAAA
Source organism: Saturnia japonica (assembly GCA_033032175.1). Classification (NCBI taxonomy): domain Eukaryota; kingdom Metazoa; phylum Arthropoda; class Insecta; order Lepidoptera; family Saturniidae; genus Saturnia; species Saturnia japonica. The sequence continues at coordinate 12,917,518 of CM065307.1, forward strand.
CAATGTGCACGGTTTATGATGAGATAATTTTATAGATGTGTTCTCTCTCTTTCAATCATTATCCTTATTCATCTCTGGTGAAATTTGATATTACTGTTCTTGAAATTCCTGTAAAGATTTTCCCAATACTTTTTTAATAACTTTAACTTAAATATGCTGTTTGTAATCAAATAATTCTGCTTAAATTATTTCTTAGGTGGGCCTAAACTTTTTATATATCAATTCAATGGGTCATATGAATAAAGGTCAAAGTGCAAAATCATAATTTTACTAGCGAGTCTTATAAACAACCTCTTTGCCCTTATACGTTTAAATAGGTACAACGTACGCCGCTCTACTAAATTGAAAAATAGTGCTGATACGAATATAGGTATTTGTATTTTTTTATGATGCACTACATTAATGATATTGAAGGAAAGCATTTATCATTATTCTACTACTAAGGTACACACCCGCATACAATGGCATACGGTCTATGATGGTATGCGGCTACCGCAGCCTATGAACTCTAGGTATCATTAACGCGTTGCTGATCTTGAACCCCCTACCCCAAGAGGAGCTCTGGAAATCTTACTCATTGCAGGAATACAACACAAGGTTGTGGTCATCTGTAAAGCAAAAGTATACAACCAGTCGGGCTGTCCCAACTAGAGAAAAATCCTCGAATAAATTTTATGTGCCCTACCTCTTTTTGAATCCCCCCTTCGCCAAGGCGCTCTAGAAACCCTCACACACAAATGATAAGGTTACCTTAAAAAAGACAAAACGACAAAGTTGTTAGTCTGATCCATTGATATTTCCAAGATTACTTGCATTGCGACATAAGAAATATTGATTTCTTAAAATATGCAGCCTTTGTTGATGGTTTAGCTCGTTAGCATCAAAATAAAGCATTCTCTATTTTGTGATGAATATAGGTGTCAGTTAATCGATGTAAATTACTCTACTGATTTATATTTTACTAAACAATTTATTAACCTATATAATATATTAAAAATATACAGAGACGTCATCTAACCAATATTGTTTACATTTATTCAATATTGTATTAAAAATTAAAAATTTTCCTCGGTGAATTTGCTATTTCAAATGTCACACCATGACTAATCTATGTGTACATTAAACTATACGTAGAAATGTATTAAAAGCAAATGTACATACAAATATTTTTGTAGTAGTGTATACACACATAGATACAGACATGATCATCGGACGGCTGTTTTTGTCGAATATTAGAGTGGAAGAAACAGCCAAATACCGCTAGCAATGCTGTCGGTTATTGCTCTCGGATTCCGCAACAAATTAACATGTATTCGGTACGACTACATTTTATACCAAGTAATTTTACTTTACATAAGCTTCTTTAAATTATATGGAAATTTCTATTTGTTCCTTCATAATTATTGTTACATATAGAATAGTGATGTAAATCGCCTTGAAATACATTTTCAACCAGGCTTCATGGTGCAGTGGTAGTCTATTACTGAGCCGATAGGTAACGGGTTCGATCACCTACTGACCGCACATGACTAACTTTTGTGTGATAAGCATAATTGTCAGTTGTATGCTGAAAGTTAAATATATGTATGTATATCAGCTGCTTAGTTACCATAACACAAGCTTTGCTTAGTTTGAAATGGCATAGCCGTGTGAGAAATTGTATATCCACATATTCCCCCATATTCGCAAAACGTAAATATTGCGTGTATGTATATCTTTACAATTATATATCGACTTTGATGTATCTAATAACGTTTTATTCAAACTAGAGCATTAGGTACTTATTACATGATAAATTTAACTTGGAAATACCACAAACTACAGAAGTTAAAGATAAAATAGTCACCGACCACGTGCCGGCTTTTAATTCCACGACGGCGAAGACGCAGAAAAAACATAGCCTTTGATTAAAAAAACACACAAAAAGTCCACCTAGTCGCTATCTATGTCACAAACTAGTTTGTAGTTGACTCGTTGAATAAAATAATGAGAACAGTAAGTTTTACATTTCCTAGCAATTAATTATTTTTATTTCATTCTTTTAAACACTTAGTGATTAAGAATGTTAAAATATATCTTGATCATAAAATTATACAGTGTATTTAAATAACCCGGCAAAGCAGTTTCGCTTTTTAAAATACCAAGAAAAAACCATGTATTTTACAAAACTATGAATACAAATTTTACCAAAATACAATGAAAAAAAAAATTGCCCAGTGCGTGTCGGGCCATGCGCAGTGTAGGGTTCCGTAGTTGCTCGTCACAATATGCAGACTTAGAGACAGGGTTATAGGTCAGTTTCAATGGTATTTGTACGAAATTACTTCTCCAAGTATATTTTATAAGTTGATTGACTATTACTCGTTAACTTGTAAAGCCTACTTACGTCTGATATTTTTCCTTTTAATTTAATTATGTATGATACTACCATAAAATTTTTCACATATACAAAACAACCATTTAGCTGACAGGGTTTGGGTGAGACCCTGACTCTAACAAAGACTAGCACTTTAAAGCTTAATATTTCGCAAATAGATCCCTGAATCAAAAAATGGTTTTCACACAACTGTAACATTTTTCAACAACCTATCCAATGGGATGGACGAGAAAAAAATATTCATTCCCACTTTAGGTGTAAGGGAGGTACCCTAAATAATTTTTTTTATAGATTTTATTTTACCTCTTTGTCTGCGTGATTAATAAGTATACCTATATCAAATTACAGCTTTCTAGTACTAATAATCTCTGAGTTAAACCGCGGACAGACCGACGGATATAACGAAACTATAAGGGTTCCTTGTTGACTTCGGAACCCTGAAATGAGGAAACTATATACTATATATAATATTCGTAAATAAAAATTTCGACAAAGTATATATAATATTAGGTCTTTACATATGAAATTAGTGTTTTGTTGAACTGGCCAGGTTTGATCTCGAATATCTGGGCGTTTGGTTAGGACTTCTAATTTAAAATTAATTTATTACTAAAATAGAACGCAAAACATTAATATATCACATAAATAAAAACATGAAGATTGTAATTCAGAGTGCAAAAATCATAAACGTCAATTCAGTAAGCTTATTTTTATAAAAATCAAACAATTATATAATTATCTGTTATTGAAATGTATCACTATTAAACGAAACTTCGTATGATAAGCTAAATTGAAACTATGCTTGCTTTATAGTAAAATTTAATATAGAGTTGCAGCAAAAGTTCTAAGTTGTCTCAAAATCAAGAACTGGTTTGTTGTTGGTTAGAATCTTTGATGATAGAGTGCAAGTGAAAGTCATGATCGTCGTACACATAAATAGTTCCGGTTTGTCTTTTCATTAATTAGTTATTGACCGTTGTATGGAAACAGTTCTTCTGCATATCGCGGTAGTAATATCATATCATTGCGATAAAATGATTAAAAATGTAATTGAATTTCAATAAATAGTAGATCAGTTGCTTACTGATTTTTCTTTTCATTTCATTTGAATGTACAAAAAATTTACTTTGTTATTGAATACTTGGTGGTTATCGCCTTTGTATTTGTACGTTGGCATAACAATGGAGAATGACGACAGATTTTCTTTGGATAGTGGCCATTCATAATATTAGCGATACTTCTACCATTCAGCGTATCTATTTTCATAATGCAATCTGTTAATGTAACTTCACTTAAGGAGAACAGGGATTGAATTTCGATTAATCTTATTTACATACTTTTTTCGCCTATACCCAGGTCTCAGTTTCTTACAGTTCCAGCCCAGGGTACGTATCTCTTAGAGTTTGTTTTGTGCAGGCTTGTAATTCTACTAAAGACCTTGTGTACTAGCCAATATCCTTTATTGAAGCCATAAGGCCGATGAGGCCAACAACATTTGCTCCTTGGTAAAAGAAACCCACGTTTTATTGCCTTACAATAAAAGTACTTTACAAATACCGTCCTGTGCGTTGCTTAATACACTATTTTAATGTAAGCCAATATAATATTAAAAGTTTTGATTACATATAATGTTTGTTGTTGACATGATAACACTATGCAATAGAAAAGTATACGGATTTAGTGGCGAGGAGTGATCAACACTATCCTATACGAATAAAATAATAAAATGTAGTGAACTAAGGAAAAGTAAAGCAGTGTTCAAGACAAGTAAGATTGTAATAGCAGTCATAATGTTATAGTTATTAGTCCAATCAAATTAGAGTTTTAAATAAAGAGAAATAGGGCATAAAGAAATTTCTTCGTAGATTTCTCTCTAGTTGGGGCAGCCCGAATGGTGGAATAGCTCCACTCTATAGAAGAGCGCAGCCAAATAACCTTGTGTTGTGTTCCTGTGATGAGTTTCCGGCGTTCCTATGGTATTACAAGCGTCCATAGGCTACGGTAGTCGATTACTATCAGGCGGGCCTTATACTTGCCTGCCAACTTAGAGATATAAAAAAGCAAAGTGCATGAATTGTTTAAGCGTAACATACAGTCTATAGAATTGTTACAGCTATATTTATTAAAATTGTATTAATATAAAACTACATGAGTATTTCATTGTTTTGTAGCTCTTAAAATAGGTGAATTAACAAAAATTGTAAATAATTGATACTCTTTGTGTTTTATGTTATTTTCTTAGTAAATATCTGTAAGTAGTAGAGACAACATAGAGCTTGTATTATTTGAAAATATCTGGGCGACCACGCTGCGCTAGGTGTCTTACAAAAAAACACATATCTAGATAAACTTGGAATGTAAAACGTTTAGTTAAATACAACTATTCATCCAAATTGTTGGAGCCGTTCACAAGAAACCAATTATATATATATATATATATATGTATATATATATATGTATATATGTATATATATTATGTGTTTAAATATGTATACATAGTGTAAAGTCGCTTCCCGCTGTCTGTCCCTATGTACGATTAGACCTTTTAAACTACGCAACCGATTTTAATGAGGTTTTCACTACTATTTAGAGATTTTTACGGAAGGTGTATTTAAACAATACATTCCAATTAAGTTTTTGTATATATAGTAGAGAAAATACATTGATTTGTAATCAAGTCGTCAAAAAATGATTTTCGGGCTCTTACATGGCTTACGCTGGGTAAACCTTATGAGATACATCAAAATAATGTTCCAAAGAATTGTAGTTCTTTAAAAAGCTTACGAAAAAGTCAGCAATGGTATATGTCTATCTCCCAAGGTTGAATCACAGTAACTATTTTTATCTTCAACATAATAATTAAAAATATTACATTATTTGCGAAGCTATTTTCTCTCATTCAGTATTAATCTTTATTCAGTTAAGTTTATTAGTTAAATTAGTCATTTAATGTAGATTAAAGTTGACCTTCATAGTTTTCCATTTAAATGAATACCGTAGAAGATAACACGAACTCAAAATTACGCACGATCTAAGAAATCCCTCTCAGCAAAACCGGAAGCGGTCGGCTGGCCGGCACCCTCCACCAATTATGATACCGCGACGCGAGTTAAGCGCACTATTTGTAAATATGAAGTTACATATCATACAATCATGGCTGTATCCTCGAAGTGTAAGGCAGAGGTGTACATCCACAGCTTGACGTCTTTATTTTAGGTCTCATGTAATAGGGGGAGCCTATTTTCATTAATCGGACGCATAACCAAACTCCGAAGTTCTACTGATAATTTCATAGAAAAACCCAATAAAATAACATTTTGTTCGACCTGGGAATCGAACCTAGGACCTCGAGCATAGCAGTCGTGTTTAGTATCACTAAGCTAGAGGCAGTTATGTAGTCAAGCCAAGTCAGGCTTTTTTCAACATAAAATACACCATTTCGTAAATTGTACCCGTGCGAAGCTGGGGCGGGTCGCTAGTATAATTATAAACCAGGATTACTAACTTAACAGTTATAATTATATTAGATTATATGCGTAAAAATCTTATAATGCATAAAAATTAAAAGTAGAAAAAGGAATATTTCATATATAATTGTTAAATGTTTGAGCTGAAACGTTCCTTGCTGGACTCCCGCGGGCCATCAGTAATACCCTTTTGTTTGAATTACCTGTTTTAGTAATTACATTATTCTTCAATGGGCATTATGCTAAATCACATAAATATTTTATTATTTTCATTACGACAACATTTTCTAATAAAACACATGGAAACGATGATATTCAAAAATGTATAATAAACAATATAAAGATAAAAACTTAAATAGGTATTCATAAAAACCGTTTATTTAAAAAACAAATTGTGAATCCAAAACGAAAATGAAGTAAGTTTGTTAAATATGACATAAACACAAAATAAAATATTTCATTGAAATGAACACAAGAAACATTATATTAATAACTCACCGATATCACGCGCCGATTGAGATAATGACATTTCAAACGTCCTTGAAGGACACTCAGAGGCGGAAATTAAACAGCTAAATTACTACCTACATTCGGCGGGCAATAACCAAATAGCATAACAATACTAAGAACGTGGCGATATATAAACGAGTATAAAATGTACTTACAATGTGGTTTGTCGGTTGAACTATTTTAATTGAATTAACCTTACGTCTAAATATCTGTATGTTTATATTTCTCCGAAGTATAGTTCATGGATTTAATACGTACAAGCATATTATGTAAATCATTTTACTATATTATAGAATAAAGTACCTCGTCTGAACGCGATAAACTCAAAAATTAATGATCGGATTTTATAACAATTTACATCAATGGTGAGAATGATTCTTGAGGAAGATTTAAGTGTATAATTCATTAAGGTTTTATGTAAATTGGCTGAAATATGACGATGACTGCCAAAAATCGTGACGACTAGGAGCTTTACTGGCGTGCGCCGTGTAAACCAATAGAGTTATATCTGTCACAGGTGTTGCGAAGCCGGGGCGCGGGTTGCTAGGTATTCATAAAATCAATCATAATTAAATATTCAAAGCATCAAACCTTGGCGACACAATGATGTATAATTGGGGAATTCCGAGGAAATATTTATATAATTAAAGTAAGAGATTTGATTATTTTTCGTTCGGCTATTATCGATATAAAAATATATTCGTTTTTTAAAAACCAATCCGTACGACATAAATTGTTGTATGAAAAGTTAGAAATATTTCAAGTTAGACACGTAAGTCGGCCGTCGCTATAGTAAAGTTTAAAAAACAAAAAAGGAAATAGGTATATAGGATTTTTATTTTCTGTATGCGTCGAAAATGTGTTGTGTGAATGAGCTAAGGTCTATTTTCAATATAGCAGTAATTTGTTTTTTCATACCTAAAGCTTCTAGTGCATACGTGAATTGAATTAGATATTAGGTAGTATTAAATCATGCAGGCAGCGTCTCAGACGTCCTTGTAGCTGGTTTCCTGTAATATATATTTGCCCAAATATGTTAGAAAATTGTAAAAAAACACTTGTTTTATAGAAGTACGTTTTTGTTAAAATCACGTAAAAATAATGTTCGTTGTTGTTCGCTTACACGTATGTTATATCTGACGAGTTGTTTCAAGCTTGTAGAGTTTAAACTGAATAATTCAAAAACTTATTCAACAGCTTTACCCTACCTGGTTGTGGTAGGTTAAAGTAATATAGTTATAAGTTTAGATTTTGTTTATATATATATATCTTCTACTTCTTCTTACCCCTTATCCTACTTAAGTAGGGTCGGGGCACAACATGTTTTCTTCTCTACTCTATCAAATATTTTCTCAGTACTCACACCATTTATAAGCCAGGCCTATCATTCTTCACACAACCCATCCATACCTGCTTCGGTCTTCCTCTACTCCTATATTAATCCACCTTCATACTTAAAATTCTTCTAATGATATTACTTTAATCCCTCCTCATGAAATGCCCATACCACGCTAGCCTATAACCTCTCAATTTCACTGTGACTGTGGCATTGCTATTTTAAGATTTCCTCTAATAAACACATTCCCGATCTTATCCATTATAGTTACTACACACATCCATTTTACCATTCGCATCTCTGCCACATAAAATCTTCTTTCATCTGGTTCTTTCGTTACCCAGCATTCAGACCCATATGCAAAGACAGGTATTATAATGGTTTTATACAGTTTTCCCTAAAGCTTTAGGGACATTCGAGGATTACATGTTATCCCTGAGACCTGTCGCTATTTCCACCACCCAGCATTTATCCTATTCTTCACGTTCTGGTCAATGTCACCGTTGTTTTGGATTAATGAACCGAGGTACCGAAAATTGGAGTAGACTGATAGGGATAAACAGTTTAAGGCTATATGAGAAAAACTGGATGGACCACCGAAGTCGCAGAACAAATGCTCAGTTTTTGTTCTACTAATTTTCAGTCAAACGTTCTCAAGTTTTTCTCGCCATTTTCCCAGCTTATTTTGGACCTCAGTAGCATTTTCTCCAACAAGAAAATGTATCTGCGAACGGCATACACCAAGGTGCCTCCACATGTATGTCTGCTGTTAGTGCACCCATTACAAGGAGAAACAAATAAGGACTTAAAGCTGATCCTTGGTGCAAGCCTATAGCTACAGTGAAATTACCTGTAACTCCAGCCTCGGACCTGATGTGTGTACTGGCAACTGCTGCAATTGCGGAGTACTGCAATCAGTTGCAGGTATTTTCTAGGTACTTTCTTCTCTTTCATAGCCCACCACAGAAACTCTCGGGGTAATCGATCAACTTCTCCAGTTCAAAAAACAACATTTTCAAATTCTTGTGTACACGCCTGTATATTTGGCATCCGTTGTCGCACGTCCAAACATTAACCCGAATTAGTTCTGGCTCACTTTACTCTCTTCTCTTATTCGTCTAGCTATCACCATTGCCCAAACTTTCATACTATGTGATATTAGCTTTATTGCTCAGTATTTATTACATTCCTGTACATCACATTTATACTTAAAAATGGGTACTATTTTACTATTACACCATTCAATTGGGATCACCTCTTCCTGCAACAATGTTTTATAAAGAATAAAGTTAGCCACATCCATCCGTCACACCATCCACATCAATCTTTTTTGTAAAACTTCCATACTTCAACAGGTATACTATCTGGTTCTACAGCTTTCCCATTCTTCATACCTTGCACTGCTTTTCTTACTTCATCCTCGCCTATCACCTGTACGACACCTATATTTGTTGGTGTAATCTCTAACTTTCCGACCTAGTCGTTTTCCTCATTCATCAATCTCTCAAATATCCCTTCCAACTATTATTGATATCCTCAACCTGCGTTGGTATCTTTCCTTCATCATTTTTTACATTTATTGTGTGAAATGTCTCTACCATTCTTTTCTCTCATTTTAGCTAGTCAATACAGTTTTTTTTGTATCTTTGGGCTCACCAGTGATTGCTATAGGTTATTAAGTACCTTAGGTCTAGCAATGGCAATCACTTTTTTGCATTTGACTTACATTCTACGTACATTATCCTCTTATTTTCTTTAACCACTCTATCGCTATCATCAAATGTTTTCCACTCCTTAAAAGCTCTCTTTTTTCTTTGAGATCATTTTGTACCTCCTCATTCCACCACCAAGTGCCGTTATCTATCTTTCCTTTTCCTTTCGTTTGTCCAAAAAATATAAATAATAATAATAAAGATGAAATAATCATAAAGCTGTATGATGTATTTTATTATTAGAAACTTGATCTGTCTTTGAATTTAAAATATTACTTTCTATCAAGGATAAGAAAAAATAAAAATCTCTTTATTTTAATATGCTTTGCGACGAACCGTTGTATAGCTTTGTCAACTATTATATGAATTCATTTCCTTTCCAATATCTGTTTATTGTTTACCTGAGTTACATAAATAAAAATATTATATAGTAAAAAAAAAACCAGTAAAACGAATAAAGGAGATCGCTTTGATACATTTACTCGCATAGATTGAAATAATGTTATTTTCTAATCAAGTTTTTTATACAAAATTAAAAGGTAATAAGTAAACTAGTGGTGGTCTAGAGTGATAAATAAACAGTAAACAAGCCTACTAGTGGTACAGCTGTGAATGATGTCTTACCAGTGCGGCGTGGCGCAGCGCAGCGTGCTCGGAACAAAAACTCCATTAATGTCATTTAATCGGGCTCTCGAGCGTGGGATTGCGAGCAGTTTTAGGTATAAATTAAATTTTAATTTATCTTATACTTTTGAGCTGTCCAGCTGACCTTCAGCTCTTAACTTTTAAAGCAAAGCATTTGTCTTCGAGGCCTGCATAAACACTATTTTTGTTTCTTTTGTTTAACTGCGATGCTTATTTGTCTGGACACGTATATCTTAATATAAATAAGTATTTTATATTTACATATTATATTGTAATATGTTTCCATAAAATCACTTCGATAAGAATGAAAAACGAACATAGCATTGTAGTTGGTAATGGAAACTGAAGATTTCAACGTAGTTCGTTGGAATATTAAAAATGCGTCCCAGATGAATCTTCAAAATGAATAAAACCGCCATAGTGCAGTGGTATCCAATTAAGTGGATTGCTAATAAAAGTGAAATCGCAGCGAGTGCAGTGGCCGCGCGACTGTGCCAGCCACGGCCTGCGCGACGCGACGTGCGACTTCCACGGACTATATTATTATCTCGCCGTTATTCATGAGCTTCTCACTATCAACATTATATTGACGGGATGCATATTTGCGTAATATGATTCGGATGTTAACAAATCTATTAATTTAGGCGAAACCTATATAACTTACTAGCAAACATGATTTGGTTGTTCACACATTTCTTTACTGTTTTATTAGACGATATACGTAAAAAATATTATTACTTTCTTTGGAAATACCAATAATCAAATATTTGCTTATATTCCCATCATAATCGCATGATATTGTACATCTTCTATGAATTTTAATTGCATGCGTGGCTACCGTTTCGGCAATAAAATTTGTCATAGATTAACTTTCAAACTCATGCGAAAATATGTAGAGATCGTGTCTTTATTTACAAATATGTATTTTTATTCAACATTTTTGTTATGAATTAAAATACTGTATACAACCTTATAACACTTTAGAAAATATGCAATAAAAGCTAAGTAACAACACGATAAATATCTCGGTAATTATTAATACGGTTTATACGACAAGCTATGCAAACTATCACAGAAATAAGTTATTTTGTATACTATTCTATAGATCATGATACAATTTTACAAGTGTACCTTTTGTGTACATTTTGTTAGATGAATATAAATTGATTTACTACGCGAACTTAGTACAATAAAAATGCCTTTGCCATATAATATTAAAACTATATATTGGATTTGGTCAAGTGTTCGGTGAATTTGAAGGGGTATGGTGTTCGGGGGGCAAGAATCGTGGTTCTCTCGTTGGTTGATTTATCACAAACCTAGATCCGGTTCGCGCGGCACCGTAGTTGCGCCCACGCCTTGTATTGCTCTATTATCGTGCCAAAATGATCACACGACATACCGTACGCAGTATTATTCGTTTGCTATTGTTCCGCATTGGAAATAATTGTAAAACTATATCAATTCAGTTAAACATAACAATAGAGAGTAAAAGTGCATCTACACTTCTTTTTTTCTATAAAAAATGAATTTTCATACCATCTTTTCAATTATTGAAGATAATATTAACAATATATAAATGATTGAAGATTATATGGAAGATAATTTTTAGGTTATGTTCAGATTTAACTTTATTAGAACATACAATCCATAACATACATATTATTTTGGTAAAATATGTAATGTTGATAAATAATTTGTACTCATTTCATGTATCACTTGTTTTAGCGTTTCAAATAGGCTAATGTACATTTATAATCACGGGTAACTAACTAAACCATATACGTTTTAGTTTTTACCATGATTAACTTATAATAATTTTATAAATCGTAACATACTTAATATTCTCTTTGCCAGTTAGCAGCTTGTGTGTAAGTGGGGTTGGTTTTGTGTTTATAAACAAACTAGCGGTATGCCCGCGGCTCCGCACGCATTTGTTATTTACATTCCGTGATTTTATTTTTAGATATTTTCCCAGTTAGTATAGACCATCGATTGAGGAATTCCATGAACTTCTCGTGCACAATTTTCATGAAAATTGGTTGAGTAATTACAAAATGTATTTTTTTTACGTATTTCTGAAATTTATTGTTGGCGATTTTCTAGCCTATCAATTATGAAATCAAGTATGCATCCCGTCTATGAACTTTTGTCAAAAGCGATTGATAATTAATACAAATGAAATTTCGTGTTTTTTATTTTCTTTTAAAGATATTTATTTACAATCCTTATAGCTCATTAATTATGGAATGACTTTTACTTCCTCTGTACGAAAAATGTCATTAAAATTGCTTAAGAATTAAAGAAATTTTAAATTTTTGGATGTTTTTTACGATCCCTAAAAGTGTTATTGAATATTCTCTTAGTTCATCATTCATGGAATGGGTTATACATTCCGTGTACAAAACTTCATCAAAATCGATCAAGAATAAAAAGAAGAGTTTTTTGAAATTTTTTTAAGACTTCTAAAGTAATATTGATATTTTTTATACCCAAGCATCTTATCAAGCAATACATAAGCATCCCGTATAAAAAAATTCATAAGCTTCGGTGAAGCTGTTTTTGATTTAACAGACAGACAAAAAAATTTAATAGTATTCGTGATCAGTATCGTTCATATTACTTATGCCTATCGGGAAATTTTGGATAAATGTTAAAAGTGCAGACAGAACTACTACTATCTACTACTACTATCTACTATTTATTTATATAGATATGAATGAATTTTCATATAGTTTATAAGTTGATTTATTTAAAAAAATTGATCATTATTCAGATCAGTATACTTATTTAAGCATAAAATTTTCATAATTTTCTGAAACCGCTCAATTATGATCCGATGTTTCGTGAAGCACGTGCTTGCAATAAATGTGGGCGGGGCTTGTGAGTTTCGCGAGACAAGATTTATTTTGAAACAAATTTCGACGCCATCAATAACTAATGGAAAATATGTCACGACATTTGCCCCACAGAATAACTTAAATGAAGAGAAGAGATAAAAATCGAAAAAAAAAACCTAATTCTAAATTGCCTTAGATAATGCACTAGCATTAGCACTAGTAGACGTGAAACGATACCAAAAAGAATGACTATTGGTCAAGTATTTTCGGTGCTTTCATCAAATAATCTCACTTAAAGAAACATAGACTGTATAATGTATATTATAGAGCCGTTTGGGAGACAGAAATTAAATATTAATCGAACTATTTTATATGATTATATTGATAAAATTTTACCAAAGTTGTTTGTAAATATTACCTATATGTATTATACAGGAGACAAAGATGTGAAATTTATACAATAACAGCTTTCTTTCTTTGATCATAAATTTGCATTTTAAAATATTTGGTAAACTTCGTTAAATATACCAATATCTAATTTACTCAACATACTATAATATTGTTTTCATTTTATTTTGTCAGTTTTATCGAAGTAAGTTCAGCTACGTAATAATAGAATTAAAATGAATATATGTAAATAATATATGGTATAAACGATCAGTTTGCAGTGTTTAATTATGTGTGAATAAGTTGTGTTTTTCTTTGAAGAGAGTTGCTATTACTGATCTTTACTATAATTTCTATTATTAGTAAAAAGGCGGGCAAAAATTATATTTTTATCAAATTACCTTGTTACTTCATAAATACCTATTGTTGTTTAGTTTTATGTATAACCTCAATATATTATAACGGATGTGGGTCGAGCGAGTAATGTGACAGATAGATATTCCTATACCTTTATATGAGGAGATGTATTAATAGCCATTACGGTTAAACTGACCTAGTAAATTGTATACCTAGGTATTATCTTAATACACAGAGTAAAAAGAAAGTTTTAAATAACATAAAATCAGCGATTACTTAGTTGTTTTTTTTTTTTTTTAACTGCGCTCGTGGTATAATCTAGATACATCACGATTTGTTTGATGTGGCTCTCACGCTACCGCGAACGGAATTTTTGATAATGAATCATTCGGAGGCCGAGGTACGTTGTAATCGTGGTGAAGCGTTACTATTTGTATAACATGTATATATATGTTCAACTCTTAATGCCCGACTATGTTACGGTTAGCGTTCAGTTGCATTACATACAGCGCTCACACGATGATGCTGAAAGAGACAACTATGGAAAGTGAACGAAATATCACGTAGTTGGACAGATGTTTGTTTTATGCTATAAAATAAAATTCTTTTTTTAACTCTACAATTCATTGGATGAGTGACGTTTCACAGTAAGTATAAACTTATAAGGATGTATCCACGGGAACGTTTAGAAACATTCGCTAAATATTTATGTACATGTTGTAGAACACTGGTCTCATAGATGATGTAATAAAATCAAACGTTAATTAACGGTAGAATATGTTTTATTAATCTTTTCATTCTTTTAATATTTTTGTTTCAGTAAAAAAATATTCAGTTCAGATCTGTATTGAGTATCCAAACGTCAATTTTAATATGATCATATAATAAGTACATAATTCTATTATATTCATATTTTTTCAAAAAACATCTGATAAAAACTCAAAAACCTTCGATTAGATATCTAGATAGGAATTGAATAAAATCAACAGGTTATGTAAATCTGCAATGTATGTACGGTCAGTTATATTGTACTTTAGTTTAAACCAATCGTTTCTATCCCTTTATAAGTAAAAAAAACTAATGAACTGATTAACCAAACCGAGTTTTATTTGCTTATGCTATCATTATACGTAATGTAAAAAATTAACCGCAACTTTATTCCAAATGGACTAATGCACCATCATGTACTTTCTCTGTGCACGACATGTACCTGTGCGTGGTGTAGGCATTTTCAATTACAAACATCATCGCTATTGATTACATGATGAGTTCAGGCCCTTAACACTAAATACCAGCTTTGTATACACTTTATATTGTACTAAATCGGATTAATACGTTCTAAAGTGTTTTTACGAATATGCATTGTAGAAGCGAAATAGTCTTTGTTTAGTTATTTCTTACTAAAGTTCTTTACTTAGATGCACATCTTGGAAAAAGAAGTACCTGATAAATTTATTGTCTCTTTAGCTCAAAGGTCAATTAATATATCAACATGTTGCCTTCATTGTAATTTGAAATAGATTTTTAACTTGCCTTTCGTATAATGATATTGTTATGTGGACAACTTTATATAAGACAAAGAGAGCCCCACGGTTTCACTCTTGTAAAAATGATTCGACAAACTCCACCGCATCGCCCGCGTCGCCAACGCAACCCTGTCTATCATTGGTCTCACTTTCCGTACTTGCTTACAATTTGCCGGATTGCTTGAAATTCATGAATACTGCTCCGCTTTTTAGGCTCGTAGCGTATACATAAATTCCCAATAATAAGGCTATAATATGCAAAAATAATTTTTGAAATCTTATTCCAGAGATAAGTGCGTTTAAAAAAAACCAATCGCTTGAGCCATATAATATAAGCAATGTATGCATGATATTATTTTCTGTATAACATTAATTATTTATATTATAAACATGTTTATTTATAAACTCATGTCTGCACAATACAATTATATTTTGGGATGAAACCAAACAGAAACTTTAAGTAGGGAATATACATATGTGTTTTACAAAAAATAGAATACAGTTTTTTTTTTTTTATTAAGACAATGATAATAAAAAGGTTCAGAAACCATATAACTTATCATGGAATATAAAAGATAATTCAAATAAAGGATCAATCGTTTTATAATCACGATTTACAACAAACCACAATTAAATTGTGCATTAATTAATATTATTTTTCTATAATTAGTTTTTTTTTTGTATCTTATAATATATTTCTGAATAAAATAATTCAATATTTAAAATTTATAACGGGTTATATAGGTTAGCACAGCGATTCCTAAAGGATTCCGTGAAGAGTTGTATTTGTTATTGAATTTTTTAGATGTTAAATGATTGGACTGTTACAAATATTATTTTCTAAAAATGCAATAATTAAAAAAAAAAAATTACTATTATTTTCTTTCGTTAATTTGATTTCATTAAATGGAGAATCCATAAAATAACATACTCACTAAGTGTTCTGAAGCTTTAAAAGTTTAGCAATCGCTGGGCTAGAGTATGTGCATTATCTTAGCGGATATTATGGGAAGATGTGTATTTGAAGAAGCTAAGCCCAGATGATTAATTTATTACTATTGAAATTTAGGTGTTTTAGCTTTGACAATAATCTCACCTGCTACCAAATGACGATATGGCTACATACATAAGTTTCTAAGCCATGAAAGAAAGACTGGCGAAAGCCAGTGCAACTACTGGAACATTTTGAGGACACTAACCAAATGAACATTTTATAATTCGTATAACAATGACGTTAAAGTGACAATTAGAAAAGAATACTCTCTTTTTATCATAATTTAATATTTTACAAAAAACTATAACAAAATCATACATGTCGAACGCGTTGAAATCTAATGTACTCTGATTTATGAATTTGCAAGTTGACAAAATGTTATAAATAAAAGTCAATTATTTAAACATATTGGATTATTGAAATACAAATAGGGGAAAAATAGTTCATTTATGGAAAAATTTAAATTTTTTGTCTGGAAGTCACGTAATTGGAAAATTCAATCAGAAAACGTTATGTCATCGTACATGGTTCGACACGGTTAAATGTTATTCTTATTAAGTTATATTGTGTTAAGGGACTCTAAGTTTAGAAATAGGACTTTAAAATTACCTTTATTAAAAAAAAAAATGTTAGTTTCACCTGAAATTCTACTCATGTATTTTATTCATGTAATGTGAATACACATAATACTAATTTAGTGAATTATTTTTTACTTACTTTTATTTATTGAATGGTGAGGTCACGCGCGATCATATGAACATAATGCTGAGTCTATGTGGCATTTTTTAAATTGAAATATAAAAATGTGTAATAAAGGTGTAATTCAAGGGGGTTATTTTCAACATATAAAACGTTTTAAATAACCTATTAAAAAATTGTCTACTCCCAAATTATTATTTCATAGTTATTTCGTTAAATTTATTTCACATAAATAAAAGTTAATTTCATTTATAATCGATGTTCGTTAAAATATTAACGATGGTTTCATCACTAACATCGCGGAAATCTTGTGTTGCGATTTTATGTAATTTATGTCTATACTGGACATTTATGCACCCGTAATGATGGTTTGCCTATAAAGTGTGTGTGAATAACATCTTGTAATGATTTACAATAAACTATATATTTAATTACAACTTTCTAACATTGTGAAACATTTCGTTTAAAATAATCTTTATTAACCCTAACCGCTAACGTGTACGATATATTAAAAAATACAAGTAATTATAATGAACTTGCTTGAATAATAATTACTCCCAGGTAATTAATATTTTGTATAGAAGTTGGTGTTCGTACGGCTGTAATGCAGTTAAAATTATAGAGAATTTCAGTGTAATCTGAAAGTAGAAGCAGCGCGGTATACACGTATATACGTATAATATATACCATATATGTATATGTATATAGAAAATATTACCCTTGTCTAAAAGAAAAAGTGCAAGAATTGAGCTGCGGCAGAGCCCGACGTAAATCAAATTGAAGATGCCCGATAAAGTGGATAATAATTAGTGGAAGATGTGAAAGTGTTGGGAGAAAAATTCGTGAGAGTCTGTGTTAGTGTGATTGTGCATTTGGCGAGGAACATCCGGTTATAGCCAACGCTTCTAGTGTATGTACATTTTTAATAATGTTTTCTGTACGAAATAAATTCAGGAATGTATTTCTATAGCGACGCAATATATTTTGTAAATAACACAGTATATTGAAAAAAAAATGTGGTAAATTATAAAGTATATAATAAGTTATTGTTATATTCGTTGGTGTTTATTATGCATCGGCTGTTTTTTGTGTATACATCATCAATCACTTGCTTTTAATACAGCAAGTAATGTAGAAAATACCCAAAGGTATTTTTATGAGGTCTTTAATCTTTGATGACTCATCGTGAGACTCAACAAGTAACTTGATAAATGAGTTAACAAAAATTTCTAAAATGGTGCTATAATTACCATTACGATGCTTGTCACATTACTGTGGCTAAGTTTTTATAAATCGCGCGATTCGTAGACGGCCACAGTTATGTGATTAAGTTTGATTTTTCATTTACGAATATATTATTCACACAAATATTACAAACAAAAGTACTTTTCCATAATTATCGAATGGATAAATATGAAATATTTTTCATTTTATCAAATAGATATAGTTTTTTTTTGCATTTGTTGGTACTGGTTCGGTAAATGACTTAATTGCATCACATATTATGCACATTACGGTTTGAAAACAATGACTTTCGTTAAAAAAGGAATACTCAATATCATCATGCTGACCTGTAACAACGTTAGACAAGTTTACAAACTAAGGATTTTTTTCTAAACGATATTTCTATTAGTATCGGCTTCATATTCACAATTCTTTGGTCTCTATATAATAACAATAAACCTCTTTTATTTAAATTATAGATCTCTGTGTTTTTAGGTTGGACACATAAAAAATCATTAAAAATTAATGGAATTGGGTTTAATCGCTATATATTTTTATTAGCTGTGCCTACAACTTCGTCAACGTGGTATATTTTTTATGGTCTAGACATCTAGACGTTGCTGTCAAACTGAGCGTTTGTTGTTTTCATATCGGCATGGGATGGTCTTGCTTTATATTTATATGTGCGTAATTGTATATAAGAAGTTTGGTAGCCATAATATAATTATATAAGCTATCCTTAATTTATGAGATAATAAAATTTTTTTTTGTTGTGTTTTTTTATCTAAAGATGAGAAAAGCTTAAGGTAGGTAGCTCTCTAACAAGGCTTAGAGGCTATTTAATATTTGAAATGTGAATATTCAAGTATAACAAGTGCAGCTGTCGAACCATATTTATACGTGCTTGACGATTTACAACTTGAGGGTGGTAGTTAGCCAGGCGGTCATTAGAAAATGCCCTAACACCATGTTATAGTCTCATGACGAAGTTTTTCTTTACCGAAAGCTCAAGCCAATCATTTGTAGAAAAAAAAAACAATCGATTGTTGATTTCCAATACATACATAATACAGGGTATTTTTTTGATTACAAGGAAGATTTGCGTAAACGACCTTTTTTTATAAACTATCAATTGTCCAAAAAATCGATGTTTTATCAACACTACCACTTTAAACATGTTACCACTAAGCCATCATAACTTTAAAATATCAGATATATATTATAGTTAGCATAAACGTGAAATGTCATCAAACTTGCATAGATGCATAGAACCCGTTGAATCTTGAATTAATTATAAAAGTTGTTTAAAACTGTTTTCTAAAGTAAAATTGACAAATCATAATTTAAATTAGAAAATATTTCAAAATATAATAATTTGCTTTCGGAAATGCATTTTATACAATTTATATGATAATTATAAATTAGTGTACTAAATAACTTAACCGCTAATCATTAATAAAGCCATTTTTGAAATAAAGAAAGAATTATGGTGGTAACGACACTCTTAGTCTTGTTTTTCTATGAATTGACTTTGTATGTAATATTCTAGGATACAATATTCAAATGTCATTATAATTAGTAAAACAGGAGTTTAAAACAGACAAAAGTAAATTTGTCTTTCACGACTCCTAAATCGAATGTAATTGGACAGTACTTTCAACCTCAGATATAAAAATGACAATCGTATAAAAAATAATTAGTAAGACCAAAATATCGACAATTAAAATATTTAAGGACATGTTTATAAAAAAATAACATTATTAAACGTGAGAATTTATAAATAGCTTTGACATTTCAAATAATTGGAAGCGATATTAAATTAAAGTGTAGAAATATTTCTGTATTTGTCGTGAAAATGTTTTACAAACGGGATGAAAAAAAAAAACTGAATTTACCACTCCCATGTTAGTTTTAATGATTCATAGAACAATGAAATGTAATATTTTGTTAATTAGAGTATTTTGTATTATGGTCTGTAGCACGGCAAAGTAACTGTGCAGTACCTGGTGGTAAGCAAACTACAATACTATAACACTGACGACCACAGCGAGATCGGCAAGCCATCGCAGGTCACCGCGGTCATGTTAGTTTACAAGCCTCTCGACAAATTGACTTATATATTGGTTGATTCTAAACGCGACCAATCAAAAGAGAGTCACTTTGATAGGTTTATCACCATGTGCATGGTCGTCGCGAGCCAGTCGGGTACAGATCCCTACCGCGCCGCACCTTAATAATAGGAATATCACGTTTGAGTAATTAGTGATTGCAAGGGTAGTGGCAACGTTATTTTTAAATTGAAATGTTTGTCAGTCATATCGTATGGTGAAACGTGGATCGGTTCCATCTTACAGTACACGTACCTAACCACAATAAAATTAAACGTTAAATTATACTTTAAAATCCTAGATTTTTCAAATATAAGTGGGATTTGTTTTGATAACGATTTATGTAGGCCTATACAGGCCGATAACCCATAGAAAATGGTCTCCTTCTAACACAAAACTATAAGTACTATGCCCTTTCTTTTCTGAGTTGCCAATCTCTATGATATATTAAATGTATAGTGAACCTATTGAGTGTTCCTTGCAATAAAGTAAAGTATTCTTACGGACTGCAGTTCTAATCTATCATAGTTTCTTTTAGAAGTAAGTAAAAACTTGTAAAGTCACCGCAAAAACCTTGATTATGTTGATATTGCTTACACTTGTGTATTATTTACATTTATGGATCTTCCAACGTTCGTAGTAAAATATAGATGCGTGTATCAAGTGTAAAACTATAAAATCCTTAAAAATAATAGGCCAAGCTGTATGGTATCAAAGTTTATGAATAAATTGTAGACATACTTAAAATATGTATTGATAAAAATGCTGTACTTGCCACGCTATGATTTCATTACGATATTTTGCTCAGGTTCATTTTAGAATTTGAGTTCACGTCAATCGACTCGGTGTTCGAACACGTTATTACTACCTAGCTGTTATAGCTATGAACTGAACCCGATATTCCCTCATGTGTAAATTTATTATTAAAAAAAATTAGTAGCACCCTTGGCAGACTGTAAAGATTCATCTGCGGTAACCTTTATACTTCAGAAATCTTTTTGTGGACTAATATCTAAGACAGCGGAGTTTAAACGATAAAATATTCAACTTGTTATTTTAAGAAAACCTTAAATAAATGATAATATTTTTAAAACCTTTTTTAGTATAATTTAACAGCCAAAATAATTCAAGATTCAATGAGAAATGTAACCAACTCTTGGAACTCCAGTTTTCCACGGCACAAACTTTATGAACCACTGGTTTATGGAACACGAGTTTCAGAGTATCTGAATTTTTTAATATGGCGACCTGGCTTATTAGTTGAATGCGTGTTTTCTAAGTATTAATTATTTTATATTCGTGATTTTATCGTCATTTTATCTAATTAGTATTCATAAATTACTTATAGAACTTTGAAAGAAATTACTTTGTTTTTATCTGAATTCCCAAATTACTTCTCTGTATTCTCTTCTCTGTGTACCACACATTATTTGATTTTATCAATAAGCCTGACAAATTTGCACAAACATAAATTGATAATAATTATCTTATTTTAATTTTAATGCAAGCAATTACGAAAAAAAGACAAATGAGTAAAAAAATCAACATTCGCAGTGCATTATTTAAAATATAAAGTTTTGCAATTATTGCGTTTGAGTGGTGACAAAATGTTTTAAATTGAATTTACATATAGCTAATAGCTAGCTTTTGCCAGCGACTTTGTTCTCGTTGTATTAAATAAAATAACTTGCACGATACCTATTGTAAACTGGTACTACTAAAACAGAAATGTTCGCGGATGTGCGTGAAACAATTTGGCAAAGCTTCATCGTCATCTATAATGGAACTACACCCAGTTTTACCCGTGTTATAATGCTTTCTTTAATCGTAAAAAAAATATTTATAGGTAACATTTCAAATAGTATTTATTGTTAATATCAGGAAAATGGGTGAGGTATAAAAGGTAACATAAAAAAACCTGTTCCTTATATTTCTGTTCAAGAGAAATAATAGTTCCAGTAATATCTTCCAAAATAATAGCCTGTTACATTTTAATAATAATATATGTAGTAACTATATATTGAATACAGGTAATAACTAGAACAGTATATGGAACAGGTACCTAGGTTTTAGTAACAGCTTTTTCAGTTAACAAATAACAGTTCCAAACGGTTACTTGTATATATCTATTCTTTTAATTTGTCCCGATAAAAAGGCCTCATTTCTAATCAGGAATATATATAGTTGAAACATACAAACGATTAATTTAACAAATTATATCTATATATTAACACGTAAGCCTACCCCTTTTTAAGCGTATTGTGTGCACGGAAGACTTTGAGATTAGACATGCTTAAAGTTTATATGGAGAAGGAGTGCAGAACGCTAAAATTTATTTATAATATCTGTTACTAATATATTAATTTAAAATAATTAATACTGCGAATCCTAACCCGATTAAATTTGACCCCCCAAAATATTAACATTGTCACTTAACAAAAAGTGACAGCAAGTAGACAGAAGATAATACTCATTGTTTAGGTTCATGAATACTGCAAATGTCAAACAGAAAATAGTATATGATCAAAAAGTCGCTGGTCAAATTTCGACCTTAGGGCGATCGCTAGTTAGTATATAAATGTACGCAGTATATATAATATACATTTTGCATTTAAGTTTTTCAAGACACATCACCGTACATGTAATTTCTTAATTCTTTTAACTGTACGGTACCAAGAAATTGTGCTATATTATATCATTATAGGTAACACAAAAGAAGAAAGATTTGATTTTTTGTTTTTAATGGATAAACTTAAAACATCTGGACCACTTTTATATATTTCTTTCACCTATATAAAGCTACAGTATTACCGAGTAACATAGGCTATATTATAATTTGAAAAATTAATTTATCCCTCATAAAAATGTCGATAGTTTTACACAAAGTATAAAATTAACACAGAAGAAACCGTGGGGCACAGCTAGTAGGTAATATAACTCCCACTCGATTACTTAATTTTCTTACGAATCATTAAAACTAAAGCAATGCAAGCCAAAATTTCCATGACGCTGTCGAGAACTGTTATACAGTCGGGTATTGTAAGCGTAGGCGCTTTGTACTGCGCTCCCTGACCTTTTACTGCACAAGTAATTATTATTTAATCTATGACAGTAGCATGGTGACTGTATAACGCTAGTATTGTTGCGGCAGGTAGTAACTGTGAACTGGTATTATGCAACGAGCCGGACTCAGAACAATGTCGGTGCATATTTATAGTCTAGTACAGACCGCAGCTTCGTGACCAGTCTGATCCTGATCGCTTACTGTTAGTTGGCGGATGTATCTGCGATGTCATGCTGCTAACAATACATAAATCATATATCTATATGCATGCATCAAAACCGGCAGTCAGAATACTAGAAAATCATAGATCAAAACAAATAACAGCTTAGATTAATAAGTATTTAGTTGAAAAAACCCGCATTTCATTTATATAAATGTAATTTTCAAAGTTATGTAACATATATATATGATATTACAAAATGTTGGAAGTAATATATTATATATATATATGTGAATTAGATCTAGATATATTCAAGGATCAACCCGTTTTTATCGTTTTGGCTTAATATAATTATATTTTATTTGATTAATAATATATTGATAGTTAATCTGAATTGGATATATTATGCATAACTTTGGATTACTAAGTGTGAAACCTATTTTATTATTAATCAATTATTTTCCAATAACGAAAATTTCTGAGCGACGTTTACAATTTTATTGTTTCAATTTATTTGTTTAGTGAGACTTTTTAAATTTTTAATGATATTTGTGCGATATAATTAAAGTAAAATAAGATCATCAATTATATTGTAATGGTCATCAATCAAATATCAAAATAAAAACAATATGTATTTTTTTTTATATTTTGAAATAATTATACATTCATAGAACTGAAAATAAAATAAATGAGCAACGCGTATTAATTAATATTGCAATATTCATTCACAAGATATTAAAGTAAGTCTAATGATTAATTATCACTAATTGGTATTCGGTTATGTTTCAATTAGTAAAAGTTATATAAATTATGCTTTTTTATAAATGCTATACATAGTTGCATTGGAGTATTTGCCCGGGGAATAGATTTTATACAATCCCAATACTTTAAAATCTAGAGGATAGCTGTATCGACAAGACCAGTCAGGAAAATGGGATCATGAAGATATGTTGGCGAATTTATTTTCTTTTAAAAACATAAATATCCTAGTATTACACTGAATAATTATAAATCAACATCGATGGATTGATAAAAAGTTATTTATAAAAAACGCCGCGAGGGGAATCCCGTAAAGAGGATGAAAAATAAATATCAACATTAGTTACAGTATCAGTTCTCGAAGATTTACCGCTGGACATAATTCTTGAATTTTTCATCTAATCACCATTAGCACACTTTTTGAATACAGGACTTTTCCACCATACTAGCCGAAAACTTAAGACAAGTGAATTATTGAACTAATGTTCCCTGCGGATATTCGGGACTCGGTTTGTACCAAAGATTTTATTTTTATTTTTGTACCGTTACTAATTTCACTGTAAGTAAAGCTCTAACGGCGAAGGAAAATATCGTGAGTTAAATTGTACGTTTGAGAAATACTCTCGTATTATTATCACATATAACTGTAAATTTCTAGGTGTTTGAAGTCATCATAATATAACACACCATCACGCTTGTATTCCCTGAAGGGTTAGGCAGAGGTGTACTAATGTACACCCACAGTTCGCCGAGTATGTTTTAGGTCCCATGTAATAGGGGGCGAGCCTATTCCCATTAAGTCATCATTACGTAGTAATGCGGTATAGTGATTATATTCTTAAAACCTTCAATAACCTTGAATTCATTTGAGAAATCGCTTATCAGCAGTGGGCAAACTACTCATATGCCATAATTAAATTGAAAATAAAACTGGGATATATCATAGTTTTTGATTATTCTAAGTTACTCCCAACATCTACGAAATACTTTCAGCTAATGTATTTTTATTTAATTTTTTTGTTGGCGTAGTTTCGATTACTTATTTTAATTATTGGTTTACTGAAAATAACCATTTCGTTGGACTAGGAATATATGTATATGTTTTTTTTTGTTTTTTGTTTGTCACATTAATTTATACTTTTTAATTATTCTACATCGAGCGGTTGAATGTAATGTTAATCCGATTTTTATTACTTTATAGTATTACATGTAATAGTCAACAGTTACTAATAAAATACTGCAGGAAGTTTACTACAGTTATTAAATAGTTATCGTTTTATGTATCTAAGTAAATAATTTATCTTTCATAAATTATAACCATCAGTTTTGCTCTCACACGTCAAAGTGGAAAATTATACATTCTACAGTATAATATCTTGAATCACTAAAAATTGTAAGAACAATGTAGGTCATTTTTTGAAATCTAACATTAATTAATTATGTCTCTTATTCTTTGAGTTGCTCGAATATGCAATATAGTATCATTGATAGCTTTTGTAATTTTATTGCTGTTATAAAATATGTAAAAGTTTTTTCAATTTTAATTGATATGAAATGAATTGCAACTCGAAATCATTTTTATGGACCATTACTATATAAAATACTTTATACTGTATAAAGGTTAGAAAGGATACTTATGTGAAAGGCGAATTTCTTGACAATTTTGCGTTAATATTACGGTCATGATTGACGTGTAATGATCTCAAAATATCAGTTAAGTTGCTTTTCATTAATGGTTCGTTAAATACTGGCCATTAATGAAAAACGGGGCACGTGGTAATTTCTTCAATAATGTCAGAACGTTTCGATGCGGAATAAAAATCAGATCAGTTGTTCGCACGAAATGAGTGTAACGTTTTCGCAATCGGTTTTAATGTATTTTTGGTAATTAAATTGGAAACTCCGCCTCAATAGATGTAAAGTCGAAAACGATTTATCTGTTTCGTTGGACAGTGCGACGGAATGTCGTGTATGGTATTATTTACATAGCAAATGCGCGTGCGGATAACATGACTGGTGGCTATGATTATAGAGGTGCATTATATCGTGCGCTTAATGCAACGCTAAGCTGCGTAATGTTCAGACAATGCTTCGGTTCGCTAAGTGAAAACGGTCACATTAATGCGGAAAAGAAAACCTATTCATAAACTAAAAGGTCTTTAGTTTTCCGATTTCAGTGACTGACGTATCTGCGACGAGTATATCATATCATAAATACATAATCGAAAGTAATATTCAGTATAGATGTATGTAGTACTTTGAGGCTGCGTGTATATAGGAGCTATTGCGGTCGGTTTCACCTCGTTGTTATATCTCGCGATCTCGTCACAGAGGCGTTTCGCGCGCCTTTTTTGGAATAACTCGAGCAAATTTCGTCGGAAACTTTTATTTCGCTTCGTGCGAGTTGCACTCGAAAATCGTATTTTTATTTTAATGAGCAAGTTTCGCGACCGCGGCGCGGCGTCTCGCTCGCACCCGCCGCTGCACTGAATAAATAAATGAGTTGCTCTACTTTCTATGAGATCGTGTCTTTAGGCCGATGAGACCGAACGCGGCTCGCACGAGATGCAGAGCTTGCTTTGTGTTCGCTCGCGCTCGTGTTTCTTACTGTTTCACGCTTACTCTTCCTTTTTATACTTATTTTTAAACAACAATGATTTTATTTGGAGTTTTGTATTACGAAAAATTTTTGGTCACGATTCATACAGTATCTGATTTCCTTGTCAAAAAGCAGTTGGTGCTATCGTTAAATAAATCTATTGCTGATATCAAGGAGATTTATAACGATTGTTTAAAGAGATGTTATTGTCTCGAATACACTTTCATTACGCATTGCTTAAGTTGTTTAGGATGCATGCGAAATCTTTGGTTCTGAGTCATTTACTCTTGGTAAGTACGTGACGCCCGCGCCATTAAATACCTACTGCTTTACGTTCAGTACATTCATTGATTCATGAGAAATCTTTCAACGTAAAAGGAAAGTTCTTAGTATGAATATTAGGAGTTTCAATTTTCAGGGACTATCTATTGTAATGGTAATATAACATTTTGAGGTATAAGTGAAAAAAAAAATCTTTCCACACGAATCGTCTTAGTATATACAGATTTCTACATACTACATACTGTAGTAGTACTATAATACATTAATAGTTATATATTAATTTGGGATTTCAATTAAAAAAACAGGCGTGATTGACCCATTTCATATGTAAAATTCTATAAATAGAAAATACAAGTCATGTTTTCAATCTAGG
Organism: Saturnia japonica; assembly: GCA_033032175.1. NCBI lineage: Eukaryota > Metazoa > Arthropoda > Insecta > Lepidoptera > Saturniidae > Saturnia > Saturnia japonica. Next base: position 12,944,937 of record CM065307.1, read on the forward strand.
GTATTAAGTGTTACCTACCGGACATGGAAAGGACTTGCTTGTTATTAGTGCAATGCACTGCATGCGTCACTACATGAAGGACACGCTTTGTCTGGATCAGGTGGTCGTTTAGCGGCTCAACAGGTGAGGCAGCGCGGCGAGAGCTGGGGCGAGAGGCGAGAGGGGTCTCGAGGCCGCTTCCTGTCGCAGGACTGGTTTGTGGTTTGTACTACTTTGTTTTGCACCAGTTTGCATGCATGCAAAATGAACGGCCTATTAGTAATCAACGCACTTATTAACGTATAAAAATACAACTTAAGTATTTTACACGAACTAAAAGAGTTTATTTACGTAAATTTGTTGTTTTTATAAATTCACATACAATTGTAAACATATCAAATTAATACTTGTATATTTTAGTTTCTTGAGTTTAACAATCGGCATAAATATAACAACCAGAAGGCATTTAACAATATAACAAGTTAAATTATTAAAACTGCAACGAAAAACACTTAATAAATAAATATATTTTTGCTTTTTATTTGATTCCCAGACGTCGTACTTACATATTATATAACCTATGTTACTCCCACAATGAAGACGAATCTAGCGACACCATGTATTCTAAGCTCCAACAAACCGTTTAAGTTACAAAGCGATCTTAAAATAGACATACATAAATACGCACGAAAAACATAACCGTTCTTTGTAATAACTTTTTTACTTACTTTAGTAAACTTTTTAAAATAGTAATGATGGTACGTACATCTCAACTTCACAAAATATATATGTATGTACTTGTTTTCTTCCAAGTCCGGTGAAGTTGTCAAAGCCCCTAATGGTTCCAGGGCTCTTAAGGCTAACAGTAAAGTCAGTTCCAAAAAAATTCTTATTTCTTTACACTTTTTTTAACTTTTGCTTTGAGTTAAAATTATTTTGCAGTTCTTATTTACAAAATAATTTGCTATTCTAAAGAATGGTGTGACTTACTGCTTATCTTTATAAAACCTAAGGGCAATGAGAAAAAAAGCGAAAATTATATATGCTATTTTTTGATATAATGTTTTTTTTTTATAAATTATAAAAATTGTTATCATTCACAATCTGAGTATCATTCTGGTATTATTTCAATGGAACTTTTTATGGTTTTATTATAATATCTATATATTAATACGTGAAGCAAAAGTTTTCGGTACCTTTTTAAGCCTATTGCGTGCACGGAAGACTACAAGATTTGGTATGGTTAAAGTAAAGTTTATAATTTATAAGAAGAAGTACAGACAGCTAAAATTATCTATAATATATTAAATTAAATAAATGAATACTAGGAATCCTAAACTGACCAGTGCCATTGAACTTAGACCCCCCAAAATATTGCCATTGTCACTCTACGAAAAGTGACAGCAAGTGATGTAGATAATAGTCGCTGGTCGAATTTCAACCTTGGGGCGATCGCTAGTATAAATAAAATGTTATGTTTATTACCTTCTCAAACGTTTATAGAAAAAATACTTATTATGTGGTTTTTTATATGTATCTTGCTAGTTTTGTTGTTGTTGTTAGTATTATATTGTAAAATTTGCACACTGTGTTTTTTTGTGTTGTCATCGCTTACAGTATTACCGAACGGGTATATCTAAAAATAATAATTATTACTGCCTTTGTCTAACTGACAGAATTTATTAAAATGTATTTATTAATCATGAGTTCGTATAGGCTATCTAATAAGATATAGACCATCCTAACAACAGTATTCAACAGTTCTTTAGTTTGAAAAAGCATTTTTGTTTCAAAAGGCCTACCAAATTATGTTTTTTGAACTAGGTTTACTTTTATTACAATTGATACATACAAAGTGTACAACATGAAGTAGGTACACTCATATTTTATAACACGTATGTCGCTGCGATGATAATATGTAAAGTGCAATGCTCCGAGGGTATGTAGTTGTGTACACACAATATTTGCCATTGTGATCTTGAATACCTTTGTGTATTCTTACATGGCCTGTGCATAAGTATGACGTGAACGTTGCATGATTTTACGATGAAGGTGAAAGTCATTTACGGCAAGTCATCTCCACTATGCAGCAAGTTACCGTTAGATGTTAGTGCAGCAGTGATTTGAATTAATGAATGGGTTAATGAATCTTAAACATAGGGGAACTGTCTAATTTCTAATACGATATTTATTTATTTAGCATCAGTGGTCAGTTTATTTAATATAATTGCCTCACTGACTGCCTCATTAGCTTAGTGGTTGTAAGCACGGCTGCTAAGCTCGAGGTTCTGGGTTCAATTCCAGGTCGAGCAAAGTGTTATTGGGTTTCTCCTATGAAATTCTCAGTAGCAGTTCGGAGTTTGGCTTTGTTCCCGATTAATAGCAATAGGCTTGCCCCCTATTACATGGGACCTAAAAAAACATACTCGGCGAACTGTTAGTACATTAGTACACCTCTGCTTCACCCTTCGGGGAATACAGGCTTGCTGGTTTGTTATGTTATGAAAAATCGTCATTTAATTTGCGGAACAAATAAACTAGTCCTGTTAACGCAATCACAACTGTACTCTTTAAGAGTAAAACTTACTTGACTTTAACAATAATTGGCATATTAAAAATTAATATTTCGGAAACGGATCCCTGAATCAAAAAATGATTTTCATAAACACGCAACAACTTTAAACGACCTATCTAATGAGAGCCCACCCCACACGATGGGTTAAACGAAACTATAATAATTCATTCCTACTTTACGTGTAACGGAGCTAAAAAGATTTTATTTTTCTACTTTGTCTAAGTCATTAATATGTATACCCATGGCAAATTACAAATTTCTAGTACTAAGAATCTCTGAGTTAGGTAGTGTACAGACAAACGGACAGACATGGCGAAACTATAAGGGTTCCTTGTTAACTACGGAACCCTAAAAACAAGTAAAACCACCTCGCAAAAAATCACTACCAGCACGATTTTTCTTGGAATAAGCAGCCCAAACAGTTAAAAATACGATAATATAATATAAACACAATATAAATATGTGGTAATAGTCTTCATGTAAAATATACTAGACTTTTGTGCAAACTAGATAGATCTATAAGACGTTCGATACACGTTATACACTACAAATAACTGTAATATTAAAACCACAATAACTAATTTAATGATACAAATGAAATTAAATATACACTGTAAACTCTTTATAACGTTATCCTTTATAACGATAAACTCCCTATAACGTTGAAATGAGCCCAATTTGGTTGGTTTGCGTTAAAACCCACATATTGAATCACTCTTTATAGCGATACGCCATTCTCTATTACGAAGAAATGTGTAGGAAGACGATTCCACCACATTTCTAGATATGAATAAAATACATAAAATAATACAAAACAAGTACTGGCATAGCAAAAAACGCCAGACAAAGTTATCAGACTATATGTGTAAACAATAATTTATAAGCATTTATTATCTAAGACATACATATTAAAAATTCTTGTTAATTTGTTTGTTTTTTTGTTCATTCCATATAACGATAACTCTCTATAACGACAAAAAATGCTCAGTCCCTTGAGTTTCGTTATAAAGAGTTTACACTGTATATGTGTTATGTTAACATACGTGAAATAACAATATATTATGAATTCTATGCTCAAAAAGACGACCCGGATCATTGTCTATATCATTATATGGATAACATTATATGCATAACTTGTAGGAGCACTTTTAAAATTGTTGTTGTTGACTTTTGGTCTAGAAACTTTATTTTGTCACAGCAGTTGAGGTCATAGATGTTTATATTCGATATTAATTTCAATGGTATATCTTCAACAATTTATGATAAATAAAAAATAAACTTAATAATAATTTTCTTTGTTATTATTATTTTTGAAAAAAAGAACTCTCGAGTCGACTGCTCGAAACGTCTTGCTAGACGGTTGTCGGCTATTTAATACATAACTCAGTCAATGGCCAGCCTTTTGAGTATGTTTCCTTCTGGTGGCAATTTGGATGACTTGTAGTTTTTGATTTTTACTAAATAAGTAAAATGTCAAATGAAAGAATGATTTTTTTTAATAATTAAAAAAATCACATTTGTATTAGGATAATTATACCATATTTACCAATATGAGCATGAACAAATATTTTCATATTACAAAAACTTTTATTCACAAATTGATACTAAATAATCTGTTATTATATATCTATACTATGTTTTAGATTGCAATTAGCGTATACGAAGTTACGGTTGGTTTTGCAAATAATTAATAAGATAATAAAGTGAGTGTTACTCGCACGCACGTACGCACGGAGGCACTCATATTATGTTTTAATGCGACACTTTATTCCGTGAATGATTTCAAACGTAGATAAAAAATGTTTTAAATTTAATTTCATCTACATATTATATTAATAAATAATTTATGTATTACACATAAGGTGATAGTATTGTTTTCCATGATAATGGATATCATTCATCGGCTTAGAAATGCTTGCTTAGTCAAATATAACGAGCGAAAGAAACCAAACAGTCTTTTTAGATATATAGTATGAATACAGCTCACGGCAACCACCATCCTGGTGCGAACATAAAATTTTACAGACACTTGTCTTTCTTTCTTCACTTTTCTTTTACAGTACCTTCCCCATACACATAATTAATCCTTCAAGCTGTTTCTGCAGCGCTGATGCCACAGTGGAATTCATATTCGTGAATAACGTGATATTTTTTGTTTTCCATTTTGTGAAAAGAACGATGTCAAATAAAAATAAAATGGTGTGAGACAACAAATCAAACACTAAATTCAAAACACAAATACACAAGTCTAAATTTGAAATAAATTTGAATTTCGAATTCTTAACCAAACGTCAGATATAGATATTTGAGATCAAAGTGGACAGTTCAACATAACGCCCAAATTCATATAATAATACGAGCTATAAAATATATACATAACTATACAAGCCGTGCTCCACGGTTTCACCCGTGTTAAATTTGTTTGACCGACCCTACACCGTCCCACAAACATGTAGGCTTTCATTGTTTTCACTTATCGTACTTTACCAGACTGCTTGATGTTCATGTTTGTCGTTCCGCTAGTTAGAGTCCGTAGCTAAGTTGCTCGAGATGTGCGTTGTTCGTGCTAAAGGCTTAGCGGCGGAATCGTCTTTTTCAATTATTATTGTATTTCCCGCTATTAAAATAGACGTTGCAATAAGTGCGATGCGGATCGCGGCCGATCGCAACTGACCGTTGCCGAGTGGCCGCGAGTCCCGCTACAGTCGCATAACGCTTTTTCCTTACGTGACGATGTTTACAAATCAACTTCTAACAACAAGCCCCGTTATGGAACTTTGTTCTAAAATTTCATCGAAATCTTTAGGACTTGACACGAAACCAATTACTATATGTACAATATACAAGAATTGACTTAATACATGAATTGTAATAAAATTACACGATACCCAACAAAAAAGTGAATGAGGAAGACCATCTATATTCCTGCAACATAGATTATTTAAAGAGAATCCATTTTTACAAGCGTCTTAATTTTACATCAATTAGAAAATTCGTACAAGAAGTTACCAGACCGTGTCGTCATCTCACTTTTGGTGTGAACGCGCCTTAATGCCAATCCACCCGTGTTGGCTATCACTAGAAATTTTCGTACGCAAGTAGGGATCTTGTAGAATTTATTACTAAGGCTTCGTGGTTTTCGATTCAATGGTTTTAAAAATAAGTGCAAAAAATACGGATTACGCAAACTTTTATAAGAGGAAAATTGATTTTGCAAGATTTTATGTATATTAATTTTAACCACAAATGACGTTCTAAAAGATACAAGTAAAAAGTATAAGTATTTCTTTAAAAGTATTTTAAAGATTTTTTGTTGCTGAATACGTTTTGTTCGAGGAAATATTTAAGCTGTAGAAAATTTGTAATATTAACGATAATTTTTCCTGCGTTGGAATCCGTAAATGTTCTTTTTTTGGGTATGATTCCATCAGAGTATAAATTTTAGTTAATATTTATTTATCTGTACTAATATTATAAAAACGTAAAGTTTGCGGGTTTGGTAATCTGTGGAGCTACTGATCTGATTCTGAAAATTCTATTACTAATAGAAAGCTACAATATCCTTGATTTGTAAAAAAGTTTACATCATTAAAAATTAAACGAAGTGGCGGGCGGTTACTAGTCATGTTATAAAATTATAATATAAGCATTTTAACAGTATAATATGTTACTTTGTCTAATTCGTATGCAGGCAATAAAACAAAAGTAACTTTATATATAATGTATATAATAGTTAAGGTTTTCACTTTTCTATGAAAATATTTGGTATATCTTCTTCTCAGGAACTTTAGATAATTTCATGTATATGATAATAGATATATTAAAACAAAACATATAATAATTGTTTGAACACATTTACTTTCGAATAACTTACATTCATATATATATATTCATATAAATATTTTACGTTTGTAAGTAGTCTTAAATTGCGGAATACATGAATTTTATTTCGAAAGAGCCGAGCTCACTGCGAAACAAGACACGATGCCCATTTCAAATTTAATTCGGTTCCGTCAGAGCGTGATACAGATATCAAACACAATGAAATAAATATAATTTTGTGGGTGAATTTTTCTCCTTCTTGGTAGTTTTATTGTTTCAATATGCTTTTAATATTTGGTAATTGCTTGAAAAATTTAAATAGGATTTCAAAAGATTATATACAACTAATAGCGACAATTGATATATTTTATATTTCTTACTAGGCGTCCCCACGGATTAAATTAAAATGCCACCAGTGTAAAATTTATGCGATCAACTCTGCACTGCGTCGCGTCGCTGCCAACATCGGGTATGTTGTAGTCTATCGTTGTTCTGAACCGTACTTGCCGACACTTTTCAAGATTCAGTGACATTTGTAGATATTGCTCCGCTCCTTAATAACTCTACTCTCGTTGTTGGCATACCAATTTTTGTGTAATCTTGAGAAACGAAGGATTAAGCTAATAGCACGAGATTATATAGTCACATTCATCATTAAATATGCTATAAACGCAAACATAAATTTTCAAAACAATCACTTGATTTTTATTATATTATTATATTATTATGTTAGTATAGATAGATGATAATAGTAATTATTATTAACTTCAGTCCAGGTGAAAAGTATAAATAAAATTTACGTATTTGAAACTTGACGCGCTGTTAAATAAAATAAAAAATGACGTAGTAGCAATGCGAAAATTGATTTACGCAGTAATATAATATATAAGTCAATGAGTGCAAAACACAAACGACCTACTCGTATATACCAGTTAATTTCTCAATCAAATAGACGTCGATCACTTTAATCTCCGATGCACATAGAGATTAAAAATTTTGAAGTGATCCTGCGCCTGGCTATACACTGGTAACGTTGGCCAAAAGTCAAGGCCGGGACACGGACAGTACGGTGTGCAGAACGGCGTGGTGGATATACCGCTAAATTGCAATGCGGTCTTGCTGTGAGTTCGATCATCTATAGCGGATAAGACAGCCCTCATCTAGCCTTCGATAAAGTATGTACTCTATTGTCTAATGTCTAATTTAATTCTTAGTTATTTCTTGGAAAAAATAAGTATCGATTATAAAAAAATTTATGTTACATTTTTTTGATAAGTTTATAAATATCAAAAATTAAAAACGATATCACATAAGTAGTCAAATATTATTAACATTTTTTATAGTACTTACTAACTGTGCCCGCGACTTCGTTCGCATGGACTACAGAATGCCGTCGATCGAGCATATGCGCGAAACGTGCTACCCCCGCTCCCGGTTATATGATAATTGTGGGTGATCCTTAGAAGATAAACATATGATCTCGCTGAATTTTTGGTAGGTCTTTTTAATATCTACAATTTTGCAATACATTAATTTTGATATATCTCTTATGTTAACTCAGCGTAAGCCCTTTAGGCGCCTGAATTGATTCACCATGACTAGTTTTATAATTTGCTTGGAACCTTAATTCTTTTAAAAAAAATAAAAGTAGGCTAAATTAATCCTTATAACATCAGCTATCTGCCAGTGGAAGTCCCGTCAAAATCGGTCCAACCTTTTTGGAGATTACCTGGAACAAATAAAACAGACAAAAATTTTAAAATTGTGTTTTGTTATAAATATCGTATATACTGTCATATGCAGTTTGTTAATAACTGTTATTTTGATATAACAAAGAGACACTTCAATTTTATTAATTGTATAGATGTAAGGGTGGCCACAAAAAAAAAAAAATTTTATAGTTTTAGCATACACATATGGTAATTCAACACGTTTTAAGAATTCTCATAAATATAGATATTTCGTGTGAGAAAGAAAAAATAATGATTATTTGGGCCACCCTCTAACCTTTATGTTATTTTATTTGTGTTGTTCCTCACATTACCGTTGGTTAGCTGAAAGAAAATGCTTTAAAGCATAAAGCTCGCCAGCCCACAAACTAAAACTACAATAAAGTAAAAGAATTCATTTATTCATTCTATTTCTGCATAATTAACTTAAATATGAATGTACTGATATAGAAATAATTTGTTTGAAGGAATTGACTACGAACATTTTTCCATGGACTAAAGTAATGCAGGTATTATAATATATTAAGACTTTGTTAAGTTTTAAGATTTAAACCCTTGCAGTGTGACTGTGATGAATTGTTTAGTGTACAACTTTATATTGTAAGTTAAATTCGTCAAAAGACAACTTATTTTTTATACCGATAAAATGCCTAGAGCTCGCGGAATAACAAAAATATTATTATTATATGTATAGTCTAATAAATATGATATTCAAATACATTCGCAATTGCAAAAATATTCACCGTAGTTAATATATATACTCATATATTATGAGGTTTTGCGGCGGATATTAGCAATGAATATAAAACGGACAGGAAGGAAATAAAACTTGTTTTCGTTACTATTTAATAGCTATGTAGCATTTTACTTGAAACATCCACTTATCTTTTTCTATCTCGTTACATCGACAAAATGTGAGACTTAATTTTCTAATAACAATGCTTAAATGCTACTATCTACGAATTAATCTAAGATTAAGAAATAAAAGAATTTTCTACACCTACGTCGGAACACGTTTGCTTTATTAGACGTCGGCAGCTTTCGCCATTTCTATAACACTTTCGACTTCCCTTTATATTTTTTATCTTATTGAAATGAAAATAAGATCGATACTTCCATCAAGCTGTTCACGGGTCATAATTTCGTGTTCAGCTTTAAAATATTAACGATATTTCGTATCCTGTTTAAACAAAAAGGAAAAGGTATGCATTTGAGTAATTTTTTATACCTAATTAATATTAGATTACAAGTGAAAAATGTTTGTTTTCTTGTAAAATAACCACAATTTAAATAGTATAGGATTTAATTATGATGCTATTATATGTAGCATTTTGTTAAGTTTTATTAATATTGTTAATTTGGTAACGTGAAAAAAACTTACTTTATTAGCACCTTTTACTGGATGTATCTATTTCATGTATTTTTTGTGAGAAAATCTCACATATGTAACCACCTGCCGCAGAGACAGCGTATGGGTTATGTAGGACTATGTCTGTTAAAACCTCAAAAAGATGCCTTCCGGGCGCTTATCGCCGAGGATGCGGGAATCGCTTTTATATTCTGCAAATGCAGCCTCCACTGAAGTGCCCTACAACCGCACCCTCAGCCTTACGTTAGTATTTATCTACTGTTATTATATCGGGGTACTTTTCCTTCTAACTGCAGGCTCACGCATCCCCGAACACAGCCCCGTATTTTTTTTTTCAAATATATTTTTCTCTTAATTTCGATTAATTTCCAAGTTTTATTCCTCGGTAATTGATTTTTAATGAGTTTTTCTTCCTCAATTTTTTAACAATTTTTTTTATTTCAAGCTCAATATTAATCTTATTGGGGGTATTATTTTAGAGAGAATTAATTCTTTATCGCAACGGTTATCGAAAAGGTTCTTAATTTAAGTCAAAGTGGATGAAAACACTCCTGGAATTAGGAGATAGTTAATGATGGTAAGGAGAAGCAAGTTCTCCTCGCCTGCCCAAAGGCATAATGGGACACGCTGAGCCCATCCATGCTCCATCTGCCAATCAAAGGGGCACTCGAAGGACGTAATGTAACTTCAATAACGTAGTGAAATAAAATTTTTCTAAATTTTTTATAAATTTTAGTAAGCTTTTCTACAATCGTTCCTGTGAGAAAAAACATATGAGATGATTGATGTGAAAAAATATATGAGAATTTAATTATATGTATTCGTGTATATTTTAATACACAGTAATTTTGTAATTTTACCTGTCACGTGTTATAGACAGTTTAACACATTCGTGCGCGCGGCCCTATGCGTGCGTAAAGCGTGTGCCTACGTGTGCGTGTCAATAAGTACAGTCAAGGACACAAGAGAATTCAATTAGTTCTTTTACTTAATTTATGGCGAAATTTTTACATCTTATTTCTTCAAATTTAAAAGAGATTAAATTTTTTTAAATGAAATGACACATTTAATCAATCGAATTATTTACCATTATTATCTATGCATTTTCACAATTTTATAGGTAGTTCATTGATTCCATTGCTGAAAAAATTGTGGGAGCGAGAATAAATAAAATCTTTGAAGCCGATTTGACAGTCTCATCGGAATTGAATTTTTTTCCTTGCAAGAAATTGTCCAAATTTAGAAAAAAATGGTAATCTATTGGGGCAAGGTCTGGGGAGTATAGTGGGTGTCGGAAACATTCCAACCACAGTTCCTCTAATTTAACGACCGTCTGTCGTAAAGTATGTGGTTTAGCGTTGTCTTGAAGCAGCAGTGGGCTAGAGAGATTAACCAGTATCGGTTGCTTAACGGCTAACTTTTCTATCATGGTTTGTATTTGTTACAATACAGATCTATCGCTATCATTTGGTTAGATCTTAGAAAGCTGTGGTGTATGATACCAGCGCTGGTCCGCCAAATACTCACCAGTACATTTGTCTAAGTCAACTTTCGCTTGAGGCAGTATATGGCCAGTTCTTCGGGGTTCAACCCCTGTGAAGAGCGTTTGTTCCCATGTTGAATTAAAATTGTTTTATCAATCACACCGAAGCCTGCCGCTAACTCTGACGTGGTTTGCGATAGATCCACTTCCACGATCACCTTTAATTTTTCACTATCAACTAGGGTCTCCGGCTGTCCATAGGGGTTGTTTCGTAGGTCAAAATTTCCAGAACGAAAACGTTGGTACCAAAAACGTACCGTGCTTTCTTTTACAGTAGCTTCCCTATATACATCATTAATTCTTCGAGCTTTTTTTGCAGCACTGATGCCATGGTGGAAGTCATATTATTCGTAAATAACGAGATACTTTAAGTTTTCCTGCGAAAACAACCGAATCACTTAATTCGAAACACAAATACAAAGCCTAAATTTTAAAATAAATTTTCATTTGGAATTCCTAACCAATCGCTAGATATTTGAGATCAAAGTGGCCAGTGCAACAAAAGGCTAATTTCATAATTATGTAAAGACCACTAATATTTCATTATTACGGAGATTAAATTTTTCATAATTCTGGACTCGTTTTTTTGGCGGAAATTTTTATGGCATCCACTACTTATAGTTTTATTTTAAGTTAATTTAATTATGAAATAATGTGTATGAAAAGAAGAACATCATATAAATAACATAAATATATTTTTACACAGTTTTCAAGATATTTGTACAATAGTTATATATAATATAAATTAATTTCATATAGGTAGGTACTCCTAGAATAAAGATGTATAATGTCTACTAAACTATTTTATTCATAAGTTTTTGTTATTTAGATTTTTATTTGGTAAAATCTTTTATACCCTCAATAGTTAAAATATGCATTAATTCCAGTTCTGTTCATATTTTAACTAACCTACAGTAAAGGGAAAATTATTAAAAAAAACTATTTATTTACTATATTTTTTATATCATTAAATTTTTTCAAGTAACCGTTATAAAAGATTTTGTAAAGAAAGTATATAATTTAAATTTTCCTTATTTCCATATAACACTGCTTCGTTAGTCTAGTGGCCGTAAGCGCGACTGCTATGAGCGAGGTCCTGGGTTCGAATCCCAGGTCGAGCAAAGTGTTATTGGGGTTTTCCTATGAAATTTTCAGTAGCAGCTCGGGGTTAGGTTTCGTTCCTGATTAATGGCAATAGGCTCACACCCTATTACATGGGACCTAAAAATATACTCGGCGAACTGTGGCTGTACAAATGTACACCTCTGCCAACCTTTCGGGGAATACAGGCGTGATGGTATTTTATTTTATGTTATATTTATAAGTTCGCATTAAGTAGAGGCCTTGGCTCAGCAGTGGGACGCTTACAGGCTGATATTATATTATACAGTTATTTCTTACTTAATAAATTTGAATTATTATAAATGAATGATTATTATTTTGAAGCAATGATGGCTCAGTTGGTAGCGTATATGGACTCCGCGTCGATCGACGTGAGTTCGAATCTCTGCAATGAGCCTGAGCTTTCGATGAAGGAAAACATTGTGATGAAACAATATCATGGTGGTAGGACTTTTCTAATGCCCATCTAGCTAGCTACCACCATCGAGCTGAAAATCTGTCGCCAAACACCAATAGGTGTATTCAGACAGCTGCACTTGAGAGCCGGTCTTCCATTAGGCTTAACGTAGGTACTACTATCTCAGGCCACATCGTCACTTAAGATCAGGTGAGATTGTGTTCAAAACACTAAACCTATGACGATATGAAAGAAACTTACAGAGGTATTATTATTTATTATGAACATTTTATAACATAAATTTGTGTACCAGTATTTATATACACTATTAATATTACTAGTAAATTGTATATACACATTAAAATTAAATTACAGGAATTTTTATATAAGTAGATTAATTCCGCACACATTATTTGTAGCTTATTTTAGACCGATACTTACTCAATTTAAGAAAACGAGCTATAATTAACTAAAAACGAGTAATTTTTTTGTCACTCACGATGCCAGGCAACAAAGTTATGAGTAGATTGTTAAAAATTTAATTTTAGTCATTTTATTTAAATTCAAACTCATGATTTTTGGGACTATGTAAATAATCAAATATCGTGATTATTAATCATTGTTCATCGTGAAAAAAAACCTGGTTATAGGTAGGATACCACATTTGTGTCCGACTGGATAGCATAACCATACACTAGGTGTACCATGTAACAAGCGCTATCATAGTGGAACCATTTAAGCCTGTCACGTTCCAACATCAGCCGGTATATATCCAGTAACTAAGTGGGGAGGTAATGATTTTTAGCCAACTGGGTTGCGACTACCATGCATATGGTGATCAGATCATCACAGTGTCTACACAGTTTCTATCTTTTTTTTTGCATTTCGAGATAAACCAGTACATATATCCAACTGCTGAGAGGCTTCCAGATCGGCTCTATAGCGATGACCGGCGATGGATTGCTGATCTCTCAATTTTCGCTGTGGGTTTTTGGTTTGCCATCATTTTGCTTGTTACCATATAAAAAAGATACAAATAAATCATCCCGCTGAATAATCCTGCAAATTCGGGGTATGTTTTTTTTTTGGTAATAAATCATTAATTTTTGCTTTGTGTATATTTAATTACATCAAGTTGTACGCAATTACTTCGTCATAGGAACTGTAGTTTGTTTTGTAGATTGGAACAATTGCAATATTCATAACACAATAAACTATTTATTGTTAGATATAAGTATATATATTTCTAAATTACAGGCTTAAATATTCAGCATAGCTATTAAGCTGAATTAATAAAATAAAAACATAAAAACTGAGACTGTCCATTTAAAAAACGGTTGGCATGTTGCAAAACCAGTTTATAAAATTTTATGAAGTAGTATTGCACATAGCCTACTGCTATTTATATTATTTAGTTCATAAAATATGTTCGAGTTGCGATATAATAATTATGTATTTGTTATAGCATATTTTAACAAACTCTAAATGTTTAATTCACATATATAATATAGCACTAACATAACTTTAAATATACAAAAAAAAAAAATGATGTACATTGGAAAAAAATACACAAGATAAAATATAACAAAACGAATATATCAAAAGGTACAAGCTAGCGCGTTGATGTCTTTTATATAGGAATTTAAATAATGCCGACTCTATAAATTGTCCGATTTGGCATTTATCTTTATCGCCGAAGTTATCCTTTGTGTCTTGTTAACTGACATTTATTTTAATAACGAGATGTAATGATTGGGTTAAACCAACGAATCATTATATGATTATAGGGAGTTATTACGTTAAGCTGTTATAACGTGCAAGGATTTATGGATTCAAAATGGCGTATGAGATTATAGAATTAACATCATTACTTAAGAGAGAGAATAATAGATTTATTTCATTTATGTCGTAAAATCTAAAAATAGTCGTCACGTCAATAATAATGTATTTTGTGTGTTATAGAAACGTGGTCATTATATTTTTACATATGAATTGAAATCTTATTAAAAAATTAAACAATATCATTTTTCTATACTTGCTTATGTGAGTAAAGATAGATGAGTAGCATAAGGATATTTAATAAAAAAAATGCTCTATTCTTGTCGGAAACCCCATTGAAACAATAATAATATAGTGTCAGTGGTAAAGTGGAACAAGGAACTCGCATAGTATGACTGGTACGTTGAACCTCCAATGCTGTGTTAGTGTGTGTAGCGCGCACACCATAACAACATCCTGTGTACACTGTAGATACGCGTTACAATACAAGTCAATGTTGACATGACACGTTCTTGTGTATGTGCCTAATAGAACCGTGTACGAATAATATTTCGATTCATGGCGCGATAACTGGGTAAGGCGTGATGTTTTAGCAATATACACTATATCACGTTTTCGATTACAACCTACCAAATTATATAAATTTTACAATAGAAATATTAAACATCAGAGCGACTAAATATTATCAACAAATGATGTTTAAGAAATGTATATTTCAAATATATTAAAATTGTTGCAACATTTTATCATAATTTATTCAGAGCTAGCCGATCTCAGCAGGACTTAGTTGGCGTGAAAATGTTTTTCTGAACTTAACATAGATCGAGATGAAAACTGATTAGAATTTAATATTTCTCCTGACTTCGAGCTTTAATTTATTAATACCTCTGCTCCCGCGGATGGCGAATTCGTCAATTTCACGTACATTTCTGTTATGTAAGGGAGTAAAATAGTTAGATTTATTTAATATTCCCTGTCCAATATTGGCACAATCGTTTCTTCTTCTATGTATTTAATGACAAATGTATTCATCAATAATTCTGCCAATATCACGTGAATAAAATATTTTACTATTGTTGTAATGTTCAAACATAGCTCTAATACGATGGCTCCTTTGTCAAAAATGTCTAAGGAGTTTTTGTGGTAACTTAAAATGCGTGTTTCTAGTTATTATTAATTTATAATCGACTTCACTTGTGTACAATAAGTAAATTACATTACGTAAAATGCTAACAAGTCGTACATGCAAAATTTACTACGTAAGAATCATATTTTTAAGAAATTTTTGTTATACTTTACTAAGATTTTAAATGCATAGTTTTTTTACAATGAATAAAGTACTTTTATTTTTATAAATAAAGATATTATTAATACAAAAAATCAAATCAATTACAAAGCAGAATTTGTATGTATAATGACAGTATAGTTTGGTGATAAATTCGTGTAAACTCTTTTTTGGCACGTTAAAATGTATCCTATGCGTTTTATTTATACCATTACAATAGTTTCAGCATATTGTTTAAGGTAATAGTGCATCGCTCATATAAGGCTCCAATTGGAATTTTAAAATTCTGTATAGTTAAATACAAAATCGATAAAAAAAAATCTTAACTTAAATGCGTTTTTATATTTGGAATGGGATGTCTTGTTAAAAATCGATTGAAATGATAATTGAAAATTGCTTTGCTATCAAAGTCCCTATTAATATTGCCGCAACAGAGCAAGAATAACTGCGATCAGCCGCGGCTTATGTGTCCTTGCTCACTTACCCAATGCGATACGTAAGTGCACCGCCATATTTACCACAACGCATTAAAAGCTTTTGGGTTCGAATATAAAGTTGGTAGTAACGGAAAGTAATTAAAGATTATTGCAATTGTTTAAAGTGGGGCTTGATCGGCGTCTCACGAGACTAGTTCTGATTGCTGACCTTTGTTTATTGTGATTACGAAATTATTTGTACAATTCACGAAGAAGCGTTAAGTAAAACAATTTTTAAACTTACAAATAACATTAATATGATCATGACATAGACCTAGTGAAGTATTATCTTGGTGTTTAGTGTTATTTTTATGTGTTATAAAATTAATGTAAGATATAGTTTATTATGTAACTTCCTAACAAAAAAGGAAAAGTCCGTTTTTTTATCGTAGCACGGTAATGTGACGGTACCTACCTCATGTTATTTACAGTGCCATCCAACAACGTTTACGAACACCGTGGGATTTACAATCCATCGCAAGTCGTTGCTATTATGCTGGCCTGCTATAAAATAAAATGATAAAGAAAATATTTATGAAGAAGTAATATTGGCGAAATCTCCTTCATGTGCAGAAAGCCATAATTAAAAAAAGATATAAAGTGGAATATATCAATAAAGTGCATTATTTCATTGTACGTTTTCGAATTTGCCTTTTACTGTTGTTTTGTTACGTAGACATTTTCATCAATATATTTTGTTAACATTTCTGAAAATATATCTGTACAATAAAATAATTATTAGAAACTTCTAATCAATTAAAATTCTTATATTTTAGCGGTGAACTCATTATTTATCACGTCGCGCAATTATGACTTTATTGTAATCACTAATATATTTTAATCGAAAATAGGGAACAGTAAATTTTATTCTAAACTTTCTTCATGATAACTTGCTGTACAAAACGCTTCTTTTTAATTATCTTTTCCCCATACAGAGTTCCGGTTCATATAACTCAGTTTTTATCATGTTCTTGTTATTCAGGCCTCGTGGCGCAGTGGTAGTTAGTCCTACTATTGAGATGAGAGGTCGCGGGATCGATCCCCGCTTATTATTGACATTTGAGTAATGAGCATAATTGATATTTATATGTCTGGGTGTTAAATATCTATATTAGGTATATAGTTGCCATATATAATACAAGCTTTGCTTAGTTAGGCATTAATTATAAATAATAATAAATTAATGGATGTGTGTAATATTGTGTAAAAAATATTTCCTCCTATTTTGGTTTACAGAACATATATACAAGTTGTATACGACATGCAGTTTAATTAGATGTTATTTGACAAATCCTTTTAACTCGATTTACAAAAACTTTGTAGGATAACTTCGGTAACAAAATTCAATAATCTGTTATAAAATAAATTTATATTAAAACACATTCAATTCAATGTATCGTTTTAACTTTTACGTACATAGGCTCGGTCATTTTTACAATTTAGTCAGATAATAATAGTATCGTATAGTAAGGTGATCAGCATTATTCATAGACATTACTGTATATCTACAAGTGAGTGAAGTCTATATGCGGTTGCGTAGAAGTAAACTGTCTCTTCACTTTTACTTTTATAAAATTGGAAAACGCTAAATACCTACTTTAGATATACTAGACTATTGTAAATAGCAGTTATAGGCAAATTTAGTGCTAATTTTTAATAATAAATTTTTTTAAACAAATAGTGTGATTATTTTATCTTATTAGTGACACCGTGTTTTAATTCATTCATTTTTCAAATAACCTTGCTTGTGTTGTTCTATTTTATCATAATATAAAGAAATACATATTACAAAACAGTATTAGCACTGAGGCACTTCACTCCATTAAAACTGTTTTTTTTTTTTTTCGTTTTTATTATATTGTTATTGTGTTGTAATTATTCTTATTAAATATATTCATGAATTAATGTAAATTATGTGACAGATATTACAAAAGTAGTCAATCATAATAATATAAAAAGTAATTGGCTTTATACGCTCGCGTAATGTTGTTGTTTAAAATTAACAAACAGTTACTTAATTAGTACGGCTAACTGATGGTAAGGACAGTATACGGTACAATCCAAAAATATAATCGACCACCAAAGGATCGCTAATCCATCGATGGTCACCGTTGTCATGCCTTCTGCCAGCCTTTCGAAATGCGACTAACCAAAATAGATTCACTGTGAGGAGTTTATCTCGACATGGTGGTGGCGACCCACTCGGGTGCCGATCCCTACCACTCTGCTTGATTACTGAACACATACCAGTTGATATCGGAACGTGACATTCATAAGTGTGCCACTATGGCGGGTAATACACCAGACGTATGAAAGTCGCGATCCAGTCGTATACAATTTTCATGTCCAGCAAATTTAGTAACATATCTTTAGAGGTATAGGTAAATTTGTATGTCAACAAAGCTTTACTATCAGTAAAATTATTTTAATTATCTAATATTTCTGATGAACAAATTTAAATCTATAGTCAACAACAGTTGTTTTCTTGTCCTAAAAATAATATCCTTGTTAGCAGAATTTAAAAGTATACCAAAGCTTACGAATAAAATAATCTTCTATATTCACTCCTAACTCGAAGCATCGAACTTTATTTTGTTCCTCTGTTCTGTTTAATTAACGCTAACATATCGAATTGTTATCAATCACAAACTCTTGTTTCGTAGTCACAGTGCAATTTATAGATAAATATCATTAATAATGTAATAATAATAATAATAATAATGTATATACACATATTAAAATGCTCAACGTCTCTGTGTCTGTCTGTCTGTTTATGTTCATTTCATGAAAATCACTTATCCGTTTTACATGTTTAAAAAAATTTAAAGTATGTTATCTGGTCAGATTAAAGGTTATATTATGTTAGGTAAATTAACATACGAAATAAGCAGTGACGTTAATGGTGAATGAATTCGGAGAAAATACGGTTTTGAGGCACTTAATTGGCTTACGCTGAATTACCCTAAGAGATATATCAAATTAAAGTAGGTACTACATAATTGTAGATATTAAAAAAACAGAGAAAAAAGTCGGCGATATTATGTCCATTTTCTAAGAATCATCGACAACAAGCATTTTTGTCTTTAAAATAACTAACAGACGATTTTCGATGTGTGTATTAGCGGAAGCAGCACAATACGCATGTGTAATCCACTGACGTCATTCTATAGTCCATGCGAGCGGAGCCGCGGGCATATCTACTAATTTTTTTTTTTATATATACAAGGGAAAAAAGTTTAACTTATTGCACACGTTACTTGTTACTATTTTTTCTATATAACATAGTATAGTTACTTGAATATTTGCAGAATATGTACATACAATTAGTATAAATTATTTTGAAGGCCTTGTGGCGCAGTGGTAGTAAACCCCTACCATTGAGCTGAGAGGTCGCGGGTTCGATCTCCACCCATGACTGACTTTATTAAAAAAAAAAGAAACTCGTGTCGAAAAGAAGATAGATGGCGACACGAGAGATGAGATTGGGGAATGACGTTTGGGTGAAGACGGTGTGTTTTGTAACTGTTGCAAGATTGTGATTTTATTAAAAATTGTTGATGTATTCCTGTAGTAAAGACGTTTTCCAGTTAATTAGTGTTTTTCTTTGTTTACGTCCCATATATATATATATATATATGTATATCAGCTGTTTAGTTACTATAGTACAAGCTTTGCTTGGTTTGGAATTAAATGGCCGAGTGTGAATTTGTGTCCTCATATATTATTCTGCTACACAACTTTATGATGGTTAATTATTATTTCCAAATAACCTCTACCTTGTACCAATGAAAGTGCAGAATTATAATTGGTAGTAAAAAAGTGGTAGTAACTGTAAAAAATTCAAATTAAGATGTGTTTGGCAACACGCACTTAACGAGACGTTTCATCTCAGTCCTCCAAAGTAGTAGTGAATTATGACAGAGCTTAGGACTGTAGTCCTTTTCAGGTTCGTTATACGTAGTTATAGGCTGCTGTGTCCACTTAAGTTTACTTGGACTGCCTGGCTACCTGTTTGCTACATCAAACCATAAAAAATTGTGTAATACAAGTAATATTTACATTAAAGTTTCAATGACTATTGAATCGTTTCCATTGCAATCACAGTTTATACCTCATCATTCTCAATTACTTTTAAACAGAATTCATATAAATTAATAAGATCCTTTTTATGATACGGATTTTCTGATGGAATTTTTGACGTAAGAAACACTTCATGTAGCAAAACAATAATTGACTCTAAATAAGGTCGATTTGAAACCCGGAATTTTCCATGTAAAAAATACGACAAACTATGTACGCAGTTTTAATCTGTTCACAGAATCGATAAAAAGTACTCTGAAATGCTCTCAGTCGATTAAACTTATTCAGCGTTCACTATACGAGTTATAATTATTTTGTTAATGTTTATTTTATTCTTTGGTTTGTGCGTACATCTTCTACGTAAATATTTATTTCGCGTGTTCTTGATGATCAATACAATGTGAAAATATTAAGCTGAATACTTTTTAAATTACGTTTAGTATTTAATTAAAAATAAAAATATTTATACTTAATAAATAAAGCTCACAAGATTATTATTTTGTTTGTATGTTTGAAAACGCTAATCTCGGTAACTATCGGTCAAATTTGAAAAATTCTTGTATTTCACAGCTTATTTATCTAGCAAGGTTCTGAGTTATCTAATATCATATAATACTACATCCCTTAGAAACGAAGTAGTGATTATAAACTTCAACCAATCCGGAAATCTGTAGGCAAGTAGTTATTATATGTGTGAAATATGTATGTACAATTCTTTAACGCGGGTGAATCCGCGGGGCACTAATCTATTAAACTAGCTTAAAATATATTGAAAAATAAAAAATGTTTAATAAATTTTGGATGATAGCATAATGTTGAGTCAGAGGGTGATGCCAGTGGATATATCAATAAAAATAAAATAGTTTTCTACAGTCATTTCAACATTGTAGGATAAAGTTGTATTAGTGATAAATTCAATGATTCTTACTATTAATAATTTATCGATTAAAAAGATCGCTCATATTTTTTACTTATCATCTTTGTCCTTTTTGCAATAAAAGACAAAGAGAAAGCTTATATGCTCGGTTCGGTAGATAAAGTATAGGGACTAAAAACCGTAACCTTGTGATGACACGAGGAAACCCCCACGCATGATGAATAACATGTGTTGTCGATCTGAGAACGAGTAGTGAGTTGTTAATGTGTCTGGTTATTTACGTTCATTGTTGATGTTGTATTGTGATACAGAATTAAATATATGGAATTATTTACATTTACGCAGTAACTAATTTTAGGCATAGATACCTGTTTAGCACCAATTATTTCTTAAACGCCAATGAACTTTCGGAGAGTATTATCAACCTGTAATTGGAATAAATATATTTAAATTAAATATTTCTACTTTAATTTCAGTTTAATAAAATTAATAGGTAAAATAGAATCGATCAATTTCAATTAATTTGAATGCACACTCCATAAATACCAATGTGATTTTCTTCTGTGGCGATTTCAGCACTCTTGTCAGACATGTTATATATTATAATTTATTCGTTTGGATTATATGTAACATGTATTATTTATATCAGAAATAATATGAGAGTTTTAATTGGTATTCTGAAAGAATGTGTAGTCATAAATACTTACAACAATGTGTACCGTCTTGTAATATCGCTACTTTTAATTTGTGGTATTTTATCTAACAAATTCCGTAATATCCGTTCAGACTAATCTAATGCACTCATACACATGTGCGGTCGCAAACACGCGCACACAGACCCATAGGTGTTTCTAACAGAGGGGGGCACACGTGCGCACGCGCAGTGGTACTCACAGCGCGGAACGAGTTCAGACCGACCTGCTGCGCCCGCGCTAGAAAGAACTCAGCCAAGGACGCCGGCGTAACGGTTCGTGTGCGGGCCCGATTGGCGCCTACGGGGCCAGCGGGGACATGCGGGTTGCGGGGTGGCGAGACGTGTCCCGCTACTTCTGCGTCATACTGTGTAGTAACAGGAATACGAGGAATACAAGTTTAATAACAGGAATATTACTTTACTACTTCTATTATTTCCTTCCTTTTTCCTTTCCCTAATAGATTACATTGATAGTTATGATTAAAATTTATGTTAACAGAGAGAGATAATCAGCAATTTAAATGACAAAATGGCGTTTTTTATCTAAATTTTTTAATTATAAATATCTAATTTTTTGAAGTAAAAAAATATATCTTTATAGGGTATTTTGTTTTTCTTGTATCTATTAAATTATTTTTAGAAATAATTTTTATATGATTACTAATACACATCAACAAACTTTTACTAATTAAAAAAGTTTAGGATATAGCTTATTTTAAATGGCTATTCGTCGGGCACTAATCTATCTACTTAATAGATTTATCATTATTATATGAAAATAAATAATAATCTGAAGAAAAGTCAATTTTAAGTTCCTTCGCACGGCCATCGACCCTAAAAACCTGTTTTCTGTCCCGTTCCGATACCTTTACTTTGATGTTTCCATCTCATAGTCACGAAAACCACTGTTCTGTCTTTATTTTGCTCCATTACGGCCAAGAACAATGGCTATTCGTCGATAGGTGAACGTTTCTATACCTATTCTCTTCACACCATCGGCGAGTCTCGGCGTTGTGACAGAGACAAACCGCTTTCTGAAGCACATGACCGAGGCTAAATGTTTCGAATTCCTATTGGGCCGTCGACAGCTTAAAGATGGCCACTCGAAGACCGTTTTCTCGTTACAATAACCTAATTTTATTCCATTACGTCGGTAGTCGCTGTGCTTAAATTTCAATAAGGTAACTCCATTAAGTTCGAATGTCAGGAGGTGCGCGAGAAAAAGACACCGACCTCGCGGGCGTGTGTTCGCACGGTGCCGCCGCCCGCACTTCTAACCTCCCCCTCCTGCTAAACGATCTGTCCCGGCACGGTGTGCGGTGATTCAACTTTACGTTTGTTCGGAAACATTGAAGGTTTGCCGGACGTCTACTGACACGGAACTACCTTCAACTCATGCGTGTTTCCAGGTATTAATTTAATTTTATCTTAAGAATATAGAGCAGTGATAGCTATGAAAATGATACAAACATGATTCAAATATTTCGTTTATGCGATGAAATTTCTAAGAATTTGGTTAGTATGGTTCAGAGTACAGTATGAATTATTATTTATTTATTTACGATAATATATAAAAAGCATAGAATAAAATATTTTTCCAAAGACGTAAAACAATTATATAATATTCATTAATAGAAATTTATTTTTCCCTACGAAAATCCTAAAGTGTAAAGGGATGACAAAAAAATTATTAATACTTGAAAGCTTTTGAAACATTTCCTTTATAAAAGACTTCAACGGGCTAAAAGGTGATATTAATAACGATCATAATTTTATTAAAAGTTCACATTAATAGATCAAATACACTTACAAATTAAGATAAGTAATAACAATCATCTTTTAATAAAGATTTTTTAACGCTTACGCTTTACAAAACCATGCCTCCTTTGCCATTGGCATTTTTCCGCATTAATTACGTTACTGATAGTATTACAAATCCTGTTTGAGTTTTTATGTGTTATATTGGCAGTTAAAGGTAATTTTGATTCCAGTTTGATCGCTGCTATATTGCAGTATAAAACTAATACAATCGGAAACTGAGCCAACGAGATCACGTTTACCATTTAATAGAAACATTAAAATTTAATATCGAACCAGTAAACTTTCCTATTAGTTATTAAAGATTTTTTAATTAAAAACAATTTAGCACAAGTTCATTATACAATATTAACATTATTTTTATTGCAATTTAAAGTACTAAACTTTCTTCTTACCCTTATCCTACCTAAGCAGGGTGGCATAACATGTTTTCTTCTGCCACACACCTCTATCAGCTGTAATCTTAGTATTCACAACTTTTATACACATATAATTCTTCACACAATCCATCCATACCTTCTTCGGCCTTCCTCTACTCCTTTACACCTTACCTTCACACTTAACATCCTTTTAGTTACGTGAGTTTCATCCCTACTCATTACATGCCCATACCACGCTAACCTATAACCCCTCAACTTCTCTGTGACTGGCGCTATTTTTATATCTGTTTCAGTTTCATCACACGTCCATCTGATCTTTCACAACTCTGCCACATGTAATCTTCTTTCAGTCATAAACAAACTATATTGGAATATATTCATGTTCTGGTCCTTATGGTTATAAATAAAATTTTAATAATCTTACTACTATAATTATTATTGTTCCATTATCTAGTTACAGGGAATATTATAGTAATAATTATATAATATAGTAACAAACATTGGAAAATTATATCTTTTATGATTTTGTAAAATATGATTTTTTACATACTTAATTATTTATATTAAAATGTAAGTCCGCACGTTATAACTTACCCTAACACTATTTATTGTAAATTAATTTATTAAAAAGCCAATTTAAGGTGTGTAACCAAAGGAAATTAATTCAATGGAATTTAATACGCAAAATAGAATAGTAACATACATACTTACATGAATTTGCGTGACCTTAACATTTTATTGCCGCAATATAGTTTCGTGTACGTTTAAACCAAGTAAGATCGATTTTCCAGTTAAACAAACGACTTACGAATTCCTCATTCTTGTGTTGTTGCGTGCACGATTGCTTGCTATGAGAACCGCCTGTATGCGCCGCGCCAATAAGTCTCCGATTATCGTATAACGTTTGATATGTCAACAACAAAGGTCCGCAAACATAATTCGTTAATTAATTCATATTAGGACGGCGTATGATTAGATAGGATCTTAGCTGGCTCAATTGACAATTCAACTGGAATGGCTATAGTCACCATTTGGTGGCCATCGCGTCATATTGCTTGGTAGTCTGTTGTATCTGTGGCGATTTAACTATAAAAAAATTCATAGAACATAACCGGATAATATCATATTAATATAGTAGAATATTGTGGGATAGTAGGAATCTGTACTTGTACGGTGGCTCTCTTTTGGTTTTTCACGTTTCAGGATCATTCGGTGAATATTAAGCTACCAAGAGGCTTTGCAGACCAGCAAGATAGCAACGACTGGTAATAGATTGTCGATCCCGCTGTGGTTGCCGTTGTTTTTGAGTTGTACTGTGTTTTTGTGCGTATTACTATGTAAATGAATTCGTTCCCTATTCACTTTCTCAATATAAATATCTCCTAGATCATACAATATTGTTTTTATATTCTTTAATGCTATAGTATATTATCAAAGTATAATAATATATTATACTATTATATATAACTAACATTACTTTATTTATATTTAATTTAATATTATAAATTACACATGTATTAAATATACTTTTATTAATAAATATTCATATTAAAAGATAATACATAATTTCCCACAACGTTTATAGGGGAGTGACTCAGTTTTAGGAAGCGATCATGTATTTAAATGTTATGTTACGTAATTATTTTAAGTCAGGGAAGGCGAAGAAAGGCATGTTCATAGATTATACCGTAGTAATTATTATTGTTTGTTCTTTAATATTATTTAAATATTTCATAAATCAGTACGTTAAAATACATGTTGAGTGAGATACACTACATAGAAGTGAAGGGTGCTAAACATGGTTAACTATAAAATAGACTACACCGATTTTGGTGAAGCACTCCACTTTAGCTTTCATTCTCTTCAGAATTTTTCTCTTGTATGCAATTTCCTTATTCTTTTTTAAGTCCAAATTTATTTTTTATAGTACTAAGACAACATTTTCATAATACGCAAGTAAAATACATATATATTTACTAGTATAGGTTATTCATACAATTGTTTAAATAATGTATAATTTTTACAAAGAAAAAATTTGCACATTTTTCTGTACCAAAAGGACATTATATTATATCCTTAATAAGGAAAATTATTATTTATTTATTTTACAGGAAGACTAACAGCTATTCATCAATAAATATAAATTATTAAAAGCTAGATCTATTTAAAAGTCCTCAAGCATAGGATACAATTTAAAAAACACACACACACACACACATATGACAATCATTCAATGCTCTAAATACACAAACACTGATTCATACTACATTATCAAGAAAAATATCAAGTTGATTATAACAGATAAAAAAATAAACAGGCACAAAAGACAAAGTGACAAAGTAAAAAAGTACTCGCAATAGACACTGCCAGAGAAACTAGAGCTTAAAAATGTGTTTATAGTGGTATAAAAAAATTCAATACTATTATTCTCGCTCATGCAGTTCAAGAAATTCCTAGCTCGCTTTAGGAAAGAGATTTTCCGGTAGTTACTAGAAACGATGGGAAGCGCTGAAGGAAATATAACATATTCATCTTTTTTTTTTGTACAAAAGAAGAGACAGAAAATAGAATATAATATTTCAAATTACTTGGATAACTGCGTATACGTTGTGATTCCTAACTTATTTTTGTTCACAGAGTTTCTTCTTTTTCTTTTGGTTTTACCAGCTAGGTAAGCTCAGTACAATAATTATGTTTATTTATGTTGTAAACTCAGATTTAACTTAGTGGTTTATGACCGGCCACCTGTCTGAAGTTAACCATCCTAGGAATTTCCTTATTTATGTCTAACCGACGATAGCTAAATAGCCCTTCTAATGGTCTTTAAAGCCTTCCACTGCTACCTAATAAGCATAGGAATATATAAACACTTCATATTATGTTGAAATTTAATATTTAAT
The DNA here is from genome assembly GCA_033032175.1 of Saturnia japonica. NCBI lineage: Eukaryota > Metazoa > Arthropoda > Insecta > Lepidoptera > Saturniidae > Saturnia > Saturnia japonica. Next base: position 12,971,763 of record CM065307.1, read on the forward strand.
ATATCATAAATTTAGAAGTCAATATCACAGAACTAATTATATGTCGAATCTAGTTGCTGCCTGTCTGTTCTTGACCGCTTCCGTACAGAAAGTAAATAAACATTCTTATAGTCATTACTGTTACTAATTAATTTTAATAATTAGTGCCGCTATTCTACATTTGTGAAGCACTTACCGACAAGTATAAAGTAGTAATTTTAGCCAAAAATTTTGTAAAACATACTTTAAAATATGACACCGAATCTATCTTATCTGGCTTCAGTTAAGATCTGATACCCACTTTCACGCGTGTTACACTTTACAACTGTGATAAGATCCAGAACGATACTAAAAGACTTTTAACAATATTCAATCTTTGTCAATATTACAGCAAATTAATCATAAGTGAAATTAAGTTTGTTGTTTATTTTTACTAGTGAAATGTTATCGACGTCGGGCAAAAGAATTTAACTACTGTTACTGATGAAGTAGGAATCCAACGCAAATAATTTTTACATTCTATGAACATCTTAAGCTTGTAAGTAAATATATTGTACGAAATTGATGGCAAGGCGAGTAAAAAGGCGAAGGCGATGGTAAAGAATAAAATATGAGAAAATAATGGTTAGATCACGTCGCTGTTCGATTCGACTAAAGAAAAACAATAACTACTAAGAAGCATCTTACACCATTATGCATTTTAAACAAATCATAAAGTACGTAGTAGTCAGTTGTAATACTAGTAGAGTAGTAAAAAAGTCGGAGGATATTTCAATTCGAATGTTTTTTTTAATGGATGTTCTGCCATAACTTCATTGTTTATAAACCGATTTAGATGATTCTTTTTTCCTTAAGGTTGGTCCCTAGTGTTTTCGTTATAGTGATATATGGTAAGATACTGAATCTATGTTTATTGCATAACTAGCTGCGCCTGCGGCTGCGCTCGCTGCGATCAGAAACACCCGCTCCCGGTTGTTTTAAACACAAAATGCTTCATCATGCGTGATCATTAGAAGATAGACAGGCTCTCGCTGACTTTTTTGTAGGTATTTTTAAGATTTACAATTATATACTAAATTTATTTGATATATTTCTTCTAGTTTACTCAGTGTAAGCCATTTAAACGCCCCAAAATCGTCGTTTTTCCGAATTGATTTCTATTTGCGCAGAATCCTAATTCTTTTTCTAAAATAAAAGTAGCCTATGATACTTCTTATAACATCAGTTATCTGCCAGTAAAAGTCCCATCGAAATCGGTCCAACGGTTACAGAGATTACTTGGAACAAACAGACAGACTGTCAGACAAAAAAATTAAAATTGTTTTTTTTTAATTTATATACTCTATATACTTGCATATTATGCATTATATTAAATAGATGTAGAAAAATAAAAATATCTACATCTTTTCTTTATTCAATGGCACGTTAGTTTAAAATGCGTGCAATGCAAAAATGGCTCAGTAGTAGTGTGTCAATCGGCGTGAGTTCGATTCCTTGCATTGAACCTGAGCTTTCGGTGAGGGAAAATATCGCGATGAAAACATAGCATTGTGGTAGGGTATTTCCTAATGCCCGCCTGGCTAGCTATCCCCCTCAAGTTGAAAATCTGTGGCCAAGCACCTATAGGTGTATTTCGGCAGCGGCACTTGAGAGCCAGTTCTCCACTAGGCTTAGCGTGTGTGACTTAACATGTGGTGAGATTGTGTGCCTATAAACCTATAAAGAATTTAAAGAAAAACGCAATTTATGTGTCGCGAACAAATACTTATTATTTATATGTTACAACACCTCTACGGCCCTTATAATGACCAGAGATTAATTATTAATATAGCGTACTGGCTGACCCGTGCGAACATTTGGCACATTGTAGGATCTAAACAATCTAACTAACAGCTCTCATATTAGTTAATTTAATTGTTAATAGATGGCGTCTTTAATTCAATTGATTGGAATGAACAGATGAGATTCGTAATGAAAACGTTTTTGAATGATTTTCTAACGAAAAAAATAGTTTTGAATTATTTATCTTAGTTTCGGCAATAGCGGAGACCATAAAATGATGTTAATAAATTTTTTATGAAGAATTAACGGAGGCATGGCGTTGCCCGGAAAAAACATTTTTGAGAAATAATATATACGATAAATAAATAATGTGTATATAGTATAATGTTTAGAAATACAAAATATAATTTAAATAAGCATTTGTTACAGAACTGTTTTGAAAGACAATTAATTACGTAACGTTATTACTGAATCAAAACGTGTTCTCATTTGAACACATTATAAACGACCTACTAATTACAAATTATTTAAATTCACAAATATTAGCATGTCTATTTATGACTGTATTATGTTAAAATAAAATAAACTTTTTATTAATCGTTGGTGAAGCACGATTGACGTCTAACATTATATTTAGATATTTTTAGTAACAAAATCACTAAGAATTTACTTGGAGGTTAATTTTCGACTTAACCATGATTTAATTTTGGAAATTTTTTAAATTATATCATATTAAAGACATAATTTATAAATAATAAACTGAAGATTTTTTAAATATAATTTATAGAATAACGTTTGTCTAAAATGACACTTGATGTTGAGTAACGATATGACTCAAGATACGGTCAGGCACTGATTCTCAACTGCAGTTACCGGAACACAGCTATAGGTACTTGGCGACAGATGTTTACATTAATGGTGGTAATTAGTTAGACAGGCATTAGAAAATACCCTACAACCATGCCATTGTTTCATCACGATGTTTTCCTTCACTGAAATCTCTGGCTTATTGTAGGGATTATTACTTGATATCTATACTTTAGCTAAACAACATAACATACATTTTCTGGTTCTTACCAAATAGTTTTTTGAATCGGTTGTAGCCTGTATGTATATAAATTCGCGGTAGACCGTGGAGTATCGTCATCAGTTGACGTGAGGTCGCAACACGTAATGACAACGGACTCGAGTAAGGTTACTATTCCGCGAGAGGAGAGTTATTATAGCTGATCCTACAACAATCTTCGCATTATAGAGTTTTCATTTATAGCAATACATATACGTTTTCGCAATATAAACAAAATCACTATTTATTGAGAATTAATCAAAGTTTTATGTATTTTTTTTAGAAATTATGTAATTATAAATGTATCCATAAGGACTAATATGAAAACGACTGGACACGTCCACCAATAAGCGAAAACCGAATACGGTCGGGGATATGATGTGTTCGTTTGCAATTTAAATAAGTCTACGAGATTGTTCTTTATTAAGTTAATATTTTATTAATTAGTTGACGACTAGTTTCTGATCTATCTATCATAGAGCAATGTTTCTACATATTTTTTTATGTTTTGCTTAACAATTGCTAACGTATTATAGCTTACTCTAACAATTACTGAACAAAGAGCAGATGTTTACATAATCAATTGTTTATTTTTATGCTGTGTAATATACAATCATATTCGATATGATTAAAACAGTAAATATGAATGACATCAAGGATCAGAATAATGATATATTACACATCTGAATAATTATGCATTTAGTTAAATAAAACTAAGATAAAAATTCTAACATGTTGTAAGTGTGGTGATTAAGATGGTGTCATATCTCTGTAAGAGACCTCTGTTTAGCATTTACAGGTTTGATATTTTCATATTATTTTATATGTAAAAGTATTGACATTCAATGGTATTAAACATTTACAGAAAAATTAATCGCAGTCTTTATTAATATTTCACTCAGTTTTATTTAACTATCGTTATAAACGTATGTTAATATATGTATTGTATATCATTACATGTATCTAAGTAAATAAGTACTAAAAACTTTATTAACTTATTTTAAATAGAGATACTTATACGTTTTTCACGTCTCTTGTAGAGAGAAAAATATCTGCATGGGCAGAGGTCATTGATTTCAATATAACAATTTCATATCACTTCACCCACTCCAGTGTACAATTTCTAAATCTCCTTTCTTATTGCATGCTTAAGGTACTCTATTAAACACAATGGAAAATTTCAAGATCCTGCAATATGTATAGCGCGTAGAGAGATGAAGTACCTTGGTACTTAAAACAAAAATAAAATGGATGAAAGACAGCATACTTTTACCCAGTAGAAAACACGTAGTTCTTGAGAAATAACAAAAGCATTTGAACGTTATCAAACACCGGGAACCAGCATGATATAAAAAATATATTTAAGGACAAGTTCTTCATGACGAGTTATAAATAAACAGAAGCAGACTGGTACTACGTATATTGATCTCATTTATGTGTATGAATTATATTATATTCTTTTGGAAAATTAATAAAAACATGAAGTAGAGCGTCATTAAATGTCAATATATGGAGCACTTTAAAGGAAAGTTATTAAAAAAGTTTTCTCTTAAAACCTGCCACAATTGCCTTGATAAACATCACCAAACAGTGAACCCTTCAATTAAAACAAATATTTCCGGTTTAACCACACTCGTGCGTGATCACCGTTTCTTATGAATTGTAATTTGGCTATATTCATTACGAAAGTTGCTCTGTAAAGTGTCACAGCAATATAACAGACGACAATACCTTTTATGTGGTGCTTTTTTTAACTGACCTTACTGTTAGCCTGAGGGGCCCTATCCAAAAACAGAGCCGCTGATGGCTTTTTCAGCTTTACCGGGGCTTGGGGGTGAGCGCTGAAGACACTTAGCCACGAAAGCGTGGGCAACATGCGTGCAAGGGTGATGCCACGATTGCAAAGAAGTCGCGATCTGACTAATCCCCAATCCGTAAAATTCGAGCTAAACTAACATACTGTACAGGGCTCTGTAAGGTAATTTTTTAATTCTTTATAAGTTTAGTGTTTTACCACAGTTTCATCCGATGTTAAGTGACGATGTGACCCAAAATGGTAACACGCTAAGCCTAATAGAGGGCTGGCACTCAAGGTCCAATTGCCGGAACACACCTATAAGTGCATAGCGGCAGATTTTTTATTTAAAGGTGGTAAGCAAGCCAGGTCTTACTTCTTTGTTATGGTTCCATCACAATATTTTCCTTTATCAAAATCTCAGGGTCACCACAGAGATTCGAAATTACGTCGATCAACGTGATATTCGTACATGCTACCACTAAGCCATTATTGCGTCATATTTTGATGCATGTTTCTTTTTATCTTTTTAAAGAACTTGATAGACGACTAGTCAACGCATCTCACGACCAGTGGGCTGGTTAATATCTTGGTCAACGAATAAGCATTGCTATACAACGAGGCAATGCGGCTAGCCTTCTTGCTACGCTTAATTTTGGCCGCGAGTTGTATGGCATCCACTACTTATGGTTGTGTTTTAATTTAATTTCATCATGACAATTAACTTAATAAACATATTAACCTGATAAATACAATATAAATTATCAAATCTAATATATATTATATATATATAAAATTAATTAATACCAGCACTAAAAATAAACAATTAGATATAAGTGTAACAATTTCAGCTTTTTTCTTTATTCAGAAATTGTTAGATTTAGCTAATTGGTTAGCAACTACTAAGCAAAACATAAAAAAAATATGTACATAGTTTAATGTCAGATAGATCAGAAACTAGTTGTCAAGTAATTAAAAAACATTTGTTTAATAAAGAACAATCTCATAAAGTTATTTAAATTGAAAAGGAGCTCGTCATATCGGACGTGTCCTTATGGTTTGAGAGCGGCCTAACATTTGCCGATCTATTTAGAATATATTGTAATACAAAGCAATCCAGCTAAATTGAATACAATGGATACATAGATAAACATGAAATATTTTAATACCGATCTAAGTTAATCGATAGGACATTAATAACACGGTTCGGTAATGGTCAGTCCAGGCTGGGACGCTGTGCTCAAGGCTGCCGGTGAAAGGATTCGTTGTGAATCTGGATCATCCCGTTCGTGAGACATGCCGACAAGCTGAAATACGAACGAGCCAATAAATTTGTAACTACAACTGCGATATTCTTGCGATTTTGTGTTGCAGTTTAGAAGTGATATATATTATGTTAAGTGTCACAAGCTGACGGTGAAATATATTCTACGGTTTAAAATTATGCTTTACCCATAATACATATTGAATCGGTGTTATTGATGAGTGTAAAAAAATGATTAATATCCATTAAAATCTTTAGCAAATGAGGAACAAAAGTTTCAAGCTTCATTACTTAGATTAAAAACAAAATAATGGTATTTATAAAGCCAATCATAAAAGATGTAAATGCTTACCATAAATATTAAAATTTATAATAATTTATTTGTTTAATATCAAAGGAAATACTAATTCACTCAGTATGGAAAACCATGTCTAACTTACCTTTCATAATACGTAATTTATTTAAAATCTAATTATTTACTTTCATAAACGTGTAATTATTTGTAATGTACAGAATTGAAGGAGTATGCATAGTAACTGTGAAATATGCAAATGACTCTAAAACACAATGTTGCGACACTCGCCTCGAACGATACACAAGATAACTCTTATAAACAAACGTTAAAATAAAGTGATGCGAGATCACGACTTGAAAATTATTGAACTCATTAACAGTATATAATGAAACTTAAGTATGTTTACCATTAAGTGAAGTAGTAATTGCGTACTTAGTAAATTGAAAATATTCATACTACCGAATAATAAATATAAATTTTCACATTTGTATACAATCTATGTAAAAATAATATTACCATATTTATTTGAATTACCTGTTACCAGCATTGCAACAATTATCCAAGTAACTTTGAATTGTAAAATGAGCTGGAGCATTCATTGAAGAAAAACTCCGTAATAAAACCATATGGTGGTAGGACATATTCTAATGGCCGTCTAACTAGCTACCCTACCACCCTTAAGTTGAAAAATAGTTGCTGTGTGTTGTATTCTACTGTATGTACGTTATGTATATATAATTCTGAAATGATCCCACTGTAACATAATTTTTTCAGGCACAAAAACACGTTTAATGAACAATTTTTACGGTAAGTAAAAATATTAGTTAAAAATTGAAAAATGCTCTGCAGATTTGAACATGCAATAATACTCAGTGTGGCATCCGTAATCGATAATAGTCATTTATCATAATACGTGCAGTTAGTACTTTTTCTACTTTCTAAAAAATAAAGTAATTAATAGCGCACATTTTATCACATTATTATCCTATCTATCTGCAGCTACTTTTTTTTAATTGCTCGGGATTGTTTCCTTCCGCCAGTAAAAAAATATGAAGATAAGAAATAAACTGTGATGATATTATATAAAAATAAATGTGCGTGTCTGTTAGTGATTTTATAACTTCTGTGCGACTTGAAAGATTGAGCTCATATTCACGTAATATGTTTGTTTTATCGAGACGATACTTCATAGCCATATAATAATTCAATAGGTAGCGCCCATACATTTACTGTGTACTATTTGATATTTTAGAACAGTTTCTGAGCTATAAGATAGATGTGTCTTTATATTTGTCGAAATCATATCTTTCCGTGTCCGATTTTCTATTTGAAATATTTTATAATGTTTGTACAAATGTTGTTTAAGGTACACCTGAGAGGTACCTATATTTTTTTGTATTATGAAAATAATGCGCTTGAAAAAAATATATTATGTATCTGTCATGAAATAACGCTTGCACACTTGCACTTTACTTCCCGAATGTCAACTGGTTACAATAAATCATAAGGTTTATTTATAGTACATGCAATGCGTACACGAATAATTACAACGGCATTTACACTTAGCTATTTTATGTATGAAAGCCAATGATTCGTTAATATTATTACCTATAATGTATCATAAGATTTTAAATTTTATTTCTTTTTTATTCTATATGTTATGTTTAGCGTTTGGCCACAATCTCAACTGATTTTAAGTGACGTGGCTGGCTCTCAAGTGTAGCTGCCGGAACACACCTATAGTTGCTTAGCTGCAGATTTTAAACTTGAAGGTTATTGTGATCTATGAGAGAATCATCAAATAAATGTCAGGACAATACACTTCTAACATAAAAACAAACATATAGTATTCTACAGTACCTACACTGAACACTAAACGTGTATTTGTCACACTTGATATTGGTGAAATTGGCACCGGAGGCAGAAGGCATATTACAAAAAAGACAAAGAAAAATTTACTTTAAAAAATACTATTTAAATAATTAATAACATTACACAATAAGTCATGATCTTTGTATACCTAATATATTTTTATTATCAATTACAGTAAGCTAGCAATCGAGTTTAATAGCTTTGTATACTGTATAAAAAATATCGTCAAATACTTCAGAATGATAATATTCATGTGCTGTTAGTGTTATTTCTATAATATACGGTAAATATTACTAACATTGTCACAACAGATAGATATTGTGTTCATAAAAAATGTAGAATGCTAAAAGGCTAAGTTATTGCAACTATTTACTTTACTTTTCAGCTATCTAATTAATTACTATTTCAATAAATATTTATGAATGACTAAAACAGTAATTAACATAAATAAAGATAATTAAAATAAAAAGGATTTGTTCACTAATTTCATTTTAAAGTTTAATTGCGTATTTATTTAATGTCCTTAAGGCAATCTATAAAAATTTACAGCTAATAAATAATAAAATATTTGCAAAGAAAAATAAGCATTTCTGTCTAAATAAAACTATTTGTTGTTAGTGACATGATTAACCCGTTCTTGTAGAGGATTAATATTACGAAGTTAAAATAATTAACCACTGATTAACTGTACGGTACAACAGCTTCTTATTTCATGTACTTATTGAAGCGACTGTCATTTTTGACACCAGTTAGCCTCTGTATAATACATAATCAAATTTGCGTATTCATTACCAATTAGTCAATATCTTCATATATTTCATCGAGCTTGTACGATACGATGTTGCGCCTGTCAAAGTATGTATCTTCTAACTTTTGTTTGTATATCAGTTGTCAGAGCATCAATAGCGGTACTACTCGTTTTAAATTAATTTTATAACTTGTTGAAATTTATTTTGTGTATTGAAGGTGGCTTTAAACATTCTTATATTTTGATATACCTGATTATACAAAATGCACGTCACCTGATGGGAAGTAGTTTAAAAATTGTAGAGTGTTAGGAGACGAGATTCCATGACTATATGTATATACCAGCTAATCCTGAAATACGATGCACCGAAGCATCATACTAATAGGAGTTTTACACAATGTGTATAGTATCCAACTGAATGTCTTAGCCTAGATATACTTTCTTTGATATATGACTGATGTTTTTTTTTATTTTATGCACGGGCCTCGTCGGGTTCAATTGCCCTGCACGCCATTCCGCAAAATTTACTGAACTAGTAACGATAATGTAAATAGTAAACAACCAACTTGTCTACGTCTTTTTAACGTGTAAAAACAATAGGGTTATATGAGACTCCTAATCATTAAAAGCTCATGGTGCACCATCTGCCGTGCTATTGTGGTGTCACATGATCGCATAAGCAAATAACCATGGCGCCCCGGCGTTAAGATCCAATGAAAACGCCGGAACACCCTATGACGGAGACAGTCCAGTGCAATGGAACTACCTCCCCGTCCACCGAACCAATGCAATGGGATGACGGGTCCTAGCCCATTTCCTCTTGGTTTGGCTTGGCAGAAGGAGGTGAATGAACGCAACTGGCAACCCTACTCATCCAGCAACGAATTTTTGATGAGGTCTTCTCCTCTGCCGTCAGAGTATTCTTAACGAGGTTTTTTCCTGGTAATTTTAAGGAGGTTTTTTTTCATGTACTCTTCTTATTATTTACGAAGTTTTCTTCGTCGGTGATTTTCTAAGGAGGTTCCCAGTGAACACAAGACCTATATTTATACATTTTTTTTTACGAACAAAACCAAATAATAATTTTTTACCGCAATAAGTCATTATAACTAGATCTTAAAGATGCTATTAGATTTGTCAACTTTAACCCACATATCAGATATAATAGTGCCTTCTCAATATTTTTAACAGTTTATTTTGACTGATACCTAATTATATTACCTCAATAAAACAATCACGTTTTAAATTTTATATTCTAATAATATACATTATGAGTTAAATATACTGCTATACTACTATCTAATCATTCTTAATTTGAGTGACAAGTAGCATAATATAATAAATTTAACAAGTGTATTTTGAAACCCACAGTATACCTGCGTATACTGTAACAACAGTGTATCTTATTTAATAAAAAATATCAAAAGAAACTTCGCTTTCAAAAGTAATATTATTTTCAGTACAATATGAAATTGTTTATTTACCGAAGGAAATCGATTTTGACTTTTTCTTATTTTAATTTTTTGTTGAAGTACAATTAATAATATCGGTGATTAAAACACCATAAGACAGTGAAGGTGGCTTGTTTATAAGAAACCAGATCGAACCGGATCCAAAACGGAGGGAGCGTATTCTGTAACTGGAGCATACGGCCGCGGCCGGCTCGAATATCGCCCCTTACACCTATAATAAGATTTTCTTACGAACACCGCAATACCTTAGTTTCTCTTTTTTGTGATTGCACCTGCGATTAAGGGCAATCTTGGCTTATTTCGAAATCAAGTCATGATTGACGCTTATCAGACATATCATATTATACGCTTCACACATGAAACATTTAGAAGTATATTCCGCCATACTTTATTACATACGTCGCCACTTTTGGTCATAGAATATAGATTTTAATCCTAAACAGTCGTTAAGATAAGCCAAAAATTGTTAACTAACTGATTTACGATGTTAGGGAATAATATCTTATTTGAAACCTTGACACTAATAAAAAATAATATACCCCTACACAAGTAAGTGGTATTTGAATATTTTTTTTTTATATTTCATTATTTATTGCATAAAAATATACAATCAGAGAATATAATGCTAAAAAGCATTCTGTAGCAGTCTTCCAAGGGTGCACGACAAAAATATATAGAGGGCGTGCATAATGTTTAGTAAATAAAGTCTAATAGCTATTTAACTGCTCTAAGTAGAACCTACGTAGCAAGTGCTTGCAGGAATCCCGAGAGTTGGCTAATTGTATGTTGGCAGAAAAGGAATTTTACAGTCGTGCTCTTGTTACGGCGAAAAATCAGTCGCGAAAATTTGTATAGTGACTTAGTAAACTTAAAAAACCAAAATCAAAAAGTACTTTATTCAATTTCGTTTCAGAGAAGTCACTTATGAACGTAAAAACACTACTACTGGTTCTGAAATTATCGCAGTCATTGAGAAGAACCGGCAAGAAACTCGATCGGGTTTATCTTTTTATCCAAATGTTGTACCTACTATTTACATTTAAAAAAAATATTATTCACTTTGATAATTTAATTAAGTTGAAAGTTATAAGGAGTCTAAAGTTAACTTATCTTTTTTTATAATTGAACTTATTCCCAAAATGTTCACTTGCCTAATATTCTGTATTTTGTTTCTCTCGGTCCTTTAGTTTAAGCAAATTTGTAACAAAGCTGGATAAACATGCAATCTCTAGTTTTAGTTATATCCAAATTACTAAAATTTTTTCTATAAATACTATTAAGTGGTTTACGGTAATTTCATAATTATGTAACGAAATTATTGATGTATTATTTAAAGTACGGTTTCACCGTTCAGGTATTTTTATACAGGACGAAGCGGTCGTCAGTGTATAATTTTTTTGTCTAATCGAGCTAAACGTAACTCAGTACAGCCACACCTGTAATAAACAGTCATCCGACGTGACTTCTAAAATTATATGCATCTTAAATATTTTTATAGTAAGAACATTCGGCGAACACGTACATACTACCTACACATTTTTATTTCATTATATATTTACATGTATTATTTATATTCTAGGTGTGTTTTGTTATATCATTAGGTACCCAAAATGATATGTATATAAATATGCCATTCAAGGCAGGAAATTTACGTTTTCAATTTCGTATCGTTAAAACAGGTTCATATTAAATTAATTTAATATTATTAAAAAATGATATTATGTACGTTAGTGTTAAAGACAAAGGAACATAAAAGTCTACGTTTATGATCTTGCTCTATTAGTTTTATAAATATACACGTTTTTTAGATTTTATCAGAAATGAGCTTTGAGTTTTTGATGCTATTAACACAAATGGATACAAAGAAATGGATAAAAATACAATTACAAAGGTATGTTCGGTGTGTATTGGGATGATTTTATCTGATATTTTAACATTTGTGATATTATACGAAATGTTATTTAGAAACAAATATTTAACAAATCTAAATATAAGCCTTTTTTACAATGAAAGCCTATTATTTTGTATTTATGGTAATATTGCTATAATATGAATTCAATGTGTTAATTACTAGGTAATTTTTCTGCGACTTCGGTGGTCCAGCCAATTTTTCTCAGATAGCATTAAATCCTTAACAAGTTGGTCTGATTTTCGGTACCTCGCTTCCTTAATTCAAAACAACGGTGACATTGATCGGGACATGAAAACTAGAATTAATGCCGGGTGAATAAAATAGTGACAGGTCTCGGAATCACATATAATCCATAAATGTTCCAGAAAATTAAGGAACAAGTAGATGAAACCATTATTTGACCTGTCGTGTTGTTTATACGTGAATATTTCGCAACGAAAGAGACGGATGAAAGAAGACTACACGTGGCAAAGATGCGAATGTTGAGATGGATGTGTGGTGTAACTAGAATGGATAACAATAGGAATGAGTTGAGGTAGTAAGAAAATAGCACCAGTGATATAGAGACTGATAGGTGATGGGTTAGCGTTGTATGGGCATTACATGAGGGGAGATGATAGTCATGTATTAAGTATAACGGTGGAAGAACATAGGAGCAGAGGAAGATATAAGAAGACTATGGATGGAATGTGTGATAAATGATATGAAAATAAAAGGAGTAAATAAATTTTAAGAAGAAAGTTGATAGAGGTGAATAGCAAGAGGAAAAGATGCCAACCCTACTTAGGTGAGGTAAGGGTTAAGAATAAGAAGAATTACAAGGGTTAATTGAATATTGCTTAAATTTATATTTTATGAATTCTTTTTCGTATATATTGCATTTAATAAATACAACAAGCAGCAACGATTATTTATTAATTGTGAATAAAATACCCTAATCAAATAATATCCTGTTATGATTTGATAGCTATTATGTATAATGGAGCTGAGGTTAATTAATCCACTCTATTAAAGTGATTACAATAGCAAAGCCAGAGCTTGCATCGAACAAATTTTGTTCCTCTAATTTAAATTCTTATTTTTCATGCCATTATATTAATTAAGAGATTATATATTGTCCAACAATGTATGGTTAGTTTTTATTAAGTAATGTATAGTTTAGTGATGCATTATAGTATAGTAATTATTTAGTAATGTATAGTTTTTATTAATTCGCATCTTCAACAACAATATGAATATCGCTAATTAAGAAAAAGGTGACGGGAAAATAGCGGACAAAACAAATCGTTTACAAACATAATTTTATATACTTTTCTAATTAATTATGATTTTATTAAGTTTTAAAATACAAATCGGGATTACAGGAAACAAAAATTAAGATATTTGTATATCCAAGTAATCGTCCGCGATTTTGTACAAGTTAATTACAATATAAAACTTAATAGCGCAATAGAATATAGTCCATGTCATATAGGAAAAACTTAGCTACCTATCATTGAAATAACTATCAGAAGCAGTTCAGTCGTTCCAGATATTATCTCTTACAAACAAATCCACTTTATAAGTTTATATTAATTGTATAGTTAGAATATAAATACACTGCGCTATGTCTAAAATCGAATGGTAAAATTTCACTTTCCCATTAAAATTCCCGGGCAAATTGATTGAACAAAAACGTCCGAAATTGGAGCTGTCATGTAGTGCGCTCGATTTTTATGTAAATTTTTCTTTTACATAATCTTGAATTTTTTACCGTAAATAATTTTAAGCAATTCAACAGACAAAAGTTTTTAGACGCGAAAGAAAAGTGAAGACTCATTAATTTATTATTTGTTGAAAAGATTGGGCTTGAATATTTCTGTGAACATACAATATAGTGCTTTAACAATATTACGTTTACACAACCTCTTAAATTAACAGAAATTTAGTAGATTTTTTATTAAATATAAATTGTAATCCTATTACTAAGCTTAACATTATACAGTATTATTATTACAATATTTTATTTATATTATATATTATAGTAAGACAACCCGGCCCTAGTACTTCCAGACGCCGTGATATACGCCTCCCGTCTAGGTACTATAATTACTCTATGTAGGTTGTATATGCATAGGTTGTTAGTTCTATTCTTGAATTTGACAGAAAATAAAAGAAGAGAGCTCTAGCTAGCGCGTCGTTTGGATGTCTTTTAAAATGACTGTCGTGCTTTCTGATTATTTTATATAATAGCCTAACTTACGAATGTATAATACATTGTGGTGGTTGAATAAACCTTTCAACTATCTGCCGACTATATTATTTATAATACTGAGCTAGCTTGGCGAAAATATTTATATTTGGCAAATAATAAAGAAGGAAACAGGAAAAATTATGAAAAATGAAAATTCACTTAATCTGAACGTCCAGATATTTCCAAGATTATTTTACAAATATACCTTTATAAGTAACCAAAAATATAATATCGTCACCCCATGGTGCCGCATCACTTTTGGAAATGTTGATTGCACCTTTAAATTCTACATTTTATTTTACATCCATTAGTGCAGGTGAAATACTAAGAGCTTTTAAACAATTAAACTTAAAAAATACTGAAAACATTTGGGGAATGTCAGTAGTAGTAGTAGTTCAATCCTTAATTATGAATATTTTACCATATCGGCTCATATTTTTAATCAATGCATAGAAATAGGAACTTTCCCTAATATGACAAAAAATTAGTAAAATAGTTCCATTGTTTAAATCAGGTTGCAGAAGTAATCTTGGTAATTATAGACCAATTTCTGTACTTCCTTTGATTAGTATGATTTTTGAGAAAATTATGCTTAAGCAGTTAGTAGAGTGTTTTAATAAAAACAGGATATTGGATGGTTGAAAGTTTGGATTCAAGAAATCGAAATCCACCACTGACGCTGGTACAATACTACTAAGTCATATAACTGGGGCATGGGAGGAGTCGCTGGATGCAATCGGTGTATTCTGCGATCTTTTAAAAGCCTTCGACTGCGTTCATCATACCACGCTGATACTTTAACAAACATTATGTTGTTTGTGGCCTTTCTCTCGACTTTCTAATCTCTTATTTAACAGACCGCTGTCTAAAAGTAAGTGTAAATGGGGCAACGTCTTCTGGATCATTGGCAAGAATTGGCGTCCCACAGGGATCGATTTTGGAACCTTTTTGTTTCTCGTTTAAATAAACGATCTTCCGCTAGTAGTTGAAAACGGCGCTGACATAGTTCTTTTTGCGGACAACACTTCACTTATATTCAAAGTGAAAAGAATAGATTCGGAGCTTAGGCAATTAAACCATATTTTAGTTACAATATCTGAATGGTTTGCTTTAAATAATTTACTGCTAAATGCAAACAAAACCAAATGTATGAGATTTGCCTTGGCTAATGAAGATATAAGAGAATTTAGTAGGCTTAGTTGATAGTACTGTTTTCTTGTGTATTACCCTTGAGTCTAATTTACAATGGGGTCCGCACATTAAAACCTTGGCGGGAAGATTAAGCTCTGCTGCATCTGCAGTACGTAACATTAGCCAGTTAACATATATTCCCACTGCTAGATTAGTTTACTTCGCTTACTTCAATAGCTTAATGACTTACAGTATTTTGCTGTAGGTTTCAGCAGCTGAAGAAGATACTATATTTATGTTACAAAAACGGGCAATTCGTGCAATTTACAACATTAAAACCTCGTGAATCACTAAAGAACAAATTTTAGGAATATAATATTTTAACTTTGCCCTCCCAATACATCCCTGATAAGTTAATGTATATTTTTAAAAACTTAGTCAAGTTAGATTTTGTCAAAGATCATCACAATGTTAATACTAGAAATATAGATAAATTACTCGTACCGTGTTTTAGACTAAGTAGGTCCAATAAAAGTTTTTTAGGTAATAGTGTCAGGTTTTATAATAAGATCCCGACGCATATTACTGATTTACCGGACAACAAGTTCAAGGATCATGTCAAGCAGTTTTACTGTCAAAAGGTTATTTATTATAGGGTATAGATCATTATGTAAATGATAGTGATGTCTGGAAGTGACTTCCTCTCTGTGCATCAACTAAATTATTATTATTGTACCTGTTATATTAACATTTGTACAGTTGACAAAAAAAAGATAAACCCGATCGATATTCTTACCGGTTCTTCTCGATGTTTGAGACGTTTTCCGAACCGGCAGTAGTGTTTTGACGTTCATAAGTGCCTTCTTAAGACCTAAATTTAATAAAGATTATTTTGATTTTGAATATAACATAAAGGCTACGTAAAACGACTTGGAAGCAACAATGGCTCAGTGGTAGCATGTGCGGACATCGCGTCAATCGACGTGAGTTCGCATGCCTGCAATGAGCCCGAGCTCTTGGCAAAGGAAAACATCATGTTGAAACCAAAGCATGCTTGTAGGACTTTTTATAATGCCCGCCTGGTTAGCTACCACTCTCAAGTTTAAAAACTGTCACCAAACACCAATACGTGTGTTTCAGCAGCTGCACTTGAGAGCCAGTCTTCCATTAAGATTAGCGTGCTACCATTCTGGGCCACATAGTCATTTAAGATAAGGAGAGACTATGGGAATAAAGCTAAAAATATAGCGATATAAAACACAAAAGAAAGCTTCTGTTAAAAATCTTTTCATCTTTGATAAATATAAATGTAATTATACCTAAATAAAACATAGACGTTCACAGTTTTATCTAAAAATTAGACATTTAAGTTATTACAATAGTCATGTTATAAAGTTTATATAAATCAAACTATTTGAAGATAAACAAAACCATCTAACGTTTTGGTATTTGCATGAATCGGGCATTTGCATATTGAGAGCAACAGCGGCGCAAAGGCGCACACAGCTTCTTGCTGGGTATACGACTGTCCCCCTACATGTTTGTATGAACGCGTGGGAAACTTGATCAGCTTGTTGGTCTTATTAGTATGACCATATTTTAGCTTACAATTCGACACAGTCTGATTGCGTGTTAGTTATCTCTTGTACCTACTATTAATGTCATGAGTAGATTGTGCATCCTTGCGAGACAGACACAAGCCGCGGCCTCCCGGTAGCTATAAATCAGACCGTAAACCGAATTCGACCTGCGCTGGCATTTATCAGCCCTATGTACAGTAGTACACGGCACGTTTATTATATCAACTAGATTTCGCTTAATTACTCTCGAGTTAATTAAATTGCAAATATTATTGCATCCACTTTATATTGGCAGTATCAAGTTACAGTATTCGATGGCCGTCTTGCGTTCCAGTATAAAGATTATTATACTTTAGTATTAAAGTATATTACAATCGAAAGTATATATTTGAAATAATAAACACAACTATGGCAGTTGAGATAAGAATGAATTGTTTACGTTACGAAGGTTTCATTTATAAATAACTAAATATGAAATTTAATGGTAAGATAAATAATCGAAATATGGTGTAATTAAACAATAATTTTACTTTTTTTTTTTTTAACTTATTCTATGACTTGTGGAGATTGAATAATTTTATTGTCTTTTTCACCGTAGCTTAATTTATGAAGTTACTTTGTATTCTTTTTTATTTTCTCTCAAACTTAATTTATAACCATCGTCTGCATCCGTGTGAAATTATTAATTAATCGTAAACGTATATATCGTATATGAATTTTATACGATATCATATAATAGGTCCTTACATATTTTATATGGAAAGAGTAAAACGCAAAAAATATTATGAAATTATACATTTAAACAATCGAAGTATGTAGCATTATTATTTATGCACTTTCGCCATTTTATATGTAGTTCATTGATATAATTGCTGAAAAAATTCCATTCCAACTATTTCACATACCAACAGCAGTTTCTCTAATTTAGCGACTATCTGTCGTGAAGTATTATGGTCTAGCGTTTTCATGAAGCAGCAATAGCCTAGAGAGATTGACCAGTTTTGGATGTTTAACGGCTAACTTTTCCATCATGAACGGCAATTCTTTATAGTCTGGCGAAATCTTAGGAAGCTGTAGTGTATGACACCAGCACTGGTCAACCAAACACTCACCAGTACCTTTTTCTGATTCACCTTTCGCTTGGGACTGGATTTGGTGTGATGAGCATTTCTGATTGTAGTAAAGGATCCATTTTTCGTCACAAATAACAATAAGATTCAAAATTCCCTCGTTATTGTGACGAAAGAGTAATGTAACGCGGCACTCAATGCGTGTTTGTTGGTGTGCTTAAGTCAATTCATTCGGAACCCATTTCTCGAGCTTTCAAGTGAATTAAAATTGATATATCACTTACACCGAAGCCTGCCGCTAACTCTGACGTGATTTGCGATAGATCCGGTTCCACGATCACCTTTCATTCTTCATTATCAACTAGAGTCTCCGGCCGTCCACGGGGTTTGTTTCCAGAACGAAAACGTAGGAACCAAAAACGTACCGTGCTTTCTTTTACAGTTGCTTCCCCATACACATCATTAATCCTTCGAGCTGTTTCTGCAGCGCTAATGGCGCGGTGGAACTCATATTCGTAAATAACACAGTGAATTTTTTTGGAGATTTCTGTCTAATTGGGTCAGTCCGATTGATGGAATGGAATAGTGTTGTGTTTTGTTATGATTTGTTGTTAGTGATACCTATGGCATTACAAGCGCCCATAGACTAGGGTTACCCACAGGGCCGTATGCTTGCTTGCCACCTAAGTTGTATAAAAATATTATTCAAAGTTTATATTAGCTATTTTGCCAAGATATAATAATAATAATCATTTATTAAACATAAATTACAAACGAAACTACTGTTTCTATTGACGATTATTGTCGTACAATATTTATAATAAAAGAAACGTTACAAATTTTTAAAATAAGAAATACAAAGTTTAATTTCTTATTTCAACTCTTTGGTTTTATTTATAATTATTTCAATTTAGTACAAATTTGATCTTACATCAATAATAATTACAGTAATTCGTAAAAGAAAAACCAATTTCAATATTTTTATAATGTGTATCTAAATTAGATATTTTGATTCGTATAAATTGTTAGGCTTCTTAAAACTTAGTAAGTATAATACCCCCCACAGCGTGAGATATAATCGGTACGGAACGCTAATTTCACTTTTACTACTATTCAACTTAAACGAATAATAATATGGCATAATACTGCAATAGTCTAGTATACGAGCGAGATCAAAGGCTGATCGATGAACGGTCATCTTCGGTAAAATGTCAAAGGTGAGGTCAGCACGACCGTGCACGGACGCGTTCGGTTATAGCGGTCTGGTATGTGAGAACAAGCTCCCATCTACGGCTAAATAGCAGATTCCGGTCGATATGGAATAGATTAACAGACAAATTGCATATTTACTCATAGTTAACGTACATACATAAATACTAAGTTTTAAGTTTTACCAAACGGTTGTAGTTCTATGATATATTATTATTTGACTAATACCTACATCCATTTATTTAAACGCAACAGTTGGGTAAAATGTAATTCAAATTACAACACAAGCCATAAAATGTGGAAATTTACTTTTAACTTAGTTTTAATAGTAAGAAATCGTAAACGTAAAATTCTTTAACAACATTTTATTTGTTCATTACAATCATTGAAAATGTATGAAAAAAATAAATGAAATCAGTTTGTGGCGTGTTTTGTAGCAAAATACACATTATCTTTGTTTTATTGAAATCAATTAAAATATAGATATAAATTTAATTATATTTTATTTTTTATAATTAATTATAGTAGATTCATCTTTTATGTATTCTCCAGACTTGACCACGTATTCTGTACAAATGTATCATTAACTAATTACTGTGCTCCACGGTATTTCAATAGTGTTAAATTTATTCGTTCCCCTCTACACCGCGCCACGCCGCGCCGTGCAGGTGCCGCGGTGTCGCGGTCGCCAACGTACCCGTCCAGCCTATCGTTGTTCTCAGTTCCCGTACTTGCCTGCTGCCAGACTGCTCGACGTTTATGGTTACTGCTCCGTTCCTTAGGGTCGTAGCGTAAAGTTGTATTACCTATAAACTTCCTCAAATAATAAACAAAAAAACGCAAAAGTAATTGTTCAAATAAGTGGTAGTTCCTGGGAATAGCGCGTTCAAACAATCTCTTGAGCTTTGCAATATTAGTATAGGTTAAAAAACTCTATATTTAAGGGTATTATAGTATGCACTAATAAATAAAAGTATTATCATCGAAAGAAAAATCCCATTTGGTATCACTGCATTGGGGCGAATTCCGCAACGCAATAATGCTATTTAGACGAATTGTTCATGCGTTTGTCTTAAGAACACGTAGTGCTAATAAAAAACGTAATTTCTTAATACTTTTTATCTGTTTATTGAACGAAGATATCGTGATATTTTTTTAGATGGGAGTAAAACAAAAAAAAAATGACCAAAATTTATCCAGTAGTTTTTGCGTGATACGCACAATGACAAACTCCTATTCTTTATTTATATATGTAATGATAAGTGACTATATAACTGTTAAATATACTGGACGGCGAGCATAAAATCAAATAGTGATATCGTCTCTCAGTTAAAGAACGAATTATAAAATTAGTAGGTCTCGTTTACATTATAGTCACGATTTGAGTTTTGTTAAATATTCTACTATGTAATGCATAATGTATCATCATGATAAAAATATTAAATGATACTTATTTTATTCTTAATAAAATTCGTAATAGATAGAATAAATCATCGCGTTTCGAATCATATAATGAATTAGTTTTTTTTAAATTAATTATAGATTTTTTTGGGCCTCAATCTCACATGTTAAGTGACGATATTCGACGAACGACGACGACGAACTTGGTAAAATAAGTCAATCTACGAGTTCACCTGTTTTTCGTGGATATTATTGAACATTTTTTAAATTTGTTCTGCATACAACATCCCCTTAACCGTAGCTTTATGATTGAAGTATTTAGTCATTACTATGCCGTGACTATACCAAAAAAGAGAGAGTTTACCATCGGGAAGACTCAACTTTAATTTCTTAAGAGTTGAAGATAACAGTAATTTCTAGTCATAGACTGCAATTTCATTTTGGGGTAATAATGGTGAAGCAACATTTCAACCATTGTATGACAAAAAATAACTAGGATCTAATTAAAACAGTTCCTAAAAGCATCGGGGTATATTCAGTCTGATTTGTTTTTGTGCATCGGTTACACAACACGTGGATACTTTTTGATCCCCAAGCGTTCATGTAAACTTTTTTGCAAACTACCTGTCAAAATCTTCGTTTCTTTAGCAATAAAACGTACCGTAAGACGATGATCTGCTAAATCTATTGTAACTTTTTAAACAATCGCAGGGCTTCCCAAACGAGAGTCATCTTTGATGAATGTTCTTCCATGTTTAAATTCGGCGCACCAACGTGCTACTGTAAAATATGGCGCAGCATTTATCCCTAATGAATAACATAAATCTTATTGACTTATCTTATTGAAATTGACTTATTTCGTTATTAACAAACAATTATCGAAGAACTTCTATTTCTAAAAAAACAAAAAACAATTCGTTTTTATTGGTATCTAACATATAATCCGGCTTTGCAAACCAGAATTCTCATTTATTGTTGAACGCCTCTAGTACTAATTATATTTTATCTCTATAGAAACTAGCAATAGGCAATTCTATGTTTAAAAAAATGGTTTTACGACCATTAAAGCGACAGGAATATATTTTCCATATTTACATATTTTAAAAATGTAGGCATGTTTATCTACTAGATCGTCGGGTTTTATAAATTATTAATAAATACTAAACTTTACCTACTTTATATACAGTACAGCAATTGGCGGCGTGATGATAGATCTATTGTGTTTGACTTGATCGAATCTATCATAAACAGTACGAAAAACTTGTCATAGCAAATGGCTTCGAATCACCGTGCTTCAAGATTAACCGGAATAAATATTAACTTTTTTTAAACAGATTTTGAAACGATATATATTTTATCAAGTGGTACAAATGCAGGATTAGCTCTTATAAAAAGATAATTTTGATATAACCCAATATATTTATAAGTAAAATACAATACAATTAGTAGACACCGGCCGATGATTTTAAGATAAGCCCGGCATTGTGGTTGCGATATAGAGGCCGTTTGCAGCACGTTAATTAAACTTAACGACTTAAATCTATCTACCATCACTATTACTATGAAGTGAAGTTTCGCTTTAAATATTTTTTTTTTTAATGTTATGTATGAACATTTTGGCTCTATGACAAAACAGTGGCTGAGTATATTTTAAGTAGCTGTATTTAAAAATTTTTTCGAATAAAAGTATCTAGTTACTACTTTTTAGATTTTATCAAAATGTTTTAATATATCAATGTTAATTATTTATTGAATTTCTACGTATGTGATTTGACACAATATGTTATGGTCAACTATAATTTGTAATTCAATAAAAGGTACATACTTAATATTTATTACCTCAAATTGCCAAGGTTATTATTGTCTTACTGTTGTCAATTAAAAGTATAGACTTTTTTTTACATTTTGACATTAATAAAGAAATATCATTTTAAACTTATGATATAAACTTAAACTCCTTTATTATATCACTGTGTTTATATAATACTAATACAATAAGTGCTGTGTATACTATAATGAGTACTCTGCCCTTTCTAAATAAATATATTTAAATCGTGTTAACATACCATCGATCTGTTTTGAATTACATTTTTAGAAATAGTCAAGATATTTTTGGTGATAACTTTAATTATTGGAAACTGAATAGTTATTTATTTTTTAAACAAATGGAAGAAAACATACGTTTCAAATTATTCGAAAACCAATTATTTTTTGTGATGACAGCACAATTGTGTACCAATTGGTCGGCGGAGGCTGCAGCGCAGTAGCGGGGAACTCTGCACCTCTGCGCCAGCGCTCGCGCTCGGCTTGTATGTCGCAATTTTGCTCGTTAACCCACATGCAACGCTATCATACACACCAGCTTCTTGCCAAATTCAAATCCTGTCTAGTTTACTCCTGTATATATAATTTTCATGTTTTATCAATTTTAATAACTCTTAAAAAAGTATCTCGTTCATTTTATCACTATGAGTTTTATTCCTTTTTATTTAACTATTTTTATTGTCCAAAGTAGCCTTTTCAATATATTTTTTTACATTTCTACTATTTGATTAGTGCACTTCATCTGTATTTAAATTTTATTCGTATTTAAATATTAAACAATTAATCGTGGTGTAAACGTAATATAAGGTATAAGGTAATTATAATTATTCAGTTTTCTATGTGCCCTACGAATTCTACGCAATATCTACCTTTGTATAATTATTTTAAATTTCAATGGCGACGAAATCGGATTTTTCATTTAGAAATAATAATCATACCCTTTGACAAGAATTCGAACTACACGGCGCGGCGCGTGCTGGAAACTGGGACGTTCATGTATTGTTCGTGGAACAGTTTATTTTACTGAATAATTATCACTACCTTATGTATCACTACCATACATTACACATGGTTGGAAGGTATAAAAGAACAATTACTAAAACATCTATCTAGAAGAAAAAAAGTCAAATACTTAAATCCATAAACTTTTACATTATTGTTCAAATTTTTTTTTAGTTTTACAACAGTAAAAACTATAAAATCACGAAAAAGTATAATTCTCTCATAATGCGATAGCACTATCTTGATGGAGCTTTGAATTATAATTTGCTGCTTACAGCTGAACACTTTTTCAACTTTTGCTCTATATAAGATGGTTCTCCTTACCTCTATTCTGCATGAGTTCAGCAAAATAAATACTGCATAACGTTGCCGAAAATGACAGTAAAAACCGCGAAAAATTATTATTTCAAAAATATTCTGGTTCTCATTTTGAACACTGATTTAATCATTTACATATCTCTTAGACAATCAGGTTTCTTAGAAAACGCTATGATGACCTTAATGCTGACAATATTGCCTACACAATAATTATTACCTATAAATAGGTATTTAATGTATTTTACTACTTCGAATACAAACAAATTTAGGCAGTGAACGAAAGTAAGTATTCATAATGTGACACATTTTTAGAATCTTTTTATTCTTATATATAAAAATCGATTTTCGTTTTGTATATGCTGCATTGGTTTATTCACGAGGATACATTTATTTTAAAGCATTTGCTCTTCCATGTCATGTGAAATAAGTAAAAAGATCTAAAGGCTTAATTCAAATATTACGTGCTGCTTTTAAGATTTTCCTTTCTAAAGAAATGTGCATGTTTATATGTACACAAAATCACAAACCTCGTTTTTGTGTTAAACTTCTGTTGTTACCTATTATGTTCTTTACAACTGTTATTAGAATAAGAACAAAATAATTTATCGATATATAATATAACAATGAATGTTTCTTTGTTTGTTGTTGTACACTATACGTTCCTAAATAATTTATCCAATTGCGACACAGCAGATGGCATAGAAGTCGTTTCATTTCGTTTCGTTTTATTTTCACCGAAGTCTCGGGGAATGGCTACTATTAGTAAGAAAATCTTACGCAGTTCACATGAATGTCAGAGACCAGTACTAATAAATTCATCTTAACTCATGCTCTGGCGACGTTAAAACAAAACAAAAACGTTTGTTACAAAATTAATTCGCATGTTAACTTAGCGTTTCGTTATCGTAATGACAGACTGTATACAATTTAGTACATTTTAAAATATCTCCATGATGCAACGACGAGAAGTACTAATTGGGTTTAGAATTTTACGAGCAACGGTACTGAGGCTCTTGCAAGAATTAATTTATTAATGTTAAATCATCACTCTTAGAGTTTATTTAGCCTTACAACACTAAAGCTAAATAGTGACAAGCAAGAAATTATTTTCTCTCAGATAATAATATTATTTTCTATATTTATCTATACTTAATACTTATAATAAAACAGTAAAAAGTCGAAATCTGTACAATAAAGATATTTGAGAAGAAAATACTACTGGAGTTTAGAATCATGAACAGAAAACATTTTGAGATTTTGGAATTTTTGTGATTCTGTCTGTTAGTTTGTACGCCAATTACGCAGAAACGAATATATCGAATTAGATGAGATATAGTGTGATTTTAGTTTATAGTCTGAAAGTAAATTGCGTTTAAGTTATGCACGTATAAAAAACGAATATTCGTATATGTCATTTCGTAATATATTTGAAATATATAGTGAAATAAAGTGAAATGGTACGAAATTAATCTAAATTATTTTATCTTCACGTAATTTTCAATAAAACAATAAATGAATTAGTATGTATTTTACAGGAGTATTTATAGATGGCGCTATACGGATAGGTTTAATAGTTAAATGTTCTATCACGTTACAAGAAAGAAAGTTGATATTAATATCATTATACAATTATGAAATAATTTTTATAATAGGTTTATCCCGCATTAAAATTATCACGAAATTGATATTTATTGTAAGCACGTCTATTAATAATTTAAAACTGGGCTTATTTATATTGTTTTTAAATCTATAAAATAATTAAGAATATCTCTGTTATTTATTTATTTTACAGTTCGGTCTATTTCGAACTAAATTTGTAGGATAAATGTGGCTGTTTGATATTTTTCAGCTGTCGAGATTATTGTTAATACCTCTGCTCCCGCGGATGGCATATATAATATGCCAATTTCACGCATATTTTTGTTAAGTAAGGGAGCTAAAAAGTTAAATTACACTAAACTCACTAGATATTAATGGTTAATAAAAATAAAGTTAATAAATAAATTTAGCTTTTCCTAAAGGTTTACAAAACTTTTTAAATTGAATTGCTCAGCTTATATGTATTTTGGATAATATTGGTAAAAATTGAAAATGATTTAAATTGGATATTCTCAAAACCCGTACCGGTTAAACCGTCAGATGATACTGTGGTGAGGTGAGGTTTTTTTGTCAGTTGCTGGTTTTCATACACAAAATATACCAGCGGACGAAATCGCAGGCACAGCTAATATAACAATATTTCTGCAAATTTCCAAATGTAAATGCAGTGCTTTTTTTGTGAAAGTGACATTACAAAAATTAATATGAACTATATTTTTACGACAATCATTTATAACTGAATCTAGTTAAAATATGAAAAGGATATTTTTTCTTAACTCCAACAACATGTATATTCCATTGTATTAATACATTTAAATAAAACTGAAGTATTTGTACATTGCAAGTTTTTTATGAATTATCTGTATCTACCAATGGTTCTCTGCTTAGAAAGTTGCTAGGGACTCTGGCTGAGACTTCTCCAAGAGAGAATTCTCGGGAAATCTAGCTTTACTTTAGACGAGAAAAAAGTGTCGATAAATGTCATCTTGATTGAATGATGAAGCTTACTTAACCAAAAGTTCAATAGGAATGAATTGGCAAAAAATTCTAAACATTGTCAAATTAAACAGGGTGAATTTTTGAAATGGGACAGTAAGGGTTGGTACCATAACAGCTACAGCTGCAGTAGCTATAGGAAAAGTTTCTGAGGAGACAGTCCTTGACGTTTTGAGACATTTTAACCTGCATTTACAGTTTTTTTAGGATTCAGAAGTCACTAAAGAACCCTTATAGTTTCGCTATGTCCGTATGTCTATCCGCCGCTTAACTCAGAAATTCTTAGTACTAAATAGCTATAATTTAGTATGGGTACACATGTTAATCACGCCGACGGAGAGGTAAAATAATTTAGACTAGGTAACACACCTACACGTAAAGTGGGAATGTTTTTTTTCATTTATGCCATTATGTGGTGTCGTTGGATACGTCGTTAAAAAAAAATGCGGGTGTGTGAAAACCAATTTTCGAATCAGGGATCCGTTTGCGAAATATTAAGCTATAGATTGCTAATTATTATTAGTCAAGTGTCTCCAGACCCCGTCCACCCGTCTTCTAAATCGTTGTTCGTGTATATGTGAAAAGTTTACAGTAGTAGTATATGTAACGAAGATAAATGGAAAACTATCAGAGGTAAGGAGGCTTTACAAGTTAAGGAGTAGAAAATATTAGAGAGGTTATTTTATACAAATTCCATTGCAAATTACTTAAAGCGCCCTCTCTAAGTCTACAAATTGTGACGGGCAACTAGTGAACCCTACACTGCGCTTAGCCCGATACGCATTTGGCATATATTTTTAAGTGTAGTTTCAGTAAGAAAATAGGCAATTTGGACAAATTTGGCAATGGAATTTTGGCAATCGATCCTTTTTCCCATAAGTATCAAATCAATAGACTCTATGAGACCAACTGAGTTTATCTAGGAAATCATCGTGGCTTCGATAACCTTTTGCAAATTTCAATTTCGACTTATACACTAGCAGCGCAGTGTACTTGTATGCTACGAAAAACGAAAACGAAAACTAAACAAACGAAATATCATGTATAATACTTATATTGTGTGCATTGATGTTTATAACTCTTCGACAAATTCGCAGTTTCCGTCGCTAAAAATCCTGTAAACGTATAAAGTGAAAGTTAATTTGAAAGTAACATGATATATACATTTGGTCATTAATATAGGTAGTAATAACAAGACTTTTCATTTTTACTGTGCTCATAAAAAATATAGTTTAATCCCTATATTTAAAATTAACAAACTAATAACAAACATTAAAAAACGTAATATATTACGTTGTTAAAATATTGATTTATTTAGAGTGTTACAGTTACGCACTTTTATTTTTCGGTTATTTTATGTTGTCTCGGTTCACATATTAAAACTTAGCTTCTGCTAGCGACCTCGCTCAACTTGCAAATAAAATAATATCTATTTATTATGAAAGAAACAAATGCAGTTTGAGCCCGTATTCAATGTCCTGTTAGTTTCTTATTATTGCTAACCTCTGTCGGAAAAAGTGTAATAGTATATATTCTATATAAATATAATATAAAATAAACTTTATTAAAATATGTTGTGTAATTTTTTTTAAAGAGATAATTGTTCAGTGATAGTACGCTGAAATCGATAAAAAAAGTGATGCACCTTTAAACACACAGAGAGAGACAAAGAAGCATTGTTCTTTGAAGTGATTTCATAATTTAAAGTTTATTTATAATTCCCCGAGCTCATTTTCATAATTTGGAAATGTAGTTATATACCTACACTAGTATAATATACTTTTATATATTTATAAAAGCAAGATTAATAAACCAAAACGGATCTTTATGACCATTAGCATTAATTGTTATAATATCATTATTAGATATATAAAAATGTGCAGATTTTATAAATATGAAATTATATTTATGCAACTTTTAAAACTCGTTTTCGTAGCCTAACTACATATAATATATCTCATTAATATATACTTTTCTAGTTTCCTCTTTATTAATATGGACAAATATGTAACTAAACACCAACAATAGGAAGACAACTAAATAACTTGAAACAAATGATTATATAAGAAAGACAAGTAAATAATAATGATTTCATAAAATATCAAAGAGTTACCTTTGTATCAACTATCAAATGTAATATTATAGCACTGTTTCGGTCCCTCGCGCTTGCTCCAATTCATCGTGTCGTTTGACAGACCTTTCTCATTTTACATTAGGTGCACTGAGTCCGTGTCATGCAAATACACTATTCACGAAATTAATAATAATTAATTCAATAAGTTCTTTATTTTTAACATAGGATGTGTAACTGTAATAATAATGTAGAAAGCAACAATAATTTTAAAAACCATTAGAATTATAAACCGAGTGATGATCTCGTTACTGCTTTCATATTAAATTTGAGCGTTAGTTCATTTTTTTTTTGGATTAACACTGAGAGACGCAAATGCAGCTTGAAAAGCACAAGCAGAGGCGGTACATGATGCTTGATAGGCACGCCGCGTGACTTGTTTGCCCTGGTTTCGTACAGGATCTAAAGACACGAACGAAGCGAGCTTATTAATTAAACATGCAGATACGGATATTTAAAATAATTCAGTATAATTATGGTACTTTAAAATATTATATTACCGTAATAATATCTATTTTAGTAGAGTTATAAATATAATATGGAATAAAAAATATTACGTTAAATAATAATTTGTTTCTCTTTTTTCAGATACATTTTACCTTCGGACTTCAGAGCTACGTAAAAACATGGAGAACATATTAAATATTATCTTCATCGCCGTCAAGAGTCTATCGAACTAAGTTCTTGAGACGAAGGATAAAGGGTTGGGGTGAATAATGGGAAAAAGATACGCTCGGATCAAGTTTGCACACTCGATTGGTCCGCCGATTGACTCGAACACATTGGGCAGGTTCGAGTAGCACCCCAGCCCACCCCAGACATCTGCATTATCAGTTACCGACGCTCTAGCGACTGCCAATAAAGTACAAGTCATACCGGGTTATTCACTTATTTATATTTAGTTTTATTTATTGTAGTACAAAGACAAGCTGAACACAAACTTTACGAACTTGATGTGGCATACTTGACAGGAGAACGAGACGAGTTGTCGTCCTCGGTTGAAACTGAAACAGTAGTCATGACTGCCACTGCCCCAGAACTGTCAAAGTCGGATTTCTTTGATTTCGTGACGTCCAACGAGGTTACAGATGCACAGTATAAACAACAAATGCGCTCTGTTAATGTTTTCATGGAATCGCCTGATTCGAGATCAAATCCATTACTCTCAGAGGAGCCTAAAGAACAAAATAATAACAATATTTTAAGTGTAGCAGGTACTCAAGCCAACTCGAATAGTGGCATGACCACGGCTACCACTTCTACTGCTCTACAAAGTTTTGACTCCATTTGGAATGTTGATCGCGATCGAGGCGCCTTAGATACCGCCATGTTAGAAGATCTCAATAAATTTACATACTGGAATCAAGATACCGAAATCAGTGCTACGCATCCTTGTACAGACACAGCTATTTCAAACAAACTAATCAACAACACAGACGGACAGATATATACACTAACTGTTCTCAATCACGATATTACTGAAACTAATTCAAACCGCTACTGGACCAAAGAAGAAGAAGTCTCCATGTCCAGTCCCACGGATATTGAACAAAATTCTTCACTAGACCTTGAATCTATTTTAAATATGAACGGGTTTTCTAACGACTTTAATCAAGATTTACCAAAAGTGGAAGGATTTAACTATGAAGATGGTGAATCAGAAAGTCGAAACACGGACATGTCCACAAGTAATTTAGTTAAAATTGAACCTTATAGTTATGACGATAACGAATATTCAAACAACGACAAATCCAATGATCCTCACAGCCCTCAACTAATTGGAACTCCTTCTTTATTAGAAAGTCAGATAGAGTTCAATAACAACAACAATGACTGGAAAATTACCGATCAAAATACTGAATCAAATGCATCTTTACTTCGAAGTGCATTACAAGGTAAAGCGTTCCTTAGATATAATGATTTACAAAAAAATACACTCACGAAAATTGATGCTAATACTGAAATTAAAGGCGTAATTATTAATAATAACAACAAAGCGGACGTTCCTTCTATGTACTCAGATGGAAAGGATGCTGACCCGGAAATACTGATGTCGATTTCACCTCCAAACAGCAACGTCAATATATCAATACTGTTAGAGAATCCTAACGCAACTGTTATTACCAACGGGGAAAACCCTACTTCAACACAGCAAAGTGTCGATGATATTTTGTTATCACAGTTAGATGCTAATTACCCTGGAGACTACGAAAAACTTAAACGGATAGCAAACGAGCTCGGCGAATCAATGCAACCGTTTTGCACAGTGGAACCTATAGATCCTACTCGTAGTGTTTACAATATTCATCATGTGAATGGGGAACTTGTCACAATGATTCCCGCAGGAGACGTCCAGCTTGCACAACATGTGCAAATAGTGGCTGCATCACCAGCCGTCACAAGTACAAAACCCATAGGAAAAAAAATGCGAAAATTTCTAAATAAAAATTCACCACCAACGACACAAACTCAGACCGGTACTGCTATCCAAGCGGCCACTTCCACGTCGAATGGCGTAAGGAAAGAGAGATCTCTACATTACTGTTCCATTTGTTCAAAAGGATTTAAAGATAAATACTCTGTGAATGTACATGTTAGGACACATACAGGCGAAAAACCATTTACATGTTCACTTTGTGGCAAGAGTTTTCGACAAAAAGCACATCTAGCAAAGCACTACCAGACTCATGTGGCGCAAAAGAGCGCGGCCGCTAACGGAGCTGTGAAACCTGGCAAACAGAGGTAACCTGCAACAACGCCGCAACATCGAGGCTGGTAGCCGGTCATTCGCTTTACTAGTTCACTGAACATTATTATGGTGATTTGATTAAAATTTATTTTCTTATAAACGAACTTAAAGGCTGACATATCACAGATGAATTTGGTAAGGTGCTAATAAAGTAGTAATTAAAGAGACATACGGCAGTTTACAAATGAGATGTGTGAGAGGGTTCTCGGCCGTTACTATAATTGTTAATTTGTATGTAATTCCGTCCGTTACCGAATAATTTTTAGATTTAGCTAAGAACAGATATAATATGTATACAATTAAGTGTTTTATAATTACTTACTACCTAATTACATTCCATATTTATAGTCATAAAGTTAATTTTATATTCGTATTTACATGCATTTTTGTATAGGTCGGTATTGTTTATCGTCTGGTCCTTTCTAATCAAAACTTATATTAAAGAAATTTAATTGGTCTTTTTTGGATAACATAACAAAGTATCTGATAAAGTGGTAACAATGATGAGCGGAACAACGTTGGGATTAACTACTCGGAGCGCGCCGCGCCGCCGTAATTTCTCCCGCAGTGCGACCGACTAAACTTTCTAAAAATAAAAATAAAAAACACAGTAAAAGAACGAACATTCAGAACCTATCATCTTTCACCGCTCAACTATTGCATCTTTACATCAGATTCCTCACAATTCGTTTTTTTTAATCCTAAGTAGCGTACGATCGTTATGGAAGTTTCTTTTTACTAACGTATGAAGTATGTAATTGAAAATAAACATTCTTATAATAGTTTTAAAAGTAGAGGGTGCGCAAACAGTAATGCTTTCTTATTGGAAAGTAATACTTTCATCCATCTGGGCATACCCACTATTCGAACACCCGTATCGGTCAAATCAATGACAGGTTTATCATGATTCCCAATATTACCTACATCTTTCTCTCTGCTCTGATACTGGGACAAGCTTAATTGCGCTCAAATTGCTGTAAATTATAAATGGGTACCAGTGGCGTTTCAATCGCGGTCTTTAAAATTGTAGCTCCTTTCTCGTCTAACAAACTGGCCTTTCTTCGTTCAAACAATGTTTACAGCACAGAGCCTCATTCTATCATTATTATTTTATATATCATCATGCGTCGTACATAGGTATTATTTACAGAACAGACGTCTGAGCAATATTACCTGTTACCGCCATGTAACTACACTTAGATCAATAATCTCGGATATGAAAGTGCATGTACTTACGCGTCCGTACCTACCCACCAGACAAATTACCTAATACAGATTGATATTTTAAATGTTTCAATATTTTCAAACACCACACAGAGAACGCACACATTGATGTCTTCGTTACGGCTATATATTTAGATCGTAGGTATGATACATAGAAATGAAACTTTCACTGTTTGAATCAATTTGAGCAATATTATTATTTTTTGTAGTTTCCAAATGTAAGTTAAGTATGCATTGTGCTTAACCGCAAGCAAATATACTGTCCATTAATGGTCACAATTTAAAGTACGTATGCATAGATTTGAGATTTCACTTAGGAGGAAAGTTTTTAATAAAAATTCAATAGCTTTTTTCGAGAGAGGTGTATAAAAGTTAAACCGTGACATGACAAGTTCCGTGCCCTGTCGACTTGTTGACAGCATTAGTCGCGCTCTTCAATGTCAATTACTTTAAACTTTACATTATATCACAAATATCTTTAACAAAATGTCAATTTCTAACCATTAAATATGAATAATCGTATTTTTTGCAATTATTATACATTTACTTAATAGTTCTTACTGCAACTTCTTTCTGTCTGTATATTTAAAACGATTATCCAATTTACACAACTTTTTTACTAACAGATAATTTCTCTGACCAGGTTTCAGTTTGTGTTTTATTGTTACATTATAGCATATTATGGCATGAGTAGTGACCATATTAATGAATCGAGTCGTAGAAGGGTCCGGTCGCCTTCCGTCGGAACGCACCCATTTGCAATACCCTAAAGATGGAATAAGTAGTCAACATTACACAGGCATACCCGCTACTACCGCCAGTTT
The DNA here is from genome assembly GCA_033032175.1 of Saturnia japonica. Lineage (NCBI taxonomy): Eukaryota > Metazoa > Arthropoda > Insecta > Lepidoptera > Saturniidae > Saturnia > Saturnia japonica. The sequence continues at coordinate 13,005,239 of CM065307.1, forward strand.
AGATATGATTTTATTTTCCAGACGCTTCATACACTCTCCAGCAGCCATAGTTATAATGAGACTGTGAAAACACATTGTTTCAGTCAACGTATCCTACTAATATTAAAAATGTTTAAGTTTGTATGTTTGTTAGTCAATCACGCAAAAACCGCTTAACGGATTTAGATGAAATTTGGCGCACAGATAGTTTATAACCTAGATTAATACATAGGTACTTATTGTCCAATTAAATGACGTATTTTTCATTTCTTTCTGTACCCAATTCTGAAGTCTACGCAGACGAAGTCGCGGGCAGAAGCTAGTAAGCAATATACTCTGATTTTAAATTATAATAAAATCACATTAAAGTAATTAAACTCAGAGAGCAATATTTAGGTACGTTAAATATAAATCAGAATAAAAATCGCTTTTAAAACTTTTACCACTTCGTGCCTGACAATAGCCTAATTATATGCCTTGATCGAAATTAAATCAGAGCGCCGCGCCGGCGCGACTCTGCGCGGCGTTAAGGTCGAATTAGTTGATATTTCGGCCTCCGTACGCCAGGCATGCTTAATGTAACACTGTGTACCACACATCTGTCTACAATGCCATTTGGTAATAGCTAGTTTATAATACGTACTAACAATAATATAATTATTTGAAATATTTGTGTTCTGTTGGTGTCTGTTGTGGTCTTAACATTTGAATATCATGGTGCGGTAGGTACAGATGTGATAAAAATACTCTTACAATATTTAAAAGCATTACTTTTAGAATATTGGTTAAACAATAAGAAAACCTATTTGTCTCAGTCATACTCGGTTATGTTTAAGTGTATTATTACTTATACATTATACAGATAAATGTCTTTCAAATTAATTTAGTATTTTATGAGTACAATTATTTGTGGAGACTTATTTGACAGTATATTCCCTTATATAAGATGCGAATAAATTTTGGCCAGAGAAGTTTTTAAAACAAAATAAACGTAAAAATGAAAAGTATATAAGCAGTATAATATAAGATTCATCTAGTTTTTTAAGTCAAATAAAAATAAAATGCATCTCATATATGGGCGCATACGGTAATCTTTCTCTCTGATCTTAATCCGCTCTGTAATTTAGATAAATTCTAAAGATGTTTAGAAAGTTAAAGAGGCTCAGTGAGTTAACCCAACTTTAACTACTTTTTTACTATTTGTAACTGCTAATATCATACTTAAAAATGGTCAATTAATTTATATACCCGTACTGTAATTGATTACATCATCTTGCCAATACTCATATATATTTGGATTCACTGTTTAATATCAATAAATACTGTTTGCTGATCTTACGGTAATACTAAATTGAAAACGTAATACCCATTTTCTAAACAAAAGTGTAATACCCAAAAAATGTCTCGAAAATACAAAATTTTACTTACATGACAGCAATCATTTTACAAATGCTCACAAGGACTATAAAATATTATTAAATTAAATTGTATTAAAATTAATATACTACGATATTTATCGCTAAAATGAATGTAATTCGATTTTGGAAAGTCTAATTGACTAACACATGCATTTGAAATACTACACGGTAGTCAATTCGCATTTCCACCGTTGTTATGTAGTATATTATAATTAATTCATTAAAATAAATTGTCTTCCAAATTATTACTCGAATGTGTCACTGTTAGAATTTTAATGTCCCAATGTTCTATTCGTTTAAGTATGATCAACGTAGGTTACTATAAAAAGGTTCAAAATTTTTTGACAATAATCCTATGTATATATATAATATATAAAAGCCAGAAGAAATTCCTTAAACAATACTCATTATTTTGTAAATATATAAATGAATGAATTTTCTAGAAGAAAGAGTAATTTGAGAAGTAAATTTATGACCTACCACTTGTATCTCATTAGATGGTATTTTGAAAACTTATAGCGAATTTATAGTTCTATTAAGTAAATAATAAGATTTCTTGCGAGAATTACCAGTTTATTCGTTAAGTAACTAAGGCTACCTTATTAAATTATGTGAATGCGTAAATAGTTGTTAATATATTCTTGTAATATATTAAATCGTGTTGGATTTAGAGTTTATTATTCCGAAAAGGTTATTTTTTAAATGATTATTTCATTGATTTATTATTGCATTTGTTCCTGAGTTGAATATTAGATTTTATTGATAATTAATTATGTTTTTTTTTTAGATTTCTATGTGTAATTTGTGCATATGTAACTTAATATTTGATTTGTTTCGTAGTTGAAAAAGAGTGACGTGGGCAATGCAAAATTTTTAATAGGCCTCCTTGAATATCCTTGTATAACAATTTCTATTTTATAAACCTATATATTATAAGTTATAAATATAATAAAATGAGATTTTTTCTTTAGGTTTAGATTCTAAAGTCTCTTTCATAATACTCTTACCATATAAGCTTCAAAGCAAAATATACATAAATACAATGTGACCAAGCTGTCTCTAGACGAACGAGTGGAATTCTTTTTAAAACAAAAGGAAAATAATCACAAAAATCTATTACCGAATCATAAATTTGTGATAGTTGTCAAGAATTAAAAATTAGATAACATATTAAATTGATAAATAAAATATAAAGATACATTTGTATTTTTTGCAATCAGTAACCCAAACTAGAGACATCACAGTCGTCTTCATGTCTTGGTCACGTAATAGGCAATACGGACAATTTCAGTGATATGTTTTTGCTCAATATTTAGTAAAGATACAATACGCCCACGTCATGCTTAATTGTAATTGTGACAATCTTGTACAATACTTTATTATTTATTTATAGATTTAATGTATAAGATAAAGAAAATGAAAACAAAAGCATAATTTTATTTTGATTAACCGGAGCTGTGATTTTTTTGCTTATTTTCTATAACTATGTCATTATTACAAATCATTAAATTTATTAATTTGTCGGGAACATCATTTAGCTGTCGACACTGATCGATTCCCTGAAGTCTAACAGTCGTATATTGTAATTGCTTTTTGCAAATGAGGAAAAAGGTAAAGATGAGAAGTGTGTATTGCATCTGAAATATATATTATGTAAACATATATTTAAATATATTGTATATTACTATTTTTAAATAACATGTATGAAGAATATACGTCCCAGCTCACGACAGCAATAACATCGTTAAGACTTCAGTTTGAGCCTATCTGTCAGATTCAATCTGGTCACGTTTTATCAGTATCACACCGTAAGGTATGTGTAATATAATAATTTAGCTACCATAATTTTTACGAGATTTTTCAGTTTTGTAATGTTTTTTTTTATATTTTTACTTTCCTATGTTAGTTTGCTAATAAAATGTTTTTATATTATAAGAATTGCTTACTTATTTTATTACCTCCACGAATAATTTAAATAAATATAGGTATGTATTTTATATAGGTGCTAACATATCGCAGTTACTTTAGAAGCATAATGGTAAATATATATCGGAAATGCTTTAAAAATTTAATAAATATTTTTTTTAGATATAACATGAGCAATAAATTCCAACATAATATCACGCTATTCTCAAAGAGGAGATTTAAATATTGTTACCTAAACATACCGATAGGTGTTTGGTGAAAAAATTTCTATATGAGCTCTGATTAATCTTATATAGGGGCGGCAAAGCGCATTTGATGTTTCAGGTGTTGCAAGCATACATAGGCTGTGGTGACCGATTACCATCAGGCGGACCGCATGCTTGTTTTACACCATCATGGTATAAAAAAACTAAAAAGACAGCACTAGGACATAAAATACCAACGCACTCATTCCTTTAATTAAAACTCACTGAAGTATTCGAACCCACGGTGTTCGTGTCAGGATTAGCTAACGTATTCGTATATCCAACTACAGAAAGGCTTGCAAGCCAACATGATAACGACAACCGTCAATGAATAACCGATCACTTCTGGTGGTCACCGTTGTTTTTGTAATGTGAATTGTAACCACGATGCCGTCAATTTGCCGTCAAGAAGTTATACTTCTTTGGCATAACATAGCAAAAATAATTTCAAATATTTTATCTAGCATGTCGACAACGCGATGAAATTAAATGAATTACATAAAATCAATTAAAATAATGTTTATTTACAACGTTAATTTATTTTTACCCATTAAAAAATCAGTAAAATGAATTATATATATTATTATATAATTTATGGCTATATTTCTATATTATTCATCATCTACGAAACACACTAGAAGAAATATAACTTAAATAAAAATCGTATGTACTTATCTTATCTTACTTATGTTCTATGGTGTAATAACACATTAAACTCCAATAAATGTTTATCTCTCTTGCCAAATACATAGATATTGAAGTTTACCTTCGATGATAATAAATAATGTAAATCCATTTTACAAACTTTTTTTATTAAGTAAAAATAAAAAAAGCTCTAAAGGTATATACATATATATACATACGACACTTGATAGTAACGAAGTTCCTTTCGCTATGTATTATGTTATGACCAGAATTCTACGCGCTGTTGTTTGTACAGTATGTAGAAATCTGTTTATAGCACAGATGAGAAAAATCCACGATTCATAGTTTTAAAAATCCTATATATGTATGTGTTTCTATTTTAATAGTGTCGGCCGGTTCAGTCCCTTTTTTGAGTTTAAATCCCGCCCCGCGATAAGTAACTTCGTTACAATAATAAATATCACTAAAATTAATCTATATTATTATCATTAAAGGCTAACTTTATCGTGTCGCATTTCTATCACCTCTATTAAGGCACCAAAAGAAGTATAATTTGAAAAAGTACATATTGAATTGCAACATCACTTTTTTGAAATAAAAGTCTTGTATAATCATATACTTACAAAAGCAAATAAACTTACATACTTACAGAATATACAAACGATACTCATGTGAACGTATAAACCACAAATGAAACGTGTCATACTTTTATTTCCTATCTTTGTTGGATAACTCGTTAGTTAAACTTTCGTGTAATCATAAATATATAAGCTAATATGCTATTGAAGGTAACGAACTCGGGAGGTGCTGGAACAAAGCGAGTATTCTCAATCCGATATCATAAATATTAAAGACATCCATCGCTATAGCTGACCGCAGTGAAACAACATAAATCGTAAAGACAAGATACAAATCTTCAGTAACAAGAGAAAACCGGTTCAGTTCCTGAACCTTTTTTCTGCACTATCTTATTATTATCGAGGTGAGAATGTTCAATTAAACAACAGACAATTATTGTTATAGCTAAGTACATATCAACTTTATGAGTATAAGCTGATCATTTTAACGCATTTAAGAACAAATTTCAAAATCATAATATATATTTGCACGATTACTACAATTTATAATCAGTAGTGTAATAAAATTTACTTTTTTTGTAATAATTAAAATGTTTTAATCCATACTAATATTATAAATGCGAATGTCAAGCTGTCTATCTGTCTGCTACGTTTTCACGTCTAAAACGCTGAACCTATTTGAATAAAATTTTGTATAGGGTTAGATTGGAACTTGGGAAATGACATAGGCTACTTTTTGTAGTGAAAATAAAACTTTAAGGGAAGAAAATAGGGGATGAAAATTTGTAAGAAGAAAATATGGGAACACCTATGCGCATGCGCGGTAATAGAGAAATGACATCGCTTCAACCGTTTTCTGGATTTATTATGCGCATGTGCAGTAACGGTGAAATGAAATCAGTTTCCACGCTAAATGGTTTGTTCATTTATTGACATTGTTATACTTAATAAAACGACGAAAGTCGATTAATGAATGTCGCAGAAGCGAAAGAGGTATACCAGGATCGTAGCAGGTGGAAGGACGTGGTCTCTGCCTACCCCGTTGGGATATAGGCGTGATTTATGTATGTATGTTATACTTAATAAGAAATGTATTGTATTTCTATTACTTACCTATTAAATTATAGTCCAGTGTTATTTTTAAGATTGGCTGAAGCGTTTTTAAACTCTTTAACAACGCAGTACAGGATAATTTCTGTTTTATTTTATGATTGAAACATGACGTGAGCTGTCGACCGCGATCCGCAGGTGTCTATATATTCTAAGTGTTATACCTATTGTAAATTATCTGGATTATACAGTTTGGCTACGACCGAATTATTTCACTGTGTTATCCCACATGTGGTGAAAATAAAACTTGGATGAAAGTTTGTATGAAAAACCCACCATGTCTCAAATTAGGGATATGAAAATTCGTATTTATGCTTTTGGTAAGAAATGAAAGGGGTTTCATGGTTTTTCAAAAAACCTTCCCGCAAGCATCAGCTAATGTATCAACATTATTTGATGATTTTAATTATTTTTGAAGTTTTATTGGGACGGTTAATGTGTTGGATTCATATTAGTATATAATTACAATACACACAGTGATAAATCCATCTATGATTTTTTTTTGTTTGTCGTGTTCCGAGATCAGTCTGTTTATATCCAGTAATACGTAGACGAAGTTGCAGGTACCAGCTAATATATTATACATTATGGTTATGGTATAATGGAAATCGTAACATACAAGTATTTATTATAATAATAATTCTCAGGTAATACTTTTTCAAAATTTTATCGGTATCTATGACCACTAGGGTACTTTTGGTCAACTTATATCTGGTTCTGATAAGAAACGTTCACTTTATTATAATTTTTTTTTTATTCCTTTTTTATAGAGTACTAGCTGTGCCCCGCAGTTTCACCCGCGTATAATTTAAAAGACACCTTAGAAATAGCCTTTAAATTAATTTAGAGTATCAGCTACCTCCATACTAAATTTCATCAAAATTGGTCCAGCCGTTTTGCCTTACCTATCAGTGCCTATTCATTCTTCGTTTTAAAACAGACTTCCAAGTTATAGGTGGGCGGGAAAACAGGCGCCGGGAGTGAATTTCACTCCTTAGCTGTTCAAAAAATGAACAACGAAGCGAACCGCTTCATGCGAATTGGTGGAAAGTTCTGGTGATTGAAAACTCATTTGGAATTTACATCAATATATAAATAAATATTACGTTAATGTAGATAAAATCATTGAATATCTAATGCGAATAGTAATTATAAAATTTTGTCTATCTTGCAAAACGTTAAAAAAGAGCATGCCAGGATGTATAGGAATTATAATAAAATGTTTTCTTTTAAATTAAAGCAACTAGGACAATTACCTCTTAATTAAGTAATCTCGATAAGACATTATAACCATTTAACAAATACTTAAATAAGTGCGAACGTTCGTCCATGGAGCATTGTTTCTCACCCGGCCGCGGCTGTCGGCGCTGCACGCGGTGGCGCGGCGCGGGCTCGGGCGCGGCGCAGCGATCGGCGCACATGCAGCGAGCTAGCTATACACGGTAATTAGTTCCATTGTGGACGGCCAGATGCTATCGACACCACAAATACTTCCGATGGATTTACGTACCTGCTTTCCACTCATTGTTTTACTTGTTGTTTATTAATCGCACGCCCCGAGGACTTCTAACAAAGTTAAGGTTCGTTTGTGTTGAACATAGGCGTAACGTAATCACAAAGCCTTGATTTGCAATATTACCCAGAGAATTCTACCTACTCTAACGTATAGTAGATTATTAACGAAATTTTAAAGTTTTGTTAAATACTGTTACAGTTTTGAGAAAATATTGAATGTCTCGCAGGCTATAAACATCAGGCAAAGATTACTTCCCGAGATTGTAGGTACATAGACTTAATCAACACATCATGCCAGCATTAGTGATTTCATACGAGAAATATGGAGTTTTCATTTTCCGCTAGATAGTAAATAGTACGATGAGAAAATTATCTGTAGATACCTACTTCGTGTACATCGTCGTCTAAGGTGTTGGGCGGAACCGTCCCAGAGATGCGAACAATATCTCGCCAAACTCGTGCCTAAAGAAGGTAGGCAGAAAGGCAGTCAGTCTCCTGGATGTTGCCGAGATAACACATCCAATACAATCCCTTAGATTACAATCATAACGGATATCCCTTCCAATGGTAATGAGGCTGTAACGCTTTGCGAGTGAGATATTCTGAAGAGCGGGGAGAGGGGGCAACAAAGATTTTTCCAAGAGAATACAAAACCTGAGTTATCTTGGTACTGAACTCAATCAAGTTGCTTGTACCCCATGAAGATATGAGATCCAAGAACTAGCTGAGGTCAGTAGCAAGCTATGTCCGCATCCTATGTTATAATATGTTTCACAAACATAAAATCCGGATATGATCACATCTATATATGTTTTATTTAATTTTTTATTAATAACTACTTGTGTATATATACATTATTTTTTGTTTCTGTAAATAATTGTTTTTCTTTAATACAGTATTATATTATATTAATCTATACAAATAATAAAATTGAAGTGTCTATTTGTAATGTTAAAATAACAGCTTTATATTAAACGCATATAAAAGTATATGTACTTATGATAAAAAACTATTTTTCAAATTTTGATATTTACTGGCAAATAATTGATTATATAAGGTTATTTTATTTAAAAAAAGAATTTGGATTCCGGCAAATAATAATTAATATCAGACTGAGCTACAACGAAGCCAGGCCGAGTTTAGCTAGTCTATAATAATCTTGTACTGATTTATACTATTATTATAAAAAGATAAAGTTTGCAAAATTATTTATAATACGTTCTCTGTAACTAATGAGAAAGCTACGTTACCCTTGAGTGACATCGGCAATTATTTTATTATTATTACATTTTATATTGTAATTAACGCGAACAAAGTCGCGGGTTGGTGCTTGTCTATTATATAACAGATGCTATATAGCTATACTATAAATATATTTTAACATTGAGAACAAATAATATTTTTATGAAACCGTCACTTAAATAATAATAATAAATGACAGCTCATGAACCTTCGGTACGTATATAGTTCCCTAAATTATATCAATAATTGGTTGTATATATAGCACAAGATTGCTTTCGATTATACGAATAAATTATATATAGACTTACACTCGTAAAAATATTTTCAATGGTAGGTAATATCATAAAAACCCACTTTTATCTATAATATATTAAATGTCAACAGGGAAATGGTTTTGTGATATAAAAGCGCTGTAGATAAAAAGTGATATTACCTTAAACCTACTTGTTTACGGATTCAAAGTTACGAGTTCAAGAAACCGAGCAGAAAAACGGAACTGAAGTGGCCGACCTTCCCTTAGGACTGGTATTTATAATAATATACAAGTATGTTGGCAGTGATCTGCATTCATTTATTTACGATAAATAAATCAGTTCTTCAAAAACATTTAATATTTTACAAATTGAATGTTAATGTCTATGTAATAGGAAATGTTTTTTTTTTGTTAAATAAAAATCTGCGTTAGGTATTTATTAAAAAAAAACTAAATGTGAAACGAATCCGAAACATCAAAATGAAAGGAATATGTTGCCTTTCCCCAATTATGAGTATAGAAACATAAGAAATTATGAAATAAAAAGATCAATACTACGTTCAATGTATTCGTAGATTATTTAGTAAGCTTACAATTATAAATGATTAAGTATTTTCGACTTTAAAGCATCAAATGACAACAACAAACTATGCTCATACTTACACGAGTAGAACATACCTAATGTGAGCAGACGTATGAATATAGTGAACCACTTCAACTTTCTCCGTGTGATAGGCCGTCAATCATCATAAATTAGAGACGATTTTCCAGTTACCACGTTGATATAACATATACTTATGTACCTTTAGGAATGTGCTTACATAAAGAAAATGATACCAATATACAGCAAAATTTTAATATAAACATAATTTCATAAGATAAATGCTCCTTTTTCTCAAATCTGTCACTATAGCTATAAATTCTAGGTATCGGTCTAACCCGCCAACACTCATGTAATTTTGATATTTGTAGCATTGTTATGTTCTTTGATCATTAAAGTTGCATGACATATGAAAACTCAACTTTAATCATTTTGAAGAGTTCCCTGTTGTATCATCAAAGTTGAAGGTCCATTGCCAACGAAATTAAAATTGGAACACCCTTGAGGTATCCCCTATCCAACAAAAAACAAATCATCTAAATCAGTTAATAAACAAAGAAGTAATGGCTGAACATCCATAAAAAAATAATTCATTCGAATGATAACGAAGGTCGGTTAAAAAGAACTGCCATGATATAATATTTTCTAACCAAATACACCTGTCATATCGCCGCGTCGACCTTTTCGAATTCTAAAATTAATTAGTCTCTGCTATGAAACAGGTAGACACATTACCGACTTTATCATAGAGAATGTTTATTTATTTAACATTCTATGATCAGTTTTAGAAATCGTCAAACAGTAAAAGTACTTAGTATCATTCCAAGTGGCATCGTCAAAAAATGTTAGATTTTGGTTAAATCTTTCTGCAATATTCTTTAGGGGGTTTCCAGTCTACATAAAATAAAGCAATTGCAAAGACTATTATAATAGTTTACGTGTTTAGCCGTAAAAATAATCTAATAGATCTCATCTACGGTGAATTTTAAAGCTGAAAGAGATAAGACTCACAAAAGAAAGTAAAAATGTAGGTGCATGATTCATATCCCTGTAAAATAATACGGAACTGAAAATACGTGTATTTTATTGATTTTTTGTGATTTTCAATTCTCACTTTCTGTACTATTGAATTTAAAAGTCTTAAAACAATGTTAATATTTCTCTGATATCAAGTGCATATATTATAAGAAATAAAAAATAGACTCCTTTAACCTTTTACAAAAAAAGGCATCTTGCCAATTAGTACAACCCTCACTAAATGCCAAGACAATTTCCTTTTCATCAGAGGTGAAATACTTGAGGGTAATCGTGTACCAAAAATTGACCTGGAATAGACAGATTGATGCTTCAATTCAGAAAGCAAAAATAGCAATGGGTATCTGTGGACGACTGGCAGGTAAGCGCTGGGGCTTAAACCCTAAGCTGATCATGTGGCTCTACACCGCCATGGTTAGACCCATAATAACATACGCCTGTGTGCTCTGATGTAGGAAAGCTAATCAGTCGATTGTCAGGGCCCCTTTAGCTACAGTACAAAGAATGGCGTCTATCATAGCGACGGGAACCATGTCGACCTCCCCTGGAGAGGCTCTGGAAGCTGTGTTAAAGTCTCACGCCCCTTCACCTATACGTAGAGAAGGTGGCGATGTTAACAATGCACAGAATGTATGCCCAGGGGCGGACGCACTGGCTATCCCTGTCCTTGAGATCCCTACTAGACTCAGTGATAGAAAACCAGTTTTGGGAATGATATCAGACATGATGACTCCTAAAACTATTTTAGGAAAAGTTTATAATATAGAGATCCCTCCTCGAAACTCTTGGATTAAGGGCGAGATAACATGGAAACCAGGTAGCCTACTATGGTATACTGACGGGTCCAAATCTGGACATAACGTAGTCTGTGAAATATATGGGGAGCGACCCAATCTTAAGAAACACATTAGAGCTTGGCAGTTTCACCTCCATTTTCCAAGCGAAAGTGTATGGTATACTTGAGTGTGCCAATACCAATCTGCAAAAGGCCTATGTCATCACACGACTTACATTCAGTCGGACGGCCAGGCCGCTCTCTTTGTACTGGCTTCAGATTCAACAGAATCGAAGCTTCTGGCCAACTGTGTGGCAGTGCTAAATAGTCTGGGTAAAACTAAGAGACTAATCCTGCGATGGGTCTCGGGGAATGCCAGGCAACTAATCTGCGGACGAACTTGCAAGAGCCGGAGCTGCGGAAAAACAGATTGGCCCTGAACTATTATCCCTAAACCGATATCCCAAAAAGCCTTGTTCGATTGACCTTAAGGAACCATTACACCCAAGAGACTATTATGTTCTGGTACAATTTGCCATGAGAAAATCATTCCAAAGAGCTTATTGGCGCGTTTAACTAGCGTAGAGCTGGAGAAGCTCTGATGCTCAGCAGGAATCAGTTACGAATCTTAATAAGGGCACTCACTGGACACTGTTGTCTAAATAAACATATGTACAACATTGGTGTCCAGGGCACAAACGATTGCAGATTCTGCAAAAGTGCGGATGAAACTCCAAAGCACCTTTTGTGTGATTCTGACCCACTAATACCTAAACATAACCGGATTCTGGGTAAGCACGTGTTGCTCCCAGAAGAGGTTCAGTTGCTCTCTGCCAAAAAAGTCCTTCAGTACATCAAAGCTATAGGACTTGATGGGGAGCTTTAGCAGTGTGGGGCGATCACAACAGATCTCATTGGTCGCAGTGATACAGGACTGCATAAGCCTGCACAGCTCCCCCTTAGAATAATAATAAAATAGACTCCTTTACCCAACACATAATAAAAAAATATTTATTTGGATTTTGGAGAATTTGCATACTAGTTGTCTATAATTAGGACGTGTTTAATAATATGATAAGATATACAATTTTGAAATTTATAAGATACTTTATTCGTACCTTGAACTTCAAAAGGTCATTTTCATTTTCATATCTTGTGTAAGTAAAGGCGGATAGGATAAAGTTCAAACTCTTTAATTAAGGTTAAATTTCTGTTATTATAAAATGAAAATACATTAATTTCTTTACATATGTAATTAGGGTTTTATATGGAAAAAGTAAAACGAACAAAATATTATGAATTTATAAATGTAATCAAACTCAAATCAAATATTTAATCAATCGAAGTATGTACCATTATTATCTATGCAAAAAACTGTGGGAGTGAGACTCAATAAAAACTTTGAAGACGGTTTGGACAGCCTCATCGGAATTAAGTTTTTTCCCTTGCAAGAAGTTGTCCAAATTTCGAAAAAAGTGGTAATTTGTTGGAGCAAGGTCTGGGAAGTATAGTGGGTATCGCAGACATTCCAACTGCAGTTCCTCTAATTTAGCGACCGTCTGTCGTGAAGTATGGGATCTAACGTTGTCTTGAAGCAGCAGTGGGCTAAAAAGAATGATTAGTTTCGGTTGTTTAACAGCCGCTTCTAGCCGCAGCTAGCTTTTCCATGATGGTTTGCAATTGTTGACAACACAAATCTGCCTTTATCATCCGGCCAGATACTAGGGAGCTGTAGTGTATAACACCAGCACTGGTACACCAAACACTCACCAGTACATTTTTTTGAATCAACTTTCGCTTGGGACAGAATTTGACCGATTCACCTGGGTTCCACCACTGCGATGAGCGTTTCCAATTGTCGTAAAGGAGCCATTTTTCGTCACAAGTAACAATGGCATTCAAAATTCCTTCGTTATTGTGACGATTGAGTAATGTAATGCAGCACTCAATGCGTGTTTCTTTATGTGCTTTAATCAATTCATGCGGTATCCATTTCTCGAGTTTTTTCAATTTTACAGTGTGTTTCAAGTGAATTAAGTATTTTTTATCACTTACATTGAAGTCTGCCACTAATTTTGACATGGTTTGCGATGGATCCACTTCCACGATCACCTTTAATTCTTCCTTATCAAGTACGGTGTCCGGCTGTCCACAGGGTTCGTAGGTGAAAATTTCCAGAAAGAAAACGTTGGAACCAAAAACGTTCCGTGCTTTCTTTTACAGTAGCTTCATCATACATATCATTAATCCTTCGAGCTGTTTCTGCAGTGCTGATTCCAGGGTGGATCTCATATTCGTAAATGACACGATATTTTAAGTTTTCCGTTTTGTGAAAAGAAAATGATGCGTAAACAAATGAATCACTAAATTCGAATATTCGAATTGAATAACCTCCGTCATTTTTTGAAGTCGGTTACCTAAAATGTTGTTTGAACGTTTAAATAAAAAATAATTAACTTCGGCATTTTCTTTTAATTTTAGATACAGGATTTCCTACCAACTTTTGTTCCTTAAAACCTACACTAATAATTATAGTAATAATATAACATATTTTTTTAAGATTAGTTCTATTCCCCTCAAATGTATAAGGTTTTTTTCTAATCTACAGCACATGCATGTAGTTTTTCTTATCTTTAAAGTCGATGTCATGATTTATTAAGAACATATTTCTCTATCTCTTAGAGTTTCAGAGTTCCCCTTACCGACCCATCTAAATGTTACATAACCTGTATATTACATATATCAAGGAGCTGAGTATAATAATGGAAGGTGTCTTATTTCGTGTGAAATTACATATAAAATCAAGAACGATTAATGTTTATGTTGCTGCTATTACAAAATACACTATACGAGATACTTACATAATTATTAACTGTTCAAGGCAGAAAAGCTAAAAAAGGATTATGCAACAAAATCACATTAATATTGGATAGTAACAACATTTTATTATTAAATAGATGTATTTTACTACATGCCCAATTGAGTTTTACTATACGGAAAAACAAATTATAAATCTCTGGAAAATAGGATTAAAATTGTAAGTAAAATTTGTAAGCATAGTATTGTCCAATTGATTTATGTAATCCATGTCACCTTTCAAAAGAAGTAAGAGTACAACTAGCAATTGCACTTATTGCATTTATTTATTTTAGTCGGTGTCATTATGTTACAGTAAATTCAGACCACAAACCACAATTAGTTTTCGTAGAATTGTAAGGTACAAAAGACATGGGAAAATTGTCTACAGGTTTATATGACTTGAATGTGTTAGTCCAGGTAAGTTTTATTTTTATTTGCGGACCGCCCCCTGGGGCCGTCCTAGACATAGAAGGGGTTAGGGTCCGGGTTGGGGCCCAGATGAAATATCTGGGTCTCACCTTGGACGGAAGATGGCGGTTCGAGTCCCATTTTAAGGGACTCGGACCGCGTATAGTTGGGGCTGCGGCGGCACTTGGCAGGCTCCTCCCGGATTCGGGAGGGCCAGGCTCGAGCTGCTGCCGTTTCTATGCGGGGGTCGTCAGGAGCATGGCCGTCTACGGGGCACCGATTTGGGTGACCGCCCTCAGCGCCCACAATAAACGCGTACTGCGCGCTGCGCAGCGTGTCATGGCACTAAGGGTGGTCCGCGGATATAGGTTATCGGCGGCGAGGAAGGAATGTAGGAAGCCTCCGGCTCTCACAGAGATTAGCCTTATCAGGCAGAGGGCGCAGGAGGAGGTGCTCCGGCGTTGGAAGGAGGACCTGGCGGATGCGCGCTATGGACGTTATACCATAGATGCCATCCGCACAGTCCTCCGAGAGTGGTATAGCAGGGAGCGTGGCTCCCTGACTTTCAGACTTTTGCAGGTACTGTCCGGACACGGTTGTTTCGGATGGTACCTGCACAAGATAGCCAGGAGGGAGCCCAATACTACGTGCCATGAGTGTGGGGCTGTAGAGGACACGGCGCACACACTCTCTCTGAGTGTGCTGCGTGGGAGGAACAGCGCCGCACTCTGGCCGTAGCTGTTGGAGAGGACCTTTCGCTGCCAAGTGTGGTGAAAGCCATGCTCGGCAGCGAGAGGGTATGAACGGCGATGGCTACCTTCTGTGAGGACGTCATCTTGCAGAAGGAGGCCGCGGAGAGGTTTCGCGAGGGGGATATCCCTTAAGCGGCCCTCTCCGCCAAAGACGAACGGGTGGCAGGAGGAGGCAGTTAATCCGCCAACTCACGCCACCCTAGCCGAACCAGAGGAGACGGGTCGGGGGGCCCGCCTTTTCATTGCACAGGTTCGGCGGTCGGAGGAGACGGCTAGGGTGTATTGAGCTGTCTCCTACTTAGGCCGGGACCGATGGACCGATCAGAACAAATCTGCGCTGGGCGGTCAATTATATGAGTGCACTAGACTAACAGCCGATCGAGACGGATGGTGAGATATCGTAAAACAAATGGATAATATTATAATGCTCCCGATTACATTTCACGATTATTACCAGTTTGTCAAGAGTGAAACGACTGACAAGAAGAAGAAGATAAACTTTATTTAGTCAGATACTAACAACTAGGCGCGACGGGGCTGTATGCCAGCGCAGTTCCCGCGTCGCCCCAGTATGGCGGCGGATGGTACACCGTGGAGTTTTAGTGAGAGGAGTCTCACATAACCACTCGTCCCCCGGGGGGGTGTGTACCCATGATGGGGTTCTTTCTACACGTTAAAAAAAAAAGGTAAGTTTTATTTACAAATCAAAGATAATTTGTATGCAACTATATGTGTAATGTAATGCGCTTATACCCAAATCTAGAACGTATTGTACTGTCAAGGAAATTGAAACACAAACACGTCGCCGCGCTGGAGTATATATATATATATTATAGTATGCAGCCATTAAGGCATATACGTAACATTTATAGATTTCATGTCTGGCAGATCCGAGATAATACTACCAAATACAAGAAGTATTACTTAGGTAGGTGTCATGTTCGAATTTTATGAAATTCTTTCGAAAGTATAGTAACAGGTGCTGAATTTTGGACTTTTCCACAGACTACATACATGTGCCATATCCAGGCTTAACGTTAGGTAAGATAGGTGATAGATTAGGTATCACGCCCAAAGTTACAAATTGTAGAGTAAAAAAAAAACAAAGCAAACTAATAATATATTGTAATTTGCTGTAGTTTAGCGTCAGATAAAAGTTTTTCTTTACTTATTATTAAAGTAATTAGTAGAAAAGGACAGATGCCATGATAACCAAGAACTTTGTAGGAATTTTCGGATGTTAAAAATACCGAACTAAGCGGAAGGTAATCAGATGCGAAATTTGGGAGTTCAAAGAACAATAATAAGCTGTGAAGGACTAGGTTTTTTTAATAAACACGTCATGAACTGTAGAAACAAAAATATATATTATTCAAAATAATTTCAGTAATAGAGGTAACGCATATAAGTAGGTACAGTATTTTTCCTAATTATTTTATTTATGGATGTAATTATCAAAGAGTTATGGAACGGGCGAAATTTAGGGTTCCTCTCCGAGACATGATCTGAATTACAGAAAGACGGAGACCAGGCTCACTGACATTTTGTTATGATTGACAATAATTTTTAATATATATTATTATATTTACCTTATAGTAAGACAACCCGGCCCTAGTACTTCCAGACGCCGTGATATACGTCTCCCGTCTAGGTACTAAGATTACTCTATGTAGGTTGTATATGCATCGGTTGTTGTTAGTTCTATTCTTGAATTAGACACGAGATAAAAAGAAAAGAGCTCTAGCTAGCACGTCGTTTGATATCTTTTAAAATGACTGTCGTGTTTTCTGATTATTTTATATAATAGCCTAACTTACGAATGTGTAATACATTGTGGTGGTTGAATAAACGTTTCAACTATCTACGGACTATATTAATTATAATACTGAGCTAGCTTGGCGAAAACCTGTAATTATTGTATTATTTTCTTTATTTATGTATTCGCTATTTTTATTTGAAGGGCATCGGGTTAGGTTCTTGTATTCTATAAATGTTTGTTCACTTATCTATTATGTTACGATCCTTTAGTTAATTCGGTATTGAATATTTTGTATAATTGAAGTGAAACTTCTTTATCGGGGTTGGAAAAAAATTTAGTGTAACATTTTTTCGTTACGCGTCACATTTTTCCGTTACGCGCCATCTTTTTCTTATCCCTACCACGCGTGATTCGAAGTATACTTTCTCCAGCGGAGTAGGGATTGGTAAATGTCTCCAATGTATTTTGCGGCCCGTTTTGAGTAGTTACATTTTTGAAATCCAGGTGGCGATTGCATCGACTTCCATAAGAGCCCATGACCCGCTTTGAGTAGTGATGACTTTGACCACTAGGTGGTGTCGTGCAATTGCCATTTACCAATAGCATATCGTTTTAACGGACTTACTCCTACCACTATACTTGACCGTTTTTCTATTGCACGCTTATTTATTCCCAACGCTCTATAGTGACGTGATAAATATATATATATATGTTATATTGAAGTGATCAGCAAAATCAAAGGGTTTATTTTAATTCTAATTCCAGTGAATTTCTAAAAAAAATAAGTAATTACATCTCTTTTTCTAATACTTAGGTGTAATTATGGTATTTATTTTTCCACGTTATTTAAAATTAACCTCAGTTTTTGATTGTATTTTTCAATACACTAACACGTGGGTGTAATTATGGTATCAATTTTTTCTAATACTTGAATGTTTATTGTGGTATTTATTTTTCTAAAATATTCAAAGTCAATGCACAATGGTAAATGGGATAAAAATTTTGATTGTTGCAATATATATATCTCCTAATCAGAAGGTGGACGATATTATTGATTTTATTCACCATTCATTGTTATCATACACAAGTGGCGGTGCCTCTTTACTCGGCAACAATAATGATAAAATACCGATGATATTAAGTGGAGATTTTAATATCAATTTTGTATCAGAAAAATCTTTGAAACTAATTGAATTTTTGAAAGATAAACTGAATTTATCCATGAAAAACAATCCTCAAACGTCGACAACGAGATCCGGCACTACAATTGATGGAGTTTTCGCTCGGTTACTAAATTTTGTGGAATGTAAACAATATATTTCGTATTTCAGTTACCCTAAACCATTAATAACACAAATATATAATAACGACATCAATGATAGTAATAATTTTATTACAATTAATGAAATTCAATAATAATCTTTGTAGTAATAAGCTAAAATGAAATAATTGTAGAATTTGTATTTATGTCTATGATAATAAAAGCCTTTTATTAAACTTTATCTAATTTAACTTTATTTAACCAATTTCTGTAAAGTTGCATATAGTAAATTATTTTTTGAAAAATAACGTCATAATGAAGTTTCACTTCTTACGAGTGTACGCTAGTACACGGACACATAATTTTTTTTAATTGTATTTAGCAACAATATTCTCTCAGTGTCATTGTTTGTTTACTTTAACATTGACAGGGAAGTCAATCAATGTTACTGTGTAATTTTAAATCATGCTCAGTTTAGCATTATAATTTATTTTTGTAACAAGGTTTTATGTTACTAAATAAAACTTATAGGTAGTTTCGATGTCTGAGAGAATAGTTTTTAATTTTTAAATTAAAATAGCGAATTGAAAATGAGAAAGGAAAAAGAAAAGTCAGATAGAAAACATCTCAGTATGTAATGTACTCTGTGGAAAACATTGATTATAGTATAGATTTTCAGAGACTCCAAGTGAATTTATATATAACTAATTAAATAGTTTTTAAAAGTTATTATAAAATAACACAATTGGTATAGAGAAATACTTAATGTAAATAATTAAAAATACCGAAGAATAAATTAAAACCACTGGAGGGGACTCATAACTGAATTTTGTATTAAAATTACAAATAATTTATTTCATATTATCGAAAATCTCAATGGTCGAGATTTTATGCTGAGCTGGCTGCTACGGGCGACGACTCCTGATGTGAGTCTGCATTGAGCTGATCAACCAAGATCACGAGATCCTGGGTCGCGGTCCCGACGCAGAGCTGTCTGTCGCTGGGAATCCTGCCTAGCCGTGTCAATTGTTATGTGGATCTTCGGAACGTCTGACGAGGACGGAAGGACCAATGCTAAGAACGTTAATAGTTATAAATTATTGTAACAAAACGGTAAAAGTTTATTCTTAGTGAAAATTCTAATTTCTAAATTATGTTTTAATTCCGTAATTTTTTAAAAAGAAAACTTGTAATGTGCTCTTTAAATATATATATTTATAATTTTATCTTAATTTTATTACATATCCTTTTTAGGCACATATATCTTCCAAATTCCAATAAATAATTGTCTACTCACGACAATTTCCAGCTCAAAAGAAGTTGAAGTGGGCGAGCCATGTATAGAAAGAAAGAAGAAAAATCACATTTATTAGATGTTATTATTATGTTTATTACATGAAGATGTTGATTGATTGTGTGCAGCTCAGCATGTGCTATGGCAAATAGCTATAGTGCTGATTTTCAGCAGAGCCCACACGAATACTAGACTACTTTAGATATCCTAGGAATTATGATATATGGGATAAAACAGTACTGGAGTGGAGCATAGAGCCAGGGTAGGCCGCAGATGAGATGCACTGGTGATCTGGTTAGCGTAGAGTGGAAACCATGAATGAGGACTGTCTTAGACATAAGGGATTTATGTGCAAAAATGTGCGTACAAAAAGGCAGAAAATTAGAAAAGAAGGTAACTATCACAAAAATTGTAAGGAATACGTTTCAGATAAAAAGATTAATTAATTTTACCTATAGAAAAGGAGTTATACTGAAAAAGGGTTTAGAGACATCAGAATTTATGTCATTACAGAGATTGCAGAAAAATAAATCTTAGTCGAATATATCCTTGTATTTATTCGTATTTTTTTCTTCTACATAAGATCTGTTTCCTCGGTGTGGAGCACTTGAGTCTAGCAGCCCATCGAGCGATACAGTGACACTGCACTTGCAATCACTGACCACCAACAGACAGACACCATTACACTGCACTCCACACTCGTGCACATCACATAGGTATATAGGATACATAGGTTCTCTAAGGGACCTTTTTTTTACTTTGTAGTTTAGACAAATATTGACAGATCACTAAATACATGTACACATATTCCATCCCTCCATTCAGGAGGAGTTTATCTCGAATCTATGGATAGGGTATTAGCCAGTTCGCGACTTAATTGCAACTACGGCAACAGCCCAAGCCGAGGTAAAGTCACTTTGGCACCCTTGAACATGATGCCACGCATTCGCGCCTGAGTGCCTTAGGAGCTCGACCCTAAGCCACGGTGAAGCTGTAAAAGCCGTGTGAGGCTCCAGGGCTCTTATGGCTATAGCCAGTTCTAAATATTAAAAAGATCTCCTACGTAATTTAATTTTAACGTCAAAAAATAATGAAACAGTTATAAATTTATGGCTGTAAGCAATTTCTCTTATTGTTATTTACGCTTTCTATAGGAGTAACAAATCGAATGAAAATCCAGGTTTCTAATCAAGTAATAGATCTCTGCAGTTCGTGAGATTGGAATTGTTGGCGAGAACTTGATCACATAAGTAGTGCTTTTATTTTTTATTCATATACTTGTGATATTTTTCTCTTTATTCTGTTATTTTGATGGCAATTTACGTGATATAAATAAAACGTGAATTGAAACTTGTAAAGGGCTGAGTTTTCCATAGTCAGATAACTTTATATGAGAAATAATTTTTAAATCTGGACATGTTTTCCATACATAATATATCTGTCAGACTGTAAAATTATTCCTCAAATTAACTTATCTAACGATAAAAAAACCGTAACTCGTATTCTAAAATAAGACAAATGACGAAACTGTCCAGCAACTATAAATTTTACACTGCTAAAATGATAGAAAATATTTGAACTGAAAACTTCTTTAGTTAGCATCGTTGTGATTTGAAAGTCGATGAAACGAAAAAGCAAAAGCGACAGTAAAAAAACACAGACACATTAATTCATAAGATTTAACGTGGGAGAAAATAAGATAGGAAAGTTTTAGGTAATGGTAAAATGGTACAAAAGAGGTTTTTTGCCACGCAATAATGAATCTTATTAACTCACCAAAAAGCCACGAAACAAAAACTTTTTAGACAACAATTATGACATTCTGTTACTGATTGATATTGTGTTAGATTACCATGGATATTTCAAATTGAATTTTATTACATCACCAAAAAGGCACGAAACAAACCTTTTTAGACAACACTTAAGACATTCTGTTACTGATTGAAATTGTGTTAGGTTACCACGGATGTTTCAAATATGCATTAATTGAAAAACATATATTGTGAATAATGATTGTGAGTACATACTTTTATGTACATTTTCATAAACTTTAAATTAGTGCGTATTTGATCATTTTCTGAATTAAAAAAGGTTTCACTTCTACCACGTGGGAATTGCACTCATATTTTTTTTATGATATCTACAATTGAGAGAGTGCAAAATATACGTGGCTTGATTACCACTTTCAATAAATTTGCAAAATTGTTCATACAATTATTATTAACTAGCTGTGCCCGCGACTTTGTACTGTATGAAAAACCGTAATTAAATAAAAACCTCCCCTCACCTTACAGTATTGACCGGTATAAGCTTTGAGAATACTCAACTAAAATCATTTTAAGTTTTAACCGTCCTTTACAAAGAGCTTATTTTATTTAATAACTTTATTTTTATAAACCGTTTTTATCCAGTGAATAATAATGCTTTATAGTAAATATATCTGTTTAGTGTAATTTATTTACAATCTTGATAGCGCAAACACTAAACAAAGACATATAACGTAGAAAATTTAGATCTAATACATAGTTATTTTTAATTATTTTAAATATCTGAAAATAATGTTAATAAATCTATTTAAAAACGTTAAAAAATAATAAAAGCCTAAATTACCATGTACTCGAGCATCACCATATAACGGTCACTATTTTGACGATCACCATTTCGACAGTCAGTTTGTCGACTTTCGCTGTTTCGACTGCCACGGTCTTGACGGTCTACGTCCCAACTCTCACCATCTTCAAGTTTACCATCACCACTCGACTGTCACCATTTCGACGGTCACTATTTCGACTGTAATCGTCTCGACTGTCACGGTCTTGACGGTCACTGTCTCGACTACAACGAATCTCGACTATCACCATCTTAAAGGTCACCATCTCATTTCGACGGCCAATATGTCGACGGTTACCACCTCGACTGTAAGCATCCTTATATGATAACCATTTCATAGTACAATTCTAAAGCTGCAGCAACAAAATACGATTCAAATAGCATTATCGTTTCTGTGCAACAACCCATTAGGCAGCAACGCGCGTTAACAGCACGTCCGTATCGACGTATCTTCGTGTTTGTGTCGTAACAAACGCAAATGAAACGCGCATAGGACGCGCTCAACGAAAACGCGCGATGTCAACTCGTTCGAAATACATCGTGTGCATAGGCTTCGAATACCTTAAGGTGAGATTGAAGTTAGGGAAGCGTTTTAATTAATTTAATTAGATAGATATATACCACGCGGGCGAAGTCCCGGGCTTAATATAATTGCTAACAAAAAATATACTTAAGTGTAACAATAAATATCAAATCAATTTCATGATAATTTAAACGAAGTCGTACACCGACATCAATAAATACTCCTGTAAAATAAAAAAAAAACATAAGTTAATATTAATTGCTTTTTTTTTAAATGATGTAAAGATAAAATAATTTGGTAATATTTCACTTTATTTCACTAAATATTTTAAATATATTCAGTCAAAAAAGTATCCCAAAAGTTAGTAAGTAAGCATTCCCAAAAAGACCTGAATTTTCTCCAAAAACTCAATCGCTTAAGAGCCACTGAGGACATGCTATAACGAGTCAACTCCGATCCAACATTCATGAAACGCATTGTTACTGGTGACGAAACGTCGGTTTACGAGTTTGACATGCAAACTAGTCAACAAGCTTCGGAGTGGCGCCTTCCAACTGAACCGAAATCAAAAAAACCACGGGCTACCACATGCAGGCTACCTTCGATCGTGAAAATAAAACTTTAAGTAGCTTTAAAGTTTGTATGAAGAACCCAGCAAACTAATTTTGATGAATTTTGGTATAGAATTTTAGTAGAAGGACATAAGCTACATTTTGTCGAGAAAATAAAACCAGAAAGGTTGAATTAAGGGATGAAAATTTGTATCAAATCCCATCATTTCTCAAATTATTTATTTAGGATTATAAAAATTTATATGAACAGTGTTCATAAAAAAATAAGCGTTTCGCGTTTTTAAAAGATCATCCTTCAAAGTTACTGCCAATATGGGATGATATCAATTATTTTTGAAGTTTTAGTGGGGCGGTAATAAGGTTGATTCATATTGGTATATAATTACAATACCATACACACATTGTTAAACACATCTATGATTTTTTTGGTTTGCTATGTTCTTCGATCATGCAGCCGGTGAATATGCAGTAATATAACGGTGAGGTAGGGATCGCGACCACTATACACATAGTTATAAACCCATATATGATTTTATTTTGGTTAGTCGCGTTCCGGGATCAGTCGGTATGTATGCAGTAATAAAGCGGGATATTAGAGATTGCGACCACCATACACATGGTGAACTCCATTAGCGGTGATCCATCGGCAAATAAAACATTCGATAGAAAACTTTCTAACAGTATGTTCATAGAGCTGTACGACTGTCAGCAAAATACAAAAGATAATTATGTCTCTAAAAATACAAATGCTGTAGGGTATGATGAGATAGCGAAAAAAATCCTGAAAGCCTACTCTGCAGAAATAACTGCTATATTGACACACTTAATAAATCTGTCATTTTCTGAAGGCTGTTTTCAAATTTACTTATATTGTCCATAATCAAGCCACTACATGAAAAAGGAGACAAAACTTACTTAAATACATAATTAGAGACATATAACGTTAATTTTGAACAATATGGTTTTCAAGGTGGTAAATTCACTACATCAGCTTGTTTCAATCTTGTTGCACATGTATTGGAGGACCTAAATCTGGGTAGGCTAGTAACGGTAATCTATTTTAACATGTCGAAGGCATTTGACTGTGTATCGCACAAGCTGCTGCTAGATACACTGGAAAAATATAGTATCTGTGGCCTCCTATTGAAATTTCTACAGATATATTTGTAAAACAGGCAGCAATGTGTCGTGCTAACAAATATAAATGCAAAAAATGAGGTTCAGACATATAAATCTTGTTGTAGGAAAAATAATTTCGGAGTACCACAGGGCCCGTTATTGTTTTTATTATACATAAATGATCTTACTGACATTCCTTCTAATGTTTGTATACTATTTTCCGATGATGTTTTTTAATTAATTATGAAATGTAATAAACATTGTAATATTGATTAAATTAATAATGACATTAATAATACTATTGAAGTAATTATAAAATGGTTTAATGAAAATAATCTGAGTGTCATTCTGACGAAAATAAATTATATGCAATTTTAGTTCATACGGAAAAGTATATAAGGATAGTGTACACTACAGAGATAGTGAGTTAATGAAAGTTGAAGAAACACCATTTTTAGGCTTTAGAATAGATAGATACCTGAACTGGAAAGCCCACATTGAAAAGTATGTGGCAAAATTCCAAGTTTTGATTTTGTGCTGCACAAATTAAAAAAAAATTGTTTTCAAAAAACCGTATTAGCAGCGTTCTACGGATATGTTGCCTCCGTTTTAAACTATGGCCTAATACTATGGGGAAACTCTGTTGATGTTCAGAGAGCCTTCATAGCACAGAAAAAATATGTTAGGGTAGTTGGCAGGCTCTTGTTTAAAGACTTACGTTTACTGACTTTGCTCTGCAGGTATGTGCTGGAGGCTGCTAAATTTAAGAAACACCAGAACTTGTTCAAATGAGCTAGGGATATATTTTATGAGAATTAATTTAATTAATGTAATATTTGTATGTCGCAATGTGACTAAATGTACCCGGATTCGTATAATTATAGACCAAACACCTACTAGTAACTTGCATTTATGACATATAAATTATTATTGTTATTTACCCTTTACTGATTTTCTTTTGTATTGTCACATTCCGGGATTAGTCGATCTTCTATATAAATAAAATGTCAGAAATTTTCAGTTGTGCGCGCATCATGTAAAAACTATTGTATATTTTTTTTTGTTTTACTCCTTCTAGAAAAAAGAATTATCACGTAATTAAGTGAAACCTTAAAGAAACAAATAGGCTTCAGAAAAAAAAAAATCTGTGTAGACAACGTCGCGGGTATCAGCTAGTCTGCATATAACAGCAATACCTACAGTTTCTTTTAATTTAATAAGCATCTCGTATTCTATTCATGTATATTCGTTCCCAAATTTAGTAATTCTCAATTGTACGCTAATCAAAGTATATAATTATCATATCAAGTATTGTCATTAAAAAATCAAATAACCAGAATATTAGGTATATCTTTTATAAATTATCTGTTCGAATAGAGCTGTGGCATTGAAGATCTTTTAAAAATAATGACAAATCTCATCGCTATGTAGACAAATACACAGCACGTCGCGTCGGCGTCATAATCTAAAACTAGATGTGGCCCACGGATTCACCCATGTTAAATTTATTCGACGAAATCTCCACCACGCCTCCTCCAGCGCACTCGTGTAGCCTATCATTCTTCTCCCTTTCTGTTTGACGTGCATGGTTACTGCCCCGCTCCTTAGAGTCTCTCAACCTAACCTAACCTCAATAAAAAAAAAGAATAACTTACTGGCTGAGCTGATCAACGTACAGCCCATACTACTGGGGCTAGGACCGTGAAAATTTGCATGAGGGATCCTTTTACAGTGTAGGTGAGCACTAAAGAAGGATTATTGATAATTGAACCCCAAAGGTGGTGAAAAGAACGTGAAAGTTTGTATGAAAATCTGTCATTTTTGCAAACAGATCTATGAAAATTTGTATTTAGTAATTCAGTTACAAAGTAAAAAAGATGGACATAACTGAATTATAATGCGAGCGAAGCCGCGGAAAACCCGTTACCAAGCTGTAAACAGCAAAAATATTTTTTCTAATATGTCTGGTAGTACTAGAGATTAGCGCATTGAACCATGTTTGGTTCACAACACAACAACAATCAATCAATTGGAACAATCTCTTGAGCTTTATAATATTAGTTTATTAAATAAACAGTATTTTTCTACACATGGATATTTTCTAACATTTGCTTTATATTCAACACACGGTCAGATTAGCAATGCACTACCATTTGTACCATTTGTAGGTACCATTGCATTATAAATCGTTTTGTCAAGGCCATACTTTGTTGTCTGGACTAGGTGTGCTAAAAAGCCAAATACTGAATAGCTAGGTAATATGCGATAAAAACTACTTTTTGTACGTATAACTAATGGTTGATAAGTATACCGAAATGGGTGGATTGTGTTATAAATGTAAATTTCTAGGGTTACTATAATAATAGGTGTAGTGTATTGGTTTCAAGTGGTTGTGTATTGACTTCGTCTAAAGAACCTACGACAAAGATATGCGCGTATGACTGTGGCGGTAGCATGCCGCCCGTAATGCGGAGCGAACGTATACGAGTACTGTTGAGCTGTTGACGATTTGATATAGATCAGGACGATACATCTGGCTACGAGGACAAAAGTGGGCGTATTTAAATATTTTATCATACATAGAATAGCAAAAAGGGAGAGATGGATATCGAATTTCTTTTTGGACACAATGAGAAACTTTGCTCACAACTTGTTAAATGTCGATTCGTTTATAGTTAGTATCAAGCCGTGCCACCCTACATTTTGGCATTATATATAAATCATTCATATAGTCTGACGGATCGCCACGTGCAACACATAACATGCATACATAAAAGAAATGAAACAATCGTAAGAACATGTAGAATACTTGCCCTATAGTGTAGTAGTAGTAGTAATAGTAGGGAACCGTACGTGGAACGGCAAGAAATGCAATATTGTTACCGTAATAAAGATAGGGCCAAACTTTAAACATATAATTATATTCAATTAAAAACCATTCTAAGCTCTCCAAGGTTCACAACGATAACATTGTTGAAAAAATAAAAAAATATATCGAATCAAATCGATCTTGAATCGATATTATATGAGCCACTGCCTGATCGTTAAATCAATATATGGGGCTCAGCCGGACCATTAAATCGATATTACAAGGAGTACTGCCTGATGGTTAAATCGATATTAAAAGAGCATTGCCTTATTGCTAAATCGATATTGTAATGGGCCCTGCCCAATCGTTTAGTCGGTATTACAGGAAGCACTGCCCGTTCATTAAATCGAAATTTATCATAACCCAGCAGTAACGCAACTGATCGTAAAATTGATAGATAAATATTTAGAAAGATTTTGTTGAACAATGAAATCCAATAACAGATTGTATTTGATCATTTAATTGATAAACTGTTTCGATGAAATCAATACGAAACTATAAGTCGCAGAGAAAAAAAATGGTAGATACTTGGGTATCACCATTAACATGGAAGTTTGGTATGAAATACCACTATAAAATTGGTATGCGGGTATCTAGATATCACTATTAAATAAGACTGGGTATTTAATAGCACCACCAACTTTGAAATAACGAATTAAATAACCAGAAAACAAAAATAGCATCCATGGCTATTGTGGAAAGGGTTTATTGATTGATATTGACGATATAAAAGACCACATCGTAGATATCTCCACAGTATTACGCAAAAATATTTTGACCTTAGGAAACGGTACCATCATAGCATATATATTATACTAGCTGTGCCCGCGACTACGTCCGCATGCAATTTCGTGTATGAAAAACAGCAATAAAATATGTTAGTAGGTGTTCTGAAATTGAACATCGGCGATTTAACAGTGTTAAATGCTTTGTGATCCCTGAGAGGCCGTGATCTCACATTTAGCTATCAGATTTGCCTCACATTCACTACTTTCGATTGATCGCGATATTCTGCCATACGTATACGCTGTGAATTTAACCTAATACGTAACGACGTATTATATGTTCCTTGTGCATTCGTTTCTGAGGCGCGTAAACTTTTTATTAGTACCTATATCGTTCACCAGAAAGACTCACTTTGACGATTACAGCGTATCAAATCTAATTATACTGTATTTAAAAAATATTTATTTTCTGAATCTATGCATTTGACGGATGCGCAACGATTTTTTCGAATCTCGGTATTTGAGACTAATTAATATAGTAAATGTATAACCCTTTCGTGTTTTGAATATTGTTACACCCGTGGGTATTAAAAATGCCGATGATTGACGTGAAGAAGTTTTATTCGAATTCCACACATTTACAAATTTCACAAACTCACAACACTCTTATTTATTTCACTGTGGTTTCGCTTCTTTTATCGCTCGTTGTTATCGCTTTGTAATTCAAAACTGAACTGCCTCGGCGCCGCGTCTGAGTTGCTTAAATACCTACATTAAACGATCGCAGAAAAGTCTTGAATCGTCGCTAACTTTCTTGATGTTTAGTTTCTATGCCCACTCGATGACGTAATCGAGGTGATAAGCCCTATACATGTGAGTGTAAACTGCGATGTTTACACAAACATGCGCCGCGGTTGTTTACGACGCGAACATTATTTCGAAGTCCTGAGAAGTTTGTAGTTGCTTCGAGATATTTCGAGAACAAGACTTTCTCTATCTTTTTAATCGGTTGTAACAGGTCGTAACAATATGATATCATATTACGGCTTTTAACGTTACAACTTGAATAAAATAAAGCATCAAATAACTTTCCTTCATTCGTACTTTTATAAGATTACATTATATTTTTTGTTTTGTGAGTTACAGGTATTCCTAATTAATTAATTGTGATGATTATATTACATATATGTATCTGCTAAAAGATATTATAGAGGTAATTTCCAAATAAATATTACTCAATATTATGAAGATTGATATGGCGTTAGTGATTTCATCGGAGTGTATTTATTTTTTTTTTTTTATCCTGCTATCTAAATTTGTATGAACTTTCCATAAAATATTGCAGGCGTAGGTATTTGGAAATTATCAAACTTCATGTCACCTATAAATGTTCCATAAACACTTGGTCTAAATTCGTACTTCAAAGCCAAAGATCAACCTGCGCTAAATCAAATGAACCGGCCATAAATATTAGGTAAATATTATTTTAAAATCAAGGTTTAATTTTGAAACTTGTTGTTATTTACAAATTCATATAATTATTAAATTGCTACCAAAACGTTAAGAACATTTTTCACACATATACTTTATTGACAACTTTATGGATTTTATCTTTTTCTCTTTCATACATCACGTGTCCTGCCAATCGTACGTTTCACTTACTCTGCGTATATACGATTCATATCACCCACTCCTACTTGACTGTATTCTCCCCAGTTTCCTGTGAACGAACGGATCTCACTCTTTTTTAGAGCAAAGAAATACTGAAATAATCCCGTCCACTTTCTGTCAGGCATTTTAATTCAATATTAATCAAAATCATAATACCATGAATCAAAAGCCATGAATCATTTCAAATATAAACTGATATTATCCAGAAGACATAATATGGGCTGAGTGGCTCAATATAAAAAAAATGGTTTTGCTATGCTTAAAAGCTGAGTACCGTTAATATCCAGTGAATTGTGAAGCAAAAAGTATATCTATTCAGTATAATTTAATAATCTCAATATGACAAAAAAAACCGTTGGACTTTAGAACCGCTACCCTTGAATTTGATGCTTTGAAGGATTAGGAAAGAGAGGGAAGGGTTAGAGGTAATATTCCTGTAAAAGAAAAAGTATGTTTGAGAAAAAACAATTTTTTAAATTTTAAGGTTCGCTCGGCTCGTACGTTATAATCGCAGTTCAAACTAACTAATTTTATCACCACAACGGGAAAATGAAAATATCTCTCTCAAAACAAAAACGGCACAAATAGTTATACACAATAACCATTAAAAACTAACAAAATAAAGCATAGAAAAAAATTACGATTTTCGAAAATCCTTTATAAAGTGAACTTTATGCCAAGTATTTTCAATTAATATTTCTATACTCAGAATTACAGAAATTTATATTTAGCCTTAAAATTAAATAATATATGTACTTAACAGTAAAAAAAAGGAGTCTGAACTCGACCGTAGCCAAAGGTGAGCCAAAAAAACCTAAAACAATGACATCTATGGTAGAAATGTAGAACAAAATAGCTATTAAATTTATAAATTTAAAATCAATAGTAAATTCTACAAAATGAATAAAACCAGCCTAAATTTGTCAATAAGAGCCCTTGCAAAAAATATACCTAAGTGTAACAATGAAAATCAAACCAAAATCGTGATAAGTTTAATGCATGGCATAATAAACCTAAAATATAGCGTGTAGCGCTATCTATGAATACCTAATGAAAAATACATACTTATTTGTTTATTATTCCTTTTATAAAACATTTAAATAAAGAAAATTATGTTAAAATAATTTGGATTAATTTCGTATAATTTCATAAACGCAATTTATAGACTATACAAATATATATACCTATAAAAATGCATCCAAAATCAACCTTCAGAATATAAACTACAGCCCTACCAAATTTTATTAAATTCGGTCCAGTAGTTTTTTCTTGATTGGCGTTCAAACATACCGACAGATAGACAAAAATTTCAAAAACTATCGAAATGTGTTTTATCCTTGATTCTAAAGACCCCCATATTATTTTTTCTCAAATATCTTCAATGTACAGATTGACCAACTAGTCAACAAAATATGTGATAGCAGTGGCAGTAACGAACACGCATCAAGCTATAAAAGTTCATGAGTAAAGGTTGTGAGGTTTTAATTTGTGATCATCTTCTACTATAGCCATATATCTCACCATAAACTACGATGAGATCAAAATGATGGTGGTGGATCGAAAGAATAACAATCGACCTGACTTACGGGAAATTGCTAATTGCGAATTTGTCCAGAGTTACATCTACCTCGGGATATCCACAATTACAAATACTAGAAGTTGTGAAGAAGAAATTAAAAGATGTACTGTGATCCGATCAGCCGTGGAAAAGCTCACGAAGATATGGAAAGATCACCGCATAACTAAAAAAAAAACAAGGTTCGCTTAATGAGATACTTAATATTTCCTATTTTCCTGTATGGAGCTGAAACATTGCCGATACATCAAAAGTATCGTTAAAGATTGTCGCCCTTGAGATGTGGTGCTTGAGGCGCTTGCTGAGAATAAAATGGACTGCTCACCGCACTAACGTTTCTATCTTGAAAGAGCTTCGCATCAGATAGCCTTTCGACGATTGTGCAAATGCGAATGTTTAAGATTTTTGTACATACCTTCTGCAACGAAAGCTCATTTGAACGATTAATGCTACAAAGAAGAGTGTACAACTAAGAAGAAGAAGAACTACTGTAGCTGACTGCAGGCTGGGATAGGTTATCCGCCAAATCTGATATTATGCTGGTTTCATTAGCACACTGTTAACGTTTATTAGTTGAGAGCATACGGTTATGACTTGGCTACATCGTAACTAGCTACAGCAGGTGGTCGTTAGACTAGGTAGACTGCGAGTCTGCTACGGGAAATAACTGGAAGATTCTGAATAATGTGCGGGTAAAGCTGGGCCGCATGGGAATGGTATACGCTTCGTACCAAAGTGCCCCGTTTAACCTGGCAGGTACCATAATCTTATAACTTCACTTACAATGATTTTATTGGGAGCTAAGCAGTCGTAAAGACACACTGCGAGTGATATCGCGTCTAGGTGACAAGAATTCAGGTTGTCATAAATATTAAGGATGTGTGAATTTGGTGGAACATCTAGTTTATCTGTGAGATGATTATGTACACTAAAGCAGGAGATTTTCAAGTACCATGTTCTTGGAGCAGCACGTGAATTTAGAACGAGTATTTACTGCAAGACGGGAGCCGTGTAGGTTTGTTACGCTATAGCTACGAAAACTTCTCATGAATAACGTGTAGGAGGAAGACCAGAATTTGATCACTAGCGACTATTAGTATACAGCAAGAAGTCGGTTTTCACTTATGTGGTATGGATTGTATTGGTTTTACCAGGTTTATAAAACTGCGAACTGCGATCAACATGTTCAGTGTGCATTGGAAGGACCCTAGATGGGTCTTGAAACACGTACAGTCAAACTTTTTACAGAGTAACGGAAAATGAAGACAGGATGTCGAAACAAGTATACTTCAAAAGTTGTCCTTTTTAAAACGTTAACGAGAGGAACCGTGGATGCGGTGGCATCCTTTTGAGAAGTTATCCTTGTTTCCGTGGATGCGGAATAAAGTGTTGGTTGTATCACAAGAGATGATGAGGACATAGACGACAATGGTAAAGCAACGAAACAGAAATTTGAAGAGAAAAACAAGATTTGAAAGAATGTTTTGGGATTACCTGATTGAGTAAGATAGTACTCCCCCACACAATTGTGGGAAAATCGCTAGCAGAAATGTTTTTTCGAAGACAAAGTAGAGATAAACATGTCAGATAGCCTGCCCCATAAAACAAGTCAAATGATTCAGAAACCAAGGACAAGAACCGACTATAGAAAGAAAGAGGAAAAGAGTATGAAAATCGGGGAACACTGATCAGTTGGATCTAAATAATCAAAGTAGAAGATTTTTTACTTAGAAATTATGGAAAAGTGAAGTATAATGGTGATGGACGTGGTGATGACATTCAGGAGAAATGTAAAACATAAAAAGAGAAGGAAAAGAAGAATTCTAATAAAAATATATATTTAATTGTGGGTCGCGCAGTTTTAGTTTAGACCATCTCTACGTGGAACAGTATACGAAAGACCATAACTCTAATTATGAACTCTAAGGCCGGTTACAGTACTCAACCGACGTCAGTGCGTAATATTCAATGCTCTCCTGACCAACAAACTGACTGGTCTAGTAAAGTCGGTACACAAAATGGACACGTTTGCAAATAGTTTAATCGCTGCTTATTATCTTCGTAAACGTCTATGAACAGAAGACATAGATATCACGTACACGCAAGCGTCGCCTAAAGGGCATTTCAAGAGGAATTTACTACTTTATATTCATTATTTCGCGAAGATTTATTTTTTATTTTTTTATTACTTCATAATGTCGATCAATAGTTTTGATGAATTATCAGCGAAATTACAAAACAACTTAAAACATTAAAAACTTATTCCGAGCTACTGTTACACAGATGGAAAGACTTTTTTGATGATGATGCACATATCCGTGTGGTCGGTGCAGCACTGAACGCCCTCGCCCCATTGCATCCTCTGTTATGTGCTGCAAGCAAAATGACTACGAGACACAAGCTTACGCTCTACAAGATGTGTATCCGACCGATTATGACATATAGCTGCGTTGTGTTCGCACATATGCCAAGATATAATTGGGATCGTTTACAAACCATCCAGAATAGGTTTCTTCGCCGTCTAACCGGCGCCCCTTGGTATATATATTCGTATGGAAGATCTCCATAGAGATATGGACCTTCCTTCGATACATGCCTATGCCAAACACCTTTCCCGCTCATATTTTGACACCGCGTCGAACCACGCGAATCCATGAATCAAAGCGGCAGTTTCATATGTTCCCGATCCCAATGCCCGCCGGAGTAAACGCCGGCCGCGTAATATCTTCACAGACCCGCTCGACCAAATCGAAACAGCAAACGCGTTCTATGCCACCGCCTCTCCAAACAGAGCGTGCCACCACCCACGCCCGCGTAACCACCGTTCTCTCCGCAGAGGACGGGTGGTCAACTTCGCTCCCGCACACCCGTCACGTCCACCCTCTCTAGCGGTAACCCAAGCCTAGGTCCGTTCCTCAGTGTGAAGCCCTTGGGTCAGGCAGCCGCCCGCGCGATACAAGTGACACTATACGTGCAACACTTAGCTACCCACATACAACATTACACACGTATGAACACACACACGTGCATACCACACAGGTACATAGGTTCTGTAAGAGACCTTTTTTTCCTTTTTTTGCGCTAGTTAGACTAATGCGCTAGTTAGTGTAGAAAAACCATTCCGTTTACTAAATACACATACGCATGGTTCCCTCCTTCCTCCCAGGAGGAGGGGAACGTGCTTATGAGTATATGTTAGTTAGTTCGAATTTCTTAGGATTAGGGAATTAGATAGATCGCGACCTTTTCACATTCGCGACGACCGCCCGAGCCGAGGTTCGGCCACTCTGGCACCCTCGTGCGGGTCGTCACAAATTTTCGCGGCTGAGTGCCCTAAGCGCTCGCCTCCAAGTCCGGTGAAGCTGTAAAAGCCGCAGCGGCTCTATTTTTGGATAGGGCCCTTTAGGCTAACAGTGTAGCCAGTTCAAAAAAAAAAAATGCACTGAACGCGTTCATGTGTTTCCATAGCGCGTCGGTCGACTTTTCATCTATATGACAAGCGCGACTCACGTACGCACCGACGCGACGGTCGGTGGAGCACTGTAACCGGCCTTAAGATTTAATGCAATTAAGAAACTCTGATTTGTCATTGTTTACAGTGGTAATTAAAAGGAAATAAATTTTTAATAAGGAAGGAATGTAGCGTTGTAGAGATATTGATACATAAAAAACCTAAATGTTGATAATTTTACTATAATAT
Organism: Saturnia japonica; assembly: GCA_033032175.1. Taxonomy (NCBI): domain Eukaryota; kingdom Metazoa; phylum Arthropoda; class Insecta; order Lepidoptera; family Saturniidae; genus Saturnia; species Saturnia japonica. Next base: position 13,040,259 of record CM065307.1, read on the forward strand.
AATTTTATGGTCATTTTTGTAAAATTTACATTGTACGTCAATATACTGTCTTGAGCACACCACGTCAGTAGCACGAGACTTTGGCGAGTGTATGTGTTAGGTAAGTTTGTGCCGAACCTGTGCTACGAACACAGACACATAACAAGTTTGTATTTATACTATATCCTCTTAGCTAAAACCAAAAAGGGATGTAGTGTATTTCAAGAGGTTGTGTACTGACTTCGTCTCAAGAACCTAAGACAGAGATAAGCGCCTACGACTGTTGCGGTAGCAAGACGACCATAGTGCGGAGCGGACGTGTAGTGGTGAGATGTTGGTGATTTGATATAGCTCAGGACAACACAATGGGGATAATCCATAATTTTTTTAATTAAAAAACTAATTTAATCATAAATAATATTATTTATTCTTCATATACTTCGTTACGTTTTATAAGTGTACAAGTTAATTTATATAATAAGAATAACTTAGATTGACTTAAATAATATTATTCAGTACAGTTACAAAAATAGCAGTGTATCACATTCACATACTTATGGAGAAAAAAGAAACAGAAAAGATTAAAGGAAAATAAGATCGATGCACATCATCGTGGAATGAGAAGACGCAACTTCGAAAAAATATAATAATTGAAGCAATTTTTTTTAAAGTAATAAATAATAATTAATTATGAAATCACATTATTGATTAGCGTTTTTTAAGAGAAAAGTCAACCGTCTTACAAAAAATCGTAACATAACGGGAAGGAAACATTTTATAGATTACAGTCATTTTCGCTTAGATCCTGGAATTTCATTCTAAATATTTAAATATTAAGTTTATATCTATACTATAGTCTTATTTCTTGGGGTCCCTATAAACTCCCATGAAGAGGATAGAATTAGTCGGTCGTTCATAAATAACATACACGAAGGGAAAATTGGCGACAAATCTAGTCGGTTCGGCGGGTCGAGACGAACGGAACCCAAAAATAGCGGTGGCGGCAGCTGCCACTGTACCTGTAAATCAAAATAAAAATCAATCTCATGCTAGTTACATTTTTACAGTTACATTTATCGCCCGTGATAAAATAATGATTTAGAACTTAAAATTCAATGGGCGTTTTTTTTTACCGACTTCAAAAAAGACTGGGGTTACTGAATTCGAATGTATATTTTTTTATTTATGGATTTTCAGCCATAACTTCTTTGTTTATGAACTTATTTGGATAATTATTTTTTTGTTGGATAGGAAATACCTCAAGGGTAGTTCCATTTTAATTTCATTGGCAACCTTCAACTTCGAAGCTACACCAGGAAACTCTTCAAAATCATAGAAGTTAGTTTTCTTTCTTGTTGAAAATTGTCTTGTAACTCAGTTTATTACGTCACGTGCGTCTAAGGTGCTAGCTACTATTTATTGAACCATCATCGCTTTAGAAATATTTAGCTTAAGATTTTGCTGCTGTGTTTCGAGGTAATTAATTTTTATGGCATATTGATACTGTCCGTTTACCAACACAAGACAAGATAAAAAAATGGCTGTTGTTGTGAACGTTTCGAACTAAAATAATCAAGTTTAGTATTTTCTATTGAATTTAGAGACATAGAGTTTCCTAGCAATAGTTATTACTTCCAAAATACCTACATTATCAATTATCGTTATAAAATGATATACTTTTTTCTAAAAATGATTTGGTTTGGTTTGATTTGGACTCATTTCAATGTTACACTTGTTTCTAATAATTATTAGCAAAATTAAGAATGGTTTAAAAAAGAAAGAAATATACAAGAAGCTCTCTAATAGAAGATTCTTCATTAACTTTAATATCTTAAAATGATGTACTAGCCGTTTTAGATAAATAATAATAATCATACCTTCTTCATCAACCTGAATCTTCGCCTTATGCACGGCATTATCGAAGACAATTCCTTTGTATTCAGTCAACGTACTGAAATCTGCTGTCTCATTGAATAGTTCGCCGGCGCCTACCCTTTCTAGTACCTAGAAAAATATAATTACCTTTATGAATTTATTACAGTACAGTACATATGGAGCGGTAATCACTGAGAGATGTGGATCATCTGTTGGTCGATGTTAGTAGATATTCTAAACCATAACTACCACGGTTTTTTAATTCTTTATAGGTGTTTTAGTATTTGGCTACAATTTCACTAGCTGTTAAGTGACGATTTGATCCAAGATGCACGCTAAGCCTTGTTGGGGAACTGGGTCTCAAGTGCAGCTGCCGGAACACACCTATAGGTAGGACAGATCTACAACTTCAGGCTGGTAGATAACCAGGCGAGAGTAGATAATGCTATGGCCCTACAACCATGCTATGGTTTCATCATGATGATTGCCTTAACGAAAGCTCAGACTAATGGGCTTAAAGCTAATAGGTGTGTCGATGACGTTTTAGTCAAAGAACTCTCTAATGGTTTTTCATTTTTTGTCCGACCCGAGCGATAATAAAAAGAAACAAACATATACATCTAAGGATTTTCAAGACTCTGATCGTCGTCGAATTAGCCTATCTGTGTGACGATCAGACTTTTATACACTGTTTTTTATGTACAGTTCACTCGTACTTGATAGTTCGAATCCAGCTGTATCCAGATAACTATTTTTATTAGTTTATGTTTATTAAGTTATTAAAAGAACCATTTTATTACTATAAAAATATAAACAAATTATAAATTTAATCAGTACATTCATTGAATGCTTAATTGTGTTTGTTATTTAATAATACATAGTATAAAGCGAAAAGAACTTTGTTCCTACCGGGTGTCCCACGACACCTCTTCAGTTTTTTTTCTTTATTATCATAACATATTGCTTTGCCCTATATAACTTTTATAACCTTAAACGTTACAATAAAATATTAATATTTCTAAACTAAAATTAGGTAGCGATATTCTCGATTGTTTTAGATTGATTCCTTTTTAAATCTTACTTCTCTAATCTGCAGTGTCCTTTCAATTGTGAATTTAGGGATTTCAACGATGACCTCTCTTGCCATGTAATTTTCTTCGACGACGGCTGCGAGGCGCTCGGGTGTAAGGTTATTGATAATATTACTCACTCCTGGTAAAGAAAAAGAATACAAAATTACAAGAAATAGAAAAAAATTAAAAGTACCTACTACAAACCTGTTGTACAGGTATTGACATGTTAAGCTTCAAGCAGTCTTAGTACCCACCCACATATTCAAGAATATCAACATTAAAAAAAAATCCTTTATTGGATTAGCATAACATAACATACCAACACGCCTGTATCTCAGAGGGGTTGGGCAGAAGTGTACTAATGTACACTTAGAGTTCGCCGGGTATGTTTTAGGTCCCATGTAATAGGGCGCGAGCCTATTAATTATTAATCAGACACAAAGCCAAACTCCGTACTGCTACTGAGAAATTCATAAAAAAAAACCAATAACACTTTGCTCGACCTGGGAATTGAATCAAGATCTTGAGCATAGCAGTCGCGCTTAGGACCGCTAGGCTAATGAGGAGGTTTTGCGTTATGCGAAAAATTAAATTATCGTTATGTAGGTAAGGTATGTAAATAACTTTATTATGTAATAAATAAATAAATGTATATTACAGTAGAGTACATGGAAAGCGGTGATCACTGACGGATGTGGATCATCTGATGGTCGATGCAAGTATGCTAAGCCATAACTCGCAGTTTTTTATAACCTATAGGTTTAGTGTTTGGCTAAAATCTCATCTGATGTGAAGTGACGATGAGGCCCAAGATGGTGACACACTGAGCCTAGTGGGGAAACTGGCTCTCAAGTGCAGCTGCCGGAACACACCTTTAAGTGTTGGCGACAGATTTTCAACTTGAGGATGGCATCTAGTCAGGCGAGCAATAGAAAATACCCTAACACTATGCTATGGTCTCATCACGATGTCGATTGATGCGATGTTAGTAAACGCTACCACGGCCTTCATTGTTTTTTTATGTATTTATTATATTTGTATCATAAGATCATTCACTTTGTTAACTAAAATATAATATGAAGTTCATGTCAGGCGTGAAAATATTGGTTTGATAATAAAACGGCCAAGTAGCGAATACAACTAGCGCCATCAGGGTTCCGAACTGATAACATTAGATAGATAAGAAAAAACAAGTATTGATAATAGAAAATCGAATCGGAAAAATTCACTACCAGCACGCGTTATTGTATTCCAAAACCGTAAAATATAGGATAAAGAGATTTAAAAAAAGTTCGTACAGTCCGTAAATACATAGGTAAGATGTATCTTATACACTATACTATGTAACTTAATATTTAAATGACATTAATATTACAAAGGAATTCAAATATGTATATTTATGATATGATTATGTGAAATAACAATAGCTTTTAATCGTTTTGTATGAATGGGTGTATCTTTGTATTACGTTAACCTAAAACCTTGAGTTTTTTCAGCAGTATGAGATCATGGTTCTTAGTATTTAATATAAATTGCAACTTTATACCTGAAGCCTTTATCTAGAGAGCAGATAAAACTGCATTTATTTATGTTGCATTATATTAGACCTAATTTCACATGGGATTAATTATTTTCAGATTTATTCCTTAATCAACTTTTTTTTAAAGACTGCTTTTGTTAGAAAACGTTCTTGCTAAATTTCAAGACTGTTGCAGCATGTCTTTAATATGTTAGCCTAGAAACTTGATTTTTTACAGCAGCATGAAGTTTTATACAAACTTTATACTTCAAGTCGTTTAAAAAAAGGGGTTTGATACACGGACAGACAGACGGACAGTATGGAACCCTAAAAAGATTGCTTTTTCGTTGTGCCGATCTGACACCTCGAGAATCTTGGGTATTTTAGAAGTAAATAAGAATTTATATAATTGATTTTACATATTGTAATAAAAGCTGTTATAAAAATCGGTACGTGTTTTTTACTCATCAATATGTTCATACTAGAAGAGCCCCACGGTTTCGCCCGTGTTGAAATTTTAGATAGGATTTTAGAAAAATCCGTTCTTTGTGAGCGTCTACATCGCAAAAGGAGTAACTATGATAAATTTCAAATCAATCGAACCTATACTTTCAGAGATCTCGTGATTACTAGTATTTCGCCTACATTTCAGATAAGGATATGGTTCTTTTTACCTGCTCTCATTGAGTATGGGGGCAGCAAGATGTACATACTAATATCATTGCCTTTGTACGGTAATTCCAAAACTTGAGCTCCTAGCTCTTCGCTTGTCACTGTAAAGATAAATAAAATCACATATTATATCCAACAGATTTTAAGACATTAAAAAAAGAATCATTCTAATAATAATAAAGTACATAATTAATGTCCAATGAAAACTTATTAAGAAAACAATTATGCCTACTGTAATGGAATGTTCCCTTTTGCTTCATAAACGGAACAAGTGTCTGGCGGGATTCAGAGACATAGAAGATTTCCTTCTTTGTCCTTTCAGCGGGGAATTTCGATGTCCAAACTCCCTTAAAATATGCTGCATTGGCGAGTACCAACTTTGTTGTTTGACTGACTCCATCGCGAGGAATTAAATTCTTAATATGATTTTTTGTAATACGAGAAACCCATCCGTTTATATAATCGCGAGCAGCGTCAGGATCTTCCTTAAAATTCTGAAAAAAAAATTTTTTTTTCATTTAAAACATAAAATAAAAAATACTTATAAAGATGTTAATCGAGATAAGTTTTATAAATATTGATTAAATACATTCATGCCGATACTTCCTTTAACAATTTTTATAGTAGCTCATGGAATAAATTATTTACTTCTAGTCAAAACTTTTAGCCATTTCCTTATTTCATAAAGGTGAGGAAATACTTTCATTAGACAGTGATAAATAGTGACTACTAATTTTTATTATAAACCATAAATAAAATAATTGTTAATTACTTTTGTCAAAACTAGGAAAAATTTGTAATAACAATATCATGGATGTTAGTCAGCACTAATCTTGGTATAACATCCTGCTCCTAGTAGCATTGTATGAAAAGATTGGTTATAGAAATGGCCATTTACCTAGTGAAATAATATTTTTCGTATGAATACTCACGAGTGATTCCAATTCTTCCTCGAAAAAGTTGAGCATACACTGTCGAACTTCGAGTTCGTTAGATACAAATAATTTGTTGGCGCTGTTAAACTCATAACTGTGACTGTTATTATTCATGTCGCGTGATCTCTTATCCACTTTGTATGCAGTCATCAAGTTTATTTTGTCCTGAAAATACAAAGAATTTAAATAAAATATTGTCATTGGTTTGGTAGTTTGGAGCTGTTTTACACAACACTCAGCATCATACATACGAGTAATTGTTAAATATTATGAAATATGGAAGAATATTAATAATAGCTTAATAATGTGAGAATATTTATTTTTATTATCATATACGATGGGTTTCTGCTAAGTATCACTTCTATCGATCAAATCAATTAAGACGTATGTAAAATCCAATTCTACGATCAAGCTGCAGAAAAACTGTTGAAAAAGTTACCAAAATGTGAAATAATTGAATCATTAGGAATATTATTAAATCATAAATTTACTACATGTTTATTAACAATATTTGAAGGTATGCTACATTATAAAAAAAAATTATGTAATTGAAAGCTAATCCTACCCAGGCTCAAACGAATTAATTTAGAGATTATAATCATTATGAGTTATTCTCAATCTGTATTTTTCAATGAGATAGTAGATACGCATATTTTTCAGCTGCAAGCATCTCAAATGAAAAAGTATTATTGAAGATAATACTTCTTGGAAAGTTAAATACTTCTTATTCAATAACAAGACAATTTTTAACAAAAAAGAAAACCGACTTCAATGGTTTTAAAGAGTTCCCTTATGTATATTCGAAGTTGAAGGCCCAATGCTAATGAATCCCCTATCCAACAAAAAATGATTCATCATAAACAAAGAGGTTACCTATGGCTGAATATCCATAAAAAATAAAGTCATTCGAATTGAGTAACCTCCTTCTTTTGTTGAAGTCGATTAAAAAATAACCGTAACTACATATATTGAGCACCTACTATGTAACCAGCTACTTACCATGTTACTCTCAATTTCTAAAGATCGCTTTAGCGATTCTTCAGTGAGTCCGCCAGCAGAGAAATAGGCGAGCAGCAGTGAATGGTAGATGGAAAACGGAGAAAAGAATATATTGTCATCGGGGACAGCATTGTTGATAGCATTAAAAAGATTGAGTGTGAATCCCAGTTGGCCTTTATAGAGTGAGGTTCGGGCCTCGGGGTTGAGCTTCTTAGATGAATCATCTTTGTAAAAACATTGGCTGTTAGCTGTCACAGCTAATATTAACAATACTGCTATTGTTTTAAACATCCTGCATCTGAAAATTTATATTGGGTATGTGTAGTATAAAGCATGAAAACTCTGGTCAGTAGTGAGTTTAGTGAAATCAGTCGAGTCAGAATCACTTTAGCAAGTTGCCATGAACAAGAAATTTATTTCTAAGCATAACATGTACAACACAAGATCGCTTCTGGTTAATTTACTACGATTTATGAAGCAAATTGAAGCAATTCACGCGTTACATAGTTAGAGAATGAAGATAACCTATCGTATCATGATATTGAACGAATTAGTAAGAGTTAATTTCCGCTATAAAACATATTTCATTGCAACTTTTTCAAGTTCTATATTACTAATTATCAGTACTATTTGTGCAGTTATAAAACATAATTGAGTACCTAACAATAACAAATAATTTGAGCGCCAGACAACATTCATCAAACACGCAATTTCACTACTTTCACCGGCGGCGCACTGGAGCACCCACCCTGGTGTGATGAACTCTTGTGAAAGACGTGTCATTTTGCGCGTATTAAAAATAAATTAAGTGGTCGGCATGTATAACTCTACTAATTTTAATACACCTATAATGTAAGTCTCTGACGTTTCATTTACGATAACTGGGCTCCATCAAAATCTTAAATTTGTTACGAGCCGCTAACTGCAGCGGTCGGCTCCTAATTGTATTGGTAGCGGTCGTGTGGGAAAAACCCCAGTCGCCATACAACACAACTGTTTTCTTCGAATGCCTGACTACCTATTGAGGGGAAATAACCGACAGGTTTCATGTACCGTATGTCCCCTACCCGTATGAGGGATTTAATTTATACACTGATATCCTAAAATTACAATAAGACTTCACAACGGTGCACAACATTTAAATAAATAATATAATATTAAATTAATTTAACATTTTGTTGTTTTCATCACCAGTTATTTATAAATGAACCTACAAATATTATTATATATAATGAATAAAGTATCGATCCATGATTATAATAAATAGATTATTATTTATATGTATATTGTTCGGGGAATACCGATTCTTACGATAGCTTACGTTTACAAGGCTAATACACAAATGAACACAATACGCGGGTTTCCCATGTCAACTACTATATCGGAGAACAGAGCAGCGAAAGTTCAGACACGTCATCATTCTCGAACATTTGTTGCACAACAACCGGACCGAAAAGCGGGTCATAATATACACATGCATATTATAGTAACATTGATTTAATGATAGTAAAAAGGAGACAAATCAATTTTTGGCGTGTTCAATAATAATGCTAGTCAGTAGGGCTTTAGCACATTTACTTTGTAATAAAATAATACAGGTTTTAGTACATAACGTGACGTGAAAAGAACAGTCTCAATTTCATACTGATATGTCATCACCTAAGTATTTTTAATATTAACAATAGGAAACAGCCAGTACAAAAATAGTGGCGAATGAGGCGCCACAAATTCAACTCAATGTAATAATTGAGTTATTAGCCCGTCGGGTTCAATCTATTATCAATTTATGCCATTAGGTACTTCTTCTGCCGTGGTAGGGACTAATTTGATGACAACAACAGTTGATATATTACCAATCTAGCTTCCGGGAGGGGTAAAATTTACTCTTGCTTTTAGATGTTTGTCATACAAGTAAAAATAACGAAATTTTAATCTAAACTACTATTATAAAGAGGGTAAAGTTTCTGTGTTTGTAGGAGGTAATCTCCAATTCTAAAAAATCTTTCACTAATAGGAAAGTATATTACCCCGTTGTGATATAAAGAGATAGCTTCCACGTCTGTTGGATGTAATCATCATTCTAAAAATTATTTTAGTAATGGGAAACTATATTATCCCTGTGTGATATAAAGAGATAACTTCTCTTCTATAACTGTAGGAGGTAATCTCTATTCTAAAAATTCTTTCACTACTAGGAAACTATATTATACCTGTGTAACTGATTGTTTATTTTTCTTACGAAGAAACAAGCGTTTGCTAGTTTTTATAATAAATAAAAGTATTATATAGAAACGTCGGTAGCTTTACACTATTATAGACAAATTTAACAGGTCTTATAAATGCGAATGATTTAATACATGACACTAAAATTTGTAATATTTAAACTATTTATAATATTTGATCACAAGTTGTATCGTGGAATATATTTAGTCAGTAGTTGTGACGTGACGAGGTTAACAAATCAAGGATGTTATTAGCTGTCCATGTTGCGTCGACAAGTATTGCGTAGGTGTTCTTAATGAATTATGCGTGTAAGTGGCAGTCGCCTATCGAAAAACTTTTTTCCCACATATACTTAATGAAATTGCATTAATTAATATAAAGTTTGTTAAGTTAAAATAACAGTGACGAACTACTTTTCCCAGAATATATGAATATCCAAAGTTAAGAATTTAATAAAAGAGTAATAAGTTTAATAACAGAATTAGCTATTGGAAAAATATCGGGAGAATGAATAATGGTTAACAGTAACAAAAAGCAGCTACTAAATATTTAATTACCTAACGGTTTTACTTCCCATAAATTCTGCATAAAATTTCTAAAGAATGTACGTGCTTGTTTATAGTTAAATTATTGATGTATTACGTACTTATATTGTCAGGTTCAACAAATGACGTTCCTTTTATATAATAGACGCGTTATACTCTCACTAAAAGCAATTTGAAAACGGCACCAATATTGTTATCAGCATGTTGTAACAAAAGGGATAGGAAATCACAGCGTAAGGCGGAAACTCTGTTGTGTAAAAAGGATAAAAGTTTCTTCTGGCTTACACCGGTATCAAGTCGAAAGTGAACTGAGGACAATTGCCGCTCATTCGCCATGCCATGTAAATAGCGTCAATGCTGTAGCTAATTAGAAAATATCACTGGGTTCAACAATACATACCGACATTTCTATTTATGAACGTTTGCCTGGGTCTATGATGAAGACTGCAGTGTTTTTCAGGAGCGTAGAGGTCGCCTAAATTACATAATTTATAATTGTGACAGGGTTTGTATGTATATAACGTTTGCGTAGGATGTTACCGTGAAGCAAAACGTTGGCAGAATAATAATGCCTCTGTTGTGTCATAAATATTAGGTTTACCCAAAACTTATAATAAACTTTTTTCTAAACTGTATTAACGTATTTGTATTTGCAGTTACAAACTTTAAGAGAAAAATGCAATATACTAAGGCAGTCACAAAAAAGGAATGTTTTAAACATATTCAATTTATTTGAAAGCATCTTCATATAAGTCGCATCCTGTTGCATCGTAAAATGTTGCCGTATTATATTCAACTAGCGACCCGCCCCGGCTTCGCACGGGTACAATTTATAAAGTGGTGTATTTTATGTTTAAAAAAGCCTGATTTAAAGTTTATCGCTTTATTATTGACAATTCGTAACTTCATAAGTGCCTCATTAGCCTAGTTCTCCTAAACGCAACTGCTATGCTCGAGATCCTAGGTTTGATTCTCAGGTCGAGCAAAGAGCTGTTGGGGTTTTCTATGAAATTCTCAGTAGCAGCTTCGAGTTTGGCTTTATGCTCGAGTAATGGCAATAGGCTCGCCCACTATTACATGGGACCTAAAACATACCCATCGAACAGTGAGTGTACACCTCTGCCTAACACTTCGGGGATACAGGCGTGATGGTATGTTTTGTAACTTTGTAGTTACGAACAGTGCACTTAGCTCACGTCGCGCAATTTATGAAAGTTTTTTTTAGGTAGGATTTCTTTGGTCGCGAATAAATTTGAGTTCGTGATATCTTCTACGGTATTCATTAAAATGGAAAACTCTCGAAGACAATTTTAATCTATATTAAATGCCCAAGATAACTAATAAACTTATTTGGTTATCCAAATTCAGTATTAATCTTTATAGATTAATACAGAATTGGAGAAAATAACTTCGCAAATAAAGTAATATTTTTAATTATTATGTTGAAGATAAAAATGGTTACTGTGAGTCAACCTTAGGAAATAGACATATGCCATCGCGGACTCTTCTCTAGACTTTTTGAAGAATTACAATTTTTTTTAATATTATTTTGATGTATTTCCTAAGATTTAGCCAGCGTAAGCGTCAGCGCCCGAAAATCATTTTTTGACGACTTGGTACAAATAACTGAATTTTCCCTACTATACAAAAACTTCATTAGAATGTATTGTATATAAACCATCCATAAAAATATCTCAAAATTGTAGTGGAAACCGCATTAAAATCCGTTGCGTAGTGTAAAAGATCTAAGCGTACATAGAAGACAGACAGTGGGACGCGACTTCATTTTAATGTAGATATACATAGATAGATAGGATTTAAATGGTCATATTATTAAATTTAAATCATAATTAATTTACTACTCATAATTTATAGCTTTGCAATTCAGTTCAAATACAAAAAATAATTTTGTATATGATAGCCAGATTCACGAGGAATAGTATAGGCTATCTAAAATTAAACTACAACTCTCAAATAGCCTTAAACATTGATTTTTGTTAAGTAAGTCGGAAATGGTAAGCTCCAGAACTGCTTTATCCGCGTGCATTAGCGTAATAGTTAATGATACGTAAATACAATTTTCTATAAAAATATTAGTCCTTAGTATATCTATAAAACCGCGATAGTATATGCATATCTCTTAAACATAAGCCACAATGAGGTATTTAGGAAATTTTTGTTGAAGATTAAAAATTGATTTAAGAGCATTATGTTAGGCATGGTATATTAATCCTTACGAATAAAAGTTACTTCATCATAAAGACAATTTTATGAAGTTAAATTTTGCCCTTTATAGCATTTTGTTTGGACACATGTATAGTTTAAGCTGTCGTCTCTTTTAAAAAATAAGAATCACACACACTGGTTTTTTCACGAATTTTAAGCAAACTTCCCCTTAAAAATATCTTAGAAACTTCCTATAAGTTTTACAAAAACAGTCCTAAATATAATTTTAAACAAGTTAAATATAGTTATACTATAGTAAAGCAGCGAGAAAATTGCATATTATGGGTAGATGTGAATAAAAGAGAGAATTGTTAGTGAAATCATTGCAATTTCTATTTTCTATCAGTTTGTTTACAACACGAGCTGTATTGAGCTATGCGACATGGTTATTTACACGTCGCTACAGTTAGTTCGTCATAGTAAATTAGAAAGCGTGTTTGATAACCTGAGTCCGAGCGATGACGAACAAACAAATATGTTAACGAAGTAACAAAATATTACATAAACTGCCTTGGGAGTGCTATCATGTTCGTTTAACGATACGTGTAAGTGTAGATACACTTTTTATACGCCCATATGTAAGGTCAAACAAATAATGTAAAACTCTTAAGTGTGTTTAAAAACTAACCAAAATTATAAATAAAGAACAACTCACCGACAGATGTCCTTACGTTAGATGCGGCAAGGTTTTCTTCTGATATTGTTTTCGACAATGTAATAAAATCAAAACAATCGAATTATCTCACTATAATTGTAAGTAAACTGCTAATAATATTTATTTTAATGTGTTTATACTATTCGTGAAAAAATGTGGCAACGACAGGTAACGTAGCGCTATGCCGAAGCTTCGGATGCAGACTGACTGAATGAGAGCCGGTTGCTATTCCCTTTTATGTTAGTATTTGAAACTGGTATGCGCCAAACAACACGGTTGTGCGCCAGTCGATGACAACGGGAGGTAAAGCATTTAAAGAAATCGATTTTTTTCATTTATCACCCACACAATATAAATCGATTCAAAAGTGTGTTAGTTAAGATATGATCTGATATAAATTAATCGCCGTGTAAATTAACCGTTAAATGTATTTGGTCACAGGCAAATTGTACGAGCATCAAACAATTATAAGGTCATAATATAATTTATATATTTATTTACATTCAAAACCAGTTATTCTAAATCAAACACACAGTTAGACAGCAGAAGATTAATTTCTAAATTGCAGGGAAATTACGGTAATTAAGCACAAAGTTAATCTTAAGCAAAGTGAAAAGTATATTGATGGCTATTGCACCAACGTTGTTAGGCCCCTACATCAAAATATTAAAAAATGTTTTTAAGACCAAAATATTCATGGCCGAAGCCATATTCCAGCTATATGATAGTTCATTACTACCAGCTAAATTGAATATAGATTTATAATATAAAACAAATGACAAAGTAAATAAATTTCTTTCTATGTATTAAATATTTATTAGTACAATTAACACTTATAGATTATTAAATGTAATTTTATACTATACTATAGCTAGGTAGTACTATTTTATATTGGCCACCGTCCTTGATTTCGTTCGCATTATTTAAAATATAAAATTTTATAAAATAGTCAAAAGCATTTAGGGATAATGTAACTTCATGTTAGTAAAATAATTTTTAGAATGCATCAGTCGTTTCAGAAATTACCTACTAAAAATCGACTTTTTCCGCTTTACTCTTTCCAAATTACATAGGTATTTTGTGCTTTTAAAAAAGCAAACAGTAATATTTAAATGAAAACTCTTTTATTTTTACTTTGTTTGCTGAATTTTATACAATACTAGCGGTGGCCCGCGTTTTACCCGTAAAATAGAACAAAAATTCTGGATAGGGACACCCAAATAACCTAAAAGTATGAAATAAACATTACAACATATTCTCATACCTACCAAATATACATTAAAAAAATTATAAAAATCGGTCCAGCCGTTTCGGAAGAGTGCGACCACAAACACCGTGACACGAGTTGTTTCTTTTTTTTTTGAACTGGCTATACTGCTAGCCTTAAGGGCTCTAAAGGCTTTTACAGCTTCACCAGGCTTGGGGGCGAGAGCGAAAGGCACTCAGCCGCGAAAGCGGGGCAACAAGTTCAAGTGGTCGAACCTCAGATTGGGCTGTTGCCGTACATGCAAATAAGTCGCAATCTTACTAATTCCCTATCTGTAAAATTCGAACTAACTCACTATACATATAACGTCTTCCTACCTTCTCGGAGGAAGGGACAAACATACGTAGCAAATTTGGCAATTTGGTCTATGTCTAACTAGCCAAAAAAGAAAAAAGGTCCCTTACAGAACCTAAGTACCTATGATGTGCACGTATGTGGTGATGCAGTGTAATAGTGTCTGTTGATTGCTAGTGATTGCAAGTGCAGAGCCACTGTATCGCGCAGGCAGCTGCTTGGCTTAGGACCTCATCCCAGAGAAACGGGCCTAGTTTTATATAATATAAGATATTACATATTTTATACTTTGTTAATACAAGTTTACTCTGGTAATGTTAGAAAAGTTGGCTGTCACGGGATGCCCGCCAGATGTGAAACATCTTCGCAAATAATTAAAAAAGTACATCGGATGATCCAGAAACACGACAAACCAAAAGAACTGTGATGATGTTTATTTTATTACTATGTGTATGGTGGTCGCAATAATTTTTTTTAAATCTGACTACACTTTTAGCCTTAGGGGCCCTGAAGCCCTGCGGCTTTTACATCTTCACCGAACTTGGGGTATCACCGAACTTGAGGATGGTCGCAATCCCTACCAACCGCTTTTAATATAGGTATACATGTAGATGGGAGGATCCTCCGACCAGACGGGTGTTATGTCTGGCGGGCAGCTGCCCAACGGTTGTTGTTGGGTTCTTGTATATATTCCAATCGTTGAGTTAATTTCAATATCGCGTTGTAGGATGCGTCGTATGTGGCTCGATAGATGTCGCTATGTAGAATGCGTCAGTTGTAGCGAGGATAGATGTCGCTACATATGTTTTAACATGAAAATTTGAAACGATCCAGTCTGTCTATTAAATAAAAACGAACTCGGCTCCACACTACCAACGTTGGACCAAAGTGGCGCCACGCCAACAGCCGCAACATTAGGACCAACAACCGATCTGACTCGCCACATAGATGTTTCACATCAAAAATCCCCAAGCCCGGTAAAGCTGTAAAAGCCATCAGCGGCTCTGTTTTTGGATAGGGCCCCTAAGGCTAACAGTAAGGTCAGTTCTAAAAAAAAACATCAAAAATATTCGTTGTATCCTGGTTTTGAAGAAAACTTCTGTTTAGATTTATGAAAATATTTTTTGGTAGTTATGGCCATATTTTTATTGTAGTTTAATTTTAAAATTACAAAACTAAAGAGCGTGATAGACTAAGAGTGAAAGTCAATTTGCCCAAAATTGTGTTTACAACATTTGTAGCAAAAAAAATTTTTTGATTATATAGGTACTCACGAACTACCTTTTTATAATAGTGGTATAGATAGCTACACCTATGTAAGGAAGCGCGAACCATGGGGCGTCAATTGAATAATATGCCACGATTTTTATCCATTTCAGTGAAAGGTTCCAAACCAATCATTGGCCACAATCATATTTAAAAAAAAAGATTAAAAATAACTTTAGAAATGATCTCATTTCATTGCTAGAATCATGTTCTAAATTAAATGAATACTTATTTTTAATATTTTGTACTAAGTATTATAACATTTTTGCGTAGGTACCATAGAAAGTTAAAATTTATTACTTGGATTATATTTATTAGATCTCCAAAACGATTATGTATAGTAAAATTTAAATATGTAGATAATTTATTATTAAACAGGTGTAACTGATACTATACTTATAGTATACGTTTTCTCATAAATTTGCCCTTTCTGTTTTCAATTTCACTTTAGACATAGATATAGACATTATGTATATATACATATACAGCTCGGAATTTGGCTATGTGCCCGATTAATGGCAATAGGCTCGCTCCCTATTATATGGGACCTAAAAAAAAACTCCGCGAACTGTGGGTGTACATTAGTACTACACCTCTGCCTAAACCTTCGGGGATACATGTGTGATGGTATGTATTTTTATGTATATCATAATAATAACATATTTTTTCCTGTTTAAAATACCTCCGTACTTCTTAAAGCAATTGTTATCTCGATTAATGAACGTAAATACATAAACAACTTTTTTTTTTAAATAATTGTTCTGAGAAATAATTGAACTGTAATATATGTGTATGTAAGTAAGTAAGTAAGTACTATGTAAGTATAGTACCTACTAATGTCCAAGGAATAGCAGCGACCATAATAAACAGGATGCTATATAATATAGTACACGATGTAAAAATTACACATATTTATGAATCAAATTTTTGTATCCTCCGACATACATGACGCGAACTGCCTATGGTGTAAAATCGACTTTTTCATATTACCGTAAGTAGTGTTTATGCTGGTGTCGCATTAAAGCGAGAGTCCACGAACAGGCGTCGTGGTTATGAGGACTTGTAAATCTATCACTACCGGAAACTAACGAATGTTCCTGAAATGAGTCACTACGACAGGTTTTTCATCATATATTTGTTGATCACGATCCAATCTGATATGACTGTCTTACTATATGTTCTCATATTGCTCTATACTTTTGTTCAATAACATGTGATTATCAGCATGAGCGAAATTAAGGGGAGGGCAGGGTGGACGCTGCCCATCATACTAAACTCATTGCCCACCCTAGGAAATTCGCTAACTACGCCAATGTTGAACAGACATGGGAGCTCCTCTGACGCGGTCGGCGAATCGGCTGCTGCAATCTCGGTAATTTTATCCATTCGCCAAAGATAGACTAAAGGTGATGAACTGAGGCAAAACCGGCACTATAATTGCAAGTATGCACATTGCACTCTTTAAACGGAATACTTTAGTGCTTGATTACCCATAGACCGCATGTCAGAGGTTTTTTAGAGGGGCTTGCACCTACCGGGGGAGTAGATATAATGTTATAAGTAAGTAGCCTCTACTCAAGGAAGGAACACTGCGGAATTTTAGTTAGATAACTCACTACCTACTCATAGTTTAGTTATATTTAGAGTAGCTATGATATTATTCATATAGCCTCGTATTCATATTCCTTACACCTGAATCTAATCTAATCCGAACGGCCTGTTAAAATTATAACTATTGCCAGCGACAATATATCTGACTAATCAAAATATCCTGGAAACTTCGAATCACATTGTGAATTGTAATGATTTTATCATTTGTTTAGGGAATGTGTCGCGAACAAGGATCAATGCTCTCAGAGTCGTGGAGAAATTTAGGAGAGGTTATACATTTATTTCGTTGACTCTTAAATTAAAATAACATTTAAAACTATATATATTAAATTGACTTCTGTGAGGCTGGCATAGTCATTAAGGGATGTGGGAACAAGCCTTCATTGTAATAAAAGATCAGCAACTTTTTTATACAGAAAATTTATACTATCTCATTTTGCACCCCACTTACACATTGTATAACTTGGCTAGTTGACACAATTGTGCAACAAATCTAAATGATGAAACATTAGTCATCTAGGCTGATATGTTGCCGCTGCTTATTACATACCTATTATTAATGTATGTTGTTATTGTATAAAGTAGAATAGTATAATTATCTTTATCGCAAACAAATAGATGTTCATTATTTGGAATTTTAATACCTACTATTTTTCGAGTCAATTTACCTAAGGATAGTATTCTACGATCGATTCATGTTACTTATAATTTCTGCAATTTAGAATGGAAATGGATGTATTATAATTGATGGAACATCATGGAAAGGTGTTATTTATACAACTGGAAAAAATGCTTACGGCCCGCCTTTTTTTCGAAGTGACTATACTATTAGCTTTAAGGGTCCTGGAGTCATTAGAGGCTTTCACAGCTTCACAGAGCTTTGGGGCAAGCGTAAAAGGCACTCAGCCGCAAAAGCGGGGCAACAAGCTCAAGGGTGCCAAAGTGGCCGAACCTCCGCTTAGTATATTGCCGTACATGCAAATAAGTCGCGATCTTACTAATACCCTATCCGTAAAATTCGATCTAACTAACTATACATATATACGTGTTTCTGCCTTCTAGGAGGAAGAAAGAAACATACGTATATGCATTTAATAATCTGGCAACTTGGTCTAAGTCTAACTAGGCAAAAAAGAAAAGAGGTCCCTTACAGAACCTATGTACCTATGGTGTGCACGTATGTGGTGATGCAGTGTAATAGTGTCTGTTGGTAGCTAGTGATTGCAAATGTAGTGTCACTGTATCGCGCGAGCGGCTGCTTAGCTCAAGGGCTCCATGCCGGAGGAACGGTCCTAGGCTCGAGTTGCCGCTAGAGAAGGTGGTCATCGGGTGTGCGGGATCGAAGTTAACCACCCGTCCTCTGTGGAGGGAACGGTAGTATTCGTAGGCGTGGGTGCAAGCACGCTTGATTTGAAAAGACGGACGGGTATGACGAATTAGCTACCGTGATTTCGTCATTGGGGTCGGTAAAAATGTTCCGCAGCCTACGTTTTGCTTTCTGGCATCTGGGTCTGAAGTATAAGTTGCGGCGGATGCCAGAAACGGGTTCAGATGGTTTGACGCTCTCTCGTAATAGCTCCTTGCGAGAGTTTTGTTGTAAGATTCCATCGAAGGAAGTTCCATATATTTATGGAAGTCTACGTTTCGAAAGAACCATGGAAAAATTTAACTATTTTACGTAAACTACTACTACTACTAAAGACTACACAACTGTGCGTTAGGATCGGACGAACATTACCGACCGATAACCTCCTTCCCCTGTAGCTCTAGAAAGCCCTATTCATCATAGGAACACAACACAATATTATTTTACTGCAATCTTCTATAGAGTGGAGGTCCCGTCGGACTACTCCAAGTAGAGACATCTCCAATGAAATTTCTCTGTGTCCCTACTTACCTTAAACACCTCTTTCTTAAAGGCTAATCGACTAATACGCATAGTAAAAAGTACACGTTAGTCAATTGTCATTATACACCATTGATATCAGTCTAATGCTTATAATCCAATTTTCTTAGTCAATAACCTTTACGCATTGCTATTATTCTAAAACCTTTAATCCAAGTTGGGTTCATCTAATATTATAATAGTACCGTTAATAAAAGTAGCTCAACCGTATAATATGATTATTTTAAATAAATACACTGTCTCTTTGAAGCACTTATACGTTACAATTTCCGAACGATGGGCTGTACCATTGACCTAGTGGGTCAGTTTCGATACATTCTCCAAGCGGTCACGATACGCCAAGGCACCCCAGCTATTGGATGATTAGACAACAATACAATTTAGAATAAAAAATTAGGTTTTTTCAAAGTACTTTTTAAGCACTTATTCTTACTTATCTCAAACGATAAATAAATGGATGTCAATAACACAAGGACAGGAAAAAGATGACTTAAACGAGGGACATTAAAAATAAACAATAAAATTTTAACAGATACTTTTATTATGCACGTAATTAAAAGAAAATAATTGAAAAATAAAGTTTATAGTGTAAATAAAGTAAAGTATAACGTTGCTTATTTAGTATATGAAACAAAATAAATTGGGAACTATACAAAAATATTATGAGTTCTTTAACAACCCAGGCGGTACTAAGTTATTTTCGTATATAAAAATTAATCATATTGTACAAAAATCAAGATATTATGCACGTGTCAATTGTACTTAAAACGGGAATGATCTCCGGTTCTATATAAAATCACAAACTAGCGCCAGTCGACTGCTCATCGCCATATTTCAAAATATAGTTCCTTATCTTCTTGTTTCTTGGTATCGTTTATTTTGAGAGTTTGCTAACCTCGTACAAGTAAGCGGCAAATAATTTTATCTGTAAATTATAAAAAAAAGACAACTCATAATCACAGTACACGAATGACATTTCATTGACAGAAGCTTAGATTTAAAGGTCAATTATGACAGTAAATACTAAAAACACGGCTGCAGTTATCGTGTTCTTGACTTTTAGATTATAAAATATATCGCATAACAGATGTTAACGATAAAAGTTAACAGTTAAGAGTAGGTTGTTAATAAAATAATAAACGGGTATATCATATAAAATAATTTTATTAGTATATATGTTATGTCAATCACCGTTACTAATAATAATAGCAGGGGTGGTAGGACATGACAATTTGATCTGAATCGCAACCACCGCAGCACCGTACAGCAGATGTAACACTCGCCATACTGGCTAGATTGAGCATGTCATGTTCCGGAATCAGCCGGAGTATATCGAATCTGTACCCGAATATCCTTTAGTTTGTCGAGTTTCGGCATCAGCCAATGTCAGGCCGACCAGCGATGGATCTCCGATCTCTCTCTATGTGGTCGCCGTTGTTTTTAGATTGTACTATGCTTACCATCCGCGTCAGGCACAGTGACTCGAAATTCGTCGTGCGATTACTACAAAAACAATTAGCGTTACATTACGTTAATTAGAATTAGAGTTTTGTCTAAAATAATCTGCACATTATATCGTAGTTAATGAAATCTTTAGTGAGAGTCGTAAATGTCTCAGTTTTTTAATCGTATTTTGTTTCCTATACGACATTATTTTAATACCGGGTGTAAAGAAGTTTTTTGATATATTTAAATGAAGACTAGCTGTGCGCGCGGCTGCGCTCATGTGAACGACAAAATGCCGTCGATTGTCCGGGCACAATGCATGAATCGTGCTACGCCCGCTTCCAGTTATTTTAAAGACAAAATTGCTTATTGCGGGTGATTATTAGAAGATACGTATATGCTCTACCTGACGTTTTTATAGGTCTTATCTCTTATGGTTTACTCAGCTTAATACCATTTAAGCTCCGGAATAGATTCACCACGACAATTTTTTATTATTTGCGCGGATCCCTAATTCTTTTTCTATAATTATAAGTAACCTAAGTTACTCCTTATAAGCATCAGCTATCGGCCAGTGAAAGTCTCGTCAAAACCGTTCGAACCATTTTGGAGATTACCCGGAAAAAAAAATCAGACACAAAACTTAAAAAAAAAAAATTATGAGTACCGAATAAACTTTTACACGCATTTAGTAAAAAAACTGATATTTTGACATTACAAACAGACACTTCAATTTTTTTAATTGTATATATGTAACATAATACTGTATATACAAAATATTTTCTTTTTGTATCAATTTTCTTATCTGGCAAGCAAGTATAAACATTCATTTGCGAATGTTATTAAATGAAATTTTTACATTGAATACTGTTTATCTAATAGATACTATAATATCATCATCTACTTTGTTAGTTATACAAAAAATTAAGTATATATTAGTTTCACAATATTTTCAAAATATGTATGTGTATTTAGCTTAGTCAGAATGATGATAAATTCTAGTATCATTTAAAACTTTTCGTCACCGTAAATTCCAAATTAAACGAAGGAACGTTTATTAGCTAAGTACCTAATATGAAGTCAAGTCATAAGATTGCGAATAAAACGTAATTTTCCATATGACACAACCTTTGGTTACCGTCCAAATTTTCATCAGTTTTTGTCAACAAAAATAAAAAAAATAGCTAGCAAGTAAAATAGAGTAAATGATTATATAATGCAACAAGCGGTGCCCCGCGCCTCCTCACGCGTTTATTTAATTATTTTCGTCTGGAAACTTTATTTTTAATCATTCTATGCTACAATTCTTATAGGCCATCAATCAATTGAGGAATGACATACACTTCCCGTGTACAAAGTTTCAATAAAAAAACCTTTGATTTTTTTTACAATTTCTAAACGTATTTATTGACGATGGTCTATCAATTATACAATGACATTTTATATTTATCTTGTACAAACTAAAATTAATTGGAAATTACGAGTAGTAATATAAATATGTAATAAGTATATTACTACTCGTAATAAATATGTAATTTATTTTTATTAATCCTACTTTATTAATCCTACATCTATTAATCACAACTGTTATAACATACCATCAAGCCTGTATTCCCCGAAGGGTTAGGCAGAGAGTGTACTAATGTACACCCACAGTTCGCCGAGTATGTTTTTAGGTCCTATGTAATAGGGGGCGAGCCTATTGCTATTAATCGGACACTAAACACAATAACACAATTATTATATAGACTATAATTTATAGAATGACGTATGCTTCCCGTGTACAAAATGAAAATCAGGATGGTTATACAAACAGACTGACGGCGGATACATATATATATATATATATATATATATATATAAATATGAAATACTAAAATGTTCCAGTAACAAGTTGTGTGGTCACCGCACAGATGCCGACTATATTTATAAAGTTTCAGTTGACTACTCAGATGCTTTTAAATACTGGCCCTGGTGAGGTGAATATAAAGCACCTGATGATAAATACAGCTTATACCAATAAAGTAGAACAGTAGCGACCGAGGATAGAATCCGGCAACACTCGTAATCATACTAGCTTGCAAAAACCGTGGAGAAAGTTAATGGGTCATAGAGACGCGTAAGCGCAACATGAACAAACACTATAATAATACGGAGTTTTCAAAATGTGAACGGTAATAACTATTCACAATCACAACGGAATCGAGAACTAATGCGAATGATCTCTGAGTACTAACAACGAATTTGTTACTGACGAAGATATTCTTGTTTGTAACCTTTTTTTTTTATAATTTTATGAATTAGGTAGTTAAAACTTCCTCTCGAAATAAATTAACTTGAGAGCCAGTCTCTCCACTAGGCTTAGCGTGTTACCACCGTCTTGGGTAACATCGTAAAGTAACATCAGGTGAGATATAGCCAAACGGTAAACCTATAAAGAATATTTAAAAAATGTGTCTACTAATACAACGCTCTTAAGAAGTTACACTTCTTTGGCGTATCAAAACAAAATTAACTCCCAAAAGTGTTATCCCGCGTGCCAACAACATGTAGAAATAAGCCATCACTGATAATAATGTAAATTAATTTTTTGGATTTTTTTTTATTTTGTAAAAATAATTTAAGGGTGTATAAATAGAAATTTTTTTAGTCTTATAATTATTGGCTAACTTCATTATGACGCACTTCCGTCACATGATGCGCAATTCCCAATTTTACTCTTTAATAAACGAGACGAAAAAAACATTCTGTTATGTAATACCAATATTTCAAACGGCAATATTAAAAATCCAGCATCAAATCAATTTTGCAAGATGGGAAAGTATTAACAGCGCTTTGACAGTGCGATCACATGTGAAGCGACACACGGCCGCGGCCGAGACGAATCGAGTTGACGCGGCGCGGCGCAACGCGATGCGGTTAGCTCACGCGAAAAAGACCCATTTGGAAATCCCGGAGTTATATTATCGCAACGTGATAGGGTTCACACACGTCTTTCACCGTTATGAATCAATATTATTTATGCATAAAAAATAAAAACACAAGCCAATTGAGGTTTGCAAACCGGTTGACCTTACGTTAGCTGTATCAGGAACTCATAACAAAGCTCAAGAGATTATTATTGTTTGTTTGACCGCGCTAATCTCTGGAACTCATAACTTAATATTTTTTGCATAATATTATAGCCTATTTATTAAGCAAGGTTATGGGCTATATAACTTCATACTACAATTATAACAAGCGGAACAGTAACCATGAACCTCAAGAAAACTGACAAGCTGTAAGCAAGTATGAGAAGTGAGAATAACGAAAAGCAACGTGATGCGTTGGTAGCCGTCACGCGTCAGGTAGTTAGTTGGTCGAACAAAATTAACACGGGTGAAACTGTAGGACACGCCTAGTATTAAATACGGGATATATCCTTGTGATTAAAAACCTCGCGTACAAAATAAACTGACATGCTTGCCTGCCACAAAGCACGTGCATTTGTGTACTTTACACAAGAATAGTGCGAAGAATAAATTTAGAATAGTGACACACGATTGGAACACACAAAGAGAATCACTATAAAATTTACGTCGTATTTCAGTGATTACTGGAAGAACCGCAAAAATTGTAAGTAAACACAAATACGTGTCACGTTATCAAAATGAGCTTGTATTGTTAATACGCTATTTATTTATTGGATTATAAAATCCCCGCGTCCCCATACTATTACCGTTTGGAAAATACATTGATGTATTTTGGTATTCGAATTCTCGGTGATTTATCTGACGAAACTGTATATTCCAGGGATTTTGTGTTTAACCAATATTCGAACTCAATTCCACGGTGTTAATATTGTGCGAGAATGTTCGTAATGGTCAGCATTATATCTAATAATATGTATATTAAACTTAAATTGCGAAAAATACAAGCACACTAGGTTTTTCAAGGGTACCTATTTAAAAGAAGGTTATAACGAGTTACAAAGTATCCAAACGGTTAATCTTTTTGAAATCCTATTTATGACTTTGATCCGAGTAATGTTTATCCTAACAAAAACAATAATGTGAAAAAGCGGCTAAGTTCGGTAGAAACACAGTTCGGGGTAAAATCAAAATATCTTTTATTCAATTTAGGCCCTAAGAAGGCACTTATGAATGTCAAAACACTACCCACCGGTTCGGAAAACATCCCAGACATCGAGAAGAACCGACAAGAAACTCGATCGGGTTTATCTTATTATCTTCTTTTTTTTAACTGGTTATACAGTATTTAATTATATACAGTTATTATCATTTTCAGTAGATGTAAAGAGAAGGAATCACATCCAGACATCACCATCATTCACGTAATCAGCCACCCTATAATATTAACATGATTAACATTAAACCTGCTTAACATGATTCTTGAACTTATCCGGCAAATCGCTAATGTGCTTAGGAAGATTATTATAAAACCTAACACAATTACCTAAAAAACTTTTATTTGTTTTACTAAGTCTAAAAGACGGAATGACTATTTTATATTTATTTCTAGTATTGAAATTGTGTGTGTTAGTAACTATTTCAAAATTGCCTTCATTTTTCCGAACATACATTATATTTTCCAAGATGTATTGGGAAGGCATAGTTAAGATACCAAATTATTGAAATTTATTTCTCAATGATTCGCGTGGTCCCATATCATAAATTGCCCGAACTGCCCGTTTTTGTAATACAAATATGGTTTCTACCTCAGCTGCTGAACCCCACAGTAAAATACCATAGGACATTAAACTGTGGAAGTAAGCGAAGTAGACCAGCCTAGCAGTAGCAATATCAGTTAACTGGCGAATCTTACGCACTGCGTAGGCGGCAGAGCTTAATTTCCCTGCCAAGGTTTTAATGTGAGGACCCCATTGTAATTTTGCATCTAGTGTGATGCCTAAGAAAACAGTATTATCAACCATGCCTACTATGTTCTCTTCTATCTTAATATTACTTTCAACACGTTGTACATTGGGTAAGGCAAATCTGATACATTTTGTTTTGTTTGCATTTAACAATACATTATTTAAAGCAAACCATTCCGATATTTTAAACAAAGTATTATTTACATGCCTAAGTTCTAAATCTTTTATTTTCACTGGAAATATAAGTGAAGTATCGTCTGTAAAAAGAACAACGTTAGCACAGTTCTTAACCATTAGGGGTTGATCATTTATATATACTAAAAACAAAAACGGTCCCAATATCGAACCCTGTGGGACGCCGATTCTAGCCAAGGATCCCGAACAGGTTGCCCCATTTACACTTACTTTAAGACAGTGATCTGTTAAATAGGATTCCAGAAAGTCTAGAGAAGGTCCACACACACCATAATGTTTCATCTTAAGTATTAGCGTAGTGTGATCAACACAGTCGAAAGCTTTTGAAAGATCACAGAATACACCAATTGCATCCTGCGACTTCTCCCATGCCTCAAACATGTGACTTAATAGCGTTGCGCCAGCGTCAGTCGTAGATTTTGATTTCGTGAAACCAAACTGCCGACCATCCAATATTTTATGATAATTAAAGTACTCTACTAATTGCTTTAGCATAATTTTCTCAAAAATCTTACTAATCGAAGGAAGCACAGAAATTGGTCTATAATTTTCAATATTACTCCTACAGCCTGATTTAAACAATGGAACTATTTTACTTATTTTCATCATACTGGGGAATGCTCCTTTATCAATACACTGATTAAATATATGAGCTAGATGTGGTGAAATATTAACAATTAAAGACTGAACTACCATTACTGACATTCCCCAAATGTCTTCAGTATATTTTAAGTTTAATTGCTTAAAAACTCTTATTATTTCACCTGCACTAATAGATGTAAAATTAAATTTTGAATTTAAAGGTGTACTCAGATTTTCCAAAAGTGATGCTGCACCACTAGGTGATGATTTAATATTTTTTGTTACCTCTTGTGGTATATTTGTGAAGTATTCCTCAAAAACAGTTGCTACCTCTGAACTGTTTGAGATGTGTACTCCTTTGACAGTTAGATTTATCGAAGCGTCTTTTTTCCTATTTTTCCCCATTTCTTTATTTATTATGTTCCAAACAGTCTTAGACATATTAGTAGATGCAAGCACTTTGTTACTCAGAAATTTCGCCTTGGCAGCCATACAAACACGTTTAAATATTTTTGAATAATTCCTAACATACGTATGAAACGCCTCGTTAGTTTTCATCGATTTTCTGAAATATAAATGATATAAATGGTCTCTACTTTTTTTAATTCCTTTGGTTGCCCAATCACTGAATAATTATTTTTTCCGAAAACTACTAATCTTGGGTGGGCAATTTTTAATAAATTCATTACGTATAATATTAAATAAGTAATTGAAATTGGGATCAATACTATTAAAATTGGCCGACGATAATTTCAAATTGATATTATGATTTAAGCGATCTAATCTACTTTTTGATATAACTCTAGCCAATTTCTTACAAGCTTCGCTAGGTGTGTTACAATTTATTTTAACAAGCTGTGCTTTATGGTCCGATCTTATCCCAGTAATAATACTATTACTAACGGTTTCAAAGTTAGTAAAAACATTGTCAATGCACGAAGCAGTATGGGCCGTACTTCTGGTTGGCTGATTAAAAAGCGGATACAGATTAAATGACCTAAATAACGACGTGAACATTGTGACCTCTGGTGATGAACCCAAAATGTCAATATTAAAGTCACCGCAGACTAGAACAGACTTATTTGTATTACATGTTTTCATTAAAATTTCCTCCATAGTTTTAAAGAAATGTAAAATGTTCGACGCTGGAGGTCTATATACACACATAATATAATAAATTCCTCCATCTCTGCACAAGCTACTTCACAAACACGGTCTATTGAGAGACTACATAGAACTATTATAAAGGGAGGATCCTCCGACCAGACGAGTGTTATGTCTGGCGGGCAGCTGCCCAACGGTTGTAGTCGGGTTCTTGTATATATACTCAACGATTGAGTTAATTTCTATAGCGCGATGTAGGATGTCTTATGTGGCTCGATAGATGTCGCTATGTGTCGCTATGTAGATGTCGCTACACTAGCAACTGTAAAGTGTGGTAAAGCAAATAACATCTTATCAGGTTTAAGTTTCTGTAAAACATAATATATCTAGTCTCTCTCTTTCTAATAATAACTCTAAGTCTAATATTTTGCCGGAGAAGCGATTAATGTTTTGATGGTATACTGTAATGTAGTACTTCCCCTTTGTCATATTCATTGGTTTAAAAAAATATTATTATTAGCAGTATCATTAGTCACACTATATGAAATTGCTAAGTCACTTAAACTATTTATATTATATGCTATCAATGTAGCTATGTCTCTCGTCTATATTTAAGGGGAAGGAACATCCTTCCCTGAGTTAATGTAAAAGAATTATTAATAAATTTATTAATATCAAAAAATATAAATTTGTCACTATAACGACATGTCATATTGTGTATAAAATTGTTTAACATATGTATGTTATTATTTTATCTGATAGGGATATTGAATATGGCAAAGCACACATGATTTTCCCCACATCCAATTTTAACAGTTTATCTGTTGACTTACCTAAATCATTTTTTTAAATATCTAAACTGTTCCCTATTAAAATTACAATATTATCATCCTTAACTAAGTCTGTTTTCAAAATCTTATCTATTATTTGGTTATAAGTGGCATCTGGCATACAATAATTAATAATGTTGTCCTTTAATTTCTGTGACAACATTGGCCTTTACTGATTTTGTCACTAAAAACTACCGTTTTTTTACAGCACTGACATCAGCAAACCCATTAAGAGAGTATAACGAATATTGCAACTGGTGGTTGTTGTAAAAATTAATTCTTGATTTGTGTAACAGGGTCAGGCACTGTATGAACTATTTCAGAGGACAGAGGTTGCATGGAAATTAACCCCTGAGTCATATTAGATATTGGTGGCCGTGTGCCATACAAGGACCTGGAGTAATCAGAATTAGTAGTAGTCGTTATCATCGATAAAAGAGCTGAGATCTAATGGGTGCCAAGTCCCATAGCTGTTCCTGTGATTATAGCTGTAGGAATAATATACATTCTTCAAATTTATTTACAAAACAATTAGTTACTTCTTTTGATATGAGATTTCTAAATTGGCATGTCTTAATAATTGTATTTAAATATACACAGTGGCCACTATGTCGCCCTTTTCTTTTTCCAACTTGTCTGACACAATGTCGTGTGTCTAGATCTAGATCAAAGTCAAATGTCATATATAGAAAACCCTAATTATTAGAATTAAAAAAATATCCTCTGTCTTCATCCTTTGCAAATTTTTATGCTGAAGGGCAGCTAAAATGCAGACTGTCTATCTTATGGTAAATGGTTAACGTGCCTGTGGACAGCTACAACACCAGGGGCAGAACAGCTATGATGCCGACCTTCGAGACCGCATTACAATCCATTTTTGAAAAGTCCCATTTAATAGCCCTTTCTTAACGTAGAGAAACCGGTTATGGGTACACACTTGCTCGGGCTAACGAGTGGTTATGTGAGACCACTCACTAAAACTCCATGTTGCACTGTCCGCCGCTGCGCTACCGTAATGGGGCGACACGGGACCACTAGTAGCATTCTACCGCGTCGCCCCAGCGGCAAGGCCCGGAAAAGCCGCCATCTGACAGAGACAGTCCGGTGTAACGGAATTGTCTCCCAATATGCCGAACTAGTGCAATGGGAAGACGCCCCCCCCCCCCCCCCCCTACCAATCTCCCCCTGGTTCGGCCTGGCAGGGTAAGGAGGTTAATGAACGCAACCCCTCCCCCAACTTTCCGGCGTTGGTTTTTATAGAAGTTTCCTCCTCTACCATAGTTTGTAAACCCTCCTTACATCCCACTTCGAGTATGATTTTTTTAACGAGATGCTCATCCTCGACCCTCTCGTAATTTTTACCGAGGTTGTCTTCCTCGGTACTCATTTCATAGCCCTGGGCTAAAGGAACTTAAGTATAATAAGCCAGGATAATGCAAGCCCGTAAAATGGTAACTTTACGATATTTTTCTTCACTGAGAGCCAAGGCTCGCTGTAAAATTTGAACCGATAACTTATTAAGCGAAGTCTATATTATATGCACTATTACTGAGCAATTACCGCATTAATTATTTCTTAAGGTTGCAAGTTGTCAATACTTACGCCTTCGATGTAGTTGCGAACATTAAGCTTCTCATTTTGCGAATGCGCCATGTCGTCTCCAGCTCCCATCGGCAATAACAAAACGTTTCGTCCGCTCGCTTCTTGCAATGTTATTGTTACTGGTATAGATCCACCTTCGCGGGACATGTCTGGATCCGTCTAAGAAACAAGAAAATATCTATTTAAGTTAGTATTCAAAATATCTTCATCTTGTTTTTTTTTTACCTTGTATGTGTCTGTTAGTTATCATGTAACTTCTGAACGACTTGACCGATTGAGCTCTCATATTCACTTAATATTATATTTGTTTTACCAAGACAGTGGTTTATTGGCCGTGGTGATGTTAGAGCCGATAGGTTCAGATTAGTCTTTATTAAAAAATTGTATATTTTTACACCAAAATGATTTATATTCACAACTAGCTGTGCCCGCGGTTGCGCTCGCGTAGACTACAGAATGCCGTCAGCCGGGCACAAGCGCAAATAGTACTACCCCCAATTCCGGATATAAGCTCTTGCTTATTTTTTTGTAGGTCTGTAGAAGATCTAGTTATGTAGTACATTAATTTGATATATCTCTTATGGTTTACTCAGAGTAATCCATTTAAGCGCCCGAAATTCACTCACAGCTTATTTCATAATTGTTTATTTTATATGCGCGGAATCCTAATTCTTTTTCTAAAATCAAAGTGGCTTAAGTTACTCTTAATAGCATCAGCTATCTGCCAGAGAAAGTCGTGTTAAAATCGGTCCGATCGTTGCAGAGATTATCCTGAACAGACGAACAAAAATGTAAAAAATTGACTTTTTGGTGTAAAACCGTATAAAGGTACCTTTCACATGCATTTAGCAAAAATCTGTTATTTTGATATTACAAACAGGCACTTCAATTTTATTTATTTGTACCTATAGACATGTATTGATTTAGCGCCATAAAATAATTCAAAATTATCTCTGTACCAAACAAACAAAAAATATAATAAGCACGTCTGCCGAGAACCCTATAATATCGGTAACCATGGAATTAAAAAACTCGATATTGTAGTACGCATCGTGATTATTTATATGAAGGAATCAATATTACACTTATGGTTCGTACACTGGCAATCAGGCAAAAGGCATTTGTCCACTAACAAACCGACGATATTTTGGACCAAACTAAAATTATAGGTTGTGCAAATGAAAAAAATTAACATAATAACTTTTCATTGAATTAAGATACCGTGATAATTTTATATTTTGATAAGTACCAAGTACATAAGAAGTAAAACAAAAAAAAACATAGATTAAAATGTACCCAGTAGTTTTAGCGTGATGCACGCACAACGGCAAACCTCAATCATATTTTATTTATATAGATTTCCTATTATTTGTATGTGTTTATAGGTTAATTATAATATTCAAGATCATAGCTTCTTTTTTATTTTCACCTATATAGTATGCATCTCCGTGTCTTGTTATTGTTAAATAATTTAATTCATCATCACTTTATTATCGAGGCGAGTTTTTAAGAAAATTCTAGAATAACCTATGCAGTAGTGACGCTATCTATGTTATGATAATTTTTTTTTGGTTATGTTATAATTTCTATGAGAATTCTATTATATTTCTATGAGAAATATTCACACGACTGGATCGCAAACTGGCGACCATCATGCATGGTGATAAACTAGTTACAGTGACTACTACTATTGGTTTATCGCGTTACGTTGGGCTGGCGATCTCTCGGTGGTAACCGTTGGTTTTGGTTTGTACTATGCTTCCCAACAAGCACGACCCTGTCACATTACGGTGCTACTATTAAAAAAAAAAAATGATAACAAGATTAACATTTTTTCAGAATTACGCAAAACGATAAGAAAGGTGATATTGGTTTGATTACCGATGATGATATTGATGTATTTATTTATTTATTATTACTTAAATTTAAACATTTTAACAATCAAACTATGACAAATAGGAGTATATGTAGCAATTTCCTTCAAGATAATCAAAGCAAATGAACTTTTATATAACATAATCACCGTGGATCTTATAAGCATATATAAATTAATTAGTACACACAACAAATTGGAACGTTTATGGAAGTAATAACCAGTGCGTCGAATGTAGAAATCATCAAATCGGCAAAGTCGGCGTATTTTAGAATTTGCTAAAATGCAAGAATGTCTTTAGTGTTCCAAACACGAAAATCCACAATGGTTTTTTACTGACGAACCTTTTACATTTCTCAGTAAATTAAGCAAAATTTAACGTTTTATTTATTAAAATACTTATATGAGGAATGACCCTAGTTTTTTATTACTTTACTAAAGAGGAAAAATTATATAAGCTTATA
This sequence comes from Saturnia japonica, assembly GCA_033032175.1. Lineage (NCBI taxonomy): Eukaryota > Metazoa > Arthropoda > Insecta > Lepidoptera > Saturniidae > Saturnia > Saturnia japonica. Next base: position 13,072,276 of record CM065307.1, read on the forward strand.
TTGTTATAACGAGATTTTTTTTAAACTTTAAAAACTTTATTTATTATTCCTATTGTACAAAGTGATCAAACGTTTTGTACGCAAATTGCAAAAAAAAAAGTATACTTTGTCTATGTTTTTTTTTTTTGCAATTTAGCAGTTAGTATTTCGCACATTATAATATTAGTGAGCTTAAACTAATATATTAGCGGACAGCTTTTCTTTCTGAAAGTACTAACCCCACCAACTCTCCCACCAACGATAAGCCGTTTTGACAAGCAAACCTTGGTCGCTTGGCATAAACACGTTCATACAGTCTCTTGACAGATCAGAAAACCACTAGTTTTCGCGCCGACATATAAATTACTCCAGTTACCTGGTAAATGAGTTTAGTGGCGCGTGCTGCAGCCTGATAGTGCGGGTGATCTGGGTTTTCTGTCCAGGCGCGTCCACTCTGCGCCGTTATACGCATCCTATTTGGAGAACCTCGTTCGGCCCACTGCACAAATACATAAAACACTCAGTTAATTCTTTCTAAATAACTCTTATAATATGATCGAAAGTGTTTTATACATGTTAATGTCGTCATTGTAATAGTTATAACACTGTAACGTCATTTTAACTAACGTCGTTCTAACACAACACAATGTTATTTGGCTGTGATCTTTTGTAGAATGAAGGTATTCCACCAGTCGGACTGCCTCAAATAGCGAGAAATCTCCAAAGAAATTTCTCTGTGCCCTGCCTCTCTTTGAAACACCCTTCCCCAAGGAACTCTGGAAACCTACTCATTTTCTTGGGGTAGTCCGGACTGGTGGAATACCTCCACTCTACAGAAGATTGCAGCTAAATAACCTTGTGTTGTGTTCCTGCGGTGTGTTGGCTTTCCAGAACTCTTTGTGGTAGGGGGTTTCAAGATCGGCAACTCACTAGTGATACCCATGGTATTACAAGCGTCCCATAGGCTACGGTTGCCACTTACCATCAGGCGAGCAGTATGCTTGTTTGCCACCTTTGTTGTATAAAAAATGGTATTGTTTTTTTTTTTAAATATCCTTGTACCTTTTTGTTAATATAATCAAATACAAGTTGTTCGACTTCTTCAGGCTGCTGATTGGGCACAATCCTTATGGAGAACTTTCCGATTACTTTTCCTGGAACAACAGTTTTTGCACCGGGTTGGAAAGCAGCACCTAGTGAAAGAAAAATTATACATAACATATAAAAACCTCGAATTCCAGTGTCGAATATCAACAATAATTGTAAAATAATAAAGTTTACAAAGTAAATTTTACTATCATATTATTATTTCAGTATGAGATACCATAAAATTATTAAATAAAAGGTTGAACACGTACCTTCAATACCGTGTAGTGACAAACTTGGATATCTCCAACGATGCATCAGCAACTGTTCTTTGACACCATTGTGGGCTAGTTTGGGTGCGCCTATGGACTTCCTGTATAATAATAAAATAAAATAAAACAGAAATTAAAGTACATATAATATAATATTTCCTATAGTAATAAAACTACAGAACATAGAATATGTACCATAGATGAAGTATAATATAGATCGGCAAAGAGTAGATTTGGCCGAAGCGAAAAACACAATACATTAGTGTGCGTGTAATAGTGCTGCACCACGTACTGACTCGACTTTAATGTCGATATCGATACACATATCGCCTAATTCAACAAACACGTAATTTTTATAATACTACAAATTTATATAATACTAGCGGTGCCCCGCAGCTCCACACGTGTTCATTAAGTAATAATAATTTTCATCCCATAATTGTATTTCACTATTATTATTGACGATTCATAAGCTTATCATATGTGTAATCTAATGACATACTTCCTTTCTACAAAATTTCATGAAAATTTTTAACGCTTTCTAGACGTGTTATCAACGATTCTTATAGCCTGTCAATTATAAAATGACTTATATTTCCTATGTACATAATTTTATCAGAAACGGTTGAGAATTAATTAGATATATATTTTTAAGATTTACTGATCATTATTTATGGATTGCCTTATACTTCCCTACGATATTTTTCAAAATTTCCATTAGTATTATTTAAATTATTGTATCCTATTAATTGAGGGTTGACATAAATTTCCCGTATGCAAAATTTCATAAAAATAGGTCAAACCATTTTTGAGTTAAATCTGGACATACACAGGCACATATAGACGGGGCATGCATTTTTAAGGACATGTTCGTAACCAGTATCCTTTGTATAGGATGCTTAGCAGAGTATTTTGGAAAAAAGTTACATGCACAAATACAAGGTGTCCAGAAAGGGTATCGGGTATTTGTTTTCGCGCCATATTCGAAACGGGGCGTCTAAAGGGTGCGGGGAGGGGTTCGTGCCGTCCGCCATTTTGTGCAGTTTTAGTCACGATGGAACAGTACTCGGGGACGCATCGCGCATTTTGCGTACGATTACGATCGTAATGGTGATTCAATAGTGACTGCTCAACGTCTCTATCGTGCGGAATATCGTACACGCCACGCGCCAAGTGACGATAGCATTAGGAAATGGATCAGGATGTTCGAGAATACACGTGCGATAGTTAAAATTCAAAACTCTGGTCGTCCTCGTTCAGTTCGCGATGAAGAAACAATTGAAGAAGTTGAGGCGTCGGTTCGTCAAAATCCGTCTTTATCCATCCGAAAGCGAAGCCAAGCGTTGAACATCAAAAAATCGTCTTTACATTCGATTTTAAAGAAAGACTTACATCTAAAAGCCTATAAAATTCAATTGGTTCAAGAATTGAAGGATACGGACTATGCTAATCGACTGAATTTTTCGAACGAAATGCTGCAGCGATTTAACAACTTTAACAACATACTGTTCAGTGACGAAGCAAATTTTCACCTGAATGGTCATGTTAATAAGCAGAATTGTCGGTACTGGGCAGTGGAGAATCCGAGACGAAAGCATGAACGACCCCTGCATAACCCAAAGGTCGTTGTTTGGGCCGCTATGTCTGCTAAAGGCATAATTGGTCCTTATTTTCATGAAGATCAACGAGGCCGAGCAATTAATGTGAATAGTGACCGTTATTGCGATATGTTGCGAAATTTTTTGGTCCCAGAGTTGCAGGAGTTTGCAGGTTTCAACTCAACAACGTGGTTCCAGCAAGATGGGGCCACTTGCCATACCTCAAATGACTCAATGGAAGTTGTTAACGAATTATTCCCTAATAAAGTCATTTCGCGAAGGGGTAACATCAACTGGCCTCCCAGAAGCCCCGACCTTAGCCCGCTTGACTATTTTGCATGGGGATACCTTAAAAGTAAGGTTTATCAAAACAATCCGATGAATCTAACCCAGTTAAATCAAAACATCAGGTCAGAAATGGCAGCAATATCGATAGCTATGTGTCAACGTGTTATCGCCAATCTTCGTTTCCGTTTAGAAGAGTGCCAGCAACGTAACGGTCATCATTTGGATAACATCATCTTTTCCAAATAATTCTCCAATTCATATGCTAATAATAAACAATAAACTTTTTTATTGCATACAAATAATTTTTGTTTCATTGAACTTACAAATACCCGATACCCTTTCTGGACACCTTGTAGAACTACAGATGAAAAAAATCATTCAAAAGTCTACTACCTACTTTCATTACATTAATTAAATCTTAAAGTAATTATTGGTTAATTTATAGAAAGTTATTAGTTAATTTGGTGTATTTCCTAGTATTCATATTTCATGTAACTACATTATAAAATCTTTTTTTATTATAAACTAGCTGTGCCCGTGGCTTCGCTCACCTGGACTACACAATGCCCGCGCAAAACTTGCTCCCCCGCTCTCGGCTATTTTAAAGTCAAAAATGCTTATTGTGGGTGTTTCTTAGAAAATCGATGTATACTTTCCCGGACTTTTTGTAGGTCTTTTTAATACCTATGATTATGTAGTACATTAATTTATAATATCTCTTATGCTTTACTCAGTATAAGCCATTTAAACGCCCGAATTGATTCACCATGACCAGTTTTTTTTTATTTGTGCGGAACCCTCATTCTTTTTCTAAAATAAAAGTAGCCTAAGTTACTCCCTATATCATCAGCTATCTATCAATGAAAGTCCCGTCATAATCGGTCCAACTGTTTCGGAGAATACCCGGAACAAACAGACAGACAGACATAAATTTTTAAAACGGGCTTTTTGTTATAGGTATCGTATATATTTTCATATGCATTTAGTAAAAAAACTGTTATTTTGACATTACAAACAGACACTTCAATTTTATTAATTGTGGTGGTAATTTATTTATTAGTGGTGGTCATATAATTAGAAACTCTTCATAAGAATAAAGAAAGCATAACTGCAACGTACAAATGTTCGTAAAAAATATACACATTCAATAATTAATAATCATGCAGTAATATAGCCACTCAAATAAAAAAATCATTAAATGCATAATAGTATTATATATTACGCACCGAGGGAGAAAAGTAGGACATTCACGCCCGCGTGAAGGCGAGGGTGACAATCGCGGGTGGGGATGTCCTACTTTTCTCCCTAGGTGCGTTTACAATTTTTTTCTTAACCGGGATGAAAAGTTTATATATTTTATATATAAGCACGCAGTTGCTAGGGTTACCGGGAGATAAAGTAAAGTACGCGCATTCGCACATTTGCCATCTCACCGGGAGAGAATCGGGTACTTTTATCCCGCGTGACAGGGACTAAAAGGGAACTTTTCATCCCGGAGGAGAAAAAAATATAAAACTTATCTTACTTTTAATTACAAAATGAGTCTTCCACATGTAGGAGTTTATTTTCTGTTACTGGCCGCTTGGACGCCTAATTAGAAACATTTAAAAAAAGCATCCATAGCTCGTTCTTTTTTTTTTTGAATTGGAGAATTATTTTTTTGGCTTTTCTATTATTTTGGCGGCAATTTTAATCTGAATTTTATTTTGTTGAAAATGGGCAAAAATAAAAGTTGTTACGCGGCAACTAGGCAAATAATGATTAATTTACATATAGATCATAAGTGGGCGTACAGAAGAATAGCTGAGCATTTAGATTGTTCTGTTAAGAAAGTTTTTAATGCAATTGATCATTATAAAACACATGGAACTGTTGAAAATGTTCTTAGAAAGGCTCGGCCAAGAAAAACCTCTCCCAGAAAAGATACGCTAATTGTTCGTGTTGCTAAAAAAGTGTTATTTTCAGGAAACAAAATAAATATGGTAAATTCTGATAGAAAGCGCTATGCTAGACGTCCTGTAAACAGTGCTTTTAATTATAAATACACAAGGAGTATAGTCTAGCACGGTGGCAGTAACATTAAAGTTTGGGGGTGTTTTTCCGGATGTGGAGTTGGACCCGTTCGGAAGATTAAAGGTACAATGGATCAATGGCAATACAAAAATATCTTAGAGCACACAATGATTCCCTACTCGGACGATCATTTGCCTGTAACCTGGATCTTTAAGCATGACAATGGCCCTAAACACACTGCTAATAGCGTTAAATGTTGCCTTAGCGAACAGCGTATATCCGTTTTAGACTGGCCAGCAAATAGTGCGGATTTAAAATCAATAGAAAATCTCTAGTATATTGTTAAAAAGAAAGTCTGAAACAAACGTAACACCAGTCAAAGCGAACTATATGAAGCATTTGTTGAAGCATGGAATTTAATCCCGCTAGAAAAATGTATCAAATTGATTGAATCAATGCCACGTCGTTGCAGTGCTGATATTGAAAATAAGGGATACGCCACGAACTATTAATTATATCTATTAGTAGGCTGTGGATAGTAGTTATTTCGTAAATAACAATACTAATTACTAATACTTAAAAAATATTGTTTTTTATACTTTTTTGTGTTTGTTTCTAATTAGTTGACCATTATTGTTCATACCTTAAAACTGATTTAAATGTTTGTCCATAATGTAATATTGAAACTGCACTTGTGTAATGGGATTTATATTGTTTTTCTAATAAATGATAAATTGTCGAACATATTGTTGTCCTATTTATTGTTTAATTTTTAAAATAAAAACGATTGCGGTGAAGTATCTTACATAATGTCAAGGACCGTTGGTTGTGTTTCTAATTATACGACCACCACTGTATACTGTACATGATTGTACACATACATACGTTCTTTTTTATATGTACATAACCTAAACGCAATTTATAGACCATACCAATGTCCATATTTGTAAAAATGCATCCTAAATGTATCTTCAGACTATAAACTACAATCTTACTAAATTTCATTAAATTCGGTCCAGTAGTTTTTGCGTGATTGGCGTTCAAACATACCGACAGACAGACAGACAAAAATTTCAAAAACTACCGAAATGTGTTCTGTCCATGATTCTAAACCAGTATTATTTTTTCTCAAATATCTTCAATATACAGATTTCGACTCTTTACTATTTTATATTATACTAGCTGACCCGCGCAACTTTATCTGCGTCATATAAGAGAGAGAGAGAAAAGGTTAGAGAGAATAGGTCATAAGCATTGTATCATATGTACCACCTGCCTCCCACATTATTCTGCATAATAAAAATGCACTCGCGATACTTGATCATTATTTTGCTGCAGAGTTATTTCAAAACTGTGATATCTCCTAAGATACTCACTTAAATCAATTACTGTAAAGGGCAATTATGTTCAATATTAAATACTTGTGATGAATAACGTATTTATTTCGATAAGGATTAATATCCTATATATAAAAACACCTTCGCAAATTATTCATTATTTTAGAACAATTTTATTACTATAAAAAAGATTATATTGAGTAAACCTAAAAAGATAGCCATATGCTGTCGCGGACGCGTCGATAAATGAACTATCCAACACTAAAACCGAGAACACGTCGGACTCCTTTTTAAACATATTGCACGCATGGAGGACTGTGAGACGAGGACTGCGAGACATGGCCTGCTTAAAGTTTATATGAAGAATGAGTGAAGAAAGTTAAAATTTATATGTAATACTGGCTGAGCTGGCAGCTCCGCAGCCGAATTTCGATCATTGGGCGACTGCTACTAGATTATTATCCTACAAAATATAATGTTAATCAATCTGTCTAGCCATATTAAACCATAAGTGATCAAAACAATTTTATGAAATCAACCTTGACATAATTGATTAAATTCGAATGATAATACTACAATATTAACAACAAAATATTAACAAAAGAAAAGTGGTTTATTCAGTAAATTTTTCTGTTATTGTACAGTTTTTCAAATAGTTAGGAACTATAAGATTTACGAAAAAACTCTTTTAAGTATCACTAGTTATTTTTTATGATAAATACTTTAGTATAATATATGTAAAGATCTGAACTAGGAAACTATCACTGGAGCACATTTATAGATTTAAAGAGTTCATATATATCTAATAAAAATTTGACACAACCAAGTCATCCTTATGCACACACGGCACACTACTGAACAGACAAGAGAATGATCAGGGTGCCAGAACTGCTAGATACGTAATAGTATAACTGGATATTTTAAAAATTCAAAGCACACTTTGCGAGATTTAAAGCTCTGCTAGTAGGGTTGCTAAAAAAACAATGAGAACTTGAACATTTCATAATCGTTGATGTTGTTGAAGTATTGTTGGTTCTTATATGATTTGATTTACACAAATAAATAAAATTGAATTTTATTTTTGTAATTGCCAAAATAACAGATTTTTATTAAATGCATATGAAAGTATATAAAAAAAAAAATTGTCTATCTGTCTGTTTATTCTGGGTAATCTCCGAAACTGTTGCACCGATTTTAAAGGGACCATCACAAGCAGATAGCTGATGTAATAAGGAGTAACATAGGCTACTTTTATTTTAGAAAAATAATTAGGGTTCTGTGCAAATAAACTATTGTGAAATGTTTAAAAGACCTTTAAAAATCTATAGTAGTATTCGCTTACATAAAACAGTAAAAAGGGTCATCAACCAGGTACATCCAGACATATTTTACTTTTCTGCTGTAGTCGCCCGCAACAGCACGATTTTGCGCATTGGGCCGTTAACCTCATGAGCTTAGGTTAGATAGGTCCCTCTCTCAGTAATATATTATATTGTTCTCAGTCATTTATACTTTAACATCAGCTTCTAGAACTAAAGGTAGGTACTAAAAATAGTCATAGCTGACTTAGGATTTATTATAATCACCTGTATGCTTCAGGATCAAAATCAATGGTGGTATAAAGTTTCTTCTCGTTTTCAGTAAGAGGTGCGACAGACTTATATATATCGTTAATCAAGATCTTGCCGTCTTTATCGACCAGCTGGCTCATTAGGTAAATGAGATCCGACATTGCTGAAATAAAGAATACATATGTAGGTATTACATGATCTTTAGATTCAACGAAATTAACTATAACTTTATTCAAGTACTTAATATCGAAAATTAGTGTAGGATTTATGTAAGAATTTAGTATAATAATTTTTTTAATGATATAATAACCGTTTTTAAATTGCAACATATTTAATACCAAAAAGCTATATATCTACAGAGGTTGCATGAACGAAAGGATTAATGAGCGTTTAAGGATGAAGCAGAAGAGTTTAAAGAACCTTCGTTTTGAGAACCTGGAGATTGTATTTAAAATTATCAATATTTTTTTTATTATTCCGGCGTAACGAAAATTTCAAATCAGATTCAAAGTACAGAGATTGCGAGGTGAGGAGAAGGCGAATCGCAAGCATACACTATATTACAAAACAAAAAACCAATTTCTGTAATAATCAGCTACGTTAACGCTGACCGAATATTAATCATTTTAAAACAACCAAACGATTTTAGTTGCTAACCTTGCTAATCTTTAGTTGTTTGTATTTAGCTGTTTGATAATCAAAGATCAACAACAAAATTATTATTACTGTACTCATATTAAATTTATTACTTCATATTATATTACAATAAATCTGAAGAGTTCTTTTTAGTTTTTTTGTTTAAACATAACAAGTTTTTTTATATTTATGAAATAAGACAGAATTTAAACGGCGATTTGCTTGCTTGAGACTTTACTTGAAGATGGTGAATTACTGCCGCACTCAGAGACGTTTAATGGTTACTTAAGCAAACCCTTAGTACAGATTTTAAAAAGTAACCTCTCAGAGTCAGTTAATGCTTTATTAGTAACATTAAAGGACAATTAACTTTAATGATCCTACACCTTTTACTTAACTTGTTAATGAGAGATTTAAAGTTTTCATTGAGAGCTTGAGGTGAGGATTTTGTAATAACTGCAGGCTGCGCATATCTATTGCCACAAAGCAATGCTTGCCTAAGCTTTGTATGTTGTGCTCGATAAAAAGTTATGACGCTCATGCAGTAGTCAAAATAGCGGCTTCCTAATTGTTTAAAAATTATCACATAATAATCCAAAATGGTCATAACAAAACAATTTCCAAAAAATTTGACTCAAACTGAAATCACTTTTTAAACGATACCATGTATTACCATGCCTCGGCTACAAATTTGGTTTATATAATTTAAATGACATTCTTTGGTTTCCCTGTATCCTGAGCGATAACTAGTAAACAGACCGAATTTTCGCGACGATAACCGTTAATGGCTGGTTACATCTGCGTGTATTGTTTCATTGTACCTACTAAGCTTCGTGACAATACACGCAGGTAGGACCGCAGTCCCCACCATAAACATAAACGTAATGAGTTTTAGCTAGCTTAGCTAAAATGTTATATTTAAAAAAAATGAATAAATATATAGATTTTATGAAATGATGTAATATAAGAAAAACTTATTTAATCTTACGAAAAATGTCTAACGTATTTATTTTTGTTGCAACATCTGAACTTATCGACCTGTTGTCGACAACTCATTAAGTATTGACCGTCACCGGTTAATGCTTCCATAAAGTTGTCATTAATGAAAGTTTAAATTTTGACTCTGGGAGTAATCTGTCATTAAGATATTTAATGGTAGTTAGTTAAATATTCATTAACGCTAAATTAATGAACGTTTCTGAGTGCGGCAGTTCAGACACTTACTATATTTGTGAAATAAATATTCGTGATGATATTTAAACACATAATCAATCAATTCATTATCTAATATATAGTTGATATATAAAATTCAAAACACATATCCTCGGAATGGAATAGATAAAAACATGTTTCTAAGCAAATATTAAATGCAATTATCACACATTCTTCGATTAAGATAACTCACTATCATAATCACTACACAAAGATAAATTAATTATATTTAAAGTTTAAACTTTTTATCATGTTTGATAAATTAATGTAGCTATCATACCTTCGTGAACAGTTCCACCGTAAACACCGCTATGAAGATCCATTTTCGCACATTCTACTTCCAAGAAATAGTAACTTATACCACGCAAGCCATATGTAATGCATGGTTTAGTTGTACCCAGCCAGTAATTATCAGATATGCATACATAATCGACATTATCAAAGTATCCTTCTGGTTTCAATTTGTCCATGAGTAAGCTATCAAGTCCTTCTGAGCCAGATTCTTCCATACATTCAAAAATAAATTTCAGATTGACTGGCAACTGTAAACAATTATTATCAATTATAACTACAATTAGCTGACCTGTGCTTTTTTTTCAAACTGACTATACTATTAGTCTTAATGTATTGTAATATCGGCAGCTTGTATTCCTAATTTAAAAGTTTTTCTATCATATTTTTTATCGAAAATATTAATTTTTAATTGTTTGTCTACGTTTGTCTTTAGCGGCGAACATAAACTTTAATATGATGTTTGAATCTTTAATTTGTATGAAGAATTAACGGAGTTATATATGGTTTTAACATGAAAAAACACATTTGAGATATATGATTATAATACTAGCTTCTAACCACGACTTCGTCTACGTGAACTTCAGAATTGGGTAAATGTATGTTATATGTTAATGCAGGCTGACTGGAAAGGTTCTAATGAAATTTAATGTAGTAGTCGATCATATTGTGAAATAGGGCTTAAGATATTTTCTTTTTTGTCGCCACGCTAAGCTGGTGGGAAACAGTTAGTATCGCATAATTTGAAATACAGAATAACAAGTTAGAAAACATAAATATTTAACCAAACAACACATTGATACAGTAAAATAATTATCTAAGCATGTTCTACACAACTAGTCAATTTCGCAACAGTGTTGTGTTAGAGTCAGACAATAATGTAAAATATAAAATAATTAATTGTTTCTCTAGTGGTTTACGAGATCCGAAGTTCGCATTCCGAAGTGCGATGGTACAGTTCACGGCACTCGTAACTACTATATATATATTATGATCTAACAGTAACATCAGTAACAAAAATGAGAACTTCGCTTTTTTCGAACATTTCAATCACCTAAATAGCTTCAATTGATATGACAAATAAATAATAATAAGTAAATAAACAAAAAACTTCACAAGACAATTATAAACCAAAAAGAAAACCAACTTCAATTAATTTGAAGAGTTTTATTGTATATCTTTGAAATTGAAGGTCCAATGCCAATAAAACTAAAATGGGACTCCCATTGAGGTATCCCCTACCCAACAAGAAAAGAATCATCCAAATTGGTTCCTAAACAAAGAAGTTATGGCTGAACGTCCATAAAAATATATATATATATAAATACATTCAAATTGAGTGAACTCCATCTTTTTGAAGTTGGTTTAAAAAATGGATTTCAAGTACTTTTTATATCCTCCAATTATTCATATTTATAAAATTTCCATACATACAAAACAAGTTAAGAACAGATTTTAAATATTTTTTATATTCACTATTATTATTTTTTAACCCACTTTAACAAAAGACTCCAATAACAAACATAAATATTATAATACCTATGTATATGTAATATAGGTATAGAATCTCTCCCTCACCTCTTCACCAACTCCTTTGTAGGCATTGATAGCATGAACCCAACCGAGGACTGGACCTTTATCATCAGTAGAGCCTCGCCCAAACAACTTACTATCTCTTTCCACCAATTCAAATGGTTCTGTATCCCAACCATCAGACTTCAGTGCGGGTTGAACATCCAGGTGACCATATATACATATTGTGTTTTTCTTTGGATCCTACAAATAAAGGGATAGAAATAAATCAATAATATTAAAGCCATAAATAAGTTTATGTCAATAAAAAATGGTAATATGAGTGCATGTTTTAAAAAAAATAGTATAAAAGTAGAGGCATAATACACATACTGTATACAGGTATCTAAGGTTACAAACTAGTTTCTGATTGCCTAAACAATATCAAAACATGTTAGGCATAGTCAGTATTATTAATGAGCAAGAGTGTGTATGAAATTGAATAAAAAGTAAAAAATAGATTATAGACTGTTATTAAAAACTGCTAAAGATATATTTAATTTTAACAATTTAATTGCTTAATATTTATCATTTTTTATTATATTTCAAATAATTAATGTTTAGTATTTTAATGGGCTAATTGCATTAGAGATCAATAATATTCATCTTCAAGAAACATAAACAAATAAATGCTTATTGGTTTTGATTTATAGCTGTGGCACAAACAAAAATAGAATTAGCAGAATTATTGAAATGGCAGTTTAACATGAATTATATTAAAAGTGAAATACTGTAAGCACTTTTCTTGTCATGCCCCCTGTGATTGCTACTTTTGTCTTTTGTCTTTATCAAATTTTTTTTTGTAACTGCAATATTAGAATTTAATAGACAATTTACAAGGCTATACCTAGGAACACATAGCTTTACGTTAAAGTGACATTGTTTTTATTAGAGATGTTTTTTTTTAAACAGGACGAAGTGTCATTAAGTTTTTAGAAAAAAGTTTAGTGAATGTATATTAAGTAGTAAGAGTTTATACTCCAGGGTAACTTTTAAGTAATGGTTAAGATGATACTTCAAGAATTTTTTATTTATCTCCCATAAATATTTTGATTGAACAGTTGTTTTGTTGTGCCAACCATTACATTAAAACTTATATGAAGGTCAGTCATTGGCATGGGTGCTAATGACTATATATTTGAAATGATTTTTAAATTATTGTCTAATCTTACTGAGAAACGTTATTAAATAGAATACGACTCTATTACATTATTTTTGTACGAATATTTAATGAAATGAAATATTGGTAATCATTGTTATTTTTTTGTGTGCCAATGATGATGCTATTGGTGATTAGGGCTTTTTGTATGTGACAATAATTAGTGTTTGTATGTATACTTGTATTTTATTTTTAGTTACTTTAGTTTCAGATTTATTATAATAGTACAATATTTTTTGACACTACCTTAGTAAAAGATTTAGAAATCTGGTACTTTCACATTATATTTGAGTTATATAAAATCAAAAGCAGCAATAAATCTGAGTGATAATTAGGTAATAAAAAAAAGGAATAATTTCAATTGTAACTATTTGCATTTATGATGAATATTTCACTATTGGCTTTGGTGGATGATAACAGTAAAAAATTTCCATGGATAAAATTTGAATTTGATTACTTTTTTCTTTAAATTACCAAATGATCAGTCAGACCTGTTTTTGATTTTATGTGGCTCATTTATAACTAGCTTTGTTAGACATTGTTGCTGTTGTCTTTGTAATAAAACAACTTGAGTGCTAACTTATATTCTATACATACATACTAGTAAATATAACTGGTTATACTAATACAGAACCTTTGCAAGTGTGCATGCAACAATTCATCAAAGTTCCATTGCAATTGGTTGAATAGTTTAACAACACATAAGTAGGGGACAACCAAATAAAAAATAATTTTCATATACATAGATAGATCATAAAAATAATTAATGACAAGAGCCAGTTACAGTTGGAAACATGGATAGAGGGACATAATTTTGCATTTGAGCTAGCAAAGAGAATTTTATAATATTAACACTTCAGGTATCACAAGTTTTATTCTAAAAATATAGGGCACAAAAGAGGTTTATTGCCACGGAAGAATAAACTTTATCACCTTGGTATTAAGATACAAAATAAAAACTTTTTTATACAACAGTTATGACGTTCTGTGACTGTTAGGTTACTTTAGTCTCGGAAATTAAATTATTTAGGCCACTAAGGCCTCTGTACAAACAGTATGGAAATAATTTTGAATGATCAATTACGACAAATTACGTTTCCAGTTCGTACTGAAAAATCAATAGAGGGCGCTAAAATGAGAACTCTAAAAAAATTATGGATGTTGTAAATTACGTTATCAAACTACCAAATTGCATATTGTCATAAAAACTTCCTGAGAACTCGTAATAAAATAAAAATAATTATGTAGAGTGAGACAAACTTAGCTGGCCCGGTGCGAGAGATTGACATTTCAAAATGGCGTCGTGTGGCAAAAGTATGATGAACATTCAAAAGTACGAATCTATAAATTTTATTTTTTATTAGTGATAAGGGTTTATTCCGTATAAATGTCGATAAATTATAAATACGATAAAATTAATTTATTACATACAATAAATTAATTTGTTTTATTTACGAGTAATCTATGTTTTTTTGTAATCATAAAATTGTCTCTATTAGGCAGGGGCTCGTGATGAAGAAAAAATTAAATTCTTTGTACATTGAAGTGGATTATATTGATTCATGAGAATATTTTCATATATCCGAAACGGTTGGACCGATTTCGATGGGACTTTCACTGGTAGTTAGCTGAATTTATAGGAAGTAACTTAGGCTACCTTTATTTTACAAAAAGAATTAGGGTTCCGCACAATTAAAAAAACTGGTTATGATGAATCAATTCTGGTGCTCAAATGGCTTATGCTGAGTAAACTATAAGAGATATAGCAAATTAATGTACCACATAATTATAGGCACTAAAAAGACCTACAAAAAACTTCGGGAGAGTATACATCTATCTTCTAGGGAACACCCAAAATAAGCATTTTTGTCTTCAAAATAGTCGGGAGCGGGGGAGCAAGATTCGCGCGAGCATTCTGTAGTCCACATGAGCGAAACAATGGGCACAGTTAGTTTAAAATATAAAATTTTATTAAATAATATTGTTTGAAGTATAAATGTATAATATTGTATAGCTAGAGGAGTGAATAAAATACAAACTTTTATTATTATGTATTTTTATTAAAAAACAGTACTGTTATTATAAAAAAAATATCTATAGACTGTATTTTGGATATAAACAGAGACGCCTTATTCGTAGATTTAGAGATCGTATTGAGACGAGTATTTAGGATTCGAATAACACTTTCTGAAAATACACCTCAATAATAATATATCACCAGATGGAATGTGGTATATTTGAAAATAGTTCTGTAGTGGCATATCACAGAGAAAGTCATAGTGTTTTGACTGAACAGCCAAGATTACTGTCCTATGAATGAAGTCTAATTAGAGAAAAATTCATGAACATATCTGCACTAAATAAACGGGACTTCTACCAAAAAATAAATAACATAAAACATAGTATTTAGAACTTTATTGATACGTTAGAAACTGAATCGAGAAAGAGACGTACGTAATTGCTATCAAACCCTTTGTAAAAATAAATCTAATAAAATGTGTGTGTGTGTGTGTTATATGGAAGTTGGAATCAATCAGAGTGTTTATTTGTTTACAGTTAGGACTTTCTTTTTGGCTAGTGATGAATTTATTTTTTAATTAATTTATACTGATTATATCATTTCCCTTTATTCCATTTAAAACAACCTATTATTTTTACAATTGTATTACGCTTATATACATAATTAGAATGTAAACAACAGTCATGGGTTAAATGACCCTGGATTGCCTTTTTAAGTTAGCAATTTTTCCAGACTTTCTAGTGTTATATAGTATATCTATCTGGAAATTAAAAAAAAATATTACAATTACCTACTGATAGAGAACAACTAATTTATTATTATAGATTATTCTAGCACATCAACGGCTTACCTATAACTAAAGCTACTTATTATCTTACATGGCAGCAAAAATAAAAGTTGTTAAAAATATAGCATAATATGCCACCTATTATTGATTATCATTGTTGTCTGCTATAAAAGTTCCTATATATTTATAAAGACTCACAACTACATATATTTATACGCAAGTTTCATTTAGGGATTACAATTTAAGTATACTACGTATTTATTAAAGTAAGTGTTCAAAGTAAAATAAATTATCTATTAGAAAAGAAGGAGTATATATATGCATAAACAGTTATAAAGAGAATATTATTCAATATCGAGTCCATAATAATATTAATACTTAGACGACTAAAATACAAAGGGCTCCTTTGAATAGTTCTATGCTTCGAGTACAGGTCGTGACCTCTTGACTGAACCCGACCTTTTTTTATGTTGTAGAATATTTCAGGTATACAAAAATTAGTGTCTGCTCAAGTCGATACATCGACATCGAACCCACTTTTGTAGGAATGGTGATCAATGTATATAATGGAGTTGTTACAATCCCAGGGTATATTTCGATGCATGATAACGCGCCCTTAGGGCAACCTTGAACTAGAGCGGTTTAAGCTAGGGCGCCTCGTCTAGCACTTGTGACTCTCCGCCGCCCTCTAGTAAGGGTTTCTTCAAACTATAAAAAATAACAATAATTGTAGTTTATTAACATGTATTGAAGACAAATCTATAATTGTAAATGTGCAACATAAACTAAATAATTATTAGCGTTCCGGCCGGATTGTGTGGAGGCGGCGTGGGGAGATCTGACATTTGAGTTCTACAATAAAATAATGATATTTCTTTATCGTTATAGGTTTAGCCTTATGGCCACAATCTCACCTGGTGTTATGTTACGATCTGCCCTAAGATGGTAATACGCTAAGCCTAGTGGAAGACTGGTTCTCACTCAAGTAAATAAGATGAAAATTCGAAAATACATAGTTTCAGGGCGACCATTATAAAATTTTCAAGTGCGGTGTATCAATAATAAGTAAGTCTTCGGCTTACTCAGTTATTCATCATATAAATTATAAAACCCAGTTGTCAGTTTTGATGTAAGTCGACTTGTAATACTATACCCTATACACTATGATACTACACACTATACTACATGACTATACACGCCTTGAACGGATATATATATTATACTTACAAATTATGTAATACACCTGCTTCATCGTACTCGACGAGCGGTATATCAAGGTTTCAGGTAGCACGTCATATGCTATAGGATCGGTCGAGCTGCTAGGATCTGTGCTGAACACAATTTCGGAATCCTATATAAAAAAAAATATATGTATATACATGAAGTTTAGAGTATTTATAAATATTCTTTTATTCATGTCAATTTTATTTCGCCTATATATATTTCTATTTATTTATTTATAAATATATAGGCGAAATAAAATTGATATGAATAAAAGAATATTTATAAATACTCTAAACTTCATTATTACAATATGTCCAACCTGTACGAGTACAATCTAAAACATCGATAATTTTATCCACAGTACCTCATCGAAGTACATCAATCTTTCTTTGCAACGTATTACGTCATTCTACTAACAAAAACAAAACTAGGTTATTTATGATGTAAACAAATCTTTTGTTTGTTTATATAGAATTCTGATTGATGTAAAAATGACACAAGATACTTCTGTATATCATAGTTTCTCAACATTTTCATCAGAAATTTACATTTTCTATTTACCTTTCACTTTTTATTATCAAAAACAAATATCATTGTCAAAAACAGATTCAAGTAATATAAGGGAAAACTAGTTTCGATTTCAAAGGAATAAACACATAAACATATATTGATAGGATTTACAAAGAAAAACTTACCATTTCTGTCAAGATATATAATATAATATCACTTTTTCACTATTCTAAGTAGCTAAGTTAGTCCAACAAATTGTCAAATAACGCGGTCTATGCGAGATGTTGCCGTGAGTGGGGAACTACACACT
Organism: Saturnia japonica; assembly: GCA_033032175.1. Lineage (NCBI taxonomy): Eukaryota > Metazoa > Arthropoda > Insecta > Lepidoptera > Saturniidae > Saturnia > Saturnia japonica. The sequence goes on from CM065307.1 coordinate 13,090,141, forward strand.
AGCGACCTCTTCGATGCGCTCGCGTTAGTTGCGCCTGTTCGAGTTCCGCGGCTGGTCGCCTGTACAAAATACTGGCCGGATAGAAGAATGAGGTTATATTCTTCGTCAAGAAATTAAGAACATTCGACTGTTTGGCCGAATTGATACTTAAGGGGTTAACAATATTGTAAAAAAATGAACTGACATTTACTTATATTATCAAATTTACAAAAAGTGTGATATCATTTTTTTTCTTTCTCAAAAACCATTTAATTTTGCAGTTTATCCGTATTTTAAATTATCTAACTGTAAAAAAAATTCGAATGTAGCTATTCTAAAGTTGAGTGTTATTCAGTTAATTAAAAAAGAATAGCATAAAAATACGTACATTACCCAAAACGCCTACTAAAACCGGCGGTAATTTAATTTCTTTACCGTCTATTGTCTGAAAACCAACATCTCTGAGCTCCGTGCTAGCCCCAACTTCCTTTAGTTTATCCTGCATCCAATGAACCATTCGAACACAATCATCTCGATATGTAGCATCACTGGAGACCGAAGGGATTGCTACCGCCTCTTTTAGAAGATCTTTGTATGACTGTACATTCTGGTCCACAAACTTAAAGATTTGAGATAACAGTTTTTCAGAAGCCATTTTGCTTGGAACTTCCTTTGGTGTTGCTGAGAAGGGTTGATAAAATTGGCGAAAATTATTATTGCTTATTACTCTCACTCTGAATAATCTTTCATTACTTCTGACGATTCTGACCACAGCAGCACTTATAAACGAAGTCATTATCAGAACGTCATTCTAAGTTAGAGGTGTACCTTAGGAATAAATTCGTAATAGGTATATATATTATTATACGAGCCGCGAACTAATGTAATATTATGATACACGAATACAGAATAATAGGTTATCTGATATTAGATAAATAATAGCCAAGTCTTACAAGATCCACGCGGTGAATAACCGCAAAGTACTTCACTGTCCGTTATAGCGGCGCGAGTCTTGCGAGTAAGCGAGATGACTACATGATTTGAAACTTCGAATAGAAACGAGCGCTGGTTGCTGCCTTATCATATGCGCAGCTATGTATGTATTGTAAAAACAATTATACACGTCGGGCTTCGTATGAAAACTGGATGGGTGGGTAACACAGTAAGCAAGCAATGAGAACATAATCATTATATTAGGCACTGGTTTAACTAGTATCACTGTATTAGGTGATACGGATATTAGTTATATACACAGATTACTTTATAATTAAAGTGAAACTTTTATTAGTTCGTCTCAAACTTTTTGGTCTGTGTGTTGCATGTCGCGTGACGGTCGGCCGTGAAGTAGGGATAAAGTGAAAGGCGCTCGCCAGAGCAGCCAAGGACAATATGGCGGCGCCTATAGTTCGCAGCAACTGACCGTGTAGTGTATAGACTATTACTCATTTGTGAATTTTTAGTTAAATGTCTATAATGTGAAAAAAAGTTTCACTTTTACCGTGGTTTCATAAAACCACAGAATCTTTTTTTTTATATTAGGTTCCTGTTCGTATTATATTACTCGCTGCGATTGCATGCATGTTATAGTACCTATATATTTTTCATAAATTCAAATGTAAATATTTATTATTTTGTGTTTAGAATTAACTAAAACGTAAATTGATTTACATTTCTAATGGAAATATGTGAGTAAAAAAAAACAGAAAAATCTATTTATTGTAGTGCAAAACATATAAGTAATATTTTTTACCATAGGTAACATATAGCAAAAGAAACCAAAGAATATACTAAAGATTTCGATCCCATAAATGTCCCAAGGTAGGTAAAACTGTAGGTAATATGTTAAAACGAAGAAAAATCTAATCACCGTTTCGTTTAGGTAATATAATAGGTATACGGATAATAATAATAAATATTCACAACAATCTTTTATTTCATACACACATTATATAAATAGAGAATAGGTTCGCTTAATATCAGTATTAGATTAAAGTAGCATCGAATAATGAATATTGAATCGGTGACTATTATTTGACTAATACCATATAGTAGGTACGGTACCCTAATACGAGTTATCTAGTCTTAATCCATATTAAGAATATCAAAATATGAACCTAATATAACACCTCTATTGTAAGTTTGACATTGTCGACACTGACAGTTTTACTATTTATTCATAGTTTGAATATGTAGAAAAATCCAGAGATTATTAAAAATTAGAACTATAAAGCTAGGTTTACACTAACAACAGCAGGACGGTGTACGGATGGTCGATTAAAACGTAGGAACTTTTGTCCGTACGTTTTATTGTTCTTTCATACAAATTAAAGAAAACTTCATTTCACTATGTATTGACATTTATTTTATTATTTTGTAGAGAATTAAATTAGTTTGGCGTCAAGTCATAGTATAATACACATTTATTAATTAGGCTTAAATTAAATTATGATAAACTTTTTTACATTAATAATTTGTACAAAAATTACAAGATATTAATGTTTTCATCACTTTTGAACATGGTCTTGATGGTGAATCACAGCAATTAACAGTTGACTGTCCTCAGTATTCTAAAACAAAAAAAAACTTTTTAATTTATATCAATAAATAAATATAAATTAATATTGTTCAATGCTGAATAGATCACTTCTCTGTTTTTGTGCAGTGCGTACGTACGTAGTTATAAAAATATTCGTTTATTATGAAACATTTGATAATCGTACAAAAATGTGTGTGACTGACAATAAGAGGCCTAATTAATATGTAAAAGCAAGGAAATATGGCTTATGTATTTATTATGAAACTGCATTCTCGTGTTTCCAAGACCGTAAATTAACTAAATAGGCTAGATATAATCTGCCATATTAGAAGAAGTAAAAAAGAAATATCTGTTCGATCATTAAAATCACATAGCCCGAGTTCAAACCGGTGTGAGCCAGGTTGGTTTAACACATGCACCACAACATACCGATTTTATTTTTATGAACGCACATACAAGGTTGGCTACCGGCCTGCATTGGTTGAACCGCAACATAGTAGGTTTGATTGTTTGATTGAATACATCAATTGCGTCCGCGAATTATATGTTAATTCTTAGTGAATAGCTTTGTATATTTATGTTGTTATAAATATATTTCAGGACTGACCATTGAACTTGGCACCCATTTAGATCCTAAGTCAACAACCAAGACATATATCATAATATTGAACTTGGCTCTCATTTCACATTTGTTTTTTATGGGATTATCATTTTCTGTAGATGTACAGAGGAATCACACTCAGACATCACCATCATTCACATAATCAGGTACCTTATAATAAATACCTTTCGACATTAATTAACACTTGCTTAACATGATTTTTCATTCAACTTATTTATATTTATAAACAAAATAAGAATAAATGTCAAAATTTTACATGTTTTAAATAGCTTATAATCCAGTTTATATATATTAAAAATAAAGTAAAGTATCTTTAAATTACATATCGGAATCGACTTAGATTTAAGTTAAATATATCAAAAGGTTCCATATTTAGAGCGTTATAATCTTCGATATCATTGTATGAGCGACACATTCTTGCTATTGGACAGTTGAAAGATATGTTTTTATAAAAAGGTATAGGAAATAATTTTGTGAAGTTTGTGAATAGTTTTGTAATTTTATGAAATAATTTTTTGATCATTATCCGGCAAATCGGTAATGTGCTTAGGAAGTTTAATATAGAACCTAATACAATTACATAAAAAAACTTTTATTTGTATTACCAAGTCTAAAAGATGGAACATTTATTTCTAGTATTGAAATTGTGCCTGTTAGACACAATAATTTTTTTGCAAATACAAACATGTTTGCTAATTTAACTACCAAATTTCATACATGGCCATTTAATTCCAAACCAAGGAAAGCTTGAACTGTGTATACTTTACAGTTGATATACTAAACATATGTACATTTAAATGATCAGATTCAATCTGCTATTGGATTCTATTATTCAACAAAATCTACCTAAATATCTATCTATCAATTTAACAATCAGTTGCATCACTGCTGGGTAATGTACCAGAGCGGTCCCTGAACATGGGCGGCACACGACTAGGGCGGCACACGAAAGAGGGCGGCACACGAAAGAGGGCGGCACACGAACTAGGGCGGCACACGAACTAGGGCGGCAAACGAACTAGGGCGGCTAACGAACTAGGGCGGCTAACGAACTAGGGCAGCTCATGAACTCGGACGGCACGTCAACTAGGGCAGCCAATGAACCATTACGACAGGTTTATTTTAATAAACTGATCCCAATAATCCGAACATACAGCGCATTCGCACTGTAGGACGTTCAATAATAAAGTGTGGCTTCATTTTTTTATATCTGTCTATACTGTTAGCCTTAGGGGTACTGAAGCCACTGCGGCTTTTACAGCTTCACCGAACTTGGGACCGAGCGCTGAAAGCACTCAGCCGCGGTGTACATAGTGCGACGGTGTGTGGCACCAGGCCGTTCCTCCGTTTATATATCGCGAGCGCGAACGAGAAGTTGTAGGTGGCGGTAGATTTTAAACATTTGTTTTAGACTGCCTTCGAGCGCCGACACGTTACAAACATGTTTTGATTACAAACAATGTCATTAAGCGGAAGTTGTGTTATTATGATCATATATGGCTTTTTTACTCCGAGATATATTATATTTAATGTTTATGTTTGTCTCTATCTTTATTACGGTAACGTTAATGCATTTATTGACGTTACACGTAAGGATAAAATAAAAAATAGTAAACTGATAAGTCTGTTTTTGGTAGGATCTTGAATTGACATGTTGCGGTTTTTATTTCTAATTAATTAACTTAGGCTTTTGACCCTATAATATGTAATATTGATGGCGTTTTGCGTGATATATTTTGGTTATTGTGCATAAGTGAAGTGGATTATAAGTATAAATTTGAAAAATACCTTTTTGGGCGCCACAAAAACTCGCTAGAAAATTCTAACAAGCCAGCCACCATCTTGTTAGGATACTGAAATCGTTCTAAGACAGGATACTCTATATTCACTTGATAATGGCAGTAACTGTCTTCAATAAAGAGGACTAATTGCCAAGTTAAGGAAAAAAACAGATGAGTGTCAAAAATAACTACTAATTCTATAAAAAAGTATTTTACGAACTTGCTTTGTTTAATAAGGATATTTTTAAGTAATAAATACAATTTAAAATCCTAACTTCACTTAGGTCGATTCGATTTGCTTCGCAAATTTCAAGAACCTAACATGCCTTATTTACGAGGTTGGCCTGTATTTTTGAAATGAAAAATACTCACCCTGAAGCAGGATCGTCGATCACGACAGAACCGGTAGGCATATTAAAGATGACATTAGCGTTTCGATGTAACCAGTATGTTAACACGGCCACGATAACTGTGGTTAGAACACCTGTGATCGCGGCAAGCTTCGCCCCGCCTCCACTTGGACTCACGAACACGCGAGCCCACATAGTTTGCCACACCGACTCCGTCCACGTCGAGTAGACACCCGACGTTAGATTGTAGCCTAAATAATACAATTTTGTAAAAAAAAAAAAAAAACTAACTTGAATGATTTTGAGGAGTTTCCTGGTGTATCTTCGAAGTCGAAGATCCAATTGAAATGATAATAAAAGGGAATCACACTTGATCTATCGCCTTTCTAATGAAAAAAGAATCATCTAAATCGGTTCATAATCAAAAGAGTTCTGCCTGAACATCGTTTTAGTTCATTACTAAGTCTTAAATAATGAGATAACATAATGCTGGCTATTGTTAATGACGTAAAAAAAGAAAAACGTTACGTTTTAACGTGTGGATGACTTTTGTCATCTGCACAAGCACTACACTGTCAAGTGGGGCATACACGTTGAGACGGTCGCAAAGACTGTCGATGGAAGCATCGCAACGACATGTTCGTAAGAGTTTTTGGCAGAATCTTGAGCTGCCATGTTTGTGGTTTTTATTTTAATTAATTAAAAAGGTTTTTTGACTCTATATTATGTAATATTGGTGGCAATTTGCATGATATACTTTGGTATTGTGCATACGTGATACGTGTTAAATTGTAAACTGGAACATGCATTTTGAGATGTTACAAAAACTCCCTAGATAGTGTTCGTTGCTTCGATAGCTTAGGTGGTTGTAGGGCTGGTTAATTTTAGTTGATTTGATAGCAAAAAGAAGCTTTGCAACAGCAATCGTTTTATTGAACCAAATACAATGTCGCGCTGTGAGTTAGACGCGCGAGTGAGTGGAGCCGTCTCGCGGAGTGAGGGCATGTCGCCGTGCGCGTGCGCGTGCAGGTGCGCGGGGTAAGGCTTGCTCGCGCCCCGCTCCTCGCTGCCGTGCATGTATGCCGTAACAATAGTTCTAACAAGGAAGCCACCATTTTGTTGGGCCCACTTTGAATATTAGAAAATATTACGAAGACTTAAAAACATTGACATTGACAAGTACTGGTAACGTAAGTGTTGATGTTTGAGAGTCCGTGGCGTACGACCGAGCCGAGTCGTAACGTATAAGTGAAAATCGAACTGTCGCGGATCTACGAAATGACCTTGGTCATCCTGTCCGTTTTACGACTAATCCTCTCACAATCGAACTTGTCACATGCGATCGAATTCCGTGGGACGGTTCGTGTGACTTTTACACATTAAGAAATATATGTTTACCTGATATAATAAATGCAGGACTCACAGCTTGACTAAAATTCATTGTGGTTTGAATACAGACGCCGCTGTGGTTCCAACCTCTTAACCAGTATTTTGAGAATCCCTAAAAAATATAAAACAAATAACAGAAATATGAAGAAAAACTTTTTTTTTAATATATATAAATGGGTTTAATAGATTTCCTTAGAATATTTAATAGTAAATGTTCATAATAATAATGGAACTAATACGGTATAATTCTAATATATTGAATGAATTGTTAAAATGTTTATTATGTTCATTTGTAAGATCATATATATTTTTAATACTTTTTAAATTAACCAACTTTATCAATACGAGATTATGTAGTTATCTTAATTTAAATAAGAACAAAAATAAACAATAATTCATTCGGTACGATAATAATGACCTAAAATTAAAATTCTTAAATTAAATTCTAAAATCTAAAATTAAATTAATAAGTCCGCGATGGCATATGTCTATTTCGTAAGGTTGACTCACAGTAACCATTTTTATCTTCAACATAATAATTAAAAACATTTGGTTATTTGCGAAGCTTTTTCCTCCAATTCAGTATTAATCTTTATCAAGAGAAAAATGTTAGTTAACTTGGGCATTTAATGTAGATTAAAATTAACCTTTATGTTATATCATTTAAATTAAACCCGTAGAAGATATCATAAATTCAAAATTAAGCGTAACCAAAGAAATCATTTGCAGCGAAACTGTTGATTGGCGCGGCGCATGCTGTCGCCACCCGCGCCACGGGTTACCTATGAATTGCGCATCACGAGCTAAGCGTACTTTTCGTAACTATAAAACGATAAACTCTTTAATCAATCGAATATGCTTTTTTAAACATAAATTACATCACTTTGTAAATTGAACCCGTGCGAAGCTGGGGTTGGTCGCTAGTATTAATATAGAGTATAGAGAAATTGTAGAAGTTGAGGAAGACTAACGGGATCCGTGTTCGGATTGCATTCCGTCTGGTTAACGTCGAGATGTGTCCCGGTGAGTAACGCAAGCAGATGTCCCGCGAAGACGGGTGCAGTGGTCGCCGCGGCCGCCACGCCCACGTAAAGCGGCGCCGGTTGGGCGGGCAACTGTTCGTCCGCGCCTGCATTCTGTACGTACTCGGCCGCTAGAAGCAAGCGGCAAGCTTGACTCCGAAGGAAGCAATATAGCATTTCGTCCACCTGCAAAGAAAATGTTTAAGTAAAAATGAGTATAAACAGTTCAACTCATTTAGGCAAGCGGCATGCATAAAACAATGATAATATAGGTAAAATTAGAGAATGAGGGTCTGGAGATCTGTAGTACAGGTCTTTTCTTCAGGTCCTTTTTCAGACTCCAGACCTCACATTAAATGTAATCATCATTATGTTCCTACTGTTGTATAAAATTTATGTTCGTATTTTTTGTGTACAAACAATATTGTATATAAATAAGATGCTAAATTTAAGGTCAAATAAATAAATGTATTTATTATTATTATTTTCAAATACAACCACTAGTTATGTGAAATATTTTCTCCGTGACGAACCAGACATTTTTATTACCGACAATATCCGTAGAACAAAGCGATAAAAACACTTGTTGATTGGAAGCAAACAACTGCGTCACTCTCATACAAATAAAAACTGTATGTTTACAAGCTTACGCACACATAGGGCCGCGCGCAAAAATGAGTTGAAGTAACCAACAGTCAATATTGGTATAGACCAATATTGTTAGCGACGCATAGGGCCAGGCGTGATGATAGGGATAATAAATAATAATGTAATCATAATTGTAGGGACTAAGAATTTACATACACAATCAGTGATTTAATGTTTTGAATAGAAGGTTGTAACTTGTAGGTATATAAGGATAGTAAATAACTTATGAAAATGCTTATAATATCGTGTTTATAAACCGTTTAAAGTTGTAATGTTTAATGTTTGATATTTGCGATGTTTATCAACCCTTAATGTTATATTTAGTGTTTTTATGTAGGTATTGATGTCCGTGATAAATTAACATTTTTAGAGATATTAGCAATTTATTTTAAATTGTATAGAATAATAGTAATAACACAGATAGGGACAGCAATAGTGTAACCGCGGCGCGCTACGGCGGTGGCGTGACATGACCATATTTGGTAATGTTAGAATAGTAGAGAAATAGTCGCTATCGCTCCGTCCCGCTCCAACAGGGAAATATAAGAAGGGCTGTTTCGGCCTACCGGCACACACAGGTGCCACAAACTGAAGAAAGAAGAGTCAAGACTAGAAGAAATAGTACTAAGAAAATAGAATAGAATAGAACTAAGAATAATTATTGTATATTGAATAAAGAATTATTGTATAATGAATATTGAGAAGAATTAATACAGCGAAATTTTATTGTGGTATCTGTGTGTCATTGTGTGAGTCTTCATACGTTTCGCAAGTGTTCAACCCGCCAGCGACCCAGTCCTCTCCGCTCCCGTGCTACGTCAGCGCCACGGCTACAGGAAGGCACCTCACTGCGTGTGTAACTTAATGTTTCGCCCTCTTCACGCCTGGTAGGTTCGGGCGTGAGCAGGGTCGGTCACACGTGGTGAGAGGGGTTTGCGCGCACTGGTTTCCAGACAGCTGGTTTCCGTAGCGTGTATTCGCCGCCGATTATACAGAGTTCGAGGGAATCGTTTCCGACGCGTTCGCGCTCTCGGTGCACGGTCCCGCTTTGTATTGTTGACGTAGCACATTTGTAACGGGTAACGCCGTGCCCGTTTTAAATATGCTAATAGAAAAACATTTACCATCGTTTAATTACCATTGTGTTCTTTTTTTCTATAGTAAACACAGCAAAATGATGTCACTATAGCTGAAGATTAGCACAGTCCCATAACCTGTCGCCACTGTCGGACCTTGTCGACGGACAGATATCTACCACCACTCTTGAATACAGGATATACACCAACTGATCTTGGAACATGATACATCGAAGCGAACCACTATGCCATATTGGCAAATATCGATAGTACCAAGGAACAAAGATTTATGAAGGACTTGCAAGTCCCTTGTATCTTCTACCGACCGAACAAACTTTTTTTTTCGCTCAACTGTCAGGATGGTAGATACAGCAATAAGAAACAATCCATAGTTTCTTAACAAAACAATCGATGCTATAGGTTTTTCAAACAATCTATGTTTAATGAACACTATGGCTGGTCCCGGAACGCGACACGCCTAAGCGTGCCTCTATGGCGGTTGTTATAACTGGTCGTAGGTGGTCGCGATCTTTTCGAATTATGGTTCCCTACACCCAACTACGATCCTTATACACTGAAGCTGAGCTTTCGCTGAAGTAAAACACGATGGAAACAGTGTGATTGCACGGTTTTTCCCAAAAACCTATAAGTGTGTTCTGGCAGCTGCAATTAAGACCGAGTCCCCTTCTAGGTTCACCATATTAACCGTCTTCAACCATATTGTCACTTAAAACCACGTTAGATTGTGGTGAAACACTAAACCAATAAACATATATTTTTAAATGCAATAATATTTACTATATTGTTACTTATCATAATTATAAGATAGGTAGGGCACAGAGAATGTAAATTTCTCTCTACTTGGGGTAGCCTGACCTGGTGAAATATCTCCACCTTACAGAAGATCACAACAAAATAGCCTTATGTTATATTTCTGCGCTATAAGATTTCGAGAGCTCCTCTGTGAAGAAGGATCAAGCTTAGCAACGCGCTAGTGATACCTGTGATGTTACGAGCGTCCACAGGTTACGGTGATCGCTTACTATCAGGCGGGCCGAATGCTGGCCACCTTAGTTGTATAAAATAAATAAAAAATCGTAAAGTTCATACCAAATGTGCTGATGCAGTAAAATTTCCGATGTAGTTTTTACCAGTAATCCTCTGAAATAGCGTTCTAGCCAATACTGTTGCCAATCGAGATACTTTTACTTGAATATCACTTTCTTTCATAGTACCATTTGCTACGAGATCAGCAGTTGATAAAACTAAAAAAAAGGAGATTGCCATTTACGTCATAAAACATAAGTTGGTATGTTCGAGTTACAAGTATAAGTTAAATAGCTGTGTGGCACGCTTTCACTCGCGAGTGTTAAATATTTTTTTATGTGATCAATGATATTTTATAAGTAGTAGATACGGCAATGACGCTCTTTACATGCCATCGTGAATGGTGGCAATTGCCTTCAGTTCACTTTCGACTTGATACCGGCGCGGCGTGAGCGACAGGAAACTTTTATCCTTTTTTGACAACAGAGTTTCCGCCTTACGCTGTGATTTCCTATCTCTTTTGTTTCAACACGCTGATAACAAAATTTGTAACGTTTTCAATTTGCTTTTAGTGAGAGTATAACGCCTCTATTTATAAAACGTCATTGTATGAGATCAATTCTCCGCGCACCCGTGTAGCCTCTTACTGATCTTACTTCCCGTTCTTGCCTACAGCTTTCCATATTGCTTGACGTTCATCATTACATCCCCACTCCTTAAAGTTCCTTAGCATGATGTTATAATTATAGTCAACAACCTTCCTCAATGAGTAGAATATAAAATGCAAAAAGAATTTTTCAAACGCAACTGGTAATTCCAGATATTATTATTACCTTCCACAATGTTAGTATAGATTTATTAAAACGTTTTTTTTACATTTCATATCTGTGTTTACGAGTAAAAACATGACCACATATCACTTAAAAATGTAAGAATAGTCTAGAAATAGAATTGAACTCACATGTGCCGTCATTGCCGATACTAATATTATGGTATACAAAACCAATTTTCTGGTAATCGTCCAAAGCAGAGTTATAGAACAGATTTGTGAATGTTTCTTTATGGTCCACTATTAAAAGTTCAGGAAGTTCACCGCTCGCAGTTTCGTTTTTAAGAATATTTCTAAAGGAATGTAAAGACGAAGGTGGGAGATTTTCGTTGAACTCCGGTAACACTGTTATATTGTAAGGAACACCATAACTTTCAATTTCGTACAGAAATTCTGTTACACTCTGAAAATTTGTACAAGATATAAAAACATTCTTAAGCAATGTATAACAATGTCAACTACATGTTATAGCTGTTCTATCTCACAAAGTCCATCCCGCTATGTTTGTATTATAATATATACAGATAAGCCCGTCTTTGTGTGTGAGCGTATGGAGCGTTAGCAAATAAAACTGAAACGTGTTGTCTTTTATATTATCAATTTAATATTAAATAAGTAATCATTCCCTGTGATAGTATAATAGATTGGTATGAATATAAATATACATACATTCCTCTATTTTAAAATCAATAATTGACTCAAAATCTTGGTTGATATATTTAAAATAAACTTTTTAAATTTTTTCCTAAAAAAGAACAGGTTTTTTTGCCAGGTTTGACTATTAAACCGGTTCAAGCTTTCATTGATTAGGTTACCGTGTTTATTATATTTCGCTCAATGTTCTTTTATACTACTTTATTATTTTTTACCAAACCGCAATTATTTTCAATTACATTTATTTCTGAGTGATAACGTAGGCATATAACATGAAAACAATTGTTTTTAATAAATTATTTCCAAATTTCAATAAAAAAAAAATCCTGCCTTTAGTTTTAGTTATCATGCTGACGTTACTTCGGGATAAATAATAGCTCAAACACAAAACACTAGTTGCCTCAATAGCGCCGTGATGGAGACTGAGCGCGGTGAACGCTCCTGAAATTACGGACAATAAACGTACACAGCAGCAGCACACTATAAAAAAAGGTACGTACAAACGTGACAAAAACAACAACCAAACAGACTTTGTGAGCTGGAACAACTATAATATGCAATTGAAAAGGCAATATAAAGGTACATTCCTTTTTTATCTCGCAACAAAATAGGGATAATATACATTATCTATGTATATACTATACTATATTTTATCTTATCATTAACCTAATGACCTATACATTAATACATAGCAAAGAACAGTTTATGTAACTGTAATATCAAATTAGGTAGGTACCATTTATTGTAATGTTAATTTTCAATTATATTTACTACCATCTCACAGATAGAAAGTTGCGTAAACTGTTAAACAAAAATACATTTAGTAATTTAGCCAATACATTTTTTTAAATTACTTACTTTAGGGACATTAGAAGTATAGGGCGCGTAAACATATAGGGGCCAAGTAGTGTCATTCATGTGAGTAGCAAGAGCACCGCCAATTTGTCCGAGTTCAACGTGAAGCTGCACATCGGCAGGTTTGAGAGGAGCGGCAGGAGGCCACACGCCTCTTTTTATATCATACGCGACACGTTGCGATCCTATATAGTCAAATGCTTCACCATTGAAAAGGGTCCATAAAACGTTCTGATCTAGAATATTGAGGAAACATATTTCATTTCGGAATTTAATATTTTCAAATTTATTTTTAATTATCGCATTAACTCTGTAACACATATATATATACATAGTTGTGTAAAATGAGAAAATAGTATACACATTTTTTTTTTCTTTTTGACGGCTATTTAATTATAATTTAAAATAAACGATGTAGACTATGTAGGAGTAGGTTAGGAGTAAAATTTTAACATTAAAATTCAGAAAGTGAAATTAAACAATCTTGCAAGTAAAGCATTCATATATCGCTCATTTATTGCTATTATAATTATTTTGTAAAAAATATTGTCCATTAGTAGCTATATCTGCAGTACAAAAATGAAATTGATTCGTTACTCATCAAAAAGAAAGAAAAACAGTAATAGAACCCGAAGTAATTTAAGATTTTATTTAATTGATAACATCATACATATATTATATGATATTTTAAAGTAGTATTAAGTAACAAGGTAAATGAATACTGTTTACCGTATAATTGAGCATCTGTAACTGGTATCAGTTTAGCTAGCGTAGCAGCGGCTGATATAAGAGTAACCACTCCCACCACAGAACTTGCCGCGCCAGGAGACACTCCTGTCAAATCAAACAACAGAGGTAATTCAGTGGCGGCCCCTAGGGTACAAAGAGAGATGCGGTCGCTCTAGGCGCCAGTTGACAAGAGGCGCCAAAATGACAAACGCGAAAACAATTTTGAGAAAAATATAATTTATATGTAAAAAAAATATTTAAATTAAGATCGATAAAACGAATGTGACGTGACGAACGTCTATTATTAAAATATCAAAATAGTTAGGTAACAGATTTTAATATTTAGTGACTGGCTGTAATTAACACCAAATACTAATTTAATTGTATATTGGAACGTATTTTTTAAATAAACGTTACTATTTGAAAAAAATAGTTATCATATTATATTAAGTGAGAAATTCTTGTATATATATATGTAATTGGTTTCTCGGAAACGGGTCCAACGATTTGGATGAAACTTTGCATTTAGATAATGTTTTACATTCCAAGTATACGTAGCTAGGTGGTTTTTTTTAAAGACACCGAGCAAAACTCGGTCACCCAGACATGGATTAATTATTTAACATAAACATACAATTTATTTTTAATTTTATTTTTATTTTATGCTATATAATATATATGCTATACAATGCTCTATATTGTCTATAATTTATTGTCCATTAATATATTACTTATAAATGCATTGTATTAACTAAATAAATTAATAACATGTTTAAATTATAATATCATGTGGCTGAGGGTAAGTTACTAGAGCTTACACATAAATTGTGTCAAAAAAGTATCGGGAATGGATGATTTGTTTATGGTTCCAAATTCAATTTTTTTTTTGTGTTTGATTGGCCCGACTGTTTTTCATTTTGGCGCGGAGTTTGATTTGCATCTGTCATTTAGTTTAAATACAGCGCTGTTTTTAGTTAGATCATATCAACATCATCAACAACAAAAACATCGAACAAAGATTTTGTCTTAAATTTTGCATCGACAATGGAATTTCGTATTCGGAGACACTGAAAATGTTACAGAAGTCTTACGGTGAATCGACTTTATCAAAAACACGTGCTTATGTGTGATACAAGGCGTACAAAAGCGGTCGAGATATGCTGGAAGATTTGCCTCGCCCTAGTGGGCTATCACCGTCTTCAACTGTAGTTAACATCGCAAAAGTGAAGGAAATAGTGACTGAAAATCCTCATTCAAGTTCGAGAGAAGTAGCCGCTGAACTTTCTGTGTCTCACGAGTCGATCCGTATCGTTTTAAATAATCACTTGGGTATGAAACATAACGCTCGGCTAGTCCCACAAAACCTGAATTTTCTCCATAAACTCAATCGCATAAGAGTCTCTACGGACATGCCAGAATGAGTCAGTTCCGACCCAACATACATGAAACGCATTGTTACTGGTGATGAGACGTGGGTTTACGAGGTTGAAATGGAAACTAGTCGAGAAGCTGCGGGGTGGCGCCTTCCAACTGAAACGACACCGAAAAAACCACGCCAAAATCGATAAGTCAAAGTCATTTTGACTGTTTTCTTTGACTATCGCAGTGTTGTGCTCTCGGAATTCTTACCAAAGAGTCAAACGGTAAATAAAGTACAATTAGTTGAGCGTTATAAAGCATTTAAGAAAGCAAATTTGACGGAAAAGGCCAGATTTGTGATTGAATTTTTGACCAAAACTTAACAAATACCATCGAGCAACCACCTTATTCGGCTCCAGCTTATTCTTTCTTTTTCCTAAACTAAATTACTAGTAGAAGACATAAAGGAGAATTCGCGACGAGAACTAAATTCAATTCCAAAAAACCCGTTAAAAAAATGTTTTAATGATTGGATTATTCGATGACGTAAGTGTATCGTTTCTGAAGGAGCATACTTTGAAGGCAATGAAATCAATTTGGATAAATGAGTAACATTCTGTGTAGTATTATTGATCTTTTCCCGGTACTTTTTTGATAGAGTAGTAAGTTGCACATACATTCGCTATCATCCATAGATATGGAGCCGAGGGCTAGGCGACAAACAAAACAGATGAATGTAGATTACACGCGCAGAAATTCAAGTCCAAAAATGGATAAGATTAAGAATGATTAAATCGTAGGAAGTATAAAAGTGACATAGAAATTGAGGAATAGATTAGTATAGTATGGATTAGCAGCGTGCACAGAGTTTTTAGACAGGGTAGGCAGAAAATTTTAAAAGGTATTATGAAATTACCAAAAATACTACATTTGTGTTCGTCGTCTTGTTAATTTAATAATGTTGTAGGTAATTCAATTACCGTAATTACAACCAGAAATATCCATAGTCCATACATTGACAGATTTTTATACACATATCAATTTACGGATATTCGAAATGGCCTTACGGTGTGTTCATTAGATGCTCTGTATTTGTAAAATTAAATAAGAGCATTAAAAATATGGTAGTATGAGTACAAGATGATTTTGAAAACGCATCATTTTTTATTATCACTACATACACACAACTTGCACAACTTCGAAACTAAATATTATCCATTTTTCACACTATTATAAACGATAAAATCTTGAACACCTGCTATCATAATTACAACCAAAACGTATCAAACAACAATGGCAATTTAGTATAATAAATAATACAACAAAAAAGTAATGATGCTTCAAGCTGCGTTTTTAAATGAAACAATGCTATTTTTTCTTATTTATTTTTTTAGAACTGACTACACTGTTAGCCTTTGGGGCCCTATCCAAAAACAGAGCCGCTGCGGCTTTTACAGCTTCACCGAACTTGGGGGCGAGCGCTTAGGGCACTCAGCCGCGAAAGTTTTTGACGACTTACACGAGGGTGCCAGAGTGGCCGAGCCTCGGCTCGGGCGGTAGTCACGATCTAGCTAATTTCCTACTCCTACAATTTCGAGCTAACTAACATATACCCATATGCACGTTCCCCTCCTCCTGGGAGGAAGGAGGGAACCATGCGTATGTGTATTTAGTGATCGGAATGGTGTTTCTACACTAACTAGCGCATTAGTCTAACTAGCGCAAAAAAAAAGAAAAAAAAAGGTCCCTTACAGAACCTATGTACCTGTGTGGTGTGCACGTGTGTGTGTTCATACGTGTGTAATGTTGTATGTGGGTAGCTAAGTGTTGCACGTATAATATCACTTGTACCGCGCGAGCGGCTGCCTGACCCAAGGGCTTCACACCGAGGAACGGACCTAGGCTTGGGTTGCTGCTAGAGGGTGGACGTGGCGGGTGTGCGGGAGCGAAATTGACCGCCCGTCCTCTGCGGAGAGATCGGTGGTTACGCGAGCGTGGGCGGTGGCACGCTCTGTTTGGAGAGGCGGTGGAATAGAACGCGTTTGCTGTTTCGATTTGGTAGAGCGGGTCAGTGAAGATGTTACGCGGCCGGCGTTTACTCCGGCAGATATTGGGGTCGGGAACATAGGAAGCTGCCACTTGGATTAGCGAATTCGCGTGGTTCGACGCGGTGTCGAAAGTACGAGCGAGAAAGGTGTTTAGCATAAGCATATATCGAAGGAAAGTCCATATCTCTATGGAGATCTTCTATACGAACATACTGAGGGGCGCCGGTAAGGCGGTGAAGAAACCTATTCTGGATGGTTTGTAAACGTTTCCAATTATATCTTGACATATGTGCGAACACAACGCAGCTATATGTCATTATCGGTCGGATACACATCTTGTAGAGCGTAAGCTTGTGTCTCGTGGACATTTTGCTTGCAGTACATAAGAGGATGCAATCGGGCGAGGCTGTGCGGTTGTGTGCGTTATTTATATTTATAGAAACGCACACCCATTAAATTCCCATGATCACGAGAGCACACATATAAACACTTAGATGCGGATAATTTGTGTCTTCCCCGAGGCAGAGCGGCGCTAGCGCAGCGCAATGGGTAGAGAACGAAAAGAGCAGTCACGCTGTATCAATGATACTTTATTAATACAACTTTCACCAGGCAGGTGGAGCTGATTCATGATTTAAGAAATTTCTGGTACAATAATATTGGTTAAATAAAATAATATTAGATCTAAATAATCTGAGTTAGGTAGGGTAGTCAGTGTCTTTCTGTCTTCATGAAATGCACGCCGCTGGTATGGGCACATAATGTGGAGGGATACAAGTTATATATAACTAGAAGGGTGATAAGTATGAAGGTGTACGGGTATTGAAATACAGCGATCTCAAGCTCATATAGCCCATCAACCATTTTAAGAATTAAATAAATTATAGTGCCTCCCAAAAATTGTTTAGTTAAGCTTGTTTGTTTGACAGGCCTCGTAGCGCAGTGGTAGTAAACGTTACTATCGAGCCGAGAGGTCGCGAGTTCGATCCCCGCCCATGGCTAACTTTGTGTGATGAGCATAAATGTCAGTGGTGTGTGTCTGGATGTTAAATATCTATATATGTATGTATGTATATCAGCTGTTTAATTACCATATTACAAGCTTTGCTTGGTTTGGAATTAAATGGCAGTGTGTGCAATACTTAGTTTCTACAAACAGGGCACATGAAATATGACGTGGCAAACAGGATAAGAAAACTATGATAAATAAAAGAAACAAAGGACTGGAATAAGAAATAAAATTATAATAATCATTTAACTGTAATTTGAAATTCAAATACCGTAGTACTGCTGAAATACGTTGATACGTATATAAAAGATGTGAACACTAATATGACAGTTGATAAAGTTGAAAAGGAGATCATAATATTGTACTGACCCTACTTAAGAAGGACAGTGTAAAAAGGGATACAAAATATATTATTGTTAAATTTTATAGTCTGATATTATATAACTTACCGTCAAATAATGAAGCCGTATCGATTCTTGCAGTGACTAATGTGACGGGTTTTTTTATTGTTCCATTCAACTGAAAATTATTTACAGCACTCACTTTACTTTCGTTTGTTTTCATGATTCAAAATTATTTCTACTTGTAGCATAAAAATTTATTTTAGTATAATCTGGGTATAATTCTTCATCTAATGCCGCATACTGACAATGCAAACGAACGCAAATGAAGGCTCAGAGAGGACGTGGTCAAACGACACCACGCTCGCTCGCGTTTGCGGACACTCACACAGAGCGCGGTGTTGATCGGCCACGCCCACTCAGAGCCTTCATTCGTGTTTGTACAACAAATGCAGTCTGCGGCCTAACAAGTACAGGCACGTATCTATTTAGTTTCGAGTTACGCCCGTTTAAATAGGTAAAGAATTTAGTATTTTAATTTAATTTGAATTTCAAACAGCACTGAAGAAATAATTGTATTTATATTTAAAAAATTGCGCAAATTATTTTGTACAAGGGAAAAAAGTCACGCGCATAAATAGTTAAAACTTACATTTTTAAATGGGAATAATGAATAGTAGATATTTTGATCTCCTAAAGGATCGCACATTTTTGTAGGTGTTAGGAGCGCTGATGTAGCTGATCTGAAATCATAATTTTATTTTTACTTCATCACAATAAATAAACAAACATACTTTTATATTCGTGGGCGGTGGAAATCCCGTTATATTTTATGTAAATCATTTATTCGGACACAGTCACACTGTGAAACAAAAAGTCAAACAAACTAAATATTCAGATGTTTACTTCACTGTGGTCATATTGACAGTATCTCTTGTTTACATTCTCTCTATGGTTCTCTTGCAGATTTCTTGTGACCTGTGAGTGAACCAAAAAGTACAAAGTTTTGACAATATATAAAATAATGTTCCGTACATACCTCCTCAAACAAACTTGACTATTAACAGCAGCAAACATGAACGAATTCAACTGTACTGAACATAGAGGTCCACCTTGTTGATCTGTTTTATTTATATTAAAACTGAAACAAATACAAAATCAACATGTCTTTTAATATATCAATTTCAAAATACATTTTTATATTATAATAACTCCTATGAATATTTCAACATAATTATACAACGGTATTGCAAACACAACAATTAATATTATTAATTAATATTTAATGAATAGGTAACTCATAAAAAAATTCTTAATAATATAATTAGCAGTCGACACTGTAAATGTTAAGCTTTAAAATACAATATTATATTTATCTTTTGTATCTTATAGCTAAAAGGATATAAAATATATAAATCAATACTTAAGTGTCTCTTAAAAACTAGAGAAAATGTCAGTAATTTTATTTTTAACATAATATTGATGAATTGATGATTAAAAAGGAGATACAAGTTTATGGAAAGTTTTAATGGTATTAACCTTCAAAAAACGCCGTTCAGCATTTTGGAAATTGACCTTTTTATTTCATGGTCTTCTTTCAATTGAAAATACTATGATATTTAGATGAAATAAATTATTAAATATTCTTTATTTGCACACGAAAATACAAATGGAGGACTTAATGCCAAAAAGCATTCTCTACCAGTCTTCCATGGGAGCAAGAGAAAGTTGTGCATAATATTTGGTAAAAAAAAAAAGAAAAATCTAGCCAATATTCAATTGGTCCAAGTAAAACCTACGTAGCAAATACTTGAAGGAATCCTGAAAGTTGACCACTTGGAATTCTACAGTCGTGCAGCAGTTACGGCAAAAGATCGGTCGCGGAAATTAGTATGATGACTTAGTATACTGAAAATTAAAGAATCAGAAGATCTTAGCTGTCTATCTGTGCGTATCCGCGAGAGATTAAAATAGTGTTTTTAAATATTTTAGCATGCTGTTTTGAGCTACCAATTATAATGGATTGACACTTCGTGGGATTGACATTAATCCCCTAAGATTCATACGAGAAAAGTCCTTATGATTAAACCTTACAATAGATATAATTACTATACGGAACCTCACAATTGTCTAGTGGGCCTAGGGGTTGCCAACATTTTTTCAGGGAAATATAGTATAATATTTTATGGAAAAAGAACAAAATATTATTATATACAAAGATATTATTTGTCAGTTATTTATTTTTATAAAAACTATTTTACTTTGCACTTCTTACAATTTTTTTTGGTTAAAATATAAGTGTCCTTATATTTTATTACCTTCAATTTCCAAATTGATTTAAATGTAAAGCTCATTTTTGTCATCAAATCATATTGAAAATAATTATCGAAATCCCAAAACAAAAATAAAGTAGACCAAAAATTAGTTTCAAGCTGTCAATTTGACATTACGGACATGTTCAGAACGCATTAAGACACGATGAGTTCAGATACATGCTTTCGTATTAATTATAAGTTAATGTAAAGAAGCGTTCATAATTTTTTTTTACTAAAGGATTTGTTTGTTTAATTTAGTGTTGTGAAAATATAGTACTTTTGCATACTATATATTTCTTCAACAGTATATAGTACTTAGACTCGAAATACAGTACAACAATAGTATATATAATAGTATGGTCGGCAACTGTGGGCCCCTGAATGGTTACTCACCAATAAAAAAACTGGGATAAAGCTTTATTGGCCAAAACTTTAAAATTCATATAATCCTTTATGCACAATATTACAAGGGAATGGAGCACTGTAGATAGTTGTATTATTATTTATTCCCTGCTAACATAACAAAATATAAACTACAGCATTTCCCAAAATATATTTTTGAATTAAACCAAAAAAAAACAACAAGTAAACTGGTTAAGTGATTCTTAAGTTATGAGCACACTGAGTGTGAAAAATAATTTACGTATTTTTGGAAAATATATTGATTGCTATGACCAAATACTGGATGTAATATACGACCTATGAAACTATAAATAATATGTGCTTAGTTCATGTACAGATAAAAATTTAATAATACCGTTCATAACAGTCTCGAATTTTGGCAATTTCTTGGCTTCTCGATTCAGGTAAATAAAATATCGGAAATGGAATGTCACGTCGTAAAAGTCCACTTCCTTGTTTATTCCAAACATTTCCATCAACTTTGGATGATGAACATGTACTATTAGGACCTGATGAGTACTCATTTGGACACCTGGACTCTTGTGTAAAAGACGACAAACTAAAAAAAAAATGCAGTTCTTTTATTTATATATCAGTTTTATACATATAACTAGCAGTATCCCGCGAATCCGCACGTGTTTATAAAGCAGTAATTGTCTAGTTGACTTTTTTTTAAATTAAATTTAAATTATTGTCCGATTAGAGAAAAAAAACATTACCATACTTTTTTAGGACCTAGAAAACCGCAAAACTTTATTTTATAAGTTTACTTTTTTTACAATGAATAGGCTTGCGCTTGACCACTATCTCACCTGATCGTAAGTGATGATGTGGTCTACGATGGAACACGCTTGCCTAGAAAGTACCCATTTACTCGAGACTTGTTTACTTTTGGTAAACAGGCGAAAATGCTGTCAGCTATTAATAAGAGGCTAATGCTTATAATACTATCTAGCTGTAACGTTACAGGGATCGAAAACAAACAGTTGACATTTAGTAAACGTTCATTATTGAAAAAATCTCGTTACTTTTTATCTCATAATTACTTTCATAAATGTCAATGTCACTCGTATAACATCCGACATGAGATTTGCTTAAGGTTCTATGGCATCACAACATGGCCGACAGCGTTTTCAGAGTACAAAATAAAACATTAAAAAAAACAATTCTTAAATTGATAATAATTTTAATTTAACTCATATTATTATTGTCAATTTTTATACCCTATCAATAGAGGAATTACATAGTATTGAATTTAAGTTGGAAACAAAATTACATGTACAGACTGAACTGCAGATTTATTAACATAGATAAAACAGCAAATAGCTGTTATGACTATAAAACCTGCCCCATATGAAAATCCAATGCATAACTATTGTAGTGTGACAGACTCATATCAGTCAACAATATGAAACTCAAGTAAATAACTTGAATTCACCAATATAAAATTAAGTAAATATATTATATTTTAAATCACCTCTCATTAGCATTGTCAAATATCAGAACACCAGCAATGTTTCGAGAATTTTCCATAAATAGTTCAATTATATCTTGGAACAGTGATGTACTAACAATAGCAATATATGGACCAGTACTAGCATTGTATGCGAGCCACTGAGCTTCATTGATATTTTCAACAATGTGGACAACTCCAACTGTTCCTTTGTCCGTAGCTGCAAACATTTAATATACAACAATCAAATCATACTCAAAATGCTTATTATTTATTATTAATATAATAAAAAAAAAGGTCGTCATACTGCATAATATAATACTTAATACTTAAAATCCGTCAGTCGGGCCTGTAGAGTGTAGCGCAGCGTTCAAAAGCATTGAGCGCGCGATGTCTTAACCAGTGAGGTTGCGCGGTTTGACGCTCAGTTTATCATTAAGTTAATACTACTTTATTTTTATAATTTTCCATCGACTACTCGTACATAACTGACGACAATTTATCAGCATATCGAGATAGGACGGTTATTTTTCTTATTAACAGTATAAATAAGTATAACTCGTGCGCGATAAGTTGAGATCCGCGCGGAATGAGACTCCCCACCCGCTTCCCCAATGACACCCGCGTTGTACAGCGCGCAACGCCATTATTTAATAATTATTTTTTAGTCTCTTACTATACTAAGCTAGTTGTGTTCTTTTTTTGTTTACTGTACCAGGACCAGACAATGACGTCACCGCGCTCAGGTCTCAACTTATCACGCACGAGTAGTAATGTGATAATTTGTAGCATGTATACTGCTACAATCTTGATTTTTTTTTGACAACTTCGTCCGCTTTCTACTCCACAACTAAGGGCCTCCCAAGGGTCTGACGGCCAGTTCTTTTATTAGCAGTTTGAAAACTATTTATGGTAAAAAATTATGGTGTATACTTCCACAAGCCAAAAATGCCTGTAGCTCCCGGACTATTAGTTTTTACAGTATTTAATTATTAGGTCCTTACATGTGAAATTGGCGTTTTGTACGGGAGGAATATAAAGTCAATTTTTTTTTTGTAAAATATATTTCATTAATCATAGTATGCACCGTTGTTATCTATGCATTTTTGCCATCTCATAGGTAGTTCATGGATCCCTTTACAAAAAAAACCATGGGGGCGAGAATCAATAAACTCTTTCAAGGCGGTTTGGACTGCCGTATCGGTGTTCAATTTTTTCCTTGTAAGAAGTTGTCCAAATTCCGGAAAAAATGGTAATCTGTTGGAGCAAGGTACTCCCCGGGTACGGTGGATGTCGCAGACATTCCAATTGTAGCTCATCTAACTTAGTGTTTGTTTGTTGTGCAGTGTGTGGTCTTGCGTTTTCGTGAAGCAGCAGTGGCCTAGAGCGATTGACCAATCTCGGTTTTTAGCAGCTAGTTCTTCCTTCATGGTTTGCAGAAGCTGACAATAGATATCTGCCCTAATCTTTTGGCCAGATTTTAGAAAGCTGTAGTGAACGACACCGACTCTAGTCCACCAAACACTCACAAGTAACTTTTTCAAAGTCAATTTTTATTTAGGGAAGGATTTGGCTGGGCCTCCAGGGTTCAGTCATTGCGACGAGCGCTTCCGATTATCGTACAGTATCCACTTTTCATAACAAGTAATGATTCGATTTAAAATCCATTCATTATTGTGTCGGTTGAGCAAAGTAACACAGCAGTCGACGCGTGTTTGCAAGTTTGATTCACTCAATTCATGAGGTACACATAGTTTAAGTTTTTTTTACTTTCCCGATTTGCTTCAAGTGGATTAATACAGTTTTATCACTTACCCCGAAGCCTGCAGCTATCTCTGAAGTGCTTTGTGATGGATCCGCTTCCACAATAGCCTTTAATTCTTCATTTTCCACTTTGGTCTCTGGCCGTCCACGGGGTTGGTTCTGAAGGTCGAAATTTCCAGAACGAAAACGTTTAAACCAAAAACGTACCGTGCTTTCTTTTGCGACACCAGCGCCGTACACATCATTAAACCTTCGAGCTGTTTCTGCAGCACTGGTGCCACGGTAGAACTCGTAGTCGTAAATATACCGATATTTCATGTTTTCAATTGTGGGGTAATAAGCGACGCCAAAGAAAAAAATAATGAGGAAAAAACAAATGAATGACTGTTTTCAAAACTCAAATGTACCAGCTAAATGAATTTACAAATTTGAATTTGGAATTCTTACCCAAAGAGGAGATATTTCGGATCAAAATGGTCAGTATGACAAAACGCTAATTTCATATTTATGGACCTAATATATACAGTTATTATCATTTTCAGTAGATGTGCATAGAGGGAATCACGTCCAGACATCGCCATAATCCACGTAATCAGTTACCTTTTTGACAATAAAACTTGCTTATCATGTTTCTTAACTTATTATCAGGCAAATCGGTAATCTGCTTAGGAAGTTTATTATAGAACCTAACACAATTACCTAAAAACTTTTATTTGTTATACTAAGTCTAAAAGATGGAATAACTATTTTATATTTATTTCTAGTATTGAAATTCTGCCTGTTAGTTACAAATTCAAAATTATTTTCATTTTTTCGAACATACATTACATTTCCTAAAATGTATTGGGAAGGCAAAGTTAAGTACTAAATTCTTGAAATTTATTCTTCAATGATTTGTATGGTCCCATATCATAAATTGCTTGAACTGCCTCTTTTTGTAATACAAATATGGTGTTTACCTCATCTGCTGAACTCCACAGTAAAATACCATAGGGCATTAAACTGTGGAAGTAAGCGAAGTAGGCGAGCCTAGCAGTAGCAATATCAGTTAACTGGCGATTCTTATGCAGTGAGGATGCAGCATACTTTCCGTGTACAATTTGTAATTTTTTCCATTTCAAAAAGGGTTTATTAAAAATTCTTATAGCCTATCAATTGGGCAATGGCATCATTTTATTTACAATTTGAATTTTTTTTATTAATGATTCTTATAGCCCATTAATTGTAGAATGACTTATACTTCCCGTTATTATACAATTTAATCAAAATCAAAATTTGATAAGAATAATACCAAATAAGTTTTTTTTCGCAATTTATAAAAGGATTATTGAAAATTCTTATAGCCCATCAATTGACCAATAAGATAAGCTTCCAGTGTACAAAATTGAATAAGGGTCAGTCAAGCCATTTTTGTGTTAAATCCGGACAAACAAAATTTGTTAATGGCATATTTGTGATCGGTCTCCTCTATATAGGAAGTCTATCAGGAAATTAGAAAAAAATATTAGATGTACAGGCAGAACTACAGATTTATTAATAAAGATATAAAAAAATCTATTGTATTCTGTAACAACAATCAAGTATGTAATAACTCTTAGTACTCATACATACAGGAACATCCAGCTTGATGAGTACCATTTAATCTTCGGAAACATGCTGCACTTCCCTCAATAGATGAATAAATTTGTTCATGTAACCTCTCGCAATCAATAACTGTAAACAAATTTTTACCAACATATAAAAGACGTACTTAGTAAAGTTATTAGTTATTACACAAGATTAGATTGGTTATCTTTTGATTGTAACCCTAAAAAAACATTACTAGTAACAATACAAGCCATTACAAATGTCACCTAATACTATAATTACCAACCCACTGAAACTTAGTCATATACAGTGGCCCCATCAATTCAATAGCATGTAAAGGCAAAAGATTATAAATTCATAATTGAATTGTAAATTAAAGTATCACAAGTAAATTAAAACTAAACATTACTACTTTCTAGTATCCCCCTAATTTTTTCCTATGGTGAAACAAAATATTATGTTAAAATGATACAGAGATTAACTAAAATTAACTGTGTTTAGTTTCAATAAATAAATAATCATAAATAAAGCCAGGTAAACAAAGGCAATATCACTTAATATTTAATACAGCTTGCCTGTACCTCTTTTGACTTCAGCCTACAAAATATTGCCCCATTTAAAAAGACTACTTTGCTTTCTAATTATAATAATAAAAATAAAGATTAATGATACTTAGTTATAAATTTAGTGACTCATAAGTCAAAACTGAATTACAATATGTATTCATAAAGATCTATATACATATTAGTAATGTTAAATTAACATTTTTGGTATAACAGTAAGTCTAAATTTAATTGACAGAGCACACAAAATGCATAGTGTGGTTCCAATTAGGGAATAATATTTAAATATCCTATATTATATGACTGACAATGACTATACCAGGCTTATATGAAACAATTTTTGGACACATTATATTCAATAGTATGTAATTAAACTACGCTTCCATTATATTTTAGAAATATATATTTAATTTTAACTAAACATTGTATGTGTAATATTGAATATATTTTATTATTATATAAAAACAACAACTAACAGACAAATTAGAAACGAAATTAAAAAGTAGTAGTATCAAGTGTAGTAGCCTCATTTATTCCTTCTGTGGTATGTCAAGTTGTTTTACTTTTTATTCCATCATCATTCATCAACATAATCTAATGCAAAATTCATGAGTACAAAGCTAGTGAAATCAGAAATGTACGTCAAGTAAAAACTTATACTTACACATAAAAACACTAAATATCATTAAAAGATAAATGTATAATAAAGCCATTTCTATTTTTGTATTACATTACAATACTCCATGGAAAAAATATTTCGTATCAATAAATTATGAACATTTGAATCATTCAATGTGTAGATCAGGTGTAGATATCGAGAATTTTGAGTTCACTATTTTGACAGTTGTGACACTTCTAGAGGTGTTACGAACATGTTCGTAATAGGTACAGGTATAATAATAAGTGCCACAAACTAATATAGTATGATACGCAAATAGTAAATAATACATCACCAAATATTAGTCAAGTAATAGGCACGCGATTCATGATCCGCATGACTACATGAGTAGAATTTCGTATAGAAACGAACCCTGGCTGCTGGGTTATCGTATGTGCAGCTAAGTAGTATATATATTAGTAGTATAGTATAGTAAAATTATAATTATACACGTCTGGTTTCGTATGAAAACTGCATGGGTTGGTAACCCAGTAAGGAAACAATGCGAACAGATTCACTATACTAGGCACCAGTTTTACGAATATCAGTATATTAGCTAATAGGGATAATAGTTATATTCATAGATTACTTTATAAATTTTGTATTAGGTGAGTATCTAGTGGTATTTCGTATTATATTAGCGGTTACTTCAGTTTTTTGTAACTAGCTGCGATGTCATTCATGGTATCGTATCTATATATTTTTGAAAATTCCACATGTAAATATTTATTTTTTTGTGTTTAGAATCAACTAAAAAGTCAATCAATTAACGTTTTTAATGGAAATTTATAACAAAAAAAATACAAAATATAGTTGTAGTACATGACATTTTAAAATACCAAAGATTTGGACGTTAACGACAGCCCGTAATCTATACAATTAACTAAATTGAAGCGTCTGTTTGTAATGTCAAAATAACAGTTTTTGTTACTAAATGCATATGAAAGTATATACGACACCTATAATAAAATATAAAAAAAACATTTTTAAAATTCTTGTCTGTCTGTTTGTTCCGGGAAATCTCCGAAACTGTTGGTCTGATTTAGACAGGTCTTTCACTGGTAGATAGCTGTAAGATGGTACTTTTATGGTTCTGAAAGCTGCCCGCCTCTCAAAGCTGCCTATAATAATAAAAAAAAAATATATAGGCCAGTTTAAGTTTTTTGGAGAAAAGTTTCTGAAATAGTATCATTTTAGGGAAATTTTTATAAAATTTCAAAAATGCAATATGGAGACCCTGTACCTGGTCAATGACCAGGGTTAACAACTTAGGGCTTTTAGCACTAAATTTAGGACGGAAATATGCATAGTGGCCTTTTTTAGGGCCCAAAAAATTGTTTTCAAGTTTCTGGTCAAGCTGACGCACGCCATCTCGTTCAAACGTTCAAAACGTGAACACGTTCAAAATTCAAAATTTCATTTAAATTAGTGATGAGTCTGGTTATGTCCGTTAACTATTATATTATGAATAAGTATGTTAATTAAAATTAAAATTTAAATTTCCGATAAGTGAGTAAAAGTGAAATAGTGAAATAAAACGGGAAACTCATTTAAACAATACCCTTGAATAGATACACAATACAAAGTATTTTTGGGCCTTTTGAATTTTGCATTTAGGGTTATTTAGGGCCAGTGGCGTAGCTAGCATAGGTGGCACCCGCGGCGGATTTTATAGGTGTCACCCCAAAACTCAATCGAAACTGTTAAAATAAAAAAAGTTATAATCATTTACGTTTTATTAAAATACGGGTACCTATTACAAATATTAGAATAATAAGCGAAACAAATTACTTTGTTAAAAATTAAAATTTCTTCCTTCTAGCTTTGACACTAGCGAACTCCGAAATCACGTCTTCAAAATTTATATTTTGTGTTGCTTCATGTTCTATCGTTAAAATACCAAGATTGTTTAATCTGGTTTCAGTCATTGTAGACCGCAAGTACTTTTTCATTAATTTTAATTTGCTAAAACTTACAGCAAAATCTATTGCCTCTTCTGCTAGATGCAACCGTTTCTCTCCAATGAATAGACGAAGTGCTTCTAGTTTTATGATTATTTCATCAACACATAAACCTTACTTTATAATGCAATCTGAGCATTGTTCACTTCCCTTAGCACATCATTCCAAAAGAAAAGAAAACAAAGAAATGAGAAATTGCACACAGCAGGCATAAGATTTTGTGCAGCACCTCTAGTTTCTAAGTTTACGTCTTGGTCACATAGTTCCTCAATCGCAGATATTATCCCATCAAAATTTTCAGCCAATATTTTTACTACACCATAATGAGCACTCCAGCGCGTTGTCGAAAGTCTTTTAACAGCTGCTTTGCTGTGATTGAGGAGCACTTCCCAACGGCTCGTGGAAGTTGAAAAAAGTTAAATATTGTTTCCACTGCTCCGAAAAATGTAACAGAAGTCACATTTTGTGCGAACGAATGTTGGCCGCATAAATAAATTGAATGATCTATACAACCAATAAAATTTGCTTTATTATTTTTTTCTTTTATAATAGCTTGCACTCCTCCGTGTATACCACTCATAACTGCAGCATTATCATAACCTTGAGAACGACACATCATAATATCTAAGCTATCGTTTCCAAGCTTCTTTAGTATTTCAGCGCTTAAATCAGCTGCTTTTTCTCATGTAAAGGAAAGAATCCTAAGAATACTTCTTTCACTTCTACATTTCTATTATTAATTTTTACATAACGAATCACTTCAGACATTTGATCGACATGTGAAACGTCAGGTGTGCTATAAAACATGATTCCGAAATATTTGGCCGATTTAATTTCGTTGAGAAGCTGACATTACATGATTAGCTAAAATATTTATGAACTCATTTTGGATTTCTGGCGATAAATATGTTACTTTAGGTGATTTTTCCTGCTCCAAATATAGTATATGTTCTTTGAGTACTGCATCATACTTTGACAGCAGTTTAACTAGTTCTAAGAAATTACCTTTATTAGACGACCCTTGGGTTTCATCATGTCCACGAAATGCTAGGTTTTGTTTAGCCAAAAACAATGTTATATCTAATAATCTAGATAAAAGATTTTTCCACTTCTGTTTTTCCGTATTCATTAATTGTAAGGTTGCATCATCTATTGTGGTGTGAGATTTTAATCTCATTTCCAAAGTTTTCCACTTTTCGAAATTTTCTAAATGTGCACATAGAGTTTCATGGTCCAATATTTTAGGATTTAGTTTCCACCACTTCTGAAATCCAGTTGTAAATGTTGTTTGTATGTTACTGACAGCAAATAAACGACAGCAAAAACAGTACAGGTTATTTGATATAGGAGAAAATACCATCCATGATCGTAGAAGTTTTTCACCACTAGGCATCTGTTTATAAAACCATTCCTGTGAAAGATGACGAGAATCACCTTTAATCTTTGAACCATGACGAGATACAATAGGAAACGGTCCTTCTTTGTTTTGGAAATGTTCACTGCCCTTTTTTATTATGTCAATGCGAACATTATCAGGTACCGGTAAACTCCAATGTGAAACATCTCTCAAGTATTGAACTAATTCTTCGAAGCTAATGCTATCTCTAAAAATAGCATTAACGGCGTCATTTTCATTATTTATTTTGATTCCGTCAAGGTCCTGGGTCGCCTTCATTGATTCTGTATTGTCGATGTTGCTATCTGAATGTGAGTCTCCAAGATGTGAATCATAACTTTCGTTAGCAGGAGACTCGGTTACTTTACTTGAACTTTGGCCGCTATCTGCTTTTGTGACATATTTGAAAAGAAAACCGGACATGCTCTGAATTTCATCCATTTTAGCCTTTTTGGCTTTTCTCTATTGAAACCCGCTTTCTCTTTTCGAAGTAAGAATTCCCCGAGGCATATTTCGTTCTGGGTATTCTAAGAAATATTTTTAGTTAGTAAGTGATACGTTGATTTTATAAACTAATTATAACAGAAAATAAACACCTACACGTTACGTAACTAGCTTTGTGAAATATATTTTTATATAAATTAACAATCCTGCGTCTGGCTGTAAATATGTATTTAAGTATTATTAGAAAAATACTAGTTAAATACTCTACCGTTGATTGTGATATCCGTGCCACGAGTGCTCGAGCTACTCATCTCGGAGCCAAATCAACGTACGCGAAGTTGTATGATATGATAATGATTACTATCAATCAAAAATCTAAACTTAAAATATTCCGTTTTTTTTACAAATCCCATAGCTATTAGATCGGAAAATAATAAGTAAGTAAACAATAAATAACTATAATAATTACAATTAAACATTATTACCTAAAGTAATATCGTAAAACGTGTAGAAATATAATCTTTTTACGCCAGCAAAGCCTTTAAAACCTATTTTTTTTATATAAATACCTTTAGTAGTTAGTAATACTTGCCCAGGCTAAACAAAAAAATATTACTGCAATCCCTCTAAAATACCTTCTGTAGGTGTACCTATTTATCATTTAGGATGGCTCAATAATATAGTTTAAAAAAACACAGTAATTAAAAGAGAATAAAATAATTGAAGGGGTTTTCAAAATAATCTGAGATACTGCTATTAGCTACTAAATGAATTAAAAATGTAATTATTACCTGTAATAACAAAAATACTTCACTTACCTTGTTTATTTTCTTCAAGAATCGACTATATTAAATCGGTTTTTATACAAAAAATGTTGTTTACAATATCTAATAATTAACAAACACTTTGCACTAGACGTTCACACGTTCACGTAAGAGAATATTGAAATGAATGCGGTCGGAAACAAAAGAAATGGCCCAATCCACAATACAAGTGACGAGCGCTGATGCATAATATATACGATATAACTGAGAACTTTAGCTTTATTCAACATTAAAATGGCACGTATTAAAATCTAAACATAACAGATAAAATCTAGTGACAACGTTTGTCAGTTATACATAAATAAGTATATAGTTAAACTAAGAAGTTCACATCATTCACCCTCCCTTCTAAGTTGTAACGTAGTCTTGAAGGTATGAAGGAGATCTACGTTCTCTAGGCGAACGGCGTACTTGAATATCCTCATCAATTACATTAGGAGATGGATCTTCGTCAGCGGTCTGAGTTCTCTCAGAGTCTGGAGTTAAGTACTCATCATCAGATGGAATCTCTTCAGTCACTGGTATTGGTGCCAGACGTCTGTAAGAGACGGTTGTCTCGCGCCCCTCCGGTAATCTGACGTAAGAATAATGAGGGTTGCTTTGTAGAAGCTCTACTTCTTCAACAGCTGGGTCATATTTTGAGTTCCTTACGTTTTTCTTCATATATATAGGTCCCGGAGATAGTAGCCAAGTTGGCATTGATGGCCGTTTCCAGATCGGCGGGGGTGGTTGAACATCCTCTCATGTGGAGTGACGTTTATTCCGGTGGACATCAGAGATCTTATTGAGTGAAGTGCAATCGGTATTGCCTTTTCCCATTCGGCGATATCTCGTTTTGTAGAGCGGAGATGTAGCTGGTTAATCCGCCATAATGTTCCGTTATGACGTTCTACTAAGCCATTTCCACGGGGGTTATAAGGAGTCGTCCGACTACAGGCTATGCCTAGAGATGTGAAAAACTTCTTCAATTCATCAGATAAGAACGATGAGCCTCTATCGGAGTGTATGTAGGCCGGAGTTCTGAATAAGGAGAAAAGTTCTCGAAGACATTTTTCCACAGTTTCAGATGTCATATCTTTGCAAGCAAAGGCAAAGAGAAACCGACTATACTCGTCAATTATGGTCAATATGTATCGGTTAGAAGTGTTAGCGACTCGTAGGCCTAAGCGTAATGATACGAGAATAACAATTGTAAATATAAGTTGTAGGGATGAATCATTTGTACGAACAATCAATAATTTTATGTTTCTAATGCTTTGAATATGTTACTATAGCGTGTAGGTATATAAGAATAGTATATAAGTCATAAAAATGTTTGTAATTCTATAGAAATAATCACTTACAAGTATTAAACTCATATATCATTGATAATTCATAATATATAGATGTTGTATGTAATGTTTTGCGTTATATAGGTAGATTGGCCTTCTCTATATGTTTTATAATGTTTGTAACATCGAATAGTGTATATATAACAAGTTTCAAGCTGTTTTAAAGTTGCAATGTTTAACGCTTTGTATCTCCCATGTTTATTAACCTATAATGTTAAAGTTAGTGTTTTTGGATAGGTATTTGTGTCTACATCTAAGTGAAATAGTTTTTATAGTAATTGAATAATTGTTATTAGAGATATTAACGATTTATTGTATTCTGTATATAAGTAATAATAATAATAGACAGAGAAGATTGATAGATTCCGTTCCAAATACACATTTTTGCGTATTCAACGTGATTTGATATTTTTCAGCAGTTGCCATGAATCTGCGTAAATTTTTTTTTAGAACTGACTACACTGTTAGCCTTAGGGGCCCTATCGTCAAACAGAGCCGCTGCGGCTTTTACAGCTTCACCGGACTTGGGGGCGAGCGCTTAGGGCACTCAGCCGCGAAAGTTTGTGACGACCCGCACGAGGGTGCCAGAGTGGCCGAACCTCGGCTCGGGCGGTCGTCGCGAATGCGAAAAAGTCGCGATCTAACTAATTCCCTAATCTTAGGAGAATTCGAGCTAACTAATATATACTCATATGCACGTTCCTCTCCTCCTGGGAGGAAGGAGTGGACCATGCGTATGTGTATTTGTTAATCGGAATGGTTTTTCTACACTAACTAGCGCATTAGTCTAACTAGCGCAAAAAAAAGAAAAAAAAAAGGTCCCTTACAGAACCTATGTACCTGTGTGGTGTGCACGTGTGTGTGTTCATACGTGTGTACTGTTGTGTGTGGGTAACTAAGTGTTGCACGTATCGTGTCACTTTGTATCGCGCGGGCGGCTGCCTGACCCAAGGGCTTCACACCGAGGAACGGACCTAGGCTTGGGTTGCCGCTAGAGAGGGTGGACGTGACGGGTGTGCGGGAGCGAAGTTGACGGTGTCGGCGTAGAACGCGTTAGCTTTTTCGGTTTGGTCGGGCGGGTCAGTGAATATATTACGCGGCCGGCGTTTTCGCCGGCAGGCGTTGGGGTCGGGAACATAAGAAGCTGCCGCTTTTATTAAGGGGTTCGCGTGGTTCGACGCGGTGTCGAAATACGAGCGAGAAAGGTGTTTGGCGTATGCATGTATCGAGGGAAGATCCATATCTCTATGGAGATCCTCCATACGAACAAACCAGGGGGCACCGGTAAGGCGGTGAAGAAACTTGTTCTGGATGGCTTGTAAGCGTTCCCAGTTATAACTTGGCATATGTGCGAACGCAACGCAGCTATATGTCATGATCGGACGGATACACATCTTGTAGAGCGTAAGCTTGTGTCTCGTGGACATTTTGCTTGCAGCACATAACAGAGGATGCAGTCGGGCGAGGGTCCAGGAGGCCCTTTTCCTAACCAGATTGATGTGGCGTATAAAGGAGAGTCTACTGTCTAGGGTTACACCTAGATATTTGGTCGCCTTTTCCCAGGGGATCGGATTACCGAAGAGTTCAAGGGGATTGTCCTTGAGTTTTTGCGGTATCTATGTGGCGGTTTGGTCGAAGAGCACCGCTGCGCTCTTCGTGGGGTTTATGGCTATTCGCCAGTCGTTAAACCACTTCCCGAGAGTGGTCACGGCTCTTTGGATTCTACATTTGAGGTTTCTCGTTTGCCTTTGAGAGGAGTATATGACTGTATCGTCAGCGTATAAGCCTACTTCAACTTTCTCTTCAAGTTTTGGTAGGTCTTTGACGTACAGATTGAAGAGGCTAGGTGCCAGAATGGAACCTTGGGGGACGCCTGAGCGTATGGGATGGGGTGTGGATAGTTCACCTTCCACTCTGTAGCGAAAGGTGCGGTCTTTGAGGTAATCGCGGATGATTTTAACTAATCTATCGGGGACTTCGCGGGAGTACAGCTTGTAGACTAATCCTTCGTGCCAGACCTTATCGAAGGCCTTGGCTACGTCGAAGAAGACTGCCAGTGTGCGACGGGGTATAGATAACTCGGAAAAGTTAAACAAAATGTGCTCCGTGAGGCGGTGCACTTGATGAGTGCAAGAATGTCTAGCACGAAAACCGAATTGCTCAGGCGGGTAGAGGTTTTTCTCCTCTATTACGGATTTGAGACGGTTCAGAAGGATCCGCTCATAGATTTTACCAAGGGTATTTAGAAGACTGATAGGGCGGTAGCTGTCGGGAAGCGACGTGCTCTTGCCGGGCTTGTGAATACCTATGACAATGGCCGTTTTCCAGACGGCTGGAAAATGGCAGTTGGCTATGGCTACATTGAATATGCAGACCAATAGAGCTATGAGGTGATCGGGAAGAAGTTTGAGTACTTCGTTCCTGATACCGTCGGGACCTGGTGACTTTCTAAGCTTAAGGCTTTTGAGAATGGCAGAGATCTCCTCAGAAGTGACTGGGGACAGGGATTCTGATACCGGGAGCTTATTCAGCTCCTCCACGCGGGCTTCGATGTCTCTGACTCGGTCGGTGTTCTTGACGCTGTTCGGGGAGCACTGGCTCTCCAGACAAGCGGCAAGGCACTCCGCCTTGTCGATGATATCGAAAGCGGGTGTAGTGCCGGGACCCCTTTCGAGGGGGGGCATGCGAGGTTGGGCGTCTATTTTAAGGGCGTGGGCTACTTTCCAATAAGTCAGATGTGACGGCCTTAGCCCTTCGACTAGGGTGTCCCATCTGTGACTTTTGAGCTCGGTTATACGGGCTTTAACCGCTCTCTGAAGTGCGCGTAATCGTGCGCGGTTTACATCGGTCGGATAAGAGTCATGCGCACGAGTCGCAGCGTTCTTCTCCGTCATCAACGCTCGCACGTCGGCAGGGAGTACAAAGCGGCGATCGTTCGCCGCTTCGACCTCTCTCGAGGCCTCTCCGATGCCGACTTGGAGGTGGTCAACTAGGGAGTCGATTGCGAGATCTACGTGCGCAACTGACTCTAATACGTCCGGGACCCTAACGAGACTGGGCGAGGACTGCCTATCCGCGAGGTAGTGTTTTAATTTTGCATAGTCAACCATTGTGACTGTAGGATGGCTGGAGTCATCTAGTTGTCCTAGCTGTAGGATGACCGGGCGATGGTCGGAGTCGAGTTCGTGTATGACCCGAATGAGTCGTACCTGAAGCGCGATATTTTTCAGGAGGGCTATGTCGAGCACTGTCGGTGTACAGTGATCTTGAAAGTGGGTGGGAGTGGGAGGCGCTATGACGTCAAAGTTTAACTCGTCCGACAACCCTTCGAGAATAACCCCATTGCTGGTGTCTCTCCAATTGTTGAAGGACGTGTGTCCACTGTTGAGGTCACCTGCGATAATGACCGATGTGCCGAGCGAGAGTAGCTTCTGTAGGTCAGACCTGAGAGGTACTTTCGTCGGTGAGAGGTACACGGATACGATCGTTATGGACGGATGATCGGTCATTCCTAGTCTACACGCGGATACTTCCATATTGGTAAGTATCGGAGGATCTATCGGCATGCAATACAACGAGCGCTTGTAGTAAATGAGAGTGCCGCCCCCTCGGCCGTCGCGGTCATTTCTAACGATGTTATAGTTTGCGATACTCGGATTGCGTTTACCACGCTTTAAGAGCGTTTCCTGTACTAAGAGAACGTCTATTTGGTGATCTTTAAAATAAGTCGCGACGAGATCACGCTGCGGATATAAGTTCCGCGCATTAAAAAAAGAGATGTTTAAACCTCTCGGCTTGAGTTTAGCCATTGAGAGGCCTGAGGTTGGCGGCTTCGCGATCGAGACGCTGTAACGTCTCTACGAGCCGGGGAAAGGCAGCTATGGTTTCGACGAAACCGTACTGCTCCATATGGGCCTTGTATGCGAGGATTTCGCGTATCTCATGCTCACGAGTGAGCGATAACATAAGGTCATCCATTGTGGTGGCGCGGGACGCTGGAGCGCGTGGAGCTGGGGCGCGGGGCGCTGGAGCGCGGGGCGCGGAGATGTCCATAGCCATAAGGGGCTGCGGTTTGGGGGCCCATGCGTTCTGAGTCGAACGCACGGGTTTGGGCTGCACCTGGGGTGCGGGGGGGCCTACGGTCGCCTGAGTGCGGCGGGGGGCAGGGAGGGACGGAAAGACCTCTGGATTGAGCAGAGGTTTCTGCGCCCGGGACCCTGAGGCGGGGGGTGCCCGCTGAGGGGCAGCCTGCCAAGGGCGGCGGGGGTGCATGGTGTGCGGGGCCTTGGGGCATCCGCGATAGTTCGCAGGATGTCCCTCCTCCCTGCATAGTACGCAGCTCGGGGGGGTGTTAGAGTCACGCTGACGCGTGCACTCCCTGGTTGGGTGGTCTTCGAGGCACTTAACGCACCTCGGACGAAGGAAGCAGTTGCGGGCAGAGTGTCCGTACAACTGGCAGTTGTGGCATTGGGAGGGCTTCGAATTTTTGTATGGAGGCTCTACGGTTATTCCGGAGAGCTCGCATACGATTTCTAGATTAAAGATTTTTTTGCCCTCAGGCGTTTTATCTAAGATTAAAACGAGCATTGGAAGGGCTCGTTTCTCTTTGTTATACATCCGATGTACCTCTCGGATGGGGAATTTTTGTGCTTCGATGGAGGCAAAGACTTCCTCTGGTGAGATCTCGACTGGGATGCGCCGAAGCACAACCCGTAGGCACGCTCCTCTTCGAGGGCGTAAGTGTAGTAGGGAATGTTCCTACTACGGAGGAGGGTGGTCAACTTGCGATGGCAGTTTGGCGTGCTCATCGTCAGGGAGATACCTGTCGCGGTATTACGCGCTTTGGTGTATCCTATTTTTAGTGTTTTAAGCTCATTGGTGAGCTTTGTCCATACAGTCTTATCATGGATAATTATCGGGGGGGTTTTTGCTTTTTACCGACGACCGGTTCGTCGGTATTTGAGGAGGGTGCGGGGGCGGCGGAGCCGTTTGTTATTTTCGTTGTTTTAGCCGCGTTTTCCTCAACGGGGCTATCACGGGGCGCGCGTTTGCGGGATTTGACGACCGTGAATTCGTCATTTTCCGCGGTAGGTTCGGTCGGGATTAGGACCGGTTCTTGGAAGTGGAGCGAGAGTTCCATTTCCGAGGAGGGGGTTGGACTTAATGGTGCATCCATATCTGTTTCGGCTGGAAGGGCCGAAAAAGAGTTGTACACCGGTGTTGATTTGGTTGCCGCGGGGGCAACGGGTTTAGCGGGGCGGCCATAGGGACCGGGGGTAAAAGATCGCTGTTGCGATTTTGCTCGGGACTTAGGGGCGTGGCTCGTGCTTGCGAGGTTAGTGGGGTGGGGGTACTCGGTCGCAGGGACCGAGGCGGGTCGCGTGAAACCGGGTGGCGCGGCGGCGGGTGAGATCGCGGCGGAGGTGGAGGGGATGGCGTGCGCGGCATCCGCGCTCTGATTGGCCGATGGTGGCCGCAGCGAGTCCACCATCTGTGCCCTGCTAACATAGTCGCTGCTTTGCGCGGGCATATGCAGCGACATGTAATTAATAAGGCGCTGGTGTTCGGCTTCCAGCTGCCTAAAACGTGCTTCTAACTCGGCGTATTTTAAATCGGCCATCGCGGTGGAGGTTTGGAGGTCGGGGGAGTGAATTTTATTCACCTCCCTGCCTGGAGGGCAGGGGGGTACGCCGAATGAATTTAACGGGCTATCCGAGCCCGGAGCAATGAGACCTGTGTGTCACGGTGTAATGAAACACAGGAAAAGGAACTATCGTTTCCCTAGGGGAGTCCCTAGCAGTCTTGTGGCAGAGGACGCAGGCCGGTATATACCGTGGCTCCGCCCAAACAACCACAAGGATGGATGGTAAGGATAGGAAGGGTTGGGTAGGAGACACCTGGGGCTTAACTATGCAAAAAGGCAAAGACTAAGATTCCCAGGCCCGTCCGAGTTATCGTTTACCTCAGAAGGAAGTAACCGGAGAGCGCTCGGGTCACGCCCCGTTCGTCTTCGTTAGCACCGTTAGGTATCCGACGAACGACCACTAAACCGTGGATTTGCGTGTCTTTAGAAACAGGATTTCGCGCTGAAAAGCGCGTTTATTGTTGTACTGAAAAGTACGGTTTTTTTGTGTGCACCGAAGTGCTACACGAAATGTGCGAGCGAGACGGCGCTATGCGCGCAACGAGTACCTAGATACTCGCTACACAACAATAACACCGACCTCGCTATAACACGCGGTATGAATAGCTTAATAACTAGCTTAAAACTGTGTGCTTTGAACCGGCAGGCCTAGGACCGGGTCCGTTGATCAAAACAAACAAGTCGTACACTAGTACAAGCAGAGCGCGAATGAAATGGCTTAAAAAACTAGCTTTACACTGTGTACTCTGAACCGGCAGGCCTAGGACCGGGTCCGTGGATCAGAGTAAACAAGTTGTACACTAATTTAAGCAGAATGCGATAATTCGGAAAGCGATCGAGAGCGCGAGCGGACACGTCCGTTCACGTTAGCGGTCGAAATCGGAATCCCCATCATCAATGTAAGCATAGGTTCCTTTTAACTTTTCAGTGTTTATGATGAATTGAAGAGTTCTTTGAAATGCGGCACCTCCATTTGTTATTCCAAAAGGTATTCTAGTAAATTGGTAAAGATTTCCGCAAGCTTCAAATGCTGTATAGATTTTTTCTTTGGGAAGGATTTTCACTTGATTTTCACTCTTGAGGTCTATCTGACTAAAATAATTATAATAATAGTATTTGGCGACTTGAGTGACAATTGAATCGATGCTGGGTAAAGGATAGCCATCTAACTCCGTATATTTCTTTATGGTCTGTGAGTAATCAATTACAAGGCGTTTCCTGTGACTGCCTCCTCCAGCAACCAGAACTTGTGCTCTCCAGGGTGACACACTTGGCTCAATGACATTGTCTTTTAAAAGGTTAGATATTTCATTTGATATAAAAAGCTGATCTTCTTCGGAGTGGCGTCGAGATGGGATAGCGATTGGTTTAATATTAGGCGATAAATGAGTAAAAACCGATGCTGGTGGAACAGAAGCTTCAAGCACATTGCAGATTTTTAGTGGTTCTTTGTCACCACCAAACTGGAGTTCAAGAGACGAATGATTTTTGAGAAGTTCGTGGCCTATAATAATGTCTGCGCAGAGATCGTCTACGATAAGCAATGGTTGGTGTTTGTAAACGTGGTGATTGATTTGTATAGTGGCATAGCATAGTCCATTTACATATGAGATATGGTTAAGAGAAGCAAGAGTTACAGCTTGGTTACAAGGCTTTCTTTTCAGTTTTATGGTTTTTGCCAATTTGTTATCGATGAAACTAATAGAGCTTCCTGTATCTACTAGAGCATCAGCTCGATAATTGTTAACAGTAACAGGTTGAAATTGTTGATGATAAGCCTGAGTTGTGAGAGTTATTCTCTGTAGTAGAAGCAATGTTTGGTTCTTTGGTTTGAACAGAACGACAAACTTTTGCAAAATGGTCTCACTTTGAGCAAAGTTGACAATCTACATTATATGCAGGGCATTTAATCCTTCGATGAATATTTCCTCCACAAAAGAAACATCTTCTACGGTTATTTTGTGAGCTAGTGGCTGACAATGTTGGTAGTTGTTATCTCTCTAAAGTTACTGCTTCTGTAACAGCATTGAAAGAAGCAGGACTTGCGTTGGTATCTATTACATGAGAAGTGTTTTCTGCACTTTCGAGGGAAATCGCTAAATTTAGCGTGTCCTCTAAAGTCATTGTATTTTTCTCTAGGAATCGTTCTCGAATCTTTTTAGAGTTAAGCCCTGCGATTTGTGCTCCACGAATTGTTTCATCTTGATGTTCTTTGGCTGTTACTGCTTTAAATGACAGTCATGAGCGAGTAAGGTAAGGGCTGTCGAATATTCTGCTATCGATTCTCCTAGTTGCTGTTTTCTAGAGGTCAAGTGATGGCAGGCCAAAGCGATGTTTCTCCTTTTCTCGTAATTATTATCCAGTATTTTTATAGCAGTACTATATTCGCCACACTCACGTATGAAATTAAATATGGTTGGTGACATATGGTTTACGAAAATCTTATATTTAAATATTTCACTTGCATGAGGAGCCTCCTCAGACAAAAAGTTTTCGAAAGTTTACCGCCAATGAGTCCATTTTAAGTCTGAAGCAGCTGTAGCAGGCTCCACATCGAAGCGTTCAGGGCGTAAGTAGCGTGATATACTCGAAGACGGCGAGGCCGGAACTTTTGATTCTTCTTCGTACATGACGCAATGTTTATTTTCGAAATATTTAATGTTGAATAAATTGATACATAATAAATACGATATAACTGAGAACTTTAGCTTTATTCAACATTAAAAAGGCACTTTGGGGGAATCCCAGATCGATTGACAGTGTGCACATTGTTTTTTTTTCTAAATATCAATTTATTATGCTCGTGGTACGATATCATAGTTACCTAGATAATTTTATTAGTGGCGGTTATGCTCTATGCCATAGATTTACGGTTTTTTATAGGTAGAAAGAACTACAACTGATGGTTATAGTCGGGCTCGGGTGTTCCCGGGCTTCCCCGGGTTGAAGTCTTCAATAAATCTTCAACAGGATGAGGGCAGATGCAATTGAACGCACGACGTATGGTGCCTTTCTTCGTCTTCAGCTTCGCCACCCGCGTGACCCCGTCCATGCCAGGGTAGGTCTTCGTGACCCGACCCAGGGACCACAGTAGTGGAGGCGTTGTCTTATCCTTAATCAGGACTAAAGCTCCCGTCTTAAGTTCACCACTGGAATGGTACCATTTTGTTTTAGCCTGTAGCAAAGAGGTATATTCGTTATAGTATCGTCTCCAGAAATGTTGTCGGACGTGTTGTATCCTTCTCCAACGATCTAGCCTGGTAATGTTGGCATCAGTCACCCTAGAGCTTGGCACAGATAAGAGTGGTCATCCAATTAGGAAATGAGCGGGAGTGAGGACAGAGAAATCATTAGGGTCTGAAGAAAGAAGAGTAAGAGGTCGTGAATTTAATGTTGCCTTAATATGAGCGAGACAAGTAGCCATCTGCTCATATGTGAAGTGGGTATGACTTAGTAATCGCTTTAAATGATGTTTACTAGATTTGACCGCAGCTTCAGCCAAGGAATTAAAGTGCGGAATGTACGCAGGCGTGAAATTAAATTCGATACCTTCTTGCGCTATCTTAGATGAAATTTTTGATGAGTGTAAGAACTTAAGCATATCATTTGAAGCGCCTACAAAATTCGTCGCGTTATCAGACGTGATGCTTCGAGGCTTGCCTCGACGCGCCACGAACCGATTTAGAGCATCCATGTATGCCTCATTGGTGAGGTCGGTGACGAGCTCCAAGTGTACAGCTTTCACTGATGAGCAAATAAAGATGCACATATATGATTTTATTAGTTTACTTCCGCGGCCCTTACGATTGGCTATCAACACTGGCCCGGCGTAGTCAACATATGAGTTGAGGAAAGGGAATTCAAAGTGCGTTCTTGAATGAAGCAACTGGCCCATTATTGGTTACACATTTTGTGCCTTGTGTCGAAAATATTTGAGGCACTTATTTACAATTAACCGCGATAAATTTCTGCCGTCTAATGACCAATAAGTCTGTCGAATATGCGACAGAAGTAGTTGTGGACCGGCATGTAGAAGTTTTATGTGTTCTGTTTGTAATATAAGTTTGTTAATATATGTTTACTACAAAGTATTATAGGATGCTTAACATTAAAATCATATAAAGCATTATCAAGCCTCCCGCCCACGCGAATGAGGTTATTATCGTCAATAAACGGAGTTCAAGAAAGAAGTCTACTCTTGAGGGGTAATCTCTTCCCAGACAATAAAAGATCATTGCTATAACCAACCTTCTTTAATTATTATGTTGAAACAGAAGAAAAAGTTTTAGTTTGTCAGATTTTGAAGTTTTGTGTTCTATATTAATATGTAAAAATAATGATGCATATTTTAAAAAGAATTCCGTTATTTTTATCAGCGTTTTATTCGTAACAATCATACTCTTCTGGAAACATTCGAAGTTGAGCATGATGTAAAATTAAATTTAATGAATTTCGTAATACTGTTGTTGAGAGATTACCACTCAATTTAATTGTGTTTTAAGTTGTAAATAAATCGTTGTATGTATGAAACAATTCTTTGTATTTTTGTCAAATTTGAAATTTTATGTAACAAATTGTGAATGAATGATGATTGAATGTATGAATGATTAAACGATTTTCCATCACTACTAATGAAATGAGTCACTACTTCCAGCAAATCATGTTTCACAATGTTTGGCATTCTCGGCCATTCGACTTCATCGCATAAACAAAAAAAAAAAAGGCTGGCCCGGACCACCACAAGGCTGTGTTCCCGATTACGTCAGCTCTTAGTCCACGCGAAACAAGATCTACCGGGTTGTCTTTTGACGGTACTTAGCTCCAGGTATGACCATATGTAGATTCTTGTATTTCCTGAACTCTATTTTTTACAAAAGGGTTTAATTTTATGGATGGACTTGTAAGCCAACCCAAGACAATCGTTGAGTCACACCAGAATCTATACTTATCTACAAGTATGGTAAATGATTCGCGAACTTTTGCACACAGTCTTGCACCTAACAAAGCTCCGCACAGCTCTAGTCTTGGAATTGTGGTAGGTTTTATGGGCACTACACGATTTTTGGACACTATCAACTTAACGGTGACAGATCCATTGCTATTGCGAGACAGAAAGTATAAACATGCACCGTACGCTTTTTCGGATGCATCGGTAAACACGTGAATTTCGTGTGTCGTTGATCCGTTACTTAAAATCCAACGCGGAATTTTAATGCTATTTAGACAAATTATGGATCTTTCGAAAGCTGACCAAATACTTCTGACCTCGAGTGATACTTCGTCGTCCCAATGAAGTTTATCAAACCATAGACGTTGCATGATGAGCCTCGCTTCGACAACGCACGGGCCTACGAGACCTAGTGGGTCAAAAATCTGACTGATGACAGAGAGGATGTGACGCTTAGTAACTTTATTTGTAGGTTTGATGTTAATGCTAAAAGTAAGCAAATCAGAGTCACAAACCCAATTTAGACCTAGTGTTTTAGACTGACAGGTAGTTTGATCCTGCTCAGTAAAGTGTAGGGTGTTTTCCGACTCATTACTATTTGTAATTAGATATAAAATGTCAGGATGAT
The DNA here is from genome assembly GCA_033032175.1 of Saturnia japonica. Taxonomy (NCBI): domain Eukaryota; kingdom Metazoa; phylum Arthropoda; class Insecta; order Lepidoptera; family Saturniidae; genus Saturnia; species Saturnia japonica. Next base: position 13,134,333 of record CM065307.1, read on the forward strand.
TACTACGCCATTTACGTAGATTAAATTTGGCAGATGACAGAACCGACCGCACTTGCTTTGATATTTCGACAATTTCCGCTAAGGCACTCGCGCCGCTTAAGAAGTCGTTCTACGTAAAAGTCGCGTTGTATGGCAGATCTCACACGACTGTCTTCTATATTGTCCGCTAGACTTGCTAAACACTTGGTGGCTAAATAAGGAGAAGATGCGGTGCCATTGGTAACTGTGTTTAACGTATACGTGGTAAGAGGTTCTGTACTATTGAATCGAAAGATATTTTTTTCTAGAGATCGTTGTTCTTGATTCAGTTCTATGACTCTATACATTTTCTCGACGTCACCGGCTACCACATACTTATGTTGACGAAAACGTGTTAAAATGGAAAACAGATCGTCTTGCATTACGGGTCCGACCATCTGTATGTCGTTAAGAGACACTCCCGTGCTAGTAGGGGCTGATGCATCGAAAACTACGCGTAACTTTGTAGTGGTGCTAGAACTACGAAATACTCCGTGATGTTGAATGTAATGGTTTACCGTGGAGGTTTTAGAAACAAATGTATAGTCTGAATCAAGAGTCACGTGACCTAAATGTAGATATTCATGCATAAATTGAACATATTTGTCTCTGAATAATGGATCGCAATTGAATTGTCTCTCTAGGGATAAAAAACGATTTTTAGCACGTTCGTATGAATGACCTAAGGTGCTTGGATCTTCCTTGGATCTACAAATCGACCATAATCATTACGAAAAGTCGTTTTTGCAAAATTTTGTTCACACATTCCTTCTTCAAGCGAATGTGAATGTTTTGATGATACTTTATCAAGCTCCCAGAATCAATTTTTTTCCTTATAAGATGAATTAACATTGTATCCCAATATTGTGTAGGTTGATTTAATTTAGTAAGCGCCCTAACGTTTTTATTAACAATGTTAACAAGGTTTCTAATTGAAGCACTTGACTCGGCTCATAATGGCTCAATATCAGTTATAGCATCGAGATGATTACTAACAAGAAGACGATTGATATTGTACCGCTCACATAATAAGTCCCATGCGATTTTTTTATGTTCACATTTGAAGTCAAGGTTTTTAATAATTTAGGCTGCATTTCCTTGGATTGAAGCTCGCAGATAGTGAAACTTGTTTATGTCACCGATACAACTGTTATCGTGTATTAAAGATGTAAAAGTGTCTGTGAACTCGAGCCAGTGTTGGTAGTTCCCATCAAAATGAGGCAATTCTATCTTGGGCAAACGAACAAAATCATTTTTATTAAAATTGTGTGCACCTGAGCTATCATCACCAGAGCCCGCCTCCGAACCGACGCCCGTGATCGATGTGTCGAGCAGGCTACGCGCGATAGCCACAAGACCGAAGTACTGCCGCTCAAACTCCTCGCGCTCAGAAGACACGACCTCGGAATCTTCGTTCAGTACCTCTATGTCTGTCTGTAAAGCATCGAATTCGGAATAAACAGATTTAAATTTGTTAAAACGCTCTTCTAGGTCTAGGCGTTGCAAATGAGAAATGCTTTTACTGCTTTGGATTAAATTTAATTGATTACTGAATATAGTAAGCTTGGATTTAATAGAGCTTCGCTTTTTAATTAAAGTTCTGAGGGTATCAGGCATTTTTAAATACCTACTGTTATAAATAATGTAATATAATCAATAAATGAAAAACTAACAAATAATAAAATAATTTAAAAATAGGGTAGAAATACGTTGGACGGAACAGTGAATAAAATTGGAATGAACTCACTCAAATATCATGATACACTCCCAAGGTGACTTCAGCTTCTATGTACGAGACACGTAGGCTTTTGAATGCGATTACTTGTTATTGGTAAACTTTAAAAAGGCGTTAAAGGACCAATGTTTAGGCCCTACAGGTGCAAGGTTAAATATGTGGACTGTATATTATGAGCTGGTTTATTAGAATGTAACAATTTGCACTTGTACATCGCCTTGCGCGTCGCTCAGCTGAGTGGTTGCGCAAGCGCCGCGTGCTGCAGCCGGGAGAATCCCCGGACCGACGCCCGCAACCCCCGCCGTCGCCCTCAGCGGTGAACGGTGCGCCAACAACCCCTAAACGGGTGACACCTGGGGCGGCCTTCCCCCCGCCGCCCTCCCTTAACCATGCCACTGTTTAGGGCTATTTCATCTTAATCTTAGGGGTAATTTTGTAAGAGTTGGTAGCCCTGCCTGTTCTACCGAATATCAGTTTTGCCAGGTGGCAACACTGAACTGACGCCATATAATAAATACCAGCTGTGTTTTAGTCAAATAATCTGTCGTGTTGTTACTACGATTATAAAAAAATATCAGTTCTACGCAAAGTTATCCTCGTTACTGAAAGGATTCCACTATAATGTCAGGAAAAGCAGCTGTTAATGTGAGTTTATAGGATTATTACGCGGTAATTTATAAATAAAATTTCCATTGTTCGTCCTTTTCCGTTGATTATGATTTCATATGTTTGTATTGAAATTTTTGATACTATTATGTTACATACATTTCTTGTTGTCTTTAAATAGTCGCTTCATTTTTTTTTTGACTACAGTTATGAGTTGCTATAGCTAAAAGAAAATTTTTTTTCAATAATTTTGACGTGAGGTAGATTTAATAAATAAAAAATATTCCTCCATTTTATGTTTCGCAATTTGCATACCCAGTACATACTGTAAACTTGTCCTCGTATTTTAGCTATACAGTTTCCAGACAAGTGGTGGTGGCTCTAAACAATTGTTTGTACAGAGGTCATTAGCATAGTCACACTATGATAAAACGTGGTATTTTTTTAATAGTCATTAAATTGTTAATATATTTATTTCTTACTTATTAATTACTGTAAAATTTATTTGTGTATCCTGTTATTCTAGCCTGATGCATTACCAGATTTGGATGACCTTTTACAATGCCCTGTGTGCTATGAAATACCTTCTGGTCAAATTTTCCAATGTAATGAAGGTCATCATGTGTGTGGCCAGTGTAAAGTTCGTCTTGATGTGTGCCCTGTCTGCCGAGCACTATTCTTTGGGACTCGAAACTATGCAATGGAAGAACTCATTGCTAATGTTAGAAAACTGAGAGCTTTTGTGAGTTTCTATTACTATTACACTTTCATCATATATTACTCAAAAAGTAAGAAAATTTATCATTATCAACTAAAATCTTTTTCAGAAATTAGGTGGGAAAATAACAACTGGTTCTGGGTCCTCAGAAAGTAGTACTCCCGTAAGAGAGGTTGTTTCTGATGACCAGGAAAATACCACTGCTGATGATGAAGAAGATGATCTCCAACTTTCAAATGTATGTTTATGTACTAATATATATTACAAAACATTTTGAAATTTGCTGATTTATGATGACCAATGTTTAAGATATCGGAAAAGTCACACTGACTGAGAGCTTTACTAGCATGTACAAGAATCTTTGTAAAATTATTATGTAATGTATTGATACATATTTGGGTAGTCACTTACATTTTATAATATTTCAGCAATCCACATTAAGACCTCCCCAAGCATGTAAGGGAGTTTTTCGCTGTCTTTGCTGTAAGAATGGCGATGCACAACGTCTTCCTGCAGCTCGCTTACTCAACCACCTTCGTTATTTCCACTCTCCAGAGCTTATTGAGGTATTTTTTTTTGCATTTCTAAATCATACTTTAAAATTGTTTACCAAATAAACTAAAATAAATTATGAACTTTAAAATACTAATACAAGTTTAGAAAAAATTACAGTCATCAAATTTATTTTGGTAAACATTCAGAGAAAGAGTAATTTCCAGACATCATAGTAATGTTCTTAGGGATTTTGATCTTGTTAGCCAGTACAACCTAAAAAGGGCTTTAAAGTTTTCATTCATTCAACATAATTTCAGCTTTGCAAAGGAATTGCAAATAAAAAACATGACCATCAATTGCACATATGCATGTCATTTAAATATTGGTCAATTATTTTTATATGGACACTTTATTATGGAGAAATACACCTAGAATATAGTTTTTTATTTATAGATTTTCATTAATAAAAAGTGTTAAAGATATGAGGGAAATTAAAATTCACAAAACACAATGCTATTGGTGAAACTGAATCCTGATGTCGAGAGTCCGCATTCAGTTGTCCACTAAGGCGAAGTTACTGTCTTTTTATAGTTTTGTGATTGTATTTAAGTTTTTTCCTTATTTATTAGTCTAATTAGTGAAATATTGCATTCTTAGAATGCAAAATGTGGATCATTGGTATCAACTTAACAATTCAAAAATAATGGTGACAATTTAGTGATTGGCAATCTATTGATGGTCATCACTGTCATACCGGCTTGTAAGCCTCTTGGCAGCTGGATATACACTGGCTGAATTCCAAAACATACATGGTTGTCGCAATCCATTCAGGCAGGTATCAGATACAGATGCCATACCCTACCCTGCCCTGCTTGATTACTGGCTAATGGATATACAACGGCTAATTCCGGAACTTGAAACTCCTAAGTGTGCCTGCAGTATGGTGATCGCAATCCAGTTGGACATAGTCAACAACAAAGCTTTCTTGATTTAGTATTTTTTTATACAAGTAAGGTAAAAAACAAGCATACGGTCCGTCTGATGGTAATCGGCTACCATATACTGCAAACGTAAGTGTGATGCCAATCTTGTACCTCCTACCCCATGGAGCTCTGGAAACTTACTCAACGTAGAACACAACACAAGGTTATTTGGCTGTAATCATCTTTAGGGTGGAGGTATTCCACCAGTCAGACTGCTCCAGGTAGAATCTCCAAAGAAATTTGTCTATGCTTCTACAGAATACTTTTATATTAAATAGGAAATAAATCTCTTAAAATATTTTATTTTACTCGTCTGAATGTCTCTAAAAATCTTCTCTGTTATGTTCTATGAAAGAACATCTATGAATTATAAAAATTTGGTACACCGGCCTAAATTGTAAGTCTACAAGTATCTCGCGGTACATAGAAATACACTTTGTCAGGTAATTTTTTATCGTATTTTTCATAGATGTAGTAATAATATAGATTGGCTATACGACAGAGAAAGAGCATAGTAAGGCATATGTCAGTGCGAGATAGGGACACGCGACATGTGTCTAAAAGCCAAGGTATCGCAGAGCCCATTGTCAATCGTGACGAAACTAAATATCGCTTATTTTCGTAAATATAAGGTTTTACAATATAATTTAGTGTTTGGTAGACATATTACAGTTATCGTTACCTGTGCAGTGCCTTGTAACTAATCCATTAAGAAAATGTACAAAATATCCATTTCACATGTAAGGCCGATTAAAATGTTTTGTTCACAAACTAATTTTTTTTAGAGAGTTTATAAAAGTTCTATTCATAAATAAATTGACAAAATATAGTATTTAATCACATTAATTCTCTGAAAATATACAAATTCAAAATTATTTTAACTCATATTTCATGATTTCTAAAAGTATTATTTCTAATTCATATAGCCTAACAATTAAACAATGACGTAAGCTTCCCGAGTACAAAATTGTATAAGAATCTGTCAAGCCGTTTTGAGTGAAACAGACATACAGTCACATAATTTTTTTAACGATTTTTACGAATTCTTTTCTGAGTATACGTGAGTATCCTTTAAATAGGACATCAATCGAAAAATTTGGAAAAAAATAATGTACAGTATATATGTATTTATAATAAAATAAAAAAATATTTTATTGTAATTACATGAAATATGAATACTAGGAAATAACTAAATTAACTTTGATTTTTTTTTAATTTAAATTTTTATCCTTGAAATTTTTTTTCGACAGTTTTTCGAAATCTGTAACTCTATTTGTGCATGTAACTTTTTTCCAAATACTCTGCTAAGCATCCTATACAAAGGTTACTGATTACGAACATGTCCTTAAAAATGCATGCCCCGTCTATATGTGCCTGTGTATGTCCAGATTTAACTCAAAAATGGTTTGACCGATTTTTATGAAATTTTGCACACGGTAAATTTATGTCAACCCTTAATTAATAGGATACAATAATTTTTACAATACTAATGTTTGTTAAAAAAAAAAAAAAAAAAATCCGATTTTGATGAAATTTTGTACGCGGGAAGTATAATTCAATCCATAAATAATGATCAGTAAGAATTTTTAATAATACTTTTATTAATTTTAAAAATATATATTTAATTATTTCTCAACCGTTTCTAATAAAATTATGTATATAGGAAGTATAAGTCATTGTATAATTAACAGGCTATAAGAATAATTGATAACACGTCTACAAATCGTAAAAAAATATGTATTTGTATTTATTCAAAAGTGATTTTCATGAAATTTTGTAGAAAGGAAGTATGTCATTAGCTTATGAATCGTCAATAAATAAGAGTAAAATACAATTATGGGATGAAAATTATTATTGCTTTATAAACGCGTGTGGAGCCGCGGAGCACCGCTATTATTATGTAAATTTGTATATTATAAAAATTGCGTGTTTGTTAACTAGCCTTTCCTGTGTTCATCGGTCCGCTGCGGCGCGATGGCGGTTGATCGTATTTACGGCGCCTATTTTAGCCGTATTATTTATTGTATCTGTCTTTTTCCAACCTATTTATTGCTATTCCCAAAGACAAGGTCAAACAGCATAACCCGAAAAAATACATCGTCCGGAGGCCATTTTGTTCGTACTTCAGTCAGTTGCAAACCACAATACATACATATTTGGCTGGCAAGCAAATTTCGACTTTTAATTAACAAAAATTTGCTCCTAGAGGTGTGTGTATTTAATTTTATATTATCGATATATTATTTATAATGTTTATAAAATAAATAGGTCTGACATTCATTGTTAGTGTTTTAAATTATTGAACTTTTTTATGCAATCCTAGCAAATTTTCTCTACCCTTTAGAAACTTCCTCGTTAGCCTAGTGGTCGGAAGCGCGACTGCTATGAGAGAGGTCCTGGGTTCGAATCCCAGGTCGAGCAAAATGTTATCGGGTTTTTCCTATGAAATTCTCAGTAGCAGCTCGGAGTTTGGTTTAGTGCCCGATTAATGGCAATAGGCTCGCCCCCTATTACATGGGACCTAAAAACATACACGGCGAATTGTGGGTGTACATTAAGTACACCTCTGCCTAACCTTTCGGGCAATACAGGCGTGATGGTATGTATGTCTTTAGCTTAGATTTGTAAATAAATGAAATACAGAATAGTTTAAATTGTTTATTTATCAGTTAGTACAATTCATAGAGAATAGAAAAACTACAGTTTTATGTATAGGTACTATACAAAATTACTGCTAAATCATTAAATTACTGAATTCCCGCGAAATTTTCCGTTTCCCGGAACACCCCGGGACACTAACTCGTTTTCTCAAAATGGCGCTTGCACAGGAAAGGCTAGGCGACATGAGTACACCGATATGTGTATCGACATCGACATTAAAGCCGAGTCGGTACATGGTGCAGCACTATTACACGCACACTAATGTATTTTATTTTTCGGCTCTCCCAATTCTACTCATTGCCGATCTATATTATACTACATCTATGGTATTTTTACACATATAAAATGTAAAAAATAACAATATAGATAAAAAGCGATTAAAGTTTTTTATTGTGGCGCGGAAGTTGACGTCACTGAAACTCGGTGACAGCGCGCCAAAATGGAGGCGTTTAAACCGTCCAAACCTCATTGCAGATTGTTGTTTTCCTCACTAAGTTGATTAAAGGCGTTATAGAGGCACTGAATCTTTTGTCATCTACTGTTCCAAGAAAATTACCAAGGCCAGCTGGTTTTCAGTTATTTGCTCACAGAAAGAGTGCTCTCTAACATGGGGTATAGGTCCCGTAGCGCGAATAACGAGAATTATTAACACACTCACTAACAGCTTGTTGGAAAGCTAGACATTTTACATGACATTCCCGCAATCAAGAAATATTTTGCTCATTTAGAAGAATAATGTTGATACAGTAGTTTACTAATTATTAGAATTCATGTAATTTATTTATTTATTATAATACCTTTGAATCTGCTTTATCTTCTGTTTCTTGTTACTCGTTATATTCTTTATAACATGTTGTAGTCTACAGTTTTAATTATAGTAGCGCTAAGCAATATCCTCGGTCTATTTTTTTTACTCGTTTTATTGTTTATTAAGTTTTCAAATATAAATAAATTAAATATTTATTTTGATGTCAAAATTTTAATATTTTTATGAATGTTTTATTTTTTACAGTTATATGTACTAATGTAAATACATAATTGATTATAAATATAAAAATAATTCATGCATATTCCTAATATTTTTGACTTATCGTATATTATATATTTTTTGGTTTGTTTCCAGGGTCAATCTGAAAATGGAGAGTATATACAAGCTTGGCAATTTACCACTGACCCTGGCAGAATTACTACTGCAGTTAGAGTTTCTGACATGGGCATATTCTTTCTGATAATTGAAATAAGCTGTAAGATTATATACTTATCTATTTTTCCACAAATTGAATTACTTATACAAAGAAATTTCAGACACTAAAAAAACTCGGCAACACTTTACCATCTTATGAAAATTATCGTTCTTCTATATTAATAAATTGATTGAGGTTTGCCGTTGTGCGCGCATCACACAAAAATTACTGGATAGATTTTGATCATTTTTTTTAATCGTTTGATACTTGGTGCTTACATATAAAAAAAAACACTTTTTCTTCATTCAGTAAATGTTACTAAAGTCTTTAAAAACTATGATTTTATAAAAATTCCACTACACTTTCCAACAACAACACTATCCAACAAAAAAGAATCATCCATGTTGTTCAGCCATAACTTACTTGTTTATGAACCGATTTAGATGATTCCTTTTTTATGGAAAGAGGATACCTTAAAGGTGGCCCCTTTTTAATTTAATTGATATCGAACATTAAACTTTAAAGATAAACCACAGAAGTTCTTAAAATCATTGAAGTTGGTTTTTTTTTGTAATAGCCATACCATATATACTTTCTCATACGCATTTAGTAAAAAGCTGTTATTATGACATTACAAACAGACACTTCAATTTTATTTATTTGTATTGATTAAGCTGGGAAAATGTAAGATTAAATTCAATATTGTTCAATATTATAGAAAATTGTAATTTCAGATAATTATGTATGTGCTTGGCTGAGAATGGCTGCATCACCTTGGGTAGCTCATGAGTTCTCTTACACTATAACAATATCTGGAAATGATCGTGAAGCTATTTTTTCTGACTGTGTAAGTATCTTTTATGAATTTATGGTTATCTAAATGATAGGGCCCGATTTTTTGTGTTGTTAGCCTCTTGTCGTAATTTTCGGTTTTGGGTAAAATTACCTGATATTGATTTTTTGCAAATTCATCAACTTTAAATATATTTTTGAAAGTTGATCTGAAAACTTTGAAAGATTATCACGTTTTAAATCTTTTATATTGGACCATGGGAAAGGACATAGGCTACTTTTTGTTACGAAAATAAAACTAAGGGATGGAAATAGGGGATGAAAGTTTGTATAAAGAAAATGTGGGAACTGACATCAGTTTCCACACCAACATGTTTGTAGATATGCCTATTGTACATTTTCTGGATTATACTGTTTTGCTACAATCGAATTCTTTCATTGTGTTAATCCACATGTGGTGACCCCGACCTGATTTGAACACGCAAACTTCAATCCAATTTCGATGAATTTTGGTATAGATATATATTAGACCTTGGAGAAGGATGTTGAAGTTTGTATGAAGAACCCATCATGTCTTAAATAAGGGATATCAAAATTCATATTTATGCTTTTGTTAAGAAATAAAAGGGGTTTCACGTTTTTCAAAAAACCTACTCACAAGCCGGTACAATAAGGGTGAATTTAATTATTTTTGAAGTTTTATTGGGACGGTTAATGTGTGGTATTCATATTGACATATAATTACAATAAATACCATACAAACATTGATAAATTCATCTATGTTTTTCTTTTGTTTTGTCGTGTTCCGAGATTAATCTGTGTATATCCAATAATATGCAGACGGAAGTCGCGGGTACCAGCTAGTATCTATATATACAGTGTGTATTGAAGAGCCCGTCGGATCCGTGAAGGTGTTATTAGGTATCGAGATTATATTCTGTTTATGTTATCTATCTCATATTATAAGTAAAAAATTACCCCTAATAAAATGTAAAAAAAAAAAGTTAAATCAGGAAGCTCACATGCAATACAGGCGGCGCGGCGCAGGGTACCGCCATATGATCAAACGTAACGCTGCGCCGAGACTGGCGATGATGTTATCACGTTTTAAAAATTTGCTAAATTTTAGAGAAACTAAAACTAAATATGTTAATTTTAAATCGCAATAACATTTTTATTTTCGTAATAAATAAAAGTTTGAATTTTTTTTTGGTAATGTCATTGGGGTACCTAAATATTGTGTAAGTAAAATGATAGAAAAGTTTGCCGCGTAGACTACTGGATAGCTTTTGATCATTTTCTTTATTTTACTCCCTAGACACTTTGTCCTTATCTAAAAAATTATCTTCATAAACAATAATTCTGAAATTAACGCGTGCGGAGCCGCGAGCACAGATGGTGTATTATGTATGTAAATAAGTATTATCTCTGTATGTGGATTATTTCATTAAGGGAAAGTCAACATTAAATTAAAGTTACGGCCTGCTTGAATAAGATTCACTATCATTGACCCTAATTTATTGCCTAATTACCCTAATTGCCAATTTTTTTTTTACTGGCGGTAATCTTGCATTTCGTCAGTTTTTTTACTACTCTTTATAATAACTAAACAAATGTATTTCCAGGTATGGTCTGTTAGATCATGTGAAGGGTCCTTGAAAAAGCGTGGCCATTGTTTATCAGTGGAAGGACTAGATGCGCATGCACTGATTGCACCGGCATCTATTAGTGGCAAACTGTCGGTCCGGCGTTCGCCATCTGATCAAATAACTCAACAAACTCAGCCACGTGCAGTGTTGCGTGTCGCTAGTCGCGGCACTGCTCGAGATACCAGCAGAGATATACATGCACCTGCACAGAATGATCTGGAACCGTTCCTTCAAGACTTACAGAATGATGTAGTTAGACTAACTCGCGCGTTCGCGACGCTCGGCCGCGAAGCAAACGCTTTGGTGCGCTCTGAAGCAGAAATGCGTGCTAGAATAGAAAATTCACAAGAAAGACGTAACACAGCTCCGCTCACTGACGTAACATCTATAGTTGCGGAGAGGGATTCTGAAACGAACTCTGACAATCAACGAGATGACGCTGAACGCACTCGGATGTCGCGCAGCGCTCGCCGACGGATGCGACAAAGACAAAGACAAAGGCTAAGGGCAGGACTTGACGAGACGCAAACATATAACGACCAATCTCCTCACACAGGCTCACCGGCTCCACAGAATAGTTACATCGCTGTCAATCAAGTAATTCTTATGACAGGTTTGACTGTGACTGAACAAAACCCTGTTTCCTCTTTAACTGTCAACCAGCAAATAACAAGTGGCCCCTCTAATAGTCTTACAGGAAATAGTCACAATGTCCGCGTCAATAAGAGGAATCGTCGTCATCGTAGATAGAAAGAATATTCTAATTGAGCTTAAGTTTATACTAATTTTATTAATTAATAAAATAATGAGGTTATTGTAACAAATGTTTATACTAAACTGCTCGTTTTAGACTCTCAGAAACTATTCACTGGGGAATCATGACTAAATGAATTTTACTATGTAAATAATTTATATATTGACAACCGTAAGTTTACAAGTGCTGTGATAATAAAGCAATGCAAATTTATGTAACATGATTGAAATAATGCTGGAAAGTTGAAATATTATACATAATATCCCCAGAGTAACTTTTTGATTAAATCGAGTTCATAGTGTAATTGTTACTTAGTTCATTTCAAACAAATAGAATGCATTTTGTAAAGTACTTTTAATATGTTACAATGATATGAATTTGATTAATATTGTAAAATCGATAATGTGCTTGTTGTTATATCATAGAACTAATGTTTATCATTATTGTCTTGTCATGAGACTCATACTTAGTTAAATATATTTTAGAATATCAGTATGGTTTGCTTACTTCTAATTGTTTCCTCAATAATAATTCCCAGTGGGTGTGTATGTCGCATATCTATTATCAGTATACAGTAAATCTATAGAGGGCAGGGACCTGCTTAAGTAATTCTAAACAGAGCCAAGGCCAAGTATATTATATTATTAATAAAATAAAAAAAGTAAAGCAATAATTTTATATTTGACGTCTCTGTTTTTCCATAACCATGAGAACCGTCTCACGGAGGCTTATTGCCCATTTAAAAAAAAAAAGATATCACACCGCTCTCTCTTTGCCCCCGCACCACACCCCTCTTCGCCGACCTCGCCTCTTTCCCACTCACACCTCATCCCGTCTCGCTCTACACTCACCACACCTTACCGTCCATCATTTAAAATACTTGCGTTACAGTCTGCCATCCTGAAACAATTACACCGCAATTGGTGCGTACTGCATTAGCTTTCCAATAAGTCAATTAGTCATGATCGCTACTAGTTTCACTAGAGTCTGGAGCACTACGATATTCACGGAGAGGTCGGCAACAACTATTCCAGAGAACTTCTTGTAACCACGCATGTCCTTTACACTTCTAATTTCATATCGACTACGATTAAGTGCTTTTTGAATAAAATAAGGTCCAGAGTACAAAACTTGTAGGTAATTTATTGTTTACAGTTTTATTTTCACTCCCCGTAGGCGCTTGTTTGCAAAGAACTATTTCCCCTTTTGAAAACTCTCAGGTCTGTGACGGTTTGGTCAGGCCGCCAAAGTTAAAAACATATTAGCAGGCGAGCCCAACCGATCGTTGGGGTCACTTATGAAACCTAACAACACTTACACAAAGTCCGGTGCACAGACCTGTGAAGTCCTACAAACCCACTTCCTGGGTTGTCTCTTAAGTGCCGACCATAGCTGGAGTGACGGCACGGAGGGAGAGAACATGGAACCGGATTGGATCACTGCCTGTAACATTGTCCAACAAGATAAGTTATTGTGGGCAATAAACAGCTTCCTTCCATATAAAGCACCGGATTTAGATGGTATCTTCCCCGGGCTTTTAAGATGGTGTGATAAGGAAATTGCAGCACACCTGCTTATCATTTACCAGGACTGCATTGCATTTCGATACACACTCCAACAGAGGAGGGAGGTAAAGGTAGTATTTATACCCAAACCAGGCAGAAGTGACTATACGCAGACAAAATCATTGAGACCCCCATCAGTGTTACGTCCTTTATTTTAAAGACCCTAGAAAGGTTTTGTGGTAGGGAAATAACAATATCCATATAGGCAAGCAATTTTACTTCCAACAACGTTAGGTGTAGGTAAAGCAACAGAATCTGCATTACATAACGTAGTTTCACGTATTGAATATGCTCTATCAAGTAAAATAACCCGAGGCTTATTCATTGATATTGAAGGGGCCTTTGACAAAACAATTTTAACAGCATCGGCCATGCCCTTTCAAAACATGGAGTAAATCCAACGCTCAAAAGATGGATTGATAACATGCTTCGATATAGGGCAGTACAGGTTACAGTGAATACAACCACCAGAAGCGTTGCGGTTAGGGGCTGCCACCAGGGAGGACCCGGAGGACTACTCTCACCACTACTCTGGAATTAGGTTGTAAATAAACTCATCACTGACCTGAACAAAAATAGTTATTACACTGTAGGCTATGCTGATAACCTAGCTATTCTACTGAATGGGTCACATAAAGGCACACTTTGTGCATCTGATAAGGGGTGCCTTCCGCATAGTAGAAAATTGGTGCAAAAAACAAGAACTCGCTGTAAATCCGACGACGACGGAACTAGTGTTGTTCACTAATAAACGCAAATTGAGTAGGTAACTTTGTGTTACCAAAGTTAATCAGCACCGACCTAGAACTAACAGCTGAAGTCAAATACCTAGGCATAATTTTAGACAGCAACTACTGTGGAATAAATACCTTGAGAATAAACTAAATAAGTAAGGCCTGTATTACATTCGGGCAATGTAAAAGATTATTGGGCAAGAAATGGGGTTTATCTCCGAAGATTACCCACTGGCTTTATAAAATCGTATTTCGACCGACCGCTACCTATTGTGCAGTGGTTTGGTGCCCTAGGACCAAACTAAGCACAGTCAGGGGAAAGCAGCACCAATTCCAACGATTGGCTTGTTCAGCTATAAGCGGCTGCATGCGCAGCACGCTAACAACAGCCCTGGAAATCATTCTCAGTATACCACCCTTAGATCGTTTCATTCAACAGGAGGACGCGATATCAGCAGTATGAATGATAAATATAGGACTGTGGAGTAATTCTGATGGACCACACACAATATTTTTAAAGAGTGCTATCATGTACGAACCTCTGATAGGCTCTCCGTGTGATAAGATTCTAAAGAAACAAATTTTTTTGACAGAAATTACTTGATAAAATTGTTCGAAGACAAACGAGGTTCGCATATATACAGATGGTTCGAAAACTGATACAGAAAGAGGCGCCGAGGTATTTTCCTGTGATCTAAATATTAAAATACCAATAGCCCTAGGACCACAGAGTTCCATTTTCCAATGTTAATGTGTAGCCATTACTGAGGCGGCAAACGCGATGCTGAACAGGAAAATAGAGAACAAAAACATAATTCTCTTCGACAGCACTGCAGTCTTACGAGCCCTGGAGAGTAACACACACGAATCTGGGCTTATAAACGAGTATCACAAAGCATTGGAACGGGCTACAACTAACAATAAAGTAACCCACAGTGGATCAAAGGACACAGCGAATCACTGGGCAATGACGCAGCAGATGAACTGGCAAAGAGAGGTTCGAGCAGTCTGCGGATAGGTCCTCTACCCATACTGCATCTGCCGTTCAGTCAGATTCGCTCGTGGCTGCGTCAGAATATAACAGATTCACATAAAGATCGATGGACATCGGCCAGTGTCTGTAGACGGTCGGAAGATTTCCATAGAGATATGGATCTTCCATCGATTCACTCTTACGTCAAGATTGCTGTCGCGTTCTTACTTCGATACCGCATCGAATCACGCCAATCCATTAATTAAAGCAGCCGCTACTTATGTCCCTAAACCAACCGCCTCACGGGAAAATCGCCGACAGTCTAACCACTTCATGGAAAATACGCCGACCGCGAAACATTTTCACCGCCCCCGACGATAAAGTCGAGAAAGCTAACGCCTTCTACTCCATCGTCTCTCCAAACAGAGCATACCACCGCCCACGTCTGCTTAACTATCGTTCTCACCGCAGAGGACGGGCGGTCAATTTCGCTCCCGCACACCCGCCACGTCCACCCTCTCTAGCGGCAACTCCTCAGTGCGGCAGTAGCGGCAGTTCCTCGGTGTGAAACCCTTGAGTCAGGCAGCCGCCCGTGCGATACAAGTGACACTAAACGTGCAACACTTAGCTACCCATATACAAACACTACACACATATGTATATACGTTCACACCTCTCAGGTACATTATTTTTTAAGCTAGTCAGTGTAGACCATATTTCAGATTACTAAATACATATACACATGGTTCCTTCCTTCCTCTCAAGAGGAAGGGAACATGCCTATTAGTATATATTAGTTAGCTCGAATCGTAGACAATCGGGCACAAGTCCGGTGAAGATGTAAAAACCATCGGAGGCTCCAGGGCCCCTAAGGATAACAGTATAGTCAGTTCTAAAAAAAAGTGTCGGGCACTACAAGTCCGGTGAAGCTGTAAAAGCCATCAGAGGCTCCAGGGCCCCTAAGGATAAACAGTACAGTCAGTTCTAAAAAAAAAAGTGTCGGGCACGGTTTGAGTCATCGGGTACACATTGGTCGTCCTACGAACGCCTCAGTGAAGTAAAGAAGATTGCGTTCTATGAGATGGGCATCCGGCTAAACAAAATCGCCTGTTCAAACCGGGAAGTATCACGCCCCCGCCCCCCTCCTACCTTCACGCAGAGCAGAAGTAACGCGAAAGCAGCAACTTTAAAAAAAAGGTCGCGCAGTCGTCTGCAAAGTTCTTCTTAAATTAATATACCAATTATTTAAAAACAAGGTCATTCGATCCTAATAATTACTAATTTTAACAAACTAGTGGTTACTAGTTTGTAATAATAGTAATAGTAACCTATCATTAGATACTTTAATTGCAAAAACACCTTATTTATTTTCATCATATTACCATACAATTTGCTGTTGTCTTTTTAGTAGTTACTAATATAAGTTTGGCTATCAGCCACTAGATGTCTATAAAATGTGTTCTAATGAAACTATATATTATGGAAACATTTTTGTTCATATTTTTCACATTATATCTTTTGTTTTTTAAATGGGTTATCTGCCTAATTTACTAAATATGATAATAATTTTACGAATACAAAATGTTTGTACAATGTAAATTTATTTTTGAATTATTTTAGAGTATATTACCTGAGTATTATTAGAGTCAAATTCCTGTGTATTTTATAAAAATAACAAAATGATGTCTTATTTATGTTAAAATTTTAAGCAAAATATAAATTTTTTGAAAACAATGTGTAATTTTAAAAGGTTGCTAAAATAGAAAAAAAGTGGTATGAATTTTTGTTGCGTTTTATAAATTATTCTAGAACATTCTGTTTTCTTTATGACATCTAGTGGCTGGTAGTCGAATTTATAAGTCTTTTAATCTTATGAGAATAATCCTATAATGTTTTCAGTAGAAGTCAATAGATGGCATGGTAACAACTATTAGCAAAATCTATACATCGGATAAAAGAGTAAAGAGTCGTAATACATTAAAGATAATTGAGAAAAATAATACGGGAGGTTTAGAATCTTGTATACAACACATTTCATCAGTTTTATGAAATTTCTGTGTGTATGTCGGTATGTTTGAATGGACAATCACGCAAAATCTACTGGACCGAATTTAATGAAATCTTATAGTTAATAATCTGAAGGTACATTTAGGATGCATTTTTACACGTATGGACATTGGTATGGTTCATAAATTGTGTTTAGGTTATGTACATATAAAAAAGATAATACATATATATATGTAATTTTGTAATATATTTTAAAAATTTGGTGATACCAAGTGAAAAGATACCAAATTAATCCAAATTATTTTTTATCTTTACATAGGTAATTTTCAAAAAAAGCAATAAATCTTAAATTTTAATTTTCTAGGAGTATTCATAGATGGGACAGTATGACTTTATTTAAATTATTATGAAATTGATTTGATATTTATTGTCATACTGAAGTATATTTTCTGCAAGCACTTATATTAGTAATTTAAGGCTTGGCTTTTATTATTATTTTTAAATGTTTTTAGATAGATTTTAATGATAGTTTTACTTATATAAAATAATTAAAAATATCTTTTCAATCTAAATTTTCTACGATAGATGTCGTTGTTTGGTGTACGCTATCAAGATTTCTATTATATTACACTAAACAGACCTACTATATAGCATTATTAGTCACTGGATATTATCGATTTATAAAAATATAGTTATTAAATAAAAATTAGCTTTTCGTATAGACAGTTAAAATGATTTAAGTTGGGTATTCTCAAAGCTTAGGGCCTATGCAAATGACATTTTTCATACGTGTTAACCATACGCGTTATTGATGGGCGTGTCCTCATCGCGTATTGTTTGCGTTTATATCGGATACGTACGCAAAAGATGCGTGCTTCAAATGCGCGTTTCAATCGATACAAACGCAAGGGGAATTAAGTTGTAGTTGGTTCTTCCTTGAAAAATATTTTTACATACATGTACTTAAGCACTATACACACCAAATCAGTCTACAAATGGACTTTGACGGTTACCATTTGGACAGTGACTATCTCGACTGTAAGCATAT
The DNA here is from genome assembly GCA_033032175.1 of Saturnia japonica. Classification (NCBI taxonomy): domain Eukaryota; kingdom Metazoa; phylum Arthropoda; class Insecta; order Lepidoptera; family Saturniidae; genus Saturnia; species Saturnia japonica. Next base: position 13,152,255 of record CM065307.1, read on the forward strand.
CAAAAGTCAACATCTTGACTGTTGCCAACTCAACTCGACGGCCACCGTTTTGATAGTCAGCATCTCGACTGTAACCATCTTAACTGTCACCATCTCATTTCAACAGTCTATGTAGATGAAACCATCTCGACTGTAACCATCTTAACTGTCACCATCTTAACAGTATCCACCACATCTTGACTGTCATTATTTTGACAGTCACTATTTCGACTGTGACCATATCGACAGCAACACCTTAACTGTAACCGTCTCGAATACTACGATCTCGATTATCACCATCTTAACGGTCATCACCTCGACTTTAAACATCAAATTTTTGGTGATTATTTTTATACGATTTTGACAATCTTATAGCCTAATAATTATGGAATGGTTTATACTACCCGTGTTCAAAATTTTATAAAACTCGGTTAAGATTTAAAAAAAAATTGTACTTAATTTTTTTACGATAAAACTATTATTGAAAATTCCTACAGCGTATCATTTGGTCAAAGACATATGCTTCCCGTGTACATAATTTCATAAGAATTTGGCAAATCGTTTTTAAGTTGAATCGCGAAATAAAAACAGAGAGACAAAAAAAATTTTGAACGACATATTCGTAAAAATGGTTAAAAAAACGAACACGAACCGTTGAAAAGAAGAACATGTACAGAACTACATATTTATTTAAATAGATATAACGTGAAGAAATAATTGAGCGGGCCGGCATGACGTCGTGATTTTGACGATGGGTTGTAGAGCCCACAGCGGTCGTCGCTGTTATTCGACTGCACTATGCTCATCATCACATGCTTTAGTGGTGTGTGCTTATTTAACCGTGCTATGATAAAAAAGAACAAGATATACATAATCAAAAAGGAAATAAATTACATAATCATTGATAGAGAAATTTCCGTTAGTTCGCTGTTTGCCGTACTGCAATTTTTTTTAAATAAATTATAAATCTCTTGTACATTTATGTTGCCACATACTTGAGTTCTTCAATCATGCTCTTGTCTCATCCACCCTTAATCCCCATATTACAACTGATAATTGCAGCGGACGGGCGGTTAATTTTGCTCCCGCACACCCACCACGTCCATTTTTCCCTTTTTTTTACATGGAGAAACCCTGTCATGGGTACACACTCACCCAGGGCAACGAGTGCTTCTGTGAGACTCCTATTCACTAAAACTCCACGATGTATTATCGGCTGACATAGTGGGGCGAAACGGGATTCGCGGTTGCATTCGCCGCGTCGCCCCGGACGCCGACCTCAACCTTCTTCCAGACGGCTGAAACAGTGCGATGGGAAGATGGCCCCCGACCGATCTCCCCCTTGGTTCAGCAAGGACAGGATAAAGAATAGTGTAAGCCACCCCTTTCTACTACCCATTATGAACACTAACCTCTATTGAGGCCATTGGCAATGGAGTCAACTTGCCCTTAGTGGGCAGCAGCCTGCAGCCAGCACCTCTCATGTGATGATCCGCCGGACTACTGGCGTCGGCACACAAGACGCAGTGGAGCTTTTCATCTGCATACTCTAGCGCCTTGTGGCTAGTCTGCCTGCACCGAAAGCACAAGGCTCCGCGGTCAACCGTCGACGGGTAGAGCGGGCTAGTATGGCCCATTCTACTGCATAGTATCGTCCACTTAGCCACAATGATGGCACCTAGGAACGATCTCCCGGCCTATGCGACACAGGTCACTTCCAAAACAGCTACGTCCCGAGAATAACTGCTTTACCTGGAAGGTGAGGTTGCTATGCCGCTTGACCAGACAGGAACAGCCTAATGGCTTTTATCGTTTTTACGTCTGAGTTCGGATGCTCAAGTTGTAATTCTAACGTTTCCTGTATAGTGGTTTGATCAAGCTCCAACCTCAACGCCATGATTTTAGGAGGCGTTGGTTTGTCGTCCTCTAACAGTGCCTCTTCACGCCACCTAAAGAGCATCAGGAGTGCTCTCTGTTCTAGATCCTATGGTAGGGATCTGGTAAAAGGAAGCCGCCTCAAACGGGTTTCGTTAGATAGCGTCGAATAGCTCTGACGGCCACATCTCTCAGCGATTTTTGCGGGAATGCGATGTGACGGGCGTTCAAGGTCTTTACACACACTTGGCTATCGATCGCACGGACTCCGGCAATCAGAATCGTGACTCCCTAAATTTGGCAAAAACCGAGCAAGCGCGCCCAACCCGCTGTGCTCATGATTTGTCAAGTCAGCTGTCAAATGTCGTCTAAAAAGCTTTAGCGGCTATCGAGGACGATACCCAGGTTCTTCATTCTTGACCCGAAACCGATTTAGACGCCTGCCACAACAATATGGAACCCACGAGGTGAAGCGTTCAGAGATCCACGAAAATATAGAGCTTTGTATTTACCTAGACCCACCTCTTGTCCCAGACGCCTAATACGAGCTACGATTTTAGCCACCCATGCTGTGTTTAAAATTTATTACGTTGCGTTGCATCTTATCTCGAGTTGTGCTGCATAACCAACAACCCCGACACCACTAAAATACATAACGCGTATTACCTAGTCGTTATCAATTTTCCACAAGAACGATTCAAGTACTAACACCTGTGGAACACTGAAAGGCATGACTCGCCGACTTTAGTCTTTTAGATCCGGTGACGGTCTTCACTGTCGTCAGGTATTCCCTGGCAATGAGGCAGAAGTAAGGGGATATTTCATGGTACCGGAGCGCCTCCCACACGCTGCTCTCTACTCTAGTACAGAGTGTTAAACGCAATGGCGATGTCCAAGGATACCGCTAATATTACTTGCCCTAGGGAGATTGCTTCCTCCACTAGAATCTTCACGCAAGTGATCCTGTGTGTGGTGGAGTGCCCGTAACGGTCACAAAATGGTTGTTTGTTAAGTCCGGCCCCGGCTCCATCTAGTGACCTCCACCTTATCCGACATCGCGGAACGCGGATGGTGTGTTGATGTACGAACTGTCCTGGGCTAAGCAGACTCCTAGAACTTCAATAAAGGTTTTTATTCTGTAAACCTGTTTCGAAAAAATAATGCATATACAATCTGTATATATTAGCATGTACAATTTTCATCAAAATATTTATTTTGTTACACGTTGTCTGAAATTATTGTTTACGATTCTTATAGCCCTCAGATATCTCATATGAAATTGTGTGAAATGTGCTTTGTTTTTTGTCTGAAAAAAAAAGTATTAATCATTATTAAAATTAATTAAATTTTGTACTTTTGTTACAATTTTAAAAATTTTTTTAACAAACCCTATAGCCTATCAATTGTGGAATGATTTATTATACTTTCCGTATACAAAATTTCATCAAAGACGGCCAAGAATTGATGAAACTTAAAAATTTTGGATTTTTTTTTAAAGATTTCTGAAAATGTTATTGGAAATTCTCATACCCTATCAATTGACCGACGACTGAAGCATCCCATGCATAAAATTTTATCTAAGAATCAGTCAAACCGTTTTTAATGAAAATCCGAACATACTAACAGACAGATGCAAAAAAAAATATGGAGGGTAGAGGTAAGGACTAGTATGGAGGATCAGTTGAATAAGTATCCACCTGTAAACAGCAAATTATGGTTCGAAGACTCGTCAAAATAGCGCTAGTTTCGAAAAGGAAATGGTATGAATTTAGCAGTTAAAAAACAAAGTGAATTGTGCTGGGTTGAAAAAGTTAATATTTTTCGTGACTTTCGTAGTTAGGAGATATGCAGTATTTAAAACCGGAACTATTTACGTAGTCAAATGTATTTTAGTGAATATAACCTGTAAAGCTGCTGAAATAACACAGATAGTGATTCGATTGTTATAAACTTTTGTTGTTTGTCTGTCATTTTTTCGACCAACAGTACGTATAATGATTTTTTATTAATTATTTAACAATAGTGAAGTTAACGGATACATAAAAGTTTTTGATATTTATATGGCGCTATTTTTAAATACTTTCCACTTGCTGTTGTGGCGTCATCTTAATTTGCTGCCTTTCAGTGGGCACTTTTTAATATACTGAGATGGTTCTCCTTACATCTACCCTCCATAAAATAAAAAAAAAACATTTTAATGACAATTCGTCATCAGTATCATTCGTATATAGTGTGCTTATCGGGAAACTTTGGAAAAATATTAAATGTAAAGACAGAACTACAGATTTATTAATACTTATAGATAATAATAATAATGTACGTTAATTAAAAGCTCGTGAAAGTCAAAGCAGATAAAAGAAGTAAATACCTTGATTTGGATCCCGAGATTACAGAAATGTGAAGGATGAAATCTACAGAGTCTATAAGTGATATCCGTTAACGGAGCAATTCCAGCTAAACTCGACGGACATCTAAAGAGATTGGGATTACGAGGAAAACTCGGAAAGCCGCCAAAATGCTATCCTGCTCGATAGTCCTGCTAGAATTATCCGGAGTACTTTGTCCGTAGTGCACTGAACTCCAGAAGACTGGCGTCTATCGTTTGAGGTGCTTCTGCCGCTTAGTTTTCAGCTACGTGTCAGAGTTGCTCATTGAAATACTTGCATATGTAGCGACATGATAGCGCAAAATGTACTGTCAGCACGGACCACCGGCATGGCACAGTTTGTAATGTTCACCACTGTCAGTCCGGGCGCCCCAAGACGCACTCATCTATAATTTAATTTATAATATTTTTGATGTATCTAATTTATGCAGTGAAGTATACATACATTGACTTTCTATTTTATAAAATCACAAAGTAAGATTATAGACACATAATAATAATAGAAGACGAACAAGGTATATACTTATAGTTATCTCAAAATGAATTATTTTATTTTCGGAACTAAATGATCTTAATGAAAATTAGCACATTAATGACATGCAGCGTTCTAAGTTACTAAATTCAGTAATACAGCTACCTAACAAAAATAAGTGCATTGTTGTAAGTTGTTTCGCTATTTGTCACTAGAGGTCGCTATATGGGGTTTCTTCTATACCGACTTAATTTATTCATGCGTTGACAGATGTCACTACTTTTTTAAGATTGAATTTTATCAAGTGGAAAGTGGAATGTGGTGTAACTGTAACCAAATGAATGGATTGTATCCCTGTTTAAACGAAATGCATTCTGTGATTGTATGTTTATATTTGGTTTTCTCCAGAAATATTAGATAAATGCAATACGATTTTAAATTACAAGCATATTTAGAACATTTAAAAAATAATATTCAGTTTTCCCGCTGTTTAGTATAAACTCAGGTATGTATTGGTTGAAACTGAAAATATTTGCAAGGTTCAAAATGGTTATATTTTTTCTAATTTCCGTTTACCTTCATATCATATTTTTATTATATGATTGTTTGTTACACGTGCCATTCATGTAATCTAAGTACTTATTATGAAAAAGAAATGTTCACTCAAGAAAAAAGTTTACATTTTATATGTATGTTTTTAATCTCTATTCTAAACAAGTATTATTCTCACGTATGTTTAAACCTGTTTTTGTATCTAATATCCTATTAAGAATGTTAATCAGCTGGAAGTAATAATGTTATTTTTGTTATTACAGACAGACAACTACAATTCGAAGCATTAATTTCATATTTTTATGCCAAAATGAGTGATAAGATAGAGGTTGATCCAAAGCTTTTTATTACATGTCGACTGTGTTTGGAAGATATGGGGCAGTATCAAATAGTCCCAAAAGTGCGAGAACAGATAAAATTCTGTTTTGACATTGAAGTAAGTAAAAATAACCTATTAAGAAAACACATCACATAGTGTTTCTGAATTTGTTTTGAGTTAATATTTAGAATTTATTCATTTTGTTGTTATAGACCACATTTTCAATTATTTTAATTTGTCAATAAATAATTCAAATATTAGTTACCTACCAAACAATAGACTCAATTGCGAAGAATTTTTGGCAGATACCTCCAATTTAAATCTTTATAACAATTCACTCCTGAATTTTCCTGAATTACTACAATTATTTGTCTTGTAGACTGTAGTCACTAAAGAGCCTTTAGACTCATTATGTAGCCGCACCCAAAATTTCTGGATAATAAATTCTAGGTTCTATGGGGTTTTTGGCTTTCATAGCATAGAAAATATATTAGACTCTTAAATAGTTAATAAAATTTAAGTGTCTGTTTGTAATGTCAAAATAACAACTTTTTACTAAATGCATATGAACATATTTATGTGGTAACTATAATAAAAAAAAGTTTTTAAGATTTCTGTCTGTTTGTTCCGGGTAATCTTCGAAACTAGTTGACTGATTTTGACGGGACTGTCACTGGTAGTAGGGTGATTCTGCCAGTTTACGAGCAATTAGTGGACTTGTGATCTTTAAAATAGTAATCCTCTTATTAAGAAGTGTTATTTTTAAACATTGACTCCTGATAGTTATAGAATAAACATTAAGCTAAAGTATTCATATTTTTTTATTTTACTTTATCTCCATATTCATTTAAAAATCATAGATTTTATCGAAAAGTGCATTACTCTCAGTTCTCGGACACCTACAGCCAGTTTTCGACCGCCTTTTCCGTCGTTTCTCGACCATAGAAATGTCACTGAAAAAAGGAATAAAGGTTCATAGTATTAAGGTGAAAAATAAAAATATCTGCCATATTATATGCTTAATGTTTATTATTGTTTACAAAATGGACAAATCAGAAATAGGGCTTCAATGTATGGGGTTTGTTTTAAAATTGTACATTTTAAATGAAACCACCTTACGCAATGGGTGCAATCGATATTTTTTTCAGCGTCATCTTCTATGTCACTGATCAAATCATCGGAACATTGGCTACATTTTAAAGCTTTACATTGGAGAGATTTATTCTGCGTCTTGTGGACTTGATTGTTATTTCCTTTTATATTGCTATCTTTTTCATTAGATTTCTTTTCTTTTGCATCTGCTTTTAATTCTTGTTTGATTCTGTTTACTCTTATTTTATTTTCTTTGTCTTTTTCCTTTTTTCATAAAATCCTCTCCTGGCGCTGGAAGAAATTGCACTCGGCAGTTTTGGGCCATTCTTGATTCAAGATAGCTCCGGAAAATGGAGGTGCTTTTGAAAGGCTTCGTCAAGGGACATAATCTCTGGAAGTGGTGCTGTAACGTCAGTAGGCAAGGTTTGATGGTCGTCTGCTTCAAAGATATCATTCTCATTGTGGATAATATTTGATGCTATAGTGGCTAAATATACATTCTCTGTAAGTGGTACTAACACATCCCTTGGTGGAGGTTGATGATCGTTGGCTTTCATGATATCATTCTCAATGTGGATATCTTCCGCTGTTATTAGAGAGACAGTATCTTTAAGTACTGCTAAATCATCATTGTGGTCAGCATCAGAAAAAATATTTTCGTTGTGAATATCTACTATTGTAGTTAAAGAGACAGATTGGTTGTTGGCAAAATTATCCAGCATTGAATTACCTTGAGAGATTTCAATTTCATCTATTGGCAAAACAGATATATTATTAAGTGATATAAATGATCCCGGATCAAGGAATTTCATGCCTCCAGAATCTTCTTCCTCAGTAAAGATATTTGCATAAATCCTTAATTCTGCTTTCTGTATATTCTGTGTTGGAGAAAAGGCAGACGTGTCTAGCACATCTTCAACAATAATACTTGTGCTCTTTGATTAGATACTGCAGAAGTTCGGGGAGATTTAGATTTGGAATGACGATTCGAAGTAAATTTTTTCTTCGCTTTTTCTATTTCTGACAGAACTACTTTACAACCAATGCTATGCCTGAAAAGTTCTTGTTCAATTAAGGTTTGTACTTTTGTGGCTGTATCGTAGTCTCTAGCGGAAATAGTTTTTTTTATTTGTGTTAGAGACTCTTTTCCGCTGTTGAGTATCATTTACGCATTTCATGTAGTCCACAGAATCTTCGTTTAATGGATACAGCCCACATTTGCGAAAGCCATTTACTATGGCATTTTCCAGATCGATATTAGTCAGGGTCTCGTTAAGGATCTTGCAAAAACTGATTTTGGTTACCGTCTGGTTCATATTTTCATCACGAGCTTGCCCGTTTTTAACAGTCTTCTTCCACTCTTGTTTCAGCGGTTTGAAAACACTCACGTCTGCCGGCTGGAGCATGTGGGTTGTATTTGGTGGTAAGGAATAAAGTATTATGCCATTTGCTTCACAGAACTGACTGAGAGCGAAAGTCATGTGAGACTTGTGGCCATCAATAAAAAGGAGTATAGGTTTTTTATTTTATTTTCAGTAAACCAAGCATGGAAACTATTACTAATATATTCAAAAAAACACATCACTCTTCATCCACCCGCTTTCAGATCGTCCAAGAATCCATGTCGGAGGCATACTGTCAATGAGGGTTTTGGATGGTCTGTTATAGGGAAATATGACCAATGGTGGACATATTTTACCATCTGCCGAAAATACAACTAAGACACTGATGTTCTCTTTGTCATTGTTTTTCTTTATTATGTATAGGTTGTTATAGCCCTAAAACTTTGCCACTTTTTGGGTAAAGCGAAAACCCCGTCTCGTCTCCATTAAATATCCTCGTAGGATCATCAAATATTTCAAGCGCGTCTATGGATTTGACATATTCTTTTAGGTCCTTAAACCACAATCTGACTCGATTCTCCGTTACTGCTGCTCGTGCGTTATTTATTCCCTCCGGCTCCCTAACACTTACATCGGGATGTCGTTTTAAAAAAGCTTGGTACCATGTGTCTCCAGGGACACCATTCTTAAAAGGATTTTTAATTTGGGTATCTCGTATTATTTTAGCAACGCTTTCGAGTAATTCTTTTTTATTTATAAGAAAGCCACATTTAGCCATGTCCAGCACCCAAGTCTTCAATTTTTTTTCTCCGTCACAGCCTAAAATAGGGTCAGGGCCAACTTTTGGTTTCTTATTATCGGCAACTTTGCCTGAGATACGATCATGTACTGTTGTTTTTGGTATGCCATATATCCGGCAGGCTTCTCTTATACCCATAGTTCTATTTTTTATTTCGTCTAGAGCTTTCTTTAAACTGTCTTCACTATACGTAAAAAGTCGCCTATTTGTTTTTTTTTTATATACCCACCTGTAAATGTTATTTACAATTAGATAACACCAAATAAATAGTGTATTATTTTGAAATATATACATTAGTGTAGTGTGGGAACATACCAAATTTTCTTTTTTCTTTTTTTATTTGATAGTATTTTGTGGAGCCATCTGTAATAATAAAGCAAAAAAACAAATGCAAACCAAGCACCATAACCGTTAGTACCGCGATGCTAATAAAATCATTCAACATTAAAGTTATTTAGATACGTGCAAAAAAATAAAAAATAGGGTAGTTTTCAAATTATTTGAATAATTGGAGATAGTGAAATACGACATGCGATATGTGGTCGGAAATACAGTCATTGTCGACCACACTTTTTATGCTCGCTAATTTGTGGACGAGGAGCAGTCAGTTTACGACCACCAGATCCAACAGTTTTTTGTATGAAATTTATTCAGTGGTCGTCAAGTGATCTGTTTTCGACCATCGTTTTATCGCCATTGAAATACGTTTTATTTTTAAATTCCTAATAATAATTAGCTGGTCGCAATCTGACGCTTAAATGCACTATAAATTATTGAAACGAGAGGGACAAAAGTCTTTCAAACTTTACCATGATATGAGATAAAAGAAAGTACAAAAAAGATAGACTAAAATGGCTAGTTCCCGACCAGGTGGTCGTCAACCAAAGAAAGCGTGATTTTTGTCATTTAGTTGCGCGACCACCTATTATTTCAATAAAATTCAAACAAATATGGATAAAGCATGATTTAGGGTAAAAAACAAAAGCATTCTGCCAACCCAAGTATAACTTCCATGTGCAAATCTTAATAAAACCATGTGATACTTACGATTGAGTAAATCCGTTCTCATTATTTTTAGTTATCGATAGACGGAACGTGCGCACAGTGTTTGGTGTTTAAAATCACTGAAGATCGTCTAATTGGCGTAGGCCAACCACAGGTTGTATAGGGCGAGGCACAAATTGTACTTTCGTTCAAAAACAATAAGAACCTTTACCGCGGCCCGATATCACTGTTTTACTTAAATTACTGAGAAACGGTCAGCAGCTAGCGGTGGTCGGTGAACTAGCATTATCACCCTAGCTGGTGGTAACTTAGGTTACTTTTACTTTAGAAAAAGAATTAGGGTTCTAGGCAAATAAAAAAAATCTGGTCATGAATCAATTTGGGTGCTTAAATGGCTTATGCTGAGTAAACCATAAGAGATTTATCAAATTAATATATAACATAATTGTAGATGTTAAAAAGACCTACACAAAATGTCAGTAAAAGCATATGTTCATCTTCTAAGGATCACCCACAATAAGCATTTTTGCCTTTAAAATAACCGGGTGTGTATGTAGCAAGATTCATGTGATGTCTGATCCAGGGCATTCTGTAGTCCATGTGAGTGAAGATGCAGGTACAGCTAGTATAAAATAAAAATATGGTTCAATATGTCAAAATAAATATGTAAAACTATTCAAACTGGCACTATACATACAGGTGACACAAAAAAAACTATATTTTTATATTTTTCTTCTCACATGAAAATATGTTTATTTAACATGTTTTAAGAATCCTCACCAAAATTCAAGTAAAAAATTAATTAAAAAGTAGTTTAAAAAAATATTTACTTTATATGTTTTCAAGCAATCTGTAAAAGTAATCTGGAGGAAAAGAAATAAGCATAATTTTATTTCAAAATTATGTATTAAGTAATTATGTATTTTTGATGGACTTTAAATTGACTTAATTTAATTCAGCTTAGTAGTAATTATGGTCGTTATATCTTGGCTTATTTCTATTGTTCAAGATGTCCATTACACATAAAAGCAAAAAAAAAATGTGTGTGTGGTGTACCAGAGTACACAGGTAAGAAGTGAAACTTCTTTACGACATATCATTTTTCTACTATTTGCAACTTCACGAAAATGGGGTAGATAAGGCTTAAGCCTTAAGAAAAACTTTTTTTTCTGTATTAAATTAAAGCTATTTTATTATTATAGACATGCATACAATTAATGAGTAATTTATTTTATCATTGTTCTTATTATAATATCATTGCTATTTATTTATTGTATTATATTTACAAGTTATGAATAAATAATTGGAATTATCTTTTCAAAGTAATACAATTATATGATGACAGTTAATCTTGTAGAAATGCAACAATTTTATAAAATTAAAAATGAATAAATAAATCATTAAAAACGAATAATTAAAAAAGATGTACGTATACATATTTTTATTTTCTAATCGTGTTTAGTTTTATTTTTAAATTATTATTTAATTTATATATTTTTATTGTTTTTAGAATTAATAATGTTCACTAGATTTACAGTCATTATTAATACTTGCTAATTTTAACAGATTTATATACATTCACTGATACTTACAATCAAAAAGTGAGGTTAACCTCAAATAAATATTAAAATCATGCTCATACCTGTTGAATTTATAAAACGAAATATATAATCACTCTCACTTTTCTTGTAAATTCACTTAAATTTGAAAAGATGGCGCGTAACGGAAAAATGTGACGCGTAACGAAAAAATGTTACACTAAATTTTTTTCCAACCCCGATAAAGAAGTTTCACTTCAAAAAAAAAGCGCTCTGAAAACCCTACTCACTGTAGGAATACCTACAACATTAGGCTATTTTGCTGCATATCTCCAAAGGAATTTTTCTGTGCCCTACCACTCTTTGAATCCCCTCCCCTTCCCTATGGAGCTCTGGAAATAGGACACCCTCAAGTTGAAATAAAGGTTCAAGAAATTTCTCTCACAACATAAATTTAATAAAAAGACAGGAAATTGGTGAATGTCATACTCTCATAGATTGAATTGGAGCTCACATTTTTATGTATTTTCCCATGTCAAAAAATAATTTAATAAAATTAATGACCTAATAGAACAAGATATTTAAAAATTGTTACATTTCATACATACACATTATACATAAATAATTTACCACTTTGTCAACAACTCTGTCAGAGGGGGCGCTCGTAGACAGAATGATATGTCCAAAGTTTGAGATGCAGTGCAGTGTTCACAACCTGAAGTGCATTAGTTATCATACCAGCAATGTAGAATTATTGTATTTTGGACCAGAATTATCATATTTTACCGGATTCCGCTTCAGAGGAAAGGTCCTTTTAGCTCTTTTTTGCATCCACTGTTTTATCCTTGTGGAGAGAGTATACTTTAGTTTAAATCTATCCTATACAGATAATTATGTACTAAGTAATAATTGTACTAAGTAATAATAATATATTAATTTACAGGTTGAACCATTTGATGGTTTACCTCAACTAATATGCAAAAAATGTGAAGGAATTCTAAGTGGATTTTTTGAAACAAAAACAGTTTATATCAAAAAACAAAAAGACTTGAAGAACCAATTTAGTCTGAAGAAAGTAAGATGTTTTTGTAAAAAAATAAAGTTAATATCACTATATTTAGTTAGACCAGTGATTAATGAGTTATGATGAAAGACATATCTTTTGTAAAAAAAAAATTAAAATTAAAAATGCTTTATTTTAGGGGATTTTGGTGTCACAGAAAGAAACAACTGAATCTCAGCACCAAAATGGTTTTGAAAAAAAAAGTTTAGTATTTGGAAAGTCAAGACGGAGAAACAACGTTTTAAGAATATCATCTAGTTCAAGTGAATTTTCTCATGAAAATAATGATACCAGGGAATTTTCTCATGAAAATAATAATGAATCTGACATAACATCCTGGACTCTTTTATATAATAAACAGTTTGCATGCAGATTTTGTAATTACTTAATTGATGATCAGAGTTATATTCTGAGTCATGTGCATACTTGCCATAAACAAGTGAAAAAAAACCATCGTAATGTTTTTAAAAAAGAATGTTTTGTCCAATTACCAAAGTTTCAATCTGAACCAAATATAACTGGTTTGAGCAGTACTGTAGTAGTACTTGGTGATGGGAAAATTATTGAACATGTCAATATGGATTACTACATTGTTTATTCAATCAAAAAGGATAATTATAACGTTTGTAAAAATTCAGAAAATGAAGACGCTGAAATGTTTATGAAAAAGAAACGAAAAAGAATACGTTTATTTTCTAAGAGTTCCAATGAAACTGTTGTTGTCCACCCTGATGAAAATGATGAATTGTCTGTAGACAAACCAGAAATAAAACGGCAGAAGAAAGCTGATAGTGAAGTGGAAAGTAGTATCTATGAATGTATAAAAATTGATGATTCTTCTAGCAGTGACTCTGATAGAGAAAATGTTTCAGTAAAAAAAATGTCATATGTGAAATTACTTCAAAAACATCAAGAAACAATACAAAGTATTATATCTGTATGTAAGAATAATGTGTTTAAAAACATTGATGAATCAAGTGCACAAATAAAACATAAGAATAAATGTCCATCTGCTAATATGGAATCTCAGCTAAAACATAAATTATTAAGCATAGGTAGAAAAATAGTGAATAAACAAGGTTTTAACTGCACTGGATTGCTTAGGTATATGGAGTACAAACATCTTGACATTGCTTGGATACCAAAAGCAACAGTTAATCCCAGAATAAATACTGATTATATAAGAATTATGACCAAATTAAAAGACAATATGGAAGAAGATGACACTAGTTGTAAGTCATTTCCAGCAAATGAAGTGGTTCCGAAGAATAAGATCTTTTGCATAGATACTTCTTCATCTGCAGTTACAATAACAAAGTTAGGAGCAGAAACTAATAATGAAAGTATATCGGGCCAAAATATTTTATACAATGATATAGGCTACTCCAGCAATCAAAGTAAAAATAAACTTCTCAATAAAAGTCCTGTTGCCAATCCTAAACAATTACCAAGAAAGACTCATATTACTGAAACAAAGCTGAACAACCATTCTAAAATGTTAACTGTCCCACAAAATTCATCCAATAATGAACAGACAGTTGTGTGTTGAAATAACTGAAGACAACAGCAATGAGAATACGTTCATGCCTATTATGACAGAGGTGACATCACTAGCTTCTAACAATAATGAGAATTCAAATAATAATGAGACAACTGATACAAATACAACAAACGTTAATACTGATACACCTATTGGTAGAATAAAAGTGAAACCGGTTTCTGAATTAATGTCTGAAAGAGTATTAAACAATATGAAGGAACAAACGCCAGCTTCAAATATAAACAATTTTCAATATGTTGCACTGACTTACTTAACCAATACAATAAGAGAAAGTCCTGATATGCCCATCCAAATTGTTCAAGTTCCAAACACAAGTAAGAGTAATGTGCTTAAATCAAATAAGCAAGTAAACAATGCTAATTATGTTATATTAGATACAGTCGAATTACCCAATACTAGAACAGATGCTCCATTCAAATACCTACAAAATCTGTTACAGATACATAACATAATTTTATTAGACACAAAAGAGACATTAGGAACTAATTTTAAGTGTCTCATCAAATTTAAAGTACAATATAAACAAGAATATAAGGATCAACCGGTTATTTTGTGTTTATCATTATTTTGTAATAATAATACCTTTTGTATAAAAGTGACTGATAGAAACCAGGAAAGTATTGATACGGAAAAAATATCGGCAAACTGGCAATGTGAAATAATTAAAATATTCACGGGCGAAACTGTTAATAAGTTGTTACAAAATGCTGAAAAAATAAGTAAAGAAGTTTATGAATACACAAAAAACTTCAGTTGCTTGTTAAAATCTATAAAGGTTACTAAAATCGTATGAATTAAATTCTATGTGTCTAACTATTATGTTAAACAATTATATTTTTGATTATTTTATAGTTTAGTAAGTAGGTTATAAAAATAAAACTGTATTTATAAATATATAATGTGACTATTTTTTTATTGCTCCCGAATGGAACGTTCTACATTTATGTGGCTTTAATTAAGAAAAATTCATCCAAATAAAAGAAAAAATTGGAGAAAAAAAAATTAGTTTCAGCTGATCTCTCTTTTTTATATTATCTCGTATTTGTCGCGAGAGCTAATTTTCTGTACGATGTACCAGAATTTTTAATTTTGGATAATGTTTGAGTACGGAAGTGAGGCCAAATTGGCACTTAACAATCTGTGTGTTTTTAACCATAATATAGCCGTAACACAATCTTGTAGTGGAAGTTCGACATATATGGAATAATACTCTCCATTTGAGCCGGTGTTCCTGTCCACTAAGCCCACTGTTGACGATTTCGTTCTAGACCCCTCGGAACTTGACAGAGAAGAAGGTTCTCTGTGTGTTCTACCGCATAAACAAAAGGGAGTGATCTGAGGAATTTCAATATGATGCTCTCGTCACCATTGCAAATTCGCATCTTCCGTTGTTAGTTGGTTGCTCATCCTCACACCTAAAAACCTAGCCGAACAGCGACAACAAAACGGTTTCCCCAGGATATTCCTCTCGCGTACGCGATGGGTTTTTAAGAAGCATCTTTGGAATGGATCTGCAATATACCTCGTCGATACACTGGACAGGTTGCAGAGACGGGCTATCTGTAGGTACCATGACGATTGTTCTCAAGAGCTGTTCTTTTTTATCGTAATAGGTTTAACGGAGTGGCCACAATCTCACCAGATCTTAAGTGACGATGTGGCCCAAGATGGTAGCACGCTAAGCCTAGCGGAAGACTGGTTCTCAAGTGCAGCTGCCGGAACACACTTATTGGACATGCTCTACCACCATGCTATGGTGCTATCCTAATTATCTCTTCTCCCTTTCATAACAGATCTACACGCGCTGGACTCCGCTATAGCTTTACGGTAATCTCCATCTCGGCACGAACAAAAAAATTAAAAGTACAGTGTAAACTCTTTATAACGAAACTCAAGAGACTGAGCATTTTTTGTCGTTATAGAGAGATATCGTTATATGGAGTAGGGTTTCAATATGTGGGTTTTAACGCAAACCAACCAAGTTGGGCTCACTTCAACGTTATAGGGAGTTTATCGTTATAAAGAGTTTACACTGTATATATTTATCATACTGTGAAGCAGTGGAACTGTCTCCCAATGTGTTCCCTCTGTCCTAAAACATGGGGTCCTTCAAACATTTCAGCAGGCCGGCATGACCGACCGCCAGAACTGGCGATCGATTGTAGGTAAATCCCACTGTAGTCGCAGGTGTTGTTGGATTGCACTGTGCGTACCATCAGATACAGACAGCACTTTACCGTGCTACGATAAAAAAATTATCTCCAAGGTCAGGAACGTAGCATACGGCAACGGTAACGATTTATTATAGGGATGGGCTGAAGTTTGGCTGAAACCGAAGTTCGGCTCAGTGTTGTTATGATGTGCCGAACTTCGGTATCAACTGAGTGCTGACAAAGTAAAAATAAAATGGTACAGTATTTTGTAATGTAGAAGACGTAAAATGATGAATTAGTTTCACAAATCACGGGATTGAATAAATCAAAATATTACTCGGTGACCAATGAAAGACTAATTTGAGAAAAGTATTTCCTAATAAAAATTGCTAGTGCTACAGTTGTTGGTTGACAATAACCCGGTGTAGATACAAAGTTACCACATCGAGAAATCATTAACTCGAGTGTGTTTGCGGTATGAGGAAGTAACGGGCCGAGGAGAGAAGTGGGTGAGAGGTGCACAAGAGAAATGGCAAGCTTTGTGTACATACATAGATATAGATTAAATATAGATCGGCAATAGGTAGATTTGGGCGAGCCGAAAAACAAAATACATTAGTGTGCGTGTAATAGAGCTGCACCATGTACTGACTCGTCCTTAATGTCGATATCGATACACATCGGTGTATTCATGTCGCTTAGTTCAACAAACATGTAATTTTTATAATACTACAAATTTATATAATACTAACGGTGCCCCGAAGCTCCGCACGCGTTTATTAAGCAATAATAATTATCATCCCATAATTGTATTTTACTCTTATTATTGACGATTTATAAGCTTATCATATGTGGAATGACTTATATATACTTACTTCCTGTGTACAAATTTTCATGAAAATCAGTTTTGAATGAATACAAATATATATTTTTTACGATTTCTAGACGTGTTATTAACTATTCTTATAGTATGTCAATTAAATAATGACTTATACATCTATTGTACATAATTTTATCAGAAACGGTTATGAAATTATTAAATATACTACTCTGTCAAAAAAGTAACGGGAAAAGATCAATAATACACAAAATGTTAGTTATTCATCCAAATTTATTTTATCGCCTTAAAATTATGCTCCTTCAGAAACGATACACTTACGGCAACGAATAATCCAATCATCAAAACTCTTTTCCGGATTTGAGTTTAGTTCTCGTCGCGAATTTACTTTTATGTCTTCTACTGAATGAAAACGGGCGCCACGAAGTGGTAATTTGAGTTTAGGAAACGGAAAGAAGTCGGCTGGAGACATATTTAGTGAATAAGGTGGTTGCTCGATGGTACTTGTTGAGGTTTTGGTGAAAAATTCGTTCACAATGATGGCCTTGTGCGAAAGCGTATTATCGTGATACAAAATAAAATAACTTGTATACTGTACATGAATTTTTTTCCAAACTTCTCGATAGATGTCCTATTTTTATATAAATGATATCCACGTATACTAAGGTATACACGTAAAAATCGTAAAAAAAATTGCCTTTACCGTATGTCCAGATTTGACTCAAAACTGCTTAATAATAATAATAAAGATAAGAAGAAAGGATTGCATAATAAACTCGTGAGGAGCTGCAGGTATTGCTAGTATTAACGATATTATGCTTTTCAGCGATTCCATTTGGATAAAAGTATGCAATAATGTAAGACACGTTTGTAAAAAAAAGTTACAATTATTACCCATTTTCCATGGCTATTGTTAAAAATCACTCTATCAAACTTGCATGAATAATGTAGATACAGAACCAGAACGCAGATTCACTCGTTTTACGTATCTATGAAAAAAACATTCTTTTTTAAAATGCTTGCTGCAAATGTTTGAAGATTAATAATATATATAATAATTAAATACATAATTTATTATAATAGTCGAACATTTTGAGGAAATCTAAAAATTGACCAAGATTCAAAACTATTTACACCTTTCCATTGACTGTTATCGACCTATGTCAATCTCTTTGAAATTTAGATTAAAATTCGCAAATAATGAACTATTTGATAAGATTTTATTATGAATTCGTATATTTTCGGAGAATTAATGTGATTAAATACGATATTTTCTCAATTTATTTATGGATAGAACTTTTATGAACTTTCTAAAAAAAATTAGTTTGTGAGCAAAACATTAGCGGCCTTACACGTGAAATGGATATTTTGTAGATTTTCTTTATGGATGAGTTACAACAAGGCACTGCACAGGTAACGATAACTGTAATGCGTCTACCAAACACTAAATTATATTGTAAAATCTTATATTTTACGAAAATAAGCGATATTTATTTTCGTCACGATTGACAATGGGCTCTGCGATACCTTGGCTTTTAGACACATGTCGCGTGTCCCTATCTCGCACTGACATATGCCTTACTATTTTCTTTCTCTGTCGTCTAGCCAATCTATATTAAACTACATATATGTTTGTGTAAATATTTTTTACACATTTTTAGCGAGTTTCATTAATTTGTTTTTTTTTTTTTTAAAATAAAACTAAAGAAGATGAAATAGGAAATGTAGGTTATATAAGTTAGGTACCGGTCATTTTTAATATTAGATAAATTTAATTAGAGGCTCGTGAACTTTTAGAATAGTAGTAAAAGCGCAGCCATGGTTCTTTGTTTCGCTTGGTATAGCAAGGCAAAGTAGAAGGCCTTAGAATGCGCGGAAGGGTGATGGACGATTATATTAAATTTGCTTTGGGAGGTCCATTGCTTGAGAGCACTAGACTAACGGCCGATCGAGGGCGGAGGTATAGTATCGTAAAGCAAACGTTAATGGACCCTGATTATACTTCACGCCCACGACTATTGTGAACTGTGAAATAAATGAGAAAAAGAAGAATAGTGCTCTTGGTTAAAATACGAGAAACTTTTGAGTAAAAACTATCTTTAATATTTATTTAATATAATTATAGTATTTTTGCGCTCGTGACTGTACATACAAGATAATTCAATAATGTACAGTATAATTGAAACAAGTCAATAAATGAATTTATTTATGTTCATTATCCCACTGTCAATATATTTTCCACGTCTAATAAAACATCCTCAGGTGTAGAGTGTTTATGGAACATAAAGTATCCTTGAATTTGTGCCGGACTGACTGTTTTGTTCTTCTCAAGTACTCTAGAATAGAAAATAAATAAAATGTAAGAAGCGTTTCTTTGTTATTTCGAAGTAAGTTGTTAAATATAAATAATTGTAAAGAATAAAAAGAATCCAACTTTTATATTCAGCAACCTAGCTGTTACCCGCGTTCAATTTATTACACCGTTTCCCGCCGAGCCGCCGCGCCCGTGTAGGCAGGCTATCGTTTATCTCACTTCCTGTACTTACCAAAAGCTTTCCAGAATGCTTAACGTTCATGGTTACTGCAGTAATATCTCTTACGTTTTTACGATTACTCTGACTAGTTGGACATTACTATTTTTAGAATTCAATTAATCAGCAACACAAGATATGTCATTTTACTCCACAGAATTAAACAACCAAGTTTGGTACCTACTTAATGTGATTCAGGAGATGATATAAATCGTTACTAAACTTACTTCTTCGCGAAAATTTTAGCATACTCTGCGGCTTGTTCCCCTTTGTAAAATCTTAAGAACATTAGTTCTATTTGTTCTTGTTCACAGTATCCAACAAATTCCTTCATGTCCACTCTACCGGGCCTGATTAAAGCTGGATCTAGCCTGTAGCAAACATTTCATCCGTGATCAAATAATTAAAGAAAAAATGAAGGTGCACATAATAAAATACTCAAGCAATCTTTCTAGAATTTGTCAAAAAAAAAAAACCGAAGCAAATAAAAAAAAAATTGGAGCGGAATTCCATTATGTACAGGAATAAAAATTCTTGTAATATTTTATTTGTATTAACAGTACTCAGCAGTTTATGAAGGTATCGAAGGTGCCTTGAATGATACAGTGATAGCGACTCGCGTAAGTATGTGACCATCGCGTCCGATCGACGTGAGTTCGAATCACTGCACTGAGTCTGAGCTTTTTCAACTGCCCGCCTGTAAGACTTTGCTATCCACGATTGCCACATTGCATGGTCCAAATTGTCACTTAACATCAGGTGAGATTGTGATCAAACGATAAACATATAAAGAATAATAATAATAAAATATCAATTTTAAATAGTTACTCATAATTAAATGTTTGATTAGTTTCTACAGCATTAATTAAAACCAGGGTTCATAACCGTACGATAATTCATCGTACATGTACGACAATATCATGCCTTCGTATAATGTAGATAGCACAATTTACTTTTAGCGGAAGTGAGGATAACCATTGAGAAGGGAGGATCCTCCGACCAGACGGGTGTTATATCTGGCGGGCAGCTGTCCAACGGTTGTTGTCGGGTTCTTGTATATATACTCAATTGTTCGGTTAATTTCTATATCGCGATGTAGGGTGTCAGTTGTGGCGGAGATGTCGCTATGTGTAGGATGCGTCAGTTGTGGCGAGAGATGTCGCTACATACTTATTATCGTATCGAACTTTAATATTTTAAAAAATCATAAAATAGGTCCTCTGAAGCTGAAATCTATAAAGTACGATCGTCCTAGTCCAATATACGATAATTTCAACGTTATTGGTACAATAACTGTCGCACTCTACGTTGTGAGTACTGATTAAAACCCCCAAAAAAAACCGATTGTAAGTAATTCGCCTAGAAATCAAGGTTTTATCAAAAAAAACATACCTCTCTAAGTAATTTGTAGTCATGAAAACGATACGAGCTTCTGTTGAAGCCACACCATCAAGGCAATTTAGAAGTCCACTAAAGGTGACGCGGTTTAAACCTTCGTATGCCGCTTTTTGTTTAGGCGTGTCTTCTCTCGAAGTAAAAGCCGCATCGATATCCTCTAGCAGTATAATTGACTGTTGAGGAGCCACACTGGAAATTATGTCATATTTACTTCGAGTTAATAATCAGATCAGAAGTATCTAAGTGATAGGACAGGTGGAAAATTAATTAGATCACAGTTGAACGCTTCTCCTGTATATCCTGTAGCAAAGCACTCCTCACCCGTCATAGTGACTCTCTTTTGATTTGTCACGTTACGGGATCAGACAATGTATAGCCAACTGTGTAGAGGTTTGCAGGCCGGTAAGACAGCGACAATCGTTGACAGATTGCGCGCATCTCTCGGTGTTCGCTGTTGTTTTTGGATTGTACTGTGCCTTCCATCATGTGCAATGCCATCACTTTGCCGTGCTATTATTTTTTTAAAAGTGGAACCAAACCATATCGAAAAGACTTTTGCATGTTACTTAGACTTCGCATTTTTGTCTTCAATCTACCATATTTTGTAAACTCGGTTTCTAACCTTTTCAGTGTTGCCCCTATGACTTACTAGTAAAACTCATTTAAAATAT
This sequence comes from Saturnia japonica, assembly GCA_033032175.1. Taxonomy (NCBI): domain Eukaryota; kingdom Metazoa; phylum Arthropoda; class Insecta; order Lepidoptera; family Saturniidae; genus Saturnia; species Saturnia japonica. Next base: position 13,173,830 of record CM065307.1, read on the forward strand.
TGAAGTATGATGATAATAGTTAATATAGTTTTAATTAATCATAATTAATATATTGCACAAAAATATTAGGTCCCTCTCTATGAAATTTCCGTTTTATAAAGAAAAAATTATTTTTTTTGTGAAAACTTCGTCCAGGTTCTAACTATTATTGTCGATGAACTTTTACCATTTTAATGGTAAGTGCTCTGAAGACGAGAATCGATGAACCCTTTTAACTCACTGCCTCATTGGATTTGTAATTTTTTTTGCTTGTAAAAAACTTTATTACCGAACCCCGCAGTATAACGCGCTATTAGATACTCCCGAACGGGGTAATCACCTCCAGGTTTGAAACCCAGATAAATTGTTTCTTTTATGTTACTTTTCTTATCTTTATAGTAAACTAGCTGGAACCCGCGACTTCGTCTGCGTATTATGGGATATACACAGACTCGATCTCGGAACACAACAAACCAAAAGAATATCACACATGGGTTTGTTATTATGTGTATGGTGGACGCGATCCATACTAACCCGCTATATTACTGCATATACACCAACTGATTTCGGAACACGACAAACCAAAAAATTCATAGATGGGTTTTACACATTTGAGTATGGTATTGTAATTATATGCCAATATGAATCCAAAACATTAACCGTCTTAATAAAACTTCAATAATAATTAAAACCATCGCTTAAGGTACTGGGCTTGCAGGAAGGTTTTTTGTAAAACGTGAAACCCCTGTTATTTCTCAGCAAAAGCATAAATATGAATTTTCATATCCTTAATTTGAAACATGATGGGTTCTTCATAAAAACTTTCATTTCCTATTTCATCTCTTCAGGTTTTAGTTTCGCGACAAAAGGTAACCTATATATCCTTCTCCAATGTCCAATATATATCTATACCAAAATTCAGCAAAATTGGTTCAGCAGATTAGGCGTGAGGACGTAACTGACAGAGTTACTGTGGCATTTATAATATAACTAGTTCACTTATACAACTTCGTCTGCGTCACATAACGGAAGCTCTCAAAAGGAATAAATTTTTCCCGTTTTTGCAACATTTTTCATTGATGCGCCGCTCCTATTGGTCGTAGCGTGATGTTGTATAGCCTTCCTCGATAAATGAGCTATCCAACACTAAAATAATTTTTCCCTTCGAACCAGTAGCTCCTGAGATTAGTGAGTTCAACCAAACAAACAAACTCTTCAGCTTTATAATATTACGTATAGATAATAAGTATGGATTGTTAGCATTACAAATTTTTAGAGTAAGATACGAAATTTCTAAGTTCGAATATCTCACTGTTAAAATTGTTTTTCTAAAACATATTTTTTTATTCAGCCTTATTTTAAAGTAGGAATAGATTGTGCCTTAATGCGTGTATTTATATGGGCGCGACGAGACTAAAATGCCAAGGTACAATTTTAGTGCAAATTTTATCAACGAAACGTTTCTGACGCAAAATTGATAGTAATAGTTTGCCAGAAAGAGAGATAGATAAATAAATAAACAGGCGCGATAGAAAAGGACAAGGCATAGGCAATAGTCCGCGTAGAGCACAACGGCAGTGTTCCACGCACACATTTTAAGGGCGCGTTGTCATTTCATCATTGAATTTATCTTTTTAGTTTCGTCTAATTTAATTTTTTAAATTTAAATTTTTCTTTTTCTCTTGTACCTATATAATGCTTTGATTTGATGTTCATTCTAATTAAATATTAACAAAGAGATAAACACCTTAGTAGATGATTAAGTCTGTCATCAGTCAAGCCTCTTTCAGATAAATTAAGAACACAGATGTTGTACTCTAATTCACCAGCTAATGCCATTATGAAGGAAGATTTTCCACAACCAGGAGGTCCATATAGCAGGTATCCTACAACAAAAAACTTTTGTCACTGAATAGTCTGATTGACAGAAATTTTATTTATGATATATTTATACAACATGCGATTTTAAACAAAAATAAACCAATTCACGAGTTTATTGAATGCGACATTATTTTTGTTGGATTCAGATGGAGCAGATTTCAGTACAGTTTTTTAAAAAGCCAGAATTTAGTATAGAATATTTTTTTTCGTTACGTCATCATCGAGATCGACGAGATCTCCAAAAGTAATAATAATAATAAATAATATTGATTCAAAGTTATTTTGTGAAAACTATAGGTATTGGATATCTATTTTTGTATTTATGAACCTTTTTGGTATAAATATCGTGAAACTATTAAACACACTATAGTAGTACAAGTTTATGCGCGACCATCCTACATTTCCGAAAGACGTTAGCAGGGGCGAAGTAATAAAAGACGACACCGGGGGCGGGTAATCTAGCGAAGGGGAAACTCCGTGCAATTGCGTGAAGTAGTCGCGCAGTCACAGTACACTAAAGTAAACAGTATTACTTCTCCATACAAACGGCAGAAACGAAATCTAGGTAAACTTCAGTACACAATAGTCATGAGTACGCAATTTATAACTAATGAAGAAATATTATTTTACCTACATCATAGAATTTAATTGTTTTTTTGATTTGTTAAACTTTAAGCTAAAAATTATATTTTTACTAAAATGTACATTTCCTTTTACTAACTCATAATCGCATTTGAAACTAGAAATAAAACCAAAGTAAAAATAATTTATAAATAGACACAAAATTATGACCTCTTGACAATTAATATAGCATTTTAGTGTAATGTCTACACATTACACATCTACTTCACTACTACACTTTTTTTCCGATCAGACCTTACTGTTAGCCTGTGGGCCCTATCCAAAAACAGAGCCACTGATGGCTTTTACAGCTTTTCCGGGCTTGGGAGCGAGCACATAAGGCACTCCGCTGTGAAAGCTTGGGCAACAAGTGCACAATATACTACTATAGTGGCATGCTATCTCGTCCCTGCCAAAGTATGTCACATATGATGGTCGAATATGAACTTGTACGACTATAACATGGGATGTAAATAAGTTGATTTGTAAATTTGTCATTGAAAATAAAAGTTACATTAATAAAAGCGAATTTGAAAGAACCCCACTAATTAATATTATCAGTATTTAGTTAATTATGGTTTGTAAATTTTATATCACCTCTTCTGTAGGGTATACCTCGGTCCGTATACCACTGGGAGCTGTTAATAAAATCTAAACAGTCTTCTAATATTCGATCAGTTAATCCAGCTCGAAGGATTACACTGTACAAGGGTCGTCTTTTCCGAGGATGTCCAAAAGGACGCCATTCCGAGCCCATGGCTGTGTACATTACAGTCATTCCTTCATGCTGTTTCAGTGCCATAGTTCTAGCTATAATAAAAAAATATTTTGTATATTAATGAAAAAATATACTTTTTTTACAATCTATATAAATAAAATGATTAAGGTTTGCCATTTTGCATACAACATGCAAAACTACTCAATAGATTTTGACATTTTTTTTGTTTTACTCCTTAGATACTTGATCTTTATCAAAAAAGAAAATTATCAAGATATCTTCTTCCTAACTTGGTAACCGGTTCCTCTTTAATGAAGATCATTACTGCCATTATCGAGTGAATTATAGTGTCATGTGTTATGACGATTCAGTATCCTAACATGATGATCAAGATATCTTCATTCAATAAAAAGTTTAAATGTTTTTTTTAAGAAAGTTGTTGCAAATGTATTTAATATTAAATTGAATACAATAGTGATATTACTTATATTTAAGAAACAAAAAAAAAAAGATAAGAAAATACTTTTACATTTGAAACAATAGAACCAAATAAACACATTGAATTTAGTAGCACTTTGTTAAAAATTTTGTAGTTAGAAAAACTTGAAACTATGAGGCTTAGCCAAAAATATTATGCTGTTAGTATTTTAGACAGTCAGAGCCCAGTTTGCATCTCTTCTCATTTCAACAATGAGTATAGAGAAACCTAATAATAATAATCATATATCCTAGGAGAAGATAATTAGTTTTGTAATATTACCTTCTTCTAGTATATCATAATAAAGTTGTTTGTTGCGTCCAAATGCAGTCAGTGTTACAGTTTCCCATGGAATACCCATATGTAAATCAAGTGTTTGCTGCTCTCTAGTTCTATCAACTTTTATCCAAGTTCCACCATATCTGAAAATACAGAATTTATTAAATATCAGTGATTTGTAATATATTTTGTGTATAAAAATGTCATACTTTTTATAAATGAAATTGAACCTTACTCCCATATCTCTAGTTAAAATAGATTTGGAACAATTTAGTTTCTAATACAGGAGTATTTTAAGAATGTTTATTAAATATGATAAGAGGAATAAAAGAAGTTATAAAAGAATTTATTTTTTTATCATAAAGTTAAAAATGTAATTACCAATTATATCAACATTTGCAAATTTAGATAAACAAATTACTTTCTTTACACAAAATAACTTCCTATTGTAAAAAGTACATAAGAAACCTGAAGAAATGCTGTCCAACACTAGGAATGAAATCATATTTAGTTTTTATTTGACCAGTGTCTTTTTGTTGAAATGATGTTTCTACACTTAAATGCTGTGTTTTTCTTGCACCTATCTGTGTGATCCATTGCAGTAACCATTGGTATGATTTGTCTCTACAAGGTACTTCAAGAGTTATCATGCAGTGTCTGCGAAATAACACCATTGATGTTTGGAATCCTTTTCGTAATACAGCGGCTCCAGCACCGACTCCAAAAAGGCCGAAACCGGCGCCAAAGTATGGATTTTGGGCCAAAGCAGCTATATATTCTACGATAGTCATTATAATTTACACTTTTATGTCAATAAATGGGTATAATATATATTATGTATTTATTTTTGCTATGGGTTTACTACATTACACCTATGTACATTATTTAATTTTTACCAATTTTTACGTTAAATTGACATTGACATTTGACGTCTAGGTGTACAGTGCTACCGAGTCCCAAATATATTTACCTCTAAAGCTAAAGTCAAACCCCTTAAAATTGCCCCAAATGCTTGGAACCTTGGAAACATTTGGACATTCAATAAACTTTATATAATAATAGGTTATGAAACTATTGCGTAATAATTATTTAATCAAATTTGCTCCTTTTCTACTTTAATCGCAACTGAGGAAATAAAACCCTTCCGATAAAATCGAATTAGCTAAATTGAAAATAAAACTGGAGTACTCAATTGAAAAATTCATATTGTTGTACAAAAAGCGTGGGGGGCTTGATTTTCATTGCTGTAAATATTTTAGTATACCTGTAGTAATTATAATAAGCACCCCATGCATTTTGTACAACAATATGAATTTTTCAATTGAGTACTCCAGTTTTATTTTTAAATTTTCAGTTCAATTAGTTTCAAAAGCGTGAATTTTTAGGTCTTTCAAACTATAATTTATTAAATGTAGATTTTATTTTTCTTATCTTTAACAATTCTTTATAAACAATGACTTCTTTACAAAATATATACAAAAAATTAATTGATAATATTTAAAAACTCAAATTTATAAATGAGGTAAATAACATTGATTTTGACCAATTGTTTCCATTTAATTTTTTTTTATTAAATAAAATTGACAATTATCTCAACACTAATTTGTGCACAATATTCTTGGTTAACCTGTCTTTTGCTAATACAAATAAATTTGATGGTTTTCCCACACGTGAACAAGCCACATACAGTTGTCCATGAGAGAAACACCTACTTTCTAAGTCTAAACCGCAAGTCAATAGTGTGTGTTGTGTGATATTGTGTGCGATTTATTTATCGTCATCGCAAAAGCTAAACGAAACGGAAATTGAAGCCTTTTGAATGGTATTGGAGATTCTGACGCTATTAATGGAATTCGCAGCAACAGGACGATTTCTCCTTTAAACTTTCCAGTCAAAATTGTTGCTTCAAGAATATTTCCGGTGATCCTCTTGATGACTAAACGTGTACCGTTGCATAGTTTAGGTGGGTTTAAATTGCGGAGAAGAATAATTGGTGAACCAATTTTCAATTATAGATTGTGTGGTGGCATTCCTGGTAAATCAAGAGAATTTAAAAATTCAATGGGAAAGTTTACGGCTTCGTTTTCGTCAACAACTGTATCGATTGATTTAAAAGTCATCAAATCACTTTTCCCGTAAAGTCAATGTATGTGTTGGATAACATGTCGTCAAAATTAATGCAAATAGTTGACGCCAACTATTTGGTGTGGATGTTAACGCTGCATCAGCAAGTGTCAAGTCCCAATGATTGTCTGCCTCCAGTAATTTCAATTCACAACATGCTTCTTGATATGTATTGAGCATTCGACCATTAACTGTGCGCAAAAATTCAAAAGATGTTGGTCCAGGAACATTTACCAACAACAAACGCAAAAAGAAACATTCACGTTGTTTTGGATGTACAGTGTAAAGTCGTCCCAATGTCTTGGCTTTAAATAAACCTGGTATTGATGGATGTGGTGTTCCTTTTTTACGTGGTTCCCATTTTTTGCCTACTTTATTCCAGGTAAAATAGCGTGGTTTGGTATTGTGTTTTGCAATGTATAATTTGAATTTTATAATATGAGAATTAAATACTTTAAGACAGTATAATATAGGTCATAACAATACTTTAAGTTATATTTTAATAGATTTATAAAAATATTTTATGAGAAATCCGCAAAGTGACTACAGTCACCACAGAGTAGTTGTTGTAATATGTCTAAAAATCCTATATGGTGACTTTTGTTTTTTATAACGCCACATTCTTAGTAGCGAGGAATTGTACTAGAATGTCGCTAAGTTGCTTAGTAAATAAATAAATATGATTTCCTAGATTGTGCTATCCTAGAGCTTATACTTGTACTTTTTCAATAAAAAAAGTAAATATTGTAATAGTAGTAAATATGAAAAATTCAAAATGCCCTAAAAATATGTCCATATAAAAATCCTATCCCAATAATTTACACCCTAAATTTGGGGACGGAACCCACTACGTTGGGAACCCTACAGGGCCAATGACGTCGTCACATTTGACAATCAGCTATTCCCTAAAGCTATTTATTCATCGATGTTGAACTTGATATCTTGAATTTGATATTAATTACCAAAAACGCCAAAAAAATATTATTTTATATTTTTTGTGTTGTAAATAGAGATTGAGGATTCGATTAAAAGCATAAAGAAACAAGTTTACAAATAATAGTTGCCATATTGAGCACCAAATAATCAATGTTCAATGCGTTTCAATATTTTTATAGGAAGTTGATATTTAACTAAGCGATTTTACTAAGCTAAATAATAACGTATAGTAGTAAATTAAATCAGACAAAAATTACTTTCAAAACGTCCTTTTGCTATAGGTACTCTACCTTCTAAACTTAAATATAAAGAGTAGATGCGCGTATAATGTACGCGAGTCAGATGTTATACTTCTTTGAATTTATACTAATACTAGCAGCAAAACCCGGCGTTGCTCGGGTTAAAATACATCGCATGTTTAATGGTATAGAAAATATATAAGGATACATTTTTTAACATAGATATTATAGATTTCTATTTTCGATATTGAAAGACTTATTCGGCCATTAATCATGCGGTGTATATAAAGTATATCTAATAGAGTAAACTAATTAACGTATTAAAATAATTTTAAGAAAAAGTTTAGTACTTAAATGAAAAAATCATGTTTTATTTACTTAATATTGTTACATCCGTGGGTAATAAAAATGCCGATGTTTGACGTGAAGAAGCTTCCTTTTATCGCTCGTTGTTATCGCTTTGTAATTCGAAACTGAACTGTCTAGGCGCCGCGTCTGAGCCGCTTAAATACCTATACTAAATGATCGCAAAAAAACTTGAATCATCGCTAACTTTCTCGACGTTTAGTTGCTATGCCTACTCGATGATATAATTGAGGCGAGAAGCCTTATGCATGCGCCGCGGTTGTTTACGACGCAAACATTATATCGAAATCGTGAGAAGTATGTAGTTGCTTCGAGATATATTGGGAACAGGATTTTCTCTCTTTTTAATCGGGTTGTAACAGGTCGTAACAATATATTATTCATATGCATATTACATGTTACTTTATATATTGACATATAATAAACATTAACATTTTTTATTTTAGTATTATTTTTTGTTTTGAATTTATTTTTACAACACTTGCTTATACACTACATTTATAGTTTTGTTGTTCGGACAATAAATTATCAAATTTCGAGGTGATCCTACTCGTGAGCATGCTACGTATAATTGGCCTTGTGCAAAGCATGGTTCTCTTAGTCAACTCCACATACTTCATTAATTAATTAGTTGTTCAGGTGTTTCAACAACATTACATAATTTTTCAGAAAATTCTTGTGCCTTTTAATTTCCTGAAATGTGCGCCCTCATGTTCGTTGTTAATTTGATTATTTTTACGTGTTCCCATATGGACGACTTCTTTAAGCAAGCATTAATTTCATCTGCCGGCGTCGATTTGGGAATGACAGGAAGCGTTTGACGAAAATCACCTGATAGTATTAACAACACACCTTCCATTATATTCGTGTTGTCGCGTAAATATTGAAGGGTTCTATTGAGTGCTTCTAGTGATTTTCTATGGGCTATTGTGCTTTTGTCCCATATAAAGGCTTTGCACTGTTTCAATATTTGTCCACGTGCTGATGATTTTGTGATGTCACATACCGGAAATTCAGAGTCAGCTAAATTTAATGGTAATCTCAAACCAGAATGCGCTGTTCGTCCACCATCCATAAGTGTAGCCGCTATCCCCGATGATGCCAGGGCGAGAACAATTTTCTTTATTTGCACGGATTTCAGCTGGATTAAATTGATCAAAAATGTTTCCCGGTGCCGCCAGGTGCGTCTAAAAATATTATGCCACCTTGCTGTTCTCTATAATAATCCATTATTATATCATATGCCTGTTTTTGACTCTGAATTAATAAGGGTTTATTGTGTTGAATGTAAAGCCCCAATTCGTCGATATTATAATTTGTTTCTCTTAAAAATTCACTGTTCATAGCATCCGAATGACTTCGTTTAGGAGATTGAATACCTAGTTGTACTAACGTTTGGTTAGATATTGCTAAACATTTATCTTCTATCAATATCAAAGCTTTGTTAAATATTTCTTCATTGAAATCTATTTCTAAGTCCGTGTTTTATCGTTGTAGTTCAGCCAAGATGTCATCGCACATATATTCTCGATATGCCATAGTCAATTTGGATTAGAAGGATTACATGTAGGATATATAGTAATTGCAAATTTGATTTCCTTTTGCCGTTTGGATGGCTTCGTTCATAGCTAACTCTCAATGATTATCGTTTTCTAGTAGACCTAATCTTTGACGTGCCTCTCGATATATTTCACAAATGTAACCATTGATAGTTTTTAGGTCTTCAAAACTCGTTGGGCTACGAATAGTATGTCTTAATAAACGTAGAGAGAAACATTCAGCGTTTTTTGGATGCACTGTTTAGACTCGTCCTATTAAATTATGTATGATGGGCGGGAGAAACTTATCATATGTACAGTTTGGATTGTGGGGTGAGACAGGGGGGTATATGCTCACTGAGACTTTTCAACTTGTATATAAATTAACTAATTTTCAAGTTAAACCACGTTAATGCTGGGTGCACGATTGATAATCAAATTATTACCAACATAAGTTACGTACGTGGATGATATTGTGCTCCGCAGTCCTACGGTTGGTGCTCTAAGAAAGCTTTTGCTTCTCTGTGAGACCTACACTGATAAAGGAACATGGCCTAAAACACTAAGAAAAGTGAGTTTATGGTCTTCACGTCTTGAAAAAGTTTATTAAAGGAGTTTCCATGTATTAAATTGTATGCCATACCATTAAATAGGGTATACTAATTGAAATTTCTTGGTCATATTATCACAACCCACTTGAAAGTCGATAATGACATTGAAAGAGAACGCAGGGCGCTCGCAGTTAGGAGGAGGATTGAACAACTACCAATTAATGTAGGCAATATTGATTATTACCTACATTACTACATTACATTACATTCATGATTACCTTATTGATTAATATAGATTATCTAATATTAATTTATTTTATTTTGATTCAATGTACGTAACCAAATTATTCAGTACGTTACTCTTATGTAATGTGCCCTAGTTGCCATTATAAATAAATATACTATTATTATACTACCCGTATCAATATCAATTTCATCAATATCGGTTAAGAATTAACAAACTTATTTTTTTTTTGTATTTTTTTTTACGTTTTTGTATTATTGAAAATTCTTGACTTATGACAAAAACATCTCGTGTACAAAATTTCATAAGACTCGGTCTAGCCGTTTTTTTGGTATCTCCGGACATACAAACAGACAGATAATTTTTTTTCTATAGCATATTCGTGATCAGTATCTTTCATATAGTACATATATCCATCGGGAAATTTGGAATAAATATTATATGTACAGACGCAGATTTATTAATATACATTTGTATAAACGTAGTTCATAATACACCTACCTCAATGAATCAAAAATGCATCATGTTTATCTATCGATACTACATCTTTGATGACGTTTAAAAATAATTAAAGCGATATACATATTTCGTATTAGGAAACCTGAACTTGACTAACAATAAAGTCAATATATTATTTTGAGAGATTAAAATATTATTATATACAGTGCAACCTTAATATAACGCACCTCAATATAACGACTTCCTCGATTTAACAAATTCTTCGTAATCCCCTTGAATTGTCCATAAGAGTCAATATAAAATATACCTTTACATTGCGAACATTCTTTGCGTACAACCTCTTTATAACGAATTTTCAACTATCAAGAAAAAGTATTCATACTTCTAATTAACGAATTTTGCCAACCCAAAACCTTTATATAAAGTTTCCACCAATAATATAACTCTTAATCTTATAATGTGATTCATGTCTCGACATGTTTCGACACGCTTTTGTTTGTAAAGTAATAATTGTTGTTTTGATGGAAAGTAATGTAAACACCTCTGCTCGTCATTATTGTTAAAGATTTGTTAAAATGGCTCAGAAACGTAAAATGTGTTCCTTATCGGTCGCAGAAAAGCGAAACATCATTAATTATGTTGACCAAAATCCCATGACGAAAAAATTAGACATATCTAATAAGTTCGGGATTCCCGCAAGTACATTGGCTACAATTTTAAAATCTAAAGATAAGTTTTCAGAAGAAAGTGGTTTGAATGTAAACAGTAAAAGATTAAAATCATGCGAGTTCAAAGACGTAGAGGAATGTGTGTTAAAGTGGTTAAAACAGTGCTGAGACAAAAAATCCCAATCGGAGGCCCTATTCTTCAGGAAAAGGCTCAGCGGTTTGCAGTAGAATTGGGACATGAAGGGTTCCGTGCTAGCAACGGATGGCTTCAAAATTTCAAAAAACGAAACGAGGTTGTTTTTCGAAAAATATGCGGTGAAAGTGGTAGTGTTAATGAACAAGTATGTGATGATTGGAAAGACAAACTGGCAGAGCTGACCACCGGATACGATCCCGAAGACATCTTTAACGCCGATGAAACTGGACTATTCTATAAATGTTTACCTGACAAAACCTTATCATTCAAAAGCGATAATTGTAATGGTGGGAAAAACAGTAAACTTCGCTTAACAGTACTGCTGGGAACAAATTGTACTGGGACTTACAAACTAAAGCCACTCATCATCGGAAAATATCAAAAACCGCGATGTTTTAAGAATGTCAATAATCTGCTAACAGATTACACGTCCAACCATAAGGCTTGGATGACCAGTGATGGTTTTTGCAATTGGCTTAAAAGTCTGGATAAAAAGATGAAGAAAAAAAACAAGAAAATTCTAATGTTCATCGATAATTGTACTGCACACGGAGAAATTCCTAACCTGAAAAATATAAAAATAAAGTACTTACCTCCAAATACCACTTCAAAACTACAACCACTGGATCAGGGCATCATCCAAAGCTTCAAAATGCATTATAGGAAGGAAGTTGTCAGACGATTTCTTGCTGATGTTGAACGTCAAACACCAACTACAATTGACGTTTTACAAGCCATGTGGATGATCGCCAAAGCTTGGAATTTAGTCACTGAAAAGACCATTGCAAACTGCTTCAAGAAAAGTGGGTTTAAAGTAACATGCGAAGATGAGGAGGACGATTTACCAGTCGCAGAACTTGCTAGGACCTGGCAAAGAGTTCAAGAAGAATTACACCTTCAAGAGACCGACTTTGAAGACTTCGTTACATTTGATAATGATTTGGCCATCTGTGGAGAACTAACTGATGCTGACATCGTCACATCTGTGTTGCCAGTTACTAATGCAGAAGCGGATGAAGACGAGGAAGAAGAGGGTGAAATTGATGAGCATAACTTCACAATAAAAGATGCTTATAATGCTTTGAATACAATAAAATCTGTGTTTCTCAAAAAGGGAGGTTTGAGTGACGATGTAGTGAAAGCCATCACGAAATTAGATTGCGCTTTGGATGTCATAACTCATACCGGTGGTAAACAGACAACTAACAATGACTTTTTTCTAATCAATGAACAAAATTGAGATTAAGCTACTATAACCACATTGTTAATTGTTTTTGATTATTAATGTAAGAAATTTTTTTTATTATCTACCTCATTGTTTTTAAATACATAGCAAATACATATAGTAATTTGATGAAAATGTGTTATCATTTATTAGTAGAAGTTGTTCGCTATAACAAGATAAGTACGTAATATTGAGGTGAATAAAACTATTCTTGTACCTCTTTATAACGAATTTTAGACCAATCTAACCTCAACATAACAAACCTCAGTTCATCGAATTACTTGATATTACGAATATTTTCTTGTTCCCCTCCGATTTGTTATATCGAGGTTGCACTGTATATACATATTATTAATTAATGTCGTTTACCCCTTCTCGTTTACATTATTGTTCAATTTATGAACTCTAGTGTCGGCACGTAACGTCGCGTCGCATCGCTCCGCGTTCTTCCCGCGCCCTACCGATTAAGGAATACTTTGATATGACGCGGTGCGGGTCACGCGACCCCTATCATTGTAACCTCACGCTAGGCTATTTTTTATTAGCGTATTAATATTTATTGTTATATAAAATGTAGGTAACATATGAATTTTTCAATTACAGAGCATAGATAAACTTTTAGGTTTATACCATGACTAGCAGTGTGTCCTGTACTTTTATTTTTTCTCATATTATTGACAATTAATATAGTATATCAATTGAGGAATGACATGGCACTTCCGGTGTAAAAAAAGGGGGAGAATGTATGTTCTCAATTTCTCAATATATAATTATATTTCTTATGGCTGTTTAGGTATAACATCTTTGTTTGTGAACCAATTTAGATGATTCTTTTCTTGTTGGAAAGGGGATACCTCAAGGTGATCTCATTTTAATTTCATTGGCATTGGATCTTCAATTTCGAGTATACACGAGGGAACGCATAAAAATAATTGATGTTGGTTTTCTTTTTTGTTAAAAATTGTCTTGTTTATACTATACCTAAAGTAATATTGAAAAATTTTATATCCCATCAATTAATTAATAACTTATACTTCCCGTGGACAAAATTAAATAAGACCGGCAAAGCCGTTTTCGAGTTATATCCGGACATACAAACAGACAGACAGATAAATTTTTTATAAGGGCATATTCGGGTCAGTGACCTTTATATAGTACCTATCAGTAAATTTGGAAAAAAATAAAAATATTACACGTACAGACATGACTACATATTTATTAATATAGATTTACCTACGTAGGTCTTTGTGTAACTTACACAGATCACTGCGTGTAATGTAAGCACACAATATAAACATAATTATTTTAAAAATGAGTATTGGATCGTCAGAATTAATATCTGAGCAACCGCGCTTAGCTCGGTGTCGTACAAAAAAACTTATCTAAGGAACTAAAATATTGTCTAAAGACAAAATTTCATACAAATTGTTAGAGACGTTTTCGAGAAACCAGTTACGTACTAGGTTTAATTATAAATATATATTCGTAATATATGGGTATACAAAAATTACTAACATTGTTACATTAGCATTACAGAGATGTCGAAATATCTTGGCGGCCCTGAACTTAATGCAAGTAGGTACACAGTATAAGTAATTTTTTTTTTTTAAATAAATTATTTATTATAACAAATTTTATTTTTCTTTCAAATAAATTAAATAAATGTTATTGACTAGTTTTTACAAATACCAAATGTAATTACTAAACTAAAATTCTACTACCTAAATGATTTTCTTTATTCGATATACTTAATGAATCTTGTCATCATAACCAATTTTAATAGGTACTCGATAGTTCCTTAATCTATATGGCTATGAAAAGTTTAAAATGAAACCTATTATGTAATCATTATGTTCTCTCCATTAATATTATTATTGTTATTATCGAATTTAAAACATAGAGTTTTCGTAGAAGGACACAAAGTATATAACGAAGTATACAAAAAGGATTTTTCAGAGTATTGTCGACGTCAAGTTGTACCTTCAGTGTTTCTTGGTAGGAAAGTGGTGGAAGCCAACTCACAAATATTACGCTTCTCAAAATTGGAGCTGCCATATAGCTGCTTTATTAGCGTGAGGTAATTTTTCTATCACTAATTTTTTTTTTTGTTTTGTATTCAGTCATGTCTATGGTGCATGTAAAGATAATAATAATAATTTTCTATATTTTGTACTTATAGATCTGTTAGTGATAGATATCATATATTTTTTAGTTAGTAACTGTGATGTATTTTACTAATAAATAAAAAATTGTACTTTATTTACTTTGCAAAATATATTGTCTAATCTAACGACTGAAGAGATATACGTACCTACTTATCAATTTTATGCGTATGTATTATTTTATATTTATTCGTACCTAACTACATCTAAGTTAAAAGTTGATGAAAACTGTTGGTTCTGCATTTTTAGGTACTCCAAAATATATAAACGAGTTTATACCTTACAGATCGGAATCTGGCAGTAACATCATTTTAGTGATTGAAGTTTTATCACACAACAGTTTAATGTCATCGTGTAGTAAAGATGCTGACCAGCTACTCGTTTACGAAATGGGTGAAACTTACGGAGGATATTGGGGACCACTGGCAGAGAATTTGATAAACCAAGATATGAAAAATGATACTAAATATTATACAATTAAAACCACTCCGTCCTTTGAAGTTGGAGATTCAAGGTAATAATAATCTACTACAAATAAAATGTCTATGTATTCTTTTATTTCCTTGTTGCTTTTTTAATTTTTCTACGAACCGGTCGTTTCGTCGAACCGTCAAAACAGCCAGAAGTGCTGGTGACTGAACAATTTCTATGAAGCTGTTCACATTTAACCGGATCCGTCAAAAATACCGCGCTCGGAACATGAAGTCGTTGTCGTTGAACGTTGAAGTTGAAGAAATTGATGCTGAATCTTTCATTTAACTTGTTGAAGAGAGAGATGTACTGTAGGAAAAACCTGAGATGACTACAAATACCTACTTATAACATTTTTAAGATGGGCAGCATGTCGTGAAATATGTTTAATACTAAAACCAGGTCATGATCAAATGAATGAAAATGTAAGAAAATAATCCACCGTGCACTCAGGTCTGACCTCGACTGATATGAAGACCAAGTTCGACCGGTTTTCTTGCAGGATCCAGTCTAATGTAAACGCTTTCGTTTTAGTCCGTAGTCAGTGTAAACGTTTTAGTCCAGTTAGGTAAGTCCAACTTTGAAAATGAGGTCAGTCGACGAATCCAACTCGGTTGGGCAGCGTTCGGAAAACTGCGCGACGTCTTCTCGTCCAAAATACATCAGTGCCGCAAGACGAAAGTCTTTGACCAATGTGTGTTGCCAGTGATGATATGCGGCACAGAGACGTGGTCGCTCACTGTGGGCCTCATAAGAAAGCTCAAGGTCGCTCAGCGAGCTATGGAGAGGGCTATGCTTGGTGTTTCTCTACGAGATCGAATCAGAAATGAGGAGATCCGTAGACAAACTAAGGTCACCGACATAGCCAAAAGGATTAGCAAGTTGAAGTGGCAGTGGGCGTGGCACATAGTTCGGAGAACTGACGGTCGTTGGGGCAGAAAGGTTCTCGAGTGGAGACCACGCACCGGAAAGCGCAGCGTAGGACGGCCCCCCACTAGATGGAAAGACGACCTAATAAAGGTCGCTGGGAACTGTTGGGTGCAGGCCGCACAAGATCGGTCGCTCTGGAGATCTATGGGGGAGGCCTATGTTCAGCAGTGGACGTCCTGCGGCTGAAATGATGATGATGATGTAAACGCTTTCGATCCGGCAGCGGTTCCCGGCGAAACAACCGGTGTAGCACAGTGGAAACGGGTCCTTAAATCTTGTAAAAAAATTTAGTTTGGCACAGTAACATCTTTAGACCGATTTGTTTATTGTCTCAATGGGATAACAGTATATTTTGATTTTGATTTTCGCAGTTTCGAAAGCGATAATGAGTACATAGAGACCGCGATATCAACTGAGAAAATGACGACGTTACTTGAGAATTCACAAACACAAAGTGTAGATTACATAGAAGAAGAAGTGCCTATAGTTAATGTATCCGGTTTCCTTCCTCCCGGTGTGAAACCGGGACTTGCTATCGATATTGACAGTATTTTCGATGCAGCATATGACGTTTCGATCGGGTAAAGTTTTATTACTGGTAAAATATAATATCTATATCTGTGTCGTTAAAATGCGACCCAAATCCAAATTTAACGTGGCTTTTTTTTATAGTAGCACTGCAAATTGACTGTACTGTCCGTGATGGTAAGCACAGTACAATCCAAACACAACGGCAACTACGGACAAATTAACAATCCATCGGCGGACATCGCTGTCACGCCGGTCTGCAAGCCTCTCGGCAGCTGGACACTGGCTGATCCCGGAATGCGACAAATAAAAAGTGAGTCACTGTGACTGGTTAATCATTACTTGGATAAAGGTCGCAACCCAGTTCGATACGGATCCTTCACCATCCCGCTTGATTATCTACATTATTGATACACCGGATTATCCCCGAACACGAGACACCTAAGCGCTTAAGTATAATATGTACTTCAGTTATTTACGTTAGTTGCCGTATATATAACTCATGGAATATATTGTATAAACTGCTATTTTAAATTATAAGTTACGTTTCTTCACAGGAGCGGAGTATCTTATGACACGACTGTACTACCTCTGATTCAGTTTTCGGCAATGAATGAATTTAACGCACGTCGTTATGACGATGTTTCTAAATACCAAATAGATTATAATATTACTTCACTTCCAATGGATATCAAGTAAGAATTTATATATATAATAACTAATTCATTATTAAAATTATCACATTTCTTTATACATCTAAAGTGGCATACATACGTACCAACCGCCTTATGATAAGCAGTTACTGTAGGCTAGTCTATGGACCCTTGTAACACCAGAGGTATCACCAGCGTTTTACCGCGTTTGGGGTCTCCTTTTTTATACCACGACGGTAGCAAACAAGCGTGCGGTCCTCCTGATGGTAAGCGGTCACCGCAACCTAGTGACGATTGCAATATCGGATACATCACATGCGTGTTGTCGACCCTTTAAAAACTTGTTCACTCCCCTCTTGAAGATATTTTAGTCCAATATTAAAACCTCAGCAGAGAGCTTAGCGTCCTCCAAGGAGCTCTGGAAACCCTATTCGCCACAGGAACGCAACAGAAAGTTATTTTCTCTCTATTTGATCTGTAGCATTTCACCAGTTGGGCTGCCCCAAGTAGAGACAAATTTCCAAACAGATTTCTTTGTTCCTTACCTCTCTTAATATAAAGATATATTCAACTATACAATTATGGTTTATAAGTATTTAGGTATTTGTTTCAACTCTTCACTGTGTTTTTGTTAGCGTTTCATAACAACGTAATTTAAGCAGCACCATTTTCAATAGCCTACTTAGCAAAAATTACCCAATTTGTAACCTTGGCAAGACAAGTTGAATTCTACTATTAATATTGGCTCTATGATACAGGTCATTACGTTAGTTAATAGAAAAAAGCATTAGTTAAGTCCTCGGTATATTATATGCCTTAGTATATATCGTTATAACTTAATTTATTCCACTGTCTATATTCACTATGTTTAAATATTTATGCAAAAAGAATATAAAACTAAGTACATGAATGAAATGAAATCACATGTTTGATATAAATATTAGGTATATTATATATCTTTGATATTTACATATTTATTGTTCATTTTTTAGCCTGATATATCAGAAAACATCAACTTCCAAGAAGAGGAAATTGTATAGAAAATATAAATACAACTCAAACAAACTTCTTAATTTTAAAGAAAATGATAGAGTCTCCGATTCCATGCAGGCATTGCTTCATTTACATAAGTATGTATTTATTTCCTGTAGTGGCTGAAATGTATGTGCAAATTCTATACCATTCTCTTTATATGTTTGTATATAATTAGCAGCGGGTTTTAACAATGTTTTTATTAATTAATAGCCAGTTATTCCAGGAGCTAAATAGTTTGTACTTATATGTACTATTAAATATATCATGATACGTTTCTAATGGAGATTCTGTAATAGCGGTTGATTTATTAAAATTAAAAATGCTTTTTAATGCTACTGAAATTTTTCACTTTAGTGGCGTAGGCGAATCCGCTTCAAAGAAAGAGCTAGTTATAGTTTTACACTATTTAAATCTAAATTATTTAAGAAAATTATTACATTGTCGATGTATCAAAAATATTCAAAACTTGTTTTAATTAAGGACAACACAAAAATAGACATGCATTTATCATCATAAATTTAAATCTCATTTATTTATTAATATTAGGTCCTTACAAATGAAATTAGCGTTTTATATGGTAAAAGTAAAATGAAAAAAATATAATGAAATTATACATTTAATCAATCGAAGTATGTACCATTATTATCTATGCACTTTCGACATTTTAAAGGTAGTTCATTGATTCCATTGCTGAAAAAATTGTGGAAGTAAGAATCAATAAAATCTTTGAAGGCAGTTTGGACAGCCTCATCGGAATTGAATTTATTTTCCTTGCAAGAAATTGTCCAAATTCCGAATAAGGTGGTAATCTGTTGGAGCAATGTCCGAGGTATATGGTGGGTTACGGAGACATTCCAACCGCAGTTCCTCTAATTTAGCGACCGTCGGTCGTAAAGTATGGGATCTAGCGTTGTTTTGAAGCAGCAGTGTGCTTGAGATATTTACCAGTCTCGGTTGTTTAACGGCTAGCTTTTCCATCATGGTTTGGAATTGTTGACAATACAGATCTGCCATTTTCGTCTGGACAGATCTTACGAAGCTGTAGTGTATGATACCAGCACTGGTCCACCAAACACTCACCAGTACCTTTTTCTGAGACGACTTTCGCTTGGGACAGGATTTGGCTGGTTCTCCTGGGTTAAACCACTATGATGAGCGTTTCCGATTGTCATAAAGGATCCATTTTTCGTCACTGTTATTGTGCAGGTTGAGTAATGTAAAGCAGAACTCAATAGGTGTTTGTTGGGGTTCTTCTGTCAATTCATGCGGTACTCATTTTTCGAGCTTTTTCACTTTTCCTGTTTGTTTCAAGTGAATAATAAATTTTTTAAACTCACACCGAAGCCTGCCTCTAACTCTGATGTAGTTTGCGAATAATCCGCTTCAACGATCACATTTGATTCTTCATTTTCAACTAGGATATCCGGCCGTCCACGGGATTTGTTTCGTAGGTCAAAATTTCCAGAACGAAAATGTTGGAATCAAAAACGTAACGTGTTTTCTTTTACAGTAGCGTTCCCATACATATCATTAATCCTTCGAGTTGATTCTGCAGCGTTGATGCCACAATGGAACTTATATTCGTAAATAAGGCGGTATTTTAAATTTTCTATTTTATGAAAGAACGATGTCAAAAAAAAAAGAAATGGTGCGAAAACAAATGAATCACTAAATTCCAAACACAAATACATAAGTCTAAATTTGGAATAAATTTGCATTGTGAATTTCTAACCAGACGCCAGATATTTGAGATCAAAGTGACCAGTTCAACAAAATTCCAATTTCATATGTAAGGACCTAATATTATTTCGGTTATATACAGTATGAAAGCTTCGTTTTTAAGCAATTTTAATCGTAATCTATACGTAGTATAATTATAATTGTTCTTGTTATTTACATAAAATGACATGATACGAAGTTCTAGAAGCTACATTACCTACACTGCCTTCGAAGTTGAACATAAATAGTCTCTTCAGCAGCAGCTTACACACAGTAAAACGTTTGCTAACTCAGAGATACTGCAGCACATAGTATCACTCGAATTCTATTTTTCTTTTTCTTTTGTTATATATTAACTATTAAGTCGTTTATTTAGTATATAAAGGTGGGGAGGCTTTTAGTAGTTATTTTATTATTTATTTCTTCTCTTTTTTATTTTAATAATAGTCTGTAAGCTTTTCAAAAATCTATACATATTAAAAAATAAAGACCCTCGCCGCGTCTGAATTTCTGAACGTGATAACTTAAAAACTACCGAACGGGTTTTCATACGGTTTTCACCAGTAGACGGAATGATTCATGAGAAAGGTTTAAGTGTATAATTAATTTGGCTTTTGTGTAAGTTGGATGAAATATGAGGATGATTGTTGAAGATGTCGCAAAAAATCATGCCGACTGGAAGCTTTAATGGCGTGCGCCGCGTAAACCAATACAGTTATAATGTATATTATGTATGTATTACACGACAAAATAATATGCTCTGCTACTCATGCAAAGGAGGCGGGTTGCAGGTTATAAAATAAAAATAAATAATATAATTCGGATTATACTTATTAAGTACCTATACTTATTTCAAGAAGAAAATTACAGATTCACAAACAAAAAAGAATTAACGACAATTTCTCGTCTCGATCATGCCACAAGACGTGTGTTTACTTTAACGCCGACATTTTCACCAATTCGGTTGAATACAGAAAAGGCTTTTTCTTGGGATCTAATTGATGCACTTTTAGAAAGTCTTAATAAAACTTCGAAGTCGAAAAGCAACGAAGAGAGCGCAACATCGGAGAGCACGTCACAACTGCTTCGCAATATATCTGAAATGAAACATAATTTGAGTGGTACACACTTTAAAACATTTTGTATTATTTATGGTAGCTTAATGTATAAACTGTTATTTTCTGTAGGAACTCATAATTAACATTATCATCAGAAACTTCTTTAATTATATCGTCTTGTTATTTTCACAGTCTTGTACTTTCAAATATATATCTTAATTATCAACCCTAAAAGGTTCACGTAAACCATATTCCGAAAATATAATTATATCATAGAAAGATTTCATTTTGTAGTTTTTGAGGAAAGTTATAAACTATATAATTTTATGTCTTTTTATTTGTCATTTATATGTATTTGACTTTGATGATTTTTATACAATTCATATTTTTTTAATACTTACCTAGTTAATTTACATAATCTGTAATAATTCTATTTTAACTGAAATTTGTTAAATTTTTTATATTGTTTCAAATATTTACGTCCACTAATGCATGTTGTGATTGTCTTATAAGGCCTAGTGCATTCTATCCTTGTAACCGTTTTTTTTTTGTTTGTAATTGTGTTAAATGCACTGACCACTGGTGATCCAAATAAATAAATAACTTCACGCTACGTAAGTAGTGGAGCAGAAACCATGATCGTCAAGCAATCTGGAAAGCTACAGGCAAGTTTGCGGCTGAGAGCCTTTAGCGTTCGCCCCCTAGCCAGGGTGAAGCTGTAAAAGTCGTCTGAGGCTCTAGTTTTTAGGGCCCCTGAGGCTAACAGAAAAAAGAAACTGAAGGTAAGTACGGGAAGTGAGAACACGAATGCGTTACCGGCGCGGAGTGGCGGGCGGCGCGATACTGTAGAGTTGTTCGAATAAATTTAACACGGGGGAAACAGTGGGGCACAGCTAGTTATATATGTTTTAATACAAAATGAGTCTCATTTTGAGATACGAAACTGAGAAAGTAAAACGACGATATACTTGATCCTCTATATTATATGGATCCTATGATTAATTAACAAATAAAATACTTTAAAAAAAACACAATAAAATGTAAAAAGATTCCATTATAATATCCTAGGTAAAAGTATGATTTCAACTATCCACTACCTACTAGATAGGCAGTAGTAGGTCTGAATATTGTTTAAAATAATCGTCAGAGTTAAGAAAAAAAGAAATCCATTCATAAAAATTATAATCCTAATTAATAACACTCAATTAAAATGATAAAAGACTAAGCTCTCTGGATTTATCTTGTTTTATCTGAAAGCCGTGATGCTTTGCCGGTGTAGATGTATGATTTAAATGACATACATTGCGGGTTAATAGATACGCGTATAACCAAAATGTTGTTTTTCAGTGTACTTGTCTCCTAATCTATCTACATACATGGAAAAATTGAAAAATATATCAAGTCCAGACTATTTAACAAGGATACCGACAAATATTAATATTAGGTACCTATTTGAAGAATATTGATTATTTATATTATAAATCTTAGTAGTATATTGTAATGTAGCTAAGATAAAAAAAAAATATTATACTGAATATCATATGAGATTATATCGAGAATCTATTTAGCTGTGTAAATTGGCTAAAACCGACGGAATATCCATTCTTGTCTGCACATTCAAGCCTCAGTATACCAATAAATTTGTTGTTTTCATATAGGTATTTAATTCTAGCTGTGCCCCACGGTTTCACCCGTGTTGATTTTATACGACAAACATCGACAACGCACTCGTGTAGGCAATTTTTTATACTTTGTGTAAAACTATCGACATTTTATGATGAATAAATAAATTTTTCTAATTATAATATAGCCTATGTTACTCGCTGATATTGTAGCTTTATATTGGTGAAAGAATTTTTAATATCGGTCCAGTAGTTTTTGAGTTTATCCATTAGAAACAAAAAAAAATCAAAGAAAAAATCAAATGTTTCCTCTTTATAATATTGTACTATCTACACTATATAGAGGTAATATTTGTTGGTGAACATGTTAATAAGTAATCTTTAGAAATACTGATCAATTCTAAATATTCTTTCACTGATAGGAAGCTCTACATTATACTTGAGTGCTGCGGGGTGTTTAATGTTATAACATTTTATATTTTGAATAACGCGAACGAAGTGGCATAGTGAGTGGTAGCGGATGTTTACAAATTTACATTGATAACAAGTCTATCTGTAGTATTAAAAAAATTTGAAATGTGTGTACAGCTTTTTACTAAATGCATATATACTAAATGAATATATACGACACATATAACAAAAAACAACTTTTTTAAAAGTTGTCTGTCTGTTTGTTCCGGGTATTCACCGAAACAGTTAGACCGATTTTGACGAGATTTTAACTGACAGATAGCTAATTTTATTAGGAGTAACTTAGCCTATTTTTTTAGAAGAATGAGTTAGGGTTCCGCGCAAATAATATATCAAATTAATGTACTATATAATTGTAGATATTAAAAAGACCTACAAGAAATTGCATTAGTATATCTCTTAAAGAATACCCACAATAAGCATTATTATCTTTTAAAGTAACCGGGAGCGGAGGTAGTATGATTCGTGCGTGTGCCCGATCGATGTCATTTTGTAGTCCAAGAGAGCGCAGCCGTGGGCGCAGCTAGTTTATTTATATAATCGATCCTTCTATGCTTTCTGAAGCTTGACAGGAATATGCCATTTCTGTTACAAAATATATTTAAACTTGTGAGTTTTGGTTTGCATTAAAAGGCTAAATAAGCCTAAATTGCCTCTAAATAATAAAGTAATTAAGTTATAACTTATACAATTATAAATTTAGCTATATACTATCTACTCTTTCTTAATTCCATGTTTCAGTTTATATCAACCAAACACATTTTCTGGAAGTGAGATGTCTTTAAGTTTAGTTACCATACCTACCTTAATAACTGAAAAGAGCTCGCCGGCTATCGGATCACTTTCATCTGCAAATTTTACAGAAACTTATTTTAATGGCAATTTACAAACGAAAAGTTTGCATGCGATTAATAACGATATAACTAGCGAAAGCGATTTAAATAAACGAATTTCAGGTACCTTATAATTAATTATTCAAAGCTTTGTGTCTTCATCTATGAGGTTGGCGCTCTTTACAGTGTTTTGTATCATTAACAATTTATTTTTGATACTATACTGATTGACAGTAAGGTACTCTACGGTAAGGGATAAAAAATAGTATGTAAGTAAATAACATTACGTAGTAATAATGTTTAACCATAAATTAATAATTGGTTTCCACTGGAGCTTCAACTAAATACCGCGCTACCTACAAACAGTAGGTACCTCTTAAAATACGGCAACTTAATATCGCAGTGTGTATTTAAGTAAATAGCATTACGTAGTAATAATGTTTAATCATAGATTAATAATTGGTTTCCGCTGGAGCTTCAACCAGATACCGCGCTACCTACAAACAGTAGGTACCTCTTAAAATACGGCAACTTACTATCGCAGTGTGTATTTAAGTAAATAACATTACGTAGTAATAATGTTTAATCATAGATTAATAATTAGTTTCCGCTGGAGCTTCAACTAGATACCGCGCTACCTACAAACAGTAGGTATCTCTTAAAATACGGCAACTTAATATCGCAGTGTTAAGTAAATAACATTACGTAGTAATAATGTATAATCATAGATTAATAATTGGTTTCCGCTGGAGCTTCAACTAGATACCGCGCTACCTACAAACAGTAGGTACCTCTTAAAATACGGCAACTTAATATCGCAGTGTGTATTTAAGTAAATAACATTACGTAGTAATAATTTTTAATAATAGATTAATAATTAGTTTCCGCTGGAGCTTCAACTAGATACCGCGCTACCTACAAACAGTAGGTACCTCTTAAAATACGGCAACTTAATATCGCGGTATGTAGTGACTATTTGAAACGAAGCTTATCAACGTGACAGTATTATAGGTATGATACTGACTCGAGTAAGCCGATTCGGCGTAGTTTTGATTGCCGCATTTTTATAGTACACCAACACCAATAGTCGGTATCTAGTTAGAGCGATGCGAAAACCAATCATTAATCAATGTTTGTAATGTTATATCATTATTTTTAGATTCAGAATTAATAAATTCGAATACTGAAGAAAATATTTTAATAAAAAATACTTATAATAGCATTGTGCCACCAGTTTTTAATTAGTAAGTACATATTTTAATGATTCAAATATTATGCGAGTAACTAAAATTTTCGTTTAAACAAACTATAGAAAGTTTTTCATATGAAGTTCAAATAATATATTGATTACAAAAGTTTAGAAGTATCAGTAAGAATTATTTATGGAAAATAAGAAGAAGAAACGTGCCTCTGCTTGAACACTTAGAAAGTGTAAAGTTATATTAATAGGATAATGTTATGTTATGTAACTCTAGGTACGGGATTCTAGTAACAAAAGGTTTGTTTGGTTACACTTGTATATAAGATTGACTTATTTTAAAATACGTCCTAATTATACTTATATTTACCAGTACAAAGTCATTAAGAGGATCTTTGGTAAACCGTGAGTCATGGGAGAACGTTGTACAAGTAGCACCTGTAATGGCTGATATATTGAACGTAGTTAATTCTAGCAAAAGTGAGACTACGAAAACGAACAAGTGAGTACGTGTTTGTTCAAATTGTTCTTTATTTTGTTTAGGTACCTACCTACTTTTATCACGAAAGATATGCCAGTCCCATCGTAACTTATACCTACTTACCTAAGTATAAAATGAACATATAAACAAGAGTGTATAAAGTTCTCGGAAAGAAGACTTCATTAATTAAAAAGATAACTTAAAAGTACAACATAACAATCTGGAAGATTTCGATGTCGTTTCTGCCAGAATGCTGTGACTGTTAGACTTCCTACAACCTAGAAAATAATTTTATACTTATTGACAAATTATATCCTATCATTAAAATGCCTAAATTTATAAAAATTAAACCTCTATAAATATGAACAATGGTGGCGCAGTGGTAGTATGGATGAACATTGCATAGATTGACTTAAGTTCGAACCTCTACAGTAAGCCTGAGCTTTCGGCGAAGGAAAACATCGTGATGAAACTGTAGCATGGTGTTAGAGTATTTTCTAAGCCCGCCTAACTAGCTACCACGCACCACGCTCAAGTTGAAAATTTGTTACCAAGCACCTATAGGTGTGTTCCGGCAGTTATACTTGAGAGCTTTTGAGCCATCTTGTCACTTAACATCAGATGAGATTTTGGCTATAACGCTAGACCAATAAAGAATAAAAAAAGTTACAGCATAACTACTGTTAGAAAGCAGCACGAAGTAGTATAATTTTATTGCTGAACATAACAGGTTAATATTTTAAAATAACCTTTCAAAAATATAAGCTTGCTTACCTACAAAATGGACCACATTAAAATATACGTCGGCATAAATTAATATTGTGTTTTTCTTATTAATACACTTATATAAAATGAATTCAAGTATAATTTTGACAGTACGAGACGTAAGAAAAAGCACATCGATCCAATTTCTACAGATAAGTCAAAGCCTCACAAAAAAAGCTCGAGAAAAGAAATGGTCAGTACAAGTACGGGTTCCGTACAACAAAGTTGACATGCAAGAGTTTGCGGAACTAGTTGAGTTACAGGACGACGAGGTAAGATACAACTTTTATCCTTTCAAAGACCTAATTAAACGTAATCTCGCGGCTCTTCTTCTTCCTGGTTTAATGGCCGACAATAAGTTTCTCCATATTACGAGGTTTTTTCTACATTGGACTTATATGGAAATAACATTTGTATGCTTAAATGTGTGATTGTGTTTTAGAATTGTGTTAAAACGTCAACTTGTAATTCAGTTTATTAGTAAAATTATATACTTGCTATGTAAAATTTATATTTTCATAAACATTTTCAGATGCAGGGTCGCGTAGCGCTACACTATCTACGCCGCTACGTAGGACCGGTATTGTTCAATGCTTGTGACTATGAAGAGGCGCTTTCTCGTCACGTTTATTTGTTCAATTCGTCCAGGATTATTCTCGCGATAAGTAACTTTACGGTTGGTAAAAAAGTCTCACATGTTTTTTGCATTCTACTGTATATATATTGAAAGGAAATATCATCTAATACTGAGGAGATATTCGATCAAATGTCACTGTGGGAGAGATATATCTATATAGTAACATCCATCACCGCAATAACAAAGAAGTTTACGAATTCTTAACTTTGTTGGATGTGTTAACTTCTGTTATGTCTATGAAGATGTGGAATCACCTCCCGGTCAGCGTGTTTCTTCCCTCCTAGAATTTAGTTCCTTCAAACGAGGTGTGAAGAGACTTCTCTGCAGGCTGGCCGTTGTTTCTAAATTGCACCGTAGGTACTTTCCAATAGCTACTATATATACTATAGCTACTATGCCGTCATATTGCCCTGCAGTATAAAGAAAGCAAATAGTGCGATTGGAAAGAACGGTTCTACGTCAATTGTTTCATAAATATGTGTATGAGCACAACTGTTCATGTTGTACTAATATTCTTAAATCTTCCTTAATGATAGATTGAAACAATGATGCTTGTCGTGACTCCAGCGCGCACATTATTAACAAGTGAAGAGCGGTGCACCTCCGCACAGTTCGAATGCCAAGTGTCCGGCGTGAGAGTCTGCATCGATTCTTTGACCGCTTGCGATGGAGTACCGAACTGTGGATCCTATGGTGAAAATAAAAAGACAATTTTTATCGAAAGAGATAACCTACTTCAATAATTTTGAAGAGTTTCGTGGTGTATCTTCGAATTCGAAGATCCAATGCCAATGAAATTTAAATGGGACCACCCTTGAGGTATTCCCTAACAAACAAAAAAGAATCATCCAAATCGGTTCATAAAGAAAGAAGTTATGGCTGAACACCCATAAAAAAATACATTCGAATTGAGTAACTTCCGTCTTTTGTTGAAATCAGTTAAAAAACCAGTCACATTCGTAGGGAAAACATGATGTAACAATAAATAATCACATTTAGGAACAACAACCATTAGAAAATATCATAATTATCTGTAAATTATTTTTTTATATCAAAGATAAAACTTTTTAGTATGTTGAGAAATTTCATAGGTTGTAAAATTATGAATAACAAAAATACTTATTTGTTTCATATTTAGCTGCCCTTACCCTTATTTTGGTGAGCCTTTTTAGAGTTTGCATAATTTATGGTTAGGTCAATTATATTTCATTTCTGTTGGGCATTAGAGTAACTAGTTTACGACTAACTGAAGTGAGAGTTCATGTAACCAGTTAACATTAGCTTTTGCCATGGTATAGTATAAGCCGGCAGCGGGCAGACATGATAGACTTTGTAATAATGAAACATGTTTTTAGATGTCTACGACGAAGATCGTTTAATGTGTGGTGGCACTACGGGTTTACAGCATAACGTCTATTTAGCCGCCTTCACTTTTCTTGCAGTGTTACTAACTTTACTGTATACCGTACATTATTGGTTGAAGAGATGTGTACCAAAAGTATCAGACGCCTTCTTCATATACACAGAGGGATTTGAAAACATGTAAGTTAATTAATTGAAATAGTGAACAACAATAGTAGTTCTTATTATTAGAGTAGGGGTCGACTGTTTTATCAAATACCTAGGCAGGAACTCGACGCCGTCACGAGTTTTCACCCTTCTGAACACTCCGATACCTTATAAATTCTTAGTACAGTACCCATTAGCTGACTTGTTTGCTGATGATTGGAAGGATTTATGCACAACGGTGAAGGTATTTTGTGAAAAGATGGAATGAGTGCGTAGAAAGATTCGAGTTTATGATATCCAGATAGGTTGTGATACAATGAGAATGGTTAGGTCTCTGAAACTGTCAGATATAGAGAAACAATCATATCGATTTTAAACATAAGAAAAAATGCATTAATTTAAATGTTCATTTAAATGAGCGGGAATCGAACCTAAGCATTAAAAAAAGAAAAATCTTATTTTATTACGATCATTGATAGTGCCGGTTGTAAGAAATCAATGTTGCTCGGAAACCCTGTGCCTAAAGTTAAAAGAAAATGCCGTATTTAATTATTTTATACAATTACGGAGATTTTGATATCACTATCATTATAAATTAATATTTTTAATCATGCATAAGCATAAATAATTGTTTGATCATTTCACTTAAAGTGAAAGACTCAAAATGTTATTTTAACTGCTTATTTCATTTTAATCATTTCCAAAATAAACATTCGTTGTTGTGTCTGGAATACCAGTACAAAATCAAAAATTTGTTGCATTAAAAATGACAAGCTGTGCTTACGAAGTGATTTGAATTTATGGACAAAAAAGGATCATGAATATAATCAAATTTTCAATTATTTGCAACAGAGTATGTCTCAATGAAAAATGATTGTAGGACTTAGGTATCGAGTTTTAAATTTAGTATGTTAATCGCTAATGAGAACTTTTCAAAGTATTTTGGCAAGCGCACTTAAGACGGGAGATCATGAGTCCGTGATCCGTTCGAACCTTATGATTCTGGTCAAAAAGGACTATGACTACAAAACTTGCTTACTTACTTTGCAAAGACTACAAAAAAAAATCATAACATCACAAGAAAAGGAAAAATGTTTTATTACTTATTTGATTTTCTGATAGTCCACAAAAACGCTCATAAAATTATGAAATTCTAAATAATAATTAGCATTACAATCAATTCCCAACCAGGAAGACTGATTCACTAAAGTTTATAATTGTTCAGATGGCAATGAACACACTAATAGATTTTTTTATAATTGTTCAGTACATAATGATCAAGTATATTATTTTAATTTTTTGAAAGACTTTCATTCATCTTTTTAACTTTTTATAATTTATTTATCTACGATTCATCTTTTGAGTTAAAGCCTGAAGCTGAGTTTATGTATGACAATTACAAATATTTCATTATCTAACTATTTGCCTATTCGTGGTTGTATTTAAGACATAGTCAACTAATTAAAATAATTTCAGGTTATATTTGGATTCTATCATGAGAAATCCAAATGACGATGATGACAACTCTAGAGCTGGGTACCAGCCAAATATCTTTGAAGTTGATTTATTGTGCCCAGTTGCACATAATGAAAGTAACAAAAAACGGATTTTGAAAGCTATCAAAAGACTTTTCGTATTATTTTGTTGTTTTTTATGCAAAGAAAAGAAGAATGATATATCTGAAGATAACACTTATTCGTCAATTGTTAAATCAAAAAGAATATACTCTTTTACAGAACTAGAGATACGAAAAATGTTACGCAATAATATAACTGAGACAGGTGTACAGACTGGAGACAGTTTAGAAATGGCACCATTGAACAAATGTACAGAGAACGATGTTAAAATAACAAATGATATATCACAGAAATTTAGTAAAGATGATAGTTTGTCTTTTCTAAATAGCTCATCGTTTAATATCTCATTAATAAGAAACAGAAAAACAATCCTGACGAGTTAAGCATTATGAAATTTTTGAATGATTCTAGATCATCTTCCATTAAACAGCAGCAGTCAAATACCACGCTTAAAATAAAAACGAGTAATGTAAGCAGTACGACACCAGAAGAAAATGAAATTCAAAGCCACGTTTATGAACAACACCGAAATATTGGCGGAAACTCTGCGAGTGGCATTACATTAACAAATATAGACATCCACAAGGAAAATGCTTCATCATCCCAAACTAAGCATTTAAGATTTGAAGAAGGCGCAACTATTATTCCAACGGATAATTACAATGATAATGACGATGAAGATAAAACCGACCAACGACGCAGTGGTGTCTTAGGTACGGGTAGATCTAGGAATACAAAAAATATGGACGCTATCGAGGAAATTCATGAACAAGGTTCGAGCAGTAATAGAGACTATATTCGTTTTTGGAGCAAAAGCAAAAGATCTAAAAAATCACATCCATAATCATTTTAAATTGTTTGACGTATATAATAATATAATGTTTATTTTATAAATGTAATTTGTATTGAAGACAAACGACGAATCATTTTAGAAACTGCTCCCCGTGCGGCTATTTCCTAATTAAGACCAATTGTCCACCGGATAGGACACGTGCCAAAATGTGTGGTCTTTTTAACAGCATTCCGTCATCGTGTATGTACTTGTAATAAGGATAAACTGTATCTTTTAAGATTTTTTTTTGGGTAGTTAAAAATCAATGTTTGGGAATTGTTACTGTTCAATTAATAAATTGCTTAATAAACTTTTTCATTACCTGAAAGACTGTAGCAGTGAGCATATCTTTCACTTACCATAATTAGTGACGTAATTATATCTTTATATGATAATTACGGATTGTAGGGAATTTGCCGAAAATTAAACAATTCCGTGGAGAAATAAACAGCAAATGCTCGTGTTCTCTGTCTCAATTCTTGGTTTGTGATTTTACACCAGAGTGTTACAGGTCAGTTAGTACCTATCTTCAAATTGCTTTTTTATATCGTTGTTTAGGTGGACCACAATCCTTATCTAGTGGAAAATGTTTGAAAGTAGTATAAAGTATGCAATTCAATTCTAGGTCCTAATGAATTTGTAGTTGGTTTAGTTGGGTCTTGACAGTGCATATTGGACAAGTAGAATATTCACCAGTCGGTATGTGCGGTGCCGTATAATGGAGCATGGTTATCTTTCCTCTTGTATAAATTCCAAAGAAGTGGGAGTCAAAACGGGTTAAAAATAAATTCCAATGGTTTCACAGAAAAATGGCACTGTAATTAGCAGAGTATAACTAAACAGAAGTAATTATTTTCGTCTCGTAATTTTATTTTTACTCACATTATTGATAATTCTTATAGCCTATCGATTGAGGAATGTCATGTAGGTACTTCCTGAGTATAAAATTTCATCAAAATTGGCTGAGAATAAATTCCTTTTTACGATTTCTTAATGTATTATTGACAATTCTTATAGCATATCAATTGAAGAATTACATAAGCGTGCCAAGTACAAACTTTTTTGAAAATTGGTCTAGCCGTTCACAAACAAACAGACACACAAACAGAGAATTTTTTTATGGCATATTCGTGATTTGTCTCCCTCAAATATCACATGACTCGGGAAATTTAGAGAAAAAACAGTACCTACAGACAGAACTACATATTTATTCATACACATATCACATTCGTGGTAAATGTCCTTTATAATTAGGCTGACCATACCCACCCACCGCCAACTAAATATGATTGAAAATCATCATAGAGTTGTTTTAGGGTTCCGTATTTCAAAGGGGGAAAAAGAACCCTTATAGAGTCACTTCGTTATCCGTCTGTCTGTCAAGACCCTTCTTCTCAGGAAGGCGTGGAGATATCAAGTTGAAATTAATACCAAATACTCAAGTCTGCAAGCCTTTGTAGCTGTGAAAAACTCAAACTTCTAAATCAACGCAATCAAAAGCTACGACCGTTTTTTGCAGCATTTTTTACAATTAGCAAAGGGAATAAAAACTTATATGGTACTTCCCGTTGATCTACAATCATGAAATTTGGCAAGAAGCAATATCTTATAGCACAAGTAAAGGAGAAAATCCTAAAACTGTAAAAATGTAGTTACATCATTTAAAAAAAATTGTTATTTGTAGTTGGTAAAGTGACCGCAGTATATTGACGTGTGGGTACAACAGTTTTCCAACAGCAAAGTTAAGTTTGCCCCTCAATATAGTTTATCTTTTTGTTAGAATTGTTCGGTGATTTCTTCATTAATGTTGCCTAGTCATTTTAGTGAATGTGGCTGTACAATTATGGAGCCCTCGGTGCGCGAGTCCAACTTGGTCGGTTTTTTATAATATATTCGATGCTGAAGCTTCGAGAAACTTCAATGTATGATTCCCTTCAAACTTAAGTTCTAGACCTTTAGATATGCGGAATCTTAGCCTCCTGTCGCTGTTTAGACCTTTATTATTATGGTAATCCTAATTATAATAGAAGTCAACTGAAAATTTGAGAAATAATTAGAACTACAGATTAATTACTATAGAATAAAGAATACACGTTGTATAAACGTAACGTAAAAAAGAATGACCAATGAGAAATGAGATGAATGATGAATGAGAGGTACGACAAAAGATTACTTTATATTAAGTGTAATTACTTTATCTTCGAATGCAGACGGCTCTAATAAAGCGTTTCATATAAACAGTACGTCATGCAAGGATCTACAACACAAGCTAACCAGTGGGCAGTTTTATTAGGGGCAATGAAATATATCTATGTGTTCCTTTATGTCAATTTCAAAAAAGATAGATGTAAAAGTGTCAAGCTAGAATCGAGAGCCGGGAGCCGGTGCGCGAGGTCATATCAATTGAAATCAATTAAAGCAATTGAGTCCAATTGAGCGGGCGGCAGATTCTGCGTCGCCAGAGAGATTTTATGTGGAGCGCCTACGCGGTTTGTTCGTCACATGACTCATGACATATAAGTAGGTACCTACTTACTCGAATGTTATATCACATTTTTTATAGTAACACATTTAATAAAATATTTACACTGAATGATGTTACTTGTTATTCGGTTTGTACTTTGTCATATTTAGTTTAGCGATTGAAGTATCTAAGTATCTGGAAATAATTGAAGTATCTGGGGTGTCAAACTACATCTTTAAACTGAGACACCCAAGCCAAACTCAACTGCACTCGGCGCACCTTGCTGCTTAACGAACGAGGAAATGACAATAGTGGGGTGGTAGGACTGTTTTTCCCGATTGGGTCTCGACCACCATGCATGTGGTGAAAAGTCCGTCATAGTGACTCACTTTTGCGTGTCACCTATCCAGAGCAGTCTGTGTATATCCTGTTAAATTTCTGCAGGCCGGTATGACAACGGTGACCGTCGATGGATTATGATTTTCTGGTAGTCGCCGTTGTGTTAGGATTATACTATGCTTACAATCAGGGACGGTACCGCCAACTTGTCGTGCTACTTACTATAAATAAAATATGTATATACCTACTGCATCATACATCTGTCTTTATTATCATTATTATCTGATTACCTTTTCTAAAAGTAGCACGTAATAGTGAAGACATTGTGCCAGATGGTAAGCACAGTATAATCCTAAAACTACGGCGACTACCGAGAGATAGGAAATACATCGTAGTTAGCGCCATAGCACGTTGGTTATCAAAATACATAGTTGTATAGGGAGGGTGGGGGGCATAGGCTCGCCCCTATTACTTGGGACCTATAAAACGTACACGGCGAACTGTGGGTGTACAATTAGTACACCTCTGCCTTACCCTTCGGGGATACAGGCGTGATGGTATGCCCCGGGGGTACCTTTTGTAATTACTTATTTGTAAATGCCTATCATCATATACGTCGTCATCAACATCAATCAACAAAATCTTCAACCTACAATCCAAATAAGGCATCATACATACTTTGAAAAACCATAGCAACCTATTCAGGATTCCGAGTCTCCAAGATGTAGTAGAAATAACACTCCTTATGTAATCCCTGGAGTTGAGGTCGCTGCGAATATCTACGCCTGCGATATGGAGGCTATCACGCATTTCTAGTGAGTCATTTTGAAGAGTGGAGAAGGAAGAAAACGGAGATTTTTTTGATCAAACCGCGAACACCTGACTTTTCTTGGCATTGAACATAACCAAGTTACTTGCTCCAAATGTAGATACGCAGTGCAAGCATTGGTTAAATTCGATGACAAGTTCCTCCAGTCTCTTTTCTGTGTCTCCCCGATCGCATGAAGGAATAGAGCCCATGAATGGTACTGTCATCTGCATAGCAATTAGTATGGCCTAAAGGTAACATATTTGATATGCAGAAGAAACAGAGTGGGCGAAAGCACAGAGCCTTGAGGAACTCCAGCTTTTAACATATTTTACATGATATTCGTAAAATAGGCGGCATATCCCAGGCCGCTGGATTAGTTTGTAGGTAAAATTTAACAAGAGTTATGGGTAAGATCGATTTTAATAAAATTATATTTAGAAGATTTTACTTTTGTGGAACAACAAATGCTAATGCAGTGGTAGCGTATATGGACACCGCGTGGTTCGACATGAGTTGGATCCCCTGAACTGTCGGTGTAGGAAAACATTGCGATGAAATCATAACATGATAGTAAGCCATTTTCTAATCTTAAAAATCTTATGCAAATTCTAAGCAACTAACTGTACTTGAGAGCCTATCCTTCCATTAGGTTTTCCATCTCGGGCCACATCAACACTTATCATTCTGAGACTATGGTCAAACGCTAAACCTATAAAGAATAAAAAAACTAAAATAATATAATTTAACTCATCAATAAACGTAGCAATAAAATTGGTCAAAACTCAGCATATTGCTGGTGAAACTTGTGCGTGGCTCCACTGCGGGAGCCCCACTGCCACACCTAGGTATATCCACTGCAAAGTAGCATTAGTCGCACTATCTACTAAGACCCAGCCCGCAAAGGTGTAGGTGGTTGGCAATATGCTAGTCTCAGGACTTCAGTCCTTTTGAGGTGGGTTGTACATAGCTTTTTTTATAAAACTAAGGTGGCAAACAAGCATACGACCCGCATGATGGTAAGCGGCTACCGACGAACGAACTAATAAAGAAACCATAATTGATAATAAAAAAAATATGAGTACGGGTCCTTACGTACGCACGTAAGAAATTATACTTAAAATGACTTTTTGGCCGAACTAAAAAAAATTATCTCCAAAAATTTTATCCCGTGTTGTCAGTCAACAATAAGTATGATGAAGTTATTATGATAATATAAGAAAAGTGTAAATTAATTTTACTGACTTTATTATTGTGTGAATACCTATAATTTAACATTGTAACATAAGCTTGATCATGTTTTATACTTCCGTCACATGATCGCGGGCAACTCGCAATTTTACCCTCTACTAAACGCGCCAAAGATGTATAACTTAATTTTTTTTGCGGGATCTTGATGTTACCTGTTGTAGTTTTCATTTTTAATTAATTAACTTAGGTTTTTGGCCCTATATTATGCAATATTGGTGGCGTTTTGCGTGATATCCATACTTATATACTAGTAATATTAGCCTTTACCTATGAAATTGCCGTTTTGTATGAAAAAATTTAAACGAAATTTTTTCATGTATTTTTTATTTGTATTAATCGAAGTAATCACCCATGCAATCAATGCATCTTTGCCAGCGCAGTGGCAGTTTATTGATGCCCTTCTTAAAGAAATCAGCTGGACGGGAGGCAACAAATTCTTCAAAGGCATTTTGTACTGCCTCTCGGGTATTGAATTTTTTTCCCGCCAAGGAGTTATCCAAATTCTGGAAAAAGTAGTAGTCTGTAGGCGCAAGGTCTGGTGAGTAGGGAGAGATGACGGAGAACTTCCAACCCCAGTTCTTGCAACTTGGAGACCGTCTGCTGTGCAGTATGAGATCGCGCGTTGTCGTGCAGGAGCAGCGGAGACGAGCGATTGACCAATGCTGGTTGGAGATGTGCCAGCTTCTCCATCATTGTGTTCAGTTCTTCACAGTCCACATCTGCAGTAATGCTCACCCCGTTTGGTAAGAAGCTGTGATGAATCACACCGGCGCTAGACCACGAAACAGTGACCATCACTTTTCTAGGAGTAAGTTTTCGTTTAGGGCATTGTTTAGGTGCTGAAACAGGATCCAACCAACTTGCTGAGCGCTTGCGGTTTACAAACAGAATCCATTTTTCATCGCAGGTAACAATGCGGTTCAAAATTCCTTCATTTGTGTGTCTGTTGAGCAGTGCAAGGCACGTCTCGACGCGTACTTCGCGCTGGCGATCATTGAGTTCGTGGGGCACCCATTTGTCAAGCTTTTTTACCTTGCCAATTTGACGCAAATGGACCAATATTGTTTGACTCTAACTTCGAAAGCGGCTGCTAATTCAGCCGTAGATTGTGTATCATCAGCTTCCACAATCGCCTTTAATTCGTCATTGTCGACCAAAGTCTTCGGACGACCGCGAGGTTCATTTTTCAGGTCGAAATTCCCAGAACGGAAGCGAGCAAACCAATAACAGGTGGTGCGTTGGTTTGTAGTGTTAGCTCCGTAAACGTCGTTGATGTTGCGTGCCGCTTGTGCCGCGTTGCTGCCACGACGGTACTCATATTCCATAATTACTTAAATTTTTAACGTATCCATGATGACAAAAAAGATTGAAATGCGATAAAAAATGTAACACTAATCAATAAACAAATGACTACTTTTGGAAAAAGAATTCCATGTTTTTAAAATAAAATTAATTTGAAATTAGAATTCTTAGCCAAACAAAAATTATTTTGATTTCAAATGGCCAGTACTGCAGAACGGCAATTTCATAGGTAAAGACCTATTATAATAAAGCGGAATGGTTATTTTGTTTGTTTGTTTGTTCAAACACGCTGATCTCTGGAAACTACCAGTCGCATTTGAAAAAATATTTTTTTATATGATAGCCAGACTCACGAGAAATAATATAGGCTATATAACATTAGGCTAAAGTTCCCAATTAGCATTAAATATTGATTTTTGTAACGTAAGTCGGAAGTCGAAGCCCTCTCGAACTGCTTTATCCGCGTGCGCTGGCTTAATGGTTAATAATACGTATATGTATAATGTTCTACAAAAATATTGGCCATATTTATATGTAAAAAAAGTAAGCGCTAGCATATATCTATCTCTTATACATGAGATAAAATAAAGTATTTTCCAATTTTTTTTGTTGAAGATTAAAAGTGATTTATGTGTATTTTTTTAGGCATAGCAGATTAATCCTTACGAATGAAAGTTACTTCATCATCAAGACAATTTTATGAAAATAACTTTTGCCCTTACAGCATGTTATTTGGACGCATAATTAGAGAGATAATGGAAAATTAAAATAATTCAACACTCAGCTCAGGCCTATGTCTATAGTAGTAGTGGCGCGAATGAGCCATTCGATGTATAAAAATCTGGCCGCCCGATAAAAAAATTGTCTATGCTGAAGTTTTACAAATCATCAATCAGTGATTTATTTTAAATTATATGCGGATGAAACCGCAGTGCACAGCTAGTAGTTTATATAAATATAAACTGGAAGCATAATTTCTGAAATGCCACAAAAACTGCCACGAAAGTTCTAACAAGGTAGCCACCATCTTGTTAGGATACTGAAATCGTCATAAAATAGGGCACTATATTTACTTGATAATGACAGTAATGGTCTTCAATAAAGAAGACTAGTTGCCTAGTTATGTAAAAATAAGAAGAAGAAGTTAAAAAATAAGCAAAATAATTGTGTCTAGTTAAGAAAGACATTGAAACTTTATTTCAAAGTTGTTACTAATAACTAAGGTCAATACTCTAATGATTTTTCGAATCTTTATTTATATAAGAAATAATGTTACCTACTTCATTTTAGATCGTCCCTTATATGGAACAGTAAAAAGACAATTTTTTTCTAAAACATTGAAATTATACTTGATGTACCTTGCCGAACCGACAAATGAGGATATAAACATATCAGGGTGTTGGGGTATTTGTACACGACTGTATCACAGCCACCATACCATACATATAATGGAAACTCAACGTGGTAGCAGGTCTTCGTGCAAGGATTAGGTATCTTTTGGCGTACGGTATTATTCAAGTTTCATATTTAGGCATATATTTTCTTATTTTATGAAATAATATGTAAAAAATATGATTATTTTTGGATGCCTTTTTTATTAAGGTAAAAAATAATACGTATATACTAATGTGAAAAAAAATCAACCACTATAAGAGCTATTGGTAGATAAGTAGTACACCAGTAATATTATCTATATACGCTACGGTCTACCACTACGGTAATCTGAAAATATTGGTTTTACACACCGGAAGCAATTAGCGTAGGTAACTTATATCAGTCGATGTAATAATTAGGTACATTTATTTATTCTTTTGATATTGAAAATAATTTATTATTTACTAAAAATTAAACAAGAATTGCCCAAATTTCAAGTTAGCTTAGTGTAAATTGGTAATGTTGTTTTATTGCCTGATTTTTAGTAATAGAGTAGCCAAATATAATAATGTCAAAACCAAGTGTTTCAAATTGCAGCTCCGTAATGTACCTACTTACCTACCTACCTACCTACCTGTGCTTAGCGAGAGATTTTCAACTTGATTGTAACAAGTCAGTTGGGAGGGCTAAAAATACTCAAGATATTTAAAACCTATATAACAACAAATTATAATATATACGAATCGGTATGTACAACAGGTGAAACAAAGTTGTCATGCGTTTCTGTACTTTAGAAATATATTATTTATAAGTAATATATATTTTATAGTATATCGTGTTTTAATAATGATTCTTACCACTTCTATATAGTATACGAAATACTGGAACAGTAAATAAGTCTGGGTGTGCGGCGGTATTACGTATGAGTAGGCATGGCCTATAAGTAGGAGGCGCCGGAATCCAATGCTCACGAAATATTGGCCTGTCCACACAACATTCGAGGAAGTATTTTACAGAGAGCGCACGCTTCCCATTAATCTTTCATATGATCACCACTGGTTTATTTAAAATGTTTTCACTGGAATACCTATTTATCGTTTTAACACTGAAGTTAACACAGTCACACGCGTTATGTGAAACGTATAAGTTGCGACCGTGACCCATTTCACATGAACACAAACTGCAAATGCGACGAGAAGTGCATCAGCGAGTGCAATTCGTGTTGTCTGAAAGTCACCAATAAGCCCAATGAAGCAGATATCCCACTGGCGAGCGCCAGCACCAACCTAAATAGACTCTGATCATCTAAATTGACTTCAATTAAATAACAACCGAAATTGTTGAAATGCGCCATTACTCCCTCAACGTTAATCTAAGTGCCAATAGTCAGGGCGAATGTTTTATTAATAATCCCAGGCAATAACTGTTAATTATTAATTAAACGTTATTCACCAGCAATAGAGCCGTCGATCTCCTACATCAGTTTGCCACGGTCGCTGCCACGGCGTGGCGCGTACCGAGCTGGTGTCCTCATGCTTGCTAACGAGGCATTGTTTTCAATTGTTGTATTTGAATAGTTTTTTTTACCTCTGTTAATTCTCATTAAATTTAAGGCTCTAAATATGATTAGATGATCATGAATACTTTACTGTTTATATAACCTTAAATGTTTAATGCCAATTTCTAAATATCGATGTTAAAATTATATTCCCACGATAATTAATCATGTATTAGACATACGAGTAATGTTGGAACAGATTTACAATATACAGCACGGACTTTCAAAATAATGATGTGGGCGTTCGCGCCCTTCGATATCATACGGAACAAACAAATAATGAATGAGTTTGTGGGAATCCCGCATGGAACATACTCGTAAATGCCGACGAAGGCATAGCGGCCGTGTTACCGACCCGCAGAATAGCCGAGAGGGAGCCGCCGTACGTCGAGCGATGTGCAATGCTGGGGGAGGGGCTCCGGTACTCCGTTATTGGTTCCCCGACGTCACAACATCAAAGTCATAAGCGCCTGCCTCGCATGTCACAATACATCTTCACTAACCAAACAGTACAGACGAAAATTGCTCTCTCATTCACCGTCTCTGTGAAACGGACTAGCCAATCATTGGCCCGATATGTCCGTAAAGACTCGTATTATGATAATATAAATTGACCAACCGTAGAGCAAATTCGGTTAGTTCGTTAAAGTTGATTAAAGCCATTTAACCGGGACGGGGACGAGCACACGAACGGCACGAGCGTTTGCCGATCCCGAGGGCTCTGCTAAATTAAGTTAAATTGTTTAATATTGATCAGGGTAAATCGTTGGTGAATCGGAGTTGGCTGGCGAGTCCAACTGTACAGTGCATAGGAACGGTATCAAAGCTTCAGCTACGGAGCCGAGCGAGGTCGGTGCGGAGGTAGCGGGCCCGCACCCGCACCCGCCACCGCCCGACGGGTTCATGTACGTGTGCGGGGACGGTGCCGCGGCCGGCGCGCGCTACGAGTGCGCCTTCGACCCAGGACCGGGTGGAATGGACCAGCCGACTTTCGAAGAACACATGTTCAGCGAGTTCGGAAAAGACAGGCATGTGCAAGTCGTCGTCGGGACCGTTGGAGAGCTGCAGTACCGAGATGATCTACCGGTGTTCCCGGCGAGCGGTGATCAGAAGCGTAAAGACGAACCAATGCTGCTACAGCCGGTAGATGCGACGTCCGCTCCTCACCCGCCGGTGCCGCCGCCTCCTGCGACTTCCAAGAAGAGCGAAAAGAAAAAAAATGACAATAACGGCATAAAAAAAAAGAAAACCAGGTAAAAGCAATTGCATTTAAACTGCACTTTCTAATTATACTCATTTTAAAATTGTAGAAAATTTCATAGTAAATTTCCAAAAATAAAAAAAACAGTAATTCCAATTTGGAGCAGCATTCACATCTACGCTGTTTTAGAACGCATTATGCTACGCGGTTACGTACCTACTTACGTAGACGCTTGACTTTGTTGCTACGAAGAAAATTAGACCGTAGCGTAATAACACTTTCTTGGCTACTTGTGCATAACACAAGAAAACACGAACGTTGTAATTTGAATATAACTCTACAAAAATGAATAATGTCTTAACTTGAAGACCAAATATAATATGTATTCATACACTTTATATGTTCAAAAAATTCTGACAAACTAACAACATCTTAAATTATAGCCATCAGTCGAAAATTTCTTTAAAATAATTATGCGCTGTATATTAGCGAGCGCACGACCGTTATAAATATTGCAGCTTTTTTATGATACCTACTTATGAAGTAGCAGACAAGCTTGCAGTGAAGTGGTTACTGTAGTCTATAGTTATTTTTAATCACCCTCAAAAGGACCGCACTTTTGAGGACAGACATTATAAGAATGCTACTTCAAAAGACTAACGCCTATTATGTTATATCAGTGCGTATTGTTAACCAAACATTTAGGTCTGGAACACGGCTGAAACAGGTGCGTTTACAACAATTTTACAATCTTTTACATAATCACCAATTTCTGTTCATGCGATGGTTTTACCCGCTTTCCAAGTGATCCAAATACTTGGCAAGTTGTGTAGGAACCAGCTCTAATCTCGAATTTTTCTATTTAGGCACGTATCTGTCATTGTGTTACTAGATAGATGAGAGTAATTAAATATTCTTACTTATTAAACTTCATTAACGTAAATAACTATAACAACTACTTTTATTGTAAGAAAATAGTAGTGCAATTTTGCTACGAATAATCGTCAATATTCTAGATACTCTTCATCGTATATATTCTTCATTTGCACATATACAAACAAATGGAAAAAAATACTTCCAGACAAAAGATTGCGGTACTAGTCGACTGAAGATTATAAAATCATTGTATCGTTTCATGAAAATTAGTATTGCAATCAAAATGTGTTATGTTTTTATTTTCAAATTTTTTATACTCGTGACTTTATTACACTTCTTAGATTATAAAAAAAAAATACTCTCCACAATAAATGGTCACGTGGCAAGATGCAAAAGGTATGCAGCTCGAACACAGGTGTTTAAATA
The DNA here is from genome assembly GCA_033032175.1 of Saturnia japonica. Classification (NCBI taxonomy): domain Eukaryota; kingdom Metazoa; phylum Arthropoda; class Insecta; order Lepidoptera; family Saturniidae; genus Saturnia; species Saturnia japonica. The sequence goes on from CM065307.1 coordinate 13,216,412, forward strand.
GGGAGGCACCCTCGTTTTTATTGCACTATAGGAATTGCCACACCTCGCGCGGTCTCGGACTCACCCCAATTATTTATTTGCATAACTAATACGATGATTTTCAATAAAACATATGGTAAAAGCTGCCGGCACTACATGATATTCCAATAATTATTATTAAAACAAAAAAAAAGGTTTAGGAGTTCAGAAAAAGTATACATTTCAAAATTAAAATCAGTATTAAAAACAAAAATATGAATAACTATTTATAGCGGTGCATTGCGATTCCGCGAAAAAAAAACCCAGTGATTATTTTCATCCCGTAATTTACTCATATTATTGATAATTCTTATAGCCAAGCTTATGTTGTTAAATAGATAGACTATACAAATTATCAATAATACTTCAGGAAATCGTAAAAAAAATAATTTCCAAAAAAATTAAAATTATGAGACAAAAATAATTACTGCGCACACTACTAATCAATAATAAAGCCACGAAATGTTAGCAGTAATAAGAACCGGGGTCTTCTAAGAATGTAACTAATATGTACTCCGATATAGCAATAATTGCTTCCCGGATCATAAGTACGTAGAATATATAGGATTAATTACCCGTATAGGTACATGGTGGCAATTGGCTTATCGTGTTACATCTCTGAGTGTGACAGCCACAAAACGAGGGAAGGGAACCTATGAATAGTGAAATATTTCAACACTTTTCTTACAAATTATTAAATTATTTTTTTCGTTTAATGCTTGAACTATATCTCGAATAACTCTATTTATTTGTGATTGTATGAATTCCTACTATATTTATTCCTTATTTGTATTATATTAAAGTCATAAAAATAATAACATCAAATTAAGTCGATAAATGAAACATTAACAATGAAAATACCTAGTAACAGCAATTAATTTTCACTTTATTCGAAGCTGAGAAGCGAAAACATACCTATACGTTATTAAACTACATTTATAAAAATAGTCATAGTATGAGTATAAACAATTAGAATAATACTACCTACCATAAGTATAGAGTCAATTGACAGGCAATTAGAAGTGGTGGTGCGCGACGGGGGTGAATTTAGTTTCACGCTCAATCAATTTCAGCGCGTGCGCCGCGTCGCCCGCAGACATATTGCATGCATGCGTCAGATGGTAGCCATAGATGTATTCGAGGATGATAAGAGTTTTATTTGTGAATTTGTAATGTTGTATATTTTCACATTATTAAAATTTGAATAACATTTTAAGAATATAAGATAAACATCATATTTATATAATTATTCTTCGATTTTCGGGCACTTAGGTATTTGTCTTATTATAACCATATACAGGGTAGAAAAAACGAACGGGACATTGAGGAAAAGTATGTTAAATATTAAAGACATAATTAATAATTTTATTCAAAGGAAACATTATTTTTTTAATAATAATAACTGCATTTACAGATTTTCTAAAAAACCTTACCTATCTGTACCGGGAATCGAACCAACTAAGAATGCACAAAACAGACGCACTATGGTAAATGCACCAATAGATAGAGTCTATGATAAGAATAAAATCTCTTGACTAAACATTGTATCTTACAATTAAAGGAGACCATGAAATTAAACTCTAATATTAGGTACCTTACCTAGAGATACTTAAAAATGAAAAAGTTATTTTAATTTTTTTAGAATTCCACAATGAAATTAGGTACCCAAATAAAAGAAAAGATAATATGTGAAGTATATGTAAAAAGTTATAATCAACTAGTTATGTTTCCTTTGAGTAAAATTTGATATCTTCAATAATTAACATACTTTTCCTCTATGTCCCGTTCGTTTTTTCTACCCTGTATAGGTGGTAGGTACTTTAGAAATTTAAATTTATTTTCACTCCACGATATATTTCGGAAAAAAGACATAACTATATAAGTTATAGAGTTTTAATATTAAGTATTTTAATTTTACGGTAAATAAATTTGTGTTGTGAATTTCAAAATCCTGCAATGCAGTATGCTGGTACAATATTACATGTATTATTATTTGCATATTGAAAATATTCAATGTTCCACTAGTTCCATAAAAAGTGTTTTAGATGAAGGAGCAAATTAAATTCAGTGATTTATTAATTTAAAAAAAATTGTTTACAGGACTACATTCACGGCATATCAGCTTGAAGAATTAGAACGTGCTTTTGAACGGGCCCCATATCCTGACGTGTTTGCAAGAGAGGAATTAGCTCTAAAACTTAATTTGTCCGAATCACGTGTTCAGGTATAGTCACTTAATTTTGAATATGTTCCATAACTTTTAATTCCTAACATGTTTTCATTTAATAATATCTTTCTAAATACATACTCACTTATATATTACTAGCTGTGCCCGCGGTTTCGCTCGCGTGATTTGCAGAATGCCGTCGATCGGGCACGCGCGCGGAACTTACTATCCTCGCTCCTGGTTATTTTGAAAACAAAAATGCTTGTTGTGGGTGTGCAAAAATAAACATATGCTCTCGCTGACATTTTTGTAGTTATTTTTACAATCTACAATTATGTACCTACTACATTAATTTGTTATATTATATCTTTTGGTTTACTCAATTTAAAAAATGTAAGTGCCCAAAGGTTCGTTTTTCCGAATTGACTTTTATTTGCGCGGAAGCCTAGTTCTTTTTCTAAAATAACAGTAGCCTAAGTTACTACTTATAACATTAGCTATCTGTCAGTGAAAGTTCCGTTAAAATTGGTCTAACCGTTTTAGAGATTATCTACCTGGAACAAACATACGGACGGACAGAAAGACATTTTTTTTTTGTTTTTTTTTTTTTTTATAACTACAGTATATACTTTCTAGTATGTATTTGTAGTATTTAGTCAAAAGCTGTTATTTTGACATTACAGACACTTCTATAATTATTTATTTGTATAGATAATGTAGTTTTTTTTGTTTTTAGGTTTGGTTCCAAAATAGACGAGCGAAATGGCGTAAGCGAGAACCTCCTCGGAAGACGGGTTACATAGGGTCCAATTCACCGAGTTCCACTACTTTAGGTGGAGGTTTCTCCGGTATTGGCAGTAACTTACCAGCTTTCCCTCAAAACGGTTTACCGGCTCCGACAGATTCCTGGTCATACCAGCACTCGTACGAATTATCATCGCATCACTTACTGTCACCCAGTGGTGGTGGTTATCCCGGATTCAACGCTCAACCTACAGCTTATTCATACACAACGGTGCTAAACGGTCATGACGGGCAGATGTTTACGCCACGTCATTCGTATGAGTACGGAGAAGGGAGTCCACCGCCTCTCGGGGTTCGTGATTACCCTATGATGGCGGCGCATTCACCACAAATCGATGGTCATACACACGACGATAAACTGGAATATCGCTCTCACGAACACGAAGACAAGTATTCTGCATGCGCACTACAAGAGGAACCACCTCGGTACGTAGCACCATCAGATGAATATGATAAATGCGGAATGGTGCCTCATGATAAGCATTACGAAATCGATCGTCACTCGGAACTTTCACAACCGGTCGTTGTTAAGATGGAGCCCAGTCCTGGTCAGGCCTATACCACGTTGCCCCCTTTTTTGAATTGAAATACTCTTTTTCGAAATTCTCTTAAACTTCAAATGGAATTTCGAAAAGGAGTATGAAATTAATAAGCCAACTCACTAAGAAGTAGCAATATCTCTTGCACGTGAGTTTAGGGCTTTCTGTATATTTATAGGGCTAGCTCAAAATTTGCATAGTGCATCGTAAACAGATTACTTCAAAGAACAGAAATTGGAATTTCACATCCTATTTAATAAACATCTATTTTTGCAATAATATAACAAAGAGGTAAATAGTCCACTCAATGTTAAGTGGATAGTGCAAGACATAACTGCCAGTCTAAATAATTGCTATAAATTAGTTATAATATTAGCCATAATTAAGTTGCCATTTTTGAGGACCAGTCTGTACCTGTACCTCGTGTACACTTTGCTAACCGATTATAATGATAATGATTCGAACGCAGTAGTATTGTAAAAAATACGTAACGATGGTGCGTCTGCAGTTGAACTCTGCACAGTTTAATATAACATCCTCATAATCGTAATATTAAAGTTTCGGAATTTTCTTATATAAGCAGTAAATAAGAATTTACAACAGTTCTTGTTATGATCAATGTAATTAGAGGTAGAGGCAGTTAAACAGAGGTCCAATCATAAATACTATAATATGCATTTTTAACTATTAATATTTCAACAGAATTTTCATATTCGTAATATAAGGATAAGTTTTAACTAGGATATAGGTATCGAATTTTTTTGTAAGGTTTATTATAAAACTTTCGTGCTGTACCTACATAAATAAATAGTTAGATTTTATTGGCGATGGTTTTTGCTTTTTGATAGGTCATATTATGATATTCGATAGGCAAAGTAATTATCGTGAATAATTATTTGTAAATAAGAACAATTAGTAGATAAGTAGGTAGGTAATTGTTACAAAAATTACTTAGAAATAATGTGAATTTTGTGCTATTTTTTCTGTAATTGACAAAGTAATCGAATTTTTATAACACATTGGTTTCGTTTAATACTTGTTTTACCATTTTCTGAACGACTTTCGTAGAAGGTAGCCGGTAGGTAAATCAATATTAAAAATAGAGTAAGTGACAAATTCAAAAGCTAAGCGTTTCAACATTACTATCATACTATGTATTGAAAATAGAGATGAGTAACAAATGTTGTGTTGCGCTGCGCAATTATAATTACATACTAACTTATTTTTACAAGTTACGCTTTATGAGTAGATTCGACAAACTTTAAAATTCACCCTGGCACACAATAATTGTCATCTTATAGTTTAAAACATATAAATCCTACCACAAGAGCTGCCAGTGTCATTTAAAAATTATTTTTATAGTGAACTTTATTAATATTTTCATCCATCGAAAGAAAACAGCAGTATTTAATCATTCAAGTAGCAATGTGTTTTCAAGTTATTGGAAAATAATATTTTGTGTTATGTTATATTGACTATTATAGCCAGGCAGCACTGTAATTTGTGCTAAAGAAATTTAGTATAACTATATAAGATTATAGTATTTGTAATAAATAATACTGCTATAAAGGGGGCTTGAGGTGTATATATAAGATGAGGGGTGTATAAGATTTAAAATGCAATAATATTATGTACATAAAAATAATATCTACTTATATAAACTTAAATAATATATAGTAAGTAAACAATATAATAAGTATACAGGCTGTAACATTTAAATGGGTCAGTGAGGGAAACTCTGAAACTAAAAGAGATAGAGATATATGTTTTAAAGAACAGTGACATCGATTTTAAGGACAAGAGAAACTGCATTCATAGGTTTTCAAAAAAACGTATACACGAGTCGGGAATCGAGACTAACGATTTTAAGAAAAAAAAAGTATATCATTTTATTACGATAATTGATAGTGTAGGTTGTGAGGAAAAAATATTGCTAGAAAACCCTGTGTCTATAATTAAAAGAAAATGCTGAATTTAATTATTTTGTTTTGAAATGTTCACATTTACAGCTATTTTCTTGGATACAGTAGTAATTAACTCTTTTAGGTAACGAACTTGTTACTGCATTTTGTATTTTCAAATAGAGTATTTGCTTTAAAATCATCTCTATGGTTGTTATTATACCTTCAACGGCGTCGTAGCTGGTTTTGAAACTTCATATTTAAGGTAACCCCACGAGATATAATCAAGAGAGGTTTAATCTGCCCAACTCGTTTAAAAGAGTCCATTTTTGTTAGAAGTTATTATTTAAGAAATCGAGTTGTGATTTATTATTACAATAGACGACGTCAAGTTACATTTCATTTAACAACTGAGTTGGACTTCTGCATAATGTTTTGTTCTCAAAAATGTATGATGGACGTTTGAATAAAATGTAGGTACATCGAAATATTAGAAGACCTATTACAATTCCTACGTGAAATATTGGATGAAAACATAATCGGAGTGTATTTCCAACAAAATGGAGCATCGACACAATAGCCTAATGAAAATAGACTTCTTATATGATAACTTCTAAAAAAAACAATTAGTACAAATAAAGTCACCAGATTTAACTACACTAGATTATTTCTTGTATTGTACCGTTAAAACTGAAAGTTTACGAAACCAGCCACGACATCTTTAAGGGTCTATAACAGCGGCTTTATAGACCATTAAAAATAATTAACCCTTGGAATTACAAAACACATAAAGGCGTTACCGAAACCGTTATTATTGTATCCAAGAGAATGGCTGTAATTGCAAACATTTCAAAACAAAATAATTAAATTCATCATTTTCTTTTAACTGTAGGCACATGGTTTCCTAGCAACATTTATTGCTTATAACCTACACTAATCAATTGTTATAACAAAAAGATAAACTTTTATTTTCTTAAAATGATTAGGTTCGATTCCCGACTCGTGTTTTTTTATCTATGAATGCAGTTTTTCTTTTCTTTAAAATCTATATCATGGTTCTTTAGAACATATTTCTCTTACTAGTTCAGAGTTCCCTCCACTGATCCATTTAAATGTTACAGCATGTATATAATATAATATTTGGATCCCTTACTTCTCGTGCATTCCCAGTGCCTTATTAAAATAATAAATAAGTAGATAAATTTATATAATATTTTCAGTGACATATATTTTTTCATTTACATTATTTAAGTATAAGGTAGGTTTGCACTAAAATACTCAGTCGATTGTGCTTTCACGTCCCTTCGTTGCAGGATTTAAGAATTCCAGTGCAATGAAGTTTCAATTGTAAATAACTCAGGAATTGTGAATAAATGTGCCAAAGAATGATTTCTGTATTATTTAGGTAATAAATATATTGTTATTATAATAGATTAGCATTAGCAGTGTAGTTTAGTAGCAGCCATGCATGGCGAATGGCGCGGTGATTAAGAGATAGTTTGTTAAACGAATTTGCATTTGTAACTTTAAAATTAATTAAAATTAACATTTTAGTTAAGAAGTAGAAATATTATTTATATAAGAATCGGTGAAACTGATACCTTCATATTATGTCGTATTCAGTTAGTGCTTATTTCATGCTTTTGACAAAAATATTTAATGTTTTTAATTATCTAATAACAAGTATACATCTGAGGACTATTGATAAGCATACAGTACCTATAATATAAGGGTAGTTATGTTTTTCATTACATGCTAAGGTGGAAAAACTTTGCTGCATATTACTGCACATGTTAGTGAGAAAGAAATGGATAATGTCAATAAAGACCACGAGTTCACGAACGTTTGGTAATTCTTACGGTCCGGCTGCGGCCTGTCCAGTGTCCACACATACGTCCGTGAGCCGTCATTGGCGATTGTTTATTTATAGCAATGGATGTACAATACGATATGACGTGTTCGTGATTTTTCACGATTCATGAGCATGTGAATACAGTAATAAGAGGTTGTGTGCCAGTGACAAAATAAAAACGAATTATATCAAATCACGATTCGTTTATGTGTGAATGAGCCCTAAACTAATAGTTAAATTGTTGTTCTTAACTGATGTTGACGTTCACTATAGTTTTGTAGTTATGATCTTTGTTTTCATAAAATTAATTCCTTATCAAAGCAAGTAGCCAATGGGACCAAAGGTTAGAAAAAAAAAGCTTTTGTATTAATTATTATTTGATTAATAATTGATAGTTTAATTTGTAAAGCAAGTATGTTTATTTTTATAGATAAGGAGAAACGTTCGTTTTAAGTTTTTAAAAGCAATAAGATGTTTTACATGTTTTTAATAATAAGAAAAAGGAGTAGTAATATACGAAAAGTGCTTATTTCAGAATTTTTATTTTTTGTTATTAATCCTATTGGAATAAAGAATTTAATTGATCTTATCCAGTACACAAGCCGTATGAATCCAAAGTAATAATTGTAACACAGTACAGAGGGCGATAACAAATTAGCACGTATAGAATTATTTTTTTCATTCCATAACTAATAGTTGACCACAATGTAAGTACAAAGGGAATAAATGAAAGAAATCTTAAATGTTAAAAGATAACGAATTTAATATAAAAACATAGTCATTATACACTTGATAAACTATTGTTGTAGAAATTAAATAGGTACACCTGTAATTAATATAGGTACACACACATAAGGTTGTAATAAAGGTGTATGTACATTATTCACTTACATTGGTATTAATGATCACAGATTATATTTGTTATGGTGAGTTTTTAAATAGGTATTTCTATGGTAGCAATACTAATCGTAAATGATATCCTAACAAAAACATTAGATAATGTGAAAAAGTGCCCTTGTTCGATAGAAACGACGATAAAAGAGCCGAGATCTGTCGGATGCCATGTTCCATAGCAGTCCCTTTAATTAAAGGAATATAAGTTTTTCTAGTAATTTATAAAACAATTTGTTACTTTCTTTCATATGGGATTTCGACTTTCTAAGTCTTAATTGTCATTGTCAACAATTTACTATAAAAAATTGACAATTGAAATTAAGATATTGACTAAACAAGTCTATAAAGAAGTGGAATGCCACGGAGGGGTTTATAACTGTCTCACTCGGTAACGGTCAAATAAAGTCCAGCTCTCTATCATGGTAGTGCTATGGCAGTGAGCTCAAATTTATGAACCGACAAAGGGCAAGCTCCACACTCCATAGAAGCGGTCCCGAAACCAACCCTCGTGAAACTCTTATCCATTTCACGCGGGTGACCTTGAGACTGCCGGATTTAAGGTACACATCATAAATTGTGACTATACTGCCGCCGGCCAACGACGTGAGCCTATCGGCATCCAATTCCTTCACGTCCAGAACGTCTATGGATATTTTCGCTCCTTCGAACCTTAAAAAAAAACTTGCTTGGCAAGGACATGGCCGATAGAACCGTCAACTTCGCTCGAACCAGCCAAACACTCCCGGCCACGATTCTTGCCCCTCCGGGCCCATGCGACCTTGGGAGCCTCTCATACCTCGATGTCCGTGTCGAACACCCCAATCACTGAAGTACGCCTAAAACTGGGCCCTAAAGTCGTGGATTGCATTGCCGCCGGATTCACGATGAAATTATATAAGTACAGATGTAAATATCTATCTCCTTCCCCGTTGGGTGCTAATTTGGCCAGTTTTTGACACTAATAAAAATATGTAAGGCGTAAAAATTGCCACAACACAAAAAAGAAAGATCAGGAACAGAGTCCAAAGGGAAAGCCGGTTCGCCGAACCAAAAGGGAAACAGGAACAAGAACAGTTACCAATTTCCACAAAAACACAGAACCCGCCCGAGATATCCATAACTGCTGGAAGAGTGACACGCCAAAACCTACGAAATCACTCACTCACTACCCTAATCCAATCCATTGCCTTACACAAATAGCTTACACACTATGTGGTAATAACACACCTGAGTATAACATACGGTTGCTCCAAAAATAAATTTAATATGTAGGTAACAATCCAAAACAATAACACTGTACCGTAAAAGCTCTTTATTCGTGGGGTATATATTCCCTAAATATGGAATGGTAATTTATATGGGATTATAGGGGTTCCTAGGTGACAAAATAAAAACAAGTATATAAAAAAATTAATTTAATTGAAGTTTTTGTCCATATTGAATAATTATTAGCTTCAGGCTCTTAGGCAATGGTTTAAAGAATTTTGTAATTTTTTCTTGCTTTGCAGTTTTTAAAAGCTCCTTCAATTCAGACTGATATTCAGCAGTGGCATTAGCAATTTGCCTCTTAAAAATACAATAAAACACGCACATCGGCTCTTACTAAAGGACGAAACGTCTAATGTAGCCGCATTTAAAAATATACTTTAATTGAGTAATAAGTTTGATTTCATTCTGTTCGTTTTCAAAAACGCCGACCGCGGCAAAGGCGGCTTATGTTAAAGGCGGAACCAACACAGCGGCGATATCATTTAACAACATACTTTAGGCATAGTTGTAATATGGTCTATTTTACTTTTTTATTAGTCCCTTTGACGACGCCTTTAGAAAGGATATTCGGCTGGATACCTACATATTGGAATCCTTTTAATCAATGTGTTTGTACCGATGTACCGATTAGATCCGCGAATAAAGGAATTGGGTCGCATTTTTTAAATCCACGAATAGTGAAAACGCGAATGAAGGAAGCCCGAATAAGAAGCTTTTCTTGGTTTTTCACTTATGATCCTGGAACTAGACGCCAATTCATTTATTAGAAGAGTCCAACTTCACCGAAAGCTAAAAAAAAACAAAAATGAGCAACACAAGATTCAAAACGCAATGGTGATGTTCGCGATATTCATGGAATTGTATACCTTCACTGTAAGTCAAACAATTAATCGACATTACTAACTTGCGATTTTTGCTCAACTTCGTGAAAGAATATGAAAAAAACGGCCCAAATTGTCAAAGAATAAGTCATGGGTTCTCCATCAAGACAATGCGCAAGGCTCATTCTACATTGTCTGCCAAAACGTATCTGGCCTAGGGATGTTCGATGTTCATCAATGTTGAAGTTGAAAACATCGATGGTTAGAATCTCCAAAACATCGATACATCGATGATTCCATAGGGTTCGAGAATCCGATGTGGCAACCATAAAAAAGCTCAACCACTTGGCTAGCACCAAAACATCGATGTTTCTCTAAGATCGCACATCTTCAAACTAACCAAGTACAACATCCTACCGTCAGATAGTTCGCGTCACCGTCCACCAAGTGAGTTTTATGTTTCCCTATGTCGAATCAGCATTAAAAGGACAAGATTTTAGTCCGTTGTAGCTGTGCAAGAAAAAATGAAACACGTCACGAAGAAAGCAACAGATTACTTCCAGCACTTACGTTTTTGAAACTTATTTGAATTTATAAAGTTGTTAAAATTTATTATCCTAAATTAAGGAACAAGATAGAAAGTCATATAGTGAAATTTAGTTCCTGTATTTTTTTACTGTTTAAGCACAGTGTCACAACAAACAAAAATAAAATAACAACAAATAGACCAGGGCAATCCTTTGAAAATGGTGAAAAGTGAAAAAAAATTATAGTAAGATGAAACCCATTGGAAAAGGAAGAGCGATCTGAGGTCAGGAAGTGGAAGGAGATGAGTTTTTAAGGGTAAAAAACGGTTTATTTCGATTTCCGGCAAAACTACAAGACCTGTGGAAAAAAGTTAAATGGTAAAAGTTGTGGGTAATAAAAAGATTTACAGCTTGTGTATTTACACTTTTTTCATATAACCTCAAAATTTATGTGTAAAATTCATATAACCAAATTTTTGGTGTTTTATTTTATTATCTTTTACAAGAATTTTTTTCAAGAAATTTGGCGAAACTTACCTTTTTATGTCCCAAACACACTAATTTTTTTTATTTAAAATGTTTATTTTTCGCCTTATTTTGACTTAATATCGAAAAAGCACCCTAATTTTCAATCGATAATTTTTTGCATTTTCTAAGAAAATTTACCATAGTAATGTATTTTTTTTATACCATGAGAAAGTAGAGATTTCAAGGAACCCAAAGCCCACCGACTTTTTTAAAAAAGCTGATATTTTGACGTGAGAATTTTGGATTGAAAATTAGGGTGCTTTTCGATATTAAGTCAAAATAAGGTGAAAAATTACCTACAACTTTGCAATTTAACTTTTTTCCATAGGACTTGTAGTTTTGCCGGAAATAGAAATAAACCGTTTTTTTATCCTTAAAAACTCACCTCCTACCACTTCCTGACCTCAGATCGCCCGTAAATTATGTTTCCTTTCATTTTTGTTATATTCTCTTCCTTTTCCAAAGGGTTTCATCCTACTATAATTTTTTTGGTTTCAAAAATTATCGACCCTGGTCTAAAAACCGTTCTTACCGTTTCAATTTACAACAACAGAAATTTCAATAAAAAATCTCCCAGATATCATTCCACTTTCTTTTAAAATATTCATATAATTTATTTTTAAAAATACTGTAAATGTGCTAAAATACAATGATATCATAATAGGACGATTCCAATAATTAAAAGCTTAAATTAAAGGAAACGTGCATGTACACCTACTATAGAGCTCACAATTTAAAAACTCACCTTTATATTTGTTAACAGTTAACATTTTTATATGTAGGTACCTAGATGAAATATACCTATTATATTTGGTTAACTGCTATAGCATCAATTTTAACACCATCTTGCCTGGACCAAATACCATCTCCACTGAAGTGGTATCTCTTTTCCATTTGATATAGAACCAAACTCAGTATTTGATTATCTGTGAGTTTATCGAATTTTAACACGTTACAGTTCATATCTAGCTGTGGATCTAGGTACGTCGGGTCCTCACTATTACGCAGCTTTATCAGTATGTTTATAAAACATTCCACTTCGGTTCTACAAATAAAAATTTATATTTATTGTAATTATTATGTAAGTACTTATTTTTTAAGTATTTTATATTTTGAGTTTTTGTCGGGATCTTAGACTGAAATCTATAGAGCGTACTCAGCCTTAGCTTAGCTCAAACTTCGCTAAGTATTTACTCAATGCAATCTTAGCTTTAACAGAGGAAGTGTCTGGTAACTGTCAAATAACGTTTCGATACCGCATCGGGACTGTTAAATTTCTTCAACTCGAACAAATAAATTTATCGAAAATTATGTACAGAAAATTTAAAAGGTATTTAAAATAGAATTTAAATTGTATAATATTCAACTTGCTTTTATAGTAAACATGACAGATTATTCGTACATAAAATAAAAAGATTAAAGTTTCGAGCCAGTAACAAGAAACAACTGCAAACAACAAGAATAACAAAACGTATACGTAATAAAAACAGTCATTTCTATGTGTACATATAAGCCAATGAGAATTAAGCAATACCGATAATTTAAAAAGTATATAAAATGACTTTGACGTCACTATTAAGCTATACTATTTTTATTCGTATAATAACCAAGTTTTCCGTAAGTCGTCGTATTCGATAACTAGAACTTTACTCAGGTAAAGCTGAGCAAATGCTAAGCATGCGACTATACATTTCAATTACGGAATTTAAGGCTGAGATAAGTCTGAATACGCTCTATAGATTTCAGCCTTAGTTTATAGAGGTTTTTATTTTTTTATCGTATACTTGCATTATTTGACCCAATATTATATAATTTAATGGCATTTTGAGAAATGTCTTGTTTATTATGCACAAATAAAGTCGATTGCAAATAATAACATGTAATATGAATTCTGAGATGTCACAAAGATTCAATGGAAAGTTTTAACATTTTTTAGATTATTAAAATCATCAGAACATACTAACTTTGTAAAACGAAACAATTACCCACTTGATAATAGAAGTAATAATCTTTCATAGCTAATATTGGTTGCCAAAGTAAGAAAAGGAAGAAGTATTTTCATTATAAACAATATATTAGAAATATACATACTATAGATTAATATTATGTTTCAACCATTGTAATTATCATCATTATAAAGGAAAGAATGACATTTATTTATAACTTTAAAAAAAATCTAAGATAGATTAACTAAAAAAACAAATGTTTTGGAGATTTTTTTTTAATTCGTCTTAAAGTAATATTTAAAGCCGTTCGATATAAAAGTATATGAAACTTCTACAACAAAACTACATTGGTCAGTCAAAAAAGGCAAATAATGATATATTTTTATTACAAAAAAACTTAATATCAGTCAACAGAGTTTGCATAAAGATACAAAAGAAAAAATATACATACACAGGATATAAAAGTAATTGGCAGTTGTTAAATATAATATGATCGGCAAAATTATTTTTCAGAAATTTCATATTTTTATCAATGACGTTTAATGCGGAGTGTAGCCAATATTTATGTCTTCTTAATTGTTTTAATATAGTTTTTGTTGTATCCGAATTACTTGCGATGTCTATATTATCTTGCTTATTATTTACTTGAAGTGAGGTTCTTATTAATATGGCTATGTCGCGGCCACATACTTTATTTCCAAAACTATTGATGAAGCTACAAATAAAAACATTCCTTCAGTTTTATTACTATAAAAATAAAATCAACACTATACACTTATACCTATATACTTATATTATGTTCATCATAAGAAAGGTTGCCTGATGTATAGTATAGTTTCATATGGACTTCCGAACTTTGACAGTTGATGGCGCCCATATTATTAAAGCTAAAAAGTCTAAGCAACATGCGTGATATTACAAATTTTTCCATTTATATTAATTAATTTCTAAATATTTACTCAAACAAAGTGCGTAGGTAAGTAAACTTTTTTGTTATTGATGACATACTGGCTGGTTGTAAAAAAAAAAATTGATTATGTTTTGTTTTTTCATAAAATTTAAATGACTGCGAATTTGTTTGAATTTAAGTGCGTTTTAATTGCTACGTTTAGTCTTGATTTTATAATTTTACCAACCATTTAAATAAAGTTAGCGAAAAAATTGAATTGTTAGATATTCTTTACGTCATGAAGCGACGTCATTTGATGGCAGATGAAATGCAAAGAGCTGTATGGATGTTAAGGGAAGTAATTTCAGTTATGCACAAATAAAGTCGATTGCAAATAATAACATGTAATATTGGAATTTGGCATGTCACAAAGATTCAATGGAAAGGTTTAACCCGCTTGAACAATCCAGCAAAAGAAGTACAAACTTTGAAACCGAAACAATTACCAACTTGATAATAGAAGAACAGCCTTTCATAGCTAAGATTGGTTTGCCAAAGTAACAAATTTAAGAAGTGTTTTGATTATAAACAATACTTAGAAATCGACATACTATAGATTAAGATTACGTTTCAACCTTAATCATCACCATTATAAAGGAAAGAATGACAATTATTAAGTTGAAACGCAAATCTAAGATAGATTAACCAAGAAACAAATGGGATTGGAGATTTTTTTTATTGTCTAATAGTTTAAAGCCGTTCGATACAAAAGGGTATGGAACTTCGTCAACGAAATACATGGTCAGTCAAAAAAGGCAAATAATAGTATTTTCATTACCAAAAAAACTTAATATGTCAAGAGAGTTTGCATAAAGATACAAAGAAAATTTATACACAGGATATAACATGAATTGAAAATTGTTAAATTGAATATTCGGCAAAATGATTTTTCACACATTTCAAATTTTCCATTTGACGGTTTAATGCGGAGTGTAGCCAATATTTATGTCGGCTTAACTGTTTGAATATACTTTTTGTTGGATCCGAATTACTTGCGATGTCTATTATCCCTTTCTGACTTGAAGTGAGGTTCTTGAACATGGCTGTCGCGGCCACATACTTTATTTCCAAAACTATTGATGAAGCGACAAAAAAAAAATTCCTACAATTTCCATTGGGAAAGAATACCACAAGATGACATAAACAGTCTCATTAATTCAATGAATAATCGTTGCCGACAAGTTCTGAATAGCAGAGGAGCCCATACTTTGTATTAAATTGTTCTATTCTTTTACAATAAATAATACATTTTCTTTAGAAATTTCATTTTGTAAGAAAAATGTTTAGTATCTTATGTATCTTAGTTTCTACAGTATATATTCTAATATTGTTCATTTCTGTTATTAAAAGAACTTATAAAGACAACAGCTGTTATTTTTACATCATAGAACCCTAAAGATATTATTTTAAAAATAAAATGCAACGTTATAATGTGAAGAACCATTCTAAAATTTAAATGAGTACATGTTGCTTAGACTTTTTTGATGAGTGTACATCTGTCGAATTTATGTCATTTAATCAGTCTGTTATGCCAAATCACCATGGATGGATATAGCGTTCAAAATAGGCTAAATATAAATTTTCACACTGCGGAAATAGCTTTTGTGAAATTGAATTTTAAATATCGCATCTTTTGTATATCTTAAAATATAAGTGTTACTTCACTACTATACACTACTTCAGTAGTTGTCATAAAGTTCACTTTTCAATGATAGGAAAAATTTTCAAGATCGTAATTTTTATCTATACACATTTTTGTTAGTTTTTTAATGATTATTGTGTTATTTATGTCAAATACGACCTACAACAAAAAAACGCCCGTCCTTACCGGGGAAGCGTCACACCCTCCCTCCCTCACGCAGAGGGGAAGTGACGCGTACCCAACACCTATACATGTGTGTTTAAACTGTGATGTTTACACAAACATGCGCCGCGGTTGCCCTATGACGCGAACACTACCTCGAAGCACCGAGAAACACGCAGCAGCTGCTTCGAAACACTTCTGGAACAGGATCCTCTCTCTTTTTTCAATCGGGTTGTAACAGGTCGTAACAATATGGACACTAACGACATGTGGTTTCAGCAGGACGGCGCTACGTGCTACACAGCTCATGCCATATTGGACATTCCGCACAAGCGATTTGAGAGCATGGTTATCTCAAGTGGAGGTGATGTGAACTGGCCAC
Source organism: Saturnia japonica (assembly GCA_033032175.1). Lineage (NCBI taxonomy): Eukaryota > Metazoa > Arthropoda > Insecta > Lepidoptera > Saturniidae > Saturnia > Saturnia japonica. The sequence goes on from CM065307.1 coordinate 13,232,813, forward strand.
AGAGATCATGCTATTTGACTCCGTTAGACTTTTTGCTGTGAGGTTTTCTTAAGTCGCAAATCTATGCCAATAAGCCTCAAACCACAGCGGCCATCAAATTCAACATAACCCATACCATAGGTCAAATTCAGTTTGATTTAGCGCCAGAGTCATGGAAAATTGGACTTTTCGAATGGAAATGAAATGAAAAAATGTATTTAGACTATCAATTATCATTATAAAAAAATTATGAAACTTATAAACGTTATAAAATATTTTTAACGAAAACTCCTAAATAACTTCCTCAATAAAATATTTTTTAAGAAAAAAAAAATTGCTATATATAGCATCTTTACTTTCTATGATTGTTAAAACTAGAGTAGAATAAAAAAATAATTAATCGAATGCCGTTGCACATTTAATTTAATTCAAACCCCATCTTGTTGTTTGGCGTCAGACACTCAATACCTATCATGTGCGAAAACCGTATATCTGTTCCAAAGTGCGGTGTCAGTTGATGTTATGGTTAATTTTAATATTTGGTTTTACAAAGTTTACACACCCCTTAATTGTTTTAAAGCATAAAATCGTATTACTGATAACATTTAGCATAACTGCACATTTATTTAACTGCCTCGTTAGCCTACTGGTCGTAAGCGCGACTACTATGAGCGAGGTCCTGGGTTCGAATCCCAGATCGAGCAAAGTGTTATTGGGTTTTTCCTATGAAATTCACAGTAGCAGCTCGGAGTTTGGTTTCGTGCCCGATTAATGGCAATAGGCTCGCCTTCTAATTACATGGGACCTAAAAAACATACTCGACGAACTGTGGGTATAGGTACATTAATTAGTACACCTCTACCTAACCCTTCGGGGAATACAGCCGTGATGATATGTTTAGCTTAAAAAAAAAGATAATCGTTAAATCAAATACTGGTTTAAATTATACCACTTCTTCAAAATAAAAACTAAACATATATCCTACAATGTTTCTTATAATGAACATAGTATATAGTGTTTTACAGTGCGTTTTTTATTCTCACGGAGTAAAATGACATTTCATGTGTTGCTAGTTTATTGTGTTTTTATAAAACAATGATGATAACAATCGGAACTAATCATAAAACCGTACGAGTAAATATACCTTCCTGTTGTTAAATTTCTCTGAAAACATAGTGAACCCTCCAAATGTGAAGGCCGAATAAGGAAGACAAAATCGCACCTCTCGTGGGTCAACCGGAGCGTAGTACTTTTTTATTTTTAAATTATCGGATATGTTGAATAACACCAAATATTTAAATAAATAAAAACCCTCAATTCGGTTTTTAAAATCTTACGATTTAAATAATTGTTACGTAAAATATACAGTAGCACAAATACACAACACTACAAAAATAAGAGGCAACATTATTTTCAAGTTTGACATTAGTGATTGTCAATTTACTCCGTGGAATTAAAAAACGCAAATATAATACATGTATCTTCTACTTTAAAAGATACAATTCACTGTGGAAATTATGCTAATGTTAATAAAATGCTTTGATGTTGATATTAGTTTTGATACTATATCACTAATATATTTATAATTCGCACCAAACTTTATGACCGCTCTGAACATACTTTTAACAACACACGTTTACGCACAACACAAATTAAGACACAATTATTACAGATATTTTAATAAATTAATTATTAAAGTTAATGATTTATCTAAAAGCAAGATAACATATTATTATGGTATTCTAAGTATTTATTAATTCGTCTTTATATTGCGCAAGTTCGGGCTCGTTGCTCTGTTCAGGCCGGCCATAAAGCTTGGCGCAAATTATAATTTGACAAAAATGGATGAAAAGAAAAATTTATCAATTACTTGATGAAAAATATGATTACTTGAGTTATTACTACAATACCTACTAGAAGTTTATGTACAAGTATGTATAATATGTGATATAGCGTATGTGAATAATGTATTGTCGTTTACTTACTTGTTGAAAACTTTCCTAGATGAAACAAGGTGATTTAAACTATAACATTGTTTCTTTTCAGCTTGAATTTTAGTCAATCGATTCATCATTTTATTTTTATGCACAACCATTGATAGAACCTACAGAAAAGATGAATTATAATAATTAAAATGTTTCAAGAATCTTATTTTTTTTTAAAATCTATTTTAAAGCCTTTTTTACTGCGTAAGTTAAAAAAACAAAGATAATAAGATAAGAAAGTAAAGTACTAACTCTAGGATTTGTAGACAATATTTGGTATTCTTTTAAATTCTTAAGTTCTTCAAGGCGTTCCTGTACAGTTTCTGGGCACATACAGTACACTTTCAAACAACGTCTTTGAGCTTCCAGTGGTATTCTGTATTCCTAAAAATTAAAACCTATATATAAAAATGACATATCTACATTAAGAAATCTGTAGTTCTGTCAGAATAGTTAATTTTTGTCCAAATTTAACTGTAACAAATTTACAAAAAACCAACAATCATTAAAGCCGTTTTTGGATTATAATATAACCTACCTCTAACAGATCCCTGATTCGTAATAATGCACTATAATTATTTTTCAATATTGCTGGTTCTATCTTTATCGCGTCTCGTATGCCGAGATCAGCAAGTGATTCAACATTTTCAATTATCATCTTAGTGTTTAGTGGATCTGCGGAAATTATAAATCCATTCCTCTTTATTCCTCCAATGTCAAATTTTATTTCGTTAATTGCTAAGTTTATCGCTTCCTGTATATCACACATAGGTTTGTGTTTTAGTGGCAAATAGTTGCGACAATACTTATTAAATTCCTCACTTGTAACTGATAATTTCCAATTCAGGTATTTTTCTAATACATTCATACGTACTGTTACTGAAAGGAATGAGCAATATTAATACGATTGTACAGTTGGAAAAAAAGATAAACTTGATAGTGTTTCTTGCCAGTTATACATAATGACTGCAATATTTTCTAAACCAATTGTAGTGTTTTGACATTCATAAATGCCTTCTTAAGGCCTAAATTAAATAAAGAATTTTTTGATTTTGATATTATATACGCCTGTACATAATCATTGTCTTTATTAGTAAGCTGTAGGAAGTAACTAAAGTGAAGAATATAAATAGGGATTATGATAAAAATCCCAGATTAATGACCAACTTTACTTTCACAATTATAATGTTAGCTAATATAATACATCTATCCTTAGCTACCAATATTAGTTTATATATATTCTGTATTCTCAAAAAATTAATTAAAAGAAGAAATCAATATACTAGAACAACTTTACTCAGTTCAATTTAATAAATGCAAAATGGTTTAAAATAACAGATAAGAATTTGAAATCTGCTAACCATAGTTTTTTTTACTTAATACGATAGACTTTGGCAAAGTAATTCTTGTGAAAAATTTCTTGTCATCAAAGAATGACAAAAATTAATGTGTGAAAAAATTATGACCCCTATACTCTTATTTCAGTATGAGGTAATTTAGGTCTTCTGTAGGTATGTTAAATATTGAGATGTATATAAAATTGAGAAAAAATTTGCTTGATACACAAGATATTCTATTTTAATTTAAAAAATCTATACAATTAATAAAATTGAAGTGACTGTTTGTAATGTCAAAATAACAGTTTTTACTAAATGCATGTGAAAGTATATACGATACCTATAACAAAAAGCCTATTTTTAAATTTTTTGTCTGTCTGTCTGTTTGTTTGTTAAGGGTAATCTGAGAAACGGTTAGAACGATTTTGACGAGACTTTCACTGATAGATAGCTGATGACATAGGAAGTAACTTAGGCTACTCTTATTTTAGAAAAAGTATTAGGGTTAAATTTTTAAAACAACTTAAATTTTAATTAATTTAAACAACACAAATTAAAAAAAACTGGTCATGTTGAATCAATTTGGGCGCTTAAATGGCTTATGTACTACATAATTATAGGCATTAAAAAGACCTACAAAAAAGTCCGGGAGAGTATACATCTATATTCTAAGGAACACCCACAATAAGCATTTTTGTCTTTAAAATAGCCGGGAGCGGGAAGCAAGATTAGCGCGGGCATTCTGTAGTCCACGTGAGCGAAGCCACAGCCATAGCTAGTTAAGAATATATTTTTTATTTTAAGACTCATTTTTTTGTGGACACTTCAAAATATATTCTTCATTTTATAGTTTAAATATTTTTAACAATTGAATACTTACAAATAGATGTAGTAGATTCCGGAAAGCCTTGTAGAGATCTGTGACTTTTTGGCCAATCTTGTAAATTATTCTGCAGATATTCTTCTAACATTACATTTGTACTTATTAATCCTTTCTTTTTTAATTCAGATATAGTTTTTGATTTAATGATTGTGTGATACCTGTATATTATATCTAATTAAGTATTAATTATCATTGACATTTGAAAACTTATAAACATAATATTATATAATATACTGACAGAAAAAGAGGAGAAACCTATGGTACATTTTATATTCCCATGGAGTAATAGTACATTATGGTACAAGTGTGTAATGTTGGTGATTACCGCTGAGGCGCCATTGCGACCCGAGCCGTTAGGTGAGGGTCTTAAGAGAGCCAAGGACGGTAATCACCAATACACACGTGTATCATACGACGTTTTTCAACACACTTGTGAAGAAAATAATAATAAAAAATCATTTTTTCTTGAGTTCTCAGGTAGTAAACTTTGCATAACGTTAAGGGCTTCACATCTTATATCGAGCGGTGTACAACATAAATCATTTTCTTCATAACTAGTACTTGTAGACATTTTAATTAATAAATAACTAAAATTTCAACAGTGACGAGTTGTCAATTTTTTTTCGCTATGGCGGGAATAATTAATCAGTTTGCGCGCGCAACTAACAATGGCGATCGGCCATAGACTAAAGGAATGAGGTTTCTTTTTTTATGGCTTTCCGCAGATAGCGTTTTAGCCACGTATAAAATGGGGAATTTAAAGTTTTCTTTATTACAGAGAAAACAAAAGTTATATTTGAGTGAAAGTTTTATTTATTAAACACGTACAAGTTGAAATTATCTATTTAAATACGAAGTTGTATGAAATGAGCAAGCAATAGGTACATTAATTTATTTGTTCTATTGATCATTATCTTTTTTGTATCGAAACTTTTTTAAAAACAAAGCAACTCGACCAATAAAAAATAAAAAAAACTATAACTCACTTGTGAATAATAGCAATGAAAAAATCACAGTTTGATTACAGGTGTCATTATGTGCCTAATTGCGGTGATATTAGAGCCACTTTATGAGCAAGTGTGTTGAAAAATGTAATTTATTGTGTTTTTAAATTTAAAATACTGATGTTACCAATTGTTACTAATCGTAAACCAGTATAAGATATTAAACCTAATGATAAGTTAAAAAATAATAATTTAACCCTTCATTTGTGAAGCCCGAATAAGGGATACAAATTTGCATCTCTAGTGGGTCAATCAAAGCACTTTTTTTTGCAGATTTTCGCCATCATATATTTATTTTATAGTTACCTGAATTATGTAATGATAATAGTAAATGATCGGGTTAGTTGAATAACATAAAATATTTCAATTAATAAATAAAAACCCTCAATTCGGTATTTAAATCTTAGGATTCAAATAATTGTATAAAAAATATATACTAGCACAACACTACAAAAATAAATTTGACACCATTATTTTCAAGATTAACATTATACCATTTCCATTTCTTTATGTTCTCGATGACAGCTCCTGTGAAAACTTGAACGAGCATCTTTTTTTACTTTATGTATGCATTATTTAATAAAAATATGACTTTTTACACACGCACAAGGCTATACCAGAGTCGGAGAAACTGATAGGGATGGAGCTATATCGATAAACGTAACACGATAACAGGCCTGATATTTTTTTACAAAATGTAAGATACTAAGAAACTACTGACGGATACTTTTGTACAAATTTATTAACTAATATTATATTTAATTACAAGATGTTACACATATTAATTCTTGATTGATAATGCCAACTTCTTCAAAATTTTCGAAGCTGTTGTAAAATAAGTACGTATAGGTAGGTACTTGACAATGAAACAAAATAATTATAAGGACAGGTAATCTTTATTTATTTATTTTAATCAAAATATGATGAATCGTCACTGTTACTCGATGAGCTCTCCCCAACATTTATTATAAGTTCCTGTACTTGTATATTATCGAATGCCACATGAATTTCCCAATCCGACGCTATAATGTTTTGGGTTCTTCTCACAATTTTTTCCCAGTTTTCGGCAGTTACTTCCGCACATGCATTTTTTTAAATAAATCTAAAATTTTGTTTGCCGTAAAAGGGGGATGGGTATTGTTTCGAGCGGTGTGTCCTTTGATTTTTGCCCATATTAGTTCTATAGCAGGGCGGGGGTAGGTCAGGTGCAAGTGCAGTGTAAATGAAACTCAATCTATCCCTGGTAGGGCCATCTGTCCGATGACTTTACACGGTGAATGGTCTTGGAGTAAGCACTACGGTTGCAATGACCTCCAAGGCAAGTCTAGGGAGTTATCCTTCACGTGGTTGCCGCCTGTTATTGGTCTGTATAGGTCGGATACAGACACAACCGAAACCCCTAGTCGAACCTTCCCCTCGTTCTATTCGTCACCTATCCATATTCCATCTTTCCCTTCCTAATCTGCTGCAGAGTATCAGTAGCTGTGCTCTGCGGACCGAGCCTCACAAAAATAAGTTGAGACTTGGGAGACTTCTAGATTCTACAGCTGCCCACGTGTTTGTGCCGTGCGTGGAGACCCGTACGCAGAGATGAAGGGATCCGGGAGTGCTGAGCCACCAGTGGCTAGGGTAGTATATAGCTATGGGTGACAACACGCCTCTTTGGCCCGAATTTTCTTGCCAAACGGGAGGTCCCGGAGGAGCCAATCGGGATCAATCGGCTGTGGTTATCGTCAGAGATAGCCTAGCTAGGGTTGGGATATGTGCGGTGGACAGTCGGTGGTGCACGGAACTTGTGGTGAGCCATCGGTTGGTACCTTCCAACCAGGTGGCAGCCGCATACTTCTTTGTGTCGTTTAGGCTCGTCTAGCTGCTGTTTTCTGGACCCTATATCTCTGGTGGTAGGTCCTGACGGACGGGTACTTCTGATGCTCGGACGTCCCTACTGCGGGCTCCCTGGAGGGTGGGACGCCGCCGGAGACGAATTACAAATCCTTTAAAACAATAATGGAAAATAAAAAGGAAACCAAAGGGAAGAGGGCTGCGCCTGAGGGTGCGCCTGTCCCGATAAACAACACTCAGGCTGCAAATGCGCCACAACAACAACAACAACAAGACAGGGCTGCGTCTAAAGATGCGCCTACATATCTAGACCTAAACACCCTTAGAGATGCCATGCCAGCATCGACCTCGCAAGAGGGACCAGTTTGGCAAATGACGACCAAGAAGGGAAAAAACACCAACAAGCCAACCAGCAAAGGTAAACATGCGCAAGCGCGAACCGAAGCTGGGAAGGTAAAGAAGGCAGACCTGCTCAGGAAGCAGCTACCTGAGGCTGCTGCTGCGACCGGGCCTAAGGCCCGTCGACGCAAGCGCGGCAAGCAGAAAGCTGCTGAAGTGTCAAAACCACTGACACCCGTAGTCGAAGTATGCGAGGTTTCGTCCCAATGCGACGTAAAGGCCGCAGGGGCAGGCACCGCAGAAAAGGCTGAGCAGTTTAGCCAACCCGTGACAAAGGGTGCTGTACAGCCCCGACGGTCGCGAGGAAAACGGTCTGGAAAGGCGAAGTGACGACCAGATGTCAGCTCTGGGGAGACCTCTGGTCAAACCATGCCCTCCAACAAAAGGGCTCGTCCCGACGAGACTATGTCTCCGAAGGGTGAAAGCAAACGTCTCAGGTTTGAGCCTAGCACTTCCAGCAAGCGCCCGAACACAAGCTACGCCGACGTCAGCAAGACCAATGACCTCTGCGTAGCAGTTATGATCCAGCCGTTTCGTGATCTTACTGCGGAACAGGCAGAAGAAATCAAAAAGAGCCTGGTGACCAAATTGCTAGATATGGTCAGCCCGTCTAGCTCAGCGACACCAGCCTTCATATTAGCCTTCCGTGGGAAGCCGTTCTTCTGCGAAGGGGTCCTGAAGATGTGGTGCAAGAATGATCTCGCCCTCAACTGGCTTCACAAAACCATCGCAAGTACCCCATCACCAGTACCCGGAACTGGACTAGTTGTCAAACGACAGGCAGACATCCTCCGTAGGGTGTGAAGTGCGCCATGTTTGTACTCGACTGGTCCAAAGATGTTGACACACTGCGGAGACTGCTCATTGGGCAGAATCCGTGGTACCACCTCAACACCTGGGCACTTTACAACGCCCAAACAAGAGAGGACGGCGTCTTCCTCGTACTTGGGATCCCGGCTGCGGAGATCCCTATAATACTAGAGAGAGGACGCCGCGTGGCCTACTCGGTAGGCTGCGTCTACATCAGGTTCTTTGGGGAGAGTGGAGGCCTAAAAAATGTGCCACCAGGATTCCCAGAACCGAACATACAACACACTACACAAGCTGTAGCTAACCCAACCATGGAGGTGGAGGCATCGCTGGCTCTAGAGCAAAGTGAAGCCGAAACCACCAAGGAGGATAACACAGTTCCTCAAGCGCGACGCATCAGCACGGCCATTAGGCTATGCGAAGCTGTCGCCGCAGCATCCCCCAGGAGTGCCAGCAGTGGCGCGCCGGAGAGTGAGGCTACCACTTGCGTTGGTAGGCCGGAAACCCCGCAGACCTGGGGACTGAGGGACTGTGAGGGGGGATCTGAGGGGTCATTAGATACTGATGGCTTCCTTACATCATCCCCGACCCACCATTAAGGTAATACAGACCAACCTCCAGCACAAGCAACTCACGGCGGCTACCCTGCGTCGGCAGCTGGAGGTGAAAACAACGAGACCATCGCCCTGATTCAGGAGCCGTGGATTAGGAAGGACAGGATTTGTGGTCTCTCTAACATCGGTGGTAAGATCCTTCTGGACACAACTGTAAGTAATCCACGCACTTGTGTCTATGTGCCAAGTAATCTAACGACTGTACTAATCAATGAATTCTGTTCCAGAGATCTGACTGTTATTAGACTCGGGGGTGGAATGAGCAACCAGCTACCAGAGCTGGTCCTTGCATCTGCCTACCTTCCGGGTGATGCTGAGGTCCCAACGCCAGAGCTGGCTGCCCTTATTCAACACTGCGAAGGGGAAGGACTTAAGCTGGTTATCTCAGTGGATACCAACTCACACCATCCCCTTTGGGGTTGTGACACCTCAAACCTGAGAGGTGAACAACTTATAAACTTTCTATTCTCTACTAACCTTAAAATCATGAACATAGGTTCGGAACCGACCTTTGTCACTTCGAGGGCTCAAACCATCATAGACGTTACTTTCGCATCGGAAAGGGCATCAAACTTCATTAAGGATTGGCGAGTATCCAATGAGGTTTCCTATTCTGATCATAGATGGATTGAATATAGCCTATATGTAGACGTGCCTTCACCAGAACCGAGTCGCAATCCACGTAAGATCGATCGCGTCTCATACAAAAAGCTGGTGGAGATGGAATTAAATAAGTACGGAAACCCACCACCGTACACTGATACGGAAGGTATAGAACTCCATCTAAATAAACTTACATCAACAATAATAGAGTGTTATGAAAAAACGTGCCCTCTTACAAAGCAATCCGCCAATGCTAAAAGGAGGGACGGCTGGTGGGGCCCCGAACTTGAGCGCTTACGTAGCAAAGTTCGAAAACTTTTTAACCATGCGAAGAACACCAGGAAAGAACAAGACTGGAATGCTTACAAGGAGATACAACGCCAATTTAAATACCATATACGACAACGCAAACGCGAGTCGTGGCGAAGCTTCTGTACCAACATTGAATCAAACAGTCAGGCAGCCAGAGTCAAAAATATACTCGCAGGCGAGCCCAATCGATCATTGGGGTCACCTACACGAAATCCGATGTAGAGACATGTGAACTCCTTCTCCAAACCCACTTCCCGGGTTGTCTACTAAGTGCCGACCAATGCTGGAGCGACGGTTCGGTAGGAGAGCGCATAGAACCGGATTGAATAACTGCCCGTAACATTGTCCAACATGATAAGTTATTGTGGGCAATAAACAGCTTCCTTCCATATAAAGCACCAGGTTTGGATGGTATCTTCCCCGGGCTTTTAAGATGGTGCGATAAGGCAATTGCAGCACACCTACTAATAATTTTCCAGGGCTGCATTGCCTTTCGATACACACCCAAACAGTGGAGGGAAGTAAAGGTAGTATTTATACCCAAACCAGGCAGAAGTGACTATACACAGACAAAATCTTTCAGACCCATTAGTCTCACGTCCTTTATTTTAAAGACCCTAGAGAGACTCTGTGATAGAGAAATAAGGAATAACAACCATATGGGCAAACCACTTCACTGCCAACAACATGCCTATACTGTAGGTAAATCAACAGAATCTGCATTACATAACGTAGTCTCACGTATTGAATATGCTCTATCAAGTAAATTATCAACACTAGGCTCTTTTATTGATATTGAAGGGGCCTTTGACAAAACAACTTTTAACAGCAACAGCCATGCCCTTTCAAGACATGGAGTAAATCCAACGCTTAGAAGTTGGATTGATAACATGCTTCGATATAGAGCGGTCCAGGTTACAGTGAATACAACCACCAGAGGTATTGCGGTTAGGGGGTGCCCCCAGGGGGGAGTACTCTCGCCACTACTCTGGAATTTGGTTGTAAACGAACTTATCACTGACCTGAACAAAAACAGTTATTATACTGTAGGCTATACTGATGATCTAGCAATTCTACTCAGTGGGTCACATGAAGGCACACTCTGCGATTTGATGAGGGGTGCTTTCCGCATAGTAGAAAATTGGTGTAAAAAACAGGAACTCACTGTTAATCCGTCGAAAACAGAACTAGTGTTGTTCACTAACAAACGCAAATTGAGTAACTTTGTTTTACCAAAGTTATTCGGCACTGACCTAGCACTAGTAGCTGAAGTCAAATACCTAGGCGTAATTTTAGACAGAGAGCTACTGTGAAATAAACACCTGGAGAACAAACTAAATAAGGCCTGCATTACATTCTGGCAATGTAAAAGATTACTGGGCAAGAAATGGGGTCTATCTCCAAAGATTACCCACTGGCTTTATACTACTGTAATTCGACGAACCGTTACCTATGGTGCAGTGGTTTGGTGGCCTAGAACCGAACTAAGCACAGTCAGACGAAAGCTGCAGCAATTCCAACGATTGGCTTGCTCAGCTATAACCGGCTGCATGCGCACCACGCCAACAACAGCCCTGGAAGTCATTCTCGGCATGCCACCCTTAGATCTGTTTATACAACAGGAGGCCGCGGTATCAGCAATACGAATGACAAATCTGGGACTGTGGGGCAATCCGAATGGTATTATTTTCCTGTGATCTAAACATTAAAATATCAATAGCCTTAGGGCCACACAGTTCCATCTTCCAATGTGAATGTGTAGCCATTACTGAGGCGGCAAACGCAGTGCTAAACAGGAAAATAGAGAACCACAATATAAGAATTCTCTCCGACAGCACTGCAGTCTTACGAGCTCTGGAGAGTAACATACACGACTCTGGGCTTATAAATGAGTGTCAAAGTACTGGAAAGGGTTACAACTAACATCAAAGTAACCCTACAGTGGATTAAAGGACACAGCGGATCACTGGGCAATGACGCAGCAAATGAACTGGCAAAGAGAGGTTCCGGCACTCTGCGGATGGGTCCTTTACCCATATTGCCTCTGCCGTTCAGCCTGATTCGCTCGTAGCTGCGTCAAAGAACAACAGAATAACATAAAGATCAATGGACAACAGCTAGTGACTGTAGACAGTCGAGGGAGACACTGCCCATCCCTGAACCGCGATTGTCGCGGCGACTTCTTGGTCTTAATAGAAGTGATCTACGTGTTATAGTAGGCACTATAACTGGCCATTGTTCACTTAACAAACACCTTTATGTTCTAGGTGTCACTGACAGTCCCATGTGCAGAGCATGCATGGAGGGCGAAGAAACCGCTACCCACGTAGTCCTGAAATGCGCGGGAGTTGCAAACCCAACGGGCGAAAACCCTCAAAAACCCGAGGTCACTTCGAGAAGCCTGTGAATGCCCCAGGAGGCTTCTGTGCTTCTGGTCGGAGTTGGGCTGGCTGGAATAGCCAGTCGGAATATCTACGCACAATGGACCTAGGAAGAGTCTAAGTGCGGACAAGTGGAGCCCACATAACATAACATAGTTCTATAGCATTGTACTGGCAATGATACAGCGAAAGTCAAAGAACCCAAATGACCACATTCGGCAGCTATTTCGTCGATAACATATCTTTTAGGGAGGCTTTTTTTCGATTTTAAAATATTCACTAATTGTAATTTTAATAAAGTACTATCCATATTTTAGCCATGACGTTGGAGCCAGTCAATTATCTCTTGTTTTTTATTGGCCTGCGTCGGCATTTTATCAATTTGTCTAGAGTGATATATAGCGTTGTCCATAATAATTATGCACGGTTCTTCCAGAGATTGTATCATTTCTTTAAACCATCCTTCGTAAATCTCTGCATTCATTTCTTCGTGGTAGTCTACTGTTTTCTTGGATTTAAACGCTAGTAAAGCATCTGACACGAATCCTTTCGTAGACCCTGCATGGCATATGATAAGGCGTTCACCATTTCCCATTGGCACTGAACTAGTAGAAGCGGCGGTGTCGTCAGTCCAGTTCTTAGATACTGTGTGGTTTGCATTTAACTAAGTCTCGTCAGTGAAAATAACATTTGATCAATCTATCTTTTTGGCTTCGCTCAAAAATTCGCAGCGAGCCATAGCGATGTCATGACGCTCCATCAACATTTTACGTTTGTCCAATTTTTTATAAGAAAATCCAATTTCTTTCATAACCAAGCTTAATGACGATTTTTGGCCAAGGAATAAACCACATTCACGTAAAGAAACAACAAGTTTTTTAAGTGTTGGAATTTCTTTGCGCAAGTAATAGTGATATATATGATGGCGAATAGCGTCAGCGTTGAAGTTGTCAACCGATGTCACACGACGTGGTTGGCGTTTATTCTTCGGCGTACGAAGCTTATTTTCCTGCATGCCGCTTGTACCGTAAGATTCGGTAGTAACTTTTGAAACAATAGGTCCACTAATTTCTAACGCGGCCGCAACACGCTCGCGCACTTGCGACAGTGGTAATAGTGGACCACCATTTTGACACTCTGCTTCAAAGTAATTACGAACATTGATCACCAGTTCTCTCGCCTGCTTTTTTAGAACAGATGCTTTCGGCATTTTGATATTTGACAGCTGGACAGCAATCAACACAGAGGAACACAAAATACACAATGTAACATATGGATAATGTGAAAAACTCAGCGAACAGAAATGTAGTGACTAGCACGACCGTCTTGTTGCGAGTGACTGATTAAAACAAACACAAAATGGCAGTGGGCCATTGAGTGTTCCCACCTTGAAAAATTATATTTGAAAGTATGTATGTATTGAATTTGTCTTTGTTCAAAATATAATAAATATATGCAATCCATATCATTACTTATTTGGTCACAACACTACAACTATCAAATTAGAACTGTCATGGAGAAAATAAAGAAATGGAAATAGTATAGTGATTGTTTAACCAAATTTAAAAGTGCACTATAATTATTTGTAAGAAAATAAATAAACATTACTATTGTCAAAACCCGCTACAAAGTTGAAGTTAAAACATATAAACTAACCAACAAGGATGGCACATATCAAAGGAGAACTAAATATATCCAATAATGAGTTAAAGGTTGAAGCTAATCATAGTAATAGGAGTTTAAATATGTCACACAATATGGTGGATATAAAAATCTCTAAAGTCAAGTAAGGTGATCCTGAAGTTATCTTTAAATAAAATTTAACAGTTACATATTTTATTCTGACAACGAAACTGATATGGCATAACATATTAGCCTTTCAGTACTAAATCTACTTTTTTCTTTAAAGAAAATTACTTATGCTGAAGCTAATTTTGCAAAAATTGTGTATAAGTTAGTCCAATAATCACAAAATTCAAGGAAGGACTCAGCTTTAGATTACATGCCATCGAGTTGAGACTCCATTTTTTTTTTACAGTTAGATATAACTTTATAATAACAGCAAAGATTTAAAAAATTTCACACTACAGAAATAAACACTTTTTGAGATTTTTTTTAATTACCTTTTTTGTAAATCTGTCAATACAAATTTTAATTGTAATTAGTTGCCATAAAGTTAACATTTGAATGTGAGGAATTTTTTTTGAAGATTTTAATTTTTTCCTATATATTTTTTTGTTAGTTTTTGAATGATTATTCTGTTGTTTATTCAAATATAACCTACTTTAAAGTTTTATGTCGTCTTGTGTTTTGAGTGAGATATTTTCATTTTTCCTTTGTAGTGGTAAAATTGGTTATGTTAGGTTTGAACTGTGATGATGAATAAATAGTTATACATTGAAGAAGACCTTGACAGACATAACCTAAAAATTGAAAAAAAAATTCTTTCACAAAAGCTATTTGTTTCCATACTTTATCCTTCACAAGGAGATGTACCTCTCACTGTCCACCTTTTCACATCATCAAATTCAGTGGCATGTAATCTAAAGTTGAACCCAAGGAAGTTTTAAGTCTAATGATGAATTAGGCTAATAATGGCAATGATAAATCTTACCTATTTAAAAATAGCCAAATTAGGAAAATGAAAAATATTACTTACTTTATAATATTTTCCGGAGATATATGTACAAACTGACATTCTTTTAGTATTTCTCCATAGTTGTCCATAGTAATAGGATTCATCGAAAAAATATGGATGTTTTGACAAGCATCCAGGGGTGTAATGCCAAACTTTTGTAATATTTGTAATGTACATTGAAGTCTATCATGGCTCAGTGTTTCTATGTGTGGATGCTTCTTTTTTATTTTTTCAAAATTATTTATACATATCGTTTCGCCTATAACAAAATAATTGCATTTAATTTTTAAAAAAAATATACGATATTTCAAGTTTATACTCTTACCAGTTGTTTTTTGATAAAAATCAAGAAATGGTAATTGATGATAGCATCTTGTGTTTAGTGGTTTATTTACTCGTGTTAAATAAATGTACGCAACCCTCAAGCGCTCTATACTTTTTATTCTCATCTTGATTGCATTGATATAATTCTTTTTCTTCTTATTTATTGCACCGTATTTAACATTGATTTAATTATGTCGATTAATTCAATTATAATTTAGGTTATGAGAATATAAAGATTATAAAACTTTTTGTTTTTACACAGCTACAAACGTACTCACAAATAATAATCTTTATTTAAACAACATTATTCTGATCGTTTTCTCAGATTTTGGTTTTGCAGTGTTTCTATTTGTTTTTATAAAAATTGTTTATTTTTCTGTCAAGTGTCATCTCATTTCAAGATATCATAGGGAGGGTTGAACGCGATTTCATGGGTTTAAATCGAAATCGAATAACGTAATCGTCTATCGTCACGAAAAATTAAAAATACTTGATAGGTATACAGTATCGAGTATCAAAATCATTTGATGTATGTATTATAGACGATATCGAATAGGTAAGCATAATTTTAATTTATAGTTTGTTTATTTAAATTTAATATCTATGAACGTTTTAATTAGCGATTTTAAATCCCATGAATATGCGGCTTTAGATTTTTACATATTTATCAGAGACCATTCAAGAATTACGTAAGAATAAGGGATTTTTGATTTAATTATTATTGTTGACAAGGGGGTAGGGGTATCTGGATGGTGATTATGTCAGCAATATGTATTTATTAATTTTTTCCAGATTTTCTATAAAATTTGGTTGATTTTAATTTGAACACATATGGCAACCCTACTTGTCTGTGCTCGCAAGCGAAACATATATTCAGAGATTCCCCAAAACGCATTGTTAATCCACTTTTACCCTTTTTTAATCCTATTGGTCGATTTGCGTCAAATAAGCAAGTACCTCTTTTAAAACATATAGAATATAGAGTCAAATTATTTGATCACGACTAGGTATTCGCTGACTGGCATCAAGTAATACCATTACTTTATCTGGTATCAAAATAAGTACCAATATGCTAGGAAAACCATAAGCATTTGGATATTCTGAACCAAAATACATCGCTATTCGAAGTGGAAGGTATAGTTCATCCACCGCTAGTATTCATGTTCAAGATTTCAAAATGCTTCCCGGCCTTGAAAAGTTTCAAGTGTTAGCTAAAACTAACCATGGATTTGTAAAACCAGTGGAAATCATGATGTTCATGTATGGCCAGAAGAAAATCAGTGTTATGAAAAAAAAATAAACTTAGCTATACAACATTTTAAGCATTAGGATCTGATTTCGATATATTATTTATTAACCAAGAAAAAATAACCAATTAACTAAGAAAAGCGCAAGAATGGCTCCTCTTAGACGGGAACTGACTTGTTTGTTTACCTCATGATAATTTTGGGTCGCATTTAGATGACTGTGGCGTTATAATTAATGAACATGCAAAAACATCTACTTTTGAGTTTGCCGGAAATGTATTACCAGAGGAATAGAGTTCGATTCGATGGCAATTGATGATTATTATGTTTCTGCAAAATACGTTGCGTCGCGCGAACCGTCTTCCTGATTTCCCAGACATTAAATGGTATTCAGAACATGTTCGTGAAAGCTAATACTTAGTTCAAATTGTATAATGTAGGAATACAGAATGCGGTCGTCCAAGAAGTGGGTTAAATAATTACTTCGACGTTTTTGTTCATAGCATCGATTTATCGGTTGGTTCAGGGAATCCGTGTATCGACTTTGACATCATTGGTTCCAAGCTCAACTCAATTCATAATCGAATTACGAATGTGAATGATCATTCATAAATAATGGAGTCTTTGATGTATACCTACAAGTAGGAGAGAGTGAAAAGTTAAAAAAAAGGTCATTCGGTATTTCGATTCACATTACCGAACAACAAGTATTGAACGTTCAAATTCGTAATTCGTTTATGAATGATCATTGATCACTCATAATTGAAGTACCGAACGACCTTTTTTGTTAGCTAATTCTTATGTGTTCTTATAAAAAACTTTCTTTCAAAGACCTCCATTATCAATGATCATTATTACTAATTCGATTATGCGTTTATAAACGAAATATATCGAGAATTCTACATTATTACATGATTATTTTATTATATCTCATAATCGATTACCTCTAGAATACATTGAACAACGATGAATATTGATCTATCCCTAGTGGTATAGTTTGTTTTAGAGGTGGGTGATTATGAATGATTTACATAATCAAGCTATTGCGATAATGAGTTATAATTGATAATTGAATTACGAATGTGAATAATCATTTATAATGGAGTCTTTGATTTATTATCTACAGGTGGGTGAGAGTGGAAAGCATAAAGCTAAAAGTGGTTCGGTACTTCGATTATGAATGATCTCTCATCATTGAAGAACAGAACCTTTTTTTCTTTTTTAGCTTATTCCTTCACATTCGTAATTTGTTATGAATGATAATTTACCCAGTAGTAAGTACTAATGGGTATAATAGAGTTGTTTAGGGCTATCGTCATAATCTAATGATTTCATTAGTAAATCTCATAATCGCTCAACTCTAGTTAGTTTATTATTTTTAAGTTTTATGATGAGAAAATAATAAATGATAAAAACACAGTTTTATGAGTAACTTAATGTGAATTTTACTATTAATTCTATGTAGCCTTTAACTTGGCTGTAAACAATTCTGCGTCCATATCATTTGTCTGTGAGGTTATATCACTTCATTTTCAAAATTTACAATTTTATCACATGGATTGGACTGCGGTTAGAAATCATTTCAAGCAGACTTGGTTGACGACCCTTCTTAGCCTTGTTCTTTTTACCGGAGTAACTTACTTCTTGTTATGGGCTGAGGTGAGCCAAGATACTCAAGAAAATTTAACTTGATTATATGTATGTATTGTATATATATTTGAAACCCTAACCCAGTATGTACATTCAGTTTAAAAATAAATAAAAATATTATATCTGCGTTTTTATTATGAGTCCATCCCAATTAAAATATACAGTGTAAACTCTTTATAACGAAACTCAAGGGACTGAGCATTTTTTGTCGTTATAGAGAGTTATCGTTATATGGAGTGAACAAAAAAAAAATTAACAAGAATTTTTAATATGTATGGCTTAGATAATAAATGCTTATAAATTATTGTTTACACAAATAGTCTGATAACTTTGTCTGACGTTTTTTGCTATGCCAGTACTTGTTTTGTATTATTTTATGTATTCTATTCATATCTTCTTCTATCAAACTTTTTCGTCAACACTAATCGCTTTCCGTTTACTGGCCATGTTAACAGTTTCAAAGTAGGTTTACGACTAAAAATACGATAGGTACCCAGTATGCTTGGTCAAAGACCATCACTTCCGAGAAAACAATGCGTCATACTGCACATGTTCAAGACAGTTAAGGATAACAAAAGCTAGACCACCTCGGATGTTTCGGAGCTTCAAAGTCTTTTGTTACCTGATAACATAACATAAACAATAATACTGATAATAAATATTTACTGTCTAAAAATATGAATACATTTCTTCATAATAGAGAATGGCGTATCACTATAAAGAGTGTTTCAATACGTGGGTTTTAATGCAAACCAACCAAGTTGGGCTCAATTCAACGTTATAGGGAGTTTATCATTATAAAGGATAATGTTATAAAGAGTTTACACTGTACTTAAAAGTTCTAAAATGTGTTTCAAAACATTTTAGAGGCTTTACAGAAAAGATTAGTTACTTATGGAGTATGCCTACTTTTCAACACAAAAAATGGGATTTTTTTTTTCATTATTGTTTTATGTTAGATCCCATAAAGCAGTGCAGTTATATTAAGAGGATTTCACAACACTAACTGAATACCTATTCTTTATTCTCTATCTTTTTTCTTATCATGTTACCAACTGTTGAACCAAGTTGTATGCAATGTAAATGTCTCTCAGTAAACCCCAGTATGTATTGCTAGCAGTCTAGCAAGTCTAGATACAGTTATCTATATAATAAAAAATATATTTAGAAAGTTTTCTTTCCTTTCATAGAATTATTATTTCGTTATAATAGTGTGTCTAACTAAATACCTCATAATAAAGTAACAATGAGATTTATATAGGTACTGTTATTATTAGAAAATGCAACTGTGTGATGACATTTTTTGATTTAAAATTACTCACCAACCATAAAAAAAAATGTTTCAGAGCCAAACAATTCAAAGTAATTTAATGCTTGATGAGTTGGTTTCATCTGCTGAAAGTATAGATGTTCACACTGGAGATGAACCTGATCATTATGAGGGAAAAATTGTACATATTGTTGGACCATTGCGTATACTTGAACCCATATCGGAGCCAGATTATAATATCCAAGTGCAAGCAGTTAAATTAAGAAAGAGAGTTCAAATGTATCAGTGGATTGAAGAGACAACGTAAGATTATTTGCAAATATTAACAAATTACCCTAGAAATTAGTTTAAAAAAAATGTTGATAGAGTCTTAATAACTTTATACCTATTCATAAGAGAAAATCTAATTTGACAGTATTTTTTCTAAATAAATTCATTAATATATTTATCTAACTGTATACAAAAAGTAAATAAACAAATATGAAAAACTGCCAAGTAGCCTTATGGCTCAACTTTCCCACCAATAACTTAGGTAGCAAGCTGAGATGCATAAACACCTGTAAAAGCACAATAAATTTAGGGCCTGCAAAATTTATGGTAATTTGTTATGAATCAATGACTTAATTATATTCCAGGGATCAAGATAACTTTCTAAGCGAACCAGCAGAAGAATTTCAAAAAACTTATTGGTACCACAAAGATTGGAGAGATTATGTGGTGGATTCATCCCTGTTTTATATCAGACCTGGTCACCACAATCCCACATCCATGCCCATATTCAGTGAGACTCACATAGCTGAAAATGTGAAAATTGGCTGGTTATATTTGGGTATAATATTTGATGACTATTCACTTACCTATGATTACAGGTTGTAAATAATGCATGTCAAGCTAAAGAAGGAGATAATTGGCTTCGTATAACATTGTCTCTGTAGCATGGGGCACTATAGTTTGGTATCTTACTAAGAGCTGTAAAACAATTAAGATTTCTTAATCAATACATAATTTAAAAGAAAGTTGCTATCTGTGTCTGTCTGTTTGTCGCTTACTTCTTCTAAACCATGGAACGCATATTTATACAGTTTTCGATGTCATTTAGAGATTTTTTTATCGTTATAGGCATTGTGGCGACAATCTCACCTGATATTAAGTGACGATCTGGTTCAAGATGGTAGCACGCTATGCCTAGTGGAAGACTGGCTCTCAAGTGCAGCTGCCCAAACACATTTATTGGTGTTTGGCAACAGATTTTCAACTTTAGAGTGGCTAACTAGGCTACCTTTCTACCAGGCATTAGAAAAAGCCCTACCACCATGATATGGTTTCATCATAATGTTTTCCTTCACTGAAAGGTCAGACTCATTGCAGGGATTCGAACTCAGGTTGATTGATGTTTATGTTGATGTTTTTTTGTACAAGGTGTCCAGTGAAAAAGTTCGAAAATAAAAATTTTATTTTACAACTGTTAATGCAAACGAGAAGAGAGACGTGTTGAATGACGCGCGTAAGGTTCGGGTTTAGTTGTCAAGATAAATCATTGAATGGGAGTTCAAACTGCTTTGTGACTGATTCAAGTTTCAAGAGTGGTGGTTCGCGAAACAGGTTGTGCCATCAACTAACCCATTCCAGGACTCATGCCTGCTGTTTTAATGGAAAAAATAGGCGTCGAGTTAATGATTCAGTGTTTGCAGATCTCTGGTGTTCGGTATGGAAGCACTCTGTTGTTTTGGGTAACTTTAAGTCTAACTGTTCACATAATTCTCAAGAAAAACATGAATTTCCATCCACATACAATAAAATAAGTGCAAGAATTGAACGAAAGTGATTATGTTTTAAGTAAAACATATGTTGCATAGACATTGTAAGTTTTCCAAAGCAGCATAGACTTAACAACATTGTCTTCAGCGATGAGACACATTTCTTTTAGAAGGGGGTATTTAAACAAGCAAAACTGCAAAGATTGGGATCCAAGAAACTCGACAAAGAGACATCAAAAACAGTTCTGTAGTCCAAAGGAGACTATAGTGTGCTATTATCCCCTAGCCACATAATTGTCCCGTATTTGTTTTTTGATCCAAATGGTTTAGCAGTATGTTGCAATTCTGAATATATTGTTCAGCAAATTATTAACATATTATTTAATGCTATTATGGAAAGGGATCCTTGATTTAAGAGAACCACGTGGTTTAAACAGGTTGGGGTCACTGCCCTTACTGCTAGGGTGTCCATAAATACGACATAACCACATTAGGTCTAAAAATGATATCAATGTTTGGGAACATACCCTGGCCTCCAAGGTCAGCCGATCTCACCCAGTGTATTTTTTTCTGTAAGGCTATCGAAAATCCAAAGTTTATTCTTTTTTATATACCTGACTACACTGTTAGTCTGTTAGCTGTAAAGGCCTAAGAGAACTTGAGCCTCAGAGAGCTTTTAGAGCAAATACAAGCAATACCTATATTTAGCTCTGTATTCTTCTACCAATATAGATTAGATAAAGAAGGAAATAGTTTTGGTGTTAAAATTTTGACAGATATTTTTTAGTATTGACGTATAGTAGAAGTATAGTTAGTTATGTTCACTGACAGCTGATACTCCTCAAAATCAGTTTTTTACATTAAAAATATTCCACGTTTTGAAGAAGTTACATTTTCTAGGTGATTTTATGAATAAGTACTTATTCTAAGGAAGATATGATTTTGAATAATAAACTCATTTATACGTATTGTACATTGTTTCTATTTTTTTTAGGTTTAGATGTGAAGCGTAAAGTTAACGATTACTATGAGATATGGTCAGATTCGAGACCGGAGAGTACGGATATAAAATTGCACTCAGGGTTTTACTATCACGGAGAAAGTGCTTTACAGCATGAAATTGGCGATCTTCGTGTTCATTTCACTTATGCAGGACGTGAGGATGATATTGTTAGTAATATTTTTTATTTTTGAGGAGACATGGTTTTCAATCTATTTGTACCACTCTTTTATGATGATATCAATTAGGAGTCAGTAACATACATAGATGTAGTATTATATAAATCGGCAATGGGTTGATTTGGGCGAGCCGAAAATCAAAATACATTAGTGTGCGTGTAATAGTGCTGCCACCGTGTACTGACTCGGCCTTAATGTAGATATCGATTACACATATTGGTATATTCATGTCGCCTACTTCAAAAACACGCAATTTTTATAATACTACAAATTCATATAATACTAGCGATGCCCCGCGGTTCCGCACGCGTTTATTAAGCAATAAAATTATTTTCATCCCATAACTGTATTTTACTCTTATTATTGACGATTCATAAGCTTATCATATGTGGAATGACTTATACTTCCTAAAAAATACAAAATACAAAATGTCATGAAAATCAGTTTTGAATGAATACAAATCATTTTTTTACGATTTCTAAACGTGTTATCAACTATCCCTATAGCCTGAACATAATTTTATCAGAAACGGTTGAGAATTCATTAGGTAAAATATTCTGTAAAAAAATACCGGGAAATAATACACAAAATGTTGGTTATTCATCCAAATTTATTTTTTCGCCTTTAAAGTATGATCCTTCAGAAACGATATATTACGCCAACTAATAATCCAATCATCAAAATATTTTTAAACGCTTTTTCCGGAATTGTATTTAGTTCTCGTCGCGTATTCTCCTATAAGTCTTCTACGAAATGAAAACGGGTGCCACGTAGTGGTAATTTAAGTTTAGGAAAAATAAAGAAATCGGCTGGAGCCATATCTGGTGAATAAGGTGGTTACTCGATGGTATTTGTTGAGTTTTTGTTCAAAAATTCGTTCACAATGATGGCCTTGTAATCCAGGAATTTACTTTCCACAAATCTGGACTTTTTCGTTGAATTTGCTATCTTAAACGCCGCATAACGCTCAAATAATATATTTTATGTACCGTTTGACCTTCCGGTAAGAATTCCGAAGAACACCGCGATAGTCAAAGAAAACAGTCAACATGACTTTGACTTTTCATCGAATTTGGTGTGGTTTTTTCGGTTTCGGTTCAGTTGAAAGGCGCCACTACGAAGCTTATTGACTCGTTCTAGCATGTCCTCAGCGACTCTTATGCGATTGAGATTTTGCAAGTCTTTTGGGACTAGCCGAAAGGCAACATGCTTCATACCGAAGTGATTATTTAAAATGATACGGATCGACTCGTGAGACACAGAAAGTTCAACGGCTATCTCTATCAAACTTGAAGGAGAATTTTCAGTCACTATTTCCTTCACTTTTGCGATGTTAAAGACGTTGACGGCCTACCAGCATATCTAGACCGCTTTTGAACGCGTTGTACCACACCTAAGCACGTGTTTTTGATAAAGTCGATTCACTGTAAACCTTCTGTAACATTTTCAGTGTCTCCGAACACGAAATTCCATTGGCGATGCAAAATTTAAGACAAATCTTTGTTCGATGTTTTTGGACGTTATGAAATTCGCAGTACACATTAAATAATGATCTAACTAAAAACAACACTGTATTTATTTTTATGTAAATGATGGGTGCTACTCAAATTCCGCGCCAAAATGAAAAACAGTTGTGTCAATCGAACAAAAAAAAAATGAATTTGTTACCATAAACATATTATTATACATTCCCGATACTTTTTTGACTGAATGTATATTTTTAAGAATAATAAAAGTATTATTAACAGTTCTTATTGCCCATCATTGATGGAATTTTTTTAATTTCCATAAGTAGTATTAGAATTATTCTATCCTATTATTTATTTAAGGAATGAAAAAAAAGTTACATGCCCAAAAAGAACTACAAATTCTGAAAAACTCTAAAATACAGTACAAGGATTAAAATTAAAATTAAAAAATAAAAACATTCAAATCCAGTCAGTACCCACTTTCATTACATTAATTAAATCTTAAAGTGGTTATTAATTTGTTTTTTTTTTTTCTAGTATTAATATTTCACACCTACATTTTAATATATTTTTATTTTATTATATTATATACTGTTCATGATTTTTTTCAAACTTCTCGATAGATGTTCTATACAAAGGATACAAGTATACTCAGGAAATCACGTATTCGTAATAATCGTAAAATAATTGCCTGACTGCATATCCAGATTTCACTCAAAACAACTTGACAGATTCTTAATATACAATTTTGTACTCGGGAAGCTCATGTCATTGGGCAATTGATAAGCTATATGAATTTTCAAGAATAGTTTTAGAAATCATGAACTATAAGTAAAAATAATAATTAAAATATGAAGAAATTATTGCATAATACATGCGTGAGGAGCTGCGGGTATTGCTAGTATTCGAAATCTATGGTTTTGAGCGATGCCAATTTGGATGAAAGTGTAATAATGCAATAATGTAAAACACATATAAATAAATAAAATAAAAAGTTCAAATTATTACCCATATAACCTGGCTATTGATAAAAATCATTCTATACTAAAATAAACATTATTAATGATAAAATAATAGTTATTCATATTCAGAGATTCTTAAACTTATAGGCTCTATGTATCTTATTAAATTTCTAAGACAATGGCAAACCTCTTAAAAATGTATTAAAGAGCTAGATGATATGTGTTCTTTAAGTATTTTATGGCAAACAAGCGTACGTCCGTTTTATACGCAGCACAGTAATAGTTGTAAATAAAGTATATTCGCATAGGTCTAATACCTGAAATAAATTACGATACTTTATTACAAAGTACGGTTGGCAACCCTAGGCGTACCCCACTTAGAGAAACCATGTTTCACGTAGTTCATAGCTATCCTACATTTGCCAATACTCATTTGCAGTACACAGCAGTAGGTGTTGTTGAAAGAGGGACACTGGAAGCATACAGTCCAGCTGGCTTCCCATTAGCTGATCCGATCTCACTTCTTCGTAAGGGTTCCTACAGTTTGAAACAACTCGATGAATTAGAGAAACATGATGCTAATAAACACACTTGGAGATACAGACTCCTGGGTTTTATACAAGTGTTTGCATCTGCAATGACCCTGCATCCGGATTGGGTTACTTTGTGTAAGTTTTGTATAATTTATTTGATATTTTGCATATGTGTAGTTATTATTGTAATTTGTATCAACGAAACTTTTTTTGTCTATGTCAGCTCTCGACGCGTTGTCAATTTAAAAAGCCGGGTTACAGTTTTGTGTTTTCTACTGTACAGTACAAATAAGGCAAAGAATTTCTTTGGAGATTTCTCTTTAATTAGGGCAGTCCTACTTTTGGAATGCCCCTACCCTACAGAAAATCGCAGCCAAATAACAGAGTGTTGTCTTCCTGTGGTGATTAGAGCTTCTAGAACTCCTTGGGTTATAAGGGTTCAAGGTCGGCTGCTTACAATCAGGACCCTTTGCTTGTTTGCCTCAAAACAGAAATAAAATCTGTCAATAGTTTTACTAATTTGAATGAGTAAATGTATACAAATACTGAAAACTTCGAAATTAGAAGCCGGGAATCGAACCTATTGTGTGATTATATTGCGAACTAGCTGTGCCCGTGGCTTCGCTCACGTGGACTACAGAATGCCCGCGCGAATCTTGCTCCCCCGCTCCCGAGTATTTTAAAGACAAAAATGCTTATTGTGGATGTTCCTTAGAAGATAGATGTATACTCTCCCGGCCTTTTTTGTAGGTTTTTTTAATGCCTTTACAGTGTAAACTCTTTATAACGTTATCCTTTATAACGATAAACTCCCTATAACGTTGAAGAGAGCCAAACTTGGTTGGTTTGCGTTAAAACCCACATATTGAAACTCCACTCCATATAACGATAACTCTTTATAACGACAAAAAATGCTCAGTCCCTTGAGTTTCGTTATAAAGAGTTTACACTGTAATTATGTAGTACATTAATTTGCTATATCTCTTATGGTTTACTCAGCATAATCAATTTAAGTGCACGAATTGATACCTAATTCTTTTTCTAAAATAAAAGTAGCCTAAGTTACTCCCTATATTATCAGTGAAAGTCCCGTCAAAATCGGTCCATCCGTTTCTGAGATTACCCGGAACAAACAGACAGACGACAATTTTAAAAATGGGCTTTTTGTTATAGGTATCGTATATACTGTCATATGCATTTAGTAATAAGCTGTTATTTTGACATTACAAACAGACACTTCAATTTTATAAACTTTATAGATAATGTTCATAAATAATGTCAATGACTGTATAAAATACTATAAACAGTGCTACAAGTTGTATAAGCAATACCTCAAAGGTAGGGCCATTTAGATGCTACAGGTAGTCATGGTAGTAAGTATCACGAAAGCATCTGAACCTTAACGTTACTTTTATTGGTACGGAAAACATCCCAGTGATTGAAAAGAGCCGGCAAGAAACTCGATCAGGTTTATTAACATATTTTTTGCTTAATAATAAGTGTAAGTATATAACTAGTATCATTCTTGGTTGATGTATAGAGAAAGAGTCACTTCCAGAATCACTATCATTACGTGAATGAAATGTTTTGGAAACATTTAATTAAGCTTGCAATGCTTTTGTTGCAGTACTACAATGCCAGTGGATATCCAGCAATCTAAGGCGTTGCACTCGGGTGTGGGTTAATCTAGTCCTGTCTTTTTCTTATACACTATTTATCATATCCATACCGTGGTGAGTATGCCATTGAATTTTATAATGTGGCTTTGTCGCTTCCTAAGTTATTTTCTTCAATTATAGTAACAAACAGTGCTACCAACTGTTTGTTGAAACTGAAAATATTTTTTAGCCCATTTATTATAAAAAATATATTTATAAAATTTCTCTATTCAGTCTTGTTTTTATCCTGTCAGTTTATCTTGATTTGTGCTTACATAACACCTCTTTAGATATGCCCACTCACACACGCGCACACACTCACACAGAGACACATAATTCAAAAACACAAACTATCACACTCACAATAAAAACACAGAAGATACTAATAGGTCAATTACGAACGGTGAAGGGTGCGCGCTGGTGTTCGTTTTACAGTCTCACGACTAGTACAGACGCCAACGTGAAATATTAAGAATTGTAAAAAATCATTTAATATTTAGTTTCGATCTAATAAATAACATAATATAATGAATGTTATAATTGAAATTAGCGGTGTTACCGCGGCTCCGCGCGCGTCTGTTACTATGCACTATGCAGTAGTTATTTACGTCCCGTAATTTTATTTTTACTTATAATAAGTAGGGGTTGGAACTTGGCTTGCGCTTAAGGGATTGTTCAAGTATGGCCGAAATAGCGGTTTAAGCGGCCCAAAAATAATAATGTTCACGTAGTGTGGTAGATGTGCGGATTAATTATCGTGAGAAGAGGTAGCGGACACCTTATAATATCAAAGATGGAAGTTGAGACAGCAATATGTTTTCTGCTCTTTTAAAAACAGAAAAAATAAAGACAGTACCAATTGGTTGTATTTAAAATCAAACATACTTTGTTCAATTTAGACCTTAAAAGGCACTTAATATACTTTGTTCATCATAAGAAGACCCGCATGAAGTATCCCTAGAACGTAAATTGTTAGGTTGTGAAAATTATAGCATAACCTAAAAACATGCATATCACTATCGATTATCATTATAAAAAATATGATACTGTTAAAAGTTATAAAAACATTTTGCATAACAAAATCCTAAATAACTTCTTTTAAAGAATTATTTTTGTTAATTTTCATTATTTTATCTTACTACGTGCAGCGTTACGCAACGAAGATACAAGCAGTAATTATCTAAATTGTTATCAGGTTAATAAAGAAGCCAATGTACGGTGTGCTGGTGTTTGGAGGTGCTGTTCTTCCTCTGATGCACTACTCTACGGTACTGACACGACGGGAGGCTCCGGCGCCGCGGAACTACAATAGATGGAATAATGAAATGCGCTGAATTACTCATCCCATTTTATATAAAGTATGTGGTAAAGTGACGGTGCTTTACCTGATTGTAAGCCCAGTACAATCTTAGCAACGGTGACCAAGGAGAAATAAGCAATCCATCAAGCCTCTCAGCAACTGGATATATACTGGTTGATACCGAACTGTCCCGGCTTTATAAATGTTTTCTATCTGTCTGTTAGTTTGTATACCAATCATGCAGAAACTACTGGACCGAATGTAATGAAATTATGTATGATTGTAGTTTATAGTCTGGAAGTACAGTTAGGATGCATTTTTACACGTATGGACATTTGTATTGTCTATAAATAGAGTTTACGTACGTTAATTTTATATACGTCAATCGTGCATACTCGGGAAATGAGCTACTCCCGCTCCCTGTTATTTTAAAGATAATAATGTTATTTTGAGTGATCCTTAGAAGATAGAACCTCTACCTAACTGTTTTTGTTTTTTAAGTTAATTCTTTTTCTATAATAAAATTAGCCTAAATTATTCCTTATCACATCAGCTATCTATTAGTGAAAGTTAAGTCAACATTGATCCAACTGTTTCGGAGACTATCGTACTATATTATATATTATTAAAGGTGAAAGTTTGTGAGTGTGTTTATATATTTGTTACTTCTTCACAATCAAACGGCTGGACCAATTTTTATGAAATTTGGTATGGAGGTAGTGACACCCTGGATTAACACATAGCCTAATTTTAAGGTGTCTTTTTACAAACAGACACTACAATTTTATAAATTTTATAGATGTAACACCAAATTTAAAAATTTGTAAACCACCATTGAGAAATATTCACGGAAGATGCTGAAGTTATGAAGATGATATGAGTGAGAAGAAAATCTTTAATCTAGTCAAAACTAGTGTTAAGCAAAAATGTATCATTGTCACTCATGTTACTCATGTTGCATACATCTATATTTATAGATAACTTCTGTACTCCTTATTATTTTTTCTCTGTGTCGTGTGGATCAAACAATTTAATATTTGTGTAAAATAGCATATCAGTATGAATCTAATCTAATACTATTAAATAATCAATTCTGTTTAAGTATATGTATATAAAAAACTACCTAGATAAACTTATAAAATAAAACATTATCTAAATAGAAAATTTTTAGAATGTTATCGCTTTATAATTCAAAAGTGAACTACTTCTGGCGCCGCGCCTGAGACGCTTAATTACCTACTCTAAACGATCGCAGAAAAATCGTGAATCATCGCTAACTTTCTCGACGTCTAGTTGCTATGCCTACTCGATGACGTAATCGAGGCGACAAGCCCTATACATGTGTGTGTAAACATCGCAGTTTACACAAACATGCGCCGCGGTTGTTTTAAGACGCGAAACATTTCGAAGTCCTGAGAAGGTTGTAGCCGCTTCGAGACACTTCGGGAACAGGATTTTTCTATCTTTTTAATCTGGTTGTAACAAGTCGCAACAGTATAAAATCTACCATAGTTATGACTCATAGGTTGACTAAAGGAGTTACTAGTATTTTCAACGAAATTTTTTAATACGGTTAACATTTCAGACTTACCACCACACAAATTAAAACTAAAAAAAGTACATTAATAATGCTGTTGCGTAATTTGGATGTATCAGAAGGTTTATTTATCGGAGTAAGACTCATTGTGGCAACTCTGTGTAATAATATAATAAAGGCAAAAATCGTTACTGGTGAACAATCCGGCAAAGAAGTATATATACCTTCACTAATCTAATCACACACCTAATCACTCTCAACTCATCCAAAGGTCAACTCGGATATACTTTGCAGCGAAACCAATTTCCAGTGAGATCTGCATTTACAGTGCACAAAGCTCAAGGCCAAACTTTTGAATTTGTTGTAGTGGATTCAACATAATCATTTTTTATGTTTGACATGTTGTATGTGCCATTCTCTCGAGTAAAGCGACCAACTATATTAAAAGTACTCCTCTCAAAGGAAATTCCTCAACATACCCGTAACATAGTGTGGAACATGGTTTTAGGTTAATTTATTCCATACATGGTACGAATATATTATTTATCTGCCCTAATTATATTCAGTGGTTACTATTATCGCATGTTATAATTTCCGTTTAATGAGGGAGATCACAAACTTTCTAATGTTTATTTAAATTAATTTATTACTTTAAGGTGAAGATCAAAAATTATTATAATAAAGCTGTTTATTAGAATATTTTAAATTAAAAATTAAAATCGATGGGCTTCTTGAATTGTGTTTTTAATCGATGCTACTTATCACATATGAAAATATATAATGGGTATAATAATCGGGTTGGAGAAGTCTCAGAAACGTCCCTAACGATTTTGATGAAATGTTGCATATTATAATATTAGCGTGCATATGTAGCGTGTTACATAATGTTGTCTATGGATTTAAGCAACTTTTTCCGTGGGAAGTCATACTGTTTCGTCGAAAAACGCGAAAGACACCGAGCAGAGCTTGGTCGACCCTATATTAATAATAATAATTTTGAAGAGGAATAAAAAAAAAACGGTTCACAATAGTTTATCCATGTATCATTTCATAATTATAGTAATGAAAAAGATAAGAATGGTGTATCTACTGGCCAAAAGAGGTTCTGGTAAAAGATCTAAATAGTAAGATATCTCTGGAAAGTTGTAATGTTATTTGTATGAGATAACTATTAGATACTTATAGTATGTACCTTATTGCTGGCTTCAATAAAACTACGCGTGAATTTATTTTATGTACTTAAAAAATGTGTATAGGTACTTATATACGGACGTAAGAAATTATAACTACTTTGGAGATAAGGGTAACAAAAAAAAAATTACTTCCAAAAATTATATCCCGCGTACCAACAATATGATAAAGTTATCGATCAATGATAGCAATGGAAATTCATTTAACGGAGCTTTATTTTTTAAATCGTGTTACAGTAATTTAATGCTGTATAAATAATGATTATATTTTTTCGATTAATTTAGATTATTATCATTAATAGATAATTTCATCATGTTGCACTTCCGTTGCATGATGCACGCGCACTTCTCTATTTTACTCTCTACTAAAAAAGCCAGAAGAAGTATAACTACAAAAAAAAGGCATCTGCTTATTGAAATCTAATGAACAAATCGTCAGATAACTTTCTTTGAGGAACAAATTCTACGTTTTGACGTTAGATTGAGTATGGAAAATCTGTTAACATTAAAAAATACTCCTTAGAAAATTGAAAAATAGGACCTTAGTAAAATATATGAGCTGGGGAAAATGTGACGGGCGGTAGTAGAATTTCGAAAGTGTTCTGATAACAAGCGCTTACGCGAGCAAACCCCTTCGATTACCTAAGTCTAGACAGGGACGTATAAAAAAGGGCACACGAAATTTTCACTATGATAAAGGTGAATCACTCATAGTAAGTTTCATGAAAATCGGTTGAAAATTATTCTATTCAACGATTTGTAATGTATTATTAAATTTATTAACGATCCATAAAGCATCTCAATTATGGTATGACGTACGCTTCCCGTCTATAAAAATCGATCATAATCAGTTGAGAATTGATGAAAAAAAAATTTTTTTTTGTTTCCTTATTTTTACGATTTGTAGAAGTAATATATATGTATTGACAATTTTCATCTAAACCTAACCTAAAATAAAGCATTTACCCCATTCCTTTGAATGATAACTGATGATAAATCTATATGAATAGGTATATTCTATTATAAAACTATAATCTAATAAGTATTATATGTAGGCATATTATTATTCTTAACGGAGACTATGCAGTCCTGGATCACTGCGACCAATGAGTTCTATTGTGATCGTCTTATACTGCTAAAGCTTCCCATCCAGTCCTATAGTTTTAATATACTGTAGGACTTTTTTTGGCAGAGAGCAACTGGGCCTTTGGGAGCAGCACGTGCTTGCCCAGAATATGATTGCGTTTAAGAATTAGTGGGTCACATTCACACAAAAGGTGCTTTAGTTTCGTCCACACTTTTGCACAATCTGCAGTCTTTCGTGCATACATATGTTTATTTAGACAACAGTGTCCAGTGAGTGCCCTCACTAAGATTCGTAGTTGATTCCTGCTGAGCATCAGACCCTCTCCTCTACGCTGGTTAAACGCGTCAATAAGCTCTTTAGAATGATTTTGTCCTGGCAAATTGTACCAGAATATTATAGTCTTTTGGTAGTAAGGTCAATCGAAGAAGGCTTTTTGGGATACCACAGATTGGTTCAGAATTTCCGCAGCTCCGGCTCTTGCAACCTCGTCCGAAGATTCGTTACCTGGAACTCCTGCATGCCCCGGGACCTGTCACTTATTTATTAGTCTGTTATTTTTACCCAGGCTGTTCAGCACTGATACACAGTTGGCTACAAGGTTAGATTCTGTTGAATCTTAAGCCAGTGCCAAGAGAGCGGCCGGGCTATCCGACTGAATATATGTATATATAATTAAAATAATCACCGTTCTACTTACAACTTAACAATTTTTTTAAATTCAAACTATATTCAAAGTTCTTTATTACCTATTTGATTGATAAGAGATATAAGAAATCATTTAAGTTACATTAGTAAAATTTAGTATTTACAAATGACTAAGAATATCTACGTAATATTGAAGTCATTTGAACCCCGTGTTACTTTATTCTAAAATAATACTTTGAAATAAATAATTTAGAGACTAAGATTTCTTATTCATTTTCCCTACCTACCTACTTAACTGTTGAAATAATAAATGTAGGATAAAGTTCCCATAAGGCTTGCCTGTATCTCAGATAGTACATATTATTATATTTGTTGGCATAATGACCAACGAGAAAAATTCTAAAGTAAAATTACAAAATATATTTCGAAATTTGTTTGAACGTTTATTACACTGACAACCTCTTAGCGTGGATTTTATATTTTGTTACCTGTGGTACGACGTTTGCAGCGAAATTTCACGCAGGCGCAATTCATTTTATTCTTATTTCTTAGCTGTGTGGATCGTACTTAAGTACGAGTTTCGAGAAAGCGAGTTCAATGCATTTAAATAATTGTAATATGTATTTAAAGATTGTTATAAATGAGCTTAATTCTTCATAACTACATAATCTTTCCTATGTACAGGTACAGCTCCTAAATTATGTTGATGAGTGTTCTGTGTAATGCATAAGTATCCGCGTTGTGGATAAATATTAACTTTATAATAATGAAAGCTGCAGCTATGTCAGTATGGGTGTTCATTAATCTCTTATGTTTTGGAATGTGTGGGTATTTATATCTAATATGGTCTCAATATTGGATGTATATCGAAAAACAAAGATTGTTTAATAAATCACATGGGAACGTACATAAGGGCGATTCGCTTTGGAACAATGAAGCTACTTTTGTATCAGAAAAATACCATTCGAACTCTCCATTTAACTTGACGTTCACGGAGAGTTATAGAAAAATTCGAAGGTCAGCAGTTGGGGCCTATTGGAGCGGTAGTATTTTACAAGCGCAAAGAAAATCTTCACAGACACGAGCACAAGCATCCACGAACGTGGATAGAAAAACTAACGGAAGCCCCAGATTCCCTAACATACATATACCGAACTTAGAATTTGATAGTTATAAATATGTTTGTGACGATTTAACGACAGTAGACTGCGAAGCACGAACAAACGAATTCAAAGAACTGGTACTAAAGGAATTTCACAGAGTTTTAATGGGTGACAGTAAAGTTTTCCGCTCCGGACTCGATTCACAGAATCCTTATAATGTAAAATATGAAGCTGGCAATCGGAGTGTAGGATCTAAAAGGGAAATAATGTGCGCTTTGAAGCGTGTCAAGGTGAAGACAGTGCTGGCAAATGATAAGCCATTCGCACAATATGGATTTAACATACCCCACGCACCTTTGCGAGAGGGTCAATTCTATAATACTTGTGCAGTTGTTACAAGTGCAGGAGCATTGCTTGGTTCTCGGCTAGGTGAATTTATAGGTAAGTTAAAAGAGTTAATTGTGACAACGGGAAATGATTAATTTATTGCATTTGTTGTATTGTTTTTTTTTTATTTCTTAGAATGAATCATGTTAGCTAGGTAGTAGGTACTTTGTTTGCACATAACGAGCCTGACGTAAATGTTCGAATAATGTAGCGAAGTCTACTTTTTACAGTTACGTCCCAAATGTACTTTCGGTTACTAAGCTTTATTATTTATTTTTTCAATTTAGTGTTTCACAGTGGGTCATCAACCTTTAATGAGCACAATAGCTTTTCTTGAAAATGTATGATACAACAACATCTTACTTAGTTCATTAAAGTAAACAACGTAGAATGAGCAAGCGTTAATAAATTGTATTCAGAAATAACTTATATATTTATATAATCTATGCTTCCTTAGATTTCAATGTTATAAACCGCTATGCCTGTCTGTCTACCCAAAAAGATGATTCGCGTTTATCCCTATACAAGATGTCGTATATATGGGACTAAAAATCCAAAAATCGTTAAGTATTTCACAAAATTTGAAACGCCATTCGATCGCTCTATTAAAATGCAACATTTTGAATAAACCTGTGTTTAAACCTACATAGGTACTCTAGACTGGACTTATATTTTAAGATTACATTTAATATAACTATTTTTGATGTATTATAACAAAGAACTTAAAATGCCGATATCTCTCGATTTACGCCGTGTTTTATACAGGTAATTCCACACTTCATCTTGCCCTTATATGCCACAAACCCAAAGATACATGCGCTATTAATTCACTGTTTGAGTTATGTATAATGAAAGACTAAAGTTTGAAAAAAATTTAAAATCGTAAAGTCGTAACTTCACAAAACTTAACACCACTAGATACCTTGAAAAAGTAACAAATATGAATATGACATCTTATTAAACTGGATTTAAAGGAATAAGGGCTTAGGAAAAATATAATATATTAAAAGAATATCGTTAATTAACAAAATAAATAAAATAATAAACTTTTATGATTCAGTGAAAACACTTTCGCACGCCGCATCAATCACGTTGCTTCGCATACTGAGAGCCTTCGTTGAAGAAGACCATAAGATAGTTATAGTAAATTTTTAGTGCTCCTGTGGTTGGTGATCAACCTCACACACACCTGTGTAACAACTAATCCTTGCGCACCTATTTAAGAATCAACTTTTTGTGAGTCTAGTTAGTCTATTACACTAATGACTTATTTATCGAAACATATCAAATGAGATCGTAACGAAAGACTTATTAATACATAACTCGATAAAAAAAGCTAATTTACAAAAAAAATAGTCACTTCCATATCTGAGATACTCAACTGAGTCTCAATATGATAACAATTGTGCGATCGATACCTAGTGCATTGCATAAAGTTAGTAGCGGGTGACCGACCCTGTATTGTACTATTATCGGCATCGGATCTTTTCTTTGTAGATCGCATTGACATGCGAAGACCGACTTCTTCGGCGAACGACCCAAATCGTAAGCGAATTACACGAATTATTGTAGTCAGTGGGGTTTTATTCATTACTCAGTGTTTCGTTTATTGAATAAACCCGTATGAATTGAATGTATTAAAATATTGCAAAAATTACATAAGTTGAATATTCTTTAACTCTGTATTCAAGTGGTGGTTTTGATAAATAACTATGATGAGTGGAAATATTTAAACTGATTATTGTGCCACGGTAACTGGTTTGCGAATCTCTAGGCCAATCATCGATCATTTGATCATTCATAAATGTGTAAATGATTCCAAATACCGGTTTCACCTGTTTCTACTTTGAGGCCCATTAGAAATATGTCACGTTTCGTTTTATTTTATTTATTCATGGTCATTACTATCTATTTCATCTTACGTAGAAGCACGCGATAGTTTGATATGCTCATGCGGCTTTAGTTTACGATAAAATATGTAAGCACGCCTTATCGGCGCTGCGCGGCGCGGCGTTGGCGCCTATATTGCTTTCTGTAAAACCTGCGCGTGCGTACCGGAAAATCCAGCCTATTTGATAAATGCTAAAAACAAACATAAAAGTCTCATAACTCAGTTGTTTACGTAATATATTTCATAGTATATCTATTTTATTTTCTTTGTTTTACATACTGTTCACGGAATTATGCTTTTCGTGTTTTATTTATAATCATGAAGTAACATTATGCTTAATTCAATTAAGCATTTCCTATATTTAATCATGGTTTAATTATAAGTAAAAATATTTGGGAGAAATCATGATTTTTAAATAATAATTTCATCTTTGTTTATCGGAATGCAGCTTTCGATAGCAATAAGCAAATAAAAACATACCTTTTAACTTTTTAAAAAATATATGTAGTCTTCTTTTATTATAACTACTATTAGTGAAGAAGAATTTATTATTAACAATAATATTACCATTACAGTCCTAGTAGGTAAAGTTAAACTGTTCAAATATGGAGATACAAGCTCTCTCTCTCTTGTGATCCACTCTGTGAATTGGGTGAATATGTTTATGAACAAAGAAAAATATTATATTAAATATATTTTTTTATACTGCAAGGATAATATGTATTTAATCAAAATAAGTTACTCATATAAAAGTGAAAGCGGTCTCGTTTATTTTTTCTTTCCATACAATAATTAGATTATGAGACCACTGCGTCGCGTCGCGGTTCTACTTTAGCTTAGTTAATGCATCATAAGATAAGCGACATATTAAAGGTAAAAGCCTCATGGCATGACTCATTACGCCTTCGAAGCCAATCATATTATTTTATAGTATTATATTAGTCACTGTACAACCACAGGATATGTCTTTGTCCTTTCTCAAAAACTGTTGATAAGTTTATAGCCTGGCAGACTTGGAACAGACTATGTATGACACACACTTCCGTGAGGAGCCACAGCTGAGGACACCATTTACATATTATTATATTATTGTAGTATTAAAAAAATATATTTCCTTTTATACGCGTAACCTGTAAGCGTTGGCATATTAATATTTATCTAAAGAAGTTTGATCATTCTGTGTGTAATAGAAAACAATGACTTCTAAATATAATTATCACCTTTTGTTTTGTTTTCGTTATGAGCTAAGTTGAACGTAAAATATAAATATAATTAAAATATAAATAAAATTGGAGAGGTCTTTTTAAACATTTGAAATTGATAGTAGTATTCCCGTGACTTTATAAGAGTAGGGGAGATAGGGGAGAGTTGGGCAGTCGGGAGGTATGGGCACCCCCCTGTTATTCCAATTCAAATAAAGAATTTTTTATTTCCATATTTTTGTAGTTTAGCTTACCCACTGGCAGCACTGTTCATCCATAAACTATCTGTCATTTCGTTCAGTTGTCACACACAGACGCATTTTTAGTTCAATGCAAATATTTTGTTGTGGTTTCAAAGTAAATAAACGAAGAACCAGCCAAAGGTATGTCTTATTTTTTTATGTTTTTTCTATTGTATATTTGCTAACGTATAAATTAGTTTGTAAGTCACGCTAAAATATATAACCTACAATTTCTACGAGAATATTAAGTTGAATTAATATGCAGAGGGAGCAATCATCACTTGTTTTGCGTGAGGTTTGGGCATGCCCAATGCTTCAACCTATATGTAATGTATAAAATGATACAGTTCACTATACATTACGTGATTTTGATAAAATGTTTAAATTATTTTTATTACAGAAAACTAGAAAACTTACCGGTAATGAAAGGAAGAAAGGAAGAAAGGAAACAAGGATATTTATAGATACACCCGAGAAGAAAGTGATAGAACTAGCAGATCATGAAAAATAAAGAAAAAATAAGGCAAAACAAGACAGGCAGGAAATAAAGATCCTTAAAAATATAGATAACAAAAAGATTCCTAAGCTTCCGCTAGAATTGATATCGAAGAGAGGTAAAAAAAGGTAAATGAGTAGTGGTGATAGTGAGATAGAAAATATTTCCCTTGCTGATAGTTCTGAAGGTTCATTTGTAAAAGAAAAGTCAGAAGAGTTTGATGAGGACGACGTGATAGTTATAGATAGACACTTTAGAGTCAATGATGATGTGCTCGTAAAATTCGATATGAAAATGAGTATTCTGCATTATGTCGGACGAATTGAAGAAATTATTCACACTATGGCTACAGTTAAGTTTATAAGACTGAGCAAGATGCGAAATACTTTTCTATTTCCTAAAATAGACGCCATAGCCAGCGTCTCACTAAATGACATAAAAATTAAACTGCCAGAACCAAAGGCAAGCAATAATACCAAATGTTTTAGCTCTAAGTATACATTCGATAATCCTATATGGGTAATAATGAATCTTAGATAAGTAAAAATGTTAAACATGTTTATGTATTTATTTACTATCTGTTGATTAATTTTGTAATTTAGATACTATATGAGATTATATAACTCTTTGTTTGGTTTATTTTATGAATATTGAGTGTTTTATATGTCATGCCTAAACCTCCCACAGGGGGTGTCTGAGCCTCCCTATCGTGGTGAGCTTTGAGCACAATTGACAAGTTTCTGAAATTTCGTTGTAACTTAGAGACTGGTATTATTTTGTAGACTGTTCTTTGTTATTATATTGATAAATAGTGATTATATTGACAATTTGATTTTTATTAATTAATTATGTAAAAAAGTGCCCATCTCTCCCCTATCTCCCCTACTGATTTCCATAATGTAGGGAGCAGTAGGGCAGGAAAACTGTTTTTACATTTTTGCATTTCGAAGCAATTCATATAGTTTCCTTGAAATATTTCTATTTACCTGACGCTGAGAATGTGGTAAATCCACATGGGTTTTATACCGTACCTACATATATAAAATAAATTTCCTTTTTCTAAGTTGCTATATAGGTATATACATACGAGTATATATTCCTACATAAAAAATGGTAATGCGGAATAAAATTTAAAACACAATGTCTTGGACACAGTTTTTTGATAGACTAGTATTTGGCCGTAATTTTATGTTTTGATGGTATGTTCTATCGTGCAAGTGCGCGGGTGCTGAACTTAGAACTAACCAATTTCCAACTTAGGAATGGTAGTTGAAATCACTACACGATGTTTTCCTTTAATGACACGTCAAGTTCATTGTAAGATTGGAATTTCGGTCATTCGGAGGATCGTCTGAAGATCTTCCCATTACGTTGTCATCGCATCCAAATTTCGTAATTACCAAATGTAAGACACTTGTAAATATTAAATTCGAATGAACTTATCAAAATAGTAATTGTGCCCGCGACTTCGTCCGCGTGTAATTTTATGTATGAATAACAGTGGTCAAAAAGATTTGTAGGTGTTCTGAAAATTAACATCGACGATTTAACCGTGTTTCATGCTTTGTGAATGTTTCGGATCCTCGAGAAGCACCGTGGTACTCACGTTTAGCTGTCAGCCTTGCCTCATATTCACTACTTTCGATCGATCGATATTCTGCCATACGTCTACGCTGTGAATTTAACCTAATACATATTACATACGTTTCTGGAGCGCGTAAAGTTTTTCTTAGTATCTAGTTCAGCAGAAAAGCTCACTTTGATGGTAGGAGTGGGTACTATTGCTTTTACTGCGTATCAAATCGAATCTATATAGTGATTTTTGATATCGTACTTTAAAAATATATATTTTCTGAATCTTTTAGCCATTTTACGAATGCGCAACGATTTTTCGAATCTCGATATTTGAGACTAATTAATATAGTGAATACGTATACATTTCATGTTTTCGATATGATATCATAATACGGATTTTAACTTTAAAACTGTAATAAAAATCGACATCGAAGAACTTTCCCTCGTTCATTATTTTACAAGTTTACTTTTTTTTTGTGAGTTATAGGTATTTAAAATTAATTAATTGAGATGATTATATTACACATAAAACAGATATTATAGAGGTAATTTCCAAATAAATATTTCTCAATATTGTGATGATTGATATGAGGTTAGTGAATTCATTTTTTTGTTGAATCTGTTATCTAAATTTGTATGAAATATGCAGAAAATATTGAAGGCGTGTAGATATTTGGAAACTATCAAAATTCATGTCACCTATAAATGTTCCATAAACACTCGGTCAAAATTCGTACTTCGAGGCCAAACGTCAACCTGCGCTAAATCAAATGAAGCGGGCAAATAAACTTTGTACCTACCTATTATTATATAATTAATGTTGAATTTTGAAAGTTTATTGTTAATTAAATATTCATATTATTATTACATTCCTAAAAGTTAAGAAAATTCTTCAGATTTATTAATACAATTGTATGGATTATGCTTGTTTCTCTTTCATACATCACGCGTCTTGCCGATATATCTCGATATCACAAAAAAAAACATAAAACAATGACATCCATCGTAGAAATCTAGAACGAAATAGCTAATAGTTTTAATTTCACTGTATATTTACTTAAAATATATTACAGTATTACTTATAGGTACATACATTTTTTATATATATATACATAAACGCAATTGATAGGCCATACAAATGTCCATACGTTTAAAAATGCACCCTAAATGTACCTTCAGAGCTTCACACCATAAACTACAACCATTCCAAATTTCATTTTTGGTCCAGTAGTTTTACAGATGGACAGACAGATAGACAGGCAAAAATTTCAAAAACTATCAAACTGTGTTCTGTCCATGATTCTAGACTTTCCGTATTGTTTTTTCTCAAATATTTTCAATGTACAGGTTTCGACTCTTTTATTATAATAAATATAGGTTTCGATACTTTTTAACTTTAATAGTTTGTTCTTTAATCATGATTGAATTAAAGAAATCTATTGTTTTTTTTTGAAGTCTTTATTCATCCCTAGCAAATCTTATGCTTTTGTGTTAGTGAGTCATTGGCATTTGTCTTGTCAAGTATAAATAAGCTAATATAACCTTAAAGTTTATGTGAAGATAGTAAGAGGAAACGATACCGTCATAATCGCATGTGACACACCTCTGCATATTTCTGTGGGTGTTAGCCACGAGTTCCTATCTACTGCAATACCTTTGAGAGTTTATCTCATCGCAAAACTGGTAGTCATTTCATTGAATCATAAAGTCGCATTCGCAACTTGTCTTCATGTTTTTTCGGTGATGATCAAAGAACCCGTTTCCGTTTTTTTTCTCGCTTGTAACATAAAACAGAAACGACTTGGCGGAAATGCAACAATAGTATTCTACTTTATGA
This sequence comes from Saturnia japonica, assembly GCA_033032175.1. NCBI lineage: Eukaryota > Metazoa > Arthropoda > Insecta > Lepidoptera > Saturniidae > Saturnia > Saturnia japonica. The sequence continues at coordinate 13,274,141 of CM065307.1, forward strand.
TTATTTTTTACTTAAATATTATTAATGATACGTAACACCTATTTAACAATCTAAAAAAAAAAATACATCCATCCATCCATTCAGCCTAAAGACGTCTACTGCTGGATTTAGGCTGCCCCCAAAGATAGCCCACAACGACTGGTCCTGCGCGGTCCTTCACTAGATCATCTGCTCAACTCGTGTCTACCCACTCGAGAACTCCACGGCCACATCGGTTATCCGTTCTAAGAGTGACGTGCCCCGCCCACTGCCACTTAATTCTAGCAATTCTGAGAGCTAAATCGGTGTCTTCTACTGCGGATCTCCTCGTTTCTGATTCGATTACGTAAATAAACTCTAAGCATAGCCCTCTCCATTGCTCTTTTAGTGACCTTGAGGTTTCTTATGAGGCCCATCGTTAGTGACCACGTTTCGGTGCCATAAATGTCATCATCATCACCAAAACACACTGGTTAAAGATTTTCGTCTTAGTAGATTCAGCATTAAAATGTGTCTTAGTAGATACGTAGGTACTAATAAATAATTTTACCAATATAATTTAATAAGCATTTGCAGTAACTTTTACAATTTATTTAGGCAAATAATGCCTATGTACTTGAGATATGTGTACACCAGTACATTGAAATGTCTTATTATTAAATGATCGTGTATAAACAATGGAGGTTTTACTATAGTAGTAATTTGTACACACGACAAGCAGACAACCCGCTAAATATCCACGTTAAAATTCTGCAGTGAAGAACTTTAGTATTGTTCTAAGCGCAGCGTAGCTTGCCCGTGCAGTGTCATCAACCTACACGTGTAAAAGGCCGTGCATAATTCATGGAGAGTACGATTGTGCATTTCTAAATGACGGCCACAATGCGCCGACGCTGCGCCAGGTTTCACAATAATAAATAAAAATAAATATATGCTCTCTTTGTCAAAGCAATATTAATCAAACTTGGCATTTTTGTTCTTAAAATAACGACTATTGGTTACTATCATAACAAAAATATGTACACATTTGAATAGCGAATATATAATGCAATTTGTTTTTGTTATTGAAATTACATAGTTTATGGTTGAGCCATAACTGTTATAATTAAAGTACTACAATTTATAGCCAAATCATGTTTACTACGTACAAAGCGATTAATAATAATCCATCAATTGTCACTTGATAATTATAGCCTAGTTATTAAGTATGTTCATTGACTTAACTGTAGAATCGTGTCATAAATGCAGTAGTTTGTTGCAAGCAACAGACCTAGCGAGACAACAGATCGCAGTTAAATGCACCGCATACATTATTTAACAGTTTTATTTTCCATTAAACTGAATTGCATTGGCTTTTTCTTTTACTCTGTAGTCGGCATGAGCACGTGACCCGCTTTGTTGATACGTTAGGATGGGATGGGACCTATTGTAATAGAATTTATGCTCTAAAATGTAAACGTATGCATTTTATAGAATCAAAACTATACTTTATTATAATAAAAAGCATTTTGTCTAACCATAATTTGTTTTCTCTTCTTTATTATTATTCCTTCTTATTCTTGATAGTAATCTTAATTTTTAATAGTAATATCTAACTAATTCTAAACTAAATCTAAGTCTGTGATAAAATCTATTTGTTATTTAATGGATATTATTTCAAAAGCAACAGTAAGGGCTCGTGTAGACTGCGCCGCCAGTGCACCGCCACCACTGCGCTTCCGCCGCGCCGCCTTCACGGCGCTGCCGCTCCACCACCGCTCCGCCGCCGCGTGATTGCTATATCACTGTACATTTTTAGTAATACATTGCTAGCCACGGATTTTATACATGTAGGAATAACGAACATGTTGAATTAAACCAAAAAAGAAGTTAGTCTTTGCATACTATATGTACAGAAATTGCCAAAAACAAAGTAAGAAGTCTAACAGACGCATAAGGGTTCAACTTATTTTGATGGAAAGAGAACAATATGGCGATTTCCGTACACTTTCTGAAGATCTACGAAAAGACGAGTCTAATAAGTTTTATGATTATCTTCGGATTCATCAAGAAATTCGAGAAATTATTAGATATATGTATATTACATAGCAAAATACGATACAAATATGCGATTAAGTTTAAAAAAAGAATTAATAAAAAAACGTCTTTTTTTCTTAATCGATTATGTTGTGTTTTGTAAACTTTCAGTTTTAACGTAACCTAATCTGTTGTAGTTAAATATAGTAACTTCGTTTGTACTAATTGAATTTTTTAGAAATGATCATTTAAGAAGTCAGTTGTGATTAGGCTTATTGTGTGTCGGTCCTCCGTCTAGTTGGAAATATACTCGGATTATGTTTTTACCCAATATTTTACAGTAGGTATGATTAAATGTTAACCCTACATCATATTTCATAAAATGCTATATCTACTTGAAATGTTCTTCAATGAAGGTATAGGTAATGTATTGATATACCGCACTATATTCCTGATAAAATTAGCTCCAGAAAGCACAGCTTAATTTTTTATCTAACTTATATCATGTGAATAATCAAATCCAATGGACTTATACAGTTGTACTATAATACAGTCGAATTCAATCGTAAGTTGTTTAATTGCAAATGACATAATATTACGTGACTTTATGACAACTGAAGTTTATCTGGCAATGTACATAGATTTCACTAATTTAATAGTAGCCGACATATTTCAAAATCCCTGAAGTGGAGCGGAAAATCTACGTATTCAAGGTCGTGCGATCGACGTTATTATTAATAATAAAGAGTTGATTGTTAACTATTATGGACTTATGTCCAGAAGCCTACTTATTAGATATTTGCATTTGAAGACAGTAAGAGCCTTGTTACAATTGTTGAAAATTTCGTATCTCTAATTCTATCAGATTGTAATATATAGATGTACCTATAAATATAGATATTAAATAGGTATGCATTCAATACAATATTACTTTAAGTGAACTACATAAATAAGTATTATAAGGAAATCAATATAATTAATAAATAGGTAGATCATTTATTTTAATGCTATCGGTTTAATTCGTAAATTTTCCTTAGGTAGGAATTCCCTACTTACATTATTATAGTAAAAATTATATAAATTCCCCGCATATTATTAATATATATTATATTATTAATAGTAACATGGTAAGCAAATATAATCCAAAAATAAGGACGACATCGAGAGATATGTAATACACTGGTTGATACCGAAATACAACATAGTAAAAGAGAATCGCTGAGATCGGTTTATAACCATTTACATGATGATCGTCGTCATGACCCAGTCGGGTAAAGATCTTTGCCACCCTGCTTGATTACACCGGCTGATCCTGTAACGCGACACGCCTGAACGTGCCTCTATAGCGGGTGTTATACCTGGTGTATGGTAGTCACGGTCCAGTCGGACACAACTGTCATGTCCTATGTACCACCTAGCTATACGATTTGACCAAGAACAAAGGCGGTCTACCGCGTTACTTTTTAAATTAGTCATATTTTTATATTGCAGATTCTCATGATATGGTTTTGAGGTTTAATAACGCACCAACGGAAAACTATACAGATGATGTAGGTGTTAAAACAACATTTCGAGTACTTAATTCACAGGTACATATTTTATACAATTATTTAATGAGAGATCTATATTTAACTATATTTAGTTATAATTCTGAAGTTTTTTTTATACAACTAAGGTGGCCATTGACAAACAAGCATGTTGGTAAGCCGGTATCGTTGCCTATGAACGCCTGGTACCATAAGTATCACTTATCGCGTTGCCAACCTTGATACCTCTTATCCCAAGAAGTTCTGCAAACCCTACTCACCGCAGGAACACAACACAAGATTATGTTGCTGCGATCTTTTATATCAGTCAGACTGCCCCAAGTAGAGAGAAATCTCTAAAGAAACAATATAAATTGAATGTTAATATAAAGTCACACAACGTGCTTAACATTAATCTATGGTCAATGGAGAGGACTATACTCGAAGTGTCTCTGCGTGATCGAATGCATAAATGTGGAAATATCCAGAAGAACCAAAGTTACCTACATAGTTCTCAGAATTGCTAGATTTAAGTAGTAGCGGGCGGGGCACATTATTCGTAGAACGAATAGTCGATGTAGCCGAAGCGTTCTCGAGTGGTGAAAGTACCAGGAAGAGCAACGTGGGCAGACCCACCACAAGGTGAATCAAAGACCCTGCAGAAGGTGCTGGTTGCGAGTAGCGCAGGTCGGTCGATGTGGTGATCTTTAAAGAAGGTCTATGTCCAGCGATGAACGTACTTCCAATTGCCCTAGAATCATGAAATTTGGTAAGAAATAATGTCTTGTAGCACAGGTAAAGGAAAAAATCCGAAAATCATAAATTTGTACTTACATCACAAAAAAATATTTTTTGCGATTATAAACTTATTTGTAGTTGGTAAACTGACTGCGACATATATCGATGTATGGGAACAACAGTTTTCCAACGTCTAAGTTGAACTTATCCTTCAATATAGTTAATTTTTTCTATAGAATTGTTTGGTGCTTTCTTCAGTAATGTTACCTAATTATTTTGGTGAATGTAGCTGTACAATTACGGAACCCTCGGTACGCGAGTCCCACACGCACTTGGCTGGTTTTTATTATACTATAGAATAAAACAGGATGATATAGTTTATTGTGTGTAATACAAAATAGCAATAAGGCAAACACTGTAAAAAAAAAAAAAAAACCTTTTATTTGAATCCCTAGTAAACTTCGTATATGGGTATTTCACCGCAAGTAGCTTTGTAGGGCTTTTATAGGTAATTTAATAAGTTTAATAATGATATTAAAAAATATCTAACCGCTCCTAAGTGAGGATATATCAGTTGATTGACTTGTTTGTGTTATTTTGCGAATCTCGTTTATTTAATTACAGATAGTAGCAAAACCTGAATATAAGTTTCTAGAGGATTCTTTATACAAAAATATATCAATATTGATATGGGACCCTGCTAATTTCACATCGACGTTAGAAGAATGGTATTATCATCCTGATTATCCACTGTTTCCCGTTTATTTATTGTACGTGAGATTGAATTCAGTAAATGTTATATCAATATCCAACCATTTGTAGATTGCTATATGGGAAATGAATTATAGAAAAATCGGTTTTTGTATCCACTATATTTCGGATTTTTAATAAAATGCGAAGAGTAATAGAACGTAGTTAAAGCAAATCAGTTAAAACATCGAGAATAGGACTTCATAGTTTTGCATGGCTATTTCATTATTGCTGTCTTTTACATATTTACATGGTTCCGATAAGGCTTATGAAAAAATATTTTTTAATATCGCTAGCATCAAGATTAGTTTATACAAAATTGTTCTAGTTCAAACTGACCACATAATGATTTTATTAACACAGATTGCTAGCGAAGAGACCGGATGCTGACATACATTTACTAAATCCTCAAGTATTGTGGTCATTGTGGGCAGTGCTTCAAGATACATCGCCTTATAGGCTACGAAAAAATCCACCATCTTCAGGTTTTATCGGTAATTTGTTTTTTTTTTCTACGTTTACGATATTAACAATTGAACATATGTACATATTTTTATAATGGTCAATCTTTAATATATTTTTATTAATGGACAATCATTAATATCTAAATTAAAACAAAAATATAAAATATTAACTTATTGCAAAAAAAGAGGTTCCCCTTAATTGTAAATGAAAAAATTTGGCTTACAGTCAAGTGGCAACTGTGGGAAGAACCTAATGTTTCATGTTACATCCATATTTTTTTTATTATATATGTATATAGGGAGGTTTCAGAATATTTGAGTAAGCTGCGCTATATCTCGGTCATTATTTACTGTTATGTTGGTAGGGCAATTTCTAATGCACGCGTGGCTTTTTACCACTCTTAAGTTAAAAAATTTGTCGCCATCTGTAAGTGTGTTGTTCCGACAGTTGCACTTGAGAGCTAGGTTTCCCACTAGACTTAATGTGCTGCTAATATCGGATGGAGTTATAGCCAGAGGCTAAAAACCTAATCACGTGCAGCTCCGAACATGTGATAGAAGTGAAACTTCTTTAAAAGGGAGACGTGGATTGTCTAAACTCTACTTTAGATATAAAATGTATAACTCTCTTCCTCCTTCTCTCTATGTTGTATCTCTGTTCTATCTAATGTAACGAAATGTGCCTAAACGTGACGCGTCCTTGGAATTTCAATCTCAATTCTCGTCCAGTTATTGAATCGCAGTTAAAGAAGTTTCACTTTAAAAAAATCATTGGATGAATGTTTATTCCTTAACGCAGTGTAACTTTTTCCACCAGGTGTATGGTTTGCAATGCATCGTTGTAATTATATTCGTGTTTTCGAATACGTTCCATCCGCTCGTATCAGCAGCAGATGTCACTACTACGCAGTCCGCACTGATCAAGCCTGTACTCTCGGAGCTTGGCATCCGCTTGCACAAGAAAAAGCTATTGCCGAAATCATGCGTAACAACTCTGACATAGATGTCTTCCAGCGAGGATTCATTGATATACCTGCAATCGATAGTATCAGTTGTCTATAAACAGGTCGTGTGTATTATTAATCTCTACGTGTTTAAAAATATTTTTTTATCACACTTGCACGTAAACAGTGTAACCCCCTAAATAAAACCCGAGGGCCTTTTTTTGGTCTAATGACCGAGGGGGTAATTAGGGCTTTCGCAATTGATACAATTTTTTTACAATCCATTCCAATCCTTTTGGCGCCTTTTACGTTTCTGAACGCAACATATTTGTATTATCTATGGAACACTAACCCGCCAACCGCATAAAAAACCGCTCTTCGCAAATTTTGTAATAATTGAGTTGACTAGTGTGTTAAATCACAACACAACACTCAATGACCACTATTTTATTTATATGACAAGGAAGGATAAATTTTACAAAGATACACTAACATATTTAAATAAACATAACAATATCTCTTTTCTAAAATGTATAACGCCCTCTAGTTGCGACAATAGTTATCGTAATAACTCATAGTAAATCTTAACTCGCGGTAAGAATAAAAATGGTTCAGTGACATCTATTGGTAGCGGAAATTATCTCAATACTAAACATTCCGCCCACCAAGGACTTGTTCCTTTAATACAAATCTTTAATATAATTATGAGAAACATAATTAATGTAATGTGATATGAGCTGTTTTCTTACATTTAATAAGTAAAATAAACACAATTTTGCTTCTATTTATATAAGTAACAAAACCTCAATTACACACTAAAAGAAAACAACGAGAAACAAATAAACTCAAAAAAAATTACCGCCCACCGTGACAATATACGATGAACTGTTAGAGATAATTTCCTATTTGGTAAGAACACAAATTTTATTAACTGGGCGTTTGAGCAAACCGCTTTTACATTTTATTGTTACTACTCTAGTTACATTATCAGGTCCAGGATATTTATGAACTACAATACCCAACATCCATTTTGCAGGTGGTATATTTTCATCCCTAATTACTACCACATCATTAAGTTCTGGTTCACAAATTGTTTTATTCCATTTATATCTTTGACTTAATGTAAGCAAATACTCTTTTGACTATCTTTTCCAAAAACTATTTACTATCTTTTGCGTTAATTTCCATCTATCTAATCCTACTATGTTTATATTTGAAAAATCTCTATCTGCAATATTAATTATAGTCTCCCCAACTAAAAAATGACCAGGTGTCAGTGGAAGAGGATCCTCGGGGTTATTACTCAGAATCGAAATGGGTCGCGAATTCAAACAAGCTTCTACTTGCGTCAATACTGTTGCTATCTCTTCATATGTTAGGGTAACCTCTCCGTTAACTTTTCGTAAATGCGTCTTAACTGAGCGCACGCCAGCCTCCCATAGGCTACCAAAATTTGGCGCGTGTGGCAGGATAAAATGCCACGTCGTAGATTCTAAGGTGAGTATTTTTGCAATCTCGTTAGGTATCTCAGATTTAGCAGCATTAAACATATCGTTTAAAATTTTATTTGCTCCAACGAAATTTGTGCCATTGTCGCTATATAAATCTCGGCAATGGCCGCGCCTGAACCTGCCGAACAGCCAGGATCTTGTGCTCTACCCCTCCGGTCTAGTTCTACCTTCGAGGATTTAGCTACCGTCTCTCCCACGTCAGGCGCCGTGGTAACCGTCAACACGGGTCGCTTACGACTCGACCCACGTTTTGACAAAATTGTACTCAGATCTATCTCAGACTGAGCATCAATGCCTTTCTTGCCCTTACAAGGCAGTAAATCCCCCGTAGTACCATCGCCGGTACCACCATCGCTACCATTAAGACTACTTAAAACTATATTGGATTTGGATTTCTTCATTTCTGATCCCACGAGTAGGGGGGAAATAAAGGTCCGCCCAGGCAGTGCCCCCTGTACCTGGGTAAGCCTAGCATAACCCGTTAAGAGAGTCGGCCTTTTCTCTAACGGGGGTCGCACTAAGGACTGATCAACCCATCAGCCATGCATCCTCTCGCGGTGCGCCGCCGCTTAGGATTGAGGTAATTTTTTATAGAGGTTTTCTTCCTCGTGGTCCGGGCGGTTAAGCCAAGACCCTCGGTCCCATACGAAGTCGCGAGACATGACCACGACACTTCGTTGGGATTACGAGACCGACGGTGGTAGGTAAGGCTAGTTGCCCTACCTACCTGCCCGACAACAGTGTGATTGTATGTCGAGCCCGTCCGCGCTACGTCTTTCGCCCCCTCTGATACTCAGAGGGATGCCAGACGTAGCCCCGTCCACGTCAGGTATTAGCCGCCGACCAAGAGTTAGTTAGTTAGTTCGTAAATCCTTATTTACCGCCATCAAGACACAATGTACTATTATGGGGTGATAGGGCTGAACAGTCCGGTTGGGTCGCAACCATCATGCATAATCATGATGAAACGCGCGTCATAGTGATTCGCGTCGTGTTTCTAGACCAGCCGGTTCATATCAAGTCTCTATTTACACAGGCTGATATAACAGCGGCGGCAATGGTCGCCGTTGTTTTTGTATTGAACTATGCTTACTATTAGGTAGAGTACCGTCACTGTACCGTGTTACAATAAAATAAAATATTACAAATTACTCTGATTAAGTAAAAAAGTAATATTCTGTGAATAGAAATAATATTTAAGAATCAACTTCATGGTTCTTTCAAATATCCTGCAAGTAACAAGTGGGAAAATGATGCTACTGGATAATAAAATGGATATGTATGGATTTTAAACGTATGTAATTATTCATATTATATCCTTACTAGATGACCCGGTGGACTTCGTACCACCTAAAACTGACACCATCTATGGAAACCATCTATGAATCCACTTATTATATATTATTATTTATCTGTTAAACGCCATCTATTGAAAGTAATCCGAAGTGGCAATTCCTATATAAAATATCATTTTCGATTTTGGAGCTGCTCCTTTGGTTTTTTTCTTATTATTTTTATTTTCCTAAACCATCCCTGTTCTGAGGCGAACATAACAAAAAATTAAAATTCAAAACGGTCGAACCATTCTCGAGTTTAGCAAGACTAAAGCCCGGCAATTGATTTTTACATATAATTATATACTTAACTAGCTGTGCCCCACGGCTGCACCCGTGTTCATTTTATACGACAAACATCGCCAACGCACCTGTGTATGCAATTTTTTATTCTTTGTGCAAAACTATAGACAATTTATAAGGAATAAATTAATTTAACAAATTATATTGTATCCTATGTTAATCGCTGATACTGTTGTAGCCTTATATTGGTGAAATAATTTCTCTTTATCAAATCTTTTCTCTTTATATATTTCACGAAAACTTGACCTAGTAAAAATTTATACCTACCGTTACAATTAATTATTGAAATGAAGATGTTTATGGCGTAGGTACTGAAATTTATGTAGGTATTATAAAAAACACTAAATGATCTGAAATTATGTATTTATATAAATATATAATATAATATAATGTATGTGTAAGGTATATGAACGCAATAAGATTTTTAAAATATTGATTTTGCGCATGTAATTACATGATCTCGTTTTCCTTAAGAAATGTATTGACGGAAAAATAAAATGTTAACAAATGCGATTGATTTTCAGCTTTTCACAAATAACCCAGAAATCCTAAAACTAGAATATTTTGTTCACCTCCCAGTAGAACAAATATTAGTTAAGTATTTATACTTACTATATTTGCGCTACTTTCACAGATTTACGTTTGCTGCAATGAAATGGTTGTAAATTACCAGATCTTGGTATAGTTTTTATTTACCAAAATATTAAATCAAAATACCCTATTATCCGGTTCCGTTAGTTGTTTTTGTTGTTTATTTATAATTTGATTACAGATTTTATTCTGCCTTTTCGGTAGTTAATGGCTTGACCACAGCGCTACCTATCGGCTCTTCACGTATTCTATAAACCATCGTCTCTATTAAACAATCACTAATAAAACCACTAATAATAGTTATTATGTAAATGGTAGCTGAATCGGTTAAGTCGTACATAATTTATAGAATCACGAACACACGCATACAAGATTTTTATATATAAGATAATAATATTGTAACTATTTAATCATGTATAATGATTTATTAGAAATTGTGTTTTTTAATATATTATTTTCACTTGTATGTTTTCAATGTTTTTATTTTTTATAAAACATTAATTTAATCTAATAATTTGTCTTCACTTAAGTAATTTGACGCATGTCGTGGATTAATAAGTAATTTAATAATACCGTTACCTTTTTTTTCATTTTAGCTTTCTGCCTGTTACCTTAAATTGTCAATAACTATATCTTTATTGTCTTACCGTGATCAGTTCCTTATAAATAAATAAAATATATCAGTATCCGTTTTTTTACGACACTTTAACATTCTAAAAATTGTTATCCGAGCATCGATCGGTGCAAAGTGAACTTTACTTTAATACTACTATAACTTTATATGATTTACTATCATACATATGAACTACACAAAATAATTAAATAAACAGTTATTCATATCGTGTCCGGATAATTTTTTTATGTCATCGTTTACATACACAAAAATAGAGCCTACAGGAAATGAACATGAGATTATCATTATCGTTTTATGTGATTCAGGTAACGCCGTGTCGACCATGAGGTGCCCTTGTCGATCTTGTATTTTTAGCGATTTGCTAGCATATACAGGGCAACCAGTATCGCCCGCCGCGGCATACTGATGGGTGCTCTGTTAGCTGCTATCGATTAGTGATTCAGTGCAAGCGCGCGGAATTATCGCTGTATATATCCGAGATGTTCGCAGTCGTGTGCTCACCATACTAACAAAGTTTATACGACCTTGATGTTTCTGACATCTTACGAGATATTCATTGATGTAACTCTTATCAAATTTCATTCAAAGAAACTACAGATTGTTATTATTGTAAAGGAATAAAGTTTGGAGCAAGTAGCGTGTACGGACACCACGTTGATCGATGTGAGTTCAATGCTATGAGCCTAAGCTTTGGGTGAAGAAAAACATCGCGATGAAATCGTAGCATGGTGGTATTGGTAGTTTCTAATTCCCGCCTGGCTAACTAACACTTTCAAGTCGAAAATCTGTCACCAAGCACCTATACATAGATGAGTCCCGGCAGTTGCACTTAAGAGCCAGTCCTTCCGCTAGGTTTAGCATGTCACCATTTTGAGCCACATGGTCCCTCAACATCAGAGATGAGACTGTGACCATACGTTAAACTTAAATATTAAAAAAAAAATCGAAAGATTAAACTTTAAAACGGTATCTTTGCTAACAGTTGATGCTTTGTCATTTATTTAAAGTTTTATTTGCGGGCGCGTATGTCCCTACCAGACACACATAACTCTTCGCTGCTTCCTCCTTTGTTACACATCTCTGCTGCATCTTTTTAACGTCTGTCGTGAATATTAAGTGGGTGACGTATTAATATTTCCCGCATTTATATTCCGTATAAATTTCATACCATGTTTGTTGCCTATAATTTCGTATATGTGAGTGGATCGAGGAACTTGTTGCAAGTGATAATATAAAGCTTAATATTTTTTTTGTGAACTTCAAATCTTGTTTCGTAGTAATGACTATAGACACTATAGCAATGAGTGTTTCGATAGCGCATTCCAACTGTACTAAGGCACTAGGTATCTGTAAACATGTGAAGGTAATGTTAATAGTGTAGGTACTAGGAAGCGCTGGATATCTGCCTATTCAGCCCATCTCTGGCCATCGTCCAGCAATAATAATTGATAAGGTGTCCATGTGTTCAATTAAGTACTTATTTTTCAAAGGCGTTCGTATCTTAGATGATTATGTGAGTAAATACAGGCTGAGTTTACTACATATGAATATCTATAGATTTTATACTTAGCGGTGTAAGATAAAAATATAATAATAAAACACTAAAAAATAGCATAAAACGATTACTGTATTGTAATAACATATAGATTTAGAACTTTGAAAGAAACAGAGAGAGTCTAAAATATAATTTCTAATTGATTTATGTGAAAGCAATTAGTGAATAAATAAATCATTCAACTAGCCTGTTTTTTATTCAATACTAATAACTACCTGTTGTCGTCAACTAATTTTTTTTTCGGAAAAAGCTCGTCTTTTCAGATGATACTTTATATCAAAATTTCAAACAACCAGTGAAGAACTTTCGGAGATTTGATATTTTGAATAAACGAATACATACACTTTAATTTATATAGACATAATAAATATACACAGAGTGTTTCCGATCTGTGATGCATATGTCTACGATTATAATTTTTTGTTTTATATAACAATATACAAATAATCAGTTTAATGCGTTTAGTACACACAAAACAATTGTATGTACTTATGTTCTCATGTAAGAAATTATACTTCTTTGGCGAAACAAATCAAAATTAGGTAACTCCAAAAATTCTGTAGCGCGTGCCAACGACAAGATGAAGTTAACCATCGATGATAATACTGTAGATTCATTTTCCTTATTTATGGTGGGAAAATAATTTACCGGTGTAAAAAAAACATTATTATAAAAATAAAATTGTATTATTTATATTTAAGAACTTTGATTATGTATTTGAAGTGCAATAGTCTCAGACTAAAAGGTAAATTGAAATTTTATTAAACCCCCGACACAAGTAATCTATTCATTGAGACCATTATAATTAGCCCAAACACGACATCTCTGCTGTAAGTTGGCGAGGAGTTAGGTATCCAACAGATTCCCGATGACCCTACAGCATCAGGTTAAGGATGTCAATCCTAAATCTCGACTCAATCAGACATGTTGAAGATGCTTATATCTAATTTCAATTAGAAAAGAGCTGAAAATCTTCAAACGGCTTAATAAGACATATCTAAGAACCACTGCTAGAAAACCTGCTTTCAAATATAAAAAACCGCATCCAAATCGGTTCACCTGTTTAAAAGGTACGGACGGTGCCACAAACAGACACACAAAAACAAACTTATATAACACCCCTCTTTGTTGCGTCGGGGGTTATATATAGGCTGTGGTTCTAGATAACAAAGGAATCTCTGACATACAAACTAGGTATGTAGGTACCTACCTCAACTACCTGTATCGTGTAAGTATCAACATGTTGCGGATATTAGATTTATTAAGATGTTTTTATATGTTAGCAGTATGTATTTATTAAGACAACGAACAACGGTATTTGTCCTTGGCAGGCATACAAAGGTAAGGTCCCTTGCTTTGTTCTGCGTTACATTTCATAACATACCTATACATAATCAGCGTATGAATATTGATTATTTCATATCAAATAATTTAAGAAAAGATTTTTTAATTTAAACTGTCAAGTTAAATAGTAATAATAACAACCTTATCAATTTTTGATGTCTGTCTAAAGCAGTAACTTTTTAAATTATCCCTCTTTTATTTTGAAAAATAATATAGATTAGAGTTCTATGATAAAAATATTATATTATGTTAAAAATCAACTGGTAAGAAAACTAAACTAGTGCTTTTGACGACAGAAGCGTCTGACACAAGTTAAATGTATTTAGTGTATGTCGTTAATAAATAAATTTATCGATTTGGTAAGAACTACATCGTAACTGCTGTTTGAAAATACTCGATTGGTGATTCCAATATATAGTTTTAACGGTAATTGTGTTGATGTCTGATTCATCGTTACAATTGGTATGAAATGTTCTGAATCATTTTGCACTTTTTATTTTGTGTTGACGCACGAACATAGTACATACACTGTTTTAAATATTCCCTATTGCGGCCAATGTGGGTTGGCGGCCTGCTAAAACTTGTTCATCGTGAACTTTTTATTATTCATTAAACCGCAATTAATTTCTTTAATTAAAAATAATATTTATTACTCAAACGAGGAAGAATTTACTACAACTATGTTTTACTATTAACTCATACGTTTTTGGAATTCGATGACATGTACGAAAGTGAAGAAGTAAACTTTGGTATCATTTGAATGAAATAGTAGATTACACAACAAGTGAAAAACACTCGGGATTCTGAAGTACATAGAATCATGAGCGGAGCGAGGGATACGAGGACCGAGATTAATTTTTTTTTCAAGAGTTATGTACTCTACTTTTACCATTGACTGCGAGAAAACTTCTTAGGCAGTGATTAATTGAGAATGAAATTTCAAAGAGACGTCGGTTTTAAGGATATTTCATTAAATGAGAGAGAAGTTAGATATAATAAAGCGGGGTTTAAGGATCGCAACCACCATACACATAGTGACAAACCCATTACAGATTTAGTTTGTCGCGGTTACGGAGCATTCACTGTAAATGCGGTAATGAAACGGGCTATAATGAAAGAAAGAAAGTAAAAAAAAAGAAAGAAAGTGAAATTGATTTTTATTTCTAGAAGTTTCACTTCTATCACGTATACGTACAATTTTTTATAATTTTATATAAGTAATTCGTGTTTGTTTTAATTTTAATTTTTTTTATTCTCTTGTTAGTAAAAGAGTATTTTATTCACGGTTATCGATGAATAAAATGCCCTTTTTCGAGTGACAATGGTAAAAAATATAATATATACATTTAAAAAAAGAAGTAACCCAAAGTCTTCGTGTTGATTTTATTGTTTCCTGAAACATGTGTTAGGTACGTAAAAATGTTATTATATTTTTAATTTTGTTTTGTCAGGTATTGCTGTTATTTTAAAAGAAAACTGCATATATTATGTAGTATGTTGTGATACATAATAAGTCATTATAATAGTGAACAATTCTAAGAAATGGTTAGGTACACATTTCGCCTAATTTAGAAAATATCGTAAATGAGTACTTAAAAAAATTTGAATTAATAAAATAAAATACCTAAAAGTATATACATACATATATATATATATATATATTTACCAAAACATCTTATGGCATCATACGATACTACGGTCGTATTATAGAGTTCTTAGATAAAATATAACTTAAAAAAGTTAATGACGTAATAATTATATTGTAATCTTTATGATTACTTCCACTATTGTCTTTGATTCTTTGTCTTTTATTATTTAGTTACATTCCACAATATATGTACAATTGTACATTGTATTATTTACTAACGTACTACAAAAAATACTTAAAGTTAAAAAAGTCTTAGTTCAGAGGACGCGCGAGAGACTTGAGTAGAATGTATCACCTCTCATAGACTATCCAGTCAGATAAAAAATGTTTTCAGTTCTAGTCTATGGATGCTATAGTATGTTACAAGTAATAAGGTTATGGTTGTTTCGTTAGCCATACAAGTTCGTTGAAGCTGTAAAAGCCGCAGCGGCTTCAGGGCCTCTGAGGCTAACAGTATAGTCAGATCTAAAAAAAAAGTCGCTAGCCATTATACATATTATTAAATCAGTGGTATTATATTACTTTTTTTATTAGCACAGCAAGGTGACGGCGCTGTACTGATAGGAACAGTACAAAATAACGGTGACCACCGGGAGGTCAGGTAATCTATCGTTGCTGTCATTTCGATCAGCAAGCCTATCAGTTGCTGTATCACTGGCTGATCCCAAAACTTTGAATCAATAATGGCTTAGTGGTAGCATGTATGAATACCGCGTCGATTGACGTGAGTTCGAATCCTTGTAAAGATGAGCATGATCTTTCTGTGATGGAAAACATCAAGATGAAACCATAGAATGATGGTAGGATAAACTCAAAAACCTCTCGCCGAACTCCTATAGGTGTGTTCTGACAGCTGCACTTGAGAGTCAGTTTGTTCTCCCACTAGGTTAAAAAAATTACGATGATTTGATTGGTTCTTATTCTCATACCCTTGAATGCTTGAATCGATGAATAACATCTATATTCAATCTACTGAAGTATAATTATTAAGTATTATAAATATTGACCTCACTCACCTTTCACTCAAGTAACGGTTGTTTAATGGATCAATCTCATTAACCAACAATTTGTGCATATTCAGACCTGTTAATTGATATAGCGGACACGCGCGGGAACATGTGGTCTCTACACAGAATGACTCACTGTCATCTGTCTCCGTTATTATTTCTCATATACCTATAACCAAAGTACGTCAGGAGCAATCAGCGTTTAAATGTACCGGAAAATAAATTCTTAGTAGTAAATAATGGAAATTGGGACAAACGATATGGTGTTACAAGAAATCATGTTTGCTAAGTTGATTTTAATTTTGCGGATGACGCTTATGAATAAAATCACGGAAGCTGTGGGATTAATTCCTCTATACCCAATTGAAATTGAAACATACGTAAATTTTTTGTTCATGTAAATTCTAAGATGACAAAACAAGCGTACGACCTGCCTGAAAGTAAGAGGTTACTATGTATATAAATGCAAAGTTTCATTGAAATCGTTGGAGCTGCTTCCGAGAAAACAATTACATATATAAATATATATAAGAATTGCTCACTTAATATAATACGATTATATAGGGAAAATAAAAAATTATCAAAGTACATACAAATATGAGTAAAATAAGCCTTAACATTATTTCTAAAACAGGAAGGAATATCACTAGGTATTCGGCGGTACTTCTGATTCATAAAACGACTTGGAGACAAAAATTATTATTCGTGGTTTTATGTAACACAATTACGACGAAATTTACAGTTACAGCTTTAAGCGCAAAAAGCGCTGGGTTCTTTGTTTCAGCAAAACAACTTTGAATATTGAAATACCAGTACAACATACCATTGTGATGATATCGAGGTCATTTTTGTTTCGTTTAAAAGAATTCCAAAACATGATATTAACTGTATACCAATGTAACACGACGTAATATATTATCTAGGTAACTTTTTTTAGGTGTTAAAAATAATCGAAATAGTGTCAACTGTATCTTGGTTGTTACCAAATTATCTTTCTTATATCTATACTAATATAATATTATAAAGCTGAAGAGTTTGTTTGTTTGTTTGGTTGAACACGCTAATCTCAGGAACTACTGATTCGAATAGAAAAAAATTTTCATTGTTGGATAGCCCATTTAACGAGAACGGCTATAGGCTATATAAATCAAGCTATAGCAATAGAAGCAGAGCATCAATAAAAATGTTGGAAAAACGGGCAAATTTTATTTCTTTTGAGAGCTTCCATTGCGTTCGCTGCGTAAATGGTTAAAGTTATGCAAAAATCGCGCATGTGATGGAATTATTTATCTTAAAAAGTTCTAAAAAAAGTCCGCGATAGGTTTACTCAATGTAACCTTTTTTATGGTAATAAAATTTGTTCTAAAATAATGAATTATTTTCCAAGGTGTTTTATATACATGGTATTAATCCTTATCAAAATAAATACATTATTCATCACAAGTATTTAATTTTGAATAAAATTGCATTATACAGTAATTGATTTAAATGAATATCAAAGGAGATATCACAATTTTAAAATAACTCGGCAGCAAAATAATTATGAAGTACCGCGAGCGCATTTTTATTATGCAGAATAATGTTGGAGGCGGGCGGCACCTAATAATACAGTGCCTACGACCCACTCTCTCTAACCATTTCTCTCTCTCTCTTACATGATGCAGACAAAGTTGCGCGAGCCAGCTAGTTCTTTATTTGATTATGTTTGGCGTTTGCCTACAATCTTACCTTATGTTAAATGACAATGTAGCTCAAGATGGGGCTAAGCCGAGTGGGAGGAGGGAGGTACTGGCTGTCAAGTGCACCTGCCGGATGAAACAACAGGTGCTTGGTGACAGATTTTCAACTTGAAGGTGGTAGCTATCTTGACGTGCATTACCGTGCACTACCCTACCACCATGTGATGGTTCCGTTATGATTTTTTCCATCACCAAAAGCTCAGGCAGGGATTCAGGGATTCGAAGTCACGTCGAAAGACGCGGTGTCTTTCCCGCTACCACTGAGCCATCATTGTGAAATGTTCGACACATTTCAATAATACAAATTCTATCGTGCTTTCCACGAGACACAATTTCGTCAATTTGTTATCCTACTATATATATTTTTTTCATTAAAATATTTCGCTTTCCTGTTTGATTCCCTCATTTTATAATTACTCTGTGAAACATTGACAATAGTCACGTTCAATAATAATTTCTGCTAACAAATTGTGTGCTAACTTGGTAATTATGGTGGAAAATCTACCCACCATTAATTGTATGTATTCTTAGACACGCTAAAGCATAATTAGGTAATTGTAAAACGATTTTTTTTATTTCATATTGTCAAGCAAATGGTTCTGTAGTAGATTTTATATATGTATTTATTTTTTAGTAAGTTGATATTTGACTTTAGTTTAAAATGGTTTTCTTTTGTTGTATTCAATGGATATTTATATAATATAAAAGGCTTTTTTTCTTTCAGTACACGGACGATATAAAATAAGCAGAAAATACAATTATTATAGTGAATAAATGGTGATCCCTTTATATCAGCTGATACGTACGATCGGTATGATTGCATCAGTGTCTAACATATAAAGTAAGATAACGAAGCCTTCTGTTTGGTTTCCACATTTGGATAAAAGTATGTCTTAGGTCGTGGTGTTCTTCCATTTGTTCATAATTCTATTAATTATAAGGCGAATATAACACTCCTTAATAAGTATGTCAACTTTCATCACACATATTTGCATATGTATCGTTTCAATTGCGGACGTTACTTTAACGGACGTTATAGCACAATGTGAAAATTATATTAATTTATATTAAGCACTTGTTTCGTATTTGAATGCAAAAACATTGAACATTTTTGTAGTATTGCTATCCATGTTACTAGTATAGTGAGATATAAGAGTTTACACCTCCATGATTTATACCGGTAACTCTCCCGTGTATTTTTTTACACTGCGCTACGTAAAGCACTGGTCAGCAAAAATTTAAGAAATAAAATGCTTTCGTTTAAAATATGAACTATGTCAAAGGATTATGTATATTTTATCATTCGGAAAACTATCACTTAAGTTCTTACTCACTTCGTCAGCTCAGCAACTCAAACTGAGTCATGGCCTCTGGTCATTTCTTTTTGCCTAGTACGGCTCCCCTCCGAGCTTAAAGCTCGGATCTCTTTCCTTAGCACATCACTAGATGTCTGGGCGTCGACTAGTTGGATAATCTGAGCATGTTTTTGGTATGCTATTCTTTGTACGAGACCCAGCTCATCGTCACACTGATTTGTGGGGCTCCGTTACATGTTTTTCGATTACTGTGTACTTACGGACTTTCTAGCTACCATTGTACCTTTAAACTGGGCCGGGAATTTTACGAAGCACTTTTATTCAGTCAAACAAGGGTTTATCCATTTAGGTACTTCAACGCTGTATTACTCGGATATCACAGGTTGTGTTGTATGTGAGTGACCTTATCAAAATTAACTCGAACTCGAATATTAAGATTAGTATTTCTCCGCTAAAAGTTTTATAGAATACACTAAAACTTCAAGTATAGAACAGTGGTAGTAAAATTCTTTGCTGCTACGATTTATTTTAACGATACTAAAAATTTATTTTATGGAACTATGCGGCAACAAAATGAAATATTTTTAAATAATAAAGAATTAATCCGATTCAAGCATTCACATCGCGCCTTCGATTTAAATTTGTACCGTCGCCGCATTAACTATGTTTGTTTACTTTATGAGCGAATTATAGATGAAAAACGACGTTGTTAAATGGAAAAAACACAATTTATATTACTTGCAGACGCAACATAATAGACTATACTAGTATATGCCTCGAAGTACAATGTGCTTCTTTTTCTTCTTCTTCTGCCTAACTTGACAACCGATCCTCTTTAATGAAGACCATTACTGCCATTATCGAGTTAATTATATTGTCATGCGTTATGACGGTTTAGTATCCTAATAAGATGGTGGCTCCCTTGTTAGAACTTTATAGGAAGTTTTTGTGGAAACTCAGAATGAATGCTTTCAGCTTGTATTTATAACCCACTTCATTTATGCACAAAAACAAACTATATCACGCAAAACCCCACCAATATTACATAATATAGGGTCAATAACCTAAGTTAATTAATTAAAAACAAAAACCACAACAAGTCACTTAACTTGAATTATTTTAATTTTGCATTATCTCTCAAACTATGCATCCAAATAACATGCTATAAAAGACAAAGTTTATCTTCATTAAATTGTATTTATGATGAAGTAACCTTTGTTCGTAAGGATTAATATTCCATACTTAAAAATAATTATAAACCGTCAAAAAAAAAATGCAGATTACCTTATTGTGGCTTATGTATAAGTGATAGATATGTTATCGCTTACTTTTTTATATATACTAATGACTAATATTTTTGTAGAACATTATATGTACCTATACATTAACCATTAAGCCAGTGCACGCGGTTAAAGTAGTTCGCAAAGGCTTCGACTTAATACTTAAATAACAAAAATCAACATTTAAGGCTGATATTTAAGGGAGGCCTAATATTATATAGCCTATAACTATTCCTTGTGAGTCTGGCTACCATATAATTTTTTTTTAATCCGACTGGTTGTGCCAGAGATTAGCGTGTTTAAACACACAAACCAACAAAAAAACTTTTCCGCTTTATTATATCAGTATAGATTTGTAAGTTTAGGTATATATAATTATCACAAATAATACATGCAATATTACAAATAATTCATGTAATATTATTATAACAAATAATACAGTGGAAAGCTAGAGTATTCTTCATTGTTTTGTAGGTCGTGTAATATTTGAATATTCAGGTAACAATATTTATTACTAACAGGAAACCAAGAGTACGTTTATCCTGAAGAATGTTTTAAAATGTAAACCGGGTTTTTGTGTTTCTATCAGTATGATAAAAAGTACTTGGAAATTTAATATAGGTAAGTGGAATTCAGTGCATTTACCTTAACTTAAATTGTCAAAACATGTAAGATGTTTATAGGTAAAACAAGATTAAAAGTAAGTTTGTACACTACTATATAATTTT
Organism: Saturnia japonica; assembly: GCA_033032175.1. Classification (NCBI taxonomy): domain Eukaryota; kingdom Metazoa; phylum Arthropoda; class Insecta; order Lepidoptera; family Saturniidae; genus Saturnia; species Saturnia japonica. Next base: position 13,295,548 of record CM065307.1, read on the forward strand.
TTTTGTACACGATTATGACGATGGAAATTTGTGCCGAGTGTTTTTTTTTTCTATTTTAATAATTGTCATCCATTTCATTTTACATATTTTAGTTGTTGTATTTTTTAAATTATGCTCTTTTGAAGCATTTAGTAGAGGGTAAATTGAGGGCTGCATGCGCATCATATGACAGAATTGCGACAAGATAAAGTTAGCCATCAATAACAATAATGCATAAAACATTTATTTACCTAAACAACGTCAAATTACTTATACGCAATAAAAAACAAGAGTCAGTAAAATGAATAAAGATTATTGTCATTGATGGCTAACTTCTTTATGTTGCTGGCTCGCGGCTCAACATTTTTGCAGTTATTTTTGTTTTGTAACGCCAAAGAAGTGTAACTTCTTTCGTACATACATTTAAGTGAACACATTTTTTTCTAATTAAACAGACTTTTTTTGTAATATTAGTATTTTTTATATTCTATTAAGAATGTATAACTTTCCTATCGTGTTACTAAACGTTTTGAATTTATTGTTATAACGGTTGAAGATCGTAGCAACTTGCAACAAAGTTAACAGTGAGAGAGAGAGAGAGATCTTTAACAGAATGATGCACTCGTAGATGTGACACGCCGCGAACCATTGACTAATGCAGGAACAAAGCAATTAGCAACTTTTATTGAAATCCTTATTAAATAATGATCATAAGCCTAATTACATTCAGTATTGTGAGATTGCTCGTGGGTCCAGTTGTGTGGATTCTTTTGAGCTTTATAAATACACAGCGTTTAAAACGTGTCATTGTTAACAAAAAATTATAAAAAATAAGAATAAAAATAATATTTTCTAATAAACAGTAAAAAGTGACTTGGCAAAGGATCCCTTTATTAATATTTTATTGTTCAACAATTAATGTCCAGGCTTTATTATAGAGAAACATACACTTCTACATCTATTTCATAAATTACTAATATTAAAAGGTATGTAAAACTTTAATTAAACAACTGGAAAATTTGAGCGCAGAGTAGTTGTGCGTTTACAATGCAATAAAAATAGCAGTGGTTATTAATTATTAGCATTTTTTCGTTTATGACTGGATTCAGAAGTTTGTATACAATACACTCATAAAATAAAAAAAAAACATTACTTTTAGTTATTCTAATATTATGGGGACAAAATAAAAATAATAATCTATGTATACGATGGTGTACTAGCTAGTTATGCAGTCTGTACCCTCTCTTATTACGTCTTGTTAATTGGTACATACGTTAGAAATGCTGATGTTACGTTTTTAACCCTCGGCAGTGCTCCCGAAATTTAACTGGCGCAGTCGGTAGGATACTCAATCAACAATAAAAGTCTGTGTTCGAGTCTTACAAATCGGTCTCATGTGCAGATTTTGAGTATCTACGAACCAATAAATAAGTTAACGTCGGGTTCCACATCTATTTCCGAGAGATCCTGTCCTAAAAGCGAAAGCAGCTATACGGCAAGACATGGGAACGAGCAGACTGTAAGTGACCATTTTTACAATCCTTGTCTCGTCCTTGTTATTTTCTGTGGTTGTATTTTTCGTTGGACATTGTTATAATTTTCAAACAAAAATCGTTGAAAATTATTTAACAAATTTTTATAATTTTCAAACAAACATCGTTGAAAATTATTTTTCATAATTTTCGAATAAAAATCGTCGAAAGTTATTTGACTTCATAGATTATAAGATATTGAGAAATATTAATAATAAATATTAATTTTGAGAATTTTAATTTGATAATTTTAATTTCGATAATTTTAATTTTGAGAATTTTGATTTTGATAATTTTGTTATAAGATTTATTTTGTGAATTTTATTTTGAAAATATTATTTTGTGAATTTTAATTTTGTGAATTTTACTTTGTGTGTGTTTAATTAAATAAATACAATTCAAAATGCAACGCAACAATGAATCAACAATTCAATTAGTATCAAAAGAACTTTTAAGTTTAATTCCCAAGTACGATGGTGATCAAAATACTTTAAATTTATTTATTAAAAAAAGTGAATATATAATCAGAAATTTTAGCGGATCAAACAATGTTGTTCAAACTACATATGTGTTTCATGCTATAACTAGTAGATTATGTGGTAAAGCCGCTGCTCTACTAAGTGAAAGAGAAGACATAACAACTTGGGAACAATTAAGAGCTGTTTTGATTCAACATTTTGGTGATCCTAGATCGGAAGAGTGTGTGGCAATTGAGTTGGAAAATTTAAAAATTAAAGTTGGTGAAACATATACGCAATTTTGTAACAGGATACAACAAACACGCTGCACCCTCTTCTCCAAGGTCAATTTATTAACTGATGAAGGCCTCAAAGCCGCTAAAATGATTATCTATAGTAATATGTGCTTGAATGTATTTTTATATAATTTACCAGAGGATTTAATTCGAATTGTGCGACTTAAAGGTTGTACCGTTTTAGAAAACGCACTAAGTGTTGTCATGGAGGAGGTCAATTTTCAATATCAGTACAATTCTAAAAATAAAAATAAATCTAATATTAAACCAGTTCAACAATTTTTCACGCCTACTTTAACAAATAATTTTAATAACAATTTCAAACCTCAACCTGCATTTGTGCCAAATACATTTAATTCCGGACAACAAAATTTTAAATTCGGAATTCCATACCAAACACAAAATAATTTTAAACCGTATAATAATAATTTTAAATTCGGTATTCCAAATCAAAATGTACAATTCAGACCTAACCTAAACCAACAAGGATATAAACCAAATTTTGGAAATAATAATTTTAAATTCGGTATTCCTAATCAACAAGGGTTCAAACCACAATTTAACAATACACAAAACCGACCTAATTTCAACATGCCAAATCAACAATTTAAATTTGGTATACCACCACAAAATCAACCTCAACGTAATCCACCTCAATTTCAGGCAAGCGATGTGTCAATGCGCACAGCTCGTCCTATTAGACAAAATATGATAGAGTCTTTAGAAATGAACGACCCTGAAATTGAATACCAAGACTATCAACCTGATTATACAGAATATGAAAATCATTATTTCATTGACGATAATCAACAAACTGCTTATGACGATTATCATGAAAACATAGAACCTGTTGAAACTGAAGAAGCTGAAAATGAATGCGTAAATTTTCCTATAAAAGCCTCCAAGAGCGACCCCCAGAAATAGTACACTTAAATTATGACGGCATAAATAAACTACCGCATATTTATATTCCTGAAATTGATGCTCGTTTAATGATTGATACCGGAAGTACCAGAAGTTTTATTAGTCCCGCTAAAGCTGATGAATATTTTTCAGATTATAAATATATTGATCCTTTTGAAGTTATTAGTACACATGGACGTAGCCTACATGACGAAGTTATAGATATACCTTTATTGGAAAGTTTTAAAAGTCCGATGAATCATAAATTTTATATATATAATGCAGATGGAAGATATGACGGATTAATAGGTTCTAACTTATTAAAAATATTGAACGCGACTATAGACATGAAAAATTTAATTTTACGGACACAAAATACAGAAATTCCAATAATTTATAGTCCCCCGTGGGAAATAACGCTAGAACCACGCACTGAAACCCGTGTTAAGGTGCCTACAAATTTAATTAATGGTGAAGCAATAATTAATTTTAAAAATTTTGGAAATGAAGTACGTATGCCTAGCGCTATAGTTACTTGCAAAGATTCATTTGCAACAACAGTCATGCAGAATGCTTCGCAAGATAGTGTGACTTTAACTTTTAACGAACCATTGAATATAACCAGCCTTAATAATAATACTTGCAAAATAAATTTATCAACCGGGCAACAATTAAATGATTTTGAGATTGATGAATTACTTACACAAAATTTATCGAAACTCCGATTAGATCATGCTAATCAAGAAGAACGAGAAGCAATAGAAAAACTTTGTTTTGAATACAGGGATATATTCTATTGTGATAAACTGCCTCTTACATTTTCTAATCAAGTAAAACATCGAATCCGGACTAAAAATGAAGATCCAATTTTCATACGGCAATACCGACTTCCACCATCGCAAAACGATGAAATACAGAAACAAGTTGAAAAATTACTAAAAGATAATGTTATACAAGAATCGTTTTCACCATGGAGTGCACCCGTACACCTAGTTCCAAAAAAGATGGACGCCTCCGGTGAACAGAAATTTAGAATGGTTGTAGACTATCGACGTATAAATGATATTACTACTGATGATAAGTATCCTTTACCAAATATTAATGATTTATTCGACAAGTTAGGGAAATCTACTTACTTCAGTACATTGGATTTAGCAAGTGGGTACCACCAAATTGAAGTTGATGAACAAGATAGACCCAAAACTGCATTCACTACACCAATGGGACATTTTGAATTTACACGGATGCCATTTGGACTTAAAACAGCACCTGCAACATTTCAACGCGCAATGGATAACGTGTTACGTGGGTTGCAAGGTATACATTGCTTAGTATATTTAGATGACATCATCATTTATTCTAGTAGTATACAAGAACATGTAGAGAAGCTAAGAAAAGTGTTCGATCGTCTCAAACAAACCAATCTTAAAGTAACTCTCGATAAATGTGAGTTTTTTAAAAAAGATGTACTCTACTTAGGACACAAAATTACGAAGCATGGTTTACAACCAAATGATGATAAAATCAGGGCAGTACTTGCCTTCCCACTCCCCAGAACATCCACTGAAATTAAAAGTTTTCTTGGCCTGATAGGCTACTACCGAAAATTCATAAAGGATTTTTCAAAAATTACACAACCCCTTACATCGTGTTTGAAAAAGAAAAATAAAATTGAAATTAATGAATCATATGTTCAAGCTTTTCAAAAATGTAAAGAGCTACTTGTGAATGCTCCTATATTACAGTTTCCTGATTTTTCTAAACCCTTCATTTTAACAACAGACGCGTCAAACTACGCTTTAGGCGCTGTCCTTTCACAAGGATCAGTTGGAAATGAAAAACCTATCGCATATGCAAGTCGTACTCTTAATGATGCAGAAACACGTTACAGTACAATAGAAAAGGAACTGTTAGCCATCGTTTGGGCAGTAAAACACTTCCGTCCTTACCTGTATGGACGCAAATTCACAATATTTACTGACCACAGACCTTTAGCATGGTTAAATTCACTGAAAGAACCTAATAGTAAACTTACTAGATGGAAATTGAGACTAGCTGAGTTCGATTTTGACATAATATACAAGAACGGTAAACAAAATAGTAATGCTGATGCTCTATCACGAATTAAATTAAATATATTAAAGGACGATATGTCCTTACGAGTAAACGTGAGTGACACTGAACGATCTGAGAGTCCAATACTAATTTCAGACTCATCAGAAACGTTAACTATTCCTTCAGATTCCGATAAGACTTTAACTCACCCAATTCGTTCTCCTTCATCCAGTACTATTACTGCCTGTTCATTACCGGAAACCATACATTCTGCTGAAGATATTGATACGAATGGTATTCCCATTATTGAAGAAGCCATCGACACAAAACCTAATCAAATCCTTATTTTTACTTGGAACAGAAACCAATTATCAATAAAAGACTTATCACATGAAAAACAAAAAATTTTGGAAGTACATTTACCTGTAAACAACACTAACCTTGTTAAGAAATTTCTTTTAGAATATATAAAACCTAAAATTAAATATTTCTTTTACTTTGAGAGCGAAATTCACCGTAAACAATTTACAAATGCCGTGATAAAACTATTTAAAAAAGATACCGTCAAAATATATGAATGTACTAAAAGAGTTATATACTTAGGTGATGAAAAAGAGCAACGTGCCACTATACTTGCTTATCATCAAGGTAAAACAAGTCACCGTGGAATCAAAGAAACTCTTATGAAATTAAAGCGTAATTATTTTTGGACAAATATGGATATAACAGTCGCTTCTGTAATCAATTCTTGTGAAACTTGTAAAACTCTAAAATATGATCGCAAACCTTTAAAACCAGAATTAATGTTAACGCAAACTCAAACAAAACCTTTTGCTGAAATATTTATAGATATATTCTCTATAGAAGGAAGCTACTTCCTTACCATAATAGATGCTTTCAGTAAACTAGGTCAGGCTTTTGAAATATCCAATCGCTCTACACCTGAAGTAGTTCGTGCCTTAATTAAATTTTTCTCATTTTATGGCGTACCAAATAAGATCAGTGCTGATTCTGGTACTGAATTCAACAATACACTTTTAAAAGAAACATTACAATTTTATAAAATAGAATTACACATAAGCACTCCACATAATCCTAATTCTATGGGTTTAATTGAAAGATTCCATTCAACTATTTTAGAAATATATCGTATCGCTAAATATGAACATAAAATAACTGACGCGGCTAACGTTATGACTTATGCAATTATGTCATACAATCAAACCATTCACTCAACGACTGGTCTTACACCATTTGAAGTAGTTTTTGGACACACTGATTCTAATAGTACTTTTGAAGTAAACTTTAACAAACAATATACGCAACAATTAGTAAACGATCATATGAAACGAACGAAATATCTTTATAAATATTTAACAGACAAAGTAATTGAAAATAAAGAAAAGATTAAAACAAAACGTGGTGGTGAAACATCATTTGATATTCAAGAAGAGGACACTATATTTGTAAAAGGTGTTAATACAAGGCGAAGTAAAGATAAACCGCGTTATCAAAAAGCACAAGTATATGGTAAAATTGACAGAAATATCTGTCCTGTAAAAATGAAAACTCGAAAAACAAACGTGCCTATTAAGGATATAAAACGACCTTCGCAGGTACCTCCTCGGGCTCCTGGCTCTGATCATCAGGATTCACGCCCTTCAACTTCACAGAATCGATAAAAATCCCGGTATAGTCCTTGTGAAACAAGGTCAAGCTAGTGTAAGTTATGATAAGTGGACAATAATTAAGATTTTAGATTTAAGTCTGATACGTGAGGATTTAGAATTCAATATAAAAAGATATACTAAATTTAATCAATATTTAAAAACACATTTTGATAATGAAACATCTAATGTTCAACTTTTTAATGTAAAGCTTCAAACGAATTATGTAATGAATATTAGTATTCAAAAATTAGAACAGTTATCTCCATCAACTAGAATTAAACGTGGACTTCTCAATCCTCTTGGATCTATTATTAAGCTTATAACTGGTAACTTAGATCATAATGATGCTTTAAGATATGAAAATATGATTGATTCTCTAACGACACGCCAAAATACACTCATTAAAAAGGTAACCTTAATATCAGATATTTCTGAATCAATGATAAAGATAACAAATAGAGTTACGAGAAATAAAAAAATTAATAAATCAAACTAATATTGATATAACTACCCATAATTTTATTAATGTTTATAATTTATTTTTCCATAATTTTCAACTACTCTACATTCGGTTGAATGAAATTGAAACTTCTCTGGCATTCAGTAAATTAAAAATATTACACCAATCTCTTATAAACTCAAATGAATTATTAGAATTGTTAAAAAAGATAGAGAAATTCTACAAACTTGTGTATCCAGTAAGTTATGACAGTTTAGTTAAAATAGAGCAATGTATAGAGCTTAAAGCTTATACAAAAGGAAGTCAAATAACATTCATTTTAGATATACCAATAATTAGAGATGAAATTTATACATACTACAGAGCAATTCCAATACCTATGACCAATCCTTCTAATCATACCACCATCATTATTCCTAAATTTCCTTACCTATTAGTAAAAGGGTCTAAATTTGTCTCGCTCACTTTACCTTGTAATGAACTTCACGACGAAATGTTCCTGTGTCACGAGGATGATTCTCGAACAACTTCAGAAGACACTTGCATAACAGCATTAATTCAATTTTCTTCGAATACGAGTTCTTGTCATCCAGTACCAGTTGAAATCAAGACCATTAAGATACAACCAATTGGAAAAGAGAGATGGATTCTTCATAGTAACGCTGAGAATATATTATCAAAAATTTGTAACGACGAAATAACGAAAGAAAATATAGAAGGGACATACTTCCTCGTCCTAGATGACCATTGCGATGTTAAAATTGGTGAAATTACGCTAAAAGCTCACCATATTACTACGAGTAATTTGAAGATGTCAAAATTACCGATTATTAATCTTCCCGAAATAACAATTACTGAGCAACAATTGCAACGTGAACCCATCAATTTGGATAACAGTGAATTAATAAATCTTCAACATTTAAATAATCTTTTAAAAATCAGTGAAAGTGAACTAAAAACATCAAGTGAAAGAATTATTAATGTAAAAAGTGTTAGTGCCGGAACTTTATTGTTATATGTGATTATATTTCTATTAATTCTTGTATTCTTAGTATATAAGCTCAGTTTTTGTAAAAATTATTGCTATCGAAATAATCATAGTGATAATCATCCCTCTGATAATTTCGAACTTGAGGGGGGAGGAGTTATGCAGTCTGTACCCTCTCTTATTACGTCTTGTTAATTGGTACATACGTTAGAAATGCTGATGTTACGTTTTTAACCCTCGGCAGTGCTCCCGAAATTTAACTAGCTAATCATAAAAAAATATTATAAAAATTAACGGAAGTTGAGTCATTTTACTATGATCTTCAGATATTTCAATACCATAATATTCTCTCCCATTATTTTACTTGGATTCGACCTCATTTACAATACGTAATTATAATTGTGATTATTTATAGATTAGGTTTTTGTAAATATCCATTTTTTTTTAAACGTAAACTTAAATAAACTGCATAGTTTAGCCTAGCGGTCGTAAGCGCGACTGCTATGAGCGAGGTCCTGGGTTCGAATCCCAGGTCGAGCATAGTGTTATTGGGTTTTTCCTATGAAACTCTTAGCAGCAACTCGGAGTTTGGTTTTGTGCCCCATTAATGGCAATACGCTCGCTCGCCCTCTATTATATGGGACCTACAAACATACTTGGCGAACTGTGGGTGTACATTAGTACACCTCTGCCTAACCCTTCAGGAAATACAGGTGTGATGTTATGATAAAATTAAATAGTTTTTAGGTAGAACAATCGCATGATTAGTACATTTGAGTATTAGTAAAAATTAAAAAAATCCATAACATTATCATATTAAATAAATAAATAATATTTTGGTCGACATGATGTATTATTATGAAGCACATAAAAGTTTAAGTTTTTTAAGTTGAATTTCATGGTAAGGGTGTTGAATAGGTCGGGCAGGGTAGTTTGAATCACCGACCTTGGTATACCTACAGGTATGTAATGAGGTCGATTATACTGATATTAAAAACTATTTAGAATGATTTTAGTAGTTGTTTTACTATTTACCTGTAACATTATTTTTGTTAGTTATTCACAATCTACACTACTATCTATCTATCTAAAGATTTAAATTTTAAGGCCCTTAAAGTTAAATTGTAAAGTCCATTAAAATTGGACGCCTGCGGTAACGACATGCGATGGGCATGTCGTAAGGATGGTAGAGAATAGGATACCCAAAAGGCTTCTCGATAGAAAGCCTGATGTACTTAGAACTCTTGGTAGGCCTAAACTCAGGTGGTTGGATGGCGTTCATAATGATCTAAAAAAAATTGGTGTGAAGAGCTGGAAAGGGAAACCCAGAAATAGATCGGCCTGGAGGGATATACTCGATCGGGCTAAGGCCCACTCGTGGTTGTAGAGCCTCAGATGATATTGGTTATAGTTTGTGTATTAGGAGGTTTCATTTGAAAAATTCTTTCACGGACAGAAAACTAAGTTCAAGCTGATGGTTATTGGATAAATTATTAAGTTTAAATTGAATTTAATGCGTACAAAATCGCAGGTTGTTGCTACTTTGGGATATAAAATTGAAAGATATAAACAAGGAATTTGTAAAACAAATGACAAACTGTGACAATCGTCGATTTGAATACCATCGTGAACATATAGTCATAACTGTTAAATTAGTGATTAATAAACCACAAAGTACAGAAAGTTGGCATGACACCAAGTCAGGAGGCGTGGTTCACTTGGTCAGTCAGGCTGCCGAAGGGCAGACGACTCATAAGCGTAACTCGACCGACCCTGACCTCAGGCACTGTACCGTGAACTCGCTATAGCAATAAGGGAAGCTACCCCGGTAAACCTTTACACTTAGTCACCACAAACAATGGCTTTGTCATCAGAAGGTTCCACAAAGGTTATCGTATAGTCATGTCTCACTTTTATAACTATTCGTATACCGTTAAACCGATTGATGAATGATTACATGGAATCAGACCAATACATGACTCTTTATCTATTGTTAACAATTAAAAGGTGATTTTCGAGGAACCCTCTAATGTCAAAAATATTGTAGTTAAATCTAATAATTTTTTCTGGTCGAAATTTTTTAAAATAAATATATCATAATGATCTTTATTTTTTTTTAATTCTCTCAGAGTTCTTTAAGTTTTCAAAATAAATAATGAAACTTTTTTCCCCGTGTAATTAGTTAGTAGCTATTTCTTTAAAAAATCGGATTTTTAGCTATTACAATTTTTTTACAAATTTTGGAAAAACATGAATAAAAACATTTTTCATACAGTCGAAAATCTAAAGTTATGATATATAAAAATCGGTAATAATTATAAAAAATAGCTAACTACTAATAGGGTTAAAGTTTACTAACATTATTTGGAGAATTACATTCCAACTAAATTTCAACAAGTTCGTATCATATATGCAATCAGGCAGAATTTACGGCTTTAACTTTGAATAGAACAGATTTTGGAATATATATAATTAAATATTTGGTGATACGTCCATTGATTACGCGGCTAGTGTATTTTAACTAATTCCTCCTTATTATGAAATGTATAAAAAACATTATTTATATTAATATGTGAGGATATTTGGGGTTATGCTATAATGAGTCTGTGATATGCGAATTACATAAAAGTCTCCAAAATTTAAAAATAAAAAAGAAGTTCAAAGGGTTTTTTTTTATTGATATACCATTTCTGTATTATGGTTGTTATGATTAAAGCAGAAACATTATTAGTGTTTATAAAAGTTGTACTTAAAGTGAGTGAATTCTTATAAATAAATGTCACGCATATCGGGTGGAAATAAACTTAAAAATGTTAGATATAATACTGATCTATAAACGGGAAAAACAAATAAATATTAATTGAATAACATCAATTACACTGGTATATATTATTTCTATTCCATATTTGCGTCAGCATAACCTTGTAAATACAATTGATCCAATATATTCTACGCAGATAAAATACTTTTCATTAAACCTTCGCACTAACATAATATATAAGTTACATATTAATTAAAGTTACTTTAACACGCTTTACTTACGCTACTACGCTACTTTCCTTTACTCGAACTTTATTATAAAATGCTGAAAAACAAATTTTTATTTTTAAACTAAATAGGTAAATCAATAATTATTATTATTACAACCTAGCAAGTAGCAATGTTCGACTATTAGAAAAGTTTTTATAGCCACGTAAGTAATAGTGATTTAAAACACCCAGAAATCTATATTAGGTACTGATAAAATGTCTTTGCTTTATTTTATAATTTTAAATTAATACATGTAAATGAAATCCAAAAAAATACATTGATACATATCGACACTCAAACTAGCGGACATTGGATAGATATTCCATAACATATATTTTGTAGAATTATAGTGGTGTGATAAAACGTATTAACGAGACAAAATATTATATTTCTTTTTTATTTCTAGAATTATGAGGTATGAGTATTATTTTTGTTTATTAAAACAGTGCAGCTTACGTGCATATGATAAAATACATATGTTAGAAAAGGATCTTATTAAAAAGAAGTACAATTTTGATAAGATTTTTTTTTGTTATGCATATTTTAATTTTTTTATTATCTCTATTTACCCACTTTTAAGTTATAGGCTGTGGTGATTTGACATAAATTTTCCTAATAAAGAAAAAAATAATGCTTTAATTTTTTGAATGCAGTTTTTGTGAAAAGTAAACTAAAGCTGTACATTAAAGTTATATTGAAAAAACTTGTTGTAGTGAGCTCTTTCATTCATATACTTTAAAAATATATATATCGTTAGCTTTCTAACAAGACGTTGTACTTGATTACAGACTGCAAACTAACCAAACATGGCTATAAGTGAATGTTCTAAACGTCATAAAAGCTAGCGATTGGCCTTTGACCAACCCAGATCTGTACAAATTTTGTTGAATACAGGATATTACCTGCTCTTATAATATTTAAAGTATGTAATGAAATTTTATGGAGTGACGTTGGCTTAGTTTACATGCTATCATTTAAAAAAATCTTACGAAGTAGCAAACATGCATACAGTCTATTAAATGTTAAGTGATGTTTCAATGATGACTTAGAGTGGTAGCGTGTATGGCCAAAGCGTCGATCGATGTGAGTTCAAAACTCTGCATTGAGCCTGAGCATTCAGTGAAGGTAAACATCGTGTTGAAACCATAGCATGGTGGTAGGGCATTTTCTAATGGTCACCTGGATATCTATCATCCTCAAGTTTCACTTGAGGGCAGTTTCCCCACTAGGCTTAGCGTGTCACCATCTTGGGCCACGTCCTCACTTAAAAAAGGTGATATTGTGACCATAACACTAATCTTATAAACGATTTAAATTTTTTGCAAATTTATAAAATTTATTAGGTACAGCTTATAGCTATTAATATCCAATCTCAAAAAGTATCACAAACTATACTAAGGCCAGGGATACAAAGTTGTTACTCTTGCGTACTAAGTAGGAACGCTTTGAGTGACAGTAATTTTTTTTAAATATTATCTCGGCTAATTGACTTTACTGTCCCATCAGGGCCATCAGTTCAAGCACAGTACAATCTAAACACAACGGTGAACACCGAGATATCGAAATCTACCGGCGGTCGACGCTGTCATATCGACCTGCGTAAATATCTCTTCACGTTATGCTTGAAGGACCTAATGTCGTAAGAAGAAGGGAACGCATTGGTAGGGAGATGGTTCTACAATTCCAGGGTATGACAAAAATAAGACATAGAGAACAATATACTTCGTGTCGAGATGGAGGTAATTGTAAAACTATGAAGCCCAACACATGTGGTTCTGTTGTGGAAAGGAGAAGAGGGAATTAGATTGAACAGCTTTTCAGAACACTCGCTAGCAAGTAGCAAATACCCTTCGGATTGGAATAAAGCATGGTCGTTGGTCTTGGTTCTTTCACAGACGAACATGTTTTAATATTGTGATGAAACCATATTTTGATTGTAGCAAAAATTAATCGGTATGATTCGATTATGCACTTGATGTCTGCTTCTCGTTTCTAACTCTTAGAAGATGTGTCCCGCATAAGCTGTATACTGGGCGCCAATTGACTCGTTTTATGGTACGGTTAGTGACCAAGTTTCAGTAGCATAAGTCATTACTGGCAACACACACTGGTTAAAGACTTCCGTCTTCAGATATTGCGGTATCTCAGATGAGAAGATGTTACGTAGGCTCTATAAATAAAGTTTCGTTTCAACTTTAGTTCTCGCAGAAAAACTAAAATCACCTATATACTTCTTAGAATTGCTACACTTATGTGACAATGGGCACATTGCTCATAGAACGTAGGGCCGATGTTTATATAAGATGTCTATCGGAGAAATTTGAAAAAAATATGTACAGACAGTACTAGAGATTTATACATGTAGATAGATAGATGTAAAAGATAAATTAGATTTCTAATTCTTGTCTTGGTATACTTTGACAGCTGGGAATCGCTTTTTTTTAGCCACGTCCCGCATTATAATTGTAAGTTCCCCACAAATCTATGCACTTTGGCTGGATATCCTACTTGCCGTCTTGTCCATTTTTAGGATAAGGGTGATTGATGATACCTTCAGCCACATCGTCACTCATCATCAAACCCTAACATAAAATTTATATTAAAAAAGTGGTGTAGCTGCCTATGAAAAATTCCCTAAATGTCAAGGTTTAAGGATAACTAAAATTAGAAGTCTTATATCATTTAACTGATTTTTTTTACTGAGACATAACGGGCATATTTTTAAAACCAAATGGCATTTATTTGTTAATATGTATGTTGGTAAGCATTTTAAATTTTAAGAAAAATATGGCATGACTTAATTTTAATATACATATACATATTTTTATAATAATTTAAAATTGCATTTAAACAAAGGATTATGGCTCTACATACGCTAAATTACAATACCGGTTTTCCTAGAGATATAGTATATTTATAACAACAAGTACTTTGAGGAAAAGTTCAGGACTCTACAATGTGCATTGTTGTCAACGATTACAAATTTTAGTAACAATTACGTAGAATCATTAAAAGATGTACATAAAACTGAAGAAACAATGAGAAACAATTAATTATTATATATACTTCGGACATTTTTAAATATCCTATTGAAAACAAGAAGCGTAGTCTAAGAATAACGGGATTTATAAATTACAAATTTAATAATGTTGTTCAATTTTTAAACCATTTTTTTTATTATTATTATTCCAATTTAGTTAATGACATATGTTATGACTCGACACCTACGTCTAACAAGGTTGTAACATTAGTTCACAAAATTTTCAGAATAACCCAAAATGTTATAGTTTTGTGTTTGAATTTTTTAACAAAAAACATTGTTTAATTTGTTGAAAATAGACTTTGAAGGCTTTGGACAATTTCAACAGTAATAAGGTTATATTTAGCAAGTTAATACCTTGTCAGTATTGAAAGGTTGTACTTATAAAGGAAGTAAATAATTGTTTTTTTAAATTAATGTAAGTAAAACACATAAATATGTTCATATATTTTTATTGACATACCCACTAAATTTGTACTATACTATTTTAATTAAATAGTCTTCTGAATCAGTCAAGTAGATACTAGATAGTATCTAGTAGTAGATAGTAGATAGTGTAGTAGTATATAGTCAGTAGATAGATATCTGGCCATACTAAATTATTATTTATCGATATCCATCTCATCACATTTTCTTTTAAGTAAACAATAATCATTGTGTCTGTTTTTCTACAAATAGTTTTGAGACTTAATATGGGAGAGTTGTTTTTTGTTTCATAAAATTTTAATTTAACAACATAGGAATACTTGAAAAAAAAAACGCAATAAACTTAAATACCTATACTGACTGTTTCAAAATTTGGTATGTCACTCTTTTTGTAAAAAAATATTAAACAATATTTAACAAAAATAACACTGTCATCCTTGTTTTCTATTAATCTCAATCATCTTATTTTGATCTCCACAGTTATAAAAAAAAGGAATTGTTTTAACCCTTGTTTAACTTTCATTTCAATAAAAGCAAATACACAACTGCTGATCTCATTAAGTCCCTTTTTTCCAATGGTTTAATTCCACATGTAATTCTGTCCTTATTTTTTTCCAATATCAAATATAGTAAAGTTAAAAACAGCTAACTTCCTCCTGTAATAAAATGGCGATACATCAGACATAGGCGTTATCAAAATTTTCTGCATATCGTAAGTAACAACAATAAATTCAAAGTTTGTTTTGGCAATATTCTCATAGTCTGTTTTCAGTTGACACAGCCAAATTTAATGCAATGTGTAATCTGCTTCTTGTTTGCAGAATTTTTTCCTCTGGAGAACCCTTGTAATAAATATCGCAAGCAAAGTAAAGGTCTTCTTTTGGATGGAAAATCCAATGTTATACTCATTGTAGAAAATGTCCAGTGCTTTTTTGAAGCTTTAAATTGAGGCGAATGATTCATGTCTTCGTACCATTCTTGGTACAGCCTAAAAATACGAGGAAATTTCAAATGCTGCTCGAAAAATTTTTTCGTAGTTTTTGCTCGAACATATTATTAATTAATATTAATAAATAATTAATTAATAATTTTATGAAACTTACCAGTTTTAGGCGCATTATCATTCGTAACTAAACTTATACAAAAACTTTCCTCGTTTCATTTTAAGATTTACACGTTATAGTTTTATAATCGTAACTCCAACAAAAATAACGTTCATTCATTACAATTCAGCCGTGATAAAGCATTATCTGTAGTTACGGTTAGAGACATCTCTTAAGATTTTGCGTCATAAGGACGTATAAGGTTTTACTTCCGAATTTAACAGTGAGCATATTTAAAATGTAAAGGAACGTAAATCACAATACGTCTATTATTAGCTATATTTAGCTGAAACTTACCAGTCGAAAGTTTTTAAGAGAAGTAATTCGAAATACTTTTATTTCTTCCGAAGTCAGCATGACAATTACTACCTTTTTCGACTGATTATCTTAGAAACTACTAATACAAGAGATACGGCGATATTATTGTCGTGTAGCATTTTTCACGAACTTTACGCCTATAGTGGAAACTGAAATTGAACGTAACCTGAGTTACTGC
Source organism: Saturnia japonica (assembly GCA_033032175.1). Taxonomy (NCBI): domain Eukaryota; kingdom Metazoa; phylum Arthropoda; class Insecta; order Lepidoptera; family Saturniidae; genus Saturnia; species Saturnia japonica. Next base: position 13,311,984 of record CM065307.1, read on the forward strand.
CTTATTCGATGCGGGTGTCAATGTATTTATATTATTACTATAATTCGAAATTTAAAAAGATATATGTAATATTAAAAAAAGTAATGAGTTTTCCCATAAAGTTCGCGTGAAGCTCGAGGGCGGGCGGAGGTTTCGCTCGGCGGTTAACAGGACGGTGGGGGCGTAGTATTATAAGCGCGGGCAAGTACCGCGGCGCGCACTCATTCAAACACGCGGACTGCGATAGGTCGTGTCATCCGGTGGCGCCACGATCGCAGTCATTCCCGCCACGCGAACTTACATACATTTTCTTTGAAATTTCGCGCAATTGCAAAGAAAACAGTAAACACAGCAGGACAGTCGGTGACTTAAGAGTGCCTTGTGGTTGTTGTTTCACACAAATGACTCAAATTTTACGTCAATATTATTGTCGTTATTGATAGTACTAGACTCGAGAACGTGATCGTACTAGTGAAACGTAAATTTACGTTTCAAGTAGTAAGGATTGCTTTAAAAAACCTTTTGGATAAATTTAATTGGTGAGTATAATATTCAAATAAAATTCATGTCTTTAAGTAAAAATTCAATTATTGTTAATTGTATATTTACCTCCGTTCACTGTCATAATATATTTTACAAGATCAGATAAATTTGGTTGTAAATAAAAAAAGTTTTTATTGTATACAAAATTAACATCACTTCTTCATTTGATTGAATGAAGATTTTCCTGTCTATTGTACGCAGTGGGCATAATGGAAAACTACGTGTAATTTACGATGACTTGAACCGAACAAAAAAATTGACGCCAACTCCATGAGATACCATTAGATCGATTTAAACATAAAAAGAATAATAATCTCTAAATAAATGTAATGAATGATTACTGGTTTAGTGAGGCACGGTGACCACCATTCTGAGATTTTCGTAATTGGGTTAGGACTAATTTTAAACCAAAAGGAATGACTTTGTCAAATCAGAATACGTACGTATTCGTATTTCTTTTGTTTTATAAAGAATATAAAAAGAAAAGTTAAAATAAAGTGCAACTCGTACATACCACATGTAACGTTATCAGATAATTTCAACGGATAAGACGACAAATGCTATCTTCTTGATAACGACAGATCTCCATGAACTCATTCGTTGTAAATTCCTCATGTTTTACGTTTACATTATTAAATAATTATTGCTGTTGTTAAATATTTTAAACAAAAATACCTATCCAATTATATTATGTTTTTGTCGTGATGAATAACTTTTTTTAAATTATTTTTTTACTTAAATATTTTTTTTTTATTCTTTATATTAGGTATATTATCTAAAACTTGTTTTAGGTTATATCAATTGATAGTAACTATGTTTACATTAATTTTATGATTTAACTAATTCTAAGTTTCAGCATTTACTACTAACTACTATTACTACAATTGTGTAGTACATTAAGTTGCTATTCCTATGATTTACTCGGCGTAAGCCATATTTATTCACCATGACCATTTATTTTTGCGCGGGACCCAAATTAAAAAAAAAAAGCAGCTTAAGTAACTCCTTATAACACCAGTTATCTACCAGAAAAAAGTCCCGTGAAAATTGATCCAACCGTTTCGGAGGTTACTCGGAACAAACAAACAGACAGACATACAAAAATTTAAAAATGGGTTTTTTGTTATAGGTATCGTATATTTCACATGCATTTAGTAAAAAGGTCTTATTTTAACATTACATACAGACACTTAAATGTGTAACAAAATATTTGGAAATACGGCGCGATGCATTTTTTTAAATAAAACATATAACTAAATAACAAAATAGAATTAATATTCTATACAAAATATGTTTCTAAAATACTGTTGAAAAATTTACTTCTCGATTTGGGCTTTGACTGTAAGTGTGCCGTGTGGGTGAGTCATCACAGAGTCGCGTCACAGTTATAATGTTACCAAATGTGACCTGTAGCCATTTTAATAAATATAAAAAACTTTGTAAATTATTACTCTTTGCATTGATTTTCGCATTGCTAAATAAAATGTAATTTTAGAGTACTTGGAACGAAAACTAGCCTCATAAAAATATTAGGTCATGTATCCCAAAGTTGTATTAATTACATATAAGCGGGCAATTATCACTTTCAGTTTCCATTACAGACTCTACTTATTTATAAAAATAATGAAATTCTATGGTAATACTTGTATAACACTTATTATGGTGTTATTGGATTCAGTCACAAAACTACACACCATCTAAATCCTAGAATTAATAGAAACTTATACGATTTTTTGTTAATAGAGTGACGTCATTGATAAATTCAATAAATATTTTCAAATTAGCGGTTATGATTGTGCTAATATAATTAGAGAGAAATAACGATAAATAATTTTTTAAATAACATATAAAAAACACGCATATTTCCCAACGGGGTAGGGAGAGACCACGTCCTTCCACTTGCTACGATCCTGGCGGTATATCTTTCGCTTCTTCAACATTCATCCATCTTTTCATGCATGCTCGTCGGTTGTAAAGTAAAACTTGATCATCAGCATAAAGAAGACTCAATTTGTCTTTCTATACAAATTTAATCTTCTATTGAAATAACTTATTGTAAATTTATTCATATAAAAATCAGTGATAACATTTGACGGGCCTAATTTCTCACGGCCGCAATAAACATGGGCCTTGAATAGAAGTGAAGGTTAAAGTGTTTCTGTAATCAATAACCTATGGTTTCGACATTTTTGAAAATACATCGTTAAACCAGTTCAACCAGAATTGTGTTTATTTTATGTATGTAACTAAATATATAGAAGCAGGACTACGAGATTGTACAATAGAGTCAGTAGAATTTAGTATAAAGAAAAATTGCCGAAATATATCATTATCATGGATCGAGAATGTATTTTTTAATATTAATTTTATCATGTCCTCCTTGACATTTCGGTCCGTAGCAGTCAGTATACGAGTATAGGTAGATAAGATGCAAAATGAGAATTATACATAACAAAAAGTTGATGGTTATTTCGATTGTTATTAATGCATGAATATTTGCTACACAAAAGGGAACCGGTATAATATACAGGGTAGATTTAGTGGGAAAGGCACTAGGGTAGGTACCTTCAACATTGTAGCTATACGTTCCTCTGCTCAGGTCCGCCAGTCCACCCCGGCTTGGCAAGGGTGTAATTTACTAATGAAGAAAATAATAAGTGTGCTTAGCAAAAATCTTAAGTATGTCTATTTTATAACGTGTCTATCTTCAGTGGTTTAATCTGTACGTTGTCTGCCAGCCATTCAGTCAGTTCGTCGAGAAGGGATCCACCCAACCGAATCTATCTTTGAATTTGTAGGAATTGAAACAAAATACTGTCAAACTGAACGTCATATTTCCTTAGTGAGATTTCCATACAAAAAATACAAATTACTGACTTTTGCGACAGCTTTCCAAAAAATTTTCTTCTATACAAATGTTGTCCTGTCGATTACGAACACAACAAAAAATAAGCCAAATCGACCGAGCCGCTTTCGAGTGATCTTTTTTATACTTGAGACAATTGTTTAGACTCTCAGAATACAATATTTATTTTATATTAACATTGTTGGTACGCTTTTCCTTATTATTTTAAGGATGTTCAACAGAACACAAACCTACCCATAACAATGAATATCCCGTTAGAAAATTTCGTCCACATGTCGTTAAAAGAGAAAATTCTCAATCGGTAATAATCGATTTTCCTTATAATAATTTTATAATATACCAAATTATATTGTTAGAAACTTTCAATAATTATAGTTTTCATCTACATATCGTTATTGCGCCCACAAAAAATACTATGAAAAATAAATATTTTCCACAAAAATAACAATAAAAACCTTTTCTGTTATAAATAATAAAATGTTTTACTATAAAATCACTTTTTAATGTATATACCCACATGGAAAACATTTTTTTTTTTATTGTTTTTGAATAGATATTCGTAAAGCGGATTTAGCTTTTGTTTTATTTATACTGGATTAGAACTTCAGCCTAGTGGCTGAAGTAGCAAATTCTACAAATAATTATATAAAATATAAATACATGTTGAAATATGTAAAATAAATTATAAATTAATATAAATAAATTCATCAAAAATTAAGCTATTATGTAAATGAATTTTCATGATCTGCAATTAATAATTAATTAATGATTATTGGAAGTGATAGAACTACGTATCATATAATACTGATTTTAAGAGGTATTTAACGAATAGCCAATATGTTTATAGAAAATTAAATAAATAGATAATTGTGTATTTTTCTCTGTTTTAAGTTGATAACTTTTATTTATTAAAAAAAATGGCTATAAATGTAACTTATCCAAGTTTGATTAAATTTAATAAGCTTAATTTTAATTTTTGCAAATAATAAACGTTAGACCGGTACTATGTTTGCTTGAATTATTTTAATATATTATAACTAAGTTACATCACCTATAAATTATATTCAATGAAACACGTTATAAAATCAAGTTAACGCACAGTTCCATAAAACTTGATTTTTGAAGGTCCTTAGCCTTTGATAGTTTTCGTTTAATGTTCATATTGTTTATTTTAAACGTCATCACATTATTAAAGTTTCTCGTTTGCTTGTATTTGTTGCAAATTATAGTTTATATTATTATTTTCACTATATAATAAAAATCATGATTTAACTATATGTATTGTTTAATTGATTAATTAATGTAGGTATTTAATTTGATTTATTCTACGTAAATTAACAAAAGTTTAACAACTTTGTATTTTCGACAGTTACTTATTTTCTTCAGGATTTTTAATTATCGTATAGGTTTAGCGTTATGGCCTGATGTTAAATGACGATGTGGCCTAAGATGGTGACACGTTAAGTCTAGCGGGGAAAAATTGGCTCTTAAGTGCAGCTGCCTGAACACACGTATTCGTGCTTGGAAACGGACGTTCAACTTGAGGTTGGTAGCTAGCCAGACGGGAATTAGAAAATTCTCTACCACCATGCTATGGTTTGATCACAATGTTTTCCATTCCCGAAAGCTCAGGTTCATTGTTTGATCATTCAGACGTCGATCGACGCGGTGTCCGTACACGCTACCACTCAGCTATTATTTTTTTAGATTTGAAAAATACATCGATGTTTCTGATAATAATTCTATAAATTCCACCTTATATTTTCGAGCGTTTGCCAAATTGCCATAAAATGCACAACGGTAAACAAGGTTTTGCCTGCGACTTGACACAGTAAAAACCATACTTGCTAAACGTAATCACTAACACTATAACGCCATAAACCTATTGAAAATTACAGTTTAGTTCCATATTAAATTTGTGGCAAGAATATAAAACGTGGTTATTCCGCAAATAATTAGCGTTTCATTTTAGAATAAGGAAGGGGTCCGGACCTCGTAAACACCCCCTCCCCCTTATATAGCGTCCATGCTTGTATCTAATTTTGTCCCAACAAAAACAAGCTGTAAAAAACGGGCTAAGTCTCGGAGTTGGATATAAAAAAAACGATTAATCTTGGCTGAAATCTGGTTTATTTTCTACTAGTTAAATTCCCTTATCGAGAATTGACTGTGCCTAATTAGTTAATGACAAGACAATAAGGTTAAATATTAGTCGCATAATAGTATGTTGTGGAATTTTACATGACCTATTATAACCTTCCGCAATAAATAGGTTATAAAATGATAAAAATAATGTAATATTATAGTCGTAATAATGATAAAACTATTTGATTAAAGTTTCAAGCAATTGGAATTGAAAAATATTACAAAGATTTATTAAATTACAATATTACCTATTCATAAAAGGATACACAGAAAATAACACATAATATGTGTAAGGAGTAATCAAATCTGATAAGTTAATAATTATAATAACTTAGATATTAGTATTACCCGCGGGTTTCCGGAAGCAGGAAATGTTGTAGAGGTCGTTCCAATGCAAAACGTAGTTCGCAGCACCCGAGAGAACACATCAACACAACGAGCACTCATTGAGATGCGTCTTAGAGCCTCTGGTAGAATACCGAGCTGATTTCATCTGCGGTACAAAGTGCACTTATCATTATTTTAATCAAAATGTTTAAGGACTGCCCGCGCTCATTTCTTCGTTACTTTGTACACGTAATAAATATTAACAAACGTGTCATATTACTTCTGGTAATTGTTAAGTTATTAAGTTGTCAAGCTCCATTAACATTAGTCTTCTTAGTCATCAACGAATGCACAAATTTCTTTTTTTAAACGTTCCAAAATCTCTTGTTCCTTAAATGATTTTCTTCCTAGTAATTCCTCCACCTACTAATGTCAATACATTACTCAAATTTTGTGTATTCTATTTTTATTGAAATATTAAGTGTCTTTGTTTATAGTAATAATATAAAATTGTAATGTGTCCTTTGTTCGTGTCTATATAGATATGTTTGTCATACATAATTTTATATTATCATCGCAAATCCCATAAAAAAATATTATGTATAAAGTGAATATTGGTTGTGTTTTGTTTTTAGGCTATTCTACAGAACACCGAACATTTGGCAACTATATAAATTCTAAAACGTGTATCTGTCACACTTCACAGTGGCAAAATTGTTGCCGGTTATTGTTACTATTACGTACTTCTGTTTTCTCGAGTTTAAGTTTATAGCAACAACGGCCAAGTCATATAAAATTCCGCAACATATAATAATGATTTATTAACCTTATTGTCTAGTCATTAATTTAAATGTTTCAAACGAGTAAATGATTTTAGTCAAAATTACTCGTTATTAGGATACCGTAACTCATAATGAAAAAAAGAAACCCTTATATGACTGTCCGTCCATCTGTCAAGACAGTTTTTCTCGAAACCGACCTGAGGTATAAAGTTGAAGTTAATATCACATATTTTTTTCAAAACATAATTTTTTTAGTGATATCTAAAAAGTAATAAATAATGTTGACCGAAATCTTTTCAATGGTTCTTGAGTTATAAGCGCACTAACAGACAGACAGATGGACAGGCAGAGATATAAAAAAATGTAAGAAACAAACATATATAAGCAATATTTAAGTAAATGATAGTACAACAATGTATGATAATTAATGTAATCAGTTCGGAACCTGCAGAGCGCGAGTTTTACTCTTTACTTGTTCGATTTTTTATATACAACTCCTAGACTTGGCTGTAAAGATTTCACGACTTTTTATAGACAAATCATCTCAATTGAGACTTGGTCCGTACTTTACAGCATGTTTTTGTTGGGTTTATCATATCTAAAAACATCTATATTCCGACTGCATATTCGGCTGGGGACTAGATTTGCAAAATTTGTTCTCATCACGTAGACTAAACCGTTCTCTGAGTCATATTTTATAATAAAACCGTTGGTAAAGCTAACTTGTTAAAAGCTAGGATTATTTGTTACCATGTGGCTCGACTTGTGTCTTGTAAAAAGTTACAATTTAATACTATACTGCAGTTTGTATTCAGACATGACCTGTCATATACAAAATAATTATCTAAGAATTAATAACTTGTCGACCTGTCTTAAGCATTTCCGTCCTTTCAAATACAGCTGGCTGATTCCAGTCATGATTATGAGTAAGCTTGAATATAAGAAAATTATGATTTAACTATACTAATTAATAATATTATACAGATCAAAAGTTGTTTTTTTTGAACGCGCTAATCTTTGGAAGTAGGTATCTACCATTTTGATTTTAAATTTTGTTTTTTGAATATTTTTGGTAGTTTATTAAGGAATATTATGAGCTATATAACATCATGCAATGGCCCATAGAAAATCTAGTAATTACTATAAAAGATGTAGGTTAAATTTAGAAATTAATTCCGAGTGAAACGGGTATAGCTGGTGTTTCATAGTTTCCAAATAAAGTATAAACTTTAATTATTAATATAAATTCGAAATATATAAATTCATAATATTGATTCTCTTAAAATAATTTAAAATCTTACATTATTTGTGTTTTAAATGTTAACAACTGATAATATGTTTATTTTGATATTATATTATAAAATTATTTCATCGCTATGTCATACTTCAGTGCATATGAAGGTGGAAAATCATTACAAGGATTTTAAATTGTATTAAAGGCGTAACAGACAATTAGTTACCACACTTACCACTGTAGATTGTCATTTGCTGTAACAGTCTACGTCAAAAGTTTATGAAATGTTGAAAATATAAAATTACATTTAAAAATGTAGTTCATTTAAATGTTGATATTCAAAAATATATAAAAATATAAAATGATAGCTGTATCTCATAGTTTCACCCGTATTACATTTATTCGACCAATTCTCCATTCCATCATCATCATCATCCATTCTATAATCGTTGTTCTCACGTCCCAAACTTGGCAGATCCTTGACGTTCATGGTTACTGCCCCGGTATTTATATAATTATAGCCTATAAACCTTCTTTAATAAATACGCTATAGAATTCAAATATATTTTTTCAAATCTCACTGGTAGTACTGTACTTACTAAGAGATTAACGCGTTCAATCAAACAATCTCTTGAGCTTTATATTATATCTTGTAACCCTGACATTGCTATAATAATAATAAAAAAGTTAACGAGTAAACAATCTCACACCTATTTAATAATCATTTTCTAATTCAAAATGCTCTTTGTGCTTTGGCTAAATCGATTACCAATTAATAGGTTTCACAAAACATCTAGATAATTTTCGCTGTCAGAAACTGCAATCACTGGTTGAACGGGTAACGCCCTATTGAAAAAAATGTTTGAGTCAATAAAGTTAGGTAACAGATCTGAGTCCAATGTCATCGGTGAAACTTAGTCCGTCACAGCCAACCGATACGCTTCGGTGAGCGAAACATTGCTGACGACACTTCTATTTGGTTTGCGCTTTCTGTCTTGATTATAGTGACATTCGGCGAACTAAAGACAGGCTATGACTCGACATAAAAGTAGTGGGGTTACTAGACAGCACAACACAATTCGCTATTAGATAACAAAGGGAAAATAATCTTCAAATTAATAGTTTTAATGTCATTAAAATTTATCAATTTGTTGTCAGAATAATATCAATATTATCAAATTTAAATTATTTTTAACACCCCAAGCAAACAGAGGTTTGTTATAGGTTTAACTTGTGTATCTGTGTATTTATCTGTATCCCCCAAATGACTGAACCGATGACTAGAACAGATTTTGTTTTTTATTTTATTTAAAAGGTGATTTGATCGAGAGTGTTCTTGAAATTATCGGTTCTTTTCTAGTTGATTTTCCATAGGTCTGATCGAGTCGAATTTTGGTATTTTGTTACTTCAATTACATTAGGAGAACATGGTAATCTTGACCTGATGCTGCAGCATTATTTGAAATCTGCCCAGTTGGGCCTGGAGTTCCAAGGTCGCAATGAATAGGTTATTTATGTCGGGGATTTTAAAAAAAATTTAATTTGTTATTACTGTTTCATTTTAACTGCAAAATCCAAACATTTATTTCTTAAAAATAAGTCAAGAAAATATGCGTATAAAATATATACGCTACCAGTGGCAATGCAGGTTGCCAATATCAACTCTTCAGATAGTAACAAAGTGGAGTAAGCATTGATATTCTGCAGCAGAAATAAGTGAGACTGTGGTGTTCTTACAGTCGAATCTTGCACAGGTTCCCTCACGTGACATGATCTCGTAATCCAAAATTATCATATATATTACAACTCAAATGTGTATTTCTGTTAATTCCTCATTCAAATTAATGATTTAATCATCATTTTAAAGCTTGTGTTCCCAGCTGTTTACAGTTTACAAAACAAATTAATATTTTCTTTAAAAAACGATTTACAATTTTTTCATTACGAATGCCTTTTATTGATGCTAATGAAAATAATTATATTCAAGGCTGATTAACTAGCATGACAACTATTAGTTAGGCTGTTTAAAGTTCTTTAATGTGCGAAATATTCGCATGCCAGTTATTTTTAGTATGTTATTACTTAAATCACATTCATTATTACTATTTACCCCAATTCTTTATAACAATACATTAAATCACTGCTAACTCTATAAGAAAATATATCAACAAACACTTAGTGACAACTAGAACTAACACTAATAGTGTTTGATGATGTATTTTCTAAAGATAAACTTATCTTTTAAAAAGACTGAAAGATAAAACTGTGTGAGCAATACACGTAGTGTTATGTAGGTCACTGTTCTGCGTGAACTAGGACAATATTGTAAACGCAATTTTTAAATAGTTTCTAATATTATATTACAGGAAACTGTAAAATTTAAATATGTATGTAAACTGTACATTGTCCTATTTATTTGTGCTTTTACCTAATTCCTATTTCTTTCACTCTCACTCCTATTCACTCAAATAGGACTCAAAATTCTTTGGAGTAATAGTTTTAAAGATTTATAAATTACCATTAAATCATTTTACTTATTTTAAATTAATGTTTAACTTTTTTTTTACTTAATAAATTATTATCATCAATTGTGCACTGAAATTATATATAATAATAACTTAAAAATTGATTGCTTAAATTAATAAAAATTAAAAATATATGTAAGTAGATCCGTAGACATACAAATATAAAATAAATCATTTTATATTTCTAAACTCAACATGATTATAGACATTTTATTTATATACAATAATAAGTTAATTGCGGTAACGAATTATATTAATTGAGATATTTAACTGACCAGCTAATGATTCTCGGCGAATGAGTCACAACTGTTATAGCCGGATATGACGTGTTTATTAAAATGACGACCTTTTCTATATATTATTATAAATGGTTATTTTTCCTAATATTGCATTATGTTTTATTTTAAATTAAATACTGTATGAACTCAATGTTGTGAGTCATTGTTCACTTAATATTATCATCACACCATATTCTACATATTTAGGTAGATATAGTAATAATTCTTTAATAATGAAATGCATGCAATAACATCAGAAAACAAAATATTTATTCTTTTTGAAAACTCATTAAAACTTTATTATAAAACTTTTTAATGTAATACAAAGTTTAAAAACTTTGGTAAAAATCCATATATTTATATCCATACATAAAATTTTATATATACATATTTACGTTTATTAATAACAAAAAAATATTAGACTAATTGGTTTAATTATTTCTTTGATTTTATTTAAGTTAATATATAAACTGTAGGAACAATAAAACAACATATTATACATGGGCTCAGCACGCGTTTGTTACTACGCAGTAGTTATTTACATCCCGTAATTTTATTTTTATTTATAGTATTATTGACATTTCATATACCTATCAATTGAGGAATGGCATGTATTTCCCGTGTACAATTTTCACCCGTTCAACGTTCTTACCGTGGCATTAGGAACATTTGTTTACCATTTAGGCCTGTTTTATAGTTGTGATAAATATTGTTTTGACCAGACTTTCCAAAAGACTTGTACTATTGTACTATTTGTAGTACACCTAAGTAAGGTGTACATCTTTGATCTACTGTCCTGTGTGCATTAGGTACATTGTAAAAATTGTTCGCAAAAACAAAAAAAAAAGGACGACGGAGTGTAGATAGGTAACAAAGCATATTTTGATATAAATTTCCGTGTTATTTGTTATTAACATAACACATACATAACACCCACAGTTCGCCGAGTATGTTAGGTCCCATGTAATAGGGTTCGAGCCTATTGCCATTAATGGGGCACGTAACCAAACTCCGAGCTGCTTATTTGTTATTGATCACAAAATTACAAAAATTTTGCTAGGCTACAATGAAATATTTTCCTGGAAGTTATAGTAAATATAAGGTATGTAGCGTTAAAAAACCTAAAAAGAAAGCCTTAAAAAAAGAAAATATAGTAATAACAACCAAAAATGATTATAAATATAAAAAAATAAAACAGTAATAGAACTACAAATACGTAGCGATATTCTCAATTTCAGATGTATCTCCTTTCCGCAGAGTAAAATCAACGAATGACAATTCATCGCAGGGAATAAAAATTTATTGATATTGTATTACTATATAATTTATATGGCATACAAAATAACGGGCCACTTTGAACATTTATTTTAACTCAAGGTTGCATTGATTATATGGTAACGACATAATCACAAAATAGTCTTGATATCGAGACACCCCGTCTAATACTTGATAACTGATCTGTAATAATAATAATTACTTTATTAAATATTCTTTCACATGGTTTATAATAATGAAGACTCGTAAATATAAACATTTTTAAATATAACCTCGTTTTGTTTTTATTTATTTACAAGAAAAAAAAAACAACTTAAATGGTTTTCAACAAATTATGACTGAATATCCATAAAAAAAAATGTTTATTCGAATTGAGAACCCTTTTTTAAGTCGTTTAACAAATAACGAAAACTAAACATTGATCGTTTACTTGTTTCAGATACTGTCTGCTCACGGACTTCGAATACAAATGAAATTGATGTATTATCAAGATATTGTTAATCACTTTGATTAACACTTATGTAATACTGATTCAATAGTAATGAATAACAATTTAAATATTAAATATTTGTAATATAAATCATATAGACTAATAAAACCAATGAGCATACCTGGAAGGTCGAGAGAAGCGACAATAGGAATAATGGCGTTAGTCAATTTAAGAAGCAGTTTGAGGATAGTTTGGGCGGTTGTAGCAGCATTTGTTTTCCTGGCAAGAAGCAGTGCTGCGCCAACCTTTGGCAGCGCTGATAAAGCAACGGTAAGTAAACCTTGTCATACATAATACCCGTAATATTATTTTTAAATACACTTTATTAAAATAGTATATGAAAAAGTTTGAAATTAATACCACAGGTTTTTATTTTATTTATTATTAAAAGGAAATCTTACAGAGTATAAATGGATAAAAAGAAATTATTATTATTATTGCGCTGCTAAATTAAAAGCAAAAATTGGAGACGTAAGTCATTTACTGGCCAAACACGTCAAGTTCTAGAATTCATATATAGAATCCGTTCTCTGTGGTCGAAAACGACTAGAAAGAGAGTGAGAGAAAATAAAAAAGAAATGAAAGAAAGCTATCTAACACTTCACACAGTGTTTAGTTAAATATTCTCAGAATAGCAATATTGTGAAAAATTCAAGTAGGATACAGTACTTTTGTCTTACCAAAATGTAGAAATATTTTTTTTCTGCATTATTTTACTTATTTCAATGATACGTGTAATCTATAACGATGCCTGGAATAGTCTAAAATTTTGGGTTTCAATAATAAGAGGCGTTGGAGTAAAAAATTATTAACATTTTAGTTTCGATTATCACATTTTATTTTGCGAACAGAGAAACTTTCGATCGACATGAGCACGAATCCCTGCGATGAGCCTGAGCTTTCAGTGAAGGAAAATATCGTGATGAAATCATAGCATGGTGGTATAGTATTTTCTAATGTCCGGTTGCTAACTAGGTACCACCATCAAGTTGAAAATCTGCCGCCAAGAACCTATAGGTGTGTTCCGGCAGCTGCACTTGAGAGCCAGTCCCGCCCACTAGGCTTAGAGTTTTACCATCTTGGGCCACATAGTCAATTAAAATCAGGTGAGATTGTGTCCAGACGCTAAACCTACATAGAATAAAAACACTGGTATTTTTTCATTTATATAGAAAACATATTTCAAACATTTAATCTCAAACGTAATGAAGCTTATACAACGATTAACAGCACATACTGCCAAATCTTATCGCTACATTGACACCATCAGTTTACAACTTTTATCAATACTGTATTATTTGGAATACTATGGAAACAAAAATTTTATAAAATATTATTTATCTTGTATCGAACAGTTCCGTTTATGTTATCATAGCAATTTACTTATCTCTATAATCGGAATAAATCGGATATAAATTCTTTACGCACATAGTAAGTTTAGAGCTGAGTCAAGTAATTCTGAGAAACGCTCACAGGCGCTTCCGGATCGAATTAATTCCGTGTGTTCCCCTGCTAGTAGAATCACAGCTGTAGATGATTGTAGTATACATTGCTCATTCATAAAATAAGGTTATCCAACTAAGATAAGTGGTATGCTTTTCGAAACGATTCGATACCAGTTTGTTTGTAATCGCTTATAGTTTGCTTAAACTATGACTCAGTCGTACACTAATGAACGTGTCTTTTTTATACCTTATTTTATACATATATGAGGTAGAATATTGGTTTTTATGATATCCAATGGCCGTTACGTCATTCATTTATCAATTATTTTAGTATACGAGAACTAGTTTTATGAATGAATCAGTGGACGTGTTATAGTTGTTGAAAACATCTTATTGAGGTACAGATTGTGTAAGATACCTATATATTTATCTTCGTGATTGTATATTAGTAAGGAGTAAAAAAGAATATTACATCAAATCTAATAACAAAACATTAAAATTAATTTTATATAAGTGTGTTTTAATTATGTATTTTATTCAATCGATTGCTGTCGAGAATAGATTAGCAAATATTTTATCAAAGTTGTGATAATTGGCAACAAAATGAAGCATAATTAATAGCATTAACAAAAATCAAAGTCAGCATAAAGAATATATAGCTTTAACTATATTATAATAATATAATTCTCAGTTCAATTTAATTAAGAGTATTTTTAATAATTTTTAAATAGTTATAAACAATAGCTTTAATTATTTTTCTTTTTACACTCTGGAATCGATTCTTGAGTCGTCATCGACATCCGACAACTCGAGTGGCAACTTGAAGCGACTTTATTTATTTATGCTATGATAAACCTAATACAATAAAGAGTGCAGAATTACTTTGTGAGTAGGTCTCTTTATGATCTTTCTTAGGAAGTACAAAGCAATACAACTTCGTATAGCGACGATAATTATAATCTTAAATACATTGAGCGCAGTTTTAAAACATGGTGTATCTTCTTTAGCACGTATTTAAATTAATATAAATAAGAAATCATAAGAAATCCACTACACTATATAACTGCTCCCAATCCGCATCATTCGTGTTCGTGAGTCATCGCGTACGTGTCGAGTGTACACACTATGTTGTATGGGTTTATTGTCTTCTTGGGGTTCAAGAGGAAACGGATAAAATCTTGACGTTTCTTGGAAGCTTGCGTGTGATTTTGTGAGTCACAAGTTGCCGAGCTCACTGCAAGTTCTAGGTCATAGAGCAGCGACCACTGTAACACAAACAATAAACTGTGTCATTACTAATAATATTAAAATATTTATTATATTGTACATGCAACCATTAGCCACATGTAACAGTATGATAGAAAACTAGTTATCTTGATAAACCATACGTTTGAAAATTTAATTTATATTCGAAAAAACTTAGATAATTTGGAACTTGTAAATGACAGGCACAATTTCCATCCAAATTTAAAAAAAGAAAAACATATTGTAGAGCTAGGGGTTTTTTTTTAGATAATTGTGTTAGGTTCTACTAGATCTTTCTAATCATATTACCGATTTGCTTGCTAATAATACGTTCAAGAATAACGTTAAGCAAGTTGTATTGTCGTTAGTTTATTAATATAGGGTGGGTCATTACATTAATTATAGTTATATTTGCAAGGGATTCCTCTTGTGTAAATCCACTGATAATGATAATAATTGTCAATAAAATAATTTTTTTTCTATAAGTTCGATCGAGTATTTTGCCGGTTTTATTCAATGACTGGGTTGTTTTTCGAACCGGTGGTACTTAGTTTGTTGACATTAATATGTACCTTCTTAGTATTAAATATTTTAGATTTTGAAATATTATTCATTAGCGAAGACAAACAAAATTTTCTATTGATTTTACTTTATTTTATATACACACATCTATCCACAATTCTTTACACTAGAGATACAACTAATAAAATAATGCGAATAATAAAAAGCGTTAACAATTTCGTATGGACAAAACGCATGCATATTATTGCCTACCCTGCATATTGTTCGTTTACGATAAATAATGGAACAAACATGAATTCTATGTTTAAAAAAATATAATTTTGACTAATAATGTAATTGTACAATAATTTGGTAAGCTCATAATATATAAATATAAATATTAAATTTTTATAATGATTTTACTAAATTATAAGTGTGAAAAATGAAAATAATAATTTGGAAAATTAATGATAAAAATATGTCTTAAATGCGCAATGACTTACCCGAAATAATGTAAATAAAATACGTAAAAAGTACTTGGCACTTAACGCAAATAAATTATTTCCTGAAATAATTATGATATAAGTATATATAATGCGTGTTAGAGAAAACAAATGGACTAAAACACGAGAATACTGAAAACAAAATTTAACTTATGAAGGTAAATTAGTTAGGTTTACATCTGAGTTTATTAACTATCCAATTTAATTATACATGAGTAAATAAGCCGTTTCCATGCAAATTATAGATTAATTTGTAAAACAGAGTCAAGGTAAAGCCATGTTCTACTGACCGCTAGAGGTGTTGATGTCATGAACTTTTCAACGCCTAATGATTTTTTAAAAAGATTTATAATATAGATAGATACATAATTGTACTTTTGTCACAACTTCGTTCGCAACATATTTGAGCTATGTTTCGTATTTTAAAATTAATTCCACCTCTTCATTCCGCGTAGCCTATCGTTATTCTCACTTTCCATACTTGTCTACAGCTTGCCAGATTATTTAACGTTAATGGTTACTGCTCGTCTTTTTAGAGTTGTAGCGTGAAGTTTTAAGACCTATAATATTCCTCAACAAATAAACTATGAAATACAAAAATGATTTTTCGATTCTGACTAGCATTTCCAGAGATGAACGCGTTCAAACAAACAAACAATATCTTGAACTTTATAATATTATAAGTTTGCCATTTGCATTCAACGACACTGACACAATTTCGGAAAATCGTAAATGTGCTAATAATAAACAATTTACTTTCATAAACACAGCTCAATTAAACTGTGGGAAGAACTGAAGAATGTATTCATCATTTTCGAGTACTAATAATAATAATATAGTAGTTTACCAATTTATAGGAATAATACAATTATTGCTTTATTTCCTGGAATTTATATGTATAAATCATTATTAATGTATTGAAGGCAATTTCTATTATAAATCGAAAGTATATAAGTACCTATAAGCATTCAATAGCCAGGGCATGTCAATTACGTTACAAATAACAGACAAGAAAAGGTAAAGTTAAATAGACTCTTGACAATGTATAAATCAAGCTGTATTGTCAAGTATCAGAACTTAGTATTGAAATGCAGAAACCGTTACTAGGATACGCTTCGATGCAGTCGAATCTGTGCGTATTGTGGACAGTCACGAAATCACATTTTATGGAACAATACGCATCTACAGATATTTTACAATTTTAAATTGTAACTAATGCCGTCGGTATTGTGGTGACCCCGCTTCCACCCACGGAGGTCTCTCACCGCTTATTTTAAAGATATTAAGATTATTTTATTTGTGCGGAACCCTGTATCTTTTCTAAAATAAAAGTAGTCAAAGTTACTTCTTATAACATCAGCTATCTACCAGTGAAAGTCCCGTCAAAATCTCTTCAACCGTTGCAGAAATTATCTGGAACAAATAAACACATAAATAAAAAAAAAATATTGTTTTTTTGTTATTAGTACCGCATATACATTCATATGCATTTAGTAAAAAGTTGTTATTTTGACATTACAAACAAACAAACACTTCAATTTTATTTATTTGTATAGATCGTTCCATCCAGTCACGTGAACGAAATCTGATGGAAGTTACATTACATACATTCGTTATACATTGTCACGGGCAAGGCATTTCCTGTCATTTTAAACAGGTTCTGTTATGATAAATGTGCCCTTATGTGTATGGGAGGTCATTCTCCTGCAATGTTTAAGTAAAGAACAATAGCTTTTTGCCAGAAAGCGCTAAAACCTGTGATATTTTTGTTTTCATTAATACTACCTGACTCGTTTAATGCGATTTAAAAATTCGACACGTGTCCCTATACTTCAAGTGGGTGTATCTCGTAAAATTTCCTCTGACTATTCAGAGGAACAATGAACTTGCGGAATTCAATCCAGTGTACGTATTCAAATGTCTCCCAAATGTGGCAAATGATTTAAATATTTATGTGAAACGTGCGTAACATTCGTGTACGTATATTTCCTCAATAATTCAGTCATACAAGTTGATAATATACATCTAACGTCAAAAGTTTATTGCCGTTTAGGTATAATATACATTTATGTACTTGTAGTTCCATAATATGACCATATAATGAGCATATTACACAAGTTAATACATAATCGTGGGCAAGGCGCGAGCAGCCTTCTTGTTTTGCATTTCGGGAAACACTTATCTTGCTATCTCTTTATCAGTGTAGATGCTGCCGCCTGTCGTGCGGTCATGTAGATGGACGTGATGAAAAACAAAATACTTTTAGTGCAATGCTAACCGTCCGACAAGTTTCTTAACCCTACTCACGATTCACGATCCCGGGAAATATTTTTTTTTTTAATTTAGTTCGCCGAAAATTGTCACAAACACGATAGCATACTGTTATTCAGCCAGCGTGTTATGTTTGAAAGGCGCTCAGTATAATAACGGAGAATTATTAAAAGTTTATTGTTACTTCACAGGTAACGGAAGTTGATGTCACAAAATGGTGACAAAGTTCGTGTTTATTTCTAAAGAATAATAGTCTGTACATTTGACTCTGACAAAAACAAAAAAGCGACCTCGTCACCTACTTTACATATTATAATGTCAACCAGCTTATTCATATTTACGGTTATTAACGGATTTCAAACATCGAGTTTTGAAAACTAAATGTTTTGAAGAATCTATACTAATACTAGTTGTCCCGGCAGACGTTGTTGAAAGGGTTTTCAAGGCTTGATCACAGCACCACCTATCGCATCCTAACATAGTTATGAACCGTCGCCTTTTTTTATACAATAAATGTGGCAAACAAGTCAACGGTTCGCCTGACGGTAAGCGGCTATCCTAGCCTATGGACGCTTGTAATACCACAGGTATCAGTAGCGCGTTGTCGGCATTAAATTCCCCTACCCCAAGTGTATTCCACAAGTCGGACTACTCCAAGTAGAGCGAAATCCCCATAGAAATTTCTTTGTTAGTTTGAACGTGCTAATCTCGGAAACTAGCAGTAAGATATGTAGCGTATATATTTGTTAAAGTAAATTTTGGACTATATAATTTCACGTCACGATCCTAAGACGGTCCACAAGCGGTAACCACGAACCTCAAATAATCTGGAAGCTGAAGGCAAGTACGGGAAATAGGAACAACGATAGGCAATATGAGTGCGTTGGCGTGGCGGTAGTGCGGTGGAGTTAGTCGAATAAATTTAATACGAGGGAAACCGTGTGACACATCTTGTTATATATCTTGTAAATAAATAAAATGATTGGTATTTGCCGTTGTGCGTACATCACGCAAAAACTACTGGACAGATTTTGATCATTTTTTTTTGTTTTACTCTGTAGATACTTGGTCCTTAACAAAAAATAAAAACAAATCACGATATCTTGATTTAATAAAAAGTTTTTTATAGTTACAATTTTTTTATATTTACAATTTTTATAAGCATTACGCGTTCTTCTGTCATCCACGCGAGCGAAGCCGCAGGCAAAGCTAGTTGCAAATAAGAATAAAGTTCCTTTTCTTCTTTGTGTTGTTAGAGACTTCAAAAAAATGGCAAATAAGCACTGCATGGTAAATATAATAGAAAGCAAGGTGGCTAGCGATGGCTTACGATCTCATTGTTGGAGAGGGCAGTGTTCTGTGCGCATGCGCGTCACGAACGCAGGAAGCGCTCAGCGACCTTCAGCCACGCGCGCCACGGTCTCGCCTCTCTGCATATCATACTGCTTATTGTTCACATCATCACTGTGGCGATATTATAGTTAGTAAAACGGTAGTCGACCATATTATCGTCATGTATCGAATATTATTCATGATAAACAAAGTTATAAGAATATTGTAAATTAATCGACTCTGAAATATTAGTCTTATATTTATTTAAGTTCTTTATATGCTACAATCTTACCTGACGTTAAGAGACTATCTGGTCCAATATGGTAACACGCTAAGCCTAGTGGGGAAACTGGCTCTCAAGTGCATCTGCCGGAACACATCTATAGGTGCTTAGCGACAGATTTTCAGCTTGTAGCCAGCATTAGAAAATGCTCTACGGCTATGTTGTAGTTTTATTACGATGTTTTTCGTCAAAGGCCGGGGGCTCATTCTATGAATTCGAACTCACGGCGATCGACATCGTGACCGTACTCGCTACCACTGAACCGTCATTGCTTGCTATTTGATCAAGTTTTAATCACTAATAACAAAATAGAATAGATTTTTTAAATCGACGATGCAATTGTAGTGCCTTATGATTTGAAGGACTTAGATTCAAACCC
Organism: Saturnia japonica; assembly: GCA_033032175.1. NCBI lineage: Eukaryota > Metazoa > Arthropoda > Insecta > Lepidoptera > Saturniidae > Saturnia > Saturnia japonica. The sequence continues at coordinate 13,332,387 of CM065307.1, forward strand.
TAAAATGAGCTTTCTATCACCGAAAACATTGTACGTACAGCAAACATACGTAACATTATAAATGTAAACATTAGCCAGGTACGAGCATAGGGTGCAGTTGATCCTTCCTCGCTGGGTATGGGTAAGCTGAGTGCTGGATGCTTGACTCGCACGCAACGCAAATACTCCAGCATTATATGTAGGTAACATTCCGGTTGAAAAATGATAATATTTGTACCGAACCACTTGAAGACATTTGTCAATGGAGTTTCAAATATTCCTAGAGAAGCCAATACCTCTGAAAAAATTCTAGAATATGATCATTGGGATGTAGGTCAATTGTTATTAACGCAATACAAAATAATATAATGATTAAAAAAAATTAACATCAATAGTCGACGTACACCGATGAGCATACGCGTGGGCATGAGACATTCTATTCTAGTTAAAGAAAATTTGTTCATTGCAGTATATAATCTAAAAACTGGGCGCATTGCTCCGAGTATAATGTAAACAAATATTTTTTTCAATATGATCACAACAGTCTAATTACATAAAGTTTTTCAAAACAATTATTTCTTTATAACACATAATTTTATTTAAAAAAAACGTTAATAACATTTAACAAGATGCTTTGGTATCGTACAATGGATAAGTTAAGGCCCATGAGCTGATGATACACGTGTGTCACGGATGATTGGCAAGTAATCAACAGGTCTGCGAATTATTATTAAGTAAAGGCGAGACAATGTGTTTGATTACACGTGACAAACGTGATACTAACAAGGGCTTGCTCACCTAATTATAGAACATTTTCTATATTTCATTATGGAAAAGTGGTGGTTCACACGCGATAGATTCTATTTAACCCTTTTGATAATTGTTGCAACATAATTGACAGTAATTGTCGAGTCAATTATTATGTCCGCGATTCAATTAATCAGCAGTGCTTGGTAAACAAAACTAAGTATAATATCCATTCCATCTAAATATCTAATCATTCATTGTTTACCGATGCGTTCAAACTAATGCCTTGCCTACACATGGTGATCTTCGTTCGACCGCGGTACACTTCGGTTACAACTAAAAATATATCTCCTCCAGTCGACGATCTAAAATGGTTATTCATCGATCTATGACATCCAAGTAATTCTTGTCAAAATATTGTTTTTAATCTTATCATAAATTAATAATGCGACGGAACAATGGAAAATGAATATGAAAAAAAAATCAGACAAATGTAATAATTTAAATGACTACTTGTTTACAAATCCTAAGTTACCTACCCGTGCTGAACTATGTATTATATCGACACCAAATAAGAATAACACCTTAACTTTAATTATAATAAAATACAAGTACATATAAGGAAAAAAATAGAAAAAAAACATCTATAGTTTAGTTTTATAGAGTCATCTCTTCGACACATAGATGTATTTTTACTTGACCAAAGTTATCTTTATAATTTTAAAGATATTTACAATACTTACAATATGTTAATTAAAGAGCTTTAAAATTAGGTACAATTAAATTTTCACTTGTACATGATACAAAAAAAAGAATTATGTTGATAATATTTTTAAAACGTCTCCTCTGATATCCATAGGTAAATGAGTTACGATGTTATTCAAATTGGGTATCGACATATAATATATACCTACTTTACCGAAATTTGTTGCTTAAAATTACAACAGTTTAGTTAAAAAGCGTTCAAGAGAACGTAAATTAAATATAAATATATAATTTATATAAACATCCAAATTACAACGCAACGGGTAATATTATGCGTAATAATGTATAGTAAATAAATATATCATTTACATAAAGGATTGCACTTACAGACAAACAAACATGTTGATGGCCATTATATAATGGTCATGGGCATTAAATATTCATATATTGTTTGTTATTGAAGTAATTTATGTCGAAGGTGTAATTTTTTATATTTCAATGCACGGATTATTCTTTGTGTCGTTCAAATTGTACAAGTTACTTGTAACATTTATGGTCTTATAAATACGGCGACAGTGTGACAACATTCTATGTAAACCATGTAAAAAAAAACGATTTCCATAACAAGTATGCTTGTATGTATCCACACGTGTAAAGAAAAACGAAGATTATTAAATTAATGTGTAAATCATCAATATTCTTTTTGATTGAATATTAATTTAAGAAATTTTATTTAAAAGATAATTTATCTTTAACGTGAAAAGGTAACAAATAGTAAGAAGGTATGTTATTTATTATACACCACAAAAACTTTTTACACTGTGATTTCAACATATAAAAAGTGATAAGAAATTATAGCTATTATCTACAGTAAAAAAAATAATTTAGTGAAATAGATTTTTACAATATCTTGAAAATTGTCAATTTAATTCACAAAATAAATCCGTTCCCTCTTTGTTCTGCGTATTTTTCTACCACGTTCTATGAATATTAAAAAGCATTTTAAAATTTCACGTGCGCAGTACAGACATGGATCAATGTTGTAAATAGTGTAATAAATAACTATTACATCTGATCTAATTACCTTATACATATACATGATAGTACAAAATAACAGAGTCCACGAGTTCTTAGACTCACGGACTCATCCCTTAAGCATGTACTGGCGTATTGTAGCCAGAACGTGTCAATAAGTGCATATATAATTTATATACCATATGCAATTGCGTGATACTAAGTTAGCGTGATTTAATTTAATTAATTTCATCATAGAATAACACACAGTTATTTGTAAACATCAATATACTTTAAACGATTAACACGCGTCTGTAATTATCAAGAGATTTTATATTATTACCGAACTAGCCAAGTCATTATTTTTTCAATATAAACATTTTTAATATTATAATAATGGACAAAATAAATCTACAGTTTAGATTCATGTCATACTGACATGTCTGTCTGTCTAGCGGTTGAATATTTTCAGTATATGCATATAGCAAAACAGTAACAGTCGTAAAACGCTCTTTCAAAATATGATTGATAGAAATTGAGTTTTGTGATAGATAAATTCAATTTATACCATGGCTGTTCCTTCAAATAAACGTTGTACATAAATGTTACTGTGAATGTCCGAAAGTAAACCACCAAAATCCACTAACGTATTCAGTGCCTCACATTACAATGGTCCTGTCGTGACCCAATAGCGATGTGCTAGCTTAGGTCGGAGTTTAATAAAAATAATGCGAGCTGGTCGCTACTATGGCTGATGTAGTACTGTGATACTATCGGTGGTAGTGTTTTGCCTTTCATAAGTGCCTTCTTAGGGCTTAAATTGAATAAATAATTCTTAATTTTGATTTATAATGCTTAACATCGAATAATGGACATTCACCAATTAGTTTGGTGAGTATTAATATGTCGTAGTATTCCAATTGTTGGTGGATATACATACAAATAAACATAACAAATAAAATAAACATTACACAGGTTGATCCCGAAATGCAAATTGAATGAAACGAACAATGAAAAGGCATAAATTTCGGAGAAAAATATTAAATGTACAATAAGGTAACACCATACAAGATCATGCAGAGATTGCTAGTTTTAGATGCATAACAGTGATAGCTGATGCGCTGGAAGCAACTGACAAGGCACCGCACCGCGTGGGTGTCCCTAGGGCATTGTAACGAGTTTTATGGACATATTATTTATCGCTTACCAATAATTCTAAGGAAGACATTGCATTTCTTAATAATATACTCCACGATTTGTAACTTGCACAAAAAATGCAAATGTTTCAAAACATTATGTCTTATCGCATAACGCACTCGTTCATAGTTAAGGTCATTTCTTTCAGAACACATTGCAGATAAGATACGAAATTATTTTAGTTATGCATAACAGAATAAGTATCTACAGATTTTTAAATATAGCCAAAGCACCTTAAAACTTATTTGCTTGGTGCCTTCTTGGTTTATCCTTGTATACGTACGTCTATCGGGCGATCAAATGCATTTTTAACTAATAACTCACTATATCATAGTCAAATCATACACAAGGAAATGTTTATGAATATTTGCACGTGTTGCATAAGTTCTCAGTATTTCGAACATATTGGGATAAACGTTGAGATACTTCCTAGAACTTCACTTGTCAAATTCTCTTACGTCAACTTCTCTCAAATGATTCGTCTCCTAGTAACACAGAATCATAATGATCGCTTGACTTTAGTCATCAGTTATGTTGAAAAATTTCAACAGAAGCCATTTTATTTTTTACTAGTTTACCCGGCAGACGTCGATCTGCCTTTCCCAACAGTTAATAACTCGAACACAGCGCCACCTATCCCGTTTTTATCCTTATAGCCTTTCCATTATTATAAACATAACAAAAAAAGTATTACACATATCCATCCTTTGAATCGTGAGTTATAATAATCTTGATTTCATACAAAAATCCCATAGAAAAAAGGATGTACAGTTTTCCCCGTATTTGAAACTTTTCGAATTTTTTATTGTCATAAAAACATTAATCAGTCTATTACGAAATGTTAAAACCAAAAAAATATCCAAATCGGTCCAGCCGTTCTCAAGTGATGCGCTTACCACAGAACAAAATTTTTATTTAAATAGGTAGATTTTATTTTTATATTAAAACACTAGCTTTCTGCCCAAGGTTTGACTCGCGTAAACTATAAAATTTATGCAGTTTTTTTTTTATTATAGTTGAGTTTTCATGTTTCTACGGCTCAGACATAATATTCTAAATCGTTGAGGTGAGTGATGATAAAGGGTGAATGATGATGATGATGATGAATGAACACCATATTCAAATTTTCTCTGTTTAAGCTTTATTTACTTACTAAATTAACTTTAAATAATTATTTAGGAACTTTGTCTAATTTAATACCTAATAACAAAATCGTCGTCTAGTTTATGGTCATAATATAATATTATGTAGGTATATAAACAATCAATTGTTTCCTCTTATAACTTGAGCAACAACGAAATAAATCATATCTTTTTCATTAAAATTGTTATAAACAAACCAAAGGGAAGTTACGATTTCCATGTAAATCATAACCAATGTCACTATTCACCAATAACTAAGAGTACCGTAACTGCGCGATATGCAATTACGAACCTTGTGGCTGTCATTATAATAGAGATTAATAGAGATGAGCAACTTGGACAAAAATATTACGTTAACGAAATGATATCTGTAACTTAAAAGCATATTAGCTTCTGAATTAAGCCCTTGTACTTTTAAAGTTTTTTTTTCTTTCTAAACTGTAAAGTGTATAAATTTCGTTATGTTTCAATTTGAGTAAGGTACGTAAAATACCGTGATGTTTCTTGTTTACTTATTTGAACGCGCTAATCTCTGAAACTACCAGTTATATTGCAAGAAGGTTATATGCTATATAACTTTACGCTACGACTTTAAGGAGGGAATTGGTCAGATCGCGACTTCTTTGCAATCACGGCAACAGCCCAAGCCGAGGTCCGGCCACTTTGGCACCCTAACGCGCATGTTGCCCACGCTTTCGCGGCTGAGTGCCTTAAGCGCTCGCCCCCAAGCCACGAAAAAGCTGCAAAAGCCATCAGTGGCTCTAGTTTTAGGGCCTCTCAGGCTAACAGAGTAGTCAGTTCTAAAAAACCTTAATGAGCGGACTAGTAAACATGAACGTCAAGCGATCTGGTAAGCTGTAGGTAAATATAGGAAGAGAGAAAAACGATAGGCTATACACATGTAGGCGCTAAAACTCGCGTTGGTGGTGGCGCGGTGAAGAGTTAATCGTTTAAATTTAGTTAAATTTAGCATCGGGTGAAACCGTGGGACACAGCTAGTATTCAACATAAACTCAAATTTATTCGATTGGATTTGCGATGTCGACATTTAATATTATACTTTTGTCATCTCTATCCATTAAATGCCTACATGAGCCGCACGGCGGCAAGGCTTACATTGCAATAGCTGGGCATATAATCACTTTATTGTATTGCAATTGCAATAGCTACTGTTGCTCTACTGTTATAAAGCACAAGCTAAAGTTGTTATTCATAATTAAAATTATAAAGGTGGTTGTTCCTTTTACCGAAGTTAACGATCAGTAAAATAAATCATACTACCTATATTTTATATATTGCTATTATCATAGAAATATAGTTTTCTTAATAAATTGAATAAAAATGTGATAATCAAACAAGTTGTTATGGTTTAAAATGTAACAGTAGATTTTTGTTTTCGTGTTTTTTATACTCACGTTTTAGTAATATACCAATATTTTTTTCTGAGTTCGAATACGGCTGACTGTGATAGTTAACGTCGTAAATAAACCATGACGTATGCTGGAGAATTCCGATTTTGGAGTGCTATCTAAAACAAAACTAAATATTTTTCGTCATCTAAAATCATCAGCTGAAATTTATTCACAATCAATTATAAGAAATTAAGGTTGTAACGTCAACTTACTACAAGCTGGTATTATTCATTCATTACATATTATTCAAAATAAACTTTTGTAGAATAAAAAAAGAAAACAAATTTTTATTATTACGCTGGTACATAAATAATCATTTAGTTAGAAGATTAGTAACCTAAATGGAAAATAAAATTAAAAAAAAATATTTAGTAAGTCATTGTATTTTATTATTATAACTTCTATGAGATTAGTTTCATTGTTTAGGTATATCGTCGATGAGTTATTCACAACTAAGTATTTTAAAATATACATACCTTTAAATGATATTTATTTATGAGTCAGACCGGACGACCGTGAAAATAATGACTAAATAGTTCAGTGACTGCACCTGTATATTTGTTTACAAATGTTACTACGATATTTGTTAAAAAGATAAGGTAAAATAGGAACTGATTCAAGTGTTACAGTTTGAGTATATAAAAGGTGGGAACAGCCGGAAGTATTTCTTTGTAATAGTCGCTTATGAATACGTTCGTAAAGATCATACATCGTAAGGTTCCTAGCTCCTACTACAGAACCATACGAACTGGTCTATTGAGCCATAGCTCATAGAATAATGAAGTTCACAAACTCTTACCTTTGCCTTATCGCATAGATGTGGAATAGTATCCCGGCCAACGTGTTCGCTGTTTCCTTTATTCTATTCTAGGTTCTATGTTGTATCCTTCTTATATTGGGTCCTTCACACGAGGCGTGAAGTGGCATTTGAGCAGGTCGGCATAACATTGACGAAATCTATGTCACCAAAATTTGGGTCACCGACGATCGCCGTTGTTTCTGGCCTATATGGTACCTACTTACCTTCCAGTGCTACTGAGTCATATTGCTAGTATAAAAAAGATGCACTTTAAAAAAAAATTCTTGATTTAGACCACGTAATTTACTTCAGCTGCAGTTTTCTTCTTATAAGTAATTACATTTATTATATAATTTCTTTAAAATGTCAATAAATTAAGCTATTTCATCTATCTACTATCGATACCAAATCAATATTCCGACGATATCATTTAAAACCACTCGATCGCCAGGACTATTTATATTATAATACATTACAAATTATTATTTTATTTATTGATATGAAAACAATAAAAACACTACAAGAAACCTATGCAATTATTAAATTAATGAATACTAGATTTCTTATTTATCGACGATTAATAGATTATATGAGATGAAAAAGTCTTATTTGCAAATAGTATTAATGTACCTATAGTCTACAGTACGTAGCTCTATAACCTATCCGGATTATAAATATTATGAAGAAGAATGCAGTGGAGTCTTAATAATTACAGTAAACAATCGAAAGGGCGGGTCGTTCACACCTTCACTACCTTAGTAAGCTTTTGGTATTCGAAGCTCTTGACCGCAGCGCCGCGTGGTGCCACGCCGCGGCCGCACCGGTGAAACAATGCTATGACTCAATGGGCAACGCTCATAGTTAGATATTTTGATTCATGTTTTGTGCAATGTACATATATCCTTATAATTGCCGTTAATCGAAGCCGTTACTTCTGACTAAAGTAACATTTCTATTGGGACAAGTGGACTCACTTTTAGTTCAGTGTACACAATTGATTAGTGACATACTTTCTACGTATTATAATGTTAATAAGTTCTGTACAAAAGTTGTATCGGTTTTGGAATGTACAGACAGCGTCTTTTTATCACTTTCGACTTGTAATTTTGGTTATTTAAATATTTACATCGCTAAGTATCTATAATGTCTTTAATTAATAAACATGTGATATTGTATTTCTATTAATTGTAATTGCAGATGATAATATTTTTTTATGGTTAAGAAGGTATGTAGAATGTCACGTCGCGGCGTGCGTAGTCTCGATTTGGACGAGCGCAGACTCCGACAGATGCCCATTACTCAAGGGGTCACACTGACCCCAATACAATTTAAACATTTCATATTTATTTATGCTCTATTTTTACGTAATTAGTTACGATTTTCATCGATGCCTTCTTGTCGCTAATTTAACTTCCAATGAATAATAGCTTCTCCCGCGCCTTGTAATTTCCCTTGCTCGTTGGACATTAGCTGTTCTGTGTACGTTGAGGCAACTAATTGATTTCGAGGAATTTTCACCAGTAACGAATATATAAGAAAGAAGAGCATGGATTTATGCAAATAATTACAGTGCAGCTTTCATTTACCCGGTGGTATCTTTGCTACGTTTTAAGTGTTAATTTTAAAATAAATTACTTATGTCCCAGACTAGCTTATGCTTTTATTGTTCTGAGTAAAAGCCTCATGAAGGCATGAGGCAATGGTTTCGTATATTGCCTATATTATTATATTATGTTAATTATAATATGATAGTATGATTGCAAACTTTAAAGAACAAATATTAGAGTTTGATAAAAAAAATACAAAGTTTTTCTATATAACCATTGAATTCATATAATATATTTAAAAACTATTTTATATTATTGAAGCGTATCAGCAAACAATGGTCCTGTACGTAGAGTGTCAACGGCCGAGAAGCGAACACTACCCGATCACGCCCAAAATCGGAACGATTCTCTTTATTAGTCATTGACTGTTTGCAAATTTGTATTCGTACGGTATGTGTGCATTTTAAATCAGTAAAAACGTGGTTATCTTGCATTTACATAGACATTAACGTAGGTGGGCTGCGCTGTACCTAAGATACGTTGACGCGACATAATAAATATCACATATGTGTTAATTTTATAAGAGCAGTCCGTCTGAAATAGGTACGCCTTATCTGTTGAACATATATAATTTGTTAATGAAATATAAAAACAAAAAAAAAACAATAAACGTTTGTTATTCACTTAACATTGACAATAAAATTTAGAGACAATAGCAAACATGGGTTAGGGGGTATTGACTGCGACAGGCTTGCAGTCACATTGTTTGGATTCCCCGGAGGGAGAAACAAAGAACGTTGCATGGAAAGGCCGCGGCTGGAGCGCTGCGTGCCGACGCAACTCCGTTTGGTGCCAGTTAGAGATAATATGTGTAAGCGCATATTATCATTCAACACACGCAGCCTGCCGCTGCCACCGTTCAAGGTCGCATATCTTCGTCTCTCATCCGTACTTGTGATATTACGTATCCCTGTATCCATAAAAATCCAACAACATTTTTTTTCAATTACTACCTAAGAAATCGAGTGAGTACATTGCTAAAATCTAGATCAAAACTCAAAATTAATAATACCTTATTTAATTGAGGCCCTGAGAATGACACTTATGAATGTCAATATACTACTACAGGTTCCGAAAACATCACAGTCTTCAAGAACAGACAGACGGCCAGAAACTCGTACAGGGTTATCAATTTTAAAAATATATATTTTAGTGGATGTACAGAGAGGGGGTCGATTCCATTTATCAATATTATTGACGTAATTTTCCACGCTGTATAATAAATATCTCATAAAATGTAAAAAATGCCAAGTCTTGCAACGCAGTTCTTTCAATACACAAAGTTGTGAGATCTTATGTAAACCAAATCAGTTATTTTAGTTAGTGTCTATGGATGCATCTATTTAACAATTTTATTATAAATTGTTATTTAATCAATTACCTATCAACATTTACAGTGACCGTATTAATATACGACACCTTTATTTCTATAATAATTATAATGTCTTAACAATTGAACGGCAACATATTCTAGTAATTAAAATACTTTATTCTTAGGTGGACTGTTTAGATTTACTTAGTAATCGAAGTAGTAGATTATTTTTCTGTAATTATAGTACCGTAATAATATGACTAGCGATAATTCGTAAACAAAACGATATAGTTATTAGCTATATTAGCAATATAACCAGTTATAGTATGTTTTCTTGATCTCTAAAAATTCAAACTTCTTGCTTTATACAATAACGAAGTTACAGGGGGGTCAAAAGTACCGTAAGTCGGTTCGAGAAAAGGATGGTACGGCCGTGCCTTGCGCTAGACTTGGCGTGGACACTGCAGTGCCCCCAGATGATGGTTCATGAACTTATTGTCTTAAAAATCGGTAATGAATTTTGGAGCGTCATGTGTAATGTAGAATCTAACACTTTACCTAAAAAAACTTTTATTGTTATTACTGACTCTATAATATGGAATATCTAATATCCGTTATGGTGGTTTAGGGATTCGCAAAATTTCCAGTGTCGCTTTACCAGCCTTCCTATCTTCTATCCATAGTTCAGCAAATCTCATTAGTAAAATTTTAAGGGTATCCCCTTCATACTTTGAGATTTCTGGCGTGGAAGAAGCTAGAAACGCTTTCTTAATTGCATGCCCAGGTCAAAATTTTCCAGTTTCTCCAAATTCACAGAGGAGCTGGGACGACATAAACTGCAAATTGATTTATGACAATTTTTTGAGCTGTAGTACGGGTTCGGCGCGTGCTAGGCTTTTGGCCGTGGGTGCGCATGAGGCCGGCTACTGGCTTCAAGCGTATCCTTCGTCAAATACAGGAACATTTCTTGAACCTGACACAATCCGAATCGCAACCTGTCTACGGCTTGGGGTTCCGGTCTGCGTTCCTCATAAATGTCCCTGTGGCAGTGATGTCGACAAGCTAGGACATCACGGACTGTCATGTCAAAAAAGTGCAGGCCGCTTCTCGAGACATGCCGCACTTAACGATATCATACGCCGGTCCCTTGCCACCGTCAACGTTCCAAGTTTACTTGAGCCGACTGGTATTGCAAGAGACGATGGCAAGAGACCGGACGGTATGAGTTTGGTTCCATGGAAGATGGGCCGGGTGCTAGTATGGGATGCAACCTGTTCAGACACGCTGGCCCCTTCCCATCTACTTGGAACCAGCAACAGAGCTGGTGTGGCTTGTGAGGCGGCTGAAAAAGCTAAGGCTTGCAAATACAGGGGTCTGGGCTCTGAATATGATTTTGTCCCATTCGGCGTCGAGACCCTTGGCCCGTGGGGTCCTAGCGCTACAAGGCTTTTTAAGGAAATAGTAAAAAGGTTAGTCGACATCACAGGAGACCGAAGAGCTGGCAGCTACCTCGGACAAAGAATTAGTCTAGTAAACTAGTCTAAAATTACAATATCTAGAGTTTATCTAAGTTTTTGCGAATATTCATTAAAAATATATTGGGCGAGAAAAGTTAAAATATTAAATTCTTTTAACTTATTATTTAGTCATTCGACGACTTGACCAATTGAGCTCATATTCACATAGTATATTTGTTTTATGAATACGAAGGGTCATACCTATGTTACGACCCGATAGGTGGTGCTCTAGTCGAGTCTTTAGCTACCTACCTGAAAGGGCAGAATAACTTCGGCGCGGCTAGCTAGTTTATATAAAAAAATTAAACAGCTACGATTTATGCATATTACTTAAAACGTATGGCTATGTAGTCGTGTCATATTTCAAATTAATCCTTATCAAACGAGTTGACAATAAACAATGGGTAGGTAACCTTGCGATGATGAGAGATAATAAAATGGTAGTTAATATAAAAGTATGTATAAATAAGATTATTTGTGCATTATAATATTATTTTATTCACATAAGTCTCACTTAAGTTCTAACAAATATGTATAAAGCTTTATTACAGCCTGTTTGCTATCGTATTGCTTGGCAAAGATCAATCTGTAAGGACAGTGCCACCATGAAGTAAAATAGCATTTATCTAATCTCAATTAGTTCGCTATAAAATGCAAAGATTTATTCATCTGACTGGTAGTTTCAGAAATATACTCGTTCAAACAAACTCTTGAGCTTTATAATATAAATTATATAAGTAATATAAGTTTGTATTAGGTACTTACGAAACAAACTAAAATTAACGACTACTAAAACGAAGGCTACTAAGAGTATTTTAAAAGCATAATGAAATTACCATTTCAAATAAAAAAGTTATATGACATAATAATAAGTAATCCAAATAAATTGAGACTCCTATTATAACATGTATAATTTTTCAATATTGCCAATACACAATTTTGCTTAAGTAATTTAGTAGTTTTTATTATAATTTATGAATATAAAGTATATAAAACATAAGTTATTTGTTTCCAGATGTACCTGGCTCAGTATGGTTATCTTAGCCCATCTGTCCGGAATCCCTCGAGTGGACACATCATGGACGAGAGCTCCTGGCGACGAGCAATTGCTGAATTTCAGAGCTTCGCGGGACTAAACGCAACAGGTTTGTGACTACTGCTTCTATTACAACTTTCAATCAGTAATTTTGATATCTTAATGAACATTATCGATCACTCAACTTGCTTGTTAGAACTTCATTTGAATAATCATATTTTTGTAACCTTTCGCAAATAAGCTGCTTAAAGTAAACGTCAAAAGAAATGTAGGCATTAGAATAGTAAGTCTCAACAAAAACCAAGCCCACGTACTAGTAGTGTCTTGTCGTATAATTTCACTTTAACACAGTTCTTCGCCGATGTAACAGAAAAAGACAGGTAATGTTAGTCTTATTTGTCTAGTATGTGAGGAAAAAATGTCTATTTTAATAATGTTAAAATAGTATTATATATTAAAATAAATGTACTTATATCTGTTGTTCCTTACCGGAATTGTAAACATTTATGAACAGTTGAAAAATAAACCGTTCGAGTTTTTTGTTTGCTCTTCTCGATGACTGGGATTTTTTCCGAACCGGCAGTAGTGTTTGCACCATAGACTAATGAAGTCCGCTCACTGTAACACGCGGAGTTCATAATTCTATGGTTTGCACGTTCATAAGTGCCTTCTTAGGGTCTAAATTGAATAAAGTATTCTTCGCTTTTGATACTTGGATTTTGAAAGTGTATTATTAGGTTATTATACATTTAATCAATCGAAGTATGTACCATTATTATCTAAGCACTTTCGCCATTTTAAAGGTAGTTTATTGATTCCATTGCTGAAAAAATTGTGGGAGCAAGAATCAATAAAATCTTTGAAGGCAGTTTGGACAGACTCATCGGAATTCAATTTATTTTCCTTGCAAAAAATTGTCCAAATTCCGAAAAAAGTGGTAATCTGTTGGAGCAATTTCCGGGGAATATGGTGTGTTTCCGAGAAACTCCAACCACAGTTCCTCTAATTTAGCGACCGTCTGTCGTAAAGTAGGGCTCTAGCGTTGTTCTGAAGCAGCAGTGGCTTGAGATATTGACCAGTCTCGGTTGTTTAACAGCTAGCTTTTCCATCATGGTTTGCAATTATTGACAATACAGATCTGCCGTTATCGTCTGGACAGATCTTACAAAGCTACTGCACTGGATCACCAAACACTCACCAGTACCTTTTTCTGAGACGACTTTCGCTTGGGACAGGATTTGGCCGGTTCTCCTGGGTTCAACCACTGTGATGAGCGTTTCCGATTGTCGTAAAGGATCCATTTTCGTCACAAGTAACAATACGATTCAAAATTACCTCGTTATTGTGACTTTTGAGTAATGTAATGCGGAACTCAATAAGTGTTTGTTGGCAAGCTTCAGTCAATTCATGCGGTACCCATTTCTCGAGCTTTTTCACTTTTCATGTTTGTTTCAAGTGAATTTTTTTTTATCACTCACACCGAAGCCTGCTGCTAACTCTGATGTGGTTTGCGAATGATCCACTTCAACGATCACCTTTGATTCTTCATTTTCAACTAGGGTCTCCGGCCGTCCACGGGGTTTGTTTCGTAGGTCAAAATTTCCAGAACGAAAACGTTGGAACCAAAAACGTACCGTGTTTTCTTTTACAGTAGCTTTCCCATACACATCATTAATCCTTCGAGCTGATTCTGCAGCGCTGATGCCACAATGGAACTTATATTCGTAAATAAGGCGATATTTTAAATTTTCGATTTTGTGAAAAAGAACGATGTCAAAGAAAAATAAAATGGTGCGAAAACAAATGAATCACTAAATTCGAAACACAAATACACAAGCCTAAATTTGGAATTTCTAACCAGACGCCAGATATTTCAGATCAAAGTGACCAGTTCAACAAAATGCCAATTTCATATGGAAGGACCTAATATTTACATGAACTTTGAATTAGCTTAAATGAGACAAACTTCACTCCACAAGTACAAATACGTTTACCTAAAAGTATCGACAAATACTATTCGTTTTCGAGTATTTTTAATTCCATTTTCATGTGACAGAACTTATATGATGTTACATGCCACATTGAAGATGTTTTCAGGTATAACTAAAATAATTTAAAATTTACACAAGTAATTATTAAAGCAAAATACAATTTTATAGATATTTATTTTATAACAAGTAGTCTTTAGTCACGTTCGGTGAAGTTACATAAAATTGCGTAATTGATAATTTTTAAAAAACCTGCAGGCCTGTAGCAAAGTTGATCAACAAAACAGAGATAAAGCCATTCAGGACTTTTATATGAACAGACCACGTTATTTTTTCGGTGTTATTTATGTGTTTATAGTGGCATGAATCCGAGCTAGTTCACTCTTGCGAATCGGACTGCGATCGCTGACCACCATCACTCGGTAGCTAAACAATACTCTAATTAATCAGGATCATAATTTATAATACATTAATAAAATGTTTTCCTCTCAGAAAAACCATCAAAGTAATATCTGTTATTTCCCTGATCATAATTACAAGTCGATCATGATTCATGAGAACGACAAGTAAATTAATTACACTGTGTCAATATATACGTCGCGCCCTGGTCAACTCATATATTTCTATATTGTTTTTTAACTAGTTTTATCACACAAGAGTGCAGGATTTATACCTCGCCAAGACAAAACTTTTTTCTAACTTGGCAACTAGTTCTCTTTAATGAAGACCATTAGGTACTGCCATTATCAAGTGAATATAGACCAGTCTTAAGACGATTTCAGTATCCTAACAAGATAGTGGCTCCCTTGTTAGACCTTTCTAGAGAGTTTTTGTGGCATTTCAAAATGTATGCTTCCAGTTTATATTTATAATCCACTTCACCTATGCACAATAACCAAGCTATATCACTCGAAACACCACCAATATTACATAATACAGGGTCAAAAAACTAAGTAAATGAATTAAAAATAAAAACCACAACATGTCACTTCAAGATCCCGCCAAAAACTCAAAAGGAAGAGTTATGTTTTACACCGACTTCAAAAAAAGGAGGAAGTACTCAATTCGACTGTATATTTTTTTTAATCGATGTTCATGCATAACTTCTTTGTTTGTTAACCGATTTAGGTGATTCTTTTTTCGTTCGAAAGAGGATATCTCAAGGTACCGTTTTAATTTCATTGGTATTAGACATTCGACTTAAAAAGTACTCCAGGAAACTCCTCAAAGTCATAGAAGTGGTTTTGAATTTAGTTAAAAATTGTTTGCTAGCAGTATATGTATGTAACACTTTAGCGCCTTTACTACTCATCCTATTTTGATGAATAAGGTGTCAATTGATTCCTTTTTATAGTGCGGGTAACATAAGTTTAATTTTATACGAAGAAAATCAATATGATGGATGTTTTACATACTTGTCTATGAATTTCGTTTTTTTGCTATCTGTATCGAGAGGGATATCAAATGAAAAAGGAGAAAACTCTGAAATCATAAATATAAATAAATTACAATATATATATATATATAAAATGAACCAAGCGACTTGAAAACAATTTTACACTTTGATACGTTTATGAATACTACTAGCGCTATCTATCGGCAGTTCTGAATATCAATCATGTAAAAATATCAGAATCACCACTCCGACCTGTTTATTTTTCAGAAGTCTGGTTACAGATATTTCTTTAAATTTTGTTTTATTCTTTGATTCTTCTGTGTGCGACCAACTACTGTAGGACACACGAAATATAATAAACTAAATTTAAAAAAAAAACATTAGCTGTAGTAGTTGGAATAAACGTAAATATTTTCACCATGGTCCCGATTCGTTGACTGGTCGCTAAATCTAAACGCTTTATAATTAAGTAACCTTGGTGCGCTCCGATCACGGCTATTACAAGAGGCATCTAGTACGTCGACAATAACTTTACCATTTAAAATGACTGTTTAAACTAATGTAGAATTATGTTGAACAGAGGCTGAATCGTCTTCGCACACGTACGTGCGTTGACACAAATAAGCAGTTTATTGGTCTTGACTATGACTGAAGGTAGTGTTATTATGTAAGCAAATAACGCAGCACCAGCACATACCTACATACATTATTCATAAATAGTCACTGCATGTGTTGGGTTAACAGTCAGCTACATACATACTGCGTGTTATATGCTCGATCGAGGCTTTTAGGGTGACAATATTTATGGGATAAATACAATGATATTTTATAACTAGATACGACATTGACGTTGGCGACTTGACAGCGGCGGAAGCGAGAAGAAATGTTTATCCTTTTTTGACAACAGAGTTTTCGCTTTACGCTGTGGTTTCCTATCTATTTTGTTTCAACATGTTGATAAGAAAATTTGTAACGTTGCTTTTAGTGAAAGTATAACGCATCTATCATTGCCTAGTCGCCTAATTAGCTTATGGGTCGCGGGACTGCTTTGATCGAGTTCCTGGATTCGATTCCCAGGTCGAGCAATGTGTTATTGAGTTTTTCGGAGTTTAGCTTTGTGCTCGATTAATGGCAATAGGCTCGCCCCCTATTACATGGGACCTAAAAAACATACACGGCGAACTCTGAGTGTACATTGGTACACCTCCGCCCAACCCTTCGGGGATACAGGCGTCATGGTATGTTTATGTCATCTGTAAATCATGGCAATCTCCTGTAAAACAGTCTTATATGTCATTGTAGATCACATTCATTAGTTTAGTATTACAAGGTGACCCGTGCAAATATTTCGCACATTATAGATTGTGAATCTATACAATTAATTAAATTGAAGTGTCTGTTAGTAATGTCAAAATAACAGTTTTTTACTAAATGCATATGAAAATATAAAGGCTACGGTACTTATAATAAAACACCAATTTTAAAAATGTTTGTCTGTCTGTTAGTTTCGGGTAATCTCTGAAACGGTTGGACCGATTTTGACGGCACTTTCACGGATAGATAGTTGATGTTATAAGAAGTAACTTAGGCTACTTTTATTTTAGAAAAATAATTAGGGTCCCACACATATATAAAAAAAATGGTAATTGTAAATAAATTCGGGCGCTTAAACGGCTTACGCTGAGGAAACCATAAGAGATATTATATCAAATTAATGTACGGTATAATTGTTGATATTAAAAAGACCTACAAAAAAATCAGCGAGAGCATAATATGTGTATCTTGTAAAGATCAACCTCAATAAGCATTTTTATCTTTAAAATAACCGGGAGCAGGTAGCGGGTTCACGCGTGTGCCCTATCGATGGCATTCTGTGGTCCATGCGAGCGTCGCCGCGGGCACAGCTAGTATTTAACTAACAGCTGTCATGTTAGTTAAAAATATTGGTAAAATATATGGTGACTTTTACATGTTAATTGAATATATTTTTATCCCTTGAAGGTATTCCTAATAAAAAAGTGTTTTAATATTTTTTCAATTAAAACATTACATTTAATCTTTTTTGTCAATAGCGGGGAACATTTAAACTTGAAAGTGATGTTTGAATCATTAATTTTATTGAAGAATTAAAGATATTATGGCATTGGCATTTAAAATATATTTTTACAAATTATGTAGAGAGGTAGGTAACTAATATGTATATTATACACAATTCTTTGTTGGCTCTATTTTATTTTCTAATATTAACGAGTTATCTCATGTTTATCAGTATTTCAATGTAAACTATTATAATAAACAGTTCTCGGAGTCTCGTTTTTTAAATTATCTCATTAATATTCTTTGTGATTGCTATAGTAAACCGCGTGGTTTGAATTTGTCGTATCAAAATTCCATGATGTCGCTTACCAGCTGAGCATTCGGCCACTACAACCGTTGTTCCTGTTTGTTTAACATTTTCCGCATGCGGTTTTGGTTGAACTGATTGAGTAATTACTTCCTAGTTATAAGTTAAAAAAAAACTTAACGATTTGACTCGTGAATCTCAATTAAGTTCTGTATTTTTATTAACATACTTTTAATATTACGTCCTCATGGTCATACAAAACTATGTTACTGTCGTATTTAAATAATCTATGTTATTTTATAACTAGCTGTGCTCCATGGTTTTGCCCGTGTTAAAGTTATTCGACCAGTCTTGTTCTCACTTCCTGTACTTGCCTACAGCTTGGCAGAATGCGTTCATGGTAACTGCTCCACATTCTCAACGTGTTATATTATATCATACAAGCTTCCTCAATAAATAGGCTAAAAAATACAAAAATACTTTTTCAAATCTGATTAGTAGTTCCAGAGATTACCGCGTTCAAACAAACAAACAATCTCTTGAGCTTTCTAATATTTAAATAGATTATATTAATTAATTTATTAATTTTACAGGAGAATTGGACGATGATACGACAAAAATGATGTCGTTACCGAGGTGTGGTGTACGAGACAAAGTCGGATTCGGTGAGAGCCGAGCTAAAAGATACGCCCTTCAAGGTGACTGATAAGAATTATTGGTTTTAATCATAAACGAGATAAAGTTGCTTAGTTATATAGTTTTTAATTCTTTATAGGTTTATAGCGTCACCTTATGTCATGTGACGATGTAGCCCAAAATGGTAATTCGTTAAACCTAGTGGTGGACTGGCTCTTAAGTGCAGCTACCGCAATACACCTATAGGTGTTTGGCGAAAGATTTTCAACTTAAGAGTGGGTCCAGGTGGGCGTCAAAAAATAACCTACCATAAAGGTTTCATCACGATATTTTCCATCACTGCAATCGCAGGCTCATTACAGGGACTCACGTCCATCAACGCGGTGTCCGTACTTAAAATTTCAAACTCGTGGTTGTTTTGATTTAATTATCAAATATTTCTTAAATTAATGCAAAGAATTTAATTATAGGATCAAGATGGCGTGTGAAGAACCTTACGTACAAAATATCGAAATACCCATCGAGGCTAAACCATGCCGAGGTGGACGCCGAACTTGCTAAAGCTTTCTCTGTTTGGTCTGACTATACTGACCTTACTTTCACGCAAAAGAGATCCGGCCAAGTTCACATTGAAATAAGGTAAAGATATTTATTTTATGTTTATATTACTAGTACGTCTACTTGTGACAATATCATAAAGGCAACATTAAACAAGCATCTTTTAAAAATCCTCAATATTAGATATTTTAACATAATAATATCGACACTCAATAAAACCATATATTATGTTAAGCAAATACATTAAAAAAAACTCTGTCTTTAATTTGTATTGATTTATTTCTACGAGTTAATTAAATTTAAAGATCAATTTCTACTTTAATAAAACTATTGTTGTAAATAGATTTTAAAAATATATAATAATGAGTAGCAAGAGTTTTAAAAGTAGATATTTTAGACGTTTTAAATATATGGCAAAAAATAAATCATGCTTTCGGCAATTTTTTTAAACGGCCTTTATATGCATGGCTAAATTAGTTACGAATACGATGTTATTCATATTGTATATCGATTATGTTTCTATTTTACAGGGCACATATATACAAATTAACATATAATATGCATTGTATATTCGACTATTGTTACTGGAAGATTTGTATAGAGATAATAAAACGAACGCACAACAAACGTACCTATTGTGTGCGCGTTCATTTGTATCAGTAATTTCTGCGTTTTTCGTAACAATCCTCTAGTAATCCATGTTACATAATTCAAAATGAACAGTTGGCATTTCATTTTATTTCATTACAATTTCCTATTTATTTACCTATTTTGTCTATACCATGGTATTAAGAGTTAACGTTTAGCAGTTAATGACTTGACCACGGCGCCACTTATTAGAACTTCAAATAGCTAACAACCATCGTCTCAACAAAAACAAATGATATTTGTTTACAATATATTAATATTATGTGAATATGAGCTGAATCAGTCAAGTCGTTCAATGGTTATAGAATCACTGATAGGAGAAGGTTTTTATATACAAGATTTCATGGTTATTGTTATGAAGAATTGTTTGACCTTATCCCATCATCTCCCTTCCGCTTCAGAACCACACGGACTGGTTTACGGAGCCACGGCTACTAAAGCTACTAAAGAAGTTCGCAAATTCTTACTTTTGCCGTACCGTGCAGATGTTGGCTGTGTTCCTCCCTTCTTATGATATTGGGTCCTTCAAACGAGGCGTTAAGAGGCATTATATAGCAAGACGTCATGACAAACGACTACTGATGAAATATGTGTCACCTACGGTCATCGTTAGTTGTAGACTGTACGGTACTTACCATCAGATGCTGTACACAGTCATTTTGTTGAGCTAGTATAAAAATATTTAAAAAAAATCCTTACTAAAAAGCTACATAAATATTGAAATTCTAATTTAAAACTGTAATTGTTATAGTAAGTTATAAACGCTATTTATAAAAAAAACATTCCTCTAGTATGTTCTTCGCTTTCCCTAAGCCAAGTGAAAGAACGGAAAACGGAGACATCGTTTGTATTAATGTTATTTTTTTATCCTCTTGTACCAGATTCGAGAAAGGGGAGCACGGCGACGGAGATCCATTCGACGGTCCTGGCGGCACTCTCGCTCACGCTTACTTCCCAGTAAGTAGATCAACTGTTTGTATTGACACAGATAGAATTGTAAACACCATGACTTTAGAGATATCAACTTTTTTACACTAATAACTGTTTCATTTGTCTGCCCCAAGTTCTGCTGTAAGATTTACTTTGTTAATAAAGATACTTTTAAGTTTAAAATAAGTCGTAGTACTATACACTATTCTAATGTGAAATTAAATATTCTATATAAATAGGTACTACAATTGCGGATGTAACATATTTCAATATAAACTGTTAAACATGTTTGACTATTATGAGTTACAAATTGTATTTGCTAACTATAGCAAGTTCCGTCCATTTTGCAATTGTTTGGAATTTTACAAAAAAACGAGCGAGGTTTACATTAGTCGCGTATGATGTGTAAAATCTGACTTAATATAGTTTACACATATAAATTGGTGTATATAACAGCACACTTTATACACAACACTGTAGGTTAAGCGCACAGCTGATACGTTCTCCTTCTCTATTTCCCTTTTGTTTCTCGTCACACACACGCACATACTATTGGCTGACAGTACAACTCTACCTCTCGGAAAATGGGTTGGTACCATCTGACGGCCAACTCTACAACCGCGCGCGCTATTGGTTAAATTAAAAAAATAGCGCGCGCTTCCCCGGCTTTCTGTTACAAATCTCCGTCTCTTTTCACGAAATCACTTCCACAGAATGCAGGAAAGCGAGAGGAAAGATGTTACACATCATTAAAAACAATTGATGTTTTATTTTATTTAACAGGTATACGGTGGTGACGCTCATTTTGATGACGCCGAGATGTGGTCTATTAGCTCACGACGAGGGACTAATCTCTTTCAGGTATTGGAAACTCCAATAATCAACTAAAATGAAATAAAACGTACTAAAACTACATAATACATAAATACTCTGTAATGAATGATTATGAAACAACTTAAAAAATGTTGATAAACAATTTACTTTTGTAATTATAGGTTGCTGCTCATGAGTTTGGCCACTCTTTAGGTCTCTCTCACAGCGACGTCAACTCAGCACTAATGGCTCCCTTTTACCGTGGTTTCGACCCAGCCTTCCAACTCGATCAGGATGATATTCAAGGCATCCAGGTAACTCAATATTTACATACGATTGTATGTATATAGCAATAAAAAACAAGAGGTGTCGTGGGACACTCGGTAAGAATGAAGTTCCTTTCGCTACTTATTATACACTAGCTTTGCCCGCGACTTCGTTCACGTGGAATATCGTATATGAATAATAGCGATAAAATTAAGATATGTAGGTGTTCTGAAATTCAACATGGCCGATTTAACCTTGTTTCATGCTTTATGAATGTCTCAGATCCTTGAGACGCACACTGATACCTACGTTTAGCTGTCAGTCTTGTCTCACATCGACTTTTTTTATTATAAATTAATAAACAACAAGCAGAATGAAGGAATGGTAATAAAATTGTGTTTATAAAAAATTGATTTTTGTTTAAAGTTGTGTTATTTATAAATACAATTTTATTACCATTCTTTTATTATTAACTGTACGTAATATAGCAAAAGTGTCGTTCGGGTCGGACACTTTCTCCCGTGTATAATTCCCTATTCGTCAACCACGCGATACGGAACTTCGTTCCAATAATACTCGTACTTTATTTATCAAACATTAGAGACAGATCTAAGATTAAAGATACAAATATCTTGACAACTGCAACCTTAATTAAAGATAAAGTTCATGCTAATAATGATCATATTTATAATTTAAGGAGGCTTTATCTTTAATAGATTCAGAATTATCGTCTATTTTCTTTCACTAAAGCTGATGTACCCGTTTTAATTGAACTGTCAAGATAGATTTTGTCCCCACTCTTCAATAGTTCAGGAATATGGGTAAGATCCTGTTAAATGTATATCAAAAAATTAATAGTATCTTCGTTTATTATTAGGCACTGTACGGACACAAGACACAAACAGACATTGGTGGTGGTGTGGGTGGTGGCGGTATAATACCGTCAGTCCCACGCGCAACCACACAACAGCCCTCTGCCGAGGACCCGACGCTCTGCGCCGATCCAAGAATCGACACTATTTTCAATTCCGCCGACGGAGGCACATTTGTTTTCAAAGGTGAATTTTTCGCTAACCTGCTAACACCTAATAGGAGCGTATCAATAATTTACCATAATATTATAATCCAAGGATACAAGTACACGAAACCTAATTTCTTATATGTATGTTGATATCTCCAGCATGAACTTGACTCAAACGGTACGTGTTATATGCAGTAAATATTAAGTACAATTGTCAATGTTTTAATATCCCATTTTTGTTCATCGTTATTGATATTTTTCCACTATTTTAATAAAGGAAAAATTATAATTACAGAAGAATACATAGAAAATGAAGAAATATATAATATGATATTTTTTGTAAAGTAATATTTTCTATGGAATTAGAGTAACGCTTTACCTCTGATATTATCATGACCTATATGTAAAATCAACTATTTATGACTTCTTAATTCAAACAACTTCGCTAATACTTTTCAAGTCAATTAAATTTTATTTATATAACTTTAAAAGTACCTAATTTAACTAATTTTGTTTTATGATTTATTTTCATGATTTATTGTAGGATATATTTGTTTTATATTTACTTTATTGCTGAAATGATATAATATTGTCTTACCCCAGGTGAACACTACTGGCGACTGACCGAGGATGGAGTGGCAGCTGGATACCCGCGTCTGATCGCCCGAGCATGGCCAGGTTTGCCCGGCAACATCGATGCCGCCTTCACGTACAAGAACGGCAAGACCTACTTCTTCAAGGGATCTAAGTATTGGAGATACAACGGTCAGAAGATGGACGGCGATTATCCTAAAGAAATTAGTGAAGGTACTTCATTGAACTCAATTAACAAATAGGAGTTTTTGGCGGGATTTTGATCTGTCATGTGGTGATTTTTATTTATTTCAACTTATGTTATTTATACTTTATATTATGTAATTTTGATGGAATTTTACGTGATTTAGTTTGTTTATTGTGCACTCGTAAAGTGGATTTAGAATAATATGAACGAACATGCATTTTAATTTGCCACAAAAACTCCTTGGTCAGTTTGAATATGGAAGCCGCCTATTTGTTAGAGCTATGTTTGAATATTACAAGAACAATCAGAAAAATATTCTATTCACGTAACGTTGGCAGAATTGTAGATAAACACAGTAGCCATTCAATAAAAAGAAGAAGTAGCAAATGATGCTATGCTTAATAACTTGTTTTTTAAAAATAAATTTATAATCATATAACTATTTTTCAAATTATATTATATGGAATCAAAATGAATGGCATATCTTATTTATATAATTGTATTTCCAGGATTTACCGGCATTCCGGACAATATTGATGCCGCATTAGTATGGTCAGGCAACGGCAAAATCTACTTCTACAAAGGTTCGAAGTTCTGGAGATTCGATCCTGCCCAAAGGCCGCCCGTCAAGGCGACTTACCCGAAACTATTATCCAATTGGGAAGGAATTCCAGACAGTATTGACGCAGCACTGCAGTATACCAATGGTTACACGTACTTCTTTAAGGGAGGCTCGTACTGGCGATTCAACGACAGAACGTTTAGCGTAAGTATCTTTCTTTATTAAAGTATCCCGATTATATGGTTATGTATCATATTGTACTTCCAAATTTTTCGTAAATATTCACAAGAATTTGTTTGGTGATTTTACTTCAAGAAAATAATAACCAGTCATTGCTAGGGTTGCGAGCCGTCCCGCGATAGCCGGAATTTACAATTTCTAGATACTTATACTGTGCATCCCGCAGAACTTGTGTGCGGGACGCCAATTGTTCTATTTTATGGTACATCTAAACTTTGAGACATAAGTAGAAGTGATGTGTTCACATGTTCAAATTTATTTTCTAAATAGTTGAATTAATTACATATGTATTTAATTTCATGTTAAAGTAAGAAGATAGATGTAGGTACTTAGAAATTTTCGTTTACGTTTATTTTTATTACTTCACCTTAGTAATTATTTCAAGTTATTGCAAAGCGAAGCAAAGCACATTTTGTAGGACTAGGTATTTCTGAGAAAAAAATTCAATCAGATTTCTATTTCTCACCTTCATATATTTTTACAGTTAGTTCCCACTAATCCATGCACTAAGATTGCCAACGTTAGTCTTAATCCTCCTTTCGGTTTTGTACTTAAGTGTAATTGGTAAAGATTGCATTTCATTTAAATTAAATGGTAATTGTATTCCAGGTAGACGCAGACAACCCTCAATTCCCTAGATCAACAGCATTCTGGTGGTTGGGATGTAGCAGTGCGCCGCGAGGCACCGTCGGAGGTAACCAACGCCTCACAGACCTGCCATCAGCCGACGACGACATTGACGATATTATATTTGACGCAGGTAGGAGGGGTACCTGGCTAGCCGCACACACGCATTGACGTACTCAAAAAACTACACACAATACATACACTACAAGCATATTTATAATATGAACTCATCAAATATATCTGGCTTTATCTGTGATTAGTATATTGAAAATAATTTGATATTGTAATAATAATAATAATAACAATCCGGACTGCAGTTGTCGCACTGCAGGGTGAAAATCTCTTTTCGAGGGATTTCATCTCACGATGTTTTCCATCGCTGTCATCAGTACCAATTCACATTAGTAAAAGTACGCGAATTTAGAAAAATTCTTAGTGTAAACCGAGTCTCGAAACTGCGAAAATTGAATTGATATTCCACCGGTGAAACAAGCAAATCGACAATAATATGCAATATTGTTAATGTAAATTTTCACTAGAAACTGAAGTCAACCACTATTCTGTGACCACATTTCATGATCAGTATACCTTTTTTAATACTATCTTATGAATAAAATGAATAAATACTTTAACAACAATGAAATACACTATATCATTATACACTACACAAAGGGATACACAAACCGTCGTCGTCTTTATTAATTGTTTGCTCTTAATGTGTCCTTGTTGTGTTTGTTTGTCTTTCTGTTAGAACATAAATAATGTTTCGTTTTCTTCTATTTTAATATTCTTTGTTAGAAATTGTCATTTAAACAACTTACTACGGATATTATTTCCTATTAATATTTCATTTACCTCACTTCAGTACAATTACCAAAGTTTCCTCTGTGATTTTTTGTGAACTGTTTCTGTTTAGTTTAGTTAAAATGTGCTAAATTGTATATCCAAAAATACTAACACATTGTAGTATACTACTAAAATATAATCTAATAAAATTAATTTAATTAACCATCAGTTTTCATGTTTACTAACTGCATAACAAAACTAACGTGTGCTCAAGGTGTTACGAGTAGATGCTTTGGCGTATTATAAAATTTACTAACATTGCTTTTAACTATTAATAATACCTTTAAAAGCATGTTTGTAATATTTATATTGCTGATAACATGGGTGTCTAGCTTTGAATGTGAGCGTTAGAACTGACGGTGGACGGCCTCAACTCCCATGAGATTACGAAAACAACGCGGCTTGCGGGCGCCTCATTCCTACCTGCGGTAATAAATTTTGTAGTATGAAAATTTATAAGTGTTAATCTTATGGAATAGACATGCTACATTTTTATTACTATTTAATATAATACAACACACAATTGAATTATGCAGTTAATAGTTTTTAAACTTGTCACATTAAAATGCATCGCAATAGCAAATCGTTTTGCACATGCACTTTTATACGTGGGTTTCGTACTATCTGAAGGTATAAAATTTTGGCTAAAACTACTTACAAAAGAAAGGAACTAACTATATTTAAACTACGGATTTTGCTTATTTTAATATTCCAAATCACTTTGTTATGGAACATGGTACAAGGTCTAAATATAATTTATACTAATTAAGACATACTAGCTAACTATCACGATTGAAGACATGAATGCACTAACTAATATAAGGAATATTATTTCAATAAATAGTATATAAACAGATTCTTTGTGAATCAAAATGGAATCTAAAGATTTAATAGTTTTAATAAACAAGCCAAAATTTTTGCACTTTCCTAATTTAATCCAATAAATTGTTATTGTTGCACCAACATATTCGTTACTAAGTGTTACGTTCACATTAATAAACAGAAATCAGTTTTATTTTAAAATCTATATGAAGACGTGGTGCTTGGGGAATTCACTTTTCGATGTGTGTGTTTGTGTTTTTTTTCTAGGTGTAAAATCATCCGCTCCCAGATCATTCTTCTGGTTCAGGAAATAGCCTCGGTGGAGAGTTCCTGAACATTGTATATAGAAACATTTCATAAAGAACAAAGACTCAATTAATTACGTAGACAATATAAGAGAATACCAGTGAGATTATAATTTAATGCTATATTATAGCATAAGCGGTGATTTTAGTACCGGCGAGCTTGTCACACGATGCCTGTACGTTCAATTTCATATCACATTTTGCATGATATCTGCATGGTAATTTAGTATGCTTTTCATTAACGGTTTTGAGCTCGTATTTTTACTTTGTGCTTTAGATAACTGTAGCATAATGGCAACGTCACAGAGATTTTTTAAATCATAATTTTCTCATAAACTATCTTCATATACAATTACTTAAATAATTAGTAAGTAGTATAGGACTGAACCCTTTGAACCTTGAGTATGTTCAAAATGTTATATATTTGTTAATGGTTAATTATAATAAAAGCCCCTTTATAAAAAAATACCATTATAAATATCCACAACTTTTTAAATTTCTATATTCATCACCTTTAATCAACTTTTTCCAATTGCAACATCTTATAAAAGTTTTTAGGTTAAAGGCAATAAAAAGTAATTTTCCTATATAAATGTATCTATTATTATACGGTAACAAACGAATTAATAAATATATGATTTAGTTCTTAGTCTAAATCCACACTTATAATGGATCATGGGATTTGTGGACTTGTGTATAGCTAGAGAAATGGATCTGTTTAGGATTTTAATTGGTTTTGGGTATATGAGATTCGACCTCTAAGTAAACCTATTCTAATATCAAATTAAATCAAATTTCTTTTATATAATAGGTGCCATGAAGAATAGATTAAGAGTAATCATATGGAAAATATAAACAGTCGCTTTTTACACTCCTACAGTCTCACGCAGAGATATTGATATGTAAGCGGTTATTGTATATCTTTATATTGAAGTTTGAACACTGTGTTCTTTAGTAGCACAAAATATTGAAAAATTTATTTCCTTTATTTTCGGAATAGGTATATAACATAACCCTCAAGTAATATTACTTTAATAAATAGATAAAAGTAATAATAATAATCCCGTTTGAGTTGATACTATATTTTTGTGGTTAAAAGTGTAACTAACCTTGTAATGCATGAAACTGAATTTAACCTTTAGCATTATTTTAAATATTTGAAATATTTATCTAAATTCTTAGAATGTTTTTTTTTTGTTGATATTTGGAATTAACTTTTATCCGCGTAGTAAATTAAATTCTAACGCATGTATTAATGAATGATCGTAACGTTGTAGTTTGAAATGTAGTTATAGTTGGTAATAGTGTATTGTAGCACATTTGGGTCACGGTTCTAGTGATATAAAGACCAAAGACCCGCGCTAAAGGC
Organism: Saturnia japonica; assembly: GCA_033032175.1. Classification (NCBI taxonomy): domain Eukaryota; kingdom Metazoa; phylum Arthropoda; class Insecta; order Lepidoptera; family Saturniidae; genus Saturnia; species Saturnia japonica. Next base: position 13,361,007 of record CM065307.1, read on the forward strand.
AAGTTAATGTTTCAGTGGTCAGCGTTCAGTCGGACGGAGCCAGGCTTTAATATGTCGTTCACACGTGGCTCCGAGCCACTTCATTATTTAGGAGGGCTAATACGTCCCCCGCCGCGACACCATTCATCCACATCTGTAGGTTTATTTTAATTTCATTTTCCGTTCTTTTATATTTAGTGCTGTTAACTCCATTATTAATTTAAATCAATCATAATGCTTATATTGATATAAAATGAAAACTTGAATTTTACTACGATTTTGACGATCACAATAAGGGCTGATTCACACATCGTTGAACCGCTTCTCTTTCCGCATCGTGATTTGATACGATTCGTTTTTATTTATTTTGCCAATGATTCGTAACAATTTAATAATAAACTGTAGTTGAAATGTTTTGGAGTTTACCGCGCTATTTTTCACAAATTATTTTATGCTTGATTTCTTTTTTCATAACTTTGTGTCAGTATTCATAACTGTTCCCTCTCGCACTTAACGGTTAATGTTTATTATTTACAAATTGTATATTAATCTTTGTATCGCACATTTGCACTTGTGGTTTGTGCTTACATCACTTGTCCTGTTAGCATATATTTGTATTAATGTTTGACAGATTCGCCAGAGTCTTCGGCCGGTGGGAATAGCGCTACCAGTATGCGGGTACCGATTTCGACGCTGTCCGTATTGGCAGCGCTTGCGACAACTCTGAGTTTGCGGCTGCTGACATTCGCCTAGCCTCGATAACTCAGCATCTCTCTGATTAAGTGATTACAGACTGTCAATACAGCCTGATTGAATTGTGTGATTGTGTCACCGACTGTGATCGTGTCTTGTGTGTGTGTAAACGCGTTCGATATATTGTGTATAGCGGACGCCATATGCTGTGATTATGAATGAACTATTAAAACTTGCGAGAGCGTTATAATTTAATGCGAAGTCATAGTTTTTATACCATATTATAAATAGATGATGTAAGTTCGAGTGTGATATTGAAATAAGCGACAATTTTTATATTAAAGTATTTAAAGTAACAGCATTATAAGAGTTGTTTCATTATAACCGCAATAAATTTAAGAGAAACGCAAATTATATAGGATATTAGAAACTACATGTTTTATATTTTATTATCTTTTAAAATTCCCAATAAACATGTTAGTAGATAATATAATATCATCATTTACTTACTACGCTTATTAACTATCACGTCGTAGTCTATGCTACGAATACCGTGTAAGAGGTTTAAAGTCCTACGAGTACAAATAGAACTTCCATTTATATTTTATTAACACACTAGCTGTGCCTGTGGCTTCGCTCACCTGGACTACAGAATGCCCACGCGAATCTTGTTCCCCCGCTCACGGCTATTTTAAAGATAAAAATCCTTATTATGGGTGTTCCTTAGAAGATAGATGTATACTCTCCCGGACTTTTTTGTAGGTATTTTTATTGTCTATAATTATGTAGTACTTTAATTTGCTATATCTCATATGGTTTACTCAGATTAAGCCATTTTAGCGCCCGAATCGATTCACCATTACCAGTTTTTTTTTTATTTGAGTGGAACCCTAATTCTTTTTCTAAAATAAAAGTAGCTTAAGTTACTCCCTATATCATCAGCTATCTATCAATGATAGTCTCATCAAAATCGGTCAAACGGTTTCGGAGATTACCCGGAACAAACAGACAGACAGGCAGAAAGACAGACAAAAACTTTAAAAATGGGCTTTTTGTTATATACTTTCATATGCATTTAGTAAAAAAACTATTATATTGACATTACAAACAGACACTTCAATTTTATTAATTGTATAGATGTTAGATTCGCAATTAGTGAAATAATACGCACATCGGTATTGTAATCTGTTTATTTAATGGTTTGTGTCTCTCCAATAATTTCCTTAAGTCAATAATTACAAGTTTATATGACAATATTTTTCGTTTTTATTTCATTTTCATAAATGTATTTTTATAATAAACATCTTCACAATTCATCATAATAACACAGTCGTGCGACCTACTGTCCCAATCGTTCTAACTGTTACGAAAATGCAAATAATATATAATTTCAAAACCTGTGCTACAGTTTTTTTAAACGATATTATTTTTACTTCGAGTGTTGAACAATGTCTACATGTAGCGCATTAGCGCTGCTGTGATAATCTCGCGATAGTCCCAGCCGCCATGGTCATCTGCTTTTGTCTACAATCGAGTATAGCGAATATAAATGCATAGAGCGGCGGTGGATATCGATCCCCGTCTAAAAACGAATAATTCTAACATAGTTTATAATCATTTTGGAGGCAACTTAAGACTTATTACACGATCACTACTCGAGAAACACCTACGACACATCCTAGATCATATCAATATATCGAAGCTGTCGCACTTCGTCATCGTCATAATTTCGTGGCAGTGTATGTATTTCAGAGTGCGGAACGCGCATGCGCAGTGCACAGTGTGCATCGTTGCCAATCACGCTTACATTAATAATTTACACTACACTACGTCTCTCACTATCAATTAGGCTTTTTAATGATATTTATTATGTTATAAATTATTTAGCGGTCCTTCTGGACACCTCGTTTTATAATAAGTTTCAAATGTGCAATAAATAATACTGTGAAATTATTCGAAACACTAACAAATAATTAACATAATAGGAGACTACTAGAACTTTTTCTTTATATGTATAATTGTATATTTATATGATCTAGAACTTATTATGACTTAAATAATTGATGCGACATTATAGCAGAATGTATTCATTCAAATAGGTCAAACACACATGAAAACCACCCATTGCAATAAAAAATTGTATGAATAATATTTATTTAATTTTTTTACTAAAGAATTTTAAAACTATTGATTTAATATGTACAAGTACTAGAGACATCCCACTTGATGGACTACAACTTACACAGATTACTATTCTGTACTAGTATTTCGTATCTACGCCGCGCTGCAATACTCGCTGTTCGCTTCCTGTTCACCGACTGTACACAAAAACTAAACTTTTGTTTGAAATAGCTGTTCTAGTATCTTAGTACATTATACTTCAATAGTCAAAACAACATAAAATAAAAACAATTTACTAAACAAGTACCTACATAAACTTAATTCATAAAAAATAAATAAAAATAATCTCATTAATTAATTCAATCTTTACAGTTATAGGTAGTAGTCAGATATTTTGAAACTTATACTCTATATAATTATTGTAAATCATGTTAGCTCTGTAGTCTTTGTAAATAAATTACTAAATTATATGATAACTAGCATTATATGTTAACTTTGTTAATGTTATTTGCAATATAAAAATCAATAAGCAATAGCTTTGATCACTCAAGGATAATAAAAAATATTATCAATGTAATAATTTTTAGAATTGGAAGAGTGATTCCAGATTTTAGGTATCTACCTCCTACAAACGTACGGGCTTTACAGCTTTATCACAGTAGTAAAGATATAGTGTAACTACGCTACCTACCTACATACGCTTCACAGATATATTATCATTGGTTTTTATTTGTGCTTTTACAGTCACGGATTTGCGGATTACGCTACCTAGGCTGTGACACATGGGGGTAAATTATTTGTAGCCTGCAAGAGTTTCAAAGGAGGATTTTTTTTCCGCGGCTACTAAGAATTTTTTCGATCGAACAACAATCCAGTAACTACGTAATTTATGCTGTCATGAAAAAAAAACGGAGTATATATTGAAACTATACATATTATTTCCCGTATAAGTTATATTCAACTACCAGTAAAATTTGCAAGTATGTACGCATTTTAGTTGTTGTTATTGCGATTTGTTGATTACAGTTACTGTTAATTTGTATTGTTAGATGTAACGATGTGTTCAAACAGAAGTTATAATTATTTATTACCACAAAATTGAATGGTTGTGTATACAGCTAAAAAGTAGGTACCTAACTAAAATTAATCTAATAATTATAGATAGAGAATATTTCTTCAAAATATCTGACTTCAGTACCTATTTATTTATTATTAAAACTTAAAGAAAAAGTAGATACATATATAGTAAATAGTTTCATAGATGTTATAAGTACATATTATTGTGTTAAAATGATAAGTATGAATTGTAAAATGTTCACACGCATACAGAGACATTACTTGGAGGCCATGACATCTAACTAATCTCGTATAATTACAAACACACATACATATATAGGTATGTATAAACTACAAACATCTGACACAAACTAGGATAAATCTAAAAATAATGCAAATTACAAAATGAAATTCCGTAATTAATCACAATGATGTCGCAAACGCAAACGCTAAAAAATTACAAAATCTTGGTATATATTTTCGTTGGAGTTGTTTAATGAGCGAGTGACAAATAATAATAATTCTCATAAATGGCAATCGAGCATCACATTCGTTGTTTCCTACGATCGGTTATGCATAAACACTTATTTTTTCCAGTGACAATCACTTAATAAAATACACAGTAATACTTAAATTAGTTGTCGCACAAATACAGTGCGATGAACACTTTATTCTGAATATGAATTTTATATAACACGTAATATTGTATGAATTATTGCGTTCATATTATGTGTTCTAATTTAAAATATTCTCAAAATTAAAATTGTGTAAATATTCAATTTAAAAATAAAGTTACACAATTAGTCTAGTAAACGCATTGATTTTTGACATGCTAGCACTTCTAGTAAAGTATTCTCATAAATTTGTGAATTTGTTGAGTATTACAGCAAAACATTTATATATTTCTCTGATAAATGACTAGGTAATACGTTATTAATTATACTATGGTTTTTTTATGTATTTGGTGTGTATTTAGAAGGCTACACTTTGGTGTTATGCTTAAAATATTATGTATGTATTGGCCCGCCTACGCACGACACCAAAACACATAATTATTTCTCTGATCATTTTGTGCGTTGTTTGACAGTCAACACAGATATTACGTAAAGGTGTTATTAGACTGCACGATCTGACGGACGGTTTTTGAGATTCAGGATCGTGCGTCGCTATTGGCATGATTCTGTGACTATGCCCCCGCCCCCCTTTAAAAATCAGTCGAATCAAATAGTGCAGTCTAGTAACGCTTTTACCTAACTTGATGGTGAACGGAACATCGAACTTGCTAACAGTGCTGTTATTAAGTATAGCTACGAGTTAAATCACTTTATCATAATGATCACACACTACAGCAAACTAAAATTAACAGTTATAACAAGAACCATAAATATATATATATATATATATATATATATTATATATGTAGATATAGGTATGTATTACATGAAATACAATTAAATATCTTTTACGTGTAACTTGCATTGTGAGTTTAAACGAGGATGACCTCAGCAACAGACGGAATTTTATAATTTCATAATATTCCTAATTCATTACTTTCCAGTTACAGTTAAACGCTAAATACATAAGTTCATACACTGCTTTTTACATAAGCAGTAATCAGTTTTTTTATTATTTGTGCGTTAAACACTTACACCTTACTTTATGTACATCAAAACATACGTATATTGTTCAAAAACATAATGTTCACACTATCAAAACCTCAAATAAAATATTAGTAATAGGTACATACGTAACTTCGTGCTGGCAATCTTAGAATCGCCAGGCAATCACTCGGAAGCCTTATTCTACTATTTTCTGCATTGCAGAAAACTAGAATTTGGTCGCAGTTACATTTCTTTAGCACTCACGTTACTATATAATATTTTATAGCGTCATAATAGCACTTGGCAACGATATTTTTTCTAAAACATAACAATATTATAGCGCCTTTGAAGTCAAACAAATAACTGCGATTGTTATGTAAGTAATACATTCCAGATATAGTAGAAATAAGGCCTCTCACTGGGACTCCTATTCCGTAAATCACTGTTAGTTTCAATTTCTTGTCAAATCTATATGATTATTCATTTAGTTACTACAAATTTATTGCTAATTTTGTGTTCCCTATAAAACATCAGGTAATCACGAATTTAAAAAGGTATAAGCAAATAAACGTCAAGAAATTTTAGAGAGATTAAAGTGGACACAAATACAAGCAAGCGTCTTCGTGTTGTCCAAGTAATATGTTTAAATAATATGTAAAGTTGGATTTATCTAGACTCAAAACAATATTTGACAGGCCTAAGATTCAAATCGGTCATTTTCTTTTATATTGTTAAAAATCTATCTACTATTATAGTAAAGAATCGTGAATAAGTGAAAATTTGCGAATGCAAAGTGACAGCACCCGCAAAGAAGAAATGCACGGTCAATGTGTAAGTTTTAACGAGTGCTCAAAATTGATCCAATTAATTATGTTCTAGTAATTCATTCTCTAGTTCTAAACTTTAGACACCTTGATAATTAATTTATACATAGTTACACGCACATATCATGAAAGACATCCCACGTAACATGGTTGCTTGCTTTCCAAAGAGATTTATGTTTGTATAGATGTCATTTATTACAAGACTAGCTGATTTTTTTTTAAATTTTATAATTTAAAGTTGATATTTAGAACTTCCTAAATAGTGAATTCTTTGATTAGAGTAAAATTATTAAAAAACTGAACAACTTATTAACCGAAAATCAATATTTCCAATTTAACCACTAGATACATCGAAACCAATATGATCAGCACATTCCAAACCGTTTATTTTATTTTACTTGTGTAAATTCTTACGATACACACAAGATGCAATTTTTATTAATTATTTCTTAATAAAACAATTATATTTTCCCTTTCAAAGAATTTTTTTTTGTGGTTTTGAACTGTTACTCCAGAAGCTATAATTTCAATTTCCTTTATTCTTAAATGATTATACTTATCATATGAGTGCAAAAATTTTAGTTGCGTAAAGATTTTTAACTCCTTACGTAGTGAATATACTGTAGAGAGAACTTACACATTCGAATGAAACAAAGGCCGAATGATTTTATGTTGTAAACTAGTTTATGAAAAAAAGAAAGACAACCACTTCAGTACTATTTGTATAGATTTCAGGCTTTGCTGATATCAAAATGGAGTTGGAGAGAAATGACTATTGGCATGAAAGGCGAAGAACGAGTACCTACGCATTGTATCGGGTAATGGGTATCCGTAAACATAAGCCGTAGGTACTACGTGTGGACTTATATCGACCTGCATAATATATCATAGCTTACTAAACGAACAAGTCAAGTAGTTTTAGTCGTTGGTTAGAAACAAAACACCTAATAAGCATTAATAGACCATTAGCACCTTTAAGGGCTTCAAATAAGTACGGGAGTGGAAACAACAAATCGTACATTCAAGTAGTATACACGATAAAAACGTAAAAAATAACTTACTTATATTATTATCATTTATCATTTTAATGCAACAACTACATCCTCCACTGAGGATAATATCTCAACAAATATCCACACAATAAAATCTTAATAACCATTAAATACATTTTGTTTTCGATCACATAACGCTCAACGACACTTCTAAAATTTAATACCATCCAAAAAAAGAGCTAACAAATTACCTATTTTATACACAGAACGCCTAAACCTGAACTGAATTGTTGCACTATCGTTATCAATACAATATACATATACGATGATACACCTAATAATTATATTATAAATCAATTCATATAAAAATCATTGTCAACATCTGTACTACAATGCATAATAGTTCATAAGACGGATAATTACATATAATTTTTCATTATATGTACGAGTCATATTTTATCCCTTACAAAACAACAACTACGTTTACCTACTAAATTGTTATTTATGTTAGATTCTGTTAGAGATCAGTTACTTAGGCGTTTCAGAGAGTGGACGAGCGGTTTAGTGACTACGTACCAGGTGCTAATTTTATGATAAATGGAATAAGTACTATTAAAAGATTTATATTGATACAAACATTGGATGAAAACAAACCCAAGAAGTTTTTAAATTTGTATATGCCAAAAGAGAACATAACCACAAAGATAGACAAAGAAAAGTGTATTATATATATATAACACAGGTTCTAATTTCAAGAGATTATTTTGAATATATTTTATCTAATTTTTCATAACTTCAACATCAACATACGTATTGTAAAATAAACCTTAATTCAATTTCCATCGTCACCGTCAAGTGTCACAGAAGAAAAAATTTGTTTACATTAAAAATAACTATGGGAATATCACTTTGAAAGACCGATATTGAAAATAAATTGTCGATGAATGCTTTCGACGAAAAATATGCAAACTGACATAATTATTTGTATCGAAACTGTTAGTGCTTAATGCATATTGTCTTTCGGTGATACTGTTTATTCTTCGATTTACTTTTAATATGTCAGTACATATTAAAAGCAATTGTGTCGTTTTCACGAGCAAATATGGACAATTTTTCATCTGCTCTACATACTTTATTGTTAATGTTTTATCTAATTTAAGAAGTCTTTTAGTAATTGTTTTTAGTGGTTATAAATAATACTAACTATTTATTTAACATTTTTTTTTATCTTGTGTATTTTAGTAACACAATTATTTAGCAATTATAGCTGGTGTCACTACAATAACGCCGTCCACAAGTTCTCAATGCAACAACACAACATATTAATTATGTAACTTCCTACCATCAAATTTACTTATAATTTAATTTATTGTGTCAGTGACTATAAGATTAAGACTTCGATTTTTTTTGTAATTACTTTTAATTATTGGCTTTGTTGATATTTTTTGGTTAACATGTAAAAATATTTTCGATTTGTAATGCGACGATTTCTGATAGATATGAAGTCTTTTTCTTATAGCTCAAAAACAGCACGCAAACTTAAAATTCAAGACATGTCTGTATTGAAGTAGGCATGTACATAATATTGTATTAATTATTGGATCCTACACAATGGTGCAGTTAGTATAAAAATTACCATCACATGATCCCTAACATAAAGTATATCTCGTATGCATCTATGTACACTGAGTGATAATCGATAATTAATTATACTATTTAATTAAATGTTAATTGATCATTAAGAGGCATATGCCTGTCAACTTTATATAAAAGATGTTCACGTGTAAACTACCCCAGTTAAAATAAAACATTGCGCCCTATGAATAACGTACTGTAAAAATATTTAAAATACATGTAAGCACATATTTTTATATTTTAAACAAAACACTGTCTTTTTTTTTATTTACCCAAAACGTTGGCAAACAGCACTTACAAGTTAAAAGGCATAAAATAACTTTCGGATTATTTGGTGTTTATGTTTCGATTCAACCAACAATCGGCTCAATTATTAACTTACAGTCTATACCCACGCTCGCAGAGCCACGGCTGCCGTCGCGCCGCGCCGCCTTGACTCCGCGAGCCGCGGGGATCATCGAACTTGTAACCACGTGTAATTTATTATCATAAGTGTAGCACTAATAGAAGTTCCGATCGCGTTCTGGCGATCGCAGGACGTAAGGGTACGTCACACGTTAACGTAAAACTATAACCCCGAGTCGCGCACATTCACTAGAGGCGTGGACTCTGTCCAGTGAGTCCGTGATTGCGCGACGAGTCCTAACAAGATTGCAATCGTTAAGAGCACTAGCCACGAGGGTTTCGAGGTTCGTTGCGCACTCGCCGGCGCCGATGTTTGATACTGTTGTACCGAGCAACTAGATACGCGTTCTTCCACCGGGGCGCACCTCTCGGGATCGGGCAGGGGCGCCTCGGTAAGGCCCGGTTCACACTTGTGACAGAGTCCCGTGTCACAGTACCAGTAACAACAATCCTTCGTTCCATAGTTAGACTTATTCGCCTGACCACCGGTCTCAGGAATACGCGGATCTGAAAAATATAATGTAGCTTTCATCTACTCGGTAATTACAATTAAAAACACTGAATTTAAAGGGATTACCACAGGCAACGAGTACGGACAAAATATTAGTACTATCGTACACGAAGAACATTAATAATAAAGCATCAGAAAGTAACTGTGAAAAACTTGTAAATTATAATACATTCATTTGCAAAACAACGGGCGGTTTTAACTTTTTTCCTGCCTGAAAAAATACCACAAAACAATTTTTTACAAAAAAGAAGACCATCTTCAATGATTTTCAGGTGTTTTGTGGTGTATCTTTGCCATGTTCTGGTCACTGGTCTATGGTGTCTGATCAGTCAAGCATTAAGAAATCTCAAATCTTACTATGTGGGCCTCAAGGCAGGAGGAGGAGGCTTTTTGCGGCCAATATGTGCAAACATTGTCCGGCCCGCAGTCGTAAATTACTCCGTAAGCACCGAGTTGCCAGGCTTAGCTCGTCTCGAAATTGTGTGTCATGGATTCAAGTCGGATAGGGTATTGTCCTCCGTTGAAACCAGGATACCTTTGTATGGTGAAGACCGACGTCGGCGAGTGCTACGATGACGAGGAGAACGCTTTGCAGAGACATGTTTGGAGATTTTTCTCTACTTGGGGCAGCCCGACTGGTGAAATATCTCCACCCTGCAGAAGATCGCAGCCAAATAACCTTGTGTTGTGTTCATGCGGTGAGTAGGGTTTCCCGAGTTCCTTAGGGTGGTAGAAAGGTTTAAGTTCGGCAATGCGCTATTGATACCTATCGTATTACAACTGTCCATTAGCCTTCTACGTTAGCCGCTTACCAACTGGTGGACCGTATGCTTGGTTACCACCATTGTAGTATAAAAAGAAGCTCTGTTTAGTTTTGGGTAGGAATAAATTGTTTGGATATAATTTTACGATTGTGTAAGTAAATAATATAATTAAGTAGATGTTAAAATATTATAATATACCTAGACATAAGAATGTGGGCTCGCCGGCGTACTGTGTAGGGTAGGCAGGCGCACGGTCTGCTGGTAAAAAGTAAGGGCAATGTTGCTCGACGAGCTGGCAGACGGATAAGCAGGGCTTTAGCCGGAGCGGTGGCCGGCCGGGGCCTGCAGCGGCGGCACGGACCCAGCGGCCAACCACGCCGCCAGCGCGCCGTCGGTCCAAGTGACCAACACGCTCGAGATGTCTAGCGTGCCACCGTGCCATGTGCTCGGGAGGGGCTCGCCGCGACCTGCCTTCCTCCTCGCCGCTGTCTTCCGCTCCGTCGACCACCCACAATGGCACCATCATACTGCACGCCCACCTTCGATAAGTCTCCTGTAATGTTCAAAGTCCATCATATCAATATCGTACAAAAAAAATGTCTATAGAAGCTCAGCAAATTGACGCTACTGTTCCTGGTGGTAAGCAGAGTACAATCCAACGAGAGATCGACAATAAATAACTCTTCACGCACTCAATGAACCCGATATTGTAAAAAGGAGGGAGATGGTTCCACAGTTTCACGATACGATAAAGCTATAGAGAACTTTTTAATTCATGCAGATATGTAGATTGCTATAAAACCGTGGTTCCGAAACCCAGCGCCTGTGGTTCTTTAGTGGAAAGGAGACGACGGAATTAGATTTAACAGCTATCTATAACACTTACCATGATACATACATGACATAGGGTCCTTCAAACATAACGTGGAGAGACATTTGAGCCAATATACTCGGGTTGCACTGTTCTTACCATTAGATACAGGACGGTCATTTTGGTAAGCTACGATAATAATAAAAAAAAAACAATTCTAACATTATAAAACTCGAGAGATTTTTTTTTTGTTTTAACGCGCTAATGTCCGGAACCACCACTTTTATTTGCAAAATTATTTTTGCATTTTATAGCCTATATATTGAGGAAGGTTATAAGCTATGTATAACTTCACGCTAAGACTTAAATAGCGAAGTACTAATCATGAACGTTAAGCAATCTGGAAAGCTGTAGGCAAGTACGGGAAGTGAGAACAATGGACAGGCGTTGCGGCGGTGCGGGCGCGGCGCGACGCGGTGGACAGTAGGTCGAATAAATTTAAACTGGTGAAACTATCGCGCATAGCTCTAGTCTAATTATTTTCCGAAACATTCAAAAACTTACATTATTTACCTGTTTTCAATTATTGTCCCTTCCTAAAAGCTAAAAAGCCTGGCTTACAGTACTTAAACACTCAACACCAAATAATATCAGTACCTACTTCAAGAACTTATCAAATCCTCTACAAAAAAAAAAAGATTTAAGAGACTAAAAGTCTCATTCATTATTAATTGAAAAACCTATTCTTGTACCTAATGCAGGCTACTTTGCCTTTTGTTTTTGTTTTTTACACAATTTCACACACGGCCGTTTAATTCCAAACTAATAAAAGCTTATAATATGGTAACTAAACAGCTGATATACATAGTTATATAGATATTTAACACCCAGACACACACAACCGACATTTATGCTCATCACGCAAAGTCAGTCATGGGTGGGGATCGAACCCGCGACCTCTCCTCGGCTCATTAGTAGCGTTTACTACCACTGCTCTACGAGGCCTGTCAAGCCTGCCTTTACAAGTACATTACAATCAACATCGGGACAAACCACCATACTTTCTAAAGATTACTGGAACCAAAACGAATTCCGGACGAATTCCTTTCAAAAGATTCGCTTTAAATAAATAATTCATAAATTTGAAACTAATTCGTGACTTAAACTTAAGATAAGCCAAAGGAATTTCTTCTTTACGCTTTAAGTTAAAAATTTGCATATATTTTATAAAACCTAAACAACAATAACAATTTAACTTTTCATCGAACATATTTGTCTAGAATGTAAACAATAACGCTACCTAATCACGTAATGTAGAACGTTGAACGACTTAATGTGCCGACGCTCGACGTGACTTGTCGAACAGAAAAGAATAAATGGACATCATGTCAAACATGGCTGTCTCCACAGGCGTTCGTGTCTGCCAATACTGAGGGGCTGTTCCGAACCCGTTCTCAATCAATCATACTGCGGCCGAGACGTTTCAGTAAATAGCCTGTGTTCATTCTAAGAAACTGAATGTCATGTAGGTTTGTAATAATACCGCTCCGATTTCAGCGCTGATGGAGGAATCACTAAATTTCGGTTTGTTTTTTTTTTCTCTAATTCGACAGATTGTCTAAATAGCAGACTGCCAATAATATTGAATGTAAGGAACACACTCACCTAGTGAGAATTCCGCATAGTTTTATGACATATTATCGCATATGTTAATATTATATTTATTTCAAAATATCAAAAATTGTCGTATATTAAATCCTCAATATATACTTTAAACAGAAACAAAAGCTCGAATAACAGTAAATTTTATTACCTACAGCGTAAATATTATAATACAAATCTAAACTAACAAAAAATGCGATTTTTTTATTTGTCTGTTTGTTATGTTTTCTCACCTAAGACACTGAACCAATTTTGATTAAGTTTGGTATAAAGATTGAGTGAAACTCGGAGAAGGACATAATCTACCTATTGTCGCAAAAATAAAACTTAAAGGGGTGAAATAGGGGATGAAAGTTTCTATGGAGAACCCATCATTTCTCAAATTACAGATATTAAAATTTAGTAAGAATTATAGTTATAGAGAGCTCCGCGTTTTTGAAAAATCATGTATCATCAATAGGGCATTATTACAATTATTTTTAATCTTTGTATACATGGAACTATAGACTGTATTAAATTATTGGCAGATATTCGATGTTTGTCGGAGAGATAGCTTACATCATATTACCTAAACACTAGAGGGTTGCGTACCAAAACTAATATTGCTTTCCGTAATTATGGGTATACCTGTGATTACGATGATATTATTATTACCGAGACGTGGCGGAATGCCCATGTACTAAGTAGTGAGCTGTTTCATGACAGATATATTAACCAGAGTATTAATCGCCGTTACTAAAACTATTTTTTCAAAACGCATGCGAAATTGGGAAAGCTCGTGGGAAGACCTCTGGGTAAGTTTAGATGTCAGATAAGTCAGCGCATGGCTTTATGGCGCGCGGCTTACTTACCTCCTCCAGTGACATCTTCACTAATTGATATATACTCCTAAAAAATTGTAATATGGTATTTCAAAATGCTATTTCCAACTTTTGCATCATTGGGGATTTTAATTTAAATGATATTATAGACTGGAAGTTAGTTGATTCTTCCATTACTCAGGCTGTCCCTTCCATGTGTGAGACGTTCATTAAATATAAGTATATCAACAAAAATAGTCAATTAAATAAAGTTGTTAGTGTTTCCGGACATGTACTAAACCTCGTTCTGACTACGATGTTGGATTGTAGCATTATTGAAAGCTTAAATCCGTTAGTAGCCATCGATAAACTATATTCTCACTGGATATAATTTTGTTTCTCGTTCCGAAACCAAAATTACCGTATAATAAAGATACTTTTAACACAACTTTTACAAAGCTGACTATAATCAGATTAATAATCATTTAGGTGATGAAAACTGGTGCGATTTGTTTGAAGGATTAGGTGTAGACGAACTATTGAAAATATTTTACAGTTTACTGAGAAAAGCTATCGAAATATCTGTTCCACTTAACAAGACTAATACAATAATCGTTCTCCGTGGTTTGATCAGCAACTTTAAAAATAGCAAATGAAAAAAAAAAAATCAGACGGAGTTATAACTTTTATAGAAACCCTTTAGATGCTATATCATTAAAATTAATTAGGAAAAGGCTTGATAGTGTCAACATATGTAAATACAATAATTATATAAATAAACTAATCTGCCCATACATTCAAAATCACTTGGAATTATTTTTGAGTGAAAGCCAGCATGGCTTTGCCCATGCGAGGTCGACTTGCACGAACTTAGTTATTTTAACAGAGTGTTTGATAGAAGCAGTTGATGCGGGTAAACAGAGGGATGTCATTTTCATAGACCTCAGTAAGACGTTTGTTAGGGTGCCTCATCAAATATTGCTATAAAGCATATGGGATGTGTGGATCATTCCTTAAATGGATGAGTTCTTATCTCTGAAATACTCTCTTACTCTTATCTGGTATTGAATGCATATCGGTCAGACTCCAAAATTATAACTTCGGGAGTTCCTCAAGGCTCATATCTCGGCCCTATTCTCTTTAACTACTTCATAAATGACCCTCCCAGTTGTTTTAGTCATTCATGTTTGCCAATGACATAAAATTTGCAAGGATTGTTGAATCAACAGAGGACACTGATTTGTTCCAAGAAGATTTGCATGGACTGATGCAGTGGTGTGGTGATAATGGTATGCATTTAAATTGAATAAATGTTTTCACGTAAAATATTCTAGAAAAGTTAAATTCATTTCTCAAAACTATTGCATCGGACCTGGCAAAATTAATGAGACAAATAAATACCATTAACCTTTTGGCTCGCTTACATAACAAAAATGTACGTGGCATTGGTAACTATATGTGCTATCCACGGGAGCAGAGGTATTACAGGTTTAGATGTATACTTTGTTTCAAAAATGACCTTTGATGCTCATGTAGAATACGTTGTCGAAAAGCTTTAAAAATACTGGGTCAAGATATGAGAATTTCTAGTGATTTCCACCAATACAGAACAAAGATTCTACTGTACTCCAGTTTGGTAAGAAGTGTCTTAGAGTATTGTAGTCCGGTTTGGAGACCTCACTATGCAATAAACGCACTAAGACTGTAGCATATACAAAAACGTTTTCTTTAGCTTTTTCTTTCTCTATTCTATTAGCAGGGAGAAAAAAGAAACATTTTACCGCAAAAAATTCAAATATTTAAATTTAGGCTCACTGGAAAAGCGTAGAATCGTCTTAGATGCAAAAATAATTTTCACATTTAAAAAAAATATAATTTACTGCTCTCAACTGCTCAAACTGTTTAAATTTCGAGTCGTAATTACGTCCTCCTCGGCACCGCATCACGCCATTTTGCCTTTTATTCAGACATACTGTCTTGGAAACAAGTTCACCTATTCCTAGCTTCTACAAGATCATAAATAGCTATAGTGATATTATTGATGTGCTCTTTAACAGCATTGGTGCATCTATTCGATCAGTATTCAAACTTGTAATGGGTGCTGTATAAGTTTTTTAAACTGATTTCCATTTTGATTTTATTTGTTGTTGTAAAATGTATATACATTAATGGTTTCACCGTAACAAAATATTCATTCGGTGTTTGTCAGTAATAAATTGTTATATTTAGCGTAGTCCATAAGTCACATTATTTTAAGCAATTATAGATGAACCTTTATATTTTATACTTAAGTAAAATAACCCGAGACATGTTTAGAAAAGAGATTTATTAAAATATTCCCGCTTAAATGTCTATATTCTACGCAGACGAAGTCGCAGGTACCAGCTGTTATGTCTATAATTGTTTTATGGACCTAAGTATTGTTGGTTCAAAGTTATTAAGTTTAAGTACTTAATGGTTGTACTTACTAGTTGTACTAGTAACTTAAAAATACAAGTAAAATATCAACAATGGTCTTTAAATGTGAAACTGTATTTAGTTAAACCTAATACTGATTTACCAAGATTGTGTTTTAATTTATTATTTATATTTTGAAACCGACCATGCCCGACCATCATCATGTTATGTTACACAGTTTATTCAATGATTCCTTTTTTTGAAAGCAAAAAGTTACTAATATGTATTCAAATAGGATATACTATTTCTAAATAGGAATAAAATAGACAAGGAATAGACGACAAAGGAGCTACCACTAAATCTAGTAATAAGCAATAATTACAATAAGCAAACCATTGTAAGAAAGTAGAGCTAATTCTCAGTTTTATTATTCTTATACAGGAAATAACGATCACCAGATACTAACTAATTGAATCATTGCAAATTCAGATTCAGTCAGAAAACAATGGCCCACAACAGCCCAGATGCAAATTCTTTGAAGTTAACTACGCGGACTTGACTAAAGGACTTCTTGATAAACATGTAATAGTAATCAACTAAAACCACATTATTAAAACTCATCTACCTCTCAAACTTTTATATAAAAACTAAACATTAATAAACCTTGAATCAGTTAACGAGTACTAGATAATATGGTCGAGAAGTTATGAAGACAATATATTTACGATTGCTCTAAAAATAATATGAAGTATACAGAGAAGTGGAAAACAAACTGATGACTAAAACCAAAAATTTTGGAATGAAATTCGAAAAATAAGTAGTAGAATCTGGACTTAAATCATTCTAATCTTGTTCGCCAACAAGTCTTTTCTACGGTATCAGAGTCTCCCTCATTAAGGATGATGGCGCTACCATAACTAACGATGAAACAGAGTTTGCCAACTTAGTTACAAAACAATTTAAAAAATCGGTTGTAACCGAATATTTTAATATACCAATTTCTCGAGTACAAACAGGAACCATCACCCCAGAAAAAGAATCATAGGTCATCGAACCATACAAGTTTTCAGGAAGATGCTTCAGAGTCTGTACAGTATATGCCAAATGACACATTTGAAGACAATGCATGAAGTTACCCAAGATCTGCTGCAACAGTAACCCCTGAATGCACTTTTTGCTTAATGAAATTGCCACTATGTGAAATATCTTTCCAGAGAATTTTGTTATTGCACTGTTTATGTATGTTTATTAGTGGATCTAAATGTGTGTTCATGGAAATGGTTTTTTTGTTATCCCTGAATGCGATAAATGTCACTTTGGTCGAGTTATTAATTACTGTAAAGGGCAGAAGAACGTCAATGGGGCAAACTAGTAAAATTTAAATTTAAACATACTCTTGAACCGTCTGTAAGAATACTTCCACTAGGCTTAGCATGCTACCATCTAGGGCCACATCGGTAGTTAAGATCAGTAAGATTGTGGCCACAAAGCTAAACTTATAACGTTATAACGATAAAAATGGAAAACACATTTCATTATACGTAGCTATATGTAAATCAGCTTGGGTAAGTTTTTGCATTTGTAGTAGTATAATACGCACAGTAACTAAAACCGGAATAAGCCAGTTTTTGCGACTTGCGCTAAGCCACCACGTATCTCGCACTGTAATTAAAAACGTACACTATACATTACCTATACCGTACACTACTACAAACGCAAAAACGTCTCCAAGTTGATTTGGTTGTACTCTTGGTAACCAAAGAGTTTACAATCTTGTTTTAATTGCCGATTTCAATTTTTATAGATTTTTAAATTAATAAAAATTCTCTTCAGTTTCATTTATTTTAGACTAACTATCCATATAAGACTATTATAAGCACAGATTTACTTACAGTAACAAACATTTCAATATGAATGTCGTTGACGGTTTTATTAATCTACGTTCGCAATATGGAACGCGGGTATTGGCCCACTGACCTCGCCAGTAGGATTAATAGCGGCCTAGATATACATAGATTCATAATATATATTATGAAAGTTATTGTATATTAGTAGCTTTGTCACGTGTTGTGTCGTATATACCTAGCTAGAGTTCAAATCATTTTGTAAATTAACTTTCCATAAGTAACCTAACTATTTTGTTTCAGTGATCCATTTAGGGTCTCGGTCCCCAAAACGAGAATACGCAACTTGTTTCGATCTTGCGTAGTTTCTTGCCAATTGTCGACTTGAAGCTGACATAGATCCACTTGTACAGTGTCACGCCAGCGATACCTGCGCCAAACATCCGGACAACGGTCATGTAGTCACAATTTTGACCGTCTGAAATTTACACCATTTTCTTTAGTTGGCCCAGCCAGCAAAATCTATTAGTCGATATGTAACCGGTATTTAATTTTTAAACACAGCATTTTCTTTCCAATTTTATTTGGCAAATACCTTGGACAAACTATATTAAAATTGCAGGTATTTGCAGGTATCTTGATGTCTTTTGAAATTCCAAATGTTCGTTATGCCGTATAAAATTCAATAATACCTAATGGAATTAAATGTACAGCAATGGTTTAGTTATTCAAAGTTACATCTATTTGAGAAAGCACTAAGTACGGTGTTAGCACTAACCTCAACCTGCGTACTTAACAAGGATGTGCACCGTTTCAGGACGATGCCGTAAGATCAGGCTATTTGCACCGTCGCATGATTGTGTCCTTCGCACTAAAGTGCATGCCGGAATAGCTCGACTACTACTCTCAACTGTTTTTGTTTGTAACCAATCTACTTAGTGCTCGTGTAGAAGCTAGTGCTTACTGCTGAAGACATATTTTGAACAACTGTTGAACAATAAACAAAACTCACAAACTCAAACAAAGACAAACAAACTCACCTACCTTTTTTGTTTTCTAGAAAAATTTGGACAGTGTAATTACACACAAGACGGCATTTTTTAATATAATATTGAAAAATATAGGGTGCTGCATTGCATGATGTTCCCTTTCAACATTGACATAATAGAATACTAACATGAGACATTTTCTGACTCTTTTTTAAATCTGTGTGTTTTTCATCAAAGTCTGTTGTTAATGATATCTTTAATCTCACTAGGGGTAATATTGAATCTTATTACAAAATACATATAATATGCAATATTACGTAATAAGCACCATCTAACAATATTGCTACACTTCAAAACAATAGCTCATTTAGCAATGTAGTCTTCTATACGATAACACTGCAATATACTGGCTATTTACTAATATCTTTACAATGTATTTTGTATATATAATAATGTAATATAATTATATGTTAAAGTTATTAAGGTCTGGCGCCTACTGATGGATGGAGTCCTGTTCGCTGACCGCCAATTCATGCTTACTGAATCATATGAAAATATAGTGACAGCAAGTAATATCATAAAAAGTACCTATTTAAAATTTAATAATCGGTTAATTTATTAGAAAGGTGGGTAAATAATTTTGTGTTCAAGTTAGACAATTAACATAACTCATTATAGTATATTAATAACTTAAGATTGATAAGACAATTTTTAACAAAAAAGAAAACTAACTTCATTGATTTTGAGGAGCTGCCTGGTCGACTGGTCGATCTACGAAGTCGAAATCCAATGCCAATATAAATAAAATTAGACCACTTTTGAGGTATTCCTTTTAAACGAAAAAATAATTATCTAAATCGGTTTATAAACAAAGAAGCTATGGCTGAACATCCATAAAAAATAAAATATATACATGCGAATTGAGAACCCTCCTCCTTTGTTTGAAGTCGGTTTAAAACCTACAACAGCGCTCAATACATCTATCGCAAATTCGAACGAAAGTTAAAAAATATAAATATGGCCCAGACTCTTTAGGTGAGACATAAAATTGTGTTTAGTAGATTGTGGAAATGGAATTCTAAAACGTATTCATCGTATTCCTGAATGGCAACGTGTGTTTAAACATAATTATGCCACGCTGAATACTACCAACATTACATAATAATATAAGACCACAAAGTAGGTTTATGAATTTAAAAAAAAGAACTACATGTCACAACACAATCCTACCAAGACTCCTCTAAAAGGGGTTAAAAGTAGATAAACTAACATCATAAAATAAACAATCTGTTCGTGCGGGCAAAACTGCATTACAAGCTAGTTAAAATTATTAAAGAAACGACAAAACACAACAAACATTTCTTGATTACAGTATTGTCTAGAAATAGATACGAAAAACATAATATGATGATCTAATTTATAGTTACTTTTGTTAATCTATACAAAAACCATAGCAGAGTATCACCGACATAATTCATTGAAGCTTTGCAAAGTAACAAATTGTTACAAATAATGGCACCGACACGACATCGCGACACCCCGATGGGGCTTGTTCGGAGTACGGAAACGATGCACAATGCCGTCACCGACGTCGATGTCTATTCTCCGGCAACCAACGGATACGATTGAGTTTGCGAGACTCAACTTCCTCTATCACCTCGTTAAGAGAAATAATGAATAGACTTCCAGCTATAATCATAAATATCACAAGTTTTGTTAAGTATAATTGTGACAATTTATTATCAACATGACACGTCATATATTTTATTTTAAAACAATTTTTTTTCTTTATAAGTAACGTTTAGCACAATTGTAAGTGATAAGCTGATGATGGTAACACAATAGATTAGATGGACTCAGTGTAGCTACCAGAACACATCCATAATATAAGGTGCTTGGCGATAGATTTTCGACTTGAGTTGACTAGGCGTGCCTTCAAAAGTGTCTTACCTTAAGGACAAGAAGAAGATAAAGTAGCGAACATTATATATATAAGCAGGGCGCACTAAACATTTTCAAAACTGTCCACTTATATTAAGAATTTTTAAAAACTAATTACGATATTTGAAAATGGTACTCTTTGGCTTTAAAATGCAGTTTGTTTTATCTACTTGTCACTTGGTTATATATTTTGGAGCCATTTTAAACATTGCGTGTTTACGTGTCGCTCGCCTAAAAACTGATTTTGGTAATGAAGCATAATGCAATTCGACTGTTTATATCTAGTTTGCAGAATTCCAACGCAGTCGCACTCAGTGACGAATTTCTTGATGGTCGTCTGTCTACCGCTGTAAACAAGGATAACGTCGATACTATTTACCGTATAAAAGAAACAGACGGATATGTAACCAACCATAAGATTCGGGCATTCTTAAGCATATGCATAAATGCAAATATGCACAAATCAAAATTTGGGTGTATAAAAACTGTTGTCCCGATGGATACCTCACAATTTAACCG
The DNA here is from genome assembly GCA_033032175.1 of Saturnia japonica. Taxonomy (NCBI): domain Eukaryota; kingdom Metazoa; phylum Arthropoda; class Insecta; order Lepidoptera; family Saturniidae; genus Saturnia; species Saturnia japonica. The sequence continues at coordinate 13,382,551 of CM065307.1, forward strand.
AGGCTCATAAAATGGACCGCGTCACTTAGTACAACGCCATGCTTACCAGATTCAATGAATGGACCTCGGATTTGGTGTGGGATATAGTGACAGGTGACGGAACATGGATTTTAAGTTACCATTCCAAAACAAAGCAGCAATCAACTGTTTGGGATTTAAACGTAGATAATATAGGTCCATCCTGTTTACAGTCTCGATATGGTCACATGCGAGTTATTCCTGTTTTCAAAAATCAAGAATTATTTAATTTTAAGCGGTTAACGATTTTCAACACCAAAAGAGGCTGTTGAAGAGTTTAAAAAACATGTTTCCGAGGTCACCAGGGAGGCGTGACATAAATGTATTCAAAATTTGTTTGTTCATATGAAAAAGTGAATTGAAGGTAAGGGAGAATATTTTGAGAAACAATAAATTTTGATTATTGATTTTGATTTTTCTTATTCATTTCAGAAACGTTTAATGCGCTCCACGTAATAAATATACGGTATCAGTGGTGCATAAGTTAAATTAAATGCAATGAAATGATAATAACTGAAAAGCTGTGTCTATTAAAATTTAAAAAAAAAAAATAGTCTTAATTTTTCAGAATTATCAAAATAAAATCAAACTAAATTTAGTTTGTAGGAAAAAATATGATCACACATATGACTATAATATTATAAACTGAAAGTCTGATAATGAGACTCAATGATTTTTTACTGTTACCTTAACAACAGAATCATTATAATAAATTAAACTTCTTTTTATTAACATTAACATACCACGAAAGAGATCTTGTAATAGCGCCCCCCCCCCCCCCCCCCCCCCCCCCCAAGAAAACAATTTTCGCAAAACGTCGCTAAAACATGACAACATCTCAACTCTATCAGTCCCTACAAAGTTCCATGAGCTCTAGATATCCATTCACCAAATATAGATAACAACTGTCCACACAAATGTCAACTTCAAATAACAGAAATCGAAGATGAACAACGACAAATTGATCATTGCGAAACATTGCAATCCCCAAAGAGCAGCCTTTGTTAAACAATGGACCGAGCATTTCATTAAAGAAACTTAATACCATTTTGATCGAGTACATCGGCCGACAAATTGGGCATACGAGAGTTAACAGTCGCCTCGGGCTCGGTTAGTTGAACGCAGACTTAAATTGTTAATGTATGAATGAGCATCGGCAGCCCGGCACACATCAAAGATGCAAAGCGTTTCCCACCTCGAGTGGGCATATTGACTCGGATCACGTCTTTGTTCTAGACACAACAATTGAATTGGAGATTTGAATGCTAGTTTGACCATCAAACACTGCTAACTCCTTCAGATTATGAGTAGCTCTTCCAGATCTATTTTAGCTTTTCCCTTCCTTTTTTATATAAATCTAATCAAAAATATTTTATTCAATTTAGGCCCTAAAAGGCACTTTTGAGTGACGATACGCTACCACCGGTTCGGAAAACATCCCAGTCATCTAGAAGAACCGGCAAGAAACTCTATCGGGTTTATCAACAGTTTTTATAGTATTTGTATTATTTACAGTTAATATAATTTTCAGGGGATGTCTGTACAGGGAATCACTTCCAGACATCAACGTCATTCACGTAATAACCCACCATATAATATCCCTTACATAGTACGCACCGTACGTAACGTTACGTACTATACATATATCGTTAATAAAACTTGCTTAACATGATTCTTGATTTTATTATCCGGCAAATCAGTAATGTGCTTAGGAAGTTTATTGTAGAGCCTAACACAATTTCCTAAGAACCTTTTATTTGTCTTACTATAAGTCTTTATTTGTAATGACTATTTTATATTTATTTCTAATATTAAAATTGTACATATTTACAAGTTACATTTACGGCTTATTTACGGGTTCAAAATTTTTTCCGGCTTTACATAAAATTGTCCAATATATATTGGGAGGGCAAAGTTAAGATACCAAAATTTTTGAAACTTGTTCCTTAGTGATTCCTCAGTGTCATAACTTGTTCGAAGTTCCCGTTAGTTACAGTAAAATACTGTAGAATTAAGCTAAGTAGATAACTTCTACATCTTGATTTAAACAACCATTTTACTTATTTTTAAAAGGTTTATCATTTGGCCATAATCTCATCTGATGTAAAAGTGAGGATGTGGCCTCACATGGTAACACGCAAAGCCTAATGGGGGCATTGGCTCTCAAGTGCAGCTGCCGGAACACTCCTATAGGTGCCTGGCGACAGATTTTAAACTTGAGGGTGGTAGCTAGCCAAGCAAGCATAAATAATTTCCTACCACTATGCTATAGTTTCAACACGATGTTTTTCTTCACCGAAAGCTCAGGCTATTGCAGGGATTAGTACTCAAGTCGATCAAAGTGGTGTCAAAAATGGATGTTAAGCAAAGTTGATTTATTAGATTATGCTTCATTAATCTATTTTGGACTAAACGTATTATTTATCTGCATATCATTATATTTATACGTGAGAAGAAAACTTCGCATCCCTTTTAAAGTGTATTGCGTGCACAGTAGTCTGTGAGATTTGACATGTGTGAAGTTTATATGGAGAAGGAGTGCAGAAATCAAAAAAAATTCTATATATCTGTTACTAATATATTAAATTAAATTAATTAGTATTGCGAATCCTAAACCGACCAGTGCCATCGAACTTAAACCCCCCAAAATATTGACATTGACCTCAATGAAAAGTGACAGCAAGTGATATAATATTTTTTTTAATTTTTTTATTTGTGGGGTAATAAACCCCCACCCCCCTAAAAGCCTCTAACACAAATCAGAGAACGATGGTGCTATAAATAATTTCTTATAACTGGTTACAAAATTCTTACAATAATTCCAATAATACAAAAATGTCAAATATAAATTTAAATAAAGTAAAATTTTGTACAACAATAATAACTTAACCCAAATTTGTAAAGTAAAATTTATAAATGGTATAATGTAAATAGTAGTATTGTTCGTATCATTGTTTAGGTTCATACTGCAAATGTCAAACAGATATTAGTCTATGATTAAAAAGTCACTGGTCGAATTTCGATCATTGGGCGACCGCTAGTTATAATAGATACAAGTAATCAAATGTAACCTTCATAATCGTATATAAACGTTGTTCGTTGGTAAACGCAAGACTTGAGAACTGCTGAATCGATTTGGTTAATTCTTTTTTTTTTTTTTTATGTTAGTAATAGTAGTCCGAATACGGTTTTAAAAGCATGAAAAATTTGAAAAAATAACCAGAACAAAATTTTTTGAAAAACTGATTTTTATCTGTTGGGTTTCTTATAAATTCAAGGTCATAACTCACGATTCGAAAGAGGGATATGCTTAATTCCTATTTTTTATTCGTTATTAGAACTATTCGAAAAGTAAGAGGAATGTCTGCGGGACCAGCTACTTTTAAATTTTCGGTAATCAATTGTGTAGTAGATTTTTTTTAATGTTTAAAGGTTTTTTCTGTCGTTTAAACAAAGCTAGTTAGTTAGTTTATTTAGGAGTTAGTGACACAAAATCAGAATAAAGAGGCATTTATTCTTACAAATTTACTTTACATAATTAAGCTTAACCTTTTTCTTTATACTTCAAAATATTTGTATTCCTGTAGCTATTCATAAAATGAATAGAATACCATTACAAACGTTTTCATTATGAAACAGGGTTTTACAACGAAACAAAGCGATGAAAAGCGTACGTAGTAGTGAGTTCAATTAATTCACGTGGCACGCTTGTGTCACGTTGCGGCGCGGCGAGGCGCGGCGAGCAGTAGAGGACGCGGACGGGCTGGGCGGTAACACGGCAACGCGACGGTGGGTGATGGGCGGCGAGAGGCGACAAGGGGCGGATGCAAGGTGCCAGTGCACGTGCCCCGACCTGACACCGCCGTCGATCAATTCTGAACAACAACCAAGAATCCATACAAAACAATAAAGCAAAAGGGTTATATGGTTTTGTAATTCTTTTACGTAAAAACTTTTAAAAAGGAAATCGAGACGTTTCCACACCATTCACAATAAATTAAAATATTATTATAAACAAACAGTATTAAAATATTGATTTGCATTAATAATAAAGTGTCTGGGGGATCGACCTTAACTCGGTGTCTTGAAAAAAAGAAAAACACCTATTTAGGTAAACTTGGAATGTAAAACATTATCTAAATACATATATATGTATATACAACATTTACCTACTTAATAGTATTAGATAGATATAGAAGATTGGAAATAGGATAAAATTGTTAAAATCACAGGTAAGCCAAGTTTGCGTAAAAGGATTAGGCGCCTCCTCCACAAACGACTTTATCATTACGATATTATCGTCCTGCCCCTTCATACTATAACAACTCTATGAACGTCTCTCCACATGGTGATACTATTGTACTACTGGACACGCGGCAATCAGTCAGCTACATACTAACATATTACATACTAACTGGCCCGGCTCGAATTTCTTTTCACAACAAAACAAAATAAGAATTACGCTCATGCATGGTTTGAATAGGTCCGTTCGTGAGTTATGAAATTGAGTTCATAAAAAAGTCCTACAAAAAAGTATTTTCAGGTTTTCGAAATTTTCCAACTTCCCGGGTAACTTTTCCTATTTTTCTTTCGTAAAAATCTTATGCGGACTATTACTAATAAACAAAAATCCATATCAGTCCAGCCGTTCTTAAGTGAAGCGCTAACCAACAAACAGTATTTTATTTATATTTATATCTATACACACAAATAAATAAAATTGAAGTGTCAGTTTGTAATGTCAAAATAACAGTTTTTTACTAATTTCAAATGAAAGTTATTGTGCGGTCGCTGGTGAAATATAGGTAATTCTTTGGAATTACCTTCAGACAACAAGCTTCCGCTATATGATATTTCGCTGGCGGCTTTAGTGTGCTTAAAGGTATATGTGAGTCGAGTATGGTGAGCGGACACTCGTTCGATCCCACGTCAGACTAAGGAAATCTAACCACCACCTACCTTATCGCAACTCTCGTTCATCCAGGCAGGCGGCAGGGATTAGCACGGCTGATCCTATTAGTATGGACGCGCACAGCACGGCTGCGATCCACCAGCTCGAACTCAACGAAAAAGGCACGGCCAAACGCGAGTATAATTTATTCGGAACGTCCGAACACACACACGCGCTATCGCTAACGATCCCACTGCAACACTCAACTGCCACGACCGAGGCATATGACAGGCGGCGATGGCAGATCTACCTTCATCTTTGTAAAAACCGAACAAACCTCCCACCGAAATCAATACGATTGATTTCCTTACATGCATGAGAAGTGTCGGATACATAATGTACAAGAATCATAAACAAAATAAACTTACGAAGATTAATCTGAAAAGTGTCAGCTAAATGTAAAGTGTTAATTATGTAATAAAATATACTATACTAAAATTAAATAACTAAATATTTTCTTAAAAAATCAATTTGCATAGGGTAAAGGACAGACCATATTAGTAGGTCTTTGTAGAACACCCTTTTTAGTTCTCAACGTTAAGCAACGAGCGATGTTATCAACGCCAACATGCAATTTTTCAACCCTTGCTAAATTCCAATGAAGAGGCCGAGACTGGTGTGACTTGATAAGTACTAGGTCTCCAACCTTGAGGTTTGGCGGAGACGAAAACCACTTCGCTCTCTGCTGCAGGGTGTGAAGATAATCATTGGGCCAACGTTTCCAAAATGACTGTGAAGCCTTTTGTATAGACTGCCAACGTGACAATCTGTGTTGAGGAACGTCCTCAACGTTAGTTTCAGGTACCGCTGATAGGCTCTGACCGATTAAAAAATGACCAGCAGTCAAGACCTCGAATTCGTTTGGGTTGTCCGATAATGAGCACAGAGGACGTGAATTCAAAACGGCTTCCACTCTACATAAAACAGTATATAACTCTTCAAACGTGAGAGCTCTATCACCTACTACACGGTGAAGGTGATGTTTTGTCGATTTTATTCCGGCTTCCCAGAGCCCACCCATATTAGGAGCATTTGGTACGTTATGACGCCATTCAACGTTACGGGATGTCAGTCCGTTCAAAATCTGATCCTTGTTATTTCTATTATTAAAAAAGTTACCCATTTCCCTCAAATGTTTACCGGCTGCTATAAAATTTGTTCCGCAGTCAGAATATATGCAACTACAAAGTCCACGGCGGGCCACAAAACGATCGAAGGCTGCCAGAAAACACTCACAAGACAAATCAGTAACTAATTCCAAATGGACAGCCTTTGTTGCGAAGCAAACAAATAAACACAAATACGACTTATATACCTTCGCATTTCGTCTTAGGCTTTCCTTGACGAAAAACGGCCCTCCCAAGTCACAACCAACGTGATTGAAGACCTTGTCGGGTGCTAACCTAGGCGTGGGTAACATGCCCATAACTGGTTGCAGAGATGTTGGATGGCATTTGAAGCAAACCTTGCATTTTGATAAAACTGACCTAATAATGCTACGAGCATTGACTAACCAATAAGTTTTACATAAGATACCTTGTAATGTACGAGGACCCACATGTAAATATTTCTTATGAAAAAACTCTATTAACAATTTACTCGTGTGACATTTAGGCAGAAGCACCGGGTGCTTGGTGTTATAAGGTAGGTCGGATTGCACAAGCCTACCCCCCACCCTGAGGAATCCATAAGCATCCACGAAGGGTGAGAGCTTACGCAGTGAAGCTGCCACTTTATTTTTTCGTAATAATTCTATTTCATCGCTAAAATGATTGATTTGAACCACACGAATTATCGTATCATGGGCTTTCTTCAGCTCAGAAGACCTTAAAGGCCCATCTAGTCTCACAGAAAGTTGACATTTTATCTTATTTATAAACCTATGACACCATGCCAAAACGCGCTGTAGTTTATTAAACGATGAAATTTTATTAAAATATTCTTCTAAGTTATTTTTAAAAATAATTTTATCGTTACACGAATTAAATACAAAAGTATCACTATTTAATTTAAATTCTGCAATTTTAAAACTCTCTTTAACGTAAAATAAATTTATTGGCCAGTCCGGTCGGTCATAATATACCCAAGGTGGGCCATGAAACCACTCCGACGCATTCTTAACGAAGTTAGCCGGCAGCGAGCCGCGCGAGCAGATATCGGCAGCGTTATTCTCGCTGTTCACGTGATACCAACAATTAGTAGCGACCACAGCGGTCACCTTACTAACACGGTTTGCAACAAACGTTTTTAATTTATAAGGTGGTGTCTGTAGCCACGCTAAAACATTTTTCGAATCGCTCAATGCAATAACCGAAACATTAAAATTATTTAAATTTTGTACGACAAAACTAACTAATTTTGATAGGAGCACGGCTGCCTCAAGTTCAAGTCTAGGTATTGACAAGATTGGATTTAATGGCGCTACATTTGACTTACTAGTTAGTAACCGAACTTTCACGTGATCATCCCTATCTGTACTACGTAAATAGATACAGGCACCATAGCCTCGCGATGACGCATCGCAGAAAGCTATCAGCTGCACTTCCTTAAAATTAGAAATTAAAACGTGACGCTCAATTCTCAAGTTACCTAAAACTGGCAACTCGTAGATAAATTTATTCCACTGAGTGGTCAGTTCAGAAGGCAGCTGATCATCCCAGTTAAGACCAAGTTTCCACAGGTCTTGCATTATACACTTCGCAACAAAAGTACATGGAGTAATAAATCCTACCGGGTCAAAAATACTTGCAAGAAGTTTTAAAACGGACCGTTTGGTTTGCTGTGTGTCAATTAAATTATAATTAAAGGAGAATGAATCACACGAAGGCAACCAGGTTAAACCTAAGACTTTAAGAGAGGATGATAACGTATCATCCAGAAAGTTGATGGCTGTAATTTGATCTGAACGCATTCTTGTCAGTAACTTTGGGCAATTACTGGCCCATTTTTTCAAATCAAAACCACCACTCTTTAGAAGTGAAATCAAATCGTCTTGCAACGTGCAAGCTTCTTCCTGTGTCTTACACGACCACAATAAATCGTCGACATAAAATCCCTTTTTAAGAACCTCGGCGGCCTTGATTTTAGGCTGTTCAGCATGAGCCAGCTCATCCGAGGCCAGCTGGTGTAACGTTCGTAATGCGATAAAAGGAGCACTGCGAAGTCCGTAGGTATTTCGAGTCAATTCGTAAACCCGTACTGGTTCTGTAGGATGGCTACGCCAGAGAATGTGTTGGTATTTCCTGTCAGCAGGATCAATGATGACTGCTCGATACATTTTTGACACGTCAGCAGTGAAGCATACATCATAAAGACGAAAGTTAATTACGATTTTTAATAAATCTTGATGCAGCTTCCTGCCTGTTAACAATACATCATTGAGAGAAACACCAGAACTTGTCTTGGCAGAGCCATCAAACACCACGCGTAGCGGTGTCGTAGTACTTGACGGACGTAAAACACAGTGGTGAGGTATAAAATAACCCGAGGGTTCCATATCTTGATACAACTCCATGTGTCCGAGTGACTCATATTCAGCCATAAAGTTAACATAAGCCTTATGAAGATCTGGGCAGCGAGTCAGTCGGCGTTCAACTTGTCTGAGTCGCTTGAGTGCCATATCAAACGAATCACCTAGTGGTTTATGCTCAGGATTCATTAATATCGGAGAAACATATCGCCCTAATTTATCACGAGAATGTTTTTCAACATATATTTTTTCCGCTAATTCTTCCAACGGATCTACATGAACTTCGCACGGCGAAGCCTCAACTTCCCAAAAACGTTTGAGAGTTTCATTCAACGAATTTTCTTCTATAGTGTAAGACACTAACGATGTTGTAGACGCTACAACATGGCAACTATTAGAGAATGGCATCTCGATTCTTCCCGTCACGACATATCCAAACACGCTACTCAACGCAAGTGGTACATCAGGATTAATAATAATTTTCTTACCGTCGTAAATATATGGAAAAATATCACCAGCTAAAATTATATCAATCGGAGACTTTTTATAAAAATATGGATCTGCTAAATTTAAATCTTTAAATTCATCGATAACTTTGTTAGGCATTTTAACGGTAGGCAAGTCAGAAGTAAGTTGAGATAAAATTACTGCATCGATATTAAAACTGGGAGTCGCGCAGTGACGCGGCTTTATGATACACGGCACCATCCCATAATTTTTTACATTTTCACCGCCTAATCCGTAGACGTTATACGGACACATTTTCGCAGCCAATCCTAAACGCTGAAAACAGTCATACGAAATAAAGTTGGACTGCGCACCTGAGTCAATTAAAACTCGGCATGTTTGATAACTATTAAACGAATCTAAAATGTTCACAACAGCAGTGCCTAATATAACTGAATAGCAATACGTTGAAGATACGTTAGTATAAACACCGAGCGCTTCAGCATCGCAATGTGCCGGCGCAGACGTAACAGGTGGCATACACGAAACCGGTTTCTTATCGCGATGTAAAAGTACATGATGTGCTTGTTGGCAAACGTGACATCTAAACGCACTCTTGCAGTCTTGTACGTTGTGATTGGGTTTTAGGCAATTGTGGCATAATTTCAATTCATTAGCACGGCTAATGCGGTGATCGTTGGTCAGTTTACGAAACTGATCACAGCGAAACACCATATGATTTTTTCCACAATGAAAACACGATAATTTCACTTTAGAAGACGAGGCATGCGAATACTTTTGTTTGAGTGTAATTTGCCTAGGAACATGGTTAGGCTGTCTTGCCTTTACATCACGTTTAACCGAATATGAATGTGAATGATCTAAAACTTTAATTTGATTTTGTACGAAAGATATTAAATCTGTAAATGTTGGTATAGACTTTTGATCCCATTTTTGTTCAAAACATTTTCTAGTGCAGGGGTCTAATGCGCGTAATGCAATATGACACATTATGTAACTAGCTAAATCATTAATGTTTAATGCTTTGATTGCTTTATATGAATGATCAAAGTTTTCTATAAACGAATTCAACTGATCAGTTGATTCCGTTTGTATCGGCGAAAAGTTTAACATTTTATCTAAATACGTACCCCCTAACATTCTGTTATCTTGATATTTATCAAGAAGACTTTGCCAAACGAGATCATAATTACTTGAAGAAAGAGGCAGGCTTTTAACAATATTCAATGCCGGACCTTTCGTACACGATAACAAATAATGAAACTTATTGATCTTAGGTATATTTGTTTGATTGTGAACTAAAGAACAGAATGTTTCATAAAACGTATTAAAATTCTCAATGTTACCGTCAAATACAAACAAATCTATTTTTGGAAGACGTGGTCGAGATTCTACTGAGTGCGAAACAGTTTCGGCCTTAACGCCTGAGCCACAAGGTTCATATTGGGATGCACACAACTTAACTCGAAAATATAAATCATCAAAACTTTTCAATTCATGATCCCGAAGTACTGAATTCGAGTCAAATTCGATCTCCTTTTGGAAAATTTCAAATATTAATTTTTCGAATGAATTCCGTAAGTCACTTATTTCCGAAACTCGTATTAAAAATAATTGTCTCGTCTCAGTACTCGAAATTTCACTGGACATATCATAAATCAATTGCATCTCTGAAAATACTCTTTGCTTTTTCTGAGTTAACACGGTTAACTCGGGGCTATGATATGCTTCAGCCTTATCCTTGGTTGGTTTAGCGGGTGGTGCCATTTTTTTTTTTTTTTTTTTTTTTTTTTTTTTTTTTTTTTTTTTAAGTGTGTAGTAAGCAACAAATGATAAAACCCGACAAATTCAAACAAATAAAGGAGTAAAACTATGCAAATTGACCAGAAATATGCTAAACAGGTGTGTACAATAAATATGTGTGCACGTATTTATGTCTCAATATAGATATAAACCAAAACCGCCAGCAAATATTACCAATAATTCTGTACGCGATAGAACTACCCGAATTATTTATAACTTAATATTTTATGGTATTGAAATTAACTGAGCAAAATCGAGATTGTAAAAAACGTCTTTATATAAAACTAACTAGCTACGAGCGAATCATCAACAAATTAACTCTCTGACACGTTCAGTGGGTATATACCTACATACAAAACGTTTGTATGAAGGTGTTAACTACGAGTCAACGAATAATCCAGCACGGCTAGATTAGAACTACGAGTTCTGAACACACTAAAACCTACTGCCTCTGAACTACACGGAGTCCAGAAATATCCGTTCTCGAATGGACCAATGTGTGCGGTCGCTGGTGAAATATAGGTAATTCTTTGGAATTACCTTCAGACAACAAGCTTCCGCTATATGATATTTCGCTGGCGGCTTTAGTGTGCTTAAAGGTATATGTGAGTCGAGTATGGTGAGCGGACACTCGTTCGATCCCACGTCAGACTAAGGAAATCTAACCACCACCTACCTTATCGCAACTCTCGTTCATCCAGGCAGGCGGCAGGGATTAGCACGGCTGATCCTATTAGTATGGACGCGCACAGCACGGCTGCGATCCACCAGCTCGAACTCAACGAAAAAGGCACGGCCAAACGCGAGTATAATTTATTCGGAACGTCCGAACACACACACGCGCTATCGCTAACGATCCCACTGCAACACTCAACTGCCACGACCGAGGCATATGACAGGCGGCGATGGCAGATCTACCTTCATCTTTGTAAAAACCGAACAGTTATAGTAAGACAACCCGTCCCTAGTACTTCCAGACGCCGTGATATACGTCTCCCGTCTAGGTACTATGATTACTCTAAGTAGGTTGTATATGCATCGGTTGTTGTTAGTTCTATTCTTGAATTTGACAGAGAATAAAAAAAAGAGCTCTAGCTAGCGCGTCGTTTGAATGTCTTTTAAAATGACTGTCGTGTTTTCTGATTATTTTATATAATAGCCTAACTTACGAATGTGTAATAGATTGTGGTGGTTAAATAAACATTTCAACGATCTGCCGACTATATTATTTATAATACTGAGCTAGCTTGGCGAAAAAGTATGTATGATTTAAAAAAAAAAACCTTTTTCATTTTTGTCTCTGTGTGTTTGTTCCAGGTAATCTCCGAAACGGTTGGACCGATTTTGACCGGACTTTCACTGGCAGATAGCTGATATTATAAGCAGTAACTTAAGCTACTTTTATTTTAGAAAAAGAAATTAGGGTTACGCGCATATAAAATAAATTGGTAATGGTGAATCATTTCGGGCGCTTAAATGGCTTAGGCTAAATAAGCCATAGGTGATACATCAAATTAATGTATGACATAACTCTGCATCTAAATAGGGCCCACAAAAAAGTCAATACCATATGAGTATATATCTATGTTATAAAGATCCACCACAATTTGCATTTTTGTGATTAAAATAACCGGGAGGGGGTTAGCACGCCTCACGCATGTGTCCCATCGACGGCATTCTGTAGTCTACACGATTGCAGCCGCGGGCTTATTTAGTACATAATACATTAAACACGTAAGAAGAGACGTTCTTTTGTAAGGTTTCCGTTAAAAATAATGAAATAGGTGTTTTACCACTATTCATAAATGACAAAGGGAGTAAAAATCGAATAGAAAAATATCATAAATAATAGTAGGTATCACGCAAGTTGAATATATAACAAAAGCTTGTTTATGATATAAAGAACAATAAAAATATTAAAAAATACTACCAAATATCATAGAGTATTAAATATGGACTATTTTATACAAACTTGCAGTATATTATTATAATGAAAGTTATTTATCCTAAATATCTTGAAGTTGAAATTACATTTTTCGCTTATAGGCGATTTAAAATGCTTCTGAGAGGTAAAATCCCTGGGCAGTGGTATATTATAAGCATGTAGGCATGTGGGATACCGTCCCGTTAATAAAAAATATTACTGTCGGTTTATGTACCTATATACGTTTCTAACTGTATTTACAATTCTCCTGGAAATATAAAGTTATTCATATAAATATTGCAATGTGGTTTATTACTGCGACATTGTCGACCGACCGGATTATGCGGTCACCGCGCAACCTGCTGCATGAACCGCGTAAAAGCATCGTGGTAATTGCATTTTTCATTTATTACTCACAAAAACCTTTTAAACACTTATTAGGGATGAATGTGGCATAAATACTTTAACCATAATGCGTCGTGGGTTAGCATGGTACCTATTTAAGACCGCGCCGTTCCTTCGAGAAGACAGCTTCGCCAGGCATTGAGAGATTTTCAGGCAGGTATTATCTATAATTCTATACTATACTATAATACGATTATTATGTAAAAGGTAAATAATCAATAAACCGATTACCAAATCTTAAATTAGTGATAGTTAATATATTAACATAATGCTTTATAAATTTGTATTTCTTTTGCAATCCGTAATTGTAACGAGAGACGACATATGGCGGCACTGAAAATTTCAGGAATCAAGGAAGTGACACAACATTACTATTTAAAAATGTATTTATTGCTTTTCGAAGTATTCTCCGCGAAATTTGACACATTTTTCCATACGATGGAACCAATCATTGAAGCAACCATTCCATTCCGAAGTTGGGGTCTCCAAAATGGCCGTTTTGTAGGCGTCCACAGCTTCTTCAGGTGATGAAAATCTCTGTCCACGCAATTTATTCTTATTTTAGGAAAAGTATAGAAATCATTAGGGCTTAGGTCGGGTATGTACGGCGGATGGTCTAATAATTCTATGTTTTCTTGCTCTAAAAACTCTTTTGTTCTGTGCGCGATGTGAGAACTCGCATTGTCGTGATGGAGGATGATGCGTCGGTTGCCGTTCTCTTTACGGAGTTCAAAAACGACCTGTGGCAAACAAATGCTAGCATACCATTCTGCATTAACCGTTCTTTGTACCTCAAGAGAAATAGTCGTAACATGGCCGGTTTTGGAGACAAACGTGGCCACCATTTTTTTTGCAACACTCCGTGAACGAATAATTTTTGTTGGCTTTAACTCATTTAGGAACACCCAAACTCGTGACTTGTTTTTTGTTTCGGGTTCATACGCATATATCCAGGATTCGTCACCTGATACGATGTTGTATACAGCATTTGAGGATCCTGCGTGGAATCTTTCGAGAGTTCTGACACACCAAGTAACGCGAGCCGCTTTTTGCTCTTCACAGAGCGAATGCGGTAACCATCGGGAAAACAACTTTTTTACACCTAATTGTTCATGCAAGATTATTTGTATTTGACTCATGCCAATGTCTAAAGTTGCCTGAATTTCGCGGTATGTCACATGTCGATCTTCCTCAATCAGCTTACGCACAGCATCAACGTTTTCTTGGGTGACTGCAGTTTTTGGACGACCTTGACGAGGATCATCACTGAGCTTGACACGTCCACGTTGAAATTCAGCAAACCAGCGATAAATTGTGGTTTTGGATAGAGCTTCATCACCAAATGCAGAAATCACCCGGTCAACACACTGTTTTTGTGTTAAACCACTTCGAAAGTCATAATAAATCATCGCTCTTGAATTTTCTCGAGTCAATTCCATTTTCTCAACGACTAAACAAGTTTGACAAAACCTTGTGACAAGACCGAGAATCTTTTTTAAATAAATAAATTGTGTTCGACTTTTAAAACCAAGGAGTTTTCAATTAAAAAGATTTTAATATGACAGGAACAGTGGAAATTTTTTTTTGTTTAAACACGCTAATCTCTGGAACTACCTGTCGGATTAGAAAAATTCCTTCTGTATATGATAGCTGGATTTACGAGGAATATAACAAGCTATCTAACTTTAGGTTACAACTGTTATTTATCCTTAAATAATGATTTTGTTATGTAAGTCGGAAGTGGAAGTTATCCTGACCTGCTTTATCCGCGTGCGCTGGTGTAATGGTTAATAGTTACAAAAATATTGGCCCGTAGTACATCTTTAAAAAAAGTTCGCGATAGCATAATCAGCTGCTTATGCTTATACATAAGGTAAGGTACAATGAGGTATTTTGCCGTTATTTTTTGTTGAAGATTAATAAAAAAATTTATTTGTGAGCATTATTTTTATGCATTAACCCTTACGAACAAAAGTTACTTCATCATAAAGACCATTTTATAAAGTTAAATTTTGCCCTAATAATAAATAATTTGTATTTGCGGGAAGTGAGAACAATTATGTTAGGCTACATGGGTGGTTTGTCGGATAAAATTAACGCGGGTGAAACCGTTGGGCACAGCTAGTTATATTATACTCTTCACATGAGCACAATCCATCCACAGGCTATTCATATAATATTGACGTGTACTTTTGGTGAGCAAAAACATTTATTATATTTCCTTTGGCGCGTTTAGTAAAGGGTAAAATTGAGAAATGCGCGCGCATCATGTGACGGAACTGCGATATGATGAATTTACCCATCTATGATAATACTGTGAATTCATTTTATTGTATTTTTTTGTTTAGTAAAAATAATTTATACAACGCTATTATTACACAATTTAAAAGTCAGTAAAATGAATTTTTAATCATTGATGGCTAAGTTTATCATGTAGTTGGCAATTGGTACACAGGATTTTTTTTTAATTAAGTTATTATTGTTTTGTTACTCTTAAAAAGTATTTCTGTTTTATGTATTTAAATTACTTTCTCTGCCTTTTAAATATTCATTGAGAAAAATAGTGTTATTAAACAATAATATGTATGTTACTTAAACAAACGCATTAGTAATAAAAAATGCATTACGGTAATTGGAATGCCAATAAGCCCTGTAGAGGCTTGGTGGTTAAGCCCGTACCTTCGATCAGGATGTACTCTTCCGCAAACAGTACGACATTTACGGGTTAGCATTATTATTAGTCTTGTTTCTTGGACAACTCTTCAGTTCCATCTAAAAACTTAAACACAATAACTAGAAACTGTCTGAGGGCACTAATATCACTTTCGATACCTTTCGGATATCGAAAAAAAAACTTCAAAGCACAATAGTACAAGTAGGTACTAAAAAAGTTAAAAAATGAAAACGAGATGTCAATTCAATAGCTTGTGCTCTTAAAAAGAGACTAATCATTAAGAATAAAAATATACGTGCCCTGTTCCGTACCAGTTTTGTATATAAACCTTTTCTACCAGGACTACTATAATGAACAGAATAAATAACAAAAAAGCGTGAGTGTGGATCGCAAACAAGTTCGCTAAGGCGTTTGCTATCGGCGCGATCGTCCTCATTCGCAACGGCCGCGGCCGGCACCACTCCACAAAGTTTTTGGGTCAAGCGGATTGTGACCGGTGCCGCCATACCGCTCCCGGTGTATCGCCACGAGCTTCGGGATCAACATCTAATTTACAATAATTCAGCCAGAACATCCAACCTGATCATAAAGCAGGTCACTAGAAGAGTTTAGAGTCACTAGAATTATCTATACTAATACAGCTAAATATAATAGGTATTTACCTATGAAATTGCCGTTCTGCAGTACTGGCCATTTCAAATCAAAATAATTTTTGTTTGGTTAAGAATTCTAATTTCAAATTAATTTTATTTTAAAAACATGGAATTCTTTTTCCAAAAGTAGTCATTTGTTTATTGATTAGTGTTACATTTTCATCGCATTTCTATCTTTTTTGTCATCATGGATACGTCAAAAATTCGAGTAGTTATGGAATATGAGTACCGTCGTGGCAGAAACGCGGCACAAGTGGCACGCAACATCAACGACGTTTACGGAGCTAACACTACAAACCAACGCACCACCTGCTATTGGTTTGCACGCTTCCGTTCTGGGAATTTCGACCTGAAAAATGAACCTCGCGGTCGTCCGAAGACTTTGCTCGACAATGACGAATTAAAGGCGATTGTGGAAGCTGATGATACACAATCTACGGCTGAATTAGCAGCAGCTTTCGACGTTAGCGTCAAATCAATATTGGTCCATTTGCGTCAAATTGACAAGGTAAAAAAGCTTGACAAATGGGTGTCCTACGAACTCAAAGATCGCCCGCGCGAAGTACGCGTCGAGACGTGCCTTGCACTGCTCAACAGACACACAAATGAAGGAAATTTGAACCGCATTGTTACCTGCAATGAAAAATGGATTCTGTTTGATAACCGCAAGCGCTCAACATGTTGGTTGGATCCTGGTTCAGCACCTAAACAATGCCCTAAACGAAAACTTACCCTAGAAAAGTGATGGTCACAGTTTGGTGGTCTAGCGCCGGTGTGATTTATCACAGCTTCTTACCAAACGGGGTGAGCATTACTGCAGATGTGTACTGTGAAGAACTGAACACAATGATGTAGAAGCTGGCACATCTCCAACCAGCATTGGTCAATCGCGCGTCTCCGCTGCTCCTGCACGACAACGCGCGACCTCATACTGCACAGCAGACGGTCTCCAAGTTGCAAGAACTGAGATTGGAAGTTCTCCGTCATCCGCTCTACTCACCAGACCTTGCGCCTACAGACTACTACTTTTTCCAGAATTTGGATAACTCCTTGGCGGGAAAAAATTCAATACCCGAGAGGCAGTACAAAATGCCTTTGAAGAATTTGTTGCCTCCCATCCAACTGATTTCTTTAAGAAGGGCATCAATAAACTGCCACTGCACTGGCAAAGATGCATTGATTGCATGGGTGATTACTTCGACTAATACAAATAAAAAATACATTAAAAAAATTAGTTTAAATTTTTTCATACAAAACGGCAATTTCATAGGTAAAGACCTAATGTTTTATGGTTTTGTTTTAACTTAACCAGACAAATTTGCAGTACTCTTTTTGCATTATACTAGATGTGCCACACGGTTTCACCCGTGTTAAAAAACCTAAAAATTTTGAAACCCCGTTACACCCCTTTAGGGGTTGAATTTTATAAAATCCGTTCTTAGCGGATGCCTACGTCATAATTACTACCTGTGCGTGAAGTTTCAGCTTGATCCGTTCAGTGATATGAGCTGTGTGTTGATAGATTAGTTAGTCATTCACGGTTTACTTTTATATAATATATTTACATTTATATTATTTTTGCATATGAAGGTTATAGGTAGGTATATAATTCCACGCTACATATGACTCTAATGAGCAGAACAGTAACCATGAACGCCAAGCAATCCGGTGAGTATAGCAATAGCCACGGGTGCGTTGGAGGCGAACCGCGGCGCGGGGGCGCTGAACGCGGCGGTGTCGTCGAGAATTAGTCGAATAAATTTAACACGGGTGAAACCGTGGGGCACCGCTAGTGTGACAAAACCGACTAGTTAAGTTATAAGTTAATAACCACAGGGATCTGTGTTAATAACACTAATTTAGGATGCCAAATATTAATATTTGCATCTTTTTATTCTGTTTCCTTTTATCGTAATATTATGATACAATAAATGCTGCAATTAAAGGATTTTTTTATATTCACAAAATAATTATCAAATTAGTAGTTACGTCGTTATTTCTTAATGATAAATACATAACCAGTCATTTGAAAATAGTAGTATAACAAACATTATAGAAAAAGCAAGAAAAAAATTTATTTACAGAAATGTTGGACGAGTAATCCGGAGGGCTGAGGGTCAGACCGCGCTTCGCATTGTGTCGGAGTCTCAAGAGAGCTCCACGGTTATTATGAACCACTAGAACGCCTGCTTACAGCATATTTTGCTAAGCTATTGATGATACCTACTGTGATAACGGAGTATACACTTGACTTGGTTTTAAGAGATGTATAACTTATTGTTTAAACATATGTACATTAACGAAATGATCATTAAATAAAACAGTTTACAAACTCTGGGCACGTGTATGAAACATAATTGCGAAAGTAAACCAATGTTCTGGCTTTTGAAATAACTAATAAACGGACAATGTGATTACAACAAATTAAGTGGAAATAAATATTAAGAACACGTGATTCACGTGATTTGAATATGTTTACAAGTGATTATACTATATGTGCCTTATAGATAAATAAAGACGCGTCGTTACCGGTAATAAAATAAAAGCAGCGATAATGTACCATTAAAAAGTAAAAATGTAATATCTAAATAAGCAACATTTAGAAGTGCATATTATGACGGTATTTTGTAAATAAGAGCATGAAAGACTAACACGAGTTAAAACAAATGATAATATATATATATATATTAAATTCATTACACATAAAGTTCACTATTATTATTAGATTGTAGATTTCAATATTTCCATCTTCTATTAAATAGATACTTTATTATATAAGGCTGTTATTAAAAGGCTTGCTTCAAAATAAATGGGCTGTACGAGGATCTAAATACCTAATTGTAATCTTATTTAAATTTAAACTGTTCTTCTCGTTCGCTTCTAGAAAATTTTCAATTTACCTCGGGGTTTTTGTTACCGCACACAAAACACTGACTATGTTTCCATTGCATTATAGACTTTATAAATGGTTTATTTAACCACTGGAATCTTTATTTAGTGTTTTAAACATTACAACATAGAAGTAATGTGTCAAATGATAAGGATTTTATTACTAAAATTTGTAAAAATGGTAACAAAATCGTTCATATTAACAGTTCCAAAACATGAATACATGATTTTTGAAGCATTCATAGCTCAGTGGTTGTGAGTATAGAAACGCCCCAATCAACGTGAGTTTTAATCCCTACAACGAGCCAAGAAAACATCGTGATAAAACCATAGCATGGTAGTAGGCCATTTTCTAATGCTCGCCTAGGTAGCTCAAGTTGAAAATCTGCTACACACTTCGGCAGCTACACTTGAAAGCCACTTCTCTCCTAGGGTTAGCAAGTTACCAGCTAGGGCCACATCATCAGGTGAAATTGTGGCCAAACCATAGATGTTAATACCACATCTATGGGCCAAACACTGAAACAATAAAGAATTTTAAAAAAATATCAAAAATATATCTACTACATTTTCACTTAAACTCATGATATTTTTATTCACAGATTTAAGAAAAAGGCATTATTCGTGACAACCAGATAACGACACGCGCCATCGTATGAATAATGTTGCCAGGGCAGTTAAAATAAGTTTTACTGTATTTTTGCCACTCCAACAGTGTAGTCTTTAATCCGTCATCCGTCATCAAACAATTATTTTTTTACTTGAAATGAAGGGCCCCAAGGTTTTTTACATACCAATTTTCAACCGAACATATATCTGCTATCTTGATATTTTTCATAATCAATGAATATTTCTTAGTTCTCTTTATGTCTTTTGCTTTAACTTGCCATACCAATTCCTAATAGTTCCGATGTCGCAAGCGTTTGATCTATTTTTGGCAGTCATCATGGATTTTAGATTTTTGCACGAGGCACTAAATTGCCTAGTGTTCTCAATATTTTTACTTTGAAACCATATCGCTATATCTTTCAATATTTGCAGATAATTATCAAACAAATAAACGATTACGTAACAAATATTACTCTCCTTTCGGTTTCGTGGTAGTCAGGTTGTAAATAAAATGATCATTCAACGCTATGTACATACACATTAAATTTTATTATAAATTCCAGGAAAATATCTCTTTGTAATCTAGCAACATTTTATGTAATTTTGTTCTCAATAACCAAATAACACAGAAAATCCTATTAAAATGTGCTTTGCTACCAATGAAAGGATACTCCGTTTTCCTTTTTTGTTTTTACGAAGTTTTTTACAATGTAGTACACAAGACAGCATATTTCTAAAATAATAATAAAGCACACGGGGTGCTGACATTGCATGACATATCCTTTCAAAATTGACACAATGGAATACTAACATGGGCCATTTTCGTGTTCTGGCCGCCTCCATCTGCTTTTTTCTTAAATCTTTGTTTTTATTATTAATTATTACTGACAACGATTAATAAAAGAAAACATCGAGATGTGAAAAATTTACTGATATAATTATCTCAAAACAAGAATAATGTGTTATTCATCGTTTTAGCCTACCCCTGTGTATTACGTCACGTATCGTGTCACGGAAAACTTGATCAATCAACGAGTGTCTTCATTCATATGTGTCTTTTATCTACTCTGCACTTGCGCCATAAGGAAGGAAATTAAAAGAGTTATAAGAACATATACCTGCTATAACTAGTTGAAGAAGAATCGTTAAACATCTTTATCTTAGGTAGTAAACTCGTTGAAAAAGTTCAGACATCCATCTGATCTTGATTATCTTTATATTAATAGGTGAAGAGAAAACTTCGGACACATTTTTAAGTATATTGCGCAACACGGAGGAGTGTGAGATTTAGTGTGGTTAGAGTTTATTGGGAGGAGTGCTGAAAGGACAAAATTTATATATAATATGTGTCACAAATACATTAAATTAAATTAAGTAATACCGCGGTTACTACACATAAACAAATGTACTCTGTGACGACACCGACAAGTGCCATTGAACTTAAACTCCTCTAAATATTGACGTTGTCATTGAGCGAAAAGTGACATCAACAATATTCATACTGCAATTACGTCAAACAAACAATAAATAGTCTATCATCAAAAAATCGCTGGTCGAATTTCGATCACAGGGCGACTGCTAATAAATATAAAAACGTAAAGCAGCTTATTATAACCTTTCTCAGTAAATACGCTACAAAATACAAACTGAATTTTTCAAATCGGATTGGTAGTTCCAGAGATGAGAGCATTCAAACAAACATATACAATCAAGATTTTGAGCTTTGTAATATTAGTATAGATTAGTGACTTAAGACTTCACTTTAAAAAGCAATAATATTTTTTATAAATGCGAAATTGTATTTAATAACTAAAATTCTGACAAAGAAAACCAGTGTTGCCAATGACGCCGTAATTACGGTAAAAACACCATAATCAGCCTAAATCTATCACCTATTGTAGGATTATAATTACGGTAGAAAAAATACCATAATACACGAATGAAACCCGTTGACTATCGTGTACAAAAAAAAGCCTGCAAATTTTAATATCGTGTATATTTCTACATAACATAACATACCATCACGCCTGTATTCCCCGAAGGATTAGGCAGAGGTGGATTAATTGTACACTCTCGATTCGCCGAGTATGTTTTTAGGTCCCATGTAATAGGGGACGAGCCTTATTGCTATTAATCGGGCACAAAACCAAACTCCGAGCTGCTACTAAGAACTTCATAGGAAAAACCCAATAACAGTTTGCTCGATTTGGGATTCGAACCCAGGACCTTGCTCTTAGCAGTCGCGTTTACGACCACTAGGCTAACGATGCAGTATATTTTTAGCATATTTAGTAGTCATTTTTGCAAATTTTAATAACTATTTTCTTTACGTTACGATATTTTTGTTTTTTATTCTTCCCTAAAAGGCCGGCAACGCATCTGCGAGCCCACTGGTGTTGCGGTGAACACTTTCCATACGGTGCGCCACCTGCCCAAGGACACCGCCAGCACCACTTCGCCCTGGGAGATGGCATCCTCCGCCAGACACTTCACGAATGTGATCGCGTGTATGATGGAGCGCCCTCGACGAAAACCAAATTAGTTATCCGCCAGATCCGGTCCAACCTCCGTCAAGTGGCGGACGAGGCGGTCTGCAATAACTCTCTCCATGAGTTTACCCACCTCGTACCTTTTCGTAACGTAACATTATATTAAGCGTTACATTATGTTAACGTTACATACATCTATCTAATTCAGAGAGACTAATTAGTATGGTTATTTCACTTAAAATTTGGTTTAAAAAACTAAGGTAATTCTAGCGTATTTTAATTATTTATTATAACATAATTGCGAAAAATCTACCATATTTCTTGATGTATTCTAAGATCAAATAGATTTCATGATTGGCAACACTGAAGAAAACTGACACAGAATTGATTTAAAGTTTGGAAGTACTTAGATACTCAAGGTCCAAGTTCGGTGAAGCTGTAAAAGCCGCGGCTTCAGGGCCCCTAAGGCTAACAATATAGTCAGTTCTACAAAAAAATTGATACTCGAGTAATTACCGGATTTAGATTTTTTTTAAATTTCAGTTTTCAGAAACTGGATTTATTACTTCCTAATAATGTTTGTTAGCGTTAGAGGTAAGGTGTATTGTTGAAACGACACGTCGTATAAGTTTCTATAAAATAAAGTCACTTTAACTTTAACGATGACTCTCCCACTTGTCTTAGGCACCTTGTTGACAGCGAGGTACGAGCTTTGTCGTTTTCAAGTAAAACTTTTAATTAACCTTACTTTTTCAACTAGCCTTTGTTAATCGTCTTATCCTTCCTCACTTGTAGTACCCACTCATAAAATGTATACCGTCTTTTTCATTTATACAAAATATTAAACAAACTGACTTGGTAGGTACTGTTTACGGAAATTAACGGCGTGATCGGTCCTGCTCTGTTTGCAGTCAACGAGTTCCCGTAACCTTCACCATGTTGTCGGTCCATCTTGTGGCAGGATTGCACACGCTTCGTCTACTGGTTCGCAGTCACCACTTGCGTATGCTAACTCGTTTATGTGCACAAATTTAAGATGAAGCATATTATTATTTATCTATAAATAATCAATACATAGTATAAAGTAAAGTTGTCCGCTTACTTATTCTAAACAACTAGTAATCCACTTCACATATGCACAACAACCAAACTATATACCGCAGAATGCTACCAATATTATATATTATTATAGGGTCAAGAAACTTAAGTTAGTGAATTAGAAATAAAAACAGCAACGCGTCACCTCAAAATCCGGCCAAAAACCCCGTAGATGCTTTTTAGAACACAAATTACATCACTTTGTAAATTGTACCCTTGCGAAGCTGAGGCAGGTCGATAGCTGTTTTATATCAATAAAAATGAATGCTGTTCATTCTTACGCGCATCATTTCAGAACGAGATTTTGTTGGCAAAAATAATTTGGGATAGGTGACCTTATGGTCTGGTTATATCGGACCGTCTAGTATCTATACTATATACTATCTATACATAAAGTAATATTATTAATTATTTATAATATAATAAAGCAGAAGATTTTTTTGTTTGTTAGTTTGTTTAAACACGCTAATCTCTGGAACTACCAGTTGGATTAGAAAAATCATTTTTGTATATGATAGCCAGATTCAAGAAGAATAAGCTATCTAACAAGCTAGAGCTCAGCTCTCAGCCTTAAATATTGATTTTTGATAAGCAAGTCGGAAGTTGAAGCCGTCCCGAACTGCTTTATCCGTGTGCGCTGGCCTAA
Source organism: Saturnia japonica (assembly GCA_033032175.1). Lineage (NCBI taxonomy): Eukaryota > Metazoa > Arthropoda > Insecta > Lepidoptera > Saturniidae > Saturnia > Saturnia japonica. The sequence continues at coordinate 13,406,647 of CM065307.1, forward strand.
TGGTTAATTATATGTATGTAAATACCATTTTCTACAAAAATATTTATTCTTAGTAAATCTAAATAAAGTCCACGATAGCATACGCCTATCTCTATAAGCCACAATAAGATATTTTGTGACAAAGATTTATTGAAAATGAAGAAGTGATGATTAATAAGCATTATTTTTAGGCACGGTATAGACAAGGTAAACTAAGAAGACTGCTAGTAACCATATAAAAACTGTAACCCCCAAAAAGCTCAAAATTTCTGCTCGCACCCAGATGGCGCTGATATCAGCAATTGAAAACAACAAATTTAAATTTTCTTATATAATATATAAAAATACTAGCTGTGCCCGCGACTTCATCCACGTGGTATATTTCGTGAATGAAAAACAACAACCGAATAAAAACCTCACCTCACCTACATCTCACCCTACGGTATTTGACCCGTATAAGTATGATAATACTTAATTAAAATCATTTTAAATGTTAACAGATATCACAGTTTAACAATCATACCGATATTATCTAAGTTATAAAGACAGGTTGGATTCCCAGGTCGAGGAAATTGTTATTGGGTCTTTCTATGAAATTCTCAGTAGCAGCTCGGAGTTTGGCTTTGGACCCGATTAATTGCAATAGGCTCGTCCCTATTACATGGGACCTAAAAACATACCCGGCGAACTGCGGGTGTACATTAGTACACCTCTGCCTATAAACCCTTTCGGGGATATATACATAAAGGCATATCAAAATGTTCAGTTTCGCATTCCTTTACAAAAAGCTAACTTTATTTAATAACATTTTTATTTTTATAAACCGTTATTATTTTTCCAGTGAATAATTATGCTGTAAAGTCAATCTATTTATTGTATTTTAATAAAAATAATAATTGTGCAAAACACCAAAAAACGACATGTATCATAGAAATCTAGATAGAATAGATATTCTGACCTGTTTAAACATGTAAAAATAATATAAAAAGGTATCTAAAATATTTGAAAATAATAATAAAAACCTATTGTTAAATGATTAATAAACGTACTTACAGAAAACACACTTAAAACTGTGATAAAAAATATCAAACCTATTTCGTGATAATTTAAACCAAGCTGTACAGCACCATTTATAAATACTATTGGAAAATAAAAATACTTATGTTTCCATTTATTGATTTTACTGAAAATTATGTAAAGATAAAATAATTTGGTATCTTTTCACTTTACTTCAGTAAATATTTTAAATATATCACAGTGTTACATAGACAGTACATTCCTTTTTATATCGTCGATGATTTGTAAACAAGGCGAAAAATTATAGAATTTAATATATTAAATACATTATTTTAAATCCATAAATAATATTAATAAATAAATAAATGTAACTGTATATAACCCAAATACAATTTATAGACCATACAAATGTATATACGTGTAAAAATGCATCCTATATGTACCTTCAGATTATAAATTACAATCATACCAAATTACATTAAATTTGGTCCAGTAATTTCTGCGTGATTGACGTTCAAACATACAGACAGATATACTATCGAAATGTTACAACAATACATTATTCTAAACCTGCCCGTATTATTTATCAAATATCTTCAATGTACAGGTTTCGACTCTTTACTCTTTTATTATACCTAAGTATATAGATAATCAGTGACACAAAAATAAAGTCTTAACCATGGGGAAACTGGTTGTCGTCATGTTATTTTACGATGAAACTATATTAATTTAATATAATAATTAATAGATAATTTAATAATTACTGTTAGTATGTGATCCCAGCATCTTTATTATTATTATTTTAGTTTTTTTTTTACATTGTTTCACTCGCATAGTGTCATTATCTTTGTATTATTTAACACAATAATACGTTGCTTATCAACGTGACAGAATTGTCGGAATGACACTGACTCGAGTACGTGTTTCGGCGTGATTTTGATACCTAGTCGATTTGTTATAGTACGACGATGGCATCTAGTTGCAGCGCGAGCTACTACTCCAGTAATGAATCTATGACTACAACTAACTTTAATATATTACGATGCGTAATTTATTGTTAGAGGAAAAATAAAAAATATTTATATGTTAAAAATATACGTGAAATAACAATAAATGAATTTTATGTTCAAAAAGGTGACTCAAATCATTGTTTACTATTAGGTATATGGATAACATTATAATTAATATGAATAACTTGTAGGAGGGCTGTTTCGTAACCATAAAAGGTATTGAATCTGTCGCTTAATGTGATGGGATTCAACCAATAGCAGAGCGTTGTGAAGCGCTCATACGTTCCCGTCCAACCACAACGTCTTCGTGGCGCCGTTGTAAATGGCGTCAGTCAGAAAGTGTCGAGCTTCGCCGGCGCATGCAACTGCGTGCGACTCGAGGTGAATACGGAAAATACCTATCTCATCACACCACATCCAGGACGTTCCCATCGGCTGGACGAACGAGCGTACGTGGCTAAAGGTAAGAATTCCTGTCATAGGGGCGACAGATTCTTAAGCGCTAACAGCCTTCTAACTAAAATCCTATGGCTATTTCCCAATGTGCGTGGTGGTCCGCGCACAAGGGCTTTCAAAGTTTTATGTATCTTGGAAGTAGATAGATAGCCTGTAGGTTCTCATAATTGATCACCGAGTGCGACTTTTAGACTTTTATTATGAAGGGCTGTATCTTTTTATGAACCTATCTCTTTATAACCTACAATTTTGAATTTTTAAAGCAGTTTGAGGTCATAGATCTTAGTACTTATTCGAAATTATTATTTACCTCAAGCCCATTTCGAGAAAAAAATACTTAATACGTTTTCGTTACATTATAACTTCACACGGGATTAGAGATTCCTTATTTTTGGATTTATTCCTAAACGTTTGGTAAAAGACCACCCTTAGTGACAAATTTCATGACTATAGCTCTGCGTGAAGTATCCTGTAGGTTTTCATAATTGGTTCGTTAACGTTATTTTAACTATTAGGAGCCATACTCTTTAATGCTTTACAAAGACTTTTTTTACAACAGCATGAGGCAATAGGCCTTAGTATCTGATATTAGTTTCAACTTTATACCTCAAGTCGTTTTCGACACGGACAGACAGACGGACAAACGGACAACAAAGTGATCCTACAGGGTTCCGTTCTTTTTGTCATTATGAGTTACGGAACCCTAAAAAGGAGCAAAATGGGCTACAATAGGCACGATGATCATAGGTTTAATAGGTTAAATATTAATTTCATGCCGGCAACGTCGCTGATACCGAAGTATATATTTGGTAAATATATAATATGTAGATGCCTGTATAATATAAAAACATATCATGTATTTGTGTTATAATTTTGCTTTACTTAATCAAATGGTCAGACAAAATACATTTCTGTATGTAATATATTTTTAGCCTATAAAGAATATTATGGTAAAGTGCGCTCGTGAGAAAACCCACAAAGAGAATTGTCAAGTTTACAGGAGAGCAGAGAAGGCGCGCGGGTGACGATGAGGTGGGATCAGCTGGGTGGCAGCCATATTGATTCCCCGGCCTGTTTGATCGGCGCTCCCGTCCCTCTCACCCCCGCCCACAAACCGGTACCATAGATTAATAGATGAGAGCAACTTTTATGATTTGAACTCAAACTAAACAACGCGACGTTGCGATGGTTATAGTGTTTCGCAATTTGAAAAAAAAAAAAAAATCTTACTACCAATATCCTCAAAAACTTTAAAATTAAGTATACCTTATTATATTATATTATTATAATAAGTGAGAAATTCTTGTATATATGTAATTGGTTTCTCGGAAACTGCTCCAACGATTTCGATGAAACTTTGCATTTTGATAATGTTTTACATTCTAAGTAATTATTCTAAGTATGTCTAGATAGGTGTAATACAAATGAACAAGTTATTATTACAGAGAACATATGAAGACAGACGTAATATGCGTTTAGAGAGCAAAGCCTTTAAATTGCTAAAGGAAATTTTGAGTTTAATATCTAACTCGTATTCAAAAGTCTCTAAACAAACACCTTTAAGGAAACTATAAGCATAATAACAATAGCTACTTAAGGCAGACAGAGAACATAAAGCACAAAAATGTCGCCGACAATTAAAATATTAATACTACCTCGTATCAATTATAAAAGAAAACGTTATGCCAGAAAAATTATGCCGTTTTGTGTATTATTAGTATTACACCGTAAAAAATGTCAAAGCAGTCATGAGACCTGCCAATAGAAGTGAATATTTAAAACTATAAACATTTTTCCTAAACTTCAAATGATAGAATTAATAATAACAATAGAAGTAACTATCATTAATACTAACTTTGTAAAATATAATTGTGTAACATAAGAAAATATTATTTTATAATTGTTAACACGTCTCGTGACTATGTCGATGACGACTTACATGAATTTACTCTCTATCCAAACCTTCCTATGGAAGTTTTCACTTCAATTACAAAAAAAATGGAAGACTGGGTAGAGTTTCTTAAGAAACAAGGCATATTTTTATAATATTTTCCTTGTTATTTGTTCCTGATCTGAACACTACAACAATGTTGCTAGATTATAAATTAATAAATATGTATATATTATATTATTGACAATGAAAACATCAAGAAGGCGACTATAACTTCAATTAGTTTCACTCAGTTAAAAATTGGTATGTAAAGGTCGCTGGGGTCTTTTGTTAAGTTTCAAAAATCAGTTTTTTTTTAATTACAGATAATGGATCAACGACTCTTTACACTACTGGAGCCTAGCCCACTGTACAAGAATATTTGAAACTTAAAAAAAAACTGTAGGCTTTTTTAATTACAATGACAGACTTACTCACACACGGCTGCACATATTTATATAATGTTCTTCTTCTTCTCTTTCTTCTTTTTTCTTTATTTATTCTTTATTTTTCTTTATTAGACCATTAACTGTCATTATCGAGTATAGAGTTTTCTATGATGATTTCAGTATTGTAACAAAATGGTGACTCCGTCAGATCTTAGAATTCATGGTCCATGGAATTATTTCCAATCCACTTTACTTGTGCACAATATCCAAGATTTTGTTATTAAGAATAAAAAACAAAACCGCTACATGACAGTTTGAGAAGCCGCCAAGAAACCCATATACAGTATTGTTCTCTGGTTGTTAAGAACACATAGCTAAATGAAAGGTACCATATAATATTAGGTCCTTTCATATGAAATTAGCGTTTTGTCGTACTGACCAATTTGATCTGAAATATCTCCTCTTTGGTTAAGAATTCCAAATTCAAATTTATAAATTCATTTAGCTGGTTCATTTGAAATTTGAAAACAGTCATTCATTTGTTTTCCCACATTATTTTTTTCTTTGGTGTCGCTTATTACTGCACAATGGGAAACATGAAATATCGGTATATTTACGAGTAGGAGTTTTACCGTGGCACCAGTGCTGCAGAAACAGCTCGAAAGATTAATGGTGTGTACGGCGCTGGTGTCGCAAAAGAAAGCACGGTATGTTTTTGGTTTCAACGTTTTCGTTCTGGAAATTTTGACCTTCAGAACCAACCCCGTGGACGACCGGAGACCAAAGTGGAAAATGAAGAATTAAAGAAGGAAGCGGATCCATCACAAAGCACTTCAGAGATAGCTACAGTCTTCGGGGTAAGTGATAAAACTGTATTAATCCACTTGAAGCAAACCAGGAAAGTAAAAAACTTGAACGATGGGTACCTCATGAATTGAGTCAATCGAACTTGCAAACACGCGTCGACTGATGTGTTACTTTGTTCAACCGACACAATAATGAAGAGGTTTTAAATCGAATCATTACTTGTGATGAAAAGTGGATACTGTACGATAATCAGAAGTGCTCGTCGCAATGGTGGAACCCTGGAGACCCAGTGAAATCCTAAACGAAAATTTACTCAGAAAAAGTTACTTGTGAGTGTTTGGTGGACTAGCGCCAGTGTCGTTCACTAAAGTTTTCTAAAATCTGGCCAAACGATTACGGCATGTATCTATTGTCAGCAACTGCAAACCATGAAGGAAGAATTAGCTGCTAAACAACCGAGATTGGTCAATCGCTCTAGGCCACTGCTGCTTCACGACAACGCAAGACCACAGACTGCACAACAAACAACCACTAAATTAGATGAGCTACAATTGGAATATCTGTGACATCCACCGTGCTCCAACAGATTACCATTTTTCCCGGAATTTGGACAACTTCTTAAAAGGAAAAAAATTCAACTCCGATGCGGCAGTCCAAACCGCCTTCAAAGAGTTTATTGTTTCTCGGCCCCATGGTTTTTTTAGTAAAGGAATCAATGAACTACCTATGAGATGGCAAAGTGCATAGATAACAAGGGTGCTTACTTTGATTAATTAAATATATTTTACAAAAAAAAATTACTTTATATTCCTCCCGTATAAAACGCCAATTTCATATATAAGGACCTAATATTTTGTTGTTCTGACGGCTCCGTGCGTCTTTTACTCAAATATGAGATTACTAGCGCTGTGCCCGCGGCTCCGCACGCGTTTATAGTTACGCAATAGTTATGTAAATCCCGTAACTTTATTTTTACCCATACTGTTGACAATTCATATGCCGTGTCAATTGAGGAATGGCGTGTATTTCCCGTGTACAATTGTCATCAAATAATTATTTTTATTTCTTTCTTACCAAAAGCATAAATATGAATATCCCTAATTTGAGACATGACGGGGTCTTCAAACAAACTTTTACCCAAATTTTATTTTAACCACAAGTGGAATAACATGATGAAATGATTTACTTTTAGCAAAACTGTATAATCCAAATAATTTACAATAGGTATATCGTTTAGAATATATAAAAAACAGTCATTATGTCGTACTGCGTAGTTAAAAAGTTATAAACACTTCAGCCAATCTTAAAAAGAATACTGGATTATCATTTAATAGGTAATTATTAGAAATACAATACATTTCTTATTAAGTATAACAATATCAATATATCAACAAATCAGATTGACAATCAAAAAACTGGTTGTTATGGCAACCGATATCATTTCACCATTATCGCGTATGCGCATTTGGTGTTCCCATATTTTGTTAATAGAAACTTTCATCCCCTATTTTCTACCCTTAAAGTTTTATTTTCGCTACAAATATACCCTATGTCCTTTCCCAAGGTCCAATCTATCTCTATACCAAAATTTATCAAAGTTGGTTAAGCGGTCTAGGTGTGAAATACGTAACAGATAGACAGAGTTATTATCACATTTATATTATTAGTATGACAATGTTAATGCCTGCGACATGATTTCACATTTCAATCATATTTAAAAGCTCCTAAACGAAACACCTTAAAATAACTATAACAATTTTAACAAAAACTACCTTTATATTATCTTAATGTTAATTACATGATCCGCTAAATGTTACTTCGGTGATACATAACATAACATACCATCACGCCTGTATCAACGAAGGGTTAGATTTCACAGATTGCCGGGTATGTTTTGAGGTCCCATGTAATAGGGGGCGAGCCTATTGCAATGCTAAAGCTAAATCCTAACTAACTAACTGTTAATGGGAATTTCACAAAAAAACACTTTGCTTGATCTGGGAATCGAACCTAGTACCTCGAGTATAGCAGTCGATATTTCGGTGATAAATCAGTTATTTTTCAAACTCTGTTGTGCAGCTTATTTTTTTTGCCTTTCGAGAAAAACTGTTAACCACCACGTTAGTTCTCGAATTCTTATTTTATCAAATATTCAACAATAGATGAAGCAAGAAATAACCGCACATCACCTATGACAGGCCTCGTGGCGCAGTGGTAGTAAACCTTATTATTGAGCCGAGAGGTCGCGGGTTCGATTCCCCCCATGACTGACTTTTGTGTGATGAACATAATTGTGTGTTAAATATTACCAGTCAGGCTGCTCAAGGTAGAAAGAAATCTCCAAAGAGATTTCTGTACCTCTCTTATTAGTTATAAATAATATTATATAAATCACATGAACTAGATTCAAAATAATACGATATTTCATAACGCTATAATATGTATATCAGCTGTTTAGTTACCATAGTACAAACTTTGCTTAGTTTAGAATTAAACGGCCGTGTGTGAATTTGTGCCCTCATATATATTTATTTATTTATTTCATTTTATTATTAAAAATTAATTTAGCGTACTTCTTCAATCTATTCGTTTAAACCGTAGACACCTTTGTTTGCCTATAACAGTTATGGTTAAATTATATAAAATATATTTATTTCTATTTATCTTTATATAAAATAATAAAAAAAAGATTTTTTAATACAATTAAGGTACACAAGCGTAGGGCCCGCATTATGATAAGCGGTCATCGTAACCTATGAACGCTTGTAACAATAGAAGTATCACCTGCGCATTACCGCCCTTGAATCCCCCTTTTCCAAAAACCAGAAAATACCAATAATTGCAGAAACACAACACAAGGTTATTCGGCAGTTGAGCACCAGTCGGGTTGCTCAAGGTATAAAGAAATCTCCAAAGAGATTTCTGTACCTCACTTATTAGTTATAAATAAAATCATATAAATCACATGAACTAGATTCAAAATAATACGATATTTCATAACGCTAATATTAACTGCTCGTTTCGGGCGCGACCGACTGACCTACGACGATAAAGACAGATTCACCTTTATTTATTCATTGCCACGATACTGAATAGGTCAATATTTTTGTCTCTTTTACATAATGGAAAGTTGGTGGCCATAACGACCAAGTATCTAAAGAGTAAAACGAAAAATAATTGGTTAAAATTGACATTTATTTGCAGTATGAACCTAAACAATTAATATTCACTTTCAATAGTCACTTTTCGTTGAGTGACAAAGTCAATATTTTGGGGGTTCTAAGTTCAATGGCGCTGGTCCGTTTAGGATTCGCAGTATTAATTTATTTTATATAATATATTAGTAACAGATACTATACATAAATTTTAGCTTTCTGCACTTCTTATCCATATATACTTTAACCATGTCAAATCTCAGTCTTCCGTGCACGCAATACGCTTAAAAAGGGGTATAAAGTTTTTTCTTCACGTATTAATATAATGATTACGTACACCGCGGAGTGATTGCCCAAATTAAGTTTCTGATGTATTTGAAAGATAGCGAATGAGTACTTATTAGTCGAGACGGACTGTGTAGACGAATTTGAAGGGTTTGTTTTATTTGGTGCATGTAGTCGTAACATCTTGTTAACATGTGTGGCACAGTCGAGTTAGCAAGTGCATATACCATGTGTTAGAGACCTGTCTTGAAGGATGTATTTTTATAAGTTACATCGTACTCATCAAACGGGCGCTTACATCGGAAATTTAAAAAAATCTCTGTAGGCGTTTTATATCATATTCATGTGTGACATAATGAGGGATCCATATTGTACTGCAGTATTCTAGTGTACTGCAGACTTAGGCGAAGTAGAGTACTTTTATACATGTAGCGTCAGTAAATCCCTAAGTTACTCGGAATATGAATCTTTATAGGCCTTATTAACAATACTAGCAAAATTCGACCTGTGACCACATAGTGCGCCTTTTTATACATAGTTTCACTAATGTTAAATTTATGCGACTAACACTTCACCGCGCCACCGCGCCGTCGATGCACCTGGTAGCCTATCGTTGTTCTCTCTTCCCGTATTTGCCATCAGCTTGCTTGCTTGACGTACATGGTTAACGCTCCACTCGTTTAAGTCGTAACGTGAAATTAATTCCTTAATAAATAAGTTATATGACACAATTTTTAACAAAAAACCAGCTTCAATGATTTTAAGAAGTTTCCTGTCGTATCTTCGAAGTCGAAGGTCCAATACCAATAAAATTAAAATGGCACCACCCTTAAGGTATCCCCTTTCAAACGAAAAAAGAATCATGTAAATCGGTTCATAAACACAGAAGTTATATCCAAACATCCATAAAAATTAAATTCAAATTGAGAAACCTCCTCCTTTTTTAACCGATTTCAAAAATAGGAAGGGGTTATCAATTCGGTTGTATTTTTTAAATATTTGTTACCACATAACTCCGTCATTTATAAACGGATTTAGAATATCACTTTTTTTCTTGGAAAGGAGTATTTTCAAGTGGTTCGCATTTTAATTTAATTGGCATTGGATCTTGGATTTCAAAGATACACCTGAAAACTTTTCAAAATCGAATCGGAAATGTATAGTGGTTGATATTGTTACACCCGTGGGTAATAAAAATGCCGATATTTGACGTGAAGAAGATTTATTCGAATTTCACAGTTACAAATTTCACGAACTCACAACACTGTTATTTATTTCACTGTGATTTCGCTTCCTTTTATCGCTTTGTAATTCAAAACTGAATTGCTTCGGCGCCGCGCCTGAATCGCTTAAATACCTACACTAAACGATCGCAAAAAAATCGTGAATCGTCGCTAACTTTCTCGACGTTTAGTTTCTATGCCTACTCGATGACATAATCGAGGCGAGAAGCCCTATACATGTTGTGTAAACTGCGATATTTACACAAACATGCGCCGCGGTTGTTTGCGACGCGAACATTATTTCGAAGTCATGAGAAGTATGTAGTTGCTTCGAGATATTTCGGAAACAGGTTTTTCGCTCTTTTTAATCGGGTTGTATCAGGTCGTAACAGTATTATTGGTATGTTTATGATAATCCACGACTAGGTAAGTACCTTACTAAAGACGTTCTGAACTAACTTGGACTGCGAAGAACAACGGAAAACTTTAACAACAAACAGTACGAATGTGGAATGTTCCTCACTTGCCTTCTTTCGCACGTTCTACCGTTTGTGTAATGGGTTGTGTTCCGAGGACCTGGTCAGTATGATGCCAGCGGCTATTTTTCATCATTGCACCGCTCGCCATCGGCAGGAAGTTCATCCTCACATTTGGAACGTAAATGGTCCCGGACAGCCCGATTTCAGAGGAATTTCTTTCCGCGAACGCTCCAGTTGTGGAATAGGCGCCCTTAGTGCTGAGATTTTTTCCAAAGGTCTACAGTATGGAGTTATTCAAAAGGGGGGTACATACGTGTTTAAAGGGTCAGCAACGCGCATGTTATACTTGTGTTTAAGCGTCCGTAGGCTGCGGTGACCGCTTACCAGCAGGCGGAGCGCATATTTGTTTACCACAATTGTGGCATTAAAAAACCAAGGTTGAGATAGGGCACAAGGAAATTTCTTTAAAGAATTGTCTTCACTTGGGACAGTCCGACTAGTGTAATACCTTATGGAAGATCGCAACCAAATAACCTAGTGTTGTGTTCCTGCGGTGAATAGGGTCTCCAGAGCTTTTTGGGGTAGGGGGTTCAAGGTCGACAAAGCGCTAGTAATACCTACATGCCTCCATAGGCTACGGTATCCGCTTAACATCAGGCAAGCTGTACGCTTGTTTGCCACCTTTGTTGTATAAAAAAAATCGGTTGTTTGTAAAGTCGGTTTACTGACGATAGTTGAACGTGACAACGTCATAAGAAAATACTGATGGAATGGTATCATTTTTCAAAAGAAAATTTTAATTTTATTTATAGTTTTGTCAATTATAGCATAACCTACAATCGCTGCACTAGCGGACCGATGCTATTTATTTGAATGACGAATAATTATATTCGAAAATATATAAAATATATTCGACAATATATCACTGAACATATATTTAATATCGAAAGAATCATTACCTTTATCGCCGCAATTATCGTTGTTATAAACAATTGACACCACATTCACTTTTCACTGCACTTCATACTTGACGAAAACATGTAAATGTATTATTATATAGCAGCTGTCCACGCGTACGCATCGCTCACTCAAGTAGGAGAGAGACAGATGTCGAATGCTGCCGAACGCGGAGGCTGATTGTGCCTCTTTGTCGCTCGTTCCGCGCTCTCGCTTGCACTTCAAGCCTTAAATGGAACGCCTCAGAGCGAGTTAACGCCGCATGAGTCATGTTTTTTCATGCGTGCTGCCAGCTCCATCGAATTATAAGACGTTGTCACGTCAAAAAGGCACCGGAACGCCGTAATAAAACAATGTAACTTGTCGTAAATTTCTTAAAATCTTAGCTGGCACCGACTCCAATAATAAGAATAATTATATATTTATTATCCTAATAAAATATGTGACTGACGCATAGTTCGGTTAGAATATCAAATTGAGTTAAAAAATAATATTTTAAAGCAGATTGAAGTAGAGTAAGTAGAATATTTTGGAGTCGATTTTGTTTTTGTGAAGGAAACAAAATATTTTTTCTAATCTAAATGGTAGGTGCAGAGATTAGCTAACAAAACAACAAAGCAATCTTATAATCTCTTGAGCTATTTAATATTAAATATAGATTATATTGATCACTGTAATTAATATATTCACCGCATTTTTATGAATCACAACTACACATTGATAATATATTCACAATCACAAGACGTAAGGACAATGTTTATACCAACTTCAAAAAAAGGATGAGGATATTCTCAATTCTATTTTCCATGCATTTTTTATTCATGTTTCATGAAGTTTATTTAGAAGTTGAAACCTTCAGAAAGCATACAAATATTATATTTTCTGTAAAATATTTATAAAAAAAAAATCTAAAACAGCGGGACTCGAACATCGACCGCTCGTATCGTACAATATACATACCAGTGCGTACAAGTCTGGTCATAACACCGCTAGCCTAATTCGACGATGATCATAATAGTGAAAATCAGGACTTACATTAATCGTTTATAATGTATTCTATCTCATTCTCTCGCAGGCTGAAGCCTATAAATGTTTGTGTTTATGTCTTTTTAATGTCGCTTTAATGTTATTTCAAGTTCCTACTAAAGTAATTTTCACTTCAAAAAAATAATCATGTGTGCAATTCACACGTGGTAGAAGTGAAACCTTCACATCCATGTTTTTTTTAAATTCGGAAAATGATTAAATACACACTAATTTCAAGTTTTTTTAATGCCTATAATTATGTAGCACATTAATTTGCTATATCTCTTATGGTGTACTCAGCATAATCGAATTGATTCTCCATGACCAGTTTTTTTATTTGTGTGGAACCCTAATTCTTTTTCTAAAATAAAAGTAATGTATGTATACTAGGGAGTACCCTATAACATCAGCTATATATCAGTGAAAGTCCCGTCAAAATCGGTCCAACCGTTTCGGAGATTACCCAGAACAAACAGACAGGCAGACAGAGAAAAAATTTAAAAATGGGCTTTTTGTTATATGTGTCGTATATACTTTCATAAGTATTTAGTAAAAAACTGTTATTTTGATATTACAAACAGATACTCAATTTTTGTAACTGTATAGATTGTTTTATAGTTCGGTATTTTGTCCGACAATTGTATGTAACCGTAGTATTATGTAGTAGCTAATAATAAATAAATTTGGCGGAACCCTGATTATTATTCTACGGAACCCAATTTGGGAATCCCTGCACTAAGGTATTATAGCCGTTGATGATTAGAATTTGTTTATAATATAATCATTTTATTGTAATTTACGCGTAAATTTACTAGACACTAATACCGTGTGGGGATAGATATCTATATAAATAAAATGATTGAGGTTGTAAGCGCATCTCACAAAAACTAGCTTTACAATTTTTTTTTTGGTCCTTATAATTTTTTTTTATCATGATATATTCATTCAATAAACAGTTATTGCAGTTTTAAGAAACTACGATTTTTATAAGCATTACGCGTTCTTCTGTCTTATACGCGGGCGAGGCCGCGGGCACAGCTAGTAAAATAATAAACTTCATACACCGACGCGTCATATGAATAAAACAAACTTTTGACAGCATGCAGCTGTAATCTAAAGATTTTCCCTTCACATTCGGCAAGTGGGTTAACTTGTCAATTAATTACATTTTTCATAGGAAATCAAGCAAAATATTCCCTATACTAATGTACAGTTATAAATGATCTCAATTAGTAAAAAAAAAACCAGTCAAATATACATTAATTCTACTTTGATTGTAAAACCTACAAATTATAATATAATCGGTAGGTAGTTATTAAACTGTTTCAATAAAAAAGCAAACAATATATTAATATGTTATGTACGTAAAGTTGACTGCCTTTACTAAATTCTTTTCTCGTTTCCTTGGTAAAGCATGTAACTTGCATAAACTTAACTTGGCCTCATCTCGCACTAGCAGTTGCGTCTTCACAAAAAGGTAGATATTAATTTTCACGCCGCCCTCTAATTGCGCCTGAAAACTTTTGGCAACAAAGCTCATATTACACACTGACTTTTCCTTATATATATTTAATTTGAATCGTCCCGTTTTTGTATGTTTTCAAATAGTTATAAGTATGGTCATCGTTATTAAATTATAATTGTTTTTGAATTGTAAAAGTATTGTATAGGTTATCGAATTATAGTAACAATCTTAACAGATATTAAGACGTGTAAATGCAAGTCAAGATAACGTTAACTTTCATACTAGCGCTATAAAACATCTGGCGTAAGGGCAGATACCGGAACGCATCGATTTATAATCGCCAATATTTATTTTTATAGTAACATGACCTGCATGACTAAGTGACGACACAGTGCCTGACGGTAAGCAAGCGCAGATCTCAACGAGAGATCAGTAATCATGTAGGGCTGCTAGCCTTTCGGTAGCTGGATATATTTATTTTACAGGAAGTCTAATAGATATCCATCTACAAATATAAATAAGTAATTACAAGCTAGAAACACATCCATTTAAAAGTCCTCACGATAAGATAGAAATACAAAAAAAAAACAAAATACATGACAATCATCCAAGGCCCATAATATACAAACAATGCATCACACTAAATTGTCAAGTAACATAAAACAGGTAAAAAAAGATAAAATAACAAAAGGAGAATTTAAACCGGTATAAAAGACAATCAAAAATTAGGTTGGGTGATAAAGTGAAAAACATATTCTCGCCTTGTTTATAGTCATGTTAAAAATATCAATACTGCTATTCTCGCTCATGCAGTTTAAGAAATTCCCAGCTCGCCATAGGAGTTTTGCTGGTAGTTAGTAGAATCGAAGGGAAGCACTAAAATAAGGTTTGTACGCAGATGCTTGGTCGGGATATTAAAAGGTAGTTTAGATAGGAGATCGGAACAATTGGCATTATTAGAACAGATTTTAAGAAGGTACATAATATCTGTTATTTTGCGATAGTCTTAGGCGTACCACTTTAACGGGTGTTACGTGTGGTTTATGGTGGTGACGATTCATTCGGAAATAGGAATTGCCATGTCCTACTAGCGAGCTAAAGCCTACGTGCTACCGTATTTTCAGCCTGTAGAAGAACTATTGCAAAGGGAGGATCCTCCGACCAGACGGGTGTTATGTCTGGCGGGCAGCTGCCCAACGGTTGTAGTCGGGTTCTTGTATATATACTCAACGATTGAGTTAATTTCTATAGCGCAATGTAGCATAGTAAAGATGCGTCTTATGTGGCTCGATAGATGTCGCTATGTGTCGCTATGTAGATGTCGCCACATCACTCCCCTCCGAGACCGGAGGTCGATAGCAGGCTGAGTCGTCCATACATCTTGTGATGCTTGCCGGGCCAGTGGAATGTTCCAGTGAGTCGGAACCAGATGCCGCATAGTTCACGGTGAGTCGAAACTGTCTGCGGTGATGCCCCAGTGAGTCGGGGTGATGCCCCCAATGAGTCGGGGTGATGCCCCAGTGAGTTGGGGTGATGCTGCAAGAATGCTCCAGTGAGTCGGAGTGTTGCAATGCTGCGTAGTGACTGGCTGCTGCGTCGACCAGGAGAGATGTGCGTGTCTGCTTGCTGACCGGCCGAAGTGCAGTGTGATGTGCCAAGGTCGCTGAGAAGGCTGTGGGTGATGACCAGAAATGCGCGTTCGCTGCATGCTGGTGGTCAGGTTACCCGTAGTAGCCGTGGATGCTGGCTGGCTGTATGACTCGCTGCTGGAAAGCTTGTGGAAGTGATGATGACGTCACGATGTAGCTGTGCGAAGAAGGTTGCGCTGACGTTCATGCTCGGGGTCACCAGTGTAGAAGGACTATTGCAAAGGGAGGATCCTCGGACCAGACTGGTGTTATGTCTGGCAGGCAGCTGCCCAACATTTGTAGTCGGGTTCTTGTATATATACTCAACGATTGAGTTAATTTCTATAGCGCAATGTAGGATAGTAAGGATGCGTCTTATGTGGCTCGATAGATGTCGCTATGTAGATGTCGCCACACAGCCTACAGTTGTACTATTATACAAGGTGTTCAGAAAGGGTATCGGGTATTTGTAAGTTCAATGAAACAAAAATTATTTGTATGCAATAAAAAAGTTTATTGTTTATTATTAGCATATGAATTGGAGAATTGTTTGGAAAAGATGATGTTATCCAAATGATGACCGTTACGTTGCTGGCACTCTTCTAAACGGAAACGAAGATTGGCGATAACACGTTGACACATAGCTATCGATATTGCTGCCATTTCTGACCTGATGTTTTGCTTTAACTGGGTTAGATTCATCGGATTGTTTTGATAAACTTTACTTTTAAGGTATCCCCATGCAAAATAGTCAAGCGGGCTAAGGTCGGGGCTTCTGGGAGGCCAGTTGATGTTACCCCTTCGCGAAATGACTTTATTAGGGAATAATTCGTTAACAACTTCCATAGAGTCATTTGAGGTATGACAAGTGGCCCCATCTTGCTGGAACCACGTTCTTGAGTTGAAACATGCAAACTCCTGCAACTCTGGGACCAAAAAATTTCGCAACATATCGCAATAACGGTCACTATTCACATTAATTGCTCGGCCTCGTTGATCTTCATGAAAATAAGGACCAATTATGCCTTTAGCAGACATAACGGCCCAAACAACGACCTTTGGGCTATGCAAGGGTCGTTCATGCTTTCGTCTCGGATTCTCCACTGACCAGTACCGATAATTCTGCTTATTAACATGACCATTCAGGTGAAAATTTGCTTCGTCACTGAACAGTATGTTGTTAAAGTTGTTAAATCGCTGCAGCATTTCGTTCGCAAAATTCAGTCGATTAGCATAGTCCGTATCCTTCAATTCTTGAACCAATTGAATTTTATAGGCTTTTAGTTGTAAGTCTTTCTTTAAAATCGAATGTAAAGACGATTTTTTGATGTTCAACGCTTGGCTTCGCTTTCGGATGGATAAAGACGGATTTTGACGAACCGACGCCTCAACTTCTTCAATTGTTTCTTCATCGCGAACTGAACGAGGACGACCAGAGTTTTGAATTTTAACTGTCGCACCTGTATTCTCGAACATCCTGATCCATTTCCTAATGCTATCGTCACTTGGCGCGTGGCGTGTACGATATTTCGCACGATAGAGACGTTGAGCAGTCACTATTGAATCACCATTACGATAATACGCTCGTACGCAAAATGCGCGATGCGTCCCCGAGTACTGTTCCATTGTGACTAAAACTCCACAAAAAGGCGGACGCCACGAACCCCTCCCCGCACCCTTTAGACGCCCCGTTTCGAATATGGCGCGAAAACAAATACCCGATACCCTTTCTGGACACCTTGTATTGTTATGCCCTCTATAAAAAATGCACTAATACCGAACTGAAGGTTCGCGACGTACTATTCACGTGACGTACACTGGGCCTTAGAATCGATCTTCGCGAATCACGTTCCCTCTCGAACCTATTGCTGCGATACGCAATAATTGATTACAAACAAAAGAAGACTCACCTCGTCAGGCGCGGGCGGTATCCCTGATATGTCTGATACCTGGACGGCCAATTGTTCAGAATTGTGTATTTGTGTGTGTGGAATGAATCGTATGTACGTGGGTGTAACTGCCTGAAATCGCAGGATACTAGCACCGCAAACAATCAGTTCAACAAAACTCCTGGGACACCAACTCAACGTTATACAATACAAAGCAAAAACCAACTAAGACACTACCGAAAATTACGTGTGACGTAGCGCTCTCCAAACCACAAGCAGAAGCGCGGTACTCAAAAGCTCGATGACGACTAAACGGTTACCTGCCATTCGCCCGCCTATCACAGGCCTACCCACGATCTCGCCATCTCACGATGCGAACTAATGAATTTACATTTCCAACACGAACTCTAAATATGTATCTGGAAAAAACTAGAAATCTTTACAAATATCGCCTATACATTCGTAGAAAAAGATAAAGCGAAACACTTTTGAATCTTATAGATCCGTTCATCGCAAACATGACAAAGACATGTCTGCTAGTGACTTCTCTTTATGCATTCACTAAATTATTAATATCATTGTTAACTGTAAATATTACTTGTACAGTTGAAGAAAAGTAAGAAGATAAACCCGATCGAGTTTCTTGCCGACTTTCTCGATAACTGCGATAATTTCTGAACCAGTAGTAGTGTTTTGACGTTCATAGGGCCTAAAATCAATAAAATATTTTTTGATTGTCATAATAATAAATATGGAGACACAAATACACACATTGCCATTTAATTCCAAACTAAACAACGCTTGTATTAAGCTAACCTAAGCTAAGCTTATATTGGCTTGTAAGTAAACAGCTGATATACCATACATAGCATAACATACACGCCAACATCACGCCTATATCCCTGAAGGGTTAGGCAGAGGTGTTGGTCCTAATGTACACCCTCATTTCGCAGAGTTTGTTTTTAGGTCTCATGTAATAGGAGGACAGCCTATTGCTATTAATTGGGCACAAAGCCAAATTCCGAGCTGCTACAGAGAATTTCATAGAAAAACCCACAATGCCCTAAAGTTATTACGTGATACTCACTTATAGATAGCAACACGCATGTAATAACTTTAGGCCATAGAGGTTTTGTAAAAGCACGTTTTTAGATTATGAGTATGATAATAGGTACATTTATCGGAAAATGTAGTTAGGCCACTCTGATTTTTTTATCCCACCTGATGGTAAGCGGCTACCATAGCATATGAACGCTTGTAATACCATAGGTGTCACTAGTGCGTTGACGACTTCTAACCCCCCTACCACAAGGAGCTCTGGAAACCCTAATCATCGCAGGAAGAACACAACACAAGGTTATTTAGCCGCGATTTTCCGTAGGGTGGAGGTATTCTACCAGACTGACTACATCAAGTACAGAGAAATCTCCATAGAAATTTCTCTGTGCCCTACACATCTCTTTGAATCCCCCCTTCCCCAAGGGGAACTCACATTCTTTATGGGTGGTTCTTGTGGTTTTAATTATGCTCATCATATACACACACGACCTCTCAATAGTACTACCACTGTGCCACAAGGCATGTCAAGATGACATATTACATTCTGAAATGACAGTTGACAGAGGAGTGTAGAAGAGTAAATCATGTGTCAGCCCCAGCGTAGGCGTGGGATAAGGGTATGAATATTGTGACCAATTTATCATATTAACGGTTTCTATTTCTTCCATTTAGTTTACATTTATCAAAAATCAATCCATCTAGTAAATTTATTACTTCCATACGATAACAGAGTTCTATAATATCAGATAATATATGATCAGCACACTCGGCGTTAAGTTCGTAATGCAAGTAGGTCACGCTGCCGCTGTATCGGAGACACAAGCTGCTCTTCAGAGACCCTGATTGTTTTTGTAACAGAAAAAGTTTACCCGCTTAGGTCCTTGCAACGGGACTAAAATATGGTATATAGGCAATCCGGGAGTGTACTAATAAAATAAAAAAAATTAAACAAGCCTGTAAAGTGTTGTATGTTTGTTAAAAACAAGCTTTTATTTAATATTTCAGTCGTACTAAAATGAAAATAATAATTATATGCAAGGGCTGTGTTGAATGTTATTAATATATGTGAATATATTAAAACAGGTCGATCGAGATTCTGTATAAATGTACAAACTTATATAGGCACGATGTTAGGATAATCATTGAAAAAATAAATATTCATAGTTATACCTAATATGTAATGTTATATGAAAAAATTTTAACAGGTTATAGCGCAAATAAAAAGCGAGAAAGGAGTTGAGATGTTAAAACAAATAATTTTTTTTGCACAATTGAAAAATATGCGTTATGTTATCATTTATCAATTTAATAGAAATCTATTTCAAATAAAATAATAAAGAGGTAACCCATTTGAGCCTACAAAAGATTTCTTTTACGTAAATGAGGTATTTGTGTAGAATTCAAAATGTTTTTACCCAACTGCGAAAAAGGAGGGTTTTGTTTCTCGAGCATATGTATGTATGTATATTTATTTGGCAGGCTCTGTAGCCTAAACGGTTTGATGGATTTTAGCACACGAGATGTCGTAAGATTCGTCTTAATTGTGAGAGTGACATAGTTTATATATATAATATTTAAATACGACGTCTGGGAATCAAATAAAAATCAAAATAGGAAAGTGAAGTGCTTCTTTGTTGCAGTCGGGTTTTTTGTTTCCTTTTTACAAAATAATTTAGCTTGTTATCTTACGTGAAATAATTGACAGTGAGTCGAGATGCGACGGGAGACCGGCCGCGGCACGAGATACGCAGTACGCATGCGCGACCCGCACGTCACGTCTGCGCACTACCACTTAACCTCAATCTGAGGCGTGTTTTTGAATGAAACTTCATTCGCAAGTCGACCGTAAGGACCGTACTTTGCTCTTAGTCTATGAATCGTTGTAACTAAGTTCGATTTATTAAACGTCATTTCTTTAAAAATCTTGCATGATGTAGGAGCCGCAATAATTATGGTAACTCGCTAAACTTACAAAATAGAGCTGGCTCTTATGTATAACTCCAGAATGCACCGATAGGTGTTTGAGGACAGATTTTCGATAGAAGGGTAGTTGTGACAAGTGAGCATTGAAAAATGCGCTACCAACATGGTCATTCGATGTTTCTCTTCACCAATTGTAACAACTCGGGCTCATTGCAGGATTCGAAAATACGTATACCGACGCGATGCTGGAGCTGTCATTCTCGTTCTATGAAATTTATTGTCTCTAATCTAGGTACTACCAACTTTGCCAGACGTCCCGACTTTTAGTCCAAAATTAAATGCCACGCGCAGGACTGGCACGGTCTCGCTTTTCGGGATCACTCCACGGTGCAGCCCGAAGGAAATTTGAAAAGAAGTTATTCAGAATATTATAAATAATTAGGTAATTCATGAGTAATGTTTTACCTATTTATGGTATACTCCTCTAAAGACTTAAATGCATTACTGTCAACATGACAGTTACTGTTATTAGTACAGTAAAGTAACGTATTTTCATGAAAAAACATATTCTATGGCTATCTATCATTACTGTAAACTTAATTGGAAATTCAATTAAAAAGAAGAGTGTTAAAAAAGTACTCATTATTTAAGTTATTTTTTATTAAACAATTTTTTTCAATTTTATTCTTTCAACAAAAGAATCCAGTTTTTTTTCACTTTTTTCTTTGTACGACTCTATTATACACTCATGGACATATTTATAGGAACACAATGTAAAGGTAGAATAACAGAAAATATTTTCTTAATTCATACTGGCCATATTTACCAGTATTATGTAATTTGAAAAAATTCTTAAGACTTTGAATAGAATTTTACTTACGACTTTCATTTGTAGTTTTTGGTGGAATCTTGAAGTGACATGTTGTGGTTTTTATTTTTAATTTTTTTTACTTAGGTTTTGACCCTATATTATGTAATATTGGTAGCGTTTTTCGTGATATAGTTTGGTTTTTGTGCATAAGTGAAGTGGATTATAAATATAAACCGAGAGCATGCATTCTGGGGTCCCACAAAAATTCTGTAGATCGTTCTAACATGGCGGCCAGCATCTTATTGGACGTTACTTTGTTTATAATGTATATTAATACTAATTGTTACGAAGACTTAAAAATATTGACACTGAAGACTCCACTTTGTATTTTGGAAAGTGTTATGAAGACTTGAAAACATTAACACCGGCAAATGCTTTTGCGGCGCCAAAACAAGAAGACAATAGAATACAATAATACAACTATAACAATAGATTTATTCTAAACAGTGTCCTCAAAAACCGCGTTTTGACTTCTTCTGAAACAAGCTGCAGGAAGTTTGATAAGTGATAGTTGGCATGAAAACGATTAGAAGAAGATGTAAGGCGGCTGGTATAGGGACGTACTTGTCCGTCAGAGGCCCTTTGCTCACCGCGAGTCATCTAGTACTTAGCTCGGTCCAACTTTGCTTGCTCAAACCGCAATTGGGATGATGACGCTCGGGGAAAAGTACTCTTTGCTGATGAGTTCTGATTATGTTTTAAGTTAGATGATGGAAGGGGCAAAGAATGGAGACGACCTGGAGAAAGATACGCTGAGTGTACATTTTTTGGATTAAAGCCTTATGGTGAGGGTCAGTAATGGTCAGTATGTAGTTTACTTAGGAGCATGTACGGCGGAGCTACACATCGTAAAAAACGAGTCCCTGACTGCGGCAAGACACATAACAGATATTTTAGAGCAGATTGTGATGCCTTTTGCCTCATTCATGGAGGATAATTTTATTTTAATGCACGATCATGGTCGTCCTCACGTTGCGGCGCAGTGGTCGTATCGGAGTATCTTACTGATCCCGGAATCCAAGTTTTGGTGTCGCCTGCACGCTCGACAAATCTAAACGCGATAGAACATGTTTGGAATAAATTCGGAAAAAAAATTAAATAAAGAAATCCAGCACCAGCTAACCTGAGGGACCTCAACACTGCATTGGTTGAAGAATAGAACCTAATGCCTCAAAGTTTCATTGAAAATTTTATAAAAAATGTATCAAGATGAATGCAGCAGGCAGTTCTGACAGCGAGAGGAGGCAATACGTACTAAATATTGATTGTGTCACCCAATAAGAAAAAAAAAACAGTCTTTAGAACAATATTCAATTTTCATTACGTTAGGCCAAAAATCCTAACAATTAAAATACTGAGCTTAATGGCTCTAATTTGTTTTCTTTTCGTTTGGTTTAATTTTTTTCTTTTCAAAAATGTTCATTTAAATTACTTGATTTGAGTGTAGTATATTTTAAAGTTAACATCATACCAAAGATGTTATACCAATTTGTCGGTCGATGTTACTGATTTGATTCTATAAAAATCGTAATCTTAAAATAGTGAATATTATATTCCTAGCATTATATTCATATACCACAAAGAATGGATCAAAGATTATATAGAGAGTCCCACGCATCGTAAATCATTCATAACGGTTTCCGCCCACTCTTCCAGCTGTGTCGAGAAATTTAGTCCTCCTGCTATTTAGAAAGTTGGAAGTATTTAATTTGTGTACATTAAATACAAATTGAAGATTTATTTCATATTGTAACATATAAATGATTACTCATATATATAAAGACACCGTGAATGACTGACTGACTGATCTATCAACACAGCTCGAACCACTGAAAGTGAACGGATTGGGCTGAAATGTGGCACACATTTATTATGACGTCGGCACCGCTAAGAACGTAATTTTGAAAATTCAACCCCTTAAGGGGTGTAACAGGTGTTCAAAATTTGTGTAGAGAAATCATAAAAAAATATTTTTTTTACTTGGAACGAGCGAATACACAAGCAAAAGCTAGCAATTATATAAAAGGATAACTAACTGACTGACTATAATAACAACGCAAAGTCCAAACTACTGGAGCTAGGACTGTGAAAATTTGCATGAGGATTCCTTTTACACTGTAGGCCGTGGGTGAATACAAAGGAAGGATATTAGAAAATTCAACCCCTAATGTTGTGAAAACTGGGATGAAAGTTTATATGAAAATTCGTCATTTTTGAAGATAAAGGCAAATCTGTATTTAGCTATTCAGTTACAAAGTAAAAAACATGGGACATAACTTAACTATGACGCGAGCGAGGACGCGGGAAGGCGCTTGTCGTATAAAAACAAATAGGAATATCAATAAAATATCGGTAAAAAACTCCTAGATTTTACAAATAATTAAAAATGTTTTAAAATAGAGGATGAATATGTACTACTAAAGATTCAATAACGGTTATAAGTATCTCGCAAATGGGGTATCTATCTATTAGGTAGGAAAGGATTTAGGTAGGTATTAGGTAGGAAACTTGTTATAAAATTTCTTTGGCTGTACTATTTACATCTGGCTGGTTTTGGTAACATTAAAAACATTGGATACATTAAAGATAAAAAAAATATATATAAAAAGTTGTTTCCCGCTATTTTTCATTCTGTAAAAATAAGTGAATCAAATTTAGAAATTTGTGATTTTTATGAACCTAATGCAGTTGTCAGTAAAAGTAGCACAAAGTTGGTTCAAACGTTTTCAGTCCGAAAAATTTTGATGTTAAAGATGCACCTCGCTCTAGCGAATACGCATACGAATACGAATAAAATGGACGCCATTTTTGAAAAAGTGAAGCAAGATCGGCATATCAGTAATTACGATGAAGCTGAAGAGCTAGAAATTGACCACAAAACAGTTTTAACCCATTTGAAGACAGATGGCTATACCAAAAAGCTCGATATTTGGGTGCCACAGCTCACTGGAAGAAACCTAATGAACCGTGTACTCATTTGCGATGCATTATTAAGACGTAATGAAACTGAGCCGTTTTTGAAGAGAATGATAACTGCAATAAAAAGTAGATCACGTACGACAAAAACGTGAGAAAAGGGTCGTGGTCCAAGGTCTGCCAGGCTTCACAGACTGTGGCTAAACCTGGGCTAATTCGAAATAAGGTAATGCTGTGTGTATGGTGGGACTGGAAGGGCATTGTTCATTGACAACACAATTGTTCGGTTTCTTGTAACACAAGAAATCTCATCTTGTATAACTTGTTAGATAGATAACACTGCAAAAATAGCTATTTCTCGCAGGCGAAATATTTAATGAAATTTTGTATGAAAATAAAATTGCTAGTTGTTAATAAGATTTTCCAAACATTACAATGCACGGGAAGCTAAAATTATTGTGAGTGTTAGTATACGGTTCTATTAATAATATATTTTCTACGAATCAACCACATGAATAACGTGGGAGCATCACAGAACGATGACACAAGGCGTACGCTATACTCCCTTCTCTATGATTACTAAGTTGAATCAAGGGCTCCGACGCGACGTATCTGCTCTCATTAAATTATCTCAGGGAAACACCTGTTATTTCACATGGAGCATGAACAAAATTAATATATGATGAATGTTAATACTCAATGTTTTGCAACAATTTAAAGAGAGATCAGTTGAAAATTAATAATATCATAAAAATACTATTTATTTATACTATATATTATCATTATCATTTTCCGCCTGTAATCGTCCACTGCTGAGTACAGGTCTCAGGTCCTAATTTAATCTCATCCAGGTCTGATCTTAACAATACCATCAACCCAACGAGCTGGTGGTCATCCAACGTCTCGTTTTTCCCATACGTAATGCATCCGTCAATGCATTAGTCTACATGCTGTCACTCTGCCTGGTAATATATCCGACGACGAATCTCAACATTTCTGATTCGATCTTGTAATTGCATATACATTCAGGATATAAATAATCTTATAATCAATTGATTCGACATATTATTACTTTTAATCAACAAAGGGGGCTTTGCAGGCTTAATAATGCTCACTGCATAGTTTTATAGCCTTAATAGTATATCACTTGCTCAGAATCAGCTGCCTAAATACATATTTCGCAAAAGCAAAGCAATAGCAGAAATAGTAAGAAGCTAATTCAGATAATATTTAGTACATTTTATCCGCTACATACTTAATACGAATTTGCCATTTTGAATCGAACATTTAACGATTTCTTTTTATATATTTCTGCTATTGCTCTTGTAAAATACGTAATTAGGGTGCCGGTTCCGTTTCAAGCCTCAGTGTATCCCACTCAAAGAAGAAGTGCTTTGGCGTTTCTTCCGCAATTTCAGCCAATCTCCAATCTCTTGTATCCTGAACTCTGCTTTTGTACATAGTTTGATAGCTGCTAATAAGGGATGACTTCAATTATTTTTAAATTTTATTGCGACAGTTAATAATATATTGTATTCATATTGGCATAAAATTACAATACCATACATACACTTAGTGATAAACCTATCACTAATTTTCTTTTGGTTTGTCACGTTCCAGGATCAGTCGGTGTATATCTTTTATATAAATAAAATGATAGAGGTTTGGTTTGAAAAACTACTGGATAGATTTTATTCATTTTTTTTTTTTTTTTGTTTTACTTATCAAATACTTGGTTCTTATCTAAAAAAATAAATATTGCGAACTTACATGAAACCTAAAGAAATAAATAGGCTACTCAAAATAATTATTCTACGCGTACTAAGACGAGGGTACCAGCTAGTAAAAAATAAATGCGAAAGTAAACCTGTATGTTTGTTCCCTTTTCATGACTGAAACTCTGAATTAATCACAATGAAATTCGGCATAGATGTACCCGAGACCTGGAGAAGAACATAGTACGAAAACACCCAGACGAAGTTCCGGAAAAAGCTACTATCAAATAAAATTCTTATAATCAAACATACAGAATGTACAAGGTTTTAAATCATCACAAAAATACGTTCAATATCAAAAGCTTTTAGAATAACTATTTTTTTTATAGAGCAATGCCACCAATAATTACTTATTAGTTTAATACATATATAAATCACGCCTATTTCCCAACTGGGTAGGCAGAGACCACGTCCTTCCACCTGCTACGATCCTGGTAGCAGGTGGAAGGACGTTTTTGGTGTTTGAAAAGGAAGAAAACTTGACAGAAGTATGTGTCCGGATTGATGAGGATGAACTGGAGCAAGTAAGTGAGTTTGTATACTTGGGATCGATGTTTACCAGAGATGGAAAGTGTGAGAGAGATATAGGAAGGAGAGTAAATGCCGATAAAATGGAGAATGGGGGATTTTAGCCAGAGTATTTCTATGAAAGCTCGTTTGGCTGTGCATAGAGGAGTGTTGGTTCCAACACTCATGTGTGGAAGTGAAAGCTGGGTGTGCAGAAAAAATCATGAAAGTTAAATAAATGCAGTAGAAATGAGAGCGCTAAGAGGTATGTTAGGAGTGAAATTTAGTGACAGGATAAGAAATAGTGTGATAAGAGAGCTTTGTGGTGTGAAAGAAGATATAATCACACGGATTGAGAAAGAGATGCTTAGATGGTTTGGGCATGTTGAGAGGATGAAGGAAAGAAAAATGACTAAACAAATTTATGATGCGAGTGTGAAAGGAATCGTTGGAAGAGCATGGCCTAGACGAACATTTATCGATCAAATAGGAGACGTTCTGAAGAAAGGTAAGGTCAAGAGTACTTTAAACCAACGAGCATGCATGAAAAGATTAATGAATGTCGAAGAAGTGAAAGAGGTATTAGTTTAATCTATATAAATAAATCTGTAGTCCTGTTTGTACATTTTTTTTTTATTTCCCGATAAACATCTTATATGAAGGACACGAATATGGCTTTTTTTTGTTTGTATGTCCGGATTTATCTCATAAATGGCTAGACCGATTCGTATGAAATTTTGTACACAGAGCGCCTATGTTATTGGTCAATTGATAAGCTATAAGAGTTCTGAATAGTACTTTTAGAAATCGTAAAAATAAAGTTTTTTAATTATTTGCAGATTCTAATGAAATTTTGTTCTCGTGGAGCATAAGTCATTCTATAATTGATTGGCTATAACTGCTGTCCATATTACTTTTAGAAGAAACCATAAAATTACAAATAATCTAAATTTTCGTCAGTACTTATCCAATTCCGCTCTAATTTTGTAGACGGGAAGCATACGCCATTTCATAATTGTTAGGCTATAAGAATTTTCAATAATAAAATTAGGAATCGTAAAAGAAATTAGTTCTCAACCAATTTTAATGATATTTTATACTTGGGAATTATATATCACATCTCAATTGACAGACTATATGAATTGTCAATAAAATGAGTAAAAATAAAATTACGGGATGATAATAACTACTACGTAATAAACACGTACGGAGCCGGGGGTGCACCGCTTGTGTATCTATGAAGACTAAAGAGTTTATGAAATATGATGCACTGCATAGACATGTCACATAAATACAGACTGTACTGACATAGTATCACATTTATCAAAGAGAAAATAAAATCCTTTGTAAACAAAGCTTTCTAATCTTTTATGTGCAGGTGACAACTTTGAAAAAGGAAATGACAATCGGCACGCTATGTACCTACAATGATCACTTCTAATGCTTCTTATCACGTAGGTGCACTTAAATACATCTAGAATAAATAAACAATCGTTGTTGGAAATAATTAAATTTTATAATGGTCAGACATTTCTAGAATCAATGTTTACTCGTAGGTATATGAAGATTCGTCTTTAGTGCATACAATCTAAAAAGTCTTTTTGGCATTTGTCTGTCACTCCGTTAAGATAAATGCATGTTTTGTGTAAATAAATATATGTACTTACATAAAAATTTGCTATATAGGTTTTTATTATTATTACTGTTGAGGACAGATGAGTAGATGTCGCCTCGCAACTAAGTAGGTATATAAAGTTTATTTTTAACTGACTTCATTTAATACATAAAGTTGTGAGACATATTTGTTATCCATATTAATTTGCGTATATACCAATATCTTTTATTCAATGCCTTTTTTACGATATCTTATACAGCAATGTCTTGTTATGTTATGTTATTTGGGCTCCATCTGTCCGCACTTATACTCTTGCTAGGTCCATTGTGCGTAGGACATCAATGTCTTATATACAACGTCTTATTATACATGTCTGATATTTCGTATAGTCGTATACAGTTTAGAATGGTTTATGATTGCTTATATTTATGGTTTGTGTCTTTTTGTATTAGGATAAGAATCATGTGCTTTAAACGTTTATGGATGGCTATTTATCTGTTAGGTGATGAGTTTATGTTATGATTATAAATACTCCTTTCATACTGACATGATGAACACAATAAGGAGTTTAATATGGGTATGTATTTCATTATAAGGTAAGTATTAAGGAAAGTCCGGCTAAAGTGAACACCTTGGGAAAAGCGAATAGTCCTCACTTCTCCAAATTCATTCGTTCACTGTTCACCACATACATAGGAGACGGGTTGGCTGCGTCGCAAGGCGTTCGTGGAACGGCAAATTGTGTTTTCGTGAGAATAAAATCAATTGTGGAAGTTAAGTGTTTTGTTAATATTTGTAACTCTATTCGCTTACCATGCTTGGGAGTATTATAATTCTTTTGCATGTCCAAGTGTTTTTTTAATATTATATTTGACAGGGTTTATAGAAGCAATCGTTTTTTATAAGATGGTTTAACCTCAAAAATTACTGCGTCGGGCAGAGTGAACAGGGCAAAGCGAATATGGCATCCGCATTTACAACCTTATTTGATTATTTTACTACAGTTTTATAATACGCATACTTGATTGCAGGTGGTGAGTGGATATAAAAAAGACTAATTCAGAGGGATGGGATAAAGTAGAAATGGTAAATAATAACAGATAATAATAATCTTTATTTCAGATTAAAGTGAAAAATAAAAAAAAGCACACCCAATACACCGGCACCTAGCTCACCGGTATAAAGAGTACAGCTAAAACTTATGGATTATCTATGAAATGTTTACAGACACGTCAAAAGTAAAATATGAAAACAAATAAACTTAATAACGTTACTAAAAAAACTGGGTTGCGAAATAGAAATAATTCCTATAAAACACTGCTATAATTCTACAAAGACAGTCAAAATACTAAAATAGCTAAACTACCGAAGACATTAAGGAAATTTGAAGTTGATTTGTGTGGTCTTTTTGCGTTGAAATATATGTCGAAGAAGATGATTATCCAATTGAAAATTAGCACCGATGTGATGTTTGTTACCGACACGACAGTGTCACAAAGAATTTTCAACTTTTCAGGAACCTAGAGTAGAGTGTATATACGTGATTACTACCAGTATTAGTTTACTTAACATTTACAAGCAAAGTTAGTAATTATTACTTACATGCAAGTTTTTTTGTCTGATTATTAAGTTGATTGTTTATATTTGCTAACGTTAAAAAGTCGGTATTCATTTTACCCGAGAACTGTATCCAGTTTAACCGGGCATACGGGCAAAGTGACAGGACAATTTTTAATTTTTTTTTTGTTTGTCACTAATTATTTAACTGTTGAAAGTAAATCATGATTATATTTAAAATAGTAATAAGTAAAGATTGATTTGTGATATTTATCTTGTTGTTATATCTCATACCTTTTCTGCTAAACCCTTACATTATATTAAGGTTTTACGTTTGATACGATTGTACTAAAGCTTCACTGTAAACTGTAAATACAGTCTACATTTAGGAAAGATGGAAGTGGTTTTAATTAAACCCAACAAATAAATCATTCACTTGGTGCTGAAATATATTCTCTTACCAAATTAACATTCAGCTTCCTAAAAACAAATTGAATGATTCGAGCTCCTATTTTCATATTCAGTAGGTACTTTTTTATTTTTATACATTTTTCAGCTTCGAAATTGAAGAGGCAAGTTTAGAAAATTCACTGCCACTCAATGCCAATTCAATTCAATACTGTGATTTCATGAATATGTTATCATTTACAGTTGCTTGGATTCGTTGTATGATTCAAACTCGCTCGTGAGAAAGTAGCATCCTGTAAGATTACTTTCCCTAGTTATTTTCTTTACTCAAAAACGGTAAATAATGGATTTACTACCTATTAAGAAAAGCTAACCATCAAGTATACATTTAAGATATATAGTTCGTTTTACATATTTAAAGTCGCTGTCATCATACCAATCAATGATCTTAATCTTCTATATACTAACTGACCGAGTGACATATCAACGCACAAGCCCAAACTACTTACGTGGACTAGGACCGTGAAAATTTGCATTCTATTTCCATTCAGCACTAAAGAAGTATTTTTAGAAATTCAACTCTAAAAGTGGTGAAAATGGGGATGAAAGTTTCTATGAAAATCAGTTATTCATCACTGTAAATCAGTATTTAACGATTCAGGTAGAAAGTAAAAAAGATAGGACATAACTCAGCTATGACGCGAGTGATGCCGCGGGAATAGGGCTAGTTTATAATTCATATACTTTAAATAAACTAAGGAGGTACTTTTTAAACTACTTTTTTTTAACTCAATGTCATGCATTCGTTCTTTGTCGTTTAAGGTTTTTATTATTCGCTACAACACAAACTACTGCTACGAACGCTACGAATGTATATTATGGGTTCATACATCCAAAGTACATTTACTTGGTGAAAAATGAAATCACCTTTCCTTAATTGTATAATAATTTTTGTAATATTGTAGTAATGAAATGGAAATCCACGTATAAATAATGAGGGTAGATCGCACTCACATATCGGCTATTTCCTACTTTTGTAATAAAAATCTTAACGCGATTGCATTACTTGCAATTACTTCCGTTTGCATCCTACATAACCAGTAAATAATCATCAAATGAATATTTGAGATAACAATAGTATTTATGGCAACTTGCAGGTCGAATATTTACTACAAGTTTATTTAATATCTGAAATGTTTTTTTTTTTGAGATTTTACTTACGATTTTCTTGTCATTATACACTTCAAGTGTATATAACCTAAGGCTTAGAACGAAACACGTTGTACTGAGTTCTCAGTATGGGCCACGCCGCGCCGTACGCCGTGTTAGCCTGTCATCCGCATTGCACTACATGGGAATAAAGCGACGACTGATTTGTCTTCTATATAATAATACCTACAGCATATTTATACATCGCTCGCTTACAGTTCATTCCACGTTGAGTTTAGGTTAAAAAACGTGTCCCTCTTGAGTGGATCGATAAACGCAAGTAATTATTCAACCACAGACAGGAGTCACTCAACCAACCCCTGTACCTATAGACATTTAGTCACTCTGATCAATAGTTTCAATTAGAAATAAATTCAACATTTCACTTATATGCTGAAATTTTTAAATCACTGACATCATTGATAGGCATAATTCTACATAACAAACCTTTACTATTCCTTTATAAACGCCTACTGTTTTGCATATTCAACAACCGAATTCTTATTGTATGCTAATTTAACACTGAAAAACTATTCAATAGATATGTTCATTATAATAATATGTAGAGTTGAGATCTCGTCGTGTCAGTCACTGACTCACCTGGCACTCGTTACACGTGTGTACGGAGTAGGACTGATCGCAGTCGTAGCGAGTGAGGATGTCGACAAAGTCGCAATGAACTCGCGCCACCATCGCGTCTAGCCCTATGATCTCGTAGAGTGTTCGCTCGCAGGGCTCTCCGCCGGTGAGCACGTCGATGCGCGCGGCCGGGTTCAACACGGAGGCGGGCGAGCGCTCGCAGCAGCCGCGCAAACGTAAATTGGTGAGGCGACGGGCACGTTCAGAAGCGTCGAGCGCGCATAGGTACGGCACGTCGCGCTCGGTGAACGCTTCGGCCGCGCCGCCGCTGCCGCCGCACGGCGCGCCCCCGCACTCGCGCACGCCACCCGCACCCTCTTCCTCCAGGTCGCACGCGCTCAGCCAGGGGTTGAGGCGCGCGAGCGGACTCACGGCCAGGCCCGCGGCCGCCATCAGCAGCAGCAGCAGCGGCGGCGCTCGCATGGCGGGGGCGGCGCCGCTAGCGGGGGCCGGCCCGCCGGGCGCGGCGCTGCCTCATACCGCATCGCGCATGGCGACCTACTCGCGCGGCCCGGGCCGCGGGGCCGCCGCGCGGGGTGCTCGCGCCGCCATGTCGCTCGCTCGCCGCTCGACTGACTCCCCCCGGGCGCACATCGATCGCCCCACACACTCCGGTGCGCGCGCCCTATAAGCCTCCATTTTCGTTATATAACAATGCGCGCGCACCCCCAGTTCCCGCCCCACCAGACCGTCTGCCCTCTTGTGGTGCAAGTCATTTTCCTTCATCAATAAGTTTATCTTAGACAACCTCAGCTAAAATAATACCAGTAGTTTTAGATAGATGGCAGTATCAACTATTTTAAGTTTTAACAGTGAAAATGTACATAAACGATACTCTTTAGAACACTTCAGGCACGGAGTTTAGAGATAAACGGAATAATAGGTAGCACTAGTACTATGAAGCAATAAAAATAAAAATTCTGTTTGTTACTTTAAAACTCCCAAACCTTACAGCAGGTATTAATTTGTTATAAAGACATGTTTATCATAATACGATGGTCCGGCCCGGCCCACACACGATGAAGGTGATTATGAATAAGTAAGTAGTCCCATATAAGTTTTACGATCCACTTTGTCTTAACAATACTTCATCCTAGACAATGTCATGTAGGATAAGATAAGCTCGTGCAGTTATTTGCCCACTTACACTCTATTCCATAGTATAGTGTTTGAGTATTTCCGTTGCGGATATAGTTTATCCGAGATAATAGTAGTGCGTTTAGATTGCTATTATAATTAGATAGGCAGTAAGTGAATAACTTGATAGATAATAGTATTGTACAACGTAACCGACAAGGTACGACTTAAGTCATACCTCTCTATCGTGAAACTGGCAGCTGTGCAAGCGGTCTCGCTTCCACATGCGTGACGCAATGTGCCACTGGGCACTCTCTGAGTTCCGAGTGCATTCACTCGCAGCTTAAACGGAGTAAGATCATAACGTTGATCCAAATTATTTTATTCATTTACGTCGGCATTGTCCTTTGTTTCGAATTACAACCTATAAACAAAATTAGGAATTTTCCGTAAAGCCGATATTGCAAGTTTGTGAAGTGTCATGTTCTTCGTATATTTATTAAGGGATTAACAAATTATACGAAGGTTAAATTTCATCATTTATAATGGACGCAACAAGTGAGTAAACTGGTTTTTAAATTTTATGAGGTAAAAATTATATTTCTATTTACATGTTTGTATAACAATAACTACATATTTAAAAAATATGAATGTATATTTCAAACCGTGATTACAGTTATTTTAACACACTATGATTATCTGAGCCTTTTAATAAATTGAAACTATCGTTTTTCTTCAGAGAATGATGGGTACCTTTATAATGTTTTGGTAAAAAGATTGAATTTCATTTTTATTCTGCCCAAAACACTTATTTCGGCTACATTCTACCACCTGCTTCGAACACGTTACAAAAGTGCCAAATACCTACTTATTACGTTGCAAATTGAACTGAAAATCGGTATAGCAGCAATTTTTTTTTGTCAATTTCATAATTGGATATCGTTATGGCTCATCAGTAAATACGTTTGGATACGATAATTTTTAAGTAACTAATAAATCACGTTTAAATGAAAATCCTTCGTTTAATTTGTTTTAACAATTTTACAAAAACATACAGAAATACAGTAGGTAGGTATCAAATGATTGTATCAACAAATGGTATAAAAACCAGATATTTATTATCATAAATATATTATGGGCTAATTTTTTAAATATATTTTTTTAATTCAATAAAAAAGTCTATGCCTACTTATTATATTTAGAGTAGGTACACATACATGACGTTACCAGATATAAACTATGTTTTATGGATTGGTATTGGTCACTATACTAGAGACACGTAGATTTTAATTTACAAATAGAGATTTTTTAGTCTTGTTTTTTTTATATTATTATTATATTATTTATTGCACATACAAGTAAAATTGGAGTAGTTGATGCTAAAATACATTCTCAACCAGTCTTGCAAGGTATGCGAGGTGTGCATAATATTTAGTAAAAAAATCAGATGTTGGTAGGAAGGGAGTTCCATAGTCATGCTGCTGCTACTGCGAAAGATCGGTCGCGGAAATTAGTATAATGACTTGGTATACCGAGAATTAACGAATCAGAAGATCTTAGCAGTCTATTGTACATATTACTATGCTTATATTACTACTGTAATCAACATAGGGAAAACAAAAAACTTGTATATTATGTCAATTTATAAACTTAAAAATATCTGTTTGTGAATATGTTTTTGTAATCTCTCAAACTACTAATCCAATTCTAAAACTAATTTCACTAATAGAGAACTATGTTAGGGTTGACGGTTATTATAGGCTATATTTAATTGTTATTACGTTTTATATTGAAACTATCTGAGCCCCACGGTTCCGCACAAATTTATTCGATCAACTCGCTATTGCGCCACCTCAACACACCCGTGTAACCTATCATTGTTCTAACTTTCCGTACTTGCCTACAACTTGCCAAATTGCTTGACGTTCATGGTTATTGCTTCGCTCTTTAAGGTCCTTTAACCTTTCTAAATAAATAGGCTATAAAATACAAAAAAAAAAAAAACAAATCTGAACAGCAGTTCCAGAGAATTAATAACGTGTTCAAATAATCTTTTGAACTTTATACTATTAATAGCTGTACCCAACGGTTTCACTCGTGTTAATTTTATTCGATAAATACCGCGCTGCCAACGGACCCATGTAGTCTATCATAATTGTTCTTCTCGGAAGTACAAATTATTTTAATTATTTATTATCTCCTAAACTATGTGTCCAAATAGCATACTCTAAAGAGCAAAACTTTACTTCATAAAATTGTCTTTATGATGAAGTAAATTTTGTTAGTAAAGATTAATATGCCATGCCTCAAAATAATGCTAATAAATCACTTTTTAGTTTTCAACAAATCTTTGTCACAAAATACCTTATTGTGGCTTATATATAAGAGATAGGCATATGCTATCGCTTACTTTTTTTAAATATATTAAAGACCAATATTATTGTGGAACATTGTATTTCCTTATCATTAACGATTACGCCAGCGCACGTGGATAAAGCAGTTCGGGGGGCCTCGACATCCGACTTACGTAACAAAAATCAATATTTAAAGCTATCTGAGAGTTGTAGCCTAATCTTGAATAGCCTACACTATTCATCGAAAGTTTGGCTATCATATACAAAAAGATTTTTTCGAATCCCACTGGTAGTTGCAGATATTGGTGTGTTTAAATAAACAAAAAAAAAGAAAACTTTTCCGCTTTATTATAAGTTATAGATTAAAACTTGCTATATAGTAACATATAAAATTTTCTTTATAAGATATTAATATAATATTATTATTAAAAAAACAGTTATACCATTAACCCAATCGAGACTGTATTATTACTTTCAGTTCGCGTAAAACCTTGTAGGTATTGTCACGCCCTGAATATCACGACTTTTGATTTCAACAGCTCCTAACAATCGGGATTATACAAAACTTCTTAGACAAATAGTGACACATAACTTACGTCACTAATTAAGTATTAATATAATAGTCGGTGTATAACAATAATATTCATAGTAAATAACATGATTGTGCGATTAAAAATAAACAGCTCTCTCGTCATTATTATGATATGATCA
Organism: Saturnia japonica; assembly: GCA_033032175.1. NCBI lineage: Eukaryota > Metazoa > Arthropoda > Insecta > Lepidoptera > Saturniidae > Saturnia > Saturnia japonica. Next base: position 13,442,963 of record CM065307.1, read on the forward strand.
CATAATTTAATCTTCTGTGCATCTGTTAGTGATTTTATGACTTCTGAACGATATGAATGATTGAGCTCATTATCCACCTAATAATTAATATTTGTTTTATCGAGACGATAGTTCTTAGTTATGTTAGCATTCGATAGGTGGTGCTGTGTTCGAGTCATTAACTAACGGAAAGAGCAGAACAACTTCTACCAACTGAGCTAGTATTAGTATATAGACACAACATAACAAAACGTTTTAATCTGTCAGTGATTATGACGTTAAAATGATACAATTTCTGATGTAAATTCTATCATAGATTCTCAAACGCGTCATGTAACGCGGCGAAAGATGCGACGTCACGTCGTATAATTACCTCATCCTGGTTTTCTGTCTCGGAAATCTATTCGAATATTTAACTTTTTTATAGAAACACGTCACAAACCGGTGGTATATTGTTAATGATTTGTGTTACTCGTACCCATCTATATAATATGTAATGAATACAATTGTAAAGAATGAGTTCATTGAATATTAATAAATTTATTAACAGAGGTTATTATTTATCATTTAAACATGAATTTCTTTTACGCATTTATATTCAATTAGTTTATATTTTGGGTTCCGAGACTCATAATAAAAAAAAATGGTACTTAGTTGTCCATCTTTCTGAATGGCTGGCTGGCTATGGCTTGCTGACAGCCGTCTGTCCGTGTGTTAAGACACTTTTTTTCAAAAGCTATAAACTTGAAATTAATAGATATCGTATTATGCCTGTATTATTAAGCTGTTGTAAAAAATAAATTTTCTTGGTTAACGCATTAAAGAGTTTACGCATTAAGAGAGCACTTTATAGTTAAAGTAGCGCTCACGAACCGATTACCTAACCTATGGGGTACTTCCCTCAGATCTAAGGTTTTGAAAGGCACTAAGAAAGGTCTTTTGAGAAAAGTTTAGGAATAAAACCAAAAATAAGGAATTTCTAATTCCGCATGTAATTAATAATTATAATATAACAAAAAAAAATTTTTTCTCAGGAAGGGCTTAAGGTGTAATTTATTAATACCAAATACTAGGATTTATGAACCCTCAGGGTGCGAGTTCTACTCGCTACTTGTCCGATTTATTACAATATGTATATATATATATATATGTTAATGGCATTACAAATGAAAGTTATTTTTATATATATATATGCAACGTACCATCACGCCTGTATTCCCCGAAGGGATAGGCAGAGTTGTACATATGTACGTACACCCACAGTTCGCCGAGTATGTTTTTAGGTCCCATGTAATAGGGGGCGAGCCTATTGCCATTAATCGGGCACGAAGCCAAACTCCGAGCTGCTACTGAGAATTTCATAGGAAAAACCCAACAACACTTTGCTCAACCCAGGACCTCCATCATAGCAGTCGCGCTTACGACTACTAGGCTAACGAGACAGTTAACTACATGCGAACTAGCATGTAGGTCGTAGGCACAATTTATTAACTAGCTAACTACCTACTTAACTAACATTACAACTGTTGCATGTTTGTTAGATTGTTTCTAATGTTCAAAATATTCGCACATATCAGCAGCAACTTTCCTATCGTATAATTTGCATACAGATTTAGTTATTAATTTTTTAACCCACATGTAGGTATACTCTAAAACGGTTAGGTGTGTGGATTTATTAATTAATAAGTAATTATGTATTTACGCAATGATGCATTTTTATACATTCAAAATCGTTTAATTTCAGTGGAAAATAAAATGGGATTACCCCCGCCGTATGAACAAACGGTGTCAAATCCAGCACCGCCGCCTTCATACTTCGGTAACAATCCACCACCACCGCCCGGCTTGGTGGTCCCTCCAAGTGCTTCACCGCGAACGACAGTTATTACATCGTCCACAACAGTTTCCCGGCCACCAGGACCACCGGGGAAACTAGGTCCTGGACCGACAGGTACTACGTGTCAAACGTGCAACAAAACTGTCGTCACCACAGTGGATTACGTGCCGAACAATCGAACACACATCATATCTGCCGCTCTTTGTGTTATCTCCAGGTCAGATTCATAACTTATTATCTTTTATATAAAAAATCGGTTGTCTGTAAAGTCGGTTTACTGACGATAGTTGAACGTGACAACGTCATAAGAAAATACTGATTGAATGGTATCATTTCTCTAAAGAAAATTTTAATTTTATTTATAGTTTTGTCAATTATAGCATAACCTACAATCGCTGCACTAGCGGACCGATGCTATTTATTTTAATGATGAATAATTATATTCGAAAATATATAAAATATATTCGATAATATATCACTGAACATATATTTAATATCGAAAGAATCATTACCTTTATCGCCGCAATTATCGTTGCTATAAACAATTGACACCACATTCACTTTTCATTGCACTTCATACTTGACGAAAACATGTAAATGTATTATTGTATAGCAGCTGTCCACGCGGACGCATCGCTCACTCAAGTAGGAGAGAGATAGATGTCGAAAGCTGCCGAACGCGGAGGCCGATTGTGCCTCTTTGTCGCTCGTTCCGCGCTCTCGCTTACACTTCAAGCCTTAAATGGAACGCCTCAGAGCGAGGTAACGCCGCATGAGTCGTGTTTTTTCGTGCGTGCAGCCGGCTCCATCGAATTATAGACGTTGTCACGTCAAAATCTTGTGTGTGTCTGTTAGTGATTCTATAACTTCTCAACGATAGGACCCATTGAACTCATATTTACAATTTGTTTTTTTTTTATAGAAGACGATGGATTATAAATATGTTAGGATCCGATAGGTGGCGGTGTGGTCGAACTATTAACTACCGGAAAGGACAGAACAACGTCTGCAAGCACAGTATAATCCAAAAAGTTGTCATGCATTGTCATACCAGCCTCCAAGCCTCTCGGCAGCTAAAATACACTGGCTAATTCCGTAACGTAACAAGCCAAAACAGAGTCATTTTGACGAGTTAATCACCATGCATTGTGGTCGCGACTCAGTCGAGTGTAAATTTCTGCCACGCCTGCTTGATTACTAGATATACACCGGTTGATCCCAGAACGTGACAATATAGCAGATGTTGGCGTATTGTGATCGCGATTCCAGTCATAAACCATTATTGTCCTGTTCTACCCATCATATTGTTATTATTATCCGATTCAAGTACGTTTGGTGTGTTATAACTTTCTACCAATTATGTTTCATAGTGAAGGTAATTCAAGGTAACACTCCTTTATATTTCAGTAGCCATTATTTTATGAACATTACTTATCTTATTTGATGACAGTACATACATACATATGTCTGAGATATATTTAATTGTAAGGGGAAAATTCTGGCTAATTTCTCAATGAATTTCATTATCTACTTAAAGGCAGCAAATATTAGATTATGGTACCTAATCGTTAAAAAATGTATTAAACATAATTGCATACACATAGATATACCCATTGCGATTTATGTCGCGTAGAATTGTTAGCACAAATTTCTGAATGAAAACAAATTCTCTTAGAAACCAAGATGAGATGGAAAAAGTTAAGTGAGTTTCTTACAACATTCGTGAAATGTAGAGATTTTAATTTGTTATAAATTAGAAAAATATAAAACATTAAATTACAACACTAAAATTCGATCCTACGCGACGGAATATTATTCGCTTTATAAATAAATGCAATGCTTGTAAAGCCTTAAACTAAAATTAATAACGCGTATTATGTGAAACTTAAATAATAACTTTATGTATAATCTCAGATCATAATAAGTCATATTATGGATTGTAAAGATAAAGAGATCTATCTCATGCGGGTTTTTAACTGAAAATGTGTCCACCAAAATGCATAAAATAAGGATTAAATAAATCGCCACAATGTGGCGTTAATGTAGCCTGAGAGCGTGTTATTGATATATCCGCATTATTTTTAAAACAAAATTAAATTAAACAAATAATGTTGTTCCAACTTTTGGGGCGTTTAGTAGAGAATAAAATTGAGAACTGCGTGCTGTTATGAGCCTCTTTAGGATTAGGTTTTAAAAAATGAAATTAATTGATTTCACAGCCGTCTAGCTCAGTTAGAGGGTGGATAGAGACTAACTGGGAAGGGACTGTCTAGCTAACTAAATACACTATTGGAATGCAGAGTAAGCAGGATAAAGTGAGGTGTATGCAAGTTAGGGTGCAATTTAGGGATATAACAGTGCGCATCGTGTCATGGAAATGAGGCATGATGAAGTTGGCCATCATTGATAAATAATTAATGTGAATTCTTTTTCTTTCACTGCCTCATTAGCCTAGTAGTCGTAAGCGATAATATGAGTAGTTTTCATTTTCTATTATTATTATTTTTTTTAAATACTACGTGAATATTATTGCTGAGATAAACTAATGCTACAGTAACGCCATTTTATCGTATTCTACCGTAAGAATATTTTTTAAATGGAGATACGAGTACTTCTCCTTCCCTATCTTCTACATAAGTAAGTTGCATGATATACAAACATATTAAATATTTCTATTTTTTACTTACAGTTGCTGCTGTGGTTGCCTCTTTCCTTACTGCATGAGATCGTGCAAAACTGCCAACCATTATTGTCCTCAATGCAAGGGATTCCTCGGTTCTTATACACCTTCCTGATTGTACATTAATACCTATATTGTATATTTATTATCTTAATTAGTATTTCCTAAAAAAATATTATCAAAATCGAAGCTCACTATTGTTGTTCTCCCACAATTCATTATTTTAATATTTATATAAAAATTTAAAGCACCTATAATGAACTTTAAGTTAAACAAAAATACTTCATTGTCGTTACGTATTGTCGTGTTTCATATATTTTAAAGAATTACTAAATTGATTTGGCTTTATAAAAAAAACTACAGTATTTTGTTTTACTAAAAAGTTTTTAATGTAGGTAGGTATCTCAATTTCTGTGATACTTAATTTTTTTTAATATGGATTCGTTATTATTATATGGAATGTTGTTTAGTTATCGCTTTATGTTATATAAGAATAAATAGTTACTGTACATACCTACTAATTATAAGGTGAAGAACGTAAACTATGTAAAACTTCATACAAATCTCACTTTATGAAATATAAGAAATACTTTATAATTTTTGGTACTTAAATAAATAAAGTTAATATTATAATGTTTTTTATTTGATAAAGTAACTTAAAGCATCACAAATAAATTATTAAATAAGTGCTCGATAATATAATATTTAATACAGTATTTGAATTGGAAGGATCACAGATTGCACAGTGGAGTGCAATGGAACAGGCCAATGTCCATTGAACCGATATGGTAATGAGCAGAGGTATAATAATGAGTGTTTCTTAGGTTAGCCATTCTAGTTCAAATTCTGTTCATTATGTTTATCTTCAAATAGGTTCACCCATTTGATGTCAACTCATTCAATCAGAGATATTATTCAACAGATAATAAATTACGGTCTTCTTTATCAAAATTACGAACCAATAAATCTTATGACTCCATCATAACAAATAATAATAATATTGTATAATAATTATCGAATTCAACGTGATCAAAATGGTAAACTAGAACAAAATTTATTGGCCACAAGTAGTGTCATTTGTTTACAGGTTGATAAGAACGAGGCAGTTATCAAACATTAGTTTTTTTAATATGTCCAGTGGTAAAAAATGTTGCTTTTATTATTCTAATAAGTTATAATCTAAAAGTATATAAACATCTTGTTTGCCTCGTCTATTAGTTCATCGTTCGTCAATTAGTGTTTGTGTAAATTCTGAATGACGAGCGATTGAGCTCAATATTACAAAACTATTTGTTTTATCAAGACGATGGTTCATATCTACGTTAAGGGTAAAACAACGTCTGCCGGGTAGCTAATTTGAAATAAAAATATATGGGCGACCGAGCTGTGCTCGGTATCTTATAAACAAAAAAAGCAAAACACCTTCTAGCTAAACTTGGAATGTAAAACATTATCTGCAAAGTGTCATCGAAATCGTTGGAGCCGTTTCCAAGAAATCAATTACATATAAATTATATATACAAGAATTGCTCATTTAATATAATAAGATTAAATGAATGTATTCGTTACCAAAAACATTTAAATCACTCTCAGATTACATAATTTAAAAGATTCTATTTTAAAATTAGTTCAAAATAATTAATCTGAACGTTCAATCTAGTATGTAGTAGATTAGTAAATTGATCTATAGTTTTATGGAATATTCTAATCCATTCATTGAAATTTAAATTTAATAACAAATTATATACAGAAGACAAAATAAGTTTATAAGAGCTAGGTAGCTCTCGGTAGGATACATATTGGATTGACGTTGAAATGCATTAACCAGTATAATTTACAAGTGAGTTATCAAAATCTAGATAAAGTACCCTTGTTTATTATTCGTGTACTTTTGTTCAGTCATCGTGACAATTTCAATGCGATGCGAGCATAAAAATATAATTCAACTATTATAGTAATTATTTCTTAATGTATCTACAAATCGATCTGATCGATGAAATGATCGAGGCTTGACGTAGTGCGCACATCACGCTAAAAGTACTGGATACATTTTGACCATTTTTTTTGTTTTACGCCTTAGGTACTTGGTCCTTATCTAAAAAATATTACGATATATTCATAAACAATAATTCTGTAGTCCACGTTTAGAAGTTTACAATACAGTGGTTTTTGTGTAAACACCTAAAAATCTATGACAATTCGGACAATGATGTTCCACGTTTTTCCATCGTTTCGTAGCGTAGGGTATTAGGCAGCAACACAACCACCTGGAATAGATTATTTAATATTATCAAAATAAATATTATATACGATTCCTTTATTAAACATGGCCCTGAATGAGGTAACGTATATACAATAACAATTTCCTTTTCTACATTCTAATTATATACTATACATACACAAACAATGTTAACCTCATGTCATAAAAATTATATGTTGTAATATATGATAATATGTGAATATAGGACAGATATTCAATCTCGTTTGTTTAACAAATATTAATACAATCATCACTCGAGAATTGCAATGTTGTATGACGGTAAGAATTTTATATCGACTGACGATGTAGGAAAAAATTGTGAGGAAACCTTAACACTTAAGATATGTTCTTCTAGTACCACTGTTTATGGAAAAAATATATAACTGTTGATTTCTCGGTGTTTCAAATCGCAAATAGGTACATCGTGGGCTGGCGTGGGGATTACGTCCGTACCAGCCCTTGGGAAGAGACCTTTGCCCAACAGTGAGACACAGGCTGATAATATTAGGTATTATTTATTTATGACGCTAGGAGCGAATTCCAGCGGTTCATAGAAGTTAGTAACAGATAAAGATATGAATTATACGTTAAACTAAATAATATAAAATTCCTCATTATCCGGATTCAATGAACCCATACATACGGCTGTTCTGTAACTTATTTAATAACTTAATACTATTAAAAAAAGTTAAAAGTTATTTCTAAACTTGGCGTATTATTATTTTTTATCACATTGAGATTTTTAGCATCAGTCGCGATTGTAGTTGAATTTCTATTAAATACCAAATAACATATTATGTACTTACATACATAAGTCTTGGTGTTCGAGTGATTTAGATCAGCGCAACGGAATATAATAGATTCGATATCCGCAGGATCGAGTCCCGGCAAATTTTTCTGAGTTCGTTTACGTACACTTATTAATTTTTAATCAGTAACACAATCGGCTGACAGTGAAGGAAAACATTGTCATTGGAGGAAGCCCGAACGCTAGAGAAATGATCTTGTAATACGACTGTATGCGGAAAAGATGACGAACTGTGTATTTACCGGCGTTTGAAATTGCCAAAGTACGTCGAAGAGTAGTGTGGTGATTACGCCCGTGCTTTCCCTTAGTCTTTGCCCAGTAATGGGGCATTTTCATGTTAGAAACATGACTGTATCCCCGAAGGGTTGGGCAGACGTGTTCACGCACAGGTCGCCGTGTATGTTTTATGTCCGATGTAATAGGGGGCGAGCCTATTGCCATTAATCGGGCATACAGCCATACTACGATCTTCTAATAAGAACAATAACACTTTGCTCGACCTGGGAATCGAACCTAGGACCACTAAGCTAATGGCCCCGTTTCACTGGGCGTAAAGTAAACTTTAGTAACAATTGAAATAAAATGACCTACATGTGTCTATTCCATGATATAATCGACTTCTAAGCCGAATTTCGTTAAAATCCATCCATCCGTTGAAACATGATACATGGACACGGACAAAAATATTCAAACGAACATACTTTCATATTTTTTATAATTAGTTATTCATTTAGATAAACCACTGAGTGGAACACTAACAGATGATAACGCTCAAATGAATTCACACGTTACAGCTAACGAGACCTAATAATTATCTCATTGAAATACTGTCTTACCGTGTAGTGTGTATTACGGTGGTATGTACTAATAAATACATCTACTATGCATAGATAATCTATGTATAGATAATCTATGTATAGATACTATGCTTACAGTTAATTAACATATTTTAGAGTTTATTTATAAATAGTTTAATAGTTTTTAAAATTTATTTATAAATTACAATTTGGAAATAATCATCTCCCATTTCATTATTTTTAAGATGTTATCTCCCATCGTATTTACATTTATATTTAAGAATTATATAAATATAAATAAATTATATAAAAACTTTGAAGTAGCGAACAGGCATGCAATTCATATGATTTTACGTGGTCACTGCAGCCTTCAACTATGTATAACCAGACTCTAAAGGACCGCAGTGCTAAGGGCAATCATAATAGGTTGGTACTCCTGGGTTGGAACGCCTCGTGTACCAGTGCGTGTTGCCAACCACATCCTTCACACCAAAACACAGCAGCAGCCATTAAAAAAACTTACAGTGTCTTACAGATGGATAGTATGCTTTGTTACTATGCTATTTATATATAAATAATACCAATAATACCAAGTATTATAATACCAAGCATCTATTATCACTATTAGTAATAAAATTACATAGCTCTCTTGCGCTCTAAACCTAATTTGACCAAAAAAATTTTTTTTATCTGTTTTGAAATTTTGAAATCGAAGTTTCAGATGGCAAAATAAATCATTTGTGAAATGCTCCATTTCGTCTTTCGTTGTTGTTTTACAAAACCTACGGAAGCAGTTCTCGACATTAATGGCCAGTATGGAGTAGAATGTAGATGCTTTATGTAATCTACGGGGGAAAGGGTCAACCGAAATGGTCAAGTCATCCTTCCACACGTCGATGCGCTCTCATAAACCGCAAACGTGGTCAGCTTGGTTCCGAATCATCTTGAATGGAAAGTCTTTCTACATTCACCATACTGTATGGAATTGTGTCAACGGATTATCATATTTTCTTTTCCACGTGGAACTAAATGAGGAGTGTAACCTTCGCCAATAACAAAAGGCTCACCCGATTAATTTTTGACAAAGTAATGTACAGCCAGCCTAATGGTAAGCGGTTACTGTAGCCTATGGACGCTTATAACACCAAGGTAACACTAGCCTGTCGCCGAACTTAAAAATCTCTTCCCCAATGAGCTCCGGAAACTCTACTTACCGCAGGAATACAACACAAGGTTATTTGGCTGCGATCTTCTGTAGAGTGGAGGTATATCACCGGTCCGGCTGTCCCAAGTAGAGAGAAATCTTCAAAGATATTTCTTTGTGCCCTACTTACCTCTACCTATTGACTAATTCCCTTTCCTCAAAGGAAAATCGCCTTTACACAACATACAACCAGAATTTTTTTAGCAACACCAACAAGTTGGTCAATTGATGGAAACAAGTCGTAAAATATTATTTGTTAATTTGTTGATTTAATTAATGTTTTCGTCAATAAATCTTATTACTTAAAAAAATATTAAATGCGGGAATTTATTACACATTCTCGTAAAACTACTTACTACAAGTCAACCTCTTCTCGATGGATCACACTCGGTTAATAACCACATTAATAGATGATATAATAGTAATTACATATTAGCAATTTTTTACAACAATAATCTGTATGTATAAGTATATTCTATCAAAATGGTGATACTTTAAGCACATTTCTCGAGTGTCTGGTTTATTCATGATATTTTACTTCTAAGAATTATAACCAAATTAGTACCTACACAATTCCCGAAAAAATCGTTAATGCATGGCACATGCTGATAGATTGAACTAATTGACATAGAATCGAAATTCACTGGATTAACAACGAAAGGCTAGCCATTCAACTACTACAACTTTATAACATCTCCTACCGTGTAATGTGCATATAATTATGTATGATATACCACTTATATATTAGACTCACCAGAAAAATATGCCAAGTATAACGGCTATGATGTGCGTAAGAGTATTATTTCTATATGTGGCTCGCGTCATTATGTCTTCCTGGCATTGTGGGCAACGCAAGCCGACTGGTTCTGATCCAACTTGAAACAGGTCCATGTCGATGCATACTGCATTTTCTGTGCTCTGTCCTATTTGATGATAATCGTTGCTATCCACTGAAATTATAGTAAAAATAAAAATATAACATACATAATAGTATGATAAGGACGATTTCCAAATTTTCATCAGTAGTTTAATCCTCCAGCTATCTAGATACTAGTAGTTGTGATGTTAGAATAATTAGACCATTGGAATATCGGTCGAGTTTTTGGTGGCATCTTGATATGCAACAATATTCCTCTTGAGTTTTCTATTTTTTTGTGCATACCTACATAAACAGAATCACCTATGTAAAATTATATCAGTACACGGAATATTTTTCCTTTCTTGATATACCTACATCTATAGTATTAATTAATTAATCACTAGTATGATAAAGCGAAAGATTTGTTTGCTTGTTTGTTTAAACACGCTGCTAATCTCTGGAACTACCAGTCGGAACAAAAAAAAACATTTTAGTATATGTACGAGGTATTCCTCATACTATTGTATGGGCTATCTAACATTAGGCTACAACTCTCAGCTAGGCTTAATTATTTACTTTTGATAAGTAAGTCGGAAGTGGAAGCCCTCCCGAACTGATTTATCATCGTGCGCTGGCGTAATGGTTAATGATACGTAAATAAAATGTTCTACAAAAATATTTTCCCTTAATATATCTAAAAAAACTGCGCGATAGCATATGCCTATCTCTTATACATAAGCCACAAAAAAGTATTTTGTTTTTTTTTTTTGTTGAAGATAAAAAACTATTAAATGAGCATTATTTTTAGGTTTGCAACAGAAGGAGTAGTCTCAAACATGGGGTATAATGCTCCCATAGCGCGAATAACAAGACTTGTTAACATACTCCACAAATCTAACAAGCTAGACATTTTAAATGACGACGTTCCGGCAATCAAAAAATATTTTGCTCACTTAGAAGAAATAATGTTGCTCCAGTAGTTTACGATTTATTAGAATTGAAGTTGTTTATTACCTTTAATTTGCTCTCTCTTCTGTTTCTTGTTACTCGCTATATTCTATTTATCATGTAGTCTACACTTTTAATTTAAGTAGCACTAAGCAATGTTCTCTGTCTATTTTTATTTCTTGTTTTAGTGTTTATTATGTAAGTGTTCAAATAAATAATATATCAGTGCCATAAAATCATTTTGCTGCGATATAATTTACATTAAAGTTGCTATAATTTCCACACCTACTAATTATCAACTATAAAGGTAGGACCGCACTAGAGTGGCGCTGGGCGTCGCGTTAAAAAAAGTTACTTTATCATAAAGACAATTTTATGAGGGCAAACTTTGCCCTTTATAAAATTTTATTTGAACACATAGTTCAGGAGTTTACGGATAACGAACACAGATAACAAAAATGACATTTTTTTGAATTGTCTGTCTGGGAACGTCGTTAAAATTGTACACGAGATTTATTAGATTTACACAATTTTATTGTATACTAAAAGAACTGTCGCTAACTCTTAGAAATCTTAAAAAATAACAATATATATTATTATTATTATTTTATATTCTAAATCGGTTTTTATGTAATAATACGAGTAAAAATAAAATTATGAGACGAAAATACTTACTATGCTTGTTCGGAACCTCGAGTCACCGTTAGTTATTAATTCATTATATAAAATTATTAATACTTTATCCGTTTAAAACATAATACAAGTTATTAGAGCATCAACAACAAATTATAAAAAAACTATTACAAATCAATGGAATTAAATCAAAACTATTTTGACTTGTATAAGTATATTTTTTTATAAATAGAAGGTTTACGAAATGACCTAGTTCGAGCAGCGATATTGATAAGGAAAACGTAGTGGCATAAATAATACAACCTGTACAATCGATGATAACCGCATCTGATGAATGTTTAACACTGACATGCTTAGACATGACAGAAGAAGAAAGTCAAATCAACAATATTTTTTACAGAACTAAATAATATCCTACGTATTATAAAACAAGTAACTTATACAAGTAAATTACTTCATTTCGTCATAATAATATCAACACAAAGTTACAAACACCGCTAGCACGTTCGTATCCCGGGGGGTGTTTTGCGAGTTCAGATATCCCTTCCCCGTTTATAAAACTTTTAAAATACACTAATTATATATTAAGAACAATATTAAATGAAAATAATATGATCTCATCGACTCCCTAAAATCCAGAACACGGTCCTTTTGATATCTCCAAAAGACGAATTCATGTACTAAGTTTTACCTTTTTTTTTACTTACGTTAAAACGATAACGTTTTAACACAATACCATAGAAATATTACAAACACTTTATCATCACCACATATTTTAAATTACAATGAAGCCTTAATAAAATATTTTATGTGGTATTTTAACTATACAAATAAATATCTTACTTTTCTTTAAGTACGCCACCAAAAATCAATAAATAGTGAAACACTTTTGAAGCTTACAAAATAATGTACAGTCACTGTTACACTTCAAAAAAATACTATATTTATTTAGTATAATAAACTGAATCTTGAACAATATAATTTTTGATGTGTGTTTTCATTAAACACGAAGTGATCGATGTAGAGTAGGAGACTACGATAACAATAAAACCGTGATAGGTATTAGTTATCATAATATAGATAACACCTCGAGAACCATGGATCGAGTAGGGCGTAATACGACTTAGTGCGCTGGTAAACATTCCTAGTGTTGATTGATAACAAATAAGTTAACATATTGTAACACAGCTAAATATGGTAGGTAATGTTTTGTGTTAATAATATTTAATAACTCATACTTAATAACTAAATATATTCATAGTTTTATACTTAAACAATGTTTTGCTAGTCTACTGTATTAATAGACGAGGCAAGGTGTTTTTCAAAGACGATGTCCATCGAGATACCTTTGAAAACAAAATCTATATAAGTATATATATAGTAACCTTTTCACGGGCATAATAAATCAGGGAAAAAATAACCCCATCAACCCTTAACTAAATTTCATAATTTTTTAACCAACTTTAAAAAAGGAGGAGGTTCTCAATTCGATTGTTTTTTTTTATGGATGTTCAGACATAACTTCTTTATGAACCGATTTAGATGATTCTTTTTTTATTGGAAAGAGGATACCTCAAGGGTGGTCCCCACAGAGATCTATAGCCCCATTTTGATTTAATTAGCACTGAACTTTCGACTTCAAATATCATTGAAGTTAGTTTTTTTTTGTTAAAGTTAGTTTAATTTCCTCAGGAGGTTACTTATTGTAATTATCAAGAGTTACATAGTAAATTATCTATTTTCTAACTGAGTTACGTACAGTTTCATTTTAAAAAAAAATACGTTAAGTATTGTCTATTATGACGTAATATGGTTTATTATGTTACTTTATTACGCTTAGATCTTTATCAAAGTAGGCACGTTTCCATTCCACACCAGCCAATATATGAATGTTGGTTTCTCCAGCCATTAATTTGAATTCAAAAGAAGTTGTAAGTACAGGTATACAAGAATAGAATACATTTTTCTTAGTATTATAATTAATTATTTCAGTCGCCGCTATTAAAAAACATGAAAATTTTTGAAGTAAGAACATAATATAATAAGCAAATACACTTTTTTTTAAAACTGAATATGCTGTTATCCGTAATAGACTAGACAACAAGTTCAAAACACGTGAAAAATAGAGATAAAGGTCCTAAAAATATGAGCAATAGCTCATTGGATTTGGAAACACCTTTACAAAAATGTTTTTGAAGGATTTTGGTGTAGGTAAAAAATTGCAATTATTATTAACAAAATAAGATGAAAAAATATGGTATTCAATTTTTCGTTAATAACTCGAAGAATATTAATATTTAAGCAATTTTGAAAAAAGGTCGTTAAAGAGGAGGAAATTTTCGTTAAAAAAAGTCCCAACTCCAAATCCAATGAGTTACTGCTCATATTTTTAGGAACTTTAACTCTATTTTTCACGTTTTTGAACTTTTTGACTAGACTAGTAAAGCCCGTGAAGCCTCAGACGGCTTTTACAACTTTACCGTGGCTTGAACACATAAACGCAAGTTAGTGTGCCTAAGATCGGAACAGTACGTAAAAATTCAAGTGAAAATATTTTTGTATAGGTATATTTAAATGATTGTTTAGTAGTAGCGTGCCTAAGCTCCGTTTACGTCAAAGCAACAACATGCAGACATGTATCGAACGACATAGGCTCTAATGGTTAGACCACAATGACCATATCATAAGTTTTTAGTCAAGAAAAACATGAATCATGGTGACAGGATAATTTTTATAACGCCTCTGGGTACCTACATATCGGATATTTCTGAGCCTCAGCAAATATATTATTTAGAACGTTAAGTGTTAGCGAATCGTTTTCTTCGTTTTTATGCTTAGTATATGAATGGTCTATTGACGAGTTTAGAAAGGAATATCAAACCTTTTAATGATATTTCTCGTTCCCCTTCGCCTTTTATTCGACGTATTGAAAGAGAAATATATGAATTGAATGTAAAAGATATAATGATTGAGTACCTATCAGTTGCTGATCTCGGTTCTGAAAACACAAAATATACATATAAGTAGCCTAAAAGTCTTTTTCTATTAGTTACATTTTCAAATTTAATAATATTTACAGAAAAAGAATAATAACTTGTAGATAACTGTTACAAAATAATGATGTTACAGATTCTATTATAACCAGCGCGTTATAATCAGGTATCTTGTAAAAAATATAATTGTTCGAGGCTTAATGTGGTTGACGATTGTAATTCTAGCCGTACAATGTACATATTGTATTTACTCAATTAAAACTGGGTAGGTAATAAATAGATTGCACTCAAAACTTTAAATTACTTTATAAACATGATTTTTCATATGATTGTAAACGCAACGCTATAATCTCAAAAACTACCGAACGTAATTCATACGGTTTTTAACAATCGAAGAAGTGATTAATGAGGAAGGTTTTAGTGTATAATTCATTAAAGTTTTGTGTAAATTAGCTGAAATATGACGATGAATCTTTAAGACGTCGAAAAATCATACCGACTGGGAGCTTTACTGGCGTGCGCCGCGTAAACCAGTAGAGTAAGTTATAGTATTACTCTACTACACGTGCTAAGCCGGGGCGGGGCGGGTTGCTAGTACCTATACTATATACCGGCCTACACAATTGTGCCAACGTCATGTGGATAAAATGTTTTTTTATCTACAGAGTTCAAGATGGTAGCTCAATTTATTTATTTTTAAGGGAAACATACAGATTATTATGCTTAAAACTAATCTTAAATAACAAACTCATAAACCAATAAAGTTTCCTCATATATAACACTGTGTGTCTATCTGGTTGGATGATTGGCCCCTCCGATTGGTCTGGTTGCTTACAAAAAGTTTTGAAATAGTTCCCTGAATGTCATATATAAAAATGAACACTGAGAATATAAGTTACAATATTTTTTTAAGAGCCTTCAAGTGGCAGGTAAAAGATACTGCCGACGAAAAGTGTCTGGAAACAATATTTTCTAAAACATACGTAATAATCAGCATTGACAATTTAAGAAAAGTGCCTTTAGCACCTGGTGCCTGACGTATGTCCGTCGGGCCAAGCTAGCGGGTATGCATTAACTCAAAGTACATACTAAGTACTAACACTACTTTATCCCATATATTTTATTTCTGAGAAAATAAGTACAGTCTGGGTGCCCTGGGATCTTGCTCTGCAATGAATAATCTATGATCTACACAGTTATTATAAAGCTGATCTGATTCTAAAAATCATTTTACTAATTGAAAAATTACGTTCAGGTTGATGATCAGCTCGCTCGCGAGGACTGAAGAATTATTGTTTATGAAGATATCTTGATTTTTTTTTAGATAAGTATCTAAGGATTAAAACAAAAAAAAATTGAACAAAATCTATCCAGCAGCTTTTGCGTGATACGCGCACAACGTCAAACATTTTACTTTTATGTAATCTAATACAATTAAGTTTGTAATTATTATATATAATATACAGGTTTAACATTTAAATGGGCCAGTGAGGGGAAATCTGAAACTATAAGAGATAGAGAAATATGTTCTAAAGAACCATAACATCGATTTTAAATATAGTAAAAATTACATTCATATATTTAAAAAAAAACTAATACACGAGTCGGGTATCGAACCTAATCAATTTAAGAAAGAAATCAGACAGTCATAAAGACTACCGACAGAAGAGAAAACTCAAAATAATGGAATAACTGCGTTCTTTTTTTTATTTTTAAATCAATTATAGTCTGAATTATTGCAGAGCATGTCGGTGACACAAAATACAAGATTTTACCCATCCAAAAAGTCAAACACGGGTATGATACTATCGATTATATACAATGTATTAGTGTATATATGCGTATACATATACACAGAGCCGCTATACTACGCGTCGCTAGTCTAGCGCAAGCGCAATACGTCACGATCATGTCGAGGTCATCGGTGACGCGAATCCATAAGCTTTTCCCCTACCAAAAATCGCTCAACGCGGCTAAAGTTTTCACTTGAAATAGTATGTACCATTTTATTAAGATAATTGATACTCTAGGCTGTATAGGATGTATCTAAAATTTAAAGAAAATGCCGAATTTATGTAGTTTTATTGTTTTGAAAATTCACAATAACCCGATAAATTAATTACGATGGATTCTCGTAAAGTAACGACTATGTTATGAACAAAAACAAAAGAAAAAAGCCTTTGATCGCTTTTCCTCACGGTCGCTCTTATTAATGAACTTATAGTTGCAATTGCGAAAGCATGTTATTACATCGAGGAGAACGTATGTAAAATGTTACTTAAGAAACTAATTTTTTTAAGAAATAGAGTTAGAAGTCTTCTTCTTTTGGCACTGAAATAAACTGAAAAATATAATATGTACTCGAAATGCCTGAAAAAAATGCAAAATCCTCTAATTCACATAACTATGTAGTTGTCGCATTGCATGGTAATTTGCTTGATTATTGTCAAAATGACGAGTGCTTTTAGTGTTAATTTTTATATACTAAAATCTTGGATAGTTTTCCATTAAAATAAGACTAACGACATGAAAATATAATTATCCATGAATATTTTACAAGTCGCTACAAATTGTCACAGCACTTTACTCACATTCATATCATCATGAACACACACACCTGTAAAATCTCGCAAATAAGAGTTCTGACGGTGCTATTATGTTCAACGGACGCAACTACATCGATAAACAGCTCGTACAGACAAAATGTAATCTTAGTTGATGATTCAAAAAAATATAATAGTTAATATTAAAAAAGTACAGAGTAAAAAGTAAATCAGAGAATCATTCACATTAATTGGATTTAATTACTCTGTGCAAAAATGTGCAATATTAATTTAATTTTTTCTTATATTTTAGCAAATATTTACAGTTATAGAAACCACATAAATATTGTAAAACACGTTTCATAATTTAGTTATAATTAAAAACAATAAAAATCACGTAACCATGGTTCACATTACCGTAATTACCATGACTAATTCAAGCATACAATGATGTAAGGATGATTATGGTGTTGCTTGCATATCCTACTAATATAATAAATGTGAAAGTGTGTACGTTTGGATCTTTGTTACTCAATCACGCTAAAATGGCGATTTTTTTGGTTTGTCGTGTTCTGAGATCAGTGTGTGTATATCCAATAATACAAAGACGAATTTACGGGTAACAGCTAGTATATCAATAAAACTATCATTTGCACTATAGTTACTTTATTTTTAATAGTTAAAAAAAACAAAACTACATTATCTAGTTGTTTAATCAAATATTCCATTCAGCCGAAAGACGTTCACCGATAGACATATTATGTATGCCTCCTCCAAAAGTCATCGCAACGACAGATCCTACGCTACTCACATCCAAAGAGTGCCCGCAACCTTCACCAGGTTGTGGGTACACCTTGTAGCGAGTCTTCCCACGCTGCATCTTCTGATATTTGATCGCTACCTGAGAACTCTTCGACCCATCGATCATTCGTTCTACGAGCAATGTGCTTCGCCTACTGCCACTTATGTCTAGCGATTCTGAGGACTATATCTGTGATTTTGATTCTACTACGGATCTCCTTATTTCTAACTTGATCACGCAATAGCACACTCAATTTCCCTTTGAGTGATCTTGAGCTTTCATATGAGGCCCATCGTTAGTGACCATGTTTCAGTACCATATGTCACGACTGGCAACAAGTACAGGCCAAGGTCTTGGACGAAAAGACATTACGGAGCTTTCAAAAAGCTGCCTAGCCAAGTTGTATTCGTCGATTAACCTATGCTTCGAAGTTGGACGTACCTAATAGGACAGTCTATACCAATTAAACATAGTCAATAATAACTGTACGGAAGTTGAACGTTAGACATGACCTTCGAGGGGCCATGTTCATTTTATAACCAACACCTTCGGAGAATTTACGTTCAAGCATTACACTGAAATCCTCTGTGGTCTAAGCTAAGATTACTGTCGTCGGCAAACCGTATGTGACTGATTTACTCGCTGTATATATTGTTGCGTAACTTTTCCCTTTCCAGAACCATGAAAATATCTTCCAGCGCTGCGGTGAACACCTTTTGATAAATATCGACTCCTCACTGCAAAATGATAGGACTTTAAAAGTTTGGTCCCACAATCGGGCTAACATATTGGTGTTTTCATACAAAGTTTCGACCGAATCGAAGGTTTTTTTATAGTCCACTAATGCTAAGCAAAGAGGCACTCTTCGGTCTTCTGTTCAACTTGCCGCAGCGATTGTTGGTGGTCTACGGTACTGAAGTCTTTTCGGAAACCCGCTTGTTCGGGAAGGTTGGAAATCATCAAACATGTACACGAGACCGAGTCGTAATACTCGTAACTCTCGACACCTTCTTGTAAACATGGCTCAGAAATGGCCTATAATATTTCAGCAGGGCATTATCGCCTTTTTTTAAAAAAGCACCTCCACACTTGTGATCTGGGCCCTACATGGGTTAATCTAGATTTTGGATCTTTAGCTAGATTCGTAACGGGATTCTGCATTGACGTCTATATATCTGTATTAAAATTTCAGGTTTGGATGATAAGATCATGCTGTCATCGTTCTTCAGCTTTGTTAACTGGCTTTGTCCAATAAACAGATTTCTTGCTAACACTTTGTTTCGTTTTATTACCTTTGATAGGATCGATACTTAATTGGTGTTCGTCACCTTTCAATAACTTGGAGATGCGCCTATTGACCTTCTTATGCGTAGGTATCACACATGACCTGAAGATTGCAGAATAATTTCACGCCTCTCCTCCGTGAGTTTAAGAGTTGAGTCCTCGAGTTTTGTGGTCCTGTTTGTACATTAGATTTTAGTGAACTTAGACCCGACCGTAAAATTACATTACCATATCGACCATCTCATTACCATATCACCAATTCACATAACCATGATTGTTAACTATATCGAATAGGAAATGTCTTTCTGAAAGACGGGCCATCAGCAGTGCCTTCTACATTCTGAAAAGTAGGGTAGTCCACCATTACGTAAATATGAATAAATGTAAAATTGCTTAAAAAAAATTGTTCTCCTACAACTAAAAATTTCCCCACAATTTTGGAGAATGTGCCACAAATAAGTTAATTATGAGTTGTCAATTCTCTGTACAGCAGATGCAGAAGAGCCGTAGTAGATGACAGATGCTCCGAAAGCATGGACATAAATCTTGGCGTTACGCAGAGCTTCGTTCTATCTCCAACGTTGTCTCTGTTGTTTTTTAAACAAGTGTAGGTGATCAGTGCAAAATCGAATTTTTTTTTGGTGACACCGTACGGTGTATTTTGTGTGCCCAATGCCCATACACGCAACTACGTGCGGTCTAATTACATAGGCATACCTACACAGGTCAGTAAACCGAAGCGTGTACGGCGGGCGTTACTGTGGCCCCACAATTCCAAGACACGCATCTTACTATCTCAATGAGAATGAAATCCCCGGTGACAACATCGCTCAGCGCCATTCAGTTCCACAGTCATTTCACAAGATCAAGCTGAGTCCAAAAAGTTCAATGTACCTACTTAAATGATTCAAGCGGCATTTCAAAATGGGACAATGACTGCTGCTCTACAAATTGCAGGTTCGACTCCATAATTAGAGTAGGTACCTACTGCTGGCACCTCTGGGTGGGAGCACTTAGATTGGTACCAGCTTGTACCTTTTGACTCGTTTCAAAGATCTGTGAGAATCGTTGACGATCCCAAACTCACAAAGCAGTATCCAAAGTATTGGAGAGACTCCACCTCCTTGTTTGTATGTATATAACGTTTGTATAATACCGATATTCCGAGAAATTGTTTGACATGGATCCAACGTCTACTTTTCAACATGGCACCCATTGCCATCGGCAGGGAGTTCATCCTCATCCTCAAAACCCAATTCTCTTGAACATTGCGATTTTAGGAGAAATTTCCTACCACGAACGCCCTGGTTGTTAAATAAGCTTCCTGTTCAGGATTCCTGTGTATATAGTACGGGTTTTTAAAGAGGGGAGTGAATCGGTTTTGAAAAGGCCCATATAATACAGGTCGCATGACCGTTTACCATCATGCAGACCGTAGTACATAAACTTGTTTGCCACTTTTTTGTTACATAAAAAAATGTTATAGCCAAGCCCCGAGTAGAAAGCTAATCTATTATTATATTACTGTACCTATATGGAGGGAAGAGCTAAACTGCTTTTATTTCACATGGTAGCATCGGACATCTGTCACTCAACTGTCTAAGCAGAGTCAGTACTGTGACTTCTGTTCGGAGTTCGAAGATGAGTGATCAATTGATCATTCATAATCAAAGTGCCATTAGTAATTGCAAATGCTAGGTTGCTGATTTGATGAAATGAGTAATTATTACTACTAAACGACCATTTTTTGTAGGTAATAGTTATGTGTTCTTAGTTTAGGCGCGACCTTTTTTTTGCTCTCCACTTTCGCCCACTTCTGGGTATTAACATCAAAGGCTCCATTATTAATAATCATTCATATTCGTATATCAATCATGAAATATCACTCATACTTAAAATAATTCGATTATGTAAATCATTCACAATCGCCCACCTCTAGGTGCTGTCACTATCACAATATGTATTTTGTCTTTAAAGCAGTGTTGCCAGGGACATTGTAATTACAGTAGATTCACTGTAATTTTAGTTCGTTTACTGTATACAGCTGTATACATCACAAAAATTTAGTAAATCTTTTCAACGACTGTTTGAATGATTGGCACAGAAATCTCTCAATAACAAATGGATGACCAATAGAGAAAATTACCCAGCCCGCACTCGATAATGTTATCACATGGTATTCTAATTATTTAAAAATTCGTCTTTACTAATTTTTATGTTCGTTTATCTCATTAAGACTGACTCTTTTTCAGGTGATGAAAAAACGAAAAGTTTCGAACGTGACTAACTTTATTCTCGACATTTTACCACTACATAATTCAAAACTACATAGTATATACCTACAAAAAATACTAAAAGATAATCATTAACAAACTCGATCAAGTGTCTGACTGGGTAATCCCGATGACTGGGATGTTTTTCGAACCGGTAGAAAAGTTAGATATTCAGAACTATTAAAAAGTAAAGTAAATACCATAATAGGCATTTTTAACCTCGCCACTCTGCATTATCTAATTCAACTAGTGGCTTAATTTTGAACCAATAGTAAACATAAAAACTTACAACGAATAAATTTCTGAAAATGACCCTGTAATACATAATAAAAATACATGTGGTTTTAAATTTTATTAATTTTAATTTACTGTAAAATGCACTGTATTTCTCTTAATGATTTTTTGTATTTTAATGATTAAAACACTGTATTTTTTTAATCTAAACTGGCAGCATTGCACTTAACACAATTTTTTTTACATTTGGAGTCTTGGAATGTGTATAAAAGTATAAAGTTGTTTTGTTTTAACTATGATTCAAATTTACCGAAATTAGGAGTTTAATTGTAATGGATGTCGATTTACTGAGACCAGGCACAGTGCCTATATCCCCAGACACAATATTATGGTTCGAATTTCTTTTAGATCCAAATCTTTTAAAGAAACACCTCAGCAAACCAAACCCAGGTTAGAAATACATCAATTACAAAGTATACGCAATCTTAACGTGAAAATATTATATAAATTATATTTCTATTGGCCTTGAGCATAAATCATAATTCTCTTTAAACTGAACACAAAAGAAAATTGTATGTATTTGTTCTCTTAAAATCCTAAAGTTACACAGATTGTGCAGGAAATGTATTTGTTATAATTATTAATATCTGGGCGACCGAGATAAACTTGGTATCTTGATAAAAAACCTATCCAAATAAACTTTTAAAGTAAAACATTACCTAAATATAGAATTGCATTCAAATTGTTAGAGCAGTTTCCGAGAAACCAATTACATGAAACATTAGTCACTGAATATTATTAGTTACACATATATTATATGAATCAGATCTTTATAAATATAAATATAAATGGAATAAAAATTTAATGATTATGAAATTTAACCACAATATTATTAATGTCATCAATGGAGCTTTATTATGATTATATTATTGTTGTTACATCAAAACATTCAATACTCTATTTATATTTATATTATACTTAACCACAGGGTCCAGATCACAAGTCATGTTTTGAAATATTATTTATTTTTTGTCAGTATTTATGTGCTCCGTGCAATTTCTTAATACCAAAATAGTATGTAATTAGTTTTCCAACGTTGTTCCCAATTTAGATTGTTGGATAATCTTGGAAAAGCTTGTGTCAATCTTTAGTTAAGCAGTCCTCCCAAAAGCCTTAGTGTTGTAAGCTACATTGTATCTTTACATCAGGTGATATTGAGGTGGCCAAACACAAAACCTATAAAGCAGGGTTTCTTGTCCTGGGTTCATTGGACCGCAAAGGGGTCTGCAACATGAGTACTGGGAGTCCATTTCAGACAAGAAAATGATAAATACTGAATATGACCAATCTAAAATATATATAGGCCTAGCATTCGCTTGTCATCACTACCCAGTAGTGATGCTTATCCTCTCCTTATTAAACAAGCACTGTCTGTATTAATACCATTTGCCACTACATACCTCGTTGAGTCAGAAGTGTCCATTAAAACTAAAAATCGTAACCAATTGGAGATGTGAAAGATGATATTTACCTTGCATTGTCTAAGACATTTGCTCAATTTAAAGTGCTAATTGAACCGAAGTAGCAGCAACCATCTTACCATAACTGACAATCATACAGTATATCCTTAACTTGTGTGACAATAAATGTAAAGTACTTTTTTTACTATATTCATTGTTTTCTTTCCCTACACCTAAAATTAAGTTTTCATAGGTTCTACCAGATTCTTCAATTATTACTAATAGACTGTTACTAGAAAAGGATAAGAAACCCTGCTTTAAATAATAAAAATAAAACTAAAATTTATGTAGGATTTGACTGTGGAAGCATTAATACCAACTTTTCTGCCATAAAGCAGCATTAGTGAAATCAGTCTCACAAATGTCTTTCATTCCATGACTATTGTAAGAAGTAGCAAACCATTAATGGTGCCTTCAATGCCTATCTGTTGGTATCTGAACAAGTGACATTGGGCTACAGGAAACACTTCTGAAATTATTTTAAAGAAATAGACATTTACACTCTAAATCATTTTTTCCTATTAAAATGAACAAATCACAAATTTCAAAAAACTTATGATTTAAAATTCCTTAATAAACAAACTTAATCAAATTAAAAATATATCAATCATGCAAAGGGTAATTGACTAATGTTAATGCATGATAATCAGTTAGGTAGGTAGCTTTTCCAATATTGATATTATTTTATTGATCAACTATATCTTCAACAGAGCCATCAGCATGTGAGTTAATAGAGGAGTTCTTATCAGTTGGCACAAAGAATGCTAATTCAAAGGCAACAAGTGAACGAGTGGTAGATGTGGATGCACCTCCCAGTCCACCCTCTGTAACTACACCAGCACCCGCAGTACAGTATACACGAAAACAACTTGTTCTTAAGATTCTTGGGCTTAAAGTAGCTGCTTCTCTGCATTGGAATTTAGGTATAATGTATTTTTATTTTATATTTTGATAATCAAAACTTCAACAGTTTACACTCTGAAGAGTAGCTTGAGTAGCTAACTTGATAAGTTGGTATTTCAATGATTCTACATTTCTACCATTATCAAAATAAGATATTTCAGTCAAGGGTTATCATTTTCTTCTAGTATCTTCTTTAGTGTATTCCAATATATTTAAACTTAAAAACCAATAGGATTTTATATATATATAAGATATATTTTATTGATATGTAGAGACAAACATCTTAGCATTCCATGGATTCACCATGCGGGTGCCGGGTCCATTGTGTGTCAGACAGAGGGAACATGTACAGCCCCCGGGACTTGCAACCCAGGTTTAGGTTTGAGAGGCCTCCTTATGATGCACATCAGTGCTCACTTGACTGCCCGCGATACCCTCCCTGCCAAGCCAGATTTGGTAAGTACCTGGTAATGCTGCTTTAAATACCTGTTCTAAAATAGAACTTACTGCAGTTCTCGACAGGCCGAGGTCTTTTAGCAAGTTATAGAGAGATTTTGCTGGAATAAATACCTCTCGCACCCACTTCTTCTACATACAAGTTAACCTCCTAGCCGTTTTTGGTTAGCTCATTGCATAGATTATAATATTTATTCAGTTTTAATGCGTGGTTTTTAGGTATATTATTTTCCCACAGTACAGTAAGCTTTAAAAGTACTATACGCTTGATTATTCGAGAATAAAGAAATATGCTCCGGTCTGGATGACTAAACACCCACATCCTCTGGGGTTATTATAAGGTTTTTCATATATGTCCACTAAAATAGTCTAATCAGGTGCAGAACCTAGAATTGAGAAGGGGTCACTTTTAGCATTTACTGTTGAGCCTTCTTTTATAAAGTTAATTGGTCTCCTAAAACTCTTATTCAGAAAGTCGTAATTCTCACATTTATTTAATAATAGGTTTATTTTATGTTTTTAGATACATTTGAAACGAAGTTACCACCACAAATTCAGCAACAACTCATGCAAGATCTTGTTTATATGGCCACAGACAGTGCATTTATGATTCCACCACTGGTATTTAAATTATAAAATTTAATAACTTCCTTCATGTTTTTGGTCATTTTCAATAATGGATTATTAATTTATACAGGAAATATCAAATGAAATGCTACAGCAACCTCATGTGCAGTTCGCATTAACTTTATATCACAGATGGGTCATACGATTCCCTGTAAAGGCAGCTTTGTATGCTAAAACGTCAAAAATGTCATTTATACACATGTAAGAAAGAAAATAAAATTATGTTTAAAAAAAATAGTATACATATTGTAAGTAGTAACCAAATTTTACGCTTTTTTCAGGCCTGGAATACAAACAGATAGCACCTACCCACCTATGAATCAAAACTTTGAAAAAATTTTAAGGATGTGTGAAGCATCACGCATTCAAAGTATTAAGTTTTTAGATGAAATGTTATCATATTACGAGCCAACGTCAAGCGCAGTCCGCCGAGAGTCTGAAAAAATAAAAATACCAGTTGAAGAAACTTTTGTTCATCTTACTGAAGACTCTGATGATATAAATCATGATTGGAAAGCTGGTGACATAATAATTAGTCAATATGAACTCGCTATGCAGATACATTTCGATCTTTGTTACAATTATTTCTTTTACGGACAACATGACATGGCAAAAAAACATATTCTTGGTTGCAGAGAAAATTGCAATTTACTAGAAAGAGAAATATCTGTATATAGTTATGGACCATTTAAAACAATGCCTTGGGGTAATTTCCACTATGCAAGTATGTCAAAAGATGATATTTTAGGTTACATAAGAGCACTGAACTTAGGTTATGAATTATTGAATGAGGAACCATCACTTTTACAAAAACTCCAAGTATCTATAGCAAATCAGTACACTGGAATCATAGCTGTTTTGCAAGCTGATAATATTACAAGAGAAATTCCAATAATTCATAGGCAAGTTGCCGAGTTAGACATACAAGGATCTGCTTCAAGTGGAGCTTTCACTGTTGCAAGAGATCTCTTAAACAGAGTATCCGCATTAAACGCTGTCAGATACGCTTTAGAAGGTGGTCTACCATCAACTCATCCAGATTTTATTAATAAATTTAAAACAGTTGGCATGAAGTTCTTTGATCTACTTCTCTGGGCATTAACTCCAGTTTTGTTATCTGACCTGTCTGAAGAAAACTGGGAAAATTTAAGAATGTTTTTCCTCCATCTCGCCACATCAAATTGCAGACTTCCGATCGATAGAGTTGATGAATACTTGAAAAAACATGCTGGAGAATTAGCAGTTAATCTCAGAAAAAAGCTTATATCTGATGAACAACTAAATATTATTTTAAATGATCCCATCAACAGCGATGATGAAAATATGGATATTCCTCGAGAACTGCTGAGTGACGATTGGGAGACTCCTGACTTTGAATTTAAAACTGTGCCCGAATTAGAGATGGGAAAATTGAAAAAGCGTCTAATTGAGGCTTCGACTGCTGACGATGTACGCATGTGTTTAGTGAAACTAGCTACTACATCGCCATCAATGCCACTGTGGAAGTTGAACCCATCTTGGAAACCAGCTGGAATATTAGGAAATTCCTTAATTTCATTACCCAGAGGGTTCTTGCAAGATTTTGGATACGTAGTGTCAGGCGCTGCGAGAGCACGTGCCGAAGCGGGCTGTGCACGTGTCGCGTTATCTCTTCTAACAGTTTTAGAAGGTGAGGCTCGAAGTCAGTTAGGTGGAGGCACGGATCCGGTATTATACCGCCTTTGCCGCCAGTTATCATGGGAAGTGTTGTTGTTGCATGTTAATGTGATGCTAAGCGAGTGGCCACACCATCGTCTCAACTTGACAGCTTTGGCGAACAAATGTAAAGCTTGCATTGTAGTTGCCAATTCTGGTGATAGCATTATACCACGACCTCAGGTAAAAGTTATTTCCTTTAATTGATATTCATTAATAGTAGTTAATAAGTTAAGGATAATTATTATCCTAATAAAATAACATCATTATTTTTTTATATGATTTTAAGTTCAATTCCCGACTTGTGTATAAGATTTTTGGTGAATCTATTAATGCAGATTTTCTTATCTATAAAAACGATGTTATGGTTCTTTAGAACACATTTCTGTATCTCTTACATTAGTAGTTTTTTAGGAAACCCTGTGTTTAATATTAAAAGAAAACGCTGAATTAAAGTATTTTGTTTTTAAATGTTCACAATGCCAGATATTTTCTTGGATACAATAACAATCAACTTTTTAGGTAATGGTTTTGTGTTTTTTATAGTGTCAAGAGGTGTATTTGTGTTAGAATGGTCTTTATAGCCGGTACTAGACCTTTATAGGTGTCATAGCTTGTTATAAGATATTTCAGTTTTAGCATAACCACAGAAGAAATAATCTAGTGTAGTTAAATTTGGTAACTTCGCTTGTACTAATCAATTTTTGGTGGAAATTATCATTTAAGAAGTTTGTTGCGATTAGATTGTTGTGTGTCAGTGCTCCATCTTATTAGAAAATACACTCGGACTATGCCTTTACCCAACATTTCACGTAGAAATTGTAACAGATCTTCTAATCTTTCAGTATACATGTTGTTCAAATATCCACCATAAATTATACAGAACAAAACTTTACTATGGAATATTCCAACCTAGTATTTAAATGAAATGTAACAAATCGTAACTCAACTTTTAAAATAAAAAACTTCCAACAAAATGGATTGCTATAATATACAAGATTGCCAGATTTAAACCCACTCGATTATTTCTTGTGGGGATTTAATGTAAGACTTTGGTTTCCTAATTTTAATTTAGTCTCCGACTTTATCATTATTTACCCTATTAGGGTCAACCTTCCTCCGACTTTTAATAGCTGTTTCCCTAAACTATGCTTCCCCTCTTTATTTATTAAAACAAAAACTACTTAAAATTACCTTGTCCTACAAAAAATTCCCTTCTCTTTTTAGCTCCTTACTCTAGTTGTCAAATCTTGACAGTACCGAAAAATTAAAACAGCTAAAAACGCCAGTAACATTCTTAAACAATATATCAAAAAATGCGCTGAGAAATTGCCAAAACATCACAAACATACAACATCCATAACATGTCATAAACAATAATAACAATGCTCTAATTAAACCCAAAAAACATTCAATAATTATAACAACGATAACATAAAATAATGAAATATATCAGAAATTGACACCGAGAAGTAAAACGTCAGTAAATAACTTCAATATAAACGTCAGTATAAGAAATTTTTAATTTAGTTTAGAGAAAAAAGAGACTAGAGATTTTACACCTAAAAACGACTTGACACAAAAATTAAAATTTACGTAATCATTATATTTATTATTGAACTTAAAGGAAGACGGTTTTTATATTTTTTGTTTTGTTTACTCTCTTTAGGTAATTGAAGCATGCTGGACCTGTTTAGTAAATGCATGTGAATGGGAAGGAGTGAGCGTGACCACAGGTCCTGGCGAATTATCTGCCGCTCTGTGCGCTGCGTGTTTTGAATTGCAACGAGGAAAGGCTGCCAGAAAATTTCCTAGGACACTCTGGGATTACGGTATGATATATTCTATTTTTCCAAAATTGTTTCCCATATACCTTTAGAAGTAACCAAAAATATAATCTCATCACCACATGGTGCTGCATCACCTTAGGAAAATCTGATTGCACCTATAAATTCTAAACTTAATATTAAATTCATTAGTGCAGGTGAAATAATAAGAGCTTTTAAACAATTAAACCTAAAACACTGAAGAAATTTGGGTAATGTCAGTAGTAGTAGTGCAGTCCTTAATTGTCAATATTTCACCATATCTGGCTCATATATTTAATCAGTACTGTACATAGCAACAGGGACTTTCCCTAATATGATGAAAATAAGTAAAATAGTTTCATTGTTTAAAACAGGCTGTAGAAGTAATCATGATAATTATAGAACAATTTCGGTAATTCCTTCAATTAGTAAGATTTTCGAGAAAATTATGCTTAGGTAGCTAGTAATAGTTTGGTTTCATGAAATCGAAATCCGCTACTGAGTCATATATGAGTCGCAGGATCGGTCGCAATCGGTGTTTTCTATGATCTCTCAAAAGCCTTCGACTGCGTTGATTACGCCACGCATAAACTTAAACTAAAACATTATGACGATTATGGACTTTCCTCAACTTTCTAGTCTTTTATTTAACAGACCGTTGTCTATAAGTAAGTGTAAATGGGGCAACCTCTTTGGGATCAATGGCTAGAAACGGTATCTCAGGACTCAATTTTGGGACCGTTATTGTTTCTTGTTTATATAAACGATCTACCGCTAGTAGTTAAAACAGTGCTGACATGGTTCCTTTTGCAGAAGATGATACGACACTTCACTTATATTCAAAGTGAAAACAATAGATTCAGAGCTTATATAGGTGATTAAACAATACTTTAGTTGGTAGTGTTTTGACGTCCAGTAGTGCTTTCTTATGGCCTACATTAAATAAAGGATTTCCTTCTTTTTTTTAGTTTATATAATGGTTATATTATCAAATTTGTCTGAGCAATCTAAACGTTTGTAAAAAATAATTATTAATTTCGGTTTGCATTTTATTATCTTAACACAATGCTAGGGAATTTTTGAGTGGATCTTGAACTGTCATGTTGTAGTTATTATTTTCATTCATAAACTTACATTATTTGGCCCTATATTATGTAACTAGCTGTGCCCCACGGTTTCCGGTATCTGAAGCCCATCATAATAATTTCTCACTTCCCGTACTTGCCTACAGCTTTCCAGATTTCTTGACATTCATGTTTACTACTCTGTTTCTTAGATTCTTAGCGTGAAGTTATATAGTCAGCCGAGTGTTAAATTATTTTAATTTGACATAATCTCTTAAGCTATGTGTCCAAATAATTAGCTATAAAGGACAAAGTTTAACTTCATACAAATTGTCTTTATGACGAAGTAACTTTTGTTCGTTAGAATTAATATGCCATGCCTAAAAATAATGCTCATAATTATCACTTTTTAATCTTCAATAAATTTTTATCTTAAAATTAATTATTGTGGCTTATGTATAAGAGATAGGCATATGCTATCCGCATACTTTATTTTAGAGTTTACTATGGATCAATATTTTTGTAGTTACGTATCATTATTTATACGCCAGAGCACGCGGATAAAGTCGTTCGGGAGCGCTTTGTCTTCCGACTTCTTAACAGAAATCAGTATTTAATAAGGCTAGCTGTCAGTTGTAGCCTAATGTTAGATGGAATATACTATTCCTCATTATTTTATTTCATATAGAAAAAGAATTTTTCGAATCCGACTAAAAGTCCCAGAGAGCATCGCGCTTAAAAAAGACTCGTCTGCTTTATTACATTAATATAAGTAAGCTTACTATAAATATTGTGTATTATATATGGCTGAAAAGATGATGATTAAATGGAAATTTACAATCTTAATTATAAATCTATTTGTGAAATCAGAGGGATGATATTTTTAAACATTTTCCAACTTTATAATTGTTTAATTAAATATTTTATAGTTATTACAAATGTGATTATCAAAGAGAAAATGTATTTTTCAACAGCGTTATCAGTGTACAATAATGGATCGAGCGGTGCTGTCAAAAGGTCAGCAGGAGGAATGCCATCTCACTCCCGGGATGTACCCAACGCGGCAGTTGAAGCTCGTAGTGCTTTCAATGAGTTCCTAGCAACACTCAGAGAACCGCTAGCCGTCAGCGTAATGCTGTCCCTTCTCGCTAGAATACACAATTTATTGATTGACGATAATTCCTTGGAACTTGTCGTAGAGTATACAGGCTTATGGCCTTCCAACATATCAAATATGAATAATTATAACGTGAAATTTATCTCGGAATCTCTTACTGACCTACTGGACAGAAGTTTGAAGTTGTATCCTTATAACACTTCTTGGTGAGTTTCTAACTTCCACTACTTACATAAAATGTTTATACATATTATTTAGAATTAGGAATGTCTTGACTGACTTGACTAGAATGAAAAATTATTGATTGAATTATTTGTGTTTTGTGTGTGTGTGTGTAATTTGAGAAGGTTGGCTTGATGATTGGGATGTTTTCCGAACAGGTTTTTTAACGTTGATTCGTGCCTTTTCGGAGCCAAAATGGAATATGGTTTTTTGATCTTGAATAGTAAAGAACTGGCATAGCAATATTCATCCTACAGTGGGCTCTTTAAACCTATTTATACAAACAACAGAAAATAAAATACAATAAAAACCTTGTCTGTACCTCTCCCAAACCCTCGACCAGAATCCAGGGACAACGCCCATATTAACGTTATTATATTATTCTTAGTTGATTTGAAACTTTTCAATTTAGACAAAATTAAAACCATGTACACTTCGCTCAATACTTTGTGACTGCTGTGAACATATTATGCGCGTTAGACTGCGCAAAACACATTTAAGTACAATTACAATGATTATAGATATTTAAATAACCTATACTGATTAATGATTACAAAAGTTAATTATTATCTAAAAGGAACAAATCACATAATGTTAGAAGTATTATTTATTGGACTCTACGATGCGTAAGACTAATTAATTACGACTAATTAATTAATTACGTAATTACGACTCGTCGCCAATGATGTTTTATAAATAGACGTGTGACGTAATACTCTCACTAAAAGCAATTTGAAAACGTTACAAATTTTGTTATCAGCATGTTAGAGCAAAAGAGATAGGAAATCACTGCGTAAGGCGAAAACTCTTTTGTCAAAAAGGATAAAAGTTTCTTCTCGTTATCGCCGGTATCAACTCAAAAGTGAGCTGAGGGCAATTGCCCACCATTCACTGTAGCATGTAAAGAGCGTCAATGCCGTAGCTACTTATAAAATATCATTGCTCGTCGCTGTGTTAACTTTCATATTGGGCATAAAGTTTTGTACTAATTATACTTATGTATTTGTATAATTACAAATAAGTAGCTACATATACTATGTTGTTTTTTTTTTACTCTCTGTTTAGGGGCCATCCATAAATTACGTCACACCTTGTCACACTTCGTCGACCCCCTCCCTCCCCCTAAACGTGTGACGTAATTTATGGATGACCCCTAAACGAAAACTCTTTATAACGTAATAAATTGTAATTGTAATGAATTGCGCTATAGTTTACATTGTATTATAAATCAATTTGACATTTTCGTAGGTTACGTTTATACGGCGATGTAGAAATGGCGGGAGGCAGATGGGGCGCGGCCCTGGGGCGGTACCTCTGCGGGCTGGCAGCGGGCTCGTGGCACTTTGCGAAGCGCGCTCCCGACGAGGCTAGCGTCGCAAAGAGAGCCGCACGCTGTTGTCTCGCACTCTCGGCACCGACTCAAGCCGCCGCACTGTGCCAACTACCCGACGAGCCCGACTATACTACCGCTTTCAAATGCTTCGCTGAAAAGGTAAACTGCAATCTTAGCTTTTCTATACGGGGCCATTCACAAATAGGGAAGGGTATTACTTAAAGTAACGATATGTGACAAGGTCGAAGGAGGGATCTAAGGAAACTTGGCGTTCCCAAAGCATAATTTTTTTTTCAACTTATTAAGAATGTATTATCAGCTTTTCTATAGAGGCTATTCATAACTTACATTCACAAACAGATACTTATTTCTTATTAAACGTTAACGTAATGAGATGTGACAAGGTCGAAGCGTGTAAGGTAACTTGATGTTCCCAAATCATTAATTTTATTGTTTTTAATTTGTTCATAATGTATTCTCAGCTTTTCTGTAGGGTCCATTCATGACATCATGACGTACCTTAGCAAACAGGGCATTGCTTAACGTGACCTGATAAGATAAGAATGGAGGAAGGTGTAGTAAGGAAACGTGAAGTCCATTTTTTTCTTGACTTTTTAGTTGTTATTAATTTGGGTCTATCACAAAAAAGTGACGCAGTGTGACAGAAGTGGGAGAGAGGTGTCCAAAAAGGAGATATTTTGCGTTGTACACTTTATGAATGGCCCTATACTAAGATTCATGAATTCTTCCAACAGTCTTACAAACATACATACATACATAAATCATGCCTATTTCCCAACGGGGTAGGCAGAGACCACGTCCTTCCACCTGCTACGATCCTGGCATACATCTTTCGCTTCTTCGACATTCATTAATCTTTTCATGCATGCTCGTCGGTTTAGAGTACTCTTGACCTTACCTTTCTTCAGAACGTAGAAACTGCATACAAGCTATAATAATTAAAGAAAATTCAGTAGGTAAGGTTATTAAACACTTCAAATTTATTGTTTATTAATCTGCCAAGTTTTTTATTAAGTACGTCGTGTCAACAAAATAATAATAAATGTAACACTTGTTGGTTTTATGTTTAATTTTAATTAAGCTTACAAAAAAAATACTTTGTCGTTGAACGCTTTCATTTTAAAATTAGGTTGTTGTTTCAGATCACAATTTGTTGATTTTATATGAATGAGTTCATAAAAAAGAGAGAAATAAACGGTTTTGACGTAAATATAGTTGTTTCTGTGAAAGCCTATGATTAGCGATTTCTGGTGAATTTTTGAAAGACCAATCTAGTCAAATCTGGTGACTTTTGGGACCTGATCTAGCGAATATTAAGTTTGACAGGTGGCAACACTGATTATTACTTTAATATCAATGAACTTCCAGACGAATAACGCGGCGGACGCAATGGACGGCTACTACAGTTGCTTGTGGGACGGTACGCTGCTGGAAGTGGCAGTGGCGATGCACGCACGCCGCGGCGAGGGTGGAAGAAGGCAGAGAGCGATAAAAGCTGCTGGAGCGCTTGAACTAAACGCGAATAACAGCGAAGATATACAAAGGGAAGCCGCAGCCACGAGGCGAGCTAGATTACTGCGCGCGCTTACCAACCAATACGTCGCGTAAACCAACAAATTTTAAGGTATAAACTCATGAGACATTATTTAGACAGTTAGATTCGTTCGTACTTCAATTAAAAAATATGATTTAAAAAGTTACTTTTATGTAAGATAATTAATTATTAAATAGAGTTATGTTAATGCAAAATGAATGAAAATAATTTTACTTAAACAATAAAGAATGGAGTAATAAAAACAATGTTTAGTAAACTGTACTATTTTAATATTTGGACATATCTTGAATATGACCTATAGTTTTGTTGAATATTTTTTCTTACCTTCGTGCTCCGTATAGTGAATGTTAAAATAAATAAGCTTTGTAAGTTAGTATGTAAGTATAAATGAAAATAGTTTGTTTTTCATAAATTATACTTTTATTTCTGTCTTATACAAAATACCATTTTAATTTCAGCAGGTATCAGTAATATTATGGTACCCTTTATATCACACAACTTTTTTCCATAATTACATACTTCTTATTATTTTTCATATGTACCCAAATACCTTTGACAATTCGGACAATAATGATCAGTGTTTTTAGCTGAATCTATACTGTACGGAATGCAGCACATGCAACTGAAAACAATAATACACATTATATAGGTACCTAGGTATAATACCTGTATATTTTTATAGCAGATAGCATGGCACCGCACCTGGTGGTAAATACAATACAATCCAGAGTAAAATTAATAGATTTCATTAATCTATCGCCTGGATTATCCCTGCTTTGGCCGGATATAGATCATTCTGTGAATACATGACCTATATTTGACATCACTCGTATATCACAAGTGTTAAATTTATGTAAATATTACGCATGTGATGTCAATATGATGTTAAACTAAGGTAATGTGTTAATTGTGTAGTTTCCTGACACCTGGGTCACCTCCATACCGACCAATACTAGCTCTCAAATGAAGCTGCCGAGCCACTCTTTAAGTGTTTGGTGGTAGATTGTCAACCTGTATGTAGTCGCTAGCCAGACGAGTGATTCAACTACCAATATTCTATGAAAGTTTTACAAAAAGCTGGAGCGCATTTTAAAATTTGCACTTACGTCATTCGAGTACGCTACCACTCGACCATCATTGATAGTGATAATTATAGGCAGCTGAATAAAATAAAAATAGATAACAAACCACAGTAGACCCCAGAGTGCAGCCGCTATGTGTGTGCGGGTAGTATTGGTGTATTTCACAGCAGTCTTTATGTACGCGTGGCAGAACTGACATACAGTGATAGAGTTGTCGGGCCCCAGTAGAGGTTTTATATTTTCCTACAATAAATCCACAATCCATATAATGACATCAATATGATTGTTGCGGACAGCGAGCAGGGCGGGCGAATAACGATAGTCTAATAGTATAAAATGAACAAGTAAATGAAATAATACGTGTTAGGAATAAGGTTTATAAATACGTGTTAGGAATAGATATAATAATATGAACTGAATATGTGTGAATATGTGTATTTTAAAACGATTAGAATAAGAATATAGCTAGTTGTAAGTTTAAATGTATAAATTTCACTAGTTGTAAGGATGAACCATGCCAGACTCGGAACATCTGGCATGGTGACTCATAGTACTGCCGAGAGCGCGCACACAGGGCGTGCGCGCTCATTGGCTGAGCGACGCCCCGCACGGAATCCATCGCACTACCGGTTGCGAGTCAAAGGGCGAGGTTAAATATAGCGGAGAGGGCGGCAGTACTGCGATCAGTTCGAGAAACACTACAACAACAGCAAGCAGCGAATCTGCGATCAGTTCGAGAAACACTACAACACCAGCAACAGCAAGCAGCGAATCACCAAGCAAACTACAGTCAAGAACGTTATTAAGAAACCACATTGTTACTACGAACTACTGTAACTTTGTAAGAAACAAGAATAAAACAAGCGCTATTAATTTAGCACACATTAAAATATTGTGGACGTCCTTTTATTCACAATATTATCTGGTCCTTCGGAAGCCGGATCGGAAGAAAAAAAGAACAGAACATTTCGCCGATCTACAACAACGCTTGAAGAAGAAGCGACGTGTTATCAAGACATCTGTATCCACGAACGGCGTACCCAGATCAATGGTTGTTACGAGAAGCCAGGGAGACGCAATGGAATCACAAAACAGAAATAACACAGTCCGAGTATTCGAAGAATCGCCGCTATCGCCAGACACACAGAGGGCTGAGGGCACACCCCGACCGGAGGGAACACCCTCTGTACCTGTTACTCGCACTGACGTCAGAACAGGCCACGTTTCCCCGCCACGCTCACACAGATCGACGACGAGTGCGACTATGCGATCACGCCTCGCCGAGCTACAAGCGGAAGAGAAACTAGCCGCAATTCGCCGTGAAGAACTCCGTATGGAGGCGGAATTAATAAAGAAACGCCTCGCCGTGGAGTTAACGTCGATACGGGATGAAGCAGAGGACGTACGTGAGCAAACGAACGAGGAGCCAGATGAACGTATTCACCGAGTGGATGACTGGCTCCGCTCACAGCCCGAAGCTACACGGGGGGAGCAATTACCGTGTACCCGTAACGACGCGCGGCAACAAGACGAACGCAGGCCTGAACGACGTGCCCGTTCGCAATCGAGCAGTGTTATTAAACAGCTCGCCGCGATACTAGAAAAGATGACGCATACTCATCCACCCCCACGCCAAGCCGCCGACTTACCTGTATTCACTGGAGCGATCAACGAGTGGCTGCCATTCAAAGCAGCTATGAGGGACTCCACGCAGCTGTATCGTTTCTCGCCGATAGAAAACATAGCGCGCCTACGTAACAGCCTGCGTGGGGACGCCCGCGACGTAGTGGCAGCGCTACTACACACCGCGAACAATCCAGATGAAATCATGCGGACACTGGAACAATGTTTTGGCAGGCCGGAAGTAATTATAGACAAGGTGCTGGATGATATGCGGAAATTACCACGACCGGGAGCTACCGCAAGCGAACTGAACGCGTTCGCAGTAAAACTACAAAACATAGTCTGTGTTTTACTAAATCTCGACAAGCGGAGCTACCTGTACAACCCGATGCTGGCTCGGGAAGTGTTAGAAAAACTTAGCCCACACCTGAAGTCCCGGTGGTGCGACTATGCAGAAGAGAACGAGGGAACAACGGATCCAGAGGTCGTTGTATTATCACGCTTCCTAATGCGTGAAGCGAGCCGTGCGTTAAAACACACATATGCGCCCGCCACCGCTTCGACAGCGACCTCTAGACGCGAAGTATTGAAGCCTGCCGCACCGCAAGTCGCCGCCAGAAAGAGACAGAACGTCTTTGCTACGGTGGACACAGAAACCGAACATCTGTGTCCTAGCTGCGATAAGCCCCATCCGTTGTCTCGGTGCCCGCAATACAAGGCACTGAACGTCGAGCAACGGTGGGAGCTAGTGAAGAGCAAAGGCGTCTGTTTCAAATGTATTGACAAACGCCATCGTCGTGTGTACTGCAAAGAAAAGCCGTGCGGTATTAACTCCTGTCGTCGTCCGCATCACTCGTCGCTTCACAACGACAGACCAAGTGATAGCGAAGAGCAAACTCAGAACAACGTGACACCGTCAACGAGCGAGACGGTAATGGCTGTCGCAACAACTATAGAACCGAGACAGATTATACTAAAAATCTGTCCGGTGACTATATCGGGCCCCAAAGGAGCGGTGAACACGTACGCTCTGTTGGACGAGGGCTCGACTATATCGCTAATCGACGAGGACTTGACCAAGGACATCGGAGCGCATGGACCGTCACATCCACTGCAACTACAAGGCGTCAATATGGGCAAAGAGTACACGAATAGCCAAATTGTACAAGCGAAGTTGTACGAACCGGGCGGCAACAAGAAGCACGAGTTCCGAGCTCGAACAATAAAAGGACTCCGACTGCGCGAACAAACAGTGTCTCTAAGCACACTCCAACACGCTCACTTGCGCAATTTGAAAGTGAAGCAGGTGTGCTATGAGAAGGCGAGGCCGCGTATATTGATAGGTACGGACCACTGGGAGATGATCGTATCCAGAGAGCTACGCGTCGGCAAACCGAACCAGCCGGCGGCGTCGAAAACTCAACTGGGTTGGGTGGTGCACGGAACCGCACCACACGTGATCATCGGCCACAGCGAAGCCCTGCTACACATATACGCACCTGAACGCAACACTGGCAGCGAGATCCGGAACGAAAGTCTACACGAGCTCGTAGAACGGCACTTCAAAATAGACGCGCTCGACGTAGCCCGCGAACCGAGAATCAGCGACGCCGACAAGCGCGCGACGCGAATACTCGACGGAACGATCCAACAACGCAGTGAAGGCTACGAAGTAGGTCTACCGTGGCGCCGCGACGACGTAGTACTACCTAAAAGCTACAATATGGCGCTACGACGACTTCACTCGATAGAAAAGAAAATGGATCGTTCCACAGAGTTTGCGGCGGCGTATACAAGTCAGATCAAAAACTTGTTTAAGAAGGGCTACGACGTACGCTGCGAGGGACACGAACAGACTAGCAACATCAGCTGGTTTTTACCTCACTTCGCTGTATTCAACCCGAACAAACCCGGCAAGCTACGAGTAGTATTCGATGCCGCGGCACGCAGTGGAACTACGAGTTTAAACAACGAGTTATTAGAGGGACCGGACCTGCTACGATCGCTGCAGGGGATTTTATTCCGTTTCAGAGAGAAGCCCGTCGCCGTCACTGCTGATATAGAGGAAATGTTTCTGAGAATACGTATACGCGAAGCGGACCAGCCGGCACAATAATTTCTGTGGCGAGGCAACGACCGGAACAAGCCGCCACAGAAATATAAAATGAGATCGTTGATATTCGGCGCAGCAAGCTCACCGTTCATAGCACACAGTGTACGCGACCGCAACGCTGAAAAGCATGCACGAACGCATCCAGACGCGTTCAAGGCAATAACGCAGAGCCACTACATGGACGACCTGGTGGATAGCTACGACGATGAAGAAACAGCTATCCACACTATAAGGGAAATACAAGAAGTCCACGCAGTAGCCGGCTTTACGTTACGCGGATGGAGCAGCAACCGAGCGAGCGTACTCAGTGGAACACCGGACGAGCTACGCGCACGATCGCCCGCACAACTTTGCGGGCATGAACAAGAAAAGATCCTGGGCCTATACTGGAATGCAGCTACGGATGAACTAGGGTTTAACACGTCCATGCATCGAGTACCAGCCGATGTACGCGCACACAAGCGGGCACCTACAAAACGAGAAGCTCTGAGTGCGGTTATGTCAATCTATGACCCGCTCGGCTTACTCAGCCACTACAGCGATAACGCGACCAACTTCCGTGGGGCGGACACCGAGCTACGCGCCGCCTACGCCGAATGGGCACCTGCGCTACGGGGGGAGAGGCTACGGCTCAGCGTCGAGTGGCGCTACATCCCGCCCGGCGTGCCTAACCAGGGAGGTGCATGGGAGCGGCTAGTGCGGTCAGTAAAAACCGCGCTCGCCGCCACTTTGAACGAGCGTGCGCCTAAAGAAGAGGTGCTCCAAACCGTGCTCGCGGAGGCCGAGCATTCGATTAACGCGCGGCCTCTAACGCACGTGAGCGTCGACCCGCGGGACCCAGAGGCGATCACTCCCAACCATTTTCTGCTTGGGAGTTCGACGGGTATGCCTACGACGGGGACCTGCGACACGGCGGACCGGCGTACCTGGCGAGCAACCCAGGCGCTCGCCGATCATTTCTGGCGGCGCTGGGTTAAGGAGTACCTCCCTACACTGGTGCCACGCGGGAACTCAGCCGACAGCACGCGCCCTCTGAACGTCGGGGACTTGGTCGTGGTTGTCGACTCTGCCTTGCCGCGCAACACCTGGCCGCGCGGAATCGTCACGAGAACCTACACCGGACCAGATGGAGGAGTGCGGAGCGCCGACGTGAAGACGAGGAGCGGTGTGTTCCGGCGCCCGACGACGAAGCTCGCCGTCCTGAGAGGAGAGTGAGGCTGCGCAGGCTACGCCGGGGGGAGAACTGTTGCGGACAGCGAGCAGGGCGGGCGAATAACGATAGTCTAATAGTATAAAATGAACAAGTAAATGAAATAATACGTGTTAGGAATAAGGTTTATAAATACGTGTTAGGAATAGATATAATAATATGAACTGAATATGTGTGAATATGTGTATTTTAAAACGATTAGAATAAGAATATAGCTAGTTGTAAGTTTAAATGTATAAATTTCACTAGTTGTAAGGATGAACCATGCCAGACTCGGAACATCTGGCATGGTGACTCATAGTACTGCCGAGAGCGCGCACACAGGGCGTGCGCGCTCATTGGCTGAGCGACGCCCCGCACGGAATCCATCGCACTACCGGTTGCGAGTCAAAGGGCGAGGTTAAATATAGCGGAGAGGGCGGCAGTACTGCGATCAGTTCGAGAAACACTACAACAACAGCAAGCAGCGAATCTGCGATCAGTTCGAGAAACACTACAACACCAGCAACAGCAAGCAGCGAATCACCAAGCAAACTACAGTCAAGAACGTTATTAAGAAACCACATTGTTACTACGAACTACTGTAACTTTGTAAGAAACAAGAATAAAACAAGCGCTATTAATTTAGCACACATTAAAATATTGTGGACGTCCTTTTATTCACAATAATGATATTATAAATTCGATCATTCATAGATATTACTTGTTAACTTTAGCTACAGTGCTAAAGAAACGAAAATCATTACTTTTATTAGATGGAATTGTTTATCAACGAGCAAATAGTACTTAATTTCCTAGTGAATACACGACCTCTATTTGACTTCACCCTTCCGTCAAGCGTGTAAAATTTACGTAAATATGACACGTATGGTTTTATCCTAAGGTAACGTGTTTACTGGGTTATTTTTTAAAATAAAAACCTTTAGTTTCGTAGCATTTACAATATTAACGTAATAAATAATAATATTTACTTCAAAAATGACGGTTTTCATACAAACTTTTATGCCCCTTTTGACCACTTTAGGGGTCGAATTAAAAAAAAATGCTCTTGTTACCTAATCTAGATTTAGATTTTTTTTATATATAAATCTGAATGTTGAGTATTTTGAAACCTCTAAAATACATAATGAATGATTAAATTAATTAGGCAAAATACGCTTAACTTTCATTTACCTTAACTGTAGGACAACGTCTGGTTTCGCACATTGCCTTCGAATCTTCCCCCATTGCGTTTCTTTTAGGACTGAAACCTAAAACACAACAGTAATAAAGTTAAATTTAGTGCGTTCTGAGATTAGCCATTGTACCTACATCCAATAATCAAGCACAGCCCAGTGAATTCGTTATGTTAGTTTGACATCACATTTACATCATATGTGTTATATTTACATAATATTGGCAAATATGAAATCTGATTGATGACAAATATAGGTCATATATTAACTGAGAGACAGGCTTGCAGGTCGGCATGACAGCGATAACCGTGGATGAGACTACCGATCCCTTGGTAATCGCCATTGTTTTTTAACAAAAACATAATAGTGAACATTAAAAAAAATTGACCAGTACTAGTACACAAAAAGAAAGTCACTGTGAAAATGTTTAATTTATTACTATGTGTATAGTGGTTGCGATCCCAACCAACCGCTATCCTTATTTTAACATGAAACATTGAAATGAACCAATTTGTCTATAAAAAAAAAAAAAAAAAAAAAAAAACCGGCCAAGTGCGAGTCGGACTTGCGTGCCGAGTTTTCCGTAATTGTACAGCCACTTTCACTAAAATAATTAGGTAACATTACTGAAGAAAGCATCGGACAATTCTAACGAAAAGATAAACTTTATTAAGGGACAAACTTAACTTTCGAGTCGGAAAACTGTTGTCGCCGTAAATCAATATATGCCACAGACAGTTTACCAACTGCAAATAAGTATGTTTATAACCGCAAAAATTTTTTTTTTTTGTTATTTAATAACAAATTTACGGTTTTGGGATTTTTCCTTTAATTGCTCGTTGACAAATTTTTTGATTATAGGTCAACTGGAAGTACCCTATTGGTTTTTATTCCCTTTGCGAGTGTTAAAATATGCGGCATTAGCAGCCGTATCTTTTGACTTGCAGACCTAAGTATTTGATATTATGTAATTTCAACTTGATACCGCCACGCACTCCTAAGAAAAAGAGTCTTAACAAACACAGGCAACGAAGTGATCCTATAAGGATTCCTTTTGAGGTACGGAATCCTAAGAAACGAACTTTGCTCCACAACGCAAACATTCGTCAAAGCAACGTCGCGCCAACATC
This sequence comes from Saturnia japonica, assembly GCA_033032175.1. NCBI lineage: Eukaryota > Metazoa > Arthropoda > Insecta > Lepidoptera > Saturniidae > Saturnia > Saturnia japonica. The sequence goes on from CM065307.1 coordinate 13,485,751, forward strand.
CTCCAACAATTGGTCTAACTCGCCGCATTAGACGTTTCACATTTAAAAAATCTGCACCACAGACGCCTTCTAAACTAGTTATAGATTACCAAAATATTTAAATAACATTTTAAGTAGGTAAGTAACGATATTCAATTATAATGTTATAAATATGTAAATATAATCAAATAGATTACTAATGTTCGTATCCAAATTTCATAAAAGTTAATGAGTTCCAAATAAAGGCATGTAAATTCAAGGTTATTTAAGTAATATATGTATGTACCTACCTACCTTAGATATTATTTCCGTGGAAACGAGTTAACTTATCTACACCATAAGTAGGTACCAATAATAAATTGAATGAATAATAAAACTCTTTACGTTATGAATTAATTTTAAAAAGTTATTTCTCAGTGTACATAAAGTAGTAGATGACTATGGAATCATTTATTTATGTGTGCTAATCTGTCTTTTAAGACACTCATCATATAAAACGTATTATATAAGTTTATATGTTAGAATTTTGGCTATTAAGACTACTGGCAGAAGCTAAAATATACACATCACACTTGTTATATTTAAAGTTATGCGAAATTCACTTTTCCACGTTTACAATAATTGGCTATATTTTACACATGGTTAGTAGGTATATTTAAAACATAAAGTAATGGGTAATTAGTTAATTCATTTTTGCAATCTTACCTTTTCCCTTAAATAAACTTTTATTTTCAATAATAGTACGAGTTGTTATTAAGGCTTTAACCACATACACGAGACTAACATTCCGAGCAAACAAATTTAAAAAAATTCTACTACCGAAGGTGCCGCGCGCCCACGCAGACCAATTAAATTGAAGCTCGATACAGTATCTTGAAACTAATCATAGTTACAGTTAAATTAAAAAAATGAAAAATTGAAGCAGGAACTTAATAGCACATGAAAGGATAGGAATAAGATGATTTACATCATACCTACTATAATTGTAGTGGTTTGCCCGCGTCTTAGTTCGTGTCATAGTTATGTCCAATTATGTTTTTATGATCCTTTTTTAACGCCACGTCACGACGTTAACGTCTTACATTTTTGACGAAAGTCGAAGAACGTCTAAGGTTTGGTGATTTGGTGACATCAAAAAAAAGAATACCAATATTCATAGAACCATCTTCATTTCCAAAATCTTTCCTTAATGTTCACATACTATGTAAAAGGAACCCGCAAAAAAATGTTCAAGGTCCTAGCTCTAGTAGGTTGGGCTGTGCGTTGATATGTCAGTTAGTCAGTTATCCTTTTACATTCTTAGCTGTTGACCACGAAATTACGATATTTATCGAGATTAATATTGGCATGTCAGCCTCTCTTTATCTTATTTCATTGTATTTTTTTAAGTAGGAATCTATTGCTTCGCTTAGATCGAGCCGTCTTCGAGTATCATACAGACAAAATTTTTTTTCCAATATTTAATTTGTGATCTATGGCCTTATGGCCTATAAATTACTTTTCTCATACAAAATTGAAAAAAAAATTACATGGACAGACAACGATATGCTTACTTACCTACATACTCGTACTTTGTCTTTTTTTTTTCATACGTTTCTACGTATCTAATGTATGAAACGAATATATAATTCATCTAATTTGAGGTGATCACAACTCAATTATATACTTACTATGTATGTACTTAGGGCCTACCTACGGCCATCTACGTACTTAGGTAGGTACAAGCAAAGTGAAACAGGACTGGCCTTGAGGTTAAGCAACAGTTCGTAGAGGCAATAGAGGCAGTTTTAGCAGTTGCGATTTTCGATTATTTTGCGTAAATTAAACAAACTAGATTTCAACTACAATATAATGTTTATTCAACAATTATGGTAAATATTGCCTATTCTGTTAGTACCTAAGTACCTAGTTAAAAAGAATGTTGTTTTGCAAGCAATTGCTAGAATGAACAAAATGTAAAATGTTATATGACAATACAGTGTACTTCACAGAGTAATGTACATAGTTCAACGGTACTAAATTAGATAATATATTTTAATTTCATTTGTGGAATGAGTTCGACGTTATAAAAATTTTAACGGTGCTTACGTAGTTCATATTATTATTACAAATACAATAATTGAAACTATTTACGCATATTCTTAGTATTCATTGACAGTATTCAAGGCGTATTTATATTTAATTTATTATTACATCGGATACAATTATGCCCTCAATTCAAAGTAGTACTTATTAGGGTAATTTATGTAACAAAGAGATAGTAGGAAAGAGACTACTTTGTTTCAATCTTTGAAAAAACACCTTGTTTTTAAGCAAATACATATTCCATATGCAAATATTTATTCCAAATAACATTTTAATTTTATAAGTTATATAGTACCTATGTTTTTTTAAATAATTACCTACACTAAAGTCACAATCAGCCAAGCTGCAATATTAAAAGTAATAATTTCCGGAGTTCAAACCCTGTATAATACATTCATAATAGCCTCAATAGGACATACAGTAATGTTTTGCCTACGGACTACAATTTTATTAAATTAACGAAACATTTATTACATAACATAAGTTATTTATATAAATTATTTTATTACTGTTCTTGTTTGAACGATATCAAATCAACTAGGTTTATAGAAATCAAAAATATCGCTCATTTATTTATTTCATTATTAAGTAAATTTTAAACTATACATAGGTACGTAAAAAAATCTATAAAATTCATAAATTAAATCGTTGATAAATTATATTTAACAGCTAAAATTGTAATTATTTACGCAGTAATTTATATTTAGATGAGTATTACGGGGAAGTTAATTTTGATTTTTATAATTGAAGATTCTAAATTTTATTTTCTCTATTAAATCCACAAATTACTGTGATTAAACAACGAAAGCTTCAAGGGCTAACATTGAGAGAGCAGCTACCGCAGCTACAACAGGAACAGTGACTACCCACGCGAAAATGATGTTCCTGAAATGACAAAAAAAAAGATCTAAATTAAATTAATCTAATTTATCTAAATAAAAAAAATGTGTGCAATTCACGCGTGGTAGAAGTGAAACCTTCACATCCATGTTTTTTTTTTTTAATTCAGAAAATGATCAAATACACACTAATTAAAAATTTTAAAAATGTACATACATGTACTCACAATTATTATTCACAATATAATTTTAAATTAATGCGCATTTGAAATATCCATGGTAACCTAACACAATATCAATCAATAAGAGAATATCATAAGTGTTGTCTAAAAAGTTTTTGTTTCGTGCCTTTTTGGTGAGGTAATAAAATTCATTTTTGCGTGGCAACAAAACTCTTTTGTACCATTTTACCGTTGCGTAAAACTTTCCTATCTCACTTTCTCCCATGTTAAATCTTATGAATTTATGTGTGTGTCTCTTTTTACTGTCGCTTTCGCTTTTTCGTTTCATCGACTTTCAAATCACAACGATGCTAAAGAAGTTTTCACTTCAATAAAGGGAAACCGTGACTGACTGACTGACTAATCTATCAACACACAGCTCAAACCACTGAACGGACCAAATTGAAGTTTGAAACACAGGTAGTTATTATGACGTAGGCATCCGCTCTGAACGGATTTAAGAAAATTCAACCCCTAAGGGGGTGTAACGGGGTTTCATAATTTGTATGGAGAAATCATGAAAGAGTTATATTTTCCAAACTTGCAGCAGGCAAAGCGCTAGTCTATACAATTAATAAAATGTAAGTGTCTGATTGTAATGTCAAAATAACAGTTTTTTATTAAATGCATATGAAAGTATATACGATACCTATAACAAAAAGCCCATTTTTAATTTTTTTGTCTGTCTGTCTGTCTGTTTGTTCCGGGTAATCCCCGAAACGGTTGGACTGATTTTGACAGGACTTTCACTGGTAGATAGCTGAATTTATAGGAAGTAACTTAGGCTACTTTTATTTTAGAAAAAAATTTGGGTTCCGCATAAATAAAAAAAATGGTCATGGTGAATCAATTCGGGCGCTTAAATGGCTTACGCTGAGTAAATGATAACAGTTATAGTAAATTAATGTACTACATAATTGTAGGCGTTAAAAATACCTACAAAAAAGTCAAGGAGAATATACATCTATCTACTAAGAAACACCCACAAAAGCATTTTTGTCTTTAAAATAGCCGGGAGCGGGGAGCAAGAGTCACGAGGGCATTCTGTAGTCCACTTGAGCGAAACCACGGGCAAAGCTAGTTAACAAATAGGAGTCCTTTGTTCAAGAGACATACCTACACTATCTAATAGAAACAATAATAATAAAGATATTGAAGCAATGACGGCTGAGTTGTAACGTGTACCGGGGTACGGACATACTTTCGGTGAGGAAAAACATCGTGATGCAACCATAGCACGATGGCGCGGGCGGGGCATTATCTAATACCCGGTTGGATATAGCCACCACTAAGTTGAATATGTATCTGTCACCAAGCACCCATAGATGTGTTCCGTCTGACAGGTTCACTTAAGAGCCAGTTCCTCTAGAGCCTGTTACCATATTGGACCACATCTTCACTTAACATCAGATGAGATTGTGCCTATAACGCTAATCTTTTTTTTATACAACAATGGTTGCATACAAGCGTACGGCTCGCATGATGGTAAGCGGCTACCGTAGCATATGGACGCTTGTAATACCATAGCTATTATTAGCGCGTTACCCTCCTTATACACCCTAACCCAAAAGAGCACTAAAGAATTTAAAAAAATATCTATTTAAGCTCTCGTAAATATAATAAGCTTTGCTCGGTGTCTTACTGAAAAAAAATCGGTTGTCTGTAAAGTCGGTTTACTGACGATAGTTGAACGTGACAACGTCATAAGAAAATACTGATGGAATGGTATCATTTTTCAAAAGAAAATTTTAATTTTATTTGTTTCATAGATATTTTGTATGGATATAGAGAAGGAGGTAAATGGAAATGACAATTGAATTGATCAAGTTACATTTATTTGTACGCATAAATACAATTATGTCAAAAAAGGAGAGAGGCAGATGTCGAACGCTACCGAACGCGGAGGCCGATTGTGCCTCTTTGTCGCTCGTTCCGCGCTCTCGCTTGCACTTCAAGCCTTAAATGGAACGCCTCAGAGCGAGGTAACGCCGCATGAGTCATGTTTTTTCGTGCGTGCAGCCGGCTCCATCGAATTATAAGACGTTGTCACGTCAAAAAATCACCTATCTAAATATACTTGAAATTTAAAGCATCTAAATACAAAGTATCATCAAAATCATTGGAGCCGTTTCCGAGAAACCAATTACATATAGTATATATATATATACAAGAATTGCTCACTTAATATAATAAAATAAGAATTAGGTTATATTTCAAAAACTTTGAACATTGTTATCTAGATATAGGTTAAGTTAGATACAAACCGGAACAGACTCCAGTCAACGGATTTCTGTGAAAAATATCCGACGCATACGACGGAGCCCACCTTACAGTGCGTGGTCGATACTGGTATACCGGCCTTACTTGCTACCAAAACAGTTAGCGCCGCTCCCAACTCTATTGTGAACCCGCTAATAGAAAATAAAACACCTTGTTGCAGTATCAAAAGTATGGTCTTAAAAATTATTGCAAAAAAAAAAGCTAAAAGTATCAATTTTTTTTTTTTTTCGATAGTTTATCAACTGCCTAATTCACACACCTTGTATTATATAAAGAAATCAGTATTTCACATATTCATCATTAGTAATCGGAAGATCATTCTTATATTAATTTTTAGGTAAGATTGAGGGAAATAATGAAAATATGATTTAAAGTAACACAGGAGTTATATAACTAACCTACTACTATTTAGTGTTAGAACATTATATTATATTATATAAATATGATCATTAAAACATAAATACTTAACTTTTAGTAATTTTTCAACAACGGCCAGCTTCAATACTTTACAATATGTTCTGAATTTAAGCGTTCTCTAAAATATCTCTGACATAAGTAGATATACATATATAAGATATACATACATAAGTAGATATATGTAGTATATAGTAGTAGTAGTAGATATTGTAGTAGTATCCTTTCAACTAACATATTTTACTTGATTTTGTAGAATCATGATTTTAATACCTACTACTATTTATTTTAAATACCTACGACTACCACTATTTATTATATCCATTGTTAATTAGAGAAGAAATGACGTGGACCAAAATCTGATAAGTATTTAAAAAATATTAACATACGTGTCAGGAGTGATGCTGGTTAAATCCTCGCCGACTGTACGTATGACTCTTCGTCCCCAAAGCCACAGACCGAGCGCAATGCCCACTCCACCAAACACGAGTATGGCTAGAGGAGTTTCAGCACGAGTATGCGCCACACCCTCCGAATATACTAACCACAGGGCCACAAGTGGTCCTATAGCGTTACTAGAAAAACAATTGAAACAAATAAGATATAATCATTAAACATCTATCTTCAAAACAAATTATAAGAAGTAACGAGTAATATTTCAGAAATCGTAGCCAGCCTCGGCTGCATTTGATGCACTCTACCCAAGAAAAAGGATATGACATAAGCAATTGATGCAATGATGAATTTTGAAGTAATCGATCAACGTGAGTTCGAATCCTAAAACGGAAATGACATAAGCAATTGAAGCAATGATGAATATTGAAGTAATCGATCAACGTGAGTTCGAATCCTAAAACGGAAATGACATAAGCAATTGAAGCAATGATGAATATTGAAGTAATCGATCAACGTGAGTTCGAATCCCAAAAAGGAAATGGCATAAGCAATTGAAGCAATGATGAATTTTGAAGTAATCCCTACAATGAACCTGAGCTTTCAGTGAAAAACAACATCATGATGAAACTACAGCATTATAGTAGGTTATAATCTAATATCCGGTTGACTAGATACCACCCTCAAGTTGATGCGCCGCCAAGCATCTATAGATGTGTTCCGGCAGCTACACTCGAAAACCAGTTCCCCAAATAGGCTTAGCGTGCCGGCATCATGCGCCACATCGTCATTTAACATCAGGTGAGGTGAAATACTATGGTACAATAATTGGTACATGTAGGTAGTGTATCTTGTTCCATAAATATGTTTGAAAACATAGTCTATAATACTAATTGGTCTACACTTTGTTAGAGAAATTTTTTTTTCATCGGTTCAGTTCTACTGAATAATTAACCTCATTTAGGATAAATAAAATTGCATGTCAAATAATAATTATATTGTTACTCGCTAGTTTTATAATAAAACATAACTTTTAGATAAATGTACATTATCCACAAAATGTAAAAGGTCCATTTATTGTTTATATGAATCCAAAAAGTTATTCTTACCTGACGTCGTTTCCTCCATGTGCAAAGGCGCCAAATGTCGCGGTGAGTACTTGCAAAAAGGAAAATAAACGGAGAGTATCACTCTGAGGTGGCGCTGGCTTCGGTACCACGGCAGGAGACGGAGCTCTTAGCAGTGGTGCAGCACTCGAATTCGGTGTTATGGCGGATAACCGCTTGCTTTCACATTCTATACTCCAAGGACTGCTTGTATCGCGAACCTGTCAAAAGTAGGAAGGATTTTAATTTAATCATATTTACAATTCGTATTCTCAATCTGTAAATCAATTTAACAATTTTTTCATGAAGTCAAGTTCATTGTTCTCACTTTCCGTTTTGCCTGTAGCTTTCAAGATTGCTTGACGTTTATGGTTGCTGCTCCGCTTCTTAGGATCTTAGCACGAAGTTATATACTCTTTCCCAATAAATAGTGTATAAAATTCAATTACAATTTTTAAAATTTGATTGGTGGTTCCGAGATTAGCGTATTGAAACAAAACAATAATCTCTTGTGCTTTAAAATATTAGTATAGATGAGATTTAGTTAAACATACTTTATCAAGTCGAGGTGGAGGGGTTTCAAACTCAACGGCAGGTTGTACAGCTCTGACGGCAGCTAACCTATCAAACTCTCCACGAGCAATTGTATCACAGGAACTGCCAAGGAATCCATTTTTCGAATCGTAACTTTCACCCATACCCGCAAGTTGTGTAGAATCCAAGCTTTTACAACAACTTATAGTCTCGTCTATATATTTTAAGGTGTGTATTTGTGGATCGGCATCGATCAGTTGCAATCGCGATTTATTCGGTGGACTAAGACTTCTTGGCAGTATACTGCAGTCATCCATAGTGGCGAGAAGAACTCGATTTTTGGCATTCATTTCTTTGACACCTTCGGATACTTTGTCAGCGTCGCTCAATGTGACCATTTCGGCACTTTCAGCAATAACTTCTAGAAATTTTCCGTCATCAGAGAGAAGAGATGTGGGACGTTGTGGTACGCTGCTTCTATTAGAATGGGTAGGTGTGTTGGCTGGCGTTGTTTCTGTAAAAATAACAGTTTTTTTAGTTTCCAATCTCAATTTTATCTTGTCACTATATCATATTTATTTAGTTTAAAGAAGCATAATTTCAATTAGACACCTCTGGATTTTCATTTGTGTAAGCGTGTGTGTTCATTTAACTCTTTTTGTTTGTTCTTACCATTTGAGAGTCCAAGGGAAAAGTTTACAGGAGGTGCTATTAGCTTATTTTGATAGTGTGGCACAAGGAAAATTCGCACGCATCCAGCAACTAGCAACCCGAGTGTTATCGATCCAGTTAATGCTGCCCACAAAGGTATCTTGTCCATCGCTAACACTGCCAATAAACAATAAAACAAATTACTTTGAATGATAGCTATAAACAAATACGTCTGTAGTACCAAAAATTCAGTTAGCATTCTCTCAACGTTAGCATGATTCCTTTAGCATCCTTTTTTCAGGATACTAAGAAGAGCCTAAGTTATAAGGTGCCGCTGCATAATGGCGGTTGCTCTATATTTTGCTGGATAAGTAGGAGGTGGATTTTCCAAGTCATAACCAGATCTAAGATTTAACTAGAGTGTATATGTTTATTTGGCCAAAGCGGGTATCGGATGTTCATTCCTTATTATTTTAATCATGCTTCCTTAATGCTTAACAAAAATTCTGTAATCTAGAACTTAGAATAAATAAATATTTTGTGTTTGCATTAACGGTTCTCAAATGATTGCAAATTTGCAATGCCTTAGATGATAACTTTCTGGTACAATTCAGAAATAAGTAATTCATATTCTTAACAATTTTATTATTAAAAGTACATAAAACATTGTTTATAAAGTTTCATTTCTGTTAGAGTCTATGGATTAAAAAGAAAACTTGTATGTATTGTCTCTTTTTGTCAGTGTAACAATAAAATGGGGAGTTTTTGGCGAGATCTTGAAGTGACATGTTGTGGTTTTTATTTTTAATTCAATAACTTAGGTTTTTGACCTTTTATTATGTAATATTGGTGGCGTTTTGCGTGATATAGTTTGGTTTTTGTGCATAAGTGAAGTGGATTATAAATATAAGCTGAAAGCATTAATTCTGAGATCCCACAAAATTTTCCTAGAAAGTTCTAAAATGGGAGCCACCATCTTGTTAGAATACTAAATAGTCATAACACATGACACTGTAATTCACTCGGTAATGGCAGTAATGGTCTTCATTATAGAGGACCGGTTGCCAAGTTAGGAAGAAGAAGAAGAACAATAAAATGTAATGTGTACCGTGTGTTGTGTAAAAATAAAACGGCAAAATATTAATAATAATATAAAATTATTTCTTTACTTTATTAATAACCATGACAAAAATAAGAAATCAAAAATTTCGTCTATTGTAATATACCTACTAGTTGATGTTTACTTATTTTCACCCGACTGCGAAAATGGAGGTTTATGTTTTTCGAACGTATGTATGTATATAATTATAGGTTATGTTTTTCGAACGTATGTATGTATATAATTATGTATGTCTATTTCTTTGGCACGCTCTGTAGCCCAAACGGGTCAAAAGTACTCTGTGAAACGGGTTGATGGGTTTTAGCATACGAGGTGTCGATAGATTCATATTAATTGTGGGAGTGGCATAGGCTATATAGTATTTAAGTAAGACGTCTGGGAATCAAATAAAAAGAAAAAAAAATGTTGTTTTTGATGCAGTCGGGTTTTTTTATTTCCCTTTTAATAATTTAGCTTGTTAACATCATTTTCTGATTATTTCTTATCTATGTAATCGACCACCATAGGTCATTGTCATATACTTATTGTTCAACCACGATCATTAAATTGAGTCAACCGAAAAAAAGATATACCAACTTACATTTTGGCCCGTCGTGTACTACGCTGATTACATTAACAGCGACAGTGGCCCCATAAAAGAATGGGAGTGCACGCAGTCCTGCCTTCAGGGGTTGAGGAGCGCGAAGTATGAATCTGCGTACCACCCAATATAGTAATGCGGATGCTGTTCCACTGAGCGCCGGCGATATAAACCACGACAATACTGTAAAGTATTTCGTAATATATGAAGTGGGACAATTAATAAAAAAATTATTCAATGAAATTCAAGCAATGGTCGTAGAGTGGTCGAGTGTACGGACTCCGCGTTGATTGACAAGAGTTATATCCCTATAATGAGCTCGAAATTTCAGTGAAGGAAAATATGGTGATAAAAATATGCGTGATAGAGTATTTTCTAATGCTCGTCTCAAGTTGAAAATCTGTCGTCAAGCCCCTATAAGTGTGTTCCCGCAGCTGCTTTTGAGAGTCGGTCCCCCTAGTATTAAGTTAAGTATGCATGTCGCTATGAAATACCCGAAGATAAACTAGAAAGCTCTTAGAACAAAAGAATTACCTAGCACCATGTCAAGCTAATATGAGAATAAAGAAGAAATATTATAGTAAGGAAACTTATATATTCTTTCTCAAACTGTTTTACTTCCCAATTCTGACAAGAGAGGGGAATAAAATAAACTACGCTACCCTGTGGATGGTATGTTCTATTCGGGCATCTAAGTTAAAAATAATGTCAATAGGTACATACATATTATAAGGCTATCCAAATAGTTACTATTGTACCTTTTTTTCATATATTTTTTACCAATTAGTACGTTCATGTTGACCCTAAATATTCAAATTTAGTTTGGTGTATCTACTTAAAAGAAATAAGCAAGTTACCAATAGCACCGAGAGTCGACCAGCGCACACCAATCGGGCCTTTAGCCGTTAAAGTAAATCCGACAGTAGCGCCGACCACCGAGTGCGTGCCCGAGACGGGTAACCGCAATGCCGTCGCGAGGATGAGCCATGTGGCTCCAGCTATCAGTGCTGCGAGGCAACCCGCGGCCAGAAGGCGTTCACCACCATCGTTGTAAAGCGAAACGTCGAGAATCCCTTTGCGCATTGTATCAGATACCTTATAACCTAAAACAAAATTAAATTTATTTAGTTTCATTTTTTCCTTTCTATTCTTTGTATATAATTAACTAGTTGACCCGCGCAACTTCGTCTGTGAGAGAGAGTGGGACGTAGGAAGAGACAAATAACAATTGTCGTAGGCACCTACAATAATATTTATAGGTGCCCCCCGCCTGCCATATCATTCCGCTAAAAAATGCACGAGCGGTACTTGATTATTATTTTGCTGCGGAGTTATTTTAAAACTGTGATATCTCCTAAGATATTCATTGAAATCAAATGGTAAAGCGGGCAATTTTGTCCAAAATTAAATACTTGTGATGAATAACCTATATATTTCGGTAAGGATTTTAATACCAAATTTATAAAAACACCTTCGCAAATACTTCATTATGTATTCTAGAACAAATTTTATTACCATAAAAAGGTTATATTATTGTGTCAACCTGAAAAGATAGACATATGCTATCGCGGACTTTTTTAGAACTTTTTAAGAGAAACAATTCCGTCGCTCATCATTGTTACGTAACTAACCATTTACGCAGCGCACGCAATGGAAACTTTCAAAAGGAATAAATTTTCCCTGTTTTTGTAACATTTTTCATTGATGATCCGCTCCTATTGGTCGTAGCGTGATGTTATATAGCCTTCCTCAATAAATGGCTATCCAACACTAAAATATTTTTTCCATTCCAACCAGTACTTTCCTAAGATTAGCGCGTTCAACCAAACAAACAAACTCTTCAGCTTTAAAATATTAGTATAGATTATGTATCTACCTTGATGCCAAATTTCAAGTTTCTCAGTTGCCTGGAGGTGGTCTAGGTTTTTTATGAGTAATAAAAATGCTACTTTTCAAACTCTAATAACTCAAGAACAAGTTTATTCGTGAATTGCCTATTGCCCACCAGTGAGTGTGGGACACTTACAGGCTGGTATATATTTATATTTTACAACGGAGCATCTCTATATGTTATTTAATTTTCTGAAATGTGTTTTGAAGTAATACCATATCTCCCTTAATTCTTCATGAAAATGAATTACTCAACCATCATTTTAAACATTATGTTCCCCGCTAGTGACGAAAAATACACTAATAGAATGTAGGAGGCGCTATCTATTTACAATCTGTTTATCTAAAATTACAGCTATTAAATTGTTTACATTCTATAAAATATCGCACGGATCATTTAGTCGATGAATGATTGGACTAAAAAAGGGGCACCTGTAATAAAAAATTAAGTCTGATTTCCATCCAATATCAGCAAAAAAAGTGTATGTACCTAGTATAAATTAAGAAGTTTTGAAATAGAACGCTATGTATGTAGCCGACATTAACTACTAGTTAATTAAGTTAGAACCAGTTAGCTCTAACTTACGCGGGATCCCCTTTAGATATAGAAATATGGTATGATGAAGTATATTATATCTTCACTTACCGATAAGAACGGCACCAGCAATTTCAAATATCGTGGCGAGGATACAAGCTTGTGTAAGAGTTAACACTTTAGATCCAACACTAGTTCCAAACGAATTAGCCACGTCGTTGGCACCGATTCCAAACGCTAAGAGAAAAGCCACTACGAAACCACTTACGACAAGCCATAGCATGTCATCTGCGTATGGCTCCATTACTGCGGTTTAGGTTAATTTAGAAACTCATATTATTCAAAACAAATAATCGTGTACAAATAGCATCATATTAACTAACAATAAGCTTTGCTTACTTTTAACAAGTATTTAACACTTCTTAATAAAAATCTTCGAAATTAATGCAATTACAAAATATCTCAATAGAAATTAAACATAAGAACTAGTACAGAATGATTTTAAGTAGGTATACTTAAATAAATACAATCTAAAGTAAATTTATATTAAATTTAAAGTAAAAATTAATGTATGAATCGAGGTTAATTGTTTGTGCGTCACAAAAGTTCCTGTTTATAAAGTCTTTCAAGGTCTTGATGATGTATCGCAGATTTCGGCTTCATCATTTCTGGAAGGAAAAATATCCTGAACTCAATAAAAATATATCGTACAATAAAATCCTACGTAATTCTAATAAGACGGATTTCGCTGTACTATTCTTATAAGGTAACCTCATCTATTTATACGGTAATTGCGCAAATTTTTAACGCTCATTAAAACGAAAATAATACGCCACATGGTTTCCACGATATTGATTCATTAGCGACGCCATTTAAGAACTTTCGCGGTAAAAATGTAATCGTCTACAACCTTCATAGAATTACTTACGATCTCATAAGATCTTAAGTAACTAAATCAGTACCTAAAGATGAAATAAATTGCGTCATACAACTCCGTCACAGTATATTTAAAGGTAAATTATATTGAAATATCCACACGGTTAATGGAACGTTACAACGAAGCTAGAACTTATAACTGTTTAATTTATAAAATACTTAGAACGCAGCCTTATGATTAGTTAAATTGTAATCTACTCACTTTTGAAAAATTTAGGATTTTATAGTCCTGTAATATCGTTATATGAAGCAGCACTCGCGCTTGGAATCTCTCAGCTGTAGACTGAAGTTGAAGAGGGTCATACCGGTTCGCGGACTGAAATGAGCATGCGCGAAGGGTACCGGCACCCTACTTAACAACCCTTTCAATACCAGACCATAATAAAAGTTGTTTGTTCTATAATGTAAGACACAGCTAGGCAACACCTCATAAACCTGTACGATTTTACAATAATTTATAGGCTGATCTCATTTTTCTACAATGTTACAGGCTCTGTTAAATTGAGTACATAGTAGTAACCAAAGTCAATTCAATTGATTGATTACTCTTATTTTATACCTTTAAACATTCAATATAATTTTTCGAAAGCAAAAACCTAAATTAATTTACCTAGAATACTTACAGGTTTTATTACATTTATAGATATTCTGATTTTGAATATTTTATACGAAAGATTATTTTCATACTTTGTTTTCAACGTCAAGTTTCACCCGAAATAACTAAAAATAGAATGATGAAATTTAGACAATAGATTTCCTTGATCTTCATGATAATAAGTGCAAACTTAATAAAAAACTGTAACTTCTGGATTCTGGAGTTACACGTGAAAAACTATATGTTGATTATTTATTTGCAAATAACTAAATTTTGAATTGTATTTTTTAAGAAATAAAAAATTAAGGCCGTATACTTAGGAGTTGCTTAATTTTAGATGTTAGATATGTAAAATAAACAATCATTTCAATTAAGTAAAGATGATAGTTAATTCAAGTTATAACAATAAATATATCAAACAATGATTTCCAAGCAACAATCAAATAATAGACTCAATTATTTCTTTGTTCATATTGTTCATTTTATCATATTAACTATCGTGTTTTTAAAGCTTAAAAGTGATGGAACCATCATTTTTTAAATCACCGGCAACATGGATATATGAATATGCCTAGAATACTAATGCTTGCTTTGTTGTACTGTAATAAATCTATCAACTGAATTATGAGAGGGCGGGATGTTCTTTTTTTTCGAACTGATATTAACGTCTTTTATAGCTTCACGGAGCTTGGAAAATAAGATATTCATATTGTAAGTGTGTTGTGGGCGGTAGGGCTTACCGTTCGACGAAGTGTTTTTTTTTAAATCCTATTATGGGTACCTGGGTTTTGGTTGACAGAAAATCAGAGATGCTATGGTCATGGGCGCCACCAAAGTTTTTTGAAGTCCCCTATTCTCGAATACAAATCGAAGATTAATTTATTTCGGTTTATTTAGTAATCCTCTGACTATGTAATTTAGACTTTCCGTCTTTTAAAACTTCCCCTAGTTTTATGCATTCCTCATTTACAACCGTTGCCATTCTTCTTCTCCCTTGTCATTCCTTGCACTATCTTACTCTATATATGTGGTTTTTTTTTTAGATCTGACTACACTGTTAGCCTTAGGGGCCTGAAGCCGCTGCGGCTTTCACAGCTTCACCGGACTTAGGCTAATATGTGATCTTATTCCATGACTTATAGGTATACCATTTCAATTTACATATAATTTCAAACCATAATTAATTTTGTAACATTATTATTTTCTTACATCATTCAATATTTACAATTATTTCCATTCATTATTTTGAATTACATCTTTACCATTTATAACTATTTCAATAAACATTAAGTCGCTTAGGCTCTAAAGTTTCATTCCCTATTTAATTAAATAAATGTATGAATCCATAATACGTCATTTCAAAATTTCCAATTGTCAGTTATTGAGTTGTTTTCTAACTTTGTTTAAATATATTTACCCTCTTATTTATTCCTCCTGTTCGCTGTCTTAGTTATGTTTTCTACAGAAAATCCGACCTCGATTCGCTCTCTGCGATCAATTTATATAAACTCCATCTCAATCTCAATCAGGGCATAGGTACCTTATTGACGATGTTAGATTTCTCACGTGCTTTTGATACGATAAATATATTATGCTTGGTTTTATCTAAATTAAAATAACTTGGTTTTATATGACTACTATTTAGTGGTTTCGTAGTTACCTCACTCATAAATGATATGTGGAAATAGGAGGTGGAAGTGGGAATAAGCTTTCATCTGCCCTTATGCCGGTGGAGAGAGGTATACCACAAGGATCCATTTTAGGGGCTTATTTTATACAGCGCTGACATTATTAAAAATATAAAGAATTATGAATACCAGCTGATAATCTTTAATTATATTAGGTATTTACCTATGAAATTGCCGTTTTGTATGAAAAAATTTAAACGAATTTTTTTCATGTATTTATTATTTGTATTAATCGAAGTAATCACCCATGCAATCAATGCATCTTTGCCAGCGCAGTGGCAGTTTATTGATGCCCTTCTTAAAAAAATCAGCTGGACGGGAGGCAACAAATTCTTCAAAGGCATTTTGTACTGCCTCTCGGGTATTGAATTTTTTTCCCGCCAAGGAGTTATCCAAATTCTGGAAAAGTAGTAGTCTGTAGGCGCAAGGTCTGGTGAGTAGGGCGGATGACGGAGAACTTCCAACCCCAGTTCTTGCAACTTGGAGACCGTCTGCTGTGCAGTATGAGGTCGCGCGTTGTCGTGCAGGAGCAACGGAGACGAGCGATTGACCAATGCTGGTTGGAGATGTGCCAGCTTCTCCATCATTGTGTTCAGTTCTTCACAGTACACATCTGCAGTAATGCTCACCCCGTTTGGTAAGAAGCTGTGATGAATCACACCGGTGCTAGACCACCAAACAGTGACCATCACTTTTCTAGGGGTAAGTTTTCGTTTAGGGCATTGTTTAGGTGTTGAACCAGGATCCAACCAACTTGCTGAGCGCTTGCGGTTATCAAATAGAATCCATTTTTCATCGCAGGTAACAATGCGGTTCAAAATTCCTTAATTTGTGTGTCTGTTGAGCAGTGCAAGGCATGTCTCGACGCGTACTTCGCGCTGGCGATCATTGAGTTCGTGGGGCACCCATTTGTCAAGCTTTTTTACCTTGCCAATTTGACGCGAATGGACCAATATTGTTTTGACGCTAACACCGAAAGCAGCCGTAGATTGTGTATCATCAGCTTCCACAATCGCCTTTAATTCGTCATTGTCGACCAAAGTCTTCGGACGACCGTGAGGTTCATTTTTCAGGTCGAAATTCCCAGAACGGAAGCGAGCAAACCAATAACAGCTCCGTAAACGTCGTTGATGTTGCGTGCCGCCTGTGACGCGTTGCTGCCACGACGGTACTCATATTCCATAATTACTCGAATTTTTAACGTATCCATGATGACAATAAAGATTGAAATTCGATGAAAATGTAACACTAATCAATAAACAAATGAATACTTTTGGAAAAAGAATTCCATGTTTTTAAAATAAAATGAATATGAAATTAGAATTCTTAGCCAAACAAAAACTACTTTGATTTGAAATGGCCAGTACTGCAGAACGACAATTTAATAGGTAAAGACCTATTATTTGCATTGTCACGCACATGACACTTGTAAGTGCTGCGCGAATAATTAATGAAGAACTTACCAGTGTAAAAGGATCGGTAGATGCCAACACCTTAGTCTTGACTCCAACAAAGTCTATGTTTATGGTTTTAGGATCTAAAAAACAAATTCCAGATATTACACTTCAGCATCCATCGGTAACAATAGTCAATGAGCCCATAGAACGTGTTTCAGAATCTCGTAATGTTGGTTTACTTATTGTATTCACCTTTGCAATTTGAAAATTATGTTTTGGAAGATACACGCAGTTGTATGTATAGAATTAAACTCTTATAAAATATTCGCCCTTACATTACCTCTAAAGTTATGTGAATCACTCATTCTCTCTAAAGTGAACTATGCTGATGTCGTGTATGATTCTTGTAATCTTGCTAAAGCCAGTGGCAGCCTTAGGGGGTGGCGAACAGGGCAATCGCCCGGGGCCTTGCTCTTGTAGGGGCCTCGCGTCAAAAAATACAAATTTTTAACTATATTTTTTTTCATTTAAAACTATTGATTTTGATTCTTAATTATTTATTAAGGTTATAACATAACGGTAAATTAAAATAAAGTTATTTAACTAATTAATTCACTCAAATCATAATTGATAAATTTATTTTGTAGTACTTGAATATCGCGTCTCGAAACACATAAAGACCAGTTTTTAAACGCATAGCACTCGGGACTGGTATAGTATTATATAGTCTGTGACTCGTGAGTCGGGACATAATGTTCTGTTCGTCTATCGCTCGGGGAATCCCCGTCGCTAGAGGAATTCCCTTGTTTTATTTCGATCGTCAACTTTTGTCACCTTGGAATTATTTTGCTTGCAGTATGAGTTACAAAATCGTTGCTGTACCGTACTTATCTTTCAATTATATTTAATATTACGCTCTTATAGTGTTTCAAGTATTGAGTGAGCTGGAAAAGTCTAAATTATAGTATTTTAGGTATCGAGTAAGCTGATAAAGTGTAAAAAAACTGTGTGACACCTACTTAAAAATTATTTCTGACTATTTATGCTAAACAAAACAAGATTTACGAAATGAGTTCGCGTGATCGTGGCGCCGGTAGAAAATTTGAGTCAGGTAGTTCAAAAAGGAAACGAACTATCAAAAGAAAGCAGGTACAAGAAAATCTACGTGGCACTTTATATAAATATATAAAAAGTGATGATCAAGGAACCTATACGAAACATTTATTGATTAAAAGTGACTTTAATCCTGATTCAGCTGAAAACATTCCTTCCACATTATCATGGGTGCAGCCGCCGTCATCAAGTAAAAACAGCGAGGATGATGATGATTTAACTACATCATTGTCTCTTAGGTCACCGGTGCCGCTGTCAACGCTATCCAGTCAAGAACACGAATCTGAGCCCGAGTCTATGTCTACATCCATTACTGCTGGGATGGAAAATCTGAATCCTCAAAATGACCCCGGTTTGTGGCCCATAACAATTACTGATGTAGACGGAACTGAGACTTGTATTAAGAGGTCCAATCCAGATTAAAGTTGAGTTATTTCCCGTAAATGATAATGGACGACGATTTAGTGAATATCATTATAATAAGATATTAGTTTACGGTGAAAAACTTGACAGGCGCTGGATGATTTATTCACAAACAAAGGATGCCGTTTACTGCTTTCCGTGTCGAATATTCTGGCTAGAAAATACAAAGATTGGATCAAGTGAAGGAGTGTGTGATTGGAAACACTTGGGCGATTACCTAAAGTCACACGAATCCAGTCGACAGCACAAAGATTTTATGCTGAAATGGATTAATTCAGAGAATGGTTTAAAAAGCTGTTCCACTATTGACTCCATGGCTCAGTCACAAATTGAACAAGAAAGGCAACGTTGGAGAGATATTTTAGAACGATTGCTCGCAATTGTAAATTTTTTAGCATCTTACAATTTGGCCTTCAGGGGTCATAGAGAGAAGTTAACATCTGACTCAGGTTCGAGTGAGCCAAGCGGCAACTTTATAGATTTAGTAAAGTTAATAACCTGATTTGATCCCGTGCTGAGACTTCACTTACAACAAGTAAAAGATTAATGACCACTATATCGGAAAAAATATTCAATATGAGCTCCTACAATTAATGGCAAATCACCTGAAAACTGAAATTGTGGAAAAAATAATTAATAATAAATATTACTCTATTATTCTTGAGTGTACTCGCGACGTTTCTCGTGTTGAACAACTATCAATTATTATAAGATTTTTTAATACAAAAATAGCTGAAATTGAAGAACATTTTATTGGTTTCATAGCCGTCGAAAAAACCACAGCTGAGAGATTAACTAATTATATAATCACAGAATTAGAACAGTTAGGTACATCATTGCAAAACTGCAGAGGCCAAGGATATGATAATGGTGCCAATATGCGTGGTAAAAAAAGTAGTGTCCAAAAACGTATTAATGAAATTAATCCACTTGCTTATTTTTTACCTTGTGGGAGTCATAGTTTCTCATCCTAGAAGATGCAGCATCGTCTTGTGTCTAAGCAAAATCTTTATTTGGTTTGCTACAAAGGTTGTACCCTCTGTTTGCCGGCTCAAGTCAGAAGTGGGCTATTTTAAATGCTCATGTAAAATCCTTATCGCTAAAACCACTTTCTGAAACTAGATGGGAGTACATGGTAGCATCGATGAAGGCCGTTAAAGCGATATATGTGATGCTTTAAAGGATTTAGCAGAAAAAATACAACAGATTGTCAGTTGGTCAGTGAATGCCATTCTATAGAAAAGGAAATAACTACCTACGAATTTGTAGTTTCACTTGTCATGTGGTATGACATTCTTACAAAGATAAATGTTTTCAGTAAAATGTGGCAAAGCGAAAACATGCACTTAGATGTGGCTATACAACATCTAGACGTATTAACAAATTGGCTCGATAATTATCTAGCAAATAGTTTTAAGTCATCCCTTGTAACAGCGAGAGAAATAGCCGAGGAAAATTATATTGACAGACAGTTTAAAGAAGTCAGAAGACGACGTAAAAAAAGCCATTTTGATTATGAAGGGGAAGATGAAGCTCATGAATTGAATGCGGAAGAGATTTTCAAAATAAACTATTTTTATTTTATTGTCGACAATGTGCGCGCGAGCTGCCATCCTAGGATTGAAGCACTTAAACATCATGAGAGCATATTTGGTTTCATGTATAATATAAAAAGATTAAAGGAAATTAGTGATAGTGAACTTTCGAAGCAATGCAGCGACTTGCAAATATCTATGACAGTTGGAGAACCATGTGATATTGATGGACATGAATTGTACCAAGAACTGAATATGTTCATCTGTGTGTATGAAGGAAACGTTGACATTATCTCGGTGCTGAAATACATAATAGAAAAAAAATTAACTGAAGTTTACCCCACTATCGAAATAGTTCTGAGAATTATTGACACCACAGCTGTTACGGTTGCGTCTGCTGAAAGGAGTTTTTCGAGGCTTAAAATTATTAAAACATATTTGAGGAATTCGATAACACAGGATCGGCTATCAGCCGTTGCTATTTTTTCAATCGAAAATGACGTAGCTCATTTGTTAGTTTATTGTTCTTTAATTAAAGATTTTAGTCTTAGTAAAAGCCGCAAACATTAATTTTAAAATTTGTCATCTCTGTATTTGTTAATTTTGTAAATCTTTCAATGTAAGTAAATATATAAAAACTTAAATTTTATTTATTTGTATAACTTTAGCATTTCTTGTCAAACATAACGAATACCTACCAAACAACCAGACCTACTTTCGCATCACACAGGTACTTTTCCGTAGGACAAAAGGCATCGAAATGACCTGCCGCCGTCCGGAGTCTCGCAATGGGTAAGGCCGCCGCTGGCTAAAGCAAAAAGACTGATACAGTGGATTCAGAATGCCTGCAGACGTTTTTGCAACCACATTCTACCACGAAACCATGTTGCGCCTTTTTAAATAAAGGAATACTGTTGAAAATAGAAAGTAATTTGCAGTTACACGTTGCTACACTTTTATTTGGTGTAATAAAAAGAGAATCTCTATGAAAAACTGGTTTGGGCGAGAAATCGGAACCGTTATGGAACCAGAGCCTCTAAGTACATGTTATGTACTCACCGACATGCTACCACTTTTTTCCGGGGTAGTTATAGGTTCGCTGCTACCCGATGCTGGAATGAGCTGCCTCCTCCAGTGCCCGACTTTAATACCATACAAATTTTTAGAATTAATTTCAAACGATTTTTGTTAATGGCGCAGTGTTTGTAGATTCTTGTTTTGAGGATTTATTTGTGCTTAAATATATTTTAATATCCCGCTTTATACACAGTATAATCATAGATATTTTAATATTAAACAGGGTTATTGATAATTCGATAAATTCCCGTTAGGAGGTGATAGGGGTGACTATTTGCGATAACTTTAAACCCCATAAGCATTATGCAAAAGTGATTTTTCTGGAGTTATCATGTTTTTTAGCTTTTTTCAAAATATGTAAGTTAAAAAGGCAACATAAAAAATTATTGAAAAAAAATTTCAATTTAAATTTCATTTCTTCTTCTTTTTATAAAAACGATTAAACACTGGTTATTTTATCAATATTAAAACAACAATTATCGGTCCAAATTTAAAAATGCGAGACAAAAAAGGATATTATTTCAATATAATATTGACATTTCTTTCCACTAAAATGCCTTAAAAATTAAAAAAAAAAACGTTATGAAACTTGGCTTGCAGATTATTTTAAAATCTCTCTCTCTCTCTCCATGGTAGCCGTTGTTTTTGGATTATAGGTATTGTACATACCATCAGGTATACCATTTCCATTTCTTTATTTTCTCGATGATAGCTCCTGTAAAAACTTGAACGAGCGTCTTTTTTACATTATGTATGCATTATTTTATATAAATATGACGTTTACACACGTACAAGGCTATACCAGAGTAGGAGAAACTGATAGGGATGGACGGATTGGTTATCAGACCCGATATTTTTTTACTAAATGTAAGAAAGTAAACTACTGCCTGATACTTTTGTACAAATTTATTAACTAATATTATATTTCATTAGGCGATGTTATACGTATTAATTCTTGATTGATAATGCCAACTTCTTCAATATTTTCGAAGCTGTTGTAAAATTAGTAGGTATAGGTAGGTACACGACAATGAAACTAAATAATTATAAACGACAGGTAATCTTTATTTATTTATTTTAATCAAAATCTTGATGAATCGTCACTACTTATTTCATATCGATATTCAATCAGATCGATATCATTACTTATTTGGTCACAACACTACAACTATCAAATTAGAACTGTCATCGAGAAAATAAAGAAATAGAAGTAGTATATATGCCGTCACTTATCCGAGCTACCATAAAAAAAAAACAATTATTGACTTTTAATAGAAAAAAGATTGTGTGGTTTTATGAAACCACGGTAAAAGTGAAACTTTTTTTCATATTATAGACATTTAACTAAACATTTTTGGAATAATATTCCATTAAGGGTATAAAAATCGCTTTATCAATCTTAATTTTACACTTGGCGAACTATAGGCGCCGCCATATTGGCCTTGGCTGCTCTGGAGAGCGCCTTTCACTTTATCCCTACTCTGCGGCCGACCGTCACGCGACATGCAACACACAGACCAAAAAGTTTGAGACGATCTAATAAAAGTTTCACTTTAAAAGTATTCAGTCGAGTTATTTGGTAGTCAGTTATCATAAAGTGATCTGGCCTAACAGGCTAACATACTATACCGACGATCTATAATTTGCATTATAAGAATGTAATATTTTACTAATTAAAGTAATAAATAACGATACAACTTAAACACAATCACAAAACTATAAAAACACCCAGTAACTTCGCATTTGTGGATAACTGAACGCGGACATTACGTCACGATTTGGTTTGACCGATAGCGTTGCGTTTTCAATCAATACATAAAAAGCGAATACATAAAACAAACATTGGCTATGTAATTCTACAGTATTAAAGAGTCCAAATAAAACTATTTGGCCGATAATTAAATTACATGCATATTCCTCGATTCGCTGCGAAACATCTTGCAAATAATTTGCTAATGTTAAAATCAATCTATTGATAGCCAGTTTTGTCGAACTGCATTTTTTTAGGAAATGTGAAAAATAACAAAGACTACATTATTTTCGTTTTTTATAAATGACACCGCACTATACACGTTTCATTCCAGGCATAAGTTTATAAGTCACCGAGCTTTTCGAGTTAAGAAACTCATTAAGACCAATGATATTTTATTGGTTGTGACGTGAAATGGAACGTGGAGATTGTTATAGGAACATTGGTCTATGATAGGAACCCCTACAAACTCCATAAGTAGGTTTTTCGATAGACCGCTATCAACAAATTTATGTCAATCTCTTTGAAATTCAGATTAACATTCGCAAATATATACGTATTTGACAACATTTTTTTTTGAATTCGTATATTTTTGGAATACATACCTAGATTAAATACGATATTTTCTACATTCATTTATGTATAAAACTTTTATGAATTTTCTAAAACAATTTAGTTTGTGAGCAAACCATTTCAATCGGCCTTGCATGTGAAATAGATATTTTGTCGATTACTATCTTTATGTTACAACAAGGCACTACACAGGTAACCATAAACTGTAATACGTCTACCAAACACTAAATTATATTGAAATTTTTTATATTTTATGAAAATAACCGATATTTATTTTCGTCACGATTAACAAATGGCCCTTACCCTACGCACTCTTAGCTTTTAAAAACTCGTGCTGTGTCCCTATCTCGCTCTGACATATGCCTATACTATGCTCTTTCTCTGTCGTACAGCCAATATATTTAAACTAAATCTATGGGTATGTAAGACTCTCCCGCACACCCGCCTGGACCCTCTCTAGCGGCAACCCAAGCCTAGGTCCGTTCCTAAGTGTGAAACCCTTGGGTCAGGCAGCCGCCCGCGCGATACAAGTGTCACTATACGTGCAACATTTAGCTACCCACATACAACATTACTACATTACACACGTATGAACATACACACGTGCACACCACACAGGTACGTGGGTTCTTTTTTTTTCTTTTTTTGCGCTAGGTAGTCATGCGCTAGTTAGTGTAAAAACCTTTCCGATCACTAAATACACATACGCATGTGTCCCTCCTTTCTCCCAGGAGGAGGGGAACATGCATATGAGTATATGTTAGTTCGCTTGAATTTTGAAGGAGTAGGGAAATTAGCCAGATCGCGACGAACGCCCGAGCCGAGGTTCGACCACTCTGGCACCCTCGTGCGAGTCGTCGAAAACTTTTGCGGCTGAGTGCTCTAAGCGTTCGCCCCCAAGTCCGGTGAAGCTGTAAAAGCCGCAGCGGCTTCAGGGCCCCTTTAGGCTAACAGTGTAGTCAGATCTAAAAAAATAATAAAATATGTATGACTCTAAGAGAGAGAACTTCACGTTGCCCACACACACAAGTTACGACACGAATAATTAATGTTCCGAATTTACGACTATAATCTTTGAATGCACGGCTTAAAGTTCACTTTTGTGAATACGATACAGTCATAACAGCAAATTATCGAATAGCAGACAAGTTACAAAAATTTATAATAACTAGCGACCACCCTAAGCTCGCCATTCGACCTGCAACTGTTTGATCATAGACTATTTGTTTGGGGCTTAGATTAAGGCAAGGTTTGGGGGGTCTAATTACTAATAACAACAGCGTAATTCACTGTTGCCGTTAATGGGTTATTGCAATGTTTAATAAATAATAAACACTTACTACTAGGGGTGAGTTATAACAGGTAAAATAAGATACCTGTTACTGTTGTTCCTGTTCCATAAAAAAAAAAATTTCCAGTAACCTGTTTCAAAATAACAGCCTATTACGCTTTTGTAGGGATATAATGTGTAGTTACACTTGTTACCATTAAGTATAGATCGGCAATTCGAAATCGTATGTACTACTAAAATAACGTATTACTCAATCCATCAATCAATAAATCTATCGATTAATCCATCATTAAATCTATCATTCAATCAATCCATACATCAATCCACCAATCCAGTAGTCAATCCATCAATAAATCCATCAACCAGCACATCAATCAATCCAGCAGTCAATCCATCCATCAATCCATAATCAATAATTTATAATAAACATCCATATGCTAGAACACAGAAAAGCATGTTCCAAACTGTAACAGTAACACTCCCTGGAACAGAGGTACGTAGAACAGCCTGTTTGTTTTAGAGGTAATAGTTACGATCTGTTACTCAGAAAGAAACACCTGTTATTTTTGTATCTGTTACGATAAATACGCCTCACTAGTACAGTAATACCCCGCTTTACGCGAGGGATACGTTCCGAAAAAAATCGCGTTAACTGAAATTCGCGTATATTGAGGTTTATGATTAAATATAGTCAAATTTAATACAAAAAAATACAAATCATTTTTATCAATCACTTTAATTCTAAGAACACTTTATGCAATACATACTCTTATTTTTTACGGAAAAATACATCTATTGTCTTTTGGGTAACGTTTTGTTTAAGTTCTTGTAAAATACGTTCATAACACCCAACACTGTTTTTAATTGTTTGATACACTGTCATCATTATTGTCTATACTCTAGAATATGTCCAAGCCTGAATAAATTTTTGAAAGTGCATTTTGTATTTCCCCTGAAGATAAAACTTTCTCTTCTACTTGTTCTTCCTCATCGTAGATAGGATTATTCTGTAACTCGATCAGATCTTCATTGCTGATAGGATCGTCGTGCGTTGCTACAAGTTCTACGAGATCTTCTACCGTGACATCTTCAAGTTCAGACCCCTCAATCATTGCAGCAATGTCTTCAAGCACTTGTCTCTGCATCTGGACAATTCTTCTAGGTGCTTCCACTACATCTGGTCAAAGATTACGCCACACCCCATTCATACAACTCATTTTAACTTCCTTCGAAGCCTCTTCTATGTTGTGAATAGACTTCATAATGTTGTATGACTTCCACCAATCTCGCATAGACTGTCTTCCTTCCCCGTCAGTTTCATTAATCAGTTGGCTAAAAGTGCAGCGACGGTAATAAGCTTTGAAGTTTGCTATTGCTCCCTGGTCCATAGGTTGTAATATTGACGTAGTGTTTGGTGGAAGGAACTTTACGTACACTTTTATGTCTCTGGGCGTATCAAGTGAGGTTGGATGTCCTGAGGCATTGTCTAAGAGTAATATAACTTTAGGTTCAAGCCCATTTCTGTCACAGTATGATTTGACTGATAGGCAAAAACTATTAGAATACCATTCTTGAAAAATTTCCCGTGTAACCCACGCCTTTCTGTTTGATCGCCACACAACTGGTAGACTTGTCTTATCTGTGCCTCGCATTGCATGGGGTATTTCTGAATGGTACACTAGTAAAGGTTTCAGTTTGAAATCACCAGTGGCAATACCACCCAGCAGAAGTGTTAGTTGATCTTTCGCAGCTTTGAAAACACTGGCTTGACGTTCTTCCTTAGAAATGAATGTTCGAGATGGCATTTTTTTCCAGTAAAGGTCGGTCTCATCAACATTGAAGACGAGACAAGCAGGAATTTTCTCTCGTCTAACGAACTCTTGAAACTTGTCTGGAAACTCAGCTGCAGCTTGAATGTCCGCGCTGGCCGCCTCGCCTGTTATGTGGATATTGTGAAGATTAGAACGCTGCTTGAACCGATGGAACCACCCTCTGCTAGCAGCAAAAGTCGGAGTGGCACTCCCTTCTCCTTCTTTTGTTTTCAGCATCTCATACAAAGATTTTGCTTTTGTGCATATGAGATCTTGACTTAGTGGTGTGTTCTTCTTATTCAAATCTTCGATCCAGACTGACAGTAATTTCTCCATTCTTTCTAAGATAGATGATCTTGAACGAGAAAGTTTTGTTGCACTTATAGGTGTTGAACTTTCGCTGGAGATTTTAATTTTTTCCCGATTTGTATAAATAGTTCTCACAGTCGATTCTGAGAGTCCAAAATCTCTCCCAACAATTGTTGCTTTGCCTCCATTTTCCATTCTTCTTAACACTTTCATCCTCAATTCCAAAGTGACGCTTTTACGCTCTTTTTTCTTTACAGGCGGCATTTTTAACGTAGGGTTAAATTATGTATGTATCTCCAATAAATGTTAAAACAAAACTGCCAGCCGACCGAACTAACATTACGGAACAAATGAACACACGAAACGAACAAGGAAATCCTCATAGAACAAAGTCGAAAGACAGGGAATTCCCAATTCTTCAAAGAGAATATTCAGAGAAAGCGGGGATCCCGCGACCATAGAGAAGTTAATGACTACATTATGTTTATACGCACTCTTTCGCGTAATGCGAGACATTTGAGCGCGAAATTTGAAATTTGCGTTATAATGAAACCGCGCATAACGGGGTCGCGCTAAGCGGGATATTACTGTATGTGGAACAGCCTAGTATTTGGTAACAGCTTAAGATAAAAGTTCCAAACTGTTACTTGTAAATACCTGTTATTTTTACCTGTTCCGATAAATACGCCTCACTCCTAGTCACTACTCACTGATAAGCTGCTAATCATAGAAAAATAACCAGGACTGCTAGACACATATGTGACATGACAGCTGTCAGCTGTGGTGATGACTAGACATGAATAACTCAGCAAAATTCCATGCGCCAACTCAATTACTAAAGCGCTACTTATTGTGCCACATGGCGCAGCAAAATGGTACGCGAGTCAAGCGAGTTAAAGAACTGAATGATTCGGCTGACCGGCGCAGTACGGCGATGTGCCGTGGTTGGCTCGCTGCACTGAAGTGCGCTATGCGGCAACGCATTTGAGATGTGTGTTAACACATCCGGCGCAGTAAACTGAGTTGGTGCAATTGCGTGGCGTAGTGCATTGTTACCCATACCTAGACTGATGACACTTGACAGATTTGTTATTTATCTCTGTTTGACAGTCTCACAACTGCTCACAAGCAGGGTCTCCAGATTGGGGTTGTTTTCCCCATCTTGGAGAAAAATAATGTCGCATGGGAAATTTTGGGGAAACAAAAATGTTGGGGAATTTTTTGGGGAAGAAAATTTTGCCACAGGGAAATTTGAGGAAGAACTTTATCTGCATAGCAGTACTGCTAACTACGATTTCTACTCAGGGTTCACAACCTAAAGCGTGACAATTATCGTACTATCAGCTTCGAAATTATCGTATTTCCCTGTATTGTACCAAAATTAACGTACTTCACCGATTTCTACTCCAGAAGCCCTATTTTGTGAATTGTTATATTGATAAAATTATCATAATTTCTTATAAGATGCTATCATACGAAGGCATGCAATTGTCGTAAAAGTACGATACGTACACGTACGGTTATAAACCCAGCTTCTGCTAATGCCATCTTTGATATTTTAATTCAAACTTCACATACTCGTTTTTGCAAATATTTACTGGGTTTTTTTATAATAGCTCTACAAATTGACTAAAGTTACTATACCGACTAATAGAATTTCAATACGACAGAGAAGAACGCATGAAGAATGCAAATGTGACTGCCATATAGCTATTTTTTTTTTACCGGGTCAGAATACGTTTTTATTTACAAATTGAAAAAAGTAGTAAAAATTTTGCTTATGTAAGATGGTACTTTTATGGTTCTGAATACATATCCCCGCCTCTTAAAGCTGCATTTAATTAAAATAAACAAAAAATTAAAGAAATAGGCAGGTTAAAGTTTTTTGGGGAAAAGTTGCTGAAATAATATCATTTTGCGCAAATTTTTTGGCTACAATGGGGAAATTTCGAAAATGCAATCTGGAGACCCTGCTCACAAGTCACAGCTATTGTTTTTAAATTTCTTCAATAATTTGGCAGTTTAACTACAAAAATATAAAAACTCAGTATACGATTTATATATAATGAAACGTTCATCAGTAACAAAATAAAATATCATGTTCTTCAGAAATGTTGGGTTTACCGTGGAGGTGACAAATATTTGGTAAGAATTTATATTTGAAATTGGGTTATTTATATATTGTTGTTACGTATATTATTTCGTTTTAGCAAATCAGTCTTTTTCAACAAAACTCCAATCAATAGAAATTTCCGCTTACACCGGTCTTTCCACAATGCACGACGCAGCTCTCGGCGTTCGGAGTCCAATTTAAAGCCCGATCCACTAGAGCAAATAAATTTTGAATCCGGCCCTTTAAACTCAAGTGGACTGATGAAACCTTTAATATTTACTGTTGGGGTAAGTAAGAATTATATTATATTTATTTTCAGCCTGTAATATACTTTAATTAAAATTACAAAATATCCTTCATTTATGGGTTAATATTTTGGTATGTCTAAAATCTCATTCACAGACTATTTAGAATGATATATTTGATACCTATTACAAATTTTATGTTGTTATCTATGTTTTTAATTAAGACTTAAGTGAATTTAGGAATGCTTTTGTAAATTTTGTTGTTGAAAAATTCTGATGTCTGAAGTTTTAAGATTCCTATAACTAGATTTTTTCTTTTTAATTGCATTTTTGTATCCAACTTATTTTTTCCATCCTATTATACTGGGTCCTTTAAACAAGGCATGAAGGAGACACTTAAGCATGCCTGCACATTAGTAACAAGTTTCACAGTAGCACACAGTTCTTTAGGTGTTTCACATTGTATTCTAATTCTAATTACTTACCATCATGCAGAGTGCAGTCACTTTGCAAAGCTCTCATAAAAATTTGACTATTGATATTTATTTACATAGGCTGTTTGTGTAGCTATTAATATAATTATATAATATTATTAATATAAAGGGAATTACATTTACCACCTGATAACATACACACCAATGCAGAAATTAGAAAAGCAATAATTAAAAGGCACAATGAAGCATGGATGAATAAGCAGTTACATGGACAGTTTTTTTAAAAAGTATTAGATCAAGCCAATATAGATAAGCAGTTCTCATTCAGATGGATTAAAATCAACAGATAGCTCCAGGCATAGCATCACCAATATTCGCATTACAGGACCAAGCCATTATGACACAACAACATCAACGTGACATACTGAAAGAACCAGTTGACAGAAAATGTTGACTATGTGCCTGTAAAGACGAAACCACGCAGCACATTACATCAGGATTTTGTTTTATAATTATTATTGTTATAATAATATAGTTATTTTATATTACAGTACCTAAGATCTGTATCTAAAGGCATTTATTGTACTTCCAGGTATCTGCAGCGAGTTTTGTTGGATGTTTTATATGGGAATATGAAAATCTACGTTCTCATGCTTCATCTTTATTAAGAAGGCCAGGAAGTTGGCTAAGTTCTCAACAGAAGAAAGTTCTAGCCCAATTTGTAAGAAGTCATTTTTATTTAAATTTATTCATTTAAGCACACATTGGTTAAAGATAGATACTTGCTACTAGATTTTGACATACTTTTTTTAAAATATTTAATTCAGTTAAAATGTTATATATGCTTATTAATAAAATTAAAATAACAATGTTACAGAATAAAAATGAACCAGGCCCTGTAAAGAAATGGTGGAATTCATTAAAAGATAGTGAAAAAGTTTTCTATCCAATTCTTGCCACCAATGTAGTGGTATTTGGAGCATGGCGAATTAGATCACTGCAGCCTTACATGGTGAAATATTTTTGCTCAAATCCCTCTGGAAGTAAGTATATTTAATTATCTGATTACTCCTACATACCAATACAACTTTCTGTTGAATAGACTATATTATTCTTAGACATTGTCTGAGAGATGCCATTGTGTAACATCTTTTACTCAATTGCCATAACCGCAGTCTTGTGCAAAGTCATGGAACAAACCATAAATACACAGCTTATCCACTAAAAAGATCACTCCTTAATCAGTGATCAACAGTAACATGGCTAGTGAGAATCAACAAACAGTAGATCTTATGACTTATAGCATAAGTGCTGCATCTCTGGGAGAAGGAAGTGAGTGACATACATGGTGAGGCAGTGGCGATCAGCCCCTCATGTTTACTTTCTCGAAATTATCTAAGTACAAAAGTTATTAAGTTATTCTTTGAAAAAACACCTTAGAAATATTAACTACTTTTCACCTAAAAAACTCTCACGGCTGCCAACATGTTTGTTATTATTTGACATTCAGAACACCTTATTATACACAATATAAAATGAAGTTGCTTTCCACTGTCTGTCCCCTATTTACACTTAGATCTTTTAAACTATGCAATGGATTTTAATGCAGTTTTCACTAACATTTAAGGATTTTTTATGGAAGGTGTATATTTACAATACATTCCAATTTAGTTTTTGTATTGTAGAGAAAAATCAATTATTTAAATCATGTTGTCAAAAAATGATTTTCGAGGGTTTACATTGCTTAATCGACAATAAATTGTAAATCAAACCTAGGACCTCGACCATTAGAGTGACATTTACGACCACTAGGCTAATAAGGCAGTTATTAAAGTGATACAACTCTAAATCAGTCTTTTTTAAATAAAATACACCATTTTGTAAATTGTACCCCTGCAAAGCTGGGGTAACTTTTCGAGATGGTGACAGAATGAAACTTGAATTTTTTCATAGAAGAATAAATATTATAGAATTATTTTTTCTTCAAAAGTATAATTTATTACTTTACTATTTTATATATAGTATACTTTACTAATTTATAAAATTTTTATCATAGAATAAGAATAATTTGGATTACGATTGAACATACTTGAAAACAAAAATTTGATTGAAATTTAGACTTTTGATGCCTATGTACCTATTTTGCAAATCCTGAACTACTGTGCACCACCCTCTTTGAATACTCGTCTGCAACACAGCTCTGCAGCCTCGCTCCGCTTCCTCACTCCGCATCAGTGGACAGGCAACCTTACTGCCCTATCTCAAAAATTCAACCTGTATAAAAATATGTATAAAGAACCCCGTCGAATCCGAAAAGGGTATATAGGTACCCCAATGACATTACCAAAAAAATTTCAAAATTTTATTTATTATGAAAATAAAAATGTTATTGCAAATGAAATATAACATATTCAGTTTTAGTTTTCCTAAAATTTAGAAAATTTTTAAAACGTGATAACACCGTCGTCAGTCTCGGCGCGGCGCAGTGGTAAGTTTGATCGTATGGCGGGTACCCTGCATCGCGCCGCCTGTATTGCCATGTAAGTTTCCTCATATAACTAATTTTTTTTACATTTTATTAGGGGTAATTTTTTACTTATAATCTGAGATAGATAACATAAACATAATATAATCTCGATACCTGATAACACTTTCACGGATCCGATGGGGTTTTTAATACATATTGTATATATGTATATAAACTGTTTAGCTACCATAATACAAGCTTTGCTTAGTTTGAAATTAAATAGCCGCGTGTGAAATTGTGTCCCCATATTTATTAATATTATTATAAAGAAATGTAAGCAAAACTTTGGATTTGAAGCTAAATTAGTTTTTCATCTCAATTGAATGTAGTAAACACTTGTTAGAGGATTCATTTTTTTTTATTGCAGGAGCAATATGTCTTCCAATGATATTGTCAACATTTAGCCATTATTCTGCATTACATTTAGCTGCAAATATGTATGTTCTATATAGTTTCATGCCAGGTATGTTCAAAATCAAAAGGTATCTTGTTTATTTTTGGTCTGTAAAATATTCGTTGTAAAAAATACTAATAAAGTTTATTTTTATTAACAGCTGCTGTAGCATCTTTAGGCAAAGAACAGTTTACTGCGATGTATTTAAGTGCTGGTGTAATAAGCAGTTTTGCCAGTTTTTTGTACAAAGTAATAGCAAATCAACCCGGATTAAGTCTTGGAGCGGTGAGTTTTATACATTAAGTAGCAACCTGTCCCGCCTTCGTATGCTTAGCAGAGTAATAAATATAACTCTATTGGTTTACGCGGCGCATGCCAGTTCAAATCCCAGTCGGCATGATTTATTCCGCATCTTCAACAATCATCATATTTCAGCCAATTTACCCAAAAACTTTAATGAATTATACACTTAAACCTTCCCCATGAATCACTCCGGCCATTGACGAAAACTGTATTAAAATCCGTTCGGTAATTTTTGAGTTTATCGCGTTCAGACAGAGAGACAGACGCGGCCGAAGAGTTTGTTTTATAATATAGTATGATTTCTTTAATGTGTTATTCATTATCCCCTCTAAGAATACTAAATGAGATTATTCTACAATTTTCTCCTGTTTTACCATTCTTTATACTAAAGTTTTATTTGCCATTTCTTATTTAAATATTTTGCAAATTTCGATTATTTACCCGGTTTATTGTTTAGTCAAACTAAGGTGTATGAATTATGTCTAATAATTTATCACAATTTTCCCTCCACTCAAGCACCTTAGTAAGTAAATCTACTTAATTCGTAACATAAAAATGAAAATTTCAACCGCATGAGTACTAAAATTTTCCTTAAATTTAATGCAACATATTGTTACACCCGTGGGTACTAAAAATGCCGATGTTTGACATGAAGAAGATTTTTTTCGAATTCTACACAGTTACAAATTTCATGAACTCACAACACTTATTTACTACACTGTGGTTTAGCTTCCTTTTTATCGGTCGTTGTTATCACTTTATAATTCAAAACAGAACTCCACTCGGCGCCGCGCCTGGGTCTCTTAAATACCTACACTAAACGATCGCAGAAAAATCGTGAATCGTCGCTAACTTTCTCGATGTTTAGTCTCTATGCGTACTCGATGACGTAATCGAGGCGATAAGCCCTATACATGTGTGTGTAAACTGCGATATTTCGGGAACAGGATTTTTCTATCTTTTAATCGGGTTGTAACAGGTCGCAACAATATCATTGTGTAACAATAAGTTCATTCAATGTAGGTATACTGATTTCCCGATAGTATTGATACAGTGAAGTGCAAAGCCCGTAGATTTTAACTACACAATATCTACTGGATAGTAAAATAATTGCTACATTTGAAAAACATTTTGATGGTTTGTCTGAGTTTTTGAAATTCTTTAAGAGCAATGTGAAAAAAATGTAAGAGTGAAAATTTTAAACATTGTAACAGAAAGTCTACACCGTGAAGTTGCTTGCTAAGGCTCTTATTTTTTGTGGAGAAGATAGTCGCATTCGATATTATTCGCTAGATAAGCTTGCGGTAGATATTTCGGAAAATACTAGTAAGAATAATGGTACTGACCATAGCTAGTCAGTTATAAATGACAGTCGATATATATATTTATTCCCAGTCGAGTGTCACCTGCAAATGAATGGACCTAGAGCAGACCGACCCATTTCCTCTAACTATACCACTATACCACCAATCCTTGTAAACTTAACTTTATACCTTCCCTTCAGTTACAATATAAATTGATTTTATTTTATTTCAGTCCGGTGCAATAATGTCAGTATTATCATATGTATGTGTGCAATACCCTGATACAAAGCTGAGCATTATTTTCTTGCCTATGTACACATTCGCTGCTGGCTCGGTATGTATTTCACTGATACAAATATGGTTTTATTTTGCAAAAATCACGAATAATCTTTTCGCTTTTCTAACTGTTTGGTTTACTTATTTTGTTATTTAATATAATAATATTAAATAGATAATATTACTTAATTTTATTTCTGTTGGTGTTTATATGATAAAATAAATAAAGTAACCACAAAATACAACAGAATAAAGTCCAAAAAATCATGAACTAAATTTAAACATTGTTTATTTAGTTTATTATAATCAAACTAAGACGTCCTTACTACTTATGACTATAACACGTTTAATGTTCAATTTCAGGCTATTAAAGTAATAATGAGTGTTGATTTGGCTGGCGTTCTTCTTGGATGGAAATTCTTTGATCATGCTGCCCATCTCGGCGGAGCTTTATTTGGAATGTAAGTACTTATCTAATTCATAACCTAGTCAATGCTTGACCTACCTATATTTAACACACCCCACACATGTGTAAAATTTATGTAAATACTAGCTGGCACCCGCAACTTCGTCTGCGTATTATTGGATATACACAGACTGATCTCGAAACACGACAATCCAAAAAAATCGCTGTTTTGCGTGATTGAGTAACAAACATAGAAACTTTCCATTTATTATATTTGTAGGATAACACTGGTTAAACTATAACTTTTACCGGGATAAAAAGTACCCTATGTGTTATTCCAGGTCATAGACTATCTGTGTGCCAAATTTCATTGAGATCTGTTCAGCCGTTTTAGCGTGATTGAGTAACAAACATCTAAACATCAAAACATACACACTTTCACGTTTATTATGTTAGTAGGATGACAGCTATGATCTGAGTCAGAGATGCGCCGAATATTTGCATTCGGTATTTTTTTTAATGTTCGTATTCGGCCGAATATTTAAAAAGTATTATTTTAAGATTTACTTATTTGTTGAAGAGGCTTTATCTTGAGAACCGTACGTAGATTGTATTTGAAAATGTAACAAACACTACAATGCGAAACGTAATTTTATTTACTCACAAAAAAGAAAGAATTATTCGCAAACAAAAAAACATTATTCAAGTTTCATTTAAAATTAGCGGTGTGCTCTCGGCTCCGCACCCGTTTGTTATATATACAGTAATTATTTACACTACGTAATTTTATTTTTACCCGACTGCGAAAAAGAAGATTTATGTTTTTCGAAAGTATGTAAAATATTTTTACGATTTGTAAAAGTAATATTGACTTTTCTTATACCCTATAAATTGACCAATGACATAAGCATCCTACATACAAAATTTCATAAGAATCGGTCAAGCCACTGTAAAGACAGAACTAACTACAGATTTATTAATATAGATCAATGTCCTTTATATGTATAGTATGCCTATCAGGAAAATTGGAAAAATAACTACTTTACAAACTTTACTTTGAAAAAATACTACTTGTACAGACGTGGCTATAGATTGATGTTTATAGATAAATGATATTTTTTTCTGACAAAGTAAAGTGTTTGGCAAATAAAGTTTACTATTCTATGATATTTTGTATCATAAAATTGTAATAAAGATAATTGATTGATTTGATTAATTTACAATAAAAATAATATTTTGGGTAGAATAGCTATGTTTTCATATTTTCCTTGGTTTTTGTCCACCATGTGAGAATACTTCACTTCATGTTGTAATAAATTCTGTTAAATATTTTTGTAACTCTAATTTATAAATTGAATTATTTCTGTAATTCTAAAGTTATTAAAAATTAATCGAATTATTCGACCGAATGTTCGGTTCGGTACATTTTTGACCGAATATTCGTATTTTGTTAAGCCCATTTTCGGCGCATCTCTAATCTCAATGTAATGTCAAACTAAGGTTATGTTTTAGTGGGAATCTCGATAACAAAATAATGTATCTTCATCAGCAGAGAATCCCAACTTTTCTCTTATTAGTTGTTTGTCATAGCTCCCTGAGCAGCATATCTATCTACATATTTATGTACTCTGTCTCGCTTACTGGTTAGTACAATTA
Organism: Saturnia japonica; assembly: GCA_033032175.1. Lineage (NCBI taxonomy): Eukaryota > Metazoa > Arthropoda > Insecta > Lepidoptera > Saturniidae > Saturnia > Saturnia japonica. Next base: position 13,522,534 of record CM065307.1, read on the forward strand.
TTTTAGAGCGTGAAGTGCAATCTATTACTCTACATTATGACATCAGACTGCATTCCCTTGCACTCTCACTAAAAAAAGACCTATCAAAATGATAGATTTTGTTTCTCTAGATAAATCTAATGAAAACAGAAATCAATGTAGAGAAACTTTCTTGTTATGTACGTGCCATAGTAACTATTTCAAGTTATGGCAATTGTCTTTTCCATGTTTATCCACTGTTTGAGTATTGAACTACCCAGTCAAATGACATGTTGAATTCATGGTTCCCACTTTTCATACTTTTCTACAGCTTTCCAGATTGCTTGACGTTCATTATTGCTGCTCCGCTCTTTAAGGTCGTAGTGTAGTCGTCGTGTCGTCTGTATAGTCTATAACCTGCTCCAATAAATAGGCTAGAAAATTCAAAAATAATTTTGGAACTCTCACAGATAGTTTCAGAGAGTAGCATTTAAGACATAGAAACAGACAAGCCCTTGAGCTTATAATATTATAGTATGTATAGATAACGAAATATTTGTTTTCAGTGCCTGGTGTTACTGGGGAAACTCGCATATATGGGGCAACAGGGACAAATTCCTGCAGTATTACCACAACCTAAGAAAAACTGATACAAGTCGATAGCAATGTATTTACAAATTCATAAATAATAACAACAATATTGAATGTTCTTTAAAATCTTAATTGTTCATGTTTTAATATTTTGTATTGATAATCAAATAACGTTAAAACAGAAAACAAAATATAGTTTTTAAAGTGTTTTTGTGAGATACAATTATAATTTTAGATAATCTTAATGTTTCATTACTATACCAACCAATTGAATAGGTACACTAGTTATCGAATGTTTGTAAAACATTTATGTATTTTAATACGAATTTGGATAAATAAAATAACACGTGCTCATAGTTATCATTTCATAAATACGTGGTTAATGGTTTTTATTATTTATCGACTAGTAGTCACTTTTGTAGTCGACGAATATTGGATCCATTTATTTATCTCCTTACTTACTAGCTGCTGTCGACCCGCTTCGCTGTGAGCTTAATTTTTTTCTATATCAATTTAAAAAGTATCCTGCATTCATTTTCTTGACGTAACGTACCTCTAAGCCAAATTTAATTTTAATCATTCCAACCATTTAAAGAGTTATTAAGGAACAAACATTCATATATCGTAATAGGTCGGGGAAAAAGTGTTTTCGCATAAAGTAGGTATAAACTTGTTATAAAATTTCTTTGGCTGTACTATTTGTATCTGGCTGGTTTTGGTTACATTAAAAATAAAAAAATAAAAGTTGTTTCCCGCTATTTTTCATTTGTTTTTCTTTCTGTAAAGATAAGTGAATCTAATGAAGAAATTAGTTACATTTTAAAATATAAAAAAGCAAAAAAGCAACTCGAGCAGCGAAAAAATGTTGTGATTTTTATGGACCTAAGTAATTCAGTTGTCAGTAAAAGTAGCACAAAGTTGGTTCAAACGTTTTCAGTCCGGAAATTTTGATGTTACGCTCTGGTCGCCCTGTAACGAATAAAATGGACGCCATTTTTTAAAAAGTGGAGCAAGATCGGCATATCAGTAGTTACGATGTAGCTGAAGAACTGGAAATTTGACCACAAAACAGTTTTAACCCATTTGAAGAAAGTTATGAAGTGCTGAAGTTGACAGGCGTGATGGTATATTATGTTATGTTATGAAGAAAGTTGGCTATACCAAAAAGCTCGATATTTGGGTGTCACACGAGCTCACTGAAAGAAACCTAATGAACCGTGTACTCATTTGCGATTCATTATTGAAACGTAATGAATCCGAGTCGTTTTTGAAGTGATTGATAACTGGCGATGAAAAGTGGATCATGTACGACAAGAACGTGCGAAAAAGGTCGTGGTCTAAACTCGGCCAGGTTTCACAGACTGTGGCTAAACCTGGGCTAACTCGAAATAAGGTAATTCTGTGTGTATGGTGGGACTGGAAGGGCATTGTTCATTATGAGCTTTTACCGCCCGGCAAAACCATCGATTCGGATCTCTACTGTTAACAACTGATGAGATTAAAGGAAGCAGTTGAGAGAAAGTGGCCGGAATTGATCAAGAGGAAGGGCGTGGGTGGTCTTTCATCACGATAATGCTAGACCACACGCATCTTTAGACACTCAGCAAAAATGAAATTTTTTTATCAGAAGTCCCAAAGTTTCTACAGCAACGGGGTCATGTCTCTACCTACAAAATGGCAGAAAGTCTCGAACATAACGGCACATATAAACTGTAAATAAACTTAAAAAAAAATGTCTTGAGTTTTCATATAAAAATGCGAAGAAACTTTTTCCCGGACCTAATATACATATACAATACTCATCTATATCTATACAATTAATAAAATTGAAGTGTCTGTTTGTAATGTCAAAATAACAGTTTTTTACTAAATGCATATGAATGTATATACGATAAATATAATAAAAACCCAAATTTTTAAAATTTTTGTCTGTCTGTCTGTCTGTTAGTTCCGGGTAATCTCCGAAACGGTTGGACCGATTTTGACGGGACTTTCACTGATAGATAACTGATTTTATAGGGAGTAACTTAGGCTACTTTTATTTTAGAAAAAGAATAAGGGTTTATTTATTTGGATTGACAACAGTCATTCATTAAAGATACATAAATAATAGTCAATAAGTTATAAGATTAATGAATAACTAATTACAGCCAATCACAGCTTGCATGAAATCAATAAATTAATGGTTAAAATAATAATTCAATTTATCTACCTAAAAAAATATTGTTAATATTATTACTTAATATGTCATAATAAAGAATCATAATAAATTCTTAAAATAAAACTACATAATATTAAAGAATGAAAATAAGATTTAAGATTAAAATAAGTTAAAGTAAGTTAAACTATATACATAGTTAAAATACAATTGAAATTTTTGTTTAAAAAAAAATAATAATAAAAAAGCTCGTTCAACATAATCATAAAATAAAAATCATGAAGCTAACAGAGAATAAATTTTTATTTTAAACTGAGAAGGTGAATTGGCGAATATATCAATGGTGTCATCTTTTTTAAACCAGCTCGTTATATTGACGTGATAATCTAGCAACAATTGAGTAGAGTCCAAGATTGGTTCTATAGCATTTATGATCAAATAAAGGGACTGGATTTCTAGGTAACCTAAGAGGTACATTAATGTTAAATTTCTCCAAAAGTTCTGAATCGTCAATGAGGTTATTAAAAAGTTTATATAAATAGATCATGTTAAGCAAAATCCGTCTGTTATTTAAAGATATAAGTTTAATATCTTTTAATCTGTCATAATATGGAGCGAATTTCTTAGTGTCTAGTAAGGAAACCATAGTGAATCGCCTTTGAATACTTTCAATGCGGTTTATATATGTTTGATAGTGAGGCCACCATATGGTACAACAATACTCAAGCTGGCTTCTAACATATGCACAGTACAAAAGTTTTTTAATATATGGGTTGTTGAAAAGCTTACTATTTCTGAACACAAAGCCTAACATTTTGCGTGCAGATATACAAATGTTATTTATGTGGAAGTCAAACTTTAGGTGAGTATCAAAGAAGACTCCAAGGTCTCTAATCCAAGTAATCTCTTGTATTGGAACATTATTAAAACTTTATATGATTACATTTATTTATGTTCAAAGACATAAAGTTAACCTCACACCGTACAAGTAGTCTATTTAAATCAGATTGCAATTTGTTAACATCATTTATGTTATGAATTCTACGTGCAATATTAAGGTCATCCGCAAACATAAAGCAAGAATAATTAACAAAACATTGAGATACATCATTGATATATACATTGAACAAAAGAGGTCCAAACATTGACCCTTGTGGGACACCAGATAGTATTTTAAATGGTTCAGATTGATATCCCTCGACAATAACGACTGATTGGCGGTTTTTTAATTAAGAAGAAAGCCATTGTAATAATATTCCACCTATACCATAAATTGACTTTTTTTTTATTAGGATACTATTATTAACTGTATCAAAGGCTTTCGAGAAATCAGTATAGATAGCATCTACCTGTACCGCCGAATCCACGGAGTCTGCTAAATATGATATATAGTTCGTAAGATTAGTATTAGTAGATCTTCCAGTCAGAAAGCCATGTTGGTGAGGAGTAATGTATGGTCTGATATGTCTACTTATATCGGGCTATACTAAGTTCTCAAATACTTTGGCCAGTACGGATAATATGGAGATAGGTCTGTAATTTAGAACACAACAGGAATCACCCTTTTTAAAAATAAACAATACATTGGCTCTTTTCCATGTAAAGGGAAATGTACCAGTATTAATTGATTTATTATAAATCTTTGTCAAAGGAAAAGTAAGTGATTTAGCACAGTTCTTTATAAATAAAAAAGACAGTGTCAGGTCCTGCTCCCTTATGTATGTTAACTTTATTTAAAGCCGTGTAAACTTCATCATGTGTAAAAGAAATATTGCAAATAGAAATACATTGGATAGAAGAAACAATTTGGATTTCGTTTGATGAAGAGTTATTGTAAGAAGATAAGGAAACATCTGCATTTGATAAAGACGAGAAATGTTTAGAAAATAGATTTCATATAACTGAGCCAAGGAAAGCAGTTTCAGCTCATAGACTCATAGAGCTTGGGTAATTACCTGTTCTTTTTCGCATATTTTTATATAAGTCCAGAAGAATTTTGGATTTTTTGATAAGTTCATCTCCGCTTGTTCAATATAGGATTTAAAGTTGGATTTGATAAGTTTGTCACTTTCGGCTCTTAGAAAATCAAACTTTAACTTGTCGAGTGGATTATTAAACTTTTTGATTTTCAATCTTAATTTATTTTGTCTTTTTTAATAATGATATAATACGACGAGAAAATCAAATAGGATATCGTTTGCTAGTTGGTATAGCTAATTTTTGAGGCGTGTTTTTCAATTATTTCATACAATATTTTATAGAAGTTATCAACCATGTCGTTTACATCGAGAGAATAAGAAAAAACTTCCGTCCATGCAATATTATTTAATTCAGAATTAATTTTGTTGTAGTCAGCTTTAAAGAAGTTGAGACGAGCCGTGCTTTTGGGCAGAAGATTAAAAGTTTTGTATTTATAAAAGGTAATAAATAACCAGTGGAGGATGACGTGTGTCAATATTTGTTATGGGGTAACTACAACGATTGACAGTAACAGATGGTATATTGGAAAGTATTAAGTCTAAAATTTTATTGTTGTTATTTAATATATCATTAAATTGAATAAGGTCATTCTCTGCAATGAAATCAATTAAGGATACAGCCAAACTATTATTGCTATGAACACATAGGCTATTATGTGACCAGTTAATTTAACTTAAATTAAAATCACCAAGAATTATAATTTTAGAATTCTTTTCCAAAACTTTATTTGAACTTTAGAAAATACTCAAGAATTATGTGGCTAACGGGAGGTGGAATATAGACTGCGCATATGACTAGTTGTTCACGTCGTGCATTTATTGTAACTTGTAGTTTGACCATTAAATCTTCGCAATGACTTTCCCATTCAGGTAACCGACTTGGACATAAAAAGTTTGAAACTGCTATTAAAACTCCACCGCCTTCTTTCATATTATGAAATCCGCTGGACAATCTATCACGTCTGTAAATCGTGTATCTATTATCAAAGATCTCACCATTAATAACGCTACTATTCAACCAAGTCTGTAAAAACATAAATATCATAGTCATTATTTAGGATATTAAGGTTAACTTCATGAGTTTTACTACGGAGACCTCTATATAACATTCTGGTAATAAATTTTTAAATCATCGAATGTGAATAATTATAAACCAAATAAAAAGCAAATTTAAACAAGCAAAAAATTACTTGAAAATTCAGAATCAGATTATTACAATCTTTCAAGTGTCTCTTTATCACGGTTTAGGATGTGTTCAGATGTATCGGTTTTTCGAAGAAATATGCGTCCATTTTTTATCCAGACAAATTTGTAACCATTAACTTTAGCTTTTATTCTAGTCTCAGCATGGAGAGTCTTCATACTAGGTGTTAAATGATCAACTAAGTATATAGGTATTTTCACCTCCAATGCCTATATGTCCAGAGGTAAGTTTGTCTTTTGGATTCGATTTATTAAATTTAATAACACCAGCCATGAAAGCATCTCGAATACGAGGGTTAGAAAAATTAACAACGACAGAGCGGAGCCTGGTATTAAAAAGCATTAATCTTTGCAATACTAGTACAACGATTTATGTTTTCTGTTTTAATATTGCTAGACGTTGCTCTACTAATTTGAATAACTGTATTGACAAGATTTTCTGATTTAAACTCCGGTATACAGTGAATTTCAATGTTATTGGTATTAAAGATAAACATTAAAATGTATATATATATATATATATATCATTATGCGTAAAATGTTTACATAATGTTATAATATATTATATTAAGGGTTCTGCACAAATAAGAAAAAACTGGTCATGGTGAATCAATTCGGGCACTTAAATGGCTTATGCTGAGTAAACCATAAGAGATATAGCAAACTAATGTACTACATGATTGTATGCATTAAACAGATTTACAAAAAAGTCAATGAGGGTATACGTCTATCTTCTAAGGCACACGCACAATAAGCATTTTTGTCCTTAAAATAGCCGGGAGCGGGGGAGCAAGATTTGCGCGGGCATTCAGTAGTCGACGTGAGCGAAGTCGCGGGCACAGCTAGTTTATAATATTATACCAAACACGGCCATGCATTGCTCCGCCGTTTCGGAGTCCATAAGAAACATTGATCCGATCGCTACAAAACTTTACAGGATAAACACGCTGGACTAATATGATGGTTGTCTGAAAATTTCATCAAAGTAGCTCCATCCCTTTTGGAGTCCATAAAAAACATATATACAAGCATCAATTTTTATATATAACACTAGCTGTGCCCGTGACTTCGCTCGAGTGGACGACAGAAGAACGCGTAGTTTCTTAAAATTTTAGTAACTTTTTGAATGAAGATATTATGTTAATCATATTTTTTTTCTTGTTAAGGGCCAAGTAGATATTTTATCAATAACTTTAAAAAAAATGATCAGATTTTATTATGTAGATAATTATCTAGTTTTCGCGGGATGCGCGCACAGCGGCAAACCTTTAATCATTATATTTTTATAGATATTTACTGTGATGCGTAAAATGAAACATTCATATGGGTAATTACGAAACTATTTATCGATATTTATAATTTATATGAAATAAATATCAATAAAGTTAAACAGGGTGTAACATTTAAATAAATCAGTGGGTAGAAACTCTGAAATTTATAAGTGTTAGCGACGCATAGGTCTAGGTTTGATATTTAGGAAATAATAGGGATATTATTTGTAGGTATAAGTCGCTAGGCTTAAGGAATAAGCATTTACATTTAAATAATCATTGATTTACTATTTCTATTTTAAAGATATAGTGTTTAGGTACATAATGAGAGTAAATAGGTAGTAATAGAACTTATAATTTCATGAAAATAGTGTAATAATGTACAGAGTTCAGGGTAAGGTCAAGGCGTTACATGCGGCGGCAAGAGTGATGGCGAAACAGATATCATATATATACGTTTGGGTGCGCAACTCTCGCATATTTATCTATGCGTAAAGATGAAACTTCTCCTTTCGTCCATGTTAAAAACCAGCATGGCTTAGATACATTGCGCTGGTATTGCTTACTCCATTGTTAATAAATTGTATGTCTTCTTTTTCATTTTTAATAAATCATTTGTATAGTTCTATGTACTTGATATTATTATATCTACGGAAATGCTAACTTTATATTATCAGAATATTAGAAGAATGAAAACCAAAGCAATAGATATTTATAATGCTTTTATATTGGATAATTACGATGTAATATGTTTGTGTGAGAGTTGGCTTGACAACTCTGTATCTTCTAGTGAATTGTTTAATGAAAGATATTCCGTTTACCGTAAAGATCGAACTAATGAATTTATGACAAAGTATAACAAATCGCATGGTGGAGGGTTGCTAATTGCAATTAAAAAATCTCTATCATGTGTTGATAACACCAATCTACACTCTTCTTTATAGGATGTTTGGGTTACCTTACGCATAAATACGTTAACATTTCATATAGTCTATTTACCCTCATAATTAACGTATGAACAATATACGGAGTTCCTTGATACTGCTGAACGCACTTTTTTGTTATTTCCTACTCAAACACTCACATTGGGTGACTTCAACTTACCTGAAGTTGACTGGAGAAATCGACCGATATCAGCAACAAATAACAAGACCATGGCTCTCTTAGATTTTATGGACAGATGACATTTAACCCAATCAAATCTAATTCATAATAACCTTGGAAGAACACTAGATCTCATTGTTCAAAGTTCGAAAATGCCAGTTAAAATCTTAGAAACACAAATATTGCGCCGGCTAGACAGTCACCATCCCCCTGTAGACGTAATATTAACTTTTACTAGACAAAAATCACTGAATGAAAATAATAATACTAGGTACATATTTCGAGGAACCGATTTCACTGCTTGTAATAAAGAACTTTCACGAGATCTCCTGGGTGCTATACAGCGAACATAATGTGGATGATTTCTTGCACACCTTTTACAACCATCTTTGGGTAATTATTGAAAGATACACACCTAAATCTAAGTCAACATATGGATGACCGGTATGGTTTTCGCGATCTTTAATAAAAGCTATTAAAGAAAAAGACAAATTTAATCATAAGTTCAAGCGTTTCGGTAACCCACGTGATTACGACACATAGATATAAATATTATGCTTTAGCTTCGAGTAAAAACCTTATTTGATTCGTGTTTCAAGTCTTACAGAATAGAGCAAAATTTAAAAACAGATTTTATGACGTTTTGATACTATACGAAATCCAAGAGGGTCTACTAATAATTTATCAAAAAAAATCTTTTATAAGTCCACGGTTGCTGAGGATGGTGAAAGTTTAGCTGATTTATTTGCAAATTACTTTGCAACTGTCTATGCATATAGTCCTGATTTTCGAGAATCGTCTAACTGTATTGCTTCAATTAATATACCGGATAGTGATGTGGAATTAGCCCTTAAGTCTCAATAGACTTATCGATAATATGAATATATTAACAAAGGAACTGGGCTAGATGGTATCCCGCCAATTATGATCCGTAATTGTGCGAATTATCTGATAGAACCACTGGTTTTGCTCTTCAGAAAAAGTATTAATGTAGGTACTTTCCGGAATGTTACGTTGGTGTTAAATAAAACTGATAACTATAAAGAATAGAAGATATTATGTATTAGTATTTTAACAATTATATTTATACAAACTGATAGGAATCCAAGAGTATTTAAAAAATACGTTACTACTTTTTCATAGCACAAAAACAACAGACTCTCGTTAGTTGTCAAAGTATTGTCTCTGGTTCACTCTCTGAGGATGGCATCGAGAGCGTCCTTCTTAGTGTGTTACATTACATATTTTTGTAACAGCTCGGCCATCCAACTACCAACGAGTGCCTTCGTTGTTTTAGCACATTACGTGAAGGTCTACAAAACATAATAATAGCAAAACTTGCTATTTTTTCTTCTACCAATGTAAATTGTAATCATTTTCCATATGGTCTCTCAACACAGTATCTTATAACATTTAACATAAATATTGAAACAATGTTATCTGCTATTGTTGTTGTTATTTAAGTATTATTTATTAAAACTTTATTTATTATTATTATTATATACGTACATTAATTATTAACAAAAATAAAAATGTAATGTCACTATTATATTACTGATAAATCATTTAAATATCATATGTTATCTATATGATAAATTTCTTAATAAACTACATGTTGTTTTTCATTGAGCGGTACATCATTGTACCCAGCCTGCTCACAACCTGCAGTTCGAAATATCACTTTCCTCAATGTGCTTATTGTTTTTCATTAGGCGGTACGTTGTACCCAGCATGCCCACAATCTGCAGCACAAGATGTCACCATGACCCAATCACTTACTGCTTCTCATTGGGCGATACATCATTGTACCCGGCATGCCCACAGTAAATAATTAGAACACAACCCTCCTCAACTGCATATTGTTTCTCATTGGGCGGTACATTGTACCCGGCATGCCCACAATAAGCAAAACAATAATTATCATTTCTTGTGTTATAATGGTAATTATCACTTAAATGCATGTGGACATTTTACAATTGAATATAAATGCCTATTGTTACTCTTATTTGATGTTAAAGTTCCGTGAGAAGTCTCCATCCTATTATTAATTTAACTACTGTTAACTTAATTCTCATTAGCATCAGAACGACTACCTTCCTCACTGTCACTATCTGTAATGGATTTAAAATTTAACCATGGATACATTTTGTCGATAGCAACAATACCTTCATACCGACGTCCTTTGCGCGATATTGGAGTATCTTCGACTATATAGCGATCATTTGGTAATACTTTCGTGACACGATATGGTCCTTGTAGTTTGGGTTCTAACTTTCTCGATTGTCCGCTGCCTGATGCAACTGCTCTTACAATTCTAACTAAATCCCCTTCCTTATACTGTTTTGCTAATTTCTTATTACGATCATAACGACTTTTACTTATTTTAGCTTGCTTTTGCATCAGGTAGCTAGCATTTTTCCTAGCTTCTTCGATATCACCTTCCACTAAACCTTCACCGGCATCAGAAATAACATCACTCAATTTACCCTGTGACGGGGTTGTTAGTCTTCGACCAAACAGTAATTCGCTGGGAGTTCTTTTTGTGATCTCGTGAATTGTTGTATTAATACCAAGTTGTATATCAGGGAGATACTCATCCCATGTTTGAGGGTCTTTGTCATGAGTCATTGTACTTATCGATGCTAAAATAGCCCTATTAGACCTTTCAACTTGCCCGTTTGCACGAGGCGTCGATACGGCGTTAAGTATATGCTTTATCCCATATGACTGAGTAAATGTATTGAACTTTTTACTTGTAAAACAACTACCTCTATCAGTAATAATGCGAGTAGGCGTACCAAAATACCCAATTACGTTTTTAATTATTTTTATCGTCTCCGTTGATTTGGTGCTTTTGACTGCCGCTAATATAACGAATTTGGTAAATGCGTCAATCATTACTAAAATATACGAATTATTTTTTTTACTTTTAATAAAGGGGCCTATATGATCTGCGTGTAAAGTATGGAAAGGGATTTCCACCTTTTCTATAGGATGCAAGTACCCCTGCCGCAAACCTGCAGGCACTTTATGATAAGCACATTCTAGACAAGCGGATACATATTTTCTTACAAAGCTTCTCATTTTAGGAAACCAGTACAAAGCGCGGATACGATCTAGAGTTTTTTCAATTCCGAAATGTCCAACATCGTCATGATTAGCCTTTACTATTTGCCAGCGCGAGCCTTTAGGTACCACCCATCTCAGTGTATCTTTCTGTACGATTCTATAAACACGATCGTTTTTTAATTTGTAGTTTTGATGAATGTTCACTACGTTTGCAGTTTCTGGATCTAATAATACACTCTTAATGCGTTTTATTTCGTCATCCGAAGACTGAACGGTAGTTATCCAATCCTCAGCCGTAGTCGTAAGAATGTCAATTATGTGCAAATCTTCCTGTTTTATTTCCATCGGAGCTCGGCTCAACGCATCGACGTGAGTCATTTTCTCTCCAGGCCTATACTCGAATTCACAATCAAATTCCTGTAATTGTATCCACCATCTAGCTATTTTTGGGACTAAATCTCTTTTTGTTAAAGTGGTGCGTAGAGAATTACAATCGGTTACTATTTTAAATCGTAGGCCTAATAAATAAACTCTAAACTTACTTAACGATGCTATTACAGCTAGTGTCTCAAGTTCAAACGAATGAAGCTTTTGCTCGTCTACAGTTGTCTGGCGGCTATAGTATGCTACTGCTCTCCATAAATCTTTATTATTCTTTTGAAGAAGAATCCCTGCTATGCCTAATTTGCACGCATCTGTATGCAGCTGAGTCTCTAAGGTTTTGTCATATAAAGCAAGTACGGGTCTATTAGTTAAACATTCTTTGATTTCCGTGAAAGCTGCGATTTCCTCTTTTCCCCATTTCCAAATATAATTTTTTTTTAGAAGTGCTGTCAGTGGTCTAACTATCATAGCAAAATTTTTAACAAATCTTCTAAAGAAGCTTGCTAAACCTAAAAAACGCCTAACATCATGTACATTGGACGGAGTGGGAAAATTAGAGACTGCCACCGTTTTTGAAGAACCAGGCTTAATTCCATTACCGCTTATCTCGAAGCCCAAAAAGTCCAAAGTATCAAACATAAACTTACATTTTTTTAGTTTGAGGGTCAAACCTCCATTTTTAAGCAAACATAAAACCTCTTCTAATCTTTGCATCGCTTCGTTGAATGATCGAGCCGGAATAAGTACATCATCCATATACACAATTACATAATTAACCATAGCTTTGTTTATAATTTTATTCATTGCCCTTTGGAAAACTGAAGGCGCATTTGCCAGACCAAAAGGCATCCTTGTATATTCGTATTGACCATCTGGTGTAACAAATGCAGTCTTCTCTCGAGATTCTTCGGAAATAGGAATTTGATAGTACCCTGATGCTAAATCAAGAGATATAAAAACGCTATGGCCAGCTAACTGATCAAGAAGATCTTCAACTCTGGTTCAAATGATCACGTTTAGTCCTGTTGTTTAATGCTCTGTAATCGACACATAAGCGTTTTTCTCCGGTTTTCTTTTTTACTATAACAATAGGACTGGCATAAGGTGATGACGATTCTTTAACTATTCCACATTCTAGCATTTCCGCTACCATTTGCCGCACATCTTCCCTTTCGGAATGAGAAAGCCTATACGGCCTATAAACGACGGGTTCCTCATCTTTTAGATGTATATCCATTTCGACTACGTTGGTAAATCCTAGATCTTTTAGACATGAAGAAAAACATTCTCTATATTTAAGCAATAGGCATTTAACCGCTAATTGTTGTTCTCTGGTAATACCTTTTCCTATAGCCGGCTCGAATTCATCATCGTATTCAGATAATTGAACATTACACACATATTTATAATTATCATTAACTGGCTTACTACGGGTAAGTAATTGTTTATTTTTAAATAATAGCTCATTTGGACTCAAATTGTAAATTAGAAGCCAACCCTTGCTATTAGAGATTTCATACTCCCCCGGAAATAGATAATATTCAGAACCCTTTTGACCACGAATGCTGCCATTAACAAGTACGTTTCCTGAATAACTCATTGCTGATTGTACTTGTACTGGTTTAATCTCGCCGGGTTGAATGCATATTTCTAAACAACATGTCAACCATATCTTGAGATTCGTAATAATAGGCTTACTAATTTTTAAACTATCTACAGTCTTAACAATCTTTATATCAGGGCGTTCCGAAAATGTTTGTCCCAATAAAATCGGATAATTTATAAGTTGGTCGTTAACAATTAAAGCTTCAACGTCGTTTTCAGTTATACCCTGCACCGCTATATTGATTTTTGTACTACCGACAGGTCGAAAAGGTACATTACCGAGCCCTTTCAGCAAAGGTAGGTCATTTGTTGTCCATTTAATACCTAACTTTAAAGCGTCAGTTAAACGTACCAAAGTACCTTCACTACCCAAATCCAGGTGACAAAAAGTAGAAACACCGTTGACACATATAGGAAAGGTATATATATTATTTGAACCATTATTAGCAATTTTTAGGATATTTTTTTCTTTCTCAATCTTTTGAGCAGAATCCATTTTTGGACAAGAATTACTTAAATGGCCTAACAGGTTACAACGGTTGCATCTTAATATTGGTTTGTTACATTTATAACTGGGATGACCTCGTTCCTTGCAATTAAAACAAGATATGTTGTTATTCTCAGATTTGGTTGACTTAATAAGCCCCTTGGTTTGTACATTACGTTTTTCTTTATCTCTACCTAATCTATCTATGTCCCGTGAAACTCCAGGCTTTATGCTTTTGAAAAATATTAGCAATTGACCTGGTTCAGAGAATTGAGCGGCTTGAGCTCCTAACATAATACCCCTGTCTTCTATTCCATATATTAGGCAATCAACAGCATGTTTACCATATATATTACAACGGTTCAGTAAATTAATTTTAGAGTAAAAGTACAGCTCAGGAGACTCACCAAAACGAAGTTTTTTTACTCAACATTTCAGTTAACAATTCGCCATAATTCTGGCTTGATGGAAAGGATTCAATTAATTTAACTTTCCATTCTTCCCACGAATTCAACAAAGTTGGTAAGCTTTGATACCACGTTTTGGCGATTCCCATAAGTTTCGGTAAAGCATAATGGATAACCTGTTTCTCTGACCATTCATAGATTTGGCGACATTCCTCAACTTTTGACAACCATGCGGTAATGGTCTGTTCCTTGGTCATGGGATCAAACTCAGGTATTACGTTATGTAAGGATGGAAACTTCTCCTTGGCATCAGGTTTAAAAGTCTTAATAACATCTAAGAATGACTCTATCAAGGAATGAGTCTTGTGGTCATTCCCATTATATTGACTCCCTTTAATTACATATTCTTCACTCCCACGTGAATAATCAAGCCTAGATCGGCTTCTACTCGGGGTCTCATCAGCATGATGATCACTTCTACAAGAACTCCGCCGTCTGCTATGTCGTTCTGGAGTTGTAATGTAAGAACGTTCCTTGCTGCATTTGCGGTGCTGACCATGTCTCTCTCGGCTTTCATCTCGGTGGTGTCGACCGTTCCTTCTGCAGTAGCCACCTCGGCTGCGGCGATCATTTCTGTCGCGGCTGCCACCTCGGCTACGGCGAACATACCTTTCGCGGCTGCCACCTCGGCTGCGGCGACCATCTCTGTCGCGGCTGCCACTTCGGCTACGGCGACCATCCCTGTTGCGGCTGCTACCTCGGCTGCGGCGACCATCCCTGTCACGGCTGCGCGAAGGTGTTCGAGCCCAGTCATGGTCCATCTCATTTACTAATAAGACAAATACGCATCAATTTCTTTTAAAATAAGTTTAAATTGTAAGGTAAACAAGAGGCACATGAAGAATATTTTTATTATGTATTGCTTGCCTAAATTTTCCATATTTTGGCAAATATTTCATGTAAATATAGTAATAAAATTATATTAACCTATTTACTATTATTACATTAATCTATTAATTAGATATATAATTTTTATAGATTAATGTCTTTTATATGAAATTCTTTCATATAAACGTTTATTATTTATGCCACTGATTATAACTTGGTAAACAAAAACATAAGTTACTTGACATTTAGTAGAAAATCACTGCATACACATAGCCCTCTGGTAAAATTCTTATAGTAGTCAATATTCGCAAGATTATTTTAATTACACTGGAAAGATCTCAATATTACATGTCTATGACATATAAATAAAAATATAACTACTATTCTGCTGGTTTATATTTTTATATTTAAAAATAAAATTAACTAACCTAACAATTTATGTTTTTAATCACCAGAGTTCTGAAAGTAACTTCTAATAGGTAACAATAATGTTACAATAAAATTTATATTATACAGAATATGATATCTTTTTGTTGTTAACTTAACAAAAAAAAAACATAATTGTTTATTTTTCATCTGGTATGACATAATTATCACTTTTTAAAATTGCCCTTCGTTATACTTATTTTTTTTTTTTAATAAAATTTTTCATTTCTATGTAGTATCTATAGATTATGTTTCAATAATGTTGTAATTAGTTAATATTTCCTCATATCACTATACATATTATCTCATTGATCATAGGTGAGTCATCATTCCTTCCATGTAGTATATGGTAGAAAATCAAAGCCTAAAGTAATTTTAGGTTGCTTTTTATTTTAATATAATATACTATTTAAATAACTATTTCATATTGGTAATTAGTGTAATTACCATAGCCCTTACATATAATTATTCATTTTCATTTAACAATTGTGGACAGTGGACGATAATAGGCAGTTACATTTGGACAAATAAAATTTTCCATACCTTTTTATCGTAATCCCACTTCTGAATTTGTTACGTTGGTGTTAAATAAAACTGATAACTATAAAGAATAGAAGATATTATGTATTAGTATTTTAACAATTATATTTATACAAACTGATAGGAATCCAAGAGTATTTAAAAAATACGTTACTACTTTTTCATAGCACAAAAACAACAGACTCTCGTTAGTTGTCAAAGTATTGTCTCTGGTTCACTCTCTGAGGATGGCATCGAGAGCGTCCTTCTTAGTGTGTTACATTACATATTTTTGTAACAGGAACTATGAAAAATAGCCAAGATCGTCCCCATATACAAATCAGAAGACAGAATGGATGTGACAAACTATAGACGCATTAGTATCCTCAGCTGCTTTGCAAAAATTTTCAAAAGCATAATTTATATCATCTAAAACATTATCAGTGAAAGGCAGCACGGCTTTGTTACAGGGAGATCAACAACTACTAATCTGTTAACTTACACTCATCATTTAAGCTCTGCATTAAGAGTTGTTAAGCCAACTATCAATAATCACAAGAGTCAACCGGAATCAAAGTATCTTCCAGGTTTCATATTGCTCAAATAATGTCTCTTACTATAAACCGTTATACAGAATGTGCAGAGCATACAATGATAACGCAAGGGATTTGGACATATTGTACGGAAATATAAGCAAGAATTTTCAATTATTATCTGAATAATGTTTTGATGTGATTTAAAATTTCTATATGTACGCAAAAACATTATGTAGTTTTCATAATATAATGAATTGAATTGTTTTGTTAACTTAATAGTAACTTCCATTATTTATTTTTGTTTTTTAATTATTACTATAATATTTGTAAAATATTGTGCCCAACTATAATAGGAAGGCAAATTTAGTTCTGTAAGTTATTATTATTAATGTGTATTTTGTATATAATTAATTTGTTTTCTGTTGTTTAGCCAGAATAAATAAATAGCCGTTTTCTTTGGGTTATACCAGAAATGATTAGAAGTAACTTTTCAAATAAAATTTATTGTAAAAGAAATGAAATTTAAAATGCATTTGTATCCCAACTCTGTGTAAATAAGTTTCTCATTTTACGCTTTGAGTATTTTTGCGTGAAAGTTTAGATGTTCGCCAATGTACGTCGAGATGTAATAATAAGAGTGATCATATCCTTCGCGCAAATTCAATATAACAGGCACACCAACGGAACGACAAGCTTCAACTAGATTCTCCGGTAGCAGTTGCTTCTCAATATAGAATTTATCACTGGCGCCCTGTACAAAGAAGGAAATATTATGTAATGGCAAATGTTTTTCTCGTATTTATGATATTAAGCGTTTCTAATGAGAAGATAATAACGTACGTACGCACCAAGTTCACTCACTACTTGTTAAACTAAAAAAGTAAAATATAATTTTAATTAAGTGCCTAAATTGACCAATAACTAAGGTAACAGAGATTTAGTTTTCTTATGCAGTAAA
Source organism: Saturnia japonica (assembly GCA_033032175.1). Taxonomy (NCBI): domain Eukaryota; kingdom Metazoa; phylum Arthropoda; class Insecta; order Lepidoptera; family Saturniidae; genus Saturnia; species Saturnia japonica. The sequence continues at coordinate 13,540,077 of CM065307.1, forward strand.
TCGATACTACAACGAATTATGAAAATTTAGACAATGTGCTACGAATTTCTCTTACTATATTAGTTATTTAATAGATATTTCATATTCCATCATACCTGATCGATGAGCAAAGTAAGTGGGGGTCCATCGTACTTCTTAACAAGTTCCGTAGCATCCCATTCCATCCATTTGCTTTTGTCATCACCCAGGTATCCTGTAAAGGCCTTTTGTCCCCATGGGCACGAAGAAGGATTGCAGATAGGTGCAAAAGCACTAACAGATTTATATTGGCCAGGATTTCTTAAGGTGGATACTAATGCTCCATGTCCACCCATACTGTAATTTTATTAAAAATAATTAAAAAGTAACATGGTAAATATAAATCTTTCAAATTATTATTATTTGGTAGGTACACATATTTGTCTTTTACAATAGGTGAGGTTTCCATGTAGTACGAGATCCCACCGCAAGATTTTTACGTCTATTTCTTAATTAATTATTATCAATATATAATTTTTTATGCAAAATAATTATTAATATAGAAATTTAACATGGTTCCACCGAGTTACCAAAAAATCAAAATATGGCCGCAAGTTGTATTATTAATTGATTTTTTGAAGTGAAAACTTCTTTAGTATCGTTTTGATTTGAAACGCGATTAAAGAAAAATGCAATACTAAAAAGAGACACACACAAATCTATAGGATTTGCATGCGAGAGAATAAGATGTAGAATACATTAGGTATAGTGTTTCCTATTATCTCAGACACCCTTTATATGTGTGTATTTGCGCCTACGTATTACTATGGTTGTTAAACTGTGGTATTACGAAGCCTTGGGAAAAGAGTCAGAACCAGCTTTGTTTATTGTTCACGTTTATCGTTTATGTTAATATTGTTTTCCCTTCTACCGAATGTGAACTGCACACCTGTTTTATTACTAATTTTCTTTTTTTAAATATGTATAACTCTTTTAAAGAGAAGCATATAAAATATTAAGAAACTTGGTTTGTCTCTTGAAGAGGTAGCAACCAAGTGAGAAGGGGCAACTAAATCTTTTAGTTTATATACTTAATTAAGAATACTTGTAACCATATTTTGATAGCCAACTCGGCATAACCATATGACTCTATTATAAAACTTCTTATAAATTAATGCCTTATTAAATGTATTAATTTCCTTATAGACTCTTATGCCCGGTTCCTATAATCAACGAGTCGTCGTTGTACATGCGCTACCATTAGTTTTTGCATTTATCGCAACGAGCCGTTACAGACGTTCCTATAACTTTTTACGTCTGCTACGAACGACGGACGGTTATCCGTTATCCGCCTACCGAAGCCCTCTTCGGCGTTCGCTGCGTTTCGTTATTACAGACAAGTTTATTTTGAATTCAAATAAAAACTGTAGTATATTTTTATATTCAATAAAGTATTAATAATTGTATTTAACAAATTTACTTACTTTAATTATATATTGTTTCTTTTTGTCGAAAATATAATTTATTTCAATTAAAAAAAAGGTTTTAGACGTACGTGCTAATTTTAACAAAACGCAACTGTTTGTTGTGAACAATGTTGAACGCAAACGTCGCAAACGCAACGCAAATACCTGAGCCGAGTCCTGATAGTTTCTTTATAAAAAACTATAAACAGATTTTGTGAACATAAATTTATTTTATTATTTTGCAAACAAAACAAGACAATCTTCATATTAGCCCAGCGGATGTTCTTGTAAAGTTTGGTAATAATTGGATCAATGTTCCTTCAAAACGACATAGCAACGCTAGTTATCTATAAAAATCAAAATTTTATTTAAAATAACATAAAATACCGTCACGCCTGTATCCCAGTAGTGTTAAGCAGAGGTGTTCCAATGTACATCCACAGTTCGCCGGGTAAGTGATTAGATCCCATTTAAAAGGGGACGAGCCTATTGTAATTAATCAGGCACAAAGCTAAACTCCGAGCTGCTACTGAGAATTTCATAGAAAATCCCAATAACACTTTGCTCAACCTGGAAATCGAGCCCGGAATCTCGAACATAGCAGTCGCGATTAAGCCCACTAGGCTAATGAGGCTAAAATTATTGTAATTAATTAATTATCAGATGTTTGTGATAATCACGCGGTGAGATGTTAGACTAATGTGATAGTGTGTTAGTATACGCTTAATTGTCATACTATCTTACAGAAATACAATTTAAATTAATCACCTATGTCCCATAATGCCTATTCTATTTGGGTCAACAACATTGCTAAATGCATCCTTGATTAAATCATACAGTTCATTGTTCAAGTAGCTCCCCATCCTATAATTTTTAGACCAGGGGTCTTTTGTAGCATCTAGATAAAATCCTGCAGAAACTCCAAAATCCCAGGATTCATCATCTCCAAGTATTTTCACACCTCTAGGCGAGGTGTCAGGGCCAACAACTATAATCCCATGTTCAGCTGCATATCTGAAAGCAATAACACAAAACCAGAATAATGCCAGATGTAAAATACTAACTGCACAGTACAATTCAGAGGCACGTATCAATAGTGTAAGCAAACAATTCACTAGGTTATGTCGATTGTTCATTTTTTTTAATGAGGTTTATTAAATGAAAAAACTATTTCGGGGAATTGCATTCTACGTTAATTTTATAATACCACTAGCTGTTGCCCGCGGCTTCGCTCACCTAGATACCTATTCAATTTGTGTGCAGCTCCTAACGGTCTGAAGAAGTAATTTTTGTAATCAACGTTCCATAAAACACCTCAAAACAGATTGTAATGTCAGAGCAACGTTTAATTAAGGCAACACTTAGATTCTAATTTAAGCATGTTTTGTACTTTTAATTTTAGTGAAGTGTATGTCTTGTTGGTAGTTTAATAAAATAAATAATTACACCCATGATGGATATTAGTTTTGCGACTATACTTAGTTGTGAGTGATATTCTCCAGATTATTCGAATTCGACACATAGACGCTGACTGTTTGCAGTCAAGCCCACCTCGCGCTGAGTAAAAGTCTCGGATTGTCGAGACTGAGCGTGAAACTATCAAGCAAAACACGCGCGAGGACGCACTGAGTAAAAGTCTCAAATCAAATCAAAAAATAGACCCTAATTTTCCTAAGTACCCTGAATTAACTAAGGCAAAAACATGGACTATTCACCAAATTCTGTAAAGAAATAAGTAGCAAATATGGACTGTTGGAATGTGACTTAACAGAAGTATTTACATACAATTCCTGTCACTTCTGCAGAAGCTGAAAGATCATTTAGGAAATTAAAAATTATAAAAAACTATCTGAGGAATACTATGGGCCAAGCTCGACTCCGACATTTATCACTAATAGCTAGTCTCTGTTAATAGCAATAGAAAACAAAGCCGCATCAAGTTTAGATTTAACCGAAGTCAATGATACATTTGCGAAAACTAAAGCTACGAAACGATTATAGATAAATTAAACTTCCAACTTTCATATAATAACTAGATACTTTACAGAAAAAAGTTTACCTCTGTACATGACATCGCTAAATAAATTGTTTTTGATGTTTTATGTACAATAAAGCAAAATAAAAACTTTTCATTTAGGTACTGTTTTATTCCTTAATACCAATACATATATTAATTAATTTATCCGATTATTCATTCCTAAACTCTGCGTGTAGAACCAGAACGTGCCCTGCTATGTACGATAAAGAACTGATGATAAAGTAGCTTTGCAACTTTAAAGTCCATATATAAATGTAACTCTACATATTTATATTTTGACTTGTATTGATAACATTTTAAAGATTTCTTCCGTATTTGTCGTGTTCTGAACACGACGTACTCCAGATTTGTCGAAACCCAGATTCGTCGTACTTCAAATTAAAACGTATAGTCGGTCAAGAAATAATTAGGATTCTGAACCCAAAAGGTGCTCAAAGGGACCCTATTAACATGCCTCCGCTGTTTGTGTCTGTCACAGGACTGTATTTTTTGAACGGTAACAGGTAGATATTATCTTTTATTTTCATAAAATAGTTTTAGTTTATTCATTAATATAAGTTACAATTTGTATTTGGTTTTTAATTTTATTATGTAGTACGTCGAATTCGGAAAACGATGAATACGGACCAAATGATTTTAAATAGTTTAGTTGGGCCCTAGTTTATTTTTTGCACCAGGGCCTTTGGTTACTTAGCTACGCCACTGCAATTAAGTAAACATTTTGACTTTAATCCCCTCTCCCAAGGGAACCGTGCTGAATTTCAGGATAAAAGTATCCTTTGTCCTACCTCGTAGTATTATCTTAAATCATGGCAAGTTTCATTTCAATTCATTCAAAGTTTGAGCGTGATGCGCGGTCATGATACATAGAGACGGATAGACAACAATAAAAAAAATACAGTTTTGGCTTCAGTATTGGTTAAAGAATGCCCTCCAAAAATAATTTTCAAAATATCTTCGTACAGAATTGGACCTGTTACAGTTTTATTATATTATAGATACATAAAATAATTGAATGATTAAAGATATTTTTGACCTTCATGATGTCACCACTTTGCCTGGTTATGTAAAGTACGTTATGTACTTACTACCATAATCGTCGACCCGAACCGAGTGTTGAATTATTTTAATTTTCCATTATCTCCCAAACTTTGCGTCCAAATAACATGCTATAAAGGTCAAAGTTTATCGTAATATAATTGTCTTGATGATGAAATAGCTTTCATTCCTAAGGGTTTAAATAGGCCATGCGTAAAAATAGTGCCTCTAAATCGAAGTGATTTTACTTTACCAACAAATCTTTGTTACAAATTACCTTATTATGGCTTATATTATTAAGCTATCGCAGACATTTTTATTAAATATATTAAGTATCAATATTTTTGTAGACCAATATATTTACGAATTATTAACTATTATGTCAGTGTACGCGGATAAAGCAGTTCGGGAACACTTCCACTTCCGACTTCTTAACAAAAATAAATATTTCAATGCTAGCTGTGGCTGAAATCTATAGAGCGTACTCCGGTACCCAGCGTTAGCTCAAACGTCGCTAAGTATTTACTCAGCGCAATCTTAGCTTTCGAATTTATAGTCAAGTTACGCTAAGTTTAAGCTTAGCTCAAGCTGAGCAAGTGTCTGGTAACTGTCAAATAACGTTTCGATACGCAACGGGGCTGTAAAATTTCTACAACTCGAACAAATAAATTTATCGCATATTATGTACAGAAAATTAAAAAGGTATTTAAAATAGAATTGAAATTATATAATATTCTACTTGCTTTTATAGTAAACATGACAGAATATTCGTTTAAAAAATAAAAAACATTGAAGTTTGAAACCAATAACCAAACGTTTTTTTACGCTTATCAACATGTAAATATAATTTTTGGTTATGAACATGATCATTGTAATTTCTAACGCAAATTGTATTTGTTACGTCGATTTGCTTGAAATAATTTTGTTGAATTAAACAAAAAACTGCAAACGGCAAAAATGTACAAATATAGTACGTAATAGAAACAGTCATTCCTATGTAGTATAAGCCAATGAGAATCAAGCATTACAGATAATTATCAGATAATTACAGATAATTATCACTATGAGACAAACAACTTAGTATTTCATGGATTCACCGTGCGGGTGCCGGGTCCATCGTGTGGCACACAGGGAGAACCCGAGCAGCCCCCGGGCCTTGCGACCCAGGTGTAGGTTTAAGCCCCTTATGATGCACATCAGCGCTCACATTGACTGCCCGCGATACCCTCCCTGCCAAGCCAGATTTAGTAAGAGCCTGTTAATGCTGCTTTAGATACCCGTTCTAAAATAGAACTTACTGCAGTTGTCGACAGGCCTTATGGTCTTTAGCAAGTTATAGAGAGATTTCGCTTGAATACCTCTCGCTCCCACTTCCACCGTACACAAGTTAACCGCATAGCCGTTTTTGGTTAGCTCATTACATAGATCGTAATATTTATTCATTTTTATTTGTGTGGTCTTTAGGTATATTAGTATACAATTTTTGTTAATCGTATAATACCCCAGTTTTCCATAAGTCATCGAATTCGACGACTTGAACTTTACTCAGGCAGAGCTGAGCAAATGCTAAGCTAGCGACTATAAATTTGAATTTCAGAACTTAAGGCTGAGATAAATCTGACCAAAGTCTGAGTACGCTGTATAGATTTCAACCTCAGAGTTATAAGTTAATGTTAGATAGCCCCTACACTATTCCTCATGAATCTGGCTATCATATACAAAAATAATTCTTCGAACTTGACTGGTAGTTCAGAGATTAGCGCATTTAAACGAACAAAAAACTCTCCCGGTTTTTATTTAAAAAACGTTATTCTTGCAGTACAAAATATGTTCGTAACATCGTAACTGATGATGGTAAAATTGAAGGAGCACATGTAACACTTTATCAATGGTTGATAATTTGCCAGCGAAATAAAATTGATGAAATTTGCGTCTTATAACTGGTAGTGTAAAATCACTAACTCGCGAATTATATTATTACTAGCTGAGTCCCGCGGTTTCACCCGCATATAGTTTAAAATAAATATTATAATAGATAGATATTTTTAGTAACATTTTCTTGTGATATAGAATAATATATTGGTTACCCTATTCTACTGAGCCGAGTGTTAAATTATTTTTCTCAAACATGCATGGAAATATTGTCATTATTTTGGAAGACGCGCGAAGTATCGAAATTACGGATAAAGAAAATCAAATCCATTGCAGGAGCATTTTTGGAGTTTGGATCATTACAGCGCTCCAGCAATGTTGTATGAAACGGCGTGTTGGGGTTTTTAAATACTCTTTGATTGGATGTCTTTATCATTCTTGGCATACCAAAGTAAGTCTCTTTACTTAGTACAAATTGCGTTCACATGGCTGTATAGCCATAAATGTGCTTGACTTTCGGCATTTTCGCAAAAAAATTTGGCGGCAAAGCAGAAAATTTGTCTTGATATGTTATTTACATACTTATAAAATATAAACTTAATAATTAAAATGAGTTCCAACGGTTTAAAGAGTGAAATGGAGATTGATTGTACTCCACCAGATTTAAGATCAGAAGCCAAATTGGCAATAGAAAACCAACTTCCAGCAAAGTCAAAAGAAAAATATATGAAAGTATATGAATGAAAATTTTATGAGTCGAAAAAACGAGAAAAAAGTGCACATTTTCTCCGAAACAGTTATTTTTGGAGTATTTTAATGAGATTGCTAAAACTAAAAACCAACTACATTATGGACAATTTATTCCATGCTGAAATGTAGATACAGTTCATGTTAAAAACGGCATTAAATATAATTAAAGGTAAATATAATTGTTCATTATTTATTTGTGACACAGTTAAGCCCAAAATGGCTGGATGGATTTGGATGAATTTTGATACACAGGATTTATGAGTATTATTAATATACTGTCCGTGGCTGTAGCTTGACATTTAGTTTTGTTTTTTACAGGTTGCTATGATATTAGTCGTTAACGGAGTATGTCAGAGTATCGAACTCCATAATATTACCACAAAAGACATACAATTTCTTGATGACAAAGCAATAATAAACATTGCGCGACACTAAATCAAAGATTGACAGGATATTTGTAATCCGAGGAGAGTTCCTAACATAAGTAAAAAATATTATAATCTTCGTCCAGCGAACACAAAATCAGATAGGTTTTTTCTTAACTTTCAGAAAGGGAAGTGAACGAAGCGGGTCATTGGAAGACACAAAATAGCTAAAATACCTAAAGAAATGGCAACTTATTTAAACTTGAAAAATGCTGAATGTTACACTAGACAATTAAATAAATTAAATGTGTAATATAAAAAGTATGTTTTATTTTCATGCATGTTTTAGAAAAGCACTATCTATATATGCCTCGGTGGAAACGGCAATTGCCTCTCGTATTAGTGAAGTCCTCGCCTACAGCTCGGCCTACAAACTCATACTCATCCTGCAATTGCCTATTTCACGGCCTTTGTAATAACGTACTATTAATTTTCTATAATCTCCTAAACTATGCGTCCGAATAATACGCCTTAAAGGGCAAAGTTTTAACTTCATAAAATTGCCATGAGGAAGGAACTTTCGTTCGTAACGATAATATATACCATGCCTAATAATAATGCTCATAAATCACTTTTCAATTTTCAATATAAGCATATGGCATCGCAAATTTTTTTTAGATGTACTAGGGACCAATTTTTTTGGAACATTGTATTTATGTATAGCACTTACATACTTACTTAACAAAAATCAATATTTAAAGCTTGTTGAGATGTGTTGAATGAATCTAGTTATAACTACAAAAATATTTTTTTAATCCGTCTGATAGTTCCAGATATTAGCGTGTTTAATTAAACAAACAAACAAAAAAACTCTTTCGCTTTATTATATTATAAGAGATTATTAATTTTGAAATTGTACTTGATGCAACTCCTACTATTACCCATTTTATATTACTAGAAATCATAATTAGGCGAAAAGTACCTACACTACTTACTTTAATTACCATGCTATTGCTATTTGTTAAATTTTTATTTTTGTATATCTTATTATTACGAAGTATTGTTTATATTTATTAAGTATATAATTTGTAGGTAATTATTGTAAAATCATGTTAATGAGATTCAGATAACACATTATCAACTGACAACAAAAAATAAAATGTTCTGTGGCCCTGAATTATATTGAGTAGAAAAGATAACCTATAATAATAATTATTGTGAATGTACTTAAGATACGTATTATTACTTATTACATCATATAACTAAATCTCTTGTGTTAAAAAACAGATAATTAAGTTTATCTTTTTGCAGTTTTTTTTGTTAACATATTATCTAGCAAAAAATACATTTATGTAAAAAAATCTATTTAAAAATTGGGTAAAAAATGTAAGGATAATGATTAATAACCAACAACTATAGAAATGAATATGTAGAATAGTGCAATACATGCATCATAATTATGAAAAGAGTTCCAGCACATGTGAACAACTGCATTTGATTACCCTCATTTAATCAGGAGACAGAGACAGAGAGATTGCAGAGAGATAACAAGACAAAAATATTAACCCCTTCGGACCTAAATTTATTAAAAGCATTATAAAAAATACATTCATCAAAAAAGTCTAAGCAACATGTACTAATTTAAATTTTAGGATGGTTCTTCACATTATAACGTTGTATTTTATTTTTAAAATAATATCTTTAGGGTTCTATGATGTAAAAATAACAGCTGTTGTCTTTATAAGTTCTTTTAATAACAGAAATGAACAATATTAGAATATACTGTAGAAACTAAGATACATAAGAAACTAAACTTTTTTCTTACAAAATGAAATTTCTAAAGAAAATGTATTTATTGTGAAAGTATAGAACAATTTAATACAAAGTATGGGCTCCTCTGCTATTCAGAACTTGTCGGCAACGATTATTCATTGAATTAATGAGACTGTTTATGTCATCTTGCGGTATTCGCTCCCAATGGAATTGTAGCAAATCCTTCAGCTGTTGGGTTGTTGTCGCTCCGTCCAAGTTCTTCAAAACACGTCTCTGGAGCATGTCCCATGCGTGCTCGATGGGGTTGAGATCTGGCGATTCTGCAGGCCAGGGCAATACCCGGATGTTCTCCGTTGCAAAGTATTCACTGGTTCGCCGAGCTGTATGTGAACGCGCATTGTCATGTATTAACCTAAAATCGGAGCCAAAGGTTTGTGCAAATGGGTAGACATAAGGTCTGAGAATATCCTCAATGTAATTTTCAGCATTCATGTTTCCATTTACAAAAACGAGCTCAGTTCGCCTGTTCTTCATAATAACCGCCCATAACATAACTGTTGAGCCGCTGTATGAATGAACTTCCTGAACGCACCTGAACCTTTCAGTATTTCCGGGCCGACGATACACTCGCACCCTTTTGTATCAGGCTTAAACCCGAATCGCGACTCATCGGAAAACATTATTTTATCCCATTGTTCCTGGGTCCATGTTATGCGTTCTCTACACCATTCATATCGACGAGCGCGATTCCCGTGACATATCGGTGGGCACCTGATTGGGCGTCGAGCTCGTAGGCCGTACTCATGCAGTCGATTTCGCACAGTTTGAGGACTTACATCAACACCACTTGAAATTTGTAGCCTCAAACTTATCTCTCGAGCGGTTAACATCGGCTGGCGTCTTGCAGTCAGTTGTATGTACCGGTCTTGCCGAGTGGTTGTACTCCTTTTACGGCCTGGATGCTGTTCAGCGGGTTCTCCTGTATTATTGTAGCGCTGCCAAAGACGACAAATAACACATCTATGAATGCCAAAATGTCGAGATACCTGAGATTGATTACTTCTCGCTTGCAACATCCCTACAGCTCTTTGCATTTCATCTGCCATCAAATGACGTCGCTTCATGACGTAAAGAATATCTAACAATTCAATTTTGTCGCTAACTTTATTTAAATGGTTGGTAAATTTATAAAATCAAGACTAAACGTAGCAATTAAAACGCAATTCAATTCAAACAAATTCGCAGTCATTTGAATTTTATGAAAAAACAAAACATAATCAATTTTTTTTTTACAACCAGCCAGTATGTCATCAATAACAAAAAAGTTTACTTACTAGTCCGGTCAAAATAGACATTTCAAATAACAAAAATTCCGACAGAGCTAAATTTTGGTAGATACCTTGGTACACCAGTAGAAATAAAGTGCCAAAAGTCCCCATTGATCCCATGGGTGCTAAAAAAGTTATTCAAGGTCAAAGTCAAAATGTTCTGGTTTTTTTTTTAATTCACCTTGTAAACGGTAAATTTTATCGAAAATATAGACCAGACAAAAATTGTAGGTCATAAAATTATCCACAAAAATGTTCCTTATACTTTTTTTCCTAAAAATCACCATTCCTAAGATATCGGTATTCTAAAAGTTATATAGCATATAAGTTATATGCACTACCTATGAGGTAGTATATTTGGCTTTTTTTTTAACGTGGTTTTTCCGGTAGACCTTTTCCACAATCTGTTATAATGGAGTTTTATGGGTTACCTTGGGTACACTAGTAGAAATAAAGTGCCAAAAGTCCCCATTGATCCCATGGGTGCTAAAAAAGTTATTCAAGATTAAAATCAAAAGATGTTGATTTGTTAGTACTGCTTACTGCGGGACTCCAATTGATAAAAATATTCACTTTCTAAAACGTAGAAAGGCTGAACAGCAAACATAGATATACTCTTCAATCATCCGCAACACCAGAGGGCTCGCAGATGCGTTGCCGGTCTTTTAGAGAATAATAAGCTATCTTCTTGAAGGTCACCAGGTCATAACGGCTCGGAAAGACCTCAGGCTACAACTGGTTCCACAGAGTGGTTGTGCGAGGCAGAAACCGGCCAAAAATTGCCAGTGTTTGGTGGACCACCAGATATTTGAGATCAAAGTGGCCAGTTCAACAAAACACCAATTTCATATGTAAGGACCTAATAATAATGGTACATACTTTGATCAATAAAATGTATAATTTTAAACTATTTTTATCATTTTACTTTTTCCTTAAAAAAAACAATTTCATTTGTAAGGACCTATTATGTACTTTGCTAAGTATGTAATAAGGTTAAGGGCCAATTTTTCACCATCAGATATCTTTATTTGAGGAATACCTTTTAAATTTTGACAGATTTTTTCTATACAATATCCATCAAACTTCAAAATTATTCCTCAAATACAAGTTATCTGATGATTGGAAAATTGTATCTTGGTCTATGTGATCTCTATTCAGTTTAATCAAATAATATCTGTTATTTACAAAAAAGTATTAGTACTTCAGTTAGTCTATTTTTTTGGGTTCTGTAATTAAATAATTTCTATAAAAAATAAGGTTCAACCACAATAGGGTGGTTCTTCAGCGATGCACAGTGGAGTGCCACACTAATGAGACATACCCCATATAAAATTATTCAAATAATATTTTGATGCTTTGTGCTCTGCCGCACCGTGCCACTCTAGTGCAACTCTACCTTTAGTGGCACAATACATCAATGATAATATTCTAATCTACACCTGTGAAACTTCAAGCAGGTTTGTCACTAGTTTGACACACATCAAAATAAATCATACCTTCAGAGGATGTCATGCTCTGGTATGTTATTTTAAAGACAAATGTGTATATGTTTGTACAGTGTAGAGTGTAAAAACTAGAACCCATTGTAAATAACAGGATTTAAAGCAGACTGCCTTACAGGTTGACGATAAGCAGGGCACTAGCCAACAGATAACCTAACTACCAAGGACACCTCAAATCAGGCCTCAGGATGATGGCCTCAAATATAAAATTAAATACTAGTTGGGATTATTTACAACTGAGATTTATACACCTTAAAAAAAGTATAAACATTGTTAGTTTTATACAACAATAATAAGAATACAACACAAGAAAACTACTGCCATTCCACATATTTATTATTTTTATTTTTACCCACATGCACACTACAAAAACTAAAACAATAGACCATTAAAACTTCTAGTATACTTCACAACTGCAACTCCTCTTGATAACTTTAATATTGTAATATTTATCTGACACAAAATACAGGCAATTCTCAAGTACCTACTACATTTTTACACTGGAAGGAAATAAAAAAAGTCTAGGAAAATAATCTTACCTTTGGAAACCAGATTTTGTGATGAAATTCTGCTCTGTGCAAGTGAGACCAGATAGGAAAAAAACAACCGGCAACATAACATCACCACCTTCTGCTTGTGGTGGTAGGTAAACAGAAAAATTCATCTTGCATTTTAATTCTGTAGACTCATGGGAGTAAACCTTTTGGTTACCACCAAATATCTTATTTGACGACACTAATTCCAATTTGTCCATTGCGAGTTCTAGAAAATTACAAGGATGATGTTAAGTAGTCGCGATTTGCGCCCAACCATAGACGCTTAATTATTGATAAAAATAATATAGGTAAACGTGATAAATATAATTCAAGTAGAGTAAAAACGATATCATAAGACCAGTAAAAAATTACTGTGATAAATTTGCACGATTGTGATTTGCGTCAGTGATCATGACCTTGACCGTCGTAATACCCAATTACCATCAGTAACTCGAAAAATCAGTTCATCACATTCTTTAAAATTATATAGGCCGGAAAAGCATACATACTAATTATTAAAAATATAAATCCTTTATCACACACATATATTAACTTTTTTTCTAATATTTGAAATTTTACCTAATTTAATCCAAAAATATAACGTAATATCTATCTCGATAACACCTATACAAAAGTACTCTCTATGTATTACTCAACTCTATGACGTCTATGAGTACTCTGCTGTGGTACCAGTACCGGTAGCTCGGTATTAGTGTATTTAATTATGATAAGTTGATACCAATTGTTATTTATCTCTGTTGATAACACCTTTGATAGCACAGGAGTCAGAACACCACAGACTAAGTAGAACAGAACACCATAGACTAATAACTAGAAGGAAGAACATTACTCTATTGGCCGGATTAGCTCTGTGGTCTGTGCTCTTAGTAGTGCTGGGTCGTTTCTGTTTTTTTTCGTAAAACGAAACGAAATGCTTTTTTACACTCAAGGAACCGTTCTTAGAACCGGTTATAAAGAAAAACGCTTTTTTTGTTAGTTCGAGAACAAACTGTACTGAAAAAAAGAACATTTGACGTTTAACCAAAAACCAGTTTTTATTCGTTTCTTCGTTTTCGTTTTTCTTTTACAACAAAATTTGTATTGTATAAAGTTAGAAATAAGATTCATTGTAGCTTATTCGTTACTTCAAATTTAAAGTAGTTTCTTGTAACGGTTTACTGTTCATTCAATTGAGTCCTTTTAGCAATGACTATGATCTGTTCTATCGAAAACGGTCTCGTTCGTTAATAAACTTGTTGTTAAATAGAGAAACAGTTCGTTCGTTTTTCATAGAAGAATTGGTTGTTAAAAGCGTTTCTAAACGAAACGCCCAGTACTAGCTCTTAGTAAATGGTAGGCTTGTGTAGTACATGTATTAAGTACTATTATGAATTAATTCCTGACACTGAACTATAACGAACTATTCCGTAAGCTTAATAGTACGCCGTTGATTTAGTACTTCGTTCGCGGCAGGGCGACGCGACGCAGCGTACTTAGTACGTAGTACGTATGTGATTTACGAGACCGAAGACGCGGATCAGTCGAAAGAGAGCGAAATACATGGTATTGACCTAATAGGCTCCGATTCATTAAGCTATTCTGAACTTTATGACAAGAGAGTAAGAATTATTATTGTTTTAGACCTTTTGTTGAGGTTTGTTTCAATAAAAGAATTAGTTTCAAAATTTGATTTCAATACTTTTTTCTGCAAGTGCAAGTGCAGTTTAGTCTACAAAAACGGGTCTTTAGAATTACAGTCCTAAGCCTGAAAATTATGAAGGAGATTCAAAATATTCCTAATATTCATCCGTGGATGTGTATGGTATAATGTATTACTGTACTAATAGTGCTAGAAATCTGTACTAGTACAGTTGAAAGATTGTACTAGTGCGGAGCACTCTTTTTAATGTCCGAGCAAGAACAAGTCTAGTAAATGGCTCGATTCTAGAGGTGTAACGAATATATTCGTAATAGGTACAGGGATTATAATACGCGCCAAGAACTAACATATTATGATACACGGATACAGAATAATAGCTTACCAAATATTAGTCAAATAAAAGGCACGCGATTCACGATCCACGCGGCGAGTCACCGCAAAGTACCTCTCTCTTTGACCGATATAGGGGCGCGCGTCTTACGAGTAAGCGAAATAACTATATGATTTGAAACTTCGTATAGATAAGACCGTTGGCTGCTGGATTATCGTATGCGCAGCTAGGTATGTATAGTAAAGACATCATTTATACACGTCGGACTTCGTATGAAAACTGCATGGGTTAGTAACACAGTAAGCAAGCAACGAGAACAGAATCACTGTATTAGGCACCGTTTGTAACGAATATCAGTGTATTAGCTATATTCATAGATTAGTTTGTAATTTTTGTATTATGTATCTATTCGTATTTCGTATTATATTAGCGGTTCCTTCAGTTCCTTGTAACTAGTTGCGATTGCATACATGTTATCGTATCTATATATTTTTGAGGATTTCAAATGTAAATATTTATTATTTTGTGTTTATAATCAACTAAAAAATCAATCGATTGACATTTTTAATGGACATAAATAAAAATCTATAATTGTAGTACACGACATAGTGATATTTTTTAACATTATATATTTTAATATACCAAAGATTTTGACGTTAACGACAGTCCGTAATCTATACAATTAATAAAATTGAAATGTTTGTTTGTAATGTCAAAATAACAGTTTTTTACTAAATGCATATAAAAGTATATAGGATACCTATAACAAAAACCAATTTTTAAAATTCTTGTCTTTCTGTTTGTTCCTGGTAATCTTCGAAACGGTTGAACCGATTTCGATGGGACTTTCACTGGTAGATAGCTGATTTTATAGGAAGTAACATAGGCTACCTTTATTTGAGAAAAAGAATTAGGGTTCCGCATAAATAAAAAACAACTGGTCATGGTGAATAAGTTCGGGCGCTTAAAATAGCTTACGCTGAGTAAACTATAAGATATAGAGCAAATTAACGTACTAAAATCATTGTAGACATTAAAAATACCTACAAAAAAGTCAGGGAGAGTATTTCTAAGGAACACCTACAATAAGCAGTATTGTATTTAAAATAGCCGGGAGCGGTGGAGTAAGATTCGCACGGGCATAACTTGAATTAAAGGTTAATTTAAGGTGCAGATTACTATTCAGACATCATTTTCCATATTTTACAAAGCAATCTAGGGATAATCACATACCAACAATTGTATGGTATTGAGAGCATCACACCTAGAATTGTAGTATGTACCACAGTTGTATCGTCTTGGGCCCATTCTAAAGTAGGTATTTCTGGGCTCAGAATGTAATTAGGTGAAATATAATTGAAAATCGAATACATTTTTGTTTTTAAAATCGTACAATCATTAAAATTCACAATCAACAAAATACGTAAACTAATAACTTTAAAAGATAATAAACATAACCCTTTTTAATATTAATCCTACTTCAAAAATAGTTTCATTGAAGTTTATTACGTGACTTCGCTTTTACGAAATATCCTAAATCTCTGCTCTTAGATTGCAAAAAATCCGCTTTTTTCAGTGACTGTTTTATAATGCATTCGCTATTCATTTACATCGTTTTCATATTTTTACATCTCTTTTTTTACTCAGACCTATGTCTGTATGAAAGAGAATCCGTCTCCTTTACGCAAAACTAACTTACTCATACTAGTTTTAAGGCGGGCCCAATTTTTCTGTTTTACTAAATCATTTTGAATTTAATTACCTATCTAAATAAATTTAAAGGCATAAAAAATTAAATATATTTATTACAAGATGGAGACATAATTTAGAAAACTTGTTAAATTAATTTTAGGAACATTAAATGATACATTTTTTCCCAGTAGGTACAAGTCTTAAATTACAACGTTCAATCTGTATCAAGGAAATAAAAAAGAAATAACTGATACGGACCAAATCGGTTAATCTTGTTCTTCAGCCGGTTTAGCTGAGATAACCACTAACTTTATCTAACCAATACGGGGGAAGATGGTTTCATCTGCACATCAGAAGTGGACACGTGGTTCTTCAGTCGGTTTAACTGAGATAACGTTAACTTTATCTAACCAATACGGGGATTTGTCATTTGCACACCAGAAGTTAACATATGGTACTAAATAGTCAACATTCATCATCATCATCATTTCAGTCGAAAGACGTCTACTGTTGGACATAGGCCTCATCCAAAATGTCACCACAAAGACGGGTCCTGTGCTACCCGTATCCAGCAGCTTCCCGCAACCTTTAACAGATCGTTGGACCACCTTGTGGCGGTTCTGCCCACTGTGTTTGCACGTCATGTTGATGGCGAGAGGTCGGCAGACCATTATAATGACGGGCGCCAAGTGCAGTCCACCCCTTAAAAAGGGAAGACCACCACCAACACACGATCTCCGTAAGAGGGTTGCGTAAACGTTGGGTTGTAGAAGGGGGTGCTTTCGCCTCCTTCCTCCGCCCTAGCTGGAACAAGGGGAGATGAGTTGGGGAGCCCGTCTTCCCATTGAACTGGTTCAGCCGTCTAGGAGACAGTTGGGGTTGTATCAGACGGTCTTTCTTTAGCGCCGGAGTCCCGACTGGGACAGGCCGTCGGGGTCACGCGGCGAATGGAACCGCGAAACCCATGTCACCCCTCTATGGCAGCAGTTGGTACACCGTGGAGTTTTAGTGAATAAGAGTCTCACATAACCCCCCACCATGTGTAACCATATCGGGTTTCACCACGTTAAAAAAAATGGTCTGCTCACGTTGCGTCTTCTGGTACATGACCGCTACTCGAAAACTCTTCCGACCCATCTGCCATCCGTTCTTTGAGATACATGGCCCGCCCACTGCCACTTAAGTATATCTTTCTTTAGAACTATGTCGGTGACTTTGGCAGTGTTGCCAAGTTAGCCATTTTATGGCTATATTTGGCAACATTTAAGAATCATTTAGCCAAAAATATCAAATATTAATAGCTAAATTTTTTAGCCACAAATATAGCAACTTTTATAATAATAGGTACGTGAACTTTTGTTTTTCTATAGAATCACTTGTTTTCACTCATCATGCGACTCATTCATGCAAGCGGTAAATCAGTATTTCATTAATTGAGTAATTTGGCTTGGATGGCTCTATTTCTGACATCCTTAACTGCTGAGGTAGAAAGTTTATAATGATTGTTACAGCTTAAGGTAGGATAAATTGGTGTTTGGTATGAATTTTGGACTTACGGAATTGATTCATGCACCGTCACTAAATGAGCACTCACTTTTTTTCACTTAATATTGTTATTTTGGTATCTTCTACATTGAATTGACCGGAGCACTCGCGAGGCCATTTGTTGTTCGGTAGATTTTTTACCGCCATCAAGTTGTTGAATGATTTTTCCTCAGGCTAGAGGGCGTGAGTGAGGCTTGTGATGCGCGGTCGCGCGTGGCGCTGTCCGCGGTTCATTAGCGGGAGATTTTAATGTGGAAGAGAAAGGATTAAGCTTGTTCATATCCCCCCACATGAAATTCATCAGGATTTCACAAGATAAATGAGGGTTCCTGACACTGCTTACGTCTAAATTGACTATGCGAATTCAAAAACCATTGATATATGATAATGAACTGTGTAGGTTAATAAATAGATATTAAAATAAAGGTAATTATAGTTAGATTAAGACTATATGATAATATAAAATATGCTATATATTATAAGTTAGATTACAGTTATGGAGATTAGTTATTTTCCTCTGTTGGAAGAGGACAGATTTTTACCACTGGCCTTACAAGCAGGCCCTTGGAGGTACGAACCGTTACAACGCGAACTATACCATCGTTACCAGGATGCAACTTAACGACTCGGCCTAAGCGCCATTCATTAGCAGGCAAGTTGGGTTCGACGATAGTTACAAGGTCGTTCAGGTTAGGCTGTCGGTTGCCGGGTTTACACCATTTTATTCGCTGCTGTAATGTGTGTAGGTAATCTCTTTGCCAAGTTCACCAAAAACTTTGAGTTAATCTCTGGACAAGTTGTCAGCGAGCTCTCAGACCTACATTTTCTTCTCGTACCGGTTCAGGTAGAGATACCAACGGACGGCCTATTAAAAAATGCCCAGCGGAGAGAGCATCAACCTCAACGGGATCGGACGAAAGTTCCACAAAGGGTCTAGAGTTCAACATAGCTTCTATCTTCGTTAGAACAGTATATAATTCCTCATAGGTAAGGACTTGAGATCCTACTGTTCGCTTAAGATGGTATTTCGTGCATTTTAATATCGCTTTCGAAAATGCCTCCAAAGTGAGGCCCTGATGCAGGGTTCAACTTCCAAGTTATGCCACGTGATGCGAGTTGACTTGAAATAGTATCACCTTCTTCATTGAGCTTTTCTGAAACTTCCGAAAGATAACGTTTGGCCCCAACGTAGTTTGTACCTCCGTCATAACTTCTGGATACGAAACGGTGTAAGGTTGCTATAAATGCTTCAGTTGTTAATTCAGTGACAAGTTCAAGATGTACCGCTTTAATCGAGTGACAAATCATAACACATAGATACGTTTTATAAATTCGTGCACTACGACGCTTGCTCTCTTGAACCATAAAAGGACCTCCGAAATCTATTCCAACCGTCTGGAAAGGTTGGCCTGGTTTCACACGCGATAGTGGAATCCCCTATTATAGGTTGTATGGGAATAGGTTTTACTTTGAAACATGTCATGCATTTAACTAATCGGGATCTGATAAGATTACGAATCCCGAATATCCAAAATTGTCGCTGAACCAAAGACTGTAAGAGACGAGGTCCACGATGAAGATAAGTTATGTGAAAATGATCGATTAAAAGGTTGCATAACCGAGACGTGTTTGGTAAGAGGTATGGATGTTTAACACTTTGAAGAAAATTTGTTTGTTTAAGACGTCCCCCCATACGTAGAACTCCACAAGAGTCCAGAAACGGTGAGAGTTTTGATATATGTCTAGGTACTATTTTGTTAGATTGGATAAGAGATATAACATCTTTGAAATGTGTATGCTGCACATGTTCCACTAAAAGGTTCATTGAGTAATCAATTTCCCTGGAAGTCAAAAAACGAGATAAATTTCGATGAGATCGGTGCAATTTCGTATTATTTATAAAGCGATAAATCCAAGCTACTACTCTTTGTATATGTGTTAGATTAGAAGATCGTTCTAGTTGCGTGTTTAGCAAACTGGTTAGCACATTTTCAACATTGACGTGACACAAGTGGGACCCTGATTTTAATTCTGAAATGCGATCCTGCTATTCCACTACTAAGACAGGCCAATCGGTTTGCTTACTAGTCAGCCATAGTGGACCTGACCACCACCTTTCACTATGAGCTAGATGAGCACATGACATACCACGACTACAAAGGTCAGCTGGGTTGTCCTGAGTGGACACGTGTCGCCATACGAATGGGAAAGTAGTATCCGTAATCTGCACTACACGGTGAGCTACAAACGTTTTTAATTTATGCGGTTCGGTATTTATCCATGACAGGACTGTTGAACTATCCGTAAATAAAATAGTTTGACTTATATTTATAGTTTTTGTAAGTAACGTGTGAATACGATTGATTACCTTTGAGAGGAGAACCGTTCCACATAGTTCTAGACTATTCACTGTCAAGACTTTTAACGGAGCTACCTTAGACTTCGCTATCAAAAGAAAGTTATCAAAAAAAGCTATCAAAAAATTTATGAGAAGAAATAGAACGGAGATACACAGAACATCCGTATGCTTTTGTTGAGCCATCGCAGAATCCTATCAGTTGGAATTCTATGGCTTTAGAAGGTACAACATGGCGGGGTATTTGAATATGTTCTAAATTATTTAGATCGGAGATGAAATCTCGCCAGTTGTCAGAGATGTCCCTTGGCACGGATTCGTCCCAAGAAAGTTTAAGTCGCCATAAATCTTGAAGGAGTAGTTTCGCCTTGAGTATGACCAGTGGTGTAGCAAGCATAGGTGGCACCCGGGGCGGATTTTATAGGTGTCACCCCAAAACTCAATCGAAACTGTTAAAAAAAATAATTTTAAACATTTACGTTTTATTAAAATACGAGTACCTATTACAAATATTTGAAAATTATGTGAAACAAATTACTTTGTTAAAAATTAAAATTTCTTTCTTCTAACTTTGACACAAGCGAACTCCGAAATCACGTCTTCAAAATTTATATTTTGTGTTGCTTCATGTTCTATCGTTAAAATACCAAGATTGTTTAAACTGGTTTCAGTCATTGTTGACCGCAAGTAATTTTTAATTAATTTTAATTTGCTGAAACTTCTCTCACATGAAGCAACTGATGCACATATTGTTATAAATAACTTTAGTGCGATCGTTAGATTCGGAAGAGATTCTGTAAAATCCCATTCCACGATAAATTTCAAAAAGTCCAGTGTCACCCAATTAGAGACAGTAATATTAGCCGCTTTTAAATGTCTTCTCAATCTTGGTATTTCTAAAAGGAGTTCTGTTTCTGATACTTCATCGTAAAGGTTAGTAAATTTTGATATAACAAATTTTAACTGTTCAGTGTTTGCCGAAAGCAAGGTCTTTGACTGCACAACCTCAAACAATGAAGCTACGTCTTTAATGGACTTTAATCTTGTTTCGAGTTCAATATTGAATCTGTCAAGACATTCTAACATGTCCTTTTGAACTTCCGCTCTAAGTGTAAGTCCAGCATCGGTGGACGATGTTAACTCACCGGGCATGCGTTTCTTGCGACGAATTCGTCGTTCCATCGAAATGTATTTTTCCGATTTTTGTACAGCACAATCTATTGCCTCTTCTGCTAGATGCAACCGTTTCTCTCCAATGAATAGACGAAGTGCTTCTAGTTTTATGATTATTTCATCAACACATAAACCTTTACTTTGTAACGCAATCTGAGCATTGTTCACTTCCCTTAGCACATCATTCCAAAAGAAAAGAAAACAAAGAAATGAGAAATTGCACAAAGCAGGCATAAGATTTTGTGCAGCACCTCGAGTTTCTAAATTTACGTCTTGGTCACATAGTTCCTCAATTGCAGATATTATCCCATCAAAATTTTCAGCCAATACTTTTACTGCACCATAATGAGCACTCCAGCGCGTTGTCGAAAGTCTTTTAACAGCTGCTTTGCTGTGATTGAGGAGCACTTCCCAACGGCTTGTGGAAGTTGAAAAAAAGTTAAATATTGTTTCCACTGTTCCGAAAAATGTAACACAAGTCACATTTTGTGCGAACGAATGTTGGCCGCATAAATTAATTGAATGATCTATACAACCAATAAAAATTGCTTTATTGTTTTTTTCTTTTATAATAGCTTGCACTCCTCCGTGTATACCACTCATAACTGCAGCATTATCATAACCTTGAGAACGACACATCATAATATCTAAGTCATCGTTTTCCAGCTTCTTTAGTATTTCAACGCTTAAATCAGCTGCTTTTTACCATGTAAAGGAAAGAATCCTAAGAATACTTCTTTGACTTCTACTTTTCTATTATTAATTTTTACATAACGAATCACTTCAGACATTTGATCGACATGTGAAACGTCAGGTGTGCTATCAAACATGATTCCGAAATATTTGGCCGATTTAATTTCGTTGACAAGCTGAAATTTTACATGATTATCTAAAACGTTTATGAACTCATTTTGTATTTCTGGCGATAAATATGTTACTTTAGGTGATTTTTCCTGCTCCAAATATAGTATATGTTCTTTGAGTACTGCATCATACTTTGACAGCAGTTTAACTAGTTCTAAGAAATTACCTTTATTAGACGACCCTTGGGTTTCATCATGTCCACGAAATGCTAGGTTTTGTTTAGCCAAAAACAATGTTATATCTAATAATCTAGATAAAACATTTTTCCACTTCTGTTTTTCCGTATTCATTAATTGCAAGGTTGCATCATCTATTGTGGGGTGAGATTTTAATCTCATTTCCAAAGTTTTCCACTTTTCGAAATTTTGTAAATGTTCACATGAAGTTTCATAGTCCAATACTTTAGGATTTAGTTTCCACCACTTCTGAAATCCAGTTGTAAATGTTGTTTGTGTGTTACTGACAGCAAAAACAGTACAGGTTATTTGATATAGGAGAAAATACCATCCATGATCGTAGAATTTTTTCACCACTAGGCATCTGTTTATAAAACCATTCCTGTGAAAGATGACGAGAATCACCTTTAATCTTTGAACCATGACGAGATACAGTAGGAAACGGTCCTTCTTTGTTCTGAAAATGTTCACAGCCCTTTTTTATTATGTCAATGCGAACATTATCAGGTACCGGTAAACTCCAATGTGAAACATCTCTCAAGTGTTGAACTGATTCTTCGAAGCTAATGCTGTCTCCGAAAGTAGCATTAACGGCGTCATTTTCATTATTTATTTTGATTCCGTCAAGGTCCTGGGTCGCCATCATTGATTCTGTATTGCCGATGTTGCTATCTGAGTGTAAGTCTCCAAGATGTGAATCATAACTTTCGTCAGCAGGAAACTCGGGTACTTTACTTGAACTTTGGCCGCTATCTGCTTTTGAAAAGAGAACCGAACATGCTCTGAATTTCATCCATTTTAGCCTTTTTGGCTTTTATCTGTTGAAACCCGCTTTCTCTTTTCGAAGTATGAATTCCCCGAGGCATATTTCGTTCTGGGTATTCTAAAAAATATTTTTAGTTAGTAAGTGATACGTTGATTTTATAAACTAATTATAACAGTAAATAAACACCTACACGTTACGTAACTAGCTTTGTGAAATATATTTTTATATAAATTAACAATCCTGCGTCTGGGTGTAAATATGTATTTAAGTATTATTAGAAAAATACTAGTTAAATACTCCACCGTTGATTGTGATATCCGTGCCACGAATGCTCGAGCTACTCATCTCGGAGCCAAATCAACGTACGCGAAGTTGTATGATATGATTATGATTACTTTCAATCAAAAATCTAAACTTAATATATTCCGTTTTTGTAAACAAATCCCATTGCTATTAGATCGGAAAATAATAAGTAAGTAAATAATAAATAAGTATATTATTTACAATTAAACATTATTACCTAAAGTAATATCGTAAAACGTGTAGAAATATAAATAAAATCTTTTTACGCCAGCAAAGCCTTTAAAACCTATTTTAATAAATAAATACCTTTAGTAGATAGTAATACTTGCCCAAGCTAAAAAAAAAAAAATATTACTGCAATCCGTCTAAAATACCTTCTGTCTGTAGGTACCTATTTATCATTTAGGATGGCTCAATAATATAGTTTTAAAATACACAGTAATTAAAAGAGAATAAAATAATTGAAGGGTTTTTCAAAATAATCTAAGATACTGCTATTAGTATACTAAAGGAATTAAAAATGTAAGTATTACCTGTAATAACAAAAATACTTACGCTACTGAGTATGACTGGTGTTAACCATCCTAAAGGATCAAATATACGAGCAACGTTTGATAGGATAGAACGTTTCGAATATTCTGTATCGACGATAGGCCGGTATGAGTAAGTAAAGTTATCACCGGTCGGATCATATTGAACACCCAAGATTTTAAGGGAGGATGTGTTGGTTACTTCGGAGAATAGTTTTGGAGATTGACAATGGTCAGCCGGTAGGGTTTTTAGAAAACGTTCAGAATTACTGCTCTATTTCCGAAGTTCTAATTGAGCATAACCTAAAAGTTTTACAAGTTGATCTTTTAATTCGATTGCTTCTTGTACAGAGGGTGCCCCAGTCGTAATATCGTCCATAAAGGTTTCATAGAGGAGTGCCTGGGCAGCGCGTGGATATTCAGTGCCATGATCAGCAGCAACTTGATGGAGAGTACGTATGGCGAGATAAGGTGAACTGCTAACTCCATATGTGACAGTCGAGAGTTCGTATTCTTGAACTGGATCACTGGGAGATTCGCGCCATAATATATGTTGATAGCAACGATCCTCTGGTCTGATTAGGATCTGCCGATACATTTTTGATATGTCACACGTAAATACCACTGCGTGTAGTCGAAAGCTAGTTATGATATCGATGATGTCAACTTGAAGTTTAGGCCCGGTAATCACTATGTCATTTAAAGATTGACCGGTAGTGGTCTTGCAACTTGCATCAAAAACAACGCGCAGCTTAGTTGTCGTGCTCATAGGGTTGATGACACAATGATGCGGGATAAGGTATCGGTTACCCGGTTGTAGGGTAGGTTGAGATATAAGACTCATATGATTTAAAATTTCATACTCGCGCATAAAATATATATAATCGTCTTTCAATTGACTCTGTTTGTTTAATTTTTTCTCTAGATTAATTAGCCGTGACAAACAACGCGTGTATGATTCACATAAATCAGCGTTGCGGTCTTTCAAGAGGATTGGAACGACGTAACGACCATTAGGCTCACGATATGTAAGGTTGGAGTATAAACGCTCACAAAGCTCATCCTCGGGAACGCGGATACGTGTGCGCGGTGGTTCTTCGACTTCCCAGAATTGCTTCACCTGGTCCTCGAGTGTACAGGTAGAGGCTAGTAATGAGGCGGTAGTAGGAGGTGGTCTGGAACTGTCCGTATCGAGTACTCCGGTAAGTACTCAACCAAATACGCTATGTAAAGCTGCCGGAAGGCCGGGCCCTAGCTGAATACGTTGCCCATCATACACTTCATGCAAGAATTCAGCCCCAATCAATAAGTGGATTTCATCTGGGCAATCGAAACTGCTATCTGCTAATGTTAAATGTTTACATCATTCTCTCAATATAGAAGGTAGTTTAGTACAAGGCATGTGGGTTGTGTTATTGTCTAACACGATCGGCTTTATAGAGAACTGCGGATGATCACCATCGAGAGGTCGCAGTACGCACTCAGTTTCACCCTTGACCTGAAACACGGTATTTTGTCCTAGTCCGGCTACTGTAAGATTGCAGCGGCGGAGCTTTAAGCCAAGTTTACGTGCGCAGGCAGTAGTGATAAAACAATCCTGTGCACCGCTATCTAGTAGTGTGCGTATCGTATGCTCGGTGCCGGTAGTAGCGTTGTACAGGCGCACTTGACACGTACCTAGCAGTACTATACCCCGGCTGCTCCCTACGTGAACACTGGTACTAGCTTGGGTAGTGGTAACCCAGTTTGATTGTGCTCGCTCAGTGTGCATTAAAGTATGATGACGCGAACCGCATTGTAGACAACTCACTTGTTATTTACATTGATTTGTTACATGATTACCCCGTAAACAGTTTTTACAAAGATTTTTATTTTCAATCAGTGAGAGTCTGGAATTAGCATTCAAAGACTGAAAGTTTGGACACTTATAAATTGAGTTTGCTTCACCACTACATACATATTTAAAGGATGTTTGTGGGCTAGATTTAACAAGATAAGATGAGCGTTTTGATACGCTGCTAGATCGCCGATTAGTTGGCCCAGGTTTTTTTCCGTCAAAGGTACGGGTAGGTAATGGATTAGCTGAAGATAATTGGCTGGTTTCTAAGACCTTTACGTAGTCTTGAAGAAACTTTAATAATGCCGAGAAGGTAAGTTAAGGTAGTTGTGAAACATTTTGAGTTTCAAAAGATGACGCGTGTCTGCGTCGAGTGCTCGCGATGCTAAATAAAATAAAATAAATTATCCTAAGTTGTCAATATTTAAAGTTTTCAGGGCCTGATTAGATTCATAAAATATGTTTGTTAACGCTTGTAAATCTTTAAAGTTACTCATTTTCAGTATTGGATAATTTAGGATTGTATCCAAATATGTAATGGGTAAAACACGTTTGTTTTGATATCGCTCAATCAATGCATCAAAAACTATTCCATAACTATTAGAAGGTACCGGAACCTCTTTCACAAGAGACAAGGCCGGTCCGGATAAACAACTAATAAGGTAGTGGAATTTTTCTATTGGAGATATAGAATTATTTTCGTGAATGAGAGTTTTAAACGTATCATAAAATGTTTGCCAGTTTTCTGTTACTATCGAACTTGGGTAACTCGAGTTTAAGTAGACGCGCGTTCACTGAACACCCGATGTCAGAACATAAAAGAGTTTCCGACCCGGTGACTCCGGTGCTCCCGCAAGGGTTCGGTTTAACTGATAACTGCTGGTCGGCGGCGCTAATTACTGCGTAGTACAAATCATCAAATGCGCTGATCGATGATTGATCGATATCCTGCTCAGGATTTACACTTAATTGTAATGTTTGTATTTTTTCGTTAACTTGAATAAACTCTTCGCGAATTGTATGTAAACGAGTATACCTCGACTTGAACGCCGAAACCTTTGATCGATCTTTAATCATCTCGTAAGATAAATCGAAAAGGATTTGCATCGCCCGAAATACATATTCACGCTGCGATATGAGAATTTTAAGTTTATTCTCCATAGTTGTAATTACTTCAATATTAACGTAACACTGGTAGGGTAAATCTATATAAACTTAGAAATGTACGATTATAATGTAGAAATTGAATATATAGGTAAATAATATGTAGAATATATATGTTTATAGTTACATATATATGTATATAAATATATATGTATATAATTATATATGATAAATTTATATAAAGAAAAGAAAAATTAGATGAATAAAAAAAAGTGAATATAATTATGCTGCTAAGTTAAGATAATCAATGAATCCGTATAGTCGACTATAATGCAAAACAATTGCTATTTGACAAGATTAAAACTGATAATTCCATATGAATTCGCGCTCGAAACGGACCACAATTTATGTTACAGATTAAGGTAGGATAAATTGGTGTTTGGTATGAATTTTGGACTTACGGAATTGATTCATGCACCGTCACTAAATGAGCACTCACTTTTTTTCACTTAATATTGTTATGTTTGTATCTTCTACATTGAATTGACCGGAGCACTCGCGAGGCCATTTGTTGTTCGGTAGATTTTTTACCGCCATCAAGTCGATGAATGATTTTTCCGCACGCTAGAGGGCGCGAGTGAGGCTTGTGTTGCGAGGTCGCGCGTGGCGCTGTCAGCGGGTCATTAGCGGGAGATTTGAATGTGGAAGGGAAAGGATTAAGCTTGTTCAATGATGATTGTGGCAAAGAAAAATTATAGAAATAAGTTGAGTTTAGGCACAGTAATTGGTTTACTACTAAAAATAAGAAATTATTTTTTAAAAGCAAACGTTTGCTTTTTATCAAATATTCGTGGAAGTGTTGGATCAAATCAGGAAGTAAGACTATGTTTTCCTTGTTCCTAAAGAACCAAAACCATCAACTTCCAATGAGTATTAAGTATGTGGAATTAACTTATGATGATTATATAAATAAAACGTTTTTTATGTTATGAACTTGTATTTGTTTTTAACCCAATTCTTTGGCCACTTTTTAGGGTATTAAATTTTTATAATTCTAGCAGCATTATAAAAGTGTGTGGCCATTTCTTTTTCTTGTTTCCTTGACTTGGCAACACTGGACTTTGGTTCTCCTGCGGCTGCGGATCTCATTTCTGATTCGAATACGCAGAGAAACTCCGAGCATAGCCCCATAGATTAATATAAATATACGGAAACATAGCCCTCTCCATTACCCTTTGAGTGTCCTTGAGCTTTCTTATGAAGCCCATAGTTAGCAACCACGTCTCAGCACCATATGTAATTATTAACAACACACACTGGTCAAAGACTTTCGTCTTGAGACATTACGGTATTTTGGACGAGAAGATGTTACGTAGCTTCCCAAATGCTGTCCAGCTGAGTAGGGTTTGACGATTGACCTCTTTCTCGAAATTTGACCTATGTAAATGGATAAACAAATACGTAAATGGATTGGTAAACATAATCATCAACAACTCCAAGCGTATAGTCTCTGATGCTCCACGGGAGTTGGCGCTACATAGACGTTTGACATGATCTTCGTCTTGTCCATGTTCATTCTAAGACCAAGTCGTTCAGGCGCTTTACTAAGGTCACTAAGCATTGTACAGAAGTCCTCCATGGTTTCAGCCAAGAGTACTATATCAATGGCAAATGGAAGGTGACTGATGTACTCGCCGTTTATATTGATGCCTAGTCCTTCCGAGTCCAGAACCTCGAAAATATTTTCCAGTGCAGCGGTAAACAGTTTAGGAGAGATAGCGTCTCTTTGTCTGACTCCCCGCTGCAACACGATAGGTTTCGAAGTCTGATCCTGCAGTGGTACTGGCGTAGTGGCGTTTTTATACAAACACTACAACACTTCGATGTACCGGTAGTCTACTTAGCACCGCCACGCTGGAGAGACTGGAGTTCAGCATACATCTTAATCGAATCGAAGGTTTTCTGATAGTCCACAAACGCTAAGAAAGGGGGAAGATTATACCCTGCAGATTATAACCTGCCGTAACGCGTGTATGTGGTCTACAGTACAGAAGCCCGAACAGAAACCTGCTTGTTCAAGAGGCTGTAAGTCGTCGAACTTGCGCGCGAGACGGCTTGTAATAACTCTGGAAAATAGCTTATAAATATGGCTCAAAAGTGAGAAGGCCCTTTAATTCTTCAATAGGATATTGTCCCTCTTTTTGAAGAGTGCCAGCGGCGTTTTATCTTCGTGGAAGATGGAATTTAACAAGGTTTGAAGTGCCCTAACTAATGGTTTACCACCCACCTTCAATAGTTCGGCTGTGATTCCGTAATCTCAGGGAGCTTTGGAGTTTCTTAAGCTGTTTGATAGCCATATTAATTTCGTACAAGCTGACGTCCGGGATGTATTCTGCAGTAGTCATAGTAAACTATTCCAAAAGATGTCATGTATGTTACTGTCTAAAGTAATATCTCCTGGAGAAGGGGCAACATCTCGTTCGATTGTTATGCTGTTGCAGGGCTTTTTCTGCCAACCTAAATGATTCAATGAAATATTGTCATTAATTGCTACCATCGTCTGAGCCTGATGAAGATGAAGCAAAACCGTCAGAGTCTGTATCAGATTCAAATACACAAGCCTAAATTTGAATTTGGAATTCCAAACCAAATGCCAGATATTTGAGATCAAAGTGGCCAATTCAACAAAACACCAATTTCATATAAGGACGTAATATAATCAATATTAGTTACAAAGCATATGCAAGCTACTTGACTTTCAAAACTGTCTAAACTTGCTGTTAAGACTAACTAAACACATAACTATTTTTCATTTTATTCTCAGTTCATGCTTTGCATAAAACTTTCGAATTTCCAGGTATATTATTTACAATAGTATAATGTAGTACTATTAATATTTTATTCATATTACATATAATGACATTACAAGACCGCAATATAGAAGAGTATTTACACGTAATTTTAAGTTATTTTCTTTTTATTTATCTATTCTAGAAATAATGTATAAAATATAGTTTATTATTACACAAAGCAGTTTTTTTTTGGTCTGACTACACTGTTAGCATTAAGGACCCTGGAGCCTCAAACGGGTTGTAAAGCTGCACCAGGCTTGGAACACTTAGTGGTGTACAACAACACACACATACCATCACGTCTGTATTCCCCAAAAGGTTAGGCAGAGGTGTACTAATTGTACACCCACAATTTGATGAGTATGTTTTTAGGTCCCATGTAAATGGGGGTGAGGAGCCTATTGCCATTTATCGGGCACGAAACCAAACTCCGAGCTGCTACTGGGAATTTCATACGAAAAACCCAATAACATTTTTGCTCGACCTGGGATTCGAACCCAGGACCTTGCTCATAGCAGTCGCGCTAACGACCACTAGACTAACAAGGCAGTCAGGTGTATAACAAAGAAGCATAATATTTCATATAAATAAAGAAAATAAAACAAAACAGGGCTTGAACAAGTAAATGAAATAATAGACATGAATTTTGTTTCATTTAATATAGAATTGATATATTACTCTTTTAAAGGTTTGATGTTAGTTTTCCATGATAAGTATGTATTCCAAAATAATGCAACTGATTGGACAACTAACACTTGGTAATGAAGTGGCACATAATAAAAATTCACAAGCTGCACCCATGGCCATATATAATAGTTCGCTTTTAAAACATCAAAGTAATTTAATTCCATATCTCTTTTAATATCTTTCCATGACTTTCCTTGTGTAGCTCCAACAAGACACAGAAGCATATATAAAAATAATGGTGCAAATATAAATTGGTCAATAAATACTTTTTTCATAGCCACAGATTTACCTTGAGATCCTATATGGCGGTTGAGTAAACCATACCAAATCCGTAAGGTAGGACCCTGTAAATAAGTAAAATATAATTTTCATTAGAGTTATATAAACAGTTAAACAATTTTTGTCAATATACTTACACCAATAAAAAAACCGATAGACGTAAATTTTAAAGTCCTTTTGTAATCCATAGTTTTCAGCGATTTGTTCTCAATACAAGTTTGTGAAATTGTGTCACCTGCACCCATTAAAGTACCCGTTTGTATTGCTTGCACTAAGTAAGGTCTGCGGTTAAGCATTTCTTGATATAATTTGTAAACTGTTCTAAACTTCATTTTTATAATGCAATTCGAAAGAATAAATTATAGCTAAGGATGTCTTGTAAACTACACTGTGTTAATCTTTGTTCAATATAAATAATTATTCATAAAATATTTAAGAACACAAGCGGTTTGTTATGCTGTTGGGTAATACTATTGTAATATATTGGTTATAATTATTTTAATAACTGTTTAATCATTTACATATAGCAAAAACAATATATTATCTAGAAGCTAGGTAAACATCAGAATCAGAGTTTAAATGCATTCAGAATTCGTAGTGAAATTAAATGTTCATAACAATCCATGATCTTCGTCTTCAACAGCTTCAATTCAATGAGCCTCAACTTCATTGACCAAGGTTCATTGTCGATTTGACAGTTTTGACATTCGTCTCGCAGAAGTAGGAATGCAACGAAAACGATACATTGATTATATCGATGTTTTCAATTACAGGCATTGATGTATCGATTTTTTTTAAATGTTACACTTTTTTGTTTCTTAAAGAATTTAAATTTAAAATACATTTTGCCCTCTGTTGTATGTCAGGCAAATATGGCGAAGGAAGCTAGTATTTTTTTACTAATAAATAATAGTTCGGAAGGGGATTACAATAGCTGGCATAATTCTTAAGTTGTTCATAGATTGTAGCAGAGAGATTATATCACAGAGTAGTAACTTAAATTATAAGGAAAAGGCTTAAGGTATGAAATAAAAATCAATCCTCATTCCAGTGAATAACAAAATAATTTCAATTTTAATTGTGTGATCATATGTAGCAGGTCCCCTACTACATGGGACCTAAAAACATATTCAGCAAACTGTGGGTGTACATTAGTACACCTCTGCCTAACCATTCGGGGAATACAGGCGTGAAGGTAAGTATGTAGCAGGTTTTTTCCACTTGAGTAAGCTTGCTCTTTTAGAGGTGCGGTGTCAGGAACCTCCACGTGGTGCACTCCGGCGGCTAATACCTGGCAGGGAGAAATGGCTTCGTCTGGTATCGCTCTGAGCAGAGCCTCTGAGTATCAGAGGGGACCAACACACATTGCATGGGTGGGCACTGCCGCCGTCGAGCATGTAGGTTGGGCATTTTAACTCACTTACTTCCGCCGTTCTCGTAATCCCATCGGAGTGTCGTGGTCAAGACTCGTGGCTCGTAGAATTAGCAATGAAAAAAACAAAATCAAATTCTGCTCGTGAGTTTGAGAAAATTTGCATTCTTTTGCTGTTAAATGCAAATTTGGCATTTGTGATGCAAATTTGCATTTAACAGTGGAGCAATTAAAGACAAAAATATTCACTTTTAATTAAACTTTAGTAATATTTTTATATCGATATAAAAAGTATTCTGTGACCTATACACAACAAATGCTTTGTATGCAAACTTTTTTAATCCGTTTAGTCCTAAACGTGGTTGATAAACAAACAATCAAACATACAGAATAATAATTATAGTCAGGATTAGGTATTATTAGTAATCGGTAATTTCATAGGTTTAAGCAGGTACCTACCTAATACATAACAAACACTTAAAGCATAATTTTTAAATTATTTTTAATTTCCGACATTCACTATGGAGCACAGGTTAGCGCCCACTAGGCCTCGTTTGCCTTCGGGAAAATATCCACACCTAATTAATCGTTCGTTCATTATCTTTTTGTTGCTTTCGATCGCCTCTGCTTGTACACAGCTTCATATATTTTGAGTAGGGTTCATAACCGTACGATAATTATCGTACATGGCATGTCTTCGTAGTATGTATGATAGCGCAATTTTTAAAATATACGAAAATAAGATAATTTTACCAATCAAACAATTCATAAAATAGGCCGTCTGGTGCCGAATCGATAAAGTACGATAATTATGTTCAAATTACGAAAGTACGATAATTACGTTATTGCAGGTACGATAATTACCGTTTTTCATCTTTCGAACCTTGATTTTGAGCATTAAAAAAAGACAGCACGATTGTAATGTGATAGGCTAAATAAGGATAAGCTAATGTTAGTATTGATTAAACTCAATCGATTTAAAATTTTCTGGTATCTGAATTCTGACATCTACACCAAAATGTTCAGAATGGCATTTTACTGTGACCATTGAATTCAACCATTTTTAGTAACGTAATTCTTACATTAGCAGTGACCGTAGCTTTTACTGTATTATTTTAATATCAGTGATCTTGTATATAACATTGCCAATATGGACAAACGGAAATTATCTACAGCAGGTGATAGCTTGTACGAAATTCTTCAAGTTCCCAAAACTGCAACTGCGGACGATGTCAAAAAGAGCTACAGAAAATTAGCATTAAAATATCATCCAGATAAAAACCCGAACAATCCAGAAGCGGCTGATAAATTTAAAGAAGTAAATAGAGCACATACAATACTCAGCGATGCGACAAAACGTAATATTTATGACAATTATGGGTCCCTGGGTCTTTATATTGCGGAACAGTTTGGAGAAGAAAACGTCAACGCCTATTTTGTAGTTACGAGTACTTGGTGTAAAGCGCTTTTTATCGTATGCGGCATTCTAACCGGTTGTTACTTCTGTTGCTGTCTGTGCTGCTGTTGCAACTGCTGCTGTGGAAAGTGCAAACCGCGTCCACCGGAAGAGTCCGGCGATTATCACACGCTCGAACGCGATGATTCAGACGGTGTACAACCGGTGACAGCACAGCCCGGTGGCGAGGGACGTCCCAAAGGCGATCAGGCACCGCCCATCGCCATGCCTGCGCCCTCAACCGCTGGCGCCTCTGAGAATACAGGCTTGAATACAGGTGGGGTCAATTATGGAATTTCACATTAATCTATAACAAGTTAAATTCTTTTTCTATAAATTTATAATTTACATTCTTTATTCTAGTAGGTAGATATTACCTTAAATTTGTATGAGATTTCAATTTAATATAGGCATGATGAATCATGTTGATGTACTTACATACATAGATAAAAGAATGTCTACTATGTTGTTTACTGCGGGCTAAAATTATATAAGTAATTGTAATCAATCTAATTGTTATTTTCTTTGCATTGTGACAGGCAAGCCACATATCATAGTTACATGGAAAAATGAGAATTTTACTGTTCTGTGTTAAAACTATGAATATCCATGAGAATATAAAACTCATCTCATTTTTCATCAACATCATTTAAATCATAATTAAGTTAAATTAAACATAAGTGTTAAGTTGATATGCTCATTTATTTTTTGTTAAGTTACCATTTATACCCTTATAATGTAAAATTCTTGGGCCTTACTTTAACCTCGCTTACACAGAAAATTGAATTATATATTACCAACAAGATCTATTTTTTCCAGATTGCAATACTGTTATAAAAGGAAGTTCATAAATATGTTTGCTTATTCATCAAAGGAAAAAGAACAGTTTCTACATTCATCCTTTGGTTACATAATCAATATTTATATAGTATTAGAAGAACTATAATAAATAATATCATTTACACATTTCTATTGTTAAGTATGTCAAATTATTTAATGAATGAAATAAGACATTATTTCAAATATCTGGTACAAAAAAACTGTGAGTGTTTGGCTTATAAATTTTCTTTTTATGGTTCTATTATTAGCACTTTTAATTTCAAATTGAATAACGTAATTTAAGTATTTATTTATTTCTTTTAACTTTCTTGTAATTTTGAAAACACATTTTATAATGATTATAAGACACATTCAGCAATGAATATTCAATTACCTATGGAGCTCTTATTAACCAAACCCACCAAATAGTATATTTTTGGTAATCGTTATGTGAATCATCATTTCTTAATGGAGTAACAAAAAAGAGGGTATTTTATTTTTGTTTTTGACTGATAAATCATGACATTAATATATCACACAGTGTAATTTGTTCTATGTGATATTTAAGATATTTTGACCAATTTGTCAAAACATGCAGTTGTTCCTTTTACTTTGTAGTCTTTTAATAATGGTAATAAGGGTAAAAAAATTAAAACAGCTTGAGTTTTGTGTATTCCACCAGTAATATATAACTCTGCATTTGTTATATTGACCCAATTGGCTATAAGTTATGCAGCCTAAATATATTAGCATTATAATGAA
This sequence comes from Saturnia japonica, assembly GCA_033032175.1. Taxonomy (NCBI): domain Eukaryota; kingdom Metazoa; phylum Arthropoda; class Insecta; order Lepidoptera; family Saturniidae; genus Saturnia; species Saturnia japonica. The sequence goes on from CM065307.1 coordinate 13,575,267, forward strand.
AACTAATTAAACTAATATCATGCAGATTTACACTCTTTGCAAAATAAGGAGATTAATATCAATTTTTTTTTGTTGATTTTGACATTAGATACTTATTGTAGTATTCATTTAGTGAGATCCATGCAAACTTTAAAATATACTTTTAATTATAATTAAGGTTTTGTATTAATAGTTTGGTTTATTATCAATCTGAATACATAATTTTGACTGTTAACAATAACTTTTGCTAGGGAGTTCTTAAGGGCAGATGTGATATGTTATAGTTATGGTAAGAACTAATAATAAAACAAACTTATAAAATGGCATTACAACTATGTAAATATTATTTTGGCACTCTTTAGTGATTGTTATGTCTTAGCTACAACTTGTTTACCAACATCACACAGCTTTTTAATTTTATTTTGGATATTTAAAAATTTATAAATACCTAAATAATATGCAATTCCTTAAAAATAAAAAAAAACTTTTTTATTTATTATTTCATTAAATTAGTGGTAATATGTATCCATACTTAAACTTGCAATACATATTAAATGTAAATTAGCAACCAATATTTTTTCCATATAATAGTATAATGAAGTTTCTACTTATTTTAATTTTAAAAAATCTTATTTTTTAGGGTCTCACTTTTCTCTTCAAGATTGTTTGTTGTTATGAATTACCAAAACGCATCAATTCAAAAAGCACATTAATATGTTAATAAAAATTTGTGTTTAAAACAATGTTAAGGAATAAGGGAGCATTCAACTGTTACTTAACGCAATTTTGGGGGTCATGTAAAACGTTACGATGGGCTACAAGGGGGAAGGGGGTTCTACCAATGTGTTCCATATCATTGTTTTTTTATTTAAATAAAAAACTAGACAATTAAAATTTTCCAAGTTTGCAACATTTTTCCTTTATGTTTTACGGGGAATCTCTCAATTATATTGTACATCATTTTTATTTAGTTCTTCCAAATTGGTAACCCTTTTTGTTTATGTTTTACGTGAAATCCTTTGACTGTATTGTACAGTCATTTTTATTATGTTTTTCGTTGTCAGTGTTGGTTCGTGTGTATGTAGAAGCACATTGCTGTAGTCAGTGTTGTTAAAGTGAGTTCATACTGTAATGTCTTCAAAACAGGAAGATTTGCGTCATCAACTGTTTTTGGCCTATAAAAGCTCTCTCATGTTGACATGCTGACTTGGACGTAACATTTAAGGTGGGAAAGGGGGGGTGCAAAAAATGTTACGGCGCGTTACATGGAAGGGTCAAAAATTGCGTTACATAATACTTGAAGGCCCCCGAATCTGGAAAGTTATTATCCATATATAATATCTGTTAAATAATTAAAATTAAAAACTCTTTATCTTCAACCAAAAATAGGATGAAAAAAGCACCTTTAATAATAAACTGATTTACATATCTCAAAAATCATGTTATTGGGGAAATCGCATTAAAAGTATTGCAACTTCGACACCTAACTACAGTTTCATTTTAATTAAGGAATATTAATAAGTATCAACTATTTTCTGTAAAATACCCTTTCAATTTATATGTGAAAATAATTCACATTAAGTATTTATTCATTTAAAAAATGTAATAGGTTTAAACAAACATTAGCTTCTCACTTGCTTGTTTTAAATGAAGCACCCATTAGACCCTACCTTTATTCTTTTCGTATTTAATTTGTTTTATTATAAAGTCTACAAATCCCATTTATTAAGTTAGTTTATTATTGAAGGTATGAATTGTGTAACATTTCAATGGATATGTCTTAAGAATAAGTTTTGAAAAGAAAAAAATAAACTGATAATTTTTTTAATAAGAAATACATATTCTGTAACCATTAATTTTTGTATGAAATAGATCCTTATTAATTATGGTATTGGCATGGGAATTTTATAGCAACACAATTTTGATTCAATTCAATTGTATTATTTTAATATTTTTTATAATCTACATTTCTGAAATTCCATTAATATATGTTATGGACGAATTTTTAAGTTCTCATCATGCAAATGTAAATAACTATCAGATGGGTTTCAGAAATATTTCAATTTACTTTCTAGATTTAAGGTTATTGATTTGGTGACAATTACTTTATTAAGAGAAGCTCATTTAAGTAATTTAAATCACCAATATTTGCACCAGTATGGATTAGTTACAGTATAAGTTACTACATATATTATGTCCAAAAATTATATAATAATGATTACTTTCAGTTATAATGTTATTAATCTTATAAAATCATTAATTCTCGGATTAGGTGGCATTTTGTTAATTCAAGGGTGTTATTTCAAATTTGGATTTTTTCACCAATAAGAATATACAGGATGGAAATCCAAAACATACTTTGATTTCCTTAAAATATGAGAGAACGAAAAACTTTAATCTGTTATATTATAAATAATAAAACATATTAGACAAAATAACATATAGGACTTAAAATACAATTCATCAGATATAACCAACAATTAATTAATTTTTTATAATTTTTATCAAGCTGATTATTCCTAATGAGCATCAGTGTTTTTAATGAATTAATCATTAAAATATTTTTATTTGCATTAGTTACATACATCCACTTCATAATGCATATTGAATATTCAAAAAACATTAAATTTGTTGCCTATACATGACTGTAAACCGGTACATGTAGAGGGCAGAAGCATGGCATTGCTAAGCACTCAGTTGGAGTGTCCCGAAAGTAAGAGTAAGTTATTTTGTCTACTATAAAAAATAAATTACCCCCATATTATATTTACTACTATTGAGTATGTAGTTACTGTAAAAATATATGGAAACTAGAAAAGTTATTTTTAACCAACTTCCAAAAACGAAGGAGGTCCCAAGTCGCCTGTATTTTTTAATGGATGTTTGGGCATAACTTCTTTCTTTATGAACCGATTTAGATGATTATTTTTTTGTTGGAAAGGGGATACCTCAAAGTCGGTCCCATTTACATTTCATTAGCATTGGACCTTCGACTTCGAATATACACCACAGAACTCCTCAAAAACATAGAAGTTGGTTTTCCTTTTTGTAAAAAAGATTTTTTTGGTAGCTCATGTGTTAGAGGGCGTTCAAGTATTACGTAACGCAATTTTTAAATATTTCTGCACCCCCTCCCTCAAACGTTACGTAACAGCCAAGTCAACATGAGAGCTTTTATAGGCTACGAACTGCTGATGATGCAAATCTCTGTTTTGAGGACATTACAGTATGAACTGACTTTAACAACACAGACTACAGCCATACAGTCAAGGGATTCCCCATAAAACATAAACGAAAAGAGTTGCGATCTTGGGAAATTTGAATTGCCTAGTTTTTTATTTAAATAAAAAAAGTCAATGTTACGTAACGCGTTGTTCGAAGCCCCTCCCACCCTTGTAACGCATCGTAACAACAAAAAATTTCGTTACGTAATACTTGAACGTCCCTTTAAAAAAAAATTACCTTTAATATTTCTAATTTGTGTAGGCCAAAAACTGCTCTAGGTTCTTTTCAATGTTTTATATCCTTTTATTTTTTAAGGTGGCTGTAAAGTACATAAATAACTTATACTTTCAAGTTAGAAACAAGAAGTATACCTACCCTATCTTGATATAAATACATAGGTAGATAAAAAGTGCTTATTTTTTGTATTATGTTATTTTAGCATTAATAACTAATAATTATTGACCAAATTGAAACTTATGATGTATTTTATAAGGGTGTAGAAATTTTGGAATGCACCATGTTTTTGTAGGAGCTAGCTAGAAGTAATGTGTGGCATTATATTATTTAAATAATCTGCTTTACCTCTTTGTTTAATTTTAATGTTTAGAAAGCAGATATTTTGTTAACAATCAATAATATAGGTACGAGAAACATATGAGAAAAATGAATAGCTGTTAATCTATGAAATAACACTGTCTTTATCATTGTAAGTTTTGTGAAAGTTTCATTGAAAATTGAATTTTGTGATCCACCTTTATACTATATGCTATTTCATTATAATTATGAGAAAGGCTTATCTGTATTCATTACTCAGTATTTATATTCAGTATTTAGTTATTTTGTCAAATTTGTACCTAAACTGCAAACTGCATATACATAAAATTAAGACATTTATTTCATAAAATAGTAAATTCAAGTGTTTAAAAAAACAAAATTGTTAGGTAATTCACTTAAACTCTATATTGATCCTTTTAAATATTATAATGAATCGACGCGCTACACAATTTGATAATTAACGTAGTCACAATTTATTAAATTTATCGTATTTTCATAATTCAGTTATGTGTTATATTATACATTGTAGTTGATCTCTTCAACATAAATAAATGTTAAATGATTAATACAACTTAATTATGCCTAATCTACTCACTTATGTTTATTAAAAGTTAGTGGGTGGGCTAATTACTGTTGTTATGTGTTTTATGATGTTACGTACTAGTCAACGAGTATTTGGCAATGTCAAATATAAAAATGTTGAAATGTAATTACAATTAATATCTTTAATTGAATAAATCTGCATATAAGTAAAATATTATCTATTATTGAATTACCAACGGTACCATAATATCTTAATCATGTTATCATTCTGAATTAGATATTCAACTTTATTTATTTAATTATTTTACGGAACTTTAATTGGTTAATTTTTTTCATTTCCAGGCAGCAGTATTCCAAAATACACGTGAAGTAAAATTACCAACTAGTCTAAAATAATTTGTAAGGAAATTGAAGAACTGACTTCTAGTAACAACATAAATGGGATTGTTACACTTAATAAGCCTAAATAGTTCTTATTCTACAATTAATGATTTGATACATGTATTGGTGTTTAATTTTTTTTAAATTATTTTTATTACAAAAATATATGAATCGGATTTTGGAATTTTTAATTATTATTATATGCAGCTATTATAACAGTATTCTTGCCGCATGTATTTTATATGTTAGTTAAACTAGCTGTTATTAGGGGGGACATTTAATTTTGGGATATTTATAATTTTTCAAAATTATCTGTTTGTGATTGAAGATTAATTTGTCATTCCTACCTCAAGATAAAAGTTTATAACAAAGAAATATTGAAATATATATAAAAAATAAAGCTTGTATTATAAATTAATCCATTATTATTGCAAAGTTATCTGTTAACTACACTTAAACATTCATGATAATTAAGAAAAAAAAAATGCTAAATGTTATTTCGTAACTTCGTATGAAGAAGCCTTTGCTTGAATTAATCCGGCTTATTTAAATAATAAATGTTAGTAATGTTCCCACGTTAATAATAGTATTGTAACCACCCATTTTAATATATTAATATAGTTAAAATAAATTAATAGTTTGTAATCTTTGAGGAAAACCGAGGTTACTATATTAATACCTCTTATATGCATATAATGGAATGTTTTAATATTAAACATAACATTAGGACCTGTCTGTGTTAAAAAATTCAGTTGGGCTACTAAGAATGTATTTAATTGTTTAAGATTAAAAACGTTAAGTTTATTCAAAATGTGATGCTTCGTATGTTTTAAAGCTGTTATTTGCCTGAGATATATTCACTACCGGGCTCTTTATGGCAGTAAGCGTATAGCAATTTCTTTTAAATGTATTATAAACTGAAAGGAATTCAGGCCGGTTGAGCCGAGCCTACACGCACTATACCATAATATATAATATACGCAACTAAATAAACTTCTGTAATTATTAATAAAAATACAATTAGAAAGTTTGCTGTTTCCTTATCACGTGAACTTATGTACGACTATAAGTACCATAATACAACACAAGGTCTCTACTTATCGCAGAAATTATTTCGTTGTAAAAGATAAGCTAGTTTGGACAAGGTGTTATAGTACATAATCTTAAATACCTAAAAGAGGAAATATATGTCTATTTCGATGAATGAAACGACAGGCCAAGCGTTCTGCTTATCGCTTAGTGGAAGATGATCGAATGTCGATTCGAGTACTCCTTTCAAACTACACTTCTGACTGACAAAATTTTAAGTATACATATACCTACGTGCATTTATTAATTTTTATTTGGCTGTCGGTTAATATCTGCGAATCGGTGTCTTGCAAAATCTTGAACGCCCGCAAATTTATGTTCTAGCACTACCAACTACCGCATTTGGCATCCTCCCTTTGCAATAGTTCTTCTACAGGTTCATTGTCTTCCAACATTAGCGCAGGCAGTGAATTTAATTATTTTTCTCAAAATAAATGGAATAAAAGCTGCATATTCCTTCAATACTGTTGATTTTTCTAGAGTGGGCAATGACTTTTGAGATACGCCCATATCTTTCACATAAGAGGGGTTCTAAAATGCACAACAAAGAAAAATGACTTTTGAGCTACGCCCATATCTTTTACCATAAGAGGGGCTCTAAAATGCAGAACAAAAAAAATGCTAATAAAACCAATAAGTTCAAAATTATTAAAAAAATTATAGGATTAAGTTTGCTGTAGGTAAGTGTGGAAATAAAACTAGAAGTATTGGGCGAATATTACCGTTTCAGCGAAGTGAAATTAGTACTTCAAATATTTTCATGTACTAAGAAATACAACGACCCAGAATATAAAAGGTGTTATATGCCTACATATTACTGTAAATACAAGAAATAAATATTCACTGAATTTTCGTCAGATGCGGTAGTCCTCTAAGCAATTTAGTGGCTGCGTCACTACCGACTGACTCGATTCTCTGTAAGCAATGTGATTTTAGTCGTACAGTTTCAACAACGGAATTAAATTCTTTATGTTTAAGAGTTTGCATTTTCAGATTCCGTGGGGTACCTAGATAGCGAGCTTCTCAACTTCTCTACACAGATGACCTGCAGTTGCTAAAATAATATTTAAAAACAAAAGCATAAGGAGTCAGCTGATTTCACGTCGCGGTACAGTGTTTGAAATGGCTGCCAAGTGTATTACCTGCTTGTTAAAAAATGACATTTGATTGTTTTTTTTTTAGTTTTAAGTAATGGCAGCGTATAAAGACACTGTCGATCGACGTGAATTCGAGTCCCTATAATGAGCATGAGCTTTCGGTGAAGTAAAACATCGTAATGAAACCATATAGGTATGGTGGTAGGACATTTAATAATATTAGCATTGTTAGCAACCTTCGAGTTGAAAATCTGTCGCCAAGCATCTATAGATGTGTTCTGGCTGCTGGATTTGAGAGTCAGTTCCCTAACTAGGATTGCCGTGTTACCATCCTGGGCCATATTAACACATAAAATAAGGTGAGATTATGGCCAAACGCTAAAAAACCTATAAATAATTAAAAAATCATACTTATTATACTTATATAAGTAAGTAAGTACCTACCTACCTACCTAGTATTAATATCTGGGCGATCAAGATTTGCTCGGTAGCTTATAAAATAAAAAAATCATATCGAGGTAAATTTGAACAGTAAGAACAAATTTTTTGCCAAATAATAAAAAAAAATCCAAGAAGTCGATTATTTATATGCATAAGAATTGCTCACTTTAATTATAGATTGAAATATACAATCATGTTTCAATTAAAACCATCAATGAATAATAATTACCAGAAGTTATAATTATTTAGGTTTTATTTATTAATATACACAAACGTTCCAATTCATGTTCTAAAATTTAGACCTTTACAGTACAAAGTTTCCATTCATAATTGTAAGATTATTCCAACGCACAAAAAATATATAGGGACGATCAACAATTAACTCCAACTGCGGGACTTCATCCCACTCTATGCCTGTGAAAAACAAATTATGGTATTATAATTAATACTCTACCTAGGTATGTTCAACGAATAGAAGTTTCAACTACCAGATCATACAAAAATATATGTAGGTAAGTTACAAAAATAAATCTGTCCTACAAAGAAAAATTAGACCAGTAGGTATTATTCGAAAAGCGTGGTATTAACGTGATTAAAAAAATAACATATATTTTAGGTAATTCGCCGTATCTATAGAAACATTTTTTTATTTGTCTGCGAAAATTAAGCGAGCGAAGCCGTATTTAGCACACGGACACTTATAGCTGCGTTTTCATTATACGAGTACACTCGTACCGAGTGCGCTCATACGACCTGTATAGAAGTCTACTCGGGATTCGGTTTATACATTACGAATTTAAAACCATCCTAGTAGCAATTTCCTTACACAATCTTCACAGTGTCGCCGAGCAATTGAACATATATACAAGAACCCGACAACAACCGTTGGGCAGTAGCCCACCAGACACTACACCCTGTTTCTCACATACCCCTAAAACGTTCATTCCAATTTTTCTTCGTTGACGTTGACGCCATTCTGTTTTCCTAAAATTATCCGAGTAGGTAAGCTCGTAAAAATTGAACCGCGTTCGACTTTACTCTGATCGGATGCCGATTTCAGAGTGCGCTCGGATCACGTGTTTTCACGATACGTGTATTGTCCGAGTAGTAATCGTACAATGAAAATACCGCATAAATAAAATGTTTAAAAACTTTTTGAAGTTATACTCCTTACAAAAAAAAGAGAGTGAATATTTACGATGCTCACGAACATTGTAACAAAAAAGCGTTAGAACTTAGATTACATCGAGTGTGAATAAGTATTTAAATAAATATAACTTCCAACGCGCGTACATGCAAGTACCTACAGGTATCCATTTTTTTATAGTACGGTACTGTTACTACCTGTGGTAAGCACAGTACAATCCAAAAACCACAGCGACCGCCGCAAGGTCAACCTATCAACGATTGATTCCAAAACAGTCACTGTGAATGGTCTATCACTATGCTGGTGATACCTATCCAGTCGGGTACAGAAGCATAGCAACCCGCATTAATACTGGATATAATTATGTACGCTAGCTAAGCATGGAACGCCACGCGCCTAAGCATTCCACTATGACGGATGTTAAGCCTGGTGTGTGGTGGCCGCGATCCAATCGAAATCATCCTACCATCCAGAAAAAACTAATAAGGTTAATAATACGTAAGCCCTTCGCATATATCCATATTAACCAATTAATTTCAATTTGATTTAGGTATCTAATTTTCTAAAAGAAAAAGTATAATTATTAATATTTATACCGCAGTGAACACGTCTCCTTAGTTTGACATCACATTAACATCATTCGTGTCATATTTACGTAAATACAATGTACACGTATGATGTTAAATATACGGATAAAAATCTGTTCATGTACCTACTGATAAAGCAAAAATAGTAAATACAATCACATACTATATACATACAATACAAATACCACAATCCTGAATTATTATTACATTAAATTTGTTTTTTAATCGAAATGCTCAGCGTGTAAATTACGATTTACATTAAATAATATGCGTGCCGTCATAAATCAGTTTAAAATAGGTACTTAGTACAGAATTAATATAGAATTTAATAAATATTATGTAGGTACTAAACACACAATAAAAGCAAAATAAATGTTATATGTTACCTAACATGCAAATTTCCAAATTCAATAGTTATTTTAGTTACCTATTGCATCTTACTACTAATGACCTAGAACATAGTAATTCTCACGTACCATCATCTTTGAAAGCATTACGACCAGCTTCTACCCAAAACATTATTCTTTGCACAGCGTGCGACAACGTAAATGAGCCATTTGTAGCGTTAACGCCCATTAATTTTGATATTCCCATCTGCAATCAGTAAAAATATTAATTACTGGAGATTATTGAATAATTAATAGGTACCTCCTATATTTGTATATATTTCTTTAATTTATCAATAACGAGAGTACATTCTTTACTTGTTTATATTGACTCTTATACTTAATTTGGATTAAATTTTGTATTTAGAATTTTAGATAATGTTTCATATTTCGAGTTTACCTAGATAAGTGTTTTTCTTTTTTTTTCTTATGGTACCGAACATAGCTCGGTCGTCCTATTATTATTTATTAGGTAACGTTTAATAAAATTTAACAACTTCATTTTTTAAAGTATTCGTATTAAAGAATGCAAAGGTTGTAAAGATCATATTATGGATTTATACCTAAGGTAGGACTTATGGCGTACTGGTAGTAAGCCCTACTATTGAGCAGAAAGGTCGCCGTTTCGATAGGAACCCGATAGGATACTGACTCGTGTGATGATCATAACTATTTTATCAGTAGTGTGTAACATAACTATATATTTATACTAGCTGTGTTCCACAGTTTCATCCGTTTTAATTTCATCCGACAAAAACCGCGCCGCGCCGCCAACGCAACCGCAAGGATTAATATGCCATGCCTAAAATATAGGTAATGTTCATAAATCACTTTTTTATATTCAACAAATTTTTGTCACAAAATACTTTATGGCTTATGTATAAGAGATAGGCATATGCTATCGCGGACTTTTTTAGATATAATAAGTGAGTTTTTTTGGCGGGATTTGAAGTGACATGTTGTGGTTTTTATTTAAATTCATTTACTTATGTTTTTGATCCTATATTATGTAATATTGGTGGCGTTTTGCGTGATATAGTTTGGTTTTTGTGCATAAGTGAAGTGGATTATAAATATAAGCTGAAAGCATTCATTCCGAGATCCCACAAAAACTTCCTATAAAGTTCTAATACTTGTACATCTAATAGTCTGTGGTTCTAACAAGGGAGCCACCATCTTGTTAGGATACTGAATCGTCATAACACATGCCACTATAATTCACTCGATAATGGCAGTAATGGTCTTCATTAAAGAGGATCGGTTGCCAAGTTAGGAAGAAGAAGAAGAAGAAGATATAATAATTATCAATATTTTTGCAGAGCATTGTATTTACGTATCATTAATCAGTACGCACCCGCACGCCGATGAACCTTTTTTATTTGTTTGTTTGTTTAAACACGCTAATCTGGCTAATCTAAGATATTTTATGAAAAAAATTTATTGAAGCATAAGAACTGATTTATGAGCATTATTTTTAGGCATGGCATAAAATGCATATTAATAATCCTTACGAACAAAAGTTACTTCATCATAAAGAAAATTTTATTAAGCTAAACTTTGCCTTTTATAGAATGTTATTTGGACATATAGTTTAGGAGATAATGGAAAATACAGAATAGTTTGCGCTGTAAAAAAGTTCACCTACCTTAAAAGAAAAATACTTACAACCTCTAATTTATTAGGTAGTAGTAGTGTCATGCGCAAGGTATGTAAAGGTAAAGTAGTACCGATGCGTAAAGTGTGCATTCTCCTCGTGACTTCATAAAGACTGGTTTTAGTTAACAACTCGGCTACACGCCTTAGCGATCGGCCCCGAGGTATTACCAATAATAGACTTAGGCCCGGAGTAGCGTAAGATATTTCAACAGCCTGTAATAGCAAATTTTGCAAATCATATCAAGAGAGGTAGGGCACAGAGAAATCTCATTGGAGATTTCTGTCCACTTGGGGCAGCCCGATTGGTGGAATAACTCTACCATAGAGAAGATCGCAGTTAAATGGCCTTATGTTGTGTTCCTGAGGTAAGTAGGGTTTCCAGAGCTCCTTGGGGTTAGAGGGGTTCGAAGAGGGAAATTTCTTTGGACACTGCTCCTTTTTCTAGTCGATTAAATATGAATTATCACACTTTTATAACCCCTGCCGTCAAGTGTTGCACGCACAGCTCTCAATTTCACTCTCTACTAAAAGGTGCTAAAAGTGCCAAAAAATATAACCTAAAAAAGAAACCAGAAATAATGAAATTATATATAATTTTATGTTATTTTCCTTCTCGTTTTGTCCAGTGGCCTCTTAGATACCTACAAATTATAAGCTTATCGTAGGTTAAAATGTTTAAAAATGGACTATCCATGAACTTAATGCACCTAGATATCCTTAGTAACAAAACTAAGTATGAATTAGTGGAAAAGTAACATAAACATGATAACAACCGCAAATGGTAATGTTATCATTGGGGGCGGTTTAATATATCGGATTACTAGCAAAATGGTAACATATTATATTTGCTGGATTCAGTTATTGTGTTAGTGACCATGATTACACACGTTACGCTGTCAGTTTTTCTAACTATATACGTGTTCATACCAGTATACGCCTTCGATTGTCCACCGGAACGACAACAGCCATCCCATGAAGAAGCGCATTTACATAATGATTTATTCTGTGCATACAATTATGATTTTCGACCCGTCAAAGACCACAAAACATCCGTCAACGTTAAAGTTCGTTTCGCAATGAAATACATAAGCTTCGATTCCTTAGAAGAAACGTTCACATTGCACAGTTGGGTAGCGTTGTCATGGAAAGATGAGTTTCTAACGTGGACACCATCTAACTATGGAGATATTAAAGAAATACAGGTAGAGAGCCACCTGATTTGGACACCACGAATGGCTTTGTTTAATGCTGATGCCACCAGTGCAATGTATCAATCGGATCAATTTTATACAACGTGCCTGTTAAATAGCGAGGGTACCGTAACCTGTGTTCCTCATCTAGCACATACGGGAATATGTCGATCATTATTGCGGCGCTGGCCTTATGACATACAAAATTGCACACTGTACTTTGGTTCTTGGATGCACACAGGAGAGCAAGTTAATTTTACTTTTTATAAAAAACAACCTGTCATATTGGATGACTTCCAGAACGGGCCTGGATGGAAACTTGTAAATGTACTACACGAGCGTTTATCTGGAAAGTATAACTGTTGTCCTAATAGCACGTACCCTATGTTAAAATACACTTTTGAGCTTAAAAGAGCGGCAGCGGGGCCAGCAGCAATGGTAGTAGTTCCATCTGTAGTTATAATATTTTTGACAGTCACTTCTTTACTTCTGGATGTAAAAGACATGACTAGATTACTATTGATCTGCTTCAGTCTTTACGGACATTTTATATTTCTTACGGAAATTGGTTACAGTATTCCAAAACACAGTTCAGATACACCAATTATTCTCCTGTTTCTAAGAGATTCAATGGTAATTACATTGGCTGGAATTTTAGAAACTCTTTTGTTGATGTATTTAAGAAGGCGCACAACTCCCGCGTACACGTGGATCGTTTATGTAAACCGACTTGTGAGCAGTGGTCCAGGAAAATATGTAGTTTTTACTGAATTTGACCCAAATGATATTGCAGAAGTTAAAGTTCTCGACGAAGGTGTGAATGAAGAACCAGCACGTTCTAATAATGATTGGATTCGATTTGCTAATTTCCTGAACAGTATTTTATTCATCGTCGCTGTACTGGTTTATCTGATCTTAATTTGTACTTATATTCCTTATGATAAGTAATTAAATATTTTTTCTAATGATAATGGGGTAACCAAGATATGTCAATATTTACCAAGAATATTACACGTAAGACGTATGAAGTATTTTATTAAGTTTTTTTCAAATTTAATTATTGTTTTTAACTTCAAATAAATCAACAATGACAATTTATTTTAATTCGTAGGTATCAGTACTACGAATTCAAAGATATAGGGTTTTTGGGTCTTAAAAAATCTTGAAAGAGTAGATTTGTAAACGGAAAGGTTTTATCATCGTTTATACGCTTGGGACATATCAACAAGCTACAGAGTAGATAATTTTATGTTAACATTTAATTAAAAGTACGTAAAATATAAAATTTAGTTCAATAGCTTAGTTACAAATTCGAGTATAAAAATTAAATATTTGTCTAAATCATTATTTTATATTTATGTAAAATAATAATGTAAATCTATGGCAATTAAATTTAATAAATGTAAAAAGTGGATAATATTATTTTACTAACCTCGGCATCCCATTCGATCAAATCAGCATACTTCATGATATCGTTGATTCTAATACAACGAACAAATCGCTGGGAAGCTTCCTCGGCATCCTTGAACAATCTAGTACCATTGAGCAAGGTGGGGGCGGAACGCCACCGACCACGTAAATACAGTGTTGTTAATACAATAGCCTGGATTCCCTCAGACATTTCGTCGTCGTTAAATGTATCATGGATTGCGCCGCCAGAGTCATATTCCACCTACATAATTAAATATATTAAAAAAAATACAGAAATGTAGGTAGGTTACTCATAGATTTATCAAAATTAACTAAGTAGCTATAAATCCTAATATAGTAAATTTGAAAGTGTGTATGTTTGGATGTTTGTTACTCCATCACGCAAAAACGGCTGAACGGATTTGAATGAAATTTGGCACACAGATAGTCTATGACCTGGAATAACACATAAGGTACTTTTTATCCCGGTAAAAGTCATAGTTTAATCAGTGTTATCCTACAAATATAATAAATGGAACGTTTCAATGTTTGTTACTCAATCACGCAAAAACGGCGATTTTTTGGTTTGTCGTGTTCCGAGATCAGTCTGTGTATATCCAATAATACGCAGACGAATTCGCAGGTACCAGCTAGTTTAAAATAATTGTATTATTGAAGACGAAATTAAAGGTTTTCAGGGCTTAGAATCACTCATAGTTTTAAATTGTAAGTGTAGATACGCATCGCTAACTCCTTTTTTATCAAGTTTTTCATCAGAATCTCATTATGCGATGATTTGACGGAAGTTGGTAGGTTAACCCTAAAAAATAAACAGGCTCTCAAGTGTAGCTGCCGAAACATTGATAAGCGCCAAGCGATAAATTTTTATTTGCTGGATATCAAAAACCAGCGTGACTTATTCTGAAACAGGTGTTGTTCAATGAATGTGCGTTCTGCGTCATTAGCTCTATATGTTTCGCTTGAAGGACTCGATATCTTAGTAAGGAAGGAATACACTTGCTGGGATCTGGTTCAACAGCTTCACGGTACGGCTAAAGCTAAGTCTCTAAGTCTCTGAAGCCTTCTGTCGTGATTCCGCATTGTTTCTATTGCAGAGAAGAAGGATTTGGGTAGGTATAATTAATTCCATCTATATTTTTAATTAAGAAAAGTCTGGAAAAGATTTTATTCTGATTTCATCTAAATTTTGGGTTGAAAAGTTACAGTTTACTTGACCGTTCCTCTGCGGCCCTACTAGGAAAAAAAAAGCTGTCAACTGCGCATGGGTAATCCCGCGAAACGGGAAAGTTCCGGGATTGCAGTAATTTAATAATTTATCAGCAATTTTGTGTAGTACCTATTCTTTATGAATTGTACTAACTGATAAATAAACAATTTAACGTATTTGCTGTTTCTTTTATTTTGTAAATCTAAGCTAAACATAGAAATAAGAAAATATTCATTACGATTGCAATAAAACTCCAATAATTTAAAAAAACTCTCAAGGAATATCACAAATATTTATTTTATTAACATTACAAATAATCTAACACTAACATAACATTAACAACACACAACTTTCTGAGCAAATTATTCTAAAAAAATATTCTAAAAAAAAATAGCATTAAAAAAAAACAACACTCTCAAGTGGCCCCATAGGTCGAGCGCAGTAAATATTGAAATGGTTAAAATTACATTCTGAGAACAACGACGGTCAGTAAGTCCTTTTGTAAAGTATTTATTTTAAAATAATATAGATATTAATTATATTCCTACTGTAATAATATACTTTAATAAATAAATAAAAAAATAAATAAAAAAAAACTCGCCATGACGTTTAGGTTACAACTTGAGTTGATGTGGTAATTTTACGAAAAAATGAAGTAAAAACTTCACAAATACGTAATGTATTATATTTCAATGATTTAGTATTCACTTATCCATTGTTTTCAATCGAAAAACCCACTTAAACACTAAAAAACTTACACTAAAACAACACATTTATACGCACACTTAACGGTCGCAGACTGACGCTCGCTGTAATTCGCAACAGACTAAACGAGCAACGAAATGCTTTCTGGACGATATTATATTACTGTTTTAATAGTTTGTCTCTGTCTTTGGCTATATTAACAAACAAGTTGGAACAGGACAGGAAAGTCCGAAAGCGCAAAAACTGGAGCGTAAAAACAAGAAACGGTTAGGGGACCGGTACGGACTCCTCCGCAGTTATGCCATTTTGGCGGGAGTCCGTAACGAACTCTTTCCACAGTTTACTGGTTTTGTTAACATTGGCGTAGCTAGAGAATTATCCTAATGTTCACAGCCACTATTAATAAAATATTCTTTTTCCTAAAATTAATAGAATAAAAACGGTTTATTTCTTCAATATTGTCGATTTTTTTAGGTGGGCAATGAGTTTTGTAGAATGTGGTTCCTAATAATTCCAGTTCTTTGAAAAAAAAGGATTTGTTACTTTTGTTTTCTTTATCAGCAGCGGGTATATAACTAGGAATTACAAAAGGAACTTCAATACAGTTTTTATTGTTATATAATATTTTAATTTGAGAAATAACCGTTCGTTGTTCTGTGGATTTTAGATTTGTACAACTTACCATATGGTTGAGAACACGTGCAACCTGCTCAGGAGTTTCAGTTCCGTTAAACTTGTCTACGGTGAGCCGTATCGATGGAGCGATTTCATTTTGAAACTGTTCACTGACTTCACGACCCGGCCATAAGCACAAACGAGATGACCAAAAGAACTTCAAATCGATGTTCGATTTTGGGAGTGTTGACACTATATTATTTATCATATAAACTTTTTCCTATAAAAATGCAACAAAATTATTATTCGTATTTAGGTAATTTGTTGATTTACTTTCGTTAGCGACGTATAGGTTTAGGTTTTGTAGTTAGTATATAGTCATATTAATACCTACTTAGATATAGGTACGATTGCTAGGCTTATATGAAAATAATTTCGTAAACAATAATTGATTAAAGGTTCGAAGTATATAGATATAGACTAATACACAGAGAGGTACATAGTAATATTAGATAAATGACAATTTAGCTCATAATTTCATTGAATTCGTGTAGCAATGTACCCAATTAATATTTGCATATTAATCTTTGATTTGCAATAAGTTATGTTTAACATATGTAAGTATATAGGAATAGTACGGTTTATATAATGATTCTATAGTATTTAGAATATTAAAAGTTAGTATATATATATATATATATCGTGTTTAGAGGCTGTTTTCTATTGTACTTTTTACTAGTATTGTTTTGTATTGTAATGTTTAATGTTTAATGCTTAATATTTACGAAGTTTACTATTCCTTAGTGTTATATTGTGTTTAATAAGATAGATATTATCGTCCTGAATAGTTTACAATAAGTTTTGTAGTGATCCAATAAGATTCTATTATGATATTACAAAAATACGAGAGTTTTATGTAATAATAATAATAACTTGCGATTGCCCTAAGGTCGAAATTAGACCAGCGACTTTTTGATCTAGACTATTTTCTCTTTGACATTATTATAGTATTCTCAAACAATGAGTATTATCTACATCACTTTTTGTCACTTTTCGTTGAATGACAATGTCAATATTTTGGGGGCTATGTTCAATGGCTCTTGTCAGGTTAGGATTCGCAGTATTAATTTATTTTATTTAATATATTAGTAACATATATTATAGATAAATTTTAGCTTTCTGGGCTCCTTCCATATAAACTTTAACCATGCCAAATTTCATAGTCTTCCGTGCACGCAATACGCTTAAAAGGGGGTATCTATAAAGTTTTTGCTTCACGTATCGCGTATTAATATAATATAATAATAATATGTTAGATAAAGATAGTAATAATGCTTCATAGTGATGAATAATAATAATAGAGTAAATAGTCACGCCAAATAAGGTACCTAATGCCCTGGATAAATTACCAAAAAAGGAAAAGTTTTCGGTCGATCAGAGCGAGAGGGAAATAGACGCCATAGTACCGTCGCACTTCAACACTACTTTAAATATCGCGTAGATGCGAACGGCCGTCACACGGTGTCAAACGCTAAAGAAGAAAGAATCCTCAAGACTTAAAAGACTTTCAAGAAGCCCTGCGTCAAGATACCTCCGAAGCACTGAATCCTCTGTTTTAGTGTTAAGCACATATTGTAATCGGCCATCCTGTTTCAGTTCTGTGTACATCGGCTTGACTTTGGTGTTCGTGTTTTTCTTCAAGAAATCTTTCACCCGCCAGTGCCCCAGTCCACTTGTTCTCCGTAGGTAGCTACGTAGGTAGGTAGGCGTAAGCCAGCGTCGCGCCGCCGTGTAGGCACCTCACTGCGAGCGTGCCATTGTGTATCGCTCTCTTCACGCCTAGTAGGTTTGGGTGTGAACAGAGTTGGTCGTGCGTAGTGAGATAAACTCGCGCACACTGGTTTGCACTTTGCAGCTCTCTACTTACCGTAGTGCGTATCGTCGACGTAGTACTGAGTCCTGAGGTTATTCGGATGCCGCGCTGCGTTACTCTCTCGTTGTGCAGGCCAGCTCGGTATTATTATCATTGGCCGTAGCAATTTGCTAGGAGCGTACAGTTGTGACCTTATTAACTTTATATTTACGTTCGTCATCATTTATTAACCATTATATTTAATAATTCCCTGTTCCAACTTTTGATGATGCTAAGTACTTTTTTATATAGGTATCTACCTAATATCTATACTGTTTAGCATATTATGAAATAATATTTTTACAACATATAAAGCGATTTTAGTCCGATTTGGCGCAAGCACTAAAAAAAGCATCAGAAAAAAGTTTTGATTCTTAAGGTCTGGTCAAACAAGCAGCGGGCGACTCTACACGTGTTCTATGGACCTATGAGTGTTCATTGTGATAGTCAAACAGTCGACGCGGCGCGACGGCTGCGTTGTATTTAATTACAAAAATGGACGTGGAACAGCTAATTGTAAGTGTTCGAGGCCATATATTATTGTGTGACTTGGGCCACTTGTCGCTTTTGATTTACTTTAAGCACCCAGGTCCGTTTACGCCGAGTTTTTTAACATATATATTATTATAATCAAATGAAACACTCGTGAAATCACGTCGAGCGCGGCGGGACAGCCGTGGCTAGCGCGACGCTGGTGGAATCATCAGGCCCCGCGTCCGCATTGTGAGTGTGACATCAAAACACCGCCGCGCCGTTGCGCCCGCTGTTTTTTTTACCAGACCATTAGATTCGCTTTCGCTGTGATTTTCCGAACTACTTGCTACGGCAAAAGCCTCTTACGTGTTGTATACAAGGTTGCTGATCACAAAGACCCGTAAGCGAGCGAGTCTCTAAACTTGGCTTATATCGTGTTTTTTTTTTATTATCTAGTATTTGCCTACTAATATGCAAGACTTACCTCATATGAGATATGAAGTTCAAGGTAATCGTTTATTTCTTTACGAATGTCCTCATCTACTTCTGTTGAAAGAACAATTAGCATTAATTGCAAAAATAATGTAGATTGGACAAAACTGATACCATTCTCTTTGCGGTCAGATGGACTGATTGAAATTAGTTTTGTAAAAGTTATCTGAAAACCAAATTTTTTTTTATTCTATAATACTTAATCAGTGAAAAATATTGTAGGTAGGTAGGTATAGGTAATAGAAGATGTTGGCAACGAATTGAAATTGCGAATAAAATACAGAAATAAAAAAAAGGAAAATAGAAGTAAAAAGGGAATTAAACAAAATGGTAAGGAGATTAAAATATTACTAAGGGTAAATTGAAATTATCTCAGGCTTATTATTGTCTTGAGTTCAGTAATGTGCAATCAACGACGCTTATCGTAGTAGGTAAGAAGAGAAGTAGCGGCTTACGCTTCAGTAGGCATATATTTTTTCAGCTCCGGTAAAGGCTATGTGTTTATAGATATTCCACGTATTTCATTTTCATTTGTATGTATATTTAATTAATCACTTACCCAATAAAACTTTCGTTCTAGTTGATCTAGAGTTTTATAAAATTGGCCGGTAACTGATTGTTTTAAATCTGGAACGATAGCTGTAGGGACCGTAGACGTAATCTCTATGGTCTCCATTGATATTATATCCCTTCAGTTGCAGAACTTTCTTCTTGGCCTAAAATGAATTCTTCTGTTGCACTGTTAAATTTAAAATTTAATTATTGGTTTAAATCTGGCAGTGAAAATAATTTTTTTTAACTGCTGTCGTTAATTACTAGAAGATTATCGGTTAATCCTGAGTAGTCTTTCAGTGCTACGTGGTTAATAAAATAATTCGTTGAAAAATGCTTTGCCTTATACAACACTGAACGAATTTTGCTACGATGAGATATTTGCGTATATTCAGGACGATTTAAATGGAAAACTGTGGCTCTGTGTCCACTTATAAAAGTCGATATGATGATAATATTCACAATCAATAACGCTACTAAGCTCACTTTAATCATATTTGTGTTCTCTTGATTTTGATTTATGAGCCATACTGCACCTGGTATACCTACTATAAATCACTCAGACCAATGTAAATCGTAATAAATTTATCACATACGTCTTTGTTTCTCACACTTTAACAAAATACTATAAACATGTTCTCAGAAGACATGTAAAGGGAGCGAATTTTCTTATCACAATACGAATGCTGTTCGCGTTTTTATAGTATACGGAGTATTTAATAGTCTTATTGAGAATATTAATTAAATAACCGTGTGAAATTATCCGATAAGATCGTTTTCTGAACAAACAATTATTGGTATATGTATTCGTTTATTGATATTAGGTGTACACATTGACGATGGAAATACTAATTTAGGTACTAAAAGATACTACATATATATTTGACAAACTTTACTGTTTTTACCCCTTAGTCAATTAGCCTTTCCACTGATCTCTCGATATGATGTTCTTATTGTCACAGTATCTTGACTCTAATTATTTTTATTGAGTTACAATCTCTTTTTAAAAGTGTGTAAATTTTAGGTCTCTCTGTGGGCGTCTCTTGTAGCGGGTTTTTTGAGTGTGTCGGTAGAATCCATAATAGCTATTTAATGTTTGGGTGGATTGCTCACAGAAAATTAGGAGGCCTTCTAAGTGGACACTGTAAAATTTGAAAAGTTGAGAAAAATTATATTTTTATTATATGTACATATTTCTACAAGCGCTAGGCTTCGGAGTAACAGTTTTACAGTAACATCCATCGAGGCACGAACTAAAAAGTTCTGTATGTGTTATCTTTTTCGTTAACGTACCATCACGCCTGTATTCCTCTAAGGGTTAAGCAGAGGTGCACTAATATACACCCACAGTTCGCCGAGTATGTTTTTAGGTCCCATGTAATAGGGGGCGAGCCTATTGCCATTAATCGGGCACGAAACCAAACTCCGAGCTGCTACTGACAATTTCATAGGAAAAACCCAATAACACTTTGCTCGACCTGGGACCCAGGAACCCAGGACCTCGCTCATAGCAGTCGCGCTTACGACCACTAGGCTAACGAGGTAGTAACCTTTCACAAATAAATTATAACTTCTAAATTACTGAAAAGAAATTTATCGGAATTTAAATAGGGGATTTTCAATTACCCAGTCCATCAATTAAATACATAATCAGGTTTGACCGCAACTCGCCCAAAATTTAAGGCTTCGGATCGCTACCAAACTTTACAAGTTTACAGTCCGCTGGGCTAATATGAAGATTGTCTAAAAATTTCAACAAAATCACTCTAGTCGTTTTGAAGTCCATAGGGAACATCGCTTTTTAAATAATATAAAAAGAAGATTAGTCTGTTTAAATATTAATTTAGTATCTTTTCGTTTCACCACATTTTTTAATCGTATTAGATTATTTCGTATGGATAATTAAATCTAATACACTGTTGTTGTTTACTGTCTACTGATAGCGACAACAATGGCAAAGATTCAGCACTGTTTGTACGATAGTAACGCTCATTACGTTGTAAAATCAACGACTTATAACGTACTAGCTGTATCCGACGGTTTCACCTGTGTTAATTTTATACGACAAACATCGCCAACGCACCCGTGTAGGCAGTTTTTTATGCTTTGTGTAAAACTATCGACATTATTATGAGGAATAAATTATAATACAGCCTATGTTACTCGCTGATACTGTACTTTATCCATTACAAATAAAAAATCAAATCTTTCCTGTTTATAATATTGGTATACATCAACCAATACTTGAAATTGAGATTTTTTACTTGTGGTTTTGTAAAATAAATATATTAATATTGTTATTATAAATATAAATAATAAAAGATATAAAATGAAATATCATAACTTTTCACATTGTCGAGTTTTGATTTCACGATAGCAATGCACCAATGCCATTTGCCAAGTTAGCTGGCGACGCTCCAAATTCTGTAACGAGTATGTAGATACCATATTATTGTATAAACGTGCCACTATTAAACTAGGCAAAAATTCATATTAGGTATCAAAATATTATTTCTTTTTAGGTTTTTTTTTGTATTGCAAACTTATAAACATACATAACATACCATCACGCCTGTATACCCCGAAGGGTTAGGCAGAGGTGTACTTAATGTACACCCACAGTTCGCCGAGTATGTTTTTAGGTCCCATGTAATAGGGGGCGAGCCTATTGCCATTAATCGGGCACGATCAAACTTGTATCATACCAAATAATCTATAAATTATACAACAAATCATCCAGGGTTAACTGTATTCCATAGCTTTTACATTACCCGATAAACTACACAATATTTGTATGCGTCATTCGTAAAATCATAACCGAAAACTCTTTCTTAGAACTATTTATAGTATTGTAGACAATTCTATGAGATGTAATTGAAATACTTTTATACTATATTATGTAAGTTATCTTCGCTTTCAATCAAATATGATTCTGGTAAAGCAGTGATTCCCAATTTGGTATATATCGATCCCCGGGGGTCGAGGACGACCTGCAAGAAATGTTAGTGAAAAATAAAATTGGGGGTCCTTGAGATGCAAATGGGGGTCAACGATAGTGGATCCCATTTAAACAGGTCGTGACTTTAATTTTGGCTTTCCATGAATGGAATAATCCACATTCGCAAATAATACTAAATATTACTACATAAATAATACTTATTTATTAGGGAGACCAGAAAGTAAAGTCGTTTTTTAACATTAAATTCAAACGGATTATTTTTAACAAGTTTTTATTTTTAATTAGTGATATATCTACCCTGGTTATCAACAACTTTTTGACATCTAGTGTGCAAATTTTTAATGTCTGATCGATAAAAATCTATTGGTTTTTGTGCAAAATATCTGGAGATGGAATCTACATAAAAAATAAAAGCGGTAAAAAAATTAACAACAAATAACTACAAACTTGATTGAAAGTGAGTAGTACTATAATATCAGCTTTCAAAAATACATTTGAAGTTGATGAGTTCGGAAAAAGTCAATATTAGGTAAGCAAGGGGTCAGGGGATTGGGCAAGTGGTCTACAAGACAAAAAAGTTTGGGGACCTCTGTGGTAAAGTATGATGTTCCAGTGGTACAGTAGAATAAAAACAGTAGTGACATACGGGCTAATAAAACAAATTGAAGTTCACGTTGTCGTTATGACAGAATAAATTGTTTCAAAAAGCAACAAAAAACAGGAATATGTAAATCCTAAATACTAATGTTTCATAAATAACATTAATTTATAAAAAAATAAAAATGAATTATTCTATCCTCATTGTTCACAATCTAAGCAGAAGAATAAATAGGATAAGGTTTTACAGTTTGTGCTGCCCGCCACGAAAACCTCCAGGGCAGTGTGGATGCCCACCGCAAGTACCAGGCGCTGGTCGTAAGATTGTTCCACCAGCTGACTGCCGCCCCGGACCCATCTCGCCAAATCCCTGTGTTCCCAGATACCATGGTGGTAAAGACTCCTATAAGAAATATAGGAATATCACGTTTTTTGTGTCATTTCCTCTTATAATAATGCAAGCATTACACATCATGGGACATGAGCCACATCCGAAAGGACCCTGTCGTGATTACGAATACATGCGTATACGGACCAAGAGGTTTCCTTGGGGCGATGGTACGAAGTCTTTCTTCCATAACGATGTCGTAAATCATTCGCCAGGTGAATGCGAACCACCACCGCAGGATTGTGATTAATTTCCGATTTATTACAGGATATGGTTTATCGCCAAAAAATAAAAATAAAGTGACCTGAATGAAATAAGATCTCTTTTAATAAAAAACTACATTCACATAATCCGCCGGGCTTTTTTGGTGTCAATCAGTAGGCATTATTATATTAACTCGGACTGTAATGTATTTCTTGTAAATATCAAACTATAGATAATTAAGTCTAAGGTCTATAATAGTAATATTACACAAATAAGTAATCACCTATAAAATTAATAAATTTGAAGTGTTTGTTTGTAATGTCAAAATAACAGCTTTTTACCAAATTCATATGAAAATATACGACACATACAATTAAACGCCCATTTTTAAAAATGTTGTCTGTCTGTCTGTTTGTTCCGGGAGTCTCCGAAATGGTTCGACCGATTTTGACGGGACTTTCACTGGTAGATAGCAGATTTTATAGGAAGTAACTTAGGCTACTTTTATTTTAGAAAAAAAATTAGCTTTCCGCACAAATAAAATAACTGCTCGTGGTGAATCAATTCACCGCTTAAATGGCTTACGCTGAGTAAATCACAAGAGATATACAAATTAATGTACTAAATAATTGTAGACAATAAAAAGACCTACAAAAAAGTCAGCGAGAGTATATATATCTATCTTCTAAGGAACACCCACAATAAGCACAATGGGAGCGGGGGAGCAAGATTAGTATTCTGTAGTCCACGTGAGCGAAGCCGCGGCCACAGCTAGTTAATAAATATAATGTTTTTCTTATAGTATTATAGTAGACATTAAATACAGTAAAACATTGTTTCGGATATTACAGAAAACTTGTTTTCGGAAGTGATTCATATAACTACGTTTAGGACAAATAACGGGTTTTCTTTAACCTTAAATTGCTAATTATTTTAATATGGAAGGCAGTAGGTAAGTTAGGTACAGAGAATGAAGACTAAATAGATAAAATATTTACATTCGGTAGTCTTTACTGTTATGTATAGTTACATAGATATGTTATTATACACTGTATGAGAAAAACATGATATTTGGTTTAGGTAGATCTTACATCTGGAGTTGGCTGAAGTACCTAATCGAGATGCGTGCGCATGCGATAAGGAGCGAGCTCGAAACGATGGCATGCCAGGGCGGGCCGCCCGCCTGTTCTCGCGATCAATATAAAAGCGCTGACGTCAGCGTAGTGCGCGCGCTATTGGTTCCGCGGGCATTATTAAATAAACCTCCGGTGGAGTGGCGCGTAAAGTGTCGCGCCGCGGCCGCGGGCACAGCACCGCAGCACGCGGCGAGCGCGCGCACAACACGCGGCGAGCTCGCGCATTGCACGCGACTCGCCGCCGCACGCCATGGCCGACATGCCGGACCTCTCACACCTCACGCCTGAGGAGCGCGCTATCATCGAGGGTGTCATTATGCGCCAACGACAGGAGGAACAACGCGAACATGAAGTCATGAGGTGTGCCCTACTCCCCATTCTTCCGACACTGTCGACACCGAACATGAAATACCTTAATTATATTGCATGTGAAAGTGTTGTTAATATCTCTCATATATACTAAATTTTAGATCATATGATTCAGTGGTAGCGTGTACCGTTCGATCGAGTGACGTCAGTACGAATCCCTGCAATGAGCTCAGGCTCTTTGGGTAAAGGAAAACATCGTAATAAAACTATAGCATAGTGTTAGGCTATTTTGTAATGACTGCCAAGCTAGCTAATCTGTCGCCAAGCCTATAGGTGTGTTTCGGCATCAGCACTTGAGAGCCAGTCCTCCGAACTAGGCTTAGCATGCATCTACGAAATACGATACGATCATATACGAAATTGTAGCCAAATACTAACAACAGCTATAAAAAAATAAAAAAACGAATTAAAGAACTTTTCATTAATATTTTGGAAGTATTTTCATGAATATGTTGGAATATTATGATCCTATTAAAACCTATAACTGAATAGTATATTATATATATTGTAATATGTAGCGACTCTATATAAACAAGTTTTTATAATACCTTCATCTGCGCAGTACGTACGAGATTTTGAATAAGCTATAAATAGATTTTTAGTATAATCGATTAACTGAGTTGTCGCATGAGACGCATTGGATAATGTCATTGATGACGCACCACTGCATCAGGGTAGATAAATAATTAAATTATGTACCTACATTTACATACATACAACCTTTCATAGATTAAGTTTTTTTTATTATATTTTTAAACTAGTATTGAATAAGTTCAGTTTAATAGAATATCTACTCGGATATTATATTCAATATATACTTAACACCCAAAATCCATATTAATGGTTCTATAGTAAACTTCATTAATTGGTAATTATTATAACTATTGTCTTATTTATAATAATTTTTTTGGATGTGTTAAAACTTATTATACTTAGTAACTTAAATATTTCAAAACGAAGCTGTGAGTTTTTTAGAATTTCGGTTTTCGTTGGTGACGAAAGGCAGACGAAACTGTTAGTATAGTTATAATAGATTGAAATTTTAATTTAGACTTTAATTTTAGTGAATATATTGGACTTTAAATATTAGATAATATTCTATAACATAAAATATATTAGCTTAGTATTTAAACAGGTTTAAAGTCTAATTAATATGTATTTATGCTTCTATGAAAGTTCCTTTCATTGCCATCATTTATTTTAAATTCTTTATATGTTTAGCGTCTGGCTACAATCTCACTATATGTTAAGTGACGATGTCGTTTAAACTGGTAACACAATAAGCTTAGTGGAAAGACTGGCTCTCAGCTGCATACGTTGGTACACACCTACAGGTGCTTGGCTACAGATTTTTTTGAGAGTTGTAGCTAGCCAGATAGCCAATATAAAATGCCCTATCACCATGCATAGAATAATTCAGAAACTTATGTCCGATATTTGAAAATTATGACTTCTTGATGTTTCTTAAAAGTACATACTTAAAGTCTTTATTATGTGGACATAATTTCACACACGGCCATGTAATTTAAAACTGAGCAAAGCTTATATTGTGGTAACTAAATAGCTAATATACTACTTACTATATTTATATAGATATTTTAACACCCAGACACACAACTGACATTATGCTTATTACACTAAAGTCGGTCATGGGCAAACATCGAATCCGCGATCTTTCGAATCAATAGTAGGAATTACTATCACTTTGTTACGAGGCCTGTAAAATAATATAAATTTTTTGAATATACCAGACGTAAACAAGATGAAGTCGCGGTCCTTGAACAAACGATTCGTACGAGAAATGAGCTGCAACGGGCTGCAGGGGTGGAGCTAGCTGCTACCTGCCACATCTGCTTGAAGACTAAGTTCGCTGATGGCGTTGGTCACTCTTGTCATTACTGCAGAGTGAGATGCTGTGCTAGATGTGGTGGGAAAGTTACTTTGAGATCCAATAAGGTTAGAATCAACATCTACGATACCCAATATGAATAACATCGTAACTCAGGGTTTTCAGAAGAGCCGTATAATTTTTTTGATCAACTTCATGGTCTTTTTTGGCATCGTGATTCAAATACGTAAGTTGGATGATAATGATTAAAGATTTTTCGACTCAATATTTCTAAATTGTAACTAATTAATATGGAGGGTAGAGACCACGAGTGCCATCTCTACTTATGAAAATTAGGGTGGTACCACGATAGCACTCTACAAACTTTTCTTCTTAAAAACTATAAAATCACGCAAAAGTATTATTCCCTCTTGCTACACTAGTGCCGTTTAGGTGGGTTTTTGAATTGTAATTTGCTACATTTTCATCTTGTCCCCCATACAAGATTGATCTCCTTCCCTCTATCCTCTATACCAATTAATTAACGATGATATTATGCCTGAACTGGACAATTTCTTTAACAATTTTAACAGGTTTAACAATCAAAAGGATATAGAGTGCATCGTTACGTGGATGATAGTGATGGCTGAAAATTACTCTCTCTCATAATCATAATCATTTATTTTATACAATGTAATACATCAAGTATGGCTGAACGCTGTCACCTGAACTAGGTATAACCTGTGTCTCAGGTAACAGTGTCTTCCTCAATATACAACAATTACACGATTTCTTACTCTCAAACTACGAATTAAAAGAACAAAATAAAATAACAAATGAGATAAACTACCGATAAATGTGTGTGCGTGCGTGCGTTTGCATGTGTGTGCATCCACTTGTATTAATTAATTTGATTACCTTATTTATAACCTTATATTACTGTAAATATTACCTAGGTGTACAGATTTAAATAAAACAATGAAAATGATAAACCCGATAGAGTTGCATTTTAGGCCTTTTTAGGGCGTATATTGAATAAAGAAGGAACTTTTTGTTTTTATTTTTTATTTTGTATGATCATTGTAACCAAGCAAAATAGTAGCTACTAGTAGTTTAGTGTTTTTATTTTTATTAGCGTGTAGTTATATTTTATTCTAATAAAAGTTACGATGATACTCATACTTGGTATCGATTTGTCTATCGACACTTACCTTCGACACAACCTTAGGTATATGGTGTGTTCAATTCTCAAATGTTGCTCATTACTTGTAACGTCCAATTGGTGAGCAATGGCTCTTCTTTTGTATTGTACTGAGAAGATTGCTGCAATGCAGGGGCGAGAATTCTTGGCAAGCCAATGAACATCAAATTACCTAGTAGAAATAAAATCCATGTAAACCAGCTTTTTACTGAGACATTAAGTGAACTACCTTTCTGCAAAAACATCCACTCTTCACCAAATACCCTTGAAGGATAACTTATTTTTTGTCGCTTGTAATTTGTAAATTCTAACTTCCTGCGTGTTTGACATAAACGAATCCGTATGTTATGTAGGTAACTATTTCGTTGGTAAGGTTCAAATTAAATAAATGAATTATTATTGATTCTCAATCACGTTTGATTTAAATGAATGATACTCTTATTTCTAACCCCATCATATACACAAAAAGGGAAATCTGCATTTCTTTACATAACAAAACAAAACAATTTATAAATAAGTCATCAGCGTGGTCACAAGTTAGCTTTTTCCGATGTTTACAGGTGATATGGGTATGCATACTGTGTCGTAAAAAACAAGAACTATTATCAAAAACAGGACAATGGATTCACAAAAGTGCTGGACACGATTCAATGTTATGGCAAATGGAATCCGACCTGAGAGATATTGTTCCTACGGTGGACGCTTCATTAGATAAAAGACCAAAATTAGAAAGAGCTCACAGTGCGGCTGAAAAAGAAAACCAACCATTGCAAAGGTCAGGCAGCGCTCTTCGACGACAATATAGCCAGCAGGAGTCGAGGTGCTACGGTGAATTAGAAGGATTAGCGCGGGTACATCCACATCTGGTACATCCTAGACAGAAAGCTGCATACGGTGTTGTCGACGGGAATGTTGTGCTTATGCCGCCTTCGCAACTGATGCCACACTCACCGTCCGCCCACCCTCCACTACCACCTCGTTCCTCCTCTTCAGACGATGAGGTGCCAGAGTGTGTTTCCGACGAGAACGATGAATATCGTGATCGCGGTAAGTAAGCGCTCTAAACATAGAACTTATGATCTAATCCCACCACTTATTACACTACAAATCCTTAATTTCCAAATGGATTTTGTTTATAATTCCTACACTAAAACACTCACAGTAATAAGCGAAAATAATCACATCACATTAATAACTTTACAGACGACGTTTTCATCACATACACTTTATGCATCAGGTAGGCTGTTATAAAGTTAAGGTGTTCCGTGCGAGGTATTCATATTTTGTAATTAATATTACTCAGGTATTTTAATTTTATTTGAGTCAATTAGTTTAGGCAAATGTTAAATATAGTAAAAATTTAAATATTGAAATATAGTCAGAATTTAAATTTAAATATATTAAAATGTAGCAAATATAATTAATATAAATCACGGACTTAGATGTCGAGCACCTAAAGTTATCTTTACCTTTGGTCCCACCATTTCAATTCATAATTTATTTAATGTCCAATTATTATATTTAGTTTTACTGTAAATAACCAAAATTATTAAATAAAATGTTTAGTTGATTGTAGTAGTAAAATCTAAATTAATTTATTTTCAGATGAATTAAAAAAATTAAAACTTTTTTCTTTTTTATCGCTCATAAGCAACAGTTTTCAATGTACGTAATGTATTGATTTATTAAATTATGTTATATTTCTGAGTTATACTGGAATAAAATAATTGAGTTTGTGATGTCGCCGCGTGCGTATTGCTTGTTACCCCACATACGCGCCCGGTAGCCGTGTTGCGAGGTCAAATTTTGGACCTTCACTTTACAATGCCTGTTTGCAGGTCCTAGTAGAGATAGGAGCAGTTCGGAGAGCTCCAGAAGTCAACGTCAGGCCATCTTAAACGAGAAAATGAATAAATTTCTATCGGTGAGAGGGCGTCTTCTTTCGGGAATATGTGTATGCATTATAACTCTTGCTGAATTTTAGATGTCTCCGTATATCTGTTTCTGCAACTTCCTTCCTCTTCTGATCGACCTGTGGTGGCTGTAAATTTATTTTTTTCGAAGACATTTCGACCTCAATTTAACTTATTTTAAGTACATTTACAAGTTAATTAAGGAATTATTATGTTAAGTGAATGTACTTCACTGTGTTGTTTGAACCAAGATTGAAAATTGTTCGTCATGTGTACTTTATTGTTTTTCACTCATTTCCATTGCGACATTAACGCATCGTTCATTGAATAGCGATATAAACTTAATTAAAAAAGTAATGTGTCTGAGCATATAAGTACATAAACCGATGCAATATTGCGTACCTAATAATAACAATAAAATTTATTTCTTCTATAATAATGGTTTTAAATTACGTAAATATATAAGACATCCACAATTTAGTTTATATTACTATTTAGTATTTAGGTACATCGTTATGATGCAGTTCTTAATTATGCTATTGCACGTTAATGGTTCAAACAAGACCGCATGCTTGGGCGAAAAGAAGTGTATTTTTATGTTAAAACATTTCTTCTAATTTTGTTACATTCTGTCAATGTGTATTTTGTTTTTATTTTTGTTTCAAATAAATGAACTGACACACACATTCTTTCCGCTTTTGCGTGATCACTGCTTTCAATTTATAATATAGGTACCTACAAGCGCGTCGGGTTACCGGGTTATACTCTCTAATATATCATTTTCCTGAATGCTTTATAACTTTCTTACTACCTAACACAAAAATATATTTCAATTATTATACGAAATAGCTGTTGTAATAAAAAAAAACACTCCGCATTATTGTCTTCTTCCGTTACTCGAAAATAAATCTTCATAGAAATAAAGGGCGTTATATTTAAGACGGTTCCGGGCGCGTACGAGCGGGTAAGCCTTCTAAAAGAAGTAAAACGCTACGTGGATGAGCATTTGCAAAAAAATAATGTTGCTATATGTACGATGTCGTTCTTAGGACAACTAGAGACGTGTTCTTCTCTCCGGCACCCTCACCTGCGCAGCGCCAACATAGCTGCCAACAATTATTACAATTTGACTAATCATTCACCGATCACATATGAAGCCGAACCTCGGACTCAGTTTGAAATGAGGACAGCTCCCACCGGTGGACGTAGTTTTGATTCCGTAACGGATTGCCGGTGGAGGCCTCGTGATGACAACGGCGGTGCTTACTTAAGACCCTACGCACCGGACGAGGGTCCGCATTCCGATCGATCTGTGTATAAGAGTGCCTACTTGTGGGAAGATTCGTCAGATAATAGACGTTTTACTGAAAGGAGAAAAAAGACTGTACGTTTCGACGGTCACGAAGGTGCTGCGACGTTTCCTCGCGGTGGACGTGACGCGTCAGGCGCACCCCACGACTGGGCCTCTCTGCGCTGGGAGTCCGAGAGACAAACCAGCCAGGACTCTGCGACCAAAGACT
The DNA here is from genome assembly GCA_033032175.1 of Saturnia japonica. Lineage (NCBI taxonomy): Eukaryota > Metazoa > Arthropoda > Insecta > Lepidoptera > Saturniidae > Saturnia > Saturnia japonica. Next base: position 13,607,046 of record CM065307.1, read on the forward strand.
CAGGCATCGATACCTCTAGCACCTTTACGTCCAGTGAAGATTCGAACAGAGGCGATTGCCCTAAGGTATTTTACATTAAAGTTTCATTAGCTATTTGCTTACAACTAATAGGCACAGATAAGAATAGTTAGTTTAGATCGTAGGTTGTGGTCCAAAGTGGTCCTATGGACACCTACTGGTCTATTTGGATCTTCAAGGAGTCCACGTCAGCGAAAACAAAATTTGGGGTCCGCGAGTTGCAAATGGGGGTCGACAAAATAGTAAATTCCATTTAAGCAAGTCGTGACGAAAACGTTGACTTCCTTTCTAAAAATATAATTTAAAAAACATGATAGTACCTTTGTACTTACATAATACGTTTTTTACAATAAACGTATAGGTAAATATTTCTAAAAAGGTAAATGTTTATGGAATTTGATGAAGGTATGGAGCTTTAGGATTACTTGCATCAATCATGGGAAAATTCGGGCTCGATAATGGGATGACCTTTTAAAAAAAAATGTGTACGAGTACACAGGTAAGAAGTGAAACTTTTTTACGACATATCATTTTTCTACTATTTGCAACTTCACGAAAATGGGGTAGATAAGGCTTAAGCCTTAAGAAAAACAATTTTTTCCGTATTAAATTAAAGCTATTTTATTAATAGACATGCATACAATTAATGAGTAATTTATTTTATCATTGTTCTTATTTATAATATCATTGCTATTTATTTATTGTATTATATTTACAAGTTATGAATAAATAATTGGAATTATCTTTTCAAAGTAATACAATTATATGATGACAGTTAATCTTGTAGAAATGCAACGATTTTATAAAATTAAAAATGAATAAATAAATCATTAAAAACGAATAATTAAAAAAGATGTACGTATACATATTTTTATTTTCTAATCGTGTTTTGTTTTATTTTTAAATTATTAATATTTTTTATTGTTTTTAGAATTAATAATGTTCACTAGATTTACAGTCATATTTATTAATACTTGCTAATTTTAACAGATTTATATACATTCACTGATACTTACAATCAAAAAGTGAGGTTAACCTCAAATAAATATTAAAATCATGCTCATACGTGTTGAATTTATAAAACGAAATATATAATCACTCTCACTTTTCTTGTAAATTCACTTAAATTTGAATAAGTCTTTTTATTTTATCACTTTCAAATTAATATATTGTTATTCTTATTTCAAACCAAACTTCAAAACTAATATATTGTTGTTATTATTATAATATATTACATTATATTCTTTACGTCACTATACTAAACTTTGATAAAAAAAGCAACATGGCGCGTAACCGAAAAACGTGACGATTGCTACAAAATTTCTCCCAAGTCGATAAAGAAGTTTCACTTCAATTATTTTTATAGATACTTTTTAAGACCTTTACCGATTGTACTTGTAAAGACTTGTATATATGTCTTCGCAATTTTGTAAAGGAAGTGTTTAGTGGGGGTCTACCCAATACAGTAAAAATTGGTAAGAATAGATTACGAGATAATAAGTGCTTACAGAAAATAAACATATGTGTGACAATAAATGTCAAATCAATTTCATGTTAATTTAAAGCAAGCCATACAGCGTCACTTATGAATACTTACTCCTGGAAAATAAAAAACATACTATCCCATTTATTGCCTTTTTTGAAAATTTTTGTAAACATAAAATGATTTGGTATATTTTCACTTTGTTTCACTAAATATTTTAAATATATTACAAAATTACATATACATACATTCTTTTTTATATGTAAATAACCTAAACGCAATTTATACATATATCATACAAATGTCCGGATGGATATGTGTAAAATGCATCCTAAATGTACCTTCAGACTATAAACTACAATCATAACAAATTTTATTCAATTCAGTTCAGTAGTTTTTGCGTGATTGGCGTTCAAACATACCGACACAGAGACAGATAAAAATTTCAAAAGTTGTTTTTCAAATTTTCACCGTTAGTGTCTAGTATAGCTATTTTAAACAGACTTTAAAAAAGGAGGAGGTTTTCAATTCAATTTAATATTTATAGATGTCCAGTCACAACTTTTTTGTTTATGAACCGATTTAGATGGTTGTTTTTTCGTTGAAAAGGGGATATAGAATGCCGTCGATCGGGCATACGCGAGTCAAGCCCGATGAAGCTGTAAAAGCCGTCAGGGGCTCCAGGGCCCCTAAGGCTAACAGCAAGGTCAGACAGAAAAAAGGGCATACGCGCTAATGGTGCTATTCCTGCTCCCGGTTATATGCTTAGAAGCTTTTTAAGATTCTTAGAAGATAGACATATATGCATATGCATATGCACTCGCTGCCTTTCTTGTTAGTCTTTTTAATATCCAATATTATGTAGTGCATAAATTTGATATATCCCTTATGGTTTCACTTAGCATAAGCCATTTATGAGCCCGAATTGAATCAACATGACCAGGCTTTTTATTATTTGAGCGGAATCCTAATTCTTTTTCTTAAATAAAATAGCCTAAATTACTCCTTATAACATCAGCTATCTGCCAGTGAAAGTTCCGTCAAAAACGGACCAAACTTTTCGGAGTTTACCCGGAACAAAGACAGACAGACAAACAGACAAAAAAAAATGCAATATTGATTTTTTGTTAGAAGTATCGTATATACTTTCATATGCATTTAGTAAAAAACTGTTATTTTGACATTACAACCAGACAATTCATTTTTATTAATTGTATACATTAGAGGCCACATTTAAATTAGACAGTAACAAAGGGAAGCGCATATTTTTTTTCATTTTTCACTGTAATTTTAACTTAAACCCACATATTTATTTATTTATTACTTTAAAAATATATGTTTTTGTAGATGTATTTTTAATTACATGATAAAAATATTTTAAAATCTAAAATCGTGTAAAATACAATATGTTTTCTAAATTATGATTAAAGGGAACAAGCAATAGTAGTGAAAACAAACTTTAAAGTTTGATATACTATATACCTAACGGTTCTAATGTGCATTACGTTCATATCCATAAACTAGCTGTGCCCTCGACTTCGCTCGTGTGGATTACAGAATATCGTCGATCGGTTACACGCGCGAATCGTGCTACTCCCGCTCCCGGTTGTATGCTTATTGTAGATGATCGTTGGAAGATAGACATATTATGCTCTCGTGTTCATCAAATAAATATCGACACAAATGAAACTCAAATGTTGAATGTTCTTGTTAATCTCAAATCATAGAGGTGTAACGAAGTTTTTATACCTACCTATTAAATATACGTATGTACTTACCTAAACTTCATTTTGCAGAAAGTCTACATACTTTGTATTTTAATGCTAAAATATGAAGTTTCTCATAATAAACGGATTCCAGTGTATGTAAAATTATGTAAAAAATTATTAGCATCAAGTTATATGTTATATTTATACCGTATTATATTGTGTTTGTATTGGGTAGTTTAATGTGTTTAGGGGAACACGAACACCTAACAGCGCTTGTCACCGCGAATCTGTAAAGTTTGTAGTTGTTACTTGTTGTAACCTATATTGTCTTGCTGTTACGTTTGGCTGAAGCATGCCTACGCCTACATTAAGGGGAGCATGCAGGAGTTGTTACCCACTACTGAATGTGCACTTTTCTATTCTCAAATTCACGATTTTTGTAAAAATGCTTATTTTTTAACCAATCTAAACAACATTCATGATTATTAGGCTGTTAAATTTAAACGAAATTTATCTAAGTTTATTATGACGATATGAAAATGAAAAATAATACATAAAAGCTTCTGCCATTGTATATGAAGTGCGAATTAGAAACAAGGTTAATAATTTTTGATATGATAAAAACAGTTCCCGCTGACTTGGCAAGCGTCAGCCGACAATACGAGGATGATCGGTCATATGGTGCTTCGCAAGACTGTCGTAGAAGGCAGTTCTCACTCATCGGCCGCTATACTTGGCTTGAAGGTAGTGGGCGGCAAACTTTTACCAGATGGAACTCGTGGAGCTGTCGTCGAGAAAGTTAAAAAGGGTTCAATAGCGGATTTAGAAGGGCAACTTCGCATTGGTGAGCAAATATTTTCAACTAAAACTTTACTTTTATTCAAATTATCAATGATATTATAAAATCTCATTGCAAATTATATGTACCGAAATTATAATAATCTAAATAATTGTCAACCAAACAATAATTTTTTTTCCATTATGTATGTAACCTTTGTTAATGGAGAAAAGTTATTTTTCAACTCGTAAGTAAATAATTATTATTATCTACAATCTTGAAGAAATGATAGTTCAGGGGCAACGTGTTTGGAAGCCGCGCACAGCACCACGCCGCGTCGAACGACGTAGGTTCGAATTTTATTATAAGTCTAATCTTACGGTGAGGGAAAACAGATCTTTGATTGTGCCTAGCCGACGATAAATAAATAGCCGTTATCAACGCGATTTACGCCTTTCACTACTAGCTTACAGGATTGGTAAGAATACAGTTTTTTTTTATAAAATAAATAGTTCAACAGTCTTAAGTGATGCAGTTTCATACTGCTGTTGCTTCAAGTGCCGAAAGTGAAAGACTTGTCACAATGAACGAAATAAACTTTGCACTGAGAAAACTGCAAAACTTATTACAGTATTTATATACCTAAATAAAAAAGGTATTGATTTATTTCAAACTTATTAAAATACGTGTTTGAAAACAACTTATTTTAATCATGACAACACTGATTATAAGTAAGTATAGGAATATTACTTAATAGGATTTATCAAATTAAAAGTTCGTATATGAAGTTCAATATTATTAAGGAATCTTGGTATTATAATTAGTTAATTAATGTTCCTAAAATAAAATTAAACATTAAATGTCTTTGTAAATTTTTTTATACAACTAAGGTGGCAAACAATCATACGGCCCGCCTGGTGGTAAATGGCTTCCGCAGTCTATGTACGCTACTAACACCAAGGTATCACTAGCGCGTTTCTCCTCTACCCCAAGGATCTCTAGAAACCCTACTCACCGCAGGAACACAACTCAAGGTTATCTAGGTTACCTGGGATCTTTTGTGGGGTGCAGGTATTCCTCAGACTGCCCCAATTAGAGAGAAACCTCCAATGAAATTTCTCTGTTCTATGTCTCTTAAAACTGGATTGATTTTCAAATTAGGAGATGAAGTTTTACAATGGAACGGAGTACCGCTTCAAGGACGAAGTGCAGAGGAAGTCGCAGCTGTAGTGGCGGATAGTAAGCAGGATTCTCACGTAGAATTAGTCGTGTCTCGCCTGCTCCCTGCTGTAAGACCACCTGCTCAACCATGGAGAACTCACAAAGGTATTAGAATAAACATATTTTTTACAGTAATAAAATACAAAGAGCAAAGGGATGAATATAAATCATTGCGTTTAATATGTTCTCCAGAAATTTTCATTATGATGGTTTTGTGGCACGCTTACGCATATCGCGTTTCAGGACCAGCCGGTGTATATCCAGTAATTTACTAGTTGACTCTTTTTTAATCTTAAATTATTTATTAATGTCAGATTGGAGGAAAAAAATATTACCATATTTTTTAGAACCTAGAAAACCGCAAAGCTTTATTTTAACAGTTTACTTTTCGTAAACAGGCGAAATATACGCATATTAAGTCTATATAAATTATCTCTGTTATGACGTCATACGGGTTGAACACAAACGTTTTGACATTTAGCAAACTTTCATCATCGTAAAAATCTCAATACTTTACAAAACGATAAGATCCGACATGAAATTTGCTTATAGTCCTATGACGTTACAACATGGCCGACAAAGATTCCAGGGTTCAAAAATTTTAAAGGAAAAAAACAAATAAATAAATAATTGAAAATATGTATGTAGCTATCTCTTACACTTTTGAAATCTGAAATTGACAAATATTGGTTTCTTATCTTAAACACTACAGAAAATATTTATTTATTGCGCCTGATATGAGTCAAGCTTAATAGCGGGGTGGTAGGGATCTGTACCCGTCTGAGTCACGACCATCATGCGAATAGTAATAAACTCGTCACAGTGGCTCTCTTTCGGTTTGGTACAATCCGGGATTAGCCAGTTTAAATTCCGCTGCCGAGAGACTTGTAGATCGGCAAGACACCGACAACCTGTCATGGATTACGGATCTCTCGGTGGTCGCCGTTGTTTTTGGATTGTACTGCGCTTATCATCTGACAGGCTCAATATAGAAGAAGTATAATTTTTGATGTGAAACATTTAATAGAGCGAGTCAGACCAACTGGACAGAATATTTGCGGATGTTGACGTGGCGACGCTTTGGTCCAACGTTGGCAGTGTGGAGCTGAGTTCGTTTTTTTAATAGACAGACTGGATCAGGTACAGGTACAGTCAGTCAACCAATCATCTCTTTGCCTATACAATCGTACTTAAGGAGTAAACTCTAGTCGTGCGTTGGAGGTGACACACACAACCTTTTTTCTTTATTTTCACCTTGTTAAGGTTGATACTTTGTACACCTCTACTAGTCGTGTTTTTTTTTAGTTGGAAGTTTTATGCAATCATTCAGAAAAGGTGTCCAATTAGTAAATTTAACTTACAGAATTATATACTGATATGGCGGTTGGTTGTGAAAAACCAAGTGTACTGGTGACATCTCCAGGTTCACCAGACGTGCATTCTCGTCGTCGACCGGCTCGTCACAATCAACACAATGTTAACGTCGCTGGTCGTATCCAGGTTGGTTATTTGAATCTTATATATTGATATCTTAACTAGCTATAATCCACGGTTTCACTCGTGTTAAATTAGCCGACCGACTCTTCACCGCGCCCCGCCCGCCGCTAACGCACCCAGGAAGCCTACCGTTGTTTTGTTGTTCATGATTACTGCTTCGCTACTTAATAGGGTCGTAGCGTGAAGTTACTTAACCTTCCTCAAAAAATAGACTATAAAAGTGCGAAATGATTTTCTCAAATCTGACTGCTAGGTAGGTAGGAGGTACCTATCTATTTCCAGAGATAGCGCATTCAAACAAGCAAATTATTAAAAAAATCGAACTTTATAATATATTAGGAATATTATAAAGTTTATTTTATAATATACTAGCTGTGCCCGTGGTTTCGCTCACGTGGACTACAGAATGCCCACGCGAATCATGCACCCCCGCTCCCGGCTATTTTAAAGACAAAAATACTTATTATGGGTGTTCCTTAGAAGATAGATGTATACTGTCACGGACTTTTTTGTAGGTATTTTTAATGCTAATAATTATTTAGTATATTAATTTGCTATATCTCTTATGGTTTACTCAGCATTAGCCATGTAAGCGCCCGAATTGATTCACCATGACCAGTTTTTTTTTATTTGTGCGGAACCCTAATTATTTTTCTAAAATAAAAGTAGCCTAAGTTACTCCCTATATTATCAGCAATTTATCAGTGAAAGTGCCGTCAAAATCGGTTCAACCGTTTCGGAGATTACAGATTCGGAGAACAGATAGACAAAAATTAAAAAAATGGGCTTTTTGTTATAGGTATCGTATAAAGTTTCATATGCATTTAGTAAAAAACTGTTATATTGACATTACAAACAGACACTTCAATTTTATTAATTGTACAGATGGAAATATTTTGTAACCCAGTTTCTCTTTTTTATCTCGATTTACATAATTAATATTCAAATTATGAAAAATTGAAGAAGTATATGATATAATTATGTAGTATTTATTGATCGACAACCAATTCTGTGCAAACAATTTGCGTTGAATGCACACTATAACACTTTTAGGTACGTTCTAAAATTCTTAATGGGAAGTACTCTCTCTATCATTATTTTTTATTATAATAACTGTTTTTTACCCGCCCGCAACTTCGTCTGCGGTGTTTATTATATCAACACCACGGCAAGAAAACATATCACTGAACGCGTAGTGCTTATAAAAATCGTAGTTTCTTAAAACTTCAATAACTTTTTATTGAATGAAGATATTATCGTGATATTTTTATTGATAAGGACCAAGTATCTAAGGTGTAAAACAAAAATAAATATCAATTCTATCCAGTTGTTTTTGCGTGGTGCGCGCACTACGGCAAACTTCAATCATTAATCCTAATTTTATATTTTGTACAGCTAAAAATATACTTTGACATAACGGCTCTCCAACTTCTGGTTACTGTTGTGTCAGCGAGTGGACTGACCCCTCGAACAGATGGATCAGCTAGGTGCCCTTATGCTAAAATATTCTTACTACCTGATAAAAGTGAGAAAAGCAAACGCAGAACTAAGACGTTAGCAAATACTTTGGAGCCGAGATGGAACCAAACATTTGTTTATTGTGGTATACGTATTACTGATATAAAGAAGAGGACGTTGGAGGTAATAAAATAAATATTTTGAAATTAATTACAAGCAATGTCAAAACATAAACTTTATTTGTTATTGATTGAACTCTAGGTTACGGTTTGGGATTTAAATCGATACGGTCCTAATGACTTTCTCGGAGAAGTTATACTGGATCTTGATAATATAGTAATGAATCATGAACCCAATTGGTTCATATTGAAACCTCACGAAGAATCTTCAGGCTTCAGTGTAAGTTTAAACTCTTATCCATTACTAATCATTTACTATTGAATTTCAGTTAATGGCAAGAAAAATAAATAGTTGATTTACGGTTAACTCTAGCAGTAACTGATATTGTATAAAATAAATATAACTGTAACCAGTTAGTTAAAATTTTTAGGAATATATAATCATATAACTACAGATTTAGAAGGTAACGTGTAAATGGAAATACGGTTTTCCTCAAGTTTGATTCCATTGAGAACATTTTTAGCATATTTTTAACCTTTTTATAACTATAACACTTAAGAGTAAGTTTCCGATGTTTCTATTAGGCGACATTTCAAAGCACCTAATAATTCTTCTAATAGATAAAATATTTTTATCAGAGATATCGTGAAGAAGAAGCAGACGGTGAACATCTATCTCCTCCATCGACATCGACGTCTAGGTTATCAGATTCTGATACACCCAGTGAAAGCGATTTGAGACGCCATCACTCTCTCTCCAGTTTAGCATCCAGTTCTAGCCCACCTCCACCACACGATGTGAGTGAATGTGTAACAAGTTTAAATTTGTAATTTAAAAAAATATAAGGGAGGTTTGATGAATCATAAATTTCGATTATTCTTGAATATATTATGAATACAAATAAGTGAATATTATATTTCATCAGAGTTATAAATATTCTTAAACATGTACCTAGTTATACCTAGTTATTGCGCCGTTGGAAGCGCAGCGCATTTAATACTACTAATTGAGTGGACTGTATTTGCGGGGATTGTGATCAGCTATATGGATATAGGATAGGAATTTGGCACATACCTCGTGATGGGTTCCGGTTTCATCTGGCTAGCCGGCTAGGTAGTCGTCTTCGACGTACTGCCCAAATTCTTCTCCGTCATAACAATGACGAGCACTAAAGTCAATGTATCAACAACCGAGCGAAAATCAACTTATTCCGACGAGGCGCGGCGACGAACTGTTTGCATGTGCCAAGGAAGGGAGGGTAAGCGGAGATAGAAAAAGTTGCGAACCGATCACAATATCGCACAATATTTAAAACTATATAAAAGCGGCGCAACCATTTCCCCCGGCTTGAAGGGTTCCCTTCAAAATAACTAAACTAAAGCGGATCTATGATAAACTAAACCTAAAGTAAACTAACCACTGCTACTGTAGATTAGGCAGAGGACAGAGACGAACAACCGGGCGTAAATACGATCCGGTTGCGGTTTTAACGCGAACAATGCGAGTAATGCCATCGGATCCAGGAAAAACTTCTTCAACAATGCCTAGAGGCCAATGTAGAGGCGGTGTATTTTCAGTTCTAATAATCACGACCGTTCCAACAGTAATTGGAGTCGATGGTGTATTCCATTTTTGACGCGACTGCAATGTGTGCAAATAGTCTGTCCTCCAACGCTTCCAGAACGACTGGACGAGTTTATCCAATAAGTCGTAACGCGAAAGAACATGTAGTCGATCTTCATCAATATTTCTACAAGGCAGATACTTGAGAGGAGTCATGTTTAAAAAATGTGCAGGCGTTAGTGCTAGTGGCTCTGAAGGATCACTAGACAACGTCCTACACAGTGGGCGGGTGTTCATAACCGCTTCCACTTGAGCGAGCACCGTGCTTAACTCTTCGAATGAAAGTATCTGCTCGCCTATAACGCGATATAGATGCGATTTTAAGGCCTTTATGTTGGCCTCCCAGTTTCCTCCAAAATGACTCGCGGTGGGGGTATTCAGCGACCATTTAATGCGATTTTCAGCTAGTACTTGAGCAAATTCAGTGTTAAAATACTTTGATCGTAAAAATGCATGCAATTCTGTGATATTACGTTTAGCTCCAACATAATTTGTGCCATTATCCGAATACATTTGTCCTACAGCGCCACGACGAGACAAAAACCTTTTAAACGCAGCCATGAAACTTGACGTGCTTAAGTCACTAGCTAACTCTATATGAATTGCACGAGTTGTCAGGCAAACGAAAATACACACATAAGCCTTCGTCGAGCGTATACCACGACCGCGTGAAATCGTTACTCTTAACGGACCGGCGTAATCCGTTCCGGTATGTATGAATGGCTTAACTGACTCTACTACACGACAAGCACGATGGTCAGCCATTTCCGGAGCTGCAGCTCTCGGACGAAGCCTATAACACGGCACGCATTGGTGTACTCTAGAGCGAATCAAATTACGAGCAGAAAATATCCAGTATTTTTGCCGCATAATCGACATCAACAAATCAGGTCCTGCGTGACAATTTATCTTGTGATAATAATCCACTAAAAGATTAAGAACATGGTCTTTTCGTGGCAAAACTACCGGATGTCTGTGTTCAAACACCAAGTTTGATTGACTCAAACGGCCACCGACTCGTATGAGCCCATCTTGTAAGAAGGGTTTTAAACACTGAAAAGCGCGACTACAAGGTTTGTTAGATTTAAGTTTATTAAATTCAGTGGAGAAGTAGTTATGCTGAAGCTCACGGAGAATAATTATCTCAGCTTTATCGAGATCTGCAGCAACTATGTACTCACGCGGTGGTAATATTTTAACAAAACGACACATATACACTACGCAGCGCAAGAGTTTAGACCAAGACGACAGTCTACTCGACAACAATAATATTGGTGACTCCTCGCGTGGTGCAGTTGTAACCAAAGTACTTTTCTTTTGTTCTGGTGGTTCTGACACAGTTAATGGGTTGAAAGGACAAACAGGCCACTCTTCGGGCGATGCTTGGGTCCATGAAGGGCCGTGAAACCAAAGCGGGTGATCTAACATCTGCGCAGGAGTTAGCCCACGAGATAAGCAATCGGCAGGGTTATCCGTGCCAGCAACGTGGAAGAGATTTTGCGGTGATAATTCAGATTGAATTTTTGCGACCCTATTGCCAACAAAGGTGTCCCAACGATGGGGAGAAGAATGAGCCCAACACAAGGCTACAGTTGAATCCGAAAATGCAAAAATTCTATTTATACGAATGCGGTTATGACAAGCCGTGACAATTGTACCAATGAGTTTTGATAGTAAAAGTATACCACAAAGCTCAAGGCGCGCAAGAGACACGACTTTACGAGGTGAAACCTTAGACTTGGCAGTAATAAGGCTCACTGAGAGGTTGTCATTATTCTGAATGTGGAAGTAAACAACGCCTCCATACGCCTTTTCGCTAGCGTCTGCGAACCCAATAACTGTAATGATACTATGTTTATTGGTACCAACATGCCGTGGGATTTTAATTTGGTCGAGCAAAGGAAGCTCTTCCCTAAAACGATTCCAAAAATGAGCGATTCTATCTGGCGGCTTGTCATCCCAGTCACAACCTGACAACCAAAGCTCTTTTATAAGAAGCTTTGCATACAAAACTACAGGAGCTACAAACCCCATTATATCCCAGATTCTAGCTACACAAGACAATATAATACGTTTGGTGCAAGTTGGTGGAGTCAAACAAACTTTAAAACTGAATGAATCTGATGTAGGTGACCAGCGCAAGCCAAGAATCTTGTGCAAATCACCCTCGTCAAACTCTTTAACAGTTGACAAGCGATATGATGGCGGAATTGAATCCAAAACCCTTCGCGAGTTACTAGTCCATTTCACTAGATCAAACTGACCCGCTTTCATGAGACTAATTACTTCAGCGGCAGTTTCAATGGCCTCAATCTCGCTCTCTACAGAATAAACAAAATCATCCATATAGAGGCTAGTCTCTATAGTTTCCTTAGCCTTTGGATATGCAGATCCCTCATCTGAGGCAAGCTGCTTTATTGTACGCAGAGCATGAAAAGGACTTGACTTCAGCCCGAAACAAACACGATTAAACTCGTAAACCTTCAAATGTTCCTGCGGGGAAAATCGATACAAAATGCGCTGAAATCTGCGGTCGCGTTCGTTTACACCGATACAGAGAAACATTTGACGAATGTCGGCTGAAAGGGCAATCGAAAACAAGCGAAAGTTAACTATGATATCGAACAAGTTACCTTGCAGATTTTGTCCTCTATATAATATGTCATTTAGGGAAACTGACGTACTAGTCTTAGCGCTACCATCTAAAACTACGCGCAATTTTGTGGTAAATTTATCTTCCCTAATAACTCCATGGTGTGGTATAATATACGACGGAACGTTCATAGACTCTACAGTATCAATAGGTGCGGGCGAGATGTAGCCTTTATCTAGGTATTCCCTTATAACGTCGTCGTAAGTTTGTTTCAACTTAGGAGACGCTAGCATTTTTTTCTCTAAACAATAAAAACGTTTTTCGGCTAACCTACGAGAATCACCGAGAGCAAAAATATCACCCTTAAAGGGGAGCGCGACAACATAACGACCATCTCCATCACGAGTAGTTGTGCGGCTATAAAACTCATCACAGACTTTGTCGTCTGGGCTGAGAATAGGAGGGCAATTGACTTCTTCAATTTCCCAAAATTTACGAACGGCGGATTCTAGAGGCTCGACGGCACAGCAGTAGGATATGGTCGAGTAAGAATCCACTCGTGCGGGAGCTGTACCAACAATAACAAATCCAAGAACCGTTTCCAGTGCGTGCGGTGCGGTTTGTGACGGATGACCGTGAACTTTACGTGATAACAGGATGTGCGGGAAAATCGAGGCTCCAACCAACATCTCAATATTTCCTGGAATAGCATAGGTATCATCGGCCATAGGCAAGTCATCAAAATTCGACAGCATTGAAGTATTGACTGAGACCGTCGGCAAACGTTCAGTCACCTTATCTACAACTAACGAATCCATATCAAAACTAATTCTCGAGTCAAAACGTGAGTGAAATTTAATTTTTAGGGAGCCCTGAATGGTTTTTACAGAACCTCCAATCCCTTTTACTACAGAACATATAGGCCGTTTATTTATATCTAAACCAAGGCGTTGACAACACTCGAGAGTAACAAAATTACTCTGCGAAGCGCTATCTAAAAGAGCGCGAACACTATGTTCTTTTCCATAAGCATCTACAACTATTACACGAGCGGTCGCGAGAAGCACAGTAGTAGGAGTTCGCAATAACGATAACGAGCATAATGCAACGTCATTTGAATGGTCGGTGTGAGTGGAGGCCGCGACGGCGCGCGCGCTCGCAGTGTCGGACTGCGCGTCGCCAATGGATGGTAACCGGGTAGTGGCGGGGGGTGGCTGCGCGACTGCGTAGAAGCGGCCGGGCGCGGGCGCAGAGTTTATTACTGACGAACCATTACCACCGTGCGATAAACCAACTCTGCTCACATTGGATGCGGCATTATTATCATTAAAATGAAGCAATGTATGATGCTTGTTTTGACATCTACGGCAACTAGAATTTGAATTGCAAAATGAAACACGATGTCCATCACTAAGGCAATTGATACACAAATTATTGGCACGAACAAATTTATAACGCTCACTAGGTGTAAGTTTTAGGAAACTCGAGCATTTATAAATATGGTCATGATGAGCGTGACACAACGAACAAACAGACTGTGATGCAATATTTACGTATGTTTGAGTGGGCTTAAATGATTTGGATACCGCGTCCGTTCGACGATCAGAATTAATTTTCTTTGTAGCTTCATGTTTTGGTGCCGAAATGCGTTGCAAGACTTTAATATGATCGCGTACAAACGTTTCTAGCTCGTCGAATTTGGGTAGTTGATTGTCTCCACGTCTGTCCATTTCAAATAAACGAACAGTTTCTGTGTCTAATTTCTTTAAGCCGATGTACAAAAACAAAAAATCACTAAGGTCATTAACTTTAAGATTCTTTATGGCGCGAACAGATGATGCAAAAATATCTAAAAACTTTTCCAAATTGTGTTCATTGCAAGAGGAAACATTTTTCAAATCGAATATTTGATCTAAATAAGCACTTGTCACTAATCTTTTGTCTTCGTATTTTACTTTTAAAGTATTTAATATTAATTCATAATTTTGTGCACAAAGCGTGATTCCGGCGCAAACAGATTTTGCCTTGCCAGTAAGTTTATTTACGAGATAATGTAATTTTTCATGATCCGTTAAATTTTCATTTTTATGAATTGTATTCTCAAAACTATCATAAAACAAAGGCCAATTTTTAATATCACCATTAAATTCGGGAATTTGAATGGGCGGTAATTTTGGTCTATCGCGTTTGAGCGGTTGTTCAAAAATCGGTTTTTGTTCTGAATTAGCAGGTATTTGCAACAATTTCGCGGCTCGCTTTACGCGACAAAACAAATCTTCAAACGACGACAAATTTTGATAATTAACTACGTAATCAGGATTCACTTCTAATTCAAATGTATTAATTTTATCAAGCGTTTTTTCAAAATCTATACGAATATCGTCTACAGTTTCCATTGAACATAGAAATGATTCTTTCGTCTCTTCATCGTAAATATTTTTCGAAGAATCAGAAATGTGTTTTATGCGAGAAAATAACATATCTCGTTTAGCATACAACATCCTTAGATCATTATCACGATTAATAGCCTTGGGTGGCATAGCGACAAGTAAATAGCAACTACCTACTTACTTACAAACAAACCAAATCGTAACGCAAGCGGTGGAGAACAGTAGTGTGCGACTGTGAATAGGTAGTTAGGTATATGTATGATCAGATAACAGTGCGGAGCTATCGAACGATAAATATACAGATCGGATAATACCCCCTAGGTCACGTCGCTGCCTCGTCCTGAGAGTTTATTTTACAAATAATTAAATAGCCCCAGGTAAAACTTCAAATATACGTAGGTACCTAAAAGAAGTACGGAAAGAAAGATTAAACACTCGCTTGATAATTAATTTCGTACGTTCTTTTGAATTGTCTACCTACCTACATTCGAAACTAAATCAAATGTAACTAAATTAAACAAAACGGTTGCGGTGCGAACAAACTAATAAGTAACAAACTACGATTCTAAATACTTAGAGCGTTAGTCCTACCCTATGCCTATGCACTAGATAGGTTACCTAAGTTCTAGTCCTGAATATCTATTGCGGGTTTTCTACTAAAATATAGATATTTAGGTGCAAAGCAATTATTCCCTATGGAATAATGTACTATACAGCGAATAATTAAATTAACGATGGATTCAATATCCTGCTCGTGAGGTCCAAAAATTATGCTTGCGCCGTTGGAAGCGCAGCGCATTTAATACTACTAATTGAGTGGACTGTATTTGCGGGGATTGTGATCAGCTATATGGATATAGGATAGGAATTTGGCACATACCTCGTGATGGGTTCCGGTTTCATCTGGCTAGCCGGCTAGGTAGTCGTCTTCGACGTACTGCCCAAATTCTTCTCCGTCATAACAATGACGAGCACTAAAGTCAATGTATCAACAACCGAGCGAAAATCAACTTATTCCGACGAGGCGCGGCGACGAACTGTTTGCATGTGCCAAGGAAGGGAGGGTAAGCGGAGATAGAAAAAGTTGCGAACCGATCACAATATCGCACAATATTTAAAACTATATAAAAGCGGCGCAACCATATATTATTAAGTTCCGTACTTAAAAGGCACTTTATTTAAAACGGCACTAGTTAAAAATTGTAGTAAATTACGATATTATATTTATTTACATGCTAGTTTAATTAGATTATTCTGAGTCATTTTTATCATTATTCTAAGATTTACATACTAAATATTTTAGCGAATGGATATCGAAGGTTCTAGGTGTACAAGAGACATATCTCCTGCTGGTCGGGTACGAACTGCTGGGATGACCAGAGACAGGGTGAGTCACCGAAGTTGTTTTTATGAATTATAGTTTTATCCTTCCTAAAAGTACGACAACAAATATAAAATTAATAAGTTAGGTACCTACTTAAATTAATATAGTTTTATTATTTTTCTTAT
This sequence comes from Saturnia japonica, assembly GCA_033032175.1. Lineage (NCBI taxonomy): Eukaryota > Metazoa > Arthropoda > Insecta > Lepidoptera > Saturniidae > Saturnia > Saturnia japonica. The sequence goes on from CM065307.1 coordinate 13,623,445, forward strand.
AAAAGATATTTTATACAATAATAATAGCTCAGGATCAAGTACTGAGTATTAAGATATTATGACAAAATTTTATGTACTTAACCTAAATATAGAAGTGTGAAAACCTGTAAATCATTTTTTCTGGCATTCGAAATGTTATAAGGAACAATGTTAAATTATTCTTTACTAGCTGGTACCCGCGACTTCGTCTTCGTATTATTGGATATCACTGTGTGCCAAATTTCATCAGCTGTTTTTGCGTGATTGAGTAACAAACAAACAAATTTTCCATTTATTATATTTGTAGTATAGCACTGGTTAAGCTATGACTTTTACTGGGATAAAAAGTACCCTATCTGTTATTTCAGGTCATAAACTATCTATGTGCCAAATTTGATCTAAATCCGTTCAGCTGTTTTTGCGAGATTGAGTAATAAAGCTACAAACTTTCCATTTAAATATTATATTTGAAGGATAACACTGGTTAAGCTATGACTTTTACCGTGATAAAAAGTACCCTATATGTTATTCCAGGTCATAGACTATCTATGTGCCAAATTTCATTGAGATCTGTTCAGCCGTTTTTGCGTAATTCAGTAACAAACATCCAAACATACACACTTTCACATTTATTATATTAGTAAGATATTTATTTAACTTTTTATTTTAAAAACGAGCTGTGTCCCACGGTTTCACCTGTGTTAAATTAATTCAACCAACTCCCCACCGCGTGCACTCATGTGGCCATGTAGGTGTAACGGTGTAGCCTATCGTTGTTCTCATTTCGCGCACCTACTTGCCTACTGCAGCTTGCCAGATTTCTTGACGTTCATAGTTATTGCTCCGTATTCTTGTAGTAGCGTGAAGATCTGATCTGCAGCCTACCTTTCTCAATAAATAAGCTATAAAATGTAAAAAGAAATTTTTGTAATCTGGCTGGTACCTAGTTCCAGAGATTTGCACTTTCCAACAAATAAACAAACAGTCTCTGGAGCTTTATAATATTAGTATAGACGTTTACTAAAGTAGTAATAATGCAAGAAAAAAAGTGGATTTACTTTTCATGTTTGTCAAAACAGAGTGGTGGGTACAGCGTAGCTCGATCACAATCAGCAGCGGGTGTGGTGCGGCCACAGCGCGCACGCAGCAAGTCGCCGCGTCGCTCTCTGTCGCCGCCGAGCGACCGCGACACTTGGCGCTACACAGGTGCCGCATGATGGCCGGACGCCGCCGATCACTCGCCAACCACCTATTACTATGACACCTTTCCATTACTAAAACAGTCACACACTCATCGTTGATGTGGAAACTACCAGCGGGCCTCGACCCCGCACGGAACACTGTCGAGACACGCACATTTTCTTACCGCGTCTGCTCATCACTACCCACTTTACTACCACTTACTATTTTTACTTCCTTTGTTTATTTGAAATGTCTTCCATTTCCTTATCCTCCTTTACCATATTTATAGACTATTAAAAGTGCGTTGAGTCACCTTTGACACAAATGTGTCAAGGTGTCTTCAATAGAAATCTATTGAAAATCCATTTTATCTGTAACTTTCGAGAATCCGCATTTGTGAATGCAGCGCACCAAAGATTCAGTCTTTTAATCTTTACATAGTTTATATTATGCATGTTTCGATTCTAAGTCCTTTCATATTTGATTAATACCTATTAGAATCGCTCTTTTCAATTTCATACTTATTATATAATTTGTGGTTACGGACGTGAAATCACTTTTAAAATACAAGATGGGAAATTTAATCTAAATATTGCAGTGAATGATGAACGCGCGAATGACTCATCACGACTACCGACACATGCGTACGCGCCGCGCTTTCAGTCCCGATCAGCTACAGCAACGCCTACTACAAGCCCAAAGAAACGGCAACTACCTCAAATACCACATCAGGTTCGTGAATATATTATTCTTTATTTATTATCCATTAACCTTTCTCACATTTTCATATACCTCCCCACTCTTCAGAACCTCTCGCTAGCAATGCGTGACAGCCTCAATATTCTGGGCGTGGATATTCGCAGTGACCTCAACTCCAGGGATTACAATGAGAGTGTCATCTCCACTAAATCTCGGAGAGTCAAAATCCTGAATCCTAAACAGGGATTTGACGGTTTTACGGCAACCTCTATCTGGACTCGAAACAAAAATTTCGCGAAGTCTTACCTTTACCGTACCGTGAAGCTGTGGAATCGTTTCCCGGTCGTGTGTTCCCTCCTACGTATGTCACTGGGTCATACACTAATCGGGGTCCTTTCAGTGTAACGTCAAGAGACATTTACGCTGGCCGACATGACAGTGACGATTGACGCTGGACTATCGATCTCTCGCTGACTGTCGTTGTTTTTGGATTGTACTGTACTACCCGTGCGCGATAAGTTGAGACTCGCCTGGAATGCAACTCTCCGCCCGCTATCCCTGTAACTTCCCCTCAAGCTCCAGTGTTGTACTGTAGGCTACGCCATTTTTTTTAACATCTTAGTCTCGTACTGGCTTACGTCACGCAACGACGACGCGCTCCGATTCTACTGTTTCGTTAATAGTTATTAGAGTTAACGCTATATTTTATTATAAACTTGTGATGATATTTTTTTGTGCACAGTACAACCATGCGTCTTCGGCGTCACCGCCCCCAGGTCTCAACTTATTGCGCACGGGTAGTACTAATAGTATGTGTATTATACATATCATAGGTACGCAGTACATCTAGGTACTATAAATAAATGGTTTTAATAAGATTATAGAAATCTAAAATAAGAAGTCTTTGGTAAAAAAACATTTTTTTTAAGAAGGCTTTGATAATAAAATAAAGTGGCATTCATTCATAACACATTTCACTCTCAAGTCTTTTGCTGTCTTTACAATATTTTAAATGATGTATCCTTATTCCGTAGCAGAGCACACAGAGAGCGGCTCGAGCGCAGGTCTCAGCGGACTTAGAAGAACGTAAGTGGATCGCCCCGCATCACATTGGCGCCACACTCACGTACCGCAGCACACCGCAAGGTCAATAGATGCATAGGGCCACCTAAATACAACACTTAAAAAATTATCACATCTCTATTACATTTATTTTATTGTTGTCACTTTCCATTTGTTCATTTAAATCTTATGCAACATCTTTTTGTACCTAATAATCCATTTCATTCCATATTTTATGTGAATTTTGAGATTATGTAAATAATAATTTATAACTCCAAAGTTTAAAAAAAAAAAATAGAATAAAGCAGATAGCCGAAACACATGACGCAAAGAATAATCTTTCATTCTCGAACGTATTATTGACTAAAATATCAAATGTCAGGGTAACCTTGGATGTATTTACTAAAAATCAATAAATTGATATTAAGGTTTAATGTGTTGAGTTCGACAATCACAAACATAATACTTAATTGTTACTTACCTAGTATGATTTTCAGCAAAGTCTGCTACACACAACTACTTATTCCAAATAAATCTCTAAAGCTTTTAGCTGCGTTGCTTCATTTAGTATGTATGTAATACCTACCCTAATGGCTCGTGTGTTTATAATTAGATTATTTAAAAAAATTAGATGTAGATCAAACGTATATCTTATTTTGTGTAATAGCTAATTATTGAAATAACTACAATTGTATCTCAGGATGGGAACGACATTACGCTGGCCTATCAGATTCCGAGCTGGCGGCACGCAGTGGAGGTGGCTGGGCTCCCCGAAGAAGACTCTCACCTGACGCTGCTGCAGCTGACTCTGACCTAGAATCTGTAGCTTCCGTAACATCAAGCGCTTTTAGTACGCAATCAGAAAGACCTCGCCCGACACGTATGCTCAGGTAAATAAGTTAATCATTCAATTTAATCAAAAAAAAGTAAACTTTAATACATTTCCGTTATTTTCAAATTATAATTCCAAATTATTTAATTATCGACTTTACAAAATTGTTTTAATTTTAGTATTGTTTAAATAATTTTACAGCCGGAAACGTACAAGTCCCATTCAAAGCACATCTTCTTCGTGCGATAGTGCTATGCCCAATCCTGGTCCGTACTGTTGTACTAATCGTATTCACCGACGTCTATTACCACACGTTTCCAAGTCGGTGGGTGTGGAGCGCGTTGATCAATGCCAGTTACGATCTCGGTATAAATTGAATGTAGTTTCATTACCAGGGTGGCATCGTGTGCGCTCTACTCGCCGTCGCAAGTCACGGCGCGTATCCGCGCGCAGTCGATCTCTCGGTTCATACCCTAGAGAATGTTCTCAACGTCGGACTTACCGACGCTGTCATAGTTGCCCTGAATACCCTGTGTTTACAAATACTTACAAAATTACAGAAAACAAAAAAGATTATATTATTGAAACCACACTGCCTAGATTAAGGCCAAAAATTTTGGTATCAACGCTTTCTATAAGCAAACATCAAAAGGCTGCACCTGCAAAACCGTGTTACAATTATTCCTCTGTAAATTCTTCTGAGAATAATCAAAAAGATTCCTGTCAGAATGTAATACCTTCAAAAGATTATTTAAATTCCTTAAAAGTTTCTGTAAAGTCGACTGATGTACAACGACTATTACCTAATATAAATAATTTAAGTCGTTATGTTGTGGGGTCATTGCCTAAAATTCCACCTAATAACGCATTGTATGCGGTTACTAAAGAAACAGAGAATATTATGAATTCTGGAGTTAATTATGTTCATTTTGCTGATAATACTTTATCAGGTTCTCGGTGCTTTGATTTACTAGACAGCGACTTTGACAGTAAAATGAGTTTTGTAAAGAAAAATAATAAAAATACATATGAATCAACTACTGCTGCTGAATCTAAAAGTAATGTTGCACCAGAAAGTATTAGGTTACCATCGCCGTTTCAGAATCATAGAAAAAAAATCTTGTCACTTCAACTTAAACCTAATTATATCATAAATAGCTCCATACAAACAGAAGTAAATATACCAAAATCGCAAAAGGCTACTGAAAATGTTAAAAACTTAAATGTGAAGTGTAAAATTCAACGAAGATATTCCGATTCTTTAGTGTTTTCGAAAAGTTCATCATGTATAACAACACCTGAAAAAATTATCAATCTTTTTAAAAAAATGACCTTATCACCTAATAAAAATCATTGGCCGCGAACAAATGATTCGATAAAATCAGATGTAAAGGAGAATAAAATTAGAAAGCATGGTAATACGGTCAGTATTGATGAGACACCCTATTTTCAAGAATATCGTTCACCTAACTCCCTATCACCACCAAGCAGTATCGATTTATCATTGAAAAAACCACTACCATCTATTATTAAGAAAGCTCGTACACGTTCATATTCTTTAGCATCTACCGACCGTATAGATCGTGAATTTCGTATTATTGCTAATTCTTTGTCTGTTGCTCTCTCTCCCTCGAACCCTGGCTCGCGTGTCCGTCGTGCTCACACTCCTGTTGCCTCATATCTGCCACATGACGAACCACATCACATCAATCACGTTTCAACAACAACACTCACGTCTTCGGAGAAATTAAACAATGAACACATATCGTCGTCGCTACGAAACGCCAAACATCAATCTGCAATATCTACCAAACGACGGAACTCAAAAAGCAGCAACGACTACGGTGGACGCGAGAACGGACGCAATAACAACCAGCAGCAACCACTTGAGAGACGAGAATCACGTCGTGGCCAGTTTACAAGGAGTCTTAGTAATGCTGACGTGCCACCTGATGAAAAAGCAGGTAATATCAAAATTCATAACAGCTTTTATATAGATTTCGTAATATAAAATTGGAATAAGATGTACCGTTTCCAAAGATGGTAGTCTCAGCGATACGGCATTGGGTGGCACCAGCGAGTTGGAAACTACTAATGATGACGTGCTTTTAAAGGCAGAACCGCGTGATTACTTCGGTCCAGGCATGGGCAAGAAAAGTAACTCCACGTCCCAGCTGTCAGCCACAGGTAAGATTAATAATTCTACAGATATTTTCACGATTCCACGAATCAGGCCTTTAGTTTTAAAGTTTTTTTTTAATATAATCAATAATATTACTCCATTTTCAAAAACAAAGAAGACCTATCTATCATTAAGTATATAAAGTTTTGTTTTTTTTTTTTTATTATATTTATATTCCACGATTTCCGTAACTTACACTTTTGTTCATTTATAAAACTCTCTACTAATCTTCTGTTGTTAATTTATAAAACTCTCTAGTAACCTTCTGATATTTATTTATACAAATTCAAAATTATTTTCAAAATAAATGGCAAGATACATAAAAATAAATACTTGTATGAAAATTTAACAGGACGAAAACGAAGGTTAGGTTTTGGTAAACGCGGCAAAAATTCATTTACGGTGCAACGCAGCGAGGAAGTCGTTCCTGGTGAAATGAGAGGGGTTGTGGGAGTTTCACGAGCTTCCTCAGCTTCAAGTGAAAACGATGAGGACAGGTTTGCAATGAAATTCGACATTGCAACAATAGTGCATCTTATCACCTAGGGCGGTAGATCTCGCGAATACGAAGAAGAAAAAAACGCATAGAAAGTCTGTAAACATCGATAATTTGTTATTAAAAAGTACTTGAAGTATAAAGGAAAAATAACTATTGCGTGCTAACAAATTATAATATAATTATACTTAACAGGTGTAGGTCAAATGAAAATGTGAATGACGTGCTTCATGCTTTTATGGTTTGCTTAATGTTGTATCATTGCAGTTAATGTAGGTACCTAATTGAAAACTAACGAGTCTTCGTTCGTAACAGTAAATAAAACATCTTTCGTTTCAGTTACAAAGACATAAATTTAAAGCCTATTGAATTTTAAAGCCGCTTAGTTAAATAAATAGTGTTTTTATAGATGTTAAAAAGTTTTCCCGGCATTTATTACACCTAGTACAGAGTACCAAAAAACTCCATATTAGTTAACTTTATAAATTATGTAGTTCATGTGGTTGACAAAATACATATACATAATAATGTTATATAATTGTTAATTAAATTAAGAAGTAGGTGTAATATATATTGAATATACGATTACATTATCTTGGTGCGTGGTGGACGAATGGTATGTTAATACACCGTCGGCAGCGCGCGTTTCACGTGTAGAAGGGAGCAGCGGCGGGCGGCGCAAACGCTCCGGGACCGCAACACCTACATTCCAACGATCTCACGAGGTGTGCGCCGTCAGCCTCCTCTCCATATCTAGCTCGGAAGGATCCTCGTAAGTCGCTCGCTGGCCCGTTCCGTTCTGCATCCCAGTTCGTTGGCTACTTTCACTCGATTCTTTTATGTGCCCGTCGATGTTTTGCTCGCGTCTTCTATCATTGCTCTTGTCTGTCTCTCGTTTTATATAAACGCATGATGCCGATTTATATTGGTGTATCTCATTCATTGTTTTCTATTCAGCACGCACGAGTCTTCTATTACTTACATAGACAGCGCACACTCTCGATTTCATGAATTGTGTTAGCTACATTTATCTAACAGCGTGGCGTTAACTGAAATATTCGTGTCATAACGACAGATAAACCGTCATAGAATTTCTTAGGCGGTCAATTATACGAAGTTCTCCATAATTATTGGAAGATAAATGTTGCTTATAGCTGCGATGTCTGCTCAGAATTGTATGACAAATTTTTGTTATATTATTTCTAATTTCTATACACACACACTTGTCTCCACAATATTAAACCACATTGCATGCACCCATCCCTGAAATGATTACACGTTTTTATTTTTTATTTTATTAATTGGAACAAAACTTTGATTTGTTTGAACCACAGGTAAATAGAATACAAATTTATTTACGTTATAAGCGATAATTATAGAGTAGGGGTAGTGCATTTCAATAGCCGACATAGTTTCGTCGTGCTGAAAGAGGCGGATTCGAACCCTACAAGAAACCGGAGCTTTCGGTGGAGGAATATATCGTGATGAAACAATAGAATCGTGGTAGGGAATTTAAAAGTACATGCTAGCTACCACCCTCAATAGAAATTCTATCGTCAAGCACCTATATCGGTGTACTCACAGAGATTTATCTGTGGATGTAGGTACATATACCGGCTAGAACATTGGAAAGTCCTTCATAAGTTAAGTATGTATCACATTCAGTCACATCATGAGTTAAAATCAGCTGATTTAAGGTCAAATCAAAGTCAGTAAAAAAGTTAATAACAACTAAATATTGATTAATGACTATTAAGATTAATTTTAGTCTATGTAAACAATTTGTTAAGACTTTTAATTTAAAGTAAAATAAATATCAATAATAGATAGGTACGGCTTTGTAATTTTTATTTATTTACTTACTGTCATTATAACTTACATTTTTTTTTCTATTATAGACGCAGATCATTTTCTCTAGCGTTACTGTAGCAACTGTTCAAAATTGATTCACTCTTTTCTATAGTGCGTAGAACCTGGATCCAATTAACAAACTTTTCTCAACATTTTTTTAACCAACGCATCCGAGAATCTACCGCCCTCTTTCACTATTGTATCAATGTTCGTAACTGTGTATGATTTAATTATTTTTATAAGAGTATTTTAGTAATTAAGATAGCATGATTAAATTTTATTGGTACTTACTACACACAACACAATATTACACTATTTGTATAATTCTTTTCAATGTTTGCCTCTATGACCGCTAATTACCATAACATGATTGATTTTTTTTAATCCTTTAAATTAATTATATTAAACTCTGGTGTATTAATATTGTCGTTCAAACGAGTTTTGATTCATAGGTCAAAATTTCCAGAACGAAAACGTACCCAAAAACGTACCGTGCTTTCTTTTACAGTAGCTTCCCCATACACATCATTAATCCTTCGAGCTGTTTCTGCAGCGCTGATGCCACGATGGAACTGATATTCGTAAATAACGCGATATTTTATGTTTTCCATTTTGTGAAAAGAGCGATCTCAAAGAAAAATCACATGGTGCAAAAACAAATGTATCACTAAATTTGAAACACAAATACACAAGCCTAAATTTGAATTTGGAAATCCTAACCAAACACCAAATATTTGAGATCAATTTTGCCAGTTCAACAAAACGACAATTTCATATGTAAGGACCTAATATAATTATGATATAGGCATTTGTATGAAATGCCGGCAATGTATAAAATAAAGAGAATTGTTAAATAGATACTTTGCCTAGACATTCTACAAAATGTCAAAAGCGAAAAATTATTTCGAGGAAAAAATATAATTCATTATGTGTAAATTTAATTTCTGGTGTGAAAGAGTCAATAAAAGGGCGCCGAAAGACAATCTCGCTCTACATTAATTAAGAAAATTAAAGAAATGTGTGTTCTATATTCGTACCTGCTGCATTAATTGTAATTTAAGTTTTAATATTTTTATAAAAAAGTCTTAACCAGACCAGTAAGAAACAATATTGGAATCCAAACGTCCACGAAATTATAAACTGTTCATATGAATTGAAGAATCCTTTTTTATTTTGACAAGATCTTATCGAGTACTCGTAGTATTTCTTACATTGGCTCAACAAACTAATTGCACTTCACTACCAACTACAACCATTATAGATCAACTGCCGAGAGATGAAGTTGCACCATCAGTTGCTGTTTTCACGTCGGCCTAAAGATATCCAAAGCCAGATCATAACTAAATATAATTTAATAATAATCTGGCTGATCCCGGTATTCATCGAGACAAAATTTATAACTATGTAATAGATTACGTAGTCGTGTTTCATACGTTAAATTAATACCTATTCTATCACCCCACAAGTTTTCGTAAAACTATGAAGTTACAAAATAAGCATTTCAAAACTTCAGATCTACTACATATCTATTGTACACGAACATTGTTATTATATTGATATTATTATAAAAAAATATACGCTTTGTTAGATGGTCGCCTGGAATGCGTGGTTCCGGATCTTCAGATGGAGGTGGTCTATCAGACTTCATCGACGGCTTAGGCCCCGGACAGCTCGTGGGTAGGCAACTACTGGGAGCAACTACCTTAGGAGATGTTCAACTATCTATGTGCTACCAAAAAGGATTTCTTGAGGTTAATATTGTATATACATACCTAGGTACATAATAACAAAACTTTAATCAATATATGTTTCTTGACTCATTGATGCATAAAGCTGAACAAACGGTAAAATTAAACCGTAGTACAAAAGTCAAACAATTTAAAATAGAACACATTTAACTGCATTTTAGGACATTGTTGTAACCTATATGTGATATTAGCAATTTTTGAACCTATTTTTTGAGATTTTTTTTGTACACTGGGGATTTCCATTAAATTCTATGAGTTAACCCTTATCCACAATAAGGACAATATACTGAGTTATGGGCGTAGCCAGCATTTTGACCAATAGGGAAAACAAATGCAATTTTTTTTTTAACCCAACTACGAAAAAGGGGAGTTTTTAAATAAGTAGGTACTATCTTGGCAATGTGACTCTAAATCGCCTACACATTACCTACGTACTTGTGAATCTGTAAGTAACAGATTCTATAAAGTCGTCTTCGTTACGTCGGCCTAATGAAAAACCTCTTCGCGCCTCTTTTGATGGAACCCAATCGTTTGGAAGACTAAGTATTCCACGTCAGGACGGTTAGCACCCGCTTACCAACTCCTGGCTACGACTGATATTTTCTTCGTAAAATATAATGAACTTTCAGTTGTTTATAACTTATTTTTATCGTAGCACGGCAAAGTGACCATCAGGTACAGATAGTGAGTCGTCGATGTCATGCTCAAATCTCTCTTCACGTTATGCTTAAAGGACTTCATGTTATAGGAAGAGGGGAACACACTGGTCGGGAGACAGATCCATAGCTTCACAGTACGGCAAAGACAAGACGTATCAAACTTTTTTGTCCGTGCCGAGATGAAGGTTAGCGTAAAGCCATGACTCCGGAGCCCAACGCGTGTGGTTCTGTTATGAAAGAGAGAAGCGGGAATTAGGTTGAACAGCTCTTCAGAACACTCGCCATGATACAGACGGAAGAACACGCTCAACGAAGCAATGTCCCTGCGCAGCTGTAGCGCAAATATAAGTACTCCACTTATAATGTTTATCGTGTTGTTTAACATTCCAGGTGGAAGTAATCCGTGCACGAGGTTTGCAGGCCCGACAAGGTAGCCGCACCCTGCCGGCTCCCTATGTAAAAGTTTACCTAGTCAACGGTAAACGCTGTATCGCAAAAGCCAAGACGACAACAGCGCGACGGACACTTGATCCTTTATACCAACAAACTCTTACGTTTAGAGAGAATTTCAAAGGATGTGTCTTACAAGTGAGTGCTTTTATTAACTCATCATATAAGTACTTATCACTGACAAAAAATAGCAATGTATGGCACATCTGAAAATATATTTTTTGCAACAATTTATTGAGACATCCGCAACACTGTAGATACAAAATAGTACAATTATTGTGATAAGAATTGTAAAACATTCTTTTAAACAAACCTATGAACTGCAATACGTATCTTGAAAAAAGTATTTTTTTTTGCAGGCAATGAACAACTATACCATTTCCATTTCTTTATTTTCTTGATGACAGCTCCTGTGAAAATTTAAACGAGCGTCAATTTTACATCATGTATGCATTCTTTTATAAAAATATGACGTTTACACACGTACAAGGTTATACCAGAGTCGGAGACACTGATAGGGATGGAGCTATATCGATAAACGTAACACGATAACAGACCCGATATTTTTTTACAAAATGTAAGAAAGTAAACTACTGCCGGATACTTTTGTACAAATTTATTAACTAATATATTTCATTACAAGATGTTACACGTATTAATTCTTGATTGATAAAGCCAACTTCTTCAAAATGTTCGAAGCCGTTGTAAAATAAGTAGGTATAGGTAGGTACTCGACAATGAAAAGAAATAATTATAACGACAGGTAATCTTTATTTATTTATTTTAATCAAAATCTGATGAATCGTCAATGTCACTCGATGACCTCTCCCCAACATTTATTATAAGTTCCTGTACTTGTATGTTATCGAATGCAACATGAATTTCCCAATCCGACGCTATAATGTTTTGGGTTCTTCTCACAATTTTTTCCCAGTTTTCGGCAGTTACTTCCGCACATGCATTTTTTAATAAATCTAACATCTTGTTTGCCGTAAAACGGGGATGGGTATTGTTTCGAGCGGAGTATCCTTTGATTTATGCCCATATTAGTTCTATTGCATTGTACTGGCAATGATCCGGCGGAAGTCGAAGAAACCAGTGACCCATTCGGCAGCTATTTCGTCGATAACATATCTTTTAGGGAGGCTTTTTTTCGATTTTAAAATATTCACTAATTGTACTTATAATAAAGTACTATCCACATTTTCGCCATGACGTTGGATCCAGTCAATTATCTGTTTTTTATTGGCCTGCGTCGGCATTTTATCAATTTGTCTGGAGTGATATGTAGCGGTGTCCATAATAATTATGGACGGTTCTTCCAGAGATTGCACCATTTCTTTAAACCATCCTTCGTAAATCTCCTTGTTCATTTCTTCGTGGTAGTCCACTGTTTTCTTGAATTTAAAGGCCAGTAAAGCATCTGACACGAATCCTTTCGTAGACCCTGCATGGCATATGATAAGGCGTTCACCTTTATCCATTGGCACTGAACTAGTAGAAGAGGCGGTGTCGTCAGTCCAGTTCTTAGATACTGTGTGGTTTGCATTTAACCAAGTCTCGTCAGTGAAAATAACATTTGACCAATCTGATATCTTTTGGCTTCGCTCAAAAATTCGTAGCGAGCCATCATAGCAATGTCGTGACGCTTCATCAATATTTTACGTTTGTCCGATTTTTTATAACAAAATCCAATGTCTATCATAACCAAGCTTAATGACGATTTTTGGCCAAGGAACAAACAACATTCATGTTAAGAAACAACAAGTTTTTTAAGTGTTGGAATTTCTTTGCGCAAGTAATAGTGATATATATGACGGCGAATAGCATCAGCGTCGAAGTTGTCAACCGATGTCACACGACGTGGTTGGCGTTTATTCTTCGGCGTAAGAAGCTTATTTTCCTGCATCAAAATGAAATAAATATATGCGATCGATATCATTACTTATTTGGTCACAACACTACAACTATCAAATTAGAACTGTCATCGAGAAAATAAAGAAATGGAAATAGTATAATGATTTTTTATACTACCTTTATAAAATTATTTATACTCTTCCTTTCGAACTATCCCCCTGTCCGTGTCTGACTGGCCCTTGCCGAACGGCGAACAGCACTTCGGGTGCCAAGGTCCTCACTCGCTTATCAACCCGGCATCCGACCAGCACCGCCTTTTTGCTCGACGTCCACACATTGTCAACGGGTGAACTCCACATAGCCAACTAGTTAATATTGCGTGTCAACAAATTGACGTGTAGTTAGTGAGTGATTTTCATGGGAGTGCACGTGGTGTCGCGCTGCCGCGCCGCGCCTACGCCGGATCATCATTGTGTTGACAGCTCATGGTCCACTCTCCGTCCGCATATAGACTGCTTGCATGTAAGTCGATACGGAGTTGAAAAGTGTGTACATATATATGGAACTCCATACAAAGAAATCTCAACCGCACGAGGCGATGCGATGCTTGTTCGGGTGTAGAGTTGATAGTTGTGTGATACCTTCATCTTTATTATGATTTTGGCGCCCCATGAAACTACCGCCCGGTTTGCAACCCTCCAAAACCCCTAGAGCCGGGGGCTGAGCTCTGCCACAATCCACCAAGTTTATGATCGGACTACAAAGATTGTACAGTTATCCTGTGCCTATGACGTCATATGTAATAATACCTCATTTTCATTAGGTGACGGTGTGGGGCGATTACGGTCGCATCGAGGGTAAGAAAGTGTTTATGGGCGTCGCGCAGATAATGCTCGACGACCTAAACCTCTCCAACATCGTTATCGGATGGTACAAACTTTTCGGTACCACTTCTTTGGTGAGAAATCAAATTGTAGTGTAGATATTTTTCAAACGCAAGAAGTACGTATGTAATTTACATTGTTTTTATTTTCAGTAACCGAAGAATGCCTTCAATCTACTGGAGATATGACATCTTCAAGAAAACAAAAATTGTCCAAATAAATTTTAGTGATACTGCTTTAATAACATAATAAAATGCAAAATAACTTTAATAATAACATAGAAAACTTTCTTTAAATGAAAGTTTAATGATTTATATTTTTATTTTGAATGCCTACCGGAGTTTTGATTAGATAGCATTTTATAGCAATGAATCAAATGTATATTGTACTCTATAATATAAAATTAAGTATTAAAACCAGAAAAACATTCTGTATATTTATATTTTCATAAACTTACAATTTCTTTTCTACCCCATAAATCTTTATTTTTATTCTGGCGCTTAACAAAAAAGTGTGTCTTGGTGAATAGTGACAACAACAATAAATTTGATACGTTTATTTTGTAATAATGATCCATTAATTCAGTCATTTGTCAACATCTTACGTATAGACGTTGTTAAATAGGCACATTAATATATTTTTTTAACAATTTTATTGAACAGCTACAGGCATTACCCAAATTTAGTTTTTAAAAAAGGTCATGAGATTTCAATTTTTTAGCAAAGCTCAATATACATTTTTGTGTACTTTTAGTAAAACAATTTTTTCTTAATCATTTTAATTCTGTACATAACTACAGACGCCTATGTTAAGATTAAACTACTAGTAAATCTTAGTGCAATATTTGTTTGGATTGCTTGGTGGGTGATGCTCCAGAAAGCCTACCCTCACCTGCCCGTTTCACTCCGGTTGATTTTATATCTGCAAAGGTATAAAAATTATTTAGCATTATCTAACTGTACAAATATAAATAGGTTTTTCGATTTACTTCTCGAATATGGACTAATACTACGAAGCACTCTGTTTCGGATACTAAACAGCTTGGTTTCAAGTTATCTCTGTGTTCATTAAGACATGGCGCATCGGTAAAAAACCGATCGTCGAACAAAATGCAGTGATCTAGCATGATAAATAACGACCAGCATTAGTTTCATGAGGTCCTAGCTCAGAAGTGAGACCAAAATAAACATTTATTATTATAAGTCAAAAAGTACGTAGGTAAGCT
Organism: Saturnia japonica; assembly: GCA_033032175.1. Taxonomy (NCBI): domain Eukaryota; kingdom Metazoa; phylum Arthropoda; class Insecta; order Lepidoptera; family Saturniidae; genus Saturnia; species Saturnia japonica. The sequence goes on from CM065307.1 coordinate 13,638,551, forward strand.
TGTGTGTTGATTTGTTCCACATAAAAGTAGAAACATATTTTTTGATAGATGTAAGTAGGTTAATCAAAAGATTAAAATAAACAAAAAAAGTAAGACTGTTTGATCATCTAATAAAACAATTATTTTTGGATATTTATTCTTTTTAATGTGCTTCACAACAAAGTTAACATTATGTCCTCATTAGGCACAGATACGTGGTACAGATGATAAACATATCACATATAAATTAGAACTATAAATAATTAAAAACACGAAATCTCTATTCTTGGCGATATCTCTATCGCCGCCGCGCCCTGTCGCACTGGGACTAGATTCATTCGTGATAAGAACTACCTTATTAAACACAATTTGCTGAGCAACATTTGCTGTCCAAATATGTGTCACTATTTGAAATCAATTTACTTGCAATCCTTGGAACTCCCAAAACCGGCTACTAATTTGACACCAAACTGCACAGCAAATTGACTGCAACTTTATTTGATAAATTGAGTATTTTGTACATGAATTGTAACAACAAACAAAAAAAAAAATGCATGTATACAAAAATTTCTAAACTATAATGATGAATTAACCTTATGAGATCTATTCGCTCACGATGAGACCGAATATTAATCGTTGACTGCAATTTCAATGAAACTTGGTGCAAATTTTGCTCTCCTTTTGGTGTGAATTAGACACCCATTTGCAGCGGCAGTTTGAAGACTTTCGTCATACAGTTTGATGTCAATTTACAATTAAAGTCTACCTTAAGGCTGCCTGTCCACTGAAGCAGAGCTGTGTAAATTTCAGCCAATAAATTGCATCTGTAGCAAATTTCGACCAACTGAATTGCATTACTAGATTTCTATAAAATTCAATTGGTCAAAATTTGCACAGCTTCGCTTTAATGGACAGGCAGCCTTAAGGGTTGTATTATATTTTCAAAAATCTTTTCTTAACGTACGCTTACATCATTCGAATTTCAAGGCAAATTCTTATTTTAATATAAGTATAGCGTTTTTTGATATGAATTTATATCTGTAACATGATACGAAATATTTTTCCACGTCAGGCGGCTGTGCTTTATCCATTTTGTTTATCTTCAAAGCGACGTAATATTTGAGACGGTGACACTGTAAACAAGTTTTTATGTGGGTTTCTTTGCAGGTTCTATATTACAGATAACACATCATCTATATAAATAAAATGGTAGAGGTTTGCCGTTATGCGCGCATCATGCAAAAACTACTGAATAGATTTTCAACATTTTTTTTTACTTATCTCCTTTATCTTTACTTGGTGATTATCTAAAAAAATTATCGCGATATCTTCATAAACAATAATTCTGTAGTCCACGCGGGCACATCTAGTACCTACATAATATTTTCAACTCTCAATAACTATAAAATTATCATTCTCTTCGCATTAATTTGCTCCATACACTTAATTTGAAAAATTTGTCGTACATATTCTACAGTTCATTTTAAACTTCACACACTCATCTACAAAGAAATTGAAGTATACAAGATCGCATATATATTGACCTTTGATTGCATCATTACAACCACACCAAGGATAGAACTCTTCGTGTTTCGTGGTCAGTTAGTGCAGTCATTCCTAAACATTTAAAGTTACGGAACACTGAACAAATCTCTTAATTTTATAGAATGATTTATAAAAAGATAACAAAAAACAGTGTCATTTGAAAAGAGTAAAAAATTGTTCTTGCACTATTCTAAAATAATATTTGTAACAGTGAAATTATTTAACAGCCATAATAATTCAATGACAAATGTAAATGATCCGCAGAACCCTGGCAACCTTTCCATGGAACCAATTTTGGGATTTGCCGACTTAGTTTATATTGTATAAATTCTCTTAATTTGTAATAGCGAAATTATTTAACAGCCAAAATAATACAATGATCCAATGATAAATGTAAATGATCCGCAGAACCCTGGTAACTTTTCCTTAGAACTCATTTTGGGAATTACTGATTTAAAGGACTTTTTTGGAACATAAAATTACCGAAAAGGTAATTTTAGGAAAGGTACTCTATTAATGCTTCATTGATACTCAGGTAAACCAATAGAAGACCTAATACTAAAAAGCATTCTTTACCAGTCTTCTAGGGGTGCACGAGAAAAGTGTAAGCAAGGTGTGTATAATGTTTATGAAGTAAAGTTCGTTAAATATTCAACTGCTCAAAGTAGAAGTCCCATAGCATACTATTGAAAGATTCTCGAAACTTGGATAGTAACTGGAATTGAGTTTTCCACACGTGACCAGCAGGACTTGGAAAGTACGTTGATGATTCTTCGTATCTTAACAAGAGCTACCGATCTCTCGCGTTATATATACTATACTTCCCGTTAAGTGTAATGCAATAAATATGGCTAAAGTACGTTATTTAAATTCCATGGAGTAAAAGGACGTGTTATGTGTTGCTAGTTAATTGGATTTTATAAATAGTAATGTCCACTAATCCGAAATAATAGTTAAAACGTACTAGATACACCTAGTATTGTCCCTGTTGTTAAGTTTTTCTGAAAAAACATTGAACCGAACAAAGATGATGCCCGAATAAGTTAGATTAAATCGCGTCTGTCGTAGGCCAGCCGAAGCGTTCTTTTCTTGTAAGTAGCTAGCCATATGGACACAGTATAATTACTTAAATAATGTAATGATCGGGCAAAATATCTAATTTACTAACAAAAACCCTCAATTTAGTATTTTAAATATTACAATTCCAATAATAATATAAAAATTAATGTGGCAACATTATTTTCAAGTTTGACATTAGTGATTGTTAATTTAGGCTGTGGGATTAAAAAACGAAGTATAGTCAAACAAAAATAATTAACTACTCTTCTCACCTTGTAACCACCTGACTTGAGTGGCGGGACCGTATCCCTTCTCGTTACGCGCTGCTATACGGAATATGATGGCGGGCTTCGTGGAAGAGTCCACGTGAGCGGCGCTGAGTGAAGACTGTGGGACGACGCACGTATTTGCTTTGCCACAATACACACGTACAAACGCCAATTGGGATTTCGACGCCTCCTATAAAATAAATTAAAGTTTTCGTTATATACATTACTAGCTGTGCCCCACGGTTTAACCCGTATTAATTTTATACGACAAACATCGCCAACGCACCTGTGTAGGCAATTTTGAATACTTTATGTAAAACTATCGACATTTTTATGAGTAATAAATTAATTTTTCAAATTATAATATTGCGCGTGCACGCGTGCCATTGGTGATTTGACAAATTTGACAAACAAATTGACGTTTTGTTGAACTGGCCACTTTGATCTCAAATATCTGGGGTTTGGATAGAAATTCAAAAATGAAATTTATTTTAAAATTAGGCTTGATTGATTCATTCATTTGTTTTCGCACCATTTCATTTTTTTCATCATTCTTTTCACAAAATGGAAAACATAAAATACCGCGTTATTTACGAATATGAGTTCCACCGTGGCATCAGCGCTGTAGAAACAGCTCGAAGAATTAATTAATGACGTGTATGGGGAAGCTACTGTAAAAGAAAACACGGTACGTTTTTGGTTCCAACATTTTCGTTTTTGGAAATTTCGACCTACTAAACAAACCTCGTGGACGGCCGAAGACCCTAGTTGATAATGAAGAATTAATAGTGATCGTGGAAGTGGATCCATCGCAATCTACATCAGAGTTAGCAGAAGGCTTCGGTATGAGTGATAAAATAATTTTAATCCACTTGAAACACATTACAAAAATGAAAAAGTTCGAGAAATGGGTACCGCATGAATTGCCTGAAGCACACCAACAAACACGCATTGAGTGCTGTGTTATATTACTCAACCGTCACAATAACGAGGGAATTTTGAATCGTTATTTTTAGTTGTGACGAAAAATGGATCCTTTACAAAACTATCGGAAACGATCATCACAGTGGTTGAACCCAGGAGAACTGGCCAAATCCTGTCCCAAGCGAAAGTTGACTCAGAAAAGGTACTGGTAGAAAAGGTACTGGTGAGTGTTCGATGGACTGGTGTCATACACTAGTACTTACTAAGATCTGGCCGTCTGGCCAGATTGTCACATTGTCTAATAACGGCAGATTTGTATTATCAACAATTGCAAACCATGATGAAAAAGCTAGCCTTTAAACAACCGAGACTGGACAATCTCTCTAGCCCACTGCTGCTTCAGGACAACACTAGACCCCATACTTGGCGACAAACTGCTGCTAAATTAGAAGAACTGCGGTTGGAATGTCTCCAACACCCACCATACTCCCCGGACCTTGCTCCAACAGATTTTCAGTGTTCGGAATTTGGACAATTTCTTGCAAGGAAAAAAATCTATTTCGATGAGGCTGTCCAAACCCCCTTCAAAGATTTTATCAATTTTTTTAGCAATAGAATCAATAGGTATATAATGGCGAAAGTCCTTAGATAATAATGGTACATATGTACTTCGATTGATTAAATGTATAATTTCATAATATTTTTTTCGTTTTACTCTTTCCATATAAAACGCTAATTTCATATGTAATATGTATATGACCTATTTACTTACATCGTGGAGTAAAATTGCTAATGACACATAGCATAATAGTCAATTTCGTAGACACAACTGTATTTTAAAGTTTACTTGTGTGTTATATTTACGATTTTTAACTATTATTTAATATGGCTAGTTCAGCAAAAAAAAAAAGTGTAATATAGTAAGAGCATCAGAGAATTTCGGCATCGGCTAACATTGTACGAACAGCTACACCTCTCAATATTTATATTTATATTCTGCTAGACTAAAAAGACTTTCGATAATCGATCGGTTTTAATAGTACCTGCCTATGTGTAGATTGAATAAGTGTGAGATCACCTTTGGTTGTGTGTTGGATCGTACAGCAAGGTAGACTGAATACTCGAAAATCCCTTCAGCGGCGACCTGTGGCGGCTCCCAAGACAGATGCGCGCCTTCCACCGACTTTGATATCTTAATAGCCGACGGAGCGCCCGGGAACCCGGGCAAGCACGTCTTGAATGCAGATTCCTATAATATATTTTAACAATTACCGGCTACCATAGACATGGTAAAATATCCGACATTTGACTCGGCTCAGCACATCGCGTTTCGAGAGCGGCCGATGTAATAATTCAGCTACCAAACCCTATAACTGTGGTAACTTGACGACACTAATGATTTGTAAAATACATGTCGTTTTAACTCATTCTGAATTTAAGAGATCTATTACCATCACAAAATATAAAGAAATTGTAATTTGACTTTAGGTACACTGGGCGAGTGGGTTTGACATAGGCCCAATTCATGTTATGCTTCTTTGCAGGAATCGAACACAATGTCCAGGTTTTTAATCAATGGAGCAATAAAAAAATAACAACATTCATATAATTTTTTTAAATGGCCTTGACATAGAACTAAATTACACAGATATGGCAAATTTCGCACCTCACTGAATTCTCCCTTTCCACAGGAGTTGATTGCCGCTATTCTGAATTTGTATGCTGTTCCGTGCTCGAGGGCCGTAGTGGGCAGCCCGGTCAGGTCCGGGAGATTATCCAACGACAAGTTAGATAAATCCACATTTGGATCCGATATGTAATTTTGAACCTACAAAGATATATAGAATTAAACGATTACTGAAATCAATATTTATTAACGTGAAACTATTTTACGCTTTATTAATTAATTGAAGTAACTGAATGCATTGGGATTTGGGAGACGTTACAGTGGTAGCAAGATAGCAGTCCGTTTACGCAGTTTTCACTTTGATACATATAATATACACATTTCAAAACTATGGTAATCTATATTAATAAATCTGTACTTCTGTCGTTACAGTGAATTTTTTTTTCAAATTTCCGCATAGGATCACTTATTAATATATTGACGACACTGAGCACGAATATGCCAATTTTTGTCTGTTTGTCTGTAGATATTTTCGGATTTAACTCAAAAACAGCTTGACCGATTCTTATGAAATTTTGTACACGGGATATGCTTACGTCATTAGTCAATTGATATGATTTAAGAATATTGAATAATGCTTTTAGAAATTGTAAAAAAAAAATATTTCCATAAAAATATATTTTTGTAAATTCTTGACCGATTTTGATAAAATTTTGTACACAGTAAGTGTAAGTCATTCCATGAATGATGAGCTATAATTGTCAATAATAATTTTAAAATCGTAAAATAAAGAATTGAAAAAAAAATCATCAATTATCCACAGTTTCTGATCAAATTTTTTAGACGGGAAGCAAACATCATTCCATAATTGATCATCAACTCAAGTATTCTAAAAAGGTGTTGGTTTCCTTGTTAGAAATTGCTTGGTCGTTTTTGTGGCATCTCAGAATTCGTTATTCATGTTATTATTTTCGATCTACTTCATCTGTGCATATTATCCAAGCTTTATAATGCAAACTACCACATGTATTACACAATATAGCATCAAACAACACAAATTTATGAATAAAAAACAAAAACAGGTACATGACAGTTTGAGTTCCCGGCAATAACTTCCAGAGTTAGATCCTACCAATAATAGAGAAGTAGATTATAATTATTGTTTGTAAGTAGTAGTCGTGGTAAGTATAAGTTATGATAGTATATACTTGGCGATAAATCCCTATCTAGAAGAACAAATCATATAAAATTTGATTATAAAGTGATTATCCTATGAGTTTATGACTGACTTGACACTGGCAGAATTAGTATTTACTGGAGGACGCCATTTTATAAAAGTTGAAGTTAAAATTAAGTTTAAAAAATCTTAGTAGTATATAACGCACAAAAAAAATTCTGCGTCTCGTGACGCTCGACACAAGTGATAACTTAAACCTATCAAAAAGAAAAAAAAGACCAAACGAAAGAGAGAAAGGGAAGCCGGCGAGGATTCTAATAGGACTTCAGCCATAGCAGTCACGCTTACGACCGCTAGGCTACGAGTGTGTTGTTAGGATTGACTGAAACTATGCTACTATTAATGGCGCTGTAACGCGTTACGTTACGAAGCGGTTTACTTTCCCATAAGAAGTTATCACCTCAATAACAATTAAAACTTACTGTAAACGTGGTTCCCTTTACGATACCGACGGTGTACCAAGCGTCTTCATCGTGCTGTTTAGGCTCCTCTGATTCTGCCTACAAAAAAAGGTATTGGTAATCTTCTGCATACACACTGCAAGTTAGTTAACATGCATGCAAAATGCAATTATATTAAAAAAAACAACAATTAAAATGAACAGTAAAAAGTGTAAAGGCCATTAGCTTAAAAAAATGTACTGACAAAAAATTTGTTGATGTTTCTACATAACATCACTATGAAATTAAAGGTGTTTTAGGGTCATACAAATTTTCAGTTCATGCGATTCAACTAAAGAATTGAAACTGAGCTGACTGTATAGGGTTCCCTATTCCTACTAAAAAGAAAATTTGTCTTAAGTTACATAAACAATATTAGAGATATATTTATTTAGTAAAATATTTAGATTCTGAAGTATGTCTTTAACTTATAGTTTCATTGTGTTTATCTATATTAATAAATCTGTAGTTCTGTCTGTACAGTAATTTTTTTTCCAAATTTCCCAATATGCCTACCTACTATATGAACAATACTAAGCATGACTAAACCATGAAAATTTTATGTCTGTCTGTCTGTTTATATGTCCGTATTTAACTTAAAAATGGCTTGACCGATTGTTATGAAATTTTGTAAACAGGATGCTTGTTATTGGTTAAATGATATAAGAATTTTCAATATTGGTTTTAGAAATCGTAAAAAAAAAATAATTTGCAAAAATACATTTTTGGTAGATCATTCTTTATTGTAACGTGAATAAATATATTATACACGAAAATGAATGATGGGTTATAAGAATGATTTTTCAAATATTTTTTATCGATGCCTTATATCTTTATATAATATATAATCGTAAAAAAATAATTTTGGCACTTTAAACACCCGTCATTTTGGCGCGCTATTGTGACGTCATAGTATATAACAACAACACAAGTGAACATTGTTAAGAATAATGTTTTTTTTTAATAGTACCACGGCAACTGGACAGTAATTTACCTGGTGGTAAGCACAGTACAATCTTAACACAACGACGGCCACTGCGAGATCGAAATCCGTCGACGGTCGCCGCTGTTATGCCCAGGCTGATGCCGAATCGCACGACCCGTATAAATGAGTCACTATGACGGGCTTTTCACCACATATATGGTGGTCACGAGCCAGTTGGGTAAAACAGTTTACCATCCTGTATTTATCACATTTTTTATTTTACGCCTTATTTTGTATAATGTGATAAAGGCACTGTATGAAATTCTGGCATTCTATAGAATTCTTAGGCAATAGTACCCTAAAACTAGAGAAGACCTAAATACCAAAATCTTATTTGAGAGACAGACCTGCTCATGATGATGAAGTGCTGCACTGGCAAGTGTAGCGAGAGCGTGCGCCGCGTCGGTCGGCGGCAACGGAGGAGCACCGTTAGTACCTGCGACCGCCACACCTACCGCCACTGAACTGCTCACTGCCCCCTCGCCTTCTGCTGCATTAGTAGTTGCACTTGGCGGCGTCTCCGCTGTACTCTTATTACTCGTCTCCGCTGCAACCGACGATGATACACCACCCACACCACCTTCTTCACCTATAAATAAAATTATTTCTTTACATTTTGTAACAGTAAAAGCGTGTTAAAATTTTATAAAGTGTTCTGGTTTGCTTGTTCTTCCTTCCTACGTATTCTACTGTACGAAGTATGAAAAAGAATTTATACTGTTTGGTATCATCAAGGTGCGCATGGTGTAATAATAATGTACGTACGCAAGTGTTTAAAATAAAATTTAATTTGTTGTTTTATATGATTACATTTGCCTGTACCTCATAGTTTCAATTACGTTAAATTTAATGGTACATTCACGAACTAAAGTTTAATGTGTAGGATACGTAAATCACGGCTGCAATATATGTAAGTACTACGCGTTTGGAATAGGATGATAAATGTCAAATCGCCATCTTGCTTCGCATTTCGCATGCAACTTTAGTAAATCATAATTTAAACAAAAAATGTGCATACGATTATACTTATCTTCTTATAATTATACTCTGTATCTACCTGTTATTAGTGACTGCATCAGACTTGATATTGCAGTGTAATACTTTTAATGATATAAGAGGAATAAAAAAGAATAATTACTTTGTAATAGAGTAGGCGAAAGTAGTGCTGATCCGTTGGCTGTCATCGTAAGCAGAGGCATGGATTCGCTAACAGTCGGCATAGTATCGGCGGCGCCTTCCATTTCTGAAGTGTCCGCGTCACTGAACCTTGTCGACAGGAATTTTAGATATCTATTAAAATTTAATATTCTGTCCTTAATAAATCAACAAATCAAATAAAACTAACTCATTTGCAGTCTCTTGCTGTGGTGTAAGCGAAAACGAGTGTAAAAGCGCTGGGCCATTCGCCGTCGACGATATAAGGGGGGCCTCGGTTTGGCCACTGCTTGAAATATCCCCCGCGCCGCCTTCTGCAGTGCTGGAACTAAATTTATTTTATTGTTGTAATTGATAAATAATCTAATCTAAAATATTTTTTATTAAAGAATTTGTGTGTGATTTCGAAATAAATGCTGTTTCTCAATCTCATCTCATACAGCCACAATTGTACGTCAGCAAACCTCAAAAACGCGTATTATTTTTATTTTGGCCAATATGTTTGGACTAATCTCCGAAACAGATGAATTCATTTTGACCAGACTTTCATTGGTAGGTAATGCATATTTTTAAAACTAATTTGAAGTACTTTTTACAAAGTGAAAATGCTATTAATAGAATTTGGCATAGAAATTAGTTATATAGTAAAATAGGATGATTTTAAATAATCATTGTTGTTAAGATCAGTATTAGTAGGTACATACCTAATGCCTGTACTGGGCACTTCCTGTGCTGCGCTGCTTATATCGTTGACATCATCACTGCTGGCGACACCTTCACCACCACCCATATCTTCGTCCATTGTACTTGATTCATCTGAATAAAATACCATAGAAACCATATTCATAAAAACCATAGAATATTTCAACCAACTTCTGCATTGCGATGAATATAAAGATAAGAGTCTTAAAACTTGGAAAATAATTTTTATTTATTTATTAGTACTAGCCATTAACTTTTTATGGATTATAATCATGATTTCATTCCTTTAAATTTATTAACTAACTTTGTATCTATGTATTATAAACTTATTATAGTACTGGCAATAAAACTGTAAAAATGTTTTCCATAAAAAAAAAATCTTCTGTGTTATTTAGATCTGATTAATTACATTTGAAATTAAACAATTACAATATTCTAAAATATATATTTATAGAAGCTCACCATCTTGAATCATTGGCGCTCCATCACCTTCACCAACACCACTGTCGGTAGGCATGGCTGAACTTATTGATTGGTCTGGAGACTCTTCAGCACCTTCCCCAATATCATCTCCTTCGTCCAAACTTTGCTCCTTCATTAAAGGGTCCAGCTGACTTTCAGTAGTCCTGAGAGAGAAGTTATCTGAGAGCTGAGTAGTATGATTAGATATAGAGTACAGATTACAGAGAGACCTGACATGAATATTATGATAGATTGCATGTGATAGAGAGACTGAGAGAGAGAGTTAGAGTAGAGATGAGAGAGAGATGAGTTATGAGAGCACGAGAGTAGAGATTGAGAGAGAGATGAGAGAGAGAGAGAGAGAAGAGAGAGAGAGAGAGACAGAGAGAGAGATGAGAATGAAGAGAGAGAGAGAGAGAGAGAGAGAGAGAGAGAAAGAAAGAAAGTTGGTCGTAGGCACTGTATTATTAGGTGCTGCCCGCCTCCCACATTATTATGCATAATAAAAATGCGCTCGCGGTACTTGATCATTATTTTGCTGCCGAGTTATTTTAAAACTGTGATATCTCCTAAGATATTCATTTAAATCAATTACTGTAAAGGGCAATTTTGTTCAAAATTAAATACTTGTGATGAATAACGTATTTATTTCGATAAGGATTAATAGCATGTATAAAAAAACACCTTCGCAAATAATTCATTATTTTAGAACCAATTTTATTACCATAAAAAATGTTATATTGAGTTAAAAGATACTTATGCTATCGCGGACTTTTTTTAGAAGTTTTTAAGAGAAACAATTCCATCAGACAGGATTGTTGCGTAACTTTAACTATTTACGCAGCGAACGCAATAAAAGCACCCAAAAGATTTAAAATTTGGCCGTTTTTCCAACATTTTTCATTGATGCTCCGCTCCTATTGATCATTGCGTGATGTTATATAGCCTATATAAATGGGATATCCAACAATGAAACATTTTTTCCATTAAAACCAGTAGTTTCTGAAATTAGCGCGTTCAAACAAACAAACTCTTCAGCTTTATAATATTAGTATAGATTGATAAATCATTGATTGCGTCTGATAGTTCCTAAATCCTCTTTTAATGGGAATATTGTAGTATTTCATTACTATTTTTCTTATTGTACCTGACAAAATTTAAAATGTGATAATACTTACAACACTTCAATATGCGATTGAAGTTATCATTTTCATGAGTGTCAATCATTCAGTTATATATCAATCACATTTACAAGATATTTAATTACAAGGTTTTAATAGATAATTATTATACACAAAGTAACATGGAGACAAAAATGCAATACAAATGAAGGTCTGAATGTCCAAAAGATAATCAAGTGAATGCAGAAGTCTCGTGGTTTTCAAGTGTGTCTTTACATCATTGTTTATAAAATTTGTGCAAAATTTCTATCTCATTAAAAGATTTAATACATGTGATAAATCACTATGAATATACTCAGTAAATTTTTAAATGTTTCCCCTCAATTTATTTTGTTAAATCATACTGAATAAAAAAAATTATAACACAAAAACTGAAACTACTCTCAAAATTACTGCATATACAGTAAATAACAATTTGGTATGGTATAGTATAGTACCAGAACAAATCCTATAAAAAAATCTATACGAGTTCATGATTGAATAGGGAAACACTATATCACATTTCATATTTTTCACTCAGTGTGTTGAATTTTATTACACTGTTGAACACTACAGACCTGTTACAAAGGTAAGTCAAGCCAAAGTCAAGAAATAATCTAAACACAAAACTCTACACAGATAACATTATCAAAATTTTAGTTAATTCCAACAGGAAAAGGAAGTGATAACCTGTTATAATTTCATAGAGATATAATCAAATACTTAACATATCCTTCAGGTCACATCTATGGAGATTAAGCAAGTAAGAATGAAGAACAATAAAAAAAATTAACAAATATAAATATTGAAACAACAGGTTCTTACAGGTGTTGATAAACAGTTGTCACCAATGTATGCAGACTCATCGGCATTCCCTGCTGCTGTGTCATCAATATCCATGTCTTCTTCAGCATCTGCATTAGCTATAATAATAATAATCTTTATTTCAGATAATTATAATAGTATATTATATGAAGTAGTTTATTCATGAATAACTTATTGTAAAACTTTCCCTTAAATATCTAAAACAGTGTATTCATTTAGCCTGGAAAAATTCTTCCAATAAAATATTAGGTCCTTACATATGAAATTAGCGTTTTGTCGTACTGACCACTTTGATCTGAAATATCTCCTCTTTGATTGAGAATTCCAAATTCAAATTTATAAATTCATTTAATGGTACATTTGAGTTGAAAACAGTCATTCATTAGTTTTTCCTCATTATTTCTATCTGTGGCGTCGCTTATTACCGAACAATGGAAAACATGAAATATCGGTATATTTACGAGTACGAGTTCTACCGTGGCACCAGTGCCTCAGAAAAAGCTCGAAGTATTAATGATGTGTACGGCGCTGGTGTCGCAAAAGAAAGCACGGAACGGTTTTGGTTTCAACGTTTTCCTTCTGGAAATTTCGACCTTCAGAACTAACCCCGTGGACGGCCGGAGACCAAAGTGGAAAATGAAGAATTAAAGGCTATTGTGGAAGCGGATCCATGACAAAGCACTTCAGAGTTAGTTGCAGGCTTAGGGGTAAGTGATAAGCTGTATTAATCCACTTGAATCAAATCGGGAAAGTAAAGAAACTTGAATAATGGGTACCTCATGAATTGAGTGAATCGAACTTGCAAACACGCATCGACTGCTGTGTTACTTTGCTCAACCGACATAATAATGAAGGGATTTTAATTCAAATCATTATTTGTGATGAAAAGTGGATACTGTACAATAATCGGAAGCTCTCGTCGTAATGGATGAACCATGGAGACCCAGCCAAAACCTGCCCTAAACGAAAATTGACTCAGAAAAAGTTACCTGTGAATGTTTGGTGGACTAGCACCGGTGTCGTCCACAACAGCTTTCTAAAATCTGACCAAACGATTACGGCAGATATCTATTGTCAACAACTGTAAACCATGAAGGAAGAACTAGCTGCTAAACAACCGATATTGGTCAATCACTCTAGACCACTACTGCTTCATGACAATGCAAGACCACACACTGCACAACTAACAACCACTAAGTTAGATGAGCTACAATTGGAATGTCTGCAACATCCACCATACTCCCCGGACCTTGCTCCAACAGATTACCATTTTTTCCGGAATTTGGACAACTTCTCACAAGGAAAAAAATTCAACTCCGATGTGGCAGTCCAAACCACCTTCAAAGAGTTTATTGATTCTTGCCCCCATGGTTTTTTTAGTAAAGGGATCAATGAACTACTTGAAAGGGGAAAAGTGCATAGATAACAATGGTGCATACTTTGATTAATTAAATATATTTTACAAAAAATTAAATTGCCTTTATATTCCTCCTGTACAAAACACCAATTTCATATGTAAGGACCTAATATTATAAGAATAGAGGGCAATATTTTTTATGTGTTGTTATAGTTAATATTTCAATTTTGATGAATTAAAAATAATACTATTTTGCTTTCATATGGTAGAACATGCAAACATTTAGTATATGAAGTACAATAGTAAACATTCATTACTTTCACCAATATTTTTACATGCAAGCATTGTAACAAGAAACTGTAATATATAATTGACACAGACATCAAGATATATACTAGCTATGTCTGTGAACTTTTCATGATTTTTTAGATGACTAAATACTTTAAAAGGACTAAATACCTATGATATAAAACAAGAAAAAATTTAGTATTTTATTTATATAAATATTATATATGTAAATGATAATAGCAAATTAGTTATTAATCACATTGGTACTCAAATATAAAAGACCAAATAAAAAATATAATAGTTACAAAGTTTTTTAAATTACCTATTTCATTGTAACCTAGCAATATTTTTGTAATTTTGTTTTAAAGTAAATAACATGAAAAATAATATCAAAATATGTTTTGTTACCTATAAAACAATACCCTGTCTTCCTTTTTTTGTTTTTGTAAAGATTTTTTATAATGTAATAGCACTCAAGACTGCACATTATCAAAATAATACTAAAGCACACAGGGTGCTGACATTGCACGACATATCCTTTCAAAGTCGACATAATTGAATATTAATGAGACATTTTCGTATTCTCACTGGCTCAAATCTGTGTTATTTACAATGTAAAAATATTGAGAGTCTATTTTATCCAGGATATAATCTTATATTTGTTTCACAAAAAGGATCTTACTTTATTTGTGTCACTTTTGTAATCAAGATGAAACAATTTTCAGTGAATCATGCCACATTAAAATATGGTACATGTAAATCATTTGTACAAAATAATAAAGTCTACTATTAAAAAAGCTAAAGCTCTAATTTACCTTGTTCAGGCATAGGCTGCTCTTCATCAGCTGTAGGTGCTAATGGCTCAACATCCAAAGCATCACTGCTGCTTGTAGGACCTCCATTGGTTTCTAAATAATAATAATATATCATTCAAAACCATATTTTTAATTTTACGAAATATATCAATGCTACTACAAATATTCTATTCATTCTATTCATAACCGGTGCCCAAGATAAGGTAACATAACGGTATAAATTGTAATCCACTTGTAAGTACTTGGATGCATGTTTGATGTTACTGTATGATAGCCGTAACAAATTGTATAGTATTAAATTAATGATAATCTGATTCACCAATTGTGTCGGAATCAGTGTGACTCGAAACATTGATCCCTGATATTTCCCCGACGGTATCGGCAGCCTGATTTTCGTCTAAAGGAGACACTTCCGCGCCATCGTGTCCATCACTGTGAAGAGCAGAGTCCGTATCCATTTTACAATCTCACAAGCACTAAACTTATTCAAAGTTATATAAACATTGAATTTTATCAACAAATCAAGCAATAACAAACTTAACTTTCAGAAATAATAAGAAAATATTCTTTTTTGACAAACAGAAACAATGAAAACACTCATGATCAATGATTACTAGGGATGAATCGATACGAGTAAAAACGAGTACATTCTCGATACATTTCATTGAACAAAATGTAATTATGGCATCGATACTTTGGAACCGAGAACCGAGTAGGTATCGGTGAAAAGTACTCGAATGGGCACTCGGACATACCACATTACAAAATCACAAAAAAAAAAAAAAAAAAAATTCGATCCTTCTTCTAATATGCAGTGGCATCTTTGTACTCATTAAACGTGCGATTTGTACAATCTATGGTGGATGGAAGAAATGTACATATCACTTTTGTAGTACAGTACAAGACGTTATAACGTCATGCCACGTTTGTACATTATAATAATTGAACCTATTGGAAGAATGGTAAAATATCAAAACTATAAGAAACAGGCGCAAAATTTTTATATATCGTTTGTACATTTGTGCTTTATAAAAAGGTTGCTTTTAAATACTCAGGCAACGGTCACTGCTTCAATAAAGTATTTATTGGAAATACTTGATTTGTAGAGCACTTAAATGAGATTTAAGACAAAAATTAGTAGATGCATTTTTGGCGTAAAATAGGTACCGAAATATGGGCTTTTTTGTTTTTATTTCACAGTCCACTTGACGTATCCGTCTAGAACAATGTCTAGTTTTCAGTAACGTTATTTAGAAAAGTGGTATCAAATATCGGAATTTTCTTCGTGGCTTCGGTTTTATGAGAACGGTATTGAAGTGATAACTTCTTATGGGAGGGTAAACCGCTTCGTAACGTAACGCGTTACGGCACCACTCTGTCCGGCTTCCCTTCTCTACTCAGTGTTCTAATGTACATATTCAAGAATTGTAACTAAGGATAAAATATATTTTATATTCAATAAAGGATTTTATTAATAAATAACCTTTCCTCACATTATCATATTAATATACATAAAGTTTAAGTAATAACCTAAGCTTTTCTCAAGTTAAACAATTTCAATATTAAATAGTACAACTTATATAGATTAGTTTAAGTTAACAATTCTGTCGAGCGCCCCGAGACGCACACGTTTTTTTTTAATTTGTTTAATTGCCTGGTATAAGTCGGTAAATTTCAGTATTTTTCCGAGGTGGTCTCGGTATTTTCGTAAAATTTTATCAGTCAGTTAAAAAAAAAGATCACAATTTTAATAAGTAAGGTAGGACAAGGTTTACATAATACAAAGAAACTTGCAGTGACAGAGCATGGTTTGAGTTTATCTACATCCCGTGTTGCCCTTCTCTTTTTCCTAGACTGCGGGAATGAGAAAGCGAGCTGTAAAACCCTTGTTTGACTGAGCTGAATGATAAATATAAGTAGGTGAATAAATAGGTACTAGTGCTGGGTCGTTCCTGATTTTTCGTAAAATGAAACAAAACGCGTTTTTACACTGAAGGAACAGATATTAGAATAGGTTATATGATATCTGGAATATATTGCACAATTCGCGACAGATATAAGGTATATTCCAGAGAAACAAAATATTGTAGCAGACACCTTGTCGCGTATAGAAGCAGTCACTCATGGAATTGACTACCAGACACTTGCACAATCTCAGGAAACAGATCCAGAGCTGCAAGGTTTGTTGAAAGGTGGATCTTCATTGAAGTTACGGAAAATCATAATCCTGATACCCAAATTCCAGTCTACTGTGACGTATCAACACAACAACCACGGCCATACATTACACCGGAGTTACGTCGACAAGCATTTGACTTGCTACATAACCTAAGCCACCCGGGTAATACAGCTACAGTGCGACTGGTAGCAGACAGGTTTGTTTGGCCAGGTATTCGCAGGAGTTGTTGACAGTGGGCACGCGAATGTCTTCACTGCCAACGTAGCAAAGTAACGCGTCATACCTCTGCTCCCATTTCCCAATTTCCTATTCCTTCATCGAGATTCTCTCACACACACATTGACATCGTAGGTCCATTACCTATTTCTTGTGATTTCAGGTACTGTCTCACCGTCATCGATAGATACACGCGATGGCCTGGGGCATACCCTATCCAAAACATCACGGCGGAGACTTGTGCAGCCGCGTTGGTGTCGGGCTGGATGGCCCGATTCGGTTATCCACAAAAAATCACAACCGACCGGGGCCGCCAGTTCGAGTCACATCTGTTTCGCTCCATCGCGTCAATGGTCGGTGCACAACACTATCGCACGACCGCCTACCATCCTGCGGCAAATGGCATGTTCGAGCGTTTGCACAGACAGCTGACAGGAGCCATCATGTGTCATTCTACCGCAAACTGGATTGAAGTTCTTCCTTTGGTACTCCTAGGAATACGGAGTACATGGAAGAAAGACATACAAGCGTCACCAGCAGATTTGGTTTATGGTGAACCACTCCGTTTACCAGGCCAACTCTTATCTCCTGTCGATGACCACAAGGTAGGTGACGTTACCGATCTAACGTCACGTCTACGACGTCATATGGCCAACCTCGCTCCGAAACCGGCTTCGTGCCACAGAAAAGGACCATTTTACGTGCCTCACAGCCTAAGTAACTCGTCCCACGTGTTCTTGCGACAGGACTTTGTCCGAAGACCGCTAGAGCCACCGTATTCGGGACCGTACAAAGTCTTGGAGCGCCATCCAAAATATTTTAAACTTGAGGTACGTGGAAAAGAGACCACCGTCACTATTGACCGCCTGAAACCCGCATTTATAACGCAAGAAGAGGTCCCTACTGCTACGCCACCTGTACCGGAAGTAATAGAAGAGAGGAAGACGAGATCCGGTAGAAGAGTCCACTTCCCGGACTATTATCGCCCGCAGTAGCGGTCTCAGCGGGGGAGTAATGTCGCGAAGATAACAGCGCGTGGCTGTGCCTTGCAGGTGTGTACCTCACACCCCTGCGCCCGCGCCGCTGGAATGCGAGCTCTGCGGCAAGTCGCGACCGCTCGGTCACAAGCGCCAGTCTACTCTGACGGCGAATGCACGCGCATTTTTAGTATCGCTCCGTGAAGTTTTATAATTACGTGTGCCTACCTTGTTTATACTTTTTAATAAAGCAACATTTTAACTTCCACACACGCCTAATTTATTCTCTCCGCAAGTTGTAGACCCAGGACGAGGGCTACAGTTATTTAAAAAAAAACGCTATTTTTTTTAAATTCGAGAACAAACTGTACTGAAAAAACGACCATTTGACGTTTAACCAAAAAGCCAGTTTTTATTCGTATCTTATTTACTTATTTACATAATTGGATGGCCAGTGGCTAATACACAAAAATAACATTATAATTTTTTTTAAATTGATACATTTATCAGTGTATTATGCCTTTGAAGGCCACCACCGCATGCTTTAATAATGACCTAAACAAATTAAAAACAAATGATAAACAATAATAATGCATGCTTAACAATCACAATAAAATTAACAATCCACAGTACAATAAAATAAAAATAAAACAAACACTATAACAAAATAAAACAAAATAATAAAATAAATATAGAATTAAAATTAAAAATTGACAATTAATAATTTCATAAATTTAATTTAAATGTAAACTTGTTTGGCTCTCAAGAACCTCCGAACATTATTATGAAAAACCTGCAATGAGTCTGAAAACAAATCAGCCGAGTTACAGAGGAGGTTATAAGAGCGTGACAATCTGCACACCATGGTGTTAAATCCGAGATTTGTCCTTGCTTGTCGTGTATGGAATATGGGTATCTTATATCTGGGATATCTACTGGGTGTCCTAATTTTGAATTTCAGCAGTAATTGTGGACAGTCTATATTGTTATTAAAATTTTTGTACAAGAACATGTCCATAAGCTGTCGACGAAGTGCTAATGAATTGATTTTAAAATATGTAACATTGTCCCAATAACTGTATTTATATTTACTACGATGACAAAGAAACGCCAGGTGTCGTACAAACCTCCTCTGGACCCTTTCGACTCGCAATTGGTAGGACTTATAGGAGGGTGACCAGACCACACTACAATATTCCAAGATACATCTAACGTAAGCGTTATAAACCACGATTCCGGTGTTATTGGTTTTGAATAATTTACAAGATCTCATTATAAATCCTAGCATTCTCGATGCCTTAGCAACCATGCTTTCATACTGATGCTGGAAAGTTAGTTTAGAATCAAAGATAACACCGAAATCTCTAATATAACTAACCTCCTGCAGAGAAACGTCACATATCTTGTAATGAGACTGTATAGGCTGCAAGTTCTTGGTGAACTTAATGTGAAAGCATTTAGTGCCATTCAACAGCATACCATTTGTGGAACACCAATTTGATAGATTATTTATATCCTCCTGTAAGCATTCGCAATCCGTTGCCTGAGTAACCACTCTAGCTAGCTTCAGGTCGTCTGCGAATAGAAATACTTGGGCATGTTTAATGTACTGTGTTAAATCATTTATAAATATATTAAATAACCAAGGTCCTAGATGTGAACCTTGCGGGACGCCGGAAGTAACACCATAATTTTTTGAAATAAAGCCCTTAACAGCCACAAACTGTTGTCGCCCATATAGGTATGATTCGAACCAACTAAACAGTGATCCTCCAAAACCACAGCGGTGTAATTTATTCAGAAGCTTACTGTGGGAAAGTTTATCGAAGGCTTTCGAAAAATCTGTATAAATGACGTCTACTTGGCAACGTCTATCAACAGCCTCCACAAGATAGTCTAAACAGGTTACTAAGTTAGTATTAGTTGACCTTGCCATTACAAACCCATGCTGTTGGTTAACTATTTGCTGTTTGGTATGTGATTGCAAGGCTGGAATTAGTAGAACTTCGAATACCTTAGCAAATACCGATAAAATCGATATTGGCCGGTAATTATCGACTGTCTCTGGGCAACCGGCTTTAAATATTGGGACCACCTTAGATATTTTCCATGGTTTTGGAAATATACCTGCTTTTAAAGACGCGTTGTAAATAATGTATAGCGGTAAACTGAGTGAGGGGGTACATTTAGTTATAAAAATTGGAGGTATGTTATCAGGTCCCGCACCCTTGTTGACGTCTAGTTTTTTTAAACAATTTTCAATATTTTCAACTGTTATCCCAAAATCATTAAATAAATTAAAGTTTACTCGCTTGGCATTCTGTAGACGGTTATCAGGATTAGAGTGACTAGAGTATACCGATGCAAAATACGTGGCGAATAGGTTGCAAATATCACTTCCAATCGTAGCAACGCTATCGGTGTAGTGCATGCTTGCTGGATAATGATTATTGCTAGATCCACGTTTATTTTTTTTTTAAAAAGACCAGAACTGTTTGGGGTTTTTTTTAATACTATTTTCTACGTTAATTATATATTTTTTGTAACAATCATTAGCCAAAGCTGAGCAACGTTTGCTAATTAATTGCAGATAAATTTTGTCCAGTGGGTCGCGGTAAGTTCTTTTTTTTTCTATTACATCCAAATTTTTATTGTATATCTATTGAAATAAGATTAACTATAGCATATTCCTTACTTCAAATTTAAAGTAGTTTCTTATAACTGCTCAATATTACTCCATTTAACATTGAGTATAGATCTGTTCTGTCAAAAACGGTCTCGTACGTTTTTAAATTTGTTATTGTTAAAATAAAGAAACAGTTCGTTCGTTTTTAATAGAAGAACTGGTTTTTAAAAGCGTTTCTAAACAAAACGCCCAGTGCTAATAGGTACTGAGTGTAGACAAAGTAATTAACATTATTAGTTCTGGTAATGTTGTGAAATAAGAAAAAAAAGTGCGAGTACGTACTCATTCAACGAATAAATAGGGATAAAATTGCGTTTTGCGATAATTATGAGAATGCGTTATTTTGTGATCAAAATGTTACTTTTTGAGGAGTTTTTGGTAACCTTGCACTATCGGGCCTTGCTCCACTGGCAACAGTGGCAAAACTGCTCTTTCTGTCTTTAGAATTTGGATGAGCTTTAGCAAGCAAAGTAAGATACTTGTTACTCCTGTTCCTGTTCCAGAGAAAAAACAGTTCCAGTAACCTGTTCCAAAATAACAGCCTGACGCGCTTTAGTAGGCATATAATATGTAGTAGCACTTGTAACCATTAAGTATAGATCGGCAACTCGAAATCGTAAGTACTACTAAAATATCGTATAACTCAATCCATTCATCAATAAATCCATCCATCATTCAATCATTTATAATAAACATCCTTACGCTAGAATACAGAAAAGCATATTCAAAACTTAAACACTAACACTCTCTTTAACAGGTACTTAAGAACAGCCTGTTCGTTTTAGAGGTAACAGTTACGAGCTGTTAATCAGAAACACATGGTTTTTTTGTATCTGTTCCTATAAATACGCCTCACTCTAATGTGGAACAGCCTATTATTTAGTAACAGCTTGTTCTGATATTAGATAACAGTTCCAAATTGTTACTAGTAAATACCTGTTATTTTTACCTCTTCCGATATATACGCCTATTCCTACTTTGGCAGTCTTCTGTTTTTTTTATTTCTTTAGTCTTTTGGCTCTTTCTATGATTTTATACTTGTTTTGTGCAAAATTAAAAAAAATGATAATATAAATTTGTTATCTTGATACCTGATTGCAAGAATCTAAAATAATGTCGGATAAAAAAAATAATGGAAAGCCAGAAGATGGATTGAGGTCTCTAAGGTCAACTACAGCCTTTAGAGTTATTAATTTTGAATTATATGCTAAACCAGTAAGTCAAATTTTAGTTGTTTTGAATGAAATATACTCTGTAATGATTAAATTTTATTAAACTTTAAAAAGAAACATTAAAAAAACATTATGCTTTTCAATATTTTTGAATTACAACAACCTTTGAAACAATAATTAAATTATATTTCAGAATATAGTTATAATGAGCATAGGACTAACATGTTTTGGTCTTGCTCTGGGTTATATAGCATACATGAGGCATAAATATGAATCAATGGGCTACTATGCTGCTGTAAACAAAGATGGTAAAGAAATATTTGAAAAGAAGAAATCAAAGTGGGACTAATCAATTATGAAATTTATTATCAGCTTAAAACTTAGTAGTTTATTTATGAGGTTTGGTTTATGGTTAGTATTATACAAGATGCAAGTGAATCTAAATATAATAATGACATCCATTTATTTGTGGCACATTTTGAAGATTAGTTATAAAATGTATCCTAAAGTAATAAGCTAAATTGTGAACACTTTCATCTGTTGAATAAACTTCATTTAACTGGGTATTTGATATTTCAAAGATAAATTTAATCATTTGAATTATATAAATGTAACAAGGAAAACAATATACTAAGAGTAATTTTACTTTGTATAGTCGTGATCAAAAAATATTAGTGGTTGTTAATGTACAATGTACTTATTTAATTAAAATAAAAAAAGTATTATGAAAGTTTTATGTAATTTTTCATTTTCATGCATTGCTTTTACATTGCATGGTGAAATCCTGTGAATTGTAATATAGTTTGGCCTGCATTTAACTAATACTCATGTTATAATGATTTCTTATTTTGGATGCATGTAACACATGTGTAGCACATGATTTTTTTAAATCAATTCTTGCTTAGCTTGTAAAAATAAATGAAATGTCCCATGGCACATGCATGCCTTGAATCGTCCCTATCTATGGTGTCTGGTTTATCCCATTGGTATTTTTGTGCTAAATAGGCATGGGTAACACTGCACTATGCAGCCCAATTGTGCCAACTCTGTTTATTGCGTCGGAATACTTATTCCAAACTAGCTATGCCAGCGACTACTGACATGTGGACTCTCAGTATGTATAATGTACTCTGTTATGTGGACTACAAAATGCTGTCCACAGAACAATATACTCTAACAAGAGATGCCCGCATGCAAATCATGCGCCCAGTTATATGCTTATTGTGAGTGGTCTTTGGAAGATAGACATATGCTCTCACTAACTTTTTTGTAAGACTTTTTAATATCTACAATTATGTAGTACATTAATTTTATATATCTCTTATGGTTTACTCAGGGCTACCCATTTAAGTGCCCAATTTGACTCACCATGAGCAACTTTATTTTCTTTGTACGGAAACCAAATTTTTTTTTTAATAGCCTAAATTTCTCCTGAAATCATCATCAATAAAGTCCCGTCAAAATCAGATCAACCGTTTCAGAGATTACCCGGAACAAACAGACAGATAAAAACTTTAAAAATAGGTTTTTTGTTAAAGGTATCGTATTGTAGGGTAATACGAGTAGTTGCGAGTTAATAATAAAATTAAGTAATTAAAATATGTATATCGATCATGTTTGTGAGTGAAACAACCAATCACAAACGTCAAAAACACCACCACTACCGAAAAGAGCAAGGATAAAAGGATGCGTATTGGAAAGGATAAGCCAAGTCCGGTGAAGCTGTAAAAGCCGCAGCGGCTCTGTTTTTGGATGGGGCTCCTAAGGCTAACAGTGTAGTCAGATAAAAAAAAAAAAAAAAAAAAAAAAAGGATAAGGCAGTCTTGATCAAGCAAAGGGCGAAGCGGAGAGTCAAAATAGTAGTATAAAATAGTTTGTTCGGAGAGTGCAACGCAGCTGTCTACTTTTAAATAAACCACTTTTATATTATAGCGAGACTTTTATTTAATTAAAGCATTAGAACACATTTATAATACTTTTATTTAACACAGAAAAGCAGACATCTTGTATTTTATATAATAGTGATGTGTCACTCTAAATAGGGATGTGAGTGGTCGATTCATATACATAATTTTTCAACACTCCCCCTCACGAATATACCTATTTTAATTTTAATACAAAACAATGTAACATTATGCATTAATTTAAATTGTTATCACATAAACCAAGTCTTTCGCAACATATCATAAATTTGTTTGATGGTAATGCTTTTGTGAGGATATCAGCAGGCATATTCTCCGTGGGCATGTATTTCACTTCGATGTGGCCTTCTTTAATGGCTTCCCGGATGAAGTGCTGCTTGATGTTTATGTGCTTAAATTTTGCACTCACAATAGGATTAACATAGAGCTTCTGTGTTGCTTGGTTATCATTGTAGATAAGGTCTTCCAGCTTGTTTTAAACCATATATAGCTTTTTGTAGAAAACAGACAGCACTATTTCCATGCTTTCTTAAGTCTATTAACATATTTCTCGCCAATAAACTGATTTCTTCGTTGTCCTCTGTCATTATTTTGCATAGATATAAATCTAATCCTTTGGGAATTTCCATATATATCTTCTCTTCTAGAATTCCATTTAAATATGCTGTAGTTACATCTAACTGATTTATTTTCATATCTTTTTCTACAGCTGTAGCAAGAAGGGTTCTTATTGAGCTCATTTTTGATACGGGTGCAAATGTTTCTTTGTAGTCGATTTCAGGTCTTTGGGAAAATCCTCTGGCAACTAATCTTGCTTTCTTTTTCTCTTCACCATTTATTCCTATTTTTCTTTATAATACCATTTTACTTGTAACAATATTTTCTCCTCTTTGTTTTTGTACTATTTTCCATGTACAATTTTTCAGGTGAGCTTTTATTTCTTCTTTAATAGCTTCTTCCCATGACTCATTATCGTTTTCATCTTCGTTTTCACTCTCATAACAATATCCAGTCATATCATAGTCTCTCATCCATGTGGGTGGTTTTCTAATTCTTTTATTTATTTCTTAATTTTCAGGTAGTTTTTCACTTTCTTCTGGTGATAAATATTCATCTTCTTAATTTACAGATTCTTCTCTTACGGATGGAATTTCATTTTCTTCCTGATCTTCATCACCTTGCTGCTCTTCATCAGACTGGTAAATATCTTCATGCTCTTCATCATGGTAAATATCATTAATTTCTTTATTTTCCTGTATGAGAATTTTCTCTAGAGGTAGTTGTTGTTCCTCTTTTTCTTTAAAATACATCTTGCTTAAGAATTTTACATCTCGACTACCAGTGATTCCATTTTTATGAGGTAGCCAAATTCTGTAACCTTTTGTTATTTCAGAATATCCCATAAATATACCTACTTGTGCTCTTGGCGTAAATTTTCTTTTGTGCATTTTGTTTAGTACAAATACTTTTGATCCAAATATTTGGAAATGTCTTACAGACGGAGCATATCCAACCCATTTTTCATATGGTGTTTTATTATCTGTATTACTTGTTGGAATTCTGTTTGTTATGTAATTAGCACAAAATATAGCTTCTGGCCAAAAATTTTCAGGAATGTTTCCTTCAATTAACATACAACGGGCTTTCTCAACGAGTGTTCTGTTTTTTCTTTCAGCAATGCTATTTTGTTGTGGCGTGTATGCTGCTGTTAGTCTTCTCATTATACCATCTTGTTTAAGATATGTATCAAATTCTCTATTACAGTATTCTTTGCCATTATCTGATTGCAAGAAATTTATTTTATTTCCTGTAAATCTTTCCATTTCATTTTTGTATTCTTTAAATTTTTCTAAAGCTTCATTTTTATGTTTCAGGAAATATACTATACAGTATCGGCTGCATTCATCTATAAATGTTATGAAGTATCTGTTTCCTGCAGTAGATGTTACAGGCATAGGTCCACATATATCGGAATGTACAGTTTGTAATTTATCTGTAGCCATTTTTTCTTTTTCTCTTTCAGGAAATGGTAACCGTGTAAATTTCCCTTTCACACATACTTCACACTCCTTCATATTTTCATTTTTGTTTAAGTTTAATCCTCTTACAGCCTCATTTTTCATAACCATTTTTAAATCTTTTTCATTTATGTGTCCAAGCCTTTGATGCCAGTTATCAATTCTATTTGTATTTATTAAGTTTGATATTTCCTTTCTTTCATATTTATTTATTTGGTTTTCGTTTGTATTAACATAGTATAATCCATTTTCTTTTGTAGCTGTTAATATTATTTTTTTAATTTTTATCTTTCATTGTGGCATAATTTTTATTGAAGTAAACCTTGTATCCATTTTCAGTAGATTTTACAACAGATATTAGATTTATGCTCAAATTTGGTACATATAATGTGTTAAATAAGTTTAGTTTCATTTTACCACATATTATAGAAACTTTTCCTCTGCCTTCTATTTTTTTCAGTTTTATCTGATGCTAATTTTAACATTTCATTTTCTTTTGCAGGGATAATTTTTTCAAATAGATTTTGATCATTGCACATGTGCGAAGTACATCCACTATCGAGTATCCATTTATTTTCTCGAAAATTTAGAATGTTTGATGATAAACAAACTTCTTTTGCATAATTATTTGTCTCATTTTTATTTTGTTCTTTCTTACTGAACCAACAATTTTCTGTTTTGTGACCTAATTTTTGACAATTTGTGCATTTTATTTTATATTTATTTTGCTCTTTATTATAATTTTTATTTCTGAATTTATTACTTTTTTATTTTGAGTAAAATGCTTCATCGTTGTTTGGTTTTCTATAATTATTTCGAGCTTCGCTTTCTTCAATTATTTTAGTTTTTAGGTCATCGGGTGATGGTAGTGAATCTCTGGATTCAATCGCAATTCTGAAGTTTTCATAGGATTTCGGTAATGAATATAATAGCATTATGCTTAATAGATCTTTGTTTATGTCTATTTTCATGTCTTTTAATTTATCTACCAGATCCATAAACTCAGTAATATGTTCCCGAACATCAACTTCATTTGTCATTTTTGTAGGTAATATTTTTTTTAATAATGTAGCTTTCCGGGCAGGGCCTTTGCTTTCATATGCTGTTTGTAAAGTTTCCCATACCTCTTTTGATGTTTTACACGTTTTTACCTGTTTCAGTTCAGATGGGGAGATCAACAAAAATAGTTCCGATCTTGCTAATAAATCTTTATTTTCGTCTTTGGACGACTCGGCGCTTGGTTCTATGCAACCCCATAATCTAATCTTAATTAGTACATCTTGAGCTTGCACTTTCCAAGTGTCGTAATTTCCTTTTGGTTAATTGACGAATGCATTTTTGATTCCATATTTGATCATGCTGCGCAGTTGGTTAGCAAATCAGTGATCTGGGCCCATAACCTGTTCGTAGAGTGCAACGCAGCTGTCTACTTTTAAATAAACCACTTTTATATTATAGCGAGACTTTATTTAATTAAAGCATTAGAACACATTTATAATATTTATATCTTCATATATTTTATTTTATATTTTAGTTTATTTAAAAGTAGACAGCTGCGTTGCACTCTACGAATATAGTTCAGTGTTTATAAAAATAGAGATAACTGGGAACATTACCACGGAGTTTAGTTCTGACTTACCTAACCCCAATAAGTCAGAAGTGGGATACGTCAAGAAAATACACATTTCTGTTGTCACGCTCACTAAATTGAAAAAAAAAAAACATAAGTAAATAAATTTCGATTTTTTTTTTCTTTAATTATATATATACAGTGTAAACTCTTTATAACGTGCTCCTTTATAACGATAAACTCCCTATAACGTTGAAGTGAGCCCAACTTGGTTGGTTTGCGTTAAAACCCAAATATTGAAACACTCTTTATAACGATACGCCATTCTCTATTACGAAGAAATGTGTTCATATTTTTAGACAGTAAATATTTATTATCGGTATTATTATTTATGTTATGTTATCAGGTAACAAAAGACTTTGAAGCTCCGAAACATCTGAGGTCGGTCTAGCTTTTGTTATCCTTAATTACCTTGAACACGTGCAGTATGACCCATTGTTTTCTCGGAAGTGATGGTCTTCGACTAAGCATACTGGGTACCTATCGTATTATCAGTCGTAAACCTACTTTGAAACTGTTAACATGGCCAGTAAACGGAAAGCGATTAGTGTTAAATTAGATATGAATAGAATACATAAAATAATACAAAACAAGTACTGGCATAGCAAAAAACGTCAGACAAAGTTGTCAGACTATATGACATATTAAAAATTCTTGTTAATTTGGTTGTTTTTTTGTTCACTCCATATAACGATAACTCTCTATAACGACAAAAAATTCTCAGTCCGTGGAGTTTCGTTATAAAGAGTTAAATCGAATTTAGCAATGAATTATTTACCAAGTTATTATAGCTAGTTGATGATGCGATTACCAAG
This sequence comes from Saturnia japonica, assembly GCA_033032175.1. Classification (NCBI taxonomy): domain Eukaryota; kingdom Metazoa; phylum Arthropoda; class Insecta; order Lepidoptera; family Saturniidae; genus Saturnia; species Saturnia japonica. The sequence continues at coordinate 13,666,995 of CM065307.1, forward strand.
ATTTATAATATTAGTTTTACATATATTTCTGAAAGTTTCAGAATGGACTACAATTATTAAGGGAGGAAGCCCGAAGTAACGGGTCATTAAGGGAGGAAGCCCGAGGTAACGGCTCATTATTTAAAGGAGGAAACGCGAGGAGACTGATCGGCACGATAGGTAAGGATCGGTACAGAGGAGGGAAACGGTCATCACGCACATCATGGCACACTTCGTCGACCAGTACTGGCAGAGAGTCATCTTCTAGAGAATATGGGAATACACAGACGAAGCACCGATTTGTACGTGTAGAAATTATACCTCGTTAATTATTAACGTTAACGTTTATTGAAATACTGTACATAAATGTAGTTACAAATTGTGACGAGATAAAACAAGACAGTACTTATTTAATGGTACGACGCGACAAGAGAGAAAGGCGATCAAGAAGATTTTTGGCCAGAACTGAAGAAAGAAGCCATGATAATTTATAGTCATAACCAAAGTTCTATTAAACTTTCAGCTTCAGATGGCTATCATTTCAGAAGCAAGCACATCGACGTGAGACACCATTTTGTACGTGATAAAGTTCTTGGAGGGGCCATTGATGTGCAGTACATACAAACGGACATGATGATTGCTGACGCCCTCACTAAAGCAACATCCTATTCAAAACTGGCTTACTGTTCTTCAAAGATGGGTTTATGTTTAAGGGAGGATGTTGAGATAAAATTATGTTAAACATAAAATGAACAATTTGTTTCTGAACAGAACAGTTTTTTAGTTCTTAATTCGTCCGAAGTGTGGCGCCTTTCTCTCTTGTCGCGTCATACCATTAAATAAGTACTGTCTTGTTTTATCTCGTCACAATTTGTAACTACATTTATGTACAGTATTTCAATAAACGTTAACGTTAATAATTAACGAGGTATAATTTCTACAGTACGAAAGAGATAAATCGCCTTCTTATCCGAAGAAAGATAGATTGTCAAAAAGACGAAAGGAGGGGCAGGATACCAAGTGAATGGATAAATTTTTATCTATGTTAGATAAGGTTAAGGGTTCAGATAGGTCTCAAATGTAGTACCAGAGTTCGATCCTTTATCAAAAGACCAAACCATTGTAACATGGATCACCAAAGTAGAACAATGCGCCCAGATTTATGGATGGGAAGAAAGAGAAATTATACACTATTATCTGCAAAAAATTAATTGGTATTGCGAAGACATGGTATCAAGGGCTAGCTTCGGTTGTATATACATGGTCCGAATAGAAAGAGAAGCTTTTAGCATCCTTCCAATGTACGGAGGATTATGCGGAACTGTGTTGGCCAAGATGTTAGCTAAAACAGTGAAATATGTTGAGTCATTAGAGAAATATTACTATGCAAAGGTCAACCTACTGAACCGCTGTCAAATCACCCAGCAAGCGGGCAGTAGACTGTCTGCTGTACGGAATAGAAGATCGAGCGGTAAAAATTGGCGCTCAAGCAGCTCAATTCCAAGAGCCCGAACAGATACTTAAATATTTTAAAACTATTAAGATAGGGCAAAACAGGGATACTCAGGATACCTTCCGGCGAAGCAGGTTCAGAACAAATGCATATCGAATCAACCCCATGATTCGTTGTTTCAATTGCAACGAAGTTGGTCACCCCAGTTATAAATGTGAGAAACCAAATTCAAGAGAGAAAACCGGCAACGAACTGGATCATCGTACCTTTAATGTGAAAAACCGCCCAATAGGTACACAATATGTCATAGGAATAATCATCTTGCTTCCAATTGCTACAAAAATACAGGTAGGATTACGACCGAGACTGAAAAAAGTGCAGCATCGGGTAAAAAACCAAGAGAGATATCCGAAGTAATAACCGAGGATACTGGAATAGACAAATATATAATGGATATAAAAGTGAATGGGTCTAAAATTTCTTGCCATGTAGATCTTGGGAGCCAATGTTCACTTATCAGAGTAAGTGCAGTCGCATCTTTAGGACTTCAAATAATAGGAGTCGTCGTTGCTACCGTAGAAGTTCAGAGTATTGCAGAAACAATCGACCTATATGTCGTGGAAAATTATGTTCTGGTGCATCCTATACTATTGAGGCATTCCTTCACGGAGAAGCCAAACATCGTAATGATCAAAACACCGAACGCAATTAAATTTCAGAGAATACCTCGGAAAAAGATAAAATTAAGGACGACTTATAACTGCGAGATTCCCTGCAATACAATGCAAGCAATAGAAGTTTCAACCGATTCTCAATTATCAAGCTGCGAGGTGCTTGTAAAAGGTATTTTACGTGGCGCAGAAGGAAAGAAGTATTACCTAATTCCCGGTCAGTACGAGCTCAGGAATGGTTGTGGCTCAATCCTAATTTATAATGTTTCGCCGAACCCCATTTGACACGGTCATTAGAACAAAACTCGAGCCAAACGGATAAAATCAAAAACTCATTCAGCGTTATCTTTGACGACGTAGTAATGGATACTTTGGTTGATTATAACCCACGACTAAACACAAATCAACACGAGCTACGTCAATTTCTTGGTCTTTCCGGTTTTTTACGACATTTCATAAATTTCATTCATTCATTCATTCATTTCATGAAAGTTAATTCACCGTCTTTCATAGCTTGCGGTTTGATCATTGGTGACTTGATGACCTAAAAACAGCTCATTTGTGCAAATATTTGTTTTAATCACAAAAATACTCCATATTATTTTTACGACCTGTTACAACCCGATTAAAAAGATAGAAAAATCCTGTTCCTGAAATATCACGAAGCAACTACAAACTTCTCAGGACTTCGAAATAATGTTCGCGTCGTAAACAACCGCGGCGCATGTTTGTGTAAACATCGCTGTTTACACACACATGTATAGGGTTTATCGCCTTGATTACGTCTTCAAGTAGGCATAGAAACTAAACATCAAGAAAGTTAGCGATGATTCACGATTTTTCTGCAATCGTTTAGTGTAGGTATTTAAGCGACTTAGGCGCGGCTCCGAGGTAGTTCAGTTTTGAAATACAAAGCGATAACAACGAGCGATAAAAGAAGCGAAACCACATTGAAATAAATAACAGTGTTGTGAGTTCGTTAAATTTGTAACTGTGTGGAATTCGAATAACACTTCTTCACGTCAATCATCGGCATTTTTAATACCCAAGGATGTTAACATTATGTATTGTAAATAAATTATTGATGTATGGCTAAAATTATCGATTGTTAGTTTGGTAATGACAATTGTATAATTGATGTTGTAGCAACACTACAATCATAGAAAAACTACAACACCAGAAATGTCTTATTGACAGCTGTCATCTGTATAGCCTTTAACAGAGATAAATGCTTAAAGCATGCATAAAGCGTTGTCAATTGTCATGTTTAGGGATTGCCCTCTGGTTATTGGTCTATGGGGAATGCTAATGGCCTTACGCGCGATTACGCGGTTTATGCTTTATTGTACGAAATACGTTGTATCCTCTTAGTAGTATCGCAATTAGATTTAGATTTTCATCTAAAACATGTGTTTTGGATAATACATTAATTTAGTTTTATATTTGGTATTTTAAAGTAAAATTTCTTTCCTCCATATTTATCGACATTCTCTTTATCGCTTCGTGGGTCAAGGGCCATTTTTGAAAAACATTTTCAAGTTTCCGGGGGTCATCCCGGGAAACGGTTAAGTTCGCGGGAATTCAGTAATTTTTCTTAATACCTATTTATAAAACTATTATTTTTCTGTTCTTTATGATTTGTGCTGATAAATAAATAATTTTAATAATTTGGTGTTTCACTTATTTTGTAAATCTAGTTAAAAATAGGGTAGTATAAAATTTGTTAGACTTGCATACAAAAACTCCAATATTTTAAAAAACTAACAATTAATATCAGAAATTTATTTTATTAACATTAAAATAATATACCAATACTATAAAATTAAATAAACGCACAAATCTAGATTTTTTTTATAACATTGTATAAACAAAAAACGGCCTACGCGAACCTTCCGGTCGTAAAGTAAACAGATGTTTGAGATTTTTTTCGGAGACCGAGAGGGCCCGTAAACTTTTTCTTTATTATATATTTATAATTGGGTTCATAGTAATGTCTGAGCCAAGAGAAATTTATAGTTTCATTTTTTTAAACAACCAAAAAGCAAATCAATAGAAAGATATGTATGATTAAACATTACATTTTAGAGTGATTTCTACTCATGACTTTACGAATCAAACTTTATATGTATTTTAAATTTAGATTAAATTTACTAATAGAATTGCAAAAATCAATGGTATGTTGTCTAACAAGAACATTTTACAAATCGACTCCAAACATACGCGATATTACGATCGTACGTTTTGACGAGGTCAATGCTCGAAACGACGCCATTACGTCATGGGTGAGATATGTCGAGTTGTTAGACGAATTTGGCAAATCATGGAATAAGACTAATTAATACTGTTCTAGTTATATTAATATTATAAATTACTTACACGTCGATGGTTTTAATCTTAGAAACAGTTTGACCTCGCACACAAACGATTAACTGGCCCCGATTTCGTCGCGACATCGACACATTTGTCCAGCGTATTTCTGGCGGTTGGCAAATAAATGAATTTACGAACATTTTGTTTCTTCTTTTTCTTTTTCTTCTTCTTAACTTGGCAACCGGTCCTCTTTAATCAAGACCATTACTGCCATTATCGAGTGAATTACAGTGTTATGTGTTATGACGATTTAGTATCCTAACAAGATGGTGGCTCCCGTGTTAGAACTTTCTAGGAAGATTTTGTGGGATCTCAGAATGAATGTATTCAGCTTATATTTATAATCCACTTCACTTATGCACAAAAACCAAACTATATCACGCAAAACGCCACCAATATTACATAATATAGAGTCAAAAACCTAAGTTATTGAATTAAAAATAAAAACCACAACATGTCACTTCCAAATCCCGCCAAAAACCGAACAAAATACACTCATCAAAAAAGTCTAAGCAACATGTACTAATTTAAATTTTAGGATGGTTCTTCACATTATAACGTTGTATTTTATTTTTAAAATAATTTCTTTAGGGTTCTATGATGTAAAAATAACAGCTGTTGTCTTTATAAGTTCTTTTAATAACAGAAATGAACAATATTAGAATATACTGTAGAAACTAAGATACATAAGAAACTAAACTTTTTTCTTACAAAATGAAATTTCTAATGAAAATGTATTTATTGTGAAAGAATAGAACAATTTAATACAATGTATGGGCTCCTCTGCTATTCAGAACTTGTCGGCAACGATTATTCATTGAATTAATGAGACTGTTTATGTCATCTTGCGGTATTCGCTCCCAATGGAATTGTAGCAAATCCTTCAGCTGTTGGGTTGTTGTCGTTCCGTCCAAGTTCTTCAAAACACGTCTCTGGAGCATGTCCCATGCGTGCTCGATGGGGTTGAGATCTGACGATTGTGCAGGCCAGGGCAATACCCGGATGTTCTCCGTTGCAAAGTATTCACTGGTTCGCCGAGCTGTATGTGAACGCGCATTGTCATGCATTAACCTAAAATCGGAGCCAAAGGTTCGTGCAAATGGGTAGACATAAGATCTGAGAATATCCTCAATGTAATTTTCAGCATTCACGATTCCATTTACAAAAACGAGCTCAGTTAGCCTGTTCTTCATAATACCCGCCCATAACATAACTGTTGAGCCGCTGTATGGATGAACTTCCTGAACGCACCTGAGCCTTTCAGTATTTCCGGGCCGACGATACACTCGCACTCTTCTTGTATCAGGCTTAAACCCGAATCGCGACTCTTCGGAAAACATAATTTTATCCCATTGTTCCTGGATCCATGTTATGCGTTCTCTACACCATTCATATCGACGAGCGCGATTCCCGTGACGTATCGGTGGGCACCTGATTGGGCGTCGAGCTCGTAGGCCGTACTCATGCAGTCGATTTCGCACAGTTTGAAGACTTAAATCAACACCACTTGAAATTTGTAGCCTCAAACTTATCTCTCGAGCGGTTAACATCGGCTGGCGTCTTGCAGTCAGTTGTATGTACCGGTCTTGCCGAGTGGTTGTACTCCTTTTACGGCCTGGATGCTGTTCAGCGGGTTCTCCTGTATTATTGTAGCGCTGCCAAGACGACAAATAACACTTCTATGAATGCCAAAATGTCGAGATACCTGAGATTGATTACTTCCCGCTTGCAACATCCCTACAGCTCGTAAAGACGTAAAGAATATCTAACAATTCAATTTTGTCGCTAACTTTATTTATATGGTTGGTAAAATTATAAAATCAAGACTAAACGTAGCAATTAAAACGCACGTCAATTCAAACAAATTCGCAGTCATTTGAATTTTATGCAAAAAACAAAACATAGTCAAATTTTTTTTTTACAACCAGCCAGTATGTCATCAATAACAAAAAAGTTTACTTACCTACGCACTTTGTTTGAGTAATAATTTAGAAATTAACTAATATAAATGGAAAAATTTGTAATATCACGCATGTTGCTTAGACTTTTTTGATGTGTGTAGATAAGGGACGATGTAATTATTATGTGTAATACAATCTGTCTTTGTCTTTGGGTATATGAATAAACATGTTTGAGCAGTATAATATTATAGTAATACGGATAAAATTAAGCATAAAAACAGTCAACCACTATCGGTCCTTAAAGGACCGGTCGACACTTGACGCCATTTTGTAATCGCGCCGCTTTGGATCGCTGCAATGGACACACACGCGAAGTTGATGAACTTGACATTAAAAAGTAATAAAAACATGACACTGGCAATATGGTACAAATGTTGCTATTTTCTCGAATTGAAGTTGAAGTCCACTCATTACTAAACTGTGTTCTGTGTAGCCATGGGTAATAACGCTTTTAGCTCATACCGTACCGTATCTATATACTGGTTTTGAAAATCTATTATCGTAACTATGTTTTTTTATACCATAGATATTGCTTGATTAGATACAATTCGACATAACTATGCACATATTTTGAAACGATGTACTGTACGCGTACGGTGCACACAATACAAATATGATTTTTTAACGTATTGGATTTTACAGTACTAATATTTATGTTTTGTTGATCCATTACGTATATTACTTTAAGATAAACGAATTCATTGAATGTGCTAGAACGGTTACTTTTAATGTTAGTGACTTTGGCAAAGGTATCTTTTTGAAATCACTACCTGTGCCCGCGTCTGCGCTTGCATACACTACAAAATTATTGTTTAGTTTTTATTTATAAATAAAGTATAATTTTACATAAATTAAGATAATATATAATTAACATTTTTTTTCAATTTAGACATACATATATTTCAAATTTACATAAATTTTATTTATATCAAGGCCTATTTGTGTATGCCTCATTAGCCTAGTGGTCCTAAGCGCGACTGCTATGCTCGAGTTCCTGGGTTCGATTCCCAGGTCAAGCAAAATGTTATTGAGTTTTTCTATAAAATTCTCAGCAGCAGCTCGGAGTTTGGCTTTGTGCTGATTAATGGCAATAGGCTCACCCTATCACATGGGCAGAAAAACTTACCTGGCAAACTGTGGGTGTACATTAGTATACCTTTGACTAACTGTTCACGAAATACAGGCGTGGTGGTATTTTATGTTATGTTATGTACGAAATTCCTTGATTTTTATTGGGCGCAAGTATGTATAAGTATATAAATTGCTACTGCAATTAAGACGCGAACATGCGACATATAATTGCCCATGTAAAAAGCATGGTGGCCGGAGATCAACTGTGACTTATCCAAATTTTTACGAAAATATTATTTTACAAACCATCAAAACGACAAACCCAGGCACTTAAATAACATGTCAATACTTATTCAAATATCACAGGACACTTCAAAATAAAACAAATGACATTCCTATCAACCGAGAGCCGGTTATTATAAAGACAAATATGCTTATTATGTGTGGCTTTCTAGTAGGTATTTTCAATTATGTGGTACATTAATATGATATATCACTTATGGTTTCTCAGCGTTAGTCATTTAAACACCCGAAAATAATCTTTTTTCTGAATTGATTCACCATTATCATTACTACTTATTTCTTACGTTACTTTATGTAAAAAAATATATCCTACTAGCTGTACCATGTGGTTTTACCCATGTAGGCAATTTTTTCAAATTATAATATATCTTATGTTACTGGCTGATAATGTAGCTTTATATTGGTGAAAGAATTTTTTAAAAATAGTCCAGTACTTTTTCAGTTTATCCATTACAAACAAGGTTTGGTTATGAGGCACATCATGATATATATACAGTTTACACACTATTATTAACACAACGCAAATTACACCTTTAAATTATTTTAACTAAACTTCAAACAAACAAAAAAAAACTATATAATATGAATTTCAAGTTCTATGATAAAAAAAACTACTTTACAAAATTATCTTATAACTTGAAACAGCTATTAAAAAGCAAAATTTAAAAAAGATTGGGTGAGGTCAGGATTCGAACCTAGGACTTCGACCACAGCAGTACGTTAACGACCGCAGGGCTACGAGTACGTCTGTGATGTTTACTGAAATTATGCTACTTGTAAAAAATCTTACGCTTTTTTTTAATATTACGAAGGTTTTTTCAGGCTAGGGTGCTCCTCCGCAACGCCGCGGAACCTAGTCCCAAAAACAAAAGTACCTAATAATCCGAAGCCAATAATAAACAATTTCGAAACCGAAGAAATCTACTAATTAAGTTTTGTCACTTTCAGTTAATGCGGAATTCAAATATAAAAATAGAACACAAATTAGGACAACATAATATTTATGAAAAAAAAAGCCGAGGGCAAAGACCAAAGGTTATAAAAAAAAACAATAAACAACATGATATTTATTACCTAATATGGTTTAAAGGTATTTATATTGATGGTAATAATTTATTCGAAGTTAAGCTTTAAAGCACTAAGCATAAGGTTAAATTTAGTAATATTAGTGTGTAATATATAGCTATTTCTCACAAATATAACTCTCGCTCTTTCGCGCGTACTCGGTTTATATCGTCTTTTTTGCGAGAATCGTCGAATCTCCGATTTGGTTAAACCATATTTGTATCGTAGTACAGCGATACGAGCAGATACGAATAACTATGTGTATACGTTATGGCTCGCGGTATTTGGAAATTTTTTTTTTTTTTTTTTTTTTTTTTTTTTTTTTTTTTTTTTAGAACTGACTACACTGTTAGCCTTAGGGGCCCTATCGTCAAACAGAGCCGCTGCGGCTTTTACAGCTTCACCGGACTTGGGGGCGAGCGCTTAGGGCACTCAGCCGCGAAAGTTTGTGACGACCCGCACGAGGGTGCCAGAGTGGCCGAACCTCGGCTCGGGCGGTCGTCGCGAATGCGAAAAAGTCGCGATCTAACTAATTCCCTAATCTTAGGAGAATTCGAGCTAACTAATATATACTCATATGCACGTTCCCCTCCTCCTGGGAGGAAGGAGTGGACCATGCGTATGTGTATTTAATAATCGGAATGGTTTTTCTACACTAACTAGCGCAATAGTCTAACTAGCGCAAAAAAAGAAAAAAAAAAGGTCCCTTACAGAACCTATGTACCTGTGTGGTGTGCACGTGTGTGTGTTCATACGTGTGTAATGTTGTGTGTGGGTAACTAAGTGTTGCACGTATAGTGTCACTTTGTATCGCGCGGGCGGCTGCCTGACCCAAGGGCTTCACACCGAGGAACGGACCTAGGCTTGGGTTGCCGCTAGAGAGGGTGGACGTGACGGGTGTGCGGGAGCGAAGTTGACCGCCCGTCCTCTGCGGAGAGAACGGTGGTTACGCGGGCGTGGGCGGTGGCACGCTCTGTTTGGAGAGACGGTGTCGGCGTAGAACGCGTTAGCTTTTTCGGTTTGGTCGGGCGGGTCAGTGAATATATTACGCGGCCGGCGTTTTCTCCGGCAGGCGTTGGGGTCGGGAACATAAGAAGCTGCCGCTTTTATTAAGGGGTTCGCGTGGTTCGACGCGGTGTCGAAATACGAGCGAGCAAGGTGTTTGGCATATGCATGTATCGAGGGAAGGTCCATATCTCTATGGAGATCCTCCATACGAACAAACCAGGGGGCACCGGTAAGGCGGTGAAGAAATTTGTTCTGGATAGCTTGTAAGCGTTCCCAGTTATAACTTGGCATATGTGCGAACGCAACGCAGCTATATGTCATGATCGGACGGATACACATCTTGTAGAGCGTAAGCTTGTGTCTCGTGGACATTTTGCTTGCAGCACATAACAGAGGATGCAGTCGGGCGAGGGTCCAGGAGGCCCTTTTCCTAACCAGATTGATGTGGCGTATAAAGGAGAGTCTACTGTCTAGGGTTACACCTAGATATTTGGTCGCCTTTTCCCAGGGGATCGGATTACCGAAGAGTTCAAGGGGATTGTCCTTGAGTTTTTGCGGTATCTGTGTGGCGGTTTTGTCGAAGAGCACCGCTGCGCTCTTCGTGGGGTTTATGGCTATTCGCCAGTCGTTAAACCACTTCCCGAGAGTGGTCACGGCTCTTTGGATTCTACATTTGAGGTTTCTCGTTTGCCTTTGAGAGGAGTATATGACTGTATCGTCAGCGTATAAGCCTACTTCAACTTTCTCTTCAAGTTTTGGTAGGTCACTGACGTACAGATTGAAGAGGCTAGGTGCCAGAATGGAACCTTGGGGGACGCCTGAGCGTATGGGATGGGGTGTGGATAGTTCACCTTCCACTCTGTAGCGAAAGGTGCGGTCTTTGAGGTAATCGCGGATGATTTTAACTAATCTATCGGGGACTTCGCGGGAGTACAGCTTGTAGACTAATCCTTCGTGCCAGACCTTATCGAAGGCCTTGGCTACGTCGAAGAAGACTGCCAGTGTGCGACGGGGTATAGATAACTCGGAAAAGTTAAACAAAATGTGCTCCGTGAGGCGGTGCACTTGATGAGTGCAAGAATGTCTAGCACGAAAACCGAATTGCTCAGGCGGGTAGAGGTTTTTCTCCTCTATTACGGATTTGAGACGGTTCAGAAGGATCCGCTCATAGATTTTTCCAAGGGTATTTAGAAGACTGATAGGGCGGTAGCTGTCGGGAAGCGACGTGCTCTTGCCGGGCTTGTGAATACCTATGACAATGGCCGTTTTCCAGACGGCTGGAAAATGGCAGTTGGCTATGGCTACATTGAATATGCAGACCAATAGAGCTATGAGGTGATCGGGAAGAAGTTTGAGTACTTCGTTCCTGATACCGTCGGGACCTGGTGACTTTCTAAGCTTAAGGCTTTTGAGAATGGCAGAGATCTCCTCAGAAGTGACTGGGACAGGGATTCTGATACCGGGAGCTTATTCAGCTCCTCCACGCGGGCTTCGATGTCTCTGACTCGGTCGGTGTTCTTGACGCTGTTCGGGGAGCACTGGCTCTCCAGACAAGCGGCAAGGCACTCCGCCTTGTCGATGATATCGAAAGCGGGTGTAGTGCCGGGACCCCTTTCGAGGGGGGGCATGCGAGGTTGGGCGTCTATTTTAAGGGCGTGGGCTACTTTCCAATAAGTCAGATGTGACGGCCTTAGCCCTTCGACTAGGGTGTCCCATCTGTGACTTTTGAGCTCGGTTATACGGGCTTTAACCGCTCTCTGAAGTGCGCGTAATCGTGCGCGGTTTGCATCGGTCGGATAAGAGTCATGCGCACGAGTCGCAGCGTTCTTCTCCGTCATCAACGCTCGCACGTCGGCAGGGAGTACAAAGCGGCGATCGTTCGCCGCTTCGACCTCTCTCGAGGCCTCTCCGATGCCGACTTGGAGGTGGTCAACTAGGGAGTCGATTGCGAGATCTACGTGCGCAACTGACTCTAACACGTCCGGGACCCTAACGAGACTGGGCGAGGACTGCCTATCCGCGAGGTAGTGTTTTAATTTTGCATAGTCAACCATTGTGACTGTAGGAGGGCTGGAGTCATCTAGTTGTCCTAGCTGTAGGATGACCGGGCGATGGTCGGAGTCGAGTTCGTGTATGACCCGAATGAGTCGTACCTGAAGCGCGATATTTTTCAGGAGGGCTATGTCGAGCACTGTCGGTGTACAGTGATCTTGAAAGTGGGTGGGAGTGGGAGGCGCTATGACGTCAAAGTTTAACTCGTCCGACAACCCTTCGAGAATAACCCCATTGCTGGTGTCTCTCCAATTGTTGAAGGACGTGTGTCCACTGTTGAGGTCACCTGCGATAATGACCGATGTGCCGAGCGAGAGTAGCTTCTGTAGGTCAGACCTGAGAGGTACTTTCGTCGGTGAGAGGTACACGGATACGATCGTTATGGACGGATGATCGGTCATTCCTAGTCTACACGCGGATACTTCCATATTGGTAAGTATCGGAGGATCTATCGGCATGCAATACAACGAGCGCTTGTAGTAAATGAGAGTGCCGCCCCCTCGGCCGTCGCGGTCATTTCTAACGATGTTATAGTTTGCGATACTCGGATTGCGTTTAGCACGCTTTAAGAGCGTTTCCTGTACTAAGAGAATGTCTATTTGGTGATCTTTAAGATAAGTCGCGACGAGATCACGCTGCGGATATAAGTTCCGCGCATTAAAAAAGGAGATGTTTAAACCTCTCGGCTTGAGTTTAGCCATTGAGAGGCCTGAGGTTGGCGGCTTCGCGATCGAGACGCTGTAACGTCTCTACGAGCCGGGGAAAGGCAGCTATGGTTTCGACGAAACCGTACTGCTCCATATGGGTCTTGTATGCGAGGACTTCGCGTATCTCATGCTCACGAATGAGCGATAACATAAGGTCATCCATTGTGGTGACGCGGGACGCTGGAGCGCGTGGTGCTGGGGCGCGGGGCGCTGGAGCGCGGGGCGCGGGGATGTCCATAGCCATAAGGGGCTGTGGTTTGGGGGCCCATGCGTTCTGAGTCGAACGCACGGGTTTGGGCTGCATCTGAGGTGCGGGGGGGCCTACGGTCGCCTGAGTGCGGCGGGGGGTAGGCAGGGACGGGAACACCTCTGGATTTAGCAGAGGTTGCGCCCGGGGCCCTGAGGCGGGGGGTGCCCGCTGAGGGGCAGCCTGCCCAGGGCGGCGGGGGTGCATGGTGTGCGGGGCCTTGGGGCATCCGCGATAGTTCGCAGGATGTCCCTCCTCCCTGCATAGTACGCAGCTCGGGGGGGTGTTAGAGTCACGCTGACGCGTGCACTCCCTGGTTGGGTGGTCTTCGAGGCACTTAACGCACCTCGGACGAAGGAAGCAGTTGCGGGCAGAGTGTCCGTACAACTGGCAGTTGTGGCATTGGGAGGGCTTCGAATTCTTGTATGGAGGCTCTACGGTTATTCCGGAGAGCTCGCATACAATTTCTAAGTTAAATATTTTTTTGCCCTCAGGCGTTTTATCTAGGATTAACACGAGCATTGGAAGGGCTCGTTTCTCTTTATTATACATCCGATGGACCTCTCGGATGGGGAATTTTTGGGCTTCAATGGAGGCAAAGACTTCCTCTGGTGAGATTTCGACTGGGATGCGCCGAAGCACAACCCGTAGGACACGCTCCTCTTCGAGGGCGTAAGTGTAGTAGGGAATGTTCCTACTACGGAGGAGGGTGGTCAATCTACGATGGCATTTTGACGTGCTCATCGTCAGGGAGATACCTGTCGCGGTATTACGGGCTTTGGTGTAGCCTATTTTTAGTGTTTTGAGCTCATTGGTGAGCTTTGTCCAGACAGTTTTGTCGTGGATAATTATCGGAGGGGTTTTTTTCCTTTTTACCGACGACCGGTTCGTCGGTATTGGAGGAGGGTGCGGGGGCGGCGGAACCGTTCGTTGTTTTGGATGTTTTAGCCGCGTTTTCCACAACGGGGCTATCACGGGGCGCGCGTTTGCGGGATTTGACGACCGTGAATTCGTCATTTTCCGCGGTAGGTTCGGTCGGGATTATAATTGGTTCCTGGAGGTGGAGCGAGAGTTCCATTTCCGAGGAAGGGGTTGGACTTACTGGTGCGTCCATCTCTGTTTCGACTGGAAGGGTCGAAAAAGAGTTGGACACCGTAGTTGAATTTGATATGGTTGCCGCGGGGGCAACGGGTTTAGCGGGGCGGCCATAGGGACCGGGGGTAAAAGATCGCTGTTGCGATTTTGTTCGGGACTTAGGGGCGTGGCTCGCGCTTGCGAGGTTAGTGGGGTGGGGGTACTCGGTCGCAGGGACCGAGGCGGGTCGCGTGAAACCGGGTGGCGCGGCGGCGGGTGAGATCGCGGCGGAGGTGGAGGGGATGGCGTGCGCGGCACCCGCGCTCTGGTTGGCTGACTGCGGACGTAGCGAGTCCGCCATCTGTGACCGACTTCTATACTCATTGCTGAGCTCGGGCATGTGGAGGGACATAAAATTAACTAGGCGCTGGTTTTCGGCTTCCAGCTGCCTAAAACGTATTTCTAGTTCCGCGAGTTTTGATTCGGCCATCGCGGTGGCTGTTTGGAGGACGGGGGAAGTGAATTTATTCACCTCCCTGCCTGGAGGGCAGGGGGGTACGCCGAATGAATTTAACGGGCTATCCGAGCCCGGAGCAATGAGACCTGTGTGTCACGGTGTAATGAAACACAGGAAAGTACCTATCGTTTCCCTAGGGGAGTCCCTAGCAGTCTTGTGGCAGAGGACGCAGGCCGGTATATACCGTGGCTCCGCCCAAACAACCACAAGGATGGATGGTAAGGATAGGAAGGGTTGGGTAGGAGACACCTGGGGCTTAACTATGCAAAAAGGCAAAGGCTAAGATTCCCAGGCCCGTCCGAGTTATCGTTTACCTCAGAGGGAAGTAACCGGAGAGCGCTCGGGTCACGCCCCGTTCGTCTTCGTTAGCACCGTTAGGTATCCGACGAACGACCACTAAACCGTGGATTTGCGTGTCTTTTGAAACAGGATTTCGCGCTGAAAAGCGCGTTTATTATCGTACTGAAAAGTACGGTTTTTTCGTGTGCACCGAAGTGCTACACGAAATGTGCGAGCGAGACGGCGCTATGCGCGCAACGAGTACCTAGATACTCGCTACACAACAATAACACCGACCTCGCTATAACACGCGGTATGTATAGCTTAATAACTAGCTTAAAACTGTGTGCTTTGAACCGGCAGGCCTAGGACCGGGTCCGTTGATCAAAACAAACAAGTCGTACACTAGTACAAGCAGAGCGCGAATGAAATAGCTTAAAAAACCAGCTATACAATGTGTACTCTGAACCGGCAGGCCTAGGACCGGGTCCGTGGATCAGAGCAAACAACTGTACACTAATTCAAGCAGAATGCGATAATTCGGAAAGCGATCGAGAGCGCGAGCGGACACGTCCGTTCACTTCAGCGGTCGAAATCGGAATTTATTTGGAAATCCAATACACTATATATATATAGTTGGCGCTGTACTCGATAAATAGTTATTCGGTTTTGTAAAGATATCAGATTCTGTATCTATGTACGATTTAAATCCATAGAACACTAGTTCTGTGGTAGTCTGTTTTTACGAAAATACGAACAAACATAATCAAAGAGAGCGAAAGAGCGAATGTATTTAAATTTTGTCCATAATTTGATGATGTGTTTTAGTTTTTATTACTTCCGAATACTTTTGTGCAGTGTGATATAGGATTCAATATGTTTACTGCTTTGAAAAAATTTGCGAGAAGTAGCGATGATCGCTGCCCCACTCCAATGCCCATGTCTTCCTCGTTTCAGAAGAAATTTTCAAGAGGAGTTCATTTTAATAGTAGATACCTACATTTACATATCTTTTTTCTTGATAGTCTTACATGTATACATTTATTTTAATGTATTATTATTATTTTATGTAGTGAAAATATTGATAAAAGGCGATCGAAATGTCGGAAAATCTTGTCTACTTCAGAGACTGCAAGGTGGTCAATTTATTGAAGAATATGTGCCGACTGATCAAATTCAAGTAGCTCCTATACACTGGACGTATAAAAACACTGATTATATAGTTAAAGTAAGGAAGTATACTTTTCAGAAATTTGTTTATCTGTAATTATTTTTTCAGAAAAGCTAATTGAAGAATTCTAGTTTATAACAAATCTACACTATGGATTGCATAACTATGCAATCATCAATGCATAACATATTATTATTTTAAAATTACACTTATTGTTCCTTCAAAAATCAACAAGAGGAAATAGTTTTGAATTGGCCTTTCTTAAATTCTGTAATGTATATTTATATATAGGTACTGTTTTGTACAACTCTATTAGCTTTGTTGTTAACGGGAACATTTACAAAAATTATTAATGCATTTTACATAAATAAATTATTTATTATAAAAACTTAAATTCAGTATAAAATAATCTTTATATCATCATTTTTAAACATCAGTGTATCTATTATAAACACAACTTTGTTCTAGTTAAATCTTTAATTTGTGATTTATTTATTGCTTTAGTGAGAGTAATCAACACATTTTTATTTTTATAGAAACATTCTTTAAAAGTTAATCAATAACTTTCACATTTACTTTTAATATTAAGTAAACTAGTAACCACTTAAATGAAGTGTGGAGTTTATTTCTAAACTTATAACTCATCACTACCATGTCCTGTGTAATCATGTTGAATGTTAAGCTCAAATTAATGATGGTTGTATGCATGAACAGGGCTGAGTGGAAGGTATCTGCCGCTCAGGTGCAAGATATAATTTGTCTTTCCTATAGCCCAAGCCATAACTAATATTAATTATAAAAGTGCATTTTCTATAATTTTAAAACAATATGCAATAACAATACTAATTTCTACTCATTATTCACATGCCCTAGTTCCTTTTTTTTAATATTTTGCTGCTCTTAGTAGCTGTCCTTCGGGTTGCTCTATACTCTTTGCATCCCTGGCACAGCTTGGCTGAGTGTATAAAGCCATCAAGGACAGTGCGGCTCCATCTTTATTATCCTTGTCTTAATTTACTATGAGGAATATCAGTAGCTATGTGAACAGTCCAGCGATTAGATCGAGAGTCCCTTTAACCACCATTAATAGTTTTTACTCAATAGCAGGAACACTAGCACAATAGTATGTTCGCCCGGTCAATACATGATAGTTTTTAAATGTGATAAGCAATAAAAAAAGTACCATTTTAGGTTGAAGTATGGGAGGTTGTGGATAAAGGGCGCACAAAAAAGAAACCACCTCTAGGACTAAAATTGGAAAATCAGTCTACAATTCCTGTACAAGAGGATGAAACTCCAGTCCTAGATGCAACATTTTTAGATGTGTATAAAAATGCCAGTGGAGTGATTCTTATGTTTGATATAACTAAACCTTGGTAAGGTGAACATTGAATTGTTTTAGTAAACTGTTCACTAATTTTATTTCATACAGGCTAAAGTAGTCCTTTATTTTGTGTTATCAGTGGAAGGACTTTAGTATTGGCTATAAAGCTGCAGCATAACATACTGTCTATGCAATAGACCTTATCATTACAATTACTAGTTTCAGAAAAGCATAAGTATTATGATCAAGCAACTGGTGGTAGTTTTGATGACATTAAGTGGTTAATTAAGTTAAGTTAAGTTGTGCTCGACCATCCTATGTTTTAGATGTTGGGGGAGAGGTAGCACACAACTACACTACACAGTACACTAAAGTAAACAGTATGTTATCTCGGCAGTGTGCTCATAGATAAACACACTAGGGCTACCCTTTGACTGTGTTTTTAGGGCTACCTACTTACATATTTCATAATGCTATGTATATTAAATTGTCATGATCATCTTTTCAACAAAATATACTACTGGGTAATTCCAGTAAAAATGAAACCATAGGTTTAAAAAATAAATCAGTGATTTTGTTATGAAATTCACATCTAAAATAATGTTCATGAAACAAATTTATAGAGGTGTATTCATTTGTTTAAAATTTTCGAAATTTTTGTTGTTTTATTGCCTGTAAAAGTACCTATAGCACCACTGTCTATGGTGGGGTATTTTTTTCTATAAATTGGCACCATTATTTGCTGCAATTACTTTAAGCTAAGTGACATTTTTAAATGAAAGTATAATTCACGGAGTTTCAGCAAGTGGTGAGGAATTACAAATAATCTATCCTTAAGTGCTCTGACTTTCTGAAAGTAATAATTAGACGAAGAGTAACTATTTTGAGAGAACAAATTGCATAATTAAATACGTGAAACTGTAGTCACTTTTGAAAGTGTTTCCCACCCCCACAGTGACGAGTAGCATACAATGTATATTTGAGAAATTAGAGTTTTTAGGGTTTTAAGCATTAACATTAACGAATTGACACATGACAAGTATGCAGTGTAGACATTTTTGAGAAAAATGATTGAAGGCTTAAACATAGAATACCCTGCTTTGAGAAAAGTTCACATCTTCTCTGATGGTTGTGCTGCACAAACCAAAAACTGGTATACGCTATTGAATCTTTGCCGTTCACGATCCACGGAAAAGGCGGGATGGATGGAAAAGCAGCACAACTTCCGAGTATTAAGTGATGTGTTTTGCTTATGCTCTCACAGCTTTATCTTCACAAAAAAGGCATTATTATTGCAAGAAGTAAGGCTCAATTATACTACTGATGTTTATAGATATAGCGAAAACAAAGAAACAAAATCGAAGTCAATTGATGTGAATGATTTAAATTCAAAACCAGGACCAAATCTTACCAGGGTGATCAATAAAAATCCTGATACTAATGGAGCAGCTATCAAAATAGGCACTTGTTTTATTGAAATTAGAGACTGCTTCTGGGAAAAAATCGAATGGATATAAATATGTTGTTGTTTCCCAAAGTAATGTCGATGACGACGATGAAGTAAAGTTTATGTTGTTAGAATGCATAAATAAAACTGGTAAAACCTTAGGTATTAATGAAAATGACGTTTCATACATTAATACAACTCAATTTTTAAAGATTTTGCCTGAACCTATCATGAAAACCTGTGGGGATAGTATTTACTACCAATTTAAAGAATTGGTTCACATTGATGAGAAAAAATAATACAGGAATTGTATGTTTTGTTTTTTCTTCAAAATTCCAAAGTTATACTTGTTTTTAACATTTCAATAACTAACTAACTAACTAATTCATACAATTTCAGAATCAATATATAAAAAAGTTGATTAACAAAAGTTGCATAGTTTGTCATGATTTGCGATGTGAACCTGTCAACTCGAGATTGGTGGGGCCATTTGTTGTCCCACCCGGCACACTTATAATATAATTAATTATAGTCATAAAAATAGCATTTTATTACTTCTTTCAATAGTGAAGGTTGAACGAACATTTACTTTTATGATAGGATAATATTTAAGACAAATATAGTAGCAGTTAAAAAGATATAAGTTAAAGTTTAAGTAAAAAGTAGTTAGATTGTCCCACCCGTCACAATGGAATGACCCTACTGTTGTCAATTATTAAGAAGGGGATTTGCGTTTTTTAAATCTAAATTTATATAAAAAGAAACCATGACTGACTGACTGATCTATCAACATATAGTTCAAACCACTAAACGGATTGGACTGTAATTTGGCACACAGTTAATTATTATGACTAAGACATCCGCTAAAAGGGGAATAACAGGGGTATCTATCGAAAATGTTAACACGGGTGAAATAAAATCGTGGGGCATTGCTAGTAATGTATAAAAAAATAATGTTTTACTTAAAGCTGAATAAATCAAAAACAATTTTATATTATATAATGTAGGTAATATAATATTTCGACATTACTTTACATTGAGTACTCGCGAATACTGTGTACCGAAGTTTACCAAGATTTCGTTTGGCCGTTTGTATGAAGACGTGATACTGTTTACTTTAGTGTACTGTGACTGCGCGCCTACGTCACGCAATTGCACGCGTACGTCATGCAATGCACGCGTTTCCCCTCCCCGTTACATTACCCGTCCCCGTTATCGTCTTTAATACCTCGCCCCACCAACGTCTGTCAGAAACATAGGATGGTCGCGCACTAAATTTTATGACTAGTTCAGTATAGAAACTGTAGAAAAGTGTTTATGACTGGAACATTTACTGTTTGCCTTGGGAGTTACAGTAAGTTAATGTTGAACCTTCATAAAATCATATGGCCTACATAATATTATATGATTCCACCCTGTATACTTTTGTAGACTTATATAGCATGCTACACAGATGAACTTTTAGAGCATTTTACAACATGGGAACTCACAAGTCACTAAAAAACAAGTTTCAGAAATTTAGTGCCTTAACTCCGCCATCCCAATGCATTCTTAAAATTGTATGTATGTTTCCAAGAACAAAGGTAAGTTAGAACCTGTAAACAACCAAATTAGTAAATTAGTCAAATTAAATTAGTCATCTCATCTTTTAGACTCAGTAAGACAAAAATTTCTTAGGTAATAATGTTAGGTTTAAGACGGTTTTACTGTCAAACAGATAATGAATGAATTAGGGTGAAGATTGTGATGTCTGGAAATATCTCTGAATCCACTTCATATCCACTAACAATAATACTCTGAAGTGCTTTTTTATATCGTGAGATTTTATAAGATGAAGTTGGACGACATTTCCCCTGTTTTGAAATCGCTTAATGAATTAATGTGCTTCAAAATGTAAACATTACTTGCACATCTATATAGAAATAATAAAATTGAAGCGTCTGTTTGTAATGTAAAAATAACAGTTTTATACTAAATGCATATGAAAGTGTATACGATACCTATAACAAAAAGCTCATTTTTAAAATTAATGTCTGTCTGTTTGTTCCGGGTAATCTCCGAAACGGTTGGACCGATTTTGACGGGAATTTCACTGAGATAGCTGAATTTATAGGAAGTAATTTAGGGTACTTTTATTTTAGAAAAATAATTAGGGTTCCGCACAAAAAAAAAAAACTAGTCATGGTGAATCAATTCGGGCACTTAAATGGCTTATGCTGAGTAAACCATAGGAGATGTAGCAAATTAATGTACTACGTAATTGTAGGCATTAAAAAGACCAATAAAAAGTCTGGGAGAGTATACATTTGTCTTCTAAGGAAGGAAGGAATAAGCATTTTTGTCTTTAAAATAGCCAGGAGCGGGGGAGCAAGATTCGCGTGGGCATTCTGTATTCCACGTGAGCGAAGCCACGGGCACAGCTAGTTAAAAAAATAAATAAACAGTATTGCGATTTTTGCCAGCTCTTCTCTGTGGCTGGGATATTTTTTGAACCTGTGGTAGTGTTTTTTTAACATTTATATGTGCTTTCTCAGGGCATAAATTGAATGAAGTATTCTTGAATTTGGATTTATTCCTTGTCAGCATTGTAAGATATTTATATTGGCCCAAACTATGTATTACTTATAATCAGATTTTTTTTATTTTTAGGACATTTGAGTATGTTGTGAAAGAGCTTTCTCAGGTTCCAGCAGATTTACCTATTGTTGTTCTTGGCAATCACTGTGATATGCAGCATCATCGTCAAGTACACCCTCATCATATAGAGCAAGCAGTACATCATGCCAAACTTACAAGGTGAGAAAAGAATCTGATTAATATGTGTTTAATTTTTATTAGGAGTTCATTTTTGTATACGAATATAATATTGTAGTAGGTCGGGATTTATTGTCGTTTTATGGGTTATTAATTTACATAGACAATAAATATTTGGAACTTGATTCTATTTACAAGAACTTTTTAAAATGTAAAAATTGTTTAACATTACTGCAAAACTGAAATAAAAATGGTTTTTCCAGAACTGCGCCAGTTCGTTATGCAGAATCATCAATGAGAAATGGCTTTGGATTGCGATTACTTCACAAATTTCTTAGTGTTCCATTTTTGCGATTGCAAAAAACTAGTTTGCTAGAACAGCTTCAGAGAAATCAAAAGGATATAGAAGAGACTGAAAATGAATTGGACGATTTTCAAGTATTCACTTTTATATTTATTTGCTATTAAATACCTAGTATATTTATAGGAAAATATATTGTACAATTGACTAAATATTTTTAAAAGATTTTGAGAAGTTTAGGTGGGGTATTTTATAATAATATACGAGTAGTTTGCGCATTATAGGTAAAATATCTATATAAAAGTCTGTAAAATTAAATTAATTACTTTTATATTTTTATTATAGAATTATTCGATTGACAGAAAGTTCAATTTATTTGTTTTGAAGATTTCAATAAAGCGGAGAACATAAAGCTAATTTAATAGTGATACCAAATTGTAATGAAAACTTTTTTTTCAGAATTCTGAAGAGTCACAATACAACTTGTTTGTAGATCGTCTAGCAAATAAACGGAAGCAAAGTGTAACGCAGCCGGAGAATCGACCCAATACTGACTACTCTCCAAGCATTGTCCTGGGCGCTGGGAAACCTATAATACCACCCAACATTAATCCGCTTGTGAGTGATATACTTTTTTCGCTTATTTTGTTGTTTTTTATTTTTGTATTATTTTGGTTTACTCCAATTTTAAGGACCATAGAATGTAATGCTACACGTAGTAAGAAAAATATATTCTCAACATTGTATAGATTGGATATGAATTAGGATTTCATCATCCAAAATGATTTTATAACGTTTATCAGTACCTATCATTATTTTTATAATTATAATTTATAGTGAAAATGCATGGTTTAAGACTATGTTGAATTTGCCACGACGTAACAATTGACGTTCTATGGATATGCAAGTTTTCATATGATGAACATTTATTAATTATATTTTACATAAGAACGATACTTTTTTTTATCATTTTTCTTTACTTAACAATAACGCAATAAAAAAAAAAACTAATAAAGTACCAAGGCAATATGTGAATTAATCTTCATTGTCCAGTTAGCACAGTCATTAAGCCAACCAGTGAAACCACCGAATTCTGAAATTGTACAAACTCAGTATGTAAACTCTGATCTATTGAAACGGAATCATCCCATCGCTGTGGAAATGACACCATGCCAATTAACAGTATCAGATAGGTGAGTTCAAACAATCATGATAAAAAGTTTTATTGTTTTTTGTGCTTAGTGTAGAGAACATATTTCTAAAAGCTATTTTATATTTTAAGTAATATAAGTACACCTTCAAGTGCCACAGTTCCTTCAGGAACATTAGAGGAGTTTTATGCTGGAACATTGGACAGTAGTTTCTTAGAGGATCTCACACCTATGACCACTAATAATCATGATGTTTTATGTGAATCTGATAGGTAAGCCTTTGAACCCTAAATTAATAATTTTTAAGTATTTTTAGTTTTTTCTGAGTTCTGAACCCACTTCAGAATGTAGTACCCTATTAAATGGAATAAAATACAATGTGTCTATTCACCATATTCAAGTCAAGTTATATAATGATAAGCTTTTATATAATCATAGAATATTTGTAAGAATTGTAATTGTAACAATTGTACCCAAATTTGTGTTCCGAGCAGCCTAACGTGCTTGTACAACCTATGTTCACAGCAGTAATAAAGTTTGTGCGTGAAGTGAATTTGAGGAATTGCTGATATCTGATGTAAGGAGGGTCAGATGGGTTCTAATGGTGTATTTTTTAAATGGAAGACCTCTCTGAACTTGTTTTGTTTTCGTGATTTTGTGTTGACGAGATTACCTCTCCTCACTTAGGATAGTTTTCATAATGTATCTTGTTTATAATCTTTATATTAATAAGTGAAGCAAAAGCTTTCGATACCTTATTAAGCGTATTGCGTGCATGAAAGACTGTGAGATTTGGCGTGGTTAAAGTTTATATGGAGGAGTGCAGAAAGCTAAAATTTATCTATAATATCTGTACTAATATATGAAATGAAATAAATTAATACTGCGAATCTTAGACGCTACCAGTGTCATTGAACTTAGACCCTCCAAAATATTGATATTGTCACTCAGCGAAAAGTGACAGACAGCAAGTGATGTAGATAATACTAGATACTAGATGTTTATAAATACTGTAAATGTCAAACAGAGAATAGTCTATATTCAAAAAGTCGCTGGTCGAATTTCGACCTTAGAGCAATCGCTAGTACATATAAATAAATAATACCAATACATTTAAATCTACTCATTTCAGCGAAGATGATAACACTACAAATCCTAGGGTGAATATTGATCAAGACGATTTAGACGTCGATATCGCTTTAAATATGGAATCAACGACCCAAAAGAATATTAATGAAAACATTCCTAATACTACGGAAAATGATGATACCGTTGATAAATTTATTCGTATGTCGATAAGGCGTCAAAGCAAAGAAGTGGAAACTAGAGAAGTGGATAATATAAATGTATTTATTCATGAACATAGTTTTCAGTTACCTATTGATAATGATTTTCCATTATGGGTGACAGATTCTAGCACCAGAAGATCTCCAGAAGGTATTAATGGAAACATTTATTTAATATCGACGGTGGAAAGGCTAAATGGTTAACGGGCATATGACAAACTGGACACATTATTCTTTTAGACTTTCCACTTTATAGTTAGCAAATTTTAATTATAGTACTCAATCACATATCTACAAACTACTCAAAAATCTGAGTTTTGATGTTGATTTTTGGGGAAGAAATCCTTGGTTCAATAATCAATGATCATTTTTAAGCAAGTTAATTTATAAGTTATGGCAAAATATATAATTTAACGTAATATGTAAAAAATCAAGATTTATAAGAAAATAATTGAAACACAACCTTGTATAGATGTGTTTCTTTTTTTAAAGTATTAACTCGTATATAAAAGATTCATATAGTATTTAAATTAAGTAAAGGAGATGAAACTTTGTAATATTTGAAATAATTAATTTATAATAATTAATATAATATGTATATAAATTACACTTTCCATTTCCTAGAAACCAATTATATGTATATATATATATACAATATTTGCTGACTTAAAAGTATTATAGGGAGCGTTCAAGTATTATATAACGCAATTTTTGAAGATTTTTAAGCTTCCCTCCCCCGATGTAATGCACCGTAACATTTTTCTGTACCCTCCCTCCCCCTCCTTAAACGTTATGTAACACCTAAGTCAGCAACTCAGCATGAAAGCTTTTATAGGCCAAGAATAGCTGAAGAGGCAAATCTGCCTGTTTTGAGGACATTACAGTATGAACCCACGTTAACAACACTGACTAAGCCATACAGTCGAGGCATTCCCCGTAAAACAAATGAAAGGGTTGCAAACTTGGGAGAACAAAATAAAAATTACGTACAATACAATTGGGGGATTCTCCGTAAAACGTAAACGAAAGGGGTTGCAATCTTGGAAAATTTTAACAAGTCCGGTGAAGCTGTAAAAGCCGCAGCCTTCAGGACCCCTAAGGCTAACAGTGTAGTCAGATCTAAAAAAAAAAGAAGAAGATTTTAATTGCCTAGTATTTTATTTAAATAAATAAAAAATACGTAACCCTTTGTTCAAACTGCCTTCCCGCCCTTGTAACGCATCGTAACGTTTTAAAATACCCCCCCCCCCCCCCCAACCTAAATTGCGTTACGTAATACTTGAACGCCTCCATAGATATTGACAATGTAAATTGCTTTTGATTTATTCTATAATTTTTAAAAAGGCAACGTCGGATATTCCACCTTGATAAAATAATCTAAGTCCCAAAAATAAAATTGCGAAACCCTCTCGTCAAACGTCCATTTCTGCCGACGACCGGCAATAGACTAGCTTATTGGTCGGTCTTGTCCTCCCGCGTCCCGCAGACATAAGGAGAGTCGCACTTTGGAACTCAGCCTGTCAGCCCGAAACAACTATACCTAACTTATTATTTATAAATGAAATTACACGTTTTTTTTTATATTTGTGCCTCAAAAGATTTGTAATATGAAAATTCCTTGTGTTTTAATTTTACATACGCGTTATATTAAAGTAGTCTATGATGGTTATTTCCTGTATTATTCATTTTATCTTATAGGTGGAGAAGATCCCGATGTTATATCGCAAAATGTCGGGGAACAAAAGGTAATAAATAAACCGTGTTGAATTCAATTCGATGTCCGAATATTAAATAAATGTAACATTCAATTTGAATGTAGATTTCAGATTATTAAAGGACTGAACCTCAGTTCTGGATCTAAAACTACACATTACTATTATTGCTCTATTTCATAGGGACTACTTATGCAGTCATGATAAAATTACATTAGAAAAATTAAAGACACCTCACTTTTAGACCAGATAAGACGATTAGTCAGATGTAATTTTTAATATTCCTAGTGATTTTAGTGATATAACTATTTCAGGTCGACAAAAAGCATAAAAAGAAAAAGTCCAAAGAAAAGGATAGAGGAGATTATTCAGATAAATCGGATCGGAAAGAAAAAAAACACAAACATAAGAAAGTAAAAGGTGAAAAAAAATTAACAAATACACAGCAAGACTTATTGGTACCTTCCACTGCCGCCGAATTCAACTACGAGGAATATGATAGCATATAATTCTCAAATATTATTATGTACTTGTAAGTTTCATTGTGTACCTGCCTAAATGTTAAAAAAATAACTTCGTCTATATACGTATTTAGTTTTTCTATAATATCTTCAGGTGGTTGTTTCTTGATAAATGTTAATAGGCTATGTAATCATTTATCATAAATATTTTCCCTAGATTATATTTTATATAAGGTCATAGAAACAGTTATTCATTAACAGAAACAGTTGAAGTTTGAAAATACTTTATTAAAAATACTTTGTTTAAAAAACTTATGACGCTATTCTACTAATGCTTATGAAATTTTGTAAGTCCCTTGTGCTTATTTTCTTTCATGCAGTAGTTGGTTTTACTTCTGTGGGGAATCTAAATTTATCTATTTTTAATCCTATTTAATGGCAACATGTGTTTATACACAATTTTGCCAATGTCACGTGGATAGAATATACTTCTTATCTTCAGAAATCAGGGTGGTAGATTTCTTGTTAGATCTTTATAGATAAAAGTTTCGCATGGTCGTAAGTCTGTTTACCTGAACCCATGAATACAATAAAGATTTAATATTGATGAGACACATTATCAGTTTACTTCGTGTCGTGCGGCGTCCATAGAAAAAATAAAAGTGAACGCATTAACCGTTAGGGTTGCCACAGAACAATTTTATAAAATACTTTATTGAACTGACATTCTAGGTACATAACAACAATAAAATATACACGACATTACCTACTTATTGAAATATACACTACCTATAAATATAATTTCATTACTTAAAATCACAACCCAAGCAATAGTAGTTAAAACAATGACAATCACATTACACTAATTAAACAATTTATCCCTAAATTTCGTTAATTGAATCCCACCAAATAGTCTAAATAAACATAAACATATTTGCTAGTTGTTCATTTGTACAAAAATAAACTAAATTATAATTACCAGCATTCAACTTTTCTTTAACAAAATTTTGCTTAATTGCTTATGTTTTACTCTACAATTACTAGCCATATGAGATATTTTCATAGTGGACTGATTATCCTCATACATAGTGATAGGACTCAGAGAAAACCCAAAAACTAATAATAATTGTTGAAGCCAACAAGTCTCACTTGTGGCATAACATAAAGCAACATACTCAGCTTCAGTAGATGATAGTGCATCGGATTGTTATTTATTTGTGGACCAATTACATGAACAGCCAGAAACCTTGAAACAACAGCCTGTGGTTGACCTATGGTCATCACTTCCACCCCAGTCACTATTAACATAGCCCACAACATGCCCATAGTAAGTTAAACACATATCCGAAGCTGACCCACATTTTAAGATGTGTACCATAGCACCCTCACTGAGCCTCGTAACGATAAGACTGATCTTTTATATCCTTTTTATTCCACTCTTCCTCTTTTTTATCAGATTTCACTTCAGTACCATTTACTACTGAAAATACCTCTATACTCTTCATAATAACTGATATCAGAAACTTCCACATGTTCCAATTTCGAAGCACCTTCAGCTTGATGACCCCCGAGGTTGTAATACTTTGCTGATCCATGAATTTATCAACAAAAAATTTATAGCCCGACAACACCAACGCCTGATTAATGCCTGCACCCACACCTGTTCAGGCAACACTTGTAATCTGTGCCCAGGTTGTTGCGGTGTTTCTACGCTTGGGGGTGCGCTTTACAAAAACGGTTTTTTTGTCGTTTGACTGCTCGGAATGTTTGGATCATTATTATCGGTTTTTAAAGTACTGTGATTGCCTCAGTTTGTTCTTGGTGGAACAGTTTTGTGTGTGCCTAATCACATGCAATAATTCGGACAACGGCGGCCGCCAGAGTAAAGTGTGGATCTGCACCCGGTCACGGACACAACGCGAGTACTTCACCACTAAGCCAAGCCAGCCGGGCGCAATTATTTTGGTGAACCTGAACAACTACCGAATCAGTAGGGTATAGGAAGTCCCAGGACCAGCGAGTTACAAAGTAATCGAAGGCTTTAGTTCGCCTTTCCTAGTATCTGGCCCCCACAGCACCTTTACCACAGAACGCCTTGGCCGACGCCGCCGCCACCGCCACCAGCAACCACGCCAACCACTCACACCGCCTCGTGTCACTCCGCACGCGTCTTCACCTAAAACAATGTTATAGCCTTTTCGGAGCCAATAACCTGTTACGATTTTATAAATGAAAGTTGCGTATGAACGTAACTCTGTTTATTGAAGACCATGAACACTTTACAAATTTAATTTTGAAGGGATACATTATCAATTTAATACCTGTAGTGCGGCGTCCACCAAACACTCACGAGTAACATTTTCTGAGTCAATATTCGTTTAGGGCAGGATTTGGCTGGGTCTCCAGGGTTCAGCCATTGCGACGAGCGCTACCCATTATCGTACAGTATCCACTTTTCATCACAAGTAATAATTCGATTTAAAGTCCCTTCATTATTGTATCTGTTGAGCAAAGTAATACAGCAGTCGACGCGTGTTTGCAAGTTCGATTCACTCAATTCATGAGGTACCCATCGTTCAGGTTTTTTTACTTTTCCGATTTGCTTCAAGTGGATTAATACAGTTTTACCACTTACCCCGAAACCTGCAGCTATCTGTGAAGTGCTTTGTGATGGATCCACTTCTACAATAGCCTTTAATTCTTCATTTTCCACTTTTGAATGTCGAAATTTCCAGAACGAAAACGTTGAAACCAAAGACGTACCGTGCTTTCTTTTGCGACAACAGCGCCGTACGCATCATTAATCCTTCGAGCTGTTTCTGCAGCACTGATGCCACGGTAGAACTCGTACTCGTAAATATACCGATATTTCATGTTTTCCATTGTGCCGTAATAAGCGACGCCAAAGAAAAAAATAATGAGCAAAAAACAAATGAATGACTGAAACTCAAATGTACCAGCTAAATTAATTTATAAATTTGAATTTGGAATTCTTAACCAAAGAGGAGATATTTCAGATCAAAGTGGTCAATACGACAAAACGCTAATTTCATATGTAAGAACCTAATATATAGCGTTATTATTTACTGGAAAATAACGGTTTGGAAAAATAAAGTTAATAAACAAACTTAGCTTTTCGTAAAGGATTGCAAAACTGAACATTTTTGTACGCCTTTATGTATGCATGAGTATATATATACCAACACGGCTTTATTCCCCGAAGGGGTTAGACAGGGGTGTGTTAGTACACCCATAGTTCGGTTATGTTTTAGGATCCCATGTAATAGGGTGCGAGCCTATTCCCATTAATCGGGTACAAAGCCAAACTCCGAGCTGCTACTGAGAATTTCATAGAAAAACCAACACTGCTCGACCTGGGAATCGAACCCAGTGCCTTGAGTATAGCAGTCAGTCATTTAGATGATATCGATATGATTGTTAAACTGTTATATCGGTAAACATTTAAAATTATTTTAGTCGGATATTATCAAAGCATATACGGATCAAATACCGTAGGGTGAGATTTTTAGGTGAGGCGAGGTTTTTATTTAGTTGCTGTTTTTCATTCACGAAGTACCACGTAGACGAAGTCGCGGGCACAGCTAGTATTATATAATATATATATTAATAATAAATAATATATATAAAATATAGTATGTTATTATATTAAGTGAGCAATTCTTGTATATATATATATATATGTAATTGGTTTCTCGGAAACGGCTCCAACGATTTCGATGAAACTTTGCATTTAGATCATGTTTTACATTCCGAGTTTACCTAGATAGGTGTTTTTTTTTTGTTTATAAGACACCGAGCATAGCTCGGTAGACCACATATTATTAACATTAAATACAAATTAAAAACGGCTACTATTAATTTTCCTATTAGTTATCTACAGATCAGTCAATCAGTCTTGTGCATAAACACATTTTCAAGCCGAGCAGTCTCGATAAACCATCCGAGTTAACTTAGAAACATGCAATGTTAACCCGCAGCCCAGACATGCACTATTCAAGCCCGTAGACTCCGGGACCAACTCTGAGAGATGGCAGCTCTTGTTATGCCGCTGTAAACACTGAAAGATCACTTAAGCCCGAGTACAAAAGCATAGAGTGGGCATGGCAGATCGACACCGCAATATCTCGCTCGTGTTCGCTATTGTTAGATTCCTTTTTTGAACTCTCCGGTATTTTAAAGTAAGCTAAACTGGATTAACGTTGATAATCATATAATGTCTAATTGTACACATGAGGTTATTTATCTATAAAATTGTGGTGTTATAAGTCATCATATCCGTGTCGTGCGCAACGGACCAATCGTATTAAATGGGTAAGTTAAAGGTAGTGTATTTCTTGTATCCGTTGTATTTGGATTGGGGATTTGAATGTCACGCTTAATCAGTTATATTATTGGCATTCAGATTGTAGTATTCAACGTATAAATTGTGTCGGAACTTAGGTACTTCAAATTAATATGATAATTAATATTCACTTGTTTTTCACATCTTTCCTACAAAAATAGGCTGAATTGTAAACTTTTGTTACCATGTTAGCTACTTAAAAATTAACATATATAATATAGTTTCAAGAAGACTTTGGTTATTGATGATTTAATTGGTTTTCAATATTCGAAACAAAGTAGCCCACGTTTTACTTCATGTTTTTTTTTTTCTAAATAGATTATATAGATTTGGTGCAGTCTGTTGTGAAGAGCATTCTCATGGAAATTAGTTGATTAGATTAGGAGCCATTAATTTACCAATATCTGTGGATGGTGGGCTTATCTGAAAACGGCAATTTCATAGGTAAGGGACATACAATTTGAAGAAAGTAAAATATAGTCAACATAAAATATTTATATAGCTTGTTATGTAAAAATTGTCTATATAATGTTTATGCTTGTTATTGGAATAAATAATTTTTATTACTAGCTTTTTCTTATAATCCAAAATCAAATAAAAATTTATTTAGTCATATTAGGCCTTTACAAATCTATATCTATACAATTAATAAAATTGAAGTGTCTGTTTGTAATGTCAAAATAACAGTTTTTTACGAAATGCATATCAAAATATATACTATACCTATAACAATAAGCCCATTTTTAAAATTTTTGTCTGTCTGTCTGTTTGTTTCGGGTAATCTCTTAAACGGTTGGGCCGATTTTCACGAGACTTTCACTGATAGATAACTGATGATATAGGGAGTAACTTAGGCTACTTTTATTTTAGAAAAAGAATTGGGGTTCCGCACAACTAAAAAAAAACTGGTCATGGTGAATCAATTTGGGCGCTTAAATGGCTTATGCTGAGTAAACCATAAGAGATATAGCAAATTAATGTACTACATAATCATAGGGATTAAAAAGACCTACAAAAAAGCCCGGGAGAGTATATATAGATTTGCGCGGGCATTCTGTAGTCCACGTGAGCGAAACCACGGGCACAGCTAGTAAATTAATATTTCTTTGTTCATTGCATTACTAGTTCGAAAATTTTTAAATAATGGAATAAGAACTAGCAGAAATTTCGATGTAGTTTGGTTTTATACACAAAATTATTTTGTGTATTTACATCTTTACAGTATTATCATTTACTATAAATATAGTCTGCGTCAATAGGGGAGAGTAGGGTAACGGGCGGTCAGTGGGTAATGGTAGTCAGTAGAATAGAAGAAAACTAAAAGATGTTGACGAATTTCGAGTAAAATAATCAGCCATACTACATCCTGCTCTCGCCTGATCACCGGTTTCATTAGCACGTGACGTTTGGATTAAAAGGGTGTATTGTTTTTTATCGCGATTTCATTGTAATTTTTCTTGTGTACGACATAAGAGATGAGATATTTAAATTTTTTTTAAACATAACTTTTCATTCATTTTAGTAAATTACTAAACAATCTTATTGTGAGATATTTTTGTTAAATATTTAAAGATTTATTTATTTTACTTTATTATCAATTTTGGGGTAATGGGAGTCAGGTGACCCACACTGAATAGAAAAAGAAAGTAGGTAGCAAAGCAAATATCTGTAGGCAAGGCCAAGGGGCGTGTTCTTCAAGATAAACACTTCACCTGAAGTTCAGATACAAGTTTCTGAAATATATATGATGACGATGCAAAAGATGCTGACGATAGGGCCTTGATAAGCAATGAGTTTGGTAGCAACAATGAGGTATGCTACCAAACCGGGCACTTCGTGTGGATTGTGGGCACACGTCGACTGCTTCTGATGGATTCAGCAGGTCATATGGGCGACAATGCGGTTATGTGTAAATGGGTTGACTATCATTGTTTAATATGATGATTACAATTAACCGCAAGTCAGGGCAATGGTGGTCAAAGTTGTTTTTTTTAAGTGTAATTATAACCAAAGTATGATTCCAAAATTTAAAAAACTGCTTCAGGTTGATAAATTTATAGATAAAGTAATAAAAATATGTGTTATAATAAACCTGAAATAAATAACTTTAGGTTTATATTGATTCTTGCTTAAGTGACTTCCATTACCCCCTTTTTCCCCTAATACTATATTGCTAAAGGAAAGTACCCACAAAAATCTTTAAATTCAATACTGGATTGATTTAATTAAAACTGATCTATTTTTAATTATCATGAGTAGTTATTTTTGTCTTTCTAACCAAATTCTTTATGTTGATAAAGATGTGGTGAAAAAAAGTCCATTGTTCGCAAAACCGGTAGTTAAAGATAAACAATGGTGAAAAAAGGCATTCGCGCAAATCTTTGTTGTAATCATAAAAACACCCCCATTATGTATTGGAAATAAACAATTGATTGTATTGATAGTAAGTACACATGACTGTCGATGTTTCGATCAACACTAGCGATGGGTTCGCAGAGGCCTTGTGGAGGAGCTTACGGGCGTAGCCAAGTACAGTCGGGGGTTAGTAGCCAAACCAGGTATTGGTAAACGCGTGGTAACCTTGCAGATGTGGAACATTCTTGCAGTCAATGTTTTCGCTCCTTCCTATGATAATGGTTCTTTAAAACTATGCGTAAAGAGGCATTTCAGCAAGTCTGCTTGACAGGCGACATCTGTCGGTAGAACAGGTTACCCACGGTTACCGTTGTTTTTGACTGTACCATACTTATTATCAGGTGCTGTAGAGTTATATTGACAAGTTCAATATTTTAAAAAAAACATTAGTTTTGCCTAGCCTGCCCCCCTCACTCTGGCTATATTAGTTTTTCCTTGATTACCTCTCCTGGCCAAAATCTTGGCTAAGGCCATAGAGGAGCCCCAAGGCTCCTTGGAGTAAACTTTGAGTTCGACTGGTTAGGATAATGGGACGGACTTTCAAGAAATATGGGATAGATTGCTTTCAACAAAAGAAATTTAATAAATACATTCTATTTAAAATGTAAATGTACAACCACATCGATATTTTATTAGTTACATTATAAAAATTGGACCACATGTGAGAAGTCCACGCAGTACTGTAACAATATTACAAACAAAAAAATCTCTACATAACAGAACTTACTGATATTAGTCAACTTTATTTTATACATATTATGGTACACGTTAATTAACATATTTCACCTAATAATCATTTATATATACTCTTTATCGTAGATCTTTTTCATTTTGTAATAAGTTAATAAACTATAAAATTTATTTTCAGTTAAACATTAGGCAATTTATAAGGCTAATGTGGGTATTGAAAACAATATTTGGTGGATTCGGTTTTTAAAATTACAATATTCATCGCGTATCTAACAAGGCATATTACTTCATTATAATTACAATATTTTATTTGAAGCACTTTGTACTTGCATTTTGAATTTTGGGTTAAAGATTAACAAAGCAAAATATAAAAGAAGTATACTAAAAAAAAAAAAAAAAACAATATTCACCATCAGATGATAAACCTATGTACTTTTCAATCAAAGTGACAATAACTTTATATTTTTGTGTAATTCATGCACAGTGTACATACATATTTACGACTTATTATTTCTTTAATTTGTTTATATTTTCTAATTCGTATATTTCATGGATAAGAACATTGTGTTATAATGAAATGCAGTAGTGTTTTGTTTTGGCGAAAATGCAAAATTATATTTTATGTTTGTAGAGTTATTTTTAATTCTATGTAAAAAAAAAGTTGGTTTGACCTATTTCAAGACAATGTTTTGGGTCGTGAGCCCTGATATACCCACTCTAAATGAAGATTGCATTATGTAAAAAAGTATAAAATGTAAGTAGTGTATTAAAAATATTTAAAAAAATGCTGTGAAAGTAAAGATAATCTCTGAATAGATATAAATATAATGTACATTAACAATTGGGGACAAAAAAGGCACGTACGTACTGATTTATGACCTTTATATTAATGCAAATATATCCGCCTGTTATTGTTTATTATACAAGCGCGAGATTCTAAATCTATTGTGATTAGACAGACACCTTGTTATAAAATATATTCATCTCTTTATTCTTCCAGTTGTCGAAAAAATGAATGCTTACAACGGAAAAACATTATTAGTTTACACATTCTAATAGCTGCTCTCAAATTACTGTATTCATGACGTTAACGACTGAGGTTCAGCCCCGGATCTAGGGGGAAGTGGGGGAGAGGCAAACCGGGACACTCGCTCTGGTCAAAAGATTCTGGAGGCACCAAAATCATAATATAATATGACAAAAACTTGCTTCACAAAGCATCTAACACCCGGTGTCCAGCGCGCCCGTTGTTCTGTCAATTATTAATTTGATTTTAAAACGCCCAGTTGGTTTTTAAACACATCCTTAGGGTTAATTCCGAAATGCGCTGCGAGCAGCTGCAGCACAGCAGATTGTTGGTAATATCTAATGGTGGGAATTTACATTTATATAATTTTATAAATAATTAACCATAAAGAATTATTTAAGAAATATTTTAAAGGTTTTTTCTTCCAAAAAGCGCCGTATGTGTCCTGTTTAATGTCTCCTGGTTAATTTGATATCACATCAATTGAAAAAGTCATTAGATAATAAGTAATAAAGAGTGCAAATTTATTGAAGGGTTCTTATAGTCCCGATCACAAAAAATGCCACCCATTATACCGTATATTTATGAGTTTTTTTTAACAATTTATCACAAACACTGGAGATAGGGGGCGCCACTATAAAGTTTCTGCACCGGTTCGAAAAAATCGTAGATCCAGAGCTGCTAAAGTTAAGTTTCTTTAACGATGCTGTTGATGATTAAAAATACTACCAATAAATGTAAATTCCTAAAAAACTGTGGAAGCTGTTACTGCGTTAAAATTTAGTTATTTGGGTTTTACCAAATATAATATAATATATTGCAATTCATAAATATCACTTATATTAATGCATTGCCCACAATATAATGTTTGTCCATTCTCTGTCCAACAATATCTAAAGCATGCATTGATTAGTTACTAATGATTTTAAAATCATAACAGACAAAGGTACAATTTTCACCAATTATTTTTGGCCACTACGAAAATAGCCGCAAGATCGAACTTACGCATGGTACAAGTAAGTAGTGGTTCGTGTACGATTGTAGCACTCACAAAATACACAGTGCAGCGCACGGGCCAAAGCGAGTGGAGGGAAGAGCGCTGGCGAGCGTATCCTTCCTGCCCACGCCCTTTTTCTACATCCCGTTGATACATTAACAGAAATTAGAATTAGTGTTTGAGTAAAGCAAATTTAAATAAAAAGTTCTATATTGATCTGGAATTGCACAACTGAAACATAAGCTGTATTATGGTTTACCAGCGTGCACAAAATCCCCTTTTAATTGAGAATGGTCTACTTCAAACAATATTTATGAGTTCTGCACAGCACAGTGCGCTATATTCAGAGTGGCCAAAAGGTTTGGGAATAACTATATTTGGAAACTGGTACACTTAATAAGGAATGTATGCTGTGACTTCATTATTGTGTTTACAATTTATATTGAAGTGTATTTGTCACCGGATAATTGTATGACCCGATAACTATCTAGTAAGATTGTAAACTATCGTGAACAGATACTAAAATATGCAATATTACGCTTATACTTTCGTATGTATATAAACTGACAATAGTCAGTCGTCGAATACCGTCGACATCAAACGAGTCACCTGTGTTTCTCTAGCTCCCACGTCGTCATTATCTGTTACCGATATATAAAAACTGTTCCAGTGCATTATAACATAAAGTTTTAGTAATTAAAAGTTAAAACCATTTTTCGTCGTGTTATATTACAAACAACGTTAAATTTTACTGGCGATGAGTAAAACAGATACTGGCTGAACATAGAAGTGAACTATCAGAGAAAAATAATCATATTTATGCTGATCAACAAGAATTTATCATAGATCTATAAAATTACTACAGTGGGCATAAGGAAAATAGTAAGAAGAGTGAATAGACAAATGAAAAATTGATAGTGTTATCAAATTGAGAAAAATTATTATTTAACTAAACGTTAGAAAAGGCGACCATCTGATAAACAACATCAACATTCTAAAAAATATGACATCATGACTTTTGGTAACGAAAAAAATACTAATAATGAAAAGAAAATCCCATTCCGATCCAGCGATACAAATAATTCCAAGCAGTGAATACTATCAACGAATACTAAGTACACACATTTATTTGTTTTAATTTGAAACTTTCCACTATTTTTACAAGTTTGCCCAATGCAATAGTGAAAACAAATAGGAATACATAATATTATAACATAGTGTTACATTATAATAATCTTAAATTTTGTAACTTATTTGCATATTTGTTGCTACGGGTTACGGACGGCGCAACAAAATTGTTCATGCCTTGAAAAATATATATTTGGTACCAATATTTGCTATAAAAATTTTTCGCCAGCTGTGTAAAATATGTATTTCAAAAAGTTTTTTAAACGTGGGGCAGACGTAAGGCCATCTATTTCACACGATTTTAATAGATCTTGTGGACTTTCAGTCATCTCCGGATGGAAAGTACAAATGGCTGCTTCAATAAAAAGACCATTTGACCAAAAAAAAAACGACCATTTAAAAGCAAAGAAGATGCAATCGAGATACTTAAGACATTTTTAGAAGTCAGCTGGTCAAATATCCTCCAAAGCGATAAAGGGAGACCGTTTACAGCATCGGTGGTAAAGGAAATAGTAAGTTTATGGCATGCAAAATAATTAACGGAAGGCCCAGACATCAACAAAGACAAGAGTGTATAAAACGCTCAAACCAAGACGTCAAAAATTCGGGCCTGGATGGTGGATAACAATTTAACCAATTGGTCTATAGTCTGCAAGCTCGCCCAATTAAAAAATTTTTTTTTACCATTCTACAATTGCGAGGACACCGTAATAAAGCCCTATTGGGAGATGAGCCAAGATGTGGTATTTCTTCCACTTATTTATCTATAGTCGAATAAGTTCGTGCGCGACCGTCCCATGTAAAAGAAGTAGGTGGGGACGAGGTAGCACGACATTACGTCACTACAGTACACTAAAGTAAACAGGATGTTGTCTCGGCAGTGTTCTTGAAATAATTATCTAAAGCCTTATTTCTTATGTATTTGATAATGCTATATTAAAACAAATACATTTTATCACAAAATTATATTATCTACTAGAAATTTTGTATGTTTTAATTGAAATTATTTCTACTTGGGTGTTATTTCTAGTTTCAAAAGTGGTTGTGACGTAAATAAGAAGGGAATATATATATATATATATATATATATTTTTTAATATATATTTTTCCTTAAAATTTAATAAATCAAAAACTATTTTAAATTGTAGGTAGTAATTAATATAATATTTCGTTATTATTTATAGATTTTTTTTTTAGAACTGACTACACTGTTAGCCTTAGGGGCCCTATCCTAAAACAGAGCCGCTGCGGCTTTTACAGCTTCACCGGACTTGGGGGCGAGCGCTTAGGGCACTCAGCCGCGAAAGTTTGTGACGACCCGCACGAGGGTGCCAGAGTGGCCGAACCTCGGCTCGGGCGGTCGTCGCGAATGCGAAAAAGTCGCGATCTAACTAATTCCCTAATCTTATGAGAATTCGAGCTAACTAATATATACTCATATGCACGTTCCCCTCCTCTTGGGAGGAAGGAGTGGACCATGCGTATGTGTATTTGTTAATCGGAATGGTTTTTCTACACTAACTAGCACAAAAAGAGAAAAAAAAAGGTCCCTTACAGAACCTATGTACCTGTGTGGTGTGCACGTGTGTGTGTTCATACGTGTGTAATGTTGTGTGTGGGTAACTAAGTGTTGCACGTATAGTGTCACTTTGTATCGCGCGGGCCTTCAGTGTACTCTGACTTGCGCGCTTACATCACGCAATTGCACCCGCTTCCCTTCGCCGCTACATTACTCGCCCCCGTTGAAGTTTATAGTGCCCCATCCCCACTAACGTCAATCGCAAACATAGGACGTTCGCGTACGAACTTGTACGACTATAAAAATATAATTTGTAAACTTGAACTCGTACAGGACGTGGACAAATTTTTTAACAAAACTAAAACAATAAAAATGCTCCAGTAGGTGGTACTGAAAATATCAAACGATCGCAGATGCGTTGCCGGACTTTTAGGAAAGAATAAGGTCTCTTCTTGAAGGTCACCGGGTCATAACGGCTCGGAAAGATCTCAGGCGACAGCTGGTTCCACAGAGTGGTTGTGCGAGGCAAAAAGTGCCTTAAGAAACGCACTGTTGTGGAACGCTGGACATCGAGATAGTGTGGATGGAATTTACGATCCTGATGCGATGTCCGATGGTGAAATCCAGCAGCCGGAATCAATCCAAACAATTCCTCGGAACACTCCACATGATAAATGCGGTATAAGATGCAGAGGGATCCAACATCTCTACGCATATCCAATGGATCAAGCCGATTGGAAAGAGCTTCATCGTCAATAACTCGAGCAATACTCTGAATGTCATTGTATAGATTTGTATTTTTTGTTTTATTTACATTGGGTATTGTTTTTAATTAACTTTATAGTAATTTTATAGTACAACCTTAAGTTCGAATACGAATTTCCGCCTGCTTCCTTTGTGATTTTTATTTTTCAGTTTTCTTTAAATAGGTTCCAATTTGTTATACATTTTTGGAGAGCTAAGAAAACGGTTGTTTTAAAAATAAACTGCAAGCCAAGTTTCATAACGTTTTTTTAAGGCATTTTAGTGGAAAAGAATCTCAAAAGAATATTTAAATAGTATCGTTTTTCGTCTCGCATTTTTAATATTCGACTGATAATTCTTGTTTTAATATTGATAAATAACCGGTGTTTAATCGTTATTATAAATCAGAAGAAAAAGTGATATTCAAGTTGATACTTTTTAAAAATAAATTATTGATGTTCCATTTTTCACTTATTTTGAAAAAAGTTAAAAAATATGATAACTGAAAAATGGTTCACTTTTGCATAATGCATATGGGGATTAAAATTATCAAAAATGGTCGCCCTTATCACCTTCTAACGGGAATACGGCGAATTACTAATAACCCTGTATAAAAAAAAAAATCTAAAATAAACATGGCTAAGAAAAAATAAAGATAATATGTACTTGTTGTAGTCGGCAGTGAAATAACCATTCTAGACAAAGCTGTCATTTCAAACGATTCTCACATATTTCATAACAAAAAGAGAATCCTATAATAATTGGGAAAGTAAATATTCTGATGAGTTACATTTGTAACAAAAAAGCCTCTAGAGCACATACCGTGTCTAAAATGTAAAATCGTTACGCACGCAGTATGTGGCGTGTCAAATGAAGATGAAGTTTGTTACGTTGCGCAATTGATCTGTAATCTGTGCGTGAACGAAATTAAC
Organism: Saturnia japonica; assembly: GCA_033032175.1. Classification (NCBI taxonomy): domain Eukaryota; kingdom Metazoa; phylum Arthropoda; class Insecta; order Lepidoptera; family Saturniidae; genus Saturnia; species Saturnia japonica. The sequence goes on from CM065307.1 coordinate 13,707,174, forward strand.
ATCGTACGAGAAAGAAAAGATTCGCACATGAATTTAAAAAGCCTGACAGAAAAAAATAACAGCCACATCGTCCAAAAAACTCAAAGATATTGATGCTGCTACTGTGTTGGTTGAAGTTCCTAATGTAGACAGAGGACCTATAGATAGCAATTATGTGTTTGGAAAATTATACCTACAGAACAAGAATGATTTATACAGTCGGTAGTTCCTGCGGGATCATAAATGACTGGATATCGCGAAATACTGTTCTTTCGACACCAGGGACAATTTTGTCTGATGATATTTCAGAGGCCTGAATACTTTACTATTTGTCTATTTACAAAATAGGAAATTGTTCTAGATTACGTAACCGAATAATTATAAGAACCGTTCGTTTTTATAATGAATCTAATGAGATTGTAAACTGTCGATAGATTGTGAACGGACACTAATAATTTCGAAGTTTTGAGGTTATGTCTATTAAATAAGCAAAATCATGCAGGCAAAATGAGTATTTTTAACGGCTACTTTGATTTTGGCAGTCGCCGTCCGCTGCTACGATCCGCTCGCTCGGCTTGTGCGCACGTGTGTTATGATAACAGTTCCAACCTAAACTAACTCATTAGTAAATCAACATACGAAAATATAACTGTTACATTTTAGTGTCCTTTCACAATCTACCGATAGTTTACAATCACTTCTGATTTTTTATAAACTAACGTCGTGCAACTATCCGGTGACATATATATTGCCTGATAACAAAATAAGATGAAACTACAAAATATTTTAACAAATTATTTAACAAATGTAAGTTTAATTTGAAATAAATATTCTTTTGGCCTCGGTGAAACAGATTTTGGCATACAAACAAGTCTCACTTAAAACGCATAAATTTAACCAAAGATATATCTACATAAGACAATGAACGAATATTTAGCTAACCTTAATAATTTAAATGTATTATCTTAAATCTCATAGAATTGGTTGCAAAATAAATTTACGTTTTCTAGCATTATTATCCTTATAGTTCTAATTATATATATAATCTTATTTACAATGTTATTAATAAAATTGTTCAATCCATTTCAATAATTACATGGTCACCGTAATCCTCAAAGTAAAAAAATCTTTTAAAATATGCACACGAGTAAATTGTCTTTCGAAACTGATTTGAATATTCGAGAAACAAGATGGCGAACACCATCTCAGGCGTCAGTCTACTCGAGACGATCCAGTGAAATTATCATCTAAAAAACTCGTCAACGAATGCGTCTGATGACTCACATGATGAGAACTTAACGTATCAAAATTGACTGTTTGTTCAACAAAATTATTGTGCATTTGATGAGGTGGTTCTATGTGAAATTGACCTACACTCCACGGATCACTCAAATCCTCATTATGTCTTCGAACACTAGTATTAAATGAAGGCAACTCAGTCCACGGTTGTGGCGGCGGTGTATTTAGCAAAGGTGCATTAGGAATATTGTCCACCCGTGACGTAATCGACTGAGGTTCAGCATTAAAAGAGGGCGATCCCCAAACCAGCGATTCTATAGTCGACGTAGGAGCGACACACATTTGCTTGAACTTCTCCATTTCCCATGAACTAGGAATATCTGGGGTCGGTATATTGTGAATCATTTCCGTTACTTTCGACATTGATCTTCCAAAGTTGTCTTGAGTTTTGCCACTTATTACCGTTCTGGAAGGTGGCCCCCTGTCTGGGCTAGGCAAATGGTAATCAGGACGCATCATAGGACTAAAATTTCCAACTCCAGGGCTCTTTTTATTACTATAAGCTGCAGTATCAACACTCGCTCTCGGAGAGTACGGACTATGGAGCAATCGATCTTGTCTCGACATAGGACTGTATTGCCCAGACGTTTTGTTTGGAGTGTTTCTAATAACATCACCTTTTATACCTAATCCAGGGTCTGGACTTGGATGTGTCGATGGGTGAGGCGAAAATGGTGAGTTATGTTTAGGCATGGGACTGTAGTTCCCGGTATTCCAAGCACCCGACTTCGGCAAGTCTGGTTTGACTATTTGACTAGTGTCGGGACTAGGTTGCGCGGAATAAGGACTAGGTTGTGATGAGTATGGGCTTGGTTGAGTGGAATATGGGCTGGGTTGTGTGGAGTAAGGACTCGGCTGTGCAGGGCTAGGTTGAGCAGAGTAAGGGCTTCTTTGGGAAGAAAACTGATTATCCTGTCGAGTCATTGGGCTGTAATTAGGGCTATAATTCCAATTATTGGGATTCTTTATATCAAGCTTAATGTTGTTTGTTTCCGGACTACGTTTATTTTCCTGTGAAGTAGTGGGACTGCACTGCTCTATTATCCTGTTACATCTTATTTTGTTAGTTGTTTCAAATCTATTTAGAGGACTTGCTTCAGATTTGTGATTAGGCGTTGCCTTGAACTGTCCTAAATTCCATGAATTTGAGCTTTTAAGAGATTCCGTTTGAACTTCTGGACTACTTTGTACTTGACTGTCAGGTTTTGGAACAGGACTAAAATGGGGACTGCCGAGATCTGATTTCACTGGTTCCGACCTAGGAGTGGAAGACGAATCTGGTCGAGATTGTGAGGCAGGACTCAATAATTTTGGAATCGTATCTCTTGTAGATAATTTACTATCCGGTATGGAAGTAACTAAATCATGAACATCTTTGTTGTTGGACCTATCACTAATCTTACTATCTGGTAAAGATTTAGACATTAACTCTACAGAAGTTTGTTTATCGTTAGCATTTGGACCCACATCAGACACACTTTTTGGCTCCTGAAACAGGAATAAGGAAGACTTCTCTGATGACATTTCCTTTTCAATGTTAATGCTTTCAGTTGTCATATGAGGAGATGTCGAAGTTGTAGCAGTTTCAGATTTAGAGTCTATTTCCGCCTTTTTCCCAGATTTCTTTGTTTTTGCTTTCTCTTTATCATTTTCATCTTTAATTTTCACCTTTTCCGGATCAAAACTATCTTTTAGGTCTTGTAACTCTTTTCCTATGAAGAGGCGTTTTATACCTCGAGGTAACGCGCGGCACGAGCTAAGATTTAAGGACTCTATGAGAGGGCATTTTAAAAGAACTTTTTTCACAGCCTCAAATGACACTGATGAGCCACATAGGTTGAGTATCCTGTAATAAAGATTTCTAATTACTAACAAAGTATAACAAACATACTTGGACAACTAAACAATCACACTAAAGCTATATTAAAAAAATACATAATATTGTTTACCTTAACTTGCTACTAGGTGAATCAGCGAGTGCAGAGACTGCATCGTCGAGCGGTCGGTTCGCACTTGCCCAGGAAAGGTCTAGCTCGAGTAAGCTGTGAGACCACTTCTCGCAAATAAGCTCTAGGCAAGCATTACTTTGGCGCGTTACATTACAACCTGTATACAAATATACAATATTAAGAAAACTAACATTGTGCTGTTTATATTCTTATTCCGATTGATCCTGTTTAGGTTATTATGAATTCAATGTATGAAGTTTCATCTTATGCTAGCTGTGCCCGCGCGGACTATAGAAAGCCGTCGATCGAACACACGCGCGAATCGTGTTACTCCCGCTCCCGGTTATTTTAAAGACAAAAATGCTTGTTGTGGGTTTATTCTTAGAAGATGGACAAATGCTCTCGCTGAATTTTTTTGTAGGTATTTTTAAGATCTATAATTATAGACTACATTAATTAGATATATCTCTTATGGTTTACTCGGCGTAAGCAATCAAGCGCCCCAAAATCGTCGTTTTTCCGATTTAGACTTTTGCGCAGAACCCGAATTATTTTTTAAAATAAGAGTAGCACAAATTACTCTTTATAATATCGGCCATCTATCAGTGGAAGTCCCGTCAAAATCGCTCCGACCGTTTCGATTACCCGGAACAAACAGACAAACAAACGTATACAATTTTTTTTGTAGATATCTTATATACTTTCATATACATTTAGATAAAAGCTGTTATTTTGACATTACAAACAGACACTTCAATTTTATTTATTTGTATAGATTACTAGCGGTACGCCCGCGGCTCCGCACTTATATTACGCAGTAGTTATTTACATCTTGTAATTTTATTCTTGTACATATTATTTACAGTTCGTATAGCCTATAAACTGAAGAAGGCCATGTACTTCCTGTGCACCTATTTCTGAAATTATTGTGACGACTTTTCTAGCCTATCAATTAAGAAATCACGTTTGCATCCCGTCTAAGAAATTTGATCAAAAGTAGTTAATAATTAATACAAATTATTTATTTTTTTATTTTAAATATATTTTGACAATTCTTATAGCCTATCAGTTATGGAATGACTTAAAAAGTATTTACGTCACTTGTTTACAAAATTTCATCAAATTCGATTAAGTATTAATTAAATTTTAAATTTTTGGAAATTCTTTTTTACTACCTTTCCTAAAAGTGTTATTGAAAACTCTCATAGCCCCATCATTCATGGGCTTATAATTCTCGTGAACAATTAAAAAAAAAAGAAAATAATTCTTATACCGTATCAACTGACCAATGACGTAAGCATCCCGTGTACGAAGTTTCATAAGAATAGGTCAAGCCGTTTTTGAGTTAAATCCGAACATACAGACAAAAAAAAATTCACGTCATATTCGAGATCAGTCTTGTTCGTATAGTATGTATATCGGGAAATTTTCTACCAATATTAAATGTACAGACAGAACTACAGATTTATTAATATAGATACTATGTTCATCCATAATAATATTATAAATGCGAAAGTAACTCTCTGTCTGTCTGTCTGTTACGCTTTCACGCCTAGACTGCTGAAAGAATTTTGATTTATTTTGGTATAGAGATAGATTGGACTTTGGGAAAGGACATATAGGGTACTTTTTGTAGGCGAAAATAAAACTTTAAGGGTAGAAAATAGGGGATGAAAGTTTCTATGAATAAAATTGGGAACACCAAACGTGCATGCGCGATAATGGTGAAATGACATCGGCTGCCATACCAACCAGTTTGTTGATTGATTGTCAATCTGGTTTGCTGATATATTGACATTGTTATATTTAATAAGAAATGTATTGTATTTCTAATAATTACCTATTAAATAATAGTCCAGTATTCTTTTTAAAATTGGCTGAAGTGTTTTTAAACTGTTTAACTACTCAGTACGGCATAATTACTGTTTTATTTTATAATAGAATTATGAAGTGCGCTGTCAATCGCGGCTCGCGAGAGTTTATATATTCTAAGCGATATACCTATTGTAAATGATCTGGATTACACAGTTTTGCTACAAGTGAATTATTTCATTGTGTTATAACATACCATCACGCCTGTATTTACTACTACTGTATGTCACTAATTGTATACCCACAATTCGCCGAGTATGTTTTTAAGTCCCATGTAATAGGGGGCGAGCCTATTGCCATTAATAGGGCAGGAAACTAAATTCCGAGCTGCTACTGGGAATTTCATAGGAAAACCCAATATCACTTTGCTCGACCTGGGATTCGAACCCGGGACCTCTCTCATAGCAGTCGCGCAAACGACCACTAGGCTAACAAGACAGTTTTGTGTTATTCCACATGTGGTGAAAGTTTGTATGAAGAACCCGTCATGTCTCAAATTAGGGATATTCATATTGGTAAGAAAGAAAAAAAATGATTCAGCATATGAATTGTCAACAATATGGGTAAAAATAAAGTTACAGGATGTAAATAACTACTGCGTAACTATAAATGCATGCGGAGCCGCGGGCACACCGCTAGTCATCATATAAATGTTGAATGACAGATGTCTATTGTATATTTTACAGATGTACCATAAATTAAATGGGAAGTTAATTTTACAATTACTAATAATTTTTTCTCAAACATGCATGGAAATATTGTCATTATTTTCGAAAAAAGAACATGCGAAGTATCGAATTTACAGACAAAGAAAATCAAATCCATTGCAGGAGCGTTTTTTGAATTTGGAACATTACAACGCTCGAGCAATGCTGTATGAAACGATGTGCTGGGGTTATTAAATACTCTTTGATTGGGTCTCTTTTATCATTCTTGGCATACCAAAGCAAGTCTCTTTGCTTAGTACAAATTGCGTTCACGTGGCAATATAGTCATAAATGCGCTTGCCTTTCGGCACAGATGATAAATAGAAAATTGGCGGCAAAGCTGAAAAATCGTCTTGATTTGTTATTTACATACTTAATAAATATAAACTTAATAATTAAAATGAGTTCCAACGATTCAGAGAGTATAATGTAGATTGATTGTACTCCACCAGATTTAAGATCAGAAGCCAAATTAGCAATGGAAAACCTGCTTCCAGCAAAGTCAAAAGAGAAATACATGAAAGAATATGAAAATTTTATGAGTTGGAAAAATGAGAAAAAAGTGAACATTTTCTCCGAAACAGTTATTTTTGGAGTATTTTAATGAGATTGCTGAAACTAAAAAGCCATCTATTATCTATCTATTACGGGCAATTTATTCCATGCTAAAATGTACAGTTCATGTTAAAAACGGCATTAACTTGAAAAATTATGGGCAATTTAACTACTTTTCTTCAACGACAATCAACCGGATTGAAAAGCAAAAAAGAGACAAGTTTTACTGGCGAAAACATAAAAAAAATATTAAAATCTTCGTCCAGCGAACACAACCTCAGATAGGTTTTTTCTTAACTTTCAGAAAGGGAAGTGCACGAAGCAGTTTATTGGAAGACACAAAAAGCTAAAATACCTAAAGAAATATCAACTTATTTAAACTTGAGAAATCCTGAATGTTACACTAGACATTGTTTTCGTAGGTCATGTAGGTCATTACGGTTACGTCGTGCAACCTTTCTTGATGAACAAAGTATAAATCTAATTCCAGAATTTTCTACAATATTTTTTTTTAATAAAGCTGATCATGATTTATCAAGAAGTTGGTCTAACCGCCGAGAAAGAGATGCTGTAGATCCCAGGCGGGTACGCGCACGAGCCCAGAGTCGGAGAGACGTTGAAGTCCACGTAAGTCGAGTAGCCGTAGTCGCGTAGCGCCGCGCACTAGCCGCGCTAAAGCGTCATCACCGAGCCGGTACTCGCCCACGCCTACACGCTCTGTACTCGCCTCGCCCGCTATTGATAGCTCCTCTAACTGCGTCCACCCTTCACTCTCCATCTGCAACGAACACAACAGCTTATTATTAAGGCATGTTCAGATGACGGGTATTTTTTTATCACACGTTTCTATTCCCGCAATTGTAACATATAAAAGGTTCCTCCTACATAAGTTCATAGTCGTACCGTGTTTTAGACTTAGTAAGAATGATAAAAGTTTTTTAGGTTAGTTTAGTGTTAGGTTCTATGATAAGTTTCCACAGCACATTACCTGATTTGCCGGATAGTAAGTTCAAGGACCATGTCAAGCCGGTTTTACTGTCAAAGGGTTATAATTATAGGGTGGATCATTATGTGAATAGTAGTGATGCCTGGAAGTGACTGTTACTCTGTACATCTACTAAATAATTATGATCTTTAAATATTTTTGGAACAGATGGATAAAAAACTCTAGCCGGCTCATCTCGATGATTGGGATGTTTTCCGAACCGGTGGTAGTGTATTGAAGTTCATAATTGTTTTTTTAGGGCCTAAATTGAATAAAGTATTCTTCGATTTTTATAATCTATCCAAATTCAAACGCGTGTTTAGCTGCTCGCGCGTAAATAGCGTGTCCGTCGCCGTATTGTAAATTGTAATGTGCATTTGTAAACACACAGGGTTTCATAACAACATTTATTCTTTACAACCTACACTACCAATTTTCGTAGTAAAATAACATAATACGATAAGGTTCGATTCTCGACCCGTGTACAAGTTTTTTTTATACCTATGAATACAGTATTCCTTATCTTTAAAATCGATGTCATTATTCTTTAGAACATTTATGTCTCTGTCTCTTATAGTTCTCAATGTTACACACCGTTATTATATTTGAAAAGTTACGAGAGACTATGTTCAGAGTGATCATGATATTTCATCAATTTTTTTGTACCTTTCATAAAGTTGAATACGAATAAATACTATGTGTCGACAGAAGGAGATTTATTACACTTACTTGTTGTAACGTTGTTGTAGATGCTAATACAAGCTGTGAATTGGCTGCTCTGAATACTCGCATCTTGGGGCATCCCTTTTGAAGTGCCTCCAATGGTACAGGCGCTGGGTGAGAAGTAGCGAGAGCACCAGATATGTCAAGCACTTCGAGATTCGGACAATGTGCCTGAAAACACATTTTCTTTATTTATTACTATACTGCGTATTTTATTCCCACGGAGTAAATTGACAATCACTAATGTCAAACTTGAAAATAATTTTGCCACATTTATTTTTGTAGTTTTGTCCTACCATACATTTTACGTAACAATTATTTGAATCGTATATGATTTTAAGTACCGAATTGATGTTTTTTTAGAGATGAAATGGTTAGTGGTTTGGCCGGATACCGGATATTCGGCAATCTACGAAGCCGGAGCGCCGAATATTCGGCCCTTTATCACGTTACATGACACGATCAGTTAAAACAAACATTTTTGACGCGCGATTATTAAAATAGACTGTGTCCCATTACCTATTATGGCATGATTTGCCTTGTGTAAAATAATGAGAATTTTATGAATTTTACTATCCGGAATCTAGCCGGATATTGAATTCCTATCCTGTATCCGATCGGATAGGCCAGTTACGGAATAAATACCGGATATCCGTTTATCTCTAGTTTTTATTTATTATACCACTTCCATTTCTTTATTTTCTCGATGACAGCTCCTGTGAAAACTTGAACGAGCGTCTTTTTTACATTATGTATGCATTATTTTATAAAAATACGACCTTTACACACGTACAAGGTTATACCAGAGTCGGAGAAACTGATAGGGATGGAGCTATATCAATAAAAATAACGTATAGGTAGGTACTCGACAATGAAACAAAATAATTATAACGACAGATAACATATGAATGGATTGTGTAAGGAATGATACATATAATTATGTATAAAAGGTGTGAGTACCGAGATAATAATTGAAAGTGAAAGAGGAAAACTTGTTGTGCTTACTCTACTTAGGAGGGATAAGTAATAAGATGGAGGATCCCTTGTAATAACTTTCGAGGGAGTTTTTGTAGTAACATAGAATGCATGCTTTTAGTTACTATTCATATTCCACTTCACTTATGCACATTAACCAAACCGTATCACTTAAAATACCGCCAAAATATCACAATATAGAAACAAATAAAATAAGTTTATGAGTTAAAATTAAAACCACAACATGACAAGATATCTCGTTCAGATATACTATTGATGAATGTTATCGCTTGCGTGACGTAGACTCGATGGCAACCAAGCCTGGCGCAACTCGATAATGAAAAATGTCACACGGTAAGTTTTTCAGCTTTTGCTTTTCAGAATCAATTAAGTTCGACAATAGAATTATATCTTCATTAAAATATCTAATTTTTTACCGCGACAGAAGATAGTATCTGCGGCAGGGCGCTGAATTTATTGTTCGCCAAAGTTAAGTGAGTAAGTCGTTCGCCAAAATTTTCCGTGACACGCGCCATCGAAGCTGCTGACAAACAAGTGCTGGAACTGCCCGTCTCCGACTGAAATTTAAATAAAACTAAATATAGCATCTGGTACCTAATATTTATATCTTAAGCAATGTAGGTAGTGATCATAAATAAATGGTTTAACATTACCTCATATTATTAATAATAAAAAATAAATAAATAAAAATAAAAAGAGAACATAAAACGAAACATAACTTGATTGACACTTTGTCTACAAAAACTAATTTTTTTAAAGACCATATCCCGCGGTACCGCATTCTTTCGAGATGCCTAGATACACATAATATATATGTGACGGGAAGCGGCTTAATATGTCAAACCAGGAAAATGTTGTATAAAAGTATTTTTAAGATAGCTAGTTAGGCACTCACCGTAAGCGAAAGATCTAATCGCTGCAATTTAGGCATTGCCTGAATAAGGTCGAATAGCTGTTCAGACGTGATCCGGTTCCAACCCGCGACGCTGAGCTCGACAAGTCCCGGACAATAATCCGCAACACACGCCAATACCCAGGAAACGTTGCACACCTTCCATTGAGCTGCATACAAAAGTTATATTAAAAAATCAGGATTTAAAAAGTTACTTGTAAACGGTAAATTCCGTTTTTCATAATTAATAATTCCTGACAGTACGTAATACGCAACAAATAAACATAAAAATCATTGAACACACCATAAAATAGATAGGTATAGAAAGACAGCTCGATACAACGAGCGATAACTTCGCACGCAGACATAAACGCGTACGAACGAACACTTCAGATGAAGTCGATAGAACATCACTCGCAAGTGTCCGCGCTTTGCCTGTGACATTGGGTTCTGTAGTGACAATGAACAGTGACGGCTCGTCTTTAGGAGTGCTGGTGTAGTGCACTCCCATAAAAAATTACTGAATATATATATGTTAGGTCGCGTCACTTCCCCTCTGCATGAGGAAGAGGGGGCGTGACATTTCCCGGTTTGGACGGGCGATTTCATTTGGCCGGATGCCATTCTCGTAGACACTGTATAGATGCCATTAGGGCAAGATGGTGGTGAGGGGTCTTGGGGGATTGCACTGCCGCTTGAGGTGCCTGGTCTTCGAATAAAACTCGAGCTCCTTTACATCACTGAGGCGTTTGCAGGACGACCAAATCTTGTTTTTCTTCCTTATATCGCTGTGTACCCAATGACACGAACCGTGCTCGACACGATTTTTGCCGAGCTTAAGTAATACAGAGAGTTACCTTAAAGAGAGCCTCTACCTTTTGTCTATTTTTTTGATTCTATTTTCACTTTGGTTGCCCTGTTTCCCGCTCTATATTTATTTGATTAAATAAGTTACATAAACAAGTTATATATCAAATTGTTCCTTATTCTATTCCCTATCCATTAAACATATTACGTAACATTATATACATTAAGCGCATATTCCATACAAAGACAAAAACAATAGCCATAGCTAATGCCAATAGCAATAGACATAATTATGTCGCCAACAATATAGATATAGATAAATGGACTTAAATAACTTATAACAAATGTTTTTATTGATATTCCCAAAGAGACATTTTAATAGAAAATTGTAGACATCAGCCCCTAGCGCTAAAGTTGAGTGCAGGTAACTAAAGTCAAGGTAGACCGGAACCGCTTTTCTGTACCTATTTATTTTGTGTCAATATCGTATTTATTATTACTAGCGGTCACCCAATGATCGAAATTCGACTAGCAACTTTTTAATCATAGACTATAATTTTCTGTATGACATTTGCAGTATGAACCTAAACAATGAATTTTATATCACTTGCTGTCTTTTCATTGAGTGACAATGTCAATATTTTGGGGGGGTCTAAGTTCAATGACACTGGTCGTGTTAGGATTCGCAGTATTAATTTATTTTATTTAATATATTAGTAACAGATATTATAGATAAATTTTAGCTTTCTGCACTCCTTCTCCATTTAACTTTATCCATGCTAAATCTCATCTTCCGTGCACGCAATACGCTTAAAAAGCGGTATAAATTTTTTACTTCACATATTAATACATATAATGATTATGATGATCATATTTATATTATTGACAGATATTATTAGATTTTTTAGTACCCAGTTTACTAAATGGAGTTAAAAATTTTATATCAACATTTACGAAAAGATTATTTTAATAAGTTTATTCGATATAGTGTTTGATATAGATGTAGTGAATTCAAATAGACTAACAGTCTGGTAAATGCTACATTATTAATACAATATTTCAAAGACAAGATAATCAAAACTTTATAAACTTGAATAAACAAAATACTATATATAGTTAAAACACCTACCTATTAATTATAAATAATTATTCAAAGAAGACTTAAATCCTTACCAATATTTAAACTTTGACATTGTGATAAGCGATTTTCGAGTAACCAAACCAGTTTGTAATCAGTTTTACATTTCTCACTTGTGTATTGTGCAAGATCAACATTCTTCCATAACTCGGGTAGACAGCTTACACTGTGCCATAACTTGCACACTTTACCCAATCTGAAATTACACAAATACTTGAGTATGTAACATATATTGTTATTTGGTTAATAAGGACTATATTTCTTACACAATTTTAATAAATTAAATACAGTGTAAACTCTTTATAACGATACTCAAGGGACTGAGCATTTTTTGTCGTTATAGAGAGTTATCGTTATATGGAGTGGAGTTTCAATATGTGGGATTTAACGCAAACCAACCAAGTTGGGCTCACTTCAACGTTATAGGGAGTTTATCGTTATAAAGGATAACGTTATAAAGAGTTTACACTGTTATTGTGAATAAAAAGACGTCCACAATATTTTAATGTGTGCTAAATTAATAGCGCTTGTTTTATTCTTGTTTCTTACAAAGTTACAGTAGTTCGTAGTAACAATGTGGTTTCTTAATAACGTTCTTGACTGTAGTTTGTTTGGTGATTCGCTGCTTGCTGTTGTTGTAGTGTTTCTCGAACTGATCGTAGTACTGCCGCCCTCTCCGCTATATTTAACCTCGCCCTTTGCCTCGCAACCGGTCCTGCGATGGATTCCGTGCGGGGCGTCGCTCAGCCAATGAGCGCGCACGCCCTGTGTGCGGCAGTACCATGAGTCACCATGCCAGATGTTCCGAGTCTGGCATGGTTCATCCTTACAACTAGTGAAATTTATATATTTAAACTTACAACTAGCTATATTCTTATTCTAATCGTTTTAAAATACACATATTCACACATATTCAGTTCATATTATTATATCTATTCCTAACACGTATTTATAAACCTTATTCCTAACACGTATTATTTCATTTATTTGTTCATTCTATACTATTAGACTATCGTTATACGCTCGCCCCGCTCGCTGTCCGCAACAACTGTATATCATTTAATACAATCTATAATGAACACTAAAGTTTGAATTATACCCATCATTCTTAAAAATTACAAAAAGTCATTTATCTTATTATATTAAGTGAGCTATTCTTGTATATATATATATGTAATTGGTTCCTCAGAAACGGCTCCAACAATTTGGATAAAACTTTGTATTTAGATAATGTTTTACATTCCAAGTATACCTATATAGGTGTTTCTTTTTGTAAGACAGGTATGGCACTTTAAATTATTATATTATCAATATCACAGAACAAAGAATTTTTAATAACTATTAATGAACTACATACCTGATAACAGCCGGCAGAGTTCCTTGTGATGTTACAACATATTCAAATATCTTCGAGAGTATTTCTTTGGGTAGTGATTGGGCCCAGGGACTTTGTGGCCCCGTTTTCTTACTTTCCACTGCACTAATTCTATTTCTTTCAGTCTTTTCACTTTTTTCTGTAAAAAAGGCAAATTTAGAAATAAATTATATTATAAATTTTATGAATTACCACTATATAATAAAAAAAATATCTTTCCCCAAAAAAAAACATGCATTTCTTTATTATACATCATTCTATTCACGATTACCATATACAACCTGAATATAATAATATGTCACTTATATTAATGTTTTTTTTTAATGTTATAAGTAATAGCTTATCCTATCCTATTAAAAATAGAATTATTCTATACTTTCAAATCCATTGTTTTTTTTTCTTTTTAGTTTTATGTGCGAAGTTTACCAATAAATTTAAAAAAGATAAGATATGAGTAACAGGAAAAGTTAGTTTAGAATGAATTATAAAATTTGTACTAAACAGACAGATGGACAAGGAACATGACAATAAAAAGGTGTTAATAATTTAAAAAAAAAAAAAAAACGAAAAATGGCAAGGCTAAAAAATATTTGAATATAACGTACTTTTAGGGTTCCCTTTAGTATTGTTAGGTTTACGAGTCTTGGGAATTTTAGATCGTGTGTTTCGTGGTTTTGGAGCAGCAACACTCATTGCTGCCGCAGTGTCACCACGAGATGGATCATATTCCTCGCCCGAGCTTTCGCTTGGTACTGGAGAAGCCGCTCGTTTCTTCTTAGATTTCCTCAACCCTATGTCTGCTATTGATGCTGGTGTTGGTGTTACCTAAAACAACGTCTTGTTTTTAAAATCTAATATTGAAAATAAGATTTTCCTATAAATTTTTAAAAATAATTACAAATTTATATTCACGAATGGAGTTCTTAGCATTCCATGGGTTCATCTTGAGGGTGCCGGGACCATTGCGTTCCAGGGCGAGGGCCAGAGTAATTAATACCTGGACCTCGTAACCTGTGTAGTTTTAAAGGGGCCCTAACAATGCGCATCGACGACCACATTTACTGCAGGCCCTGCAACCATCCCAGCCTTGCCTATGGTGAAATCCTACTAAGGCTGCTTCAGATACTCAATTCAATAAAGATCATAGCACTCTTTAGAGATTAGATCTTTTATTAGGTTATTTATGGATTTTCTAATATACCGCTAGCTACCCACTTCCACTGAATATTAGATCCTTACATATGAAATTGGCGTTTTGTTGAACAGGCTACCTCGATCTCAAATATCTGGGATTTGGTTAGGAATTCCAATTTCAAATTTAGGCTTGTTTGTGTATTTTTTTTCCATTTTAGTGATTAATTTGTTTTCGTAGCACTTTAATTATTTTTACATCATTCTTTTCACAAAATAGACAACAAAATATCGTGTTATTTACGAATATGCGTTCCACTGTGGTATCAGCGCTGCAGAAGCAGCTCGAATGGTTAATGATGTGTATGGGGAAGCTACTGTAAAAGAAAGCACAGTATGTATTTGGTTCCAACGTTTTCTTTCTGGAAATTTTGACCTACGAAACAAACCTCGTGGACGGCTGGAGACCCTAGCTGATAACGAAGAATTAAAGGTTGTCGTAGAACTGGATCCATTGCAAACCAAGTCAGAGTTAGCGGAAGGCTTCGGTGTAAGTGATAAAACAATTTTCATACACTTGAAACAAATTGGAAAAGTGAAAAGCTCGAGGAATGGGTACCGCAGGAATTGACAAAAGCACACCAACAAACACGTATTGAGTGCTGCTTTACATTACTCAACCTTCACAATAACAAGGGAATTTAGAATCGTATTGTTACTTCTAATGAAAAATGGATGAAACGGACAATCGGAAATGCTCGTCATAGTGGTTGCACCCAGGAGAATCGGCCAAATCCTGTCCCATGTGAAAGTTGACTCAGAAAAAGGTACTGGTGAGTGTTTGGTGGTCCAGTGCTAGTGTCATACACTACAGCTTCCTAAGATCTGGCCAGATGATAACGGCATATCTGTATTGTCAACAATTGCAAATCAAGATAGATAGCTAGCCGTTAATCAACCGAGACTGGTAAATCTCTCTAGCCCATTACTGCTTCAGGATAATGCTAGATCCCATACTTCACGACAGACAGTCGTTAAATTAGAGGAACTGCTGTTGGAATGTCTCCGACACCCACCATACTCCCGATCCTTGCTCCAACAGATTACCACCACTTTTTTCGAAAATTGGAAAATTTCTTGCAAGCAAAAAAAAAAACAATTCCGATGAGGCTGTCCAAACCGCCTTCAAAGATTTTATTGATTCTCGCTCCCACAATTTTTTGAATCAATGAATTAACTATAAAATGGCGAAAGCGCATAGCGTCGGTAATACTGCAAAACGGGCTATGTCACTATGAATGGATTTTATAGGAAAGAGAGAAAACTTTTTTAATGATGTGCAAGATGTATGACACATAGGTATGACATGCATCTTGTGGTATTATATTGTTGGTAAATTTTATATAGATAAATCCTTAATGTGGATCAAATGTGAAAACAACTAGAAATATAACATTTTACAATGAACAATATTGAGGTAGAGTCTTTTGACATAGAACATATTGCAGTATAATTGACAATAGATAATGATGGTACATACTTCAATTGATTAAATGTATAATTTAATATTTAATATTTTTCCATTTTACTTTCTACATATAAAACACTTAGTTCATATGTAAGGACTTAATATAATTTAAATACATGGACACATAGCTAAATTATGTGTATTGGTAATAGTTGAGTAAATACTAATAAATACTACTACTAAATACTAATAATAAACACTAAATAATACTAAATACTAAAGTACTAAATGTACTAAGTACTAAATGGTAATTATAATAAACATCATTTAAATGAGAGCCCACTTTTAATTTAGTTAAGACATATAGTTCCTGTGGAAACTAAAAATCATCTTCATCTGAATGAAGTTACAAGCACCAGCTTCTTGAAATATAAAGATATTTAATAATATGAGTTTTAATACTTGATTAATAACATAAAAATAAAGTAAGCCATAATGTATAAATTGCTCAAAACTTGAATTAATCATATTTTAGCGACAGAATGTAAATACTGGAGATCTATGGTAAATATTGATAGAATAAAATATGTATACCTATCGAGTTTCTTAATTCTGACTGTATATTAAATATATTTTTATTATTTTTAACTGTATGTCTCAACCAACAAATAAATTCAATAAAAGTAAATGGTGATGACAAATTAACCATTATTTGCAGTGCTAAGCATAACGAGAAATACAAACAACATCAAAATTTAAGCAAGAATTTCTGAAAGATTCAATCACAAATTTAGTAACAGTAGCACAACATCACTAGAAAAAACCTTAAGAGTGTTCACACCTGTTGGTTTAAAGAACTTAATCAATTTAACTCATATTTATGTAATATTATTGGAACTGCAATAAATTCACATTTGATAATCTATTAAGGTTTCCAAACAAATATACAAAATTTTATAGGCATATGTTTGTCCAACATTTCTCTGAAACTATTTTTCTGATTGTAACCATTTTTTTCATTGGCTTACATGTATTTCAACTTAGGGAACAGTGCAAGTTTCATGAAAATTGGTTCAATACTTCTCAAGATATGGACTAATATGTGTAAAGGCCTGGCTTATTGACACAAACTATGGGTGTGGTGTCAAAAATATTAATTCATAATTTTGAGTTAATTTTTTAGATGTAATTAAAAAAATATATTTGTGTATTGTGATAACTCCATATCTCTCTTAATTCTTCATCAAAACAAATTATTCACACATCAATTTTTACAGTTTAGGTTTCCGCTATTGACAAAAAATAGTTTTAAATTAATGGTTTTGGATATTTAAAAAAATTAAAAGCTTAAAATACATAGGTACACTCAATTACCATGGAGAGGGAGCTAACTGTTAACAATCCTAACTAATATAACAGCTGTTACTTACATTATTTACATTCTATAATGAGTGAAATATTCACAAGGGTCAGCTAGTATCCCATAATATATAAAAATAAAAATTATAAAGCATATGTATCAAATTAAAATATATAATAAGTTAATTTCTGTATCATTGATGATAACATATTTTTTATCCTGGGTATATGAGATTAGGTAAAATATAAAATTTTATTCCTTATTTAAAAGCAAATCTACAGATAACAAATTGAAACAATGATTGTTTAAGAATAAAAAAAAATTACTTCTATAGCAGTTGAAGTGATGATTTGGTTAGTGGGAGAACCTAAGCTCTCAATTTAAGCCATTGAGGGCTTTACATGTTTTCAAAGACCAATTTTCTTGTATTACAATATTAATTGTTCAAATTTACAAAATAATAGGATTAAGATGCCCAATGAATGAAGAATTTATAAACATTCTATTATCTTAAGAAAATTATTACTATTATATATTATTGATAATAATAAAACTCAACAATTGAATGACACCCATTAGGGTGACTCAAAAACCATTTTTTTTTTACATTTCACATGAAAATATGTTAATTTAACAATTTCTAAATAATCCTCAAAGAAATCAACTGGATAATTTTTTTTTTTTTAATTCCAAAATGGTTAAAAATAAAATAGTTTTTTTTCCTGTCATTTTATTATGATCTATGGTTAACATTATAAGTATGCTGAAATTTTTAACTCATTTCCTTTTATAAAGGTCCTTCATTCTTTTTTCATCAAAACCTAGCGTAATTTATATGCTTTCGAGTGACCTATAAATGTAAATATCACATTTTTTTTTAAATACTTTACTTTAACATCTTATTACACAATAGAAATAAAGCATGAGACTTAAAGAAAACACATAAAGACCATGATTACTGCTGAACATAGTTCAATTAATCATAATGGTTTTCTATTAAAAAAAATTTAATCATGCTTTATTTGTTTTACCATGTCTTTCAGTTGATTTCCATAAAAGATTACCAAAGTATCTAAAAAGAATTCATAAAACATTTAAGAATCTATATAATTATATTTATTTTGGGATGGATTTTGTCCCATGATGACATGTCTAAACCTACTGCATCCTAAAACAAACATTAGTAATTGAAAAGATAAAAATACTCCAAAAGAAAACAAACAATAATGAATACAAGTCCTAATTATTAAAAAGTTATTCAACAAACTAGCCATTTAGTTCTAGGTAAGAAGCTTATATATTTGCTATTATAGTACTGAATTAGTGATTTAGTGAACAGGTAATAAAACAAATAAAAGTTTTATACTTACTACTTCATGGATGCTCGTCCTTCTGATCTTAATTTTTATAGTATTAGTGTCTAATATTTGACTCTGATATGTGGTCTTACATTCAGATTTCTTTGACTTCTTTTTACTACGGGAACAAATATCTAACATAGCACGTGGTTTACCACTACAAGGTGGAACAATATGAGTCCATCTCTCTTTAGAGTTCTTTTTACTTTTTTTATTGGATAATTGACTAAGTTCATGACTGTAAGGTTTGCCACTCTGACGTTGCAAATTAATTAATGGTAACTTTACACTGCATTTGAGCACTTCATCATCAGAGCTTTCACTACCTACAAAGTCTTCTTCTTCTTCCTCATTGTCTATCTGTTCTTCAACAACTCCATAATTTTGACACTTACTGCTACTCACTAAACTCAAATTTTTACCACTTATCACTTGTGCTGTGTTGGTCATAGACCGAGTCCTATGTCGATGTTTTTTTCGTTTGCTACCTGATGATGAATAGCCATTTGCCAAAGGTCGAGTTTCGTGTCTAGAATGCTGCTTGTGCTTTTTGTGTCGTGATCGTTTAGTCGTAAGAGACCCATTGAACTGTTTCTGATTGGCGATATCATCAATGCTTTGTTCAAAATCAGTTTCCAGTTTGACGCAGGAGACCGCCTCGAGAGAGGCGGCGACGTCTCCCGGCAGGACAGGCGCCACTTTGGAAACTCGCACATCAGGAAAGAGGTCCTTACGGACAGAGAGCCTCGCGGCCTCGTAACTGCCGTTCACGGGACTCGAATGACCAGACATGCCGCCCGCCTCCCGCCGCCCTCACGTACCACTTCTACAAACCACTCACCTGTCTGAGAGGTAAACAATCAGTTTGACACATCACATTTTCACTTTTGTGCCCGAGCAATACACCGATCTTTTTATGATGCTAAGAATATGTTAATGCTTACTGATAAGCGATGTGTAAAACATCATCATTTCTTTAATTTGCATTTCTTGTGAGACCCAAACATGTTATTTTCTTCACATATTCGCATTTTAGGTCATCCATGTTCATGTAACGTTGTGATTGCGAAAAACAAAGTACAGATCATTTTCGCGGACACTTGCTCTTGATTGTTTCACAAAGAGGCATAAAAAAGACAACACTTTGCATTACGCACATAATACACTCTTATTTTTGATTATTTTCTCTCACTATGAGTTCATGAAAACTGTTGACCTTGTTTAGAAGCTTATTATGTTTCAAATTTTAATCAACAGATGCAGACATTGTCAGAAAAAAGTTGTTCAAATCTGAACACAGTAGCCTTGTATGAACGTTTTCGGTTAACCTATGAGTTGCAGTTTGATTGAAATTTATTTTCACATTTTGAGATTGACTTGTTTTAAAATATAATACTTCTACTATCATATTACGTAATTAATTATTTTATGAATGGGGAACTTTATATAAGGTTATTTTATTATCTAAAGGTTTTTCGACTACCTCTTTACAAACATATACATTAATGTCAAAGAGTTGTATTTTGATTTACTATATAATTATTCATAGAGAACAGAGATGGCAGCACTTAACAAAATTGTATAAATTCAATAAGTAAAGTATGTAGGTAGTAGGTAGGTATAATCTATTTTGTACAATTTTACATTGTTTCTCTTTCACACAAATTGTACGAGATGCTTGACAAAAGTAGATAATATAACGAAGATGAAGAACAAATGTTATTTATTTATCTCAATTCCTAAACATTCCTTATTTTACTGAAACGTTTGTGTGTGCAATTATTGGTGTTATTGGTTACAATGCTTTTGTATATACTCTCTATGACGTTTTTCAACAGTGATAATGATAACCTACACGGTTTTAATAGCTAAGTACATAACTGGTGAGTCATATTTATATTTATTACATTAGCTGTATATATTTATCGGTGATCTCATACATAAATTTGTTACACTGGCTTACACTTCATTGCTATGCTTACTACGCTGTAACAATATTATTAATTGTTCTAACTGTATTTATGTATTGTTCAAGTATGCACCTACCTGCTATGTATAATATTTTTGTGTATGTGCAGTGTAGTAAAAGTAACTACCTATTTAGTGAAATGTAATGTAGAATTAGCACAATTGTGATTTTGTTAATCTCTGTACATACGCATAGGTATTTGGAGAGAATAACATTAATAACCTTTACAATATGTTTTCTGTCACCTACGTATTAAACATACAATACTATATACCAATAATAATAATAAAAAACATATTGTGTGTGAAAGCATAATAATATCTTATTTAATATCTATGAACATGAGCATCTTATGAATAATGAATAACATCCTAAACCTGTGAGTCTCGAACTATCGACCGCTCGTACTATACATGAACAGTGTGTACAAATCTAGTCGTCACACTGCTAGGCCAAATCAACGTCGATCATAGTAGGTAGTGAAAATCAGGACTTGCATTAACCGTGCATAATTTTCTATCTCATTCTCTCGCGGCTTAAATCATTGTATGGTTTTGTCTCTTTTTAGAGTCGCTTGTTCGTTTCATCGAGTTTCAAATCAAAACGGTAAGTAAAGAAGTCATCACTTAAAAAATACATTGTATTTTAGTTTACATTTATAAAAATCAATTCTTTGTATACAAGAGAAATATAACGAAAGACAATCTTGCAAGACACTCTCTAAAATCTCGGTTCTTCATCATTATTGTCCACTGCTGGACATAGACCTCCCCCAAAGATCACCACAACAACCGGTTCTGTGCTGCTCGTTTGGTAGAAATTTTTTCATAAAATTGAAACTAAGTATTTAATGTTAGACTAAAAGAATATCTTTTACGTCTTTAGTATTTAATATAAAACATTTTTTAACAAAAAAGAAAAAACAACTTCAATTATTTTGAGGAGTTCCCTGGTGTATCTACGAAGTCAAAGGTCCAATGCCAATGAAATTAAAATGGGACCATCCTTCAGGTAACAAATAGACAGAAAGACAAAAAAATTAAAATGGGCTTTTGGTTATAGGTATCGTATATACTTTCATGTGCATTTAGTAAAAAGTTGTTATTTTGACATTACAAATAGAGACTTCAGAAGAAGAAGCTGCTCAACTGATCGAATTTTTCGAGTCATACAAAAGCACTTCAATTTTTCCATAGAAGAATAAATGTAATTATTATTTTTTCAATAATTTTTTCACTTTATATCGAAATTTATGTAAAAATAAAAATAATTTGAATTATGATGGATCATTCTTTAAAACAAAAATTACACTGAACTTTTCAACTTTCGATCACTATATCCCTATTTTGCGAATCCTGAACCACTGTGCGACACCCTCGTTGAATGTCTCGTCGCCTCGTTCGCAACACGGCTTCGCAGCCTCGCTCAGCTTACTCGCTCCGCATCACTGGACAGGCAACCTTATGGTGGAGGGTCAGTAATGGTATGGGGTGATATTTGCTTAGGTACAGGTATTGAGCTACACATCGTAGAAAACGAATCCCTAATGGCAGTGGCAAGATACGTAAGAGACATTTTAGAGCAGATTGTAATGCCATTTGCCCCATTCATGGAGGTTTTTTTTTTTAAATGCACGATAATGCTCGTCCTCACGCTGCGGCAGTAGTATCGGTGTACCTTCTGAGGTCGGAATTCAAGGTTTGGTGTGGCCAGCACGTTCGCCAGACCTAAATCCGATAGAACATGTTTGGGACAAAGTGAAAAACAAATTAAACAAAGAAATCCAGCATCAGCTAACCTGAACGACCTCCAAACTGCATTGGTTGAAGAATGGAACCGAATGCCATGAAGTTTCATTGACAATTTAATAAAAAGTATGCCCAGACGGATGTCGTCAGTATTGACAGCGAGAGGAGGCAATCTAAATACTGATGATTGTGCCACTCATTATTTTAGGTCAAAATTCCATACAATTAAAATACTGAGCTTACTGTATCCAATATTTTTTTTCCGTTGTAATCTAATTTTTTGTACTCAAAATGTTAATTTAATTAATTTATTCTATTGAACGAATTTTAAAAGCTTATATTGTACAAATAAATCTGTTTTCACTTTAATTTTTCTCTTTTTTATTGCGTTCCTTTAAATATGTCCATGAGTGTATCTTTACTGCCGGCGTCACGAGCTATAAGATAAGGGGATGAATAGATAATTCAATACCTTTTCACATCGGTTTCACGTTTATCATAATTTTTACTGGGAGATTACCTAAGTACTATGACCATTAGCGTAGCTAGCGAATTTTCCTAGGAGGGGCAGCCAGGCAGCTGATCATTTTCACTATAAACATCTTTTTTTTCTCAAAATGAAAAGAATAATAACGGTATGTTCCTTCAATCCTGTCGATTTTTCTAGGTTGGCAATGAGTTTTGTAGGTGGGTAGTGTCCATCCTGCCTCTTTACTACGCCTATTATTATGACTCTTAAGTTTAAAAATAAATAATCAGGTTCGACTGCGTTTGTATCACTGCTACATAAATTTCCACCATAAAGCACCAAAGCCTGTACTGCTGCTGTGTTCGATTTAAAGATTATGTTTGGAAACACACCTGGTAGCCGTTGCGACTCATTCCTCATGAATAACAACCTATTAATTAAGTAGGTAGTAACTTTTCTCCGCGCTCACTTTGGATACCGATAAATGCTGTTGATATGTCAACCAACGGATATACTGTGTGGGTTTATGTCGTCGACATTATTCTGAAAAATAATGTCCTCGACATTTGTCGGCGGGTTCGGTGTGTACTGCGCTTTACGAACTTATATGCATAATAGTTCCCGACATACGAATTCGATGCGAACTTGTTGGGATATTTTGCTGCCATCGTATGTTTAAAATTACAATTAATGCACATAAATTTTTTTAATTTTTCTTTTTGCAGAACAAGGTGATTCAACCACAATTCAGCATAATATAATTTACGTAATTTTTAACGCAGAACATAGAAATAAATATTTGCAGAACTATTGAGAATGCCTTTTTTCATTCGTTTGAATATTTGAAGTCTGAAAATATTCCATCGTCGCTTTCTTCATCATACGCTCCCACATCTATTGCAGTTAATTTGTAGTTTTCAGTAGTTTGCTTTTTTGGCGGAGAAAAACGTAACCAGTGTGATTATCTCATTCGTACGACCATTGTTGTACGTTACGTACGTACTAGTGATGTAACGAATGTTTGATTTTACACATTCGCAATTGCGAATATTTATCTTCAATATTCGCGAATGCGAACGTTGACTTTTAAATAAAGCGCGCAAATTATTAGACAGCTTTAACATTTCGTGTCTGCCATATTTAAACCGAACATAACCGAGCCGATACATGTTGAATGAACGAAGTCAGTCACATAAAGTTATTCGAAAGATTTTTCTATTCTACTCTGACCAGTTTACGAAACAAGTTTATTCCGTCGAAAACTTACCGTCTAATAATAAATATCTACTTTGGTACAAATCTTCGCTCATTAAAGTACTGAAAGAAAAACACAAGTTCCTAGTAAAGTTTAAAAAATACATGAACATATCTGATTACAATTCATTTGTAACATTGAGGGAACGTGCTAAACATATGGAAAAAGATATGTTCCACAACTGTATATTAAGATTGAAAATAATATTTTGAAATCGGGTTTTACGTAAAAAGAAAAAAACCAATGCAATACCTATCCATCTGTGATGAAATATGGTCTGGTTTCTTTGAAGAAATGTTCACATGTTCTCTGACTATTTTCATTCCACTTTTCTTGCATAATACACAGAATTCTTCACCTAGTACAGACGGTTTAGAATTCATTCGAGAGTCCTCTTCCGATATAGGTTCTATTGAAATTCTCTGTTTCGATGTACAAAAAATACTTAAATCTCTTGATCTTAATAAATCTGCTGGTCCTGATAACATACCTCTTATTTTATAGGTAAATGTGCTATTAGCATTTCTGACCCACTTTCTCTTTTGTATGAGCGATCTCTCACTGACGAGGTAATGTCAGGTATATGGAAATCTACGTTATTGACGCCTATACATAGAAATGGCCCTAAACACTTGGTCATTAACTGTAGACCTATCTCCAAACTTTGCATTTTTGTTAAAGTACTGCAAAAAGTTGTTTTCAAACATCTTTATCGTTCTATTAAACAATCACTTAATGATCAGCAACTCCTTTATAAAAGGAAGATCCACTACATCGAATCTTATACTATCTAGTGATTACATAACTCAATACATGTCAGAGCCTGCCCAGATGGATGTGATTTATACTGATTTCAGTAAAGTATTTGACAGGATAGATCAAGAAATCTTACTTTAGGTGCTTTAGTGCTTGTTTAGGTGCTTCTCATCATACGTAAAAAACAAATGCCAAACTGTAGTTCTAAATGGCTAATACATCTTTGCCGATGCAGATTCCCTCAGGTGTCCCCAGGGATCTTTATTGGGATCTCTGCTCTTAAACATTTTTATTAATGATATCCCATCCTGTTTTTCCACTTTTAAAGTTCTTCTCTACGCCATTGACCTTA
This sequence comes from Saturnia japonica, assembly GCA_033032175.1. Classification (NCBI taxonomy): domain Eukaryota; kingdom Metazoa; phylum Arthropoda; class Insecta; order Lepidoptera; family Saturniidae; genus Saturnia; species Saturnia japonica. The sequence continues at coordinate 13,732,317 of CM065307.1, forward strand.
AAATTCTCTGTCCAGTTAAAATTATTCAGTCTCCATTCAATATGATTTCGATAAGTTTCAAAATTACTGTGCTCCCCATAAATTAGATTTTATTTCACATAATGACAATATATTACTCGTAAACCCAATCCAATTCTACACAATTACATTCTTAAAAACACTACAATAATACGAGTTAGTACTGTTCTTTAGGGATAAGGTGTTATTTTTTACTCAAAAGTGATCTTTGATAAGCATATTGACAATGTTGTTAAAAAAGCTTCTAAAGCATTAGTGTTTAGTGTGTATTTCGATTATCCAACGAATTCAAAAGAGTGAAAACTTTCAAAATTCTTTATTGTTCTTTTATTCGAACCTATCTTGAATACGACTCTCAAATCTGGAATCCAAACTATCTAAACCAATACTATAAGGAGGAAAGATTTGAATTTGTGTTTCTAATGAATAAACTCAAAAACCACTGGACCGATTTTAAAAATTCTTTCACCTGTAATAATAAAGCTACAGTATCAGTGATTAACATAGGCTATATTACAATTTGAAAAATTAATTTATTCATCATTAAAATGAAGATAGTTTTACACAAAGTATAAAAATTGCCTACACGGATGCTTTGGCGATGTTTGTCGTATAAATTTAAACCGGTTGAACGTTGGACACAGCTAGCGTTTAAATATGCTTAATCAGTAATGTGATTTATATTAATAAAATAATGTATGCTTTTGTTCTTTTCAGATTTCTTTTTTACGGCTGATACGTCTATCTGACTGTTTATTGGTGTATTTTGGTATAAGAAGTTAATTTAAAACTAAGAAGATACAATGCTACTTGGAGTGAACAAGTGTATAAGTAGATTGTGAGTGAGGGTTGTTCGTGCACGGGTTGTAGTGTCAGTGTAAACATCGCCGTGTGGTGGGACCGTGTTTGTGTGTGTGTGGCAGCGAGGTAACGCGTAACGGGGCGACGCGACGAGGTGGCAAGGTGGCGAGGTGGCGAGGTGGCGCGACTCGCGAGTGATGCCCGTCGCGGTGATGCAGAGGCATGGTAGACGCGGCTGCGGAGCGCCGGGCCGCCGCCGCCGAGGTCTGCGATGCTACTTTCAGCCTCACCAAGTGAGTAAACCTCATGATTTTTAGATATTATTTTCTATAGTAGTATATTTTAGCTTATGAGACAAATAACTAATGCAAATATATACGGAATTATGTATACTATAAAGCTCAAGAGATTATTGTTTTTTTTATACGTGCTAATCTCTGTGACTACCACTCCGATTACAAAAAATATTTTTACATTTTATAACCTATTTATTCAGGAAGATTTATAGGCTATAATAACTTAACGACGACCTGGTAAGGTTGAGGGAAGCCGCTGGACGCGGGCAGGCACAGGATCGGTCATTGTAATTAAATTTTGGGAGAGGCCTATGTTCAACAGTGGACGTCTTTCGGCTGAAATGATGATGATAATGATAACTTCATGCTAAGACCCTAAGAGAGCTGTGGAGAGTTGGTTGAATAAGCTTAACACGAGTGAAACCGTGGGGCACAGCTAGTTTATTATAACAACAAAGGTAAAGCTTGGTAGTATCGAAAAAAAGGTCTAAATCTAACTTTTCATGTTCTTTGATATGTTAGGCGAATAATTTCAAACATAATCAAATTACTTATTCCAAATTTTTACACTTATTGGTTTCATACAAAATTTATTAAATACTAACGACTTCTGTTCTGTCAGTCTATCCAGTTTGAATTACATATATTGAAGCGGAAGTTGTTTCGGCACGCCATCTGTTCATAGTTTAGATAAACAGGAATTGCAATTTAAAGCATTGTTGTATCGTGTTGAGACAGGTTCCAAACCGTTAGAGGCTCCAGGGCTCCTAAGGCTAACCAGTATAGTCAGTCAGAAAAAAAGCGTTGAGACAGTATGGCACAAGGAATAAAAGTGTAAAGCTGTTTCTTTGATATTAAATTTGTGCTTTTATACTGCTTACACACATAAAATAATTGTTATTTATCAATGCAGACAGTTTAAAAATGTATTACTATCTTCCGTATATTTACGTGGCTGGTCCGATAAGTACTTAGCCTACAAAAGCAAAACGAAAATTTTGGAAAAGTGGCGATTTATTTCTCAACATAGTCTCCTTTTAGCTCGATACACTTGACCCAGCGATGCTCCTACTTCTTTAACCCGTCTGAAAAATACGTTTTCTGGAGGTCTGCAAAGTAGGCCTCCTTGGCGGCGATAACCTCCTCATTCGACTCAAATTTCTGCCCGGCGAGTGACTTTTCAAGTTTGGAAACAAAAAAAGAAATCGCACGGAGCCAAATCTGGAGCATACGGTGGATGGTGCAGCAAATCGTAGCTTAATTCGACCAATTTGGCCATGGCGACGGCGGAGGTGTGAGTCGGTGCGTTGTCATGGTGGAAGAGCACTTTTTTCTTCGCCAAATGTCGCCGTTTTATCTGCAATTCGGTGTCGAATCGGCCCAACAATTCGGCGTAGTAAAGCCCTGTGATCGTTTTGCCCTTCTCCAGGTAGTCGATGTGATCACACCTTGTTAATCCCAGAAAACGGTGGCCATCACCTTTCAGGCCGAAGGGACAACCTTCGCCGTCTTCGGAGCACGTTCGTCAGGTGCAGTCCACTGTTTCGACTGTTCCTTGGTTTCTGGTGTGTACCAGTGGATCCATGTTTTGTCGACAGTCACATAACGACGCAGAAACTCCTGAGGATTGCGCTTAAACAACGTCAAACACTGCTCTGAAGTGGTCTCACGGTTGCGCTTGTTGTCCGGAGTGAGCAAACGCAGCACCCATCGCGCCGACAGCTTTCTCATACCTAATATTTCATGCGGTTTTTTGAAATACCTACTGTCTCGGCTATCTCGCGCACCTTTAATCGGCGGTCTGCCAATACGAGGTCGTAGATTTCAGTCACGTTATCCTCCGTGGTAGCCGTTTTCGGGGCACCTGGGCGTGGCTCACCTCAAACCGACGTGCGACCACGTTGAAACTCGTTAAACCCATTTTTGACGATCGCTATTGAAGGAGAAGAGTCACCGTACACAGCAACCAAGCGCTCTTTGATTTCGCTGCGCGATTTCCTTTCCAAAAACAAGATTCGAATCACCGACCTATATTGCTCTTTTTCCATTTTTCTATAAACCGCGGACTCGCTCGCTTCCACACGCGGTCAAAACAAAAGTACGAGTCCGATTCGGCTGAAATTTTGACAGTAGTTACCTACGAGAATGTACTACACGATAGTGAATTTCTCTTGCGATGGTGGCGCTATCGGGCGGTGAGGCTAAGTACTTATTTGACCGCCCAGGTATGTATACTAGCGATCGCCCTAAGCTCGAAATTCGACCAGCGACTTTTTGATCATAGACCATTTTCTGTTATACATTTGCAGTATTCATAAACCTAAACATTGAGTATTATCTACATCTATAGACGTAGTATAATATAGATTGGCTATACGACAGAGAAAGAGCATAAATGTTAGAGCGAGATAGGGACACGTGACATGCCTCTAAAAGCCAAGGTATCGCAGAGCCCGTTGTCAATCGTGACGAAAATAAATATCGCTTATTTTCGTAAAATATAGGTTTTACAATATAATTTAGTGTTTGGTAGACGCATTACAGCTATCTCTATTACAGTAAAGAAAATCTACAAAATATCCATTTCTCATGTAAGGCCGATTAAAATGTTTTGTTCACAAACTAAATTGTTGTAGAAAGTTCATAAAAGTTCTATTCATAATTAAATTTAGAAAATATCGTACTTAATCATATTAATTCTCCGAAAATATACGAATTCAAAATAAAATGTTATGAAATACGTGTATGTTTGCGAATTTTAACCTAAATTTCAAAGAGATTGACATATGTCGATAAAAGTCTATTGAAAGGAGTTTGTGCGTATTCCTACAAAATATTTTTTAATCTTTGTTATTTTTTAGATTTCTTCAAAATATTCAACTATTTAAATAAATTTATTAATTATTATATATTTATTATATAATATATAATTATGAAAAATATTCAAAGAATTGCAGCAAGCATTTTGAAAAAGAATGTTTTTCTCATTGATACGAAAAACAAGTGAAGCTGCGTTCTGGTTCTGTACCTATATTATTCATGCCAGTTTGTTATTTTATGGTTAACCAGCTGTGCCCCGCGATTTCACCCGCATATAATTTAGAAGAAATCACTGATTAATGATTTATAATACATCAGTATAGACAATATTTTTTATCTGGTCGCATCGCGGCATCGCACGGCTCGTTCTTGCCGCTAACTATTAAAGACAGACCCGAGCCGAGTGTTGAATTATTTTAATTTTGTATTATCTCTCAAACTATTCGTCCAAATAACATTCTGTAAAAGACAACGTTTATCTTCATTATAAATTTTCTTTATTAATAAGTAACTTTTGTTCGTAAGGATTTTAATATGCCATGCTTAAAAATAATGCTCATAAATTTATTTTTAATCTTCAACAAAAAAATAAATGCAAAATACCTTATTATGGCTCATGTATAAGAGATAGGCATAGTCTATCGCGGATTTTTTTTTAGATATATTAAGGAGCAATATTTTTGTAGAACATTGTATTTACGTATCAGTAACCATTACGCCAGCCACGCGGATAAAGCAGTTCGCGAGGGCTTCGACTTCCGATTTACATAACAAAAATCAATATTTAAGGCTAACTAGAAACTGTAGCCTAATTTTATATAACACAATGTTATCACAGTATAATCTATACTATTCCTCGTGAGTCTGTCTATCATATAAAAAAATAATTTTCGTATCCGACTGGCAGTTCCAGAGATTAGCGTGTTTAAACAAACAAACAAACAAAAACGTTTTCCGCTTTATTGTGTTATCAGTATTAGTATAGATTTTACATGTTTTTTTTTTTAATATGGAATGATTCGTATAATTTATAACCAAAATGTTTTACCTTACCATTTACCATTCCTTACCATTTCAAATTTCGAACTCTACGTCCCTATGAGGCCGTGTCCTAAAAGTGCATAGCCTCTTTAAGCTTAGAAACCTTCAAACGAGGTACTAATATAGTTCGGTGATTTTCCAGACATTTCAATTTTAAAGAGTATTTGCTTATGTTTTTAAGTAAGTTCAACCTTTTTTGAATAAAATCGAATTGAGTTATCAAACATGAGTCAAAATAAAATGTAATTTAAATCAAAAGCAACCTTGTGTTGATATCAACTTCGAAGCAAATCGCCGCCAAAACAACCTTCTACTCCTTTTTAACCCCGTTAGGGGACGAATTTTAATAAAATACGAAACGTCTTCCATCAATTCTGTTGAAAAAGGTCTATGCAAAATTTAAAATAGATTGGAAAAGGAATCTCGTTGTCCCATACAAACTTTGTCCCTTTTTCCACCCCCTTAGGGGTAGAATTTAGGAAAATCCTTTCTTACCTGGTGCCTACGTCATACATAGAACACACCCTCCAAGTTTCAGGTCTGTACGATCAGCAGTTTAGGCTGTACGTTGATCCGTCAATCATTCAGGACAAAGCATTTTATATCTATAGATAATGTTTATTTTAGTATAGAGTGATTTTTAATAACTTTTTTTTTACAAACGTGTCTTACATTATTGCATACTTTCATGCAAATGGAAATCGCTCAAAAGCATAGATTTCGTTAATACTAGCAACACCCGCAGCTCCTCACGTGTTTATTATGCAATAATTTCTTCATATCTTAATTATTATTTTTACTCATATTTAATGATTTCTAAAGTATTATTGAAAATTCATATAGGTTTTGATTTTTACGAATTCGTGATTTTCTGAGTATACGTGAGTAGCCTTTACATAGGATATCTATCGAGAAATTTAGAAAAAAAAATCATGTACAGTATATATTTATAATAAAAAAAAAAAAATAATATTATAATGTAGTTACATGAAATATGAATACTAGGAAATACACCAAATTAACTAATAACTAACTAACTATAAATTAACTAATAATTACTTTAAGATTTTAAAGTCTAAAGTTTAAAGTAAATTAATAGGATACAATAATTTTAATAATACTAATGGAAATTCTAAAAATATATCCCGATTTTGATGAAATTTGGTACGCGGGAAGTATATGTCAATCCATAAATAATGGTCAGTAAGAATTGTTAATACATAATACTTTTATTAATCTTAAAAACATATATCTAATTAATTCTCAACCGTTTCTGATAAAATTATGCACATAGGACGTATAAGTAATTGTATAATTGGCAGGCTATAAGGATCGTCAATAACACGCCTAGAAATCGTAAAAAAAATTGTATTTATTCAAAACTGATTTTCATGAAATTTTGTAGAAAGGAAGTATGTCATTAGCTTATGAATCGTCAATAATAATACAATTATGGGATGAAAATTATTATTATTTAACAAACGCGCGCGGAGCCGCGTGGCACTGCTAGTATTATATAAATTTGTAGTATTATAAAAATTGCGTACACCGATATGTGTATCGATATCGACATAAAAGCCGAGTCAGTACATGGTGCAGCTCTATTACACGCACACTAATGTATTTTGTTTTTCGGCTCACCCAAATCTACTCATTGCCTATCTATATTATACTACATCTATGTCTACATAAATTGCTGTCACTTTTTGTTGAGCGACAATGTCAATATTTTGGGGGGTCTAAGTTCAATGGCACTGGTCGGATTAGGATTCGCAGTATAATTTTTTTAATGTAATGTATTATTAATAACAGATATAAAGATAAATTTTAGCTTTCTGCACTCCTTCATAAAAACTTTAGCCGCGCCAAATCTCACAGTCTTCCGTGAACGCAATAATACACTTAAAATGGGGTAGAAAGCTTTTGCTTCACGTATTAATACATATAATAGGTCTTGACCTATGAAATTGCCGTTCTGCAGTACTGGCCATTTCAAATCAAAATAATTTTTTTTGGCTAAGAATTCTAATTTCAAATGAATTTTATATTAAAAACATGGAATTTTTTTTCCAAAAGTAGTCATTTGTTTATTGATTAGTGTTACATTTTCATCGCATTTCAATCTTTTTTGTCATCATGGATACGTTAAAAATTCGAGTAATTATGGAATATGGGTACCGTCGTGGCAGCAACGCGGCACAGGCGGCACGCAACATGAACGACGTTTACGGAGCTAACACTACAAACCAACGCACCACCTGTTATTGGTTTGCTCGCTTGCGTTCTGGGAATTTCGACCTGAAAAATGAACCTCGCGGTTGTCCGAAGACTTTGGTCAACAATGACGAATTAAAGGCGATTGTGGAAGCTGATGATAAACAATCTACGGCTGAATTAGCAGCAGCTTTCCACGTTAGCGTCAAAACAATATTGGTCCATTTGCGTCAAATTGGCAACGTAAAAAAGCTTGACAAATGGGTGCCCCACGAACTCAATGATCGCCAGCGCGAAGTACGCGTCGAGACGTGCCTTGCACTGCTCAACAGACACACAAATGAAGGAATTTTGAACCGCATTGTTACCTGCGATGAAAAATGGATTCTGTTTGATAACCGCAAGCGCTCAGCTAGTTGGTTGGATCCTGGTTCAGCACCTAAACAATGCCCTAAACGAAATCTTACTCCTACAAAAGTGATGGTCACTGTTTGGTGGTCTAGCGCCGGTGTGATTCATCACAGCTTCTTACCAAACGGGGTGAGACTTACTGCAGATGCGTACTGTGAAGAACTGAACACAATGATGGAGAAGCTGGCACATCTCCAGCCAGCATTGGTCAATCGCTCGTCTCCGCTGCTCCTGCACGACAACGCGCGACCTCATACTGCACAGCAGACGGTTTCCAAGTTGCAAGAACTGGGGTTGGAAGTTCTCCGTCATCCACCCTACTCACTAGACCTTGCGCCTACAGACTACTACTTTATCCAGAATTCTGATAACTCCTTGGCGGGAAAAAAATTCAATACCCGAGAGGCAGTACAAAATGCCTTTGAAGAATTTGTTGCCTGCCGTCCAGCTGATTTCTTTAAGAAGGTCATCAATAAACTGCCACTGCGCTGGCAAAGATGCATTGATTGCATGGGTGATTACTTCGATTAATAAAATTAAAAAATACATGAAAAAAATTCGTTTACATTTTTTCATACAAAACGGCAATTTCATAGGTAAAGACCTAATTAATATATATGCCATATGTACTTTTCTGAATGAAATATATGTAGATTAATGGATTTATCATTGCGTCGAAGTAAAATTTTAAAAGTAACATCACTCATCGTAAGTAAGCAAAATAATATAGGATCTTGGCAGCGAAATGTTGTTTAATTGATTCATTGCTCTTCAGTTCACATGTCGAGCCATCATTATTGACCCTTGGCATTTCATCGCTGACCCCGATCCACTTACGATCATTCTATTGAGCTTCTATTGAGCGGACGACGGTAACAGATTAAATAAGTTTCAAGTCCGATAGTTTCATATTGTTACTAGAACGATTTATGTAAAATGTACATAATATACAATCTATACATATTATAAAATAAAGTCCCCCGCCGCGTGTCTGTCTGTTTGTCTGAACGCGATAAACTCAAAAAGTACCGAACGGATTTTCATACGGTTTTCATCAATAGATGGAGTGATTCATGGGGAAGGTTTAGATGTATAGTGCTTTAGGGTTTTGTGTAAATTGGCTGAAATATGACAATGATTATTAATATTGGAAAAAATCTTGCCGAAAGGGAGCTTTAATGACTTGCGCCGCGTAAACATATAGTTATTAGATACACGACAAAAGTATCACTTTATGGAAATTCACAGAGTCGTTTCGCGTTGTGCCATAAAGTTATTTTATGATCTCGGATGCCACTTGTACGTTGTCGTATCAGACACTCCATAGTTTCTTTGAAGCGAATTGTTTGTGTATAATTGATATGTAAGTGAATATGACCCGGGTACGCAATATGAGTCGGTACCTACTCGGTTGGTTTATTGAGTGCACCGATACGACTCGTCACGGCTTTGCGTTATCAGGGCCGTAGGCGGCGATGTGTGCTGTGTGGACGCATCATGTTGCGCGCGTGTGCGTCCCATAGTAGCGCTTCCAGGAAACGCGCGTAGATTTCTCAGAACAGAGCGACTGTCGCGCATGTTTTCAGCAATGAATGGACGATCGATACGACACCGAAAACACTTTTTAAGTACCTATTTGTGATTAAAAAAATTCACCAACTCAGTATCAGCGTATCTTTAATATATCAGCGCACCTACCTGGCCTTCGCCTCGTTGATTGTAGGTGTATACAGAACACTGATTATCATATAATGTATTTCGTTATAATATATCTTTAAATACATTTTGGAATATTTAAATAACATTATAAGATGATTATTGATTTGTGTTTCTTAGTTTAAAATTATAATTGTTTATCGCAATAGACTCGCAAGTCATTTCATAAGGACACACTTTATATTATAATTTATTATTTTTAACGAAATCATTAATTATCCTTTCTTTGATAAAAGTAATTTTTTACAACCACAATTATATTTCCTCTAATTAAATGATACTAAATAGATTTAAAAACAAATTATGTACATATAAATTAAATAATTTCAAATGGTTTCATTGTGTACTTAACATTAATGGGGTCAAATTCGCAGATTCGTTAGTTTTAAGCGGTTATTACATGCCAGGTTGATCGTATCCGATTTTTGCTGCGGGGGTACGGCCGCGGAATTGGTGCGAAGGGTACGGTCTCGGAATTGGTGCTCGGGGGTTCGGCCACGGAATCATACCCCCCGTATCAAAAATCGGATACGATCAACCTGCCGTGTACTTATGAATATTATCTCGAAAATGTCCTCTCTCTACAAGGCAAAGAATTTGTTCTCGATGGAAGACAAGTTTAATTACTACACAATTTCACGGTTTTGCACAATATCTTAAGTTTTTTTAATGAATTTCCTTTTCTCGGGATGCTTGCTAAACTGAAAAAAGTGTTCAACCCGACTGATACTCAAAATAGACCTACATATAGTATACGAATTTCAAAACTTATGACAGACGTGGAATTGCCCAAGCTGTGTTATGACCAGATTTGTACGCACTGTTTTATATACAGTATGAGTTGTCAATGGTTCGAGTTTCGTTGATGTGGGATTTTTTTAAATACGTAATATAAACTATAATATTTTTTTAGTTTTTGTTTGTAAAGTTATGAAATAAACAACAAAAACTTTAAGCGTGAAAGCGCGGTTTCGAGAACATTCTTGATTTGAATTATATTCTCATAGCCTCCTCATACATAAAAGTACGTTTTCTGCGTTGAAAAACGATGAGCAACGGTTTTCTTAATGTTGGCAAATCAATATGTTTACACCAGTCACGGAATGAATTACCTGGTCGATGACACAATAGATTTATCTACCTACTTGTTTTGATAGATTCTATAAAATATAATAGAATAACGTTACTGCACTTTAATTACTGCCAATTTATTGTAACCTAAAATGTATTAGGTATAAATTTATTAGGAACAGGAACTTATGCGAACATGTTTAAGGTCGATTTTATTATATAAGTTAACAATTAAAAACAAAAATAAGTCTTTGTTTAATTTTTATTGTAATTCAAGCTGTAATTTAAAAGTTGAATATACAAAACAAAGGAAATTTTAATATGGATAATATGATTGGCATGTGGAAATGTGTTTCAAAGGAGATTAAACCAGCATAAGGTTCTCAGTTTGGCTGCAATGGCAAGTAGAGCCCCTCTGCCTGGTGTCGTTCTCGACAGCTTTGCTAATTCTGTCGGTGACGGACGATGCGAGGGGCCGCGGTTGGTGGCGCGGCGGGGCGGGGACTATTTTCGTCTGGCGGCCACGTTTGGAAAAGGCACGGTGACGTCACGATCTCAACGGCGGCGCACGGCGATGATGCCATCGGGCGTCCGCGACACGCACCGTTTGACTTGCCAAAATATCGCAGCGTGCTCCCCGCGTTCTACCACAATAAACTTTATTTTGGTCATATTAACAAAGACAGATGTTTACTGCTTTGTAACTGTGATGCATTTCCCATTTTATGATTGACGGTTGTTGTTCGTATGTGTTTTTTTATCTGTTTAATGTATAAGTACATAATTTATTCGTGATATTAATGCATTGTAACTCGTAAATTTTCATGGTGGTAAGGTATTTTCTAATGCCCGGCACTTGCACCAACTATCACCTACCCTACCATGCCTACCACCTTCAAGTTGTAGACACCAAGCACCTACAGATGTGTTCTAGCAGCTGTACTTGCGTGTTATTATCCTCGGCCGGCAATTTCATCACTTAACATCAGGTTATGAGGTCACTCAAGTGACATGGTGGCCAAAGACCGAAACCTATTTAAAAAATTGCTTTAGTGTCTTCACTTATAGCCGTAAAAAGTATTGTAGCACTAAGTATTAAACGTTTACTCGTAAAGAAAAAATAAATAGAATTCTTATATTTATTTGAGACTTGAATATGAACGCTCTGTTACCTTTATTGTTTGGTGTAGTGGTCTAGGTTTTGTCTCATGTTAGATATGCCATGTTAAATGTACAGATTCTGATTTCAATGCATTCCAGAAACAGATAAATTAGAACTTTATCTTGTCTATTTATGGCTTGGCAAATTGGTCAAAAACTGGACTATCTGCCAATATGGAGAAGAGGTGGATGTTGGATCATCATTATAATCGAATAGAGATAAGTGGGAAAAGCAGCAGTTTACCGTATTAGGTTTTTTTATTAAAACGTAGACCCACAATCTTATCTGAGGGCCTAGCCAAGATGCCTTTCTACAATCGTTAACGCTAATGAAAACGAAAAAATTTATGGAATTAACATTATTATTATGTGATCACGAGATGTAACGTTGAAAAATGTCAAATCCATACATTTTGTATGTTTTCGTTAGCATTAACATTTGTAGAAAAGCAACTTGGCTAAGGCTCCCAAATGTAAATGACGACATAGCCTTTTTAAGCTGTATACCTAATAAGCTGCTGTAGCTTAAGTACAGGTTGGTTTTTATTTTCGTTTCCTTTTTGTTGGAATGGGATTATCTCAAGGGTAATTCCATTTTAATTTCATTGGCATTGGATCTATGTCTTCGAGGATACACCAGAGAACTCGTCAAAATAATTGAAGTTAGTTGTCTTTTTTGTTAAAAATAGGTCTTGTTTTTTTTTCCTTTGTTTTTAAATACAGCATCTACTTAAATAATTGATTTTATTCAGTCTTTTTTACGTCCTTACAAGATTTTTTTTTAAACCAAATTTATTTTCGGCCTTTCGCCATAAAGTAAATGTATTATACAAGTTTAAATTTTTTATTCCGTATATCCGTTGCAAGACATGGAAGTCATTCTAAAGAACGGGAAATTTTAAATAAAAAGGTGTATCCGAAAAAACACATTTCGCAATGCATAAGGCGATATGACTATCTTCCCTGCACTTGCTATGACACGGAAGAGACGCTTGGGTGAGTCAGAAAGAATTATGAAAGTAAAATGAATTAGTAGAAATGGGATTTCTAAATGCCATTCCATATGGGGAGTGATATTAGCAGCTAGTCGAGAGGAGTCTTACCATCATAATGCACGTTGGTTATGGTCTGCTCATAATATGTCTTCACGTCATGTTTAAAGACCTTATTAACAGGCCTCGTGGTTTAGTAAGTAAGCCCTACTATTGAGAGGAAAAGTCACGGGTTCGGTCCCCTCAAATAATTTACGTTTGTGTAATGAGCAAAATTGTCGGTTGTGTGTGTCTTGATGTTAAATATCTATAAAATTATTTATATATATTGTATATCACCTATTTAGATACCATAATTACAAGCTTTGCTAGTTGTAGAACTATATCATCATTCTATTAATACGTGAAGCAAAAACTTTGTAGCCCTTCTTACAAAAATTGCGCGGACGGAAGACTTAGATTTGGCATGGTTAAAGTTTATATGGAGAAGGAGTGCAGAAAGCTAAAATTAATTTATAATAAGTAACTGAAAGTAATATATTAAATTAAATAAATTAATACTGCGAATCCTAAACCGACCAATGCCATTGAAAACTTAGACCCCCCAAAATATTGACATTGTCACTCAATAGACAACAAGTGATATAATATTCATTGTTTAGGTTCATACTGCAAATGTCAAACAGAAAATAGTCTATGATTAAAAAGTCGCTGGTACAATTTCAATATTGGGCGACCGCTAGTAATAATAATAAGGCCTCCTGTTGTATAAAGTAAGGAATACACTCACTAGCCGGGAGACTTCCACAACTTCACAGTGCGTCCAAAGTTTTGATAAAGCTAATTTCTTTGTTCGTGCCGAGATAAAAATTACGGTAAATTTGATATAGTAGTAAAATGTAATTTTTTATTTAGTCATTTGCAGTCATGTGTATACATTTTATTCTTATATGCTAAATTAACCATATACATGGACCCTGTATAGGGTATAGCAAATAATTAGTTACAATTATTATACATAATATGTATTATAAAGCTGAAGAGTTTGTTTGTTTGGTTGGAAGTTGCGCGGGTCAGCCATTTTATATAAAATTGTTTCTTTGTCATGCATTTGTTATTAATATTGGTCATTTATCTAACATCATGTCAAGCGTTTATTATATATGTAATAGAGTTTAAGCTTTATTTATTAGAATGGTTTTAAATTCATTTTTAAATATATTTTCATACTCTTCTTTAACATGATTTGGAATATTATTGTAGATGGTGGTGGTGAAACACAAAGTGAGTTTAAGTTATACCATGTGCTTTTAATGCTCCGTTGCCTTTTTTATATTGGTACTTGCCTGTCGCACTTGCACTTCCGTTTGGAATCAATCTAATCAATGGAATTGGAATCCGTTTGGAAGCATTTGGAATCAGAGTAATATAGGTGTTCAGATCAGAAGGTATTAAACTCAGGTTCAGTTTTCCGGTTTTCCTCTATTTGTGATAAAGTATTTCCATTTTATAATCACACTACTTTTGCCCTGAAGTATCTTTTCACACTCTTACTATGCCCCTCGCTCAAATGAAAGTTCCCTGTCGTACTTTTTTTTTTTTTTTTTTAGAACTGACTACACTGTTAGCCTTAGGGGCCCTATCCTAAAACAGAGCCGCTGCGGCTTTTACAGCTTCACCGGACTTGGGGGCGAGCGCTTAGGGCACTCAGCCGCGAAAGTTTGTGACGACCCGCACGAGGGTGCCAGAATGGCCGAACCTCGGCTCGGGCGGTCGTCGCGAATGCGAAAAAGTCGCGATCTAACTAATTCCCTATTCCTATGAGAATTCGAGCTAACTACTATATACTCATATGCACGTTCCCCTCCTCCTGGGAGGAAGGAGTGGACCATGCGTATGTGTATTTAATAATCGGAATGGTTTTTCTACACTAACTAGCGCATTAGTTTAACTAGCGCAAAAAAAGAAAAAAAAAAAGGTCCCTTACAGAACCTATGTACCTGTGTGGTGTGCACGTGTGTGTGTTCATACGTGTGTAATGTTTTGTGTGGGTAACTAAGTGTTGCACGTATAGTGTCACTTTGTATCGCGCGGGCGGCTGCCTGACCCAAGGGTTTCACACCGAGGAACGGACCTAGGCTTGGGTTGCCGCTAGAGAGGGTGGACGTGACGGGTGTGCGGGAGCGAAGTTTACCGCCCGTCCTCTGCGGAGAGAACGGTGGTTACGCGGGCGTGGGTGGTGGCACGCTCTGTTTGGAGAGACGGTAGCGGCGTAGAACGCGTTAGCTTTTTCGGTTTGGTCGGGCGGGTCAGTGAATATATTACGCGGCCGGCGTTTTCTCCGGCAGGCGTTGGGGTCGGGCACATACGAAGCTGCCGCTTTTATTAAGGGATTCGCGTGGTTCGACGCGGTGTCGAAATAGGAGCGAGAAAGGTGTTTGGCATATGCGTGTATCGAAGGAAGGTCCATATCTCTATGGAGATCCTCCATACGAACAAACCAGGGGGCACCGGTAAGGCGGTGAAGAAACTTATTCTGGATGGCTTGTAAGCGTTCCCAGTTATATCTTGACATATGTGCGAACGCAACGCAGCTATATGTCATGATCGGTCGGATACACATCTTGTAGAGCGTAAGCTTGTGTCTCGTGGACATTTTGCTCGCAGCACATAACAGGGGATGCAATCGGGCGAGGGTCCAGGAGGCCCTTTTCCTAACCAGATTGATGTGGCGTATAAAGGAGAGTCTACTATCTAGGGTTACACCTAGATATTTTGTCGTCTTTTCCCAGGGGATCGGATTACCGAAGAGTTCAAGGGGATTGTCCTTGAGTTTTTGCGGTATCTGTGTGGCGGTTTGGTCGAAGAGCACCGCTGCGCTCTTCGTGGGGTTTATGGCTATTCGCCAGTCGTTAAACCACTTCCCGAGAGTGGTCACGGCTCTTTGGATTCTACATTTGAGGTTTCTCGTTTGCCTTTGAGAGGAGTATATGACTGTATCGTCAGCGTATAGGCCTACTTCAACTTTCTCTTGAAGTTTTGGTAGGTCACTGACGTACAGATTGAAGAGGCTAGGTGCCAGGATGGAACCTTGGGGGACGCCTGAGCGTATGGGATGGGGTGTGGATAGTTCACCTTCCACTCTGTAGCGAAAGGTGCGGTCTTTGAGGTAATCGCGGATGATTTTAACTAATCTATCGGGGACTTCGCGGGAGTACAGCTTGTAGACTAATCCTTCATGCCAGACCTTATCAAAGGCCTTGGCTACGTCGAAAAAGACTGCCAGTGTGCGACGGGGTATAGATAACTCGGAAAAGTTAAACAAAATGTGCTCCGTGAGGCGGTGCACTTGATGAGTGCAAGAATGTCTAGCACGAAAACCGAATTGCTCAGGCGGGTAGAGGTTTTTCTCCTCTATTACGGATTTGAGACGGTTCAGAAGGATCCGCTCATAGATTTTACCTAGGGTATTTAGAAGACTGATAGGGCGGTAGCTGTCGGGAAGCGACGTGCTCTTGCCGGGCTTGTGAATACCTATGACAATGGCCGTTTTCCAGACGGCTGGAAAATGGCAGTTGGCTATGGCTACATTGAATATGCAGACCAATAGAGCTATGAGGTGATCGGGAAGAAGTTTGAGTACTTCGTTCCTGATACCGTCGGGACCTGGAGACTTTCTAAGCTTAATGCTTTTGAGAATGGCAGAGATCTCCTCAGAAGTGACTGGGGACAGGGATTCTGATGCCGGGAGCTTATTCAGCTCCTCCACGCGGGCTTCGATGTCTCTGACTCGGTCGGTGTTCTTGACGCTGTTCGGGGAGCACTGGCTCTCCAAACAAGCGGCAAGGCACTCCGCCTTGTCGATGGTATCGAAAGCGGGTGTAGTGCCGGGACCCCTTTCGAGGGGGGGCATGCGAGGTTGGGTGTCTATTTTAAACCTGTCGTTCCATCCGCATCACTTTTTATCATCGCTTCTATGTTTTGCCAACGCATATCATTGGTCGAAACCTATAATTGGTCGAGGACCGCGATTGGTTGACGACTAACTCACAAACAATCACTTGTACTACTAATATATTGATATGTGTAGTTTATAATAAATCTAATATACTTTAATAATGTGCGAATTATTTAATTATTACTTTATGTTTACTTATTCGCAAACTACCCGGTATTTCTAATATATTATTTTAACCTTACAATGATTGGTCTACGACTAATGTTATCAATTGAACATCTTATATATTTTAATAATGTACGTATTATTTAATAATTGTTAATATGTTTACTTGCAAACTACCCGAATATTCATATATATTACTAGCTGTGCCCGTGGCTTCGCTCACGTGGACTACAGAATGCCCGCGCGAATATTGCTCCCCTGCTCCCCTGCTATTTTAAAGACAAAAATGCTTATTGTGGGTGTTCCTTAGAAGATAAATATATACTCTCATGGACTTTTTTGTAGGTCTTTTTAATACCTATGATTATGTAGTACATTAATTTGCTATATCTCTTATGGTTTACTCAGCATAAGCCATTTAAGCGCCCGAATTGATTCACCACGACAATTTTTTTTAAATGTGCGAAAGCAATATTCTTTTTCTAAAATAAAAGTAGTCTAAGTTACTCCCTATATCATTAGCTATCTATCAGTGAAAGTCGCGTCAAAATCGGTCCAACCGTTTCGGAGATAACCTGGAACAAACAGACAGACAGACAAAACTTTTAAAATGGGCTTTTTGTTATAGGTATCGTGTATACTTTTATATGCATTTAGTAAAATCTGTTATTTTGACATTACAAACAGACACTTCAATTTTATTAATTGTACAGATAGTTTATTAATCTTACAGTAATTAATAGGAAAGAAGCGAAAGAAGTTTATTTTTTCTGCACACCAGTATGGTAAGTTTAGGTTAGCTTCATAACAAATACATAGATCTGGAAGTGATTCTACAGGCTGCTACATAAATATGCAATTCTGTCATACGTTCAATGTACCTGGTAACCGGTACAAGTTCGTTTCATTTCGTTCATGTCAAACTAAAAACTGTAAGTACTATAGTTTGTAATTTAGAAGAAATAAAGTGATTAATTAGTTTCATAGTTTTGAAGATAATTAATAATAGAACAAAACTTACGATGAAATATATCAATATTTTACCCCAATGCCCAATCAAATGACGATAAAATTGTAGAGAAGTCTTCACTAATCCAATCACAGTGAAACTTAAGAACACAACAAATTGTTCATTTATGTCCTTCACATCATCCGCATCTTTAGAATTTTTGTTAGTACATAAATACTTTTGAAGGTGGCTTCACTAGAGACATCAATAGATTAAATGCATGGTCTCCCGAATTATTTGTTGAAACGGTTGGTTATTCAACGCTATAATTTCTGCTAAGGCTTCATGAAGTTGCTAAGAATTTGGGTCATCGATTTTCCACTTGCACAAAAACATAGAATATGCTGGTAATATAAGGATGCTGTAAATCCAATATTGCTAGTACCTACTAAATTTGTTGACTGGCAAGGAGCAGGTGTAGATACAATATTGCTTCAAGACGACGGCAGATAAGTATCATGACTTGACTCCATCGTGTAGCTGCTTGAATTCTTTTTATGTTTACTTTGGCCGAAGGGAGAAGTGTGCGAGAGGCGCAAAAGAGAAATGGCCAGCGCAGATTAAAGGTTTTTTGATACATTCTTAGTGCCAGAATTGAAACGGAAACGAAGTTCGATTCGCTATAAAGCACATTCGGCCCATCTCTAATGTACCTATATCATGCACCAGCGCGCAGCATATAAAAATACACTCGATGTAGGATAATAATATTAGTAGGTATATGAGTAAGTACATATAAATTTTATTTAAATATTTTACACAACCATGCCAGATCGTTTTAAGTGAATCGATGCAATCGAGCTACAGAAATGTGAATAATAATTATTAACAATAATTAACGTTTTGTACATTTATCATAATTACCACATCAAATAAAACTTTGATTAATATTTTCTTGCGTAGTTTTACAAAGTAATTTTTCAGTGTATCTCTTAGGATGACTGTTATTAAAATAATAAAAAGTAATAAGTTTGTATTTATGTGTAGTATATAGTATGTACATATATATGCACTGTGTTTACACGGTGCGTGTAGGTGTACGGATGTATAATACTACATATATGAATATCGTTCTTATCAGTGTTGCGGCAACAATGCTTTGCTCATTACCACGTTATTTATCATCACACTTCTTACTATCGCGATGCGTTTGCAGCTCAAACATCGATGAAGCTTTCGGTTTAGCGATACTTAGTATCGTTTCGGGTTTCGTGGTAGCGGCCATAAGGTCGGCCGGTCGCTATCGTTCGCCAGTAAACCAGTGCTGCGCTGTCTTCTCGGCGCGTGGTACATGCGCGGTATCACTACGTACGTAAAATATATTCTGGTTTCGCTAATTGAACAAACATGCCAGTTAGCTTAGTGACATTGTGTGAAACTGATTTATGGAAATATTACGTTAGTGGAAAACATCCATTGGTTTGTAATACATATTACACAGGTGAATACAAGAACAAAGTACATAGTCGTATCGGTTTCTCGTAATGAATTACATTCACATCGATCTTTATACACAAAACGTTATGAAACTACATTGAGGAATAAGTAACTCCTTTTACGAAAATTAGGTTGTGTTAGTGTCATTGGTTTGTAATTGTTATTTAAGTGAAATTTGTATTATGATTACTATTTCTCAATTTTTACTGTACCCTGTCCCAGTCCACTACATTACGCGAATCGCTTGGCATTTGACCAAGGTCTTTACGAGTTAGTTTTTACAGTAGATTTGTAAAAAGAACTTCTGATATTCAAATCTTTATTAAACATACTTTTAGTAATCCCAAGTTTTATAAATAATTATTTATCTGTATAATTTTTCAACTCCACATATTATTTATATAGCAGTTATTATATAAGCCGTTCTTCATAAAAATGTAAAATATAAAGAGTTTTTAAGTGAATATTTATGTACGTTTGTACATGTATATATTATTATGATACATGTTTTTAATGTATGATATTATCCTAAAATGTCGAGGTTTCGTTTATGAAGATTATAATTTATGTGTTTTATTGTTATCAGAGCATTAATTGTACATTGGTACATATTAAATGAACATATACATAGAATATGTTAAGTATACATTTATATATTCTAATTAGAGTTAGTCTTTGCATCTGGCGGAAGCTAAATTATAACTATTTCAAGTATGAAAGGAAATAAATGTGTCTTTGTAAAATTATGATTGTAAATCCTGCGGTTGGCGCAATAATGTTGACATGTCATCTAAAAAAACATTTATCTATAATTTTTCAACGAAAGTGACGTATATTTATGCTACCATATTATACTACATACCTCCATACTTTTTTATACTACCTATTTTGACACTTGGATAAATTCAGATTTCATATTATGGAGGGTAAAGCCAAAGTAGTTATGTTTATGTTTAAAAAAATTATATGTCGACATATTAACCATATTCACTTTGACAAATAATTATGTTGAAATAGTTTTCACTAATAAAATCACACCAATAAAGTATGTTAACAGGACTGTAAACCCACAATATCATTTCGCAGCGAGCCTATGTATTCCAAAACAATTATTTACATAGTTTCGTTATATTTCATTTTAATACTATTCAGTCAAAACTAGAAGTGAAAACGAGATTTGAAAGCTTCGGGTACAAGTAGAAGACATTTCTAAAATAATTATTTTTTTATATAATATACCAATAAAAAATACTAGTGAAGTATCTAACTGTTGGTCGTCATCAATCCGTATGGATATGACGATACGGGCTTAGTTTAAAATGTAATATCCATGTAGATAGCGTACGAGAATAAATAAGAGTCTCCATGTATTTTATTTCTATGTGACATGGTAAACATTTCAAAAGACACTGCGTAATAATGTGATGGATGGTTTTTAAGTTGCGTGAATTTCCAAACTGTCTATGTTAAATAACCTAAATCTTAAAATATGTCGAAGCTATATCTGTAAGTACAACTATTATTTTTTTATATTATAAAACTTCTGACTTAACTATAGCACAGGATATCTAACATGACGTAATTCTAACTATGTATTATGATTTTATTACAAATCTTAAAAATTTGGTGGAAGAGGAGGATTGAGTCCTTACCTCAAATAGTAAAATATAACTGTTTATAATAAAAATTCATTGAAATATTCCAATATTGAAAATTTCGATCTTACTGCTATGTACCTAATTTAAGTACTTATCTACTCGTAAACGAGAAAATAGGATAAGCATAATATATTATTAGCCCGGTTGAGCCTCGCGACCACCATGTATATGGTGAAGAGCCCGTCACGTTTCAGGTTCAGTTTTTATTTACACAGGCTAACATAACAGCGGCGGCGCGGCGACCGGTAATTCATTGTTTATCTCTCGATGATCCCCACTGTATTTTGATTGAACTATAATTATTAATTACCGTCAAGTATAAAAAAAAACCTACTAAGTGCGAGTCGGATTCGCGAACCGAGGGTTCCGTAATTATACAGCCACGTTCACCAAAATAATTAGGTAACATTACTGAAGAAAGCACCGAACAATTCAAACAAAAAGATAGACACTATATTGAGGGAAAAACTTTGTCGTTGGAAAACTGTTGTCCCTATATATTGACATACGCTGCGGTCAGTTTACCAATTGCAAATAGGTTTATAATGGCGAAAATATGTTCTTTTTTGTGATGTAACTATAAATTTACGGTTTTCTGATTTTTTCCTATGAGATATTGCTTTTAGCCAAATATCGTGTTTCTATGTCAACTGGAAGGTGTAACCTTATAACCTATAGGTTTTTATTACCTTTGCGAGTGTTGAAATAATTAAGCGGCTTAAACGTCCGTATCTTTTGATTGCGTTGACATAGAAGTTTGATTTTTCACAGCCCCAAGGAATTGCAGATACTCGGGTATTTGATATTCATTTCAACTTGATACCTCCACGCCCTCCTGAGAAAAAGGGTCTCGACAGACAGACAGACGGACAACGAAGTGATCTTATAAGGGTACCTTTTTCCTATTGAGGTACGGAACCCGGAAAAATGAGATCATTCTATAATAATCATTGTAGATATTATACAACATACCTATCGCCTGATTAAACTGTATCTGTTACCTGATCACTATAGTAATAATAAGAACGAGAATAACAACACTATATTAGCACTAGCATTACATCCATGGTTTTCTATATTATTTATAGATATAAAATGCTTTGTCCTGAATGACTGACGGATCAACGCACAGCCTAAACCGCTGATCGTAGAGACCTGAAACTTGGAGGGCGTGTTCTTTGTATGACGTAGGCATCAGGTAAGAAAGGATTTTCTGAAATTCTACCCCTAAGGGGGTGAAAAAGGGGGTCAAAGTTTGTATGGGACAACGTGATTCCATGGTCCAATCTACTTTCAAATTTTGCATTAACCTTTTTTAACGTAATTGATGGAAGACGTGTTTCGTATTTTATATAAATTCATCCCGTTAAAAATGGGTGGAAAGTTATTTTGGCGGTGATTTGCTTCGAAGTTGATATCAATACTCCTAAGTGCTTTTGATTTAAATTACATTTTATTTTGACACATCTTTGAAACTCAATCCGATTTTATTCAAAAAAGATTGACCTCACTTTATCTATACTAAATATTATAAATGCGCTAACCAATAATAACCGCTTAACCAATTTTAATGAATTTTAGTATAGAGATGGATTGGACCTTAAGAAAGATCATAGGACATAGGGTACTTTTTGTAGAGAAAATAAAACTTTCAAGGGTAGAAAATAGGGAACAAAAGTTTCTATGAACAAAATATGGGAACACCAAATGCGCATGCGCGATACTGGTGAAATGACATCGGCTGCCCCATACCAACCAGTTTGTTGATTGTCAATCTGGTTTGTTGATGAATTGATATTGTTATAGGTACCTAATTACCTATTAAATTATTAGTCCAGTATTCTTTTTAAGAATGGCTGAAGTGTATATAAACTGCGCAATACGGCATAATTACTATTTTATTTTATGATAGGAATATGACGTGCGCTATCAATCTCGGCTCGCGGGAGTTTATATATTCTAAGCGATATACCTATTCTAAATTATCAGGATTATACAGTTTTGCTACAAGAGAATTATTTCATTTTGTTATTCCACATTTGGTGATAATAAAACTAGGGTGAAAGTTTGTATGAAGAACCCATTCATATTTATGCTTTTGGTATGAAAAGAATAAAAGGGGGTTCACGTTTTCAAAACACCTTCCCATAGGCGGGTACTAAATAAGGTATGATTTAAATTATTTTTAAAGTTTTATTGGGATGGTTAAAGTGTTGGATTCATATTGGCATCCCATCTCTGATTTTCTTTTGGTTTGTCGAGTTCCGAAATCAGCCGGTGCATATGTAGTAATATAATGGGGTGGTAGGGTTTTGATCACATTACACATAGTGATAAACCCATTTATGATTTTTTTTTATTTATTTTTTTTTATATATATATATATAGCTATCTATATTAATAAATCTGTAGTCCTGTTCTGTACTTTTAATATTTTTCCAAAATTTCCCGATACGCATATTATATGAACGATACTGATCACGAATATGCCATTAATTTTTTGTCCATCAGTCTGTCTGTTTATGTGTCCGGATTTAACTCAAAAATGGCTTGACCGATTCTTATGAAATTATGTACACGGGATGCCTATATCATCGGTCAGTTGATAGGACATAAGAAATTCCAATATTACTTTTAGATAATGTAAAAAAAATACAAAGAATTATATTTTCGTTAATTCAATTATGTACACGGGAAGTATAAGTCATTCCATGAATTATAAGTAATGAGAATTTTCAATAACACATTTACAAATCGTAAAAAAAAAAAAATTTCAAAAAATTTAAATTTTATTAATTTATATCCGATTTTGATGAAATTTTATACACGGAAAGTCTAAATATTTACATAATTAATGGGCTATAAGAATTGTCAATATTACTTCTAGAATTAAAAAAAGTAATTCAAAAAGTTTAATTTTCATCAATTCTCAATCGATTCTGATCAAATTTTGCAGACGGGGAACATACATCATACCTACTATAATTGAGAGGCTATAAGAATTAATAATGCATTACAAGTAATTATTAGAATAATAGTTTTCAACCGATTTTAATAAAAATTGTACACGGGTAATACATGCATGCCACTCCTCAATTGATACGGCATAAAATATGAATTGTCAACAATATGAGTAAAAATTATCAAATAAATTCCGTACGGGTCGAGCTAAATAAAACCGTTTAATAAAGGAATTTAAATAATTATTGCGTAGTAACATAAGAAAAACTGAATAATTTATTACAAATATAGGTACAAAACTTTCACGTTCTAGTTTATCAGTCTTAGGTTCTATGTGATATGGTTGTAACGCCTGTTTTCTTTTTGGATATATTTTGCAAATAGCTGTTCCAATTTTACACATTACTATACGTCGTCGTACTAATTAAGAATAATAACATATTTTAGATAAGATAATATAAGCATTCATTAATATATGACTCCTTAAAGACGTAAGTTATAAATCGATTTCTATGAAAATTTAAACAATTTATAGTCTAGACGTCGATTTAGTCATAAAAGTTTCCTGCGCAACTTGAATAAACAATTTGTTGATTCATTTGACTAATGTGATGTCACTTTGAATATTTGAAATGGTTTCCCTTCAATGAGTTTTAAAATCAATACTTACTTTATACGAGATGAGTTTTTACGACATAAGTAACGATGTGTACAGCGCGACCAAGCCAACTAGACTAACGAGTGGAATTTTTGTTAATACAAAAAGTAAAATAATCATAAAAACCGATTACTGAATTTTAAATTAGTAATAGTTGTTAAAAAATAAATTAGATACATATATATGTATATATATACCATCAAGCCTGTATTCCCCGAAGGGTTAGGCAGAGGTGAACACCTACAATTCGCCGAGTATGTTTTTAGATCCCGTGTAATAGGGGGCGAGCCTATTGCCATTAATCGGGCACGAAACCAAACTCCGAGCTGCTACTGAGAATTTCATAGGAAAAACCCAATAACATTTTGCTCGACCTGGAATTCGAACTCAGGACCTCGCTCATGGAAATTGAAATACATAGAATTAGATGAACATAATTAATTTGATAAATAAAATATAAAGATAAATTGGTGTTTAATTGCTATTCGTAAATAAAGCGAGTGATGTTACAGTTGTCAGTTGTCATTGGTTTGGTCATTTAATACAAAGATTATTTTTAATTAATTTAAAAAGCCTCGATTGCTGAGTGTTGTATACCCACAAACATTCCGACACCAACCTGAGTATGTTGTTAGGTACACTGGAAGTAAAGGGTACATACACACTGGCTGAACCCGAAACGCCAAGTACCGAAGCGAGCCACTATGACTTTGTTTTAATAATTTGTATAAAAGTCGTGGCACAAGTTACAAATGTTTGCGTACTCCACCACTCTACTAACGCACGTGCTATTCTATATATTTCAATTTAATGTGTCTAATAATGGAGCAATCAAAGCTTTTGTTCGCATTGTAAAATGTATTTTTATGAACAAATTATACACGTCTCAAATACTGTATATTATAGAATAAAGCGAGGGTAAATGACCCATTGTTTGATCATGTGCCAAAATATGACCGTTATAGGAAAATTAATTTATTTTTATAAATACTGTCTGTATCGCGTGATAGGTTTTTTTGTTTTTTAAATAAATCAAGGTTAGAATTCAACGTAAAGTTTGCGAAAGTTTTTGTATCAGTTGAATAATTTGATGGTCAGCTAGTGTTACACTCTGATATTGTTTCTTTACAGGTAAATCAATAAGAAATATTCTGAAGTCTACTTACTGTACTGCTTACTAAATTTATTTTATGACTTTTACACAATATTGTCATAAACTTTAAAATAACATCTTTATATTTAAAATTTCAGAAAAAACGCTTTAATAGGTATTTAACTATTGGGATCATTGGTGAATCAAAACAATCATGAATTATTATGTAATGTTAGCAATACCAGTGAATTTATGTAAAATACAAGTGTTTAGGCATTCTGTTCTTTTGGCTGGTAGTGGTATTAATGTAAAAAGCAAGGCCGGATCTTCTTGATCGTATAAAACGTTCTCTAAACGAGAACACAATCGATGCTCCACTAAAGCTTGACCTCGCGCTTCCTTTTTAGCAATCAATTGACATTACTATGCTTCTTAAATAACCAACCACATCCGCGTCTACATCATGAGATTCCGTTAAACCTGTTTAGACTATTGTGACCATTGTTAACACCTAACGGTTTTCAACTGTATTTTTATGTATGTATTCTCTCCATGAATTCGTGTCTTCGTCATATCGCTGGCAACGAACGAGAATTAGATAACTACAGTTTTATCGAATTTTACGTCGAAAACATAATAGCGTCTTTGCGTCTTACTTTCTGATAGCTCGTCACCACATTCGTCACAAAAATATTCTAAACAATAAAACTGGTTATTTCACCTAAATTGAAAATTTTCAGATTCGGAAAAATTAGATAACTTATTTTTATAAAACACGGACAATGACATTTTATTGTACGTGAAAACCTACTGCCGCTTTTGTCGAAACAAAAAACACTAAATCTGCGTTTTGACACACATCTTTTTTGTTAGATATGTAATTATTCTACTACGACATCGATGTATTGTACCAGTATGTATATCATTGAAAGAATTCTCGCGTTAAAAGCGTGAGTGTATGCCGCTGTAAACGCGGTTGCATTGAATTGCTCGGCACATCCCGCCAGTCGATTAACATCGCGTTATAAACTCAACGGCTGCCATACAACATATCGCCCACGTTCAGCAGCCGGCCGCTGACACCGCGCCGCATCCGTCCCGCCGTGATTGATAAACCAATTTGACATCATTGCCGTGGGAATTGTTCAGTCCAGAGACAGCCTCGGAATCTCGGACCATGCTCACTATGCTTCAAAGTAGGGGTGTTACGGATATGAGATTTCGCATCTGGATTTATTATCTTAATGATTAATAATTGGGTTCGGTTATGAAATTATTTCAGATATCCGGTAGATTCCAGTAATTTCACTTCTATTATGGATATTACGTTTTTAAAAGAATTGTAATTACGAGTACCTATAAATGTATATAATGAGTATCATTTGAACATTATTGTGTCGGTAAACAATATTAACTTTATTTAGATAATTATAATTAGTTGATAATATTATGTAAATTTTAAGCAATTCTTATATTCGATTTCGTCCCTATCGGAAATTGTTCGAAATATTTATCTGGAATACGGTTACGGTTTCGGATATCCGATAGTTTTTGCTACGATTACGAAATTCCATATCACTCCTACTTCAACCTCTTCAAAGTTGCACTAGTTCACTTGAGACAGGTTTGTTTCTCAGGTCGAACTGATCGAATACGTTATTTCCGACTATTATATTTTCAAATAATAATTGCTTCATGTTACATAATTGTTACACTTTCAAGTTTGAAACCAATTAAGGTTTAAAATGTTGATACTTGTCTAACTCACGTGTCATTAATATTAATTGTCATGTAATTGACGATTAAACATGCAGGTACCGGGGGGACATAAAACTTGACCTCCAATTAATTTATGACCTCTTTTGTATAGCTAGTTTTACGGTTATTACACTTATTACTTCAAACTTTAAGCAATTAAGATTAATAATTAACTTTTACTTATAGAAAAAGAGCTGGATCACACTTTGTTCTGATCCTTTCCGGCAGCTAATGGCTCGACCACAGCACCACCTATCGCATCCTAATATATCTCATACCATCGCCTCGATAAAACAAATTATATTAGGTGAATATGATGAGCTCAGTCGGTCAAGTCGTACAGAAATTATACGATCATTAACAGACATACACAAGATTTATAATACCTATTTACTGTGACCGCGCCCCCCCCCCCCCCCCCCCCCCAAGCGTTAACTATAGAATTATTGTTGATGAAGATATAGTGATAATTTTAAATTTTAACCAATATCACAGTTTAACAATCATACCGATATTATCTATAAAACATAACAATTAAATGCTATGGTCGAGGTACTGGGTTCGATTCCCAGGTCGGGCAAAGTGTTATTGGGTTTTTCTATGAAATTCTCAATAACAGCTCAGAATTTGGTTTTGTGCCCGATATTAATCGGGTATGCCATTAGGCAATAGGCTCACCCTATTACATGGGACATAAAATACACCCGGCGAACTGCGGGTGTACATTAGTACTTCTCTGCCTATACCCTTCGGGGATACAGGTGTGATAGTATATATCTTATTATATTAAGTGAGCAATTCTTGTATATATATATATATGTAATTGGTTTCTCGGAAACGGTTCCAACGATTTCGATGAAACTTTGCATTTAGAAAATGTTTTACATTCCAAGTTTACCTAGCTAGGTCTTTTTCTTTTTTTGTTTAAAAGACATTGAGCACAGCTCGGTCGCCCAAATATTATACATAAAGGCATACCAAAATGTTCAGTTTTGCAATTCTTTACAAAAAGCTAACTTTATTTATAATAACTTTATTATTTTTATAAACCGTTGTTATTTTTCCAGTGAATAATTGCGCTATAAAGTCAATCTATTTAGTGTAATTTAATAAAAATAATAATTGCGCAAAAACACCAAAAAATGACATGTATCGTTACGTTCGTTGTACTTACTTGTTTAAACATCTAAAAATAACATTAAAATGTATCTAAAATATGAAAAATAGTAATAAAAGCCCATTCTTAAATTATTAACATACGTGCTTACAGAAAATATAATTAAGTGTGACATTAAATAACAAACCTATTTCGTGATAATTAAAACCAAGCCGTACAGCACCATCTATGAATACTGTTGGAAAATAAAAATACTTACGTTTCCATTTATTGATTATACTGAAAATTATGCATAAAAAGATAAAATAATTTTGTTTCTTTTCACTTTATTTCAGTAAATATTTTAAATATATTACAGAGTTACATACACATACATTCCTTTTTTATGTACATTGCCTAAACGCAATTTATAGACTATACAAATGTTCATACGTATAAAATGCGTCCTAAATGTACCTTCAGATTATAAGGTACAATCATACCAAATTTTATTAAATTCGGCTTAGTAATTTTTACGTGATTGGCGTTCAAACGTATCGGACAGACAAACAAAAATTACAAAAACTATCGAAATGTGTTTTGCCCAAGATTCTAAACCCCTTATTATTTTTTCTCAAATATCTTCAATTTACAGATTTCCACTCTTTACTCTTTTTTATAAGTATAGATATAATATTATTATTGTATCTTAAAAATCTAATAATAATAAAATACATAAGAAATTTACAAATAAATAATTATGTAATAGTAATATCGTTGCGTTCTTTATCTTGCGGATATCAGTTAGCTGAAATATACTGGACGTCTGTCGTCAACTCGTCAGCAATTGAGAATGATCATAAATGAAAACACCTATATCGTATCGTGCGTTTGCGTTTATCAATTTTCGATAAGTGCTGATCATAAGGGAGGACGGAGTTGGGGGGGTGAAGGAGAACACGGTCTCGGTATTCGATCGGTGGGAGGCAGTCACCGGCACACCGGCGCGGTGCCGCGGTGATGTAAGATCGGCTGGCTCCGGCGGTGATGTCAGCGCGCCCACGCCCCGCCCCCGCTAACCCGCTTCCCCGCATCTCACCTGTCACTATAAAGCCTTCCGCAAGTCTGCGTTCCATACATATAAGCACTTGAGAAAAATACTGGTATTTAATGTTAATTAACTATTTAACAAACAGAAAAATATTGAGCATTATCCCAGCCCAAGCCAGCTATAATCTTAGATAATTAGAAGAATAAATAAATGTTAATATGATATTATGTAAACGTTCTGAAATAGAGATATATGATTTAATATTATGTTCAAAGAAGTTCTGGAAAGTGTTTGCCGCATTGCAGTGGAGCTTGCTTGCACTTTATCAAATAGACCGCAACGCCACTCGAATGTTTAGGTACGTAGGTACACTATCGACATTCTCATTGTATCATTTTCAATGTGTTCTATAATATTGAGTTTCATTCAAAAACGCGATTTAAAGATTTTATTCAGAGTTAGCTCCTACGTTTAAATGACATATCAACGCAAGAAAACGTA
Organism: Saturnia japonica; assembly: GCA_033032175.1. Classification (NCBI taxonomy): domain Eukaryota; kingdom Metazoa; phylum Arthropoda; class Insecta; order Lepidoptera; family Saturniidae; genus Saturnia; species Saturnia japonica. The sequence continues at coordinate 13,762,203 of CM065307.1, forward strand.
TTTGCTGTAATTAGATTGAAAACACTGATAGAATCAGTTTTTTTCCTGCATCGAATAGTCTGGGTCTCATAGCGCTAAAATGAAAAAAATCTTATTAGCCGTAATATTTTTGTAAAATTTACAGTTTCAAATTGCTGCTAGTCTCCTAAAAAAGGGGTTTTTGTGTTATTCTACTTACAGCAAAAGTACATTTGTGTTTTGCACCTGAGATTTCTTACAGCGTGCTCGTGTAATGCAAATATGACGTAACTAACTTAGTCTTATTATATTAAGTTAGCAATTCTTGTATATATATATATATAAACGGCTCCAACGATTTCGATGAAACTTTGCATTTAGATAATGTTTTACATTCCAAGTTTACCTAGATAGGTGTTTTAGGCACAGCTCGGTCGTCCAGATATTAGCATTTTATCCATCCAACATTTTCTTAATTTAAATAATGCATTGGTAACAGTATGTTTTTATATAATGTAAGGGGCTTACACCTCTTTAATCCATACTAATATAATAAAGCCGAAAAGTTTTTGTGTTTGTTTGTTTCTTTAAACACACTAATCTCTGGAACTACCAGTCGGATTCGAAAAATTCTTTTTGCATATGTAGCCAGACTCGAGAAATAGTATTATCGGCTTAAGATTAGGCTAAAACTTTCAAACAGCGTTAAATATTAATTTTTGTTACATAAATCGGGAAGTCGAGGCCCTCCCGAACTGCTTTAACCGTGTGCGCTGGCGTAATCGTTAATGATACGAAAATATAAACTCCCACAATAATTTTAGTCCTTACTATATAAAAAAAAATTCAGCAATAGCATATACGTATCTCTTATACATAAGCCACAATAAGGTATTTTGTGGCAGATTTATTGAAAATTAAAAAGTGATTTATAAACATTATTTTTAGACATGGCATATTAATCCTTACAAACAAAAGTTACTTCATCATAAAGACAATTTTATGAAGTTAAATTTTGCTCTTTGAGTATGCTATTTGGACACAGTTTAGGAGATAATAAAAATTAAAATAATTTGTACTTGCGGAAAGAACAATTATGATAGACTATATGGGTGCGTTGGCGGCGCGGTGTTTGTCGGATAAAATTAACACGAGTGAAACCGTGGGGCACAGCTAGTGTTACATAATTGTTAAAGTATTTCATCAAGTAAAGCATTTTATACGCCTGGAAATATGTGTATGGAAATTAGCTATCTCCATAAAAATCAATAAAGAAGGTAGGTACTTACGAAGTTCTTCAGTTCTTCTTTAAATGAAAAGTCTAATGCTGTAAGTAGTAAAAAACCTACTTCTCATAACTTTGTAGTTAATGAATATTATTTTAACTAAAATGTGTACAAAAAAAAAAACAGTTTTATGTCACTGATAATTAAGAAGTTATGATTTTTTTCTCATTTAAAAACAGTTTTTTTTACTTTTTCGGCTTTGTTGAAAAGTTAGGTTATGGCTACTTGCGCCAAATACGTTTTCTTGCGTCGATTTAATGTAATAAATTATTAATTCTGACTTGATAGTTTCAATTGGTTTCAAGCAATGGTCGCTTCAACTGAAAACCATTTTCTGAATTAATTTTTATATGATACTCAAAACAAAAAAACATTTTCAAAACTTCTTCGATCTTTTATCAGTTCAATATATAGGTAATGCGAGTTAAGTACCTATAGACATTTTTGTTAATAAATCGTTACAATTTCTTGTAGTGTTGTTTCAATGTTAGTTTGCGTAATAGAAGAACGAAATATCATCTACAGTCCGTAGTATAAAAATTAAAGCTTATAATTATGTCATCCATACTCCTCCACAAGTCAAACTAAATTATAAACTACCATTTTGTATTCAGTTAGTGGGTGGATACGATTAATTTAATCATATAAACTTATCTAACTGGAACAGAATCATGTTACCTTTTAGTCTTTAGATTAAGGTCAAGATATACAAGATAATGAATTAACTTAGATGACGCAGTCCTTTAGTAACTTGCACTATTAGATGTATATTTTAAATTAATTCATGTTAAGAATGTTAACCCTTTCAGACCAGGTGTACACAATTGTACACATATAATATAAAAATAAATTTAAGTCTTAATTTCACATTATTTGCAACTAAAAACGGTTGTGTTCATTAGTTCACCTAATAAACTACCGTAAACGTTATTCCCAACGCCATCTCTTAGCGTTTAATGAGAGTTTTTGGCAAGTTATGACCAGTAGCCGACCGAAGTTTGCATTGTGCAGGTAAGTTCATTATTTTATTTCTAAAAAGTAGAAAATATCAAAGTATATGTAATGAAATATTTATAGGTCGATGTTTTATATTGTTGTCGTCATATTTTACATACATGTTGTTGGTTTTAGTTTATTTTTGTACAAATTTTCGTGATTTTTATATTTGTACACAAATGTACACATCAGGCGCATACGATGTATTTCTCATTTGTTGTTTTACATCGTAAGTATTACTAAAATAAATTATAATTGTTATTGAATGGTGTAATTTTGTTGTTTTTGATGTTACAAATTGTGTTAATACTATTTTCAGATAAGAAATTACCAATATGTTTTCGCGCGACGCTATTATAGCACTAGAAGAAAGTTGCCTTTCTGATGACGAAGGACCAGTTGGACCTGCGTCTGAACGGGAGCTACGATGTGTCCGAGTGGGAGCAGATATCATCAGCCGGAACCAAACAAAAAAAATTGGATATGGTGCAGCTGTAGTCCTTCATCTTACAAAGAGAATTGGAGAAAGCAAAGGTCACCAGCTATACTTCGACAATTATTTTTCGTCCTACCATCTGCTACAAATTTCAAAACAGAGAGGAATTATGGCTGCTGGCACTATCCGTATCAACAGATTTGTAAAGCCATCATTACTAAGCGACAAAGAAATGAACAAAAAACCGCGAGGCTTTGCTCAAGAAATGACTAGCTATGATGAAGATGTAACTGTGGTCAAATGGTTGGATAATAAGATTACCCATTTAGCATCTAATTTTGTTGAATTGGTGAAAAAGATTTAGTGAAGAGGTGGTGTAAAAAAGATAAGCACTTTATTGAAGTGGAACGTCCCGAAGTTGTAAGGAAGTACAATTATGCGATGGAGGAGTAGATTTGCTAGATCAACTCATGAGTACTATAGGACGTTTATAAAATTAAAAAATGGACCTTACGCATGATATTCCATGCATCAGATTTAGCAGTAGTTCAAGTATACCGAGAATACCAAGTCGACAATGAGGCGCTTAGCATACCTAAAAACAAACAACTGTCATTGCTTCACTTTCGGCGTCGTTGGCTGAAAGTCTGGTGTTGCAAAATAAAATTTCCGGTAAAAGAGGTCGTCCAAGTGGCAGTAGCCCAACTCTTCAAATTGTACCTAGGAGACCAGGAGAGACACGCCCAGAAGCTGAAATAACTCGAGACGGTTTTGGGCATTTTCCTGCACACGATGGGGGGCTTGGGACACGGTGTAAAATGATGGGATGCTCGGGTAGAACCCGAATCAAATGCATAAAATGCAAGGTTCAATTATGCCTAACTAAGGATAAGAATTGCTTCTTAGCATTTCATACATAGGATGCTATATTGATGCCTTTGATTTTAATTTTAATTTAGACTGTGATTTAAGTGCAATTTGTTAAATCTACCCAAAGAAAAAGCCATTTTTGTTAATTTTTATAAAGAGAATACTATTTTTAATATTTGTTATTTCATATTGCTTCGTATTTCCTAGTAAAAAGTTGTAAAATAAATATTTTTATCATTATAGATAAACATCCCTTAACACTAATATTTTCATTACGTTGGACGGATGTGTACACTTGTACACAAAAAGAAAAACCTGTTTTTCTTGAAAAGCTTGTAATCAGGATTTATTTATTTATTTTTCCTTAGATCTGTTTACAATAGCCTAGTTGCAGGCATTTTTTTCAGATCGATTAGCGAAAATAAAAAAAATCAGGTCTGAAAGGGTTAAAGCGATACGTAAAACTTTAGTTGTATAATGCAATGCAATAAATTTTACATCCGCGGATGCAGATGCGGATTATTAGAGGCTCACATCCGCGGACGCGGATGCGGTTGCGGATTTCAGATTTTTTAATACAATTTTAAGTATATACATAAATGAAAATCGATTTAATTTTAATGTTTAATTAACCATATTTTCAGAATAAAACTAATACAGTGTTTAGTCCTACTTATTAGTATTTGGAGTTTAGATTTTTATAATAAACTTTGTTTAATAACTTCAAAATTAAATTAAAAAAAATAAAAGTAGCCTAAGTTACTTCCTATAACATCAGCTATCTATCTGTGAAAGTCCCGTCAAAGTCGGTCTAACTGCTTCGGAGATTACCCGGAACAAACATACAGACAGACAAAAATTGTAGAAATTGGTTTTTTTCTATAGGTATCTTGTATACTTTCATATGCATTTAGTAAAAAACTGTTATTTTGACATTACAAACAGACACTTCAATCTTATTAATTATATATATAAATTTGTATCACTAAACCAGTGTTCACCTGTGTAATGTAATAAATTGTAATTACAGCAATCAGTTTCGTACAACGTATCTTAAAGATAATTCACATTACTCTAAAGGATGAGTGCGTAAATCTTTCTATATCATGTATTATTATAATATATCTCAAGTAAGAAAATGGAAAAAGTATATGTGATTGTGACGAAAAAAGTGTTGTTAATTATATAAGTTGAGACATCTGTCTCTGTCATGTTTCGGTGATAAAATAGTGATCAGTAAAATTACATAGAACAAAATGGAGTCAAATATACTGTTCGTGTAGTGGAAGAACGTGGTTGATGCGATGAAGATGGAGGGAGCTGTGCTCAGTGTACCGAATAATAATAATAGATTTCGGACGCATCTTAAGAATGCTGCAAGTGCTATATGCGCTAAGACTCTGCCGAAGCAGAGGCGCTCCGATCCCGTGGCAGCATGTAGCTCTCGACATCATACGTACCCTCGGGCGACGCCACCGAAGCGATCGTCCATCCCATGTAGGATGGAGCCACTTGTGTTACCTCCTCCGGCCCAGTACTCCATTACCTTCGATCCTCCAGAACCCATCTCGCTCATCGACACACAGAAACCAATTAGAGCTAATTGTGTGATAACCTTGAAAGGAACATTGGCAAGGTAAGATTTCCATTTTTTGTTAAGTATGAAAGAAACGATTTCAATGCGAGCTTCTGTTTAACATATGAGTATTGATTGAACTGCCTCTCTAGTTGTTGAACACGAGTCATATTACTACGTTATAAAGTCTCCATTCTGTTCCGTAATGATGTAATGGAAATCATGTAGAAATGATGTTTATATCTAGATTGGGTGTGTTCCACAGTTTTACACGTATTAAATTGATTAGAGTAACTTATGACGACGCGGCGCGGCGCGTCTCCCGTGTATCCTAACGATGTTCACACTTGCCGTACATGCTCACATCTTTCCAGATTGCTTGACTTAGTGTGAAGTTATACATATAGGATTATAGAATACTAGCGATGCCCTCGAGCCTCCACACGCATTTGTTACGCAGTAATTATTTCCATCTCCTAATTTAATTTTTACTCCTATTATTGACAAACTTATAGTGCAACAATTTAGAAATGTCATATACTTCCTGTGTCCAAAATTTCTTCAAAATCGGTCATGATTTTTTTTGAAAATTATTTGTTTTTACGATTTTTAAAAGTATTATTGAAAATTCTTATAGCATCGTATCAATTGACCAATGATTTAAGCATCCCGTGTATAAAATCTCAAAGAATCAGGCAAGCTGTTTTTTAGTTAATACATTTATTTATTAACTAGCTGTGCCCGCTGCTTCGCTCACATGGACTACAAAATGCCCGCGCGAATCTTGCTCCCCCGCTCCCGGCTATTTTAAAGGCAAAAAATGCTTGTTGTGGAAGTTCCTTAGAAAATAGATTATACTTTCTCGGACTTTTTTGTAGGTCTTTTTAATGCCTATAATTATGTAGTACATTAATTTGCTATATCTGTGGTTTACTCAGTATAAGACATTTAAGCACCCGAATTCATTCACCATGACCAGATTTATTTTTATTTTTGCGGAACCCTAATTCTGTTTCTAAAATAAAAGTAGCCTAAGTTACTCCCTATATCATCAGCTATCTACCAGTGAAAGTCCCGTCAAAATCGGTGTAACCGTTTCGGAGATTACCGGAACAAACAGACAGACAAAAATTAAAAAAAATGGGCGTTTTGTAATAGGTATCGTATATACTTTCATATGCATTTAGTAAAAAAAACTGATATTTTGACATTAAAAACAGACACTTCAATTTTATTAATTGTATAGATATAAATATGCTATAAAATGCAATTAAAAAATCAGACTTGGTAGTTCAAGAGATTAGCGCATCCAAACAAAATATCAATCTCTTGAGCTTCATAATATTAGGATAGATGATATGATATATATAATATCATTGGATGTAACATTAACAAATTGCTGACATGCGTAAACCGAATACCGCAAACTACAATATTGTTCATAATTTATTGTCGTATTATTTAGCATGTTAGCATTGTTTATAGTAAATTTGCAAATCCAACAACCTTGCTCTTTCATCGCAACACAAATACTTGTTTGGTAATGAGCGGCAGACGCCCGTGCGGCTGTTGGGTCAACAACATCAGCATGACATCATGCTGACTGTTTTACACAGGTCGCGGGGTGGAGGTAATGCCATTAATATTACAATACTTTACCGAATTTACGTATAATTACTTTCATAGCTGTATTTTTTTTAAGGATGATCGTTAATTTATTTTGTATGTTACTATAGCAATGACGCGCGGCTCCGAGCACTTTTATACGCGGTAGTTATTTTCGTATCCTATTTTTAATCATATTATTGGCAATTCTTATAAGCTATCAATCCTGGAATGACATTTATCTCCTGTCCACAAAATATTCCCGAAATCGGTCAAAAATTTTTAAACTTATTATTGAAAATTCTAACATTGCCTATTCACTGAAGCGGAGCAGACAGATCTGTAAAAATTACGACCAATAGAATTGCATCTCTAGATTTTTATGCATAATATCTATCAGTCGAAATTTCCACAGCTCCGCTTCAGTGAGCAGGCAGCCTTATAGACAGACTATCATATTTAGGACAATGTACATATTATTATTATGTACAATATTTCATAAAAAATCGTTCGTCATTTTTAGTTAAATAAAAAAAGGTCATATTTGAACAGATAGAACACATAAAACAAAACAGATATAATTATAGATTTATATACCTACTTATATTGATACTAATATAATTTTGTTTGAAGTTTTATCGCAATTTGATAGAATGATATCACTAACCGGAGTGATGATTTTCAGCGGAAATTGATAAAAGTTAGAATTTAGAAATTGTATTACCAATTACACATTTTTGTTGTTTAGTTTTAATATATGTTCGAGGAAATAATGGGCTAAGTATTGAATTAAAGTATAATTTGGAAAAAGTAAAATAATTGACTGATATATTATGATCAAGAGTCTCATAAATTATATTAGTAGCTCGTAGGTGTTCCGCAAACACTGGTCGGCAATTTTTTCAACTGATTAAATTAATGGCGTATGAATAACAAAAACTCTAGTATTATGATAAATTAAACTAACTTTTCTGTTTACATTGAAACAAACTTAAATTCATCATAATATTATTAATTATTTTATACTTAATTTATATAAACATGATGACCTCATATTTCGTAGTAGCTTGAAATAACGACGAGTTATAAACACCGTTATCCACGCGGAAATGGAACACGATTGTTTTCAATGACTGACATACTGAGTAAGTGTAAATTAAACACCGTATTAAAATAATTTATTGTAAATATGTTATGCTTTTTAAAACATTATACCAAACTCAGTAAGTCGCTTTTTAACTCTCAAAGAAAACTCGTTTATATAAAATGAATTGCGAATGGAAAAATAAATTCGTGTATTTTATATACATAATATAAACGTGTTGAGTGAGCAAGCGAGCAAGAACACTGACACTGAGTCTCGCTCGCTCATCATGATGTCATGGTATATTTTTATATCAATCCACTGTTTATGTCGCACGCGCTTTTCGTTTGTAGTTTTACTATTATGATTATTGTATTGGCAGTGTCAGACGCCGGTCATCTCAACTTTCCGACCGTGTAGAGGTAAAATGGAATGCGGCTTAAAGTCGATCGCCAACAAACAAGCCCATAATCTTTTGTGGCAGAATGCCTTAAACCCAAGCCACGGAGAAGCTGTAAAAGCCGTCTGATGCTCCAGGGCTATGGCTAACATTATAGTCAGATTGAGAATAAAAGAATAATATTATAAATACGGTCAGTTTTACTTATCATGCAGCAGAGTTTGTAAAATAAATTCAAAAGATCAAAATAATAAATGTAACTATGTAATTTTTGTTTGATACATATTTTGAATGATATATTATTTTTATACAACTAAGGTTAATGCGATTCGGAATAATTTGACTACTAATTTTAGAGAACGACCTTAAGTTTAGTTCGAAAACGAATTTCCGCCTGCTTCCTTTGTGATCTTTTTTTTTTTCTGTTTCTTTGAAATAAGTTCCTAGTTGATACGTATTGTTGGAGAGCTAAGAAAACTATTATGTTTTAAAATAATCTGCAAGCCAAGTTTTATAACGTTTATTTTTTGTTTTTAAGGCATTTTAGTGGAAAAAAATCTCAAAAAAATATATAAATAATATCGTTTTTCGTCTCGAATTTTTAAATTTGGACCGATCATTGTTGTTTTAATATTGATAAATAACCAGTGTTTAATCGTTTTTATAAATCATAAGAACAAATGAAATTTAAATTGATACTTGTTTGAAATAAATTTTTGATGTAGCATTTTTGACTTATTTTGAATAAAACTAAAAAACATGATACCTAATTCAGAAATGGTTCACTTTTGGACAGTACATATGGGGGTAAAAAATTATCGCAAATAGTCACCCCTATCACCTCCTAACGGGAATACGTCGAATTACCAATAACCCTGTATAAGTACATATACACATAAGTTCTTGAATGTATTTATATTTATTGCTATTTTATATTTATATTTTTGTATTTAAGTTTAATTTTCTATTGCACTACCGACAATAATTATTTTATCCACATTACCGCTAGATTGAAAGTAGAAATTGAAAGTAGAAATTGAAAGTACAAAAAAGTATTAATTCATTCATATATAGGTTTTTAATTTTGATTTCATTTGAGTAAATACTTCATTGTTAATACATATAACTAAAATAAGTAATATAAACAATAACTTTATATTTTTATGGTTTGAAATTATGAATTTAGCAAATTGGCATGCAGCCCACTTGAAGTTAAGTGGTAACTGCAATGTTTTGGTACGTACAAACAACGTCAAAGGGACGACAGGTACTCCTCAGGCCACTCAGAATAGGTTGCTTCCTGAGGACTGAGTTGGAATGTCTCGTACGTGTTGTCAACCATACCCTTTGACCTAGAACACATTAGAGCTTCTTTGCAGTAGAAGTACGTATAGCGGTGATGCTTTAACATTCAAACCTTGTACAGATTCTACCAATATACACATATGAGTCGAATAAAACCAAACTCGGCAAAGTAGGTCTGACCGATAACTTGATAATTCAAATAAAACTAATCAATTTTAATTGTTGGTATATTTTACTGTTAGCTTTACCTAAAGTTAATAGTCAAATATTTGCTATAAATGTTCCTGGTCTTTGGTTGGTAAGTTTTAATGGTCAATAAATATTTACGTTAATTTCTAATTAAAGGAGTTGATTTATTTTATCATAATTTATTTACAATTGGCCAGGCATAAAACTGGCTAAGATAATTACCCAAATCAAAGAAAGAATCGAATTGGTACAGCTATAATTAAAGGAACAGCTATGGAACTTAGCACCCGTTAGATCACTGCTATTTTATCAGTGATAACGATTACCTTGAATGTCAATTCTACCGAACTTGACCCATTTTCAAATTAATGTTTTTGTTACGTTACATATTGTAACGGTGACCGCTGCTTTATTATATAATGTAAATTTAATCGTATACGTTTATTTGAAAGGCTGGCATCACAATTCCAATACGTTTCAAGTGTAATGAATTTTATTATTACTTTAAAACATGCTATGTAAAATGATTAGAGATGTGGCCCCACATGTGATTTACATCTAAACCGAACTTCGGCTGAATGATTGGCTCGAAATCATAGCGACGCGACGTGATCAAGTTCTTCCGAACTGTACGGGTTAAACCGAAAGATTACCGAATTTTGGTCCATCCCTAAAAATTATTCATCACGTCCTTCTAAGAAAATTTATCATTTAGGAAATTGTAAAGGGTTATATGTGGTGCGTAATATTACCATGACTAGGCATACGAGTCTTGATGACTTCCGCTTGTCTTGTGAAATATTTGGGCAAATAATGAACCTGGCCATTTGAATCATTGCCAAATTTTACCATAAGTCAGCACACAATTCACAAATAATTATAATTAACTTTCATCATCCTTCAGATTGGTAATTAGTTAGGGATAAGAATAAGGAACTAATTAAAAAAAAACGATAAATTGTTTTGACATGTTATGTATTAGAAATACTTAAAATTGACAGGAATAAAATTAAATAATGCACTAAATTATAACACTAGCAACCGTCTGTGGCTTTTGCACGGTAATTACAATATAAAAATATTAACAATATAATATTATAATCCTTTTAGCCTATAATAAGTAACCTCGAATGTAGTTTTTTATTAATGAAAGCGTTTTTATAATCGGATCAGTAGTTTCAGAGATGACTTCCTACAACCATATTATTCAGAAACTTTACCTTTAAATGTTTGCTCCTCTACCAATACAAAAGCTTGATAAGTAATCAGAATCATAAAACTTTTCACTGATGCATTTTTCATTCTACGTAATTATCTAACACTTTTATAACCGGTACATTTAAGTGTATCCACGTTATGTCACATTATCAGGCATATTATCATAATGTAATATTATACATAATTACTATATGCCCGGCAGACATTGTTCTGCCCTTTCCAATAGTCAATGGTGTGATCCTAACAGAGCTACTAACTACGATACCACAAATATATTATGTGAATATGAGCTCAATCAGTGAAGTTATTCAGAAGTTACACGGATCAGTAACAAACACACACTATATTTTTGATGTGTTACATCTAATGCGGCGGGTCGGACCGGTTGTTGGACCCAATGTTGGCAGATGTCGCGACGCTTTGGCCAACGTTGGTGGTTGTGGAGCCGTATTCGTTTTTTTTTTAGTAGGCAGACTGTTCAAAGTTTCATGTTAAAATATGGATAAATAAATATGGTTGGTACGTATCGCGACGACTATACATATAGTAATAAAATAACATCTTCACAGTGATTTTCTTTTGGGTACTGGTACAGACAGTCACACACACACAATCTTTTTTTTTTAAATATTTAGTAATATGGTTCACTTATGCCGGGCGTGGGCGTCCTGTGACGGCGAACTTTTTTATATGTACATATAATAAGAAGATATAATAGTTAGGTAAACTAAAGTAAATTAATTAAATGTAACTTAAACAACAATAATTTATTTGCTAATACATATTGCAAATGACGAAAACAAATCACTTTGTTTAATATATTTTGTCATTAAAAAAAAAATAATGGCCGAAATATGCTATGTTAATATGTCGAGGTGACTCATTGTTCATCTAACAGTAATAATAGGAAAAAGATTAGACGTTAGTTTGTGAACCGGATTATATCACTTAGAGTATCGGCTCTTTTTTATATTGAACTAGCTATGCCCGTGGCTTCGCTCACGTGGACTACAGAATGCCCGCGCGAATCTTGTTACCCGCTCCTGGCTATTTTAAACACAAAAACGCTCATTGTGAGTTGTTGGAATTGTTGGAAGATAGACGTATACTATCCCTGAATTTTATGTAGGTATTTTTAATGCCTACGTTTATGTAGTACATTAATGTGCTATATCACCATGACCACTTTTTTTTTATTTGTACGGAACCCTAATTCTTTTTCTAACATAGAAGTTGCCTAAGTTACTACCTATAACATCAGCTATCTATCAATGAAAGTCCCGTCAAAATCGGTCCAACCGTTTCGGAGATTACTCGGAAGAAACAGACAGAGAGACAGACCGACAAACAAAAAAAAAATTATTGGTTTTTGTTATGGTATCGTATATACTTTCATATGCATTTAGTAAAATCTGTTATTTTGACATTACAATCAGACACTTCAATTTTATTAATTGTATGATTGAAAAGTTACATTAATTTAAACAATGAGGTTTATGGATCCCAAGTGTCCTACTGCTGGATAATGAGGCTTCTTACCAAAGGAGGGCACGGGCTTGATCAGCACGCTAGTCCACGATGTATTGGCGATTTCAAACGCTGAGAAATCCACAGTTCTGTCTTTCTCTCACCAACAAAATTTCTCAATCGTCCAGGTTTCCTAACGATGTTTTCCTTCACCGTCAGCTGATAGCGTTACCAAACTTTATTAGTAAGTGTACGCGAATTCCAAAAAAATCCTGGGAACATACAAGCCCGTGGTTCGAACCTGCGAACATCGAAATGAAATACTGCCGCTATAAACCACTCGACCACCACACCTCACGCATAGGAAGATATAGGCTCCTCACAGTATGTTTTGGTCGGTTTATTATATAAATGATAATCCTGGACTTCAATTGAACAAATCCTAAAGAATTCAGAAGAGACCGAAACAGGTGTAAATCTGAAGGTCCAAGGTCAGGGCTATATGGTGGAAGCACTAATACCTCCCAGCTAAACTCCTTAATTTTTGCTAAGTGGCTAAAGACGTGTGTGGTCTCGCGTTATCATGATGAAAAATCACACCCTTCCTGTGAATCAATTCTGGCCGCTTTCTCTCAACTGCTTCCTTTAATCTTCTAATCTAATGCTAATTCTAATCTAATCCTTTAAGTATAGATCCGAATCGATGGTTTTGCAGGGCGGTAAAAGCTAATAATGAACAATGCCCTTCCAGTCCCACCATACACACAGCATCACCTTATTTCGAGTTAGCCCAGGTTTAGCTACAGCCTGCGAAGCCTGGCCGATCTTAGACCACGACCTTTTTCGCACGTTCTTGTCGTACGTGATCCACTTTTCATCGCCAGTCATTAATCTCTTCAAAAACGGCTCGGTTTCATTACGTCTCAATAATGAATCGCAAATGAGTACACGGTTCATCAGGTTTCTTTCAGTGAGCTCGTGTGGCACCCAAATATCGAGCTTTTTGGTATAGCCAGCTTTCTTCAAACAGATTAAAACTGTTTTGTGGTCAATTGCCAGTTTTTCAGCTACATCGTAACTTCTGACAGGCCGATCTTGCTCCTCCACTTTTTCAAAAATGGCGTCAATTTTATTCGTAACAGAGTGGCCAGAGCTAGGTGCATCTTTAACATCAAAATTTCCGGATTGAAAATGTTTGAATCAACTTTGTGCTACTCTTTACTAAAACCCGCCAGATACAAATAGTACAGCCAAAGAAATTTTATAACAAGTTTATACCTACGTTATGCGAAAACACTTTTCCCCGACCTACGACATACACGACATATTATGACACGCCTCGTGGCGCAGTGGTAGTAAACGCTACTATTGAGCCGAGAGGTCGCGGGTTCTAACCCCGCCCATGACTGATTTTTGTGTGATGAGCATAAATGTCAGTTGTGTGTATGGGTGTTAAATATCTATATATGTATGTATATCAGCTATTTAGTTACCATATTACAAGCTTTGCTTAGTTTGAGATTTAATGGCCGTGTGTGAAATTGTGTCCTTATATTTTAAATAGAAGGCGTGTCTTGCGATATTTAAAAAATGACCAATATAATATTCTCTGATATTATAATAAAATTATGTAGGTACGTTGATCAAGCTTATCAATTTTAAGTATGTTGTTCTGCTATAATTAACTTGTATTAATTAAATGACTACACACTGTATACATAATTATGAGTAACTAGCGCTTTGTCCGCGACTTCGCTCGCGTCATAGTTATGTCTAGGGTTGCCATTTGGCTAGGTTCTCTTCGGGACGCACGCAAGGATAAACAAATATATAAGCCAAATTGTATTGTATGCAACCTAATATTTTGTTTAAAATATTTGTACTAAATAAACCTAATTATAAGGTAAACATAACACATAGTTATGTTGTTAAAAATTTTGTAAGTACTTAATACTAAGAATAAAATTATATATGTACCTATGGTCAATATTTATATTTCATGCTGGGGTATGACTCGATAGGTTAACTCATTTACCTACTAAAAGTTAAGTAGTAAAATCCCAATTATTAATTTCCTTAGAAATATACTCGTGGTTGTGGCCGCAATGTCTAAAACTAAATCTATTCGTAATTGCCAATTTCAAAAGCGCGGGCGCGCCTTGCTGTGCCTCTTTAATAAGTGTACTTGTTCTTTCTTATTTATTTCAATCTTCTTTACAAGGTAAAGTTTGGCCTTATATGGATTATTAATCGCACCTTGAAGGCGGGTCTGAAATATACCTCCTCGATTCCCTAGACAGTTGCAGAGACGAGCTTACGAACTTACGAGTTATTAAACTCAGGGCCATTGAGTCGCTGAGCTTGTTCTAGCATCTGTATCATGGCGAGTGATCTTAGGAGCTGTTTAATCTGTTTTTTTTTTTGTGGACTGTACCGTATGTACCATCATGACTGTGCTGTAGTCATTTTGTCAAGCAAGTATTACAAAAAAATCGAATTTCCTCATCTCACTTTTCATACCAGAACCAGACGCTCTGGTTATTGGAGTCATAGCTTTACAGTAACCTCCATCTCGGCATGAACAAAGTAATTCTTCATATATTTGCCGTACTGTAAAACTACCTCTTGACCAGTGTGTTCTCCTCTCCTTCCTACGACGTGGATTCCTTCAAAGATATCGTGAAGGGACATTTGAGTAGACTGGCCGCGGCCGCGGCATGACAACAACGACTGACCATAGTTTGTAGATTCCTCGATGGTCGCCGATTTTGTTTTGTCGGATTGCGCTCTGCTTACCATCAGTAACCATTACTGTGCCGTGCTTCGGTAAAAAAAGATCAATTACTTTTCTAAACGTCATGATTATTATTTTTTACAAAAATATCAAATAATAAATTTATCTTTGTAATATTGCTATGACCAAGATATAATTAATTACTATATGTATAGTTAAAACTAATAAATTCAAACAGTGAAATACTTATCGTCTGACGAGGTTAACAGTAAATGTAAGGTGATTCAGATATTATCAAGTGTTATACTTCAGATAATACATACGTAGATATATAAGTTGTTTAATATGTTACTATGTTCGTGCTAAACCCTAAATAGCTAGATTATCCTACATATCATTACGCTTTCCTTTTGAGACTATACAGTAACGACAAAATTACTACTGAAATAAATAAATGACAGCCTTCTTTTACTCCAAATAGTTAACTAACGCAGTTCTTGTAGACTATCAATAACATTCATTCTCACAGGAACGGCATTAACTAGCGTTTAATAAATTTACATATTTACTTTGATCTAAATTACTATTTTATATAACCTCATTATGGTACCGCTACAGCCATTAGCATGTTTATTGTTCAGTGACGTTTGTCACTATTTATTTTTATTTGATTTCA
Organism: Saturnia japonica; assembly: GCA_033032175.1. Taxonomy (NCBI): domain Eukaryota; kingdom Metazoa; phylum Arthropoda; class Insecta; order Lepidoptera; family Saturniidae; genus Saturnia; species Saturnia japonica. The sequence goes on from CM065307.1 coordinate 13,778,003, forward strand.
AATGAGATTTGTAGTTTATTTTACACTTAAATTTAACATAGATAATCATAAATATTGTTGATTATCTCATATATATTTAATAATATTTTTTATATTATGTTGCATATAACTTAATTACATAATTACACTGTGTTTTTTTATCGTTACATGTTTAGCGTTGTGATCACAATCTCACCTGATCTTAAGTGACGATGTGGTCCAAGATGTAGCACGCTAAGTCTAGTGGAAGACTGGTTCTCAAGTGCAGTTTACAATTTTATATAAAAGTTTATATATTTTATATATAAACACGCAGTTGCTAGGTTACCGGGAGATAAAGTAAAGTACGCGCATGCGTACATTTGCCATCTCACCGGGAGAGAATCGGGTACTTTTCTCCCACGTGACAGGGACTAAAAGTGAACTTTTCATTCCGGAGGAGAAAACAAATATTATGAATAATCTCTACAGCTATATAGAGGTCAGTTGCGCTTGTAGCGCTGTAGCTCACGATATTTTTATGAACTTATTAGTTTAACTCTTCATATTTTATTTCTAAATACATGAAGAGAACTACTAAGAGCAAAAAAATATTTTTAGTAATTTTTAACAAGCTTTATATTATATTGTTTTTTTTATTACCTCTAATATAAGTGATTTATTTCAGGTTATTATTTATATAATAATAAGAGTATATTTGAATTAATTCAGACAGATTAAACAGACTTACTGTAAAGCGTTATTATTCCCTGGAAAATAATGGTTATATAAATTAAAAAATATTAAATAATAAGCTATCTTTTCGTATAAAGGATTACAAAATTGAACATTTTTGTATGCCTTTATGTGTATACAAGGTGGAAAAAACGAACATGGCATGGAGGAAAATTATGTTAAATAATGAAAATATCAAATTTTACTCAAAGGAAACATTATATATATTTTTTAAATAATAATAACTGCATTCACAGATTTTCTAAAAAAAACTTACCTATGGCGGGAATCGAACCAACAAAAAAATGCAAAAAAAAACCGACATACACTATGTTGTTGCACTAATCTATAGTGACGTGACTAGACAATTAAAGCAGACCATGAAATTTAACAATTTATAAATGTAAAACTTATTTTAATTTTCTTAGAATGCAACGATGAGTATAGGTATCCAAATAACAGAAAAGGTAATGTGTGAAGTATCTGTTAAAAGTTCTCAAGTAAATCATTTCTACATAAAGTAATTGGCAAGATTATTATTACTTCCTATAATCATATGTATCATTGTCTTACTAATTATACGTTTTTATGTTGTAGGAAGACGAAAACGACTGTTGATCTGTTGCAGGCGTAAGTTGCTAAGAAATTTTAGATAAATTATTAACGACAGATTTCGGCAAAGTAAAGCCTTCGTCAATCAAATAACAAATATTAATGTGTATGTCAGTAAAAAATAGATGGAATAAATAATAAAATAGATAATTTAAAGCCTCCGCATTTGAGAAGCTTCATATCATTTATTTATGATAATTTTCAATATTTAATATTCTGTTACGATCTGTTACAATCCGATTAAAAAGATAGAGAAAATCCTGTTCCCGAAATATCTCGAAGTAACTAGAAACTTCTCAGGACATCGAAAAAATGTTCGCGTCGTAAACAACCGCGGCGCGTGTTTGTGTAAACATCGCAGTTTACACACACTTGTATAAGGCTTATCGCCTCGTTTACGTCATCGAGTAGGCATTGAAAGTAAAAATCAATGAAAAGTCGCGACGCTTCACGATGTTTCTACGGTCGTTTAGTGTAGGTATATAAGCGACTCAGGCGCGGTGCCGAGGCAGTTCAGTTTTGCATTACGAAGCGATAACAACGAGCGATAAAAAGGAAGCGAAACCACAGTGTAATAAACAACAGTGTTGTGAGTTTGTGCAATTTGTAACTGTGTGGAATTCAAATAAATCTTCTTTACGTCAATCATCAGCATTTTTAATACGCACGGGTGTAACAATACTTTTCCTCCATGTCCCGTTTTTTTTCCATTCTTTATATTTATATATACAAATGCATGCCTTTATATGTATATATATATATATACCATCACAACTGTATTCGCTGAAGGGTTAAGCAGAGGTGTACTAAATATGTACACCCACAATTCGTCGCGTATGTTTTTAGATCCCATGTAATAGGGGGCGAGCCTATTGTCATTAATCGGGCACAAAGCCAAACTCCGAGCGGCTACCGAAAATTTCAGTTTCAGTCAATCTTTATGTTTTTTATATAATATCTGTATGATTGTTAAACTGTCATATCGGTTATCATTTAAAATTGATTTAAGTTGGGTATTATCAAAGCTTATAGGTACGGGTCATATACCATAAGGTGAGATTGAAGTGAGGTGAGGTTTTTATGTAGTTGCTGTTTTTCATTCACGAGATATGCCACTTGGACGAAGTCGCGGGCACAGCTAGTAGTAAGTAAAGGTTTCCTGAATAATATTATTCCATTTTAATTTTTTTTAATGTTTGATTAACTTCCAAAAATAAAGGTTCTATGTTTCTCTAGTTTGTATATGTGCAATTTTTTTTCAAACTACGCTATTCATTTTTGTGATTAATTTACTGAGGTAATCTATATACTTTTGGAAAGGTTTTAGTATGTATGTAAAATATTATGATACCATTATTATGTAAAGACTTATAAATATATAATTAGCAGTGCCCCGCGGCTCCGCACATATTTATTACCCAATAATTATTTTCGCCTCGTAATTTTATTTGTATTTTATTATATGTATACTAACGACAAGTCTTATAGTCTATCAACTGAGGAATAAAATAAGTAAAAAATGGTTGAGATTTTTTACGGTTTCTAAAAGTTTTCATGAAAATTCTTAAGTATATCCTATTATGGAATGACGTAGGTACGCTTTCCGTCTCCAAACTTACATCAGAAAATAAAAAAAACCTATAAATGTATTTTTTATTAATTCTCAACTGATTAATTTGCTATTTTGTACACGAAAAGTATATTCATTCCTTAGTTGACGAGCTGTCAACTGCTTGCTTAAATTGTCAGTAATATAAGTAAAAAAAAATACTAGACGAAAATAATTAATGTGTAATAAACGCGTGCGGAGCCGCAACGCGCAGCTAGTAATTTCATAAAATCACCAATGAAATATACGAATTTAACTAAATAACCCGCGCAACTTTGTCTGCGTCATATAAGAGAGAGAGTGTGGGTCGTAGACGCTGTATTATAAGTATCGCCCGCCTCCCACATTCTTCTGCATAATAAAAATGCGCTCGCGATACTTGATTATTATTTAGCTGCCGAGTTATTTTGAAACTGTGATATCTAAGATATTCATTTAAATCAATTACTGTAAAGGACAATTTTGTTAAAAATGAAATACTTGTGATGAATAACGTATTTATTTCAAAAGGGATTAATACCCATGTATATAAAACACCTTCGCAATTAATTCATTATTTTAAAACAAATTTTATAACCATAAAAAAGGTTATATTGAGTAAACCTTAAAGGACAGCCATATGCTGTCGCAGACTATTTAAAAGCAACAATTTCGTTACAAACGATTGTTGCGTAATTTTAACCATTCACGCAGCGTACGCGGTGGAAGCTCTCAAAAGGAATAAATTTCCCCTGTTTTTCCAAATTTTTCATTGATGCTCCGCTCCTATTAGTCGTAGCGTGTTGTTATATAGCCTTACAGCCTACCTCGATAAATGGGCTATCCAACACTAAAACATTTTTTCCATTTTAACTAGTAGTTCTTGAGATCAGCGCGTTCAACCAAACAAACTCTTCAGTTTTATAATCTATACATATAAAATGCATTGTCCTGACTGACTGACGGATCAACGCACAGCCTAAACCGCTGATCGTAGGGAACTGAAACTTGGAGGGTGTGTTCTTTGTATAACGTAGGCATACGATAAGAAAGAATTTTTGGAAATTCTACCCCTAAGAGGGTGAAAAAGGAGGGCAAAGTTTGTATGGGACAACGCATTTCCTTGGTCCAATCTACTTGAAATTTTGCATAAATCTCTTTTAACACAATTGATGAAAGACGTGTCTCGTATTTTATAGAAATTCATCCCCTAACGGGGTTAAAAATGAGTAGAAAGTTATTTTGGCCGTGATTTGCTTCGAAGTTGGTATCAATACTCCTCAGTGCTTGTGATTTAAATTATATTTTATTATGACACGTTTGAAAACAATCCGGTTTTATTCAAAAACGGTTAACCTCACTAAATCTTTAATAAAATAGTACAAATACATTAATGACAATTCTATTACAATAATATTCTCACAATAAAAAAATTAATGATCTGATAGTTTGATCTATACGGATATATCTGTAGCTCTGTCTGTACATTAAACTTTTTTCAAAATTTTGTTTTATATAATTATCTATTATAAAATCTGATCGCGAATATGAAATTTAAAAATAACTGTTAGTTCTGGAAATAATTCATAAACGGTTTGACCGATTTTTATAAAAGACGTAACTCTGTAATGTATTGAGAATATTTACTGAAATAAAGTGAAAGGATACCCAAATTAATCAAAATTATTTTATTTTTAATATATGAACATTTAATACAAATATACTTAATGTAAACTAACTACCTTAAGAGTGCTACAAGAGTGTGCGAGATGTGTATGTGTGCGTGGGTAAATAAGAATAGGAGGATGATTGTAAGTTAGAATAGTTCTAATTGCAAGAAATAAGAGGTTGAATGATAGGTAATATCGGTATGATTGTTAAACTGTGATATGGATTGACATTTAAAACTATTTTACTTGGGTATTATTAAAGCTTATACGGGTCAAATATCGTATGGTGAGATTGAGACGAGGTGAGGTTTTTATTAACAGTTGCTGTTTTTCATACACGAAATATACTACGTAGACGAAGTCGCGGGCACAGCTAGTATTATTATAGATAAACAATAAATACATCCTTTAACAATTTCCCGTTTATGGGGGAATTATGATATGTCATGGAATAATACGCTTACTACGTCATATAAATAACAAGCACATTAAAACTGTTTTATAGTAATTGATCACTGTTGTCTGTTATGAGTTTACCTAACCATTAATTAGGTATCCTACCAATATTATAAATGTGAAATGCTTGTAAACGAATTTACATGAAATTTGGCACGCAGATTATTAACACAGGATACTTATTATTTCGGTAAATGACTTTTCTTTTGACGTGGAGTAACCCACCATGGGTACACACTCGCCCGGGGGAACGAGTGGGTATGTGAAACTCCTACTCACTAAAACTTCACAGTGTACAATGCGCCGCCTTGATGGGGCGACGCGGGGTCGCTGGTAGCATTCTACCAAGTCGCCCCGGCAATTCCGGGCCCCAGCCTACAGGAGACAGATCGGTACACCCTAGCTGTCTCCCTCGTCCACCAGAACTGTGCAATGGGAAGACGGGCCTTCCAACCCGTCTTCCTTGGTGCGGCTAGGACGGTGGAAGAAAGCGAGCAAATGGCCTCCTCCGGCCATCCTTTCGTCTTTGTAAGAGAGGGTCGCGGCCGCTTTCAGGGTCGTCCTCGCGAGCCCTCTTCCGGTAAATGACTTAGCTTAACTACTGTTATCAATTTATGTTTGTGATTAGTTGTGTTCATTCGTGAACTATGATTTACTTTTTTGTTGTTTTCATTTGATTTTATAAAGATTTACTTTCTGGATTTGGTTATTTTATTATATTAAGTGAGCTATTCTTGTATATATATTTGTAATTGGTTTCTCGGAAACGGCTCCAACGATTTGGATAAAACTTTGTATTTAGATAATGTTTTACTTTCCAAGTATACATAGATACGTGTTTATTTTGTAAGAAACCGAGTAAAGGTCGGTCGCCCAGATATTAATAATATTATCTAATATAATAATAATTAAATAAAATATGATAATGTTATAAAAGTGAAATTCAGTCACGCAAAACCGGCTGAAAGGATTCGGATGAAATTTGACATACAGATTGTTTATAACCTAGATTATAACACATACGATTAAGGATACTTTTTATCCCGGTTAATGGCATGGCCGAATGAAGTCGCGGGTTAAGGTTAAATATACTATCAAATTACAATAATAAAATAGAGTAGTAAAGTGATCCGATTTTGTCACAGTCTTAATATATATTGTTTAATGTATGTATAGTGTTATTATCTATACAAATTTAAAAGATTACAAAATAACTTTTAAAAACAAGCTTTTATTCAATATTTCAATAATTTTATAATCTGGTACCGCGCAACATGTTTCTTTAGTTTAAATTCCCCTTTCTCCGTTTTTATTTTAAAATTTTAAAAATAAAAACTCTTTGCCTTTTCAAATTATTGAAATATAGAATAAAAGTTAAAAAGTTTTCCTGTAATTATATTTTTTCGCATTCTATTCAGCAAACCCTTTCTTTTAATACCCATATCATGGGGGTGCATAAAAATAACTGGTCCGCCAGCTTTGGGAGCCTGCCATATTGCATTTTGAATGACGTCACATAGCTAACCATGCATTGTCATCCAAACTAAGTCAATCTTGTCAATCGGATGAGATAACTGTTTTAAAATTCAGTTGCAATATTTGATCCATACTAACAAAGCAAGTTAAATAAAAGCTTGTAATAACCATCGATCCCTTCCGATGTGTATATTAGGTACTTATATGAAATAAATTTTACACTAATTAAATACTACACGTGTTTATAAATTTAATTAATTTTGTAAATTTTATGATATTAAATTTCCCAATGAAAGAAATGAGTGTTTTTTTTATTTATGTTGAAACAACATTAATAGAATAATAATACAAAGCAATGGGCATTGGGTATTGATGAAAATCCTTATTATACTAATATATAACCGTATTCCATGTTCAGTGAGAGGTGACCTTGTTTATTAACGATCTCCAAGTATCGATACAAATGTAATAGATTCAACTTATGTACTATATACATAAATCTTACATAGCACATTATCGTCCACTAATTATATTTTAGACTTTAATTAAACTATAACGAATAACTTTTATTTAACTTTAGTTAGATTATTTTAGATAGTTATTACAAAGTTTTATTTCATTTATTATTGACACAAAAACCACAGCTTTGAAAATTAAAAAAGAAACTAAATTGATATTATGTGAATAATATGCCATTTTATAATATAAATTTTATTTAGATAAAATAAATCATAAAATTATTTATTACGACACAAAATGATAATGAAATAACAACTTAAGATTATGTGTACGCGTTTCTGCGTGTGTGCGTAAACTCGCGTACGTTTTGATGTATTATTTACTTATTAAATAAAGCTACTTTTATTTGGATTCTGAAATATGTTCTTATTATGATGTATGTACATTACTAAAAGAATCTATGTCGATATTTTTTTTTAAGTGCGTGGCTTTATGGGGTCGTTCAAGTATTAATTACGTAACGCAATTTGGGGGGCGGGGGTCTTGTAACATTGTTTTTTTTTTAATTTAAATAAAAAACTAGGCAATTAAAATTTCCTAAGATTCGTTTAGGTTTTACGGGGAATCCCTCGACTGTATGCCTGTAGTCAGTGTTGTTAAAGTGAGTTCATACTGTAATGTGCTCAGAACAGGGAGATTTGCATCATCATCTGTTTTTGGCCTATAAAAGCTTTCATACTGACTTGCTGACTTGGGTGTTACGTAACGTTTAAGGAGGGGGGGGGGGGGTACAGAAAAATGTTAGGTACTGTTAATGTTAGAGGGATGCTCAAAAATTGCATTACGTTATACTTGAACGTCCCATAATCTGTTACTTAAGTTATTAGATACGAACATGAAATAGCCTGTGTATGACAAGTTTTTATTTTAAAAGTAGACTTATTTCATCGTTTTCTGAACTCGCATAGTAGGTAGGTACGTATTCTACGCTGATCTGAACATGAAACGCTAATACGTCTCATGAGACTATAATTTGTTCTTCGTGTCGGCACAAGTTGTAATAAAAATAAAAATGATCGTGCTTTGGTGAAAAAGATTGGCCCGTCACGTCACTCAAGTTGGAATCGGCTCTGACTGCCTAGAGCGCCTACTCACTATAATAATTATCAGTGTTTATTGAAGCAAAAAAAAAAAGTCTACATTTTTTTGAAAAAATAAACTTATACTCAGTCTTCGCTATTTTCTTTAATGATTATGATTACGAATATATTCCTATTTTACATGTATTTATTTATATTTCTTGGGTTTGTGTAGACGATTATGATAGTACATAATATAGCATAGCATCGTTCGATGTTCGGTTATCGTTGCGGGTCAAGACCGAGAAGTGTCTCGTCTCTTGTAACTAAACTCATTATATAGTTCATTCAATGACACAGAACTAGTAACTGGACACAACTACTAAGCATTAACTCATTACAGACAAGCATCGAAACATTTGTTACTACCGATTTGTCATTGCTAGGTTACGGTTCGTCGAGTTGTAGTGCGTCAGACGTGATGAATTTAATTGTTTATTGTTTTGTCATTATGTGTTTATTGAAATTTTCGTTAAGTAATTTTGCGAGAAATCACTGTGCTTGTTTTAGATTTCAGTCAATAAATTATTTTATTAGGTAAGTTGTTTTTAATCTACAATTATGCATTGCATCAATAAAATTGGCACTGTTAGCTCTTAAGCTTGTGTTATAGAGTAAGGAATCTAATGAACCTCTATCTCTCAGCACGAACAAAGAAGTTAGCTATTTTATATATCTGGTGTACTGTGAAGCTAATGGAAACATCTCCCAGCCATTGTATTCCCTCCTTCCCACTACACTAGGTCCTTCAAACATAACATAAAGAGACATTTGTGCAGGCCGGCAAACAGCGACGACAGGCGATGTTTTTGTTTTTAGTTTGCACTATGCATAACACCAGGTTGTTACAGTGCCGTCATTTTGTCGTTCAATTAAAAAAAGATAAGGATACTACTACCTTGTATGAAACAATGATCTTATTTTCTGTCATTAATTCCTATACTAGAAGTTAGGTGACATTTCCATATCTTTGCAAATACAACTCTAGTTCCGGTGGCAAGACTACTACTTTACAATGTTATCTACGATAAAACCATAATTATCTCTATTTATAAGAATGACGTGTTTAGTTGCCTAATTAAACCGGAGATCGTAAAATATGTACCTAATGCTTTAACTATATATGTGTCCCTGCTTGTAGGTTAGAAAATAACTTATTCTATCATCGAATAATAGAACTATATTTGTGGTAGAACTGCGTAATGAAATAGGTCACTTCATAAAGTAGGGAGAAGGATTATTATTAAGTTCCAAAACTACTTGTTGTATTGATGGATTGTATTTTCCTCAAAGAACATTAAAACATCTCTTTCGTTATGATAATAGGTCTTTACCTATGAAATTGCCGTTCTGCAGTACTGGCCATTTCAAATCAAAATAATTTTTGTTTGGCTAAGAATTCTAATTTCAAATTAATTTTATTTTAAAAACATGGAATTCTTTTTCCAAAAATAGTCATTTGTTTATTGATTAGTGTTACATTTTCATCGCATTTCAATATTTTTTGTCATCATGGATACGTTAAAAATTCGAGTAATTATGGAATATGAGTACCGTCGTGGCACCAACGCGTCACAGGCGGCACGCAACATCAACGACGTTTACGGAGCTAACACTACAAACCAACGCACCACCTGTTATTGGTTTGCTCGCTTCCGTTCTGGGAATTTCGACCTGAAAAATGAACCTCGCGGTCGTCCGAAGACTTTGGTCGACAATGACGAATTAAAGGTGATTGTGGAAGCTGATGATACACAATCTACGGCTGAATTAGCAGCAGCTTTCGACGTTACCGTCAAAACAATATTGGTCCATTTGCGTCAAATTGGCAAGGTAAAAAAGCTTGACAAATGGGTGCCCCACGAACTCAATGATCGCCAGCGCGAAGTACGCGTCGAGACGTGCCTTGCACTGCTCAACAGACACACAAATGAAGGAATTTTGAACCGCATTGTTAACTGCGATGAAAAATGGATTCTGTTTGATAACCACAAGCGCTCAGCAAGTTGGTTGGATCCTGGTTCAGCACCTAAACAATGCCCTAAACGAAAACTTACCCCTAGAAAAGTGATGGTCACTGTTTGGTGGTCTAGCGCCGGTGTGATTCATCACAGCTTCTTACCAAACGCGGTGAGCATTACTGCAGATGTGTACTGTGAAGAACTGAACACAATGATGGAGAAGCTGGCACATCTCCAACCAGCATTGGTCAATCGCTCATCTCCGCTGCTCCTGCACGACAACGCGCGACCTCATACTGCACTGCAGACGGTCTCCAAGTTGCAAGAACTGGGGTTGGAAGTTCTCCGTCATCCGCCCTACTCACCAGACCTTGCGCCTACAGACTACTACTTTTTCCAGAATTTGGATAACTCCTTGGCGGGGAAAAAAATTCAATACCCGAGAGGCAGTACAAAATGCCTTTGAAGAATTTGTTGCCTCCCGTCCAGCTGATTTCTTTAAGAAGGGCATAAATAAACTGCCACTGCGCTGGCAAAGATGCATTGATTGCAAGGGTGATTACTTCGATTAATACAAATAAAAAATACATGAAAAAAAATCGTTTAAATTTTTTCATACAAAACGGCAATTTCATAGGTAAAGACCTAATAATAAATTTTCTTCTTGATGATCATCTTTAAAACATTTTGCTGTGTTCTATATTAAAGTTTTTTAAAGTTATTAAACGTTTAAAGTTATCATATTGTTGGTCATAGTCGTTAATCCGTAGATATATAATATACTAGCTACGCACCCGTGTTGCCCATCATAATTGTTCTCACTTCCCGCTAGTACATATAATTTTAATTTTCCATTATCTCCTAAACTATTTGTCCAAATAACGTGCTATAAAGCATAATAAAGTTAAACTACATAAAATAATCTTTATGATGAAGTAACTTTTGTTCGTAATGATTAATATGCCATGCCTAAAAATAATGCTCATATATCACTTTTTAATATTCAACAAATTTTGTCACAAAAGACCTTATGGTAGCTTATGTATAAGAGATAGGCATATGCTATCGCGGACTTTTTTTAGATTACGCCAGCGCACGCGGATAAAGCAGTTCGCGAGAGCTTCGACTTCCGATTTACTTAATAAAAATCGATATTTAAGGCTAGCTGAGAGTTGTACCCTAATGTTAATGTTACGAATCCGACTGCTAGCTCTAGAAATTAGCGTGTTTAAACCAACAAACAAACAATAAAACACTTTCGCTTTATTATATTATAGAATAGTTATATAATAATCAGATTTCTATTTTGCCATCCGAGTTTTTATTCTCAATAGTCATTCATATCTGTCCCAAGTTCGGTGAAGCTGTAAAAGCCGCAGTGGCTTCAGGGCCCCTAAGGCTAACAGTGTAGTCAGATCTAAAAAAATAAATAAAAAATGTAAATGAATCCCCGTATGTTCTAACTATCAGTACAATTATGTATTTATATCTGTTCTACTGTATGTATATGTTATATATAACATTTCCACATAGAAGCAAACTGATTCATTCTTAGATCTATATAATCCTAAGTCCAATCATAATATAAAAAAGTAATGATATGTTCAAAATAAAAAAGTTCACATTCGGAGTTTTATGGTCAAGTTGTATCGTTGCCCGAGGTAAAATGATTACGTCAGTTATTTAGTCTAACGTAGTAAGGAAATATTAGGGTGTAATATGTGTAGTTTGCTTTACCGACATTCTGATGATATTGCGAATTTGCGAAATATGAAACTGAACCTTCTGCAAATTGAATACGCTGATTTCTCGAAATGTTCAGTTGGGTAAGTTTAATTTATCATTTTTAGTTAATTTTCAAAAAGAGATTATCCAGATCTTTTGTCTTTACCTTACCGTGAAGCTGTAGAACCGTATCCCGTCCAGTGTTGTCCCCTCTTTATGGCACCCTGAAGAGAAAATTGCGAATGCTGGCATGACAGGTATGAGTCGCGATGAATTGTCGATCTCTCGGTGGTCATCGTCGTATTCGTATTACTGTGCTCATCGTCAGGTACATTTTCGTCGTTAGGGAATCCAGTCCGTAACATTATTGAGGGATCAGTAATGCGGGATCATGAACAAAACTACTAATAACAAAGAGATTTTATTCAGTCCTGCAAATCCCGTAGATCCGCGGAATTGAGATTTTGATGCGGGATTGGATTCCCTAGTCGTCAAGACACTTTGCCGTGCTACCATAATAAAAAGAAAACTCCGACAGGTCAAAGTGAATGTAATTACTGATTATTTTGTGTCTGGTGGTAATATAATATTATGTTTATAAAAGGTAAATGGGATAAATAATATGTAGTTAAGATAGGTACTCGTATATCATAGGAAAAAAAAAACAAAATATTCAGTTAATCAATGAATTAGTGAACTCATGAACACTTTTATAACTTAAAACTTTTACTAAATTTATTTGACATTAATCACCACAATAAATATAGTAATTATATTAAAATAAATATAAATAATTGGATAGAAACAACTTGTAATATTATCACGAACGTACTAAAGACCATGTAAACAAATAATTCATCATACATACTTGTGTTTATGTTTACTATCTAGGTATAGTTTTTTGCAATCTGCCGCAATCCCAATTTACATATTTGCTCAGCTTTATTATATATACCTCGGAGGTGCAGCACTTTTGACATCAGGTATTCTATTTTAATGCTTCTTGTTAGGATCTTTCTCAGAGGTGCGGTGGCTTGGCTTTATCGAAATTAGGTTTTATGTTAATAACAGTTTGTCAGCATTCCCTTAGGGATGTATAGCGATGAGGATATCAATTAAATATCTCTTATCTATGATAATAAATCTTGGAAGAGTTTTATTTTCATTACATTCGTTTTAATCACAAAGTCTTACAAAAAAGTCAGCGAGAGCATTTATCTTTATCTTCTAAGGATCACCCACTAACACGATTCACGCGTGTAACCGATCGACGCCATTCTGTAGTCCAAGCGAGCCAAGTCGTGGACACAGCTAGTAAGCTATAAAATAAATTAAAAATATTTAAAATATGATGAGTAGTCCCAGAGCTTATCGTGTTCTAGCAAACCAAGAATCTCTTGAGCTAATAATCTATATTAAGTATAGATTGTGATAGAGCGAATAAATGAGTGAAGCAGACCCGTGCTGTTCGCTGGATTAAAACATTAACCCATGACCTGTATTAATTTAAACTTGCAATGTTGAAAAAATGTCGGTTCAGTAGCGGCTGAGAATACACCTTCTTATAAACAAACTCATGCTCTCTTTAAAATATTAGCATAGGTGTTTTATTAAGTGTAGTATTTTTCATGTTTACCGATTTTTGTGAACATGTTAACTAGTTTGTTTGCTAGACTCGAATACGATTTCCTAGATTATTGAGTTTTTTGATTTTAAACTACCTGGTTTTGATGAAATCGTGTCGCTCACGTCAGAATGTTTTTAGTGTTCTCCGGCAAATACGTGTCATATTATCTATGTTAATTATGGGCTGTTTTTTTTTTGCCTACTTTTTGGGCCTACTAGCTGTGCCCATGTCTTCGCTCACGTGGACTACAGAATGCCCGCGCGAATCTTGCTCCCCCGCTCCCGGCTATTTCAAAGACAAAAATGCTTATTGTGGGTGTTCCTTAGAAGATAGACGTATACTCTCCCTGATTTTATTTGTAGATCTTTTTAATGCTTAAAATTATGTAGTACATTAGTTTGCTATATCTCTTACAATTTACTCAGCGTAAGCTATTTAAGCGCCCGAATTGATTCACCATGACCATTTTTTTATTTGTACGTAACCATAATTCTTTTACTAAATTGAAAGTAACCTAAGTTACTCCCTATAACATAAGCTATCTATCAGTGAAAGTCCCGTCAAAATCGATCCAACCGTTTTGGAGGTCACCCGGAATAAACGGACAGCCAGACATAAATTTTAGAAATTGGTTTTTTGTTAAAGGTATCGTTTGTACTTTTATATGCATTTAGTAAAAAGCTTTTATTTTCACATTACAAACAGACTCTTCAATTTTATTAATTGTATAGATTATCATTGACTAGCCCTAAAGAAAAGTGTAATAATATGTAGACTATATCTTCTACAAATTTTGTACTGAAAACTATATTAATAATACCAAAAAACTGTATGAAATATGCTGATAATAAGCGCGATAGAGCCCAACCCTATAATAGGTAAATCGGTTAGCGCATACGACCATGGGGCAACTACACCCACTCGGTTAGAGCCGTATATAGTGAGTTTCAGAGCCGTAGAATTTTGTTGCTACTTATTATAGAGTAGATTTTTGTCACAGGTACTTCTACTCTAAATTGTAGACATTACAACGCAAAAATGTTTATAAGTATTCTCTCCTCTCACTCTTTTGTGTTTCTATTAGCAGTGGAAAGTTATTAAGTATAAGTGGGATAAGTTATTTTTTACAGCATATAGGAATATTCGATAATAACAGTACGAGAAACCACTATATAACTACGTACACGTACATAACGAACAAAACAAAATAACTATTACGCATATCCATCTTTCGAATCTTGACTTAAGGCTTTTTTGAGTTTATAAAAAATCCAAAAGAAAGCAATTCGAGTTTTCCTAATTTTTCGGGTAACTTTTAAAATTTTTCTTTACCTATATATAAACCTTACTTACCTAAATACTTAACTTAAATAAAAAAGAATTAGCCAAATAGGTCGAGTTGTTCTCTAGTGATGAGCTTACCAACAAACAGCTTTATATTTTTAATTACCTATCTATTTTCCATATCATACAAAAACTGAATCGATTTTAATTAATTTTTTTTTTGTTTTACTTTATTTTGTTTTTACGTGGTCTTTATTTACGATATCTTCATCTACACAGTTAATAAAATTCAAGTGTCTGTTTGTAATGTCAAAATAACAACTTACTACTAAATGCATATGAAAGTAGGTATAAACGATATCTATAACAAAAAAAATAATTAACAAGCAACCCGGATTAACACATATGATACTTTTTATCCAGTTAAACAGCCAATTCTGAAGTCCACACAGACGAAGTCGCGGGCAAAGGCTAGTTAGTATAAATATATTTTTACAAAAATGTGAACATATTTAAAATATAACCTGTTCAGGTTATATTACATAAGTACTATGACATAAGTACAGTATTGCTTGTATATTTATCCAACTACGGCACGTTAAAAATAAGGGTTATGTTTTTAACAGTACTAGCGGTAAACCCAATGATCGAAATTCGACCGGCGACTTTTTAATCATAGACTATTTTCTGTTTGACATTTGCAGTATGAACCAAAGCAATGAATATTATATCACTTGCTGTCACTTTTCATTGAGTGACAATGTCAATATTTTGGGGGGTCTAAGTTCAATGGCACTTGTCATGTTAGGATTCACAGTGTTAATTTATTTTATTTAATATATTAGTAACAGATATTAAAGTTAAATTTTAGCTTTCGGCACTCCTCCATATAATCTTTAACCAAGCCAAATCTCACAGTCTTCCTTGCACGCAATATGCTTAAAAAGGAGTACAAAGTTTTTGCTTCATGTATTAATATAATAATGATGACAATATGTATGTTTGTAATCATGTATCTTACACCTTAGCTCTTAAACTACTCATCCGATTTTGATAAATATGATGTAAATTGATTCGTTATTATGGCCCGGGTGACATTTCATTGGAACGAAATCAGTATGACGAGTTACATCCAAATAAGTGGGGGTGCTCTGAATTTTATTTCTGTCTCATTGTTTAACGAGACCACTCGACATTCCAATGTCAATAATGAAAGAGGAGAAAATTCGGAGTTCATAATATAGTACAATATTAAATATAAATAAAATATACCAAGCGACAGAAAAACAATTTTATACTATATTTCATTTCCGTAGTTGGGTTACAGTTTTTTAAACTTTTTCTTTTTTTACAGTCCTGTTTAAATGAGAAATAAGTATATATTTTAATTTTTTAACCAAATAAAAAGAAACATTTCAATAATTACTTACTTTGTATATATATTTTTTATTTGTTCGGATCGGTCATCATAACTCTGAATAATGCGCATAGATTCTGATTTCGGACATACCTAATTATTTTATAAACATATATTCTCAAGAACATTAATTAAGTTATACTAAAGTAGATTCCACACATAGTTTAGTGAAGTTAAAAAACCTTGCTCGAAGTATAAAATGTTATTTTTTATGCATCCATATTATAGCTCCTATTTGATACATAGTATCTAAAAAAATATTAGGATTAGGATAAATATTAGGGGTTAAAGTATGAAATTACCGAGTTTTAATATTTCCTATTGTGAATATCGATATCTTTCATTCTACTTAAAATTGCAAAGTCATATTTATTTTATAAATATCTGGGCGACCAAGGTGTGCTCGGTGTCTTATAAACAAAAAAGAAAAACACCTATCTAGGTACATTTGAGAAACGAGAAACCAATTACATATATATATACAAGAATTGCTCAGTTAATATAATAAGATATATAGGTATGACGTTTCTTTTCCCGCCTTACGATTTTTTTTTGATAACGCTGTTTTTCTGTGACCATGGAAAAATCGAAATTCGCATTATTTTCGAATACAACTTCCGTCGTGGCACCAACACAGCACAGACGGCACGCAAGATCAACGGTGTGTATGTGCACTAGGTACTGCAAGTTTAATCGCTTCCATTTTAGAAATGATGATCTCAACAATAAGTCCCTTGTCCAACCGGAAACGAAAGTCTATTACGATGAATTAAAGCAGTAGTGGCAACAGATTCATCACAAACCACGTCAGAATTAGCAGAAGCTTTCAACTTAAGTAATAAAACAATACTGCTTCGTTTACTTCAAATTCGAAAAAACCAAGAAAATGGGTACCGTATGAACTCACTGAAAAACAACAACAAAATAACGCCAAAGCTTGCTTTAACTTGTTGAATAGACACACAAAGGAGCAGATTTATGAAAAGTCGATCCTGTATGATAAACAAAATCGTCCGTCGTACAGTCGTACTGGTTGGACATAGGGGAGGCAGCCAAATCATATCCTAAACGCAAATGGAGTCAAAAGTAGCTGCTAGTGAGTGTATGGTGGACCTGTGTCCGCCATTGTTCATTACAACATCTTGAGACCTGGCACAACAATTATTGAAGACGTGTACTCTGAAGAGTTGCAAATAATGATGGACAAGCTCGCAGTCAATCAACCAATTCTTGTTAATATTTTTTCTAGTTCAGTCGATCTTCACGACAACTCTCGTACAACGGACTATATCCAAACTACATTAGTTATGACTGGTTGCTCTCCGTCCTCCACCATACTTGCCAGTCTTTGCTTCAACTGACTTCCATTTTTTTTCAAATTTAGATAATTGTTACCGGGGAAAAATTTCAAATCCAATGAAACTGATAATAATGGTTCTCGATGTCAGTGTATATTAAAAACGTACGAGTGGCTACAGAAATTAGTTATACTTTGTGCAAATGAATAAATAATTTAATATTTACGTCGTTATGCAAAAGCATAATAATAATAATATTGTTGTATTGTCTCAAACAAAAAAACTGTCAAGTGTTAAATTGTTTTGTTTTTGTATTTCATAAATTTAAGCATATTTAAGACTGAAGAAATACTTTACCTGCAGCAGTGATTTAAGGCACTGTTGATAGTGTTTCTAATTTTAAAAGCGTTTATTAACTGTGCGTACGAAATTTTATGTCCACTAAAACATAACGCCATTATTAATCTTAATTAATTATCGTCACTTAAGATCAGGTGAGATTGTGGCCATAACGCCTGGACCTATAAAGATATAAAAAAAACCAGAACCTATTTTAACGAAATCAGCGTCGCAGATGAGAGACGACATTCGGCGCAGTGAAGTAAAACTCTGAAAGGAAAATACATTTGCAATTGCCCGCGGTTCCACACGCGTTTATTACGTAGTAGTTATAAATTACATCACGTAATTTTTTTAGTCGCACTTTAAGTGTTTCTTTATGATTTGTAAAGGCATTATTGATTATTTTTACAGCCTAACAAATTTGGAATGACAACACTCTATAATATACAAAATGTTGTTAATATCGGTTGAGATTAAACCTTTATATGTATTTATTTTTAATTACTTTTTTTTTACGGTTTTTAAAAGTATTATTTATGATTTTTATAGCTTATAAATAATTGTGGAATAACATATTGTGTAAGATTTATCAAATTCAGTTAGCGTTATTTTGAGTTAAATACAAAATTAAAGTTTACAAAGCAGTTAAAGTAGTAGTAGTAGTTAAAGTTTTACAAAAGTAAAGTTTAAAAGAGCTATTTGACACAAAATTTAAAAAAAAACATGTACAAACAGAACTACAGATTTATTCATATAGATTTCATGTTATGTACAAATCGTGGTCTGTATTTAAAGAGGTGACTTATCATCGTTTTTCAGTAAACAATCACTCACGAGCTATGGCGGAGGTATCGTTTTTCTCGCGCTTCCTGCGGTTTCCTGTTATAATAAGGCATATCTACGTGTTTATCATGTGCGTTTGCTTTGATTTTCAATGATAAGTATAAAAACTGCGCACACGTTTTCCGTTTTGTATGTTTACACATGGCACGAACGTAAGATCATTTGTCGACAAAAAATATTTTAATGAACATGATTGTTTCATAATTTAAAACTGAAATGATGCTTTTTAATAATGTAATACAATTTAATTGTTTTAGGGAGGTGGCAAACGCTTGGGAGTGTCGAGTCGGACCGCCGGAACAACCGGCGTCCGCCGACCGCGTACAGAGTTTATTCAACGACATCGAATTATATCCTACTAAGACTCAAGGTAAGTGTTATTTTTTAGTTAATTATACTAATGTAATGTCATCTATACTATTCTATAATACTGAGAAAATAAAAAGATTGTTTTTTGATTATTTGTACGCGCTAATATCAGAAATTATCGATCAGACTTGAAAAATTCTTTTTGCATTTTTAATCGACTTCAAAAAAGGAGGATGTTCTCAATGCGATTGTATATTTTATAGCCTATTTATTGAGGAAGGTTATGGTCTATATAACTGCATGCTACAACCTAAAGGAGCGAAGCAGTAACTATGAACTTCAAGCAGTCCGGCAAGCTGTAGGCAAGGACGGGAATTAAGAACAACGATATGTTAAAGGCGACGCGACTGCGCGGTGGAAAATTGGTAGAAATATTTGGCCCCATGCAAATTTTAGGTTTGGCGTTTGACTACAATTTCACCCAATGTTAACTGATGATTTGTGGCTTAAGACGGTATCACACTAAGCCTAGATATGGACGGTTCCCGAGTACAGCCACTAGAATACACCAGTTAAGCATAGGTGTTTGGTGAACCATATTTTCTGTTGTACGTTTTCCATTCTTTGCGTTGCTTCATGGCGATTTGTTTTGTGAACTCAGTAACGGTAAAGTCATTAATCGCTAATGTTTGGAAAAATAAGATGTATTAACTAAATGCGTATGAATAGAAATCAAAGCATGATCTAAAATATACTGTTATATCAGAGATATAGAGTTAACTATGCTTTACTTTACAACGTTGAAAGGATTCATAATGCATTGTAGTTTTAGAAAGTAGATATGAAGCTAACATTGTACGCGCATATTTTATGGATGTAATCATTTCATTAACAATAATGATTATATAACTACCTATTCCTTTGATATGATTTGACGTATCGGTGACGGTTCTAAGATTGAATGCCTGATAGTACTATTTCGTCACTACCTTCATGTGCTGAATCAACAGTCACACTCCATAAAAATTACGCGACGCGCACAGTTCCGCGTATTGTAACTGTTAGGTGTACAGTGCAGTTAATTGGCATGATGATTATAACGATGATGCATTGTGATAGATGTATTGCACAGATAATGGCAATATATCGCATTTTTATATTTTATCAGTACTCGAAGAATGCGCACTATCAAACGCTTCTGATCACGTAATAACTGATTCAAGATACCGGCTTACATTTATTCGATTATTTATGGTGTAAAGTAATTTTTTTTTTCTCATTGTTATTTTTTACGGATTCAGTAGAAAACATGATTCATACCTAATATCATAGTAAATTGTATTATACAATGTTTTATGTTAATATCAGATATTAACATTATCAATATAACCGTTTCATTATCTTTTTGTTAGTCATAACTTCTTTATTCTAATAGCGAACGGGGAGTTTTATTCCCCTTTGGCCTGCCCTTATTTCCTGGTCTCTGATACGCGATAGCGAACGACTTACTTAGGCTGGTAACCCAACATCCTGGAATGGATACGGATCTTCACCTCTTCTATGTACACCAATGCTTTATTCATTGATCATGTTTTATTTATTATCAAGGTAAAATATACTTAAAGAAATCAATGAAATATGTTTATTATTCCCTAAATCATTGTGCACACTTTAACTATGTTGACTGAACAACTCTGATTAGCGGAGATTTTATCATAAAACGTCAACAATATTGTTCAATTAATAGTATGTCTTACAAACGAATTTACGGGGCTGGTATGTTAAGATACATCCTTTTGTTTATTTAACATCCATAAATCTTACAACTGCAATCAACGCACGCAGATTACTTAATTAACGGTCATTACCAATAAATAAAATTTATTTATGTTACTTATTCTTATGTTTTATACATTGGGTAGTTGTTAAAACACTGAGATTGTTTGGTAAAACTATCAATATGTTACTAACTATAAACTATAAATATCAATGACAAGTTAACCATGTGCTTTATTAGTAATATTCTTTGTTAATACAATATATAACATGTTCATATTTATGACGATAAAATAATGGTCTTGTTCTTCTTCTTGAAGTGTTGCTCAAGCTCCTACAATCCAGGCTGGTGTTTTGATCCCTGCATAGTGTCTTTTAAACAGCCGTTGCATAATACGGTGAAGTTGGGATTGTTCTACTGAAAGTTTCTTCTTGATTTACACTAACTTTTATTAAGTTAAGGTCTTTAAACTCTCTTCTGGACAATTTACTCGAACGATTAGTATTGATAAAACTTCGATAAATCGATAGTCATTAGAACTATCAAACACTGAATTGTTGATTTCAAATACATAATTCGGGTTATATTTGTGGAAATATAGAAGATTTTCGCGAATGACATATTTTAAATTATTAAAGTAATTAAGATTCGGAACACATGATAGTTTTGTTTTCGCTGTCGACTTCGATGACGGACTGACATAATAGTATATTCCGTACTAAAAACAATCGGATAGTAAATCGCCCAAAATGGCCCAAAAACGATGTTTTATCAACACTACGAACGATTGTATCGTATAGTTAAAGGTGTTCCAGACAACCAATTAATTGGTCGTTGTTAACATCTAATGCGTTCATGATTCTTCTTAGTTTGTACACCTTGTAACTAAATTATTCTTAAAGGGTATTTCATAATACCGATTTGGTACTAATATGACTATGAGTAAAGAAGACTTTATTTAATTTCCGTTTTCTTTATAATAAATTTGTTATTATTGTTATTTTATCGATATACTGTACCTATTCTTGGTGATAGACGAAAACGTCATTATTTTTGGGTTATGTACGTCAAATTACCTAATTCCTACATAACAATCAACGCTCGTATGCTTATGTTACCGTTGTTGTCAAAGAACCTAAATCTTGCTTTTCAAGAATTATGGATGGACTGGTGTACTAGTTACCTACAATCCGAAGAAGCTGATACCTAGTGCGTCTCGACCACAATCTCGACCTATGTCGAATAAAACAAAGTTTTGTACATTTTATTTGACAAGCTAGCTAAGCTATTAGATAAGCTTTGACAAGATACGTGTTTATATTTTGGTTTTGTTTTCCGCCGCCAACGCGTTTGACAAGAAGTGTTAATTTATGTACATTAATATTCTTGACCGGTTTTAAGTATGAATTAGGGTTTACTTTCGAATTTAAAGATATTTTGAGTAGTGCAGACAGTTATTAAAGTTTATATCGTCAACATTTATTTCTCGTCTAAGGTACTTATTTAATTGTGTGTACTGTTAGATGTACGTGTAGTATTGGAATTGCTACTTACGAGCAGGTGTACGATTTCGCACCCGACCCGTAGTGACCTCACCGTTATTGCTCACCGGTGACCAATTATACCGCCAATTGAATTTACGAGTCATGATGTTTATTACCCAGTATTTTTAAACCTTAGCCCATTCAAAGATATCCGTTGTCTAAACAACGTAGAGATGCCCGCTTAAAGGATGCTCTTTCTCAGTGTTTGATATTAGCGTTTTTCTGAGTCTACTCTGCATAAGATTTTAAAAAGCAAGTATTTATATGATTTTTTGCAAATATTTTAAAACATTGTTTAAGTAAAAAATATATTAGGAAGTTTTTTATTAATTTATAACAATCTTGTTCCGCTATCGTTGTTTGTCCGTGAAGTCTAAATTTGGTTTGATACTTGAGACCCACTGATACAAGTTGGCCCGTCGACGACCTACCTTGTTAGGAATGTGGTTGTTTTTGCAACTCAATTGTTGATATTATTAACTTGTTAATATTGTTACAGTGTTCGAAATGCTGGTATGTGCGCGGCAATGTGCACGAAGGAAATCACTGACTCTCACATTTGGTGAGTTTTGCGTCTTCGCTGCAGAATTACGTAGGTGCTCGAGACAAACTAGGCAGTAAGTACTATCATTTATCAATATGTAATCTACATAGCATTAGTCATTTTTGTACTTGACTTATAAATAAGTGTTGGGCCTATTATGAATCGCAGTAATGGAATTTGAACATCCTCCTTCACTTGTTAGAGGCTAACTGATACTCATTAATTTTTAAATGAAGTAGTGATCAAGTTCACCTAACTCTTATTAAAATATTACTATATTATTCGGAGGTTATAACAGGTGTCCAGTGACAGTTCGATAAATAAAAAAAAATAACTATGCCTCTAATAAAAACAATGTTTATTGTAATTTAAAAAATAATAACTGGGTGACCGAGCTGTGCTCGGTCTCTTATAAACAAAGAAAGAAAACCACCTATCTATGTAAACTTGGAATGTAAAATATTATCTAAATGCAAAGTTTCATCGAAATCGTTCGAGCCGTTTCCGAGAAACCAATTACATATATACAGTGTGCATTAAAAACTCCGTCGGATCCGTGAAGGTGTTATTAGGTATCGAGATTATATTCTGTTTATCATATCTATTGATCTTATAATCTGAGGATTATAAGTTAAAAAAATACCCATAATAAAATGTAAAAAAAAATAGTTCAATGAGGAAACTTACATGGCAATACAGGCGGCGCGGCGCAGGGTACCGCCATACGATCAAACGTAACGCAGCGCCGCGCCGCGCCGGGGCTGGCGACGGTGTTATCACGTTTTAAAAATTTGCTAAATTTTAGGGAAACTAAATCTAAATATGTTAATTTTAAATCGCAATAACAATTTTATTTTCATCTATACATCTATACAAATGAATAAAATAGCAATTCGTTTATAAAAAGAAACCCTTTTTCACGATATATAAAATCAAACCATACCCAGTACAAAATCGTGACAGCGGGCGGCATCTCTTATCAATACAAAAAATAAACAATGAAAATGTTAAACCATAAGAGATATAGCAAATTAATGTACTACACACTTGTAGACATTAAAAAGACTTACAAAAATATCAGAGAGACTATACGTCTATCTTTTAAGGAACACCCACAATAAGCACTATTGTCTTTAAAAAAGTCGGGAGCGGGGAGTTAAATTCGCGCAGGCAATCTGTAGTCTATGTGAGCGAAGCCACGGGCACAGCTAGTAATAAATAAAATGTAGTTTTTTTTTTGGTAATGCCATTGGGGTGTCTATATACCCTTTTCGGATTCGACGGGGTTTTTAATACATATTGTATATATACAAGAATTGCTCACTTAATATAATAAGATAAATACGGATATTAAATTTCAAAACCATGTTCTAGCACGCATGTTTTCAAAAATGCGTTTACAGAGTGACTGGGGAATCCTGCTGACTTCGGCTCGAATATTTTATTTAAGCTATGTCACAGTGCTCGGAGTTGTTTTATAAATGAATGATTTTAACTATCCCCATATGAAAAAGTCACACGGGCTTAAATCTGGGGACCTGTGTGGCCACGGTATGCATTAGCAGTGTGAGCTGTGGCCCTACCCGGCTGAAACCACGTGTTTCGGTTGAAGTATGGACTGTTGTGTAGCTGCAGTCTAAAAAGTCATTTATCATTTCGACATATCTATCCGAATTTACAGTTACAGTTTGGCCGCGTTGGTTTTCAAAGAAATAATGTCCTGCAATGTCCTATGCAGATGTTGCACACCAGACTGTAACTTTAGGTTTATGTAAAGGCTCTTGATGCATTTCTCTTGGATTGCGGACATCCCAGTAACGAAAACTTTGTTTATTTAATGCCTTCAATATGAAAATGGGCTTCGTCCCTAAAGAATATGTTATTACCCATACCAGTAGCAGTACGAAATCTGCACAAAATCACAACCGCCTAAGTTTTTTTAATGCAAAGTCAGAATCATGTAAATCTTGGACGATTTTAATTTTCGCATTATTATAAACTGTAGGTATCTTGTAAGGTTGATTTCGTCATTCCCGATATTGATGAACGTCCACGAAGTGATAAACGGGGATTTTCAGTTACAGAAACCATAACACGTTCAACATTTTCGTCCGTGGCTACCGCTGGTATAGGTCCTGGTCTGGGTCTGTTTAATGTTGATCCTGTAGCTCTGAACTTTGCGACCCAAAACTGAATAAGGTAAATCGATTTTCCATCACGTAATCGATCAATATCGTAACGATTATTAAATCGAGGACGTACTTCAGAAAGCGAAAATACACTTGAAATATGTACCTCAAGGGCAAAAGCGCAAAGCTCTCCACTCCACCGCTCCATAGCTATTAAAAAATCCACAACGTTTACATTTTCAACGACGCCTCTTGCTCCCTCCCCTCTATCGTGTCGCATTCAGAAATTACATTTGTTCAAACTTTGAAATCTGCCACTGGACACCCTGTATTTTTACAATTATCAATTGTTTAGTAATTGTTCTATTGAATAGCCTAAGTAATTAAATTTACGTTAGCCTAGTGGTCGTAAGCGCGATTGCTATAAGCGACGTCCTGGGTTCGAATCCCAGGTCGAGCAAAGTGTTACTGGGTTTTTCTTATGAAATTCTTAGTGGCAGCTCGGAGTTTGGTTTCATGCCAGATTAATGGCAATAGGCTCGCCCCCTATTACATAGGACCTGAAAACATACTCGGCGAACTGTGGGTGTACAAATGCTAACCAGGCGTGATGGTGTGTTAACATAGCGTTATAGTAGTGTAAGTAAGCTTCTTAATTTAATTAAACAATGATTGGATACTCTTGTTAAATTATCAAGTGACTGTGTTGGTGTTGATTCACAAGTTATCGCTTTTAAGCGTACGTTAAAATTCAAGTTACGCTATCCTATGCAAGAAATAATTAAAAGTGACAGATGATATCAGTCCGTGTTAAATTTGACTGTAATTAATTAAATTGACGTCGAATAAATTGTTTACCTATAAAATAGGCCCGATCACCTTCATATATTTTTAAAGTGTAAATTTTTATAACATAACGATGTAAATTGTATTTTTTTTTCATTGATCAAACCACTCGGTGTTATGATTTCTATGAGAATATCTCGACTATATCCAACAGGAGTTATGGATGTTTAGTACTTTATATAAGGTGTTTTTAAGTGCATATGCCCGCAATGTCCTAGTGTAACATGAATCAGTTTAATTTTACCGATGACGTTAAAAACGATCAGTTGCTACTTACCCGGTCTTGAACCGAGGACTGTCGGCAGTCGGTGACGCGTGCATTGACCCTTGAATGCCAAACAATAAGACATTTTGTCATGCACTGAATCACTACAATGACAACTTCTAATTTTACCCTTCAACATGAGCTACTAACAATTTGATAAAACGTTTTCTATTTGACACCCACGCTGTAAATTTGTTAGTTAACCTAGTATTTTGTTTGTAATTTGAGTTTTCATTTGCAGGACATCCAATAAACCGGAGTCACCGCTCTGGAATGTAGACAAGGAGATACGGGATAAGGACAATATATGTAAACATGTCAACGGTAAGATATTGTTTCTTTCTCAAATGTTATTTAGTGACTCATGTGTTGTGCTGTCATGGATAATTAAATTGACTATAAATTTTCAAAAGCATAAGCAATTCATATGCCGTATCAATTGAGGAGTAGCATACATTTCCTGTGTACAATTTTCATCAAATCGGTTGAAAATTATTATTGTGATCTACAATTTCTAATGCATTATTAACGATTCTTATAGCCTCTCAATAATTATAGTATAATGTATGCTTCTCGTCTACAAAATTAGATCAAAATCGGTTAAGAATAAACGAAAATATTTTTTTTAGAAAATTATTTTTTCCACGATTTCTAAAAGTAATATTGAAAATTGTTATACCCTATCAATTGACCAATGACAGAAGCATCCCGTGTACAAAATGTAATAAGAATCGGTCAAGTCGGGCGGTTTTTGAGTAAATACGGACATACAAACAGACAAAAAAAATTAAAGGCATATTCGTGATCAGTATCGTTCATTATAGCTTGGCTATCCGGAAATTTTGGAAAATATTAAATATACAGACAGAAGTATAGATTTATTAATATAGATGAAACAAGAGATCATAAAATACATGTAAAATTTTATTATCTTTAACATAATATGTCAATTTAAGACAGTAACGCATATTGCAATGAACCCAATGGTGACTAAACTTTCCACACGGTACTAATCCATAAATACACGGTCGGAAGTCCCTGTACCAGGTTGCTACGATATCTTGAATGGTTAAAAACATTATTTATGTATGTCATTTTGGTTTTGTTTAATATTCCTGTAGTAATTGTTATTATTCTTATAAAATATTTTAAACACAAAGCATAGATTTTTAGTCTTGTTTTTGTGGATTTAATTTTTTAAAACTATTTTAGGTAGTGGGGCTTATGAAATGTCATGTTTTATATACATAATTAATTCCTGTTATAATTTTCTTGTCATCTGTACTACTATAGTAAAGCGGAAGAGTTTTTTTTGTTTGTTTAAACACGCTAATCTCTGGAACTACCAGTCAGATTCCAAAAATTCTTTTTGTATAATATGATAGCCAGTCTCACAAGGAAAAGAATAGGGTATCTAATATGTATTAGGTTACAACTCTCAGCTAGCCTCAAATATTTGATATTCGTTACGTTATTCGGAAGTCGAGGCCCTCCCAAACTGCTTTATCCGCGTGCGCTGGCGTAATCGTTAATGATACGGAAATACAATGTTGTACAAAAGTATTGGTCCTAAGTACACCTAAAAAAAAGTCAGTGATAGCATATGCCTATTTCTTATACATAAACCACAATATGGTATTTTGTGACAAAGATTTGATGAAAATAAGAAGTGGTTTATAAGCATTCGTTTTAGAAATGGCATATTAAACTGAAGTTAATATGAAAATGTGTTCTATGTACTTACTTATGTACGTATTATATTACGTTTGCAAAATGAATTTAGTACGTTTGAATTTATATTTTTTCTTTAAATGGTAATTACTAAACTTCTAAATTATAATCTTTCGAGTTCGTTAGGTACATTTGTTTAAGTGGATCACAATGCGCGCTTCACTTTACGATGAGGTCATGTCATAACTGTATGACCTATGTCCATTCTGTTGTGTTGAGAATAATGTAATGTTCAGAAGAATCTATAGATGAAATATGCGTGTCCCACTCTGTGATGTAGTCACCTGACACTGAACGATCAATTAAAATTTAAACCCGTGCCAAATTTTTTTTCATATCAAAATCAAATTAATAATTATATACTATTGAACAGTAGTTTTATCTAAATTAATGTTTAAGGTTTAAACTACATATTTTTATATTAATGAAGGAAATGGGTTTTTTACTTATAAATGTTATTGACGATACTTAGGGTATTATTTTCTGATCCTTTACAAAATAGACATAAACAATAGTTCTATACTTGTAGCGCTTGAAATGAGTACAAGGGTATTCAATAATTTGAAGGGCACTAAACATATCGATCCTCTGGCAGCTTATCGTATGAAATTTTATCGCTTTTGCCTTATCTTTTCATCGTCATACATTTATAGTTGAAAGATCGTAACTTATTACGTTGTTGTTGTAAATAATCGATTCGTTTGCTCATCCCATAGCCTTATATTGTTCGAATTTGCACCAAGCGGCCATGATGCGTCCGATTTGCGTCAATCTCGCGGCGCATATCTGACTAACGTATAATATTAGACAAAACAATTACATATATACAGCTATGTACCACTGTACAAGTACTTATGATAATTATTAGCTACGTTAAATTCACAATTTCACTTTTTTTTTTTTTAACAAATTTGATATTTAATATTTTTTACACAGAAGGGTTGGCTGTATATATAATAAAGCACATTCAATAATGACTGGTTCGTTACAAATGAAAAATCATATGGTTATGAAGTCACAAAATAGCGTGACTAAGTGTATATATCATGCACAGCCTTCCAGGCTCTTCCGCTCGTACTATAAATGGAGTAGGTACGGAAGCGTACTTTCAGCCATTACGAACTCTCAGTTAGTAGTTTGTACTACGCAGCACCCACTATGAGTCGTCGTACTACGTAAAACTATAGCACAGATGACACAATACAACTCAAGCCATAACGTAAACAAATGTCGCAAATCAACTTCCTTATCTCCCGGAAGACTTAGTCAGATGCCACCAATCGAATTCTAAAATACCGTAGTTATAGCTTATTTGCGTATAAGCTACAGATAATCTACATATCAGATCTATTTTATATTTGCATTATCGTATCTTTTCATCGCTCTAAACATTGAAACTAGTTGAATCTCGTGAAGGTCGTGCTATTTACTTATACTTCCCGGATTGATGATGTGTAGTTTTGTATGTCGCTTGTCGGGATGTGCACATGTATCAGATAAGCAGATCGATCAGACGGTATACAATATCTAGTTATAAATTAATTAAGTTTCGAGTCTTGTCACATAAATAATTGTAGTTGGTGAGTACAGTGAAATAATGAGTGATTCTGAGACGTTCTGTGAACAGTACATATCACCATAACACTTTGTGTCATGTCTTTGTAGTGTTATAGAAATAACGGAATATTTTAAAATGCGGAATTGGCTATAGTAGTTGGTCGTTGTGTTGAGTGCCGCGAACGCCAGTTGGCCGGCGACCGTTCGCGTGTGGACAGCGTGCATCGCGGCCACTGCTGTACGGTACCTCTGCAGACATGCCGCCGACGACCATGATTGTGCCCTGTGCGTTACTAAAATAACTATTACTATCCCTTAATAAACTTTCTACTCACTGGTATCTGCTATGGTTTTCACCTTCAACTTAATTATAATACTGCACTAGTGATATACTGGATCTTGTCTTACTGGGTGACGTGAAATGTGTTTTATTGGACTTTTGTTAAGTGTGAAAATTCACAAAGAAGTGGTGATATCGAGGATTTTTCTATTGAGACTGTGATTCAGAGCAGTATGCGGGCCGCGATAGGGGATATTCAGTGTGTTTGTTGACCAGCCTCTGTGTTTACGTTTTAGTTTTGGCACTGCACAAGGTTACCGAATTGGATTGATGTGTTGGTTGGCCACGTTTATAAAAGCTCGGTGCAGACATGAATGAATTGTAATAATGAAGTTATTTAAATTTGGTTTTATTTAATAATGAAATTTTTTTATAACTTTTTAAGTAATAAACCTGAAAACATAACATATTGGTAAAGGGATTGGAAATAATGTTGATAACTATTAAAACATAATCTCACTATACTCTTGAATTAAGTTGGGTATCATATCTTTACAATTAATAAAATTGAAGTATCTGTTTGTAATGTCAATATAACAGCTTTTTACCAAATGTATATGAAAGTATATACGATACCTATAATAAAAAACCTATTTTCAATTTTTTTGTCTGTTTGTCTGTTTGTTCCGGGTAATCTCCGAAACGGTTGGACCGATTTTGACGGGACTTTCATTGATAGATAGCTGATGATATAGGAAGTAAGGGTTCCGCACAAATAAAAAAATACTGGTCATGGTAAATCAATTCGGGCACTTAAATGGCTTATGCTGAGTAAACCATTAGAGATATAGCAAATTAATGTACTACATAATTGTAGGCATTAAAAAGACCTACAAAAAAGTCCGGGACAGTATACATCTATCTTTTAAGGAACACCCACAATAAGCATTTTTGTCTTTAAAATAGCCGGGAGCGGGGGGCAAGTTTCGCCCGGGCATTCTGTAGTCCACGTGAGCGAAGCCACGGGCACAGCTAATTTTGAATAAACTTATCGTCTTAGGTCTATCTTATTGGATAATAGAGAATTATACAATTTGTCGGCGTGAAATAATTCAAATTCTTAACCATTTATGTATGATCCATAATCTACAAGTGGGTGTGTGAGAAATACGTCGATCGGGCTACATTTTGCGGCCTACGCACTCGATACCCATCAATCACCAGTCTATGAGTGGCCCTGGCCAGTGCCCAACTGCCCACTGCTCAGTGTAGCCGCGGCTGAGTGAACGTATGGGCGCTAACCACAGATATCTAGCGCTAACAGTTCGACCCGCAGCTTGCTGTAGTACTTTCTATTTGAAGGCACATTAGAACTCTCATAATTTTTATTAGCTTCTAGTAATGCGTCTAAGGATTAATTATTTCTAGATACGCCATTATTAATACATATATAAATAATTTCTTCAGGAAATGTATGACATTATATTTCAAGGTTTACCAGACCAACGTATATGAATAAATAATTAATGTCCTTGTCTAAATCGATGTATTGAGATTATTTTCTTGATAGCGTGATATTTTTTTTATTATAAAAGAAGCCATACTTGCTTTGATATCATTGATTGTGTTGCGTGTAGAACCGCTCTGTATAATTGTTAACAATTAACAGTACTTCTTTTGCGTGCCTTCGGCTTGTCTTGGAAATAGGGTCAATCATTTCTGTATAGACAACAAATGTTCATAACATTAATTTATTTAAGTACACTTAGGTTGTTTAGAAATTATGCTATAAATAGGGTTAGTGGCAAGTTACGTAAATCAAGATACAGTTACATTGAAATTTCTTTTTTATCTATATAATTTAAAAAATTGCAGTATCTGTTTTTAATATCAAAATAACAGGTTTTAACTAAATTTATATACGTTAATTATAACAAAAACAAAACAATTTTGCAAATTTTTGTCTGTCTGTCTATTTGTTCCGGGTTATCTCCGAAATGGTGGGATCAATTTTGATAGGACTTTCACTGGCAGATAGCTGATGTTATAGGAAGTATCTTAGGCTACTTTTAGAATTAGAAAAAGAATTAGGGATTCGCGCAAAAAAAAAACGCATATTTATCTTCTTTAAAATAACCGCGGCGAGCGTCCTCCGTGGGTGGAAGCGGGTTACCAAAATACAGACATTCTGTAGGCCACGCGAGTGGAGCTGCTGGCTCAGCTAGCTAAATAATAAGATTATGCTTTAATCACTAGTTTTTGCATAACTACATAAGCGTAGGCCTTCGCTCTTCAACACGTGATAAGTAAAATTTGTATATAGCAACCATTATTAACATTTTATGTCCATTATATACAATTATTATTTTACACAATACTATTTAATGTTATAAGTTCAAAACAGAGCTGAGGCGCGGCCGTTTCGAAATTTTCAAACAGGACATGATGCTCCTTACAGAATCTCTTATCGTATTCATAATTATTTAGTGTAACTATTTTGAATAAGAGTTATTTTCATTATATCCTTGAAGGTTTATTCGATTATTTTTGTATGTTTATATTAATTATAATGTTAATAACAAATTCCAAGCATAGAAATTTTGATATGGCGTAATAAATATGCATCATATTATTCAAAAAGAAGAATATGTTTAAATAAAATATTAATATTATTACTGCTACTTAGGTTTAGTTCAATAAAATTTGTAGAAAGTTGTTTTTTCTCATTCCGCGATTATTGTTGATCCACACCACTACACGTTATGTTGCTCTGTCGAGCGCATTTTTACTTATAATTATTATCAGCTATTTATTATCGTAAACCATTTGATGATGCTTAGCCCTATGACCTCATCTTCGTTTATAAATTCTAAACAAGCCACCCACCCAAAGTCAAATTCATGATTTATTTCTATATGTCCATACTTTAATATATTGTAACTTCTGGCGATATAGGATTTTTTTTTAACTCACAGTTAGTTATTATAGATAATCTTAATCATGATGTTTCGGAATCTAAATTTTTGTTTTCTTACGCCAAAGAAGTACAACTTCTTAAGTACACAATTTATTTGTATTTATCCATACTTTAATATATTGTAACTTCTGGCGATATAGGATTTTTTTTTAACTCACAGTTATTATAGATAATCTTAATCATGATGTTTCGGAATCGAAATTTTTGTTTTCTTACACCAAAGAACTACAACTTCTTAAGTACACAATTTATTTGTATTTATTTCGCGTCTGTTAAATTTTTCGACTCTTGTTGACGTATAACGTTGCGCAGGCAGCGAGGCGTCGCCGCCGCCCTGCGAAGTGTTCTTGGGCGGATCCTGCAATCCAACCACATGGAGATCAGATATAGCCATTCCAATGCTCAAGAAAATGGGCATAACATACTTCAATCCGGTGAGTCACTAAAATAGATAAAAATTGTACTATTTCAAATAATGTTCTTGGTAATCTTGTAAGATTAGCCTTTATTAAATAAGATATTATATCATAAGTGGTCACTATATATAACATTGACCTTAACATCAGTGACACAGTGCTTATGATACTTAATAATAATTATATACCATATTTTTGTCTGAATACTAGTGTTAAATGTTATCCGTTCAATAAAATATGGATGTTTCGTTTTTTAATTAAATTGGCAATATATTGTGGTGGTTTTATAAGACCTGATATTAAGGTGATAGAGATAAAAAACATAATAAAGATTAACGTACTTTTTTTCTGTTATAATATGAAACATTTAGTTTAGACAATATACAAAAAATGATAGTGCATGTACTTGTTGGCTATCTAATGAACGTGATCTGAAAGAGAACATTTTGAAAATCTCTTTGAGCACGTTTTCATATAATAATTTTTTTACAAATGAAATTTTAACAAGTTTTTATTTGTGTCTTGTCTATATACATTTTTTTTTCAAGCCCGGTTAAGCTGTCAAAGACTGTAATGGCCCCAGGCTAAGCCTAACAGTGTAGTCAGTACGAAAAACAAAAATTATTTAAAATAAAATATGGAATGAGCTTCCTTTCCCGCTCACGTTTTTTCATCGACTTCAATATGAGATATAAGAGAGGAGTGAACAGGTTTTTAAAGGGTCGGCAACGCGCATGTGATGCTCCCAGTATTGCAAGCGTTATTATGCTGCGGTGACCGCTTACCATCAGGCGGACCGCACGCTTGTTAGCCACCGTAGTGGTATATAAAAAAACGGAAAACTTATTCTCATACATAAACATACTTGTTTTCGACAGCAAGTGGAGGATTGGTCTACTGAACTAATAGAAGTGGAACATCGTGCAAAAGCAGCGGCTCGAGCGCTTCTCTTCGTGCTAGACAGCGAGACGCGAGCGGTGGCAGCATGCGTTGAAGCAGCAAATCTCGCCGCTGAACCTCGAGACTTGTTGTTGGTACTTCGTCCATACACGAGACATCAGACTATCGGCAACGAAACTATCACGGACCTGTAAGTTAACTCAATAGTGACACTTTATAACACTGCAATATCTAGTTGTAAATATGGAATCATCACGAAAAGGAAATAAATCAATTAGGGAACGATTCCCTAGTTAGATCTAGTTTCGAACAGTATAGTTCAACTATGAAATACCATCTAAAACACAATGTATACAAATAAGTTTTTTGTGACACCTTTATTTTAGTTGCAGTGTAGCGAAAAAGATTTCTAAATAGCATGACCACCTTAACCACTTTAGTTAATAAACAGTAATAGAGAATTATTGGATATACAATAAAATGAGTAATTGCCAACAAATTACGAGTAAATTCATAATTAATTTTCATATAACACAACTGAGTTCTAGTAATTAAAATTACGTTTAACATCTCTCATTTCTATAAAAATTTAAGTTTTTACTCTCTTTGAACATAATTTTTAAGATAATAATAATTATGTTACATAAACCTACGATATTTTCTCATAAAAAAGAGAGCTGCGCCTGCGGCTTCGCTCACGTGGACTACAGAATGCCATCGATGGGACACACTCCCTCTGCTCCTGGTCATTTTAAAGAGAAAAATGCTTATTGTGGGTGTTCCTTAGAATATATACATATACTCTCATTGCCATTTTTGTAGTTCTTTTTAATGTCTACAATTATGTAGTACATTAATTTGCTATATATATCTCATGGTTTACTCAACTTAAGCCATTTAAGCGTCCGAATTGATTCACCATGACCGGTTTTTTTTATTTGCGCGGAACCCTAATTCTTTTTCTCAAATAAAAATAACCTAAGTTACCCCTTATAACATCAGCTATCTACTAGTGAAAGCCCCATTAAAATTTGTACATCCGTTTCGGAGATTACCCGGAACAAACGGACAAACATTTAAAAATATTTTTTTTGTTATTTGTATCATTCATACTTTAATATGCATTTAGTATAAAGCTATTATTTTGACATTACAAACAAATAATCAATTTTATTAATTGTATAGATAAACTTCAAAGAGACTCTATTTAAACGCGTCGATCCTCGATCTTTGTGTACTACTACAGGGTAAAAATAAATGTGTGTGTGTGTATCAAAAATTTTGACTGTGATACTTTCTGTTATTAATTTTTGAAGTGAAACTTGTTGAACACTTAAGGGCGACTTGGTGTTACAAAAACACTGCTACGGAAGTGTGCTAGTGTGTTATGTAAAATTCGGTTTTAATTTAAATATATTTAAATTAAACTGTTTAGTCGCGTTTTAAGTTAATTTATTATCAATATATATTATTAAATTCAAAAACGTTTTACTTCAATCACGCGTAAAATAAACGTACAATTTTTTTATTACATTTCTTTCAATATTTCGGTTTTCGAAATTTTATTGTTATGTTAAATGTTTTGTAAGTGTCACTGTTGTCCTTATTTGTTCACGCCGTGATCACGTTTATAATATATAGCCAGCCTATAGATGATTGGTATGTGTTAAAAAATAGAAATAATGTAACGATGGTAATCCTAAAATAGATAGGTAGGATGTCTTCTAAAAATAACTACAATGGCAATAAAAGAATTTACATAACCAGTACAATCTATAAGTGATTAATATATTTTATTAACGATTACAGCGAATACGTGGAGCTTTCAAGAGCTCGTGCTACTTTACAAGAGGCGGTGGAGCGAAGAGGGTTACCAGCTTTCACGGATATACCCGCAGCGCTTCGATGTGCACGCGCGGTTCTACGAGGCGCGCGAACTCATCCTCGACACTCACTCGGTCACACCATCCTGCGGCTGAAACGTGCTTATGATGCTGCAGGCGGGAGAATCACCCGATTGCCGCGTTCAAAAGCCGTCGACGCGCTGCGGGACGTGACGAGAGCCCCGCGAGACTTTGCTGACAGGTGCCTACCGCCCACCGCAGACTCGATTGACTTCGAAACATTTTGTGCGGCTGTCGCAGAGCTCGCTGCTGATACAGGTAAGCTTAATATAACTGTAATGTATCAATCATATACCGTCAACACACGGTAATTTGACAAACTTTTTACTGGTATAGAATGCTGCCATCGACCCCTTGTAGTCCGGATTTTTTGAAAAAATGTACCATGGAATCCAACAAGTTATCATATATTTATGAAATTTCGTGAATTAAACACCTCGTTTATAGGTAGATTTATTATAACAAGCTTGAAATTTATTTCACCCAACATTGACGAAGCTTTGCCGTACAAAGGATGCTGGATTAAGCAAGGTCTTCTGTAATTTCACTTTAAAATCAAGAGTCTTTTGTTTGGATGCTGCTTTGCCAGGGAAATTATTTTATTTGGGACTACTTTATTTTAATATCTCCTGTTATGCCAGGGTATAGCCACAGCTTTGATATTGTGTTTAGATATTAGGATAAAGGTGGTATTTGTTGAAGGGTCATCGTCCCCCCGTGTGGACAGTGCGGGCGAGGGCGTGGCTTCCCGATTGCGGCGTGCGTTCCGATCGCTCCGCGAGTTGCTAACTCCACCCTCTCCCGGTGCGTGAACGCGCACCCTATGGCTTTTTTTGTGTCACTTGCACTCAGTAATTCTAGCTCGTCCTCATTTCTCATTACCTATTCTCATCGAAATTCATAATCATCGATTGTCTTTTTCGCTAGCGGACATTGCCCGTATGGAAATTAATACTTAAAATGGCACCTATCTTATCATTGTTTTCTTAATTTGTACATAATAGTAGATAAGTTATGTGAATGGTTTTTTTTTAGTATGCGGCGTTTGTTTTCTTGTTTTTTTTTTTGCTGATTCACTGATGTATATATTTCGTAATACTAAACCTATAGAGACTTATGTAAATTTATTCTGTACATTTTTGTTTTCAGAGTGGCAGAGTCGGAACAGGGAGGAGAATACCGCGGTAAGCGCGCAGGCGACTGCTCGCGTGCAAGAAGTGCAGACGCGGGAGCCCAACGGGCGACACGTCTCCAACGCTAGACTCAGAGCATACGGGCGAAAGCTCGGATTATTCATTCCTAAGGTATTATGAACAAGTTCCAAATAACCATGTGTTGTGTTCCTGCTATGAATAGGGTTTCCAGAGCTACTTGGGGAAGGGTGGTTCAAAGAGAGGTAGGGCACAGAGAAATTTCTTTGGAGATTTCTCGCTACTTGGGGCAACTGGACTGGTGGCATACCTATCCACCCTACAGAAGATCGCGGCTTAATAACCTTGGTTGTTCCTGCGTTGAGTAGGGTTTAGAGAGCTCCTCGGAGTCGGGGGCTTAAACGTCGAATATGCGCTAGTGATACCTATAGTATTACAAGAGTCCATAGGCTACGGTAGCCGCTCACCGTCAGGCGGTCCGCGTATGTTTGTTTGCCATCTTTGTAGTATTCAATAAAACTTATACTTATATAGTTTGGTTATTGTCCACAAGTGAAGTGAACCACAAAAACTCCGAGTATTTTTAACAAGAGAGCCACTAATCTCGATAAAACATTTTTTGACTTGTTTCAACTTTGACGAATAGAAAAATATTCTGTCAACGTGACATTGGCATAATTGTGTTTAAACACACGTTTACCGATTTTTTTGTACACAGAACGGCGGCAATAGAGTGACGTCAGACAGTATTAGCGGCGGTGGTTCAGGGGATAGCGGTGAGAGTGTGTTCACGCCGGGCACCGAGCGCCGGCTGGAGAGGCTACCGGCGATGCTGGGCGCGCCCACACACGACGTTTATCTCGCCGGCTCCTTCCCGGTATTTTTTGCCTTTGCTACATTACACACATTGCGACTGTTACCGAGTGAAAGTTTTTTTACGCAGTAGTTATTTTCGTCTCGTAATTTCATTTGTATTCATATATATGACAATTCTTATAGATCATCAATTGAGCAATGACAAGCTTCTCATGTACAAAATTTCATAAAAATCGATTTAGCCGTTTTTTAATAAAATCTGGACATACAGACAAAAAAATCCTTAATGTTTTTATTCGTGATTACATGTATAGCGTAGATATTTTATAGTAATATTTTCGTGTATGGCTATTATGTACAGTTTTTATGTAAATGTGTAACAGTAAAATATGTTTCTAAACACTGAGCGGTCCAAGCCTCGTTAACGTTCTGCTATACAACGGACTTTAAACTGCAGCACTTCTATTACCTGGCGGCCGTCCAGGAGGCTACACGTAACCCTCGCTGCGCTCAGTATTTATTATTTTTAACTATTGTGGTGTCTATAATTTTAGTGAGTAAACTGTTAATAAACTCCGCGTCTTTAAAGGGAGTAATTAATCCATATTACACGTACCTTACTATACATATACACTACAAGTGTCGTTTATAATATGTAGATGTCTAATATTAACAATATGTTTTGTTTTAGAGTAACTCTAGTCGTCCAGAAGAAGTTCTGCGGCGGGAGGGTTTCAGTTACGTGGTGCCCCGCGCTAATGACTACACTCGGATGTTTTCAACGCCGGCCCGGCGCTCAGCCCCGGCGCACCCGGAGTCGCCCCGGCGCGACAAGAAGCCGCGCGGCGACACGCACTGCGAACTGGAGCCTGTGTCGCCCGAGGTGCAGTTGCGGGAGCGCACGCCGCCCCCGGACCGGCCCGACCGCGCGGACCGCCTCAGCGCCTCGGACTTCTACACCGTCTCAGAAGATCACACGCCGCAACCCTTCAAGGGTCAGTTAAAGTCTATTATTATAATTGTATTTTTTGACCGATTGCAAAACAATTTTAAACAGAAAATAATTCTATTTGCATTTGACCTTCGACTGCGAAGATACAAGGACCTCTTCAAAATAATTGAAGTTGGTTTTATTTTTTGTTAAAAATTGTCTTGTGAAGTGAAAAGTTCTTTAGCAATGTTGTGATATGAAACGAAAAAGCGAAGGAAAAAAAACAATAAGCATAAACATCTTTAGCATTTAGCCTGCGAGAGAATGATAGAATACATTATATATCATTTTCAGATGTATGATCGTTATCGATTTGTTCTAGCGGTGTGACGGCCAAACTTTAACGCACTGTTGTATGTACAGTACGAGCAGTCGATAGTTCGAGTCCCTCTGATTTTTAGAGTATTTAAAAAGATATTTTAAAGAATATTTTTTTAATATGTTCTGAAGGTTTCACATCTGCCACGTGTTGTCAACTGGACACATGTTTTTTTTAAATTATTATTATACTTAATTAGGGAGCGGTTGTTTTTGTCAAATACTCAGATAGTTTTTAAGTATTCTTATCTTATCTTATGACGTGTAATAAGATAATAAAACAACTTTTATAATTCCATTTATAGGACGTCTGGCGACCATCTCACCAGATGTTAAGTGACGATGTGACCCAAAATGGTGACATGCTTAGTCTAGTGGGTAACTTACTTTCAAGTGTAGCTGCCGGATCACATCTATAGGTGCTCGGTGACAGATTTTCAAATTGAGGTTGGTGACAAGCCAGACGGGCATTCGAAAATACCCTACCGCCATGCTATGATTTGATGACGATGTTTTCCTTCGTCGAAAGCTCACGTTCATTGCAGGTATTCGAAATAAGGTCATTGCTTCAAAAATAGTATAATTATAAATATTAAATGACATGAACAATGTTCTTTGGTAGGTACCTACGACGAGGATTTGTTATTGGGTTCACGCGTGCTAGTGTTCTCGATGAGCGCGGAGGCACCATGTTTCGCAGCCATGGTTCTCGCCGCGCACTACATGGGGCTCCGGCCCAATAACACCGTTCTGCTTGTGCAACCTATGGACTCGCACAAGGCAGTTAGTGTAAGTGCACATGTTTCTTTTATCTATATCAGTATTATACATTGTATAATAGAACACGGATCATGATGACGTTCAAAACTGTTTTCGTCTGTCTGTATGTCCGGATTTAACTCAAAAACGGCTTGACCGATTTTTATGAAATTGTGTATACGATTAGCATATGTTATTCTTTAATTGTTAGGCTATATGAATTGCCATGAATATGAGTAAAAATAAAATTACGAGACGAAAATAATTGCAGCATAATAAACGCGATAAAAATTTGATCAATATTCCAATGCAACTGACAATACGTATCATTTTTTAAGTAGAGCTTAAAAACAACCCTGGTTATGTAGTGTTTTACCATTGAAGTACAAGCAAAGATTCTGATTTCATCTCTCGTTATATTTCCTATAAGTGCTTATTCTTAATACGATTGAAATAAATATATAGCAAGAAATTACATTTCATTTAATAAAATATATAACTGTGATAGTGTAG
Organism: Saturnia japonica; assembly: GCA_033032175.1. NCBI lineage: Eukaryota > Metazoa > Arthropoda > Insecta > Lepidoptera > Saturniidae > Saturnia > Saturnia japonica. The sequence continues at coordinate 13,818,320 of CM065307.1, forward strand.
TGCGTCGATATCTTCTAATATCAAGTGATTATATGCGAGAGTCATTGAACTTGCTCGAATAAGCGTGCGCACGTCTTTCTTGTTTGGTAGGTGATATGGGTTTTTGGTTTATTTTTTGTTGTAACGCCATTTCTCTCCTAATTCAACATCAAAGTTAATAATTCAAATTTCATTTTAAAGCTCATGTTTCCCTGCTTTTGAGGACAAATAGTTTCAACAAATATATTGATAACCTGTTTAACTAACATGACAGCTGTTAGTTAGATTGTTTACATTGTATAATGTGCGAAATATTCGCACGAGTCAGCTAGTTAAGTATATGTATACTATTGAACAAAATAAATATGATGGAAACCAAGTTTCAAGATTACTAAATCTTAGGGGTCGTTTATAAAATACGTTCGCGCTTCTGGGGAGGAAGAGGTGTCACAGTAAGTGACACCCCTCCCTAGGGAAACGTGACGTTCGCAGTTCATTAAACGATTTTGCAAATTTTTCTCTTTTTTTAATACGATAGAAAGTCATTGGTTTTATATAAGTAAAAGTTTGTGTGTGTGTCAGCACCGAAACATAACTGGAATTTAATCCTTATGTAAGATTGTATTTGAATACGCAATAGGTAAAAAGGTGGTTGGTTGACTGAGTGACTGTACCTGTACCTGATAAATAAATACACCGGGTGATCTCGGAAACACGACAAACCAAAAGAAAACTACTGTGAAGATGTTTATTTTATTACTATGTGTATGGTGGTCGCGATCCCTACCAGTATGTCTATTAAAAAAAAGAACTCTCGGCCCCACACCGACAACGTTGGCCAAAGCGCCACGCCAACATCCGATAATTCAATCCGTCAACAACTACTTTAGATGTTTGACATCCATATTTTTGCGTATGTATATATTTTCGTCAAAATAGCTTGATAACTTTCTTTTTTATTGAACGTCACGTAGCGCTTGCGTTGCGTTTCGTCTAAATTCAGTTGCCTTGTATCTCCAATATTAAAGAAAACTATTAAATGCCGATTATAGATATGTCGGAACATTTGAGAAATGATTGGACTACTGATAAATAACAAATATAAAAAAAATATCGAAATTTGTGTAACATATTTTATGAACGACCCCTCACAAGAAATTACGTACCTATATATACTAATAAATGATTAGAAAATTAACCATTATTATTTTTACAGTATAGTGAAGCGGCAGTAAAGGATTATAACCGAGGTCGACATTATCTGTCTGACTTGGCGCGACGGTCCGGCGTGCCCGTCTTCGATAACTTAGACTCTGCTATGGCATGCGTTGTTAATCGGCTGCGGACGACGTAGCACATCCATATTACGTGTATATAAAAAAACTTTTATTTATTGGAGTATGTCTCGTGAAATGTCCAAGAGTGTGCGTTTCGTGGCACCTGGATATACAATGTCAGTAACAGTGAATATAAGATACATGAGTTAGGCCGCTTCGTAATCCTTCTAATAGATACTTGAGAGTGCTCGCGAACCGAATCTCATTGATTTAAGAACGAGAAATGTCGAACACAACTCATAATCAACTATAATTAGTTCACCTGTTAATTTCAAATTCAATTTATAGTATTGGTAATATAAATTAATTCGGTTTAGTTACATAATTGACGCATCGTTTTAATTATGACCTACATAAAGAAGCGGTCTTCACAAAAGTACGTAATAAAGACATCACAATTGAATAAACCCATATTATAATGTCCTAGTAATATGTATGTATATGTAATTCACGTGGCAGAGTCTCATTATTTGCGTGGTACTTATTAATTTCAAGAAGTTTAGTTTAGTACAAAGAATGTCTCTCTTATACTTCATCACTCTCTATCGTGTAAATCTAATTGTAATGTATAGACACTAAATATTGATATAATAATGAAACGTGAAATAAGAAATGTATGACAGTGAGAGGACGGTGATGGCGGCAAGGTTATTTCAATGAGAATTTAACAAATCTCTGTGATGAATTTGCTTAGAAAATTTTATTACGAATTTTAAATTCAATAGAACGCCTAGTTTCCATACGTGAGGACAGCTCAATGAAAACATTTTATCAGTTCCAGTGGATTGCTCATAATTTTAATTCTGCGATATGTTTTTATATAAACATTTTGTAGTTTAGTTGGACGACATGCAATAATGATATTGTTTGCGAAATTAAGTAAGGTTTTGTAATATTAAATATAGATTGCTTTATGAATGGATAATCTTATGAGCACAGTTAATATACAAATAATTCCAAACTTATATTTTATCATGTTTATATTTTTGTACATAAGTTGAGTTGTACCTGTTTTTTCTTGCTTTAAAATATTTTAGCTTATACATACACCTATTGTAAACCTAAATAGTCTATTAGGTAATTTTAACATTTTAAGTTTTTATTTAAAATATGATTTTAAGCAATTTTACAAAAAACAAATATCTTTAAAATGTGAAATTCGAATGAATCTTGCACGTGGAAACTAGGTATAATAACCTTTAGTTCAAGTAAACAACTATGTGTGTATACGTGTTTAAGTATTGTTGCGGAGGCAGGACCGGGTAGCAAAATCAAATGTTAAAATAATTATTTATCTGTATCATTTAAACATGACAAATGCACATGTCGGTACATAAGTTATACAGGTTGTAATGATTAACCGACTGCGTATTAGCATACATTAGCGAACTTATTTGGGATGTACTTACAGTGGGTCACTTTTAGCTAATTCTCTCAAATTAGATATTAATGTTACAGTTACCGTCTGTAAATAATGCACATCGATCTAAAGAGGGAGATAATGGGCTACTTTCGGCTTCGTAGAGTATCGTCTCTGTCACTCGGTACATTATGTTAAGTTTTGTCGACGTTTGCACTTTTAGTGACCTGTGCGACAGAGACAACGCTCTATCAAGTCGAATATTGCAATTTATCTCATTCTTTAGCTCGATGTACATTGTTTACAGGCGGTAAGTGTACTCTACACTATTATACATACGATTTAGGTACAATACACCTCTGAACCATTACAGAGAAAGTACAAATATCTTGCTCATGTAGCAACTTTAAGAGATTTAGTAATATTTCGATTATACTAATATAAAAATCATAAAGGAAACTTTTCCGTAAATTAACAATTTTATACTCATTTAATTATAATGCCATGTTTGAAATAAAAATTAATGCAGGAACTGATGCTGAAATAGGTTCTCCGAGCCTCAATTACATACATTTAGATGTAATAAATAAAAAAATAACTGGGCAAGCCTTTTGACCCACTGTCACTAAAATGTTTATCACTCACTTTTTAAAAACTTTGCGCAAATATTATTTGCTAGACTCACTCCATTATCGTATATTGGTACTTTGTAATGTTCATGATTGATAGTACAAATATCTAATTTATAGAAAAAAATATTTCATATAAATAATTATAATTTTATGCCATGTACGCTTATTTTAAACTGTAACATCACACATGTAAATATAGAAAATTTGTAATTATTTCATTGTTTTATTACTGTATCTTAATTTTATTATACATTTACTAATATTAATCAGAAATGGTACATAATTTTAATGTTAACAATAATATACATATATAACCATGTGTTTTTATTTCAGTGTATCTTGGTTCCACACGTTGGTCCCGAAGTTGGTATGCCCGTAAGAAGTACCGCACATAGCTATTTCCTTTGTTTAACAAACGTTACGGCCAACGATATTTATTATACTTATGTTTAGGTTGCCTGTCCACTGATGCAGAGCGAGGTTGCGGAGCTGTGTTACGGACTGTATATGTCCATTGAAACTGAGCTAGGCTGCGGAACTGTGTTGCGAGTCATTCAAAGAGGGTGTCTCACAGTGGTTCAGGATACGCAAAATAGGGACAAACTCGAAAATTTTAGTCTAATTTTTGTTTTAAACAATCATAATTACTAATTACATTAATTTTTATTCTTAGACAAATCTCGATAAATTCAAAATAGTATTAAAGAAAAATTTAAGTGTTATTGTATTACTCGAAAAGTTGTCAGTTGAGCAGCTTCTAGTGTATATTTTGTTGTAGATTTAGGTGACCTATAAAATTAATAAAATTGAAGTGTCTGTTTGTAATGTCAAAATAACAACTATTTACTAAATGCATATGAAATATATGCGACATCTATAACAAAATACCCATTTTTACAATGTTTGTCTTTTTGTTTCGAGTAATCTCCGAAACGGTAGGACCGATTTCGACGGATGTTCACTGGTAGATAGCTGATGTTATAAGGAGTAACTTAGGCTACTTTTATTTTAGAAAAATTAGGGTTCCTCGCATATAAAAAAAACAGGTCATGGTGAATCAGCTTACGCTGGATAAACTATAGCAGATATATCAAATTAATGTACTACATAATTGTAGACATTAAAGAGACCTACAAAATAGTCGGAGAGTATAAGTCTTTCTTCTAAAGAACACCCACAATAAACATTTTTGTCTTTAAAATAACCGGGAGTAGGTGAGTAACATTCGTGCGTGTGCCCGATCGATGGCATTCTATAGTCCACGTGATCGAAGCCGCGGGCACAGCTAGTATAAAATAATAACAAACATATCCGTCGCCGGGAAAGTTCTTTAGGTGTAAAGTGGCTAATATTACCGAGGTATATTTCTCAAAGAATAATTTAATGACTTTTGTTCTTGGATAAATTCTGATAAAGTCAATAGTTGTTGATAAAAAAAATGTTTCATTTTTCAGCAGATGGGCAAAGTGCACATTTTATTTTTTCTCTCAAAAAAGTTTCAATTGAGGAGCATAAAAGAAAATATTCTGAATCCTAAATACAAATACACATGTGCAATCATTTGTCGCCGTAACCTAGCGCACTTATTTATTTTATTTGGGGTTCGCAATAGCGGAATCTACAACAGCAAGTACTGGTAGATCAACTAAAAGTTGCTAAAGTATAACAAAATGAAAGTAAAAAATTTGATGTTATGTGACGAAAAAATTTTTTTCTTGAATATTGTAATTAGGAATTTGTATTTTAATAAAAGTTATTATATTCAAGATTAGTAATCCAATTAATAAAAATTTCTATGTTCCTATTTTTCAAATCTCGAACCACTGTGCGGCGGCGACCTAGTTGTGCGGACTCAGTTTTTGCCCGCTCCGTTTCCCTGCTCCGCATGTCAAATGTATGGAATTTTGATAAACCTCGCAAGCCTATGTCCACTGATGCGGAGCTCAATTTTTTATGCGATTCTATTGGTCGAAAAATTCCGCAACCTCGCTCCGCACTAGTCTGATATATTAATGAATGTAATGACGTTATACTGGCAAATCATATTGTATGAAACTACAAAATAAATCTGCAATGAGGTATAATCTCTGCTTATTTTGTTATCAATACTGAAAGAATGATCAGTATATTCCATTAAAAGAAATTCAAAAACTGTATTATCTATTAAATTCACTATGAACAACTGTTAATGTTAAAAAACTGTCATTTTTTGTTTATCTTTCCGCTGCTTTTGCTCATTAAATATCTGTTGTTCACGATGCTGTAGGATGCTTAGTTCTTTGTTTCTTTCTAATACTTGCATATTTAAACTTCTATGAACATCTGATCCTGGTGAATAATTCCTTATTGAGTTGTTAAGTTTCATTAGTTCTCTCTCAATCCTCTTTACATTTTCAGTAATTTTAAATTGCTCAACATTTAAGTCCTTACTTGTTGATTGTTTTATATCTCCATCGGTAGAAGTTTTTGAAGGTTCTGTTTCAACTTTATTCGCTAAAGTATTATTAATAAAATTAAAAACATTTCTCTTTTCTTTCTCCTTTTCCCTCTCGTAAGCTTTCTTATTACGTTCTTCTTCCTTCTTTTGAAGTCTTTTAAGTCTTTGTTCTACCTATTAACATTTGCGAAATATTAAGTAATGTATATAACAAACCTTTTAACCATTCAAATGAACTTCAATTGCAATGTATCGATAACATAATGAGCTGATATTCTGGCTAAATCAATAGCATTAAATTATTTAAAAAATATTTGTATACCTTTAATGGATCTCGAATCGCATTTTTTTCAGAGATCGCCATACAGTGGTCGAGACTTTTTCCGACCGGCAGTACTCTCGCTTCAACCGGTTGCAGTCGACCGTCACCTTCCGCTCCCAAACCCGTGCCCGGTACATAACCCATAGCCAACATCAATTTCGAACCTATTCCCTGTAGATACATAGTCAAAACTAGATCAAAAGTGATAGAAAAATATAGGTATTAATAGCACGTTGTTGACCTTGAATCCTCTACCCGAAAGCGCTCTGGAAACCCAACTCACCGTAGGAACACAAAAAATAATGAATAACCTAAATATGACATTTTTCTATGTAGAATTCGGTGAATTCACCAGATTGGTAATAAACATGTAAACATTCACGCACCGACGAATCGTTATTTTTCCGCATCGTGATGACACGTTTTTATTTCTTCAGTTGCAAATATGCCTCTTATCATTGTATTTACATGCTCATGAATCGTAAATAATCACGAATAGGTACGTCCCATTAAAACGTATATCCATCAGCCTAACAAATTTAAAACTATGCGACTATAACCATCTTTTTTTAACTTTATTTTATTTGGTGAATTCCTTTGAATTTTAAAATACACTTTACATCAGTATGTAATCAGTTATATGGCAATATTATTACACTTTTCTCACAATTCCAGAATCGTGAACAAGATATAATTTAATATAAAGAATGAAATAGAAACCCTTAGATCATGAACATTTAATTATGAACATATTTGTTCTAAAAATTATGAAATCAATACATACTCACTCTTGTGTGACGTTCCCATTCTCCCATAGCTGGTGCATTGTTTTGAAGGCTCTTCTCAACCAATAATGCATGCTTTCCTAATTCCGAGCGAGTTGTTTTACAATCTGGATATTCAGTATCACTAAGACTATCATTTGAGTCAGAGCCAGTGTCATCTTCATCTGAATTATCAAAATATTGTTAATCAAAATAGTGGCAAATCATATTGGATTTCATATCAAACTTGTGTTATTTATTTAATAACTTACTATTCAGTGGAAAGATATCCTCAATACTGATAGTAAATTCATCAGAAATAGATTTTCGTTTCTCACCACTTTTCACTCCATGTTCTAGCTTTACTTGGCATGTCTGATTTTCTATATTTACACTTTTTACAATAGCCCTGTGCCATAAATGATACTTTTCAGTCGATTTTTTGGTAAAGCTTATGTCCTGTAATTATTAATATTATAATGAAACAAATTGTACTACATACTAAAGAAAAGAAAATTATACCTCAAACTTACATGGTAAGTGGAATCGAGCGATAACTGTGTAAGTTGAATTGGCGTTAGTTGGGCTACAGTTTTGCATGTAAATACATAGGTACAAATTATATTTAATTGAGACAAGACAATAAAGCAAGCGGTCATTTTGAAGAAAATTTTGTAACAAAATCCTAAGTAATGCAACAAACTATATTACTATGTAGGTAGGAGGTATATATTACAAAAACATTAACCTAAAGTATTTTGACAGGCTTCATAAATTCTAAGAATGTCACCTGACGGGTAAATAATTTTTCCTGTCCTGCAAAATATCCTCTCATAATGCTAACAATTTTTTTATTAAAGTCCCTGTTTTGTCTCTGAATGCGCTTCTTGTTGAAGTATTTTTTGCCGTTTTTTAATTTAACCAAGGCTTTCTGTCGACTTTGCAAAGTTTAATTAAACTAAATCGGGATTATTTAAAAATCGCATAACTGATTCGCGTAAGCTGGTGTATCGCAAGTTGGAGTATTATTTATTATCTTATTTGCTATTATAAATACCTGATCATCGGGTGGTTTCAATTTTAATAATACCCTACTGCCAGTTCTTAAATTGGTAAAATCGGGCTCAATAGCTTCTTTCAAGCTAGATAATTGAATTATGGTTCCATGTGAATATCTAAAAACATACAAGGTATACATATATGCAATATTAAAACAGTATACAAAGTTATTCATATTCTTAAGGAAGTGAGCAAAACTCACCTACATTGTTCATCATTAAATCTACATTCACCATCAAGATAAAATGGACACGGTAACATTTCTGGGTGAGTTGGATGTGTAAATAATACTTGAACCTGAAAACAAAATTATATATTATACCCGCGCAACTTCGTCTGCTTCACATAAGAGATAGAGTAAGTCGTAGGCACCTATAACACAATTCTAAAGGAGCTGAAACTGAAAGGAATAATTTGAGCACCATTCGCCCCCCTTCCCCACATGAAAATACGCGCGCGGTACTTGATCATTATTTTGCTGCGGAGTTATTTTAAAACTGTGATATCTCCTTAGACATTAATTGAAATCAAATGATGTAAAGAACAATTGTGTTCAAAATTAAATACTTGTTATGTATAACATATTTATTTCGATAAGAATTAATACTGTGTTTATAAAAACACCTTCGCAAATAATTCATTATTTGAGAAGTCAATAATTAAATTATATTTATACTACCTACGTACGACTTATAAACACAGAATATATACATTTATCATGGACATATAAAAAAGTATTTTAATAGATAGCTGTCTTACAGTCATAAATGTATTCAGAAACACATGATAAATTAAACTTTGTTTATGCTACAGTTATCTTTATGGAATCAATAGTTAATGAGTAGTTATTTAGTTATTACTGCATATAACTACTATATACTATATAACTGTTGCCGAAACCCGACAAACCAAAAGAAAATCATAAATGGGTGGATCATACTGTGTGTATGGTATTGTCATTATATGCCACTAAGAATCCAACGCATTAACCGTCCCAATAAAACTTCAAAAATCATTAAAATTGTAGCGTCATCATTAATGTTTAATGTTGTACTTGTGCATTGTGTGCACGGACAGTACAGTCTCGGTCGGCACACACAATGCACGCGGTAATAATACAGAAATAAACAATTTAATTTGGAACGATTGTTTCATATTTATCTCCAAACTGGTAAACCTCCAACCTCCTCCTCCTTTATTGTATCTGCTTGCGGGAAGGTTTTTTGACAAACGTGAAACCCCTTTTGTTTCTTTCTTACCAAAAGCATAAATATGAATTTTCATTTTCCTAATTTGAGACATGATGGGTTCTTCATACAAACTTTCACCCAAGTTTTATGGTCACCATATGTGGAATAACACAATGAAATAATTGAAACTTTATAATCCAGATAACTTACAATAGGTATATTGCTTAGAATATATGTACTCCCGCGAGCCGAGGTTTGATAGCACACGTTACATTTCAATCATAAAATAAAACAGTAATTATGCGGTACTGCGTAGTTAAAGAGTTTAAAAATACTGGACTATCATTTATTAGGTAAGTATTAGAAATACAATACATTGCTTATTAAGTATAACAATGTCAATAAATCAACAAACCAGTTGCGGTTGACAACGTTGTTATTTCATAATTACTCCAAATGCGCGTAATACATCAACAAACCGGTTGTCGTGGAAGTTGATGTCATTTCACCATAACCGCGCATGCGTGTTGATGTTCCCATATTTCCCTCTTACATATTTTCATTTCCAATTTTCTACCCTTAAAGTTTTATTTTCGCTACAAAAAGTACTCGTGTCCTTTCCCAAGGTTCAATCTATCTCTATACCAAAATTCATTGAAATTGGTTCAGCGGTTTTTGCGTGAAAACGTAACAGACATATCAGTATGGATGTTTTTAAGTAAGTTCAACCTTTTTTAAATAAAATCGGATTGAGTTTTCAAACATGTGTCAAAATAAAATGTAATTTAAATCAAAAGCACTAAGGAGTATTGATATCAACTTCGAACCAAATCACCGCCAAAATAACTTCCTACCCCTTTTTAACTTCTTTAGGGGATGAATTTTAGTAAAATACGGAACACGTCTTCCATCAATTCTGTTAAAAAAGGTTTATGCAAAATTTGGAGTAGATTGGAACAAGGAATCATGTTGTCCCATACAAAATTTGACCCCTTTTTCACCCCTTTAGGGGTAGAATTTCGGAAAATCCTTTCTTATCGGGTGCCTACGTTATACAAAGAACACACCCTCCAAGTTTCAGGTCTTTACGATCAGCGGTTTAGGCTGTGCGTTGATCCGTCAGCCATTCAGGACAAAGCATTTTATATAATATTTTTATTTCAATACTAACAAAAATTGCCCATGCAATCTGCCCTACTAAATGATGGACAAAAAATCTGCAAAAAAAGGCTGTCAATTTGACTGTGATGAACCAACACATGGTGACTCATTTTACGTGACACATCGTTTTTCACAATCATCCACCTTGAACCTAGAAGCTTTTGTTGTTATTTGTAGGTGAGCTTATTATGCACTATACTGGCGACAATTAGCCGTGAGCATCATTTTAGTTTAGTTTAGTTAGTGTAGTTTAGTTAGTGTAGTGTAGTTTAGTGTAGTTAGTTAGTTTTATGCACCAAGCCCATTTAGCCTAAACAAACAGCAGGCAAGCCGCCGGCATAATGTGTAGAAGGCTTTTGATGGATAGTTACCACCAGTTACAAAGTAGGTATTTTATTATATCAGTACCAACAAATTAGTTAATAACAAGCTTTATAGAAATTCATATTTACTTTACTGAGGTTTTACTAAATTTAGATTACATACCTTAAGGTCTTTGAACTGGTCATCATTTTGATGAGGAACAACAGCACTAACCATAGCATTATAGAGGCATGGCTGGCCACCCCATTTGTGGGTGTGGTATACTGCACACTTCATGCCCAGCAGACTGGCAAGTTCATCCTTAATACATAAATTATTTAATTAACAAAATAATATGCTTATTTAACTGTGATTATTGTGTAATTTTAGAGAATAATTACTATTTAGAATATTGAGTGAAAATGATATTATTCAACATTAATAAAAGGCAAAAGAAAATCTTTACACTTTTTTAAACTCACTTCAATGTCACTGTCATTTGATTCAGATTGCTGTTGATTATTTTCTGTCTCATATGCACCAGAGTTAGCCATTTCTTGCTGTAAAATATTTATATTAACCATCATCACTAAATTAAAATATATACTATAATATTATGAAGCTCAAAAGATTGTTTCTTTATTTGATTGTTTAAACGCACTAATCTAAACAAGGTACAAGAAGTGAGAACAATAATGGGCTATATGGATGCACAAAACAAAACTAAACATAACAAGGGGTTTTATTAACCAAAGTGCCTATTGCCGCTATCCAAAGATGAAATCTACTTGTAATCTGTCCATGGATGCAGTCAGAGTTAGAGATTTACATAGAATTAATGGCACATGAAGAATTCATTGCAAGTCATGGAAATTTCCATGTGTAAATTGTCTATCCATGTAACTATTGTAATTACATAAACAGCCAGAAACAATTCTTGTCAATGTTTATAAGAGATCAAGGTCTAAATGATTCCACAATGTGTATTAATAATAGCACTTTTATAATAAAATTAAAATTACCTAAATCTGTTTCTTAATTTTTTTTTATCATATTCTTAATATTCAAAGACAAAATTGCTTATTGTGGGTGATCCTTAAGCGATAGACTTATAATGCTCTTGCTGACATTGTGTAGGTCTTTTAAATATTTATGACTAGCTGGTACCCGTGACTTCGACTGCGTATTATTGGATATACACAGACTGATCTCAGAACACGACAAACCAAAAAAAAACAACGTTTTTGCGTGATTGAGTAACAAACATAGAAACTTTCCATTTATTATATTTGTAGGATAACACTGGTTAAACTATGACTTTTACCGGGATAAAAAGAACCCTATGTGTTATTCCAGGACTATCTGTGTGCCAAATTTCAATGAGATCTGTTCAGCCGTTTTAGTGTGGTTGAGTAAAAACATCCGAACGTACACACTTTCACATTTATTATATTAGCAGGATTATATAGTACATTTATTTTATTTATCTCCTATGGTTTACTCAGCATACGCTGTTTAAGCACCCAAATTACCAGTTGTTTTTTTTATTTGCACAGAGTCCTAATTCTTTTTATAGAATAAAAGTAGAAAGTTACTCCTTATAACATCAGCTATCTGCCAGTGAAAGTCTTGTCAAAATCAGTCCGACTGTTTTGCAGATTACCCTGAACAAAGAGACAGACAACAATATTTAAAATTGATGTTTTGTTTATGTACCGTATACTCTTTCATACATATTTAGTAAAAATCAATATTTTGACATTACAAACAGACACTTCAATTTTATAATTCTATACATAACCAGAAACATTTGCCATAAAATCACCATGGACAGTTCTAACAAGAGAGCCACCATCTTGTTAGTCTTGTTTGAACTGTAAAAATGTGAAAAATATTCTATTATTTCACATTGGCCGAATAGTGTACAAACACACATTGCATTTATATAAGAAGAAAAATGATGTTTATCATTTTCTGATTGAGTGTGTCCGGTTTGAGTCAATCAGGTAGAACTTAATGAGTGCCTTTGGATGTATAATGAAATATTAGGTGATACATCTAATTATGAGGCAGTTAGTCTGTTCCAATCATTGGCTTCTTATTATTAAATGTATAATGACATTATTTGTTTATGATGTGAGATATTAGGGTTATGTTACATTGAGGCAGAATGAATTGCATGTGAATTGCATATAGGCCTCTAAAATTTTAGAATAAACTAATAAAGAAGAAGTATAAATACCAACCATGAATAAGGAATACTCTTCATCAAGATCATTTTTATTTTCTGATTGTACTTTGTCACTATTAGTACTGGTTTCTAAAATATCTTTTGCGTTTAAAGTGTCCAAGCTTTCCTGAGTCAATTGAATAAGCTGCTTTAGATCTGACTGCAAGGTCAAGAGTGATTCACGTTCATTTTCATCTCTGGTTGTATCAATAGCTCGGGTAACCAACAGAAGCTGGAAAGTTATAAAACAAACTTAAACAAAACATAAACTTAGATAAAATTAGCAAAAAAAATTATAATATGTACCCACTTGATCTTTATATTGATTTAAGGTAGAGTTCAAATCTTCCATGACTTATAGATTTATGATGTACTTAAAAAGCTAAAATCTATATTTTTATCAGTTTATTCACATCCCTCGGTATGTGTTCTATGATTCACATGGTGTTTTATTGTATTACTTTACTAAGACGATTCGATTGATTCGATACTACTTGAATACTACTGAATTACTGATACTTAGCCATAGAGTCACGGCTATGACAGCTCATTTTTTTTTTTGAACTGACTACACTGTTAGCCTTAGGGGCCCTATCCAATAACAGAGCCGCTGCGGCTTTTACAGCTTCACCGGACTTGGGAGCTAGCACTTAGGGCACTCAGCCGCGAAAGTTTGTGAAGACCCGCACGAGGGTGCCAGAGTGGCTGAACCTCGGCTCGGGCGGTCGTCGCGAATGCGAAAAGGTCGCGATCTATCTAATTCACTAATCCTAAGAGAATTCGAACTAACTAACATATACTCATATGCACGTTCCCCTCCTCCTGAGAGGAAGGAGTGGACCATGCGTATGTGTATTTAGTAATCGGAATGGTTTTTCTACACTAACTAGCGCATTAGTCTAACTAGCGCAAAAAAGAAAAAAAAAAGGTCCCTTACAGAACCTATGGTGGACGTGACGGGTGTGCGGGAGCGAAGTTGACCGCCCGTCCTCTGCGGAGAGAACGGTGGTTACGCGGGCGTGGGCGGTGGCACGCTCTGTTTGGAGAGGCGGTGGAATAGAACGCTTGCTGTTTCGATTTGGTCGAGAGGATCAGTGAAGATATTACGCGGCCGGCGTTTACTCCGGCAGGCATTGGGGTCGGGAGCATATGAAGCTGCCGCTTTGATTAAGGGATTCGCGTGGTTCGACGCGGTGTCGAAATAAGAGCGAGAAAGGTGTTTGGCATAAGCATGTATCGAAGAAAGGTCCATATCTCTATGGAGATCTTCCACACGAACAAACCAAGGGTCGCCGGAAAGGCGGTGAAGAAACCTATTGTAGATGGTTTGTAAACGATCCCAATTATATCTTGGCATATGTGGGAACACAACGCAGCTATATGTCATAATCGGTCGGATACACATCTTGTAGAGCGTAAGCTTGTGTCTCGTAGACATTTTGCTTGCAGCACATAATAGAGGATGCAATCGGGCGAGGGTCCAGGCGGCCCTTTTCCTAACCAGAGTGATGTGGCGTATAAAGGAGAGTCTACTATCTAGGGTTACACCTAGATATTTGGTCTCCTTTACCCAGGGTATCGGATTACCGAAGAGTTCAAGGGGATGATCCTTGAGTTTTTTCGGTATCTGTGAGGCGGTTTGGTCGAAGAGCACCGCTGCGCTCTTCGTGGTGTTGATGGCTATTCGCCAGTCGTTAAACCACTCCCCGAGAGTGGTCACGGCTCTTTGGATTCTACATTTGAGGTTGATCTTTTGCCTTTGAGAGGAGTATATGACTGTATCGTCAGCGTATAACCCTACCTCAACTTTCGCGGGAAGTTTCGGTAGGTCACTGACGTACAGATTGAAGAGGCTAGGAGCCAGGATGGAACCTTGGGGGACGCCTGAGCGTATGGGATGGGGTGTGAATAGTTCACCTTCCACTCTGTAGCGAAAGGTGCGGTCTTTGAGGTAATCGCGGATGATTTTAACTAATCTATCGGGGACTTCGCGGGAGTACAGCTTATAGACTAATCCTTCATGCCAGACCTTATCAAAGACCTTGGCTACGTCGAAAAAGACTGCCAGTGTACGACGGCGTTTATATAACTCGGAAAAGTTAAACAAAATGTGCTCCGTGAGGCGATGCACTTGATGAGTGCAAGAATGTCTAGCACGAAAACCGAATTGCTCAGGCGGATAGAGGTTTTTCTCCTCTATTACGGACTTGAGACGGTTCAGAAGGAGCCGCTCATAGATTTTACCTAGGGTATTGAGAAGACTGATAGGGCGGTAGCTGTCGGGAAACGACGCGCTCTTGCCGGGCTTGCGAATACCTATGACAATGGCGGTTTTCCAGACGGCTTGAAAATGGCAGTTTGCTATGGCTACATTGAAGATGCAAAATGACAGCTCATACGTTTGAGTGAATTTTTATTCATTTTTAATGCACGAACTTTAGATGGTATTTGAGAGAAACGGGGTTTCTAAGCTGTGGTAACGGCTACTCTCATTGGCTAGTAGATGAACGCCATTTTGTGTGGTGTAACTCTATTCAGTCGTGTCTACTGTCATTTGATATTTAATATGGTTTAATAAAAAGTGCTGCATTCTCTTAGGATTAGGGAATTAGTTAGATCGCGACCTTTTCGCATTCGCGACGATCGCCCGAGCCGAGGTTCGGCCACTCTGGCACCCTCGTGCGGGTCGTCACAAACTTTCGCGGCTGAGTGCCCTAAGCGCTCGCCCCCAAGTCCGGTGAAGCTGTAAAAGCCGCAGCGGCTCTGTTTTTGATGGAGTGAACAAAAAAACAACCAAATTAACAAGAATTTTTAATATGTATGTCTTAGATAATAAATGCTTATAAATTATTGTTTACACATATAGTTGATAACTTGTCTATGTCTTTGTTGGACGTTTTTTGCTATGCCAGTACTTGTTTTGTATTATTTTATGTATTCTATTCATATCTAGATATGTGGTGGAATCGTCTTCCTACACATTTCTTCGTAAAAGAGAATGGCGTATCGCTATAAAGAGTGTTACAATATGTGGGTTCTAACGCAAACCAACCAAGTTGGGCTCATTTCAACGTTAAAGGGAGTTTATCGTTATAAAGGATAACGTTATAAAGAGTTTACACTGTATTTCAATTCCCTCGTAATAATTATCTAAGAGAAACGTGGCTTAAGTATATACTTCCACGCTGTCCGGAACTTATAAATCTCACAAAGGAACAATTACTAAACAGAAAAATCTGCATACATCATTTTGAGAAAAAATATTTACGAGGCACGATAAGAATTTGTAATTCCTGCCCTACCCTAATAACAACTGATGAAATTTCTACTGGCATACCAACAAAGCCAGTTAATTTAGTAGGTATTTAACTTCTTTTTATTTTTCGATATCTTATTATCTTACTTTTGAAATATACACTTTTAACCCTCCATTTCAGAACATCCCTAAGATGAGTAAAAAAATATTATAGTATAATCATTATTTTACTGTAATATGAAATAGTAAGGTCAATTTAAAACCTACCTATCTAAGGGTACTACTAAGTTATAAGTATAAGTTATAAGTAAGGGTAAGGGTTATACTGGTGATAAAATGTTAGCGCAACAAACTGCCTTGTGGCAGCTAACCCGTATGCCTAGATTGACGATTATGGCACTGTCTCCCCAAACGATAAGTGATTACTATTGATATTGTTGTGGGTGGCCTTTGACCAGCATTAGACATTTTTAGGCTGATGATGACAGTAAAATTGTGACAAATACTTCATAGAGGATATTTTTATCACTAGTGAAGTTAACTGCCTATAGACTGATTATTGCAGATGGCCATAGTGATCACAATATACTGTAGTTAGCTAAATAGATACTGAGACAAATTTATAAGGGTTCTACTTTTAACTTTCTTGATACTTACAGAACTTTTATTATGTTTTTGTTAATGGTTCTAAACACATTCACTTGTGTATAGGCTGCGGGTCAGATAAAGATGAAATTTAAAGTTAAATGGATAAATTAGTGTGACATCATTTTATGTTATTTAAAGAGTTTTAATTTTTTACCTTCATAAACAATATTTTATAATAATTCCAGGAATCCCAGATCATACATATGCGAAAACTTTAGCAAATCACACTTATCATTGTGTTAGGAGGATTTTTGTGAGTGAAAGCACCAATTGTTCAATCATTTTTTATACTGGCTTGACAAAGTGACTGTTCTGATCTGATTTCAAGTACTTGTACAGATAAAAATTGTGTCAACTATTGAGTTGGAAGTCGTCATCCAGTCTGGCTTATAAACTCTACTATCAGCTATTGCTGTATTATACCAGTTGTAAAATTTTATTACTAAAACGTAATTTCAATTTAATTTGCAATTAAACAAAATAATTTATTCATTTATTTTTCATAACAATCTTTTTCTTTTCCGAAATATATATTATATGTATGTAAAACATCTGATTGCAGATTCTAACAGAAAATAGTTATGTAAATTTAAGTATATACCATATATTTACATATTTTATGTGTATTCAATTATTTTAATGCAGTACCCATGTACAATTTCTTTTATTATTTAAAATAATTTTCTGTTAAATATTTTACAGAAACAATTACAGACACGAGTAGTTCTTTGAAAAGACAACCGAAACTGATTGCAAACTCCAAACTTTTGTCACCCAGATGCAAAAAGTTATATGAAAAATGCAAAAAAGTACTGAAGGGAAGAAAATTATTTGAATCAGATGTGTTATAAGAAATAAAAATAGCTGAACACTTGAACAAAAGAAATAAATTTCAAGGTTATGAGAAATTGGATCAAATAGTTTTTTGTTTATTGATATGCAATTAAAAGCTATTGCGAAAACAAACCCTGCACTGAGATATACCTCAGATGAAAAATTTATTTGTATTATCATTTACAAGCAAAGTCCTAAAGGTTACTTACTCCCTGCTGCAAAAATTGTTTGCATTACCTAGTAAAAGGACACTGAACAGATTGTTGGAAAGTATTAGATTTTCAAAAGGAATCAACAAAGAGATTTGCATTTTTGAAAAACATAATTAAAAATTGGAGTCCTGCCAAAAAGCTTTGCAGCAAAATATTTCACGAGGTACAATAATTGTCAGTACATGTGAACTATGTTGCTTCCCAAGATAAAATTCAGGGATTTGTGAATGAATCACAAAAATAAAATTAGCTGACCATGCCTTGGTTTTCATTCTAAGAGGCATATGTAGCTCATGGAGACAACCTATAGCTTTTTATTTTTGTGAAAGTACAGTGACAGCAAAAGATTTAAAAAACATTATAAGAAATATCTTGAAAGTTGTCACAGATATTGGTTTGGAGCCTTTGGCTTTTATTTGTGACCAAAGAGCATTGAAAGAAATGCAAGAAAATACTAACAAGTTCCAAATTGAAAATGAATTGTCATGTGGTAAGTATTTTATTTATTTATTTCATATTTTTGTTTCAGATGATACAATATTAATTAGAAAAAATAAACTCAACATAATATTTGATCCACCTCACCTTTTGAAAGGAATTAGAAATAATTTGTTCACAAAGCACATGCTTTTTAAAAATAGAATTGTAAAGTGGGACGATATAATTGAAGTTTACCAAAATGATTATGGCATTGGAGAAGTAAGAACTTTTCATAAAATCACTAACGAACATTTTATGCCCGAAAAAATTCAAAAATTGAAAGTGAGTAATGCTGCAAAAGTGTTCAGTGAACGCATGGCTAATACACTTAAGATACACGGCAAAATTTAGTGTTTCGTTTTTTTATAAATTATATTTTTGATATGAAATTATACAAAAATCTGTAATATGAAAATTGTATTAATAATTACTAATATCTTTAATTTCAGCAATAAGAGTGAATGGAGAAGAAATTAGCCAAACACTGAACAACACAGCAGATGCTCTACAATTTTTTGATAGCTGCAATGGATCCAGAGGTGGTAGAGCTCCTGGAAAACTTATAGGTCCAGTAAAATTGAATAGCAGACATCAAGAGTTTTGGCGTGAAGCTATCAAAATATTAAGATATTAAATTTATTGATAAACAGGCTGTATCCAGGGGAGTAACAGTAACCAAAAGTATTCCTACCTTGAAAAGTTGGATTACAACCCTGAAAAGTCTGACCTTTTGGAAAAAAAGGATGTAATATTTTTTACACTAGAAATTTGAACCAGGATCCTCTAGAATTTTTTTTTTGGTTGAATTTGTTCCTATTTATAGATTTACCAATCCGGACACTTACACTTTTGCAAATGCTTATAAATCAGTTACAATTACTAATATGTTAGGTTTTCACTCAAAAGATTCAAATTGTGGGGAGGATTTGGGAGTCTATAATAAATTTAAAAAACTTAAATAAACAAATAATACGGACATTTCTATTGAAAATCAAATTGATAACTTATACCAGTTATCTCAGACACTGAAAACTCGCTCAAATCCAAGTGAAATGCTTAGAGATGTTTTAAAAGAAAAAGTAAGAACACATGCGCGTGGGTATACAGCACGATATGTAGCTAGACGATTTAAAAAAAAATCAATTGCTCAGAATGCAATAGAACAATGTTTTCGGCATAATATTGATTTAGTAAGTTTTTTTAATAAAAATAACATGCACATTGCAAACAACTGGTGTAGAAGTATTAACAAAATATTGCATGGGGTAGTCTTGAAGAAACTAGGGGAAGAAATCCCTGCTGTTCAAAAAATTGCCCAAATTAAATATTGTTCGATTAGAAAAATAAAACAGGAATTTATTCCAAGATTGTGTTTTATTCAAACTCCTTAAATAAAATTTCCCTGTCGTAAAATAAATGAAAATTAATATTATGTATAATATTAATATAAAGTACAGTATCTATATCGAAATTGAGCACACTAGCGCTACTCTTACGAATATGTTGAATACCAGTCAACTTCTTAGTGACCACCTGCCAACTAGAGGTCCTATCTGTTGTGTATACAACCTAGTACTTTATAATTTGTGCATAAAGTAACATAAAAGAGTCAGCGCCACGAAAGAAGTCCCGCAGACGCAGCGCTGCAGTCGCGAGACACAGTGACGTAGCTAAGGGGGGGGGGGGGGGGGCGGCCCGCCCCGGGTGTCACCCCTTTACACCAATTCACAAGGTAAGAGTTGGGAGTGGGGCAATTTGGTTATGGGCAACGGAACCCTAGGGGCCAGAGGTTGGCCGATTTTATGAAGAAAGAGGGACTCTTTATGATGAACTCTTTCTTCCAGAAGCCACCTCATAGGAAATGGACCTGGATGAGCCCCGATAGTTCCACGAAAAATGAGAGACTTCATCATGACCACGAAGAGACAAATATTCAAATATGTCACTGTGATCCACAGAGTGAAAACCGGCAGTGATCACCGAATGGTTAGAGGCACATTGAATATCAATCTAAAAATAGAAAGGTCTCGCCTGATGTAGTCTACGCTTCGACCCTCTAATGCTCAACTCCAAAACCCCGAGAGCTTTCAACTCGAATTGAAAAACCAATTCGATTGCCTAGATAGTTGCGTCTCCGTAGATGATATTAGTAATAGGCTGGTAGAAACTGTCCATGCGGTTGGGTCCAAGTTCTTTAAAACTCACCGTAGCAATAGGCCTCAAAAGATATCAGATCAAACCCGAAAACTCATGGCGGATCGGCGTGGTATGGCGCTGCAGTTTTCCGATGACGCTAAGTCCTATAGGCAGCTCAATAGATCTATTCATAAATCCTTGCGACACGATGTCCGGTCTTACAATACGAAAAGTATTAAAGAGACGATAGAGCGGAATAAAGGCTCCAAAGTGTTCGCAAGGAATGCATCTATTGGGCAGAGCCAGTTGACGAAGCTGAAAATGGATGATGGCAGCGTAGCATCCACCAAGCCAGAGGTATTAAGGGAGATCGAAAGGTTCTATGGGCAGTTATATACTCGTCAACTAAGCCTGTTACCAGCCCGGCTAAAGATCCGAGAGCCGGTCTGACCAGACACTATACTGAAGATATCCCCGACATCACCCTGTACGAGATTAGGATGGCCTTTAAGCAGCTTAAGAACAACAAGGCGCCGGTTGATGACGGAATTACATCAGAGCTTCTTAAAGCGGGTGGAACACCGGTACTTAAGGTCCTGCAGATGCTCTTTAATTCCGTTATAGGTACTCGAGGGTAAAACGCCGGAAACGTGGGGCGGCAGCGTGGTGGTTCTGTTCTTCAAGAAAGGTGATAAAACCTTATTGAAGAACTATCGGCCCATTTCGTTGCTGAGCCATGTTTATAAGCTGTTTTCGAGGGTCATCACGAATCGTCTCGAGCACAAGTTTGATGACTTCCAGCCTTCCGAACAAGCCGGTTTCCGAAAAGGCTTTAGCACCGTAGACCACATCTATACGCTGCGGCAGATTATACAGAAGACTGAGGAGTATAATCTGCCTTTATGCTTAGCGTTCGTGGACTACGAAAAAGCCTTTGATTCGGTCGAAACCTGGGCAGTGTTGTAGTCTCTCCAGCGGTGCCGTATTGACTATCGATATATAGAAGTGTTGAAGTGCTTGTACAATAACGCCACCATGTCGGTCCGAGTACAGGAGCAGTGCTTGAAGGCAATTCCTTTGAGAAGAGGCGTTAGACAGGGAGACGTAATATCTCCGAAACTGTTTACCGTCGCTCTAGAGGACGCCTCCAAGCACCTGGAATGGCAAGGACTCGGCATCAATGTCAATGGCGAGTACATCACTCACCTTCGATTTGCTGACGACATCGTAGTCATGGCAGAATCGCTGGAAGATCTTGGCACAATGCTCGATGGCCTCGACAAAGTTTCTCAACAGGTGGGCCTTAAAATGAACATGGACAAGACGAAAATCATGTCGAATGTCCATGTGGTGCCCCCCCCCCAGTATCAGTTGGGAACTCTTGTCTAGAAGTTGTTGAAGAATATGTCTACCTGGGACAAACAGTCCAGTTAGGTAGGTCCAACTTTGAAAAAGAGGTCAGTCGACGAATCCAACTCGGCTGGGCAGCGTTCTGGAAACTGCGCGACGTCTTCTCGTCCAAAATACCTCGGTGCCTCAAGACGAAAGTCTTTGACCAGTGTGTGTTGCCAGTGATGACATACGGCACAGAGACGTGGTCGCTCACTGTGGGCCTCATAAGAAAGCTCAAGGTCGCTCAGCGAGCTATGGAGGGCTATGCTTGGTGTTTCTATACGAGATCAAATCAAAAATGAGGAGATCCGTAGACAAACAAAGGTAACCGACATAGCCAAAAGGATTAGCAAGTTGAAGTGGCAGTGGGCGGGGCACATAGTTCGGAGAACTGACGGCCGTTGGGGCAGAAAGGTTCTCGAGTGGAGACCACGCACCGGAAAGCGCAGCGTAGGACGGCCCCCCACTAGATGGAAAGACGATATAATAAGGTCGCTGGGAGCCGTTGGGTGCAGGCCGCACAAGATCGGTCGCTCTGGAGATCTATGGGGGAGGCCTATGTTCAGCAGTGGACGTTCTGCGGCTGAAATGATGATGATGATGATGCAAGGTATTTATTTATTAAAATAGGTTTTAAAGGCTTTGCTGGCGTAAAAAGATTTTATTTATATTTCTACACGTTTTACGATATTACTTTAGGTGATAACGTTTAATTGTAAATAATATACTTATTTATTATTTACTTACTTATTATTTTCCGATCTAATAGCAATGGGATTTGTTTACAAAAACGGAATATATTAAGTTAAGATTTTTGATTGAAAGTAATCATAATCATATCATACAATTTCGTGTACGTTGATTTGGCTCCGAGATGAGTAGCTCGAGCACTCGTGGCACGGATATCACAATCAACGGTGGAGTATTTAACTAGTATTTTTCTAATAATACTTAAATACATATTTACACCCAGACGCAGGATTGTTAATTTATATAAAAATATATTTCACAAAGCTAGTTACGTAACGTGTAGGTGTTTATTTACTGTTATAATTAGTTTATAAAATCAACGTATCACTTATTAACTAAAAATATTTTTTAGAATACCCAGAACGAAATATGCCTCGGGGAATTCATACTTCGAAAAGAGAAAGCGGGTTTCAACAGAGAAAAGCCAAAAAGGCTAAAATGGATGAAATTCAGAGCATGTCCGGTTCTCTTTTCAAATGTCACAAAAGCAGATAGCGGCTAAAGTTCAAGTAAAGTTCCCGAGTCTCCTGCTGACGAAAGTTATGATTCACATCTTGGAGACTCACATTCAGATAGCAACATCGACAATACAGAACCAATGAAGGCGACCCAGGACCTTGACAGAATCAAAATAAATAATGAAAATGACGCCGTTAATGCTACTTTCGGAGATATCATTAGCTTCGAAGAATCAGTTCAACACTTGAGAGATGTTTCACATTGGAGTTTACCGGTACCTGATAATGTTCGCATTGACATAATAAAAAAGGGCAGTGAACATTTCCAGAACAAAGAAGGACCGTTTCCTACTGTATCTCGTCATGGTTCAAGGATTAAAGGTGATTCTCGTCATCTTTCATAGGAATGGTTTTATAAACAGATGCCTAGTGGTGAAAAAATTCCACGATCATGGATGGTATTTTCTCCTATATCAAATAACCTGTACTGTTTTTGCTGTCAGTAACATACAAACAACATTTACAACTGGATTTCAGAAGTGGTGGAAACTAAATCCTAAAGTATTGGACCATGAAACTTCATGTGAACATTTAGAAAATTTCGAAAAGTGGAAAACTTTGGAAATGAGATTAAAATATCACACCACAATAGATGATGCAACCTTGCAATTAATGAATACGGAAAAATCTTTTATCTAGATTATTAGATATAACATTGTTTTTGGCTAAACAAAACCTGGCATTTCGTAGACATGATGAAGCCCAAGGGTCGTCTAATAAAGGTAATTTCTTAGAACTTGTTAAACTGCTGTCAAAGTATGATGCAGTACTCAAAGAACATATACTATATTTGGAGCAGGAAAAATCACTTAAAGTAACATATTTATCGCCAAAAATACAAACAACATTGAATTAGGACATTTTTCTGTACTTGTTGTTTGAATGTTTCTATAATTTAAAAGAAATTTATGAATTTTAAGATTTAGATATTCAGTATTGTCTTTATCTAAAATAAGTTTACTCAATGCTTTTTTGCAATCTGAACACTCCTCTAAGCAAAACCATTACTTTCAGGATGATATGGAGGACTCTTTGTCACTTTAATATTGAACTTGGTACAAAAATTAATAAAAGAATATGAATCAAATGGTGGACCATTATCTGACACAATTTCCACCGGTACTCCTACATATGAAAATATTTCACATAACTTTTCTATTACATTCTCTGCATTACATGATTTTGACATATGTTTTATATCTAACCACATAGAATAAGTATCACAATATATCAAAAAATGTTATTTCTTAAATTAAAAAAAATCAATATGCACTCTTTAAAAAGGGGTGAATGTTTTAGGCCATGGCCTTTTTTCATTATTAGGTTTAAAATTAACAATAGAACAAGACTCACATGACTGACATTTTGTTTCAATATCTACAGACATTGATGGCCACCAAAATAATGATCTAGCTAACATTTTTGAGCGTACAATACCTGGATGACTTTCATGTAAAAGGTTTAGTACATGTTGTTGATACTTTTGAGGTACAATTAACCTTGAACCAAACATAAAGACAATTTTCATTAATTGAAATATAGTTTCTTATTTTAAAATAGGGACTAATTGCTACATCTTTACAATGATTAGGCCAGCCCTCTTTAGTGAACTTAGTAACTTTAATTAACACAGAATCTTCCAAAGTATGTTTTGCAATATCAAACATATTGACAGGTAAGTCATCTGAAAAAGCATTACTATTAATATCCAACACAATCTTATTAATTGGCAGTCTAGACAAAGCATCTGCTGGTTGTAAGAATTCACTTTTCCTATGTTCTAAGTTATAATCATAATTCTCAATAATTAATGCCTAATGTTGCAAACGTTGAGCTGCTAACATTGCTATGCCCTTACTAGGATGTAAAATATGCTTAATTGGAGCATTATCTGTAATAAGACTGAAACGTCGACCACATAAATATTTGTGAAATTTTGTGACTGCATAGACTATATCTAAAGCTTCTCTGTCTAACTGAGAATAGTTACACTGGGCTTTAGTCAAAGTACTTGACGCATAAGCTATTGGCTTTTCTATAGATTTACCATTAACATTAATTGAGTGACACACGACTGCTCCTAAACCAACTGGACTTGCATCTGAGTATACAATCAAAAGCAAGGATGGGTTATAATGGACTAAAACATCACTACTAATCAACTTTTGTTTACTTAAGGTAAACGCAGACTGGCATTCAGGTGTCTAATTCCATTCTTAAATTACCTATAAAATTATGATAGAAATTCAACATGCCTAGGTGTGACCTTAATTCTTTGACATTTTGCATTGACAATGGCTTCCACCAAGGACGGGATAGGTCTCCTACCTTCTCTTGAAATAATGTGACCTAGATACTCTACAGACTCAGAAAACCACTTACACTTATCTGAGTTAATCCTCACATTATGTTTATTTAATTTATCCTAACACTTTGACAACAGTATTATAACAATCTATAGTCTTTACTTCTAATTAAAATGTCATCTATATAACATACAGTATTGGGTATATCTGACAGTAATTGATCCAATACTTTTTGAAAAATTGCTGGTGCTGATGCAATGCCATATATTAAACGTTTGTATCTATATAACCCTTTATGTGATTGACTGTTAACAACTCTTGACTCTGTTCATCGACTAATTGTGTATATGCATCTGAAAAATCTAAGACTACAAATACTTTACCTCCCGACATTGTGGCAAACACATCTTCCGGCTTTTGAAGTGGATAAGAATCTACTTTTATATTTGGATTCACTGAATGCTTAAAATCAACACATATTCTATAATCACCATTAACTTTCTTAACTGGTAGTGATGCCCATTCCAAATAATTTACTTTATACATTTTCCCTTCTTTTTCCAATTTATCTAAATTATCCCCAACCACCTCAACAATATTATAAGGTAACTAACTGGTAAGATTTTAAAAACACTGGAGTACTATTTTCCTAATCTATATTTTTGCTAAACACATTTGGGTGTTTTCATAAACTGTTGAACAACTGTAGATGTATTATTTAACTTCACTTCAGGCTGAATTGACTTTACATAACACTTTTTGTTATTATTATTCATTGACAAAATATTATTTCTCTACTCTGGGTTTAAAATATCTAACCAATCACAACCAAGTAAAGGTAAAAAAGACTTTTTATCTGATGTTACTACAAGAGACAATAACTTAGTTGACATATTGGAACGAAGTTCCTTACGGCTGGCTTGGAGGAGATAGGGATTTTGCTGTGCGACCGAACTGAATAAAATGTGATAGTAAAACCGTAAGAAAAAGTTAGTGGAATAAAACCGTTAAATGAGACGTGCACAGGCGCGACAGTCATATACACAAGCGAGTAGTATATAATACCTTTTTTGTAATTATTTCTATTTCTATGTAATTTTATGTTGTCAAAAAAAAAATAAAGAGACATATTTTGTTATTTTAATTGATAATATGAATTACGATATTTTTTTAATTTACATATTTTATTATTTCCTAAAATACTGAATTTCCTAAATACTTTCCTGTACTTAAATAAAAACTAATCAGCAAAATTTAAGAAAAAAATCAAGACAACCTACATAAAATTGAGCACAATTTTTTTTTTTTTGCAAATTGTGTCGATTCTACATTAGCCGAAGGAACTTCATTCCTACCTGGTGTCCCACGACACCACATCTTTTTTTAATTATTATAAAACACTTTAACTTTGATCATACCTGCAACTTTAAGAGGACCTGCTACAGTATTCAATTTTACATCTCATGACAACAACATGTGACTTTTATACTTAATTTAAATAACATTGGAAAGAAGTCAAAGAAATAGCAGCACCTGTGTCAATCTCCATTTCTAGTAATGACCTCTCCACATTGACTGTAACAATTTGTGGCTTATGTGAAACATTATTAATATTGACCAAATTTATATTCATACAAAATCCACACTTAGGATCACATGGAATATCACAAGATATACATGTTTGTTTACAATATTGAAATTGACACATAGGCTGATTTAATTTTATATTATTAATCTTAAATGATTCTGTTAACAAATTTACTACTTCTTCGACATTATTACTTTCAGTATTTGTTGCCGATTCACTTTCACTCACTTGGTTTGTATTATACCGACTGCGACTCCCACACATCTTTGATGCATGACCCACACGCTGACATACATAGCATGTCCATGAGCATACTGGACATGTAGCTGGATTGTGGCTACGACCACATCTGTAACACTGCTGATAACTGGAACGACTCTGGTGACTTGACTGACTACGACCTGCTGTATATTGCTGTTTATTTTGACCTTGACTGGAACGACCTTGACATATAACTGGTTTTTTAATTGTTTTGGTTTTGACTAATTAAATTATGACGTCTAAAATTCTGATGACTATGATTCTGTTATGACTTCTTTACTATATTGACACTGGACACAATTGACATACTTCTCATTTGTATAATGACAGACTCTTCCTGTAAGAAAATGACTTTCGCTTTTTCATAAGTTAAATCTGATACCGACAGTAGTTTTTTTCTTATGTTTTCATTACGTATTCCAACTATTAATAGATCTCGACATGCTTTTCAGCATGTTTTCCAAAGTTACATTTTGAGACAATTTCTTGAAGCGCAGCTAAAACTCTGTGCCATTTTCATTTTCCGGTAAAATATGTATCTGTTTGTCGATTCAAAACCTGGTGAATCATATTTTTCTTTCAATATATTTGCTAATTCCGTAATTGATTTGGATCTAGGTTTATTAGGTAGACATAAACTATGGAGCATACTATAATGCTTTACACCTATGTGACATTAAAATAACAATTTCCTGACACTTCCTTTATCTTCCTGCGGTACATTATTGAGATCGCAATATTCCTCAAACATCTCCAACCAACATACGAAACTTTGACTGTTATTGTCGAACATTGGCAAACTGCCTATAAAATTTCTGTTGGACTCCATAGCAGTAGACGAGTTAGACTCCATTTGACAAATAGACTATAATTGTGACTCTTTTTACCTCCATTAATCGCTCGTCGCCATTATATAGTGTTTTGCTCGAGTGGCGGGCCAGATGATGTAAGATTCTTTTAATACGAAGCAGTGTAAATTGTAGACGCACTTTTATTTTGACATAACATGACAGACATAATGACAGACTTTATAACATAAACCACGGAAGTATCATAGACAAACTTATAACTAGAGATGTGACGACTAAACACGACAGTATAGATCATTCAATTAATTTATGCGGCCAACATTCGTTCGAACAAAATGTGACTTGTGTTACATTTTTCGGAGCAGTGGAAACAATATTTAACTTTTTTCAGCTTCCACAAGCCGTTGGGAAGTGCTCCTCAATCACAGCAAAGCATCTGTTAAAAGACTTTCGGACAACGCGCTGGAATGCTCATTATGGTGCTGTAAAAGTATTGGCTGAAAATTTTGATGGGATAATATCTGCAATTGAGGAACTATGTGACCAAGACGTATATTTAGAAACTAGAGGGGCTGCACAAAATCTTATGCCTGCTGTGTGCAAATTCTCATTTCTTTGTTTTCTTTTCTTTTGGAATGATGTGCTAAGGGAAGTGGACAATGCTCAGATTGCATTACAAAGTAAAGGTTTATGTGTTGATGAAATAATCATAAAACTAGAAGCACTTCGTCTATTCATTGGAAAGAAACGGTTGCATCTAGCAGAAGAGGCAATAGATTTTGCTGTAAAAAATCGGAAAAATACAACATTTCGATTGAACGAAGAATTCGTCGCAAGAAACGCATGCCCGGTGAGTTAGCATCGTCCACCGATGCTGGACTTACACTTAGAGCGGAACTTCAAAAGGACATGTTAGAATGTCTTTACAGATTCAAT
Source organism: Saturnia japonica (assembly GCA_033032175.1). Lineage (NCBI taxonomy): Eukaryota > Metazoa > Arthropoda > Insecta > Lepidoptera > Saturniidae > Saturnia > Saturnia japonica. The sequence continues at coordinate 13,847,220 of CM065307.1, forward strand.
ATTGAACTCGAAACAAGAGTAAAGTCCATTAAAGACGTGGCTTCATTGTTTGAGGTTGTGCAGTCAAAGACCTTGCTTTCGGCAAACACTGAACAGTTAAAATTTGCTATATCAAAATTTACTAACCTTTACGATGAAGTATCAGAAACAGAACTCCGTTTAGAAATACCAAGATTGAAAAGACATTTAAAAGCGGCTAATATTACTGTCTCTAATTGGATGACACTGGACTTTTTGAAATTTATTGTGGAATGGGATTTTACAGAATCTCTTTCGAATCTAACGGTCGCAATAAGTTATTTATAACAATATGTGCATCAGTTGCTTCATGTGAGAGAAGTTTCAGCAAATTAAAATTAATTAAAAATTACTTGCGGTCTACAATGACTGAAACCAGATTAAACAATCTTGATATTTTAACGATAGAACATGAAGCAACACAAAATATAAATTTTGAAGACGTGTTTTCGGAGTTCGCTAGTGTGAAAGCTAGAAGGAAGAAATTTTAATTTTTAACAAAGTAATTTGTTTCACATAATATTCAAATATTTGTAATAGGTACTCGTATTTTAATAAAACGTAAATGATTATAACTTTTTTTATTTTAACAGTTTCGATTGAGTATTGGGGTGAATCATTCGAAAGGGCGGGCAATCTTCAAATTTGGCGGTCGACATTTTTTGATTTTAATTAATTGTGGCGTTATATTTTCATTGTTATTGTTTATTCTTATAGTTTGTCTTTCTTTTCAACTTTTATATCTGTAATTTTGTGTAGCTTCGAGAACATTCAGTGGTAAGTTTTTTATTTAATTTTTATCATGGATCTGGATCCTGAGCCTGACCCTCCTCCTGACAAACACCCTTTGATAACACTATTAGATGCAGATAAATATATTTCTTCTGATCCTAAAATGTTGAACTCAGTATCTGTTGAGGATATGAAAAAATATAGACGGAAATTGACTCAGACTTTTAAACCAATAAAAGATTAATCTGTTCGGTTTAATAAGAAGCCATTAATTACAAACACTTCTTTAACAAATCTTCCTGTTTCCACTAGGTCTTCCGAGGTAGGGAGTGCTCTAAGTTCTCATAATACTGACAGTAATACTTCAGATGAGAAATTTTCAAATAATGTTAACAGACAATTTTATAAAGACTCAGACCCCGGTACAATATATGTATTGTTACAGTGGAATTAGTAACAGAGGATCCAAAAGGAGGTACAACTCTGCATCCACTAAAATTTGGATACTTTTTACAAAAAAATCAAATGACAGATGTTTTAGAAGACGGAATAAAAAAAATTGGTAGAAATCGTCTGTCAGTATCATTTAAGTCGTCAATAGCTGCCAATAAATTTTTAAGCAATTCCATATTAGGTAGTAATAATTATAAAACTTCAATTCCAACTTATAATGTATGTAAATTAGGAATAATTCGTGAGATTCCAATTGAGTGGTCGCATAATGACATTATTAATAATTTAAGAATTCCTGATGGATTTGGGTCAATCATACGTTCCCGTAGGCTTAGTAGGAAGGCCAGTAGCCCAGAGGGCTCTACTTGGATCCCTACACAAACAGTAGTCATAACTTTTGATGGTCAAGCTCTTCCTTCTCGGGTATTTTGTTTTTATTCATCTCTGCCAGTGGAACAATATATTTACCCAGTAATATAATGTTTTAATTGCTGCCGTTTTGGGCACACACGGATTCAGTGTAGAAGCAAACCTCGTTGCTTTAAATGTGGTGAGAATCATGATGGTTCATCATGTGATTTAGATGGGGACTACAGATGTATTGTTCTGGACTTCACAAAGCCATAGATAAAACTTGTTCAGAGTTTGTGCGTCAAAAAGACATAAAACATTATATGTCTAATCATTCAGTCTCTTACCAAGAGGCTGACAAAAAATTCTCACCAGCAAAAAAATCATTTGTTGCGGTTTTAACCTCCAACCCTAATAGGGATAAACCATTAATACACACACAGGCAGATGATTCAAAAAGAAACACTCTTTCATATAAAAAAACATTTTTATTGAAACCAAAAACACATGCTCCTTTAGCTAAGGGCTATGATATTAAAGCACCTATGGACTTGATTAAAAATTATGAAATTCCTCCTTCAAATAATGGTCGTGCCTTGAATAACAATAAAGATACCAATGAAGAAAATGTAGATATAAATGCCTTGATTATTTCCTTGATGAATATTATTTCTAATTCTTGTTTACCTGACCACGTTGCAATCAACTTGATTCAAAATATATCAGTCACACTTTTTAATTCCTTCAAACATGGATTACATTCTTCAGTGGAACTGTAGAAGTGTAATATCAAAACGGACTGATTTATATTACTTGATTAATAGATTTAAACCACCTATTTTAGCTTTATGCGAGACTTGGTTGAAACCAGGTACCATATTTAAAGTACCAGGCTATTTTATTCTGAGAGATGACAGAGAGGATGGTTTTGGGGGCTCAGCCCTTCTTATTAAAAAAAATGTTTTTTTCAAATCTTTATCACTGCCTTTTTGGGGAAATTAAATGCAGTTGCAGCTATAATAGATAATATTTCATTTCTCTCTCTTTATATTCCCCATAAAGATACTTCAGTAATTCCTGTACTTAAGTGTATTATTGATTCTCTCCCTTCTCCAGTTATTATTTTAGGTGACTTTAACGCTCATCATTCCCTGTGGGGCGCTCCTAACGATGATAGGTTAGGAATTGAACTTGCTGGTATAATAGATGATTTGAACCTATGTGTCTTAAATGATGGCTCAGTGACTCGTCGTGGTATTCCGGGTCAATCTTTGAGTTTTTTAGACATTTCTCTTTGTTCTTCGTCCCTCTCTTCCTGTTTAATGTGGAGGTGTCATGAGTTATCATATGGTAGTGATCACTTTCCAATCATCATTTCGAAGCCTACATCAGTTTCCCGCCTAACTCCTCTACCACCGTTACTGAAGTATAATCTCACAAACTGTAACTGGGAGTTATTTAGTTCAGTTCTGGATAATAAAAATACATGACAACCTGAAGTTTGTTTATCTAACATAGAACAATCATATGATAACCTTATTACTATTTTGAAGTTAGCGGCTGATGAATGCTTTCCTTGTAAAAATGATGCTAGTAGAAATATTCAGTCTCCACCTTGGTGGGACAAGGAATGTACTCAGGCTATTCATAGACGAAATATTTCTGAAAAAAGTTGTGACTTGGTGCTTGATTTAAATTCTTTTCTTCAATACAAAAATACGTTAGCGGCAACTAAAAGGCTTTTAAAAAAGAAGAAGCGAGATGGTTGGCAACGTTTTTGTTTGTCACTGTCGCCTGAAACTTCTCCCTCTATATTATGGCGAAATATACGTCGATACAGATCTTCCACAAAAACTAATCATAATTTTTCTTCCTTCTCGCTTGAGTGGGTTGAACCCTTTTTAAATAAACTGGCCCCAAGTTATGTTCCTAATTTAGATGAAATGCCTTATAATTACATTTCTGATTATAGTAACACCTTGGAGTCCTTTTTCATTACAGTAATTGAAATTAGTCTTGAACCGTGTTTCTGATACGTCACCTGGGATTGATGGTATTCCGTATTCTTTTGTGGTTAATGCAAAACCTTTAACTTTATCATTTATTTTGAATTTAATAAATATTATTGTTGAAACTGGTCGCATTCCAAACTCGTGGAAACAACAAATAGTAATTCCTATTTTAAAACCTAATAAAGATCCATTTGATGCGAATTCTTTCAGGCCTGTGGCTTTGTCATCGGTTCTCTCTAAATTGACAGAACATCTAATCAAAAACAGGTTAGAATGGTTTTTAGAGCATCACAATCTTTTAAGTTCTTCTCAGTTTGGGTTTAGGAAGGGACGTAGTGTTTCTGATAATCATTCAATTTTTTCGACAGATATTCAAATTGCCTTAACCAGGAATGAATCATTGGTGGCTGCATTTCTTGATATTGAAGCTGCTTATGATAATGTTGACTTGATAGTACTAAAAAACAAGCTGCAGAACCTTAATATTCCTTCAAAGTTTATAGATTTCATTTTTAATCTTTTTAGTGGTAGAACTATTATCTTGAGGACTCTGGGAATGAACAATCACAGCCGAGTACTTTGGAAAGGTGTACCGCAGGGGTCTGTTCTTAGTCCTATATTGTATGATGTTTATACAAATGATCTAGATTCTGTAGTTTTCCCTCAGTGTTCTGTTCTTCAGTATGCTGATGATTTACTAATTTATTCCTCGAACAGTTCGATAGGTTTGGCTGCTAAAATTGTAGAGCAGTCATTGGATAGATTATCGCATTGGATGTCTGATCATCGTCTTTCCTTTTCTGTTTCTAAAAGCAAAGTAGTCGTTTTTTCTCGAAGAAAAACTAATCCTCATATAAGTGTTTCTTTAAATCAGGCGAGCTTACCGTTAAGTAACGAAATTATTTTCCTTGGTAGAATATTTGATAGCAAATGTACAGGCATTCCGCATGTTAATTACATAGTTGCTAAGTGTGAAAGAAACATTAATATGATGAGAGCACTTTCTGGAGTTTGGTGGGGTGCACATCCTTTTTCTTTAAAGTTAATATATAATGCAATGATAAGAAGTCTTTTAGACTATGGTTCTTTCACTCTTTGTCCTGTTAATAAATCTGTAATTCATAAGCTTAACCTTATACAATCTAAGAGCCTGCGTATTGTCATTGGGGCTATGAAAAGCACTCCCATTGATGCTCTGCAAATAGAATGCGCAGATCCACCCCTGCACATAAGAAGGCAGTCTTTATCAGGTCGGTATCTATACAAATCCTTTCAACTTTTGGACCATCCTCTTCATAAAAAAATTACTTATCTTGATAGCCTTATTGTTAAAAATAATAGCTACTGGCATCGAAGGCCTCTGCCGCATTTAATTCATAGTCTCAGGAATTTACATAAACAGGAATGTACAATCACAAATTTTCCATGTAATCCTCTCTTCTTTTTTGATTACAGTGTGCTTATTTTCCAACCTGATGTAAGATTATCCATAGGTATAGGAAAAAATATGTCAAATACTGATTCCAAACTTTTGAATTTTATTAAAAAGAACGCTCCTAATGCGGAAGTTTTTTTTAATGATTCATCTAAATCTGTTGAACCACTTATAGGAAATTTTTCAGATTTTTTTGGAAATGTTTCAACCATTCAAAATAATAAACAAGGAGTAGGTGCTGCTTTTTATCAGATTTCGTCTGGATATTTTAAGCTTTTTAAATACTCTTCTCTAATATCTAACTTTTCTGGGGAATGCTTAGCTATTTTGGAATGTATCAGCTATATCATAACGAAAAAAATTACCAGGGCTGTGATCTTTACGGATTCTTTAAGTTGTTTACAATCTCTTTTACATAATCCTTTTAAAAAAAATAATTGGTCACCGATTTCTCTTGTTATTAAAAACAAACTGAAATACTGTGTGTAACTAGGTTTACAAGTTTCCTTGATATGGATTCCTGGTCATTCAGGTATCCATGGTAATGAAAATGCTGATGGTTTGGCTAAATTGGCAGCTTTTCAAGGTGCTCCTGATAATTATTTATATAGCCAGGATTTACTTTCTTTTCTACCTCGTCAAGACTTGGTTGAAAGGTGGAATATGCACTGGGGTCATTCAAGCAAAGGTAAATTTTATAAAAGATTTCAATCTTCAATTACTCTAAAACCGTGGTTCTCCAAATGGAGATTTAGTAAGAAAATTACAACTATTATTTCGAGGCTAAGGTTTGGCCACTGTTGTTCGCCAGTCCACCTGAACAAATTAAGGATTAGAGATACATCTATCTGTGAGTGTGGTCTGGAAGAGGGTAACATTATGCATATTCTCTTCAACTGTTCTCTTTATAACTCTTTACCACTGTATGATATTTTGTGTAATTATAAGGCTATTCTTCCTTGCGACCTGTCATCTATCCTGTCTCTCAATAATAATATATATATTAAATCATTAGTAAAATTTCTTAATCATCATAAATTGTCATTGTAGGTTTCTAATATTATTTTTAATTGTATTTATTTATTGCCACTTCTTCATTTACCCGCCTATTCCCTCCATCCGCCTAAAGTATCGAATTCACTTAACTTGAAAATGGCAGTATTAGTCTCTAAAGTTGACTGGGTTGCCAAGATTGAAAACAGAAGAAGAAGAAGAGTATTGGGGTGACACCTATAAAATCCGTCCCGGGTGCCACTTATGCTAGTTACGCCACTGGCGAGACAAAATGTTACCAGCTTCGTCTTTCAAAAGCTAAATGCGCTCATCAATAACGGGAAATTCAAAGTTTTTACCTTTTCAATAAGTAGATACTGGTCCACAAGTTAATATTTTGCATTATGATTATGTAAAGAAATTAAAATTAAATATTTATATGTCTTCAGTGAAAATTAAAAACTTTCATAGTTGTTTGATTAATATTTTGGGTAGGTATAACAAATGCTGAAATTTCTTATAAAGATAAAACTTTTGTGACTGTATTTTTCATAGCAAATATTATATGTCCAAATATAATAAGTTTTAAAATGGCAAAACAGTTAAATGAAATAAATGATGTTTTAATAATGTGTTACTTATGATGTTAGTTTTCAAAAAATCATTGATAGTTATCAACATATTTATAAAGGATTTAGGTAATATTAATTATAGTTATAATATAAAGTTACTGTCTGTATAAAGACCTCGTAAAATTCTATTTAAAATTGTGTCACAAGTAAAACGTTGGTTCGTATGGAACAACTTGCTAATAATATACATAAATATAGAAGGCACAGAAATCAATGTCGATGAAATTTTAGTATGGGAAGAAACAAAAAATCAACATAATCAAAGATTAGCAACAGTTTTAGAAACAGCACAAAAAGCTGGTGTCAAATTTAATAAAGATACATGTTTATTCGGTGTTACTCAAGTGAAACAAATAGCTCATATATTAAGTGCTGAAGGTTTGAAACCTGATCCAGAAAAGATCAGAGCTATAGTTGATATGTCAGAATGTAAATCTAAAAGAGAATTACAAAGTATGTATCACTTATACAATATGTTTAAAAACCCCCGTCGAATCCGTTTAAAGATATCAGATTGTCATTAACTCAAAAAAATAAAAATAAAAATTAATGCATTATGACAATAAAAATATTATTGCAATTTAAAATTAATATAATATTTAGTTTCCCTAAAATTTGTTTATTTTAAAACGTGATAGTACGTGATAGTACCGGCGCCTGCTCAATTTTTTTTACATTTGCAGGGTAATTTTTTTACTCATAAGCTGAGGTAGATAACATAAAGAAATATTTTTAATTTCTGCGTAGTAATGACTTTAGTAAATTAAAAAAATATACTTACGATAACTCCTTTAATAAAATATTTTGATGACAATATATAAGTTACACTATCGGTAGATAGTAGTAGTACGGGATTAGATGCTGTAATATTAAAAGATAACTTACAGGCTATATAGCTTATGCTTCAAAAAGCTTAACAGATAGTCAACGATCATGGGCTCAAATTGAAAAAGAAATGCTAGCAATTGTGTATGGATGTCAAAAATTCCATCAACACATATTTGATAAAAAAGTTATAGTTGAGACAGATCATAAGCCATTGGAGTTAGAAATAAACGAATGAAACGCCCTTATGGTTACAAGGATACATACATAAATCACGCCTATTTCCCAACGGGGTAGGCAGAGACCACGTCCTTCCACCTGCTACGATCCTGGCATACTTCTTTCGCTTCTTCAACATTCATTAATCCTAGTATTTTGGGCACACTACCTAGTAGCCACGTAATTATATCTTAATTAGTATTTAATTTATTAGTAATTTTGATATAATATTATATATTTTAATGTTATTTGTAGGTACAATAATGAGTTAATATGTATGTTTATTTTCAAACTACACGAATATTCATATATATCTTATATTAAATGAGCAATTCTTATAAACTGTAACTATGTACTGTAACTGTACTGTAACTTGTAAATTCTTGTAATTGGTTTCTCAGAAACAGCTCCAACGATTTCGATGAAACTTTGGAATTTAGATACCTAATGTTTTACATTCCAAGTTAACCTAGGTATAGGTGTTTTTTTTTACAAGACACCGAGCTCAGCTCGGTCGCCCAGATATTTATTATTAACCTTACAAAAGGTTCTCCTAAAACTAAGTTCGAAGTAAAGAGAGATAATGATAGTGATATACGTATGCATTATTCAAAAATAAGATATACATCAAAAGTCATATAAACAGTTTTTGTCGAAAACGAAAAAAAATAATTTTAAAATCCTATTTCCTCTAGCGTCAATATTTAGCCCAGGGCGTAGGTACCGGCTATGTTAAGGACAAAAACGCTTATTGTGGGTGTTCCTTAGAAGATAGACGTATACTCTCGCTGACTTTTTTGTAGGTCTTTTAATGTCTACAATTATCTACTACATTAATTTGCTATATCTCTTAAATGTAGCGACATCTACATAGCGACATCTATCGAGCCACATACGACGCATCCTACATCGCGCTATAGAAATTAACTCTTCAATTGAGTATATATACAAGAACCCGACTACAACCGTAAGTCAAGTCCGGTGAAGCTGTAAAAGCCGCAGCGGCTCTGTTTTTGGATAGGGCCCCTAAGGATAAAAGTGTAGTCAGTTCAAAAAAAAAAAAAACCGTAAGTACATCGTAAGCCATTTAAGCGCCCGAATTAATTCACCATTACCAGTTTTTTTTTTAAATTTAATTTGTGCAGAACCCTAATTCTTTTTCTAAAATAAAAGTAGCCTAGGTTACTCCCTATAAAATCAGCTATCTTCTACCTGTGAAAATCCCGTTAAAATCAATCTAACCATTTGCGGGAGATTACCCGGAACAAACAGACAGACAAAAAATTTAAAAATGGGTTTTTTGATAAAGGTATCGTATATACTTTCAAGCATTTAGTAAAAAAATGTTATTTTGTCATTACAAAAAGACACTTCAATTTTATTATTAGATAGATAATGATGATATATACGAGCCCCGCTAAACTATATGAACTAAAATCCCGACTTTTTTATATCCACCTCGTACACTTTGCTGTTTATGAGATTTCACTACTTTTTATAGACAAACTGTCTGAATCGAGACTTGGCCTGTTTTTACAGCATGATTTTGCTTGGGCTATTACATACCTATTTAGGAAAAATTATATACTGCCAAATTATGTCAAGGTAAGATGAATTCTGTATCATATCTACTTTCTCCATCATATTAAACGGAAAAAGGAGCCGAGCTAGTTGCTCTCATTAGGGATTGTGTCGTGTCCTTGTCTAATAGGCTGCGATTAGTTGATTGAGTTAGGGTGACAATGTTATTGAATTATACTGTACAGAATCACTACATATTTCAAACAAAATGTAATGTCGTACACCGTACGGAGGACACGAAGATTGTGCTAATATTAAATTAATTTAATAAAATTAAAAGAGAATTAGTGCACAGAGAAATTTCTATGGAGATTTCTCTCTACTTGGGGCAGCCCGACTGGTGGTTTGCATCATTTACAAAACGAACCGCCCGTCTCTGCTACCTGTTCAGGGCTTCGAGGAGGTATTTTGCGAATCCGTCCCAAAGGTGCGAACAGTATTCCATACAAAGGCGAAATTGCGCATTGTAAAGCAGATACAGCTTTTCGGGCGTGAAATACCGTCGCAAGCTGTTAAGGATTCTGAGATGTGGCGGAGATCACACTTCCAATGATGTAATCTTTGGAGTTAAGGTCGCTGCGAATATCCATACCTAGGATATTGAGGCCGTAACTCATTGCTAGCGAGACGCTCTCTGAAGAGTGTGAAAGGGGGGAAACGTAGATTTTTTAGTAGAAAATGCGCACACCTGAGTTTTATTGGCATTGAACTGGACCAAGTTACTAGCTCCCCATGTGTTTCTGTTTTTTCCCCATAGTTAGCGGGCTTGCTGTAATACCACCCATGAATAGGGCTGTCATCTGCATACCAAGGAATATGTCCCAAAGGCATATTATCATTGAAATGCCTTCCAGACCACTGGCCTTTCGAACATAGAGCGATTGCAATTCTCCAAGGCTGTCACAATACCTAAACCGTATATCAGACATTGTGTCACCGAAGTTGGGTAAAATAGGCGGTTGTGCGTTGCGATCGTCGAGCCGAGAGTTAACCGCAAAGAGTTTTGCAAGTACCTAATGTCGCTTTCTCCTGCGGCTCATGGGCCATTGATCCAACAGAATATCTCAGCGGGGGTAATGCAGGACGACGGAAAATATCATGCACGGCTTTGACCAGCTTCCAGTAGACTCGACTATTAGTCGGATGACCTACAAGATCGCAACCTATTCGCTTTAGCATAGGCCCTCTTACAGGCTTTAGTAGCAGAGTTATAAGCAGCTTTACATTCAGGTCCTTGTTTGCGCAACTTCTGATCCAATCGCGATATGTGGAATGCTGTTTGCTAACAGCATCGGCGCATTCGCGGTTGTACCAGGAGTGTCCTTTATGATTGCCGACGATCTCAAAGGAAGGAATATAATATTCCATTCTGATCCCGATCTCGTTGGCAATTGCTGAAGGATCTTTTCCGTTAAAGCAACGTTGCCGCGAAGGGAGGGATGCAGAATAGTCTGTGTAGTTCCTTCTCTGTCTCAATAATCTTCTTTAGGTCAAAATAAAACTTATATTATACCATAAATACATAAATTTAATTTCTTTATACAATACAGTAATATTTTTATGTGAAATTGTTTGTGTTAAGTTTATGAAGTTATGAGTTATTTAAATATTTTTATGTGAAATTGTTTGTGTTAAGTTTATGAAGTTATGAGTTATTTAATAAATCTTTAGTGACTTTTCTTATGACACCTGCTATAGTTTTTTTTATTACTTCACCTGTGTACACTTCATTATTATCAAAATTATTTGCTATAGTTGAATACATTTCATTCATTATAGTCTTTAATTTTTCACCATCATTGCCTTCAGTCTTGCTGTGTACACTATAGTGATTCTTTGAAATTCGTAATAAATCTTCATTTTTCTTAGACAAAATTTGTTCCATCTCCTCTATCCTTTTTAATAAATCAGCATTGGTTTTATCAATAATTGACTGAAGGTTTACTTTTTCTAATAAAAGTTGAATTTCGTTTTGACATCTGGTTAATTCAATATCTTTGTTATGAATGATTTGTTTAAGTTCTTTAATTTTGTTTTGCATTATTTTGATTTCATTCTGTGAGTGGGTTAAACCCTCAGGATTTTTCTGGGCTATTAAAAGCACTTCATTTATTTCTTTTGACTTAAAATAATCTTCATAAACTTTGATTTTTTGTTCATACTCTAACATTAATTTCTGTAAAATTTCCATTTGGAAGTTATTGTCTTTATGTTTCAAATTATTTATTTTTTCACCTATGTGATCAATCTTGTCAGTAAGTCTGCTCAAGTTTATTCTCAACTCACTGTTACTTATTCTTTGTTCACTAACAAAAAAATCAAATTCATTAACAGTTTTATTAAAGAGTCCAGAACTTTGTACCGGCATTAGTACTCTGTCAACATTTGTATATAAAGGATTTTGTTCTGAGTTTTGGTCTTTTTTGTGGTCAATGACTCTTTGCTGTGTTTCAATTACTTTTTGAGGTTCTGAAAATAAAATACTCTTCTCATGGAGATTTCTTTTCATCGTGTTTTTAATTGGCTTATGCCGGATCAACTTTGTTTGAATATGGCTGTCATTATTATCAGAAGAATCACTTGTTTTCTCCATGACATTTGTTTGGGGAGGCAGTACTGAGTGTCCCATCATAGCCATTCTGTTAAGTATTGAAGATTTTGTTTTTCTATTAACAGAAGAATCCGTGTCACTGCCAACATCTTTTGTGTTTTTATCATCAATAAGAGTTTCAGTACAGCTTTGAGAGGGTTGTGGTAGACATTCTCCTCTATGAGAAGTTTGTCTTAAAGTTATATTTAAAGTTTTCAATAAATCCAGAATTTTAGTTATTTCTTCTTCTGTAGCATAAATACACCAGAACTTCCCAAGGTTGTCATAATATAAAATATGGTTGTTGTTTACAGTTACTTCCAATTCTGTTGATATCAATGAGCATGATAATGTGGTTTTATTTGAGTCATAGAGAACAATATTATGTGTATTTGTTTTGTTAATTTTTATTATGGCTAATCCTAATTTTCCTTTATTTACATAACTTTGGTTCAACCTGAAAAAAAAAATATAATCCACATAAAGAAAAATAATAAAGAGTTGAAATAAATACAAACTATTTTAGATGGAAATTCGATATGATGACTCCGTAGCATGCAATGATATATTATGTATGTATCTGGGATAAATTGTTCAACTCTAATAATACCTCTAATTGTACCTTACAGAACTGCAGACTCATTAAAATAATAATTGTTCTATATCTCTCATAATGTCTTGCCTTCTCATATGCTACTCTAATGCTTACATAATTGGGATTATAAACTCAGTCCTAACCTAAGATATTTTTAAGTGTAGATACGTTACCCGCTTTCTATTTTGGCAACAAAATTGTCAGGTAATTACCTGACGTTCTCTTAGTCACGTATTAGCCGGCGTCACGTTCGCACACTTTGCAAGTTATTACAAGAAAATATAATTTTTGGTTTTAACTACTAATATAATACATTCTTGTGTTTATCGACAATGTACGAATTATGCAGCTACTGTGAAGGAAAGGAATAATGTGTCATTTCATACGTAAGTACTGTGATTTGTTTATTTTTATAGAAAAATGCTATTTTGTATAATTTAAATACTTTATCTAGACGAAATGCATGTGCGAGACGCATAGTACGTGTTTTGTGTGCGAGTGAAAGAGAGAACATTAACGCGATCAACGGCCGACGTCAACGAAGGCGACTGAGCAAGCGCATGCCGCTGCTATAGCGGAACTGGAGGCATTTTTGTCAATGTGTCCTTTTTAATTATCGTCTTTATTTTTAATTACTATGTTATTTTATAATATTACATTGTTTTATTTAAAATAATGTTAAATGTTGTAAGAAAATAATGTGCATAATATATATGCGTATAATTCGGTTGTTCTCTATCTATAGCATTGTCTAAGGTATAAAGAGCAGAAAATTCTTGTTCTTCAGAGTTGCTGGTTTGCTCTATAAAATTTCACAAATTAATTATATTGAAAAATATGGGGGGCCTATGCTTCTCTAGTGAAGACTTTTTAAAATTTGCTTAAGGGCAGAAGTGATTATTAAGAATCATATAAGAGAAAAGGGTCACTTAATACTTCCTGATCTGGAAGACATTGAAATGATTAAAAGCCGCATTTTAAAATTGTTTATTGGTTGTAATGATGTTTTTGCATCTTTAAATTCTCGTTCCTTAGAGCAACATTCAAATTTTAATCATAGGCTTCACCTCATCCGTGCCGATATAGAAAAATTCTTATATGTTCGCATACATTTCGCACATAAAAGTAGTACAAATAATTATAAGCGACAAAAATGGAATAAATTAAGTTTATTTGAAGGTATATAAAATAAAGTAATTTTTTGTACCCTTTCTGTTACATTTCACTCAGTGCCTTATTTTATCTAAATTGAATGACTATGTTAAATAAATAAATACATTTCTATGTTCAAATTACAGTTCATTTTATTAGTATAATTGCATTAGTTACAAAAAACTAAAAAAAAAATTTAGGAAAATAAAATAGGATTTATTAGTTTTATTCATACTGTTTATGCATTGCTAGCACAAATACAACGAGAGTCCACTTTAGCCAACTTCCTCTAATTTTAAAGTCATGCGCACTCTAGTTAATGAGGAAGTAGTGATAATGATGCTGTAACTCAAAATATATACTCATTTCTTACTAACAACAAGAATGGCAATATGGTATATTCATATTCCATCTATTTTCGCGTACTGTGTAACTATAAGCATAATTTGTATGTATAGTTTAGTTCTGCTGTTTTTTAGTGCAATGTTGTTGGTGTATGACGCGTCTATATATAAAATGTCATTGGTCCTAAAACAGAACTGAATTTGTAATAGGGATCAGTGTTACATGGTGAAGGAGGAGAAACTTTAGATAAAAACTTACCATTATTAAAATATCATTAAGTCCTAATAACATGTAACTTAATTAACTGCAATAACTTATATTATAATAGACTATAAGTCAATAAAAAAAAAGATATATATTTACCATTCATGGCCTGTAACTGCACATGCAAAAATACATTGAGTCATTTTAGAATCATCAGACTTTTGTATAACATTATGTTGTCTGGGTGGTGTGTACTTGAGAGATTCATTTTCTGTATTTTCTTGCCTTTTAGTATTGTCACCGAATATGTTCGCTAAAGAGGTGCTAGAATAGGAAAACTATATTTGTATTTTGTGAACAGTTTTAATACTATGTACCAAATTTTCAAATGCTTTTGTCGCAAAAAAAAAAAACTTAAAATTAGGTTATATCAGGAAATAAAGATATTAATAGTCACAGAGCACTTAAACTCCAGGAGGAACTAAATAAAATATTACAACTTTACAAGTGCTGAGATGGCAAAAAAAGTGTAAAAGTACAAACAAACCCGCTAAGCAGGAAATTGATACTTCATCTAAATATTTTGCCAATATATAGATGAAAGATTATGAACACAAACTGTGCCCAATCAACAAAATAGATTTAATTTGTGGCTTACCTTTGTACAGGAGTGAAATAATCTTCGTCTACTTCATCAGTTTGCAACATCGTATTTTAAATAAAATTATAAACTTGCAGTCGATACAGATTATTTTAAGTTTCTATAAAAGTGTTTATTTTACATTTATTTTTATATAAATAGATGTATTGTAAAATAAATTTTATAGAGCCGTGGGCGATTATGAGTATGAGATAAATTAGTGTATACTACATAGTACATAACTACATAGCATATTAATCTATGCTACATAGGTATACTCTTTCCATTTCTTTATTTTCTTGATGACACTCATAGACCAATAACCAGAGATGACAGTTCTAATCTGATAGTTGTAGTGTTGTGACCAAATAAGTAATGATATCGATTGCATATACATAATTATTGTAAATTGAACAAAGACAAATACAAAAAAACATTTAAATATACTTTATAATATATGTATTATAATTATTTCGTTTCATTGTCCAGTACCTACCTATACCTACTTATTTTACAACAGCTTCGAAAATTTTTAATAAGTTGGCATTATCAATCAAGAATTAATACGTGTAACATCTTGTAATGAAATGTAATATTAGTTAATAAATTTCTACAAAAGTATCCGGCAGTAGTTTAGCTTCTTACATTTTGTAAAAAAATATCGGGTCTGTTATCGTGTTACGTTTATCGATATAGCTCCATCCCTATCAGTTTCTCTGACTGGTATAACCTTGTACGTGTGTAAACGTCATATTTTTATACAATAATGAATACATAAAGTAAAAAAGACGCTCGTTTTCACAGGAGCTGTTATAGAGAAAATAAAGAAATGGAAATGGTATAGTAACCTAGCATTAGTAATTACTAACCGTACTTCGATTATGAATTATCAATCATCATCGAAATAACTACTAATATAAGTGGCTATAATCGTGATATTTCGAGATATCTCCATAAATAAAGATTACATTCATAGATTAATAAATGAATATACGGAGTTGACATGTTGTGATTTTTATTTTCAATTCATTTACTTACGATTTGACCTATATTATGAAATATTGGTGGCGTTTTGCGTGATATAGTGTTGTTTTTGTGCCTGTGTGGAGTGGATTATAAATATAAACCAAGAGCATGCATTCTGGGATCCCACAATAATTCCCTAGATCGTTCTAACAAGGCGGACACCATCTAGTTGGTCGCTACTTTGTTTATAATATATATTAAAACGAAGGCTTGAAAACATTGATGCTAGAAAATTTTACGAAGACTTAAAAACATTGGCACTGAAAACCCTACTTTGTATAAGTGTATTGGAAAATGATGAAAGCTTAAAACTATAGACACTGGCATGTGCTTTTGCGGCACCAAAACAAGAAAAAAAAGAAGAATATGAATATACAGTAGCCATGGGAAACTAAGCAAAATTCCTTGCGCCGACTCAATAACTCAAGCATAGCTTACTGCGCCGCGCGCCCCGGTCCATTGAATTAACTCAAATTTGCCACATGGCGCAGAAAAATAGTACGCGAGGCAAGAGAGTTAGAGAAATGAATAATTCAGCTGACCGACGCGAGTGGTAGGGTGCGACGCTGTCCATTAACCAGCTCACTGCACTGAAGTGCGCTGTGTAGGCTTGTGTAGTACCTGTACTAAGTACTAATAAGAATTATAGTCGCTAATATTTCTCTATAATTTTATCTATTTCAATGACACTTATCTATTTTAACATGACACATAAACACAATAATATAATACAATAACATAACTTACTTAACACAAGACACGATAATAAACAGTTCTGTCGCCAACACCTGTACTGCTTTATCCGCGTGCGCTGCTATAATTTTTAGTGGTATGTAAAATGATATCTAAAGCCTATTATAGCCTTTTTCGATCAATGGAATATATATAAAAAAAATACCATTTAAACAAGTAGTTCCTGAGATTAGCGAGTTCAACTAAACAAACAGACAAAGAAACTCGTTAGCTTTTTAATATTAATATAGATCCATTAACTTAGGTTTTAGACATTATATTAAGTAATACTGGTAGCGTTTTGTGTGATATAGCTTGGTTATTGTGTATAAGTGAAGTGGATTATAAATATAAACTGGAAGCATATATTTTGGTGCCATAAAAATTCCCAGAAAGTTCTAACAAGGGAACCTCCATCTTGTTAGGATATGGAATTCGTTCAAAAACAGGACACTATATTCACTTGATAATGGCAGTAATGGTTTTCAATAAATAGGACTAGTTGGCAAGTTAGTAAGAATAATGGTGATTGATTACCTACTGTCACAAAAATATTTTTTTAAATTAGATCCATAAAAAACCGACAATGAAAAAAAATCGATTTTAAAACATCGATTATATTCTATTAAATATCTTTAAATTTTTTTACATGCCACACTACATGCTAAGTCTAGCGTGGAAAAAATAGAACTAAGGTTATTAATAGGGATGGGAATAAAAAAACCTTTTTTTAATAATTGATTACATTCTAATATAATATAATGATTTAAAAATAATTTATTTTAGTTTAAAAAATAAACGTATTTTTTTAATATTCGTTCATTTTCATATTTTCTTGAAAAATATAATTAAATAACTAAAATATTCACAATCATAACTTTCATAATGAAATAATCAATTTAAATAAGATAAAAATTGTTGTTAATAACGGAGAATGCCCACTCTTGTACTAAATTTTGTTGTTTAACAATGTTGAATAAAAAATTAACAATGTTTTTTTTTCTTCATATTATTTTACGACCTTTGTCCTCTGAATTTGGTTTTCTAAGTAGGAATATTCTTTAAGCTTTTATCTATATCTTTTATTTTAACTAATATAACAGAGCAGAAGAGTTTTTATGTTCTTTTTTCTGTTTAAGCACGCTAATCTCTGGAAATACCAGTTGGATTTGAAAAAATTATTTTTGTATGCGATGGCTTGAGTCAAGAGGAATAAGTACAGGGTATTTATCTTCAAGGTGCACATCCCAGCTAGCATCTAATATTGATTTTTGTTAAGTAAGTCGCAACACGAAGCTTTCCCGAACTGCTTTATCGGCATGCGCTGCGATAATTTTTAGTGGTACGCAAATACAATATTTTATAAAAATATTGGGTCTTATTATATCTAAAAAACAGTCAGCTATAGTATATGTCTATCTTTCATCTATAAGCCACATTAAGCTATTTTGTGACAAACAATTGTTAAAAATTAAAAAATATTTGCACCGGCACCCCCTACGCTCGCGGATCCCCCCTTGCGTTTACCCCACCACTGTCACATCTATGACGCATAACTAACACATGGCAAATAATGACAATTTTATAAAGTTAAATTTTTCTCTTTATAGCATGTTATATGGACACGTAGTTTAGGGTATAATGAAAAATTAAAATAATTTGAACTTGTGCGAAGAACATTTATGATAGGGTACACGGGTGCGTTGACGCTGCGGTGTTCGTCGTATAAAATGGTATATGTTTATAGAAACATCTTCGCGAATAATGCATTATTTTAGAACAAATTTTATTACTATAAAAAGTTTATATTGAGTCAACCATAAAAGATAGTCAAATGCTATCACAAAATTCTTTTTTCTAACTTTTTAAGAAAAACAATTCCGTTACACATGTTTGTTGCGTAACTTTAACAATTTACGCGGCACACGCAATGGAAGCTCTCGAAAGAAATAAATTTTCCCCATTTTTGCAACATTTTTCATTGATGCTTCGCTCCTATTGGTCGTAGTGTGATGTTATATAGCCTTTAGCCTTCTTTGAGTAATGGGATATCCAACAAAAAAGTATTTTTTTCCATTCAAACAAGTAGTTCCTAGAGTTAGCGCGTCCAATCAAACTGTTTCTTTGTCTGTTTGACAAAGAAACTCTTCAGCTATATAATATTATAACAGATTCGTTAACTTAGGTTTTAGACCCTATATTATGTAATACTGATAGCGATTTGTGTGACACAGCTTGGTTTTTATGCTTAAGTGAAGTGGATTATAAATATAAACTAGAAGCATACATTTTGATAAAGGAAGCCACCATCTTATTGGGATACTGAATTCGTTCTAAGACACGACACTAAATTCATTTGATAATGGCAGTAATGGTTTTCAATAAAGAAGACTAGTTGGCAAGTTAGTAAGAAGAAGAAGGGTGATTAAATACCTACCATCACAAATAAAATAGATCTATCAAGAAAAAATCTGTAGTGAAAAAAAATTGATTTTTAATGATCAATTATTTTGAATTAAAAAAAAAATAATTTTACATAAAAAAATTTAATTAATAATTGATTTTTTTCACATCCCTATTTAAAACTTCGATTTCATTTTTAATTTTTTTGTCCTTGGCACAGGCTTTTATTTCGTCGATCCGTGTTTGTAAAAAGGCTTCACAGTTCACAGTAGGTCTCTACCTACCTAATGCCTGTGAGAAATATTGTAAGTTAAATCTCAATTTTTAATTCATTCACTGTGATATCGTTGCAAACTTAATGAAAATGACTGACAAGTTCACGTGTATTACTTGCCAAGTGATGTTCAAAACACCAGAATTGCAGCGTGAACATTACAAATTGGACTGGCACAGGTATAATTTGAAAAGAAAAGTAGCTTCGATCCCTCCAGTTACCTTGGAAGAATTTGAACTAAGGGCTAAAGAACATAGAGAGAGTCAAAATGCTAGGCAAGAAGAATCACAATACTGCAAATATTGCTCAAAACTGTTCAACAATATGAACTCGTACAGTAATCATTTGAATAGTAAAAAACATAAAATAAGTGAAGAAAAGTACACTACAACTGGCAAGGAAGAAGAAAATAGTAGACATTCAGACACAGATAGTTTTGTAAAAGTTGAACCCTCAGGGAATTCATTGAATCCTCAAGGAAAATTTGTGGTGCTTAATGCTAATGATTCTGGAGATGATTTTGAGACCGATTCTGAAATTGAAGAGGTAAAAACTTTTTATTTCACAATATTGGAGGCAAACTACCATAAATAAAATATAGCTAATTATTCAGTATAATGTTTAGTCCCACTTTGAAAATACTGACGTAATACTGACTAACAACCAGTAGTCTACAGAATTTTTATGAATGTGTGTGAAATTATGATTAAATTTTTAGCTTTTGTTTTAGAGAAGGTGAATAGGTAATTTTTTAACAATATAGTATACCCGGAGGTATCTGAATACTGGAGTAGTCATATGTTATTTGGCTATCACTTTGCAGATGATATTAATTTTTAGCAATGGAAATTCTTGCCTTTGGGCACTAAACATTTTCACTATGTTTGTGGATGTTTGTACTTATTTACAAGTATTACAAGTTATACTTCTGTGAATGGTCAAACTAGATGGGTAATGATGAGTGACTGTGACCAGTTCACCACAATAGAATAAGAAGCTTTAGTAAGCAACTTTATGGTGCGACTTTTTGTTACAATTTCTATGCACATTATTAAAATTCACTCTCATTCTTTACTCATAATGCGCCTAAAGAGAAAAGAAGAACAGGGGAATTTATGATTATATAGATAAATTGTGTTTTTAAATAATTGTAACATTCATATAAATTGTATAGTTACAAAAGCAAAATGTAAGCTATTGGTTAGCAACAAGCTTTTGTAAAAATTGTAATTAATCTCAAAAATAATTTTAAATGCAGATAATTCGCTTTACATCTTTAATGATGTTTAAGCCTATGCAGAATTAATTTCAATGGAGAATAGAAATATATGAGTGCAGTATAAACAAAGGCAAATTATGTATAAGTTATAAAGCTGATTGTTTGAAAATATAACAATATTCCCAACATTCCCAGTATGTTTTAGTAAAATTACTTTTAAAGTTAATATATTTTGACATAGAATAGTCATTTTTTCATAAACATGGTAAAATACCAAATCAACATCTTATGTATTCTAGTCTTATCACAAAAATTATACAATTGCATATGCAGATAAACCCGTCACAGTGATTTTCGTTTCTCACATTTTGATCAACCAGTGTATATACAGTTGCCGAGAGGCTCTCGGGGTGGCATGATAGGCAATCTGTGATCAATTTGCAAATTGCTTGCAAATTCTCTCTATAGTCATTGCTGTTTTTGGATTGCACTTGCTTACTATCAGACATAGTACATACACTTTGCTGTGATACTAAAAATGTAAATTATTTGTACCTTACAATAATGTTGTTTTAAATTAAGAAAAAATCAAATCAGTTATGATGAAATTATGACCTGAGAGCTCAATTACTTTAGAAAAACATTCCTGTCCTTAAAAATAATCAATAGGTGATTTTGAATCAAGCTTTAGATTATATGTTTTTTTTAATGTGATAATAATAATAATACTTTAAATTACTACATATTACAATTATTATTGTTCTTGATCTAATACTTCTTGGTTATATGATGTGATGGGTTATTATCATCACAATAATATGTATCAAGAATAAATAAAAATAAGTACAATTATTTAAATGACTCATAGACATCTTACAAAATTAAAATTCTTTATATTATTTTCAGCTGGATTCAGATGAGTGGGATGAATGCCGTATTGAAGGTAGTGATTCATTAATCAAACCTAATGACTGTTTGTTTTGTGGACACCACAGTAGAAACATGGTGAAAAATCTTAAACATATGTCAGAGGCACATTCCTTCTTCATACCTGATGTTGAGTACTGTGTAAATGTTAAAGGATTGCTTTTATATTTGGGAGAAAAGGTAAATACATAAAAATTCTTTGAAATTATGTTTTTTTATTGATAGTTTAAAAGTTCATTAAAAAAATTACCACAAAAGTATTTAGATTTTTGGCCTACTTATTTTTATATAAAGCCTGGATTTGTTATCAAATAAGTTAATAATTATACTAATTGATTTTTTTATCTCTAATGATATTTACATAAAAACCTAACATAATTATTACTAGTGGCATAATATTGTTTTCTGTGTTTATCATTGTCATCTAAAGTGAAATCAGTAACTGGAAATACCTAATATCTGTTAGTCTGTGTAATTTCTGATAAGTACTGTTATAATATAACACCAAAGTACTAAACTGAAAAGTGGGGATGAATCAGTTTGTACACTAGTTACGATTGTGGTACTTACTTGTGGTACATTGTGCTATGTTGAGCCCTCTACATTTGTTCTACTTGTACTTACAATTATTTTTGATTACTAATGTAAAAAAAGTTAATGCCTAATGGGAATATGATAGTGTTGTTCAAGTTGCATGTGAGATGGTTATTGCCATTTCTGTGACATCTGTTAGTTTGTAAAACAATGTAAACTTTTTTTTTATTTGTAAACAATTTAAAATGGTTTAATAGGAACCATAGAAACCATAGTATGGTGGTAGGGCATTTTCTAATGCTCACCTGGCTAGCTACCACCCTCAAGATGAAAATTGGTCCCAAAGCATCTATAAGTGTGTCTGAGCAGCTTTATGTTCTTCACCTATTACCTGGTGAGACTGTGGCCAATCGCTAAACCCTACAAAGAATAAAAGTAAAGAAACAAAGAAAGGCATGATCATTGATTAATAATTTATATAACTTATAAATTCTTGGAAAATCAATGCCAAAAACATTTTGTACATAAAAATATTTGGACTAAGCAATCTAGTTTTACTATGTGTATACCATTCTTTGTCTTAACTATTATTGTATATTGGTTTTACAGATATCCCAGGGGTATATGTGCTTATGGTGCAATGATGCAGGTCGGACATTCTATTCAATGGATGCTGCCCGGGCTCATATGATTGATAAAGGACACTGTAAGATCTTGCACGAAGGACTCGCGTTAGCTGAATATGCAGATTATTATGATTACAGGTACAATTTTATCTAAACTGATAATGAAATTTATCATTTTTCCCTAACACTTCATAATGTTACAAATGATTAAGCAATAATTTTGTCAAAACAAGTTCATAATGTAATTATGTATAACTAGCTGTGCCTGCGGGTCCGCTCGCGTCGACTACAGAGTTATTGTTTACGAAGATATCATGATAATTTCTTTTTAGATAAATAAGGAGTAAGTAAGTCTTAAGGAGTAAGACAAAAATTTGATCAATGGCTTTTCAGTAATTTCTGCGTGATGCGCGCGCACAACGGCGATCTCTATCTTTTTATTGATATAGATATAAGAACTTACAATTTCACACTATTTTAGTACATCCTATCCTGATTACAAACAAGATGAGGAGAACATGGATGTTGATAAAGAGGTGGAAGGTCCTGCCACACTTGACACTGATGATTATCAATTGGTATTGCCTTCGGGAGTTGTTGTTGGGCATCGTTCTTTGATGAGGTAATTAAATTACTTGATTTTTCTAAATATATCAATGAATGTCATAATATTATGTGATTGCTTCTAGTTGAAAAGTTCTGATTTAAATGTATACATAAACTTTCAGCATAGCATTGCATTCGTTTTTTTTATATAACTAGGTGGCAAATAAGCGTATGGCTCGCCTGATGGTAAGCGGCTACCGTAGCCTATGGTCACTTGTGACATAGGTATCACTAGCGCATTGCTGACCTTGAAACCCACTCATCGTAGGAACACATCCCAAGGTTATTTGACTGAGATCTTCTATAGTTGGATGAGTACAAGTCATTTTGATAATAATTTGTATTTTTTTAAATTACAGATATTACAAACAAAATTTAACGCAAAATAGTCAGGCTTTAGTGAAAAAGTCTGATCGTAAATTGCACAGGGTGCTAGGAGTGTATCGCGCATTAGGATGGGCGCCTAAGGAACAGGCATTGGCAGCAAAGTATGTATATTGCACTAATTTCTCAATGCAATTTTTTGTTTGTTTTAGTTTTAACCATAGATTTAGTATAGTATCGGCAACAGGATGTATAAGACGAGACAAAAACGAAATACACTAGTGTGCGTAATATTCTGTAAAATAAATTAATTTTCGAGTCACATCTGTACCTGTACACATATTTATACATAACCACAATTAAAAACGTAAACATTTAATTGCACTTTAAAACCTCAGATTTTGCAAAAATAGACGGGATTTGTTTTGGTCACGATTTACGTAGGCCGATTACACATATGAAAATGGTCTCGTATCCTATCTCGTTCTAACACAAGCATATACTACGCTCTTCCTCTTTCGAGTTGCCGATCTATTTACATTACATGTACGGTTTTTACCATAGTATTTTTTTTGTTATCTTCACCAAATATTCAAATAATTTTTATTATAATTTTTTTATTTAAACTATTTTCACAATTTCAGGAAAGCGAGGGATATACACTTCATGAAACGCTGCCAGGCTAAATGGCAGATGAAACTTTCCCTCAATACTAATAAGTTCCAGAAACATTACAGGCCACAGGTCAACTTTTAAATTGATCTATCTATTAATTAAAATACGAAATTCGAGACGAGTATCTTATGATACTTATTCACTTTTAAAACTACCCAGTAGTCAAATTGAAACTGTTAAACATTATTACAAATATTTTTTTCCTTTTTAGTACATAATTAAAAAAAAAGTGGTTTGTTTAAATTCATTATGGTTGCTATTTTTACCATTCATTTTAAAATGCCATAAGTTATAAATAAACAGAATTCTAGGAGTTATACGGGAATCATTGGCGTAGCTACAGAATTTTCCTTTTGAGCAGCCATTCATGAAGATCAGCTACTAAATGTATTTTTTTCTTAAAATTAAAATAATAATATCGCTATATTCCTTCTATGCCGTCGATTTGTCTAGGTTGGGATATATGGAATATTGGAGAAATAAGGCTGCGGTGTGATATCCTATCGGTAGTCGTGTCCGTGATGCCGGCTTGCAGAAATACACCTTTACGCCTCGTTTGAATGTCCCCATGTCGTATATATATAGCCATTTAATCTTAATATCACCTGAATTAATGAGTATATTTCATAACTGATCAAAAAAAAAAAATGGACGGATTTATTGAAATCTACTTAGTAGTCAACTAGTCTTCTAGTCTCAGTAACTTACAAAGTAAACATAAAAAAGAGACTTGGTTAGCCAGTCGCGCTAGCATTAGGCGAAATAAAAATATATCTGAAACCGTACATAACCGTTGCCGATTTATATGCTACGAATAATCTCGGATATGATGAAGTCAAATGAGTCGTTGTCGATTACCAGAAATTACTTCAATTTAACTAATTATTATCTAAAATATAGTTAAAATTACTCACCTACAAATGTTCAAACAATACCTAATTTCGTTCTAAATACAATTCTTAGAAAAATCTATTAACTTAAATTATTCGAAACTTGGATATTTAAAATAATTTCGTATCCGTATTCATAACCATATTAATAACATCCCTGATAAATACCCTCATTTCACACAGTTTATAATAGAAAACTCGACAAATAAATAAATTTAAACCTCGTTTAGGTAAACGCATTATTGTTGTTAATTTATTATCTGATTTACAATATTCTAGATGTATTCATTTATATAAGAGGTTATACGTATCCGGAGCCTTTAAATAGCCATGAGTTTGATTTACGACATTTAAAAATATTAAACCAATAAAGAAAAAAACAAACAAATTTAAGGGTCTTTTATTTTTAACGTCACTACCTTTGGTTTCACGTATTTATAAACTCTCTGTTTAATATTGTCATTATTATTTGGTTCCCCTAAGGTCCATGGTATTTTGACTGGGTTCCTGTCTATATTGAGACTGATCTTGTATAAGGGGAAAGTGTTCACTTTTCCATTAAAATAATGTGATATCGCTTTGGACAATCCATCATTGATAACGTACTGTGATTTTATATCTGGTATTTTGTTAATATATTTGGCTACAACAGTTTTTATATGTTCGTAATCGACATCTATTTTTTGTTCTAATGCGTTGGTTCGATATACGCAGGTAATTACCTGAAAATATAGATTGTCATAAATTATAACGTAATATAATGTAGGTACTATAAGTTTCGATGGATGATTGCTCGGGCTCTGTGGTAGCGTGTATAGACACCGCGTCGCGTTGTTCGACGAGAGTTAGAATCCCTATAATGAGCCTGAGTTTTCGGTGAAGGAATAGATCGTGATGAAACTATTGCATGGTGGTAGGTTATTTTCGTAATGTCCACCTGGCTTATGGCTGGCTGCCATCCTCATGTTGGAAATCTCGACACCAGTAAGATAGGTAGGTTCACTACGCTAACTTGAAATTTTAGCAATTTCCGGTGATGTATAATTATTAGTATAAAAGAAATTATGTTAAAATTCCAATAAATAATTTATGTACAAATTAAATATGACACTATGTGATGTACGTTTATATTAAATTACGCTAAATGCTTCCGGTGTAAAATCATTAATTTCAAACTAGCTTTGTGTAAATTGCTGGTATTGATCTGTCGCTAAGCACCTATACATATACAGGTGTAACGGCAACTAAACTTGAGATCCACTTTTTAACTAGGCTTAGCGTGTCAGCTTTTTGTGCCGGATCGCCACTTAACATCAGGTGAGATTGTGGCCATAATGCTAAGCATATAAATAATAATATAAAATATTTTATAATAGTTAAACAAAGTGACAATCTCACCACAAATATAATAATACCTATTGAATTTGTATACATAATGTAACTTCAGTAAACATGCAAACAATAGATTTAAAAATGTTTGTTTCGCTCCCTTATCGTAAATACAATGAATTTCATTTAGTCGTACGTTATGCTAATTGAAAACGTTCACGATAATGTATGCGTGTGTACACAGATTACGACAAAAATTGAGTAAATATTTTGTATTTATCTAAGAAATTAAAAGTACATACACACTTAGGTGCAGGTGACTTTTTGATTTCATTGTTAACACCTAATTATAGTCAAAAAATTGTAGGATATTATATAAATAACAATATAAACGTATCAATTTTAGCGAGAAGAGTAGCTATACAATACAAGGAAGCTCTTTACCTCCGAGTCGGATTTCTGACAGAGCGGTCGATTGGGAACTATGATAATGATCGTTATAACTTAATTATTAGATGTGTTCCACTGTTTCACTCGTGTTAAATTTATTTGACCAATGACTTATTATTGTTCTCACATCCCGTACTTGCCTACAACTTTCCAGATTCTAGATCCGCTACTTAGGACCGTAGCGTGAAGTTATACCTACAGTCTATGGCCTATAGCTTTCTTCAATAAATAATAATGGCTGTAAAATGCAATCAGAATTTTTCAGATCTGACTGGTAGTTTCAGGAGATTAGTGCGTTCAAACATACAAAAAATCTCTTTATAATATACATATAATTATCATTAGTCTATAATTAGTCATAAATCTATATTTAAAAAGTTATTTGCCTAGTCAAAATTATGCTTTGTTTTCATGGCCATTATAATTTGTTTGTATTGGCAAGTCCTGAACGTCCCGTGGTGCCAATCCTTGTCTTGAAAAGCCCAATGCAGCTCGTAATACAGCCAAGCCAGCTTCGATTGTTCGTTTTCTATCGCTCTCGTTGCCTAGGGCGGGGTTAATTTCTACTAAGTCAAAGGCTCGAAGGCGGCCGGTGGCGTATATGATTTCCATTAAACAGATTGCTTCGCGAAGTGTCAGTCCTCCTCGTACTATACAAATAAAGCAAGTAAAAAAAATTGATTAGTTATTTCATAAAACTCATATATGTATTTCGATATTTAGTTCTTTGGTCAATATGGTCAAACAATGTTAAAAATAAGCCTCTACGAACCTGGTGTTCCAGTACTGGGAGCTTCCAACGCATCGAGAGAGTCAATGTCGAAGCTTACGTGGATTGGTCTGCTATTGGTCGGATCTAATACTTGTAGTATTTGTCTTATTGACTTTTGTATTCCTTGCCTAAAATAAGATTTCTGTGAGATTTGATTTATTGATTATAATTATTTGATTATTGTTATCTATCAGGAAGAAGGGTTTTTGAGTGAAGATATAATCGGGTTCAGTGGCTTACGTTGGAAAAACCTGTGTTCAGCAGCGGACTAACACAGGCTACAATAACAACATACCTACACATAGTGCTAAAATATTTTAATCATATTTTTATTGAAAATTTCAGTGAGCTGTATAAAATATATTATGAAATAATACTTAAGTACTTACTCCTCTATGTCTTCCATGGCGAATGTGGGGACATTGTATTTTTCAATAGCCAATCTTTCGTATTTGTCAACAGAACGAAGGCCGACATACGCCAAATTCTTTATTGAAAACCTGTCAATTTATAATCAAATTATATAAAATTGTGCAAATCATTAATTAATGTCATACCTAGTGAACACTTGTTAACCTATATTTGACATTACCCACACAACATAGGCATAACATTTATGTAAATGTGACAATTAATGTTGTGAATGTGATGTCAAACGAAGGTAAAGTGTTCACTGGTATATTCATAATGTGCCAAATGCCTTACCTAGGGACTTGCCAGTCCATAGTAGGTAAGTAGGGCCAGTAGTCTGAGAGTTCTTTGACGAGTAAAGCTACAGGCATGCCATGCACAGATCCAGAATCTGAGGTTTTGTTGGTATTGATATCTGCATGGGCATCAACCCAAGATTAGAATCATATCTTCGTTGACGCTGTAGTGACCGTCGACTGTACCTGCGGAAAAATAATAGTTTATGTAATGGTTAATTCATGTAGGTACCTACTTCGTAAACAAGGTCATTAAAGCGTTAAAGTAAATTATATCAGTACGAAACCTGTGCTAAATATAAAAAGGTGGAGTGAGCTATACGATCTAATACAAATATATAAATTAAATACGTATAGTGAAAATAAACAATCCAAGAAGTTCTTAGTTACAGTGTAAATTAATAATCTTACTATATAAATTAAAAATCATAGTTTAATGATTAGTCTAGAGGTAAAGAGACCATTGACCTCATTAATCCAAGTCTATCACGCAGGTAAGTTTGAGAAGGACATAATTTCACTCAAGACCACTAATTATTTTTGGTAACTAAACAGTTGATATACATACGTATAAAGATATTTAATACCCACACATAAAATCTAACTAATGGTCATCACACGTAAGTCAGTCATGTACGGGGATCGAACTTGCAACTTTTTGCTCATCAGTAGGATGTAACCACTGCGACACATTTTGAATCGAATAAAATTAAAGTCGGCAAAGTGGGTCAGATCGATAATTTGGTAATTCAAATAAAACTAATGAATTTTAATTGTAACTATATACATTTATGATGATTATAGAACTATTAGTTTTGGGTGAAGTTAACATTACAATATTCGCCATTTACACAATAAAAATTAAATTAGATTTGATTTGAAATGCCTTTTTTTAATGTGCGTAAAATTATTATACATAATGGAAACGCGACATACCAACTCCAATAGAATGGTCTCCACCGATTGTGACCACCATCCTATTATCTTTTAAAACTTCCGATATTCGTTGTGATAGCCTCCTGTTGCATTCGGACACGAGAGGAAGGTGCGCCATGTTATCTACTTGAACAGTTTCCTCGGATGACACAGTTTCAATGTCTCCGTAGTCCTTCACGTCCAAACCGTCTAAAATTATGAAGAATTATTAGAGCATGGAATTAAACAAGAAGAAAGATATAGATGAATCTAAAAAGGAGAGGTTATTTGTAATGTTTACAAGAACAGGGAGGAATGCCGTTTTTTATATCTAATAGTGTTACATCGTGATGATGGAGATAATATGAAGATACCATCTTTAGCCCATTTATACACGAGAAGAGCACGCTATTTGGTTGCAATAAAATGGACATAATTATATCCAATAATAAATATTATATGACATCAAAACAGAACGACTGTAGCTAATGTTCTACTACAAACATACAATAATATAAGATTTTAGTGAAATATTATAGTCCTAAATAGGTATGTATATTCAGGAAATTCCAATAACTTCAAATTCTAGAATGTTTTTGATAATGTTGTTTACACTTTGAACAATTATTAATGTGTTTAAACTAATTAATTACTAAATATAATATTAGAAATAATAATACGTATTGTGAAATAGCATATGATTTATAATTGATATAATATATTATATTTACCGATTTCTTTGAGTTGCTCAATGAGTCCTGCCGCTCGTAGTGCCGCCGGTGCTATACTCACTCCATATTTTTTTTGCCCTTTCTCAAATGGTACTCCAATGATTCCTACTTTTTTTAATGGTTCCCATTTCTTCGCCTGGTTCATATTTCTTAGGAAAAATTTAATAACCTGCATGTTTAATAATTTTGTTTATATTACACTTTAAAAACAAGCGCTACCCCAATAGCTAAGTAAAGCACTGTCGTAAATTATCTCTCCGAGTAAAATATTTACGCTATCAACCCGGAATTGGGGTCGGAGGTTGGATTGTTTGAAGACAATTCTGAATTAAATCATAATTTCTGTTACTGATAGTGTCTTACGATTATGTACGACTTTTTTTTCTATAATTAGCAGTTAAATAAAAAAAAAAAACAATATTATAATAGATATTTTGTTATTAATGGCACCAAATTTTTACTGTTTATTCTCAATTTTTTTTAAATAAATTACTTATTATGTCAAATGAATGTTTTCTTTCTCTCTTTATTTCTTATTATTATAGGTACTGTAAGCTACAATTTCAAGAAGTTATCATAATATCAAATCACAGCAAAATAATTATTACTTACCGGTTTATAGTGAGTTAAGTAATGCCTTTAAGTAGATTTATAGTTCGATACAAATTCAAGTTTTCATTACAGTAGATCAGTACGCAATGAGCGAATATAAATTTAAAGTACCTACTTTATAAAGGATGATTAGAACCTACTATTTACGTGTTATTCGTGTAAATGTGTACTTTGCGATTGAGATAAATTTCAACTATTTCACGTTGTTTCATTGAATATCAATTTGCACCTTATATCATACTTCTTGTCTATAAAGATTCACGGTTATTTCCGATGGAATATTAGCGAGTATTCTATTCATCAGGAAATGTTATGGCATTTCATCAACAATTATTTAATTATTACTAGGGTATTCATCGTGAAGATATTGACATACTACATTTTTTTAAAGAAATGAAGATCATTTGAATTTAGATGAGTAATTTAATACATATTAATAAAAGCTGAAGTAATTTATAAAGACTTTTATCTAATTTATCACAATTACTATTAATGCGTGTACGCAATGAGATCGTTACATTTGATTCGGTTTTGTTTATCCACGGTACATATGGTCCAATTACAGTGAAAATATTAAAATTTATATTCGTTGTTTTGATAGACAACATGCCACATGGAGACGCAGTTATACCAATCATTTCTTTTCCTAATAAAACCGGAGCTCCTTTGCCAAAATCTCTCATACTATGTGCTTTAGAGTAAGTGGAATACTCTGTTCCACATATGCAATAGTACCACTTGGGATTCGAACATGGAGATTGATGGTAAGTTTGTTCTTGGAGTCCTATTAGTTTTGAGCCTCTGAGTAATCCATAACCAACAACAACAATTATTTTGTCTTTTAATTCAGATGCATAATAGTCACCAATATCTGCTTCAGGTATGAAAAGATGTAATATAGGTTCAACAACAAAGACAAGACCTATATTGCTGTGCATTTTAGTGACATTTGAATCAGCAGCTTTTAATTCGAAATTGTAATCTTCATGTAATATTGTATAAGCCACATCCATTATATTATTTGCAGATTTGTTATTGATAACTGCGAGTCCAACTGCGACGTATTTAGGTTCAAGTAATACACAGTTTCCCGATGTAAGTACTGTACGTTTATTAATTATAGAGCCCGTGCATGAATAGTTTTTTGCATCATCCAATATAGCTACAATATATGGATGTTGTTCTGCTAGTTCTTCTACTATTTCCCATTTGTTTTGGGTAGCCTTCCCTTTGGTTGTTTTTTGCCCGACAATAAGTATAATAATAATTATTGGTATATGTTGCCAATTAAAACTCATAGCAACAGTTAGAAAACGTTTGTCTCTTTAATAAATATGATTATTCGTATCAACTTATGTAAAATCATTTGCTCAATAATACCTATTCACTTTTGACAGTGACATAAAAGACGTTTGGCAGAACTCAGGTATAACGATTTTTCGCTAGATTTTTCTAAAGACTTGAGGAAAATAGCATTATGGTTAAAAGAAAAAGGTTCATTTTTAAAGTATTCTGCTATTTTCGATAAGGGCTCATATCTAATGAGTCTTTGTTTTGACTCAGCTGGTTAGCACAGCAGACAAACGTGTCTTATCAAAATAATCTAGAGGTGAGTGTATTTACCCTGCATTTGCTACCTATAATAGGAAAGCCTACTCATTATCACGAAATGGCGAATATAATCAAGAGTTCAAAATTATACTCATGAAAAAATAATGTAATTTATTTTGTCTACCGCGTAGATACCAAGAACACATAGTATGAATAAATAATATAAGATATATAGATAAAATACAAATAAAATAAAATAAATAACAAAACATAAGTCATGTAAGTATTGTATAACAGGTTTCAGTTCCAGCAGCATTGCACCAATGAACCGTTAGACATCAGTGCAGCGCTGGTATTCTTAATGGCACCCAAGCCGACATCACAAACAACAACGTGAACTACATTTTGTATGGGAATTTTACATTGTGAAGATCACCACTTAAATCTGACCATAAGACATAGAATATAAAACTTTTAAAATTAGGATAGTGCGAATCTGCGAAATGATGAGTTCTATACTTTTACTAAGGATGTAGCCATAATTTTGTTTAGAGGAGTGAGGAAGACAGGCAAGAGAAATATTACCTGAGCATACCTCGCCGCAGTAATGCCGTCTCTAGGAATATTTAAAACTCCACTGACAAAATTTTCAAGTTGTTCATTGACACTTATAATTTACTTAAACAGAGTGATATATATTGCAGAACTATATGAGTTGCGTCCGAGTCTAGTCAGCCAACACTCAACTTACCCCCACCCAGCTAGCTAGGGAGAAGGGAATCGGCTGCCCTGGACAGGCACGGACCTGGTTACGCCCTTTCTGTTTAAGTAAGAACAGGAGATTGGTATCATGGTGGTATGAATATATTTTCAATATGTTGAGCGTCAGCGTTGGATGAAAATTAATAGCAGACAGTAATAACTTTATAGAAATCTTATCGTAAAGTGTTAAAATATTAACCCATCATGGACAATAACTTACGCAATACATGCATTATCGTTTCACATTGTCTTAGCTGTCGGTGAAGTTTGAGAATGTAAAACGATTGATTTTAGGTCATAAATCCAATTAGGTACATCGATTTATTTACGTACAAACAATTACATTTTATAAAATATTGCGCACAAAGTATAATTTAGTAAAAGTATTAAATTTATTAATAGTCGCGACTCAGTATTATGAGTACCTAAGTATAGTCGGGTCAAAATAGACAATTCAAATAACAAAAATTCCGACAGAGCTAAATTTAGGTAGATACCTTCGGTACACCAGTAGAAATAAAGTGCCAAAAGTCCCCATTTATCCCATGGATGCTAAAAAAGTTATTTAAGGTCAAATCCAAAATATTCGGAATATTTTAATTCACTTTGAAAACGGTAAGTTTTATCGAAAATATAAACCAGACAAAAAAATGTAGTTCATAAAATTATCTACAAAAATGTTCCTTATACTTTTTTTCCTAAGAATCACCATTCCTAAGTTAACGCCATTCTAAAAGTTCAAGGAGTTACATTCTACATGATACACCAAATATCACCTATAATGATATGGCTAATATTTGTAAAAAGTAGCTTCTCTTTCTATGCTTCAAATGTTCCAAAATATGACGTTCATTTTTAAGAATAACTTGCTCCAAAAAATGTGTCAATGAATATCGTCACGAATATGTACTTACTGCCGCGGCTTTCAAGTTTTTTAACCGTGCTTCTTTTTTATTCAAGTTTTTTTTATCAATCCCGGTTTGACTTAAAATATCTTGGTAATAGTTGACGAAACAAATAAATGTTAATTATCCAGGCTTTTCTGTAATAATAATTCTACTACCATACTTTATTTTCAATCGTATTTTTATAGTTCTGATATCTAAAGCTACATGTTTACTAACATTCTTTTCAATGTAAAATGGCAATCATCACTAATTTCTATAAACTTATAAATTTCCTCCATCGCAGAGTATGCTGCCTCTTCTTGAGGACGGCCTACTCTACCGCCAGTACTAGGTTTCAGGAAAGATTTGTAATAATTATTATTGTCATGATACTTAGCCTCAGCAGCAACTAAATCATACACAAAATTAATGCGTGCAGTAACAGATTTTGATACGTTATCAGAACGATTCTGAAGTACTGTCAAAACGGATTCTTTAATTAAAAGTGTAGCAACGTTATGAATTTTTTGTCGACGATGCAGCTATTTTTTTTCAGCCTCTTCTTCAGCTTCATCGCCACAAAACAAGCAATATTTTAAAAACAAAAGTCGGATTCACTCACTCGCGCTTTAGTACAAAGTGGACTTCCTTTTTATGTACTAGCTTGTACATCCTCATGACATGTTATCTTTTGATAGTAGCAATTCTTTTCCGGATGTATGACTTTCGGTAATCCACGTGAACTGTTGCAGACTTTTCACTTCTCAGACCAAAAGTTTTCATTCCATGACTAACTGTAGCAGTTTCACCTTTCGTCAAAAGTTTATTGCAAATAAAACACAATTGTGACATTTAAAAAAAAATTAATGGATACAAACTGTAATAGTCGACGTTAGCAATAAATACATGTAATCACTCGAAAGGAAAGTTCAACACTAAAAGTATTTAACTTAAGCCTCTTCAGAAAAGCAGGTATATGAGCGTTGCCACGTGGACCGTAGAGTACCTAGGTAGATGTTGATCAAGACCATGCGGGTATATAGAAGGGACTGAGTTTGTTTTGAGTGTATATTCTTCTTTTTTTGTATTGTAGCGACATCTACATAGCGACACACAGCGACATCTATCGAGCCACATACGACGCATCCTACATCGCACTATAGAAATTAACTCTTCGATTGAGTGTATATACAAGAACCCTACTACAACCGTTGGGCAGCTGCCCGCCAGACATAACACCCGTCTGGTCGGAGGATCCTCTCTTTGCAATAGTTCTTCTACACTGGTGAACCCGAGCATGAACGTCAGCGCAACCTTCTTTGCACAGCTACATCGTGACGTCATCATCACTTCCACAAGCTTACGAGCAGCGAGTCATACAGCCAGCCAGCATCCACGGCTACTTCGGGTATCCTGACCACCAGCATGCAGCGGACGCGCATTCCTGGTCATCACCCACAGCCTTCTCAGCGACCTTGGCACAGCACACTGCACTTCGGCCGGTCAGCAAGCAGAGACGCACTTCTCTCCTGGTCGAAGCAGCAGCCAGCCACTACGCAGCACTGCAACACTCCGACTCACTGGGGCATCACCCCGACTCACCGGGGGCATCACCCCGACTCACCGGGGGCATCACCCCGACTCACCGGGGGAATCACCCCGACTCACTGGGGCATCACCCCGACTCACTGGGGACATCACCGCAGACAGTTCCGACTCACCGTGAACTATGCGGCATCTGGTTCCGACTCACTGGAACATTCCACTGGCCCGGCAAGCATCACAACATGTATGGACGACTCAACCTGCTATCGACCTCCGGTCTCGGAGGGGAGTGATGTAGCGACATCTACATAGCGACATCTATCGAGCCACATACGACGCATCCTACATCGCACTATAGAAATGCAGCTGCCCGCCAGACATAACACCTGTCTGGTCGGAGGATCCTCCCTTTGCAATAGTTCTTCTACAGTATGCTTTAAACATAAATAAGAGATACAAGTAGGCATTTTTGCTTATATTAAATGCCTGACTATGTATATTACATTACAGTATTTGTATCATGTAAAACATAACTCCAACTTTTAGAATGGCGATATCTTAGGAATGCTGATTCTTAGGAATCAAAGGACAAGGAACATTTTTGTAGACAATTTTTGTCTGGGCTATATTTTCGATAAAACTTACCCGTTTTCAAGAGAAATTAAAAAAATCCGAAAATGTTTACTTTGACTTGAATAACCTTTTTAATAATGGGGAAATTTGACACTTTATTCCTATTGGTGTACCCAAGGTCTCTACCAAAATTTGGCTTTGTCGAAATTTTTGTTATTTGATCACTATTTTTATATCTAATTTGACCGGACTAAGTAGTATTTTTGTATTAATGAGCTCGTCGTGTACTTTAGGCTAAAATAAATTAGTTCTCTTTGTTAAGTAAGATAGCGACCACGAATATTCCTCTCATTATTAGAGAATTTAAAAGAAGCTATTGAAATATTTGAACGGTATAAAGACTTAGGCATTCAATTTAACGTCTTAAATATTACAAATATTGTTACAACCGTGGGTAATAAAAATGCCGATGATTGACGTGAAGAAGTTTTATTCGAACTCCGCACAGTTACAAATTTCATGAACTCACAACACTGTTACTTATTTCATTGTGGTTTCGCTTCCTTTTATCTCTCGTTGTTGTCGCTTTGTAATTCAAAACTGAACTGCCTCGGCGCCACGCCTGAGCCGCTTAAATAACTACACTAAACGATCGCAGAAAAATCGTGAATCATCGCTAACTTTCTTGACGTTTAGTTGCTATGCCTACTCGATGACGTAATTGAGGCGAGAAGCCCTATATATGTGTGTGTAAACTGCGATGTTTACACAAACATGCGCCGCGGTTGTTTACGACGCGAACATTATTTCGAAGTATGTAGTTGCTTCGAGATATTTCGGGAACAGGATTTTTCTATCTTTTTAATCGGGTTGTAACAGGTCGTAACAATATATATTTCTAGTTCTAATCACTTATCATTTGTAATTTTTTAAATACTAAATTTTAAAATACGTAATATTAAGATTAAGTATTTTCTTTCGAAAGACCCCTGTTCATATTTAATTAGAAATTTTTTATAACACATTCAAACGTGTTTATAAACGTAAGTGGAAAAAACTCGGGCTAATGAGGGCAGGCCTTATTTTTTTCAATTTCAGAAAGACTAAAGTATCAAGTTTACATACGATTTTGACATAAACCAAGAAATTATGTTTTATCGGTTTATTTTTAATAAATTGAAAATTCCAGTGGTAATGAGAGAATAAAGGAAGCAAATATTTCACCGTCTTTGATGTCACGCCAAGGGAAAGAAATCGATGCTAATAAAAAAATTAAAATAAGTTCCTCTTGGAATGGTAAAGCCGGGAAATAAATCAAAGAATATCTCAATATAGAATACAAATGTACAATAACTGCCTAGTATATAAATTCACCTACTAATTTTAAATGTACACACAAAGCAAAGTTCCTACATTTTATTACTTTAAAACTATAATAAATAAATTTTATGGTGTAAAAATATATATTTTTTGGTTACATCCAGTTACTTATTTCTTAATATATTTAATTAGTGAATTAACTATAATTAAATGAAATGCACGCTATCGTGATAAACTTTGAAATCTTAGTTGTATTTGAGACTAAATTAAGTAGTAATATGAAATAGAGTTTAAGTCATGCTACTGTAGAATTTATAAAAAAAATAGTTTATAAACTAAAACCCGATTACGGAATATCGCTCTCTAAAAATTAAGAAACAAGAAAATATTATTGTCTGAAATTGATATTTACTTACTATTCAATTATAGATCATCTAATAAGTAAATAACTTATATATTTAAATTTAACACACGGATATAGTGATGCTTAGAAGATAGCCGTTGTCGCATACCATCTTGATTACTTATTTACAATGTACATTAAATGTTATGTTATCTATACTAATATTATAAAGAGGAAAGATTTGATTGTTTGTTTCCATTAAATAGGCTCCGAAACTACTGAACTGATTTGAAAAATTCTTTCACTGTTGGGAAGCTACATTATCCCAGAGTGACATAGGCTATATTAAATTTAAAAAAAAATTAGGGATCCTTATTAAAACTCCAACAATGTAACCCAAGGTGTAAAAATATTATTTACGTACGTGCGCTACGAAAAATATTAACGATACAATAAAATAATGTACAACAACTTTGCAGAACACATAATTATTTACAAAAAGTGTCGCGACAGTATATCTCTAACTATTATAGTTATGCCACAATAAATGTTCTTTTATTTTAAAAATTTAATTGACAAAACGACCCGATATTGTACGATATCGTAACAAAAAATATAGTATACGGACCATGTGGAGTGTTGAAGATTGCAGCTGGGTTGTACAATAATAATAATACTTCAAGCGAAAATAAAGTTATACATGTATTGTCGTATCAAGACAGTGAGAATAAGTGACCGGTGAAAGGTCGCGCCGAGATGCTTCCCTGTTCCGCCGCTCCTCGTGGGGCCCCTCCCGCGCCACGATCTGTCTCCCCTCTGAGACCAAGCGCGAACAGAGAGTATAATTTAAAAGCGCCATGTATGAAAAACGGTATCTGTACAAAAATGTACCCTTGACGTTTCGTCAACGATACCCAAACCAGAGAGGACGGATATCCAGTTTATCGTCGTCGTGACGCCGAAAATGGAGGACAGTGCGCTACGATAAATATCAGAGGAAGTAGGTTCAATATAGATAATAGTTGGATTGTCCCTTATTCCCCACTACTGTGTAGGACGTTTAACGCTCACATAAATGTGGACCCTGCCACTCAGTTCAAGCCATCAATTAAATTTGTAAATATACAATGGATCTGACCAAGCTACTTTTAGCGTCATAAACCCAAATGGAAACTACGTGAATGGCTGATACATAAGTATATCTGAAGCTGTCTGGCGAATATTCGAATTACCGATCCACGAGTTGCATCCTATAGTCTTGCGTTAGCTGTCCACTTAGAAAATGGTCAAAGGGTTTATTTTACCGCAGAAACGGCTGAAGAAGTGGCCCAAAATCCACGTAAAACTACTTTGCTGGCCTTCTTTGAGCTCTGTAATTAAGATGAATTCGTAAAGACATTTCTATACCACAAAGTCCCGCAATACTACACATGGGCCAATAAAAAATTCACAAGAAGGAGGCGTGGTGGAACTACATTCACGTAGTTGGAAGCCCTGGAAGATCGGCTCCTTCCCGCCAGCGTCCTCCATTAGCTGCTGACTCGAGGACGAAGTCATCCCAGGAGAAGTCTAGCGGGGCTAAGCCAGAGACTGTTGGGCCTAAGCCCACGCCTGTGCCACGCACTACAACCGGGATGGACAGCAACGAACTCCAGGCTTCAGCTCCTGGTTTGGCACCGAATGAGGAAGCGGCGTGGTCGACTGGGACCCGCCGCAAAAGGAGGCGAAAGCGGCAGAATGTGGCAGCGGTGCCAGTACCTGCCCCTAAGAGGGGTGCGCCTCGGCGGTCTAATAGTAAGTTTCCCTCGGGTCTCCCGAGGCCTGACTGGGTCCGGCCGCCGGGGCGACGCGGCAGAATGCAACCGCAATGTAGGAGTCTCACAAAACCACTCGTTCGTCCGGCCGAGTGGGTACCCATGACGGGTTTCTCCACGTAAAAAAAAAGATCGGGGGTTGCTCAATAGGGCGTTCACAATCGCGTGCTTGATGTGGCCCTCCGCATCGGACACAGGCCAACTCTTTGTGGCATTATACGGAGCTGTGACTGAACTGCTGACATTTGTGGCATTGTGCAGGGCCTTTCTTGCCCCGCCAGGCTTCTATTTTAACACCACGCATGTATAACAGCTCATCGATGTAATAGATTGCGGGAACGGTCTCGTTGTCACGTCTAATCGCCACGTGAAAGATGCAGCCCGGGTGCCCCCTCGCGCCCGTATACACTTTACGTATTCTGCGACGTGGCCCTTTTCAGCTACGGCGGCGACGATGTCTTCAGGGCTTGTATTGGCTGGGAGTCCTCTAATTGCTAAGTTCAGGCATATCTCTGCAGGGAGCGAGTAAGAGAACCATGCAAGGTTTTGTATAGTATAGTTCGGTATCCATCGTCTTGAAGTAGAAATCGCACCACTGACCTACAGGGGCGTGCGTTTGGAGGCTTCTTCAGAATTTCTATGAGCTTCTTTAAGAGGATATGCCACTGGGGTAGTTGTTCCACTACCAGTGGAGGATATCTATTTTTCCTGGTGGCTTGATTCGTTGGCTGCTGCGGCACGTTATCAGTGTTATTATTCACTGGGGTCGTCTCTTCTGTAGTCCGGGCTTGTGTTGTACTGGCTATGTGTGCATAGGAATCAGCTGCCATGGAGGGAGCCGTCTGGCTCAACGCGGGAGGAGCGGTGCTCGGCGTCTCTTCGATAGCTGCTTCCTGCTTTAGTATCGGAGGCAATGTTTCTGTGGTGGAGCTAGTGGCAACGTTCGTCTGTATCTCTGACGGAGTAGCGGAGACGAGCGGGGGAGAGCGACGCATACAGCGACGCTTCCTTCTCTCTCTCTCTTCGTCCTCCGCTGCGCGCTTCTCGCGATCCTTTTCTGAGAGGATCAAGAGTCCTAGAGCCGCAAACTCCAATGAAATATAAGTTCAGTACGTTTCTATGCTATTCTTACGAAATTATAAGCTTTATTACTACGTATGTACTATCTTTAAATACCTACATATTATTTTTTTTATATAAAAACAGTAAATTAACGATTGTTCATATGTAAATGCTTATTCCTTAAGCCTAGCAACTTATACCTACAACTAATTGTCCATGTTATTTCTTAAATCATAACGCCTAGCCCTATACGTCGCTAACAGGGACTTTTATCACTAAGGATATACCAGTCCCATCATAACTTATACCTACTACTTATTATATAAACAAGAACAATAAACTAAAAAAAAAAAACATATCAATAACACTATACAAATTTCTGGGGAAGGAGACATAATTATTTAAAAAGAGAACTTAAAATAACCACACAGTATTCTGGAAGCACAAGATGATTCAATAAAAGTAGCTTACTGGGAATACAAAAAAAAAATGGGGCAAACAAGGAGTTCCAAATGAAGGAACTACTATAGAAAAATTAATTTAGGAAGTAAGGACCCTGATACTCGTATTTCTTAGGGATGATGGACTATAAAAATATATGCTTGGGAAATATTATTGCTGTAGTAATATGCAGTGGGATAACACAGAACTGGTTTTTTCCCTCGTAGGTTTGAAATCCGATTTAGGTGAGCATGTTTTCACTCGGGAAGAAATCTCTACTTAGTAGGTATTAGTAATAGTACGTATAATTTTATTATAGATAATACTATTAAAACAACTATTGGGTAATTCTCTCGTTTTATTAGAGTCACATGTCTATCAAAAAATAAACAAAACTACGTAATCCATTATCACCAAATAACTTAAATAGGTATATTTCATTTACAAAATAAATTAAGTGATTGACTAAAATTTTGGGAATTTTAAATTAAGGAACAAATTTATGAAATTAAAAAGTATCTTACGAGTGTACTTTACGTATCTACACTGTGATACAATAATTTTGTCAAAAAAAAAAAAACACTCATTACCGTTCATTCAACTTGAAATAACAAAATTAGCCTGTTAGATTTACCTAGCAGAGTTTCCCACGCCTTTCTATGCACGCACAATCCTTACTTAGTCGACCATTGAAAAGAGAACCGGGCAAAACCATGCAGATATTTAGATAAAAAGACGAGATTTTATTTTTTTATTACCAGTCGTAGATACTATTTTGATGTATCTGCTAATTTTTTATTGCGTTGTCAGTGCTAACATATTTAATCATTAATGAGTTTGAATAATTTATGTTTGTGTATACATATTATGTATTTGCTATTACTTTTGGAGTTATTCCAAAATAAGTAGAAACATATAATTATCATTACTCTCATTACCATCTACTATTAGGGAAATGATAGAATTATGGTAATGATTTAAGATTTTACTGTTAGGTTTTGATGTAAATAATTTTTATGGCGTACTGATACTGCCCGTTTTCAGTGATACGTTATGATCGAAAACACCAAGAACTTCAATTTCTTATTATAAATTTAAATAAAGAACCGATTTGATATGTATAGATTTTTAATTTAATGCTTCAATTTTTCATTACCATTTTCGATTCCTCATTACCGTGCCTTGAAACAAGTTTAGTATATCCATATCTTTGTTAATTTTCCGTATAATTTAGTAGAATTTAAATTATTATGTTTATTTTTCAACTAGTCTTCCATAGGCAAGAAAAATTTTAAAAAACATTCTCGCTAATTCTCTGATTTTCAGGAAACGAGAGATTTACCCTATATTACTTACTATTAAACCTCAACTAACGAATAACAAATTTTATGTGTCTCATAAATACATATTTTTTAAATCGATGTGAGCTAAACGTATATTTGTTATTGATAAATTTTATGCGTTCAATTTTATTTAGTTCGCCTATAATGTTTTTGCCTGATACATTTTCACAAGTAAGATGGATCGAGCCTTCGTCACAATAGCCATTTATTTGACAGCCCCTGCGTTGTAAGGATCCTTGTCCTCAAATTGCTTTTGTTATATGGGATAGGTGTGTCGTCCGTGAACAATACATACGCTACGTACCCGATTAAGAAAAACTAAAGTGTTTAGGGTGCGGCTTGGTTTTATACATATA
The DNA here is from genome assembly GCA_033032175.1 of Saturnia japonica. Lineage (NCBI taxonomy): Eukaryota > Metazoa > Arthropoda > Insecta > Lepidoptera > Saturniidae > Saturnia > Saturnia japonica. The sequence continues at coordinate 13,889,746 of CM065307.1, forward strand.
AGCATAATAATTTGGTTGGAATGAAAATTGTACGAAAATGTAACATGCTAAATTTAAAAAAAATATACGCAAATAACCTACTCATTTAGACCATTCCAGTAAGCCCAAACATGATATCTCTACTGTAAGTTAGTGTGGAGTTGGAAAGATTCTAGTTGATGCTGCAGCATCAAATCAATGTTACCGTTTTAAATCATGTTCTAATATCAATGAAGTCACAGAATACCAAATTTCGACTCGATCAAATCTGGGAAGATACATCGATTCATCAACTAGAAAAGAGCTGATAATTTTTAAACGGCTGAACAGCATTTCTTGAATCATAGCTAAGAAAGAATACACTCGATCACACATTTAAAGAAATACTAAATCAAAATTAGTTCTGCCGTTTGTGAGCTACGATAACACATACACACACAGATAGGGGTTGAGGTTAAAAAGGAATCGTACATGGAATTCAATTAACTTTATTACATACGGAAAAATAAAAAATGATTTGATATGTGACAAATTTATGGTCATTGGCTTTTGTTTTTCTTAAAATGTAGACCATAGAAATCTATTCAACAAATGTCTCTAATGAATAGATAAGGGAAACCGTTGTTAATAAATATTTTTTTATTATTATCTGAATTGTACATTTAATTTCATTATACTGCTTGATTTCAATGATTGTGTTACAGGTTTTTCTAATAAATAAGCTTTAGAAACAAAATATTGTCATTTTAGTACATTTGAACAAACAGATAAACGATCAGCCACGGATCCAAAAGGGGTAAGGGGGTCGTTACTCCCCAAAACTAAATATAATTTGAAATTATCGTTAAAAATTCTATTTATTTTTTATATTAATGTGTTCGATATTGAATCCTTGAGAAACTTCAATCTATGAGCCCCCTCCAAATTTAAACTGTAGATGCGCGTCTGCAAATGTTTCCATATTTTGTTAATTGACCGAGTAAAAAAATAGAGGTGTGAAATTAGGTTAGATTAGAACTGTAACAAGAATGAGAGAACTCAGAGGATTTGTTGTATTTTTTCGCATTTACATAAACTAAAAATCTCAAACAAAGCAATACTTTTTCGATAGGTTCGCGGTTTCAATAGTCTCTCAACATAAACAATTATACATTAAATAAGTATACCATAACTATTAAACGTAATATTATGATCACGTAAAAGAAAACATTTTAAATAGAACACAGAACAGCATTTTCTTCCTTTTTAAGTCGCTTCGAGTTTAAAATTGCAAAATCTAATTTTTATTTTATTCAAGCGTTGAGAGCGTTTCCATGCTGTTTCAGGAAATAGCTTTAGCAAACAATGTCGATGAAAAGGAATCCTACATTTGCCTCATTGGTAAAGTCTTACAAAATTTTATATTTACAATGTTTCATGTACATTTTGAAATGTTTTTTTTTATTTGCACAAATAAGTATTATGATAATTTTTTTGGTACGACCAGCATTTCTTTTTAATTTAGCTTTATTAACCGAAACCATTTTTTTGTAACATTCATACGTAATAGTGCGTTTAGATATGTCAAATACGATCTACAAGATATGATCAAAGACAGGTAGGGTACATGGAAATTACATTGGAGATGTCTCTCTACTTGGGGCAGTCCGACTGGAGAAATACCTTCACCCTGCAGAAGATCACATCCAAATAACCTTGTGTTATATTCTTGCAGCGAGTAGTATTTCCAGAGCCTCTTGGTGAAGGGGGTTCAAGGTCGGCAACGCGCTACTCATACTGATGTGCGTCCATGTTCATAGGCTACAGAAGCCATTTACCATCATGCAGGCAGTACGCTTGTTTGACACTTTACTTGTATTAAAAAATACAAGTTACTTTTTATAGATATTAGTAAATATTTGGTTATATCGCTTTATAGACACTTGCTATTTTGTTTATTTATTAGTTATGAGTAGGGGGGTTTCTACATTTTCAGCTAACCAATTACCAGCTCAACAAGTTCACGATCTGTTTGTCGCAAACTCATGACTGGTATATAGTGACCATGGGACGTCTGAAGGGAAAACCACACTAAAAAAAAGTTTGGTGTCAAAATGGGGGGTTTAACCATCCCCGATCGATTTCCGTCATCCGTTTTCTTTTATCTCTTACAGCTTCAGAGATAGCTTTCTGAATTCTACATCTCCAATACCCTATAAGGGGCCGTTCAAGTATTACGTAAGCACTATAGGGGGGCGCGGGAGTCTTTGATTTGCTTATTTTTGATGACATGGGGGGGGGGGGTCTAGATGGTGATTACGTCAGCAGTAGTTATTTACTTTTTTACACATATTGACAACCTACATATTGTCTATGCTTGAAAACGAAACGCATTTTCGGGGATCACACAAATAATGAATACGTTTAGGTACTCGCTTGCAACCGAGTAGGGGAATTATCGCGCGCTATTCACTTGTCTAAATTTCTTCCGTCAATCTATTGTTCCGTTTCGGTATGATTGGCAATTTGACGCGTTGTAAGCAAAGCAAGTTAATATTTGTGTTACCGTTAATCCAATTTCGCCAAAGTTGAATTGTTTAAGATGTTTCAAATAGACAAATCCAAATTAAACCAAAAATTGTTCAAAAGTTTTTAAAAATGTCATACAAATACAAAATGTACAGAAGTTAGTTAACGAAGTCTGTGGCGTAGCTAAGGGGGGGGGGGGGGGCGACTATGACCATCAGTTGTAGTTCTTTCTACCTATAAAAAATCGTAAATCTATGGCAGAGAGCATAACCGCCACTAATAAAATTATCTAGGTAACTATGATATCGTACCACGAGCATAATAAATTGATATTTAGAAAAAAAAAACAATGTGCACACCGTCAATCGATCTGGAATTCCCCCAAAATTTAATAACCCGTTCGCGCATAACCAACGCTAGTCAGGGGATTCCCTCGATATAGGGCTCGTCACTTGTATTGTGGATTGGACCATTTCTTTTGTTTCCGACCGCATTCATTTCAATATTCTCTTACGTGAACGTGTGAACGTCTAGTGCAAAGTGTTTGTTAATTATTATAAACAACATTTTTTGTATAAAACCCGATTTAATATAGTCGATTCTTAAAGAAAATAAACAAGGTAAGTGAAGTAGTTTTGTTATTACAGGTAATACTTACATTTTTAATTCATTTAGTATCTAATAGCAGTATCTTAGATTATTTTGAAAAACCCTTCAATTATTTTATTCTCTTTTAATTACTTTGTATTTTAAAACTATATTATTGAGCCATCCTAAATGATAAATAGGTACCTACAGAAGGTATTTTAGACGGATTGCAGTAATGTTTTTTTTTAGCCTGGGCAAGTATTACTATCTACTAAAGGTGTTTATTTATTAAAATAGGTTTTAAAGGCTTTGCTGGCGTAAAAAGATTTTATTTATATTTCTACACGTTTTACGATATTACTTTAGGTAATAATATTTAATTGTAAATAATGTACTTATTTATTATTTACTTACTTATTATTTTCCGATCTAGTAGCAATGGGATTTGTTTACAAAAACGGAATATATTAAGTTTAGATTTTTGATTGAAAGTAATCATAATCATATCATACAACTTCGCGTACGTTGATTTGGCTCCGAGATGAGTAGCTCGAGCACTCGTGGCACGGATATCACAATCAACGCTGGAGTATTTAACTAGTATTTTCCTAATAATACTTATATACATATTTACACCTAGACGCAGGATTGTTAATTTATATAAAAATATATTTCACAAAGCTAGATATGTAACGTTCAGGTGTTTATTTACTGTTATAATTAGTTTATAAAATCAACGTATCACTTACTAACTAAAAATATTTTTTAGAATACCCAGAACGAAATATGCCTCGGGGAATTCATACTTTCGAAAAGAGAAAGCGGGTTTCAACAGATATAAGCCAAAAAGGCTAAAATGGATGAAATTCAGAGAATGTCCGGTTCTCTTTTCAAATATGTCACAAAAGCAGATAGCGGCCAAAGTTCAAGTAAAGTACCCGAGTCTCCTGCTGACGAAAGTTATAATTCACATCTTGGAGACTCACATTCAGATAGCAACATCGACAATACAGAATCAATGAAGGCGACCCAGGACCTTGACGGAATCAAAATAAATAATGAAAATGACTGCGTTAATGCTACTTTCGGAGATAGCATTAGCTTCGAAGAATCAGTTCAACACTTGAGAGATATTTCACATTGTAGTTTACCGGTACTTGATAATGTTCGCATTGACATAATAAAAAAGGGCAGTGAACATTTCCAGAACACAGAAGGACCGATTCCTACTGTATCTCATCATGGTTCAAAGATTAAATGTGATTCTCGTCATCTTTCACAGGAATGGCTTTATAAACAGGTGCCTAGTGGTGAAAAAAATTCTACGATCATGGATGGTATTTTCTCCTATATCAAATAACCTTTACTGTTTTTGCTGTCAGTACCATACAAACAACATTTACAACTGGATTTCAGAAGTGGTGGAAACTAAATCCTAAAGTATTGGACCATGAAACTTCATGTGAATATTTAGAAAATTTGGAAAAGTGGAAAACTTTGGAAATGAGATTAAAATCTCACACCACAATAGATGATGCAACCTTGCAATTAATGAATACGGAAAAACAGAAGTGGAAAAATCTTTTATCTAGATTATAAGCTATAACATTGTTTTTAGCTAATCAAAACCTAGAATTTCGTGGCCATGATGAAACCCAAGTGTCGTCTAATAAAGGTAATTTCTTAGAACTAGTTAAACAGTACTCAAAGAACATATATATATTTGGAGCAGGAAAAATCACCTAAAGTAACATATTTATCGCCAGAAATACAAAATGAGTTCATAAATGTTTTAGCTAATCATGTAAAATGTCAGCTTGTCAACGAAATTAAATCGGCCAAATATTTCGAAATCATGTTTGATAGCACGTTTCACATGTCGATCAAATGTCTGAAGTGATTCGTTATGTAAAAATTAATAATAGAAAAGTAGAAGTCAAAGAAGTATTCTTAGGATTCTTTCCTTTACATGGAAAAAAAGCAGCTGATTTAAGCGCGGAAATACTAAAGAAGCTTGAAAACGATGGCTTAGATATTATAATGTGTCGTTCTCAAGGTTATGATAATGCTGCAGTTATGAGTGGTATACACGGAGGAGTGCAAGCTATTATAAAAGAAAAAAACAATAAAGCCATTTTTATTGGTTGTATAGATCATTCAATTAAGTTATGCGGCCAACATTCGTTCGCATAAAATGTGACTTGTGTTACATTTTTCGGAGCAGTGGAAACAATATTTAACTTTTTTTCAACTTCCACAAGCCGTTGGGAAGTGCTCCTCAATCACAGCAAAGCATCTGTTAAAAGACTTTCGACAACGCGCTTGAGTGCTCATTATGGTGCAGTAAAAGTATTGTTTGAAAATTTTGATGGAATAATATCTACAATTGAGGAACTATGTGACCAAGACGTAAATTTAGAAACTAGAGATGCTGCACAAAATCTTATGCCTGCTGTGTGCAATTTCTCATTTCTTTGTTTTCTTTTCTTTTGGAATGATGTGGTAAGGAAAGTGAACAATGCTCAGATTGCATTACAAAGTAAAGGTTTATGTGTTGATATCTATAAATCTATAAATTAATCATAAAACTAGAAGCACTTTGTCTATTCATTGGAGAGAAACGGTTGCATCTAGCAGAAGAGGCAATAGATTTTGCTGTACAAAAATCGGAAAAATACGACATTTCGATGGAACGACGAATTCGTCGCAAGAAACGCATGCCTGGTGAGTTAGCATCGTCCACCGATGCTGGACTTACACTTAGAGCGGAACTTCAAAAGGACATGTTAGAATGTCTTGGCAGATTCAATATTGAACTCGAAACAAGAGTAAAGTCCATTAAAGTTGTAGTTCTTTCTACCTATAAAAAATCGTAAATCTATGGCAGAGAGCATAACCGCCACTAATAAAATTATCTAGGTAACTATGATATCGTACCACGAGCATAATAAATTGATATTTAGAAAAAAAAAACAATGTGCACACCGTCAATCGATCTGGAATTCCCCCAAAATTTAATAACCCGTTCGCGCATAACCAACGCTAGTCAGGGGATTCCCTCGATATAGGGCTCGTCACTTGTATTGTGGATTGGACCATTTCTTTTGTTTCCGACCGCAATCATTTCAATATTCTCTTACGTGAACGTGTGAACGTCTAGTGCAAAGTGTTTGTTAATTATTATAAACAACATTTTTTGTATAAAACCCGATTTAATATAGTCGATTCTTAAAGAAAATAAACAAGGTAAGTGAAGTAGTTTTGTTATTACAGGTAATACTTACATTTTTAATTCATTTAGTATCTAATAGCAGTATCTTAGATTATTTTGAAAAACCCTTCAATTATTTTATTCTCTTTTAATTACTTTGTATTTTAAAAATATATTATTGAGCCATCCTAATTGATAAATAGGTACATACAGAAGGTATTTTAGACGGATTGCAGTAATGTTTTTTTTAGCCTGGGCAAGTATTACTATCTACTAAAGGTATTTATTTATTAAAATAGGTTTTAAAGGCTTTGCTGGCGTAAAAAGATTTTATTTATATTTCTACACGTTTTACGATATTACTTTAGGTAATAATATTTAATTGTAAATAATATACTTATTTATTATTTACTTACTTATTATTTTCCGATCTAATAGCAATGGGATTTATTTACAAAAACGGAATATATTAAGTTTAGATTTTTGATTAAAAGTAATCATAATCATATTATACAACTTCGCGTACGTTGATTTGGCTCCGAGATGAGTAGCTCGAGCACTCGTGGCACGGATATTACAATCAACGGTGGAGTATTTAACTAGTATTTTCCTAATAATACTTTTATACATATTTACACCCAGACGCAGGATTGTTAATTTATATAAAAATATATTTCACAAAGCTAGATATGTAACGTGTAGGTGTTTATTTACTGTTATAATTAGTTTATAAAATCAACGTATCACTTACTAACTAAAAATATTTTTTAGAATACCCAGAACGAAATATGCCTCGGGGAATTCATACTTTGAAAAGAGAAAGCGGGTTTCAACAGATATAAGCCAAAAAGGCTAAAATGGATGAAATTCAGAGAATGTCCGGTTCTCTTTTCAAATATGTCACAAAAGCAGATAGCGGCCAAAGTTCAAGTAAAGTACCCGAGTCTCCTGCTGACGAAAGTTATAATTCACATCTTGGAGACTCACATTCAGATAGCAACATCGACAATACAGAATCAATGAAGGCGACCCAGGACCTTGACGTAATCAAAATAAATAATGAAAATGACTGCGTTAATGCTACTTTCGGAGATAGCATTAGCTTCGAAGAATCAGTTCAACACTTGAGAGATATTTCACATTGTAGTTTACCGGTACTTGATAATGTTCGCATTGACATAATAAAAAAGGGCAGTGAACATTTCCAGAACAAAGAAGGACCGATTCCTACTGTATCTCGTCATGGTTCAAAGATTAAAGGTGATTCTCGTCATCTTTCACAGGAATGGCTTTATAAACAGGTGCCTAGTGGTGAAAAAATTCTACGATCATGGATGGTATTTTCTCCTATATCAAATAACCTTTACTGTTTTTGCTGTCAGTACCATACAAACAACATTTACAACTGGATTTCAGAAGTGGTGGAAACTAAATCCTAAAGTATTGGACCATGAAACTTCATGTGAATATTTAGAAAATTTGGAAAAGTGGAAAACTTTGGAAATGAGATTAAAATCTCACACCACAATAGATGATGCAACCTTGCAATTAATGAATACGGAAAAACAGAAGTGGAAAAATCTTTTATCTAGATTATAAGATATAACATTGTTTTTAGCTAAACAAAACCTAGCATTTCGTGGACATGATGAAACCCAAGTGTCGTCTAATAAAGGTAATTTCTTAGAACTAGTTAAACAGTACTCAAAGAACATATATATATTTGGAGCAGGAAAAATCACCTAAAGTAACATATTTATCGCCAGAAATACAAAATGAGTTCATAAATGTTTTAGCTAATCATGTAAAATGTCAGCTTGTCAACGAAATTAAATCGGCCAAATATTACGGAATCATGTTTGATAGCACGTTTCACATGTCGATCAAATATCTGAAGTGATTCGTTATGTAAAAATTAATAATAGAAAAGTAGAAGTCAAAGAAGTATTCTTAGGGGGGGGGGGGGGGGGGGGGGGGGGGGGGGGGGGGGGGAAAAAAAAAAAAAAAAAAAAAAAAAAAAAAAAAAAAAAAAAAAAAAAAAAAAAAAAAAAAAAAAATAGATCATTCAATTAAGTTATGCGGCCAACATTCGTTCGCACAAAATGTGACTTGTGTTACATTTTTCGGAGCAGTGGAAACAATATTTAACTTTTTTTCAACTTCCACAAGCCGTTGGGAAGTGCTCCTCAATCACAGCAAAGCATCTGTTAAAAGACTTTCGACAACGCGCTTGAGTGCTCATTATGGTGCAGTAAAAGTATTGTTTGAAAATTTTGATGGAATAATATCTACAATTGAGGAACTATGTGACCAAGACGTAAATTTAGAAACTAGAGATGCTGCACAAAATCTTATGCCTGCTGTGTGCAATTTCTCATTTCTTTGTTTTCTTTTCTTTTGGAATGATGTGCTAAGGAAAGTGAACAATGCTCAGATTGCATTACAAAGTAAAGGTTTATGTGTTGATATCTATAAATCTATAAATTAATCATAAAACTAGAAGCACTTCGTCTATTCATTGGAGAGAAACGGTTGCATCTAGCAGAAGAGGCAATAGATTTTGCTGTACAAAAATCGGAAAAATACGACATTTCGATGGAACGACGAATTCGTCGCAAGAAACGCATGCCCGGTGTGTTAGCATCGTCCACCGATGCTGGACTTACACTTAGAGCGGAACTTCAAAAGGACATGTTAGAATGTCTTGACAGATTCAATATTGAACTCGAAACAAGAGTAAAGTCCATTAAAGATGTAGCTTCATTGTTTGAGGTTGTGCAGTCAAAGACCTTGCTTTCGGCAAACACTGAACAGTTAAAATTTGCTATATCAAAATTTACTAACCTTTACGATGAAGTATCAGAAACAGAACTCCTTTTAGAAATACCAAGATTGAGAAGACATTTAAAAGCGGCTTATATATTACTGTCTCTAATTGGGTGACACTGGACTTTTTGAAATTTATTGTGGTCTCTTCTCTTCCGAATCTAACGGTCGCACTAAATTTATTTATAACAATATGTGCATCAGTTGCTTCATGTTAGAGAAGTTTAAAAAAAAAGTATAAAAAAATAATAATGGACACTTGCATCCTGCCAAGTTTAACATAGGGAAGTCAAACATGGACATACACCAATAAAATAAGAAATAAAATTGCTTCATGTCAACATACCATGGAAAAGAGTATACTAAAATTAAGAAAAATACATAAAACCAGAAACGTAGAGATAAGGAAAAGAACTAAACTTACTGATGCTCTAAGTCTAAAATGGAAATGGGCAGGACACATTTCAAGGTACAAAGAAAAGAGATGGACGCTAGAAGTAACAAGATGGCCAGGACCTGCAGGCAAGAGGAGCAAAGGTAGACCACGGAAACAGTAGGCTGATGATATTATTGAAATAGCTGGGTCAAACTGGATGAGTATTGCCCAGGATAAAGATAAAGGGCATGGGTTAGAGGAGGCTTTTTACCCAAAAGGGATCCGTATCACTAACACATTAACAATAAATTTATACATTAAGAATAAAAGTTTTTATATATCTAATAGTACTAATGTTGGCAACAGTACAGTTATTTTAAGAACTTATAAAGACAACAGCTGTTATTTTTATATCATAGAACCCTAAAGATATTATTTTAAAAATAAAATAGAACGTTATAATGTGAAGAGCCATCCTAAAATTTAAATTAGTACATGTTGCTTAGACTTTTTTGATGAGTGTACTTAAGCTCGAAGAGGCGCCGTATGGGGTACGGCGCAAATCATCGAGTACAAGTCAAGTAACTACAATCAACAGGAAGAAAGCTTTGGTCGTCCTGCAAACAGCAAACAAGATTTCGACTTTTATTGAAGACCCGGCACCTCAAGCGGTCGTGTATTATTGCACCCCCTGGACACCCTCACTAACATCGCGTCCACTGGCATCCGTACGGCGTCTACGAGACGGACATCCGGCGCAACAAAACGCTCGTCCAAACCGGGAAGCGTCCCCCCCCACGGATATTACAATCAACGGTGGAGTATTTAACTAGTATTTTCCTAATAATACTTTTATACATATTTACACCCAGACGCAGGATTGTTAATTTATATAAAAATATATTTCACAAAGCTAGATATGTAACGTGTAGGTGTTTATTTACTGTTATAATTAGTTTATAAAATCAACGTATCACTTACTAACTAAAAATATTTTTTAGAATACCCAGAACGAAATATGCCTCGGGGAATTCATACTTTGAAAAGAGAAAGCGGGTTTCAACAGATATAAGCCAAAAAGGCTAAAATGGATGAAATTCAGAGAATGTCCGGTTCTCTTTTCAAATATGTCACAAAAGCAGATAGCGGCCAAAGTTCAAGTAAAGTACCCGAGTCTCCTGCTGACGAAAGTTATAATTCACATCTTGGAGACTCACATTCAGATAGCAACATCGACAATACAGAATCAATGAAGGCGACCCAGGACCTTGACGTAATCAAAATAAATAATGAAAATGACTGCGTTAATGCTACTTTCGGAGATAGCATTAGCTTCGAAGAATCAGTTCAACACTTGAGAGATATTTCACATTGTAGTTTACCGGTACTTGATAATGTTCGCATTGACATAATAAAAAAGGGCAGTGAACATTTCCAGAACAAAGAAGGACCGATTCCTACTGTATCTCGTCATGGTTCAAAGATTAAAGGTGATTCTCGTCATCTTTCACAGGAATGGCTTTATAAACAGGTGCCTAGTGGTGAAAAAATTCTACGATCATGGATGGTATTTTCTCCTATATCAAATAACCTTTACTGTTTTTGCTGTCAGTACCATACAAACAACATTTACAACTGGATTTCAGAAGTGGTGGAAACTAAATCCTAAAGTATTGGACCATGAAACTTCATGTGAATATTTAGAAAATTTGGAAAAGTGGAAAACTTTGGAAATGAGATTAAAATCTCACACCACAATAGATGATGCAACCTTGCAATTAATGAATACGGAAAAACAGAAGTGGAAAAATCTTTTATCTAGATTATAAGATATAACATTGTTTTTAGCTAAACAAAACCTAGCATTTCGTGGACATGATGAAACCCAAGTGTCGTCTAATAAAGGTAATTTCTTAGAACTAGTTAAACAGTACTCAAAGAACATATATATATTTGGAGCAGGAAAAATCACCTAAAGTAACATATTTATCGCCAGAAATACAAAATGAGTTCATAAATGTTTTAGCTAATCATGTAAAATGTCAGCTTGTCAACGAAATTAAATCGGCCAAATATTACGGAATCATGTTTGATAGCACGTTTCACATGTCGATCAAATATCTGAAGTGATTCGTTATGTAAAAATTAATAATAGAAAAGTAGAAGTCAAAGAAGTATTCTTAGGATTCTTTCCTTTACATGGAAAAAAGCAGCTGATTTAAGCGCGGAAATACTAAAGAAGCTTGAAAACGATGGCTTAGATATTATAATGTGTCGTTCTCAAGGTTATGATAATGCTGCAGTTATGAGTGGTATACACGGAGGAGTGCAAGCTATTATAAAAGAAAAAAACAATAAAGCAATTTTTATTGGTTGTATAGATCATTCAATTAAGTTATGCGGCCAACATTCGTTCGCACAAAATGTGACTTGTGTTACATTTTTCGGAGCAGTGGAAACAATATTTAACTTTTTTTCAACTTCCACAAGCCGTTGGGAAGTGCTCCTCAATCACAGCAAAGCATCTGTTAAAAGACTTTCGACAACGCGCTTGAGTGCTCATTATGGTGCAGTAAAAGTATTGGTTGAAAATTTTGATGGAATAATATCTACAATTGAGGAACTATGTGACCAAGACGTAAATTTAGAAACTAGAGATGCTGCACAAAATCTTATGCCTGCTGTGTGCAATTTCTCATTTCTTTGTTTTCTTTTCTTTTGGAATGATGTGCTAAGGGAAGTGAACAATGCTCAGATTGCATTACAAAGTAAAGGTTTATGTGTTGATCTATAAATCTATAAATTAATCATAAAACTAGAAGCACTTTGTCTATTCATTGGAGAGAAACGGTTGCATCTAGCAGAAGAGGCAATAGATTTTGCTGTACAAAAATCGGAAAAATACGACATTTCGATGGAACGACGAATTCGTCGCAAGAAACGCATGCCTGGTGAGTTAGCATCGTCCACCGATGCTGGACTTACACTTAGAGCGGAACTTCAAAAGGACATGTTAGAATGTCTTGGCAGATTCAATATTGAACTCGAAACAAGAGCAAAGTCCATTAAAGACGTAGCTTCATTGTTTGAGGTTGTGCAGTCAAAGACCTTGCTTTCGGCAAATACTGAACAGTTAAAATTTGCTATATCAAAATTTACTAACCTTTACGATGAAGTATCAGAAACAGAACTCCTTTTAGAAATACCAAGATTGAGAAAACATTTAAAAGCGGCTTATATATTACTGACTCTAATTGGGTGACACTGGACTTTTTGAAATTTATTGTGGTCTCTTCTCTTCCGAATCTAACGGTCGCACTAAATTTATTTATAACAATATGTGCATCAGTTGCTTCATGTGAGAGAAGTTTAAAAAAAAAGCATAAAAAAATAATAATGGACACTTGCATCCTGCCAAGTTTAACATAGGGAAGTCAAACATGGACATACACCAATAAAATAAGAAATAAAATTGCTTCATGTCAACATACCATGGAAAGGAGTATACTAAAATTAAGAAAAATACATAAAACCAGAAACGTAGACATAAGGAAAAGAACTAAACTTACTGATGCTCTTCAACATGCTCTAAGTCTAAAATGGAAATGGGCAGGACACATTTCAAGGTACAAAGAAAAGAGATGGAGGCTAGAAGTAACAAGATGGCCAGGACCTGCAGGCAAGAGGAGCAAAGGTAGACCACGGAAACAGTAGGCTGATGATATTATTGAAATAGCTGGGTCAAACTGGATGAGTATTGCCCAGGATAAAGATAAAGGGCCATGGGTTAGAGGAGGCTTTTTACCCAAAAGGGATCCGTATCACTAACACATTAACAATAAATTTATACATTAAGAATAAAAGTTTTTATATATCTAATAGTACTAATGTTGGCAACAGTACAGTTATTTTAAGAACTTATAAAGACAACAGCTGTTATTTTTACATCATAGAACCCTAAAGATATTATTTTAAAAATAAAATACAACGTTATAATGTGAAGAACCATCCTAAAATTTAAATTAGTACATGTTGCTTAGACTTTTTTGATGAGTGTACTTAAGCTCGAAGAGGCGCCGTATGGGGCACGGCGCAAATCATCGAGTACAAGTCAAGTAACTACAATCAACAGGAAGAAAGCTTTGGTCGTCCTGCAAACAGCAAACAAGATTTCGACTTTTATTGAAGACCCGGCACCTCAAGCGGTCGTGTATTATTGCACCCCCTGGACACCCTCACTAACATCGCGTCCACTGGCATCCGTACGGCGTCTACGAGACGGACATCCGGCGCAACAAAACGCTCGTCCAAACCGGGGAAGCGTCACCCCCCCCCCCCCTCACGCAGAGGGGAAGTGACGCGTACCCAACAACTAACATTAATTTTTATTTGTAAATTTGTCTATTAGGTATGGAATAAAGAAAGTTTTATTATATTATTATGCATTTCTGCAATTTTCAATGGTAAATTATTCATGGCACTCACCGGCCGCATTCGCGGCCCTCTCGCTTCGCTCGCTCAGCTCGTGCATTATAATCACAGTTATAACCTAGCCTAACCCATTCTATTACTTTATAAACCTATGAAAATCTACCCGTTACATTGCTAATTTTAATGTCAGTTACCAACGAACTATCAGATTACTAGATTACTGATAAATTACAACAAGCTTTTATTTTTTCTACTTCAACTAATTATTTAATTGTTACAGGAAGACTTATAATTACATATACTTTTCAAATTTACTTTACAATGAAAACTCAACTATTATAGTTTACATTTACATTAAATTTTAACTAATTTAAATATTCTTATCAAATTCAGCATACAAAATACAGTTCATAGTTTGTAAGAGAGATGAAAACTAAAGGAATTAATATGATATTTTTCGAAATTCAATTAATTTTTAGTGAAACTAAAACCTTATTTCGAAGTTCTCATATCACTCAATTCAGCCTGCGAAAATGAATTAATATTCGCCAAAATATATTGTAAAATTTATTTGTTTTGAGGTGATCCAAATATTGATTGCTATTTGATTTTTACCACTATGATTCTTAGTCCGACACACTACTAGTTCTAGATCTCTGCACTTTGAACAAAACAACAAAACTCTTTGCATTTTTGCACGTCACTTTTTGAGTATTGTCAGTTTATCCCAATAATTCTCCGAGAGAAAAAGGACTTACACTTGTTTGAAATTGAATATTTAGACAAAAACTCTCACATTTATATTTTTCTGTATTACATTATGCGGACAACAAAATTGACGTGGCACTGCAGCGCCCTCTCCATTTCATACAATAAAGTGATATAGTTTATTATTTTTTAAAACCACAAGGCATTACTCATTGCCTCATTAAGAAACGATGCAACGAAGCTAGCTAGTTGTTATCTTTATCGCGCGAGGACAATAGTTATAGGTTAATGGTGTCATTAGAGGGTATTGGAGGTGTGGAATTCAGAAAGCTATCTCTGAAGCTGTAAGAGATAAAAGAAAACGGATTACGGAAATCGATCGGGCATGGTTGAAAACCCCCATTTTGACACCAAACTTTTTTTTTCGTGTGGGATTCCCTTCAGACGCCCCATGTTCACTATATACAAGTCGTCAGTTTGCGACAAAAAGACCGTGAGTTTGTCGTTGCGTGTCGGTACTTGTTGAGTTGGTAATTAGTGAGCTGGAAATGTGGAAAACCCCCTACTGTTATGTATCCTAAATGCTATAATCTTAAATATTTGGCCGAACGAGCTTCGCACTGTGTTTTGCGAATAAAATTAATCTATCTGGTAAACTTAAAAAATTAAACATCTTCTAAATACAAAATTTCGTCCAAATTGTTACAACCGTTTTTAAGAAATTTTTCTACACTACATAAGGAGATAAAGTTTGTATGTTTGTAGGAGGTAATCTCTGGAAAGATTATTTCCCCAATACGAGACATCATTCGTATTTTTTATTCTTATAATTTTTTTTATTACATGTTGGCTCCCTGAAGTTAAAATTGTTCAGAGAGTTTTTGTGACAACTTAAAATACATACTTATTCCTATTTATTATTTATTCAGTTATTTATAATTATCTGGGCGCCACGATTTCACCCGTATTACATTAATTCGATTAGCTCACCATTGCGCTACGTCTAACGCACCTGTGTAAGTTACACGGTGTAACATATCAATGTTCTCACTTCCTGTGCTTGCCTACAACTTGCCAATTTGCTTGACGTTCGTGGTTATTGCTTCGCTGCTTAGGGTTCTAGCGTATAACCTTTCTAAATAAATAAGCTATAAAATACAAAAATAATTTTTCAAATCTGACCGGCAGTACCGGAGAATAATGCATTCAAACAAACAATCTCTTGAACTGTATACTATTACCAGGTGTGCCCGCGACTTCGCCCACGTGGTATATTTCGTGTATGAAAAACAGGAACTAAATAAAAACCTCCCCTCACCTCAATCTCACCCTAGGTAGGATATTTGAAGTTACGTAGAAGCTTTGATAATACCCGACTAAAATCATTTAAAGTGATAACAGATAACACGGTTTAACAATCATACCGGTATTACTTAAAAGATATAAAGGCATACAAAAATTTTCAGTTTTGCAATCCTTTATGAAAAACTAAGTTTGTTTAATAAGTTTATTTTTATAAACCGTTATTTTCCAGTGAATAATAACACTTTATAGTACTTAAGTCTGTTTAGTGTATACGGACTTGGTGTAAACCCGCAATGCTGCCTACTGAGTTGTTCCACAGACACGATAATGCAATTTGAATCGTATTAGCATTAAAATTGTACTATTCATGGTATCTTCAGATAATGGTTATCATTGAAGGATGTTTACAGTCGAGTTGGTTGACCGTCGAGATGAGATGGTGACCGTTGAGTTGGTAACAGTCAAGATGTTGACTTTCGATATACTTACAGCCGAGATAGTGGCCGTCAAAATCAATTTGTCGGCTGGTTTTGTGTGTAGAACGCTTAAGATATGTACATGTACCTATGTAGAAATATTTTTTAAGGAAGAACCAACTATAACTTCATTTCCCTTGCGTTTGTATAGATAAAAACATATACAATAAGCACTGGGGACGCGCTCATCAAACCGCCCGTTGCGCGCCAGCTCCTATGAAAAACGTCATGTCTCAAGCTTTGAGAATACCCAACTAAAATCATTTTAAATGTTAACCTTCCTTTATGATAAGCTAATTTTATTTAATAACTTTATTTTTATTAACCGTTAATATTTATTGAATGAATATAATTATTAAAGCACTAGCTTTATAGTATGTCTGTTTAGTATATGTAATTTAATAAAAATCTTGATGGCGTAAACACCAAACAACGACATCTATCGTAGAAAATTTATATGGAATAGTTATTAGACATTATAAATAATTTTATATTTAAAAATATCGTTAAAATCTATTTAAAACGTTTGAAAATAATAATAAAATACTAGCCTCAAATTATCAATATATGTGCTTACAGAAAATCTACTTAAGTGTGACTTAATATCAAATCAATATCATGATAATACTTTAAATACTCCTGGAAAATAAAAAAAACAGTTTTCACTTTATTCCTTTTAAAGATAAAATAATTTGGATTATTTTGGTATCTCTATTCAATTTGTTTCACTAATGATTTCATACCTCATTAAATTCGATCCAGTAGTTTTTGCTTGATAGACGTTCAAACATATCGACAGACAGACATTTCAAAAATTATCGAAATGTGTTCTACGAATAATTCTAAACGCTCGTATTATTTTTTCTCAAATATCTTCAATGTACTGATTTCAACTCTTTAACCATAAGTATATATTCACTTCACTTGTGCACAATAACAAAACTAAATTACGTAAAATGCTGCCAAAATTAGGTACATAATATAGGTAAATAAATAATTAAGTTTATAAATTAAAATGAAATAGATCTAAATCCCTCCAAAAATTCTCTAAATTTGATTTATAAAATTATAATAAAATGGTTTTTTAAATCCTTGCTCGGACAGTCCGAATTCTTTACACTTACTGGCACTCTCCCTTGGGAGCAAATTTCATTTGAATGGGTCGACACTCGACAGAATTATAATAACTTGCGGATGCCGACGGGACGCTACCGCGCCGCGCTCTGTCGCGATAAGAACAGGAAATAAATTTTACTGGGAACTTTTACTAAACTTCTTATTAAGATCTCGTTTTTTTATTTTAATACCTACGTTTTTAGAAATAAATTTATTAATATAATTGATTTTTTTGAACATAAAGATTTAGTTTTCAAGTCTATTTATTGCCGTCGCTTCTATTTTTAGGAACAATGTAAAAATTGTTATTTAATTCAGACGTTAAAAAGAAATTTAGCATCAATCCCGGACATGGACGGGAACCCAGTGCTGCAATACCTTACAGTTCATAATAATAATACCACACAGTTTGTAAACATCTATTTTAAACTTTTGAATAGTGATTTAAAAAAAGAAGTGGTAACAGAGATTAGCTCCTACAAACTTCCAACCTCGTAAATATCTCTTTGTAATTTGTCATTGTTAGTGTAGATATTCTTAAGATTGGGTTATTATAATTATATACATAATATCTCGTAATTTCTCCCATTTATTAAACGCTAGCTTATAAATCGAAAATAAAAATACGAATATGATAGTCTTTCATATATAAAATCTTCTGTCCTATTTAGAAATATTTTGTATCCTTTATAACAAATAAAAGTTATGTGATATATAATCGCATTATATAAAAAATAAAAACGTTTTACGCTTGGTGCGGCGCAATTTTTTGTAGAAGTGGACCTCAGAATTGTGGGCGTGATTTAGATCTTTTTGTTTCATTGTAATTTTGCAAATAATTAATTATAAAACGGTTTTTTTATCAATGTACGACTATTATTACACTTTCCCAGTAAAGTTGCGTTCGCAGTTAAATGGAGCGGTGCAGCGAAGAAAAAGGAATGTTTATTCATGTATCTGTAATTGAATTCAGTGGGGAGAGCGGTTGGGCGCAAATTGAAGTGAAGAAGCAGACGGTCCTCTGACCGTTGCAATCAAGTGCAGGGCTACACCCGTATCATTGATGGTAAATAACTCTTTAAGGACTATTTTTCTTTCATTTAAAGGACATTCTCATTCTGGTCTAAAAAACTTGACCGGCCGGCTGAAAATGCAGTTATAGGGTTATTAAGTCCAAAGTAATTTTTAAGGTCTTCATCCGAGTTAGCTATTGGAAATAATCCAAGGTCTGGCGATAAACTATAACCCTAACTATACTCAAATAACACATTTGGTGAATTCGAACTGTTATAATTTCCTCTATTGTTACTATCAACGTATGTACCCAAAAGTGTAAATTTACAATATCTTGCGCGCCGAATATACATCGAAATATATTAGCAATTTCAAAATCGATCATGACTTATAATCATGTTTTCATATAATCAATATTCTATTTAGTGGTAATTTTAGTAGTTAATTATGTTAAAATAATAATTAATAATTTAGTTTTGTGTTTTAACGAATAAGAATTATGGGTAATTATATTCTATTAGTCAAAAGGTTAAAAGTAGATAATCTAAATTCTGCCTTGTAGTAAATCCTAATTAATAACTTGGAGATAGCAAGTTTCAACAACTGGCTTTATTACAGATTTAATAAAAACGTATTCTATGAGTAAAAATATATTTTTTTATAATAACAATTGCTCGTAGATTTAAATATAATAGCTGGCTCCGCAATCGTTTGATCCCATAATGTTTTTTTCTGCACATATTATTGACAACTCTTTTAACCCATCAGTTGAGCAAACATATAAGCTTTCTGTGTACAAAATTTCATAAAAATCGGTCAGCCGTTTTTGAGTGAAAACGGACATTAAACACACAAACAGATCGATTTTTTAAAATGTCATATTATTTGTAATCAGTTTCCTTTATAGTAGACGTCTATCAGGAAATTGAAAAAATAAACATTTACTATAGAACAACAGATTTATTAATATAGATTAGTGAAATATAATGATAATTAAATTTGGCAACACTGTCAGCTCAGTTATAAAGATATTATAGTATATTGGTCTGTGGTTTTAAGCACTTTGTGACTATAACTACATGTTCTTTGAGAAAATACCAAAACGTAATGATGAAACTTACTTTAGGTATATTAATTAAAATTGTTACCATGTGTTTCAAACGCATTTTAAAATCTAATCCTTAGAATATTATTATAAATCTAATACTATTAAGTGGGCAATTGTTGTATATACATATGTATATAAATATATATGTAATTGCTTTCTCGGAAACTGCTCTAATGATTTGGATGAAATTTTGTAATTAGATAATATTTTACATTCCAAGTTTACCTAGATAGGTGTTTTATTTAAGATACCGAGTATGCTCTACGAGCTATGCTCGGTAGCCCAGATTTTAATAATTTTATTATGGATTCATAGTGTCATAAATATCTAGAAAGATTTGATTTCACTTACCAAGTAGCAAGATAAGATGCTGATTTTTTTTAAAGGCTTTTAATAGTAGGTACAAAGCAAATCATAAAATAAAAAATAAGTGTTTAATAAAAATAAATACAATTTTGGAAAGGTCAATCGCTGATAAATATTTTATTATACAATACTAGCTGTCCCCGCAGCTTCGCTCACGTGTACCAAAAAGTTTTTATCGGGATAAAAGTACGAATTCATAGAAGTAACCAATGAATATAGACTATTGTCGTATATTAAACATTTATTTTGCAATAAGAAATATTGTAGTCAATAATTAAGACAAAAACTATCTTATTTTTAAGTTGGACCAATTTATAGATAGTTATGAAATTTGATCAAAATAGGTTCAGTGGTTTCGGAGTTTAACCCGAACATATATCGTGACATGAAATCTTTAAATATGTAAAGAAAGATTACTAGAATATGTTTAGTTATAATTAACAATGAAAACAGGTATTTAATTAGGTAGTATTTAGTTTGAAACTGAACGATATTTACACTATTTTTAGGGTAGATTTAAGTAATTATATATAATAATTATAAATCGATGCAAACTGTATACGTTTTTGATGATATAGTGTACGTATTTGATGCTATGGCCAATCTTGTACGTTTGCAAGATAACCAAATAAAGTATTTTAAAACTTCGCTATTACATTATATACAGCAAAATTTAAGTATAAAGTAAAATATTTCAAAATGTGAAATGTATTATTAAACTAACTATTGTTATTTAATTCCTAGAATATTTTTTTTAATTCTGAATGACAATGAAATACGTACCTCTTACCTTTGAATACTTTGCGTAATAATAAAACGTTGCTGTAAAAAAGACAAAGTTTATAATAAATTTTGTATCTTCCACAGTGATCTTTGGAGAATTTATAGAGCACGTGACTTGAAAACAAGAACAAAAACGATCTGTAAACTGGTTGTTGCTTGCTTACTCTACCCAGCCCCGTTTCTGTAGGTAGAGGTAATCTTGTAAAGTTCAGAAAACTGGCTAAATGTGAAAGCGGAATAATAGCAGAGTACATGGACTTGTAGCGCTTTAAACTCTCTGTGGCTACAATTAATAAAGCTTATGTTCAGGTCTATTGACGAAACAAATAGATTAAATTTATTGTTTTCGTTTAATAAATTGATTATAAAAAACCTATTGTAAAGCACTCCTATATCTATACATTATTTCTCTAATAATATTCATTACAAAGCTATTTAGTGTTTATCTGAATGCTTTTATTTATAATAGGGATTCTTATGAACCAAGTTTGGTAACAGAAGTGTGAGGTGAATGAAACCAGTATAAACCTATACTATCCATACTAATATATAAATGCGAAAGTAACTCTGTCCATTTGTTACGGTTTCACGCCTAAACCGCTGAACCAATTTTGATGAATTTTGGTATAGAGATAGATTGGACCTTGGGAAAGGACATAGGGTACTTTTTGTAGCGAAAATAAAACTTTAAGGGTAAAAAATAGGAGATGAAAGTATGTAAGAAGGAAATGTCAGCTTCAATGACAACCAGTTTGTTGATTTGAAATGACAGCGTAGTCAATGTTGATTTATTCACAATTAAAATGGGCGTGCGTCTGCCCGTTACAAATGTGCTACGTCAACAAATACAGAGCGGGACCGCGCACCGAGGGCGCGAACGCGACGGAAACGATTCCCTCGTACTCTGTATGACCGACGGCGGATAACACGCTACGGTAACCAGCTGTCTGGAAACCAGTGCGTGCGAGCCCCTCTCACTACGTGCGACCGACCCTGCTCACACCCGAAACTACTAGGCGTGAAGAGGGCGAAACATTAAGGTACACACGCAGTGAGGTGCCTGCTGGTAGGCGTGGCGCTGACGTAGCACGGAAGCGGAGAGGACTGGGTCGCTGGCGGGTTGAACACAGATACCACAATAAATTTCGCTGTATTCTTCAAGACACAATAACTTTTTCTCAATATACAATTTCTTAGTACTATCTTCTGGGTACTGTTTCTTCCAGTCTTGTTTCATGAGTCTTGAGTCTTCAGCTTGTGGTACCTGTGTGTGCCGGTAGGCCTTTTTTTTTTTTTTTTTTTTAGAACTGACTACACTGTTAGCCTTAGGGGCCCTATCGTCAAACAGAGCCGCTGCGGCTTTTACAGCTTCACCGGACTTGGGGGCGAGCGCTTAGGGCACTCAGCCGCGAAAGTTTGTGACGACCCGCACGAGGGTGCCAGAGTGGCCGAACCTCGGCTCGGGCGGTCGTCGCGAATGCGAAAAAGTCGCGATCTAACTAATTCCCTAATCTTAGGAGAATTCGAGCTAACTAATATATACTCAAATGCCGGTAGGCCCCGGTAGCTCGCCTTTTATCTTGCTGCCGGAGAGCGAGACGGACGATGGCGTCTCTCTCTGTACTGCTCTCGCATTACCAAATATGGTCATGGCCCGTTAACCGCGGTGACGCGTCGCGGCTTCACTATTGCTGTCCCTATCTACATTATTATTATTATTTGTCTGCAATATCTAATAAATTGCCAATATTTCTAAACACACTTATTGAATTACTATAAAAACTGTTTTACATTATTACAGACATAAATATCTACATAAAAACACTAATTGCAACATTATAGGTTGATAAACATTGTAAATACAGAGCGTTAAACATTACAACTTTAAAACGGCTTAAAACATGTTATATATACACTTTTCGATGTTATAAACATTATAGAAACATATATAGCAGGCTAATTAACCTATACAACATAAAACATTACATATAACTCCTATAAGACACAAATTATTGACGATACATAAGTTACATACATTAAGCTACTATTTCTGTGACATTGCAAACATTTTTATAACTTATTTACTATTCTTATATACCTACAAGGCGTAATATTACATTCAAAACATTAGATTGATGATTGTTCATACAATTATTAGTCCCTACAACTTATATTTAAAATTTTGACTTTTATCATCACGCTTAGGCCTATGCGTCGCTAACAACAATGTTATACTCAATTAGAGATTATTGTATTTCTAATACTTACCTACTAAATGATAGTCCAGTATTCATTTTAAGATTGACTGAAGTGTTTTTAAACTGTTTAACTATGTACGCAGTACGGCATAATGACTGTTTTATTTTTGTAGCTATCAAACTATGGCTCGCGGATGTTTATACATTCTAAGCGATATACTTATTGTAAATTATTTGGATTATACATTTTTTGCAACAAGTGAATTATTTCATTGTGTTATTCCACATGTGAAAATTAAGTTTGGGTGAAAGTTTGTATGAAGAACCCATTCATATTTATGCTTTTGTTAAGAAAGGAATAAAAGGGGCTTCACGTTTTTCAAAAAACCTTCCCGTAGGCCGGTATAATAAGGTATGATTTTAATTATTTTTGAAGTTTTATTGGGATGGTTAATGTGTTGGATTTATATTGGCATATATTGATAATACCATACAAACAGTAATAATTCCATCCATGATTTTCGTTTGGTTTGTCGTGTTCCGAAATCAGCCGGTGCATAAACAGTATTAAAGCAGGGTGGTAGGGATTGCGACCACAATACACATAAACCCATCTATGATTTTCGTTTATTTTTGTTTGGTATACATATAAATAAAGCTATCTATATTAATAAATCTGTAGTCCTGTCTGTACTTTTAATATTTTTCCAAAATTTCGCGAGACCCATATTATATTAACGATACTGATCATGAAGATGCCATTAATTTTTTTTGTCCGTCCGTCTGTCTGTTTGTATGTCCGGATTTAACTCAAAAACGGCTTGACCGATTCTTATGAAATTTTGTACGCGGTATGCTTATATCAGCGGTCAGTTGATAGGGTATAATGAATATTAATATTACTTTTAGATAATGTAAAAAAAATATATTTTCGTTAATTCAATTATTTACACGGAAAGTATAAGTCGTTCCATAAATGATAAGTAATGAAATTTTCAATAACACTTCTGGGAACCGTAAAATTTTTTTACAAAAAATTTTATTTCATTAATTCTTAACCGATTTTCATGAAATTTTACAAACGGGAAGTCTAACTATTCACATAATTAATGGGCTGTAAGAATTGTCAATATTACTTCTAGAATTAAAAAAAAGTAATTCATAAGTTTAATTTTCATCAATTCTCAACCGATTCTGATTAAATTTTGTAACGGGAAACATATATCGTACTATAATTGAAGGCCTGTAAGAATTTTTAATAATGCATTAGAAATTGTAAATTAGAATAATAGTTTTCAACCGTTTTTGATGAAAATTGTACATGGGAAATACATGCTACTCCTTAATTGATACGGTATATGAATTGTCAACAATATGAGTGAAATTATAGGGATTGAAATAATTATTGCGTAGTAACACCGCTAGTAATATTATAAATATCGAGAGATTGTTTTTTGTTTGTTTGAAAAAGCTAATTTCAGTAACTAGTAAATTTAATAATTTTATTTAAAGAATTTATTGAAGAAGATTATAACTTCACGCTACAACTCTAAGAAGCGGAGCAGTAATTATGAACGTAAAGTAATCTAGCAAGCTGCAAGCAAGTGCGGGAATTGAGAATAATCATAGGCTACACACTGTGTACACAGGTACACAGGTGCGTTGCGTTTGCGTCTGGTGCGGGCGGTGGCTCGGTGGAGAGTTGGTCGAATCAATTTAAGACGAGTGAAACCGTGTGGTACTCATATAAAATCTACTAAATTTATCAAGAAGATTTTCTCTGTGTGTATTATTTACCTAAACCATATAATTTATCTGCAAACGATGCGTTGTAAACTGTGAATCAGAACAAGCATAAGTAAGCAGTTACGAGACAAACTAGGTTAAACTCATATAGTATGTACCTACTCATAAATATATAGTTATCTTTAGAGCGTCTAAAGTACGTGACAAACAAGATTATGTGCTTGTTAAGAACACGTATGGGTATGTATATATAATTTTACGTAATATATGGAGTTATGTGATTCAGGTGAAATGCAATTTTGATCGCGAGAACACAACACGTATTTCTAGAGTTACACGTTAAAGCAAGTTAAATTTGAATAGGTATCATCTATATATATTAAAAAAGAAAGTAGCTATCCGCGTCTGTCTGTTTGTCCGCTTGCGTTCTAAACCACGCAACGGATATTTATACGGTTTACACTGTCATTTACAGATTTTTTTACTGAAGGTTTATATATACAATACATTCTTATAAAGTTTTTGTATATTAATAGAGAAAATTCAATATTTTGTAGTCAAGTCGTCAATAAATCGATTTTCGGGCGCTTACTTGGCTTACACTGGCTAAACCATAAGAGATACATCAAAATAATGTACTAAAACGTTGTAGTTTTTTTTCTAAAAGCCTAAGGAAAAGTCCGTGTTGGCATATGCCCATCTCCTAGAGTTGACTCCCGGTAACCATTTTTATCTACAACATAATAATTAAAAGTATTAGGTTATTTGTGAAGCTATTTTATCAAATTCAGTATTAATCTTTATCCAGATAAATATGTTAGTTTTTGGGCATTTTATGTAAATTATAGTTATCCTCTGAAATCAAATTAATACCGTAGAAGATATCACGGATTCAAAATTACGCGCAACCAAAGAAATCACTCGCAGCGAAACGGTTGGCCGGCACTCTGCACCTATGATGAATTGCCCGTTGCGATTTAAGCGCACTTTTAATAACTATGAAGTTATGAACTATCGTTACTAAGCCGATAAAAATCTAATCATGCTTTTTTAAACATAAAATACACCAATTTGTAAATTTTATCCGTGCGAAGGTAGGGGGCGATGGAGGGAGGGTGGTGGTTTGCTAGAATAGTTATAAAAAGCGGACAATAAAATATATACTCAATAATATTATACTAGTATCTTTTTGTATTGCCAGTACTATTATATAGCAATGTAGCAGTATTATAGTTGGATAATATTGAGACTAATAAGTATGGCTTGACGAAACTCCTATTGGAGAACTGCCCGACCCGAAGACCCATGACAGATTGACTTGGCGTTAAAATATTAGGAGAGCCTATCCCACCTAAAGTGAAATAGAGCTAGGAAGAAGAAGAAGAAGTTTTACTGGTAGCTCGGACACGATAACTGTGTGCTACTGGATCGCGACCACCATACATCAAGTTCCAGCTGCCAAGAGGCTTGCAGACGACTTTTGATGAATTGATTACTGATAGCTCGGTGATCGATGCTGTTTTTAGATTATATTACGTATACCATCAGACACAGTACCGTCACTTTGTTATAGCACTACAAAAAAAGTACCACCACTATCTGTATGCTAGCGGCGACAACACTTTAATAATTAATTATCATCAAAATAAGTTGGAGTGTATTTTCTTTTATAGGAAAAAAAACTATGCGACACGTCAATTCAAAGCAAATACCCGTTATTAATTCAATTATTTTGCAATTAGGGTTCTAGGAATACATTAGTTATTGACGGGCAAATTAAGAGAACTGTTTAAATAAACCAAGTGTATTAAATCGACTGATACGTAGAATTTAACAGTAAGTGGAAGGAGTGGGTTTGATCCATTCGTAGATTATGGTTGATTTGAATTAATTTGATTTGGATTTGGAATTTAAAGGTTTCAATGTAACTGCTTATGTAGACAATCAGGAAAAATAATAATTAAAACCGTGTGTTTCTGTACGCAAGTTATATTTCATTAAATAGTTATACATACAATGTTACTGGATGCCTAGCATCGAGTGTGACTATCTTCACATTCCTCACCGCAATAAAACAAGAGGTTATAAAACAATTTCATGGTGTAGACTTTACGTCACAATGTACGCGCGCACCCTAAAAATCCCTCATCATATTTTCATAACGCGTCTATTGAAGTATAGATTTAATAGGTGAACATTCTGTACAGTAAGGTAGGTCCATCTTGAAAAAAGATTTTTAACGTCGAATCCAACTCGGCTGGGCAGCATTCGGGAAGCTAAGTAAAATCTTCTCGTCCAAGATACCGCAGTGTCGCAAAATGAAAGTCTTTGGCCAGTGTGTGTTGCCAGTGATGACTTAAGGTATTGAAACGTGGTCGCTAACTATGGGCTACATAAGAAAGCTCAAGATCACTCAAAGGGCAATAGAAAGGGCTATGCTCGGAGTTTCTTTGCGTGATCAAATTAGAAAAGAGGAGATCTGCATAAGAACTAAAGTAACTGACATAGTCTAAGAAATGCTAAACATAAGTGGTAGGGGCGGGTACATTGATCGTAGGACGGATGGCCGAAGGGGCCGAAGAGTTCTCGAGTGGTGATCATGAACCGGAAGACGAAGCGTAGGTAGACCTACCACAAGGTGTACCGAAATTCTGGTAAAAGGTGCGGGAACCCGCTAGATGCAATAAACACAGGTTCAGTCATTGTGGAGATTATTGGGGGAGGCCTATGTTCAGTAGTGGACGTCTTTCGGCTGAAATGATGATGATGAAGAGGTGATATATGATTATCAGGTGAAAAAATAATTCAATTATATCCTGTTTCAATAATGAGTACGAGTTAAGAACGAGTTTTGTTTTATAAATTATAGTATTTGGGTTTAATAGTCTTTTCAAGTTTCAAAATACTATCTGTAGTACTTATGTATTAATATATCTGCTTCATAGAAACATTCGTCCAGTAATTGATTAAAGTTGCTGGTATCATTTCCGTTAAAGTACTAATCGTAAAATATTCATTTTCGTAGCCCAGAACTATTTTCAAACTTTATTATGTATTTACATACCGTTTAGTACGTTAGATATTGTAAGTAAAATATTAGTATTTACCAGAGCTAAACATTATTAATAAGTTGAAATATGTAACAGTTTATCAAGGCTTTGTATATCGCTCAAAACACAAATAACTGAACATTTTAAGTACATACATAACCACATTACGTACATAATCTATATGGAAATTAAAATAAAAGTAAAAACAGTTCGTCCATCATCATTCTCAGGTCTTCCCCTACCGCTGTATATCTATCTACCTTCATAGCCAACACTCTTCTAGTTATATGACTTTTATCCCTTAACATATCAACATTTTCTTGCTATCTGTATAATAACTAGCTGTGCCCGCGACTTCGTCCACGTAGTATACGTATGAAAAAAGCAATTATTAATAAAAACCTCACCTAGCCTCAATCCCATCATACGGTATAAAACTAAACTAAAATAATTTTAAATGTCAATCCATATCACAGTTTAACAATCATACCGATATTATCTGAAATACATAAAGACTGACGGCTATGCTCGAGATCTTGGGTTTGATTCCCAGGTCGAGCAAAGTGTTATTGGGTTTTTCTATGAAATTTTCAGTAGCAGCTTGAAAATTGGATTTGTGCCCGATTAATTGCAATAAGCTCGCCCCTATTAATTACATGGGATCAAAAATATACCCGGCGAACTTTGGGTATACATTAGTACACCACTGCCTAACCCTTTTTTGAATATAATATATGCATAAAGGCATACAAAAATGTTGAGTGATGCAATCCTTTACGAAAAACTAAGTTTATATTAATAATTTTATTTTTATAAATCATTATTTTCCATTGTACCTACGCTTTATACTATAGAGTTTATATTATGTCTGGTTAGTGTAATTTAATAATTATATTTTGGTAGCCAAAGATAACAAACAACAACATGTATCGTAGAAATGTACATAGAACAGATTTTGTTACTAATTTAAAAATATCCTTGATATTTATCTAAAAAAATATTTAATAATAATAATAAAAGCCAAGCCTTAAATTATTAATACACGTGCTTACAGAAAATATACTTAAGTATGACAATAAATATCAAACCAATTTTGTAATAATTTAAACCAAGACGTACAATGCTATCTATGAATACTGTTGGAAAAGAAAAAAAGAAAAAGTAGTCATGAGGACTGCCGACAGAAGTGAAAATTTAAAACTATAAACAAACAGTTGTTATTTTTGGATATCCAAATTAATTGTTTGATCTTAAATTAAAACTTTCACACAACAAATTTATTTTAACACGTTCATAAAATAACTCCTAAATTACTATAAAATACGCATTGTATAGTAATTGTAGGTATTAATAAAAAAATAATGATGTTCTTAATTTTTCGGTTATATTGCTACAAAGACTCCGTTTATCGTATACACGTCACATGACCATGTCGATGACGACTTAAATGAATTTTCTCCCTATCCAAACCTTCATATAGAAGTTTTCACGTCAAAAACACCAATGTTTTAATTTATTGATTTTAATTAAAATTATGGAAAGAAAATTTAAATCACAAGCACTGAGGAAAATTGATATTAACTTCGAAGCAAATCATTGCCAAAATAACTTTATATCAATTTTTAACCCCATTACGGGATGAATTTCAATGAAATATGAAACACGTATTCCATCAATTCTGTTAAAAAAGGTTAATGCAAAATTTGAAGTAGATTGGACCAAGGAATCACGTTGTCCCATACAAACTTTGCCCCCTTTTTTCTCCCCCTTAGGGGTAGAATTTCAGAAAATCCTTTCTTATCGGATGCCTAGGTCTTATAAAGAACACAGCCACCAAGATTCAGGTCTCTACGATAAGCGGTTTAGGCAGTGCGTTGATTCGTCAGTCAGTCATTCAGAACAAAGCATTTTACATGTATAGATTAAAGCAATATTGAGTAACATAATAAGATGTTTTGTAATTGTCAACATTTTTTAAATTAAAAAATGTAATATTGGTTAATCCAATCTCACTTATTGCAAACCGATTTTTAAATTATCATTGTTTCTTTTTTGAAAGTTAGTTCTATTATTTTTTCTTATAGCATGAAATAACTAGCACGGCCTTTGTACCTTGTTTTATATTATATACATACTTTTAAATAATCCTACCTACAAATTATATAAAATCGATGATGGATGTAAAATATATAGCAGGAAATAAAATTGCACGAGTATCCGGCAGGCAATCCGGTCGACCAATTTTAGTCATTACGTCTGATTTTGAATCGAAATTATTCAAATGAGCTTATTTACATACCCAACACCATCTTTGATAAAATGGGTGCCATTTTTTTTCTAATATACAATTTATTCAATTACTGTTCATAGTGAAATTTATCATTTCAGTAATATGACGTATTGGTATTTTCTAAAAGAAACAGTTTCCACATTTGTACACATTATACAAAAATCATCTCTTCTTAATCCATTTACAGATTGATATTCGATACATAATTACAACAAAAAAATTAAATTTCCAAGCTACATATTATAATTATGTGACTTACAAAATTGGAATCCAATAAGATGTACTAAATAAAAACATTTGAATAAAGTAGTTAAACTTTTTACGTGAAATAAATAATTTTAACTTTGAGTTCTTCTTTACCTGAAATAATAATGACAGGTCATTATTTTCCTAAAAAGTTTTTCTTTTCATAGCTATAATTTCAATCGTAATGGTAATCTTTTTGCTTTGGCGAATGAATAATATATCTCTATAAAAATGTTATTATATTATGTAAATGGCGATGTATTGTATAAATCATAAGAATGTTTTCTTTTTCAGTTTAGCGTTGGAATATGGATTGACATGACATACTTAGAAACAGGGAAAATTTTCTGCATCACTATCAAGATAATTTACTTCAAATTAAGATATATTTAAGTTAATTTCTTTTACAGATCTGCATAGTTTAAGGCTACTAACATGTTGGAAATTGACGAATCAGTTGCACAAAAAGAAATATTTCAAACGCTAAGCTTGTGCAACTTCTGCATACGAAGAATAGGTCTCTCTTTCATCGATAATATTCCGAAGACCGCGATGGATAAGTTAAAAACTTATTTATCTTTTGTGTCGTCGTCTTCTCTATTAATATTAATGCTGGCAGGGGAGATAACATGCGTTGCTGGTCAAATGATTAATTCTTCAAATATTGAAGATTTTGTTGGTAGCTATTTACATATAGCAGGATACGATACTATGAGTAAGTAAAATGTACAATACAAGTAATTATTAACAGGAGAGAAGAGGGATCCACGTAAGGTGCCTATTCTAGAAATATACACAATCAATTAGACTTAGGGTTATTACAGACGATCTGCAAACGATCTCAGACGGTTACGGTGTAGTTGATACAAATGCATCGAAACCGCCAACCGACTGCGTTGTCCATCTACGGTCAGCGTGCAGTTCTAATGACTACACTGAGATAAAACTCCACGCTGACTATAATAAAACTGCACGCCGAGTACGCAGTTGATTGGCGATTTCGATGCAGTTGTGTCAATTGCACTGTCCGAAAGCAAATCGTCTGCAAACCCACTAATATTATTTATTATTATAACTTATATCATCGAGGCCATCATGTTTAGGTACTGACTATTATCAAATATATATTACTGACTATTTGATATACATTTCTTCAACTGCGTTGCTTACGAATGTAATCGTATTTCAGGTTTTGGTAAACTGGTTACAATATGGTATAAGCGGAATACATTCAGACACCTTGTAAGTGAACTCGCAGAAATTTGGCCCATTTATATTCAGGATAAAGAAGGAGCTCAAATCAAACGCGACAGCCTTTCGGCATTGAAGCATCGACAAATTTGTAAGTATTGTGGCAAATAAGAAATAATACCAAAATTATATTATATACACACAGTACAATAAATAAAAGAAAAAGTAACTTGACTACGGAAATTAGATATAGTATAAAATTGTTTTTCTATCGCATGGTATATTTTATTTAACTTTTCCACTAGGCTTAGCGTGCTACCAACTTGGGCCACATCGTCACTTACGATCAGGTGAGATTGTGGGCACAACGCTAAATCTATAACAATAAAAGAAATATTAAATACTAGATTTATGAACTCTCGTAATTTTCTTTTCTTTCATTTAACATTCCACTCGACATTATAGCAAAAAAATAAATATCGGAGAGCCCTAATTTTGACAAATCATTCATCAAAATTGCATATGTACTTTAGCCGCTACCATGGAACATATGTAAATACAAACATACATAAACTGCTAAAAACATAACCTTTCCTTTTGGTTTTGTCGTAGTCGGTTAAAAGCATTGAATTTAATAGTATTGTGAAATTAAAATATATCTAAACATATTCTATATTTTAAATAAAATAATCATAATTTTTTTTTGTTCAGTGTATGCTTTCTGGAATGTATTAGGAGTTTGGCTGTACAATCTCACACCGATCGCAATTCTGTTGTACCGTAAAATTCGAGGTTTACCTGCAGAGCTTGGTTATGTGTGGCAACTATCGTATCCATTTGACAAAACAAAACCCGTGTATCATGAGTTGGTTTATATATTTGAGACGTGCTCTGGTGAGTATAAACATCATATTGTTATATGTATGTTTAAGCTATTTCTCTTTATATTTCTTTCGTTATTGTTTTTGCCTATTTCACATTCCTTTTTTGCACTTGGTAGAATGTTTATTTTTGTCAAATTTATAGAACTGTTTTCTAAAAAATGGTTTCTTAAATAGTCTGTAGGACCACAGTACTTCTTGGTCCGGCCTATTAGAAATGAAGTGAAACGTTGAATCGAGACCGCCTTTACTTTGTTTCTGGGTCACTATTCTTATCATAATAATTTTCTTACAAACAAGCTTATTAAAAATACAGAGAATACCTGAAAAGGAGTTTATGTTTATAATTAAACTTGTACCTTATCTTCAGGTATAATATCAGTATGTTGCATGCTCGGTTCTGATTTGTTATTCATGACAATGTCCAGCCACATTAGCATGCTTTTACGACTACTACAAGTACAAATACGGCGTTTGGGAGATACAGAAACAAGTGGATCTATGTCAGTCGATTGTTACAAGGAGATTATTTCTGTTGTCAAAATCCATCAACGGCTCATCAAGTAAGTACCTAGAAACTTTCTTTTATATAAAGCGATTTGGATTATCAAATAAACTTGACTATCTCCGTGTTCTTACTGTAAGTATATTTGACTAGAATTACATAGAACGCTGGTTATACGTGCATGCTTGAAACAAACAGAAAATCACTCAGTGGTATGCGTTGGGCCAGTCTGAATCGTGTTTTAATCGGTCACTTTTAAAATCATGAAAATAGTACTTCCTTGAGCAAAAAAAAAGAAAAATGTATGGAAAAAATATTATTACTATTGTTACAAGCCGTATAAATAACCTAGTGTACAACATAGCAGATATATCGTGCCTAATGAAGATGACCGTAAAGAAAAATATTGTATCGGCAAGTATCAACAAAAGTTTCTAGAAAGCTCAATGGCTCCAATGTTCACGTTTCCTTTTTTATTTATATCTTTGTATTGCGAGTGACTGTTACTCGATAAGTATTCAGCCCGCTTTAGTGCGTCTGGAAGGTTCCATACATTTTTAATAACTGTTATATAAAGGAATCAGAAAAGCTTAACGCTTACGCACTTAAAGCTACGTTACGTTACGTTAACGACTTACGTTTTGAGTGTTGAAGTCGTGGTGGTCGAGTGGTTTAGATTCAACGCCCGCTGGTTTTCGAACCTCGGCATATACCAACGAACTTTTTGTAATTTACTAATTCAAACTAGTAACACTATCGGCTAACGGTAAAGGAAAACACCGTGAGGTAACCTGAATACTTAATACAGTTAATTTATCAATATTCAAAATCGCCAATATGTCGTGAATATAAAACTGTTAATTTTTCGGCGTTTGAAATAATTACCAATACTTCGCGTGCTGGCGTGGTGATTACGCCCGTACCTTCCCTTGGGAAAAGCCTTTGCCCAGCCTTGGGACACTTACAGGTTATTATTATTATTACAGTTTTAGTCTACAAGCTACAAGAAAAATATTCTGACTCAAAAGACTGTTTTTCTACATAAGCAACTCAATCAAAACCTTAACACTCAATCCTCTATATTTTTATACTCATAAAATGAATCTTTGACATCCTGAAATTTTAAAAAATAATTTATTTATAAATCTTAAACAACCTTTTAATGTTCCTATTTGTTTACAGGTATATAAACGATTTAGAGGATGCATTTTCCGTAGTGAACTTAATTAACGTTCTTTTAAGTTCTGTCAATATTTGTTGTGTTATGTTCACTATTGTGGTAAGTTAACATTTATAATATAAACGAGATGTGCCCCACGGTTTCACTAGTGTTAAATTTATCCGACCAACTCCAGCGCTCCGCCGCCAACGCACCCGTGTAGCCGTGCAGTATCGTTGTTCTCATTTTCCATACTTGCCTACAGCTATCCAGATTGTGCAATTTCCATGGTTGTTGTTTCGCTTATTAAACTAGTAGTGTGAAGTTATGTAATTCTTCCTTCCTCAATAAATAGGAAAATGAAAAAAGAAATCAAATTTGACTGGTAGTTCCAGAGATTAGCGCGTTCAATGACACAAACAATTTCTTGAGCTTTAAACTCGACTATATCGAAAGACTCGATGTCTTTTAAAAGTAAAAAAGGCTATCTAGGTAAACTTGTAAAGTAAAAAAATATTTAAAAATAAAACGTTATCCAAATCGTTAAGGCCAATTCCAAGAAACTAATTATGAGAAGAAACTACATAACAATTTTATTGCTCACTCAGTATTGTTGCCCTCGACCTTATTCCGGTTGTCTTCGAAATGAAACGACTCGCGCGACAACTATCGTAAACTGGTTGAACTAATACAGAGCCTTTGCTGGTGTATGCAAGATAACTTATCAATATTTTATCGCAATCGGATGAATGCTTTAGAAATGCATATGAGGCAAACTAACAAAGAAATATTTATATTGACTTTATCCAAATATTCTTTGCTACTTCCGCCTGAAATGATAAAACGGTTAATTAATCTTTCTGCAACAAAAGTCGTTCGTTTTTAATTGTTGAGATGAACCTGAAAATGTTCAATCTGTAAGTAATAGTGGGAAAGAAGAAAATTCAAAACGAGAAATGTTAGTTAATACAACCTATTAGTAATCTATGATCAAAAGTATTATAATTGCGAAGAATACTTAAGTATTAACTAAGAACTTGTCAACGTTTGTGCTTTCATCATAGGATTTAAGCGGTAAATATAATAATAAATTCTATAATCATCTTCTTCAACATTGTGTTGTATTTCTGCGGTGAATATGGTTTCAAGAGTTCCTTGGGGTTGGGAATGCGTTAGTTGATACCTATGGTATGAAAGGTGGACCCAGAGAAATTTCTTCGAAGATTTCTCTCTACTAATGGAATACCTCCACCCTACAGAAGATCGCAGTCAAATAACTTTGTATTTTTGCGATGATTAGGGTCTCTAGAGCTCCTTGGGGTAGGTGGGTTCAAGATCGTCACCTCGCTAGTATGGTTTTACATTCGTCCATAGGCTACGGTAGCCGGTTACCATCAGCCGAGCCGTATGCTTGCTTGCCACCTAATTAGTATAAAATATATACATAATTCATAAACATATTCGTTCTCTGCATCAAATATAATATTCCTTAAATCAGAAACTTTTTAAAGATGAATAAAATGAACCACTTTGTCATCTAAGTTACACAATCACCGTAGTAAACTTGCAATAAAACTTCAAATTGCAACTTTATTCAGTTCCTTGAGCCGTGGATGGAGATGAGCAATAAGTTTTTTCTCGGCGCCGCTCTCACTCAGATGGGAATTGTATGCTGGTACGCCGATGATATATACAGAGCGGTATGTGAGTTATTTCATACTTATTTTCTATATGAAGAATAACTTTGCACTTTAGGTTCCTGCAGTTCTTCAATAATTTTTACACAACAATATAGCAACTTTGTACTTGTGGACTATAGTTAGTTATGTGAGACCGTTCCATTTTGATAATTGTACTATTTTTATAACTGAAAGAACTTAAATATCTGTAACGAATTACAAAATAAATGTTTTAAAAACAAATTTGCGTTTTATGTCGCAACTGTTATTGTAAGTATTTTTCATTTCACTATGGTAACTTTGTACGAGTACTATACACAGTATCGGATCAAAATTCATTATGCAAGACCCATTAATTTTTATGATTGTACTATTTTTTTTAACTGATAGATAAATTAAATAACTAGAATTGATTACAAAAAAAATCTTTAAGAGTATTGGCGTATCTGACGCAGTGTACCAGAGTGGATGGTACAAAACCAATTTACGCTGTCGAAGGGCTCTCCTGGTGGTGCTGCAAAGGTATTCTTTTTTGTTACACCATAATACTGACACTGAATAACACTGTTTAATTTACGTATAAATAGATATAGGTATGTATATTTGACAACTGCAAATGATTAATTCCGTATGCTTAGGGACTACAATAAAAGCAACAGTAAGTCTTAATAATTATTTATGTACATGAAATATATGACAAAATAGAAAACACTTGTTTTAGAACAATATATTTTATAATTGAAACAACAAATACAGGTACATATTATATTATATTTTCTTAAATACGATAAGAATATTTTACAAGCATATTATATATTAAATGTTAGACCAAATTATATATTTAAAAACTTCAATACGCATTTCCAATACAATAAGAAATTAGTTTCGCAGTCGTAAGATTTTCTTTTGTTTTGTTTTACAGGTCACAGAAGCCATTGTATTTCACAGCTTTGAAATTCCGATCAATCACCATGATGACTTATAGCTCGGTACGTCTATTACGTATTATATTAGAATAAATTTGGTGAAATAAGTATTGGGGAAAAATATTTTTTTTTTTTCAGATTCTGACAACGGCGTATTCTTATTTTACACTTTTGTACACTTCGTACCGTCGAGATTAGTATATAATACGATTATTTATTACGAAACATTATACTATATCTACATAAGTAAAATAATAATGTATAAGTAAGTAAGTAAAGAACAAGATGTATTTGATTTATGTATGATATTGTTCCTATGATTTTATATTTATTTATTCTTCATAGAATTAAATCTGTACTATAAAAAAAAATTAAAGGACTTTTCATAGGTATTTAAAATTTCCTAAAACTTAAAATACGAAGCAATATCTACTAGACCATTTTTAATTCACTTTTCTTTTTACCCGACTGCGAAAATGGATGGTTATAATTTCGAGCGTATGTATGTAGGTATGTAAGTATGTCTATGTCTTTGGCACGTTCTGTAGCCTAATCTGCTTGATTGATTTTAGCGTACGAGGTGTCTGTAGATTCGTCTTAATTGTGGGAGTTATATAGGCTATATAATATTTTAATAAGAGGTATGGAAATTAAATAAAAAGCAAAAATAGAAAAAAAAAATTGTCAAGTGTTTTTGTTGCAGTCGGGTTTTTTGTTTTCTTTTTAATAATTTTGTAATATGTATTACATATCTTTCACTTACAAAGTATATAAAATCTTTCTTGGTTTGAAGCATGAAGCTTTTCATAAAATTATAATTTATTATGAGTAATAATACAAGTTACAAAATTATCAGATTAATTGAATGCAGAAATTAAGTGTTTGAACAGAACATAAATTACGAATTCGTGGAATATTTGAATTTCATTGACCATACGAGTAAATTGTAAATGTAGACTGAAGTCTAAAATTACAAATATCTATATGATTAAATAGTCGTTATTCTTTGCTTTCTCTAACATTTACATATTATATATATTATACATTGTTTTAATTAGTACACGTTTATTTGAAGAGTACATTTTACAACTAAAAAACAGTAGATATACACCACAACTAAAATGAAGACTAGTTATACGTAATTATTTAAGCTAGAGAGTTTAAAGAATTGAAATCATAGGTCATTTGGTTATATGTAACTCCCGAACATAGTCTGACGGCTGGAATTTATATCCATCTTACTAAATCAGTCCACTCGCCTATCAGACGTCAGCCAAACAAGGATTGTTCGTAAATCGTGCTCCAGCTTTGCCTGCAGCTACGAACATTTATTTAATGATATTTTTTGATTTGTAGCAGAATATTCCATACAGTAAGTTTTATGTGCTGACAAAGAACGGGCGTGGAAGCGTTACAATAATCTTCATGTTTTTCCAATTCTACAAGAAAAGCATAGAAATTCTATGTTTATGTTTAAGAAATGTTGAATATGCATCTATGCGCTCGTTTGTTAACCGACTTCAAAAAAGACTGAAGTTATAAATTCGAATGTGTTTTTTTTCCTATGAAGTTTCAGCTATAACTTCTTTGTTTATGAACCGATTTGGAAGATTCTTTTTTTTTGGTGGATAGGGGATACCTCAAGAGTGGTCTAATTTGATTGTGTTTTCAACTTCGAAGATACACCAAAGAACTCTTCAATTTGTTAAAATTTTCTTCTAAATTGTCAATTGTTCAAAATTGTACTTTTATGATTTAGTAATATAGTTGTGTTTGTGTCGATGTTTATTGTTTTGATACAAGACAATCATTCTGCACTTATGTATATAAAATTTAGTTTGTACTTTGTATCATAAGTCTGGCACATCCGTTGCTCTTGAAGTCTTGATTATCTCTCTATTCATTATCTCATAAAAATCTTTTGAACCAAAAATAAAGTGTAATTTTTGTTATGAGTTTTAATGGTGCACAACATAAAGTTGTATCTAAGTAAAATATTCTAATACAACACCTACCTAGGTACACTTGGATAGTAAAACATTATCTAAATACGATATTTTATGCAAATCGTTGGAACCGTTTCAAAGATACCAATTACATAGATATTTACAAACAATTATGTATATATTAGGTCCTTACATATGAAATTGGCGTTTTGTACGGGAGGAATATAAAGTCAATTTTATTTTTGTAAAATATATTTAATTAATCAAAGTATGCACCGTTGTTATCTATGCACTTTTACCATCTCATAGGTAGTTCATTGATATCTTTACTAAAAAAATCATGGGGGCGAGAATCAATAAACTCTTTGAAGGCGGTTTGGACTGCCGCATCGGAGTTGAATTTTTTCCTTGTCAGAAGTTGTCCAAATTCCGGAAAAAATGCTAATCTGTTGGAGCAAGGTCCGGAGAGTACGGTGGATGTCGCAGACATTCCAATTGTAGCTCATCTAACTTAGTGGTTGTTTGTTGTGCAGTGCGTGGTCTTGCGTTGTCGTGAAGCAGCAGTGGCCTTGAGCGATTGACTAATCTTGGTTGTTTAGCAGCTAGTTCTTCCTTCATGGTTTGCAGTTGCCGACAATAGATATCTGCCGTAATCGTATGGCCAGATTTTAGAAAGCTGTAGTGAACGACACCGGCGCTAGATCACCAAACATTCACAAATAACTTTTTCTGAGTCAATTTTCGTTTAGGGCAGGATTTGGCTGGGTCTCCACGATCAGCCATTGCGACGAGCGCTTCCGATTATCGTACAGTATCCACTTTTCATCACAAGTAATGATTCGATTTAAACATAAACATACCATCACGCCTGTATTCCCCGAAGGGTTAGGCAGAGGTGTACTAATGTACACCCACAGTTCGCCGAGTATGTTTTTAGGTCCCATGTAATAGGGGGCGAGCCTATTGCCATTAATTAGGCACTAAACCAAACTCCGAGCTGCTACTGTGAATTTCATAGGAAAAACCCAATAACACTTTGCTTGACCTGGGATTCGAACCCAGGATCTCGCTCATAGCAGTCGCGCTTACGACCACTAGGCTAACGAAGCAGTATTCGATTTAAAATCCCTTCATTAATGTGTTGTTGAGCAAAGTAACACAGCAGTCGACGCGTGTTTGCAAGTTCGATTCACTCAATTCATAAGGTACCCATCGTTCAAGTTTTTTTACTTTCCCGATTTGCTTCAAGTGGATTAATACAGTTTTATCACTTACCCCGAAGCCTGCAGCTATCTCTGAAGTGCTTTGTGATGGATCCGCTTACACAATAGTCTTTAATTCTTCATTTTCCACTTTGGTCTCCGGCCGTCCACGGGATTAGTTCTGTAGGTCGAAATTTCCAGAACGAAAACGTTGAAACCAAAAACGTACCGTGCTTTCTTTTACGACACTAGCGCCATACACATCATTAATCCTTCGAGCTGTTTCTGAGGCACTGGTGCCACGGTAGAAGAACTCGTACTCGTAAATATACCGGATATTTCATGTTTTCCATTATGCGGTAATAAGCGACGCCAAAGAAAAAATAATAAGGAAAAAAACAAATGAATGACTGTTTTCAATACTCAAATGTTTTTAAATGCTAAATGAATTTATAAATTTGAATTTGGAATTCTTAACCAAAGAGGAGATATTTCAGATCAAAGTGGTCAGTACGACAAAACGCTAATTTCATATGTAAGGACCTAATATGTATATTTACTAGCGGCGTGCCCGCGGTTCCGTACGCGTTTGTTACTACGCAGTAGTTATTTACATCCCGTAATTTTACTTTTACTCACATTATTGACAATTTATATAATCAATTACTTAATTGAGAAATGACATATTATATATACTTCCCGTGTACGATAGATTAATTATTGTTTTTCGCGTAGCTTCAAGCGTCAGCTTCAACCAAGAATTAATCTATGCCCTGTATACTATTTCATCAAAATCTTTTACTACCCACTATTCTTTTACGATTATTTTTTGATAATATTTTGTGGATTTTTTATTTTACCATTTCTAAAAGTGTTATTGAAAGTTCTTATATAGCCTGTAGGGGTTTGAATGGTTGCGTAGGTGAAATGATAATATAAAAGATATTACGCAGCTGCAATCGACAGTCGTTCGCTATCAACCAATGACATAAGCTTTCCGTGAACAAAATTTCATAAGAATCGGTCAAGCCGTTTTTGACTTAAATCCGGACATACAAACAGACAAACAGACAAACAAAAATTTTTAAGGGTATATACGTGATCAGTATCCTTTTATAGTATGCCTATCGGGAAATTTGCAAAAATACTACATGTAAAGACATCACTTCAGATTTATTAATATAGATAGATATACAAGAATTGCTCACCTAACTGATAATTAAAGTCAGTCAGTTGATAAAAAAAAGTGTTTCGATAAATATGTTTTGCAAAAAGCAATCCTAAAAAAAAGTTGGCCGTCAGAAAGAGAGAAAGAAAGAAACATTAAACACTAAAAATTAAAGAACATATAGCGTGGCGATGTGTCGCCACGGCCTGTATCGCCACGGCAACAATCAAGTTTTCCCTCGCCTATAGATGTTTCACATCAAAATATTAAATTTCTATTTTTACATATAATTTTCTAATTTGTTTTATTAATTTTCGTATTCGATGATATGAGTAAAAAACTGATTTAAATAACGTAATTTAATATTGCTTTAATATTTTAAAACGATCGCTTAGTTTTGATCATAGTTGACAGTAGTAGGTAAGGCAGACGAAGTGCGCTCGTTTATGCTTGTCTTAATTTACTCGAACTGATAATTTATGCTCTGCCACCTCCTAACTTCGCTACCCATTAGGTTAATTACTTGAAGATTAAACACATTGTAAGCCTCTGTGATTTATAAAAGCAGATTGAAGTTAATACCATTGTTTTCCTGTATGTTCAGTTAAAGCCCGAGAATTTTTTTTTTGAGTTCGCAGGCAGTGTTGTTTCTTATTATTGTGATGAACTATCATCATATTGTACTAAGTCAATTTTAGTAAAGTTATGTGGAACATCATTTTCTTTTTCCTGATTTTTTAAAGTTAAATCCGGACATATAAAAACAGGCAGACAGAGATCATTTTTTTATCGTTGTGTGTCCACAATCACACATGATCCTTAAGTGACAAGATGCCCCAAGATGGTAGCACGCTAATAAGCCTAAGACATATTCGTGATAAACGTCCTTTATTATATAGATGTTTTAATTACAGATTTATTAATATATTAGACATTTTTTTGCCCTTATTGTTAAGGTCAAAATACACGACGACACAGATACTTGACCAAATGTTTCGAAGACGTCTACACGGCACAATCGTCTACAATTTCTGTCCCAATCGGTTTATAGAGTCAGTGTCCGGGCTGAAGTGTCAAACACCGTATACTATAAGTTTCCTCGTCGTACTGAGCGACACAGAAACTTCTTGTGTAACTCGATGTCACTGCTTTATACACACAGTGTCGAGTGTCGTCGTGTGTGTATACCTTTATAATATCATATGATCGATATTCAGTTATTTATGTATGCTTCCAAGCGAAAAATGGATAGAAAATAAGAGAAATGGGAATTATTTACTAATCCGGTAGCTCCCGCCTGGTGAATATATATTCGAGTTGCAATGTTGTTTGTAGTATATTTCCTGGTAACAATGTTACAATTTGCTTGGGAATTTAATGCGACCCTTGTGCAGCGGCTTGTGATTCGGTTTGACTAAATAAACTTTTAGCAATGTAAATGCAGTTTTGATTAACATTGTGATAGGGATGTCTCTGTTAGCATATTTTTTAATATTAATTGTATATTTATGAAGCCTGATTAGAACGTAAAATTTGATCTTTATTTTAATTGCTATTATTATTTTTTTAATTTATTTCACTAATAAATTTATTTACAACCTTTTGTTAAGGGCCATAGTATTAAACCTCTGGGGTTTGTCTTAGCATGCCATGGCCTGAGGTTTTATTCAACGCGTTGCTGTTTGTAATGTATGTATAGTATTAAGTCTAATGTTCAGTTATTAGTTCATTATAATTTAATATACTTATACAATTGAGTCGATATAGCTATCTTTATTGTATTTAATGTTTTTACTATTTATTGAATCTCTAACGCCCAGTGGTATTTTATTTATAGTGTTAGACATCGTGAAAGATATTGTACGCCTGCCATAGAAGTTATTTTTACGTGGTATTTTAATGATTTTGTTATTGCCTGTTATGTATTAACAGCGTAATATATATTTATTTAATAATAGCTCGGCCAAGGGACGGGTTTATGCCTAATGTTAAGCACAGTACAATCCAAAAACAACGACGACCACCAGGAGATCGCTAATTCATCGCTGTGATGCCGACCTGCGAGCGTCTCGGCAGCTGAATGTACACTGGCTAATCTCAAAATGCGACAAACCAAAAGAGACACTCTAAACAGTTTATCAAGTGCATTGTGTTTGCGACTCAGTTAGGTACAATACCTATCACTCCCTTTGGTTACTGGATATACACCCGACTGACCCTGGAACGCGATACACCTAAGCGTGCCACTATGCCAGCTGTTAAAGCTGGTGTATAGTGGTCGCGATCCAGTCGTACATAATTGTTATATCTAAACAGCCAGCAATTTCAGTTCAGTAAAACGTTTTGGACAATTGGAAACTTTTGGAAAATTGTTTGAAACACTTTATTCATAGGTATTTTTTTTCCATTAATACACCATGAAAAGTGATTTAATTTTTTTTTATATAAATGTAAAATACCTCACAAAACGCTGCATTATGTTCCCATGACGTCATCATTCATTTTATATGTCAATTTGTATGATAACAGGACAAGTTTGACAACTCACGCAAGAGTCTAACGTTCATTTTTTATGAATGGTGACGTTACGTTTTCTAATCGGCGTTTTAAATCACGCGAGACAAAACATATTAATTATCCAAAGGGAAAATTAAATAAATAAACAATTACTTTTACCAGATTTGTAATGTTTTAGGCGCTTTATCAATA
This sequence comes from Saturnia japonica, assembly GCA_033032175.1. Lineage (NCBI taxonomy): Eukaryota > Metazoa > Arthropoda > Insecta > Lepidoptera > Saturniidae > Saturnia > Saturnia japonica. Next base: position 13,933,437 of record CM065307.1, read on the forward strand.
TTTTATTTTAATTTTTAAACATACAGTCAACTCTCGGATTATCTAATTATAACGATCATCAGATGAGATTGTTTTATTTACTCTAAAAAACGTACATTATTTTATTAACATAGCGTAACAAAGTACAGATTTAAAAAAACATTTTTTTGATGTAATTTCATATTTTAATCCACTTAATTATTTGAACTTTTGTTAAAGGTTGCACATTTTAGTATAAAAATACATCATAAATGTCTTCCAAATAGTATACCGTCTTAAAATCTAGGTATCTACTGTTAGGAAAACTTTAAGTACGTTTTGAGTGCTGTTTTCAAGGGTTGCTTTTCACAGCGTCTAACGACCGTGCACTTAGCGAAGCGGGGTCAGTGTTTTTCAAGATTACACAGCGTATCTGCAGGTTGACCAGCCAGTTCGTGCCCTGTATTAATTAAGTGAAGATACCGAAGAAAATTCTGCAACATCTTTCTCCGATAAATTTACATTTTAACGACCATTTAGTGTGCAGCAAAGCGAGGCAGGCACGTTAGATATAAGGTTTAGTGCCTGCCATGCATTTAAACAACGGCTTTTTGAACATTCCAAATTAATGTCGAGCTCATATACTCGTATATCAAATGGTTGGTTTGAGTATAATTTTCATTTTCATTCTCAAATTTAGTGACGTGGCTAAATTTCAATAGGTACTACTGTGTTGTGTTTAGTAGCCGAAAGGATTTCTCATAGTAGTGAGACGTACTTATCGGAAAAGTTTAAAATAATAAGTATTTATATATATTTATACATAGCAGTTTAGAACTTGTTACCTGTAAACTGAAAAAGCAGTTTCTACGTACCTTTTCCAGATACTGGTGTGAGACACAAAAGTAAACTATTTCAGTTTGAAAATGCTCTTCTATATTCAAGCCAAAGGATGTTTACTTTTTTAGAGAGATATATGTACAAACAAATATGACTTGGAACAAGCTTTTTACTCTTCTCTATTATGGTAATAGAAAGAGATAACATCTTGTAACAGGCTGTTATTCTGGAAGTGATATTTCAGTCAGATTTCTTATTTTACCTATTATAGCTCACTCTAATTTCTCATGGACAAAATTTCAAGAGTGATGCTATTATTAACCTCTTTACAGTGTGAATTTCCTAAAATCTTTTCTCAGTTCCCATTAACGTTAAATAGGAACCTCCTCAGCAAATTTCATAGTTATAGTTCAACCGGTTTTTGTTATGCCTTCTATCAGTTAGTTTTAAGTGTTTTATTCAGTAGATTTGTCATTTTTATTTCAATATGTGAAACATGTGATATACAGAAAATTGTTGTTACAAGTGGTGTGTATCTTTAGTGTGTATTTAAAACATTATAATTACGATATGAATCATTACAATATTTTATAGAATCTACTTGCTCTATCAACTCGCTGTGATAGTACAAGGTGTCCAGAAAGGGTATCGGGTATTTGTATTCGCGCCATATTCGAAACGGGGCGTCTAAAGGGTGCGGGGAGTGGTTCGTGGCGTCCGCCATTTTGTGGAGATTTAGTCACGATGGAACAGTACTCGGGGACGCATCGCGCATTTTGCGTACGAGCGTATTATCGTAATGGTGATTCAATAGTGACTGCTCAACGTCTCTATCGTGCGGAATATCGTACACGCCACGCGCCAAGTGACGATAGCATTAGGAAATAGATCAGGATGTTCGAGAATACAGGTGCGACAGTTAAAATTCAAAACTCTGGTCGTCCTCGTTCAGTTCGCGATGAAGAAACAATTGAAGAAGTTGAGGCGTCGGTTCGTCAAAATCCGTCTTTATCCATCCGAAAGCGAAGCCAAGCGTTGAACATCAAAAAATCGTCTTTACATTCGATTTTAAAGAAAGACTTACATCTAAAAGCCTATAAAATTCAATTGGTTCAAGAATTGAAGGATACGGACTATGCTAATTGACTGAATTTTGCGAACGAAATGCTGCAGCGATTTAACAACTTTAACAACATACTGTTCAGTGACGAAGCAAATTTTCACCTGAATGGTTCTGTTAATAAGCAGAATTGTCGGTACTGGGTAGTGGAGAATCCGAGACGAAAGCATGAACGACCCCTGCATAGCCCAAAGGTCGTTGTTTGGGCCGCTATGTCTGCTAAAGGCATAATTGGTCCTTATTTTCATGAAGATCAACGAGGCCGAGCAATTAATGTGAATAGTGACCGTTATTGCGATATGTTGCGAAATTTTTTGGTCCCAGAGTTGCAGGAGTTTGCAGGTTTCAACTCAAGAACGTGGTTCCAGCAAGATGGGGCCACTTGCCATACCTCAAATGACTCAATGGAAGTTGTTAACGAATTATTCCCTAATAAAGTCATTTCGCGAAGGGGTAACATCAACTGGCCTCCCAGAAGCCCCGACCTTAGCCCGCTTGACTATTTTGCATGGGGATACCTTAAAAGTAAGGGTTATCAAAACAATCCGACGAATCTAACCCAGTTAAAGCAAAACATCAGGTCAGAAATGGCAGCAATAACAATAGCTATGTGTCAACGTGTTATCGCCAATCTTCGTTTCCGTTTAGAAGAGTGCCAGCAACGTAACGGTCATCATTTGGATAACATCATCTTTTCCAAATAATTCTCCAATTCATATGCTAATAATAAACAATAAACTTTTTTATTGCATACAAATAATTTTTGTTTCATTGAACTTAAAAATACCCGATACCCTTTCTGGACACCTTGTATATAGAAAATTGCAAAAGGCAATGCAAATGTACGCTATGATCCAGACAATTGCATTGCTCTGCCATTGTGTCTGCAATTATAAATCTTCATTGACAATTGTATATCAGTACTAATCTATGTAGATCATATAGATATAAATGGATGTTGGTATTTTTTTATAAGTAGTAGCTTGACATATTGACGGTACTGTCTCTCATGATAAGTATAGTACAATCTAAATACAATAGCGCCCCTCGAGAGATTGGCAATCCATCAGCGGTAGCCGCTGTCATGCTGGCCTGCCTAAATATCTCTTACGAGACGTTACGCTTGAAGGATCCGATGTTGTAAGTAAGGAAGGAGGGAACACATTGACCGGGAGATGGTTCCACAGTTTCTTGGTACGGCAGATAACTTTTTACTTCATGCCGAGATGGAAGTTATCGTAAAACTGTGACTACGAAACCCTGAGCGTGTGTTGCTGTAGTGGAAAGGAGAGGAAGGAATTAGAAATGGTATATAACATGGCATTCATAATCTCTAAAATCGTTTGCCCGTTTTCCGTGAAATTTGGTAGATCTAAGAGTTTGTTCATGGATAATATTTATATGCCATCCCTAAACGCGAAAAGTGGCTCTGTGATCGAATTAATGACTAGGTCTGCGGAGTCAGCTAGTTTGTTATAAAATATGGTTACTTACAAACCTACATCAGCTTTAATGTAATATAATGGCATACGATAAATTCATGATAAGATATTAAAGTTTTAATCTCGGTATCTCAAAATGGCCATGTCATGGTATCTAAGCTTCGTGGCCAAACATTAATCATTCGGTTCACCCAAAATTGGTGAACGGTAAATAATTTACTGCCTACACTATAAATCCTCATCCTGGGATCGTTTCCGAATTGACAGTCATTCGATTATAATCAGCGATAGAACTCTATCCGATATTCTACGAAAATATATTAATCACTTCCAGCCGCCACTCACATAAATTAAACGCTATCTTAAAAGCGTTTTCAAGTAAACCTTTTACTTTATACTTAGATATTGTTTTCATACAAATGGCTTTATCATTATAAGAATGATATATACAATATGCTAAATATTCCTTGTGATCGTTTATTGTAGCTTTATGTCTGTAATCTGTGTAGTTTGAGCCTTTCTATTGTTAACGTATCTTTATGAAAATGTCTCTGACGGCTGACTAACTCGCTTTTTAGTGGAGTGGACGCTAACCGAGGAGGCGATGCTGGTCGGGTGCCAGATTGATGAGTGAGTGACGATATTTAGGCGGGTCGTGTTCCGTGATCCACAGGTATATATCGAGTAATCAAGTTGGGTGGTAGGGTTCTGTATCCGACTGGCTCGCAAACACCACGTACACGCTACGTACCCATCAAGTAACTAACTCGCGTTTGTCGCGTTTCGGGATCAACCAGTGTATATACAAATGCCCCCAAGAGGCTGTCAGGTCATGATGACGGCGATGACGGCGATGACCGTCGATGACCGTCGATGAATTACTGATCTTTCTATGGTCTCCGTTGTTTTTGGAATGAACCGTGCTTACGATCAGGTACAGGGTCGTTACTTTGCCATAATACTATAACAAACAAGCTAAATTATTGAAAGGGAAACAAAAAACCCGACTGCAACAAAAACAACATTTGTTTTCTTCTATTTTTGGTTTTTATTTAGTTCCCAGATGTCGTACTTAAATACTATAAAGCCTATATCGCTACCACAATTAAGACAAATCTAAGGACATCTCGTATGCTAAAATCCATCAAGCCGTTTAGGCTACAGAGTGTGCCAAAGAAATAGACATACATACACTCGAAAAACATAACCCTCCTTTTTTGCAGTCGGGTAAAAAAGGAAAAATATACAAGTATAAGTTGCATTATATGCGCAGAAGAGTGCGTCAGGGTTGCGTCTTGGCTCATACCTTGTTCAGTATATATTTCTCCATACTCATGCAGATTGCTTTTGGATATTCCATGCGAGGTATGCATTTACACACCAGGCAGGATGGTAGGCTTTATAATATCTCTCTTTTGAAACCCCGTAAACATCGTTAAGATATATTTGTGGAGCTTTTGTCGCAACGTCTTCGGAAAAGCTTCAATTAATGGTTGACAAATTCAGGAAAGCATGTAACCTTTTCCCTATGTCGATTAATAAGAAAAAGGCTGTCATAATGATGCAGGTTGTTAATCAAAGTCCAAATGTTTTACTAAATGATTCACCACTGTAAGTTGTTGATGGGTTCTGTTACCTTGGGACCACCTTGTCAAATAATTTGTCGCTTGAAGCTGAAATTAATATTCGCATCGGTGAGGCAGCTATGATGTTCGGGAAGCTTAGCACAAGAGTGTGGAGATATAAAAACCTTCCTATAAAATATAAGATGACTATATATCAGGCCTGCATATACTTTGTTATCATCGTATTCTAAATATCTCGTGGAAGGATATAAGGTAACAAATGAAAAGGTGCTCAGTATAGTATAGCTGCTTAGCATTATTGCACTATTAAAACAAAGGCGGCCACGTGCACCGTATGGACTCTTCTCGTTTGCCAAGACAAATTCTCTTGAGTGAGGTTGCTAAATGCAAAAACAACCTAAACTGCGCTTTAAAGATAGTGTGAAACGAGATATGCTCACTTTTAATGTCGACCCCAATTGTTGGGAGAGAGATACCGATAGTCGCGATGTCTGGCGGAAAAGGATTACCGATGGCGTTCTTGTTCACGATCATGTGTGGTTTGAATTACTCTCTCATAGGCGTGAACTTCGTCGTCAAAGCCAGGCAATACTATGACTACTACACATAAATTTGCATGAGCGAGTTCACGACTGAATGGTTTATTTACGTTAGTTATCCGTACAAGTTCATAATGCAGCTATTCTCGTGAGATATCTTATAGTATAGCGTGGGTGTATTAATTATGTGGAACACTTCAGTTGGCGCAGTATCTAAGGTTGCTTAAATTAGTAATAAACATCTGGGCGATCGAGCTTTGCTCGTTATCTTTAATAAAACATCGATGTAGGTTAACTTGGAATGTAAAACATTATCTAAATGCAACATTTCATCCAAATCGTTGGAGCCGTTTCCGAAAAACCAATTACATGTATATATATATACATATGTGGTGTGCCCGCAGCTCCGCACGCGTTTGTTAATACGCAGTAGTTATTTACATTCCGTAATTTTATTTTTACTCATATCGTTGACAATTCATATGCCGTATCAATTGAGGAATGGGATATATTTCCCGTGTACAATTTTCATCAAAATTGGTTGATAATTAATGATTTTTTAAATCTTTTTTTTCGATTTCTAGAACTAATATTGACAATTGTTATAGCCTATCAATTATGTAAATACTATACATTATATATATACTATACACTTATACCTACTTCCCGTGTACAAAATTTCGTCAAAATCGGTCAAGGATTAACGAAAATAGTTTTCCCCCGATTTTTTTTTACGTTCTCTGTGTGTTATATTGAAATATCTTATACCCTATTAATTGACCAATGACATAAGCATCCCGTGTACTAAATTTTATAAGAATCGTTAAGCCGTTTCAAAGTTAAATCAGGACATACAAACAGACAAACAATTTTTTAAATGGCATATTCGTAATCAATATTATTTATATAATGTGCCTACTGGGAAAATTTGAAAAAAATTATAAACTACAGACAGGACTACAGATTAATTAATAGATGACGCGAATTATTGTGCTTTTGTTTGTGAATAATACTGTGCTAATAATCAGACACAGTAGGTACCTATATTTGCCGTGCTATAAACATTTTTTATGTACGCGCGTAATAAATAGGTTATACTTGTTTGACATAACAAAATAAAAATAACTCCAAAAAACAAATCGCACGTGCCAACAATATAATAAAGTTAGACATGAATGTTTAGAATAAACCAATTTTACTGACTTTTATTTATTTAATTTTTAATAATTTTACGTTCTTAAAATATTTTTTATTTATTTATATTAAAATAATGAGATAATGAAAACAGATTAATGTTATGTTATTTTTACACTGTAATAAAAAGTCAGTAAAAGAATTCACATTATTTTTATTGATGACTAACTTCATCCTGTCGTACTTCCGTTACTTAGTACACGAGCAGCTCTCAATTTTTGCCATCTACTCAACGCGCCAAAAGAATTAGTATAACTTCGAAAATAAAAATAATATTGATGGCTGTTAAAAAGATGAAATAAAAGAAAAATGGAAATGAAATGTTTCTGTGAATTACCTTATTGTATACCTGTTTCCTTTAAGCTTGGTGCGAGCGGGAACCGGGTTCCGCCAGCGGTAACGTTTTCATGCTCCCTTGAATACAATGAAAAGTGTATTGCAATCTCTACCCACGGTTGAACACGTCGATTTAGAATGCACATCGACATTTCACTGTTTTTCATTCTATTATACAAAATACCTTTATAGAAAATTCTCAATTATGTTACTTTTTTCCACATTTCACTAAATAAAAATGCAGAAACTGCCTTTGAGTCATTAATAGTATGTAGAAATAATGCAAGTTTCTTTTTCATCTTTACAAATATTTTTCACTTCCTTCAGATTCATTAAATAAAAAAAAGAAAGATATTATGGATTCCTTATATCTAACCAAGGACTTATCCAATAATGTCAGACGAAAAAGAGGTTTATAGTAACATTCTTTTATACGGATAGCGATTTAAAAAAAAATATTTGACTTGCGAGTGACGTCAAAACCATATATCAATATTTGACGATCACATCGAATCTTCCGTGATACCATTGAGGGGCTTGGCAAAGCGAACAATAATGCCCGGTTTCCACTTAATGCTCCGATGGATTGAGAAGCGTTCACAGATAAGGAATATTCGGGAAAAATGTTTAATGGAAATTATTTCGGCTTGGTGAAAAAACATTATGACTGAAGTTTTTTACTTGTCTATTTTTTCAGTCTTTTATTATCACAAATAAGTTTTATGTGTTTTTTATTTGAATGCCTTTGAAAAAAGATTTTGATGTAAAACATCTAATGCGGCGGATTAGACCAGTATATTAGTAATATTTTTTCTATTCAAGTGTTTTTTGTTGCAGTTGGGTTTTCGTTTTCTTCTCAATATATTTTTTTATTTAACATGAAAATAGAGCTTAGAGTATACTCCGCAAACCGCACAACCTAACTTTTTTTTAAATCTGAATCTAGTGATATTTATAAAATTCAAAAGTTGCAAGTGTTTTTTTCAACTTCCGATAGATGCTAAATTACTTGGATTTTTCTGTATTCACATGAAAGACCAATGAAGCTGAAAACAGGGCCTACAGGCAAAGAGTGTTAGTACAGTATGCTTATAATATAGTATTTATATCCCTACTTAAACGTACCATGAGTTTAACAGTCTTGTAAAGCTTATTGCTACTCACATTTCTAGTCTAAATTACAATTGATTGTTATGGGTATTAAAACTTGAATTCCTATTACTATTTTTATCAGAATGATTGTCAGCATCCAATATTAAGGTTGAACAAAGTGATCGAATATATTTTTCTAAATTTGCTAAAATGGAGAATGTGGACAGTTTTTCATGTAACCTTATCCGAATGCCAGTTCCTGCAGAACTGAACTTCACGTTAATCTTATAATACTTTTTTAAATTTAAGCAAAAATTCTGAGGGCTTACGTTTTCATACGTTAATACCCACTTGTCTGTGAAGTTGAGCACAGGACTTAATGTAAAATTAGTCCTTAGAGCCGAGTTCGTCTTTGTGTGTAAAACAAAGAAGATGGAGAGATAGTCGTACAAACTTAAGTGTTCCTTGTAATTAAATTTGAAGACACTTTTATCAAGTTAGATACGGACTTTGTAGAAGTTTAAGTACTGATGTTACAACTTTCTAATAATGGCTAAATACAATACATACCTACATATTTTAACATCGAGATAAATTGTTTTTTCAAATCAGTGAATATAATATTAAATATAATTGGATGTTTTGATGTCTCTAGAAAACAAATATTTTTAATAAAAAACAATACATCGAATATCCTTTCCATTACGAAAAACTATTTTACCTTTAAAAAATTCGTTCTTTGTAAACCTTTCCCTTTACTATGTACTTGAAAATGTTCTGGAGCGAACGTAAATATTTCAAGTTATTTTAACATTATTGCCGGGTCGTGTGTAGGTAACTGATATTTTCCAACACTTTCATATTATTATCTAAGCTTTAGGGCTATTCGCAGCAAATTATTTCTATTATGGTTTTCGCCTTGTCCCGACCGAGTTTTATTTATTTCTAGCTTGTGGCGCATTGCCTCGAAAGAATCTTGAAGAGAAAAACAGTTCTCAGAGATTTGGATAATCCTGTTCGTGTAAAGCAACACGCTCTCACTTATTGAGAGATTTAGGAAAATTGTTTTTGTCGAGAATTCAGCTTCTTTTCACAAATCTTTTAAAAGTATTTATTCTTAGATCAAAATAATTAATATTAAATAAATAAAACACTGAAATGAAACAATCGGAATTTGTAGGAAAAACTTCAACAAAATTTTTCTGCAATGAAAATATTTATTCCAGCCTCGAAAAGTTAGAAGAAGCTTCTTACTGCAAGTGTTTTAATTATGACATTAAAGTACTTTAAGCGTATTCCGCCGGTGCTAGAATATTATACTTATGAAATTTTCATGACGTCAACAGTTTTCGTAATGTATTTTGAAGTTAAGAAATAAATATAAAGGTTCAGTTGAAAATAAGATACATAACATACTTATGTTAGCCGGGTGGTACCATACATGTGGTGGCATGTGGTGGTAAGCAAATTACAGTGACTTTATTTTGGTTTGTCGCTTTTAAAAGAACTGACTATACTGTTAGCCTTAGGGGCCCTGGAGCCTCTGATGGCTTTTACAGCTTCACCGGACTTGGGGGCGAGCGCTTAGGGCACTCAGCCGCGAATGTTTTAGACAACTCGCGCACAAGGGTGCCGGGAGGACGGACCTCGGATTGGGCGGTTGTCGCGATTGCAAATAAGTCGCGATCTGACTAATTCCCTATTCGTAAATTGGAGCTAACTAATATATACTCATATGCATTTTCTCTTCCTCCTGGGAGGAAGAAAGGAAACATGCGTATGTGTATTTAGTGATCGGAAAGTTTTTCTATACTAACTAGCGCAAAAAAAGAAAAAAAAATCCATACTGAACCTATGTACCTGTGAGGTGTGTACGTATGTAACATATGTGTGTGGTGTTTTTGTGTGGTAGCTAAGTGTTGCACGTATAGTGTCACTTGTATCGCGCGGGCGGCTGCCAGACCCAAGGGCTTCACACCGAGGAACGGACATAGGCTTGGGTTGCCGCTAGAGAGGACGGACGTGGCGGGTATGGTTTGTCGCGTTTCAGGAGTAGCTAGTATGTATATCCGAGAGTCTTGCAAGCCGACATGACAGCGGCAACTGGCGATGAATTGCCGAACTCTCTGTGGGCGTTGTTATCTGCTTTTATTTATCTTCCCTTGCTAGTATGGGTCAAATCTTGTAACTGAGTTTTATAACAGTTATCACCAACCGTATGTGCTGAAATTTTGCATACGTCATGCCTTAGTTTGGATGACAATGCATGGTTAGCTAAGTGACTATGTTACAGTGTATTAGGTACTTATAACTATGAATATTTATTTTTTCAATGATTATCCTAACATCGTGCCTATATAAGTCAGTACTTTCAGGATTTCAGATTTCAGGATTCGGTCGAAACCTGGGCAGTGTTGCAGTCTCTCCAGCGGTGCCGTATTGACTATCGATATATCGAAGTGTTGAAGTGCTTGTACAACAACGCCACCATGTCGATCCGAGTACAGGAGCAGTGCACGAAGGCAATTCCTTTGAGAAGAGGCGCTAGACAGGGAGACGTTATATCTCCGAAACTGTTTATCACCGCTCTAGAGGACGCCTTCAAGCTCCTGGAATGGCAAGGACTCGGCGTCAATGTCAATGGCGAGTACATCACTCACCTTCGATTTGATGACGACATCGTAGTCATGGCAGAATCGGTGGAAGATCTTGGCACAATGCTCGATGGCCTCGACAAAGTTTCTCAACAGGTGGGCCTTAGAATGAACATGGATAAGACGAAAATCATGTCGAATGTCCATGTGGTGCCCACCCAGTATCAGTTGGGAACTCTTGTCTAAAAGTTGTTGAAGAATATGTCTACCTGGGACAAACAGTCCAGTTAGGTAGGTCCAACTTTGAAAAAGAGGTCAGTCGACGAATCCAACTCGGCTGGGCAGCGTTCGAGAAACTGCGTGACGTCTTCTCGTCCAAAATACCTCAGTGCCTCAAGACGAAAGTCTTTGACCAGTGTGTGTTGCCAGTGATGACATACGGCACAGAGTCGTGGTCGCTCACTATGGGCCTCATAAGAAAGCTCAAGGTCGCTCAGCGAGCTATGGAGAGGGCTACGCTTGGTGTTTCTCTACGAGATCGAATCAGAAATGAGGAGATCCGTAGACAAACTAAGGTAACCGACATAGCCAAAAGGATTAGCAAGTTGAAGTGGCAGTGGGCGGGGCACATAGTTCGGAGAACTGACGGCCGTTGGGGCAGAAAGGTTCTCGAGTGGAGACCACACACCGGAAAGCGCAGCGTAGGACGGCCCCTCACTAGATGGAAAGACTTCATAATAAAGGTCGCTGGGAGCCGTTGGGTGCAGGCCGCACAAGATCGGTCGCTCTGGAGATCTATGGGGGAGGCCTATGTTCAGCAGTGGACGTCCTGCGGCTGAAATGATGATGACTTTTTTATAGGATCCCCGTCGATCTGTTTTATTATATTAATTAACTTATATAAATAACATTCAGCACAGCACTTGCATAAAATTATTACGTTCATTTTAGTATAACTTAAATATTAAATAAAAGCATATTTTTATAAAGGTCTTTTTTAATTTCATAATTTTATTTTTGGGTTGTACTGCATGCTTACTATCAGGAACATGTCATCACTTTGCCGTGCTATTATTAAATCAATGTTTTATAAAAGTGTGACAACAAAAGTTGTCATTTTAATATAAAAATTCAAAGTGATATCAAATATAACTTGCCAAAAATAAAATAATCTAATAAATAAGTAAATAATACCTATACTCTTCACTAAATCACGACTCTATTGATACATTTTTAAAGAAGAGCTTTAGTGCCACTAAAATGTTAAAGCTTGAAGTTTCTCCTTGGATACGGAAAATGGATGTCTGGTGAAACAGAAAATTTAATTCACAAATACATAAATAATGAACCAGTCCGCTTCAAATAAAGGTTGAATGGAATTGTGAATAGGTTAGTTAGTATTTAACTGTAAATCAAAAAATCTTCCTTTTTTATAATAAAAAAATACCACAGCAAAATAGTTACCTCAAAATATTATTATTTTAGCAACAATTTGAATTCGTGACGCATCGCTATTAATTGAAAAGCTGAGATTTTTATGAACCCATAATTAATAATAAATAACTAGCGCACAATAAACTTTGCAATACATTTTTGTTTAAACAAAGCTTCTTTTTTTTAACACTTATGACAATTTATTAAGGAACTCACCGCTCCGGCCCACTGTGGATCGTTCCCATACAAGCGGTTGGACATAGGTGACTTAAAAATTCAAAGTCGTAATTTCACAAAACTTAATATACCTACCATTCGATTGCTATATTAATTACTAACACATATGGGTGAAATTATTTTGATTGGACTCATAGTTTTGGAGTAAATCGAGAAAACCCGTTTTTAATGTATGGAGAGGCTACCTATAAATATGAATATCTCATATGTCTCGCCGCTTTTCGTTCTAAAATTTTTATTCCAGTATCTACTCAATATATAACATATTTTCTTTAAAGACACATGGTGCCAGTTTTGTGCAGGTTTTGAGATATAAATAAAAATATATAAAATATTTAGAAAAAAAACTGGTCGACGTTAATATTTGTAGATGTTTAAACTAGCCACCCACTAAAAGAAATTAAAAATAAGCGGTCATAAACTATAATTAACCAAAACTTACTCAGACAGCATAACAAAACACGTTGAACCACAGGAACGGTCATAAAACGGTCGGTTGCTCCTCGCTACATATTTACTTTTGTATGCCTAAACCTTAGGTAAAGCTGTAGTATCCCTTTTAATTTAATAATATAATGTGTCAGTATTACGTTTGTGCGCTCTGGTTAATTTGATGTGCAACCAGTATATTTAATATGCATATTTTCGGATTATCATTAGTACCAGATTTATTAAAGATTTGGTTTGTTTGAATTAGAATACTTAATTATTTTTAACTGATGTAAATAAATTGATGTGCATTTAAAAATAAGGCATTCTTTAATTTCTCCTTTAAATTTATTTAGGAATAAAGTAGAGAATTTAATTCTTAAATAGTATTTCATTTAGATTTATTAATTAAGAACTAGCTGTGAAATCGTGGGGGATTTCAACCGACGAACCGCGTAGCCTATCATAATTGTTTTCTCTTCCTACAAATACATATTATTTTAAGATTTCATTTTCTCCTAAACTATGTATCCAATTGCTATAAAGAGCAAAATTTAACTTCATAAAATTATATTTATGTTGAAGTCATTTTTGTTCGGAAGGATTAATATACGATGCCTCAAAATGATGCTCATTAATCCATTTTTAATCTTCAACAAAAGAAAATACATATTCGCAAAATACCTTATTGTGGCTTATATATAAGAGATAGGCAATGCTATCTCAGACATTTTTTTATATACTAAGGACCAATATTTTTGTAGAACATTGTATTTATGTATCCATTAACCTTTACGCCAACGCACGCGGATAAAGCAGTTCGGGGGGACTTCCACTTCCATCTTATTAACAAAAATCCATATTTTAGGCTAGCCGAGAGTTGTAGCTTAATGTTAGATAGCCTATAATACTATTCCTCGCGAGTCTGGCTATAATAAATGTACATTAAAAAATATTCGGCTCCGACTGGTAGTCCAGAGATTAGCGTTTATAAAAATACAAAAAAACTTTTCCTCTTTATTATTATATATGTACTATTATTATATATTTATTTAGGAATATCAAGGTATAAAGTACTGTATCCCTTTTAAGTTTTTTTTCATTTTTCAAGATAAATTTCGCTAAATTATAAATGCCACAAATGTTTCTCCGAAAATAATAATAATATTTTATGTGAGTATCTCTTATCATTTTTTATTATTATATAGCTGTTAACAATCCTTAATTTATTTTTTGATAATTAATAGAAAGTTATACTTAATTATATTTTTTGATGTGATTGAAAATCCTTGAAAGCTTTACTTTCGCTAATAATAGGTACCTTGTTGATCAACATGATGGAAACGGTGATAATAGTAGCGTGGCGAGACATCGCATTGGATTATCAAATTTTTATCGGCAGGGTCGCGTGGTTTAAGATGAGCTAGTCACTAGCTGCTAGAGTATTTATTATACTACCCTAATAGCAAATGCTAGCAAACTAACACATAACTGTAGGTACTAATAATTGACGTCAAAATTTAGGTTCATTGTAGGATTCGAAGTCGCTTTGATAATCACGACGCGATGACAACGCGCACTCACTACCACCAGTGAGTGGACAGGGCACAGGTGAACTGCAGTTATTTTGCGAAGTCAATATGAAAAAAGGTACTTAGTAGTTTTGAGTTTAAATGCGAGTTTTTCAGGAACAGAAATTGATGTTGCGAATATTCGTTTGTTTTTGACAGGTTTGTACTAACTAATAATTAGTTGGGAACGAGTACTGCGCCCGGGGCGACCGCGACCGCGACCTCGCTCGACAAATTAACAAGCCGTCCACGTTGTAATATAAATACATTGTTTATACTATTTATCTACTACAGTAATATTGTTCTTTGTATTATACATACAAGAGGTTCAAAAATTCTTTTTCCTATTGCAATGTGTGCAACTTTAGGTAAACTTGAAATTATATGCTACGTCCGTTTTTTTCACAAAACAAAAATTATAGTAGGTAATTGTGATTGAAAACATTAGATATAATATTTAGCAACATAAAAATCTATAGATAGGTACTTATATTACACATATATTTTAAATATATACTAATACCTTTATAATAAAGCGGAAGAGTTTTTATGTTTGTTTCTTTGTTTAAACACGGTAATCTCTGGAACTATCAGTCGGATTGGAATCATTATTTTGTATGTCATAGCCAGACTCCCAAAGAATAATATGGGCTATCTAATATTAGGCTACAAATCTCAAATTGCCTTAAATATTAATTCTTGCTACGTAAGTTGGAAGTCGAGGCCCTCCCGAACTGCTATATCCATGTGCACTGGCGTAATCGTTAATGATACGGATATACAATGTTCCACAAAAATATTGGTTTTTAGTATATCTAAAAAAAGTCGGAGATAGCATGTGTCTATTACTTATAAATAAGTCATAATAAGGTATTCTGTAACAAAGATTTGTTGAAAACCAAAAAGTGATTTATAAGCATTATTTCTAAACATGGCATATTAATTCTTAGGAACAAAAGTTACTTCATTAAAAAGATAATTTTATGAAAATAAATTTTAGTGTTTATAGTATGCTATTTGGACACATAGTTTAGGGAGTTAATGAAAAATTAAAATAATTTATACTTGTGGGAAGAACAATTACGATAGACTACACGGGTGCGTTGGCGGCGCGGTGTTTGTAGGATAAAATTAATACGGGTGAAACCGTAGGGCACAGCTAGTATATTATAAAGCTCAAGAGTTTGTTTGAACGCACTAATCCCTGGAACTATTAGTTATAACGTACATCACGCCGGTATCCCCGAAGGATTAGGCAGAAGTGTACTCACAGTTCGCCGAGTATGTTTTTAGGTCCCATGTAATAGTGGGCGAGCCTATTCCCATTAATCGGGCACAAAGCCAAACTCCAAAAAACCCAATAACACTTTGCTCGACCTGGGAACCGAGCTGAGGACCTCGAGCATAGTAGTCGCGCTTACAGACCACTAGGCTAATGAGGCAGTTACATAGGCTGCACGAAAAGTATCGGGAATGGAATATTTCTACTGTTCCTGTCATATTAAAATCTTTTTAATTGAAAACTCCTTGGTTTTAAAAATCGAATACAATTTATTTATTTAAAAAAACATTCTCGGTCTTGTCACAAGGTTTTGTCAAACTTGTTTAGTCGTTGAGAAAATGGAATTGACTCGAGAAAATTCAAGAGCGATGATTTATTATGACTTTCGGAGTGGTTTAACACAAAAACAGTGTGTTGACCGGATGATTTCTGCATTTGGTGATGAAGTCCCATCCAAAACCACAATTTATCGCTGGTTTGCTGAATTTCAACGTGGACGTGTCAAGCTCAGTGATGATCCTCGTCAAGGTCGTCCAAAAACTGCAGTCACCCAAGAAAACGTTGATGCTGTGCGTAAGCTGATTGAGGAAGTTCAACATGTGACATACCGCGAAATTCAGGCAATTTTAGACATTGGCATGAGTCAAATACAAATAATCTTGCATGAACAATTAGGTGTAAAAAAGTTGTTTTCCCGATGGATACCGCATTCGCTCTGTGAAGAGCAAAAAGCGGCTCGCGTTACTTGGTGCGTCAGAACTCTCGAATGATTCCACGCAGGATCCTCAAATGCTGTATAGAACATCGTATCAGGTGACGAATCCTGGATATACGCGTACGAACCCGAAACAAAAAACCAGTCACGAGTTTGGGTGTTCCTAAATGAGTTAAAGCCAACAAAAATTATTCGTTCACGGAGTGTTGCAAAAAAAATGGTGGCCACGTTTGTCTCCAAAACCGGCCATGTTACGACTATTCCTCTTGAGGGACAAAGAACGGTTAATGCAGAATGGTATGCTAGCATTTGTTTGCCACAGGTCATTTCTGAACTCCGTAAAGAGAACGACAACCGCCGCATCATCCTCCATCACGACAATGCGAGTTCTCACACCGCGCACAGAACAAAAGAGTTTTTAGAGCAAGAAAACATAGAATTATTAGACCATCCGCCGTACAGCCACGACCTAAGCCCTAATTATTTCTATACTTTCCCTAAAATAAAGAATAAATTGCGTGGACAGAGATTTTCATCACCTGAAGAAGCTGTGGACGCCTACAAAACGGCCATTTTGGAGACCCCAACTTCCGAATGGAATGGTTGCTTCAATGATTGGTTCCATCGTATGGAAAAATGTGTCAATTTTCGCGGAGAATACTTCGAAAAGCAATAAATACATTTTTAAATAGTAATGTTGTGTCACTTCCTCGATTCCCGAAATTTTCAGTGCCCACCACAGATTCTGTAATCGAGAAGATACATCGACGGAATTTTTGATAACGTTAATACTTTTCCAGTTTCTAAATTGAATAAGGTTTATTTGACTGTCAAGAGCTTGGTATTATAGAACTATTTGTTAATTTTATAGCCTCTTTATTGAGGAAGTTTTTAAGCTACCTTTAGCGACTCTAAGGAGCGGTGCAGTAATCATGAACTCCAAGTTAGTTCCTTAATGTTGCTTGACATTATCTAAACACCTAATCTAAAGATTTTATTAAATTCTGCTTTTATATATAACTAGTTCGCCTCGCAGATGTTCTGGCCTTTCCAGTAGCCTACAGCGTCACCTGTCATGTTCTTGGTGATCGGTCAAACGGTTTTGAAGTTTATCAATGTAATATAACATATATATATATGTACATGATATATACTGTGATGTATAGTAACATAATATACTACTCCTAAGTTAAATGTATATAACCTATCTATACAATTAATAAAATTGAAGTGTCTGTTTGTAATGTCAAAATAACAGTTTTTTACGAAATGCATATGAAATATATACGATACATATAACAAAAAGCCCATTTTTTAAGTTTTTGTCTGTCTGTCTTTTTGTTCCGAGTAATCTCCGAAACGATTGGACGATTTTGACGGGACTTTCACTGATAGATAGCTGATGATATAGGGAGCAACATAGGCTACTTTTATTTTAGAAAAAATAATTAGGGTTCCGCACGAATAAAAAAAACTGGTCATGGTGAATTAATTCGGGTGCTAAAATGGCTTATGCTGAGTAAACCATAAGATATATAACAAATTAGTGTACTGCATAATTGTAGGCATTAAAGACTTAGAAAAAAGTCCGGGAGAGTATACATCTATCTTCTAAGAAACACCCACAATAAGCATTTTTGTCTTTAAAATAGCCGGGAGCCAGGGAGCAAGATTCGCGCGGGCATTCTGTATTCCACGTGAGTGAAGCTAGTTTAATAAATAAAACTAAGGTTAAAGGTAATAAGTGCTAAGTTAATTTTACTAGAATTTAATTCAATGCTTAGTAATAATTTTAGAGTCAGTCATTACAAGATAACAGTCAGCTGTGTATATTAATTGAACGGTTTAAAATGCTGCGTGTATTAATTTTATTTAAAATAATAAAAATGTTATAACTCATAGAATTAAAACATTATATAACTCATACGTGCATATTCATCTAGCATTAATAAATGTGAAATATTTATTTTTGACATAATATTTGATAGACGAAGGCATTACTTTGTTGAATTACATCTTAAATAATTGATTTAAAATATCTTAGCTACTTCCGCCTGGAATGGATTAACAGCTGTTACGTCTTTCTGCAACAAACAACGTTTCTTATTAATTGTTGATGTGATTCTGAAAACGTGAAAATATTCTCTATCCTATTATTAGTTTCAGATTTAGCATTTTCAGGTTCACGTCAACAATTTATAGCACCAAAAGTTGTTTCTTGCAAAGAGAGGTGACTATTTTTATAAGTCCCGGGCGGAAGTAGCCAAGAAATTTTTGAATGAATTATTTTGACATACCTAATGTACTGGGGCCTCATTAAAAGTAATTCCGCTTTATTTTACGGTAAACCGAATAGTTTCTTGGTAATTAAACTCTAAATCGTGTATTTGCCACACTTCACATTAGCGAAATTGCATACACACACAGAAACTATATTTTAAAAAAAGAAACGAATTCAAAAGAATCATCCCGATTATGTATTGATTTCATTATATTCATAGTAGGTAAAAACATGTGCCTAGTCCTTGAGTTATCTAAAAATAGAACATTAAACGCCCACGAAGATATAAATTTGAACCAGGGGGTTTTGTCCGCGTAAAGGGTGACCTAGCAAATGGATAATTTAGTGGCGGCACAATAATTCGGCGACCGCCATTAATCCACCCCATTCGGAAGGCGTCGGATCTCGCTCTCCCGCGTCGTAAACAGACACAGTAAACTGTAATGTATCCACGGAATGTTTCGAATATTCCTAATTACGTATCATGCTTCAGTAACCAATTTATTGTATATCACTGAAACAGAAGAACATATTTTAAAAGAACAAAAAAAGAGGTAAGTTCAATGATTTTCAATCTACAATCTTTTAAAATTAACTTTTAATCTTATTTACTTTTTAAATACTATTACTATAACTATATTAGGTCTTTGATAATTATAATTTAAAATTTAAGTGGATTAGACAGGTGGAATATCTTTTCGATGTTTCTAACAATCTACGATGTATGAACATAGTTTTCGGAATTCGCGTACATTTACTCATTTAAATTGGTTACATTATCGGCTATGGGTGAAGAAAAAACATCGTAAGGATACCTAAACGCTTAAGAGATATTCTTGTAGTAAAAAATATAGAACCGTTGATTTCTCGGTATATGAAAGCGTCAATAAGTCACCGGTTGGCATGATGATAAGCCCATATCTTCTCTTAGGAAGAGGCTTTTGCCCAGCAGTGGGTCACTTACAGGCTGGTATTATTATTATTATTTTAATATCTACATGCAGATAACGAAAAAAGTAAACAAACTACATCCCTCAAGTGTATTGTTCACAGTACTTACTACAGTTTGAAAATTTAGTCAAAATTGATTATTTTCTCTATTTATTTTGCAAGGCAAGAACCTTTCACCTAAATTGAAGATAATGTTGGTTAAATACAAAAATGAAATCCGCTCCAATCCAGTAGCTAATGCTGTCGATAAATAAATAGGTCAAAGTAAATGCGTGTCGTTTTGTCCCCTTTCTCTAACATTTGTTTACATAATTCTAGCGAACTGGGACCTGACTGGGTCGCCACCACCATACATTTCGGGATCACGGGATATCTACCTGCCGAGAGGCTTGCAGGCCGGCATGACAGCGATGTATTGCTGATCTCTCGGTGGTCGCCATTCTTTTTTTTTCACCGTCAGGTACAGTGTCGTCACTTTTCCCTGCTACTATTTAAAAATATCAAAAACTTAGCATTGTTTATTTAAATGTAAAGTATATATTCAAGTTTGAATATTTACATAAATCATCCTCTTTTCATATTAGTGAAGATCTTGAAGTTCATTAGATTACGTCTGCATTCAAAGCAAATCATGTAGGTTTATTTCCTCGCTCGTTGCTCTAACTTTTTGAATTTAAATGTAGACTTACTAGACGCTCGATGGCGCAGGAAAACATCGCGAGGAAAGTTTATCAATAGGGATCGGATATATATTTAAAAAAAAAAACAGGTTGATTATTTGCAATTACAAAGAAAGCTTACTCATTGATATTGTTTATGGAATTTCAAATGTAGACCTTGGTTCCATATGGTAGCGTTTATACAATAAAGAAAATATTTTCATAAAAACAAAGAAAATGATTTAAAAAATAGGAATTTAAACAAGTCAAATATGTAATGTATTGCAATTTCAATAAGTATATTATTATATTGTACTAGCGACCCGCCCCAGCTTCACACGGGTACAATTTACAAAGAGATTTAGAGTTAATCGCTTTAATATTGATAGTTCATAACTACATAACTGCCTTATTAGCCTAGTGGTCCTAAACGCGACTACTATGCTCAAGGTCCTAGGTTCGATTCCTAGTTCGAACAAAGTGTTATTGGGGTTTTCTATGAAATTCTCAATAGGAGCCCGGAGTCTGGCTTTGTGTTCGATTAATGGCAATAGACTCGCCCCCTATTACATGGGAACCTAAAACATACCCGGGGAACTGTGGGTGTACACCACTGTCTAACACTTCGGGGTTACAGGCGTGATGGTATGTTATGTAACTTAATTACGAATAGTGCGTTCAGATAATTAAACTTAATTGGAATGTATATAAGCCTTCCGTAATAAATTCTCTAAATGGTATTGAAAACCGCATTTAAATCCGTTGCGTAGTTTAAAAGATATAAGCGTACTGATACGAGATCTGATCTGATTAAGTTGCTTAACGACATGGGATTGGTATTCCCACGTATTGAAATCTCAGGTTGCTGCGATGTTTCAGGAAATTTACTTGTATTGCCAGTACGCTAGCAGCATGATTTTTGACGGCATTTGGTTAATACTGTAAAGTCAACACATCACATATTCACATGTAGATACATGTTAAATCTTATTTAATTTAGGAAGTGACGATATGGTTCAGGATGGTAACACGCTAATAATACTGGGGGAACTTGATCTAAAGTGCATCCACAGAAACACACCTATAGATGCTAGGTGAAAGATTTTCAAATTGCGGGTGGTCGCTAGCCAGGCAGGTATTAAAAAAATTCCACCAACTATGCTATAATTTTATCACGATGTTTTCCTTCATCAAAAGCTCAGGTTCATTGTTGCAATTAGAAACCTCGAGCGACATGTTGCGATTTTACTTTAATATTAAATTAAAAGACGAACATAAATAGCTAACTAACTGTGTTATATCATGGTATTAGAATATATGGGTAAACAAAATTATTTTTGCAATTTAAAGTTAATAAATAAAGCATTACATTAATATTAATGAGGCCATAAAACGTATAAATTCAACTTTTTACTTTAGAGAAACGAAACCATTCCGAATATATTAATCGTTTATCTTGTAATTTAAGGGCACCGCGGGAAAACTCGATCTTCATAAATCAGTGAGCAGATAATTACACTGAACTATGGGGATTTTCTGTAACGGAGTCCAGGTTGCGGTGTGAATTGGTAAGCTGAAGTCTTATTATTTTTAACATAAAAATGTTAGTAAGAGGAAAGATAATAGAATTATATTATTAGATAATTCACATAATTTGTATGATTTCACACTGGAAACTTATATGGATTAGAGAATTATGTGAAACTTACAAGGAGTAGAGAATTTGCTCTTTCGCTCCATATAGGCGTTTATTACGCAGTGATTATTTTCGTTTCGTAATTTTATTTTTACCCATATTGATGACAATTTTGTATAGTCTATTAATTGAGTGATGCAAAATATTTCCAGTGTACAAAATGTTTTTAAAATCAGTTTTAAATTTGTATTTTTAGGACTTCTAAAAATATTATTGCCAATTTTTATAGGCTATCAATTGCAGAATGACATTTGTGTATAAGTACTCTTCGTACATAAATTTTACAAAAATCGATCGAGTCTTTTCACTCTGTCACTCTATGATATATTTTACAATAGGTCCGGTGCATACTTTATAATAGGTATCTACCACAAAATTTGAAAACAAAAAAAAACCTACATACAGAACTACACATTTATTAATCTCGAAAAAGTGGTAATAAAAAAATTTTTACAAATATTATAGGACATTAAAAAAGTTTGTTATTTCAGCGCAGTGCCGTATTCAAAACTGTGATGCGACTTAACAGATTTATACCTTCAATTTCCACCACTTCAACCGGAGCAGCGTACTCGCTCACACTAATGGGGTAATAACTACACTAGAGAGCGGCAATCTGTCGCACATTTTTCGTTAAAAACTTTTTCTCTTAGTCCTCTTCAAATGAGGAAAATATACGTCATAAATATTCTGCACAAGCATTTATTTACCTTTATACTTTCTGATAACGTTTATTTTATCCATTGCAGTTTTAAAAAAGTCGAGGTTTTAGTTAATTTATATATAATATTTTAATTGTTTCAACCTAAACCAAACATGGTATTTAAACTAAATAATAAGAATTTCTTGACAAACTATACAATTAAACAGGTAAAGTAAGTAGTCCACAAATATCATAATTTATTTGATAATAATAGCTTAATATAAAAAAGTAAAGTTTCTCTTTATTGAATGTCTAAAACTGTTAAAATATTGCATAATCTAAAAGATAAATGTGTAGATATACCCGTATCACAAATATTCTTTGCAGAAAAGAGATGAGAAGTCCTTTTCCGTAGAATATGCTCAATGAGCCGTATGACTTTCTATTACACTATTTTGTCCGGTCTTGTGTCGTTACAATCAATTGCTCGTCTAAAGGGAAATGCTACGAAAATGAAAATCGTGTTAGTCAGAAGTATGATTATTATAAATAACAGTTTTTTAAATATATAATAGCTAGGCAAATTGAAAGTACTGTCCCTGATGGTAGGCACGGTACAATCCAAACACAACGGTGACCACCGAGAGATTTAAATCCATCGGCGGCCGCCGCTGTGATGTCGGCCTACATTATAATCAAATAGTAAATACTACGTACCTACCTGTTCCACATAGTGGTGTGTGACACAAGATTAAACTATTTCTGTTTGCAGCACGCTCTTCTCTTTTCAAACTTAAGGATCTTTACATTGTTAGAGAGAGATAAAAACAAATATGACTTGTAAAAACAATTGCAGTAAGAGAAAGAGATCGCATCTTGTAATAGGCTGTTATTTTGGAACAGGTTTTTGGAAGTGTTTGATTTCTCTGGAAAAGGAACAGGTTTCTTATTTTATCTGTTATAGCTTATATTTAATTATAGTTTTTATATATAATGTACGATTATATGATGGAAAAGTCGCTAGTAACAGCTATGACGTCAGGCTGAAACATCGAATTACGTTATGTAAAAATAAACAAACAAGAATAGTAAATGCCCGTGGTTCCCTAGTAATTACTTATATCCCTTAATTTTATTTTTACTCGTGTTGATTGAGAGATTAGAGAAAATGGGGCTGAAAATCAGCTGGACCATCCAGTGACATTCCAATTGTCTTAGATGGTGTGTCCCTGCAAGTGTGCTTCGATTTTAGGTACTTCGGCTCTGTCTTGCAAAATGATGGCGACATTGACCGGGACGTAGCGAGCCGAATAAATGCGTTGGACAAAGTGGCGACAGGTCTAAGGAACAACTTGTGATCAGCGCATGCCCCTTAAAGTTAAAAGGAAAATCTATAAGACCTGTCGTTTTGTATGGATCAGAGTGCTGGATTACGAAAACGGTGGATGAAAGGAGAGTGCATGTAACAGATATGCGTATGTTGAGATGAATGTATGGAGTGAAAAGAATGGATAGAATAAGGAATGTGTATGTTAGAGGAAGCTTGAGAGTAGCACCAGGGACTGAAGAATTTAAGAGTGGAAGATTATGCTGGCATGGATATGTTATGCGAAGGTATGAGAGCCATGTGGCGAATCAGACAATGAAAATGATAGTTAGCGGTAATGCGAGAAGAGGGCGCACTAAAAGACTAGGAAGATACACTGTGTGAAAGGCGACGTGCGTTTACGGACAGTGAGTGCAGAGATGACGTATGATAGGCTGAAATGGAAGAAGAAGACGTGCTGTGCCGACCCCACATAGTGTGGGATAAGGGCAGGAACAAGTCATATAGTGTAACAATTGACAAATGAAATATTATACTTTCCGTGTACAAATTTTTATCAAAATCTTTTCATCATCATGATCATCATCTCAGCGGAAAGTCGTCAACTGCTGGAAATAGGGCTCCCCCAATAATTTCCACAATGAGTGGTTCTGCGCTGTTTGCATCCAATAGATTCCCGCAAGTTTTACCAGGTCGCGGTCCACCTTGTAACGGGTCTGTCCAAGTTGCATATTCCGGTACATGGTCACCACTCGAGAACTCTTCGGCACCATCGGCCATTCGTTATATGAGCAATAGGCCCCCCTCTGCCACTTAAGTCTAGCAATTGTTAAAGCTATGTAATTTACTTTAGTTTTTATGCGGATCTCGTCATTTTTGATTTGTTGACGCATAGAAACTCCGAGCATAGCCCTTTCCATTACTCTTTGGGTAACCTTGAACTTTCTTAGGGGGACTATAGTTAGTGATCACGATTCAGTACCATAGCTCATCACTGGTAACACACACTGGTCAAAGACTTTCATCTTGAGGCACTGTGGTATCTTAGGCGAGAAGATTTTACGTAGCTTCCCAAACGCTACCCAGCCGAGTTGTATTTGTTGATCGACCTCTTTTTTGAAGTTTAACCTACCTAACTGGTATGTTCCATGTACACATAGTCATCAACAATGTCAAGTGTAGTGTCTCCGATCTTTGTGGGAGTTAGTGTTGCGTGGGTGTTCGACATGACCTTCGTCTTGCCCCATCTCCATTTTAAGGACAACTCATTCGAAGGATCTACTAAGGTCGTCAAATATTGCACTGAGGTCCTCCATGGTCTCAGCCATGACTGAGATATCGTCAGCAAATCGAAGACGAGTGATGTACTCGCTGTTTATATTGATGCCTGGTCCTTCCCACTCCAGAAACTTAAAAATATCTTCCAGTGCAGCGGTAAACAGTTTTGGAGAAATAACATCTCCCTGTCTGACTCCTCGCTGTATCAAGATAGGTTTCGAGGTGTGATCTTATAGTCGAACTGACATAGTGGCGTTTTCATACAAGCACTTCAACACTTCAATATATCGGTAGTCAATTTGGCACCACTAGCGAGACTGTAGTACAGCCCAAGTTTCGATCAGATCGAAGGCTTTCTCGAACTACTTATTTTTTACGATGCCTAAATGTGTTGTTGACGATTGTAGCCTATCAATTATGGAATGACGTAATATACTTCCCGTCTACAAAATGATATCAAAATCAGTTGAGAACAGATGAAAATTTAATGGTTTGAAATTCTTTTTTTGGGATTTCTGAAAGTAATATAGAAAATGATTATAACCTATTGATTATGGAATAAATTAAAATACTTCCCGCGTACAAAATTTCATCTAAACCGGTTAAGATATTTCTTTTTTGTTTTTACTATTTTTAAAATATTATTAAGTACAAATTATTTTAGCTTATCAATTGACCAATGACATAAGCTTACCGTATACAAAATTTCGTAAGAATTTAGCAAGCCGTTTTTGAGTTAAATCCAGACATACAAACGGATTTAAGAGCATAGTCGTGATCAGTGTCCTTTATACACCATGTCTAGTATGAAATTTGAATTACATTTACATTGCACACGTTTGAATTATATATATGGACATAACTACAGATTTATTAATTCATATGAAACATTTAGTATAAATTTTTAATTATTTACTAGCCAATTTATTAACTAGGAAGAATTTCAATGTCCAAATAAGGTTTTAACCGAAAGAAAGATCAAATTTTAAAATAAAATGTAGCCTAGGAAACGGTTCATTTAGATCTACATCTAGAGCATAGCATTGTATGGATGCGAAACAGAGCACAGTTGGCAACGTTTGAGATGGGGTGTTGAAGGAAGATGGAGAACATCAGTTGGACAAAAAGGAATAAAAATAAGGAAGTGTTAATAATGGTTGACGAGGAAAGAGAATTGTTTTGAAATATAGATAACAGAAGAGGAAAGATGATTAGAAACTTCATACGCCAGAACAAGCTCTTTAAGTTAATTTTGGAAGGCAGAATTGAAGAAAAGCGAAAAAGAGGAAGACGTGGACGAAACTTTTGCAACAAGTGATGTCATGTGATATCAAGAGGTCAAAAGAAAGGCAAAGGATAGGGAACAATGGTAATTGCCAAACCGACAAGAGCCGAGCTCTTAAATTAAAGAAAGAGAGAGAGAAGAAAGATAGAGACAATGACTGGCTTGTGTTGCGATGTGACTTAAAATGATTTTGTAATCTGTTTGAAGTAAGTAAACGCGTGAATCTCTACAATGAGCCAGAATTTTCGGTGAAGGGAAACATTATCAAATCATAGCATGGTGGTAGGGCAATATCTACACCCACCTAGCACTACTACCACCCTTAATAAAATCTCTCATCAAGAAACTATATGTGTTTTTCTGTAGATACAATTGAGAGCCGATTCCTCACTAGGCTTAGCGGTTTACCATCTTGGGCCACATCGTTACTTACCCTCCGGAGATTGTGACCAAATGCTAAACCTATAATGAATAAAAACAGTGATTTTTCGCTCATTAAACTAAGTTGGAAAGAGTTTATTTATGTGCTTTAGGTCCTACAATACTTATAAACAATCCTTCCCCCGCAAAACATTAACACTTTCATTGCAATCTGATGGATGGTTTAGGAATACATAGTTGATAAACTAACGAAGTATAATATATTAATAGTAGTAATCATTTTTATATATTATTTATTTCCTTATCGCACTGATACGTACAAAAGGAAGACCTAACGCTAAAAAGCAACCATAACTTCTTTGTATATGAACAGATTTGGATGATTCTTTTTCTGTCATGTCATGTGATGGTTTTTATTTGAATTCATAAACTTATGATACTTGGCAAATATTACACAATTACGCAATTTACTTATTGTGTACAAATGAAGCGGATTATAAAAAACAACTAGTAACATGCATTTTAAGTTGTCTCAAAAAATCCTTGGACAGTTTCAACATGGGAGCCGCCATCTTGTCAGAACTATATTTTAATATTACAAGAATAATTAAAAAAAAAAAAAAAATTATATTCACGTGACGTTTGCAGAATTGTGAATGAACACAGTAACCATTACATAAAAAGAAGAAGGAGAGTAGTCGGAAAAATAAAAGGGGACTCGGAAGCAAATACCGTAGAAACGATTGATGCGGCGCTGTGTGGATGGTTGAGACCCCACCCAACGGCCGCAATTAGTCTATTCACTTAATTGTGTTAATATTTCTTCGAGCAACAACTAATAACCACAATAAATAAGGAATCGTTTTGTTTCCGTTTCCGTATTGATCCAAGGTAAATAATATCGCAAAGATTTCATTAATTCTAAATGGCTATGAAATTTGTTAAATAATATCATATGTGTATTTTATGTTCTAAAACGATTGTATATATACTTATCTATAGATTAAGATATATTGTGTTTTAATACTTAATTTTATTATTGCGTGTTAAATGGTCTAAAAAGTTTATTATTTAAGTCACTCATATTAGTATTTTTTGGATGGCTTCGCGGACCATTTCGTGTGCTTCCAGAGACCACCGGTTAAGAACCGAAGCTTTAAATGAATTTTAATGAATGAATGAATGAGTATTTTATAGTCTACTATTTATATATTTGATATGTATAGATATATTGTAATTCATAGTTCTCATTTGGGTATTTCATTCAAAATTAAATAATTTGTTATCGGCACACAGTTTGATTAAAGTGAGTGGACTGAAGGACTTTGGATTTTATAAGATATAGAAAAAATAGAAATCTCCCAGCAAAGTAATAATTACTACATTATGCATATATACAAATTTTTTCCATAACATGTTGCGGTAAAAAGTCATGATATGTTGCGTTTTATATCATTCTACTCTTGCTGATACAAAGCATTGTCGCATAGGCTAAAAATCTGAGAGAAAGCTGTATATTACCATACAAATATCTAGCCTGACTAAGGTATTTCGCTTTAAGTTCCAATTTACGACCGCAAACTAAAAGCATATATGGAATCACAGCGTGGAAGATATTATAAATAAAATATTGAGATATAATAAGTTAGTAAATTCTTTATAATGTACAACTATTAAGCATTATTAGTAATTGTTTGAGAAGGTTTGCGAATATGTGCTTGGCCCTTAATTCAATCTATCGCGAATCAATCCCTCTCGAAACTATTGCTGCGATATTCAGTAATTATTGTAACAACAATCAAAAGACTCACTTCGTCAGGAGCGGGCGGTGACCTTGAGCTTGCCCCGTCGAACCTGGACTGCAGAATGTAAAGTATTCGTGTTTGTGGAGTGAACTATATGTATGTGTGTGTGGCAGCCTCAAATACTACACCAGCAAGGACATTATCACTCAAGCAATCAGTTCAGCAAAAGTCCTGGTACACCAACACAAGTTATACAATGAAAAATACTTAAAACCACCGTAAATTACATATATCTCAGCGCTAGCGGAACGTATGAAATGACGTAGCGCATACAAACAAAAAAAAACGCGAGCTCACTGCCAAAGCACGAGCAGAAGCGAGTTCACGGCCAGAGCACGAAGTAAACCGGCTTACATGACGAGCAGAGTCCCCGCGCATACAATTCGCCAAGCACAGCGATCGCGGCATCGTGCGATGCGGCTAATGAACTTATTCCAAACAGTAATATTTTTTAAATAAATAAATAACGAGTGTCTTCTAGGTAGTTGATATTGTATTTGCACTATCTTTATAATTATGTAGAAAAAATTAATATAGACTTATATCTATATTTCGGCGTTTACTAGCATTGCACTAAGTTTTTTAAAACAATCTGATATTTATACTGTTAACCATAGGGTCCTGGAGACTCAGACGGTTTTTACAGCTCCACCGTGACTTGGGGGCGAGCGCATAAGGCACTCAGTCGCGAAAGCGTAGCAACATGCTCAAGGGTGCCAAAATGGCCTAACTTCGGCTTGGGCTGTTGCTGTAGTTGTAATTAAGCCGCGAACTGGCTAATTTCCTTATCCGTAGAAAATCGAGCTGACTAACTATACATATATGTATAAATGATTCCTGATCCTGGGAGGAAGTGTGCACAAAGGGAACGAATCTAGGCTTGAGTTGTCGCAGTTGAGGGTGAACGTGGCGGGTATGTGGGAACGAAGTTAGCCGTTAGTTAGAAGTTAGCCGCGGCCCTACTTTGCACTACTAGAATACCCTTCGTAGCGGTATGTAAAATTAATGATAGTAAAACTAATGACATAAAAAAAAAAATGTAATGCAATATTATAAGCATATTTAAAGATAAATAGGTTCTTTTCACAGATTTCTCTATTTCTGTGGTTCTTTTATATTATTATAGTAATACGTTATTTTATAAGAATACTTACAATCAATTTAGAACTTTGATTAAATGATTATGCGCTTTAACGCAGCGGAGACTCGTCATTTATCTAAGATTCAGAAGTTCACTTTGAAACTTACAAAAGCGACATAGAGAAAAAATTTGGAAGTTGTAGTGTTCACGGACAACAGAGTTTTGTCACTGATTAAAAAAGTTTAAAACTTGTTTGGAGTATTTGACTAGATTTTCGAAAATGTTTACTCTCATTAACAATGCTTTATAAATAGAGTAGAGACTAGTTTATTTCTCGTATGGGTTCATTTCCGCATCGTAGCTAGTACTCCCCGCAAGCGATGAACTCGTTTGTAGACTTACAGTTTACCAGATTATTGTTTATAGGATCTGGTACACGACTTATAGAGATAGAAAATAATGCTAACTGATATTGTCAACTGGGATTTACTTTGAAAAGTTTTTTTTTCTTTTAATATTGTTATCAAAAAGCAAACATTATTAAAAAGGAAACAAAAAAAACCGACTACAACAAAACACATGACTAT
The DNA here is from genome assembly GCA_033032175.1 of Saturnia japonica. NCBI lineage: Eukaryota > Metazoa > Arthropoda > Insecta > Lepidoptera > Saturniidae > Saturnia > Saturnia japonica. The sequence continues at coordinate 13,963,780 of CM065307.1, forward strand.
ACAAAAAAAAACTGTGTTTGTTTTTTATTGGATTCCCAGACGTCCTACTTAAATACTATATAGCCTATGTCACTCCCACAATAATAATTAACACTAATCGAACGAAGACTCGTATGCTAAAATCCATCATATCGTTTAGGTTACAGGGCGTGAACATAAAAATAAGATACAATCATGCTTTTATAATATACTAGCTGTGTCCGCGACTGCACTCGTGTAGACTACAGAATGCCGTCGATCGGGCACACGCGCGTATCCTGCTACGCCCGCTCCCGGTTATTTTAAAGATAAAATGTTTATTGTGGGCGATCTATAGAAGATAGACATATACTCTCGCTGATTTTTTTGTAGGTCTTTTTAATGTCTACAAATATGTAGTAGATTAATATGATATATCTCTTATGGTTTACTCAGCGTTAACCATTTAAACGCTCGAATTGATTTACCATGACCAGTTTTTTAGGCTAAGCTACTCCTTATAAGGACTACCTGTGCAAGTCCCGTCAAAATCGGTCCAAGTGTTTGGGAGATTACCCGGAACAAACAGTCAGACAAAATCTAAAAAAATATGTTTTATTATAAGTACCATAAATGTACTTTCTTATGCATATGTTAAAAAAACCTGTTATTTTTGACATTACAAACAGACACTTCAATTTTATTAATAGTATAGATTATTTAAGGTGTAGATAATTACGAAGAGAAAAGAAAAGATTAAAACACATAAACTTTTATTAATTATGTTAGATTACCCTAAGGAGGATTGGAACTTAAAAATAACCCTATATTTTAACTTAGATACTAGGGGTATTCAATTAGCCCTACGTCAGTACCTACGTCGAAAGGCATCGCGATGTATTTTGGTGATCTATTGGGGTTGTTTTAAAAAAAAAATTAATACAGTCCACCTGATACTTCACTGCAGCGTATAGATATAATATATGCCCAACATCAAAAGGAACGTAGATCTAAGGCCGTTCATAATAGGTGAATTCTGTTGCTCAAGTTGGATCACTTTGTGCACCATTGTGCGTTGCCAACCAAACCGATCGGACTAGAGCACAGTAGCGCGAGCATTGGTACATGGTTGCGTTGCCGTATGAAAAGGTGTGACGGCATTGAGTTATTGTTACTATAATACGTACTAGAGCAGCTATTACGAACAAAAATTGTGCTGCACTTGATACCAAGGGGCGCGGGGCGCGGGGTGCGGGGCATGCGCGCATTAATACATTGAAATTACTCATCAAATGTTACTCCTTACTAAACTAAACAGTATCTCAGTGCACATGAAAGCATATTTATGATGTAAAATTTGGAACTGAAACGTGTAATCGCGACAAGTGCCCGACGCAGACTGTAAGTGCGAGTGTATGTACTCGAACGTATGTTTCGAACAATCTGGTTGAGGCGTCGCGTCGTCTCTAGTACGAGGTACATCAATCAACAGGTCTCAATGTGTGACGCTAATTTTTTTACAGTCGAACCTATGCACAGACGCCACTACACTCAAAAGGTATAAAAATAAATGTTAAAACAATTCCACTTGTAATGTATTTGCTTTCTTCAATCTACGATAAGGTAAGAGCATAAGTTTTCTTCTATTCTCAATGATTATGACGTATTCAATATAAAATGTATTTACGTAATGCATACATTTACATGAGTGGTTTAGACGCGCGGAATATGAATTCGATGTCCGCAGGTTCGGAGCCCGATCCGAACCAACGAATTTTATGTAATTCGCGTATATATACTAATTCAATTTGGTAACACTATCGGCTGACGGTGAAGGAAAAACATTGTGAGAAAACACGAACACTTGGGAAATATTCGTTTGAAATCACAAATACATATTATGGCTGACGTCGCGCGTCGTGATTAAGCCTTGTGTGCCTGGATTTAGCTTAATTTGTTACATATTAGCGGTATGCCCCCGGCACCGCACGCGTTTGTTTCTACGCAGTAGTTATTTACGTCCCATCATTTTATTATGACTCATATTGTTGACAATTCTTATGGTACATCAAATAATGAGTGACATGTATATCCCGTGTACAATTTTTCATTAAGATCGGTTGTAAATTATTATTCGATTTTACAATTTCTATTGCATTATTAACGATCCTTATAGTCTCTCAATTATAGTATGGTGTATTTTTCCTGTCTACAAAAGTAGTAATATTTAAATTTCTTATACCCTATCAATTGATCGTTGACATAAGCATCCCGTGTACAAAATTTCATAGGAATCGGTTAAGCCGTTTTTGTGTAAAATCTGGACATACAGAGACAGAATTTTTTTTTTTCAATAGCATATTCGTGATCAGTATCGGTCATATAGTGTGCCTATCTAGAGATTTCGGAAAATTATTAAAAGTACAGACATAAAAAAAAAATTCAGTTTCATATGTTCGTGGGACAGTTTAAATTCGCGTTAGGTACTAAATGTTATATCTTACGCGTCTGCCTCGCTTTGCTGCCACTAAGCGACCGTATAAATGAAAATTTATTATCGAGAAAATGTTACAGAAATACCTTCGGTTATTTTAAAACAAATAATAATTAATACTAGGTACAATTACTGTTCGATCGTGTCGTAGACACAGGGAGTGATCAGGAAAATAATGATACTATACTGCTTTTTGTACGATTACGAGTGCATATACGTATTAAGGTTTTAAAATAATAGGTACCTACTTACAATGAGCCAAAAATTCTTATATATTTGAGTTTATACTTTTCAAAGAAATGTCTTAATTATTTGTGGTGAAAATCTTTTACACTTCCAAACGGTTTAAAAAAAAATAAACAACTTAAATATTATACTTACAAATTAAAACTACAATAAATTATTTTTATTCATGTAGGTTTAGTTAGCGTTATGACCACAATCTCACTTGATCTTTGGCTAGCTCTAAGTGGGTAGCTGATCCAAGGATTCTCTTGATGTTATACAAAACATTAGTTAGAAGTCATTTTAAATACGCTTTTTTTGTTATGCCTCTTATGGCAAATTGATGGAAAAGATTGAGAAAGTTTAAAATAAAAACATGCGATTGATTTCGGGTGTCATCATCTCCCATTAATTCTATCCAAATAGAATGCAATTTACCCCCTATTTTATTTCGCTCTCTTTTATTGTTGTATAAATTTATCCACGGTTAACTAAAAATTTCAAACAATTCTAGGCTTTCTAAACTTACACTCAGTTCTGGTCCTTATCTTACCGTTCATATAAATGATGTGTGGAATATTTTAAATGGCTACGATATTTATAGAAATAGTACATTCTTACCCTGCTATGATGGAGAATATGAAAGCAAGTTTAATAAAAAGAATATAGTTATTCATAGAACATTGTGTACCATACATGATGTCTACAGCAAACATTCTGAGTGGCGAGAATACAGACAGGTATACACTGATGGAGCGAAGTCTGAAAATAATGTGTCTATGGTTATGTATGATTTAACAGCTCGTATCGGTAATGGCTTACTCACACATACATACAAAGCTTATCGCTCCCATTGAACAAACAATAGACTAAAAATAAAACATTTCACCTTCTAACCAAATTATCTATCTAAAGTTCGAAACATTTCTAGTGATTTCGAACCTCCTTTTTTGGCAAGAGGACCATATAGAGAAATCTGTAAGTACGACTGAACTATAGTGAGGATCAATATAGTGACTTTGTTTGATTTCTTTTCATTGAGTACGAATAAATATTTACGCCAACTACAATGGCATTTTCTTTACCCACGGACGTAACATTATATTTATGTACTAGATGCATGTACTAGAACAATTCAAAGTGTCGAAATGTTTTCTGTCTATGATTCTAAACTCATCCATCGTATTTTTTCTCAAATATATTTAATTTACAAATTTCAACTTTACTGTTAAAGTTCTTATATCTCTTATCTATTTTATAAGAGCTTCAGCGACCTCATAGCTACTATTTGGTTGTAAAACATCATCTTCGGTGGTTCCTTGTAACATTTTGTTAAAGGTTGTATAGTCACATCTGAAAGAAAATAAAATATTTGTATATCGGGAAATTAATTGTATATAGTTTTTTGAAGTGGATTCAGATATTATTAGTAATTATTTCAATTAACAAGTAATTAAAAAAAAAAAAAAAAAAAAATAGACTAGTGGTGCCCCGCGACTCGGCACACGTTTATGACGCAGTAATTACTTAAAAATATTTAAAAAATTAATAATAAATAAAAATAATTAAATTAATTAATTTAATATTTAAATTTTAAAAATTAAATTGATAGGCCTATCAATTGACCAATCCTTTGCCGTTTACAAAATTCCATAAAGATCGGTCATATGTGTCATTTTTGAGATGTCCGAGAGACAATTAATTTTAATTTTATATTCGTTATCAGTTATCTCTATAAGAAGCCTATTGGAAACTTTGGAAAATTTATGACATATATAGATATGACTATACAGATATATTAATATAGGTTAACCATTAATAAAAACCTCTGATTGATATTTTCTTGTATAATAAATAAAATATTAGCCTTATCACTAAATCGGAATTATCTGTTACAATTTTGCTATTGTACGAATATTATCAGAGTAAAACACCTACTATCGATCTAATTAAGTGTGAGAAGAAAAATAATTATTTTTCCTTTATATAGAATTTAATTAAGAGATATCGTTTGCCTTGCAGATTACCGAGATAGTATTATTCAAATAAAGCAAAAAGTTGCCTGAGCAGGTGCTAGTAAGTAGTTCATATTTTTGTACAAAGAATCATCATAATTTTTTATGTTGCAAGTTTTTCTCATACTGTTGATAAAATATCGCTCATTTGTAGCGACATGAGAAAGGGGTGACAAAAAGATCTCCCTTTGTGCCAAATTTCAAAATTGTAGACATGTGGAAAGTACCCTGTTGAAGATGAATATGAAGTTCCGAATCTCAACCAAAATACTTGATTTTTTTACAGTAGCATGAAGCCATTGAACTTAATTTTAAGCTTATACCACACTTAATTTATCCGAATTTTATTTGCTACTTTCACCTAAAAAACAAATTAACGGTTGTTTTGTCTTTCTACAACAAAAAACATCCCTGCCTTCGGAGGAGTCAACAACGAACTGATGATGCTTCGTTGAAAGATAGTATATTTCTTTGTACTATTATTTTTCATTTATTATTTTTTATTATTATTACTTGTTTATTATTGTTTAACATTTTTAACATTTATTCCTTATAGGTTAAATATCGATCGGGTATACGACTTCGACCGCATCTGTTTGATCGTTTCATTTACTAAAGTTTCTCTTTTTATTTTTCTTCTTTTCCTCGATTAGTTTCAGATTCATATTATTAATAACATTAATAACAAACGTTTTTTCTTGCAGAAGGACAAAACAGCCGTTAATTTGTATTTTAGGTGGAAATTGCAAATAAAATTCGGATATATTAATTACGATGGATTTCCGCAAAGTAACGCCTACGTCAATTAAAATTTATACCACAAGTCGTTTTCGAGAAAAAGGGTCTTGACGCATTGACATATAGATAGACAGACTGACGGACAACAAAGTGATCCTTTAAGGGTTTTAGTTTTTAATGCCAATATGAGATATTAAATCCTAAAAACTGTGTAAATCTTATTGTATATTCGAATGAAATCGCTATAGTCGTACAAGTGCGTGCGTGACCGTCCTATGTTATAGTCGTTGGCGGGGAAGAGGTAGCACGCTACTACACTACACATTACACTAAAGTAAACAGTATGATATCTATCTAGGCAGTGTTCATGAAATAATTAATTGCAGCACCTCAGTAGATAAACACGCGCTATGGCTGCCCTCTGACTGTTTCTTGGGTTACCTACTTACGTATTGGATAATGCTATATTAAATTTTGTCATGATAATCTTTTTAACAAAATATATTTTACTGTAAATTTTGTAAGTTTTTATATAAATTATTTCTAATTTGATTTTATTTCTAGTTTGGAAAGTGACTGTGAGTTAGTAAGAAGAGAATATGTATTTTTTTAAAATAAAAATTTATTTATTTTGCTTAAAGTTTAATAAATGATAAATTATTTTACATTCTAGGAAGTAGGTTATACATATAATATTTCCTTATTAGCTATAAATTAGGTACTCGCGACAATTGTATACTGAAGTTAAACTAGATTGCATTTCGGCGGATTCTATGAAGATGAGATAACATTGTTAACTATAGTTTACCGTGACTGCGCGCCTACGTAACACAATTGCACGCGTTTCTCTTCCCCACCACATTACATGCCCCCGATATCGTCGGTAGTACCTCGCCCCCACCAACGTCTGTCGGAAATATAGGACGATCGCGCACGAACTTGTACGACTATAGCGGTAAGCTAGTTTGATATAGAAAGATAAATGTACTTACTAACTCCGACAGCACAGGATAATAGATCGATATGACAGTGGTTGATCATAGGTTTCAAAATCGTTTTCTTATTACGAAACTTTATTACAGCGCAAGCTGGTTCATATATATCTGTACAGTACGTTGGGCATGTGTGGTTGCAAGCTTGGCGAGCTCCAATAATGCTAAAGTCATTAACGCGACGTCCATTACTGTATGCTCGCTTAATATTGCACAGTCTGTCCGGTACTTGGTGTATATCTTAAATTAGAAAATACGGTATACAATTTAAGGCTTCATTTTCAAATTATAATATTTTAACAAAGAGAATAGTTATATATGAAATAATGTTAAAATATGCTTAATTATATTATTGACGAGATGTGTCCCACGGTTTCACTTGTGTAAAATTTATTTGACTAACTCTCCACTATACTTTTTCCTCACTTTCTGTACTTGCCTTCAGCATTCCAGATTACTTTAATGACGTTCACTGTTAGTGTTCCGCTCCTTAAAGTTGTAGCGTGAAATTATATAGCCTATAACTTTCTCCAATGAAATCTGTACTTCTGTCGGTACATGTAACTCTTTTCCAAATTTACTGATAGACGTCCTATATGAAGGACACTGATCACGAATATGCCGTTAATTTTTTTTGTCTGTCAGTCTTTTTGTATTTAACTCAAAAACGCCATGATTGATTCTTATCATTGGTTATTATTATTGGTCAATTGATATAGGCTGTGAGAATAATATTGCAATAGTTATGATACACATCGCACCTTAAAGCTAATCCCCATTACTAAGCAGCTTGGAAACATAGCAGGCAAGAATATCCTTATTTTTATGAAATTTTGTACATAGGAAATATGTCTTACTTTCGTTATATATAAAAATCAAAATCAAAACATATTCTTCAATTCTCAACTGATTCTGATCTAATTTTTTAGACAGGAAGCATACGTGATTCCATAGTGAATCGCTAATAATAGGTACAATATCTTAAAAAAAAAAGTTCTCAACCGATTTTAACGAGTGTTTGTAAAAGGGAAGTATGTATGTAATTTTTCAATTAAATAAATATGGGGACACACAACACGGCCATTTAATTCCATACTATGCAAAGTTTGTATTATGGTAATTAAACAGCTTATATACATATATAGATAAATAACACCCATACATATAACTGACAATTATGCTCATCGCAAAAATGTTAGCCCTATTCGGGAATTTGAACCCGCGACCTCTCGGCTCAATAGTAGAGCTTACTACCACTAAGCCATGAGGCCTGTCAGTAATATGACTGAAAATAAAATTACGGGATGAAAATAATTATTGAGTGTTAGTCGCGTGCAACGCCGCGGACACACCCCTAAAAAGCAAAAATATTTTTTCAAAATGTGAACGGTAGTTCTGGACATCAGGGTGTTCAAACAAGCAATGTCTTGGAGCTTTATAAAATAATTGCGTAAACTTTATTTACTTCAATAAAAAGTTTTGTAAAATTTTATTTGCTTCGTTCAGTCTCAACCATAATAAATTAAAGAATTAGTAATTTTATTGTCATCGTTGGAATAAAATATCTATATTCAGGTGGCCTCCCACATTCCGTGATATTGCGGACGGACATGGACCAGCCCGCACTGATTCAACGTGGGAAGAGTGTCATATGTGGCAGCGCAGATAAGTCCTAGTATACGGTGCGTGGTTGTCCGTGATCGTCGGCCGTGCGCGAAAATCCGCAATACCCACCTTTAGGAGACGATGTCTTGCAATAACTTTCTTAGTATAAAATGTTTTAAAAGATATATCAAATAAAATCAACTCCACTATTCTACAATCATTGTTTCTTCTATATCCGGGTTAAGTAGATATTAACTAAAGCTTAGCCACAAGTAATGCATACAAAACTATACGAACCTATGATATACCTTAATTTGCAACTTATTTTATTTAATTTACAAATATTTTGATATTTCATAATAAACTGGTCTCCATTGTAAGTGATTAAAGCTCCACATACATAGTCAACTACGTTAGAACATTGTACATCTTCACAAGTATTCCCTTTTGTGAAAACTAGAATAGAAAATATAGTGTTATTTTTTTGATTATATCTACGCTTCAAGTATATTAATATATTCCGCTAATATATACAATATGAGGGTATATATAATGCTCCATTATATATAATACTAGCTGTGATCCATGGATTCACCCGTGGATGTTAAATTTATTGGACCAATTAACTCTGCACCGCACCCACGCGCCGCCAATGCACCCGTGTAGCCAGCCTATCGTTCTCGCTTCGTGTACTTGACTACAGCTTTCTAGATTGCTTGACTTTCATGGTAACTGCTCGTCTCCTTAAAGTTGTAGCGTGAAGTTATATAGCCTATAACCTTCATCATAAAATAGACTATAAAATACAAAGTGTTTTAAAAATCTAACAGTGATTTAGTGATTTTTTTTTTAGTAAAGCAGCATTAAGTTTTTACGTATAATAAAACTTATCGTCGGTGTTTATCAATGACGTTTTATAAATAAATATACGTGTTATACTCTCACTAAAAGCAATTTGAAAACGTTAATAATTTTGTTATCAGCATGTTGAAACGAAAGAGATAGGAAATCACAGCGTAAGGCGGAAACTCTGTTACCTTAAAGGATAAAAGTTTCTTCTCGCTCACGCCGCGGGTATCATGACGAAAGTGAACTGAGAGCAACTGCCCACCATTCACGATGGCATATAAAGAGCGTCTATGCCGTATCTACTTATAAAATAGCATTGGAGTTTTAAATGTTATACACTGATACAATGTTTAACTTTTGAATCTCTCACTAAAGCTTCGGTTCTTTTCATTTATGTTAAAAAGAAAAGAAGATATCTAATTTTTCCGTTTCTGACATTTCGAAATTTACGTGCAGTTACCGGCTTTATATTTTAGAATTTTTTTGAAACGAACTAGGATATCAGAGACTAAGACCAAAAGAAGCATCGTACAGTATACTGTATGTACAACAACACAAACTTTATGTACTTTATAACAAAGCAATAAAATAAATTTGGATACAAGTGTTTCACCCCTATGGCAGCGATATTACATAATTTACATTACACTTACATTGTAAAAATAAAATTAATCCCACAGTTGTTATTCGTACACAAATAATGTGCATAAATGCATTCATACTTTTATCAGTATTCGTTTCTTCAGCAAAATATGATTTCGAAATAATATTTTAACGTTCACATCGAAATAATTACGTGGAAAATTTTAATTAAAACCACAATTCGTCTCTACGATAACACGTTTTATACCACGGGTCGGTGGAAATTTGATACAAGAATTGACCTCGTTAGTGTGATATCATTAATTTAAAGGTTAGTCTAGGAAATTATTCTGTCCTGTAGAATAGATAGTGAAGGCAATGGTTGCGCCTGATTTATTATATCACGTTAACTTTGGAGGTCGAGACTTTAGTGAAGAATAATAGGCCTGAGTCATGTCAATGTAATAATATTTTTATACCTGTATGTTGTAATTTCAAGTATTTGCAATTGAATGGAAAATAATGTTTCTAAACGATAAAAGGTACACCATACAAGGTGTTTTGTATTTATTCAATATTTGTTAATATAATATACTTAAACTGTGAAATCAATTATGTACGTTTCCTACATAAATTATAAGTTGTTTGTCATGTCATCGTAATCATATTTTAATAAGTACCTGAATATTTTGGTTTCAACTACTTGCAATTGATGGGTAAAATAATGTTTCTAAATGATAAAATGTTGTTTGTTGTTATGTATTTATTAAATTCTTGTTAATATAATATACTTCAACTGATGTAGCGCTGGAATTCTCGTCTGGCCTGGGATTGCGAAATATTCTCGCATTAGCCCAGCTTTTGGGGCTTTACAAGATTACTTGTAGAGATGGGATCTCGTTTAAGTAAGCAAGCAGTAGCCCATTCATCCAGTAACAGATCACTTTGCTTTAACTTTCCGGTCACGTGTTTTATGAAACCTGCCCGAAAGGTAACAGTTACCTCTAAGATCCTCCTAACTTTGTTTACGTTAACTTTAGTTTAGTTTTGAAAATTGTTTTCATTCTATTCAATGCTATTACTGTTATTAACTATTTTTTCATACATTTTTTTTGATTTTATCAATGATAATTTACTACCGTTATGAAAGTAATATTGGTTTGTTTTTGGGTGTAAATTTTTTTCTCAAGTATTATGAATGAAAGTTATGCATATTAATCTTGTTAAACATAAATAAATATTTTGTTAGAAAAAAGTACATTAAAAAGGTTGGAGGCGTTGGAGGCATCACGATTACCTAGGGATATATTTCGAAATAAGTTTGTTTGTTTTTTTTTTGGGATTTTGTCTTGGGGTCAGCTCTTTCTGTAAGCGTTGCTGTTCATGCTTTAGTTCATCCATTGGCTTAGATTGCACAACTTTGCACGTGTAATATATTAACGCAACGAGAAAACTCTTGGTTTTGTAACTTGTACCTATTTACTTGTATGAAACAGAAAACTAAACTACGAGTGTTGAAGAAAAGCTTAATATTTTTCGACCACTGCTTTACAAAAAACATTTTACTCTAATAAACAACAAATATTAATAAAATATTATATGATTCTGTATACCTGTGGTAGTCACTACTGTATTACTGTAATAGGATTACCCTAATCTTTGAAATCGGTTTCTCTTTACACAATTCATTCTGAGAAAGTGTACCGGATAAAAATAAAGTGGGACCGGAACGCGAACCTTCAGAAACCTTAGTAACATTATTTTTAAATAAGATTTAAGAAAATAATATTTGAATATATTCTTTTACTATATTTATAAAGATAATGTTTTGTGAATAATATAATTAAATATGTGTAGACCTATAGATAGAGTAAATAAGGTCGAAACAAGTGTGTTTTTGTAAAAGATTGTGAATGAGTTTAATTCATATTTTTCCTAGAGAATACTCTAGCTAGCTCTTAGATTAATGACTTCGCTGTGCTCCAACCGCAGTGGAGACCAATCATTAATCTAACACCTAGGCTCTTAGAATTACTGAGTGTATTTATTTGGCTTTGGAGGATGTTTTACAGTACACTCAGAAGTGAGAATACTATAATATCTCTGTCATAGTATACACACCAGTCTTCTAATATGAAAAAAAGATTTTTATAATGTGATAATTTATTCTATTCTAATATTCTGTTGTTTATTATACATATCAGATTTCCATTATATGGACATACATACATACATCATGCCTCTCTGCTAACGTGGTAGGAAGAGACCACGCCCTTTCACTTGCTACGATCTTGGCATACGTCCTTCGCTTCTTCAACATTCATCAAACTTTTCACGGATGCTCGTCGGTTTAGAGTACCTACTATTGACCTGACCTTTCTTCAGAACATAAGCTATGAAAATAGTTGAAGACCTAAATCGTCAAAAAGTATTTAGTTACTTAGGAAGTAAATTCTTCAAGACCTAAAAACACGATATAACCACCCATTAATAATTTCTGGACCAAATAATAATTTATACATCTGTAGTGGAAGCGTGGCTTTGATTTTATTATTAGCTTCTGTTTCAAAATGAATTATTTTTTGTTGAAAAGTAAGTATAAACGTCGACTATAAATTCGTAAGTTAGGTAAAGTGTCACAGTCGCGTGAAACACGCACACATTGTAACATTATTGGTTCTGTGACGTAAGTAAACAAAATTTATTTTAATTAAGAGCCCATCTACAAATGTCTACTATTCTTTTAATAACTCTGATCCAGGGAATGGCATTTATGCCAATTTCACGTACATGTTTGTGTGTGTTTTCGATATGTCAAGGTCATTTTCGAAATTTCGACCTTCCAAATATATAAGCGTACCATATTCCGATTGAGGATAGTTCTGTTTTGAAATGTACACACGAATACAAGAAGCGACAAAAGAAAGAAGTTTACAATAGGACTATAACCAGAGAGTAGTGTAACCACATAAACACGATGTTTTTCTCTGAACTACGAGTGCTATTGGGAACATCTAAACAGTGAGTTTGTTCTACTTATGTTTTTCTTTTATTTTGTTCGAAAAGGTCTTTTTAGTGCAACAAACGGCATTTTATTACCAACGGGTGTAACAGTATATTCAACTCCGTAACTTTCGACGTTATATCTTGGGCAATCTTCGATTTATTTTTATGAATGATATCCAAGGTATGTCGACAAATTATGCTAACGCTATTTCGTTTATAAATTGTTTCGAAAGCTAGGCACATTTCCATTTAGATCTAGTTGAAAAAAAATTAAATCAATTTTTTCGTACTTTCGACACTCAAATATGAATAACATCTTAACTTTAATTATAATAAAATGCAACTATACGTTATAGCAATAGAAAAAGAAAACCCTGTACTTAAGTTTACGACTACGACTAATGATTCATTTTCACTTGACAAAAATCATAATAAATATAAAAAACAATTAATTAAATATTAATAGTACGCAAATTAAAAGTAAAAAGTATGTATATACATTTACATACAATTATCGTTCTATTTAAATTTGAATAAGAACTAAAATGATAAATTTGCAAATTTTTGATAAAAAAAATTAACAGTCCTAACCACAGCCAAATTAGTAACGATTTTATTAATGTTGGATATCGTTTAATCAACAACTGAAATTAATTCACGATGATTATATGAAAGTAGGTCAAACTCACACAGATAATAGTTTAAAATTTAATTCAGAAATAATAATTTTCTTCACTTTTACGTAATATTTATTTTTGTCAAAGTTCTCTATTTTTGTATTAACTATTGTCATGTTGTATATATGTAACATATAAAAGGATTCTGTACCTGTCTATGAGGAAGATAAACGAAATTTGACAAGGGTTTGACCATTAGACGGCATCTTACATTCTACGTTGATAACAAAGCATTATATTTTATAAGGACAGCGAGTTGAAAAGTTTCCTTCCTGTTATTGGTATGTTCGGTTATTGATGAATATAAAAACCATATAGATATAATTTTTTATAACTTTTATATTCTACTAACTTTTTTTCTAAATCTAAATACATCGGCGGTCGTCTCTGTTATGCCAACCTGTATAAATATCTCTTCACGTTACAAATATAGGACCCGATGTCGTAAGAAGGAGGAACACACTAGCTTTTACCCGATACTTCGCTTCCGTTGTCTTGAAAAGGAAAAGACCTACACGCCATCTAGTGCAAATTGGTTGTACTAAAACAGAAACCTTCATAGGTGTTTTCGCACAACAACTCACTAAAATTTCATCCTAATTAGATGAATGGTTTAGGAATGCACAGGGCACAAACTAACGAACATTTATTTTTATATATTTCTAGCAAACTCGGTCACGCGTTGCTGTGCCGTTTTGGAGTCCATAGGGAACAGTGATCCGATAGTTGACAAACTTTACAGGATCACCCACTGAGCTAATATGAATTGTCTGAATATTTCACCAAAATTGCTCCATCCGTTTTAAAGTCTAGGGAACCTACATACAAACATCGATTTTTATATATAACAAAGAAGAAATGAAGATCTTGTGCACTTTGTACTCCTCATATCTATAATTATTAATGTTGTTTAATTATGTTGTTTATTCTGTACAGTTAATTTTTTGTCCAAATTTCCCAATAGTTATACCATATGAACGACACTGATCACTAATATGCCATTAATTTTTTTGTGTGTCTGTCTGTCTGTTTGTATGTCCGGATATACCTAAAAAACGGCTCGATCGATTCTTATAAAATTTTGTACACGGAATGCTTATGTCATTGGGCAATTGATAGGGTATAAGAAATTTTAATATAACTTTTAGAAATCGTAAAAAATATAATATCTAAAATTAATATTTTCGTTAAATCTTGATCGATTTTGATGATTTTTGTACATACACTTCCTGTATATGTAATTCCGAGATTGATGAGCTGTGAAAATTTTCTATAATACTTTTAGGAAACGTAAAAAAGGACCAAAAATTATAATTTCGTTATTTCTTAACCTATTTTCATGAAATTTTGTACACGGGAAGTACAAGAAATTACGTAATTGATGGGCTATAACAATTCTCAGTATTACTTCTAGAAATTGTAAAAAAAGAAGTTCTATAAATTAAAATTTTCATCAATTCTCAGCCGATTCTGATCAAATTTGTAGACGGGAAACATAAATCATACCATAATTGAGAGGCTATAAGAATCGTTAATAATACATTAGAAATCGTAGAATGGAATAATAATAATAATAATAATAATGAAAATTATTGTACACGGGAATTGCGTGGCATTCCTCAATTCATACGGCATAGGAATTGTTAACAATATGAAAAAAAATATAAAAATACGGGATGTAAATAACTACTGCGTACCTAGTAACAAAAGCGTGCGGAGCGGCGGGCACACCGCTAGTATTGTAATAAAACCATACCTTGGTGGAGGCATTTTCTAATGTTCCATAAGAAAATCTGCCGACGAGCAACTGTAGATGCGTTCCAGCAGCTACACTTGAGAGCCAATCCGAGGGGGCTTGGTGGTTTATTGTGTTAGCATCTTCGGTTTCATCGTCATCTATATTTCAAATCATTTTTTTTTAGTGGAACCTTCTTTAGCGCCGTTGTTATTTAAAACTCGATGAAAGGAAAAAGAGACACAAAAAGAGACAAACTCATACAATCTATACAATTTAGCCTACGAGAGAATGAGATATTATACAGTGCTTGCTTCCTGTCATAGTGTCCAAAAAGGCGTCATAGCCAGCGTGGTGTATTTATGTGAATATTTTTTCTTTTATGAAGGTTTCACTTCTGTCGTATCAATGTGAACAGCGCTCAGGTTTTTTTTGTATTGCTAGAGTTTGACTACAGCCGAAGTTGATGTTAATAAAAAAAAACCTCGTATTAGTTGCTAAAATATTTTGTACATAATGGACAGGTCTTATGTTTTGCCTTACCGCTAGGTGTTTGTGTGACGGGTGTCATGCGGTCGCTCGGGCTAATTTCAGCGAGCTTGATGAGACTGTGCGGTGCGACAAGTACGAGATAGGCACAATGTAATAGGTGCTTAAAGTAGCTAGCAATTTAACAGTATTACGTAGATACAACAAATGCTTCGAACACTGATGGCTAAAATTGATTGGAAATTTAATCTAGCAAAAGATAATTCTTGGTTTATTTGTTAGTAAATCCACCCCCTAATTATGTACTTCACAAGAGCAAAGCGATAGCAGAAATCGCTAAATATTCAAAATGGCTTTGCTTCAAAATGGCAAATTCAGATTTTGTATGATACGTCATGGCTGGTGCATTAAAGTCATCGTTTCTAAATTACCTTATAATGGGATAATTATTATTATTACTCATTAATAAAAATAAATAAGCAAGAAAACATAAAATTTTCATTTCTTATCCAGACTATAAATGCGATGTCTGTCTGTTACGTTTTCAAGCGCACCAATTTTGCTGAATTTTGGTATAGCGATAGATTAAACCTAGGGAAAAGTCATAGGTTACTTTCTATCACGACAATAAAACTTTAAAAGTAGGAAAATGGGCGATGAAAGTTTGTAAGAAGAATCCATCGAACTAATTTTAATGCATTTTGGTTAAGAGATATATTGGACCTTGGAGAAGGACATATTGTCGCGAAAATAAAACTTTAAGGGATGATGTAGGGGATGGAAGTTTGTATGAAGAACTCATCAAACCAATTTTTATGAACTTTGGTATAGAGATAGGTTGGACCTTGGAAAAGGACATAAGCTACATTTTGTGGTATAAATAAAACTTGAAGGGATCAAAATAAGAGATGAAAATTTGTATGAAAAACACATGAAACCAATTTTGATGAATTTCGGTATTGAGATATATAAGACCTTAGAGAGACATAGGGGTACCTTATATCACAAAAATAAAACTTGAGTTTTCATATTTAGATAATTTTTTTTAAGAAAGATTTGTGTCTACAATTGGTTCCTATTAAATATTTGTATTACTGTAGAGAAAATCCAACGTTTTGTAATCAAGTCATTAAAAATAAATTTTCGGGGTAAATCAAAATAATGTACAAAAGAATTGTAGTTCTATAAAAAGCCTACAGAAAAGTCCGCGATGGCATATGTCTATCTCCTCAGGTTGAATCACAGTAATCATATTTATCTTCAACATAATAATTAAAAATATTAGATTATTTAGGTAGCTATTTCCTCCAATTCACTATAAATCCTTATCCAGATAAATATTTTATTTAGCGTGGGCATTTAATGTAGATTAATATTTCCCTTTAGATAATATCATTTAAATGAATACTGTTCAAGTTATCACGGATTCAGAATTACGCGCAACAAAACAAATCACTCGCAACGAAATGATTGACTGACAACTCCGTTTCGCTGCTGTCACCCGCGCCGCGGCCTCCTTATGAACTATGAATAGCGTGTCGCGAGCTAAGCGTACTTTCCGTGACTATGAAGCTATGAACTAGTATTACTAAAGCGATAAACTCTAAATAAATCGAACATAACTTTTTAAACATAAATGAAACCACTTTGTAAATTACACCCGTGCGAAGCTGGGGCGGATCGTTAGTACACTATAATGATATTATGCCTTGATTATTTTTACTTACAACTTACAATTATGATAAATATGATATGATGTTATGATATAATTTACACGTAGTGTACATCTGATAGGCCCATGACTTTTTGAAAGTCGCATTCTAATTCTTTAATTCTAATTCACTATGCGTTTTAGAATATTTAATATCTTTATAAAAAAAGTTTTAGTTTTAACACTCAGGTAGAAGTGAAAAACAGAAAAATGTGTATATATATATATATATATATTTCTTTATATATATATATTATATATATATATATATATATATATATATATTACGCTGGTAGGTCATATAAAAAGTACGTCACATAATATATTCACATAACTGGCATCTCCATAAAAATCCTTTACGCCGTGGCCCGTGCCGCAATTCACAGTCGACTTCATTTTTGTTAAACGCAACCATTAGTATCTACCCTTTTCTGAAAGTGTACCAAGTGATAGTTCACTAAAAGCTCAGCAATAAGAAAAGAAGCATGGAAACAGAAAGTTAATAGTTTAATCCTTATCATAAAATTGTCACTTTTATCTTTTTGGTATATTATATTATATTTTATAATAAAGCGGAAAAGGAGTTGCTTGTTTGTTTGTTTAAACACGATTATCTCTAGAACTACCAGACGGATTCAAAAAATTCTTTTTGTATAGGATAGCCAGGGTCATGAGGAATAGTATAGTAAGCTACACCTCTCAAATAGCCTAAAATATTGATTATTGTTAAGTAAGTCATAGTATAATAATCTTTACTAACAAAAGTTCCTTCATCATTAAGAAAATTTCATGAAGAGAAATTTTGCCCTTTATAGCATGTTATAAAGGGATAGATGTTATAAGACGCATAGTTTAGAAGATAATATATTTTAATACCATAAGAAAATATTACTAAATATATTGTCTACAGTGAAGTATTATGGGTTATCAAGCAGTGATTCCTATTAAATTACACGCGGGCGATACAAATAGTACCTACGTAAATAAAATTGTAGAGGTTTGCCGTTGTGCGCGCATAATGCAAAAACTACTGGATAGATTTTGATCATTTTTTTTCTTTATCTAAAAAAATGTCAGGATAGCTTCATCCAATAAACAATTATTAAAGTTTTAATAAACTGTATTTTTTATAAGCACTACACGTTCTTCTGTCGTCCACGCTAGCGGAGCTGTGGGGACTGCAAGTCATTAGTACAACAAAATAAATGCAATATGTTCTATGTCAAGAGATTGCAACATGTTAGTGTTTGTGATGTGTCATATGTAAGATTGATTTATAACACCACAATACTCATGTCACAAACCTAGCGAATTAAAAAAATAATAGTTTCATAGGGACATAACCCGTTTACCCGATCGTGTACACACATTTATTTAAAATAGGTTAATCATCGAAAAAAAATATAATCTTAATTTTTATGAAAGAATCCGTTTATTAAAAAAAATGGCGAAATAAAAGAAACAAATTGAAAAATATATTCGCACCATTACGATGGCATCGTGTAGATAATGTCATTGAAAAAACCAGAGAAAGAGCAGTCATCAATCAGAGGTTGCGTGGCGTCTGGATTGTGTTTTTATTTGCCCTACATCTATGGATATACCAGTGAAGTATTTACATTAACCAACTAAATATATACTTACGTCTAAAATATATAGTTAACTGAATTAAATTATGCTAATTTATTTTTGATAACGATTTCTATTAAATATATGAATTAATACCTATGTTACATAGATTAGGTACTAAAAATATTTACATATCAATATGAACGCGTTTATGGTTTCTTGAGTAAAAAACATCTTAATTTGGAATATTGTACTTTATTAACGTACAATTTAATGATTTATTTATTGAATTCAAAATTTAATCACTTATCTTTGTGGTTTATGATTGTTCTCACCTACTCAACAGACTCAACTTTAGATCATTTAAGTGTAAAAAAAAAATTATGTGTGCAATTCACACGTGGTAGAAGTGAAACTTTCACATCTATGTTTTTTTAATTCAGAAAATGATCAAATACACACTAATTTAAAGTTTATGAAAATGTACATACAAGTACTAACATTCATTATTCACAATATCATTTTCAATTAGTGCACATTTGAAATATCCATGGTAACTTAACACAATGTCAATCAGTAACAGAATGTCATAAGTGTTGTCATCGCCTCCTAATTCCTCCTTAACCCAAGTGGGGTTGAATATATTTTCTTTGGAAAAGAGTCAATAGCGTAAAATGTAAGCTTTAAATTGGTGTTTGAATGATTATGTTTGATGAAGAATTAAGGGAAATATGGCATTGCTACAAAAACACCTTTTGAGAAATATAACATACTAGTGGTTTTCCCGCGCCTTCGCTCGCGTCATAGTTGAGTATGTCCCACTATATATTTTTATGTCCCATTCTAACTGAATAGCTAAATACCAATTTCCATAGATCTATCTTAGAAAATGACGGATTTTCATACAAAGTTTCATCCCCTTTTTCACCACCTTATGGTTTGAACCTCCAAGAATCCTTCCTTAGTGCTCACCTACAGTGTAAAAGGAACTCTCATGCAAATTTTCAGGTGTCAGTCAGTCGGTAAATTATCCTTTAATATAATATACTAGTTGTACCCCGCGGTTTCACTCGCATATAATTTAGAAGAAATCACTGATTAATGATTTATAAATACTTCAGTATAGACAATATTTTATCGGGTGGCCGGATGGTTACATCGCGGTATCGCACGGCTCATTCGCGCCAGCCACTACTACTATAGACATAGACCCGAACCGAGTGTTGAATTATTTTAATTTTGCATTAACTCTCAAACTATACGCCCATATAACATTCTGTAAAAGACGAAGTTTATGGTCATTAAATTGTCTTTATGATGAAGCAACTTTTTTTGTAAAGATTAATAAGCTATGCTTAAAAATAATGCTCATAAAGTAATTTCTAATCTTTAACAAAAAAAAAATGCATAATACCTTATTGTGGCTTATGTATAAATGATAGTTATACGCTATTGCCGACTTTTTTTAGATATACTAATGCCCAATATTTTTGCAGATGTTGTATTTACGTATCATTAATCATTAAGCCAGCGCACACGGATAAAGCAGATCGCGAGGGCTTCGACTTCCGACTTACGTAACAAAAATCAATATTTAAGGCTATCTGTGAATTACAGCCTAATGCTATAAAGCCTATACTATTCTTTGTGAGTCTGGCTATCATATATAAAAATAATTTTCGGAATTCAGATATTAGCGTGTTTAAACAAACAAAAAAATTCCCGTTTTATAATATTATATATGTATAAGTATAGATTTGCTTAGGTTTTGGAGTGAGTTGAACTTTTTTTGAATAAAATCGGATTGAGTTTTCAAACGTGTCAAAATGAAATGTAATTTAAATCAAAAGCACTAAAGAATATTAATATCAACTTCGCAGCAAATCACCGCCAAAATAACTTTCTGCACCTTTTTAACCCCGTTAGGGGATGAATTTCAATAAAATACGAAACACATCTTCCATTAATTCTGTTAAAAAAGGTTTATGCAAAATTTGAAGTAGATTAGACCAAGGAATCACGTTGTCCCATACAAACTTTGCTCTCCTTTTTCACCGCCTTAGGTGTAGAATTTGGAAAATCCTTTCATATCGGATGCCTACGCCATACAAAGCACACACCCTCCAAGTTTCAGGTCTCTACGATCAGCGGTTTAGGCCGAGCGTTGATCCGTCAGTCATTCAGGACAAAGCATTTTATATGTATAGATAGATAGAGAAACTACATGTTGACTAAAAACTATATGTATTAATGTTCTGAGAATCTTACTTAGTAAACATATCCATAAAGCGAGCTGGTATAACATGAACAGGATTAGCCTGAGCTCTGAGAACTGTTCCTCTTCACGATTCATTCGAGAGAACCTGCCGGAAATTAATAAACCGAAGTTGAGATACGAGACACCGAGTAAGCCCTAGAAAATATAATACTCTATGGACCGGACGGTCTAAAGAGTTAGTTAGATATTGACGGTAATTTACGAGAGTGTTATTTGAAAAGAATTCGAAATGTGTAATGTCAGTCGATAAAATGGAACTTGTGACATTAAATATTGTGCTCATAAAAGAGAACTTTTTTGTAAAGAAAGCTTTTAAGGAATATATTAGGAATATATTACTACTGTCTTTGAAAATGTACATTATTAACAAAGCAAAAGGTAAATAAACCATCAAAGAATGTGAAGGGTACGAATATATTGTTTGTAAATTGTTTAGGGATCGAGTCACGTTTTCATTTATAACACAAGAAATGTAAAAAGACAAGGTTAGCAAAAATAAAGACCGTTTTTGAAATACCTTTACTAATGTTATAAAGTTGGAGACCGCATCTGTGAGTAAACGTAACAAATCTCAGAAATTTTTACAATTTTAAAAATTCGTTTTTCGTTACATAGTTTGCTTATTATTGTTTTTTTTTTATAGTAGCTCAGCAAATTGACGGCGCTGTCCCTCATGGTAAGCACAGTACAATCCAAACACAATGGCGACCACCGACAGATCGAAATCCATCTGCGATCACTGCTATAATAAATATCTCCTATATCCTGCGTAAATATCTCTAGGTTAGATTGCTCTAAGTTATACATCTTCCTGGTAAATGGACATTTAAATGTAATTATTACTTTAATTAAAGCTCAGTTTTGACAAGGAATTGATACACGAGAAAACAAGTGCTTATTCAGACAATGACGTGTCATTCTGATTTATTCTGTTTTTGTAAATAATAAAATATGTTAAAAGTATTGCAAAAATATTGGGTGTGTTGAATATCACAAATAAATTTTATGTAGTTTAACTTAAGGACTCTAAACGACAGCATTAATAATTTACTCTTGGTTTATTATTGTTCTATTATCTATTAAAGAAGACGACAGGTAACAAAAGAAAACCAACTTCAATGATTTTGAGGAGTTCCCTGGTGTATCTTCCAAGCCGAAGGTCCAGTGCCAATGAAATTAAAACGAAACCAATCTTGAGGTATCTCCCTTTTCAACAAAAAAATAATTAAATCGGTTCTTAAACAAAGAAGTTATGGCTGAACATCCATAAAAAAATATACATTCGAATTAAGAACCACCTGCTTTTTTTAAACGGTCTAAAAGACTAAAAGCTCGAAAGTGTTCTTCACTATTTATTATTTGAAGTATTTTCCAAAATTACGATTACTTTTATATAATATATTATCTAAAATCTTTAACTTGTTAAATTTCTCATACTAACCCAGTCATGATAAATTAAACCCGCTAGTTATAGAGCTGTGAAATTCAAATATTTATCTTATACGGAACTATTTTTAAATTATCTTTTTTATGTCTCACTTTGCTGGCAGGCACGTTAAAAAGTTGCTTTACGAAAATTACCTTGGTTTGCCAGGTTGTTTTTAACAACCTATGAGGGGAACCATTCAGTATTTCAATATCGTAAAATAGGTAATTCAAGAAGTGATTTAAATAATCCTACTCACACTCGCACTTGCCCGCTTTCATTGACACAAGAACCGCGTTTTTTTACCTAATTCTAGTACAAAATTGTAACTACACTGTTGAAGTTAATTGTTTGTTTTAATAAAATTTAGGCTATCATTACCGAAATTTTTCTTTCTCTATCTTTAGTATATATTTTTTTGATGACTAACAGATTACAATTAAATCACCGTTTATATTTGTACGTATGTATATTTACATTGAAAAGATCTGACGGCGTTAATTCTGTCGAAGCGTATTTATGTAGGAACCTACTCATCTCTGTTTAACGAACCATATTTAAATGCTCATTAGTATCACTTGTATACAACTGACGGTTACAGGACTGCTGTACACAGCCGCTTCAGCTTGATGTAACTTAGGCTAAAAATAAAATCATCATTTACGTATAATATTTACATTTTGTAGCTATATTTTAAATATTTATTAATATAAACTTATGTACTGAATTTTTTTTTTTACTTTTTATTGGTAGAGAATCCAATGTTATCTTTGATCAGCTTCAGCTCCGCAGGCACATTGCTTCGCTGAGCGTGTTCTATCGTCTCTGTATCATGGCGAGTGTTTCGAAGAGTTGTTCAATTTAATTCCTTTCTCTCCCTTTCAACATAATCAAACTGCGGATCCACAGCTTTACGGTATCCTCCATCTCGGCACGAACGAAAAAGTTCTCTAAGTCATATCTCTTATCTTTGCCGTACTGTGAAGCTGTGAAACTGTTTCCCGGTTAGTTTGTTCCCTTCTTCTCCTTCTTCCTACAACATGGAGTCATTCAAACATAACGTGAAGAAGCCAGCATAAAACCGATGACTGGCGATGGATTGTCGGTCCTTTGTAGAAAACCAGAGAATATTCATCTATTCATTTACATTAATTTTTTTTAAATTCTAATTTTGCTTTTGTGTCTATTTTATTAATGTCTATTACATTTCAATATTAAATTTTATGTGCTACAAAAGTTAATTGCCTTATGTAAAATGTTTTTACTTACTTTTTAATATTGTATATGACCACTAAATTAAATTATAAATGTCAGGTAGTTTCCCGTTCAAGATTAAAGGTACGTAAATATAATTAATGAAGAATTTCGAAGCTATTAAGATAAATAATGAAGTAATTTAGCTTTATATATTCGTAAAAAATTCTCCGCCTAATTTCATTAGTTACATCAGATACATTAAAATACGTCTTCAAAAGAATTGTAATTTGCTCGTTAAAGTTTTTCATTATCTAATTAGTTATTTATTTTCATATACCTTCGTATGGAAATATCTTTAGTTAAATTTTTAAGATAGATTAAAATTAGAGATAATTTGATATATTTAATGAACTGTTCAGCTCTTGGTCAGTTATACTTTTGCATGTTTACTATAATATGCTATTGTCTAATTTGGCAACTCTGATCTGACGAGAGCAAATGTATGCTTTAAAGTATTTTAATATAAAAGATAATAAGAAAGGCTGGAAAAGTACCTATTTAAATATTCGTAGACTGAAATTTTCAATAGTCTTAAAAAAAGTATAACAATTGATTTTAGTGGCGAAAATGTATAAAAATGGCGTAAAAATAGGTGGATTATGTTTGGGAGTTAATGACGTAATAGATTGACAGACCTAGGTGATAATAGAAAGTTTTTAATAATAAGTTGAAACTCTTATCGTTTTATTTGGCTGTGTCAAGAAGAATCGATAATATAATAACAATAAAAATAAACATAATAAAAATAAACAATATTGTTGTAAATTTTATCATTATTTTAACAAAGATGATTTTGCTTTTGTCTTTTTGCGACAGGATTACACTTGCCTGTAAATTATATTTCTCCAGTTACAGAGAAGTCCCAGGATCCTAATTCCTGTCGTGACTGTAGTGTAATTCGTTCGAGTGCTCTCCTAGGAAATACTCTTCGGTGAAAATTGGGTATTTTTAGTCTCTCGGAATTATTTCCCTATAGCAATCATGGTTTAGAGACAGCACTGTAGATGTACTTATTTTAAACAGAGAAAATTAAATTTGACGTCAGAAATTAATTTTTGGAAAGTCAATTTGTTTATGGAAATTATTAGAATCATTTAGCTAAAATGTATGGCGTACTTCGGGATTATAGGAAACGAAACTACTGACATTTATGCCAAAAATACAGCAACTTACACATGTGACATCCACTCCAAGACATTCTCTCAAGACTTGCATGCTCTTGCGCAACCACAACTTACGCAGTTATGGCAAGATCTTTGGATAAATGCTGAGGCTGCCAAGGCCAAACATTGTAAAAGCATCCAACACTTCATTCCCGCTAAGCCCTGGTTTTTTAAATTTAAATATGCCGACAAGTGGGTTACTTCTACTATTATTCCCCTTCGTTTAGGCCATGTATGCTCTCCTGTTTTCCTCGCTTATTGATTATACATTTAAAGGTAGAAGACTTATAGATTAAAATGTAGACGGAAAAAGTTAAGATTTATAAAGTAATCTACGTGCGTAGTTTTTCTGTGGTTTTACAGTCTGAAAAATAATGTCTGATAAACACAGATTACACAAAAACTGCCTAATTTTGGATTAATTATTCTTTGTATTTTTTTAATACAAATATGGTGGTAAATAAGCATACAACCCTCCTGATGGAAAACATCTACAGTAGCCAACGGACTCTTGGAACATCATAAGTATCACTAGCGCGTTGCAGACTTTAAATCGAAGGGGATTTAAGCCCAAGCGGCTCTGGAAATCCTACTTATCGCAGAAAAACATCACAAGGTTATTTGGCTACGGTCTTCTTTACTGTGTAGGTAATTCACCAGTCGGGCTGCTCCAACTTTTATGTTCCCAACCTATAATAAAAAAAAAAGTGTCTGCACTACTCAGCTCCCGAGCCTTATTATATGAGCATCACCGTACCGCGAGCGATCATATTATGACGTCACATGCCATAGCGTCAATTAAGAGTCTTCTAATGTCTACTATTTCACTTTTATATAACTGCATTGTGCATGCTTGATTTTCAACCTGTTCAATCATCACCTGAATTTTGAGGTGTACAGTTATATTATAACTAAGTTTTCTTATGTGAAATCAACTCACCAAACAAACATAATACATCCACTCGGGTATATTTACATTCTCTTACAATTTATAGCCGCAAAGTTGAGCGTTGAATTGCTTTGTTTGTAAAGAAAAAGTGTTTTGTTATTCGCAAAGAAAAGTACTTATGACTTGATAAGGTTTGCTATTAATTATGTAAGTAATAAAAAAACAGGTGAATATGGTATAAAAACTTATATGCTTATTTCTGATATAAAGAGGTTTTTGGGTAAAAAAATAAAAGGTATCTTATATTTTCACTACTACAAATGAGAATAATTTTCGGTATAGTATTTTTCAATATCTTATACTATTATAAGTAGACAATTCTTATGTACCTATATTATAATATGTAACTAGCTGTCCCGTACGAATATTTCGCAAATTATAGAATGTAAACAGTCTATTAACCTATTATGTTATGTTAGTTAAACATATTGTTAATAGATCGCTTCTTGAATATATTTTCATTAGAAATACACTGATGAATTTTTGTATTTAATATAATTTTAATTACAATATAATTATAACATAAGTATTATACATAAAATTACTATAATTATTAATATATAATATTTTTATATTTAATTTACCATCCAAGTTTATCTAATACTTAGGTAACTAAGAATTCTATGTGCGTCAAACACTGATTGATAATTTTGAAGTTTTTCATGATTTATTAAAGATATTTATTTTGGCCGGAGTTCCGCAACCATAACAATTTTAACCCCCAATTAATATCAATAAAAAGTATTTAATTTTAATACTTACTTATTTTGTTATTATGTGAAATATAGAAACTTATTAAATAATTGACATAGAAATAATTTGTCTAGCATTATTACTGCTGCAAATCAAACAAACTTAAATAAAACTCCGTACATAACGTTAAAAAAACTATTTATACTGTGGATTTACGTGAAAAACACCTTCGTCGAATTGACAATTATTGACTTTAATGTTACAATATGTGTAGCTAAAAAATAATTTATTATTGGTACTTTTATGTGCCCGCGATATGGACACGATATTTTTTCTCTAAATAGTGATTTCACACAAGACACAAACAAAAAGTAAACAAAACCGATGCTTCTTACGGTCAATTATTCCGTTTTATGGACAATTGCAACTTCAGTATGTTGCTATTGTAGGCCATACAATGTATTGTTCACCGCTTTGCATTGTGAGTGGGTTTACAAATTGCACGAGCCATTTACTTCACTGTCGTAGTGACTAGGCATGTAAAAATTATTGCTGTTTGATATAATTGGATATCAGTGAAATTACGATTTTTATTACTACCATTTCACATTGCCTGTCATTTGCGAAAGACTGAGTTACCTAACTTTTTTAGCGTTATGTATCTATTAACGCAACCCTCATAATTATCAAGGGCGTCGCCTAAGTTTTTGTTATTACAATAGAATTATTTTAGCTTATTCATTATTAATATATTACACCCAAAGTATACATTTTATTAAAATTAAACAAAGCCGCATAAGTATTGATGGTTTATAAAGTAGGTATATTTATACCAACCTCAAGGTAAAGTATTTACTTTACCTTTTAATTAAGAATTATTTTCTCCGTATTTTAACCTTAAGCAGAACGGGAAGAAGTCTTAAAAACTTTTAATTGTTATTAACATTGTTTAAGGAGACTCGCAATTAAGGAGTTCCTTTACCTTCATTCTGATTAATCGGTGAATTATTTAAAAAGTGCGTAGAAGAAGACTTTGAGAAACGGTTAGCAATTTATTTTGAATATTTATTAATAGTATTTTTTATACTTGGCTTCCTTAATTCACATGTATTTATATTTAGCTTGTATTATTTTATTTTATTAGCTACCAACAAGACATATATACTTCACTAATATTAAAAATATAAAACATGCTTAAATTAGAATCTAAGTGTTGCCTTAATTAAATGTTGCCTGACATGCAAAAAATTAGCAGTGTAAATAAATTTAAATGTACATAAAATCAAGAGAAATTAGATATATATTTTGATTAATATTCAATTCGATAATTTTAAATATTATCTCGTGAATGGCGGCAGATTGCATTTTCTATTTTGTAAGACTACATACAAATAATTATTATATGTGAATTTAGTCTTTATTCGCAGATTTTAAAACATAAAACATAAATAAAGTAACAAGTAAGATTAAATCGGTTTTAATATTGTCTTTTAAAATGTTTTAAATGTCAGTAATATGTCTCCATAGGAAGTGTGAAGTTTATTTATTGCTGACAGTGAGTTTGTCTATCTACATAGCAAACTAGTATGAAAATGCTGTTTTATATTTAAAAAAAACAAACATTTAAAAAATGGAAAGCATATATTTTATAAGTCGTATTGCTAAACATTTTTATTTCGGAATTTAAGGCTGAGATAAGTCTGAGCATAGTCTTAGTACGCTCTATGGATTAGAAATCTGTAGATTTCAGCCTCAGTCAGTGGCATAATACGTGACATCATACGATCACTCTTGGTTCGGCGGTTCTCGGTGCGGTGCAGCGGTGACACGGCGGCAGTGCGGCGGCGGTACTCCTATAAAGCGTAGGGAGCTGAGCGATATGGCTTCTATCATAATGTTACTATGCTGACCGGATGTTTTATTATTATTATGCGTGGTCATGATGTAAAGTGTGAAGCAATAAACTGCGTGTTTAATATTTCTGTATAATTAATCGAACAAGTCAAGATTATAATTCGACGGTCTTTACAAAATAATTTTCCTAAAATATAAAAACAATAATATAATGACAAAATTGTTTATATAAATGTTGAAATACATTTGGGCTAATCTTAATAAATATACAATTATTTTGAAGAAATAGCAACAAAAGGAATAAGTGTTTCGCGTGTAAAGAGTAAAGCCTTAAATCGTTGACGTTTGTGGGAAAGTGAGTTGCGGACCCCGGGAGCTATACCACGGCAATTCTCTTTGATGGAAAATGTATGTTGTGGTCTGGGCCCTGTTACTAAACAATTAATTTCACATGAATCCAACAGTGGTGAAATTTCCACTTACGGGTTTTCAACTAAATAACTAAATTGAAAATTAACTATATTTAGAATAAATGGTTTATGAAATAAATAGTGATTTTTATATTGACAGTATAATACTAAGGTGTTCATATTTTTTAACAAAATTAGATTTCCGTCTGAGGCTTCGTTTGTAGGTATAGTTCTGTAATTGTTATTGAAAATCTGTGGAAGTTATATTTTCTTTATTACCAAACTGAACCGAGAAATATTCCTTCCCATTAAAATTTTGCCTCCCCTTCACAACTTTAAGGGTTACATTTTAAAAATTTCTGAAATATGTATTGCATTAATTGTGTCGATAGTATTAATAGCAAGTATAAAATAAATCTAATTCGCGAAATACGATATTCCATACAAACTTTGTCATCTGTATCATCCTCTTAGGTGTTAATTTTCGAGAAATTTCTTCATATAAAATGCCTTTATGACGACAATATAATGTCCACAACTTCTCTAAATATCATATTTTTATCGATAGTATTTACTTTGGACTTGACGATGATAGCTCAGACTTATAGACTAAATAGTTTGTGTAAATAGAAACGTAAGTTGTAAGTAAAAATGGCGTACAACCTATAAAAATGAAATGTTTATTGTTTGATTAATTGATCAAGCTCGCTCTAACAAAAGGAAAGTATTTATAGAAACCAATTATGAAAATATTTATATTCTAAATTAATTACTTTTACATATTATAGAATAAAATACTCCTGGCCTTTATTTCAAATTTGAATTGGGGAGCGAGCGTGTTTCTATCATTAATTATTACTTACTACCGAGCATGATACGAATAGTAAGTAATTTTCACGTTGGATATACGTTTACAGCATTTAAACTTCTGCTCTATTTAGTATAACCGTATATGGATTAAACTTATAATTTCAAGTAATAAATGAATGTATGACTAATATACCTATATTATAAAGCTCAAGAGATAGATTATTACAATATACAGTTACTTTGAGTAAAGAAAAAACCGTTATATTTCGTATAAATTGGTTCGCGTTAATTCGTACTCAGTGAATCAAAATTCAATCAAACTCTGTGGTCGTACTTGTAGTACCTTCTCCTATAGTCTTCTTGTACGTTTTTTTTATCTCTTGTTGTTTCCACTTAGTTTCCAAAACAGAACTGCGCTGGCACGAGAACATGGCTCGCTTTTTACCAAAATGAAACCAGTTTCGGAATTACTAGAAAGGTTTTGTTTAGAAGGGAAGTGTTCTGTTTTAAGACTATTATTTGTTAGATGAAGCATTCGAAGCGATAAGCTTTAAATGTGTAAGTGAACTATAATGTTTTTAGTACCTACAAATATAAACTCGATGTTTCGAGTACATTCCAGACTTAATCAGACATTTTGAGAATAGTAAATTTTCTTTTACTACTCAGATCGTTGCAATACGAAGGAATTTGACAAAGCTTATATGTTTTACCTTTATTTTTTATATTAGTTAAATTTGTTTGTTGGATGTTTGGTGATGGAGGCTCAGTAGTGGACAATTTTGGTAATTTTAAAAAACTCTTCGTTATTATAGTAATTAATTTAGGGTAAAATCAAAACACAGGAACATGTCAGTAATTTAAATAGATTATTTGGTATAGAAATATTTACTTTAGTGTCATTATCAGGGGATAAAACAGAGGAATACGATGTACGGACTAAACGTCGCCCGCATTTCCTTGTAATTCTTTAACAATATACTCGTTGGTGATTTCTGAGTCTCTTTGAGGTTTGTTTTGAAGCTGAAATATAATGCTTGATACTTTTATTTAATTGTTTACCTTTAATTGCTCCTCCTGTACTATTCCATTTACATATAGGAAACGATTTATATCTCTGTAAATTAAAAATAAAAACATACTTATTTTTGTGAATTTATTGTGAGTTGTCTTAAAATGAAAACGTCGTTTTAGAATCATATACAAGTTAGGTGGTAAACAGGTGTACGGACCGCCTGATGGTGAGCGGTTATCGTAGTGTTTGGACGCGTTACCACCTTGAAAACTCTTCGTTTCATATTAACCCTGCATTGCGTTATTTATATCAATTACACACAATTGAAAAAGAATACCAATAAAAATAAAGCTTTCATAATTCGGTGTAATTATTAACAGAGTAAAATGTTTAGTCTAATTAATTGTTTACTTACCGGTTAATTTCCAAAACGGTTATACCGATTTTGACGGTACTGTCACTGGTAGATAGCTGATTTTAGGTAGAAAAAGAATTAGGGTTTCGCAGAAATAAATAAAAATCTGGTTATGGTGAATCAATTCGGGCGCTTAAATGGCATAAAATTTTAGACATTAAAAATATCTACGAAAAAGTCGCGAGTGTATAGGTCTATCTTCTAAGAAACACCCACAATAAGTATTTTTATTTTAAAATAACCGGGAGCAGGGGAGCAACTGTTTCTTTAATAGATTACACATCAACTACCAATATTTTAGTCAAAGCGAGAATTTAGATAACATTATTTTAGAGAGTTTGACCGAACATATATTTTCCATCAAAGGGTGTTTACGCTAGAATGTTCCCCGAGTCGACTCTCAGTGTTTTAGTAAACAATTTTGAGTGTATAATTAAATCTTTATACATTACATTATCAATTGGTACACCTTTATAAGTGTTGCACTTTAATCTACCTGATTTAGATAGATGTTCAGCAACGGATAACAGAAATATTCCTCAGCAATATGGTATAAAACTTATTAGTCTACCATATCATCCTAAACCTATAGAACATATTTGAGGAATTTCAAAATATATATTGCTTTACATAACATTGAACAGAAATTAATGGCGGAAATAATGAAATTAATAGAAAGTTCATTGGTATTTATAGTGTAGTGATACGGAATAATGTGTTCAATAAACATGCATTTACATAATGAAGCTATTGATTTAGGTATTTTAAATTTGAATAAATAAGATGTAAAATATTCAACATAATGTAAGTAAAATAGATAATAGAATTTTCTTATGTACTTGACTTTACATATAGATATGCAAACGTAGTCACTGTATCTATACACGCTTTACGCACACATAGGGTTGACGAATGAGTTGAACTGTAGACAGTTATTGTTATTTAGTGTGTGTGAGTGTGTGTTATTTAGTTGTAGATACCACTTTATCCTATCCTTGAAAACCTCACTGGGTTTTGTAACAC
The DNA here is from genome assembly GCA_033032175.1 of Saturnia japonica. Lineage (NCBI taxonomy): Eukaryota > Metazoa > Arthropoda > Insecta > Lepidoptera > Saturniidae > Saturnia > Saturnia japonica. The sequence continues at coordinate 13,995,718 of CM065307.1, forward strand.
TGAACATTACATTAACACATTCATTTTGATAAAGGTATTCAAAACAAGATTGTATTCGAATAGTTATTTATTATTCATAAAGCCACTCACTGATACAAAGGGAACAAAAAGCCTGTTTTCAGTACATAACAATAAGTAGGAAGCCGCCCGCGTGTAGGCGACAGCCGCGCGGTAAATTGTTCAGGAAAGCGATTAAAGCTTGAAATTGTTAGACAACAATGGCGGTCCATCTGCAACACGGTCGCCGAGAACCCCATTAAATCTTTTATCATGTCCGACAACGTTACGTGTGTGATACGCGGTTTTACTAAACAGGTACACAATGGTTGCACCATTTACATCGTGTTTAACTTTGTTAACTCGAAAAGGTACGTTGCATTCGACATAAAAATGATTACTACTAACCTTTGTAACTTGATGAATATAACTTTAAATAAAAATACTCTTTTTGTCCATGTGAATATTTTAAGCTTGGGTTGTTGATATTGAATTTCATTAATAAAAATCTAATGAACTTCAACCAACATAGGCTCTCAGAAGGCACTTACGAACATCAAAGCTAGACTCGGTTCGGAAATAATTCTTGTATTTTATAAGATACAGAAAATGTCTATCAGGCTTGTTGTAATTATAATAATTTAAATACGTGTATGTATGGATACACATAAAAATACCAAATGATATAATTACAAAATAAAGAATATTACGAACACTTCAATTGCCATGATAATATTGAGTATATAGTGGGCACATACATGATAATTATGTTTATTATTATTGGAAGGAAGTTCTTTAACTCGGCTTGCGGTAGGGGTTGCGGGGAGTCCGTCTTCCCATTGCATTGGTTCAGCCGTCAGCGAGACAGGGTTGTACCGAACTGTTTTCTTTTAGCGAAGGGGCCCTGTATTCAGCTGGGTCGGCCGCCGATGCGTCACGGTGGAATGCTTAGGCGATTGCGTATCGCCCCCCTGTATAATGGTGGCGGATGGTACACCATGGAGTTTTAGTGAATAGAGTCTCACATAACCACCCGATCCCCAAAGTGTGTAAGCCGTATACCCTTAACGGGTCTCTCCATGTAAGAAAGAAGTTGACTTGGAGAAATCGTCATGTAAGGAAAAAGCGTTATGCCCGCTCCATACGACTTTCTCTACTTCTCTCTCTGTCTTCTCTATTATACATCATTGTAAGTTTGTGCGCGTGCGAGTATTAAGATTCGAGCATACGATAATCGTGCGCGTTATCAGTTATTTTCTATGGTACATAAAAAAATGACAAATATATAAAAACATGTTCTTTACGAATCAGACTAACTGAGTTGTAAATAATATTTTATTTCTTCGTTAATATTGGCGCGAGGGTCCCCGGACCGGATACGTTTTTATTTTTATAGCACGGCAAAGTGACGATACTGTATCTGAGGGTAAGCACAGTGCAATCCAACAACATCGGCGACCACCGAGGGATCTACATTCATCATCAGTCGTTGATGTCATACCGGCCTGCTCAAATATTTCTTGACTATATGTTTGAAGGACTCCGTGTTATAGGAAGGGTGAACACACTGGTCGGTAGACAGTTCCACAGCTTCATAGTACGGTAAAGACATGACGTAGAGAACTTTTTGTTCGTGCCGAGATAGAGGTAAAGGTAAAAAAGGTTCGTTTATCAATTTCAGGTTAAATAGGTACTTTGACTAAACTTGGGGTTATTGGCGGGATCTTGAAGTGACATGTTGTGGTTTTTATTTTTAATTCATTAACTGAGGTTATTGACCCTGTATTATGTAATATTGGTGTCGTTTTGCATGATATAGTTTGGTTTTTGTGCTTAATTGAAGTGCATTATAAATATAAGCTGAAAGCATTCATTCTGAGGTCCCACAAAATCTTCCTAGAAAGTTGTAACAAAAGAGCCACTATCTTGTTAGGATACTGAATCGTCGTAACACATGACACTATAATTCACTCGATAATGGCAGTAATAGTCTTCATTAAAAAGGACCGGTTGTCAATTTTGGAAGAAGTAGACTTAACTTACATACTCATTTTGGGTTCTAGTTTAGCATCGTGCGGTACTGCAACATATGCTGTTCTCGGAACTTTTTACATCTTACTAGCGATCCGTCCCAACTTCGCACGGGTGCCATTTACAAAGTGGTGTCATTTATGTTTATAAAAGCATGTTCGATTGATTTAAAGTTTAGCGCTTTATTATTGTATTCTTCATATTTACAAAAAGTGTGCTTAACTCGCGACGCCGGTAAACCTTTTTGCTGCGAGTGATTTCTTAGTTTGCGCGTCATTTTTAATACTTGATATCTTATAAGGTATAAATTATATAGTAAAAAGGACAATTTTAATCTACATGAAATGCATAAGTCGTCTATGATATTTATCTGGATTAGGATTAATACCTACCAATGAATTGTAGAAAATAGCTTCGCAAATAACCTAATATTTTAAATTATTATGTTGAAGACATAAATGGAACTGCCTCGTTAGCCTAGTGGTCGTAAGCGCGACTGCTATGAGCGAGGTCCTGGGTTCGAATCCTAGGTCGAGCAAAGTGTTATTGGGTTTTTCCTATGAAATTCTTAGTTCAGCTCGGAGTTTGGTTTCGTGCCCGGTTAATGACAGTAGGCTCGCCCCCTATTACATGGGACCTAAAAACATACTCGGTGAACTGTGGGTGTACATTAGTACTCCTCCGCCTAACCCTTCGGGGAATACAGGCGTGATGGTATGTTATATTACGTTAAGACATAAATGGTTACCTGGGAGTCAACTTTAAGAGACAGACCGACATATGGCTATATACAGACATATGTTTAATCGCTTTTATAAATCAGAAGAAAAAGTGAGATTTAATTAATTTTTTTTAAAATAAATTTTTGATGTTGCATTTTTGACTTTAAAAAAAAAAACCTAAAAAAACATGATAACTAAAAAATAGTTCACTTTCCTTAATGCATAAGGGGGTTAAAATAATCGCAAATAGTGACCCCTATTACCTCCTAAAGGGAATACGTCGAATTACCAATAACCCTGTATATTGTGTATCACCGTGTGTCTTATTGTTACGAATAAATGATTACTTTCTTTGATACAAATGAGAAAATATACGCCTTATATATTTTGTCGTTTTGATGAAAGCATCATATACAACGCTGAGCCAATACTGGATTGATGGATTTCTTTAAAGACTTAGGATGGTAGGACTTATTAAACCACGGCCACACAAAAATGACGCATTGGATATTGTTTTGTGAATATAAATAAATAAATGTGGATAAATAAAGTTCATCTATCAATGTATCTACAGTTTGTAAAGTCTGACGTATAAAAGTTTCCTTATAATATATGCACTTAATTTACATAACGTTGGAAAAAATTAAAATATCGTTTTAATTAACGACTTTTTTTTTTTTGACTTTGACTTTTAATTTTTACTTAAGTTTTGCGTTTCAGAATTATACCTAGCTAATTAAGGGCTGATGTCGGTTAAATTATATATTATCAATTAACAAATTATATGCATTTTCTGTATACGTTTATCATAATAGATAGGCACACAAAATAACATGTAATATGATTCTTACAATACTATAGTATTATTTTTTACTAGGTACATAAATACGGTGAAAATGGGAAGTTGGTTTAGGTAAATGAAGCCTTTTTTGCTTTATACTCTGCATGGATATAGTTTTACTGAAAACAAATATTACTAAGTATACCTTACTTTACATTTTGTAGCCATATAGAATATTAAAAAGAATCAAAAATTTCATTTGCCTACGGATGTTTTGATATCAGAAATATTATTTCGTAAGTATTTAATAGTTCTAAGTACATTCAGTATAATAATATTATTTTTATATAACTGTAAACATTATTTAAACAACAAAAAAATAGATAAATTTGATAAACCCGATCGAGTTTCTTGGTGGCTCTTCTCGATGACTGGTATGTTTTTCGAACTAGTGGTAGGTAGTGTCTTGACGTTCTTAGTGTCTTCTTAAATAGAATACAATATTTTTGAATTCGATTAAATGCAGGATTTTATTTCATAAGATCATAACGTTCTTTTTTCTTGTACATAACGTAAAATATTATAATTATGTGTACTGACTGTAAATAATTATATATGCGTTCTATTATTCTGTGGAAAATATTACTTGAAAATTTAATTTAACTTAATTCAACTCTTATTCGTTTAGTAATAAATAAATAAACAAACGAATATTTACTGTATATTCTGTGTCATAAATTTAGGAATAACCATATAAATAAAGCTCTTTGCGCTGTATTTATGTGGTTATTAATTATTATACACTGTTATTTTGTGTAATTAATTTTACGGCGTTATGCGTAGCACCGCATCGTAGATTTTTCATCATTTTTCATGGCTGGAGGAACGCTCTGGACTCTGTTCGTCTGTCACTAATAACAAATATATATGATTTTAGGCTGTAAACTCTTTACATGTGATCCAATTGTTTTGGATATGAGTAATGTTTCCGCAAGTTTCCATGTTCGTAATGGCTACATATATGTCACGGAAGAATTCCGGGGCGCCACGTTCGTCGCGTTGCCTGCTTTTAATCTGGGTATGTATTTTTATTCTTCACACTTGTTTTGTATACTTTAACAAAAAAAATCCAATCAAGAACGATGTGGATATTAAATCTTAACGCGCCACGTAATGCTTCATGTTTTTTTTTTATTTATGTTATTGGTCATTAATATTTAATATTAAAGGAGGCCACTATTACAGTAATAATTATAAATGTAAATGAATGTTATTATGGTATAAAAGTGTTCTACATACTAATATACATTTATAATATGTTGTGTCTTTGCTCGCGGCAAGCGTGAATCGTGCCGCGACGGCTGCCCTCCGGTTAATTTAAAGATAAAAATGCTTATTGTGGGTGATCCTTGGAAGAAAGACATGCTGTTGTTGATTTTTTTGTACATTTTTTTAAGATCCACTATGTATTATGTAGTAAATTAATTGATATATCTGTAATAGTTTACTGGGCGTTAGCAATTTAATCGTCCCAAAAGCGGCTTTTTTCCCGCAGTTGATTCACAATTGTCGTCACGGCTTCTTTCGTATTGTTAATTTATCTAACAAAGTATATCCTATAACTTGGAAAGATAACACAGCTATAAAATTTTTTGAAAAAAAAAAAAAACGCACGTGAAAAGGACATAAACGGATAGTCAGACAGAGATGTTGTATTTTACTCTTTAGATAGACTATGAAATAATATACTTAAAGAAATATTTCAGGTGTGTAAATAACAAAAGTATATTTGTTTAAAAATAAAGATAAAAGGGAATACATTTTTCTAAGTGAGATGTCAATAACATTTTTATTATCATTATGCGGTTTATCATAACTATTCCTTACATTGTTACTTATGTGTGTTTCACGCCAGATGAAACTTACTGTTTTAAAACTACATTCTCGTTGCACGTTTATGGTAAACTCTAAAAACTGTTACAGCCAGTAACATAAAACAAAGTCGTAAACACACTTTGCTGAATAAATAATACGCACACCGTGGTAGATACATTATTTTTCAAGCACATTTTTGTCAAAATAAGGGTTGAAGTAACTCGTACTTTATTTAAATTCATAGTTACCTACTTAACTATATCATTTGGTGTTTGCTCGAAACTTGGTTTATAAAAGTGAGCTTATTTCTAGAAATGAAAAGCAAACATGATTAAAAATAAACAAGATCAAAATCAGATTTGAAGAAATGATATGTGTATTATTATCAGAATCATGTGATTATAATCATAGTAGACACACATATATTATATAGCTTGGTATAATATAGAATCACGAGTTGGACGTGTTATTTACTTTCCAAATTCTTTGTATATAAATTATAATTTCTCAACATTAGATTCGTTTGAGTTATATTTGAATTCTACCAGTCATTTACCAGTCAGATTTGAAAAGTTCTTTTTGCATTTAATAGCCTATTTATTGAGGAAAGTTATATGTCAGAGCGACCGGCAAAATTGCCTCGATGACGTCATCCCAGTTATGTGCAAACAGCAAGGTTTTCTTGTTTATTTGGGGTTTACCCCAGTGGCATCCAATATCAGCGATCCAATACAGTAGGCAGCCTCGGGTGATCCCAGGATAGGACTATATAAAAAAGCATTCGATTAAGGGTAACAATAACTTTTCTCAGCAGGTGGAAGAAATGGACCGAATAGAAGGATAAACAATATTATTATGATATTGCTCATCACGCAAATAATAAACGTTTTACATGAAATTTATGTAATATCCCTTAATTATTGCGTAAACCCCAACGTGAAACCGAAGTGTGTTTTAAATACACAAATGTCCCTATAAATTAAATTTATGCTCGATTTCAGTATTAATGGTGTCGGTATCATATCACCGGTCGTTATACAGCCACGTATGCGGAAGAATTAAATGATACCGTAACGTTAATATTTGGCGCGTGTACTCGCGGCGCGGCACGTCCCCCTCCCATATTATTATCACGCCCTAACGGCCGAAGTTTCGTAGGTACATACCTGTAATAATGTATAAGCAATCTATATGAAAACAATGTGAAGATTCAAGAGGACCAAATCTGAAATAAGGTGTATTTAACCTGTATTTAATCATGTTAAGCAAGATTTATAGAATGGACAATTTTATGAACGATAGTGATGTCTGGAAGTGACTTTCTCTGTACATCCAATAATAATGATAATAACTGTAAATGTTGATCGAGTTTCTTACCGGCTCTTCTCGATGACTTGGATGTTTCCGAACTTGCAGTAGTGTGTTGAAACTCATAAGTTCCTTCAGGGCATAGATTCAACACTAAAAAACGTTTTGACTTTATTTTCTGACGTCACTGTCATTGATTTAGAAGTGTTCTGGAAAGTACTCCAGAAGACGTTGTATATATTCTATTTGGTAACATAGCAACTGTTTTAACCCCGACAAAAAAGGGTGTTATAAGTTTTACGTGTGTATCTGTTTGTCTGTGTATCTGTGTATCTCTGTGTCTGGCTGTGGCATCGTAGCTTACAAACGGCTGAACCGATTTCGATCTAGTTTTTTGTTTAAAAGCTGACTCGATCGAGAGTGTTCTTAGCTATGTTTCAAGAAAATCTGTTCAGCCGTTGGAAGATTATCAGCTCTTTCGTAGTTGATAAATAGATGTGAGCAACTTCCACAGGTCTGATTGAATTGAGATTTTGTATTCTGTTACTTCAATGATATTAGAAAATCCTTGATCTGATGCTGCAGCGTCATCTGGTAGCCATAGGGTACCTAACTCCTCGCCAACTTACAGTAGATACATCGTATTTGGGTCCTTTGGAATGGGCACAATGCATACGTTACTTGTCGGGGGCTTATTAAATTTTCAATTTACCTTGTCTTTATATTATTTTCGGTTTCTGGAATACATTCAGATATAATAATGTTTCTGCTTAGAGAGTTTAGGTCCAATAAAAAATGAATTTTATTTACTTATATTTTTACAGTGTTCATCAGTTTCATGTTCTTAAATTATCTGTTAAGCGTAACCCTGCAGCCATATTATAAAACATAGTAACTTGAACGTTGAAAATATATTTTGACATTCATCCATTAATCTTAGTCCTGTACACGTATCACGTGTCTATAGGACTGCCAATCCGACATGGTTGCCTATTTCACACGCTACCGTACGTTCACAGGACTTCAGAAATTTGACAGGTTATATCGTATTAGGCTATACAGAAATAAAGGAAAAGTTTTTTCAAAGAACTAAGAGTTGTGTATGACAGCAACTTAATATGGTTGCTCTCAAATAAAATATATTCAAATAGCTTATGCTCTTTTTGTCTTATTTAATGGTAAAGTTTGTTTTGATAAATATTTGTTAGTTACAAGTCTCTGATTTCCTAAATGCTGCTATTTTTGATGATCTCCTTTGCTTTTTTTATGGTAGTGTGGCAAAGTGCAGTCACTGTGCCTGATGTTCGAGATTAGTATAGAGTCATATCATGTCGGCTTGCGAGCCTCTTGGCAGCTGTATATACACTAGCTGATGCCGAAAAAGTCGGAAAGTTGAAAGTTTGAGCTTACTGTAGGATTCATTTCTTATGCATTATTCGCGTTCGCTTCACTGCGCCATCTTTGCTTCAGCTCATGGATATTTGAATTAATTTGACTCGGATTTGGGTTATTGTTTTTACTTTAGATATAAATAATCTAAATAAAGGTTATCGTACACTTTTGAAATGTTTATCTATATTTAAAAATCTGTAATCCAGTCTGGGAATTAATATTTTTCCAAAATTCCCCGATAGGCACACTATATGAAAGATACTGATCTCGAATATGCCATTAATTTTTTTTGTCTATCTGTCTGTTTGTATATCCCGATTTAACTTAAAAACGGCTTGAAAGATTCTTATGAAATAATGTACACGGGATGCTTATTATGTCTTTGTCAGTTTATAGGGTATATGAAATTTCAAAATTACTTTTAGAAATCGTAAAAAAAAACTATTTTAATTCTGATTTCGATGAAATTTTGTACACGGGAAGAATAAGTAATTAAATAAATGATGGGCTATAACAATTATCTATATGACTTCTAAAAATTGTAAAAAAAGATGTGCAAAATATTAAGTTTTCATCAATTCTAAAGGAATCCTGGTCAAATTGTGTAGACGTGAAGCATACCTTATACCATAATTGAGAGGCTGTGAGAACTGTTAATATAATAGGAACCTGTTAATCGTAGAATTGAATAATATTTTTCAATTGATTTTGATGAAAATTATACACATGAATTACATACCACTTTTCAGTCGATCCGGTATATGAACTGTCAACAATATGAGTAAACATAAAATTACGGGATGTAAATAGTTATTGCGGAGTAAGAAACGCGTGCGGGGCGAGTTCCGATTTGGTCTTGATCACGAACGGACGTGTCCGCTCGCGCTCTCGATCGCTTTCTGAATTATCACATTCTGCTTAAATTAGTGTACAGTTGTTTGCTCTGATCCACGGACCCGGTCCTAGGCCTGCCGGTTCAGAATACACATTGTATAGCTAGTTTTTTAAGCTATTTCATTCGCGCTCTGCTTGTACTAGTGTACGACTTGTTTGTTTTGATCAACGGACCCGGTCCTAGGCCTGCCGGTTCAGAACACACAGTCTTAAGCTAGTTCTTAAGCGATTCATACCGCGTGTTATAGCGAGGTCGGTGTTATTGTTGTGTAGCGAGTATCTAGGTACTCGTTGCGCGCATAGCGCCGTCTCGCTCGCACATTTCGTGTAGCACTTCGGTGCACACGAAAAAAACCGTACTTTTCAGTACGATAATAAACGCGCTTTTCAGCGCGAAATCCTGTTTCAAAAGACACGCAAATCCACGGTTTAGTGGTCGTTCGTCGGATACCTAACGGTGCTAACGAAGACGAACGGGGCGTGACCCGAGCGCTCTCCGGTTACTTCCTTCTGAGGTAAACGAAAACTCGGACGGGCCTGGGAATCTTAGCCTTTGCCTTTTTGCATAGTTAAGCCCCAGGTGTCTCCTACCCAACCCTTCCTATCCTTACCATCCATCCTTGTGGTTGTTTGGGCGGAGCCACGGTATATACCGGCCTGCGTCCTCTGCCACAAGACTGCTAGGGACTCCCCTAGGGAAACGATAGGTCCTTTCCTGTGTTTCATTACACCGTGACACACAGGTCTCATTGTTCCGGGCTCGGATAGCCCGTTAAATTCATTCGGCGTACCCCCCTGCCCTCCAGGCAGGGAGGTGAATAAATTCACTTCCCCCGTCCTCCAAACAGCCACCGCGATGGCCGAATCAAAACTCGCGGAATTAGAAATACGTTTTAGGCAGCTGGAAGCCGAAAACCAGCGCCTAGTTAATTTTATGTCCCTCCACATGCCCGAGCTCAGCAATGAGTATAGAAGTCGGTCACAGATGGCGGACTCGCTACGTCCGCAGTCAGCCAACCAGAGCGCCGTTACCGCGCACGCCATCCCCTCCACCTCCGCCGCGATCTCACCCGCCGCCGCGCCACCCGGTTTCACGCGACCCGCCTCGGTCCCTGCGACCGAGTACCCCCACCCCACTAACCTCGCAAGCGCGAGCCACGCCCCCATTAAGTCCCGAGCAAAATCGCAACAGCGATCTTTTACCCCCGGTCCCTATGGCCGCCCCGCTAAACCCGTTGCCCCCGCGGCAACCATATCAAATTCAACTACGGTGTCCAACTCTTTTTCGACCCTTCCAGTCGAAACAGAGATGGACGCACCAGTAAGTCCAACCCCTTCCTCGGAAATGGAACTCTCGCTCCACTTCCAGGAACCAATTATAATCCCGACCGAACCTACCGCGGAAAATGACGAATTCACGGTCGTCAAATCCCGCAAACGCGCGCCCCGTGATAGCCCCGTTGTGGAAAACGCGGCTAAAACATCCAAAACAACGAACGGTTCCGCCGCCCCCGCACCCTCCTCCAATACCGACGAACCGGTCGTCGGTAAAAAGGAAAAAACCCCTCCGATAATTATCCACGACAAAACTGTCTGGACAAAGCTCACCAATGAGCTCAAAACACTAAAAATAGGCTACACCAAAGCCCGTAATACCGCGACAGGTATCTCCCTGACGATGAGCACGTCAAAATGCCATCGTAGATTGACCACCCTCCTCCGTAGTAGGAACATTCCCTACTACACTTACGCCCTCGAAGAGGAGCGTGTCCTACGGGTTGTGCTTCGGCGCATCCCAGTCGAAATCTCACCAGAGGAAGTCTTTGCCTCCATTGAAGCCCAAAAATTCCCCATCCGAGAGGTCCATCGGATGTATAATAAAGAGAAACGAGCCCTTCCAATGCTCGTGTTAATCCTAGATAAAACGCCTGAGGGCAAAAAAATATTTAACTTAGAAATTGTATGCGAGCTCTCCGGAATAACCGTAGAGCCTCCATACAAGAATTCGAAGCCCTCCCAATGCCACAACTGCCAGTTGTACGGACACTCTGCCCGCAACTGCTTCCTTCGTCCGAGGTGCGTTAAGTGCCTCGAAGACCACCCAACCAGGGAGTGCACGCGTCAGCGTGACTCTAACACCCCCCCGAGCTGCGTACTATGCAGGGAGGAGGGACATCCTGCGAACTATCGCGGATGCCCCAAGGCCCCGCACACCATGCACCCCCGCCGCCCTGGGCAGGCTGCCCCTCAGCGGGCACCCCCCGCCTCAGGGCCCCGGGCGCAGCAACCTCTGCTCAATCCAGAGGTCTTTCCGTCCCTCCCTGCCCCCCGCCGCACTCAGGCGACCGTAGGCCCCCCCGCACCCCAGGTGCAGCCCAAACCCGTGCGTTCGACTCAGAACGCATGGGCCCCCAAACCACAGCCCCTTATGGCTATGGACATCCCCGCGCCCCGCGCTCCAGCGCCCCGCGCCCCAGCACCACGCGCTCCAGCGTCCCGCGTCACCACAATGGATGACCTTATGTTATCGCTCATTCGTGAGCATGAGATACGCGAAGTCCTCGCATACAAGACCCATATGGAGCAGTACGGTTTCGTCGAAACCATAGCTGCCTTTCCCCGGCTCGTAGAGACGTTACAGCGTCTCGATCGCGAAGCCGCCAACCTCAGGCCTCTCAATGGCTAAACTCAAGCCGAGAGGTTTAAACATCTCTTTTTTTAATGCGCGGAACTTATATCCGCAGCGTGATCTCGTCGCGACTTATCTTAAAGATCACCAAATAGACGTTCTCTTAGTACAGGAAACGCTCTTAAAGCGTGCTAAACGCAATCCGAGTATCGCAAACTATAACATCGTTAGAAATGACCGCGACGGCCGAGGGGGCGGCACTCTCATTTACTACAAGCGCTCGCTGTATTGCATGCCGATAGATCCTCCGATACTTACCAATATGGAAGTATCCGCGTGTAGACTAGGAATGACCGATCATCCGTCCATAACGATCGTATCCGTGTACCTCTCACCGACGAAAGTACCTCTCAGGTCTGACCTACAGAAGCTACTCTCGCTCGGCACATCGGTCATTATCGCAGGTGACCTCAACAGTGGACACACGTCCTTCAACAATTGGAGAGACACCAGCAATGGGGTTATTCTCGAAGGGTTGTCGGACGAGTTAAACTTTGACGTCATAGCGCCTCCCACTCCCACCCACTTTCAAGATCACTGTACACCGACAGTGCTCGACATAGCCCTCCTGAAAAATATCGCGCTTCAGGTACGACTCATTCGGGTCGTACACGAACTCGACTCCGACCATCGCCCGGTCATCCTACAGCTAGGACAACTAGATGACCCCAGCCCTCCTACAGTCACAACGGTTGACTATGCAAAATTAAAACACTACCTCGCGGATAGGCAGTCCTCGCCCAGTCTCGTTAGGGTCCCGGACGTGTTAGAGTCAGTTGCGCACGTAGATCTCGCAATCGACTCCCTAGTTGACCACCTACAAGTCGGCATCGGAGAGGCCTCGAGAGAGGTCGAAGCGGCGAACGATCGCCGCTTTGTACTCCCTGCCGACGTGCGAGCGTTGATGACGGAGAAGAACGCTGCGACTCGTGCGCATGACTCTTATCCGACCGTTGTAAACCGCGCACGATTACGCGCACTTCAGAGAGCGGTTAAAGCCCGTATAACCGAGCTCAAAAGTCACAGATGGGACACCCTAGTCGAAGGGCTAAGGCCGTCACATCTGACTTATTGGAAAGTAGCCCACGCCCTTAAAATAGACGCCCAACCTCGCATACCCCCCCTCGAAAGGGGTCCCGGCACTACACCCGCTTTCGATATCATCGACAAGGCGGAGTGCCTTGCCGCTTGTCTGGAGAGCCAGTGCTCCCCGAACAGCGTCAAGAACACCGACCGAGTCAGAGACATCGAAGCCCGCGTGGAGGAGCTGAATAAGCTCCGGTATCAGAATCCCTGTCCCCAGTCACTTCTGAGGAGATCTCTGCCATTCTCAAAAGCCTTAAGCTTAGAAAGTCACCAGGTCCCGACGGTATCAGGAACGAAGTACTCAAACTTCTTCCCGATCACCTCATAGCTCTATTGGTCTGCATATTCAATGTAGCCATAGCCAACTGCCATTTTCCAGCCGTCTGGAAAACGGCCATTGTCATAGGTATTCACAAGCCCGGCAAGAGCACGTCGCTTCCCGACAGCTACCGCCCTATCAGTCTTCTAAATACCCTTGGAAAAATCTATGAGCGGATCCTTCTGAACCGTCTCAAATCCGTAATAGAGGAGAAAAACCTCTACCCGCCTGAGCAATTCGGTTTTCGTGCTAGACATTCTTGCACTCATCAAGTGCACCGCCTCACGGAGCACATTTTGTTTAACTTTTCCGAGTTATCTATACCCCGTCGCACACTGGCAGTCTTCTTCGACGTAGCCAAGGCCTTCGATAAGGTCTGGCACGAAGGATTAGTCTACAAGCTGTACTCCCGCGAAGTCCCCGATAGATTAGTTAAAATCATCCGCGATTACCTCAAAGACCGCACCTTTCGCTACAGAGTGGAAGGTGAACTATCCACACCCCATCCCATACGCTCAGGCGTCCCCCAAGGTTCCATTCTGGCACCTAGCCTCTTCAATCTGTACGTCAGTGACCTACCAAAACTTGAAGAGAAAGTTGAAGTAGGCTTATACGCTGACGATACAGTCATATACTCCTCTCAAAGGCAAACGAGAAACCTCAAATGTAGAATCCAAAGAGCCGTGACCACTCTCGGGAAGTGGTTTAACGACTGGCGAATAGCCATAAACCCCACGAAGAGCGCAGCGGTGCTCTTCGACAAAACCGCCACACAGATACCGCAAAAACTCAAGGACAATCCCCTTGAACTCTTCGGTAATCCGATCCCCTGGGAAAAGGCGACCAAATATCTAGGTGTAACCCTAGACAGTAGACTCTCCTTTATACGCCACATCAATCTGGTTAGGAAAAGGGCCTCCTGGACCCTCGCCCGACTGCATCCTCTGTTATGTGCTGCAAGCAAAATGTCCACGAGACACAAGCTTACGCTCTACAAGATGTGTATCCGTCCGATCATGACATATAGCTGCGTTGCGTTCGCACATATGCCAAGTTATAACTGGGAACGCTTACAAGCTATCCAGAACAAATTTCTTCACCGCCTTACCGGTGCCCCCTGGTTTGTTCGTATGGAGGATCTCCATAGAGATATGGACCTTCCCTCGATACATGCATACGCCAAACACCTTTCTCGCTCGTATTTCGACACCGCGTCGAACCACGCGAACCCCTTAATAAAAGCGGCAGCTTCTTATGTTCCCGACCCCAACGCCTGCCGGAGAAAACGCCGGCCGCGTAATATATTCACTGACCCGCCCGACCAAACCGAAAAAGCTAACGCGTTCTACGCCGACACCGTCTCTCCAAACAGAGCGTGCCACCGCCCACGCCCGCGTAACCACCGTTCTCTCCGCAGAGGACGGGCGGTCAACTTCGCTCCCGCACACCCGTCACGTCCACCCTCTCTAGCGGCAACCCAAGCCTAGGTCCGTTCCTCGGTGTGAAGCCCTTGGGTCAGGCAGCCGCCCGCGCGATACAAAGTGACACTATACGTGCAACACTTAGTTACCCACACACAACATTACACACGTATGAACACACACACGTGCACACCACACAGGTACATAGGTTCTGTAAGGGACCTTTTTTTTTCTTTTTTTGCGCTAGTTAGACTAATGCGCTAGTTAGTGTAGAAAAACCATTCCGATTAACAAATACACATACGCATGGTCCACTCCTTCCTCCCAGGAGGAGGGGAACGTGCATATGAGTATATATTAGTTAGCTCGAATTCTCATAAGAGTAGGGAATTAGTTAGATCGCGACTTTTTCGCATTCGCGACGACCGCCCGAGCCGAGGTTCGGCCACTCTGGCACCCTCGTGCGGGTCGTCACAAACTTTCGCGGCTGAGTGCCCTAAGCGCTCGCCCCCAAGTCCGGTGAAGCTGTAAAAGCCGCAGCGGCTCTGTTTGACGATAGGGCCCCTAAGGCTAACAGTGTAGTCAGTTCAAAAAAAAAAAAAAAAAAAAAAAAAAAAAAAAAAAAAAAAAAAAAAAAAAAAAAAAAAAAAAGCGTGCGGGGCCACGGGTACACCCATAGTACAATTAACAAAATTGAAGTGTCTGTTTGTAACGTCAAAATAACATCTTTTTACTATATGCATATGAAAGTATAAACGACACCTTGTAACAAAAAACCAATTTTGTAATTTTTTGTTTGTCTGTCTTTGTGTTTGTTCCGGGTAATCTCCGAAACGGTAGGACGATTTAGATAGCACTTTCACTGGTAGATAGCTGATGTTATAACGATTAACTTAGGATACTTTTATTTTAGAATAAGCATTAGGGTTTCGCGCAAAAGAAAATCCTGGTTGTGGTTAATCAATTCAGGCGCTTAAATGGCTTACGCTAAGTAAACCATAAAATATATATCAAATTAAGGTACTTACTACATAATTATAGATATTAAAAATACCTAAAAAAAAATCAGTGAGAAAATGTGTCTATCTTCCAAAAATCATCAATAAGCATTTTTATCTTTAAAATAACAGGGAGCATGATTCGCGTATGTGCTCGATCGACGAATTCTGCAGTCCACGAGAGCACAGCCGCTGATTCAGCTTGTAAATAATATAATGAAATTATTACATCTAACTTATATTCAATAATCTTTGAGTTTTACGCAACGAAAATTAGGTAAATCAATTAAATGAACAGTCTTATACTTTTTTTTGCCAGTTTTAAAGAGTATCTTGTCATTCAAAAAGCCACGTAGCTGGTAAATTATTATTAAACGTTAAATATCTCAAAATTATGGGTTATAAGACTAGTTAGGTTTAATACTAATATTTGAAACAAAGTAATCATTTCAGCAAGAGGGGAAACTAAAACTTATTTTATTAACATATTATGTATTAAATAGTGTTTTGACCAATAGATATACCTAATGTTTTATAAACATGTTATATTTCCACTAAGCTCATACTTTTTTATTGGTTCTATTATTCGTTAATACATTAGTTCGTTTCGTATAAACGAAGAGGAAAATCACCTTCTTTCACTAGCATCGAAGCGGCTTTATTTGAGTCCTCGCAAGCAAACATTCCGGTTTTTATTTCAATGGTAATGTGCTCCGGGTAATTCCGTGTCCCGGCTATAAGTCGCTGTGGGTGGAATGTTACACAAATCGAAAAGAGAGAGAATTTATATTAATGTGGGGTTGCCCGATTGTTGGTTGTTTGAAATAGTTCTTTTTCAGTTCCAAATTTGAGCATGAGCATCCTCGTAATCTCAAGTCTGATTTCGTAAGTGGTGGATGGCCTATAGTTATATTATTTTATTATATTTTTATTATGTTAATTAGTCTAACAACAAAGTAAAAATTAGGTAAGTACTCCAAATGTTACATGACGTTGCAGCCGATTATGTTAACATACGAAACCAAATTTTCAATCCTCAGATAACTTTGGGACTATAATAGGTTTGAGTTATAATTTAGACATTATGACAGATAAGTAATACATGCAAACCTTTCAAAATTTAAAAATTATTCCTCAAATAACTTTATCTGTTAATCGAAAAAAACGGCCCTGAGGCTACTAATGTAACTAGTCTTCGAGAAAAGCTATTTGAAAACGCACTTATTTGCTTGGCAACAGATTTTCAAATTCAGACTTATTCCTATCCAGATGAACACTAGTAAATCTGATATTATCTGCGACTGTCCCTTTAAACAACAGTTTTGGTTCATAATTATAATACAAAATCAAAAGGAAAAGGACGCGCTGTACGTACGAGTTGCCGCCTGCCGCTGAGTCATCTTCAAGAATCGAACTAAAGTTCTAAGTTGTATAATCTGAACGGTTTAATTATGCAGACTGAATCTATACAAATAAATAAAATTTAAGTGTCTGTTTGTAATCTCAAATTAACAGTTTTTTACTAAATGCATATGAATATATATACGGTACTTATGACAAAAAACCAATGAACTTTTTTATGTCTGTCTTGCTAATCTCGGAAAGGGTTCGACAGATTTTGACGGGACTTGTACTGGAATATAGCTGATACTATAAGAAGAAACTTAGGTTAAGTATTCTTATTTTAGAAAAATAATTAGGGTTCCGCACAAATAGAAATTAATTGGAAAAAAAACTACGATTTTGGGGCGCTTAATCGGCTCACGTTGAGTTAACCATAACAGATATATCAAATTAATAAAGTACATAATTGTAAATATTAAATGAACCTAAAAAAATCAGCGAGAGCATATATCTATTTTTTAAATATAACCCACAATTAGCATTTTTGTATTTTAAATAACTTGGAGCGAGGGTAGTAAGTAGATCGTCGACGTTCTGTATTCCACGGGAGTACAGCGGCGCGCACAGCTGGTATATAATATAAATGAATATACCACGAAACAAAGCAAAGAAAATAAAAAAAATATCCTAGATATTAAAATTAAAGTGATTGTGAATTAAAGTAAGTCTACTTTTTACTTTCCGGTGGTTGTGGTAGATAATGGTTAGACCGGTGGAATATCGTACTGCAGTCCGCAGGTTTGAGCCGTTTTTGCGTACGTGAGAAAACCTGAACGCCTCATGAAAAACAATTGTAATACAATGGAAAATAATATATCAACAGATATCTAGGCGTTGGAAATTGCTATTACATTATAGATAGGCGCGGGCGGGGCTAAACTCGGTATGAGATATTTACCCACAAGTGGGACATTAATATCAACTTCAAGCTTGTCTTCTTATTTTTTCAGATTTTTCTTCGTTTGAATGTTAATGATGGCTCAGTGGTAGCATGTACAAACACATCATCAATGGACGTGAGTTCTAATCCCTACAATGAGCCTGAGCTTTCGGTGGAGGTAACCATCTTGATGAAACCATAGCATGAATGTAGGGCATTTTCTAATGGCCGCTAGCTAGCTACTACTCTCAAGTTGAAAATCTGTCGCCAAGCAGCTATAGGTAGTTGTTCTAGCAGTCGTACTTGAGAGCCAGTTCTCCCACTAAATTAGAGGAGATTGTGGCCAAACGTGAAACCTATAAATAATTTACAAAAAAGAGCTAATCCACATTGTCATTGTTAGCGACGCATAGGGCTAGGCGTGATGATAAGGATAATAAATAATAATGTAATCATAATTGTAGGTATAAGTTGTAGGGACTAAGAATTTACATACACAATCAGTGATTTAATGTTTTGAATAGAAGGTTATAACTTGTAGGTATATAAGAATAATAAATAACTAATGAAAATGCTTATAATATCGTTATTATAGGCCGTTTAAAGTTGTAATGTTTAATGTTTGATATTTGCGATGTTTATCAACCCTTAATGTTATATTTAGTGTTTTTATGTAGGTATTGATGTCCGTGATAAATTAAGATAGGTTTCATAGTAATTTGATAGACATTTTTAGAGATATTAGCGATTTATTGTAAATGGTATAGAATAATAGTAATAACACAGATAGGGACAGCAATAGTGTAACCGCGGCGCGCCACGGCCGGCGGTGGCGAGACATGACCATATTTGGTAATGTTACAATAGTAGAGAAATAGTCGCTATCGCTCCGTCCCGCTCCAACAGGGAAATAAAAGAAGGGCTGTTTCGGCCTACCGGCACACACAGGTGCCACAAGCTGAAGAAAGAAGACTCAAGACTAGAAGAAATGTATTAATTCTTCTCAAGATACAATAATTATACTGAGAAAATAATATTAAGAAGAATTATTGTATCTTGAGAAGAATTAATACAGCAAAATTTTATTGTGGTATCTGTGTGTCATTGTCTTAATACGTGTTCATCCGCCAGCGACCCAGTCCTCTCCGCTCCCGTGCTACGTCAGCGCCATGCCTACAGGAAGGCACCTCACTGCGTGTGTACCTTAATGTTTCGCCCTCTTCACGCCTGGTAGGTTCGGGCGTGAGCAGGGTCGGTCACACGTGGTGAGAGGGGCTTGCACGCACTGGTTTGTATTGACTATATAACATAAGGTTATAATTCCCAGTTAACCTTAAATATTGATTTTTGTTACATAAATCGGAAGTCGAAGCCCTCGCGATCTGCTTTATCCGCGTGCGCTGGCTTAATGGTTAATGATACGTCAATACAATGTTCTAAAAAATATTGCTCAATAAAGCCACAAAAAGGTATTTTGCAATATTTTTTTATTGAAGATAAAAAATTAATTTGTTAGCATTATTTTTAAGTATGGCATATTAATACTTACGAACAATAGTTACTTCATCATAAAAATAATTTGATGGAGATAAACTTTGTAATATTACAGCATGTTATTTGGACGCATAGATTGAGAGATTAGAGAGAAAAATTAAAATAATACAACATTCGGCTAGGGTCTCTATGTCTATAGTAGTCGTTTCGCGAACGATTCGTGCGATACCGCGATGTGACTATCTGGCCGCCCGATAAAAATATTGTCTTTACTGAAGTATTATATATAATTAATCAGTGATTTCTTTTAAGTTATATGCGGGCACAGCTAGTAAACATGTATAACAAAAAGAATTGGAGATTGAATCTGAACATTTTCATAAATAAGTAATTTTGTAACATATTTTACGTGATAATATTATCAAACTGTTTCCCTTACTCTATCTGTTACCAGTAACTTTTTGGTTTAAGTCTTAAGTTAAATAATATGTTCAAAACGTTGTACAATGCGTACAAATGGCATTTATTTATTCATTTATATTAGAAAATGTGTTATACTTTAACTGTTTATTCTGTCTGATATTGAAACAATTATTTAAAAAATCACATGTAAGTTTAGAGATTAAAACGATCTTTTAAAATTACTTTCTGGTGCTTTCTTCTAATAGTATTATTATCGATAATTATTTGTTGAAACTTACGTCGTTATATTGAATCTTCTTGTTTTAATGCTTAACAATATTTCAAATTGTAGGTCTCGTGATGTAGTCGTAATAAGTGCTACTATTGAGCCGAGAGGTCGCCGCATATGACTGACATTTATGTGATGAGCATAATTGTCATTTGTGTTAAATATCTGGATGTGTATAGTATATTAGTTAGTTATTTAAGCTTCGCTTACTTTTGATTTAAATAGCCGTGTGAAATTCTTTAAAAAATACACTAACAACTTTTGTTAGGGGTAGTAAAACAAGTTAATTTGTTACATCATATAACTATATTCAGGGTCTTAATTGTTTAATTTGTCACTAACTACTTCAATAATTAAATTAAAAACTACATGTACAAAAATTGATTTTATATACACAAATATTCATGCAATCACTAAACTTATACTAATTGGTAGGTACGAGTACATCATACGAGTCATCATATAATAAAATTGAAATATTCATTACTCCAGGAATGTACGAGACAATCAACATTTAACACGTAATTGATCACTTGAAACATTCAAGAAAACATACGAATATTAAAAACTTTATTTAACATTACAGCTAATTACTAATATTAAAATTATACGTTAACGTTTCTTACTCGTTTCCTTTATTCAGAATTAAAATTGACAATATAAAATTTTTATAACTACATTTATTTAAATATATTTAAAAAAAGAATTTGATTCTGCAATCACAAGATTTATAATTTATATTTTGTGAATTATTATAACAATTCGTGTATTTATTTGGTAAGACGACCCAATCTGTCCTCTTGGGCATTTGTGCACACGAGGCGGTAATATCGATACCGGCCTAAAATAAGATTAACCTCTCAATAAGAAGTATTAATGTTTATTATATTTACACGTATATATACGTACGAACATTTGGCACATAAGCGTATTACGCTCACTCACGGCCCGCGGACGATCCACTACTGGTTTCTGAGCAAATATAGGTATGCAAAGACTTAGTTATCTACAAAAATTCATCGTAAATCCACTTTCGCTTACTAAGTCAATGATCTTATTCTAATTATTTACATCTCACAATCAGTCGATTTTTATTATTTTGGCAGATAATTTCTTTTTTATGAATAATGTAGATAGATAACAATGATGCTAAAGGTACATACATATATTAAACATAAAAACTTTACGAATTGGCACGTTACGAGTTTCCTATAGGCCGGACTAAAAGCTGCTAAAATATTATGCACTACAAAACATATATAAGGAGTATATAGCGTTCCCGTGATGATAAAGTTATTTCACAACCTGTTCATGATGTTTAGTGAAAAAATATATAAAGAGCGAATGAAACCATTTAACGTCGTATTATTCACTATTTATGAGATTATAAATGAGATATTGTCAAGATTTTTGTATATCCCTGTTAGATAATTTCTAGAAGGTTCTAGAAGTTGCTGTCATAGTCGGAGCGACGTCTAGGGTAGTGCGATCGCGAGTATTCGCCGGTATATCCGTATACTTGAGACCCGTTTCCTGTCTGCCCGTAGATTTGTGAACCGCTGTGTCTGTCAAACAGGTATTTCAAACGTTAATATTAAACATTAATATTCAACATCTATTGTATAATACATGTTATATAAAGAGTTGGAAAAAGTATCAGAATTTTACTGCCAAAGTAATTTATTCAAAAGTAGCGAATGTTATGATTTCAATTCTAGATGGTGCAAACTTGAGGGAAAATGTAATATTATTTGTATTCAATTTAATATTATAAGGATTTAATGAGTGTTGTTGACAAACAATAGTGCACGAGAAGTTCTATAGTAAATGATTATAAGTTCGTATAACCGACCGAAGTTGACGGTGGTTGTCTTATGAATCAAAAGCATAATTACTTTAGAAAAACTAATAGAATTTTTTATTAGTAAAATGAAGCGGAACATACCCGTAACCATTACCGACTTGTCCGTATGTCTGTGAGCCTCGACCCGAGTCAGGTGTGTAATGTTGCATGTATTTCTGCAACTGCGGTGTCCATTCCGATCGCCATGAGTCACCCGGGTTCGTATATGCCAACTGTTCTATAAAGGCAGTTGACATACGCTGCAGAAAAAAATGTTTAAAAGTATGTAATATTTTTTGTGGTAGTTGAATTATATTTCAATGATGCCTCTCAGTGATAGAGCGTATGGATATCGTTTTGATCGACGCTGCACCTGAGCTTGTTCTCCCATTAGCCTTAGCGTATTACTAATTTTAGCCACATAGTCGCTTAGCAACATCTGTGGGCCTAGCCAAAAATATCACGATTCAGGAAAGTGGAAGAGAAAAACATGTTGTACCGAACTTAAGTGGGACATGGGTTAATATGCCGTATTAATAGAGGAATGGCATGTATTTCTCGTGTACAATTTTCATCAAAATCGGTTGGACAATATTATTCTATTGTACGATTTCTAATGTATTATTAACGATTCTTATAGCCTCTCAATTATGGAATGATGTATGCTTCCCGTTTACAAAAGTCGATAAGAATCGTTTGACAATTGATTAAAATTTCATATTTGTAACTTCTTTTTTTTTACGATTTCTAGAAATAATACTGACAATTGTGCCCATCAGTTATGTTCTCGTGTAGAAAATTTTATCAAAATCGGTTAACAATGCTTATCGGTAAATTTGGACATACAATTAACTGTAGAGATAGAGCTACAGATTTATTAACATAGATGACAAAGTCGAGCATGTTAAAGTTTATGCGAATATACATTAAACTATGAAAGATGTACTGGGAGAGCAAAGTTATGATATTCATCGTCAAATCATCGTTGAATGACAACTTTTCTGTTATATTTTTTGTTGATTTTTAAAATTATATAGTGATTTCAATTTCTAAATAAATTACTCTCCAAAAAAGAGAGAAAGCACTATTTGTACTGGTGTAAAATACATGTTGGTACATAAAAATAACATGTAAATTTTTTGTACAATATATTTTTATTGTATCCTTCTTACCTTTCCTGATGGCAGATAAGGCAGTTCCCGTTCTTTCAACTGATGCATATCATCATATCCTCCCATATGACTTTTATCCAATTCTCTGAGCATGTCCTCACTTAGTGGAATCGGTGCTTTCGCTTTGGCACTCTTCTGTCTATTCACCAACTATTAAACAAAAAAAGTTTTTTTTAAGTTGCTATGACAAATAAAATTAAAGTACATTTATCATATATTATTTATCCTTAGAAGATAAACATATATAAGAAACTCAGCGTAAGCCACAAGCGCCCGAATTGATTCTCAATTACCAGTTTTTAAATATTTTATTTATGCGGAACACTAATTTTTTTTCTGAAATAAAAGTAGCCTAAGTTATTCCTTATAACATCAGCTATCTGCCAGTGAAAGTCCCGTAAAATTCGGAACAAATGTTTCGGAGTTTACCCGGAATAAACAGAGAGACATACCGATAAAAATTAAAAAAGTTGATGTTTTGTTATAAGTGTCGTATAAACTATCATAATATGCGTTTATAAACAAACACTTCAATTTTATTAATTGTGTAATAAATATATATTCGGGTGCGCAATCACAAGACTTGCGAAATTTTTTTTGTTTTTGTTTTGTAAACAGATATTAATGTCATCGACTGATCTCAGTATTAAATGACTAAAAAACATTATAAATTATTTTATTTCGTAGAAAGTAAATATGTTTATTCTGTAATTGACTAATTAATGAGAAAGCAAAACATTAAAATGTAAGTTGAGCATTTTTAAAAATGTACATACCACAGTAACACCAAATATGACAACAAAAAGAAGAGATGCCATTGCAATCACAATGACAGCGATACCCCATTGGGGTAGGACTGCTTCTTCGTCAGGTTCTATGGGGGTAGGTTCCTCTCGTTTTGGCAAAACTGTAACACAATAGCAATCATCGTTATGTTATTACGTTATTTCATAAACTAAGCTTACAATAAGAATTTTCTTACCGATAAATTCCGTGTACGCAGGGTCCATAACGAACTTTCCAATCTCTAATTTCCCAGCCGACTTATCAATGGTCTTCGTCATCTGTTCATTACTTTTCTTCATCCTCTCTTCATCTGGTTGATCTCCAAGCATTACGTCTGGATCAAATTCTTCTTTAGATGCTTCCGTAACAGTCTCTATTACTGAACCAGGTTTAGCTTCATAGAGAGACTTGTGGAACATCTTCTTTAAATCCACAGTATCGACTCTTTCTTCTACATTATTCAGTTCAATAAAGTAGTCGACTAAGACTGATCCTTTGCTGAATCCATCAATACGTATACCTTTATACCATTTTCGAAGATAATCTGACCTGGAGTAGACGGAATTGAGCTGGAAAAATAAAAAATGAACTAGCCTTTATAATTAAATGATTTTCTGAAAATATCAAATACTCGTAAGGGGAATTTAAATGTTATGCAGTAAGTTTATGAAGGGTGAATAAGAGAGTGGAGATTTTAACCGAAACAAGATGTCTTACTTTTTTAACTATATCACATTTTAGCAAATACTGTAGGAGTGAATAAGTACATATATCAATTATTTATTTTTTATGTTTTATAACAAATACAATGTATGTTATAAGTGATTAAAACAAACATGTAAAAAAGTACCTCTTCCTTAACATCTTGTGCTAGCCGTTGCCATTCATCTGTGTGATGATCTAGTAATTCAGGTACCCATTTAACACCTGCAATTAAAGTAGTTATACATTGAAAGTCAATAAATATAGTATATTAATGCTAGATTTAAAGCCGTGTACTACGAAATGTCTGTATTTTTTAACATAAAATGTGTATTACCTGAAACTATTTTTATAGTGGCTGCAATATCACACTCCTTTCGACATACGCCTGGAGTGGTCGGAGGGGGCGGAACTGGTGTCGTAGTGGTCGTGGTCGTAGTGCGTCGAGTTGTAGCTTCTGTACTCAGTTGCGGTAGAGGACTAGTAGCTGTAGCATTTCGTTGTGCTTCTAAAAGTTTTTCAATCGAGAATGGTGTTGTTGATGGAGATGGCCAACCAGTAAATTCTGTTGAAGCTCTATAACATAAAGATATATATTAAAAATAATTATGTATAATTTATAATAAATAAGTTAACATGTAATAAAATTAGATACCTTGTTGGCCAACCCTTTTGGATTTTAGGTGTAACAGGAGATGGACCAAGAGGTTTTGGTGTAGTGGTTTTTCTATTTGTTTTGGCACCCGGTCTTGAAGGAAATACTAGTTTTATACCCCCGGGTGCTTTGGTAGTTGAAATTGGTTGAGTCGAGTCTTCAGAATTGTTTACCTTAAATCCGGGAGGCAGTAAGTTAGATATATCGGCAATCTTAATATTGCTCAATGGAATCGTTATTTTATCACTTACAGTTTCATTTAATTTAAAATCAGGCGGTAAGAAAGCTGTTATATCAACGGGTGCAATGTTTATAGGTAATTTTGATTCAATTTTTGGAATTTCAATTTTGCTTCCATTAGCATTTATAACTTCAGGTATAATTGGTTTTGTTTTTATCCTTTGAGTTTTCTCTACGCTAGTACTCGTAGTTTCTTTTATTTCTGGTTCCTCCGTTGTTTGCGGTTTGTAATTAGGTGGTAAGAATTTAATGATATCATCTTTTTGTACTTTTCTGAATAAGTCTTCTTGAGTTTTACGTTCTTTGGGTCTATATTCCTTAGGCAATAAAGATTTATCATCAAGGATAATTACTTTATTTTTAGCACTTATACCGGATGAACGTGCTTGGGTGCTATTGATAATAGGCACATCACTCAAGCGACTAGGTGTTTTTATTGCGGTAGTTGTAATAATTTTAGTAGTAGTCGTTGAAGGAGTTGTAGTGCTTGTACGCTTGTCTTTAAATGAAAGTCTGGGTTTATATCCAGCTGGTAACAAGCCGGCCGGTAATTCGTCCATTACTGTTACCAATTTTTTTCTTGGCTTAGGCGTAGTAGAAGATGTAGTTATTCGCGGAGTGAATTTCTTTACCATCACTGGTAGTGGTTCTGGTGAAGATTTTACAGTTGTTGATGGTGGCTGAGTGCTCTTTAATGTAAATATATTTGGTATAGGTGTACTCGTGGTAGTAGTCGTTGTACTTGTTGTAGTCGTTGTAGTTTTAGCTATAGTTTGTTCTGTAGTTGATTCAGTTATTAATTCAATATTTTTGTTTTGGTTATTCAGATCGCCTGATAACACAGCACTTGATAATTCAGATTGTATACTATCTAATTTATCGTTAATATTTTCAGTAGATGATGAGCTGTTAATTCTACTCGTCTCCTGTTTGGGATCTTTGGTTACACTTTCTTCATCATCCAAATCTATCTCATCAGTTAAAACTTGCTTTTTCTCTTCTTGTTCCACAGTAGGAAATGGTAAAAATCTGGCTCCTGAGACACTTCTACTTGTTTGAACAGAAGCAAGTACAATCCAATTTTCAGTGGTTACTGGTACAGTTGAATCATTGGAAGAACTGCTTAATATATCGCTCTCAGTTTCAGCTACAATTTTTGTTGTACTTGGTGCATATGTTACATCAGGAATAGATATAGTACCATTCACAACACTTTTAGTAGTAACAACTGAAACAACTTCTTTTCCTAAAATAGACGGCGTTTCTATTGATGTAATGTCTTCTGAAGCAGAGTCATAAGTATTTGGGCTAGCCAATGGTTTCTTACCAACTTGATCAATCTGATCAATTACTGTTGTATCAACAAAATGTTTAAAATTGTCATCTCTGACCATAGTACTAACTGGTTTCATAACTAGTACATCAAAAGACCCACTTGAGTTCGATTTCGTTTCTTTGACAGGCTTTTCTAAATCTTCTGCTTCATCATATTCATCATATATATCAGAATCATGTTCAGTTACAGTTGATTGTGTCGTTGTATGCTTAACTTCGGAGTTTTCAGCTTCATCGTAATATTCGACGTACTCTTCATCGTTTTCGATTTCTTCACTTTCATTCCTATTTGGCAAGTGTTTTACAGTTGTTGTACTAGTAGAACTGGGCATTGTTGAACTTGTTGTCAAGCTTTGTGATTTGGAATTGACTTCTTTTGGTAAATTATCAGTCTCCATAGCACTAGCGTCTGGCTTACTATCATCAATTTCAGAATTATTTGTTTGATTTGATTTTATGACTTGAACATCAAAAGAACCCTGTGTATTTTTCAATAGTTCTCTAAATGTGCTTATGTCACTGATTTCGTCTTCAAGTAGTGGTTCAATATCTAACAACGGTTTATATTCAGTAGATGAACTAATGTAAATGTTAGCATTTGTTTTCTGTATCCTTGGATTATTATTTATATTGTATGGTTTATTTCCTGCAGTTGTTTTGTCTCCTGGTGTCAATGGTTCGAAATGAGAGAATCTAGATGGCTTACTATTCACTCTTTGTTTGTTTTCTTGTCTAATAGGGTTATAAGTGGTAACTTTATGTTTATCAAATAAATCTTCATTTTCAACATCATCATCACGAATTAGGTGTCCATTTTGTCCATTACTTTTCAAGCTATTACTACCATCGAAAGGCATGTTTATAAATCGGCTGTTTTGTAAATAGTCAATATCTGGATTATTTAAAGTAATTTGACCTAAAAATGTTTCAGGCTTCGATGGGTCATTTTGATAAGCAACTGAGTGTATTTGAGGTACGTCAGGTTTTTTTGTTGAAGCGGGGTGAAATTGATAATTATAAGGTAATGAAGGCCTAAATCTTTGCCGCTGTTGTATAAATTCAGGTTGATTTACATAGTATTGTGTACCAGACTGACTTCTACCAGTTGGTAATTGAAAAGGTGAAGGATTCTGATTATAGTTAGGACTCGGAAGTCTCACGGAGCCTGGGTTGTAAGTAGGTTGCTGTACGGCATGCGAAATCCTGTAACTGTCTCCATGATCGAAGAATGTTGATGGACGACTATTTGGAAACAAAGGCGGTTGAACTTGAGCAAAACTTCTTTCCACTAATGGATAGTCGAAGTCATTTTCATCTGTAAAGAAATAAAACACATATTACTGTGTATTCTCAAGAGAAAATAAATAAATGTATCTATCTATATAAATAAATCTATAGTTTTGTCTGTACATTTAATATTTTTCCAAAATTTCCCGATAGGCATACTATATGAATGAATATCACTTAAACGAATATGCCATAATTTCGTTTATTTTTAACAGACTCAAAAAAAAGGAGGAGGTTCTCAAATAGAATGTATGTTTTTTTTAATGGACGTTCATCTTTTAGAACTGACTATACTTAACCATGAGGGCCCTGGAGCCTCAGACGGCTTCACAGCGTCATCGTAGCTTGGCATAACTTTTTTCTTTATGAACTGTTATGGATGATTCTTTTTTCGTTCGAAACGGGATACTTCTTACATGGTGGTCCCATTTCATTGGCATTGAACGTTCAACTTTGAAGATGTACAAGTGAAACCCTCAAAATCGTTGAAGTTGGTTTTCTTTTTTCTTAAAAATTGTCTTGTTTATAATGAAATTATCAACTTACAAATGAGGTGAATAAATATGAATAAGGTGTATAAATAAACCCCATGAAATAGTAAACAGATTCGATTCCCAGAAAAATCAAAAAATGGAAAACGTTTATTTATAAAATATATTATGTATTTATAATTCAATCGAAAAGTTTATGATACATTACAAAGTAATACTAAATTATGACAATATAATTTTTTCATATGAATTAATAGTGTTTGAATATAAATTCGGGACTTGATACACTTTTTATAATCCGCTGGATATAATAAAATTATCATATATATTAAACATAGATTGAATAGGTTATCTTATAATACTTGTCCGTTGTTTATATTGTACCTGATTTATAATTGTGACGGAAATAAAGTAATAAAAAGCATTCAGTAGTTTGTTTAATATGTTTAAAATATCAATGGTCGACCAAATACTATATTTCAATTAATATGCCTAGGTTGATGGTGAAACACTATTAAGTAGCTCTACATGTGAACAGGAAATTAATCTGGAAATGAGCTTTGGCTGTATGTGTTTTGCGGAAGTTTTGCAACTGAAACATTTTAATACAATTTCGTGAGCAAAGGAAAACCTTTTAACCGTTGTTAAACTAAACGGTATTAGATAATTTCATATATTGTACAATTTAAAGGAGTTAAAAACTTTCTATTATTTTGCATATAGTTGCTTAACTTTACTATTTTATATTTGATACAATTTTTAACATATTTTGTTCAGTTCATATGTAA
Source organism: Saturnia japonica (assembly GCA_033032175.1). Taxonomy (NCBI): domain Eukaryota; kingdom Metazoa; phylum Arthropoda; class Insecta; order Lepidoptera; family Saturniidae; genus Saturnia; species Saturnia japonica. Next base: position 14,024,999 of record CM065307.1, read on the forward strand.
ATAAAAATACAGATAAAATCTAGTATGTTTGTTACTGTGGTCATTTATTAATAAAGTTTTGTTTTAAGTTAATTCTAACTATTTTATTGTAACAATTTAAAATAATGATATAGCCCCAAATTATCGATAAAGTTTATTAACTTATTTCAATATCATAATTATTTACGATTGAAATCTGTGACGCATAACATATTTCTCGAGAGACTGTCTAGGAGACGACGCATCCTAATCACATTTTATGGCGACTCTACCAAATTATTATACTCATGGTTTGCCCTCCATATCGTTCGGAAAGATAATCTGGATGAAATTACTTTCTTACGGATCATATCCCTAATTAAGTATGGCGGCGGTTCTCATCAGAGATCGAGTTCGTGCGTCGTTCCGCGTAATAGGAAATCGATAAATCTTCCATAAACTACGAGAGCCCTCAGCAACATAAATTTAGCTACAGGCTAATGTACAAAATAAAGTTATACTGTGAAATTTTAATTATTTTTCTATTTTACTGACAAATTACTTTTAAAGTTTTTTTTTTTTTAAATCGAATGTCGATTAAATATTAATAGGATTTAAACTCTTTGAGCTAACTCTGCGTTTATAAATAAGATAACTTTTAAGTATAAATCACAAAAATATTTATTTTTTACTAGCTGACCCCGTGCGAATATTTTGTACTTTGTATAACAAATAGTAACAGCTGTTATGTTAGATTATACAGATTGTTAAAATGGTGCCTTCTGCAAATGTAGGAGCTAAAATTAACGAAATATAAACATTATTCAAGTTGTTTTAAATCACATTTTTAATTAAACGTTTCAAACTACTTGCCCATTCGCTAATAGCGGGGAATATAATCTTTAAAATTATATTTGAATTATTATTATTGTTGAAAAATTAAGATAGATAATAGCGTTGTAAAAAAAATTTACCTTGGAGCAATATAACTCGCTCATCGTGATTAACAAAATGTAAATATTGTTTGCCTTTTAAAAATATACTTCTGTGCAAAAAAAAAAAACGGGTATCTAAGTAAATTTACGTTCTAAGGTCGATTTAAGTTAATTAAATTGAATTTAGTTTTTTTACGTAGTCTGTATACTTATATAAGTGTAAATTAATATGCGTGAACTGAATTCTAGCAAATAACATGCAAATACATCGTTAAATTAATAAAACCGCTTTCTTGTAATATTTATTGAAGTAGAGGAAAAAGTCTGAAGTGCCTTTTTTTTGCAAAAGGGGTTTTATTAACCAGTAAAAAATTTACTAAACATTCGTGAAGGCATTCGTATTTTGCATTCATCAGTAAATGATTTACTGAAAAAGACGTAGATTATTGATTAGCAATCAAATCTCATATGGTTAAAGGAATCGGTTCTCAATTCATACCGATATATATTTTCTGATTAAGTTTGTTGCGGTGGGAAAACGAAATTTCCCCGGAGACCGGCCGAGTTTTGTCGCTTTATCGCGTAGTGTCAATGTTAGTGCCCCTCTGTTGGTTTTGGCCCGGACTTAGTAGTGTGTGATTAGGTAGTCCCTTTCAACGTCACCTCGATATAGTTGGCAGGTTTAGGGTGAATTAATTTATTTCTGCTCCAATATTTTTTATAACGGCTATATTTCGTATTTATTTACAGATAATCATATTATATGTTCTATTAACTGTCGAATGAAATACGAATTTTGTACGAACATGATAACAGAAAGTTTTAATAATATGTCTGTTAGGAACCCTAAGTTAATTTAAAAATACAGGAAGTGCTCGTTTTAATAATAGGTAGGTTGCTTCATCATACTTTTCATTCTTTCACATAAAAGGTTTTCTCTATACATCAAAGGAAATTATTAATACTTACTTATTGAAGTCTTAAAACAAGACTGTGGTCTAAAATATTTTGAAATAAATATGCAATTTCAAATAGCCTAACAGTAATTAATTATAATTCAGCATTTTTATTTGTTAAATAAACATTCTATTAATGATGGAGTATGAGAATTTTCAATATCACTTCGTAAATCGTAATCGTAAAAAAAGATCCCAAATGTTTAAAATGTAATTAATTTTTTACCGATTATGATGAAATTTTGTACACGGGAAGTATAAGTAATTACATAGTTGATGGGATATAACAATTGTCAATATTACCTCTCGATCTGGTAAAAAAAGGTGTAAAATAAAATTTCATCAATTCACTACTGATTCTGATTAAATGTTGTATACGTCATTCCATAATTGATAGGTTTTATGAATTGCCAAAAATACGAGTAAAAAAAAATTACGGGATGAAAACAATTACTACTTAACAAACGCGTGCGGAGCGGAGCTGCAGGTACATCGCTAATTAGTTAATAAAGATAGAAAAAAGTACATTGTAGGTAATTATATTATAAGTAAAAAGATTTATTTTTATATAATGTATATACGAATACACGTATAATCGAAATAAAGTAAATTGCTAATTTTAAAGATACCAATAGAAACCCTACACATGAGATATTGTTTGTTAACTTCATATTACTATAGTAACGATTTCCATATTTTAGCTAGAAATGTGACCACAAGATCTTAGCTACCTAAAAGTAATAATCAATTTTCTTATCTATTTAATGACTCGATTTTTAGTAAAATATTCAAACACCATAGGATACCTCTCTAAAAATGTTAAATCAACTGTTTTTGAAGAAAATCACATAAATAAGGCAAAACATTTTGTACTAAGATCCTTAATTAAAATAGCTAGAGTTAATGTAAAAAAGTTGTAATCATGAGTACTTACAAAAACCTTTAATTAAAATAAAGGATAGAGCACACAGCATAAATCACGAGTAATTAAGCAGGCACACGCTTTGGGCTCACCTGCACGTGATGTGTGGAGAGGGCTTAGAACCACTTTATAATGAACGTACAAGGGTACTTTTAAATCTTGAAAGTAAACATTTTAGGAAAAATTTATACGAAGGGATAAATAATATACAATTTATACGGCTTTTGTATGATGTTGAAAGAATGTGCTATGATTCAGATTGTATGGCAGACAAAGTATATCCCATCAAAAACATAAAATGTAAAAAAATACTACAGATCAATGATTCATAATAACGATCTGCTTGTAATGATGCTCACAGAAAGCAAACACAAATTTTATAAAAGTATGTATAAATATTTTTGCTGAATCGTGTATATGTTTAGCATTATGGCCACAATCTCAAATGATGTTAAGTGACGATATGGACCAAACACGTTAAGTCGAGTGGGAAAACTGGCCCTCATGTGCAGCTGCCTGAACACACCTATAGGTGTTTGGCGACAGGTTTTCAACTTGAGAGTGATAGCGATAGCGAAGAGGGTGGTGTGCTTGAAGGTAAACAGAGTACAATCCAAAAACAACGGCGGCTACCGTATTATCGGAAATCTATCACCGGTCGCTGCTGTCGGCAGCCTGGAAGCCTCTCAGCAGCTGCGTATATACTGGCTGATTTCAAAACACGACAAGTTAAAACAGAGTCACTGTTACAAGTTTATTACCATGTGCGTGCAGCTTGCGACCTATAAATTTTTTTATAATATTTTTTTTATAGTCCGGTGCTGATCTTTTCCACCTCGCTCGATTATGGCCCACTATGGCGGGTGTTGTATAATAGACATAATCCAGTCGGACACAAATATCGTGTCCTGCTAGTCAGCAAAAGTACGAGTGAATGTAAGCTAACTAATACTCGTACTTTATAACTTTAGTAAAACTTTTCTAACTTTAAGTACGAAATGAAATTATACTCAAAATCAAAATCAATAAATTCTTTGTTTTTTAGGACCTAAGAAGGCACTTATGAACGTTAAAACACTACTGCCGGTTCGGAAAACATCCCAGTCATCGAGAAGAACCGGCAAGAAAAACGATCGAGTTTATCGTTTTTTCAATTGTACTAATTTAAAATAATGTCTAATATTATACAATAATAATAGTAATGAGTATAGAGTAAAATCTCAGTTACTGGTAATGGGGTAATAAATTGGTTCCGATTCTAGCTTCTGCTTGAATCAATTCGTTATAGAAAACTTCACAGAGCGTGAACCCCAGACAATAATTTGTTCAGGAAAATTATCTCATAATTCTACCTTTCCACGAAAGGTTAACGACCTCATAATAGCTTTGTGTTCATAAACGAAGGTTTTTAATAATATTTATTACTCTTGAAACACTTAAACTAGGTTTTGGTATAAATCTACTATGTGAAGTTTCCGCGGCAAGCGAACATTTGTTGTGGTTATTAATGAAAAAATGAAAATGTACTTGAACTTGATGACCTAGTAAGCAATTCGTATTTTTTTTGCAATACCTAGAAGGTTATTTATGAAAGCTTTTTTGTTAAGTAAAAACACTATCATAGCGTTTACACAGTGTGTGTGTGTGTGTGTATGTACTAATATTAATATTTTAATATTATTTTATATTCTGCCAAATTAATTTATCTCTTTGAATCATTAGATTATATATATTTGAAAGATAAGCAATCTTAAATGTATAATTATCTTAGCTAACATTATAAAGTTCAAGAAATTGTTTATTTGAACGCGATAATTTCTAGAAATATCAGTCGCAATTTGTAAAATTCTTTTTGCGTTTCATAGCCTATTTATTGAGGAAATCACTTCACACTGAGACCCTAAGGAACGGGGTAATAACCTTGAACCTCAAGCAATTTGGAAAGTTGTCGATCTGCCTACAAGGGAAGTGACAATAATGGTAGGCTACACGGGTGTGTCGGCGCCGCGGCACGGCGGCACGGCGCGCGGCGCAGCGAGGTTTTTTTTTTTTTTTTTAGAACTGACTACACTGTTAGCCTTAGGGGCCCTATCCTAAAACAGAGCCGCTGCGGCTTTTACAGCTTCACCGGACTTGGGGGCGAGCGCTTAGGGCACTCAGTCCGCGAAAGTTTGTGACGACCCGCACGAGGGTGCCAGAGTGGCCGAACCTCGGCTCGGGCGGTCGTCGCGAATGCGAAAAAGTCGCGATCTAACTAATTCCCTAATCCTATGAGAATTCGAGCTAACTAATATATACTAATATGCACGTTCCCCTCCTCCTGGGAGGAAGGAGTGGACCATGCGTATGTGTATTTAATCATCGTAATGGTTTTTCTACACTAACTAGCGCATTAGTCTAACTTCGCGGCGTGGTGAACAGATGGTTGAATAAATTTATCACGGGTGACACCGTAGGCATGCGTAGGTAGGCCGCGCATGTAAAACTATCTAATGCATATCACATTAACTAAAACAAAAGCGGCTTATTGAACTAAACAGATTTAATTATATTGTTCTGCACGAGTCTAAAATGTAGTTAAATGTAATACCAAATAACTGTATCCGACTTAGTTTTATTCTTTGTAACATTCTATAAATAAGTAAGTAGGCGATGTAACATTACATTCCTGGAGATAACACATAATTTATAAATATATCTAATCGTTTAAGTACATACTCTCGGCAGTTTCGGTTTAGGTAAAATCGAAGTAGAAAAATAATGTAACTCCTGAGAAAATTGTACATAAATTTTTCTGCTGAATAATTCTAAGTATAATATATATACCTAGTATTATATATGACAAAAAAGCATAAAGTAGATTCCGAGCGGTAGACCCACCTCAGTAAACGTTACCAACTCTCATATAAATTTGGAAAAGGATCACGTTTTATATGGCATTTATCTTGCCCTACCAATCCACTACGAGGTATTGGATATTGGTAAAATAGATTCTATGAAACCACCTTAAGAAGTTCATTCACGTATTCCGTTCATATCTCCTGATCCCTTCCCTGTTCGTGTGAAGAGTTCTTTCTGTCATAAAATGTACTTTCTTAAGACTTACTTGTGTATATTCGGCAGATTTTTCTTATATATATGTTTGGGTCGTTTATGTTTAATTAGGACTTATGATTTTGGTTCACGAAAATAATATATATTATATATAGAGAGGTAAATTTTGTGAATTTATTTTAAAGAAGTAATTAATGTCTGAAACTACTGATGAGATTCGAAAAAATCCTTCACTTGAGAGAAAGTTACGGTCATATTGGTGAGTACGTTTTATTTTAACTATTTTTTATAATGTAATTAGCGTTTACAAAGTTGCGGGGTTGCCAGTATACCGTAAACCTATGTAGGGAAGTTTATACATAGCTAGGTTTTGCTAATGTTTGAATTTATTTATTAAAATTTATGATGGTTTGGAACTTATGGAATAAGTATATTGAAATCTGAGTTATTTTTTATTCTGAGAAAAAAAAATATTATCAAGGGAGAAATTTGTCTGTAATCCACAATTACAGAGACGTAGACGTTTTGTTTATGGGTATTTCAAATGATTTGGTTTAGTGTGTTTTTGCCAATGAATTTTAAACTGTATATATATATATATTTTAATATATATAGCTTATACCTTAATTTATTGTTCGCGTTAATATAACACTATAACATTTTACAGGAATAAAAAATAGCCTATATTACTCAGAGAGAATGTAATTTCTTATTAGTGACAGATTTTTTGAATTTAAAGAAATACAGATATTTACAGATATACAGATACTTTCTACAGACATACAGATTTTAACTCAATATAATAGTAGAACAGATTATCTAAGATGGCAGTTTCTATGTGCCCGAGTTTTAAATAAGGCTAACAATAGAAATGCTTAATTACAATAGTGAAAACATGTTACATATTTTATAGAATAATTAGCGACCCGCTCTACCTCCCACGGATGCAATTTACTAATGTAGTGTATAAGTTTAAAAAATCATGTTAGATCGATTTACAGTAATTTCATCGCTTTAGTATTGATAGTTCATTTTTACTTAAAGTGCGATTAGCTCGTGACTCGCTATTAATAAATAAGGAGGCAGCGCGGGCAGCGACAGCGTGCACCGACCAACCGTTTCGATGTGAGTGAATTTTTAGATTACCCGTAATTTTGAATCTTTGATATCTTCTACGGTATTCATTTAAATGATATCAAGTACAGGGAAATTTTAATCTACATTAAATGCCCAAGGTAGTTAATATATTTATGTGAATAAGGATTAATACCTGAATTGGAGAAAAGAGCTTCGTAAATAATCTTATATTATAAAACAATATTTAAAAAATTAAAATGGTTACTGTGAGTCAACCTTAAGAGATAGACATATGCCATCGCGGACTTTTCTCCTAGCTTTTTGAAGGACTACAATTCTTTAGTACTATCTTGATGTATCTCATAAGGTTTATTAGCCAGCGTAAGCCATGTAAGCGCTCAAAATTCGACTTATTGACGACTTCACTTGAAAACATTTTTTTTCTACTAAAAAAAAATTAAATTAGAATGAATTGTATATACAAACCATCCATTAAAAAACCCTTAACGTTTTCACTAAAAAAATGCGTAGCATGGTTTAAAAAAAGTAAGCGTACACACACAGACGCGGACAGAGACTTTCTTTTATACTATGTATAGACGTAGATGATAAGATAAAATCATATATCATGTCAGTCGTGTTCGTATTAGTCCAATACACGATTTAGATTTAGAACTGATATTTCGTTAATACTACCAAAAATCAATCAAATTTTATAAATTAATTTAGCATCGATTTGACGGAATGAAATTCAATAGAATTGAGAGACGACTGGTGTAAATAAGATATAAGATTCTCTTATTACATTCACTTATTTATTTAAAATTAAAAGTTCGTTTTTGTCAAAATAAAATAAAAGTAAATTCAATTAAGTTTTATTTAACTCGAGAACGAAAGAAAACAAACTGAATTGAAAACTTGAAGTAATGAAATAATAATATTTTTAAATCCTAAAATAACAAAACGAGATTCGGTGTAGAAAAATTTCAGTAGCGTACACATTTTTATTGTTCCAAAATGAATGTTCTCTCTCCAAATATAAAAATGTCTTTTTATTAGTTACGTTATATAATTACTAGCTGTGCCCCACAGTTTCACCCGTGTTTATTTTATCCGACAAACACCACGCTCAACGACGCCAACGAACCGCTCTATCATAATTGTTCTCACTTCCACAGCAACTAAATAAAAACCTCACCTCACCTCAATCTCACGTTATGGTATTTGACCCGAACATAAGCTTTGATAATACCCAACTTAAATCATTTTAAATGATAGCCGATATGACAGTTTAACAATCATACAGATATTACATAAAAGACGTAAAGATTGACTGCTATGCTCGAGGTCCTGGGTTCGATTCCCAGCTTGAGTAAAGTATTATTGGGTTTTCTACGGATTTTCGGTAGCCGCTCGGAGTTTGGCTTTGTGCCCGATTAACAATAGGCTCGCCCCTATTACATGGGTATGGTAATGGTATGATATGGTATTACATAAAAGAGTAAAGAGTCGAAATCTGTACATTTAAGTTAATTGAGAATAAATAATAAGGGAGGGGGGGGGGGGGTTAGAACCACGGACAGAAAACATTTCGATAGTTTTTGAAATTTTTGTCTGTCTGTCTATCGGTATGTTTGAACATCAATCACGCAAAAACTACTGGTACGAATGTAATTAATTTGGTATGATTTTAGCTTATAGTCTGAAGGTACATTTAGGGTGTCATTTTTACACGTATGAACATTTGTATGATCTATAAATTGCGTTTAGGTTATGTACATATAAAAAGAAATGTATGTGTATATATTAATATTTTTAAAATATTTACTGAAATGAAATTAGAAGATACCAAATTATTTTATCTATACATAATTTTCAGTATAATCAATAAATGGAAACATACGTATTTGTTTAACGCTTTATTATATTATAGTATTCATAAGATTAAAATTAAGAATAATAATACTTATACGTATAGTATAATTTAACAGCAGCATATAAAAGTTGCACTTTTTAGTTCTGTATTTTGCCCCCTTGTCATAATACCAGGAGGCAGTACATTTCTCAATCTTTCATGTTTCTGGATGATGTTTTCTGTCACCGATTAATTTAAATTAGTAAATGTATGTAAATTTTGATATATTCGTTGTTAGATGTCAAGATGCAAATGTGCGGAGAGAAGTTAAGAGAGATAGCGCGCAGAGAAATTTATTTTGAGATTTCTCCCCCCATCCTATAGGGTCGTAGCCAAATAACCTCGTGTTATGTTCCTGCAGTGTGTAGGGTTTCCAGAGCTCCTTGGAGTAAGGGATTTAAAGTCGGCAAAGCGCTTGTGATACCCATCGTATTATATATTAGTTGTATAAAAAAACAAATCCATATTCCATTTTTACTAAAATGATACAATAATATTTATTTTTAATAAAAGAAACACTTTGGTCATACACTGGTCAACATTATTTAGGTCATGTAAGGCGTATTAAGCCTTTATATCCCTAATTAGTGTGAGCCCTCACGTGCGGACCTCTTCAAACGTTTGAATAAGAGATGTTCCTCTCCCACACAATCTGTCGAGTTGCTTTATGATCGTGACTCAATTATATTTAATTTAATTGTATAAATACAACATATTACTACGTATTTACGTTTATTTTTATAAAGCACTTTTATGTAACTGAAATATGCGTAGGTACATATACATTTTTATATATTTTATACATAACATATACATTACTAATGAACTTTCATCGTAGTGTAGGGCTAGCTTAGTCCAGTGACGCTGTGGCAATATATAAGGTCGTCATCTTTTGTTTGAATATAAAAAGATATTTTCTATAGATTCCAAAAATATATAAATTGGGGTAAATAAATCTTATTTAGCGTGATAAGTTAACTAATAAGTGAGGTTAAAGCTGCTGTATTTTTTCAAGATTTCCCCTACCTTTTATTTTAACTGCACAATAATCTCTTGAAACCTTTAGCTCCCTTACATAACAAAAATTGTATGTGAAATTGGCATATAAGTATTTGTGGTAGCATAGGTATTATATATATTATGTATAATCCTAAAAACACTACACAAATACTAACCCAATATCGTATTAATTTTCAATTTTTAATAGATTCGATTTCATATCTATGATGTTATCACTTCGGCAATGCTATTAAATCGGCGTGCAATTTCAGATCCATACTTCAAAAAAATATTATAAAAAAATTTTTTTGAAATGCAGACCAATTAACTCTGCCTGATTCTTTATTACATACATGTTCCACTTGCTTTATCTAACTATAGACATAATTCTTATTTAGTGCGGACGAGCAAACGTTTCGATGAGATGTATGTGTAAGCACATAATCTTGATCCTTTCCAAATAAGAATGTGTTCGGCTTGAAGGTGTTTGAGCCTTGGGTTTTTTTCTTGCTCTATACATTTTTATTACTCGTTATTCCTTGCTGGGAATACAGTGGCAGTGATACCCTAACTACAGTTTTTCCACATTCTTTTATAATTTGACCGTTCTTTAAACGTTATGCCATGTTATTGGTTAAATAATAACTAAATCTTTAATAACTTTTCTTTTTTTCTTTCTATTATTTTTTCTTTTGTTTTGCGTGTGTAAGAAATAAATGTCTTTTTTTCTTTCTTTCACATTTTTTGTCCGGGGAAACCGTTTCAGGGCCTTCAGCCCTTTTTCCGGTGCTTTTCTGCGTCGCCCGCAACTACGGGCGTGTCTCTTATACAGATCCCGCGTAGATATACGCGTTACCTCTTGAACTATGCTCTTTTCCAACGCTTTCTCAGTTCGGCGTGGGTGCACGGACGAGTTGGCGCGCATGACGCTTCGGGATTTCCTCTTGCAGCGAGGATAGGTGCTTTCCATCTCATCTGGAGGTCTGGTATGAAGCGGCGCGATGTTTCGGAGGTGCACATGCGCCGACATGTTCGCTCTTCGGAACATGCGTGTGGTAAGGCTGCTTACAAAGTCGTCCAGGCTTTCTATCCGTAGATCCCGGTGGATGGTCGACTTCCTCACGTAGCGTGGGACCCGACTATCATTCTGAGTGTTAGATTCTGCTGGGTTCTTAATCGGCGCTTCAAATATTCTGCTACGCAACCGAACCATGTAGGGGCAGCGTACGTTAGGCGCGATCTCACGTAGGTCTTATTGGTTAAAAGATTTCTTGGCTGTTTATATATTGTTAATTCAGCTGTTACTCACTTATGTTAAAACATAAATACTTACCTGTACAATTTTTGTTTTCAAGATGATTAAGATTTGTTATAATCTAATAAAGGGTAATTATATTTAAAAATGCATGTTGCTATTATAAAATTGTTAAACTCCAAACACGTTTGACCGATCAACATCCAAGTTAGTAGATCTAATTGTTTTATCATGGAGAGGGTTTTATGCTATCTTTGAACGTGATAGATTTCGCTGTGGTCCAGACTACTGGAAAGGGCAAAATAACGCCTGCAGAGGCGAACAGATAGTATAAACACTCATTGTTAGTAATTTTAAGCTACGTAACATTTTGTTCAATACATTTTTGTACAACTTTAAATCATTCTGGTGAGCCATGAATTTTAATTATATATTTTTTTCTAAATGAAATTAGAGAATTGATGACTAAACAGTTAATAAAATACAATTTAAACTGCAGTCGGTAAACTATTAGACAAAACTTCCCTGACTTAGTATTTCAAAGATTTAAAATATGCGAAAATGTATAACATAACGTTGTGTAATTATAATACTTTAGTAATATTTATAAGAAGTAGAGAGACTAATAAAAATAACATAATTTAATATTTATGTATAATTCTCGTTGGAGCAATTTTTTTATTCCTATTTATTCGCTGATTATGTTTAACTATTGAACTGTAACATTTTTGTAATGGAAATAAAAGTGGATTAAACTTTCGACTTTTTTACTTCAGTTAATTTAGTTCTTAAGCAATATAGATAAGTCATAAGGACTATAAAGTTATTGCATATTCAATGACTAGATAATTAAATACTTAGGTCAAAATTGTGTACTAATTTTATACCTCAAATTCTGGGGTTTATAAAAAATCCAATTTTTAATAATAAACATATAGGCTTATTGGATTGGATTAAACGTATTATTGGATATACACAGACTGATCTCGGAATACGACAAACCAAAAGAAAACCATAGATGGGTTTGTACCTGTGTGTATGGCATTGTAATTATACGCCAATATGAATCCAACACAATAACCCTCCCAATAAAACTTTAAAAAAAAATATCCCCTATTGCGGAAAGGTTTTTTTTTTTTTAAACCTGAAACCCCTTTTATTTCTTACCAAAAGTATAAATATGAATTTTAATATCCCTAATTTCAGACATGATATTTTCTTCATACAAACTTTCATTCTAGAAGTTTTATTTTCACCATATGTGGGATAGCACAATGAAAAAATTTGCTTGTAGCAAAACTGTATAATCCAGATAATTTACAAGAGGTATATCGCTTAGATTATATAGGCTCCACGTTTACAAAGCACTAATGAAGCTACCTAAAAGTAATATCAAGTAGCAATGGTTTATGGTATTCCATTTCGCCCGCAGTATTCGCGACCCGCAGTCGACAACGCACGTCATGTTTAAATCATAAAATAAAACAATAATTATGCTGTACTACGTAGTTAAAGAGTTTATAGACTTGTTTGTACTATGGGTGGTACCTATATTATTTTTTTAATCTAAGGTAGGTACATCAATGTAAAAAAATTAACAAATCTGTTGGCGTGGAAACCGATGTCATTTCACCATTACTATAGTGTTATAAAAATGTATATTGATTCATTTTTATAAAGCTTTGTATATAAAGTACTTCTTATGATTGATGGAGATGCTGTCAATCTCCAACGATCAGTCGTAAGTAAGTGTTATAAATATCTAAATATATCAATCATTATTTATCATATTGTATAATAATTACTAATCATTATTATGAAGTTTTATGTTTAAAGTACTTCTTATGATTGGTCATTCTGTCGAATCTACGACGACCAATCATAAGCAAGTAAATTGGTGGGGATGAAACTATAAGAGCGCGCATTCAGGGGTATATCGGGCATTCGTTATTCTGGATTGAGTACAAACACGTGTGTTATATCGTCTGTAGACTGGTTAAATTAAAACAGTACTGTAATAAATCTGCTAATTAATACTACCTAAAGTGTTTTTGCATTTGAAAGTCCCTGCTACTAGTTGATGACTAACACGGTTAACAATAGCCTCAGATTAGACCAGACCATGATTATTGCATTATATAATCCAGTGTCGTTTCAGCTGAAATCCAGCGCTATAGCATATGCTGAGCTGAGGTCCTTTTTGATCCGAGTGCGGAATTTGTATGCCAATGTTGTAGTGTTATAATTTAAATTAGTGATACTTTATTGTAATCTCTTGTTTAATGTATGTTGTATTAACAACTTCCGCGTTTTCATTATCAATAAATGTTCTTTCGCGTTTTCATTATCAATAAATGTTCTTTCTTTCCTTCATTACCGCACAAGCGCATAATAAGTCTATAAATCAGTTGGCGTGGAAACCGATGTCATTTCACCATTACCGCACATGGTAGTGAACACATTGGTGTTCCCATATTTTCTTCATACCAACCTTCATCCCCTATTCCCATCCCTTAAAGGTAAATTCGATCGAGTTTCTTACCGGTTGTTCTCGATGACTGGGATGTTTCCCGAGCCGGAAGTAGTGTTTTGACGTTCATAAGTGCCTTATTAGGTCCTAAATTGAATAAATAATTTTTATTTTTATTTTAAGTTTTATTTTCTGCTATAAAAGTAGCCTAAATTCATCAAAATTGGTACAGCGGTTTAGAAAACATAGCAGACAGACAGAGTTACTTTCGCAATTATAATATTAGTATGGATGAGACCATAAAAATAAAAAAGCAAATTAGGAAATTCCGTTCCATTGTTATTTGAATTTTTTGTTACCCCACTGCTTCCGTTCGTCCCTAACTACGTTCTTGAGTTTATTACGCGCGAATTAATTTATCAAAATTCAGAGATAGAAATACAGTACTAACATGCTTTTGAGTTTAGATTATCGTTGTACACAAATCATTTATAACAAAATATTTCGATGAAAAATCATCTTTAAATTTGTTTGTCCTGAATGACTGACGGATCAACGCACAGCCTAAACCGCTGATCGTAGAGACCTGAAACTTTGAGGGTTTGTTCTTTGTATGACGTAGGCATCCGGTAAGAAAGGATTTTCCGAAAATCTACCCCTAAGGGGGTGAAAAAGGGGGCAAAATTTGTATGCGAAAACGTGATTCCTTAGTCCAATCTTCAAATTTTGCATAAACCTTTTTTAACAGAATTGATGGAAGACGTGTTTCGTATTTTATTGAAATTCATCCTCTAACGGGGTTAAAAAGGGGTAGAAAGTTATTTTGGCAGTGATTTGCTTCGAAGTTGATATCAATACTCCTTAGTGCTTTTGATTTAAATTACATTTTATTTTGACACATGTTTGAAAACTCAATCCGATTTTATTCAAAAAAGGTTGAACTTATGTACATAAAAACATAAGCAAATACTCTTTAACATTGGAATGTCTCGAAAGTCACCGTACTATATTAGTACCACATTTGAATGTTTCTAAGCTTAAAGAGGTTATGCACTTTTAGGACACGGCCTCATAGGGACGTTGAGTTCGAAATTTGAAATGGTAAGGACTAGAAAATTTGGTTATAAATTGTACGACTTATTCCATATTAAAAAAGAACATGTAAAATCTATACTAATACTAATAATATAATAAAGCGGAAAAGTTTTTTGTTTCTTTGTTTAAACACGCTAATCACTGGAACTACCAGTCGGATTCGAAAAGTTATTTTTTATATGATAGCCAGGCTCACGAGGAATAGTATAGATTATACAGTGATTACATTGTGTTATATAACATTAGGCTACAGTTTTTAGCAAATATTGATTTTTGTTACGTAAATCGCAAGTCGAAGCCCTCGCGAACTGCTTTTGCCGCATGTACTGGCTTAATGGTTAATGATACGTCAACACAATTTTCTACAAAAATATTGGCCATTAGCATATTAAAAAAAGTCAGCGATAGCATATATATATCTCTTATATATGCGCCACACTAAGGTATATTGCAATTTTTTTTTGTTGAAGATTAAAAATTAATTTGTGAGCATTATTTTTAAGCCTGCCATATTAATACTTACGAAGAAAAGTTTCTTCATCATAAAGACAATCTATAATGAAGATAAACTTTGTCTTTTACAGCATGTTATTTGGACGCATAGTTTGAGAGATAATACAAAATTAAAATAATTCAACACTCGGCTCGAGTCTATGTCTAATTAGTGGCGCGAACGAGCCGTGCGATGCTGCGATGTGGCCATATTAAGAATATTATCTATACTGAAGTATTATAAATCATTAATCAGTGATTTCTTCTAAATTATATGCGAGTGAAACCGCGGGTCACAGCTAGTATAAAATAAACTTTTAACATTTTGCTTGGTAAAGTATAAAGTGTCAAGCTTCGTTATTATTTTAGAAGACCTAAGAGGGCTGTAGAGACTAGATAAAAAATGTAATTTCCCAAAAGAGAGGTCTGTATCGTAATTATTTTCATGTGTTTACTACGCCTCAGTAACTTGGACTTTCCCAAGACTCTCTGGAATTTTATTTGCTTTTGTTATATATAATTGATATTATTAAATTTAGTGGTGCATAGATGCTGAAGTAGTCCTAAAAGTATTTTTATTTATCTTAAATCATTTATAAATTAACATGACGATTGCATACGAATCATGTTATATTGGTTTGACATTTTTTAAGGTTTCATAAATTCTTTAAATAAGAATAAATTATTATATATCTTATTTATTGAAATTTTATAGTGTTCTGGTTAAATGATATAATATAAACATACCATCACGCCTGTATTCCCCGAAGAGTTAGGCAGAGGTGTACTAATGTACACCCCCAGTTCGCCGAGTATGTTTTTAGGTCCAATGTAATAGGGGGCGAGCCTATTACCATTAATCAGGCGCGAAACCAAACTCCGAGCTGCTACTGAGAATTTCATAGGAAAATCTCAATAACACTTTGCTCGACCTGTGATTCGTACCCAGGACCTCGCTCATAGCAGTCGCGCTTACGATCACTAGGTTAACGAGGCAGTTTAAATGATATAGTGGACAAATAAGTGGATTAATGCACAATATTTATTGAAAATATATCAATATTTTCTATTTTATATTGTAATCCTAACACTAAGTGTTCACCCGTATTTGAAATAAATATACATATATTATGTATCTACTAGAAAATGAAATCAAATTAAAAACCGTACGTCACACATTTAGTTTTTTTTTAAACAGATGTTATTTGTTATAGTGACGTTATGTGTTTTTTAAGCAATGATGGTTCATTGTCAACGTGTACGGACTCTGCGTCGATCGACGTAAATTCGAATCCCTGCAATGAGCCTGAGCTTTCGGTGAAGGAAAATATCGTGATGAAACCATAGCGTGGTGGTAGCGCTTTTTGGCAAAACCATCCTTCTTGGCAATCTGTCGTCAAGCACCGATAGGTATGTTCCTGCAGCTGCACTTGAGAGACAGTCTTCCACCAGACTTAGCGTGCTTACCATCTTGGGCCACATCGTCACGTAAGATCAGGTAAGATTGTGTTCACAACGCTAAACCTATAACGATTTAAAAATAATTGGCCTTGTAATAGAAAGGGACTAATACCGTTAGTTATGCTTACATTTTATGGAGACTAAAAGCTTATTATATGGCAATTGAGTATTCAATTAATAGAAATAATATCTGTTTTTATTTAGCAAAAATATAATTCAATTTTAAAGTCATGCTTGAGGTGTGTAATACAATAGACCGTAAAAAGCGTAATCCCAGAAACACAGTTAAATGAAATAGAACGAGTGTTCCAATCAAGCAATCCAATACATATATTATTAACATCGTCTTCATCTTACTGTAATTTACCTGTTTCTATTATGTATAGCTCTAAGATTAGTAAGATTATTTCGTCATAATAATAATAAGTGACTCGTTTATATTATATGGAATGTAGTATATGAAATTAAACTTCAGACGACGTGGCCTTATTGCGTATAGTTTGAATATACTCATGTCATTAATATATACATATTATCATACGATGTATTTATAGAATATACTTATATACATAAGTAATTCTAGTATCTGTGACTTGTATGAATTGAACGGTATTGTCCCAAAAACATGTGCATAACCATGATCATAGTTGATATAATTAATTATGTCAAACCGCGACTATGATTAGGTACATTAACGTTATTAATTTTGACAAGTTATCATTACGAATAACCCTACATATCCCCTACATAACCCCTGCAATAACCCTCTATTTACACTGTGGGTGAGTACTAAGGAAGGATTTTTGGAAAATCAACCTCTAAGGTGGTAAGAAACGGGGCGAAAGTTTGTACAAAAACTGTAATTTTTGGAGATAGATTTATGAAAATTGCAATTCAGTTAAAATGGGACGCGAGCGAAGCCTCGGGAAAAGCGCTAGTGGAATATTATAATTGAGTATAATTTCAAAGGTTGTACTTTTGTACTAATATTTTAATTAGTTTGAAGTTGTTTATATTAATGCATTTGTTCACGTATTTCTATATTTTTTTACAAGATGTTGTAGTTAAAATCATAACACCTGGGCGACCAAACCCTGCTCGGTATCTAAAAATACCGCATATCTAGGTAAACTTGAAATGTAAAACATTCAAATGTAAATACAAAATATCATTTAAATCGTTGGAGCCGTTTCCGAAAAACAAATTACATAATATACTTATATATACAAGAATTATTCACTTCATAGTTTTAGATGAAGCGTTGACAAGTATAAGCAAATGATGTAGTACGGTCGTCAAGATTTTTGTGGTTTGATACAATTATAATCTCCGACATTATGTAGGTACCCCGCGAAATTATTTGATGATGAATGATAGATGATAATTGGTTGATGATTTCGCTGAACGTGAAATATTAAATCAAAACATAATAATAAAATTGAAGCTATAGTAAATACACAAAACATGGTAAAAACTATTCATAATAATAATAAATTATAGAGAAATAAAATAAATAGCACGAGTTGTTACTCGTAATAACTCGTAAGAAATAGAGTAATAGTATGAGTTTGCAAAAACGACTTAAACTCTATTAAAGCTTTTCAAGTTGTTGATAATTAGGTTTGTCCGTTTGTTATTGAAATTTAAATAGACGGCTTATTCATGAGGCTCTTTAAGTTGTAGGGCGATCGATTTCTTTTAAGTTTTCACGAAGGATCTCTCATGATTATACTCAATTAAATTAAAACGTGGGCAATCCTCAAAAAGATGCCAAAGAGACTGAATAGTACTGATGTTATTGAATTTAGTACGAGATATTTATTATAAGACAACAATAATTAAAAAAACATTGGTATATTGTTGTTATATTGGTAATATTATGTTATGTGTAGCTGTTAAAACATCAGATATAAACTTAAGATTTTTGGAAAATCTCTATGGCAACAGTTTCATTTTTAGTAAAACTCAAAGTGTCCATTATACTATTTTATATGCTTGGTTTAAGCCAATATTACAAGAGGATTATAAGCGGTTACCAGTTACCCTTTGCAAGTTACTGAATAATAAATAAATACAGCGACTATTGGTCGCAGCACGTGGGCGAATTGTGCATTGTCCGCCTACGCTAAGCCATGCTACACAAACATGGGCTTTTTATGTCATTCCAACTTTGTTTTATCTTTGTTGTAGCTTTGTGGAGACTATTCTTGTAAAGCCGTATAAATAGTGCAAGGTCAAAGTTGCGTGTTTGGTCTATTTTTTTTTTAAATTCCGTTTTTAACATATCAAATTCGGATTTTAACTAAGAGTTTAATACGGTTAAACATACGTACATTAACATTGACGCAATAAAATTGACTGGTAGACAACGCACAGATTAAACCAATAGGTCTAAAATTATCTTGAACAGATTTTCCTGTGAATCAGTAGCAGTAAAGTATATATTTTGGACAAGTGTCCCTAAAGGGAGTTAAATAGGGTACACATAATATTTCGATGCATTTCAGAAACGTCCCATAGTTACTGAGACGTCGCGGATGGGAAATCCTTTAAGTTCTTCAAATTAGAATAAGTACATAAATACCATAACAATGTAACAATCTGAAGGCCCAGTCACTTTTACTAAGTCACGCGGTAAAGCAAAATGTTTATGTGGATTACAATAAATGGAGGATACTGATTTACTTTATCACAAATAGGACTTTAACTGTTTTAAATTAGTACAATATATGTTATTAGAAAATTTCAAGTCTATACTATCGCAATAAAATAAATTTTTCAATCCTGTAGACAAGTATTTATTTAAGGATCGTTTTTTCAATTTCATTTATCAGATTTATTTGAAGAATAATTTTGACGTTTTGACATATCATGTATGGAAAACCTGTCAAAATAATAAAATATATTCCTCAAATAAAGTTATGTGTTGATTAAAAATCGGCCTTATGTTATAATTTTACTAGTTATATTTTTTTTAGATATACTTCATTAGTCGCATTAGAAAGAAGTAATGTAACAAAAATTCTACACCATGAAGTACTTGTTAAATCTTTTGTTTTATTGCGGTGAAGATAGTCACATTCGATGTTATGCGTCATATTTCATTGAGCGTGACTACAACACGTACGCACCGGCTTTTTGAAGTGAAAACTTCTTTAG
Source organism: Saturnia japonica (assembly GCA_033032175.1). NCBI lineage: Eukaryota > Metazoa > Arthropoda > Insecta > Lepidoptera > Saturniidae > Saturnia > Saturnia japonica. The sequence continues at coordinate 14,044,747 of CM065307.1, forward strand.
TCTCGTTGTGATTTGAAACTCGATGAAACGAAAAAGCGACAGTAAAAAGAGACAAACACGTACATCTATAGGATTTTATTCTGCGAAGAATGAGAAAGAATACATTATACACTGTTAATGCAAGACTTAACGTCGTCGAATTGGGTTAGCGGTGTAATGATCAGACTTGTATGTAGTGTTGTTTTTATGTATGTACATTACGAGTGATCTATAAATCGAGTCCCGCTGATTTAGGATTTTTTAAAAGACATTTCAAACAAGATATTTTTCTGTTTTTTCACTGTAAACTTTAAACTGTACACATGATTTGGTTAACCTTTCTAGTTTTATTTACTTAGTGACTTTATTGACTTGGTATATGATACTTGATGTAGTACAAGTTGATGTAGCTAGTAGATATACCTTAAATTTAATTTAATAGGGAATGTCGGTATTGTACAAAAAGGAAATATAAGTCGTGAGCCGAAAGAAATATTATTCTTAAAGAAACCCTCTGAATGGGCATTTTCTATTATTAATATTGAATACCTCGGAGGAAATCATATCCGGAATTGATTTTTCATACACGTCCGGCGACTTATTCAACATTTTTACTTGATTTATTTTATTTTTGCTCTACTAATTTCAGATATTACGTGATTGCAAGCGGTTTTTATGCTCCATAAATTTTAGCCCGATGCCAATGGAAATATGAATTTTAGATGAGTGAATTATGTGAAACTCGTACACAAACTATTAAGTGGCATAAATCGTTCCATCAAAGCTTATTTAAATTTCAAAATATTTTTTTGTTATGACATATTATTATATATATATACGAATATGAAACTTTCACTTAAATTAAAGTTACATTTAGTTATAATTAAATAGTCTCTTTTATAAAAAAGGTTAAACGAATTGGTGATATATTCTTTGTAAGCCACTAATAATATAAAGTTTGTATCGACGTCTATTATGAATAATATCATAAATTTAATAACAATAAAATATCACTATACGATAAGCAAATACAGAAAAAAAACGCTATAGGTATTTCGGTTTAACAACCTTATCTTTACGTAACTTTTCATGTACTTCATAATTTCATCGTTAGTTAATTAATTTTTACAATTAAAAAATATTCAGTCGAAAGAGCTTTAAAAATTGGTATTAATCCAATTATGATACAAAAAAAATGTAGCGATATTTTTTGTAAACCGGCTTTTTTGAAAACCATATCTGAATGAGTTACGAATCGTAACTTACGATATTGGAACGTATTGAAACTTACGATGTTATTTATATTGGGTACCCATATAACAATGGAAATTACATAAAAATAAATTTAATAGAGTTTGTCAATAAAATGAAACCAAAAACAGAGACTTAGGGCGGCTTGAACCAAATCCTTAAATCACATTGAAATCGTTAAATCTTATTTAAGATTGACAATTCCATACCTTTTGATACAACTAAACTGAATTTTAGCTAAAACTGAATAATTTTTTTTGATGAAAGTCGCCCTAAATATATTTTCACTCTACAAATAAAGGTACTCTAAAAACAAATTTTACTTACCCTATTAAAACTTACCTAATTATTATAAAAACCCAAAAATAATAATATAGTCCCAATTTTCAGGATTTTAAAACTTCATAAAGGTATTTATTACAAACATATTTACGTACGTCATAAATATAATACATATGTAAATGCTTAACATAAATGTGTTTTCATGAATAAAACGTACTTAGCAATTCACTAAAGTACGAATTAGCCTTGGAACTTATTTTGAGTTCTTATACATTCGGGAACAAGGAGGAATACATAAACAGTTACTTGCCTTGGCATTGTGTGTCCCTTAGAACAAACAGCAGGAAAGCCGCAACTGTGACTCGCCACCGATACCGACCCATTTTTAATTAATGTTAAAAATTTCACCGTATCATTGATACGAATGTCTGATAATTAAATTTTAGAACACGCCTTCGAATGTCTTTAACGTTTTGAAGTATGTCATATTTAACAGCAGGGAGACACAGTCATCGATTAAGTCTATGACATGGTGGCAGCACTGTCACACCTGAAACAAGAGATAATTTATTGCAATATTTTGTTTTATATAATATAATAACCTGAGGCACTTATTGTACATTCACAAAAACACGTAATTATATCCACATCGAGTTGTAATCCACAAAATTATAGAGTGTTTTAGAATAATAATCATATTTATAGTATTGAAATATAATAATAATAGTCCATAAATATGAAATTAGCGTTTTATATGGAAAAAGTAAAGCGAAAAAAATATTATGAAATTATACATTTAATCAATTGAAGTATATGCCATTATTATCTATTCACTTTCGCCATTTTATAGGTAGATCATTTATTTAATTGCTTAAAAAAAATGTGGGAGCGAGATTCAATAAAATCTTTGAAAGCGGTTTGGACAGCCCCATAGGAAATGAGTTTTTTTCCTTGCAATAAATTGTCCAAATTCCGAAAAAAAGTGGTAATCTGTTGGAGTAAGGTTCGATAAGTATTGTGTATGTCGGAGACATTCCAACCGCAGTTCCTATAATTTAGCAACCGTGTGTCGTGAAGTATAGGGTCTAGCGTTGTCCTGAAGCAGCAGTGTGCTAGAAGATTGACCAGTCTCGGTTGTTTAACGGCTAGCTTTTCCATCATGGTTTGCATGGACAATACAGATCTGCCTTTATCATCTGGCCAGATCATAGGAACCTGTAGTGTATGACACCAGCACTGATCCACATTTCTGAGTCAACTTTCGCTTGGGACAGGATATGGCCAGTTCTTCTGTATTCAAAAACTGGGTTGAGCTTTTCCAATTATTGTAAAGGATCCATTTCTCTCATTATTGTGACGGTTGAGTAGTGTAACGCAGCACTCAATGCATGTTTGTTGGTTGAGCATCAGCCAATTCATGCGGTACACATATATCGAGCTTTTTCACTTTTCTAATGTGTTTCAAGTGAATTAAAATTGTTTTATCACTCACACCGAAGCCTGCCGCTAACTGTAAAGTAGTTTGTGATGGATCCGCTTTAACGATCACCTTTAATTCTTTATTATCAACTAGGGTCTCCGGCCGTCCACGGTGTTTGTTACGTAAGTTAAAATTTCCAGAACGAAAACGTTGGAACCAAAAACGTACAGTGCTTTCTTTTACAGTAGCTTCCCCATACACGTCATTAATCCTTCGAGCTGTTTCTGTAGCGCTGATGCCACGGTGGAACTCATATTCGTAAATAACGCGATATTTTCAGTTTCCATTTTATGAAAAGAACGATGTCAAAGAAAAATCAAATAGTGCGAAAACAAATGAATCGCTAAATTTCAAACACAAATACACAAACGCCAGATATTTGAGATCAAAGTGACCAGTTACACAAAACGCCAATTTCATATGTAAGGACCTAATATGTTGAATAGTGTAACATATAAGACTTATTAAAAATATATTCTGAATTCTTCGCGCTCTATACATTATATATATACACATACAAGCTATACGGAATAGCAAGAAGCAAAAACAATGAATAAAAAGTTTATAAAACCATAAAAATAGTAAATGAGGTGACTACGTTCTTGTAACGCCGTAGTAGTGGCGGCAAAATACATGAGAAAAGTGTAAACAATATGTCATGTTTATTTTTGGTTACTATGTGGTACTTAAAATCTTGATATTCTCGTATTTCGAACTTTGGTATTTCAAATAGGCGTCATACTAAGCCCCTGAGTTCTTAAGCAAGTTATAGCTTATCCCACCGACGATCTTCGAAACCTCAATCAAATCAATACACCTCAGATTGTGCGCCCAATCAACTGTGGGCTCCAGACGAGGTGTCAGGTAGCGGTAAAACTTTCCAAATTAGTTACTCAAGTCAGCCACCGAGTGTAGCAACGTTATGTAAGATTATGAGAACATTGTCCTGTATTTCCGACACGCTACATAATATACGAAGTTTGTGTGACTGACTTCAGAATTCAAGCGGACAAGGCCGGCCGCAAGATCACTCGTATTACCCATCATATTGGTTTCTTCGATAATGCAATGTGATCAATAATTTTATATTAAAAACTAGCAGTCAAATGTTGTGTACTTCATTTTACCTATCTAATCTTTAGGCTTTTAGTAGAACATAATCGGCGACGTAAAATCCGATGAGATGAAAAGCAATGCTACTTTTTAAAAAAGTATATCTATATTATAAAAGTAGAAAGCTAGCTCTGTAACTTAATTGATTTAGTGGAAAGAGGTTATTTTTGTCAAACTTCGATGGATTAATATCATCTCTTGTTTTCTAATATTAGCTAATTTTAATTGGATTATACTCATAAATTAAGAACCTACCCTTTTACTTATTTTATATGCGAATCATTAATATTGTGAATAAAAAGACGTCCACAATATTTTAATGTGTGCTAAATTAATAGCGCTTGTTTTATTCTTGTTTCTTACAAAGTTACAGTAGTTCGTAGTAACAATGTGATTTCTTAATAACGTTCTTGACTGTAGTTTGCTTGTAGATTCGCTGCTTGCTGTTGCTGGTGTTGTGGTGTTTTTCGAACTGATCGCAGACTCGCTACTTGCTGTTGTTGTAGTGTTTCTCGAACTGATCGTAGTACTGCCGCCCTCTCCGCTATATTTAACCTCGCCCTTTGCCTCGCAACCCGGTAGTGCGATGGATTCCGTGCGGGGCGTCGCTCAGCCAATGAGCGCGCACGCCCTGTGTGCGCGCTCTCGGCAGTACTATGAGTCACCATGCCAGATGTTCCGAGTCTGGCATGGTTCATCCTTACAACTAGTGAAATTTATACATTTAAACTTACAACTAGCTATATTCTTATTCTAATCGTTTTAAAATACACATATTCACACATATTCAGTTCATATTATTATATCTATTCCTAACACGTATTTATAAACCTTATTCCTAACACGTATTATTTCATTTACTTGTTCATTTTATACTATTAGACTATCGTTATTCGCCCGCCCTGCTCGCTGTCCGCAACAATTAATATACATTGGAGATTTACGGATGTATATAATTATTATGTGTAATAATTCACAAGTTATAATGTTTACAATAATGAGATTTTCATACATCCAGGCGTATCTTAATTTTAAGAAGAGTTATGGGTTGTGGTATTTTCCGTGAAAATATTAACATGTCGACATACAAATAACATTTTCTTCCTTCCTCGACATAGAATATGCCTTTTATGTGGATATGTCATCTCGAGAAATCTCATATTTTAGGGTAAATTCTTTTACTCGTACCTTGTATAATTCTACGAATGAAAACGCTTTTCCATATGTACAGTTCCATAACCTCTGGATTGAATGGTTTAAAAAGATACAAAGTCATGGATGATTCCATGTTATTTATATCTAATACTATTAAGTGAGGTATTTTTATATATAATATGTATATAAATATTTATTTAATAGATGTAATTCGTTTCTCGGAAACGGCTCTAACGTTTTAGATGAAATTTTATATATAGATAATGTTTTCCATTCCAAGTTTACCTAGATAGGTGTTTTTCTTTTTATTTTGTAAGACACCAAGTGCAACTCGATCGCCCACATATTTAATTAGCATACATCAATAGAAGTCGCAGAGAAAGTTTTCGGCGGCCATTTCTAATCCTAATTTATAGAACCCACATATGTCAACATAAATATTCAATTTATGCCAACGATCAATTTATTGGACTATGTTGCCAAATATAAGTGTGCGTAGAAAGCCTCGCAAGATTGGCAAGCTGTCGTAACATCCGTTGTTGCGTACATGAGATATCTCTTTGTATTTTTACGAATAATATGTTCCTTTAGAGCTGTTACTCAATAATTATAAGACTGTGTACAATAAAATTGAAAAGAAGTGATTTTAATGAAGCAATTGTTAGTTTTAAATTTTTAGCGATGTTTATTTACGGTTTATTGTTGTTTTTTACAAAAATTGTCCTCACTTTCATGTATACATTAATTTGTAATGTAATATTAGAAAAATAATTTCTAACATAATAACGGATATTGAAATGTCTTTCTTGGTTTATCTACATAAATAAATGTATAGTTCTATCTACCTTTACATTTGTTTATTTTTTCCAGACTTCGAATTTCCTGATCTCGAATATGACATTAAACAAAAAAATCTCACCAAGTTTTATACACGGACACAATAAGTCATTCCTCAATTGATAGGCTATTAACATTATCAAGATAATCTCAAAGAAATAATATAATATGAGTAAAAATTATATTACGAGACGTAATAAGTATTGCACAAAAAATACGCACGGAGCCGCGGGTACAGCTAGGATTTAAATGAATTTTTACTTAATAACGTTCTTAAGATTTACCTACGCATAACGCACTACTTAAATTGGTGGATATAAGATGCGGGAGATTTCGCACAGAAACCGCTACGTGAGCACTATGAAAAGATTTTAAAAAATTCACCTCCTTATAGGGGTAGATGCCCAAAGTGAAAACAGCTACCAAAGAATTTCGGATCCTTTTCAAGGTAAGGCAGTACTTTACACCGGCATTTATTTTGTACCAAATACAACATAGTCACGAAGAGAGATAGCACGACTTAATTTTATCTTTTTTGTTTTAACTTTGCATCTCCAGATGTTGATAAATTTTTCATCCATTTCACGTGAAAGCAGATATGGAGTACATTTGTTACTTGGGTACTAGCTAGATACTTGCTTGTTTTCCCGATAAGTTAAAAGGTTCGTAAAGTGAAGAGTGTGTCTAAGTTAAGTAGGAGGTGTTAATTGATATCGACTGGATCGCCGAGAGGCTTGCAGGCCGGCGCATAACAGTGACGACTGTCGATGGATTGTCAATCTCCGGGTGGTCGTCGCTTTTTTTAAATTTCACTTACCATTAGACATTGTGTCTCACTTTACCGTGCTACGTATGTATTTTGTTAGATACTAGAATAGATATTTTATGATGAACTACCGTGATTTACCAAGTGATAAATTTAAATATTGCTTTTTTAATTTAACCGACTCAACAAAAGACGGGAGTTTACTCAATACAAATGTTTTTTTTTAATGTCTTAACTTTTTTGTTTATGAACCGATTTGGATAATTCTTTTTTGTTGGATAGGATGGACCACCTTTTAATTTCATTGGCATTGGACTTTAAACTTCGAATATACACAAGGGAACTCATCAAAATCATAGAAGTTGGTTTTCTTTTTGTTAAAAATTGTCTTGTATTAGTATTGTACTAGAAACGTGAATTTATTATAAATTTTATAAGCGTACGTATAAAAACAAACATGGGTTACTTGCAACTTGCACTTTAAACTGAAGAGTCAAAGGTAGTGAAACGTGTAATGACGTCACAACGCGTCACGTAGCCAGCCGCGGCACAACGACGCGCCACTGTCGTGAAAGCGGCGCGTTCTGCTTCGTCGAACAGTTTCACGTAAACACATCGCTATGTCTACAACTATGCACGTAGTTAGAACTGTCATGCGTCACAATAAACTAGGAAGGAGTTTTCTTTTTGCTATTCTTGGATGGGTATTGTTAAGTATGGATCTTCTTTTGATACTGAAAAGTCTTCTAGTTGTTTCTGTGTTTTCGAGAAAGCATTGTAGCAAGTTTAGCAGACCGAAGTAACGATAAATTTAGTTGGCTATGATAAAAAATGTTTATTTTTAAATAATTTGTTTCGGAAAAGTAAAAGTATACTAATTATAGAGATATGTAGAAATAGCGATGTGCACACGGCTCTGCACGCGTTTATTACTGTTGCGTTTGAATCCCGTAATTTTATTTTTACTCATATTATTGACAATTGATATACAATCTATCTAATACTATTAAGTGAGCAATTTTTGTGTATATATGTAATTGGTTTCTTGGAAATGGCTCCAACGATTTTGATGTTTGTATTTAGATAATGTTTACGTTCCAAGTTTAGCTAGATTGGTAATTTTTTTTAAATTACCAAACAAAGCTCGATCGATCAGATATTAATATATCAGTTAATAATGACACGTGTAGAAAATTCTTTTATTTTACGATTTGTAAATGTATTATTAAAAATTCTTTTATCCTATCAATGATGAAATGACTTGAAAATTCTTATGAATTCAATGAAATAAGCATCCCGTGTACAAAATTACATAAGAATCGGTCAAGTAATTTTTGAGTTAAATTCAGAATACAAACAGACAGATAGAAACACAAAAAAATGGCATATTTGTGATCAGTATTCCACCATTTTAACCATTATCGGTTTAGATCAGCCTGGATAGAGTAAACAAAAGCGTTTTATCTTTTTATATGAATAAAATGAAGTATTTTCATGAAAATTCTATTAGAAGTTATCGCTTTTCAAATATATTTTTTTGTGATTATAGTTTATTGAAAAGCTTTTGATAATTTACTAAATATTTCTCATTTTCAATACTAAAGAAGACAAATTAATCCCTTTTGCCTTTAGTTTAAAAACAGATCTTGGCAAGGGACCAGAACATAGACCATTCTTATAGCTGTATGTACTAATATCACGTCGGGATATAAAAGAAAAGATAACAGTAGTTATAATATGAGTAAGTCATTGATAGAGAAGAATTTTATAGTTATTTTGACAAAACGGTAATAAAAGACATATTTCGATGATTTGGTTATAAAATATTGGAGAATTCTGTCTGGAGTTATAATCGTGGATAATTCTACAAACGAAGAAAATAAATTTTATTTAATATCTTTTATCATTCTCATTAAAAAAATAAATGGTAAATAGGTTTCGTATCAATGGAAAAAATATTTCTAAATTTAAAATACATTATTTCATTTATAATTCATTTACCAGCAAATACTATTAAAATAAACGTGTAATTTGTATATATAATGAAGGAAATAGATAACTTTTGAAAAATAATAGATAATTAATTTAAAGTCTTCTGGAAATATTCTGTGAATTAGGAATATACAGGTCAGCTTTATTCAATAGCCGAATATCAGCAAGCAAGTTAATTACAAAGTTTAAGGTATCTTTACTACTGGCAATTATTTTAATAATAGGATATTTTTCATTTTTGAGTTTAATTTCGATGTACAACGCAAATTATTAAGGAGTATACAAAATCATAACTAATTAAATGGCATTTTAATACATATATCTCATTAATTATAAACTAAAGTATTTGATGTTCTCCGTAATTTTATATACTCATTTCAAGACTGTGCATAAATACTCGTATTTTTCAAAGAACACTAATTCATAATTCATGAATTACAAAATTATTATCATAATAACGATAACTCGACGAAAATTACTTTGAACTGAACAAGGTCTTGAGTATGATGCGTGAATTCAAAATTGAAATGAAATCTATAAATCTTTATTCAATTTAGGCCCTAAGAAGGGCACTTATGAAAGTCAAAACACTACTGCTAAAACAAAGTAACTATTCAAAATATTAATTCAGTGGTGGATTAACTTTAAGGCAAAATAAGCCATAAGCTATAGAATAGAAGGTGGGTCAAGAATATTTTAAAAGTTTTTTTATTCAAATTATAATAATATTATGTCTTGTTCCTGTTAGTTATTACTATTTTAATTTAATTTAAAATTTATGCTTTGTGTTGATTAATATATTTTATGTTTCAATGTATGTATGAAGCTATGGGAAATGCTGTATACTCCTATAATTAACATACGCATCAGGTATACTATTTATACATAATTATAATAATACTGTATAATATATGTAATGTTGTTGGAACATCCATTAAAATAAAATAAATAAAAGTATAATCTTGAATAAAAAAATATAAACTAAACATAACTGGATGTGCAGGCGAAATATAAAATTGTATTTTTATTTTATTTTAGAAGGTAATGAAGCCATATTTCATATATATACTATGATGGTGGCAAACAGGTGTATGGTCCACCAGACGGAGAGCAGTCACTGTAGCCTGCGATCGCTTGTAACACCAGAAGTGTCATATAAGCGTTGTTGACCTTTCAAAAACCATTTAACACTCTTCTTACATTATTATGTTCATATATATTAGTTACTAGCTGTGCCTGTGGCTCCGATCGCATGAAAAAAAATTATTTTACCGGGATAAAAGTATCCTATTTCGTAATTCGGGTTACAATCTATGTGCTAAATTAAATCCAAATCTGTTAAGCCCTTTATGCATGATTAACTAGCAAGCAAACTTACTTTCGCTTTTATAATACTATTTAGAACTAGCTGTGCTCGTGGCTCCGCTCACGTAGACTACAGTGTGCTGTCGGTATTATGGTGACTCCGCATCCACACACGGAAGTCGTCCACCAGTTATTATAAAGATAAAAATTCTTAATATTTTATTTGCGTGAATTTTTTTCCAAAATGAAAGTAGTGTAAGTTACTCCTTATGACATCAGCTATATGCCAGTGCAAGTCCCGTCAAAATTGGACCAATACGAACAGAAAGACAAAAATTTGTTTTTTTTTTTTTTGTTATAAATACAGTATATAGTTTCATATGCAGTTACAATAAAAAGGTGTTATTTTGCCATTACAAACATCCACTTCAATTTTATTTATTTGTTTATATATAAATTAAACTTAACTTCAACTTAGGTAATAATGAAATTTTATATAACTTTGGTCTTCAAAAATATATACAAATAAACACAACACTTACATACAGACACCATAGAATTATTTTTATGAACAAAGTTTGAATAAAGTGTCATTTCATTTTATTAAAACATTATTTCGTACAGTTTTTTGTACTCTGAACATAACATTGTCTTGAAACATAAATTAAGAATTTACGCATGTTACATGCGATCAAGAAAAAAAGTATTAAGTTTTGTGTGTCACCAGGAAGTGATTTATACCTTTATGTCGTTTGAAAAAAGGAGCGTGTAAGTCATATATACATACACACATGCAATCTTGCATGACAGAAAAAAATGTTGACGAGAGTTAGTTGAAGAAATGGTATTTAACCGGAGCTCAGTCAGCGTAAATACATATACTACAGGCATTAACATTAGCGTATATTTCATTGTTATAAACTTACTTTACAAATTTTTACTTATATACGTATTTAATACGTATAGATCGAGTTTTTTTTTGAAGACATTGAATGTCTATTAATCGAAAGATGTACAATTTACAGTTGGAGTTTTTTTAAATAATATTACAACTATATAAGTAGTATATATATATATTACTTATATTTTTATAACTTATATTTGACTTATATGACTTATATTTTTCTGTCACTTAGTCCCAATCAGTTTATTACTAACATTAAAAAAAGAATTAGCCAAATCGGTCAAGCCCTTCTCAAGCGATGTTCTTACCGACGAACAACAATTGTATTTTTTTTTTTATTATTATTTATGAACTCAAGACCATAACATAAAATAAGATATGCGTAATTCTTATTTTGTTTTGTTCGTTACGGTCCTGGAAAAGTTTTCAGGAAAAAGAACAGGTTAGATGGTGCATGCTGTGGTTTTAACTATTGAAAAAGGCAGTACACCGTCTGCCGGGCTAGCTAGTTTTAAATAGAAAATAAAAAAGAGAATCAACCTTAAAAACAATTTATATTTAAAAAAAAACCGTTACAAATAACCTATTAATTGAGACATTACAATGGACCCAATATGATACCTTATAATTACCTTTCACTGGGAGTAACAGAATATCATGTTTCGACTCGATCAAATCTATGAAAGATGTTGACAACCATTTATCAAGTAGAAAAGAGCTGATAAACTTCAAATGGCAGTACTGGTTATTATGGATCATAGCTAAGATACAGCTACATTTTATAAAAAAAACAACTAGTTCAAAATCGGTTCACCCGTTTGGGAGCTACCATGTCACAGACAGATACACAAACACATATATGTATAATATATACACACGTTAAACGTTACGAAGGGTTGTACAACCGGCTGCACACAATCACAATGCTAGTCTGCTCGAATCTCGATTCTCGCACGCACACACACGTGTATATAATAGTAAGAAACACAGAGAGAGAGACACATAATGCTTTTTTGTTACATGACAAACCGCAAACTTCGTTCCAAAAATCGAGTTAACAAAATTTTTAAGATGGATTGTCCAACAATGCACAGATTTAAACCATAAAAACATAAAATTTTGAACGGGAGTTTCAGAAATAAAGCTTATTCCAACACTAAAAATTATTTTTCAAAAATTTCCCCTTAAGGGGTTTTAAATAAGTTGATTCCTGTGATGTTGCCGATGAGAAGAATATTGGTAAAGACGCCTGTAAGAATATTAACACAAAAATAAACATTGTTCATAATTCGATTTTTATAATTAGTTTGCTTTATTTTTAGTACAGTGAGGCAGATGTTCAGCTTTAATTCACAAAGCATTAACTAGGTGAAACTGAAAAAACAGTTGGCCATGGACGGAATTTCGAATTATATCGCTTATATAATTTTTAGTAAATTATCAAATACCTTGACTACTTTACGCCAGATAGCAATTTAATAAAAATTCTGAATGCTAGTAAAAGTAACAAATTCCAGTAACAAAAACACTATCGGGAAGGCAATGTTTAGAATGCAAATAACGCAAGTGCGAGCGTGTCTGAGGCGGCTTTAAATTGCCTCTATTGTAAAGGTTACAACACATTCTCACGGTCGACGAAACATTGTCGACTCGTGTGTGTAGTCTACACATACGGGCTATGCACGTTAATAGATATTTAAAACGCAATTCTACTAACGACTACAAGCGTGTAGTTATAAAAAGCTTGTTTACTCTGTTGCCAAATTCCTTTGTACGACAAGGGCGTACATAATGATTTCTTTCTCAATCTAAATTCTTAGGATTGCAATTAAGACGTACTATTAATTTGGTGTTATAAATTGTCTTTTTGGCAGTGATTGTGTTTATTGATTTTAACGATTGACCAAAAATACTTTAGATATACATAATTGGTGGTAATAAAAAATAGAATAACGTATGCTTCGCATCTACAAAATTTTATCAGAATTGAATTGAGAAATCAATTGAGATATCATGAAAATTTAATTTTATGAAATTATTTTATTACGATTTCTAGAAGTAATATTGACAATTGTTATAGCTCATCAATAATTTAATTACTTATACTTCCTGTGCTCAGAATTTCATTAAAAAATTCCGTTAAGAAGTAATAAGATTTAAAAACATATATTTATTTTTTACGATTCCTAAAATAGCCCATCATTCATGGAAAAACTTAAGACTTCCCGTGTACAAAATTTCATCAAAATCGGTTAAGAATGAAAGAAAACAATTTTATTTGGAAATTCTTGTTTTTTACAATTTCTAAAAGTAATATTGTAATTTCTTATACCTATCAATTGACCAATGACATAAGCATCCCGTATATGTTTCATAAGAATCTGTCAAGCCATTTTTGAGTTAAATTCGGACATACAAACAGACAGACAGACAAAAAAAAAATCCATGGTTTATTCTTGATCAGTATCGTTCATATATTAAGCCTACCGGAAATTTTTTGAAAAATATTAAATGTACAAACAGAGCTACTACTAATGCTGTCATTAAAAAATGATCCACCTTACAATAACTTTTTGACAGTAAAACCTGCTTGACATGGTCCTTGAACTTGTTGTCCGGCAAATCAGTAAGGTGCTTATGTATGTGATCTTTTAGCAGAACGTAACCCTATTTATTTCCTAAAAACTTTTAATGGTCTTTCTAAGTGTAAAACACGGTACTACCAATTTATATTTATTTCTATTATTGAAATTATGTTGATATTTGACATAATCTAGCTTGTCAAAGTTTTTACCAACATACATTAGGTTATCAAGGATATATTGAGAGAGTCAGGTTAAAATATTAAATTCCTAGAACTTGTTCTTTAGTGAACAGCCCGATTCACACTCAACATTTATTCATAACGCGCATAAAGAAGTACATATAAACTAAAAAAATTGTAAAGGTACAAAAATCTAAAAATATTATATAGACATCTAGCGTTACGATTATGAACTATTATGGTTAACCAAAGAACATTTATAATAATTGATTTCAACATTTGTAAATTGCAACAGCATTTAAAAAATAACTTTGAGTGTGACTGACTATCTTCTCCAGAACAAAATAAGAGGTTTGGCAAGGAACTTCATTGTTTACACTTTTTATTTCAATGCGCTCGCGTATCGTAGAAATTCACTCGTAAATTTTTTCATAACACGCTAAAAGAGGTATAACATCGAAAAATTATGCTGTGAAAATGTGGTAATATGTTCCTAATAAAATAATATAATAAGGTAACAAAACAACCCCAATGGACCCTCGCAATATTCCGTATTCTTTTATTTATACTTGCTACTAGCAACCGGCTGGGAGTTCGTACGAATTATTTACTATGTAAAACTTAATAACAATAAAATATATTATAGTCTATAGACATTAGGGTTAATGTAGCTAACTAATAATAGGAATTAGTGGTACAATTTTTAGAATCCGATCAGTAATTACCTCTTCTTACATCCAATCAGCAAGAAAAATGTCCCTGAGACATATTTAAGCTTACACTATATGTAGGTATAAGACGTGTCCGCCCAAAAATATAGCTGCGCCGCATTAATACCATAATACCATTACGCCTGTATCCCCGAAGGGTTAGGCAGATGTGTAACAACGTACACCCACAGTTCGCCGTGTATGTTTTTTAGGTTCCATATAATAGGAGACGAGTCTATTACCATTAATCGGGCACGAAGCCAAACTCCGAGCTGCAACTGAGAATTTCAAAGAAAAACCCAATAACACTTTGCTCTTCCTGGGAATCGAACCCAGGACCTCGCTCATATCATTCGCGCTTACGACCTCTATGCTAACGAGGCAGTCACACATGACTACGAGCGCCGAATTCGCCGCACATAATATATTCAAATACAGTTTTACCCTATTCCAAAGAGTTCAAAACAGATTGTTACGATCCCGATGATGAAATCTAGGCTTCCGACGTGTACTTCACAACCGTTCTCAGAAACCAAGCTTGTTTGCGTCTACGCCCGCAAAGCCACTGTTCCGTCAACTTCGCTCCCGCACACCAGTCATGCCCTCCTCTACTGCGACAACTCAAGCCTAGGTGGCTTGGCGGAGGAGCCCT
Organism: Saturnia japonica; assembly: GCA_033032175.1. Taxonomy (NCBI): domain Eukaryota; kingdom Metazoa; phylum Arthropoda; class Insecta; order Lepidoptera; family Saturniidae; genus Saturnia; species Saturnia japonica. The sequence goes on from CM065307.1 coordinate 14,059,937, forward strand.
TGAGTCAAGTAGCTGCTCGCGCAATACAGTGACAATGCACTTGCAATCACTAGCTACCAACAGATATCATTACACTGCACCACTACATATGTGCACACCACAAAAGTACATAGGTTCTTCATAGGGACCTTTTTAGGGTTCCGTACCTAAAAAGGAACCCTTATGGGATCACTTCATTGTCCGTTTGTTTGTCTGTCAAAACACTATTTCTCAGTAGTGCGAGGAGGTATCAAGTTCAAATTAATATCAAATACTCAGGTCTGCAATCCCTTGGAACTGACATAATCAAACTTCTAAATCAACGCAATCAAAAGATACGGCTGTTTATGCCGTATACTTTAACACTCGCAAAAAGAATATAAACCTTTTAGGGTACTTCCAGTTGACCTAGTCTTATGAAATTTGGCAAAAGCAATGTATTTTAACACTAGTAAAGGAAAAAATCCGAAAACCGCAATGTAACTTAAAAACAAAAAAAAAATTGCCATTAAAAAGTTATTGCAGTTGGTAAATAGACCGCGGCATATAACGATGTATGGGGATAACAATTTTCCAACGGCAGAATTAAGTTTTTTCCTCAATATAGTTAATTTTCTTTAAAATTTCTCGGTACTTTCTTCAGTAATGTTACTTAATTATTTTGGTGAATGTGGCTGTACAATTACGGAACCCTCGGTGCGCGAGTCCGACTCGCAGTTGGCGGATATCTTTTTCTGTTTTTGGTTAGTTAGTGTAGACCAAAATTGACAGACTACTAAATACATATAAGTATACATGTTCCTTGCCTCCTCCCAGAGAGAAGAGACAATGTATATGTACAGTTAGATCGCATTACGCATAGAGAATAAGATAGCTAGCGATGTTGCTTATTTGGCAACAGCCCAAGCCGAGGTTCGGCCTCTTTGGTACCCTTGAGCTTGTTGCCACGCTTTCGCGTCTGAATGCCGTCAGCGCTCGCCCCCAAGCCCGGTGAAGCTGTAAAAGCCGTCTGAGGCTTCAAGCCCTTATGGCTAACAGAATATTCAGATCGAAAAAGTCAGCCAAAACTTACAAATTTTACATCTTTATAATACTAGTATAGAGTTCTATAGATTTAAACTATTTCGTAGATATCATATTCAATATTTATTAGAGATACTTATATATTGCTAAAATACCCCTGACATAAATTCACTGTTAATTTATATAGTTAATAATAACAGCGTTACAAAGGACATGTCGCGTCGTGTTTTGACCATCAGCTAGATGAAATATCGCTATCGCGTTAACAAACGAAGGTTTATTTAACAATAAATGGATTTAAAAAAAATCATATTCACGACTGTGTAATAAACTATAAATATTTAAAAGCAAATTGACCTTATGTTTAAACGACTGACTCATACCAAATTCAAGTGTATGGCAATATTAATGTTAATTGAATTCTTTGTTTTAATAAGAGACGTAATAACTTAATAAATAATCTAATTATATAGTTAGTATCATATGAACACTATATTCTAGTACTATAGGTTCATATTATCTTATTACATCTGTAACTTATCGTCAGGATTAAATTAATATAGTATGCAAAATCATAAAATATGTTGTTATATTACATTTTTTATGAAAATACAGCCTTTTGAAACTTTTGCATGTCAATAATTATGAAGAATAAATTGAATGTTCATGAAAGTAAAAAAGGCTAAACACGACCTCATACTTCAACAAATATTACATAGTAAAATGAGTGAATAAACTATTTATCTGAGATATTTTAGTAAATTTTATAAAGGGAAATTTTTGCTTATAGAATAATATTAAAGTCACCCAAATGTGTTTTGAATAAGCAATCATTCAAATATGTTAGGCATTTGGGTATTATTGTCTTTTTTTATATTCCCCACGACGCTTTCCTTCGCCGTGAGCTTATACTTACTAACTAAAAATCATAAAATAACTATGTAATTCCATTTTTCACATTCCAATGCACACAGACGTACGTTATTGGAGCGTAATAAAGTTAGGTACTGATTTACAGTTATGGCAATAATATTATTTCACAGCCGAACAGAAATGGCGCAAGAACCTGCTAATTTGTTGTGCAATATCACTGTTCGATTATGTTATTATACTATTGATTAAATCTTGAGCTCATATTATTTTTTACTCTGAGAAATTACATATAAGCTTGAGTTTTGTGTGATATCCACTTATCAGAACTATCCAGTTCATTTGGCAAGGATGAACTTTCGAATTCGAGTATTGATATGAACACTAGCCAAGTTCGGAGAGGCCGAGCTTCCGGTAAGCGCCTTTATTAAAAAAGTATTTTCTGAAATATATTGAAGAGCAAATACGAGTAACTTTAGTAATATCGTATACGCCCTTCAAATGGCTCTTATATTTTCATATAACGTAAAATTGTTAATATTACGTAAAGTATACAGATATGCCATAATATTTTATATAACATTTTATAACAAAAAAGAGAAACCTGTAGTAAAAAAGAAAAAATAAATCAGTGCAAATAATTATTTAAGATAAATACAACTTGCATATTATAACATAACGATTATCAGTTTAACATTAGAGTTCTAAACACTGATCCAAATAGTTATAATATAATATGTTTTTATTCCAAAATAAAACATTTTTAATTCCAACTAAGTACCCATTACAGCATGCTAGATTTTTAATAAGTAATTTGTCAATTATTTTATCTACATAATAATTATTCAGACGCAATTGCATGGCTCCCGCTATATGTTCATACTTGGATTTATTATAAAATGACATAAGCTAAGTAAAACTCACAAATAAAATCACTGCATGTCCATAAATTTAAAAAAAATGTGTCGCATTTTCAAGTTATTCTGTGAACGCAATTAATTTTATTAGGTCGATCGACAATGGGCCTTCATTACAATGCCTCCATACATCATAAATCGTCATTATATTAACGCAATTCCTATTGCTTATTACTCAATGGTTGTTGGGTATGTTTGAATACAGCCGGTCCGCAACCTTGTACCCTCCGTACCTCACGCCCCTTCAATTACTTTCACTCGTTTCGGCCTATAATTCAGCCTTCGTATCTATTTTTATGTTTAGATATAATTTCATATAGTTATTTTATAAACTTCTCTCATTATTTATTTTTGTTTATTATTATTATTGTGCAGTCAGAGTTATAATACTCCACGCTTTTCAAATATTAAATTATTAGAATTTTCAAGGCCATCTTTGGCGTGGTGTTGCCTGTGTTTTTTTTTTGAGAATAGGCCTATGTGCTGGTTGTAGGAAAACTGGTAAACACCATGCGCATTTTGCGAAGTTTGCGAAGTTCATTTATTTCCTACTTATCTTCCTACAATATTAACTTTTGCAAATATTCAATTCAATACAGATGTTGTTTTGCTGTTTGTATTGTATGTAGCGTGAAAACGCAAACTTTATAGTGATTTCCAAAATAAGAATTGGATAGCAAACAATAATATATGCAATGTTCGAATAAAAGATAAAAGGAAACTAAGCTTTGGTATGTCGTGATGGTCGAGTGGTTAAGACCAGCGGAATATCATTTCGATGTCCACAAGCGGGTGTGGCTTCAATCTTCTGTAAGGTAAAGGTATTTTACCAACCAGGCAGCAGATTATGTACCTCTCTATTACCTGACAAAAACTCATTAATATAAGCAATCTCTTGACTCTTTGGGAAATCTAATGAAATTTGAATATTTTTTAACTTACTATATACTATTAATTAACTCTAGAATAAGTGCGGAGATAAGTTATTAGTTAACGTAAATAATACGGCAGATATTTCTTAACCTTCTAAAAAATACCAATGTTAATTCATAAAGCAGACGCCACATGTCCTCGAAAAGAAACAAACTGTTAGAAAATATATTTTTAATTAATCTGATGGCACTGAAATTAAATAAACTCGCAGTAATTGTATCGAATAACCTTTATTACATTATATTGCTGAACTTAATTCAATTAAATCAATTTAAATTTAGCAGTAATAATGGTTTTATGCTGTTTAATTTTATGTCTCTTGAATTTAACTAAAAAAATTGTGTGATATTTACATTTACAGGTCGCTCGAATACATCACAAGTAGGTACGCTACTTTAATAATAGATGAATACAGATTCGATGCGTGAATCATTTTCGTTATAATAGTATTATTTTAGTTTTACTAACTCGTTGATGTCTTTTGAATGAATAGCACTTTCTATGTTAATAAATGATTTTATTACAATTTATGTAGTATCAAAATAATAATACATCAATATATGTAAATTTTTAGACGAAAAAATGTTATATGTGAAATATTAATATTAAAATTTATACAATTAATGATAGGTAGCCCACGGTCAATACAATTATACTTGTACACAAACATATAACTAATAAACTAGCTTTTGCCGTTTACTGCGTTTCCGTTATCTTGAACAGTGCGTATGCGCAATATTCAGTAAAGTTTCCTTGCAATCGGATAAATGAAATATAGGAACGTATACGGACAAACAAAGACACATTTATTTTTATGTTCATAAAGGAAACGGATACTCTTTCATAAAATATTCGGCCTTTATATATTATAATATATTATTATTTAAACATCAAAAATTCTGAGCATTTTGAAAAATCTGAGAGCAGTGTCTCTATGAACTGAGATCTATGTAAAATTTTTAAATTTAAATTACAACATAATGTAATGTAACATTTTTAATTTTGTTTGTCTGTCCGTCTGTTTGTTTATTCCGGGTAATTTCTGAAACAGTTGAGCCGATTTTTACGAAACTTTCTCTCGTAGATAGCTGATGTTATAAGGAGTAACTTAGGATACTTTTATTTTAGTAAAAGAATTAGGGTTCCGAGAAAATATAAAAAAACTGGTCATGATAAATCAATTCGGGCGCTTAAATGGCTTATGCTGAGTAAACCATAAGAAATATATCAAATTAATGTACCACATAATAGTAGACAATAATAAAACCTACAAAAATCTAAACCTACAATCTATCTTCTAAGGAACACCCACAATAAGCATTTTTGTCTTTAAAATAACCGGGAGCGGGGCAGCAACATAGGCGCGTGTGCCCGATCGATGGCATTTTGTAGTCCACATAAATGAAGCCGCGGGTAAAGCTAGTAGATTATAAAGTCTTAGTGTATAAGGTCTATAAAAATAAATAACTATTTAAATTTACCACGATTTGTTCTTTTTGAAAATCTAAATTTGTCTATGTTTATATATATAATAAAGGAATATTCCTTGACCATGAATAAATCAGTACGTATATAAATGTACGTAGTCATTTATATTCGAATATCGATAATATAGCGTAAATATGTATACTATTTAATCTTTAATCGCCTATAATTTTGACGTAGGTAGATGACATGTGTGCTCAAAAATTCAAAATGGCGGTCTTACATAGAACCTTTTTATATAAATAATATACCATGCATATTAGTTTGTATGTCGCGGAAGAATAAATGTCACTTGATAACCTTCTAGACTATAAGATAAACATAATATTATGAACTCTGTTGTATATATAGCTAGGTGTCATATTCCATTAATAGCTTTCTACGTTAGTTCGTAACAGAAGTTTGCTTTTTTAAAACATATACATAAATTATGCCAGATACTATAGATTTAAATGTCAAAAGTGTAGAATTATGATGTAGTATTATATCTACATCTATGAGAATTATAGAATATAATTTATGTAGAACGAAAATATTTTTATTGAACTATACAGCTATATGTTAAAGCTTTATACGGCAATATAAGCTAAGCTAATCGACCTAATAAAATTAATTGCGTTCACAGAATAACTCACTCACACATCAAAAACCTATTCCACTTCTAGGTAATTCAGAAGCTTAAAATTTGGAATCAAGGTATACATACCTTACCAGGTAAGGTAGGTAAAATGGATTCAAAAGAAAAAATAAAAAATGCTAAAAAAATACAATTTTTAAACGAATAATACTGAATTATTAACGGCGTTTTCATCCTCTCACAAAAAGATTGCGTAGTACAAATTTATATTCTTAATGAACATTAAATACCACGGCGTCCCCATTCTCTCACCAATAGATTTTGTTGTGCAGCTTTTCAAAAAGTTATGATATTCCAATAAAAACATAAATGTATAAAATGAAGCCAAGTTCGGTAGACACAACGTTCGGGGTAGTCGTTTTCACTGATAAATAAGCTGAGATCTAACAGGTGCCAAATTTTATAGCTGTTTTTTCAATTATAACTTTAGGATTGTTCGTTCATCAAACCATTTACAAAACAATTTGATATTTTATTTGATATGGGATTAATAAATTGGCAGGTCTTAATAAAATTGTCATTAAACTACGATCAAAAAATTTGACTCTAATAGAGGAGAAATTAACGTAAATGTTTATTGACAATTAAAACTTGCCAAGAAAAAGAGGCCTCTTTTTTACATTTATTTTTTGCTGCGATTCTAATTTATCATTATTATAATAAATCGTGCCGTGGTGGTTCCGGCTTAGAATTGACCCCTCCATCTCTACCCGTGGATGTCGTAAGAGGCGACTAAGGGAAAAAAAGCTAGGGGATGGGCAGCAGCATCCCCCACTTAAACAACAAAAAGCAATATCTGCGCTCGCCAACCCGCATGCCCAGCGTGGCGAGTAAGGGCAAATCCCCCCTATGAAAACGACAAGAACGACCAGGCCCCCAGTCCCGGCGGCCCCGCTATTCCTAGTTTCGGTAGCGGCTATGGTAACGGCGGGGCAGGGGGTGCTAAGAATCCCCGGAAGAGTTCCAGCTACCGACCCCCACGACAACTGGCCCTGGCAACATATAATAATCGCACTTTGAGGACTGACGAGAAGATTGTCGAGCTGGAAGAGGAAATAGACAAGTTACGCTGGGATCTTATAGGATTATCAGAAGTCCGAAGAGAGGGTGAGGACACGATAATCATGAAATCCGATAACTTGTTCTATTACAGGGAGGGCGACCAACAGTCCCTGGGTGGTGTCGGATTTATCGTCCGGAAGTCTCTCATTAACAACATCGTGACCATCGACAGTATGTCGAGCAGGGTAGCGTACCTGATACTCAGAATATTCAAAAGATATTCGTTGAAGGTCATACAGGTTTACGCACCGACCTCGGCACACCCTGATGATGAAGTGGAGGTTTTGTATGAGGACATTAGTAGGGCCATACATACCTCGAAAACCCACTTCACTGTTGTAATGGGAGACTTTAACGCAAAGCTGGGCAAAAGAGCTGGTGAAGAGTTGGGAGTGGGGCAATTTGGTTATGGGCAACGGAACCCTAGGGGCCAGAGGTTGGCCGATTTTATGGAGAAAGAGGGACTCTCTATGATGAACTCTTTCTTCCAGAAGCCACCTCATAGGAAATGGACCTGGATGAGCCCCGATGGTTCCACGAAAAATGAGATAGACTTCATCATGACCATGAAGAGACAAATATTCAATGATGTCACTGTGATCCACAGAGTGAAAACCGGCAGTGATCACCGAATGGTTAGAGGCACATTGAATATCAATCTAAAAATAGAAAGGTCTCACCTGATGAAGTCTACGCTCCGACCCTCTAATGCTCAACTCCAAAACCCCGAGAGCTTTCAACTCGAATTGAAAAACCAATTCGATTGCTTAGATAGTTGCGTCTCCGTAGATGATATTAGTAATAGGCTGGTAGAAACTGTCCATGCGGTTGGGTACAAGTTCTTTAAAACTCACCGTAGCAATAGGACTTAAAAGATATCAGATCAAACCCGAAAACTCAGATGCCCAACGCAGATACCCGTGGTATGGCGCTGCAGTCTTCCGATGACGCTAAGTCCTATAGGCAGCTCAATAGATCTATTTATAAATCCTTGCGACACGATGTCCGGTCTTACAATACCAAAAGTATTAAAGAGACGATAGAGCAAAATAAAGGCTCCAAAGTGTTCGCAAAGAATGCATCTATTGGGCAGAGCCAGTTGACGAAGCTGAAAATGGATGATGGCAGCGTAGCGTCCACCAAGCTAGAGGTATTAAGGGAGATCGAAAGGTTCTATGGGCAGTTATATACCTCGTCAACTAAGCCTGTTACCAGCCCGGCTAAAGATCCGAGAGCCGGGCTGACCCGACACTATACCGAAGATATCCCTGACATCACCCTGTACGAGATTAGGATGGCCCTTAAGCAGCTTAAGAACAACAAGGCGCCGGGTGATGACGGAATTACATCAGAGCTTCTTAAATCGGGTGGAACACCGGTACTTAAGGTCCTGCAGAAGCTCTTTAATTCCGTTATACTCGAGGGTAAAACGCTTCAAGAAAGGTGATAAAACCTTATTGAAGAACTATCGGCCCATCTCGTTGCTGAGCCATGTCTATAAGCTGTTATCGAGGGTCATCACGAATCGTTTCGAGCACAAGTTTGATGACTTCCAGTCTCCCGAACAAGCCGGTTTCCGAAAAGGCTTTAGCACCATAGACCACATCTATACGCTGCGGCAGATTATACAGAAGACTGAGGAGTATAATCTGTCTTTATGCTTAGCGTTCGTGGACTACGAAAAAGCCTTTGATTCGGTCGAAACCTGGGCAGTGTTGCAGTCTCTCCAGCGATGCCGTATTGACTATCGATATATCGAAGTGTTGAAGTGCTTGTACAACAACGCCACCAAGTCGGTCCGAGTACAGGAGCAGTGCACGAAGGCAATTCCTTTGAGAAGAGGCGTTAGACAGGGAGACGTAATATCTCCGAAACTGTTTACCGCCGCTCTAGAAGACGCCTTCAAGCTCCTGGAATGGCAAGGACTCGGCATCAATGTCAATGGAGAGTACATCACTCACCTTCGATTTGCTGACGACATCGTAGTCATGGCAGAATCGCTGGAAGATCTTGGCACAATGCTCGATGGCCTCGACAAAGTTTCTCAACAGGTGGGCCTTAAAATGAACATGGACAAGACGAAAATCATGTCGAATGTCCATGTGGTGCCCACCCCAGTATCAGTTGGGAACTCTTGTCTAGAAGTTGTTGAAGAATATGTCTACCTAGGACAAACAGTCCAGTTAGGTAGGTCCAACTTTGAAAAAGAGGTCAATCGACGAATCCAACTCGGCTAGGCAGCGTTCGGGAAACTGCGCGACGTCTTCTCGTCCAAAATACCTCAGTGCCTCAAAACGAAAGTCTTTGACCAGTGTGTGTTGCCAGTGATGACATACGGCACAGAGACGTGGTCGCTCACTGTGGGCCTCATAAGAAAGCTCAAGGTCGCTCAGCGAGCTATGGAGAGGGCTATGCTTGGTGTTTCTCTACGAGATCAAATCAGAAATGAGGAGATCCGTAGACAAACTAAGGTAACCGACATAGCCAAAAGGATTAGCAAGTTGAAGTGGCAGTGGGCGGGGCACATAGTTCGGAGAACTGACGGCCGTTGGGGCAGAAAGGTTCTCGAGTGGAGACCACGCACTGGAAAGCGCAGCGTAGGACGGCCCCCCACTAGATGGAAAGACGACATAATAAAGGTCGCTGGGAGCCGTTGGGTGCAGGTCGCACAAGATCGGTCGCTCTGGAGATCTATGGGGGAGGCCTATGTTCAGCAGTGGACGTCCTACGGCTGAAATGATGATGATAATAAATCAATTTTCAGTCAAGCCTATTTTCTTGCCAAAATCATTTAGGGTTTCGCTATTAACGCGTCCGCAAATTATAAATGTTAACACTCGCGCCGGTTATCAAATTAACATTTCCCGACCCGTTCCAATTAGTGAAATAACAGCTTTGTATACTAGAAATACTATTCATCAGGCTCTCTACATAAAATGTAAATTCAATTCTGTGATTCTCTCTGCAATATACCGTCTTGGAAGCTTTAGGTTCATGTTTGAATGAATTATTCGAGCTCCCATAGGAGTCACAATTAAGGCCTATTGATGATAGCTATACAGAAGAGAAAATCGATTTTATAGTTTTGTCCTGATACTATTACAGAGATTAAGTCTAGAGATCTATGTATTTTTATATATTACTTATTATTATTACTGTAGCACAATTACCTTTAAAGACGAGTATACTTATAGACATAGTAATGGACTAATAAATGATGAAGAAGTTTAAATCAGAACCTCGACAGAAATTATAATTGTCATATATATATATATAATAAATATTTTTTAAATATGTATAATTTACTTTTATTTCTTTAATCGTGTGTTACATTTATTGATGACAGTAAAGTAATATTCAGGAATGAAAAAGAATTGATTTTACGAAGATAAAAGTTTCCATATAAATGAAAGGATTCGTGATTTATTCCCAAAAGGTTCCACACAATCGGAATAAGTCGACGCGACGTGAATGTGGCTACATTTGGCAACGAATTTCAAACAAAACAGCGCGGCAGCGGTTTGCTTACCCCGTTAGCTTATTATTTCTGATATTCGGGAACTAAATAATTAAACCTTTCATTATTATTAAAATAGGTGCAATTGGTAATATCGTTCAATAAATAGATATATTATATTGCAGGGGCATGTTTAACAATTATTTTTAGAAGAATAAAATCATAATAAAACTATGGAAATGGAGCAGATTTATTCCTAGTTTCAAATTAATCTTACCTACAAGTTGACGACTATAAAATTTAATTCTGAAAGTTTTTGTACGTAAAAAAATTTAAAGCTCATTGCTCAGTTACGACATTTAAAAATGATGCTATAAACCTAATTTATAGCAAACCTATGAATTAATGAAATAAAAAATAAGGATACCTAAATTATTGCGTAATTTTTCAAAAAGTTTTCTCACAACGATTCTGATGCGTTCATGGTTCCTCTAATGAAAACCGTAAAGAACATTATCTTGGCAATTTATTTAAACTTGATTATAGGGTAACTTTTAGAGTTATGGGGAATTATACGAAACTTTTATATCCACATCGATAGCTAACTGTCGGCGGACAAAATGTTTCGCCATTCATTCAACAACGGCGAAAATGTTTGAGGCCAACTTTTTCTTTAGTGTATTTCTAAAAATTGTTTAATCCTATAAGTAGCTTGGAACTTTAGGCGCTCAAGTATTTTTTTTTATTAATTACGGTTTATGGATTATGGTTTTGAAGTTATCTATAGTACTGATTAACGGTTTTATAAGGCGCAGTAAAAGAGCATAGGTGATAGCAACAAGTTAATAACTCTTAATGACATATATGCCAATATTTACGTACATTTGTTTGACCTTGAGAGCCGAAGGGTTAAATAAAAGAGACGAACATTTTTTTACATTTTATACACAACATGATATATATGAAATGTGTCTTCATATATTTTTTACATAGTATCGATAATCTGTGATACTTTGTTTTCTTTATACGAGTTAAAATATAGTGGTTTTAAAACGCCCTTGTCGTAGCCTGATCAATATTAGCAATTCAGGTATTTCTTCCGTTCATATAATGAGTTTAATGACGTATGTCGTGTTATAGTACACTACGTTTTTATTAAGGTAATTGCCGGATGCGAAGTGTTGTTGTCTGCCGTGAACATATTATTATAATTACAAGGCTGTTTGGAACTAATTTTTACCTTTTTTATTACAGAAAAAGTAGTTTTTACATCAGTAATTATAATTCTAAAGTTAATTGGAAATCTAAATGCAGTGTATAATGGGTTTCCATTTTAAATATAGGCATCGCAAATAATATTCAAAAGTAGGTATAATATACTTTGTAAATATATTGACAGTGAATTGTTTTCATACATTGAGATTGTCAAGCAAGTTTTTGCTGTTGGTGACTTTTTTAACTTGTTATTTAGTAAGATTCATTTAATAGTCATCTTCGTTATACTAAACCGTGGTGAATACGAAAATGAATACAATTACGTGGTTGCATATTTACACTTTTAAAGTGTTGCCAATACTCGAGATTGGGAATCAACGAGGACATATCCAATTATTCAGTTGCGTTCATTTTGGTATTCACGATGGACTATGACTATTAATTGTATCTTACTGAAACAACAATAAATATTAAAAAGTTATCAATAGGCGGACCTTTGCTTGTTCAACTTTCAATTACTATAACACTGAAACGTTGTAAAGTCATACAGTTTCTTTTATGCTTCATCTGCTACTTGAATCTAAGAATATTTTATTTAACAGGTTTTCTGTTGCATTCATTTATTTTAAGTTTCGACATCCATCATTAGACAATCCTTTTTTAACAAAGGAATAAAGTTTGTAAATATTATAAACATTTTTTATCTCATAAAAAACAGACGGATAATTATTTAAGACTGAGCTCATATTTACATAATATATTGGTTTGTCGATACGATGTTTTATAGCTATGTTAGGATTCGATTTGTGGTGTTTTAGTCTATATTAAAAACTATAGATTATGGACCAAGATAATTTATATTCACTATATATATTGTTTTAGTGCCATAAAATAAAATAATAAAATTTGGACCAGATAGGTGTCGCTGTAGTCAAGTAATTATTAGAAAGGGCAAAACAACGTCTGTTGGGCCAAATAGTATATTAATAAAATAATGTTATACACCGTACATATTACTAATTTACAGTATACACATAAACAGTGTATAAAGTAAAACGAGCATAGTAAACCCTAATATCATTGCCTGCAGCTAAGGGTGCGAGAAGTGACGATGCGAAACAATGTTTGGTTACCGTATTCCGAAATGAACTTTCGCTTGAGGCGAATTTAAATATTAATCACTCAAGGAAATGTTTATTTAGGACTTATTACATCACTTACATAATAAGCTTCTTTGAAGAGGCACGTATATAATCCAGACGGCACGGGCGCGGCGTGGATTTATGTCACGATTTTTATAAACTATAATATTATTACGGGGAAATTTGATGATTCACATTTGACAACAACGAAAATGAATTATCCATTGTGCATTATCTTATTATTATTGTTAAGCGTTATTATAGATTGATGATCTACGTAAAATACGTGCAATAATCGAATATGTACAGCTGATGAACAAAACTATAGTAGTAATGTTGATTTCTGTTTATTAAAATATCAAAGGAAAAATCTGAAAAACGTAATTATGTTTGTTATATCTCAAAACATTATTTAACTATAATCCGATTACTATAATTACTAAAATTATGTCCGAATGTATCGCGACCACCATATACCAGGTTTATCAACCGCCATAGTGGCACGCATATGCACACAACCACAATGCAAATGGCGATAAGCCCGACACAGTGTCTTGCTTTTGTTCAGTGTTTATTCAGCTGTAAAGACGCTTGCAAGCTGGCTTGACAACGACAACTGGCGATGGATTGTCGATTTCTCAGTCGTGGTTTTTGGATTGTACTGCGCTTATTATCAGACACAGTGTCCGCACTTTGCTGTGCTATTATTTATAAAAACATAATCAATAAATACAAAGACGTTATATTTCATTATATTAATTGTCTACAACACTAAGTCACCCATAATTCTCGACTTGTTCAAGCAACTGGCACCTTGAAGGTAGCTAGCTTACTTTTATTACCCGCCTTCAAAAAAAGAAGGTTCTCAATTCGAATGTATATCTTTTATGGATGTACATCCATAACTTCTTTGTGTATGAACCGATTTGGATAAAAATTTTTTTCGTTGCAAACGGGTAGCAAGTGTGCAAGTGTGTTCCCATTTTAATTTCATTGGCATTCGAGCTTCAACTTTAATGATACACCAGAGAACTCTTGAATCCATTAAAGTTGATTTTCTTTTTGTTAAAAATTGCCTTGTGATTATTATAGTAAGTTTCTTTTTCTAACTAAATTGTTATTACACATTTTATTTCATTGTGATGGAAAGCAAGCATGAAACTTAAAAAAACTACTATTTAAGACACCGCTTTTATCCAAATATATTTCGAAAACTATATAACATAAACTAGATAATATATAACTATACCTCTAAGCTTGTTCATTAGCAATCGTTCAAAGTCCCTAAAAAAATAACTATCATCAAGGAATTTACTTTACAACGAATTAAACTCAGTAACTTTAGTAAAACCTAAATTCGTATGCATAACAATCTAGCAAAACTAGTTTAGTTAAAGCCGCAATCGATGTGCGCAGTGACAACCAGTTCGCTGTGCCTGCAATGGCCAGTCACAGTGCGACTTTCGATTGGAGCCTGCCGACCTCGACACCGCGCGCCACACCTAACCGTGTAGACGACGCACGCCGCGCCACCCGCTCACATACTATACATAGTCGTGATCTAAACTTGTTTACCAATATCCATGCTCGAATATTTCGCATTACTTCGGTTAATACTTGTTTCATATTTGGGACATAATATTAATATAATTATTGTTTCGGACGACCTCAAATTCTATAAAATAATCACTTCAGATAATGATGTCGCAATAGTACAAGAAGATCTACACAGAATTGGTGCATTAAAAATAACATGATGTTAAATACAAACAAATGTTTCTTTTTAAGGTTCACTCGAAATAAAAGATATATTCCTTCTCCATACTATATTGATGATACCAGTATCTAAGGGGTCAAACCTATTAGAGATCTTGGAAAAGTTTTGACAGCAGTCTCAAATTTACTGATCACATTAATAGCTTAGTTAAAAAAGGTAATCAAATATTAGGGTTCATCAAAAGAAATACAAAAAAATTTAGCAAGCCACAAACAAAGATGGTGCTGTTTAATGCGTTGGTTCGAAGTCATTTAATATATTCCAGTGTGGTGTAGAATCCTAATTATGCTGTGCATTCCCAAAGAATAATTGAGAGTATCCAGCGGTCCTTTACTAAGTAGTTACCTTTTGCATCGCCCCGTATTTCTCACAGATGTCTGTATGACCAGCGAGTAAGTTTTATTAAAATTACATCCCTATGAAAATGTAGAATAATAAACGATTTCACTATTTTAAATTATTATGAGGATCAATAGACTGCAGAGGCATAATAGGTAAAATTAGTCTTACTATTCCAAATACACTACCAAGGCATCCAATAATAAAAACTTTACAGAACCAACCTTTCTCTACACTCTCCCATTGCCAGGAACTGCTCTCCTATAATACTGGATGCAAACATAACAATGTGATCGATATATTCCATATGTCATTTTAGAGGTTTAAAGATG
The DNA here is from genome assembly GCA_033032175.1 of Saturnia japonica. NCBI lineage: Eukaryota > Metazoa > Arthropoda > Insecta > Lepidoptera > Saturniidae > Saturnia > Saturnia japonica. The sequence goes on from CM065307.1 coordinate 14,075,105, forward strand.
TAAGTAGTAAAATAAAATCTTGGAAATAAATTATCAATTTAAAGTGGGGATGGATTTTTTCCCCTGTTAATCCAATAAAGCAGGCTGTCGTTGGATAGGTCGTTTAAAAATAATGCGAGTGTATGAAAACCATTTTTCTATTTAGGGATAAGCTTTAACTTTTAAAGTGGTAATTTTTGTTAGAATCTTGGGTTAAGGTTGTTTTTGGATGAGTGAAAAAATTCACGGCAGGTCAAGTTAAAAGAAAAACTATCATAGCTAAGTAGGCTTTACAAATTAACGAGTAATAGTCGACCAACTTATAAAATGTACTTGTAGAAATAATTTCATAAAAATTCAATTGAACATTACTTAAAGCCACCTCTTCTAAGTCTGGACGAGCAACTAAGGAATGTAAGGACATTGCGCGTGGCCCGACACGCATTTATCTTTTTTCTAATCATCTTTTATTGTGAAAATACTTTCTCGTAATGAAAAGAATACGAATAATGATTCGCCTAGCATGCTTAATACAATAAATTAATGCTAATTATTATTCTTATATAATATAATTCAGATGTTTAAGTTGAATTTTTTTTAAATATATAATTATAAAAGTTTTGCGTAATAGCTATCTTCATAAGTTATTTTTCTACAACCTGTTCGTCGTGAAGCATAATTTCTCCGCAAATTTAATTTTACTTTTAACGGAATTCATTATAAGATTTGTATTCAAGAGAACAGATAGACCAATCCAGTCTAGATGACGTAATCATTTATGTATTTGTTCGTCCTTAATGGAAACGTGTATTTTGTAAAACTAAACTGGGTGGGCATCTGATGTTTGCCATTTACTGCAAAGTAATACAACTGTTATTAAAATATATTATACCGTTTTCAAAACTTTGTAATACGGAGTAGATTTATTTTTTAAAAGAAACTAGCTACACCTGCGACTTTGGTCCAAATTGGACCATCCTTGAGGTATCCCCTATCTAACAAACAAGAATCATCCAAATCGGTACATAAACAAAGAAGTTATGGCTGAACATCCATTAAAAAAAATACATTCGAAGGAAAACAGTTCAATGAAACCATAGTATGGTGATCGGATATTTTCTAATGTCCCCCTGGCTAGCTACCATCATCAAGTCGTTGAAGAAGATCTGTCGTCGAGCACCTATAGGTGTGTTACAGCTACAGATCAGTAAAACAAGGGTTCCAGCAGATGCAACAGAAGCGTATAAATGATAAAATAAAAAGTATATCGTAAAGTATTGTAAAAATGTAATACATGTTATTTTTGTAAGATAATATTGTACTTAATTACGCGCTATAATTTACTTGTTGAAAATATACCTATAATTCATTTGTTGAAAGAAGAAATTATGTGATCACATTTAAAAAAAATTGCTGTTTACCTGCAAAACCCTTTGTTGATGATATGGGATAAAGACTAACGTTACTCATTCTTTGGAATGTTTCACCACGTGACTTTCTTACTTCACTCATGACTACATTGAAAGACAAATACCTCTTTCTATCTTGCAATTAAAATCACGAGATTGTATGGTTGTTCATTATATTTCAAGGGAATCCGCTCTCGATCTATTCGGTGCATTGCAGTGAGCCCCGTCATAAAGAGAACGTGATATTCAACTCTTATAATTATAATAGCAGTTATGTACCGTTATGTTATGTTATACAGATGCACGTCAGATGAATTTTTAAAAGCAATTAATTTAGGACTAAAAATTATAATTATGTTTTATGATTTAAAAAAAAACGAAATTAATTAAATTTATGAACAATCAGTTCCTTCCTCTTTAATGGAAACTGATTATAAAGCGATATTAATAATAGTGGTAAAAGTTTTTCGTGAATCGTAAACCTTAGGCTTAGACGAAAAGAATAACGATCTTACTAAACTCAAAGGGGACCATTCGTGTTATGTTGGACAGAAGCTTGTTAAAAGTTTGGTAGCGATTTGACAGAAAATTGTTCTTCGTGTATCTTCATAGACATTTATAAAAATAAAAAGTTACCATGACGCCAGACAAAATTTCATTCACAGTATCATTTTAAACACCTATACAATTAATTAATAATATAATTAATATCTATCACATACGGTTTTATTGGCATGAAAAAGGCGCGTATAGTAGATAAGTTGTAAGATACAGTGGAAAAAAATACAATATATAGAAAAACTAGCTGGCCGTTGTTCTGTCCTTTCCGGTAGTTATTGGCTCGACCACCGCACCACCTATCGGGTCCTAACATAACTATAAACCATGGTCTCGACAAAAATAAGTAATATTATATGATTAAGAGTTTAATGACGCGTAATATATTTGTCATTTAATCAAGTTGTTCAAAAGTTACTCGACGACTAACAGCCGCTCACAAGATTTTTATTTATAAGGAGATAATACAGTTTCTACCTATTTCCAATTTAGACAAGAAAATAATTTCAAATTGTAAATACGAAATGAAATAATTACTGAGCCAATTATAGCTTTATAAAGTGATATTTGTATAGATAAAATTACTAAAAAGAAATACCGAGAGATAACTTATTAAGAAATTCAAAGTTATTTTACGAGGAGAAATGTTTTAAGTCGTTCCGTCTACTAAATTTTATGAATGAATAAATTCAAACACAAAATACCCTTTCTTGATTTCAATAGGTCATTATACAAATTATTACCTTTAATCCCTCAAACGAGGTAAAAGATCTTCTATATTCAGTGGAAATGAAATTCATGCTAACAAGACATTTATCCGAAAACTTATCCTATACGAAAACAAAGCATATAAGGTTTCTCGAGACTAAACATCTCACAGACAGCCGGAAGAGTCGATTATGGCATCATCTCGTGGCTCACTTACTCTTTGTTGCTTTTACAAGTTTCTTACTTTTCCGTGTATATATCACGAAATGGTACGTATTAAATGTTTCAATACCATTTTCATACTTAGTGACGATGTGATCCAAAAACATGCCAAGCCTAGTGGAAGACTGACTCTCAAGTGCAGCTACCGGAACACACCTAATAGTTTTTTAGCAACAGATTTTCGAATTGAGGGACTACCCTAGCTACTAGCTAACCAGGACGGCATTATAAAGTGGCCCTTTCACCATACTATGGTTTTATTACGATGTTTTCCTCCACCGAAAGCTCAGACCCGTTGTAGAAATCGAACTTACATCGATCGAACTGTCCGTACATGCTACCACCTAACCATTATCGCTTACATTGAAAGTAAACATACTTTTAACACGTCAAGCTACCGACGCGAGCCAAATTTTACAATTTGTATGGCTAGAAACGTCACGCTCATCTGTCTGTCTCGATTTATAGCATAATTCTGTCCTTTTTCCTGCGTCACGTCGCCTCTTAAAAGTATGTTTCCTTTTCAGTCTTTTCATGTTCCATGGAAACTACACGTTTTATCTGGACTAATAGCGGGCTGCGTTTAATATTTCTTTGTTGTATCTAATTCTGTCACGCTTAGCCCCTATACTATTATATATTGATAGTTAATACTACTACTATTTAATATTCAATTTAATTTAGATTCCTCCTCGGATTCAGTCCTATATAGATTTGAAAACTATATTTAAAGTGGTTGTGTAATGAAGAAAATGGTGTGTGAAATATTGTGGGTCAGAATTATTTATTATTACGATATAAATGTTGTGAATGCTTTAAATTATAAAATTTATTTTTACCTATTAGTAAAATGATAGGGAAGGTACTTTAAGAAAAAAATTATTCCTTTATTTTAAAGTTATCGCTTCATTAATTTCATTAATCGGGTTATGACAACGGCACTCGGGATAAACCATTGTGAATTTCTCGATTCGTCATGAATAGGTATCTTAATGGTTGACAATATACAAGGAAGTTCTGTTGTTCTTCAGCTACCCATTGTCTAATTAAATTCCTCAATCGCCGTTCATTGCTCTTTATCGGCAATTACCTTAATTTGAATGCCCTTTCTAATATTGTGATAGGAAAAATTTAAAATAACTACGCGGTTACAAGTGTCTTCAAATAATTTTCTGATTAAGTGATTAGTATTAAATATTCATTCTTACCTCTTCCATTATTCTATGTCAACAATAGTTTAAGTTACATAAGTTTCTAATACACTTCTGAATATAATTAAAAAAGCTTATTGTTTCACTAAAGTATAGTAACAAATTACTTTTAGCCCATAACTAAGTTTAATTGACTTACAAGTAGGATTAAGGAGTAAGTTAGGACAAGTAGTAGTAGTGTTTACTTGGTAATTGTATACTTTTTTAATATTACGAAGATCAAGATATTGTTTTTTGTTTGTTTGTTTGAACGAGCTAATTAATATATGGAACTACCAGTCTGATTTGAAAAGTAGATATTCCGTTTATTGAGGAAGGATATAAGATATAATAACTTCATGCTACGACCCTAAGTAACATAGTAGTAACTATGAACATCAAGCAAGGGCAAGTTGTTAGCAGACAAGGGAAGTGAGAACAACGGTAGGCTACATCGTTTGATTTCAAAGGGTGGTATTTTGTTACAAAACAAATCGACAATTTTATTGTAAACAAATAATTAGAATAGAAACCTTACCCAATTTATTTGTTAATTTTAACCACAATATCAGGGCAACTAACTGAGCTTTGCTCGGTTTATTAAGAAAAGAAAAACAATTTTCTTAAAAATTTTCATGTCGGTATGAGTAATACCTACTATAAATAATACATACATATTATATGTAATTCACAGTTTTATTTATTGACGACTAGCTGTGCCCTCGGCTGCGCTCGCGTGGTCTACTGAATGTCGTCGATCAGGCACGCGCGTGAATCATGTTACCTCCTTCCTGGTTATTTTAAAGATGCTTATTATGGGTGATCCTTAGAAGATAGAAATATGTTCTCGCTGACTTTTTTGTAGGTCTTTTTAATTTAATATCTCCACTTATGTACTACATTAATTCGATATATCGATGGGTCCTATGTATAATAACAAATAACTTACAAACAAAAATAGATATTTAAGAAATACTACAGCATAAATAACGAGAATAGTAGTCGTAATAAATATGTAAAGTTTTATAAACATTGGATTTACCGTCTCAATGATATACTAAATATTAACTTTTTAAGCCTCTCTTGTTAAATTAGGATTTTGCGCTTTAGCACTTATACATAGGACCCATCAATATCTTTTATGGTTTACCCAGCATAAGTTATTTAAGCGCCCCAAAATCATCGTTTTTCCGAACTGATTTTTATTTGCTCGGAACATAATTTTTTTCTAAAATAAAAGTAGCCAAAGTTATTCCTTATAACATCAGCTATCTGCCAGTAGAAGTTCCGTGAAAATCGGTTCAATCGTTTCGGAGGTTACCCGGAACAAACAGATAGATAGGCAAAAAATTTTAACATTGCTTTTTTGTCCCGTATATACTTTCATATGCATTTAGTAGTTTAGTTATTTTGACATTATAAACAGATACATCAATTTTATTTATTTGTATAGATTGACATTTTATTGACTATGTGTTAAATAGACATAATGTAATATAAACAACAACAAAAAAAAAAAATTATAATATTATCGAATAACTTTTGACATTCTCATTTAAAATAATTTCTTTGTTCTATTTTTGTTAGATAACAATTTTTCAGTAGTTAATTTTGGGAGCATCATTGTGACATCGAATGCCCGTCAATCGACTTCATGTCAAAGAGCTTTGACTCAAAAGAAAATGTAATGAGTATCCTTGTTCTTTGACATCGGTTCGATGGCTGACATTACCTAGCTCTATTACAACTAATAAGGTTTTTACTTATTTCAGTAAAGATCTATATTGCACTCTTTTTTTCTTTAGACATATTATAACAATATTTATACAAATAAATACAAATGTCTGTTTGTAATGTCAAAATAATAATAGCTTTTACTAAATTAAAATGTAAGTGTTGCGGACAGCGAGCAGGGCGAGCGAATAACGATAGTCTAATAGTATAGAATGAACAAGTAAATGAAATAATACGTGTTAGGAATAAGGTTTATAAATACGTGTTAGGAATAGATATAATAATATGAACTGAATATGTGTGAATATGTGTATTTTAAAACGATTAGAATAAGAATATAGCTAGTTGTAAGTTTAAATGTATAAATTTCACTAGTTGTAAGGATGAACCATGCCAGACTCGGAACATCTGGCATGGTGACTCATGGTACTGCCGAGAGCGCGCACACAGGGCGTGCGCGCTCATTGGCTGAGCGACGCCCCGCACGGAATCCATCGCACTACCGGTTGCGAGGCAAAGGGCGAGGTTAAATATAGCGGAGAGGGCGGCAGTACTGCGATCAGTTCGAGAAACACTACAACAACAGCAAGCAGCGAATCTGCGATCAGTTCGAGAAACACTACAACACCAGCAACAGCAAGCAGCGAATCTACAAGCAAACTACAGTCAAGAACGTTATTAAGAAACCACATTGTTACTACGAACTACTGTAACTTTGTAAGAAACAAGAATAAAACAAGCGCTATTAATTTAGCACACATTAAAATATTGTGGACGTCTTTTATTCACAATATTATCTGGTCCTTCGGAAGCCGGATCGGAAGAAAAAAGAACAGAACATTTCGCCGATCTACAACAACGCTTGAAGAAGAAACGACGTGTTATCAAGATATCTGTATCCACGAACGGCGTACCCAGATCAATGGTTGTTACGAGAAGCCAGGGAGACGCAATGGAATCACGAAACAGAAATAACACAGTCCGAGTATTCAAAGAATCGTCGCTATCGCCAGACACACAGAGGGCTGAGGGCACACCCCGACCGGAGGGAACACCCTCTGTACCTGTTACTCGCACTGACGTCAGAACAGGCCAGGTTTCCCCGCCACGCTCACACAGATCGACGACGAGTGCGACTATGCGATCACGCCTCGCCGAGCTACAAGCGGAAGAGAAACTAGCCGCAATTCGCCGTGAAGAACTCCGTATGGAGGCGGAATTAATAAAGAAACGCCTCGCCGTGGAGTTAACGTCGATACGGGATGAAGCAGAGGACGTACGTGAGCAAACGAACGAGGAGCCAGATGAACGTATTCACCGAGTGGATGACTGGCTCCGCTCACAGCCCGAAGCTACACGGGGGGAGCAATTACCGTGTACCCGTAACGACGCGCGGCAACAAGACGAACGCAGGCCTGAACGACGTGCCCGTTCGCAATCACCGTCGCAATCGAGCAGTGATATTAAACAGCTCGCCGCGATACTAGAAAAGATGACGCATACTCATCCACCCCCACGCCAAGCCGCCGACTTACCTGTATTCACTGGAGCGATCAACGAGTGGCTGCCATTCAAAGCAGCTATGAGGGACTCCACGCAGCTGTATCGTTTCTCGCCGATAGAAAACATAGCGCGCCTACGTAACAGCCTGCGTGGGGACGCCCGCGACGCAGTGGCAGCGCTACTACACACCGCGAACAATCCAGATGAAATCATGCGGACACTGGAACAATGTTTCGGAAGGCCGGAAGTAATTATAGACAAGGCGCTGGATGATATGCGGAAATTACCACGACCGGGAGCTACCGCAAGCGAACTGAACGCGTTCGCAGTAAAACTACAAAACATAGTCTGTGTTTTACTAAATCTTGACAAGCGGAGCTACCTGTACAACCCGATGCTGGCTCGGGAAGTATTAGAAAAACTTAGCCCACACCTGAAGTCCCGGTGGTGCGACTATGCGGAAGAGAACGAGGGAACAACGGATCCAGAAGTCGTTGTATTATCACGCTTCCTAATGCGTGAAGCGAGCCGTGCTTTAAACAACCATATGCGCCCGCCACCGCTTCGACAGCGACCTCTAGACGCGAAGTATTGAAGCCTGCCGCACCGCAAGTCGCCGCCAGAAAGAGACAGAACGTCTTTGCTACGGTGGACACAGAAACCGAACATCTGTGTCCTAGCTGCGATAAGCCCCATCCGTTGTCTCGGTGCCCGCAATACAAGGCACTGAACGTCGAGCAACGGTGGGAGCTAGTGAAGAGCAAAGGCGTCTGTTTCAAATGTATTGACAAACGCCATCGTCGTGTGTACTGCAAAGGAAAGCCGTGCGGTATTAACTCCTGTCGTCGTCCGCATCACTCGTCGCTTCACAACGACAGACCAAGCGATAGCGAAGAGCAAACTCAGAACAACGTGACACCGTCAACGAGCGAGACGGTAATGGCTGTCGCAACAACTATAGAACCGAGACAGATTATACTAAAAATCTGTCCGGTGACTATATCGGGCCCCAAAGGAGCGGTGAACACGTACGCTCTGTTGGACGAGGGCTCGACTATATCGCTAATCGACGAGGACTTGGCCAAGGACATCGGAGCGCATGGACCGTCACATCCACTGCAACTACAAGGCGTCAATATGGGCAAAGAGTACACGAATAGCCAAATTGTACAAGCGAAGTTGTACGAACCGGGCGGCAACAAGAAGCACGAGTTCCGAGCTCGAACGATAAAAGGACTCCGACTGCGCGAACAAACAGTGTCTCTAAGCACACTCCAACACGCTCACTTGCGCAATTTGAAAGTGAAGCAGGTGTGCTATGAGAAGGCGAGGCCGCGTATATTGATAGGTACGGACCACTGGGAGATGATCGTATCCAGAGAGCTACGCGTCGGCAAACCGAACCAGCCGGCAGCGTCGAAAACTCAACTGGGTTGGGTGATGCACGGAACCGCACCACACGTGATCATCGGCCACAGCGAAGACCTGCTACACATATACGCACCTGAACGCAATACTGGCAGCGAGATCCGGAACGAAAGCCTACACGAGCTCGTAGAACGGCACTTCAAAATAGACGCGCTCGGCGTAGCTCGCGAACCGAAAATCAGCGACGCCGACAAGCGCGCGACGCGAATACTCGACGGAACGATCCAACAACGCAGTGAAGGCTACGAAGTAGGTCTACCGTGGCGCCGCGACGACGTAGTACTACCTAATAGCTACAATATGGCGCTACGACGACTTCACTCTATAGAAAAGAAAATGGATCGTTCCACAGAGTTTGCGGTGGCGTATACAAGTCAGATCAAAAACTTGTTTAAGAAGGGCTACGCCGTACGCTGCGAGGGACACGAACAGACTAGCAACATCAGCTGGTTTTTACCTCACTTCGCTGTATTCAACCCGAACAAACCCGGCAAGCTACGAGTAGTATTCGATGCCGCGGCACGCAGTGGAACTACGAGTTTAAACGACGAGTTATTAGAGGGACCGGACCTGCTACGATCGCTGCAGGGGATTTTATTCCGGTTCAGAGAGAAGCCCGTCGCCGTCACTGCTGATATAGAGGAAATGTTTCTGAGAATACGAATACGCGAAGCGGACCAGCCGGCACAACAATTTCTGTGGCGAGGCAACGACCGGAACAAGCCGCCACAGAAATATAAAATGAGATCGTTGATATTCGGCGTAGCAAACTCACCGTTCATAGCACACAGTGTACGCGACCGCAACGCTGAAAAGCATGCACGAACGTATCCAGACGCGTTCAAGGCAATAACGCAGAGCCACTACATGGATGACCTGGTGGATAGCTACGACGATGAAGAAACAGCTATCCACACTTTAAGGGAAATACAAGAAGTCCACGCAGTAGCCGGCTTTACGTTACGCGGATGGAGCAGCAACCGAGCGAGCGTACTCAGTGGAACACCGGACGAGCTACGCGCACGATCGCCCGCACAACTTGGCGGGCATGAACAAGAAAAGATCCTGGGCCTATACTGGAATGCAACTACGGATGAACTAGGGTTTAACACGTCCATGCATCGAGTACCAGCCGATGTACGCGCACGCAAGCGGGCACCTACAAAGCGAGAAGCTCTGAGTGCGGTTATGTCAATCTATGACCCGCTCGGCTTACTCAGCCACTACAGCGATAACGCGACCAACTTCCGTGGGGCGGACACCGAGCTACGCGCCGCCTACGCCGAATGGGCACCTGCGCTACGGGGGGAGGGGCTACGGCACAGCGTCGAGTGGCGCTACATCCCGCCCGGAGCGCCTAACCAGGGAGGTGCATGGGAGCGGCTAGTGTGGTCGGTAAAAACCGCGCTCGCCGCCACTTTGAACGAGCGTGCGCCAAAGAAGAGGTGCTCCAAACCGTGCTCGCGGAGGCCGAGCATTCGATTAACGCGCGGCCTCTAACGCACGTGAGCGTCGACCCGCGGGACCCAGAGGCGATCACTCCCAGCCATTTTCTGCTTGGGAGTCCGACGGGTATGCCTACGACGGGGAAATGCGACACGGCGGACCGGCGTACCTGGCGAGCAACCCAGGCGCTCGCCGATCATTTCTGGCGGCGCTGGGTTAAGGAGTACCTCCCTACACTGGTGCCACGCGGGAACTCAGCCGACAGCACGCGTCCTCTGAACGTCGGGGACTTGGTCGTGGTCGTCGATTCTGCCTTGCCGCGCAACACCTGGCTGCGCGGAATCGTCACGAGAACCTACACCGGACCAGATGGAGGAGTGCGGAGCGCCGACGTGAAGACGAGGAGCGGTCTGTTCCGGCGCCCGACGACGAAGCTCGCCGTCCTAAGAGGAGAGTGAGGCTGCGCAGGCTACGCCGGGGGGAGAACTGTTGCGGACAGCGAGCAGGGCGAGCGAATAACGATAGTCTAATAGTATAGAATGAACAAGTAAATGAAATAATACGTGTTAGGAATAAGGTTTATAAATACGTGTTAGGAATAGATATAATAATATGAACTGAATATGTGTGAATATGTGTATTTTAAAACGATTAGAATAAGAATATAGCTAGTTGTAAGTTTAAATGTATAAATTTCACTAGTTGTAAGGATGAACCATGCCAGACTCGGAACATCTGGCATGGTGACTCATGGTACTGCCGAGAGCGCGCACACAGGGCGTGCGCGCTCATTGGCTGAGCGACGCCCCGCACGGAATCCATCGCACTACCGGTTGCGAGGCAAAGGGCGAGGTTAAATATAGCGGAGAGGGCGGCAGTACTGCGATCAGTTCGAGAAACACTACAACAACAGCAAGCAGCGAATCTGCGATCAGTTCGAGAAACACTACAACACCAGCAACAGCAAGCAGCGAATCTACAAGCAAACTACAGTCAAGAACGTTATTAAGAAACCACATTGTTACTACGAACTACTGTAACTTTGTAAGAAACAAGAATAAAACAAGCGCTATTAATTTAGCACACATTAAAATATTGTGGACGTCTTTTATTCACAATAGTAAGTATATACTGTAAGGTTAATAATAATTTAAATGAATATTCGGGAAGTTTGCGAGTGAGCAAATAAATAAACTAATAATTAAATAATGTGCACATTATTAAAATATAATAGATTTATTATAAACTACGTATATTAATATATTAGTTGTACAATTGATTGTTTGTGAGTTAGTCTTCAACAAATCATAGGCAAACGAAGCGAGGACAAAAAGTGATGCGGATGGAACGACAATGGGTCAACTCCGGAAAAGCTGTAAAAGCCACTGAACCCGAGTATCATTGCTTCTGATCTAAACCCTATAATTTTTAAAAATTTCAAATTTTTTAAAATTTTTGTCTATCTGTCTGTTTGTTCCGGATAATCTCCGAAATAGTCGAACCGATTTTCGACGAGAATTTCACTAGCGGATAGCTGATGTTATAAGGAGTAAATTTGGATACTTTTATCTTGGAAAAACATTTAGGTTGCCGCGCAAATAAAATAATATTACTTTTATCTTTAAAATAACCGGCGGGTGACCTCTGCGGGTGGAAGCAGAGTCACTGCAATACAGACGGCATTCTGTAATCCACGCGAGCGGAACCGCGGGCACAGCTAGTTTGTAATAAAATGATAATTATACTTTTTCGAATTAAAGAGATTTCTTGAAAAAATATTCATTTAATTTAATAAAGCGTAAAATAATGCTTATTTAAAATTAAAGCATCTACATGATATATTGTTTATGGAAATTGTTCAAGTGACGATTGTCATTTGTCAAATTTTAGTTCTTGGGATTTAAGTGTGTAGGCACAGATTGAAGAAAAAGGCAAATCCAGTTCTCGTGTCTTAGTTACCCATAGGGGCAAAAATTTTAAATTTGTATTTATTAATTTCTGAAATATAATTTAGAATTCAAGATATAAATAAACATTATATATAATAAATACAATATGTGATATAAAAGAACAATCATTAGAAATCTGAATTTAGTTTTGTGAAAGAATAGCAATTTTTCGAGTAATCGAAAGCGGGTCGAAAATTTTCAATATTGTTTCTAGTTCGAGTTTTGCTCCTCTGAATCGACAGAAAACATGAAATGGTGCAATATTAAAGGAACGCATGAAAGGCATACTTCAATATTAAAGTTAACATATACCATTGTGTTATAGCGGTAACTCTTGGTAAAATGTATTAAATATTAAATTTGGCGTATATTTATTATTAAACATTTTTGTCTAAACACCGCACTTCGGTAGCTGCAGTTAACATCCAGTTCCCCCGATAGGCTTAGCATGTTTAGTTCAGTAAAAAAAAGCTTAGCATCTTGCCATCTTGGCTCACATCGTCACTTAACATCAGGTGAAATTTTGGCAAAACACTGAACTTATAAAGATATAAACGTTGGTACCTAGAGTTTCCTCATATATAATCACATTTTATTTTGCAAGCTTTTATTTGGTGAGAGATATTGGCCTTTTACATCTCCGAGTTTGCAGAGAAGCTTAACCCACTCTTTTAATTTGTCGTGTACGTAAGGTATATATTAATTAACAAAGTTGAGATAAATTTTACTATGAACTAAGAAAAATAAGATCAAAATGGTTTTAAAATTGTTTGTATAATAAAATTGGAAGTATTTTAAATCACTATTTATAAATTGTTGCAGAAACAGCAAATTCCATAAAAAAATGTTCCAACTGAATCAGTCATTGCAACAAGAGTGGACGTAATTATATACCTTCGAAATACTATTTATTTTAAAGATTATTTATTTATACTTCCATGTTCTCAACTAGAAAAAAATTGTAGTAAAATGATTGTTTTTTTTTTATTTTTTGCTGGCTATCTGCAATATCATTTATAAATTGTAATATTATTATAATATACTAGCTGTGTCCGCGGCTACGCTCACGTGGACTACAGAATGCCATCTATCTTGATATGCAGATATACAATTATTTACTAGATTAATTTGATATATATTTTATGGTTTACCCAGCGTAAGTCTTTTAACTGCCCCTAAATCGTCGTTTTTCCAGATTGATATTTATTTGCACTGATTTCTAATCCGTTTTCTAAAATAAAGGTAGCCTAAGTTACTCCTAATAACATCAGCTATCTGTCAGTGGAAGGTCCGTCAAAATCGCCAACCGCTTCGGAGATTACCGGAACAAACAGACAGACAGACAAAAAATTTAAAAATTGGTTTGAAAACTACTGTACTTATATACTTCCATATGCATTGAGTGATAAGCTGTTATTTTGACGTTAGAAACAGACACTTCAAATTTATTTATTTGTATAGAATTCCGCTCGCTGTGATTTCATACGACTAGTAAGAATTTGATATATTAATAATAAATTTAAAAATTAAACTAATTATTTTTTTTAGTTTGAACTCAGTTATGTAATCCTTAAAGTAAATAAATTACTTATTGAGGAGGTTAACTATACGGCAAATTTATAGTGATACGAAATAATAGTGATATTAGCTAGATGTTTTTTATTCCACATACACAAGATTGGCAAGCGTTTTATGTTCTACGCAACCTTATGACCGCGACTGAGTGGAACCTGTTTTCGTGCCACGCAAACACAGCACGTATACGGTTGACCAGACCAATTTATGATATAACCATACATTATGTTTGAATTTAATGACACCAGAACTACTTGCCGGAGATTCTTGTCTATAACGCCATATGAGTAATAATAACATGTCTAAACATACACATAACGGGTTTTTGTCGTTTTTTTGCTACTTTTTTTAAATGTGCTTGTGTCCACTGTCACACTTTAAAACCGCAATTTCAAACTATTTGTACGTCTTATAATTAGACGGAATAACGATAACAACAGCTGTTGCACATTTGTTTCGCAGTTATCACTGTCATCTTTATGCTGTCATAATGTACGTTTACTACAATATAGTGTGAATTATTCACCGGTACAGTATATTTATTTAAAGAAAACATATTTAACAAGTCAGCACTAAGGCTTTTTTTATATTTGTATACACTCCTCTTACTTAGTTTTATAAATAAAATGCATTAGAATATTTTTTATTACATAGATAAATTTTGTGTTAATTTTACAGTTTAATGAAACGATGTTAGTGCTACAATTATCTATACAATTAATAAAATTGAAATGTCTGTTTGTAATACCAAAATAATAGTTTTTTACATAATACATATGAAAGTATATACGGTACCTATAACAAAAAGCCCATTTTTAAAATTTTTGTCTATCTGTCTGTCAGTTTGTTCCGGGTTATCTCCGAAACGGTTGGAACGATTTTGACGGGACTTTCACTGATAAATAGCTGATGATATGGGGAGTAATTTAGGCTACTTTTATTTTAGAAAAATTATTAGGGTCTCACACAAATAAAAAACTGGTCATGGTGAATCAATTCGGGCGCTTAAATGGCTTATGCTGAGTAAACCGTAAGAGATATAGCATATTAATGTACTACATAATTATAGGCATTAAAAATACCTATAAAACGTCTGGGAGAGTATACATCTATCATCTAAGCAACACTCATAATAAGCATTTTTGTCTTTAAAATAGCCGAGAGCGGGGGAGCAAGTTTCGCGCGGGCATTTTGTAGTCTACGCGAGCGAAACCACGGGCACAGCTAGTTTAAGCATAAAAACACAAATTCAATGTATATGCTAACAAATTAACACTGTTTTTGTTATATAACCGGTTAGTCGCTTCTTTAACCTCATTAGGACTACCTAATTTAAAAGTGGCGTAATTTTATTATGGTAATAAGCAAAGGCCTCGAATAAATAAGTGTATATGTATTTTAGTTACAATGTTCGTTTTTTTAGGACTCGGAAAATATATTTTTTATATCTTAATATCTATTAATAGTACTATTACATGGCATTAAGTAGTAAATTATACAAAAATCTTTTATGGTATTTTCTTTTAAGTAGTTCTGTGCTAGTGTTCGTTCTAGTCCCTTTAAATGATAAGACTAAATACATCGTATCAAAACAGAATTTGGAGAAATTGAATAAATCCTTTGAAAAACATTTGTTTGTAATTTTTGTTAATGCCATTTATTTACTCGAAAAGCTCGACTTAGCTAAATAAAGGTTTTTAATCTCTACTGCTATTATAATGAGGTAATGTTTGTATGTTTTTCCCTACAAGATTACCCCCGGAAGTCTCTGGAAATACTTATCCATCTCTAAAAAAATCCTTCAATAATAGCAAGCTACATTATGCTTGAGTGATATAGATAGGCAATTTTTTATTCATATTAAATGTTATATTGCAATTAACGGGAACGAAGTCGCGGGTGGTTGCTAGTAAATAAATAAAGGTGAAATAAGCTAATTTAAGTGCTATTTTTTTGTGATATTGTAACAAAATCTATTTCTCTTTACATCTTTGTATTTATTGTGTCAGGCACAAAAGAAAAAAAGACGTGTCCGTACACGCGTGAATGATTCATGGACGCCGTAGTCGTGTGCAATGAAACGGCAATCGCGTGGGTTGCGCGTTGCGCCACATCGCGGCCAAGCCATAGCAGCGACGCGGCGCTGTCCCGGTCCGGGCCTTCCCACTGTAGACTGTACGATAATGGAACATTATTGTCGTACAATGGATATTTTTTAAATGTATTAATTGCTACGATTGCCCACTTTCTAATGGTAATGTGTACTACCTGGCACGCCATATATTGTTTTTCCATTTCCAGAAGTTCATGTCTCGGCACAGCCTATCTGGTCCACATTTTATGGTTTATCTTTGTTGTTATTTTATGTTTTTTTTATTTTATTATTTTGGTCGATAAATATTTATATTTTAAATAACGACTAAATAGCCATCTATCGTATTCTAACATAGCTGTGAACCTGCTTCTTACAATCCCTAACAGACATGGTTTTTATACCTACAAATAAGATGTTCTTTTTCAACAATCACCAAAGAAGTATGACTAAATTGGTCGCAATTTATGTTTTATTAAATATTTAATGCATTACAACACTGAGGTAGATGTCATTTTTACAATGATTTTATTTCTACACTATGACTGTACCTAACGTAAAAGCACATAAAGCGACGAAGCATTCCATTGCGGTCACATACCGCACATCCAAACCAGCCGCAGTCAGCCATTTTGTTAAAAATTCACACATTTAATAGCTTCATTTTGTGATTTGCATAGATGGCAACACGTTATAACGATCGCTTAAAAGCGACACGAGAGTAACATTTCAAACAATATTTCGGTTTAATTTCATCACAGCTATTTCATTATAATCTATGTATATTATGTTTATATACGTACCTATAAACTTACAGTGGATAACTATATTTTAGAAGAAAATATTATTGACTACAAATAAAAAACTACAGCATAAGTGCAACTACGAAAACTACAAACCACATAGGTAACAAGGTATACAGTTGGTGGTGGTATTAACACTCGTGCCCCATCAGATCGCAATCCCATCATATGATAAAAATCAGTCATAGTGACTTGCTTTGGTTCAACACATTTGAAAACCAGCCAAAGTAGTCCAAGTACCTTGTGGCTTGTACAGTTGTACCATAGTAACTTTGTAAGTAGGCGTGACCGTGGTGGTGACTTTCGGTTATCTCTCTTATTGTGGTCACCATGGACTATACATTACAGAATGCCCGCGTGAATTTTCCTCCCGCGCTCCCGGCTATTTTAAAGACAAAAATGCTTATTGTGGGTGTTCCTTAGAAGATATAATATGTCTTTTTTATGTTTACAATTACTTAGTACATTAATTTGCTATATATCTTATGGTTCACTCAGCGTAAGCCATTTAAGCGCCCCAAATTGATTCACAATGATCAGTTTTTTTTTATTTGTGCAGAACCCTAACTCTTATTCTAAAATAAAAGTAGCCTAAATTACTCCCCATATCATCAGCTATTTATCAGTGAAAGTCCCGTCAAAATCGTTCCAACCGTTTCGGAGATAACCCGGAACAAACTGACAGACACACTGACAGACAAAAATATAAATAATCGTTTTTTTGCTATAGGTATCGTATATAATTTCATATGCATTTAGTAATAAGCTGTTATTTTGACATTACAAACATACACTTCAATTTTATTAATTGTATATATATATAGAAGATATAGATAAGACCTGCTTATAATGGGTGCCATAGCATCTTTGTAAGTCGGCGTGACCGTAGTGATTTTCGGTGATCTCTCTTATTGCGGTCACCGCAGACTATATCTATTTTACGTACAATAACTTAGGGTATAGCGGAAATTAATTATTCAAATTAAATAAAAAATCGTGGTATTTGAAAGGCGTCAAAGCGATGAAAACCGTTACAACACCAGTACTTATTTCAGGCTATTATATATTATTACCGGAAACCTGCTAAGTTATTGACCCATAACGCACTTTGCTGTATGTATGAGAAACGTATTTATATAATAATTATTTACGCATTGGAGTTTCGTAAGTCAGAATGTCGAATTGTTAAACTTAATTGATCAATGACTCGTGCCGAGAGATTGATAATTTTATGGACAAACGTAATTATTAATTCAAGATTCCGCATTTACAGAGAGTGAAAGTAAACGGACAAGTTAGAAAGTATTTGGTAAACGATTGATATTTGCATAAGAAATTTGTGAAACAGAAGTGATAGTTTCCCACGCGGAGATTGTCGCATCATTTGACCCAGTGTTTTTGTGCTATTTTTTGATATTATATTGTATGTATAATGATACCGGATAATATTATGAATTGCTAGATTAACAGTAATCTAGTCAGATTGTAAACTTTCTGTATATTTTGAACGGACACTAAATTGTGCAATCTAAGCGTACCATTTTCGTTGGAATTATAAATAACCAGTTATAAAAAAAAATTGTGCGTCTCGGGACGCTCGACAGAAGTGATAACTTAAACTAATCAAAAAGAAAAAAAAGACCAAACGAAAGAGAGAAAGGGAAGCCAGCGAAGATTCGAACCTAGGACTTCAGCCATAGCAGTCACGCTTACGACCGCTAGGCTACGAGCGTGTTGTTAGGATTGACTAATAATGGTGCCGTAACGCGTTACGTTACGAAGCGGTTTACCCTCCCATATGAAAGTTATCACTTCAAAAAAACACCTATCTAGATAAACCAATTAGATATAGCTATACATCTATATATATTTACATATATACAAAGATTGCTCACTTAATAGTATTATTATTAAGTATACCTCCAATATTCAAAATTATTAGTGGCCGTTCATATTCTATCAACAGTTTACAATCTGACTAGATTGATTATAAACTAAAGGATCGTATAATTATTCGATGATATATACAGAACAATACGTAGAGTATATTTGTATAAATGATGAGTATTTTTATAAATGAGATGTACACATAAAATTTGTTTTGATGTTAACCTAATATTTGTACCTGTCCGTGTTTTACGTATATAACTGTGTTCGTTATATATTACTCTTTTTGTGGCTATAAAAATAATTATAATTGTAAGTCTGTGAAACATGTTTATGCAGAGTAATTTTAGAATAACTTATTCGATTGTTATGACTACATCATTTATGCTTAGAACTTACTTACATGAAGTATTAAAAAAAAATTAAAACACAGGCATTTTATTTACTTTAACCAGAACTAATTATACTATATACGCTATGTTACTACTATCTTTATAGTGGCACCAGAAGCTATGATAGCTCAGTGGTAGAATATTCTACTAGAGTCAGCCAACGTGGGTTCGAATCCTATTATGCCCCTCAGATTTTGGTAAAGTAAAAACATCGTGATAAAGCCATAGACTGGTAAGGCTTGAATATATACATGTATACCTGCTTTAACGTGTAAATCATGTGAATGAAGATATACGATGTGAATATTTATATACCTTTAGGGATGTATTATAAGTAATTTATTTGTTGAATTCATTGTGGGGTAGAAGTGTATGCATTATTACTAGCTATATTTACTTATGAAACTACCATCAAAATAAATTAAAAATATGATAATGCAGAATCATAATATGCGTTTTTATGATAATATCTGGGCGACCGAGCTGTGCTCGGTGCCTTACAAAAAAAACACCTTTAAATGCATACATGGAATGTAAAACATTATCTAAATGCAAAGTTTCATCGACATCGTTGGAGCCTTTTCCGAGAAACCAATTGCAATTACAAGAATTGCTCACTCAATGTAAAAAGATTTAGTGTAATATGTACACATCTATAGCTATATTTTATTAGTAGATATAGATACTTGTACTTCAGTGTTAGGTATTTTTTGTTAATTTTTTACAAATTCTTCTATTTGCACTTTACCTATAACTGTACTTTTTGTCCTGCAATACCGCTGGTTAGCTAGAAGATATATTGTTTTGTAGCATTAAGCTCGCCAGTGTACGACATGAAGTGCAATAAAATATTCATTCGTTCATTTATTCAATCACCTACCGTGAGATGAGTTTGTGGTCAAACTCAAAAAAAAACGCTAAATAAATAGATTAAAAAATCAAATAAATAGAACTAAACATCCAATAACGTACAATAAAGCTTTATCGTGCACGCATTTAAGTTTTTTAAACACATCCCATTATATAACCGAATTACATAACATTTGTTAAGGTAATGAAATCTAAACACAGAGGAAAAACTTTTTCGTGTAACCTTGTTGTCCTCAAAAACAAGAGTATTCAGGAAGGACTGATGCTTTATTCACGAAGTTAATTCTGTTAATGTCACTTCGAGCTTAGTTTTATTCCAAACACGATGTATTAATAGCCCAGGAGGCCGGAAGATATCACAAACAAAAAAGAACCTAAAGGGCCAAGGATATATGAAGTGTCCTCCAACTAAAGTGTATGAATTCCTTTATCTTATTTGAGTTGCTATTTTGTTAATTTTATTTAATAATAATTAGCAATAATATTTTTAGAAGTAAAATATAATAAATGTAAATATGACAGGAGATTTTCTCCTATTTATATAAATATATATGTACTAGCTGCGACAGAAGAACACGTAGCGCTTATAAAACTCACAGCTTCTTAAAACTTTGATAACTGTGTAAAACAAAAAAAAATCTATCCTACAGGATACTACAAGAACTACAGTTTTTGCGAGATACGCGCACAGCGGCAAACCTCTATTCTTTTATTTATATAGATTAAGGAAATATTGTTAAAATTTGTTAGTTTAAAGAGTCTTAAAGGGCCCTAAAAGGTCATAAACGTATTAAATTGTGATTGTTAAAAAAAATATTATTACACTATAAGAGTGAAACATAAGCGTTTTTGAAAGAGTATTTGTAAACTGTATGAATTATTTTATGTGGAGCGAACCGACTTCAATAAAAGACGGAGGTTACTCAATTCGAATGTTTTTTTTATATGGATGTTCAGCCTTAACTTTTGTTCACGAACCGATTTGGATTATTATCTTTTGGTCAAGATTGGTCCATGTTAATTTCAATGCCATTGGACCTTCGCCTTTGAAGATACATCAGGGAACTCTTCAAAACCATTAAAGTTAGTGTTATTTTTTGTTAAAAATTGTCTTTTATTTAATGTGTACTTATATTTAATAATACATACAATAAATCGGAAAAAAATTTAACACGCTAATCTCCGGAACTACCAGTCGGATTCGAAAAAATATTTTTGTATATAATAGCCAGATTCATGAGGCATAGAGTCTAGCATTAAGGTGTACTCTCAGCTAGCTTTAAATATTGATATTTATGTTTGACTATTGATTTTTGTAATGTAAGTCGGAAGACAAAGCGCTCCCGAACTGCTTTATTCGCGTGCGCTGTCATAATGGTTAGTGATGCGTAAATAAAATGTTCTATAAAAATATTGGTCCCGAGTACATCTAAAAAAGGCCGTAATACATATGCCTATCCGTTATAGGTAAAACACAATCAGGCATTTTATGTTACAAATGTATTAAATATTAAAAAGTGATTTATGGGCATTATATTAGGCATAGCATATTAATCCTTACGAAAGAAAGTTCGTTTGTTATTAAAACAATTTCATGAAGATAAACTTTGCCTTACATAGCATGTTATTTAGACGCACAGTTTAGGAGATAATGGAAAATTAAAATAATTCAACACTCGGCTCGGTAGAACAGTGTGTGAAAAGCAATATATTCTAATATAAACTACAAGAAAATATTACTGAAAATATTGTCTATAGTGAAGTATTATATAAGTCAGTGATTTCTTTTAAATTATACTGAGGTGAAACCGCGGGTCATAGATAGATAATTTATAAACGTCCATCTGAATGTATGTAATGCACAAACAAATAAACTGATATAATAAATATAAATAATATTTTGTTATGAAGCACCTATGCATTGAAGTAGTAATTATGTTTAATAGACAAAAGACCGGCTTGAGTAAAAATCGAACCCATGACTTTTGTCTTAACACAAGCGTCTACCGCTGTGATGTGAGGTTTCTTGAATTTATCGTAACGTAATATGTAGGTTACTATCGATTCTTTGTGATTACATAATAAAAATGTGTTGAATTACTACACTATACAAAAATTGTCCTGCCGAATTGACGAAACGTAAATCTCTTTATAAAAAAATACTTTAAAATAATTAATTAAATGCGAGAAAACCTATATCAACGAAATTAAAAGAGGGACCTCTGGATTGCTTTCCGCAGATAAATGAGCTTTGCTTTCAAGTGGCGTTTATTGCCTTATCTCAGGAAGAATGATGGCATTATACCCCTAAGAAAAACTTGTACCATGTCTTTGAACCTTGGCAAGGGATTTTGGACTGGAGCCAATATCCATTGCGAGTGGCTGGCCTTCTAAAAAGGCTACAACGTGGAATCAGTTTAATTTTAGCGTTTTCTTTTTGTTAATTTTATCAATTACCCATTAACAACTTTTTTATTTTAATTTATAAATTTTATTGTAAATATATTTTGTGAAAGTTAAATGTCAAGTTCATTCCGAGAAAAAAAAACATTATTTCTGATGTGCAGGGTCGCGGGCACAGCTAGTATGTAATAGACGAGTACATACATAGATAGTATATATTATTATGTAAAATACAACTCTTAATTAATATACAAGCGAAAATAAAACGCATTAAACTAACGTTAGCACTTAATATTTACGTTTGAAAGTAATTTAAAATAATAATAACACTTTTAAGGGAAATTACAAATTTTCATACACTTGTTGCTTGAAGTATTTCTTTAAATTATGTGTACTTTTAAACATTTAGATAATATAATGTGCATAATTATGCTTTTACTGTCACTTATTACTAAATGTATGAAAGATAAAATCTTTACACGTGATGAAAATCCATGGTATACTTTGTTGTTATTTATTACCTTTTTTAATGCGAATAGTTTAGTGAAATACCTTTATACTAACTTTACGACTTACTATATTACAAATGAATTCAATTTCATGGCCATTTTTCTTCTAGTTACTTTATATACCAAGTCCTTATAATTCAACACAATAGAAAGTTACGAGACGCGTCCTAAAAAAAATAAATTCTGATTCTAATAGTAATGCTGATGCGATACTAATGTTGTAAAGTTATACGCCTGTTCGACAATCGTAAGCTGCGAAATTGATTCATAGTCTGGATACATTATAATAATGATATCAATATACCAGTAAGGATCAATGTGTAGAAGAACACTGACTTCTATTGTTAGAGCTATCTTGATAATAATTTAGGGTGATACGTTTTTTATAAGTTACAATACATATTTTATACCAATATGTATTTCATAAAGGGATTGTTTCTTGTTTTTGTTTGAACGCTCTAATATCTATAACTAGCAGTCAGATTTCAACAATTCTATATAACTTTTTATTGAGGAAGTAAGACTATATAACTTCACGCTATGATCCTAAGGAGCAGAGCGGAATATCAAGAAACCTGGCAAGCTTTAAGCGAGTACGGGAAATCAGGACAAATTGCTACACGGGTGCGTTAAAGGCCCGACGCGCGACGCGTTGGAGAGTTGTTGGTCGAATACGTATAAAAGGGAATGTCCTGACTGACTCATAATCGATTAGCCCAAAGTATTAAGGATAAAACTTGAAATATCAGAGATGTGAGAATTATACTATAAACAATGTTTAAGAAAAATTTCTAGAAATTCAACTCCTGAGAGAATGAAAATGAGTGTCAAAGTTTTTATGGACAATTAAAATTTAATAAGCCCCCGACACAAGTAACCTGTTTATTGAGACCATTCCAGTAAGCCTAAATACGATATCGAAACGATATACGATTTATGTTGGTGAGGAGTTAGGTGTCCTATGAATTCCAGGTGACGCTATAGCAACAAGTCAAGGTTTTCTAATATTATTGAAGTAACAGAATACCAAATCTCGACTCAATTAGATCTGTGGAAGATGCTCACATCTATTTATTAACTAGAATAGAACTGATAATCTTCAAAAGGCTGAACAGATTTTCTTGAATCATAGCTCTCGATAGAGTCGCCTTACAAACAAAAAAAAAATAGATCAAAATAGGTTCAAAACAGACACACAAATACACACGTTAAACTTTTATATAACACCTTTGTATCAGGGGTTAAAAATGTCATTTTCCGGATTAGATTTATTTGAAATGTGGTATTAATACTCATTGATACAAATGATACAATGAATGAAAACATATTTAATTTAATTAAAAAATGTATGGATTTTTTTTTGGATTAAATTTATAAATAAACTAGTTGATCCGCTCAACTTCGTCTGCGTCACATATGAGATAGAGAGAGTTAGAGGGGTTAAAGAGAGAGTTGATCGTAGGCACCTATAATACAATTCTAAAGGAGCTGAAACTTTCTTTAATTACTGCGGAGTTATTTTAAAACTGTGATATCTCCTAAGATTCAACATTGAAATCAAATGATTTATACGGTTATTTTGTTCAAAATTAGATACTTGTGATGAATAGCGTAGTTATTCTGATATGGATTAATACCATGTTTGATCACCAAATTGATTCATTGATGCTCCGCTCCTATTGGGTATAGCGTAATGATATATAGATCCTTCCTAGATAAATGGGCAACCCAACACTAAAATATTTTTTCCATTCGAAAAAGTAGTTTCCTGGGATTAGCGCGTTCAACCAAACAAACAAACTCTTGAGCTTTACGATATTAGTATAGATAAACAAAACATAAATTCAGTTATTACACTTAAAAAACTACAAATCTTGTAGTCTATGCGAGCGAAGCTGCCAGCGTGAAGCTAGTGTTTTATAATTTGTTAAAAATTAACTAAAAAGAAAAACCACATCAATGATTTTGAGGAGTTCCCTGATGAATCTTCAAAGTCGAAGATCCAACGCCAATGAAATTAAAATGAGGTATCCCCTTAATTCCAACAAAAAAAATCATACAAATCAGTTCATTAACAAAGAAGTTATGGCTGAGAATATACATTATAATTGAAAACCTACTATTTTTGAAGTTAGTAATAAAAATAAAATAAAATTTCAGCTTTACGTCGATGATAGAGTTAAGACCGCACTTTGCGTCTCCAATTCATCTATGAACGTTATGAAGTCGTATAAATAGTTATCCATATTACCTTGTACTAAACAGCAAGAATAGTTTTGAATCATAGTTCTTGAATTATTTAAATAATAGGACATAAAAAATGTGCAACTTTTTGTGCAAACGAACATCATGCACTTAGTTAAGCGAGTGGTTAGGCTATTTACATTGATAACAACACTCGTATAGATCAATTAAATTGTGCAACTAGCGTGCTATGTATGCACTCGCGCATTGCACCTAGTTACTTTACTCGTTTGTGAAGCAATCGATTGCTATGCCAAATTAACACGGTCGTAGTTCTCTATTCCCATATTAATTAACAGTTAAGAAATAGGTTTCAAATTTCGTATTGGTATTTATTCTTATTGAAATATTTTACCAGACTGTATGTATTATAGTATTAACTGCCGTGGCGAATTATTTATTTATAACTAGAATTATTGGTTCTTTATTTATTATGTTGCAAGCATGGAGTACTATGACAACATTTTAATAGTTTCTAACTTATAGGAAGAAGGCTATGGGACGAAATAAATGTTTAATGATTTTTCTGGTAATATGGATTACAAAACATAACATTATATGCAGTTTTCGTTATTTGGTCATTACGATTAGCTTATTATAAGTATAACAGTAATTATTTTTTAAAGACGTAAAATTTTATTATGCATAACATTTAATTAATAAGATTCAACTCACAACTCATACCACAGGATCCATTCACAGAAAGTAGCTCACGTAACAAAGGAACTGTAACTTAATACGTGACGAGAAATATGATGCATTAGACGCCCCGTATTCTATTGTGGTGAATCCATTTGGTGGCTAATTGGTTTGGACGGGACCCGGAGCATTCATGCCTTTTTTGTTGGTGAAATCGCGGAACCACTTGCTAAATGCATGTACGCAGGTTTACGGCCAACGCATACCGGCGGACGGCGTGAAAGAGCATCAAGGAGGATTTACCGCTAAACAGCGTGCACTGCTAATTTGTGATGCTGTCAGCAACCGCCAGGACAATTCTGAATGCTGTGGCATAAGGAGGGTATTTAGGAGGATTCGTTCGCTTGCAGTTTGCACTGCTTCTTCCCCACGATCATAATATCATCAGTCGCATGTCTTCACATCCTGCTGTGCCATCCTCCACTTCCAGCGCGTTCTTAAATGCCGCGGAGAAAAATTTCGTTTGATACTCCGTGGTCGGTTTCTGAGCTTTCGAAGCAATTTATATCTTATTACCAATAGATAAGTACGAATTTACGTTGGTAAACTTAAAATACTCAGTCCCACCGTACGCCGGTGTGCGCTGGCCTTTAGATGTGCGAGAAATATTCGAAGGGTCGGTACACAGCGCCTCAGCAGCGAATTCTTTAACGATTACTCAGTTCTTATAGCATCAAATGTTGTTTAAAATAATGTTTTCCATAATCTAAAGTGTGTGTTTAATACTTAATTATTGACAAAGTAATTATTTCGTAAAAATTAAAATAAATAGAAAAAATCTTGCTAAAAGTGATCGAGATTCTCGACGGCTTTTCTCAATATCAAGGATATTTTTTTATGTTTTTGACGTTCATGAAATATTTGACATGACGGAAATCCACTAAGGCATGTTTGTTTTTCATTTTAAATAGTTAAGATTTCAGAAAAAACTTTCAAGAAAATAAAACATTATACGTAAATTCGACAAATCCTCTAGTCGTAAGATAAAAATTCACAACACGTAACATCTTTAAACTATGTATCATGGCACCTGCCATGTGATAATATTACGAAAAATATACAAAATCAATATACCTAAGTATATTATAGGTATGTAATTACTATATTACAGTAAATAAAAAGATGAAAAAAGTATTATGTTAATATATATTTATATTCATTCTCTGAGACAGAATTGGCGTTAAACATATAATACATTCTATTAATGTCCGTTGTAATTTGAAAAATGAAAAAAATATTCAGTATAGAAACGCGTTTATCTCAGTATATAAAGGCCAATGACATAGGAGGCAGGAAAAAGTAAAATAAAAACTTCTTTAGGCGTAACTTGACACAACATTTTTTTAGTACGGAAATATAGTTTAAACCCATAAAACAATATTTTATTATTTATTATTATGTGGTGAGTGATTGAAAGTTAGAATTCCGCATAAAAAAAGTAACAGCCTGTGCAGAACTAAAATTGTGCAGAAAATGAAAACTAGTTACGAAGTGAAGAAAACTATTTTTCATGCTCGTACTTTTCCAGAGAGACTGCGCACTTAACAAAGTAACAAATATTATAAAATATATATTTTTCTTTATTTTATCGATTCGATTCTTTTACGAGCATTTTAACAAATATACATATTAGGATTATATGATGCTTCTGTTACTATTTTATTTGTAGAGGCTAGCCTAAGCGCAAAACAATCAAGAGTAGCTCCTTAAACTATACAAGAGAAAAATAGATAAAGAAAACTCGGTGAATACACTTTTTTTTTTTTAATTATTTGATAGTGAAGACTTAGCGTACATGGAATTAAGGGTAGCACTATTCGTTTTGAATACAAATGAGCTACAAATTCCTCAAATACATTAATAAAACATATTTAGAGAGCAAACAATTAGAAACCATTCAAAATGTTCGTAGCTCGCGGACCGTAATTAAGAGTCGTAATTTGTAATTCTCTATGTTTATAAATTGTAACAATATAAATAGAAGCCGCTAAATAAATAAAGCCATAATAATTAAACGTGTCAAATCTATACAAAACAAGTTTTATTTTGGGTATTGTGTATTAAATTCAATATCCTGCTGAAGCTAAGAAAATCGGTAAACCAAAGTCTGTAAATTATGATAGTGAAGTAGATTGTTACGTAAAAAATTTCACAGTAATTAGCAAAGAAATTGCTAAGTTTTATTCATAATCTAATAACTAAGTCTATAAGAAATGATATTCTCATATTATGTGTCCACTAGAAAAGACGTGATGACAGTAATAAAGTTTCAGCAGGTAATTGCCTTGTTTCCTTTAGAAGGCTTTATGGAGGTGACTAGCTCCATTATCTCTCGCTTTTACCGTCATTACGCGTTAGTTTCTATAGAAGTTTTTATAGAGAAATTTGTAGTTAGGTACTATATTTTTATCAACGATAAACGAGGTACGATATCAGAAACATTACTTGTCATTTTTATATTGAATTAACTTTAAATCATATTTAATGAACCGAAACAAAAACAGACGAAGCCATAATAATGCTGATCATCTAGTCGGGTTAATTCGAATCATTTTCATTTATCATTTCATAATATAAATGAAATTAGTTTAATAAGATGATTCTCACTCAGTCTACGCAAGGTTCATATGTATGTATAATAAATTATACATATTTATACGTGAATATTGTAATACCTAATTCTCGGTAGAACAAAGAGCGATGTTAAGTTATAAATAATAATCTTATGTTTCTTAGTTATAGAATCATTACATTTAACTTAACTATTGGAATACTTCTGTTAATATTAATTTGTGTAAAATGTCATTGTAGTGTATTTATCGTAAACGATTTTCATGTTTATATTTATTTCAATTTCAGTATAAAAATAGTTAAGTTTCAAGCAATATGTATTTGATTTCCTTTAGATCTAACTCCGTGACGCTGTAACTGACAAGCTAACAACAAATCTTAATAGGAAATAAAACAATCATTTTCATGAAAAAACAAAACGAGATATAATTTAACAGCACAAAAAATCTCACAGGTCACAGTCTTATTATGTAACAGCTGTGACTGTCGGCTCTGCATGTGTTTATTACGAAGTAATTACGTAATTTTATTGAAAATTCTTATAGCTTATAAATAGAAGAATGACATATAAATACTGTGTATAAAATTGGATCAAAATCAGTAGAATTATTTTTAGTGTTATTCACAGCGTGCTCTACTAAGATCAGTAGGAGTGGAGGTTCAGTTGGAGTAGGAGGATTCCGTAGGAGTGAGCAGAAATAATGAAGCACCATTTCTTTCTCTCTTTGCAATAATCTTTTGTATCCAAAGATTTTTCAAATACCTATTTCCTTAAATTTAGGTATCACTTTTTATTTTATTTTATACAACTATGTTGGCAAACAAGCATACAGCCCGCCTGATGGTAAGCGGCTTATGAACGGTATCAGTAGCGCGTTGCCGACCTTGAACACTCGATGTATTTGTTTTTAAAAAAGGAAAAAAAAACATATTGGGTACTCGTAAATCAAATTATTTTGTATTTTTTCTATGGATAATACTAACCGCTAACTTTTTCTATCCAAAGGCCACACGTGATATTTTTACTTGATGCAAATAGGTTTACGTAATGTAACCCGAGATAATCTGTGTGCAGTGTACGAAGGCGGATACTGTCAGTTGACCTCGGATCAGTTTCCAATATGATTCACCCGAATCGCGAATTCACCGATCAAATCTCTGCCCACGTTTCAAACGCCAATGTCAAAAAGAACATCACCATGATTTTTAGGAATGTAACTGTTTTGTTATTTGTTTTATATAGGTATTAGCGTTTGCCTGCCTGTTCACTAGTCGTTAATTATAAAAAGTAAAAAATATATCCTGTGTCCTATTCGACAACTTTGGTAATAAATATTCAAATGCGTCAAGCTGTTTATGAATAAGCGATAACGCTTAATAATTGAAAGACAAACATTAAAAAAAATGTACTTTCGCATTTATAACAGATATTCAATTAGGATTTTAATAAGTTACCTAGGCTCACTAAACACTAAGTCGGTACACACACGGCACAGCCGGCAGGCTTTTGTCGCGCTCGTATGAGGTTCCAATGATTTGGATGAAATTTTATATATAGGAAACGTTTTACATTTTTTAAATTTAAACACCGGGCAAAACTTTATAGCCCAGATATCAGTTCCATTATAGAAACGAAAACTCCCGTTTTTCATTCATCTCGTATACGTTTTGAAAAATAAATAGATACAGAATAATTCAGTATAAGTAATGTTGACAGTGCAACGCAGAATCGGAAAGAGCCGACCAGACGCGACGATGTCCGAATGGCGCGTAGCAACGTCCCATCAGAACGCTAATCCCACTCAAACGCGTCATTAGATGTTTCAAATCAAAAACACTCAAATACATATAAACTTTTGCGATTTACTTCAACTATAACATGAAACGAAATCAAATGTGACAAAAAATCTAAGTATAAAATCCAAAATTATGTGTACACCTTAAACTTGACTTTAAACTTTGAGATTGTTCTCAGTTCAGCTGCACACTTCAGCCGTTCTATAGACCATAGAATTAAGACCATTACCCACAGAGATTGTCTAACTAAATCATCCTTAATAAGTGACGTAAGCAGTTAAAGTACTCAGGGAGGTGTGTACATTCCGTGTTTAAATACTATATTTAAAAGCTAAAATAAGTAACAAATAGTAAGTTTTGTATAATAATTAATAGAACGTAACTCATTTTATTCGCAAATCTGAAGCAAATTCTAATACAAAAATTAATTGTCTCGCCGAAGCCGGATATAAGAACCGATCACACGCCACTAGGCAAAAAAAACATTCAAGCAATTAAGTTCATGTTCGATTTTGTTAACGATATTTTACATTATTGTTTAATTTAGTAGAAATTTTAATGAAATAGATTCACAATGTTAAAGATCATGTAGATATGCATTCTACTCTCATTGATGAAACTGAATATAGAAGTAAGTAGAATGTAGGTACCAAACATTCAACAGATTAATTTTTGTATTTTGTAAAACTACATTTGTTTGACTTTGATCATGTTAGTTTTTACGTAAATAAGTTTCTTAAGCAGCCGATACTGAAAGTAAATACTGGTACATAGGCACTATTATTTTTCAAAGTGCATAGGTCTTTAAGGCACAAAAAAAATGAAGTTCTCCAAACGTTTTGATGCTGAATAAAATAGTTAACTTCTCTACATTTTTATAGTTTGCTTATACAATTAATGTTTATGTTTGAATTGCAATACAAAGCACTTTGTTCATATTTAAAGTATAAATTTTGTTTGCACAGAAGAACAACATAGTTAAAAATTATAATAAAAACTCATGAGGTGTCTCGGGGCATCCGGTAGAAACAAAGTTATTTTCGCTGTATACTATGTGATGACTAGACTTGTACGGCGTACGCACTGTTCTTTAAACAGTACAAGTGGTGATGGTTAGAGTACCGCTGACTTAGGATTTTTTAATTAAACATTTTTGTTTTTATTTACTGGGTTATAAAAATGAATAATTTGTTATTCATTAATATTATAAAAATATAAACAAATTATAAATTTTATCAGTACATTCAATTTTAAACAAAAACGAAAAATAAGTTTTATATAAAAAAATCTCAAATCAACGGAACTCGAACTATCGACCACTCGTACTGTACGTTCAACAGTGCGAACAAATCTGGTCATAACAGGGCTAGGCCAATTTTACGACGATCTGTCGACTACGATTTGTCTATTTTTAGTGTCGATCGGGTTGGACACTTTTTTCCGTTGAGCTCCCCTCCCATTTCGCGATATGGAATTTCGTTCCAATTGTTCCAAGAAAACGAAACTGCATACATATATTCAAATTTAATGTAATATTTGATCTTTATGTTACCGGATGGTAAATGGAACGTAGATTAGTAAGCTTCATAAATATTTATTCATAAATCTCTATGATTCAACCCAATAACACGTAATGACGAAATAATAATTTAAGAAATATGACTAATTTGGCCTCATATTATTAATTTATAACCCAATTACAAAAATCGATTTATCTATATAATATACATGTTCGAAGGACTCGGAATATAAACATGTTCCTTCCAAATATTATGTTACATTAAAATTATGTCC
This sequence comes from Saturnia japonica, assembly GCA_033032175.1. Taxonomy (NCBI): domain Eukaryota; kingdom Metazoa; phylum Arthropoda; class Insecta; order Lepidoptera; family Saturniidae; genus Saturnia; species Saturnia japonica. Next base: position 14,106,867 of record CM065307.1, read on the forward strand.
TGGTCTAAGTTAAATTTAAATTACAAATTAGGAAAATATGTTTATAAATATTCATTATTTTGTCTTTTGTGGATTCCAAGTGACTCATTATAATTTTAAATAACTTACGAGAATTTTTTTTTAAATCGCCTGAGTATAACTTTAATTTTAGTACTTATAGAAAACAATAATACAAAGTCAGTATTAATTTCATATTAATAAAAAAAAACGCGGGGTTTCGTGGGACAGCCGGTAGGAACGAAGTTCTTTTCGCTATATATTATATTATTTATCATTCAATAACAAGCATAAGTAACAGTATCTAATAAAATTGTATTTATAAAAACATAAGTTTTTCTTTATAATTTATAAAACCTATTTTTAGGATTTCGGTCCTTAAAAGGGGAAAAGGAACACTTATAAGATCACTTCGTTGTCCGTCAGCCTGTCTGTTAAGACCTTTCTCTCAAGAGCGCATCGACTATTAAGTTGATGTTAATATTAAATACTCAAGTATGCAAACCCTTGGAACCCAAGTTCGGTGAAGCTGTAAAAGCCGCAGCGGCTTTAGGGCCCTAAGGCTAACAGTATAGTCAGATAAAAAGAAAAACCTTGGAGCTGTGAAAAAATCAACGCAATCAAAAGATACGGCCGTTTATGTCGCACATTTGAACACTCGCAAGAGGAATAAAAACCTATAGTGTCCTTCCAGTTAACCTAGAATCATGAAATTTGGTAATAAGCAATGTCTTATTTAAATAAATAAAAAAATATTTTTGCGAATATAAACTTATTTGCAGTTGGTAAACTGATTGCGGCATATGTTGATGTATGGGATCAACAGGTTTCCAACGGCAAAGTTAAGTTTGTCCCTTAATATAATTTATCTTTTCGTTAGAATTGTTCAGTGCTTTCTTCAGTAATGTTACCTAATTATTTTGGAGAATGTGACTGTACAATTACGGAGCCCTCGGTACGCGAGGTTGACTCGCACTTGGTCGGTTTTTTTTTTATAAATAAATTTTATTACCACTCCTTCGTTACCAGTCGGGTAGTACACTTTTCCCGTGTAGCTCCCATCCGACAAACGCGCGATAAGGAACCCCATTCCAATAATAGTTGTTAATAATATATAATATATTATTATTAAGTAAAAATTAATCTCATCTAAATTATTGAAATAAGACTGAATTACTTGGTTCTGTATAATACAACATTCAACCCTATATTAATCCACTACATAAAGATGCATTTACAAAATTAAACTATAATAAAATTGGTTTATAATGTAAACAACGCAAATTATATTATGTAAAACTCATATTTCAAGAAACTAGCCAAATAGTCGTAATTTACAAGGCATTTTGAATTACAATAAGGTAAGAAAGTTACGGTATGAATGTTATTTGTTACCTTGACGTGTTAATATTGCAAGGTGTTCTTACACAAGCCACTAGATGGCCGGTGTCGCAGTGGGACGTTACCTCATAAATAATTGTAGGTTTCCACACATCAAAAAAATAATAGCGTTTATTTACATACGTAAAACTTTTATTAAACTGCTAAGTTAATTTATATCTCAATTTGCATGTATAAATGATTAAGTATAATTTTTATATTTAAACATTTTAAAGTAAAAGTTTTCAATGACTGTCTGATCATCTAGTGTATAATAACTGATTCGTGCGAATGTTTCACACAATATAGAACATAAACTACTCTACATACATAGCTCTGTCTTGTTAGTTAAACAGATTGTTAATAGATGGTGCCTTGAATATTATACATTCGTTAGCATCGACAGATATCATTCCCAATAAACAGTTTTTAATCTATTTTTTCTGGGCGGAATGAGCAACCTTCTACCAGAGTTAGTTCTCGCGTATGCCTACCTGCCGGATGATGCTGAGGTCCCAACGCCAGAGCTGATTGCACTGATTCAACACTGCGAAAGGTAAGGACTTGAGCTGGTCATGAGCAATTTATAAACTTTCTCTTTTCTACTGACCTTCAAATTATGAATATTGTTTCGGAACCGACCTTTGTCACTTCGAGGGTCAAACCATCATAGATATTACTTTCGCCTCGGAAAGGGCATTAAACTTCATCAAGGACTGGCGAGTATCCAATGAGGTTTCCTGTTCCGATCACAGATGTATTGAATATAACATATTTGTAGACGTGGCTTCTCCAGTACCGAGTCGCATTCCACGTAAGACTGCTCGCGTCTCATAAGAAAAGCTGGTGGAGATGGAATTAAGTAAATACGGAAACCCACCACCGTACACTGATACGAAAGGTAAAGAAATCCATCTAAATAAACTTACATCAACAATAATAGAGTGTTATGAAAAAAGTTGCCCTCTTACAACGCAATTCCGTCAGCGGCAAAAGGAGGGACGGCTGGTGGGCCCCGAACTTGAGCGCTTACGTCGCAAAGTTCGGAAACTCTTTAACCATGCGATGAACACCAGGAAAGAACAATACTGGGATGCTTACTAGGAGATACAACGCCAGTTTAAATATCATATACAACAACGCAAATGCGAATCGTGGCGACGCTTCTGTACTAACATTGAATCAAACAGTTCAATAGCGACCTAAGTCGCTAGGGTCAAAAACATACTCGCAGGCGAGCCCAACCGATCGTTGGGGTCACTTAAGACTGACAACACTTACACGAATTCCGATGCAGAGACCTGTGAACTCCTTCTGTAAACCCACTTCCCGGGTTGTCTCTTAAGTGCCGACTAAAGCTGGAGTGACGGTACGGAAGGAAAGCGCATGGAACCGGAATGGATTACTGCCCGTAACATTGTCCAAACAGATAAGTTATTGTGGGCAATAAACAGCTGGAAAGAAGTCTTTCGATATAAAGCACCGGATTTAGATGGTATCTTCCCCAAGCTTTCAAAATGATGTGATAAGGCAATTGCAGCACACCTGCTAATAATTTTTCAGGGCTGCATTGCCTTTCGATATACATCCAAAGAGTGGAGGGAGGTAAAGGTAGCATTTATACCCAAACCAGGCAGAAGTGACTATACACAGACAAAATCATTCAGACCCATCAGTCTTACGTCATTTATTTTAAAGACCCTAGAAAGGCTCTATGATAGGGAAATAAGAGACAACATCCATATGGGTAAGCCAATTCACTGCTAACAACATGCCTATACTGTAGGTAAATAAACATAATCTGCATTACATAACGAAGTTTCACGTATTGAATATGCTCTATCAAGAAAATTATCAACCCTAGGCTTATTCATTGATATTGAAGGGGCCTTTGGCAAAACAATTTTAATAGCATCAGCCATGTCCTTTCAAAACATGGAGTAAATTCAACGCTCAGAAGATGGATTGATAACATGTTTCAATATAGGGCGGTACAGGTTACAGTGAATATAACCACCAGAGGTGTTGCGGTTAGGGGCTGCCCCCAGGGAGGAGGACTATCGCCACTACTCTGGAATTTGGTTGTAAATGAATTCATCACTGGCCTGAACATAAAAGTTATTAAACTGTAGGCTATGCTGATTTCCTATGACCTACTCAATGGGTCGCATCAAGGCACACTCTGTGATCTGATAAGGGTGCCTTCCGCATAGTAGAAAAATGGTGCAAAAAACAGGAACTCACTGTAAATCCGTCGAAGACGGAACTAGTGCTGTTCACTAATAAACGAAAATTGAGTAACTTTGTGTTACCAAAGTTATTCGGCACCGACCTAGGACTAGTAGCTGAAGTCAAATTACCTAGGCGTAATTTTAGACAATAAGCTACTGTGGAATAAACACCTTGAGAATAAACTAAATAAGGCCTGCATTATATTCTGGCAATGTAAAATATTATTGGGTAAGAAATGGAGTTTATCTCCGAAGATTACCTACTGGCTTTATACAACCGTAATTTGGCCGATCGTTACCTATGGTGCAGTGGTTTGGTGGCCTACGACCGAACTAAGCACAGTCAGGGGAAAGCTGCAGCAATTCCAACAATTGGCTTGCTCAACTATAACCGGCTGCATGCGCGCCACACCAACAATAGCCTTGGAAATCATTCTCAGTATACCACCCTTACATCTGTTCATACAACAGGAGGCCGCGGTATTAGCAGTACGAATGACAAATCTAGGACTGTGGGGTAATCCTGATGGATCACAGACAACAATTTTGAATAATTCTATCATATAGGCTCTCCGTGTGATAAGATCCTAAAGAAACACGTTTTTGACAGAAATTACTCAATAAAATTGTGCGAAGAAATACAGGACCAATCCGGCATAAACGAGGTTCGCATATAGATACAGATGGTTGGAAAACTGATACAGGAACAGGCACCGGGGTATTTTCCTGTGATCTAAACAATAAAATATCAATAGCCCTAGGACCACACAGTTCCATCTTCTAATGTGAATGTGTAGCCATTACTGAGGCGGCAAACGCGGTGCTGAACAGGAAAATAGAGAACCAAAACATAAGAATTATCTTCGACAGCACTGCAGTCTTACGAGCTCTGGAGAGTAAGACACACGAATCTGGGCTTATAAACGAGTGTCAAAAAGCACTGGAATGGGCTACAACTAACAATTTATTAACCCAAGTGGATCAAAGGACACAGCGGATCACTGGGCAACGACGCAGTAAATGAACTGGCAAAGAGAGGTCGAGCAGTCCGCGGATAGGTCCTCTACCCATACAGCCTCTGCCATTCAGTCAAATTCGCTCGTGGCTGTGTCAAAGAAGAACAGAATTACATAGAGGTCAATGGACATGGCCAGTGACTGTAGACAGTCGAGGGGGACACTGCCCATCCCTGAACCGCGTTTGTCGCGGTGACTTCTCAGTCTTAATAGAAGTGATCTACGTGTTATGGTAGACACTATTATCAGGCCATAGTACACTTAACAAACACCTTTATGTTCTAGGTGTTACTGATAGCCCCATGTGCAGAGCATGCATAGAGGGTGAAGAAACCGCTACTCACGTAATCCTGGAATGCGCAGGAGTTGCCAACCCAACGGGTGGAAATCCTCAAAAACCCAATGTCACTTCAAGAAGCCTGTGAATGCACCAGGAGACTTCTGCGCTTCTGAACGGAGTTGGGCTGGCTGGAATAGCCGGCCAGAAAATCTACGCACAATGGTCCTAGAAAGAGTCTAAGTGCAGACAGATGAATTCTACATAAATTTTGAATTTTCGTCAATAGCGGAGTACATAAGCTTTAAAAAAATGTTTGAATTATTAATTTTGATGAAGAATTGATGGAGACATAGCGTTGCTAGGTAAGCACCTTTGAGAAATAATATATGATGAACATTTCTTTGTTTCGTATACCTATCATTGGTCCAATTGTGATTAAACTTTGTTGAGTTGTTTCACGGATACCCGCGAAATTTCTGTATTAGTTCAACTATTTTACAACAGATGGCTTGCGAGTCCTTTCAATAAATGTATATAGTGTGTACTTCATATACTTTACATGCAGTTCATGGCATTGAATGAATACTTAATTGCACTTTTAGTTTTTACACTGGCGAGCTTAATGCTATAAAGCATTTTCTTCTAGTTAACCAGCAGCAATGTGGAAAAAATTATTGTCGGTAGTGTAATAGAAAATTAAATATTACACTAGAAAAGTAATAAAATTTAAATACAAAAGTATATACTAAAAAAATAAAATAAAGTAGAAATAAATATAAATACATACAAGAACACATATATAATATACTTATATATGTACAAATAAAAATATGTACACAAGTTATAAACGCAAATGATAACATTTTGATCACTCTGTCTCTTGTTTGTTTATGTTACGTGAAATTATTGTTGCAGTTGCAGTCGTTTATCTAAAAAACATAATAAACCACAAACTTATTTTCTAACACATTACAACAAACGTTTACTCCCGAATTCCAAACCTATTATATTAATTCATTTATAAACAGAAAGTGAAACTATAGATTTTTCACTGCTATTGTTACAAGGGTTTTAAATTTCCATGAAAAAATTTACGTTTTTGTAACCACTATAGGAGTTGACTTTTCAAAAACTATTTTCATTAATTATACCCGTAGTACTGACACTCCTGAATAACAATATCTATGTTACTTCATTTTTTCAGTTCCAATAGTTTTCACTATTCAATCCCTACGGTTTACACTGTTTTTATTACTTTACGCTTTACAAGAAATGTGAAGAGTTTTCTCATTTTACTAAATTATAAAAAGAGTTAATGGGTAAATTTCAAATTCTTAATTTCAGTACTTTTGTCTGCATTTTGTTGAAAATTGCAACTGAAATCGGTGATTTCACACACTTTTAAAAGAAGTAGCCAATGTAGAATAAATTGAGAAAGTTTACATTGCTTTATTTGCCGAGTTCTACAATTATGACATCACTGTATTGCATAAAAAGCGGAATTTTTTCGAGCCAGGTTTATTATTTAAAAATAAACAAAACTTTCTATAACCATAGTTCGCTCACAAGCTATCCTTGTACTACAACCTTCCATTACTGGAGTTTAATTATATTTATGTTGATTTAATGACCATTAAATTTTTTATATATTGTTATTTATTTAGTTCTTGTGAATTTGGAGCAATTTCAAAATTGGCTATTTTTGTTTTAAAATCAAAATTAAATTAATTAAATAAAAAAATTGGTATTTTCGAAATATTTTTGGATACCTACCGGCTTTACCGGGTTTTAGGTACCAATTTATAGTGTAGCAAATCGGTCGACACAATTAACATACGCTGCTAGATACAAAGAAAAATGACGAGCCCACCAGGTACCGGATTTAATTCGAATACCCGATGCGAAAAGCCAAACACGTTAAATTTTATATAAACAGAATTTAAAAAATACTGGTAAGCCTCTAAGCGGACACTATCGTAAAAATAACTGAGGAATAACATATGCTTACAAATACAATTAATTGTAAATACTGTAATAGTTTGTAATAAATAAAAAATCTAAACATGCATTGATATTTATGTTGAAAGAAATATTTTTCAACTCAGCCTTGTGTTAATTATTGCCCTATACTTTGTTATATGTAAATTTAATTATATAAACTTTACATCTCTGATGTATGGAATATTATGAGTTAATATTAAATGATATTGTAACAATAATCACACATGCCACTGTATAACAAAAATAAAATATGAAATATTTGAATATCAACATTGAAACACTTACCAAAAAAAGTGACAATCCAATCAATTAGAAATATATCACAACAGAAACACTGGAATCGAGGTTACAGTAACACTACAAGGGAGGGTTACAAAATAAAATAAAAACACAGGGTCAAAAGGATACACACAAATTCAAAACACGTTTCGATAACGACACACAGGACTGTCCGATGACCCGTATGTACAGTACAATTAACAATGCTGCAGCACTAACGGTTAGACACGTTTCATAATCGATGCGTGAGTGTTGTAATATTTACGTAATTTTTTTTCAGACGGTCGTCGTGATGGTGCCCTTTGAAATTAGAACAACCTTTCACGATGAACGCACGGGCCGCACTGCTTGCCCGTAACGCAAAAGGTCGTTCGTTACCCACATTCTCTTTCCGCGCAAGCCTTCTCAAGTTAGACAGAAACAGAACACCTAAAGCTCCGCACGCATTGGTGCAAGTGAGACGAACAGGCTCACAGGAGGACCTGAAGTCAAGTCTTTTTAGTTTCAAGTTAAAGGCTGTGTTTCGCTTGTGTGAATTGAATTTGTAAGATATAAGTAAATTTCATAAACGATAATTGTCGTTTTAAAGGAAATAAAAACAACATTCTAATTGGTGAATGAATGTGAAGAGCCTAGTTGAAAAAAAATTTCCTTATAGACATACTTTATGAAAGATACTGAGCACGAATAAGACTTTTTTTTTGTCTGGCTGTCTGTTTGTATTTCCGGAGTTAACTCAAAATTGGTTAACCGATTTTTATGAAATTTTTTACAGGGAGTGCTTATGTAATTGGCCAATTGATAGGGTATAAGAAATTTCAATATTACTTTTAGAAATGGTAAAAATTATTTTCATTTTCATTAAACTTCATTAATTCTTGACCGATTTTGATGAAATTTTGTACACGGGAAGTAGATGTCATTGCTCAATTGATAGGCTATATGAATTGTCAATAATGTAAGTAAAAATAAAATTACGAGATGAATATAATTACTACGTAATAACAAACACGTGCGGATCCGCGCGCACATCGCTTGTTATTTAATATAAAAAATTCGCTAACTTAAATAACATAAGAATAAAGCTTATCTGACTTTTCATCTACATACCTACTTTACCTTACTTTTTAAAAGGCTCATTTTTTCATACTTGGCAAATGAATGAACAGAAGAGCCGTATGTTGGAATAAATAATTAGATATACTGAATTTTATGTATGATTCGAAATATTACTTCAAATGTATCACTTTAAAATTTACTATTTTCTTTATTAATTAACTTAACTCTATTACTAACATAATAATTGATATAATAATAAAACTTATATTGATTTTCATCCGCTTTTCCTTACTTTATTATCGTATAGGTTTAGCGTTGTAGGCATAATGTCACTTGATCTTAAGTGACGATGTGGCTAAAGATGCACGCTAAACCTAGTAGAAATTTGGTTCTTAAGCGCAGCTACCGGAAAATATATTTGTGTTTGGCGACTGATTTTCAACTCGAGGGTAGTAGCTAGCCAGGCGGGAATGAGAAAAAGCCCCATCCCAATTCTATGATTTTAACACGATGTTTTCCTTCACCGAAAGCTCAGAGTCATTGCAGGGAGTCGAACTCACGTCGATCGACGTAAAGTCCGTACACTTATTTTTAAGTAATACAATTTATTTATAAAAAACTTGTCAAAGACAAAATAAATACATGTAAATAAGCTAACTTCGTAAATAAAATATTGTTCCAATATGAAATTATAAGCAGAGATTATGTTGTAAATAAAAGTAGATCGAGTTAAGTAAATATTAATTAAAAGTAAAGCCACTGGATTACGTGTCTCGGAGCTTAGTTTTTGATTTAAATTTACTGTGTAGATAAAGTGACTCAAATAATTAATCTAGCAGCCCTTGATAATCCTTACATTATAACTTCTGATTCCCGATACTCGATCTTTTATAAATGGAAACCGATTTGGGGATTCTTATTTTAAAAATACACTTATTTCAGGAAAACAAGAAATGATTTTTAAATTCAAATACCAGTAAACTCAAATCAGACTTAAGATTGCCTGGTTAAATGGTCATAGTGTCTAAAATAATTATGAAAAACTATATTTTGTTATGGCGAAAATTTTGGCGAAAGCATCGCGGTTCATGCTTTATAAATGTATACAATAAATTATTGTAGATCTAACAGTACTTTGCTATAAAACATCTTTCTGTAATCATTTTCCTTTCTTTTCTTATCTATAAAATTAATAAAATTGAAGTGTCTGTTTGTAATGTCAAAATAACAGTTTTTTACTAAATGCATATGAAAGTATATACGATACATATAACAAAAAGCCCATTTTTAAAATGTTTGTCTGTCTGTCTGTTTGTACCGGGTAATCTCCGGAACGGTTGGACCGATATTGACGGGACTTCCACTGATAGATAGCTCATGATATAGGGAGTATATTAGGCTACTCTTATTTTAGATAAAGAATTAGGGTTCCGTACAAATAAAAACTGGTCATGGTGAATTGATTCGGACACTAAAATGGCTTATGCTGAGTAAACCATATGAGATGTAGCAAATTAATGTATTACATAATTATAGGCATTAAAAAGACCTACAAAAAAGGCCGCGAGAGTATATATCTATCTTCTAAGGAACACCCTCAATAAGCATTTTTGTCTTTAAAATAGCCGGGAGCGGGGGAACAAGATTCGCGCGGGCATTGTGTAGTCCACGTGAGTGAAGCCACGGGCACAGCTAGTAAAAAATGTAAATTGTCATTCGAATCTTTCACACTATTGGAACTAATCTATAATAATAAATTTATAGCTTTTTCTGTAGGTACATGTTTTTTTTTTTCAAATTCTCTGATAGACATTTAAAATTAAAAGACACTGATTATGATTATAAAATTTAAAAAAAAATCGACTGTATGTCTGTTTGTATGTCCGGATTTAATTCAAAAACGGTTTGACCGATTTTTTATAAGGATACATGAACTGTCAATTTTACTTTTAGAAATATAATTTATAGGTTATAAGAAATTTCGATAATAGTTTTAGTAAAAGTAATGATTAATGAGTAAAAGTGATTAATTTTCAACCGATTTTGAGGTATAAGTATGTCATGCCTCATATGATTGTGAATAATGATTTAAAAAAAAACTATGAGACGACAATAATTACTGCGTAATAAAAGCGTGAGAAGCCGTGGAGCACCACTAGTTAAATTATAAAGTTCTAATGTGAAAATGTCTAATATTATTTGTATTTGTGGAAAGTATGATTATTTAGTTCAGAGTTATGAGTATCCTAACAAAGATTAATTATTACAAAGAAAACAAACATTATTTATTCCATTACTTTCAAAGGACCAAAAAATTTTAATAGTATAATCAGCATTCAGGGTGTTTGCAATATAGCTTAGAAAACAACTATAACTTTAAGTATTCCACGCCTTCTACGGAATTATGTACTACCTATTAACAATAGTTAATATCATATTGTTAATTATATAATAATATATTATTGACTAAACGGTGATGTTACTCACGATAATCCAGTCTAACAACAAATATTCAAACCGGTGGGAATCCGGTAATCAATTAGCCGTATTTTTAAGCCATAATATGAACTAGTTTGCTAATTCTTAACGCCTCTATTTTGTAATATTATAATTATTCTTTAATGTGCTTATATAAGTTCAGAGTAATACGACTTATTCCTTTTATGCATATTTCACAAGAAATAGATTAGAAAAAAAAATTGTATACGGTAAAAAAAAACTTGATTGTGATAGGGTTGCAATAATATGTTATTTTAATTTCCAATTGATTTATTCTATTGGCACTCACTGTTCTTTTTTCTTTTGGCGTGAAGTCACAGGCCACAAATAGTTTACCTGTATGCGCAGCTGGACCCCCCACCCCCCTCCAACCCTTATGTTGAAATTTATAGCTACGCCCGTGGTCAACGTATACCATTTATTAATATGCCCTACAAGTCTTGCTACTTCCATGTGCTCGAGAAATTAAACTATTTTATGTTTTTTAAATTGTGAACAAAATACCTTTCGTTCCATTCATTATTAAGATAAATGAAGACAAGATATATTTATTTCAACGTATTATAATCTTGGCTATTGTTTAAAGTTCTCACAGTTTATTTGCAGCGGACCGCATCCTCGTGCATATCAATAATAAAATCTATTTCCTTTTTGGTTTTGTACGTTTTATAGTTATAAACGTTTGATGCCTTCATGTTTTAATTGGTATTATTTTTGGCGAAAATAAAATCTTGTACCTTAGTATTGTGCTTATATTATAATTGTCTACTTCCACCTGTGATTTTTTATATTACGAATAATGTACTAATTATATATATTATTAATAGCTGTATTTAATTGACGTAGGCGTTACTTTGCGGAAATTCATCGTAGTTAATTTATCCGAAATTTCTTTGCTGCTTTCGCCTGAAAACAGATTAACGGTTATTTCGTCTTTCTGCGACAAAAAACGTTGTTATTAATTGTTAATGTTAAATGTGTTTCTTTTTTCCACGATTAGTTTCAGATTAAGAAATAATTTTGTTACGCAGTCATTATTTTCATTCCGTAGTTTTATTTTTACTCATATTATTGGCAATTCATACAGCCTATCAATTAAGTAATGGTATCTATTTGGGTACTTCCCGTGTACAATTTTCATTGAAATTGGATGTATTTTTTTTACGATTTCTGAAAGTACAGGTAGGTAGTATTGACAATAATTCTTATAGCCCAATATTTGAGACTAATAACTGAGCTTTATGTGTACAAAATTTCATGTCAGAGTAAAATTAATCCGAACATACAAATAGACGGACAGAAAAAACAGTTTTGCTTCATAGACAACTTACATGTATATATGTAGAAATGTCAATTTCACGCGGATAAAATCACGTTCTTACACATACCTATGTAAGAAATATTCCAATTTGAGTTACAGTTCCCTGCTATTACAATAAATTTATTAGGTTCAATTGATAAACAATTATCCATGTATTTACAGTTAACTTCATCAGAGTTATCTACTTACAACAAGAGGTATGATTAAGCCGATTCTATTGATTCATCTTTATTAATCATCAAAGCGTTGGGTTGAAATTCTGTAGTAATAAGTGTACATTCAAGTTACTTTTGTAATTGGTTGGTTGCCGTTGCATGTTTACTTCACAATAGATATGTATTTGTAGAATGTATACATACTAACTACATATTGCGCTGCGGTTGGCCGTACAAGGTTGAATTACCTTACAACTAGTTCCGTATCGAAATCCGGTGTAGTGGTGTCAAAACAAGGTTTCATTAATTAATTTACGCAATGGAATAATTTCTAAAGCTTATAATTTTCTTAAAGATATAAGCACTATTATTTTCAAGATCTGCATTTTATTGTAATAAATATTTTAAAACTTTTACTTGTTTATTTTGAACAGGTATTATTTTAAGGTAAAAACGTTTCGAAGTATTTTAAAATCTTATTAGCATGAAGCAATTGTATAGAATTTTTTCGGAACTTTGGGGAACCTTAATTATCTAAAAGGTGTAAAAATAAGTAGTTTTAAATAATTTTCATTCGATTTGACTTTGAATCATTTATATAAAAAAATATTATGTATGTGTGTCGATTATTTATCCACAATGTAATAAAAAATATTAAAAAAAATGCACTAAAGTCGGAGTATAATTTACTAACAGTACATGATGTTAAAGTACATAAGATACTGATCATTAGTTTTGAGATGCTTAATAGTGATTGCAAAAAGCGATCTCTTTTATGTAACAGAATAATGTAAGAACATGGTATTTACAGACAAAACATTGTATCTTTTTTTCTTATATAACACGCTTGAATTGTCACTTATGTAATGACTTGTGAGATGTCAGAATGTCATAATTAAAAAGAAGAACTGCAGAAATATTTTTGTGTTATTCACTTCTTTATATTATTTTAATAATAAGCATATTTCAACTCTCTTTTATGCGTACAAAATTCCTTAAAAATAATTATAAATCTCCCCTATAGTTTCTTTACTTGGTATTTTTATTAAAATACTAAACTTTTAATATACGCAATCCTAATTTGAATAATAAAGGTGTTTCATTTGCAGGTGATATTTGGCCGTCGCTCATTCGTAGCGAAAGCGAATCGAGGGCATGCCAAGGTTTTCGACCAATTTTTTTGTAATGACCTAATAGTATTCGGCTTCGGAAAAAAAAATGTAACAACTGAAAGTCACGTATTCGTCTCTACGGATTTATACGTGACGTGAATCTCGGTTCGAAAAGGGGCTTTTTTTTAATATTATAAATATAAAAATGTCAAATAATAAATACACAAAGTAGCTTTTACGCCTCTATTGATTATTAGATTTCTTTCCTTCCATCTTTCCGTTTCAAATACGACAAACAGACGTCACAGGAATGACGAAGATAATGTATTTATTATTGGATTAAACTACAAAGGATTTCTTTTCCCCTTAATTTAAGGTCCCTTTAATCAATAGTAACTAATGTAATGTGTTTTGGGTACCTTAGATGAATTATATTTAACAAAATGTTTTTAGTTTTGTAGTTTTTCTTACTTTTCAAGAGTTTTTGACATAATAAGCGTTATCTGAAGTAATATTCTAATAATTATATAGGTAATATTTTATATATGCGCATATATTATAATGTGTACAAGTAAGCTTACATTCATTACAATAATCCTCCAGTCTTTTGAAAAAACCTGGAAATTTTAATATTTATTTTAATAAAGACAATAACTATGAATTAAAATTAAAAAAGGATATTTCTATAACTGTAATTTTAAATAAGTGTTTTATAAATATTTTATTTACACAATACAAAATTTATAAAACATAGTCGATGTCAAAATGGCTGTTTAAAGCCAATATTTATATATTGGTGTAAACAGAAAAACCTCTATGATAAAGATACATTTAGAGTTTTCTTTTTATTTAATCTTCACGTAATCTGATCGTAAAAAAGGACAACACGAGCGTCAAAAGCGGCCCCGGCTGGTTTATCAAATAAACTCTATTTAATTTGTTAATGTACGATCAATACTTTTATCCACTTCATAACTCTATTATTGAATGACTTTAAATACAGTTTTCACTGTCGCTTAATAAATTTCATATAATAAAAATACAAAGCCATTAATCTTTTTCATTGTATATATAGTATATTTACTTTATCCTTTAACTGCACACATTATTTGTTATAATAGCAGTATCAACATTAGGTCTGTCGTGTCTACAAGACCTGAGGCCGTAGCTAAGTTGCCTATTTACAGTCTTTAACGCTAATAGAAAACGAACAAGAAAATTTTTAACAAAAAAAAAATTAACTTAGATGAGTTTCCTAATGTATCTTCGAAGCCGAAGGTTCAATGCCGATAAAATTAAAATGGAACCACTTTTGAGGTATCCCCTTTTCAACGAAAAAGTATCGTCTAAATCGGTTCATAAACAAAGAAGTTATGGCTGACCGTCCAAAAAAAAAAAAAAACAAATATCCATTCGAATTCAGAACCTCTTGTTTTTTTAAGTCGGTTAAAAAATGTATGGATTTGACGCGAAGTTAAATCCTCATCAGCTTTATTAAAATATAACATTAACAAAGACATTAAAACTATATAAAGTAAGTCATACATAGACCATAAAGACAAAACTTTAAATAATTTTGGTTTGGAAAATTATTTCACAGCTAGTGTTTATTATTTAACATGTTAGTTCTTTTTTTCTTTTGATGAATATAATAAAACCAAGTATTTTATACAATTGCTTATTTTAAATGAGTTTATAACATAGAATTTACTATAACATAGAGAATAGTTTTAGGTACATTTTTAGTGTAGAATCACAAGTAGACATCTTATAATAGTGGGCGTTTAGATTAATTCATAGACCTCTTAAAAAAAGAACAATGAATTTATTAGTTTTCTTTTCAATCGACATTATTATCGTAAACAAATATATTTTAAAAAACTTTTCTTACATTTTGATTTTAAATAAAAGCGACATCTGTAATGGTACCTTTAGGTAGAGTAGGTTTTGGGTTGGGAACGCCCATAAAGTTTTTATTGTTTCCGGGTCACAGCTTCCGGGCATTCGGTTTTCCAATCAACATCTTTATAGTGATTGAACGCGTGATATAAACTATAAAATGCTTAGATTCGATTATTGCTTAAGTTTGGGTAACACTTCAACCTACTAAAGATATAGAAAACATTAGTAAAGGCACTATTTCAATGTAGGTACTGCACAGAAAAATTATACGGCCATGAGTTTTTTTAAATTTTTTTTCGTATGTAGTACTAAGTTTATTTTTATAATTAACATTCTTTATATGACTAATATATTTCTATTCCTTTTTTCTACTACATAGTTTTATTTATAAACTGGCTATAGTTTTTATCTGGTATGTGACTATAAAATAGTTCCAATTAAAGTGTTGTCTATATTTTGATTTATAGACCGATGAACATTTTATTTATGAATTCTGAATGTACGGATACCTTACGACTACCATGAAAACTTTAATATCGAATAATCATATGATTATTGAAGTGCAAATCTAGACATTGTAGTTAATTTCGTTCTCATGGCACAGTGGTAGTAAGCCCTACTATTGAGTATTGATAGTATCAATATACTATTGAGATGTCGTAGGTTTGAACCCCGCACTGTGTGTCTGGGTGATAATAGTATATCAGCTGTTTATTTAGCTTATTAAAAGTTTTTATAGGTTTGGAATTAAATGGCCGTATGTGTAAGTTCTGTGTACAAGAATTCAAACAAAACCAACAATCCAAATGATGATGATGATATCTACATATGTAGAGTTATAGAGGCGGTATAAACAATGTGAAACACTGAATAGATACACTTGAATTAATTTCTGTCTACATTTCCTCTTTGGAGTTATTTCCAAACCCATATCTATACGAGCGTCGATTAATAAGTAGAAAATTACGCAACAGTACATTTATATTTGTACACCTGGTACTTTCATCTTATCATGAAATAAACCCTTTGAACTGGTTTACCCGCGTGTTATTGATGGCTTACTGTTTTTCTCTTTTCGTTATTTATAAACTATCTACACCAGAACCTTTGTTCACTGAAAAACATAAAATATGGCCACTACGTTTCATAGAGAAATATTTACTCATATATTTTTGTTCTTATTTTTTGCCCATTGATATCCTGGATTGAGTTTGGTTCTAGTTAGTCAATTACATCTTTGAAACTGAGACAACCAAACCTCTCCTGCATGTGGTGCACCATGCCGATTAACGAACGAGAAAATGGCGATAGCGAGGTGGTAGGGCTGTTTTTCCCGACTGGGTCGCGACCACCATGTATAATAAGCCCGTCATAGTGATACAATTTAGCGTGTCACGTTTCGGAATCAGCCTGTGCATATCTACTTAAATTAATGCAAGCCAGCATGACAGCGGTGAATGTCGATGTATTACGATCCTTGGTAATCTCCGTTGAGTTAAGACTATTCTGTGTTTACCATCAGATACAGTCTTTTCACCTTGCCGTACTACTAAAAAAATGTCCTTCGGCGAAGTATGCTTCATATTTAAATACTGTACCTAGGTTATTCCGAAAATTGTTAGCCACCGAATAAATAAAATCTCTTTTTTCTTGAAACTATTTTGAATTGATAGCTAATTTCAATACCAAATCTCTTTGGTGAAAATCATTGGCCAACTATGTGTAGTTATTTTTAAAAATATTTTTAAAGAATTATATGCAACGATGGACGGTTCGCGGAAAGCTTTTCGTGCTATGATTTTTATTATCTTAACGAGAGTTAACCTTCAAGGAAGCTCACAAAAATTTATAAACTGCATTTGGGGAGTCTGTCCTGCCTTAGCAACAGTTACTTTAGTGGTTTCGTGGCAGTTAGTTGATTTAGTGAACTTAAAGGTGGTCGAGTGAACCTTAACGATGGCTCCAGACCCGGCCGAGTTAGAACCGCAGTAACTCATGAAAATGTAATCAGGGTAGAGTGTCTATTGCGGGAGAATATATATTATAGACACATTACACATCGAGAGATACAGGCTTCACTTTAAGATTAGATCACAGGCAGTTTCCACCATACTGCATGAACATCTTAAAGTTAAGAAGCTTGCTTCGCGATGGATGTACCTCATTCTCTCACCGAAGAGCCATAATCCTATCATGTTGATTGGTGCAAATTTATGCTAGAAAATTTTGATGGAGGAACTTCGCAAAACGAAACAACTCACGAAACTTGGATCTACAACCCTCTCACGAAGCAATAATCTACGCAATGGGTGTTTGAAGAAGTCAAGTTGCCCAGAAAATTTTTTGCGTTCGAAGCGTTAATAAAAAATGATATCAGTTATTTTCGTCGCAGTTGACCAGTAGCAGTAATTCCGCTAGAAGATCGTAGAACAGTTACCAGTGAATGGTATTGCAAAGTTTGTCTGCCTCAAGCTTGCGAGAAGTTGATATAACGAACGAACAAGGACCGGTGTCCGTGACATTCTTTTTCACCTAAAATAACGCGCCCGCTCACACAGCTGCTAGAGCCATGGACTGTTTAAATATTTCGGGGGTACAAATTTTACCCCATTCTCCATATAGCCCAAATTTGTGTCCACGCGATTTTTTTTTATTTCTCACGGTAAAAAAAAATGCTTCGTGGGCGAAAATTTAACACCGCAGAAGAGGCCGTAGAAAAATTTCAGCGGTTATTTTTCGACCACCCGCAATATACATTTTTTAATGTTTCGAAAGCTGTTTCACCCCAATACATAAGTCCATTGGGTTTGGAAGGGAATATTTCGAAAAGCTATAAACTTAATTCATATTGTAACTATTTTTATTTCACTAACAATTGTTGAAACAGCTCACATATGTGGGAAAAATATGGAACTGTTGGATTTTCGGTGTTCGAAATTGCCAACAGGTACGTCGCGGGCTGACGTGGTGTTTAAGCTCGTACCTTCTCTTGGGAAGAGGCCTTTGCCCAGCAGTAGGACACTAACAGGCTGATAATATTATTGTATTATAGTATAGCGAAATTTCGTAAATAGAAAATACTTTTAGTGGAAGAATTTTCAGCTATATTTATAGTTTCATTACGATACTACGGTCCACTATTAACGGTCAGTATCCCTTATCTAGGGTTCTTTACAATGTGACCGCTCCCCGGAGGGTGAAGACGAAGGATACTTGGGAAAATAAAATTTTAGATGTCATAAACTTATTTTGCACTGGATTTCGAGCTTTCAAATTTCATTAATAACTATGTATCACAAATGTTCATTTACACACATAATGAAAAATTAAATTGGGGCCAACGTTAGAGTTTTTGTCATCTTTAGATCCCTCGCCATAGAAGCAGTAAATTGAAGCTTCCAGTTTTAATCCACTTTTCTTCATTTCATGTGAATTTTAATGTACAGATAAATCTAGGTTTTTACGAAATTTATAGCAAGCATTTTTTTTTGTAAAATCGTAAGATTTTTTAACAAAGTTATTGATCAATTATTTGTTTTTCGTTTAATATCACCAAATTAAATGTTATATTCAGGTTTATTTATCTAAAATTTTAATATTGTAAGTTATTCAGGTAAACTGTTGAGTATATTCATTATTTGGAACGAAATCCTTACGAGTTAGTTATATGTAATTAGTAAATATGTTAATATGTCAATTGTCAGGCAGAATGATAACAATACTTCGCTATTAATATTATATGAATTCATTACGTAGAAACGTCGCGCTCCAACGAAATATGATGTCTTGCTTTATTACCTATTTTGTTGTCCTTCGCTGATGTGTACCTATGTACCGTCATAAGGGATGTATAGGTATTTTACATATTGTTAAAATTATATATTTCTTTTTTATATAACACGTTCTGCAGTTCTCCGGTTCTGCACTCTGATTCGCACTTTTTTGGTATCAAGACTTTATAAGAAAGAGGTTAAAATTGCTTTAATTATACGATAGAATATTAGTATACTTGCAGCTTAATTTCAATTTAAAAAGTTAGCAATTTTTTAATTGCTATTTTTTTTGGTGTTAATATATTAGATATGTTTTGTTTTAATTGTTGTTTTATTTTTTCTCCTTCGCTTACCTATTGCTATTACAATTTTCTTAACGCTAGACATATACGCTGTCCTTCAGTCTACATAGTTTAGGTACAAATTATATTATTAAAACAATAAAGTTCTCTAATAAACTGGACTGAAAAAGTCTTTGATATAGAACTGTTGGATCTGTGGAATGTATTCTTTTCCCTTTTTCGTCAAGTATCTATTGTATTTTTAGTAATCCGTATAATTTTTATTACTTATTTAAAGGTACAGTGCGACATCCCTTAATATTCAATAATTAAAAATTATATTCAAGGTATTTTTAGTCTTTGTTTCTTTAGCGTTTGTTACGATGTGGCCTAAGATAGTAACATGCTACTTAGTGGGGGGCTGGCTCTCAAGTACAGCTACCGGAATACAATTGTATGTGCCTGGCGACAGATTTTAAACTTGACTAGCCAGTGAGCATTAGAAATGGCCCTACCACCATGCTATGGTTCCTTCTCTATATTTTCCTTTACTAAAAGCTCATTGCAGGGATTCGAACTCTGCCTTTTTCATTGATTGCTCACCCTTAAGTATCAAAACACCAAAGTATGGTTTTCTATATTTAAAACCGCTAATATGTCCGTTGTGAACTAGTATGGATGGAAATTTAGGAGTTGTCTTCTCTTGAAAAGGTACATTTAGCCAGTAGTGGAATACTTACAAGCTGATAGGTAACCACGACACGACTATTGTGTCCGACTGGATTATGACCACCATACACATGGCGAAACACCCTCCATAGAGACACGCAGAGGCGTGTCGCGTGCCGAAATTATTAGTGTATATCCAACATTTAATCTGGCTATCTGGTCGAGTCGCTACCACCATGCACATGCTAATAAACCCGACACAGTATCCGCCACATCCACTCTCTCCTGCAGGGTGTACCATCCGCCGCGCCGCTTCGATCGGGTGACGCGGGATTGCTGGTAGCATTATACCGCGCTGCCTGTGCCCTGACGGCCAGCTCTGCAGTTCCGGGTCCCGGCCTAAAAGAGATGGTTCGGTAAACCCTAGCTGTCTCTGCCATTTTCCGAACCTATGCAATGGGAAAACGGGCTCTCGATGTGGAGCCCTTGAGCCAAGCAGCCGCTCACTCAATGCAGTGACACTGCACTTGTATGCATTCACTAGCTACCCACATACATCATTACACTGTGTACATACATACGTGCACACCACGCAAGTATATTAGTTCTGTAAGGCTAGTTAGAAAGTTGTGTAAAATTGACAGATCACTAAATTCATATACACATGTTTCTTCCTTCCTCCCAGGAGAGACATGTATATATGTATAGTTAGTTAGCTCGAATTCTACAGATAGAGAATTAGTCAGATCGCGATGTTACATACCTGGCAACAGCCCAAGCCGAGGTTAGGCTACTTTGGCACCCCTGAGCTTGTTGCCAAGCTTTGGTGTCTGAATGCCTTCAGCGCTCGCCCCCGAGCTCAGTGAAGCTGTAAAAGCCGTCCAAGTCTAGAGGGCAGTTATGGCTAACAGTATAGTTAGATCTAAAAAAACCGACACAGTGACTCTGTTTTAGTTTACCGCGCTTAGGTATCAGCCAGTGAATATCCAGCTGCCGAGAAGCTTCCAGGCCATTATTATAGGTAAGACCGACGATAGATTAACGAACTCTTGATGATTGCCGGTGTTTTTGGATTACATTCCGCTTACCAACAGGCACAGAGAAGTAACTCTGCCGTGTGATACTATTTAAAAAAATGAAACACTACTCAAAAATTTTTTGAATGTATGAATTTAATGTTTTCCAACTTTGAAGCAAATTTAATTAAACCAAACAAAACAGAAAATAAAACAAATGTTTTTTTTGATAACATAGTGGTCAGTCGGTATCAAATATTTTGTGAATTCAATTCTCTCAACGCGATGCTTCGACTCGTTGGATCGGCACAACATAGACGTGACCACCTCCCTCTGTCCACAATTGTTCTGCATTGCGGACGTCTCATCTACATACCCAATTTGCACAAGTCCCAGTCAGAATTTACTATATAAATATGAAATAGCAGTGTCTGTTTGTCATTTTAAAATTCATTGCAAGATATAAACAAGTTACCTAATAATGAATAATTGTTTGAGAAATGTTGGTCTAAATTAAATCCAGAACGACTAGAAGAATTTTTATTACGTTATTATAATTATGCACCTACTGTAAATGCAGTTACTAGTTCTAGTACTTCGGCTTGAGTTGGCTTAAGCAATTTAGATCGATTTAATAGTTATAAACAAATATGAGGGTACAATTTTATACACGGCCATTTAATTCCATATATCATATTTCCATATTTATTTGGTGATAAATCTGTTATTTTGATGACAGAACGAATGAAGTGATACCAATGAAATTAGTTTGATGACAAAAATATTTCTTGGGAATGGATGTTGTAAAAATTTAATTTTGTAAAGAATATAAACTTCGGTGATACAAAATATTGTTGCCATTCCAAACTGGGCATATTCTTTTATTATGATAAATGTATAGCTGATATACATTTATATATATTTCATATACAGACACATAACTGACAGTTATGCTCATCACACAAAAGTAATTCACATGCGTAGATCGAACTCACGATCTTTCAGCTTAATAGTAAGGCTTACTAACACTGCGCTACGAGGCCTGTCGAAAGTTATATACATATTTAAAAAAAAGTTTAAAATGAACACTCAAAGCTAATCTTAAATCAACACGAGCGGTACTCTGGGTAAATGCCAGTAATGTTGTAATAGGTACGTAACTCTCAGCTCAGCTTGGTTTACTTAACCATTAAATTAGTACTTAAGATTAACGTCCTGGAAAGGGATTGAGGATAGCATTTACGATTAAATTGATTAGACATTATTAGTAAATCATGGACTACGCTAGTTGATCATCTCTTACAAAATATAAACTCAATTGGTGCAATACATTTTAAACGTACTCCAGTGTTATTTATTGTTTCTAGATGCTGGGTGGTAGGAAACGATAATAGTGTCCGATTGGATGGCGACCACCATGCATCAGGTGCAACAAACGGCATAGTGGCACGCTTAGGCTTTCCGCAGTCAGTCGATGTGTATCCAGCTGTCATGAGGCTTGCAGGCCGGAATGATAGCAACGACCGCCGATGGATTGTAGATCTTTCGGTGCCGCCGTTGATTTTAGATTGTACTGTACCTGTGCACTACACAGTGCCTTTATTTTGCCGTAATAATATACATAATTAATTAGTGTTCAATAACTTATGCGATGCGCCCGCGGCTCCGAACGCATTTATTATGCAGTAACTATAACATCCCCTAATTTTATTAATATGCCTATAATGAATTAATGATATTTATTGATAGGATCAATTGAGAATATACTTCCCGTGAACAAAATTTCATCAAATCAGATGAGAACTTTTTTAGAATGTATACTAGAAGTGCTCGCGGCTCCGCTCGCGATGACTACAAAATGCCGTCAGATAAGAACACGCGCGAATCGTGCCGATGAAGCACTCATCCACGGTAGTAGCTTCGCGCCGGTTATTTTAAAGACAAAAATGCTTCTTCTGGAAAATAGACATATACTACTGAACGTATATACGTACGTATATACGTAATCAACTAAGTGATCTATAATTATGTCCTATATTAATTTGATATATATCTTATGGTTTACTCGGCGTAATCCAATTAAGGGTCCCAAAAGCCTCTTTTCCGAATTTATTCACCATTGTTGTCACTGCTTATGTATTTCGTAAACTACTTTATTTTACAAAATATGTCCTATAACCTGGCCAGATAGCATAGCTACGAGTAAAAATAAAAATAATGTGAATCGGTAAGGAGGAAAAAACATAAACGGACAGACAAACAGAGAGACGTCGAGTTTTATAATACGTATAGATAGATGTATTATTGACGATACTTATAGCCTATCAATTATAGAATGACGTACACTTTTCTGTCTACAAAAACATTGATCAGAACCTGTTGAGATTTGATGAAAATTTGATTTCTTGATATTCTTTTTTTACGATTTCTAAAAGTATTATCGAAAATTGTTATAGTCTATCAATTGATTAATTATATAAGAATGGCTCAAGCCGTTCTTAATTTAAATCCTTACATAGAAACAGACAGACAGAAATAAAAAATATAATTAAAGTAATTTTCGAGTTCAGTGTTCTTTATATGATATGTCTATCTGGAAATTTGGAAAAAAATAACATGTACATATTTAATAATATGGAATAGATTAATATTAAAAACAATGCTTTAGTAATTGTATTCATATTAAGGCACTATTAATGACCGTTTCATTTGTTAACCAATATAACATTCATATGGATATTGCTACATTGAAAGCGGTAGGATATACTGCATATCCGATTCTGAGGGCATTAACATGAATACATAAGTGCGGCGATACAATAGCATATTGTTGTAGATACGTATTACTTTATGTGTATATTAATACATTTTACTTCCGACAACGGCTGTGGTTGTTAAAACAATCAATTACAAATTCTATGTTTCTGATAGAAATACATTTTTTAACAGTAACGTTTTTAAAGAGAATTTTAAATTGAAATATAATATAGAACGAATATAAAAAATAGATTCTCATTGCTCCAAAGATAAAATAATGTACTTGTATTAAATATTTGATCTGTAATATTTTATAGTACACTTACTTTTGCCCGCGACTTCGTTCCTGTCTTCGAAACGGAATGACTCGTGCACTACTTATTGTAAACTTGTTGTACTAATAGATGTAGATATATATAAATTAAACATCTTACCTCATTTAAAAAACGACATTGAGTTCCAGTGCCACTAAATAGTTCACTCAGGATTTGTGGTCAATATAAAATGTATGGTCACAAATACATTGAAGAAATATGTATAGTATATTATATACTCATGAAATATCCTAATTACAAAAGATTTCCTTTGGATTATTAGTTGATAATTAATAAATAATAATAATATAATAAATAGTAATAAATTTCAATAAAATAGAACCCATTTATTGTTTAATTTGTTCAGAAAATTTGTTTATGTGATTTATTTTTAATATCATTTTTTTAATAATAAGTATAATCTATATGTACTAATAATATTATATAATTGTGATACAATATAAAGAGAAAGTGCTAGTTTGTGTAAATGTGAAGGGCCATCTCTGTACCTAGCGATAGAATTTAGAAAAAAATTGGTATTTTATAGTCCATTTTTATTATCTCATTATTTTTTATACTCTAAAGAGTGGAGCAGAACCATGAACTTCAAGCTATTTGGATAGCTGTAAACAAGTGAGGGAAGTTAGAACAATGGAATGCTACACGGGTGTGCTGGCGGCGCGGTAAAGAGTTGGTCGAATTAATTTAAAATTGTTGAAACCGTAGGGCACAACTATTGTTAAATAAAACTTGGTTCTTTTTCCTTGAGACTCAGTAATGGCACCTGACTGAATTGAAGGTAAATATCGCCAATTAATTTATTATTGATACCAACCTCAAATCTCTCTTATAACCAAAATGACAATCAATCAAAGCGGAACTTTTCTTCTAAAGTTTATGTAATTTGCCAATTGACGTTTATCTTGGCGAAGAAAGATATAAGTTAAATACAGATCTCGTTGAAACCTGCCAACATTTTCCGATTTGTTGTAACTTTTAGAGCAAAGTAATTTATGCTTTTCGAAGTTTAATTAATATAATATATGTGAACATGTAACTGTAGATATGTACGGGTATCTATATATTGTACGAGTTTTAGACAATGGCTCGAAGTTTTCGAGTAACAATGTTGACAATGAGTTTACCTCGGCACCTGTGGTACAGGAAGGATCATTCTCAAGGGATACTTTCAAACGTTTTATACTAACATACAATACAAGACTTTACAATATTTTATTTCTTATACATAACTATTTGTCTATTTAAAAAAAAAATAACTCGATGTCAACATGCATTAAAAACGATTGAAAAATATACACATTCAAAATTATAGGTAGTCGAATATGAAATAATCAATGCAAATCCTAATAATTGTGGTTAAAAAAATTGGTAAGGAAGGTGTTATTAACAAACTTGAATTATAGAAATGTGGACTCATGTTTTACAATGTGTCTAATATACAAGGTGTCCAGAAAGGGTATCGGGTATTTGTAAGTTCAATGAAACAAAAATTATTTGCATGCAATAAAAAAGTTTATTGTTTATTATTAGCATATGAATTGGAGAATTATTTGGAAAAGATGATGTTATCCAAATGATGACCGTTACGTTGCTGGCACTCTTCTAAACGGAAACGAAGATTGGCGATAACACGTTGACACATAGCTATCGATATTGCTGCCATTTCTGACCTGATGTTTTGCTTTAACTGGGTTAGATTCGTCGGATTGTTTTGATAAACCTTACTTTTAAGGTATCCCCATGCAAAATAGTCAAGCGGGCTAAGGTCGGGGCTTCTGGGAGGCCAGTTGATGTTACCCCTTCGCGAAATGACTTTATTAGAGAATAATTCGTTAACAACTTCCATTGAGTCATTTGAGGTATGGCAAGTGGCCCCATCTTGCTGGAACCACGTTCTTGAGTTGAAACCTGCGAACTCCTGCAACTCTGGGACCAAAAAATTTCGCAACATATCGCAATAACGGTCACTATTCACATTAATTGCTCGGCCTCGTTGATCTTCATGAAAATAAGGACCAATTATGCCTTTAGCCGACATAGCGGCACAAACAACGACCTTTGGGCTATGCAGGGGTCGTTCATGCTTTCGTCTCGGATTCTCCACTGCCCAGTACCGACAATTCTGCTTATTAACATGACCATTCAGGTGAAAATTTGCTTCGTCACTGAACAGTATGTTGTTAAAATTGTTAAATCGCTGCAGCATTTCGTTCGCAAAATTCAGTCGATTAGCATAGTCCGTATCCTTCAATTCTTGAACCAATTGAATTTTATAGGCTTTTAGATGTAAGACTTTCTTTAAAATCGAATTGAAAGACGATTTTTTGATGTTCAACGCTTGGCTTTGCTTTCGGATGGATAAAGACGGAATTTGACGAACCGACGCCTCAACTTCTTCAATTGTTTCTTCATCGCGAACTGAACGAGGACGACCAGAGTTTTGAATTTTAACTGTCGCACCTGTATTCTCGAATATCCTGATCCATTTCCTAATGCTATCGTCACTTGGCGCGTGGCGTGTACGATATTCCGCACGATAGAGACGTTGAGCAGTCACTATTGAATCACCATTACGATAATACGCTCGTACGCAAAATGCGCGATGCGTCCCCGAGTACTGTTCCATCGTGACTAAAACTCCACAAAATGGCGGACGCCACGAACCCCTCCCCGCACCCTTTAGACGCCCCGTTTCGAATATGGCGCGAAAACAAATACCCGATACCCTTTCTGGACACCTTGTATAAAACATACAAATGAAAGCTTTCGTGTCGCTGTAAAAATCTAATTGCAACTAGTAAATATTTAAAAAATTAAAATGTATTAATAGCTCTGCTTCGTTTCCAAGCAATAAGATTCTATATCGATGACTTCAGAACTCGAGGAAAATCGTGTCAGTGAATAATGGATCTTAACGACATAAAGCCCATATCATTACTCCCACGTTCAACTGAATTAATTATTCATCCTAGAGTCCTAGTTAGTTACTACAACTTACAATATATAATTTAACATCAGTACTGAGGAATAGCATACATTCCAAACTGAATGAGTTTTTTCGACCTATTCGAATTCTGTCATAGATAGATAGCTAGTCCGAAGAGTCTTGAGGGTTAATTTAACATCTCTTCGAGCGCTCAGTATATTTTGCCAACATTTTACAGACTTGAACTTAACACAGCAAGCATTTCTGCTTTGGGGTAGAAGAAGCGATGCAATTATGTTTACGTAGTGGACGTTAATTAATAATACACTTCATAACTCGAAACTATGGATGGTGGGAACGTGTAAATAGTTTCCACTAGGAAAGAGCAATGAAAACTATATAATAGTAAAGAAGTCTTTGTGTGTGACTGCCTATTCTTTGGTTGAACAAGGAGACTACATCACCGATCCTGAGCACTTGAAGTAAGTCCAGCTATGGTTGCTAAATCGCAGGTCGTTGAATGCATTTATTTTTTTGGTGTCTTATTATTACAACTATTTACAAACCAAGACACTTACTCCTCGCTCTAATTATTACTCTTCTTTTCTTCCTTTACATAATTTTCATCGCTTTCTTTGTGAGAACTATTTACACGTTCCCACCATCCATATTTTGTATCACTGCTATTCACTTCGTTACAAAAACTAATAATAATATCAGTTAGTATTAAAATAACGAATATGGTTTAATGAATACATAATAAACCAAATGACTGTATGTATCAATGTTAAATCATAGAAGGCTTTGTATAAAGATAAACAGGAATCAAAACATTAATTAAACGATCAGAACAGAACTCTCATCAGCGTGAAACTATCAATCAAAGGTACGCCACGAGGCGACGCCTTCAATTGATTACCTACGCTGATTGAATAAACTCGATATGTAACGTAACCCGGAAGGTGTTAAGACGGGCCTTTAATTACTATTTCTACGCTAAGTCAATCGAAAAATAATTAGCGGTAATCTTTGAAACTACATAGATGTATCATTGGGATTCTACATGTTTTAGGTATTTAATGTATTATAGTCGTATTTTAACCCGACTGCGAAAAAAGAGGGTTATGTTTTTTGAGCGTATGTATGTCTATTTGTTTGGCACGCTATGTAGCCTAAACGGCTTGATGGATTTTAACATACGAGGTGTCGTTAGATTCGTCTTAGTTGTGAGAGTTATATAGGCTATATAATATTTATGTACGATGTCTGGAAATATAAATAAAAGGCAAAAATAGAAATATACTTTTTTTACTCAAATGTTTTTGTTGCAATCGTGTTTTTGTTTCCTTTTTAATAATTTAGCTTGTTTTATTCATTACATAGCTCTCAACAGCGGTGCAAAATCCTTTATTATATTAGGATAATAACACGGCCATAATACACATAATGTATATACGGCCACAAAATGTGTAAGATTGAAGTTACATTTTAACAATTATGATAACACATTTATTATATATAATAATAATATTAATAATTATAATATTATTGGGACTGCCGCGATTTTGTAGTGCTTCCGAAATGTTTGCGTATGCCCGTGTTGATGATTTTTATGCCATAATGCGCAAGCGAGTAAGTAGTAACTCAATTATGAGAACCCTCATGGGAATTTATGATGGTGTGTTCATGAAGCGCTGGATATCGGTAGTTGTGCGATGATGTGTACTCATCATTGAACAATTATCGATTATTGTAATATAGTTTAATTCAATTTTTAATTTATTTTATTTTCATTAAATGTCATCATTTATTCATTAGTTTATAATTTACTTTTATGTAATAGTTGGACCTTTGTTGTCTTAAAAATAAATATATTATTATTATTATTATATGGCTCATTTTTAAAAATTGTCGTTAAGGCATGTTAAATCAAGGAGATGTATTTAAAAATAACCTACAATACAAATTTTTTTCAAGTTAGAGCTAGAAATCTTCTACTTCTGGCAATGAAAAAAAACCGATAGTAGGTAATGTAATTGAAATGCCTAAAAAAAGCTGTGGATTTACCATAACCATGTACTTTCACACAGCACAGGTGAGTAGTAACAAAATGAAGATTTCTTTAAGTATTCATTTGTATATAGAAATTTA
The DNA here is from genome assembly GCA_033032175.1 of Saturnia japonica. Lineage (NCBI taxonomy): Eukaryota > Metazoa > Arthropoda > Insecta > Lepidoptera > Saturniidae > Saturnia > Saturnia japonica. The sequence goes on from CM065307.1 coordinate 14,136,007, forward strand.
AGAGTAGATAGATATGTATTTGTATAAAAATATAACTATCCATGAATATTTCATAACTTGCTACAAATTGTCACACCACTTTCTTCACATTCACGTGACCATGCATAAACACATCTGTAAATACTCGCACGTGTAGATATTTTATAAAATATAATACTGCCTCGTTAACCTAGTGGTCGTAAGTGCGACTGCTATGATCGAGGTTCTGGGTTCGATTCCCAGGTCGAGCAAAGTATTATTAGGTTTTTCCTATGAAATTCTCAGTAGCAGCTCGGAGTTTGGCTTCATACCCGATTAATGGCAATAGGCTCGCCCCCTATTACATGGGACCTAAAAACATACCTTCTCGGTGAACTGCGGGTGTACATTAGTACATCTCTGCCTAACACTGGGAAATACAGGCATGATGGTATGTTATGTTATAATACTTCGCAGAGGTAACAAAAAGTAAATAGCTTGACATCTTTAGGCAGAATATGAGTTTTATTCTCACTGGGGAAACAGAATGAGAGATATTATGAAGAAATATTAAATAACAAGACGATCCATAGTTCTCAAAGCCGAAAGATACGTATTATATATAATTTGTATATGCCAAAAATATTAAATCATTTTAGATTCAGTCATGTTTCAATATCTCCCACAAACGTTCAATATTCTTGCGTTGTTATATTGCCCATGTATTTACAATTATTGTGAAAAGAAAATAAAATTGTATTTTGTTTATACAAGCTATGTCTTGTTACATTTGACTCGCACCTACGCACTCCACAATTATCTTCACCAGCAAAACTATATTTAAATCAGAGCACTAAAGAAGCCTACGCATTGTCAATATTTTTTTATAATAGTTTTACATATAATGTGGGTGCAGTCGTACTACAAAGGTATTTAAAGTTTCGAAGTAAAACCTATATTCAAAATTGTAATACTTGTTTATTTCAATTACAGTAAATTAGTTTAAAGAATTAAATTAAAATATTACTACGAATAGTGGATGTCATCCAACTTGCCTCCAGAAAGAAATGTACCTAGAAGGCTGGTCGCAAGGCCTCGTTGTATGGCAATGTTTATTGACTGACCAAGGTATTTAGCCAGTCCTCTGGTCACTAGACGCGTCCACGTGTCGACCCGCGAGTTCTTTGAAAAGTCTGTGTGAACTCGGAACCCATGATCTCAGGGTGTCCACTATCAATGGCAGAAATATGTAGTCTAAGGGCCAAGAGCCGTCCGTATACTTGCGCCGCTTGAAGTCTACCGCTGAGACAGCAGCTGCTCCAGCCTTCAAATAAGTCAGTCATTTACTGAAAGATGTGAACTTTAATTATATTAAATTGTAGCAGGCCTATTATAAACAATGTACAATAATAACAGTTACGATATAAATAACATGTACTACCTACTATTTACTTAATAACATTTATGTACAAATATCTAATCCTAATAATTAAACATAAACAAAACACAACTGCCTCGCTAGCTTAGTGATCGTAAGCTTGACTGCTATGATCGAGGTCCTGGGTTCGATTCCCAGGTCGAGCAAAATGTTATTGGGTGTTTCCTATGAAATTTTCCGTAGCAGCTCGAAGTTTGGCTTCGTGCCCGATTAATGGCAATGGGCTAGCCCCTATTACATGGGACCTAAAAACTGCGGCGAACTATGGGTACACCTCTACCTAACCCTTCGGGGAATACAGGCTTAATGGTATGTAAAAAGGTTAGAATATTAATACATTTCATGCTACATACATTGCTTTCATTACTTGGGGGTGCGAGCGGTTAGTGAACTGTATTTTTAATAGGAATCATGTTATCTAAGTTTTGAGATAAAATTATGGTGAAGACCCTTCGTACCGTACGAGTATTTTGACATTTCTTATAATAAAACCACTCACCTTGAATTCCGGCTTCTTTTTGTCTTTGAGGATCTTCAGCGCAGGTTCAATCACACGAAATTTTGCAATGAGTATTAGGCTGTAGACACCTATAGTTTATAATTTCTTCATCTCAACAGTACATATGGTTGCGGTGCGAGCAGACGGTAAGACACACTCGACGAATGACTACGTATTAAGACTGCACCCCCGAACGGCACGGGGCCGGCCGAGTAGCGGTGTCCAAGACAATTAGCGATACCTTAAGGACGCCGAAGAAATTCTTGAACCATCATTCACGGGAGAGTTGTACCCGGTTATGAGATTATCGAATACACGTCTAGATGCAAACAATTACAGTCAATAAGGCCAGCCCTTTATCTCTGCTGGTTTTGAAATTACCTGAAGTTCTCTGTATGATCTTACAGCTTTAATAGTTGGTAATAAATGTTAAAATTGTGGTCATCGTATAGTCAAGACTAATGAAATATCGATATGATGTCCACTGATTCAATTCCCAGCGTGTAGTAAACGAACTTATCGAAAATCATGTGCGTTTATTAATTTGAAATTAATTAGTCAATTGACGTTAATGAGAAACCTCGTGATAAAACCTGGTATTAGACCTAATTTAAAAAAAACAACCTGATAGTCACCGTAGCCTATGGACGTTTTCAACGCCAGAACCATAACATGCTCGTTGCCGATTCTTTAAAAACGTGTTCAGTGGCCTCGTTGAAGTACTCCATACTGTAATCTCCTGGGATAGCCTCAACAGGGAGCTCACTGAAAACTAATGGTTGCGCATTTAGATTCCAAAGTATGAGATGAACTCACTGCTGCTTGCGATCGATGCGACGCGGAGGCGACGGTGTAAGGTACAATCTCGCAAAAAAAAATACAGTAGCATTCCTTATGATATAAAATCAGCAATGCGTCGTCATGAGCTGGCAATATTGATAAAATCTCATTCTTCTTTAAGAGAGAGGCCCTTGTCTAAAGTATATAAAGGTTGACATGATTTTACTACATCCTCTTCTTTCCTTGCATATTATGCAAGGCAACGTCTTTTTTGTCCATTTCCCCGTTAGTGTGCTTATAGCTCAATAATCACTCAACCGGTTCAAATGGCTCCTTTTCAATTTCTGGCCAAGTTTTACTTCATATTTTGTTACTTTAGGTAGGTCATACATGGAATAAATAATGTTGAGTACAAAAAATTACCACTGGCACGTTTTTTCGGAATACTAAACCATTAAATATTTAGTAATTTATTACATAACATAATTGTGTAAAATAGAAATAAACAAAAAATGTGGCAGTACATAAAGGTCACTTTTGTATTTAAACCACAACAACCTTTTTTATATTAAATGAGGACATGTAAAAAATATAGGAATAAAAAAGAGAATGTAACGTTCAACTTCAAAAAATACGTTAACAATAACTTTGTTCTTCACGGACATAGCTAGTTAGTTATTAGACATAGATAACATATGTCCGTATGGATTGAGGTGTCACTCCAGATTTTAAAAGTAAACTCGCACCCTTATTTAATATCAAAATAGAAAAAAATTGTAGGACAAATTCTGGAATTTGTTGTAAAATGTATCAAAAGTTATACGAATGTAAAAGTGGCTCCTCGATCTAAACATTTGAACTGAGGAGCCAGCTGTAACTCGGAAGAAATCAATTAATATTTTTGAAAATTTTGTATCATTTAGTAGTAATTGTGTATGGTACTTACTAGAAATTTCGGTTAGATAATGCTGAAATTCAAGAAAAGACAATATTTTTAGTGTGTCTCCTCAGTCTATATACAAGAGCATGAATTTCCATGAAGGTTATCGGTCAATTAATAGTTTCGACTTAATGATCATTTAGCAGTAGTTGTATTCGAATTTGTAACGTAGGTATAAAGTGTTAAGACTGAGTGAATTTAGTAAATAAACGTATTTTATTTTGCTTCTCAATCCACATGCAGTTCATATAAATAATAGAGTGTACCTACCTACCTGAGATCACAATACAAATAAAATCCAGAGACACTAACATTTAGTAGAAATTACTACTAAATATCTATGTATAATTCAACATTGTATATATTTGTATGTGAAAAAAAACCCTTGATATTCAAAAAAGATTACACTATCATAAGCTTTGAGAAGCGTTGCTCTAAATTATATTAACCTCGTCCAGATCCGATAAAATATCACGTTGTACCATACCTGATACCCAGCTCTTTGTTGGAAAGAGCACGCTTCCATTTGCTTAGTCGACCTCGGGATACATTCAAATTGAATAACGAAGTGTGACAACAGACCATTAGTCTGCCTCTAGTGTGAAAGAGAAGCCTTATTCAAAGCAAACACTACAAACAATTAGTGCCCCTAAACATGTATTGTCCCCTAAACATAATTATATTGTCGAATGACTGTTAATTTAATATTCGGTCTTGTCTGTGATGACGATTATAGCACTTAAGTTTGTTAATAGATATATTTGTAGTAGTAACTAGCTGCCTTTCCCTATACTTAAAAATATAGCCCGCCATCTTGAATGGTTTTCTAGGACCATAACTAAAAACAAAACAAAATTACACGTAACCATCGTTCTAATCGTGAGTTACGGTCTTGAGTACATAATAAAATAAATTTCAGTTTTTCCTGATTTTTTTAATTTTTTGGACAACTTATCAAAATTATCCTTTCCCTAAAAACCTTACTTGGTTTATTACTAACATTGTGAAAAAAGAATTAGCTATATCATTCCAGCCGTTCTTACCAACGAACAGCATTTCATTTTATCAAGCTAGGTTAATTTTCTCTTTATATTTCATGAGTAAAATGTTTTCCCAGTCTGTGGTTATTTTAACATTCACAAATTCTTCAGGAGTGACGGTCTAAATTAAAGAAAAGGTATATTTGGTTTTGTTTTAACTTTTTCTATATAAAACGTTTACAAATCCGATACTTCTTGTCTATAAACTTTAACTTTGCAATAAATAAATATGATAAAACGTTATTATATAAATAATAGTATAATAATAAATAAATTAAATATTATATATACATTACACGGTTGAAAGAAATAAAAACTAAAAATAAGAACAATATACATAGGAATGATATATATTTTAATAATAAAATATGAACGTTTAAAAAATAAATTTACTAATTAATATAAATAAAAATAAATACCCAACATAAAAAAAAATCTTGTAGTCTACCAGATAAATTTAATTAGGTAAATTAGTTATTTTATATGTCTTACCTATCATTTAAAGCCTTGTATTGAATGAGTGCTGAATAATAATCATAATTAACCAGGTTTTCAAATGCATAATAAAACCAAGCACTGGATACGTTACGTTTTATGCATTAGCTTTACTTACAAGCATTTCAGTAAATAGAAAGATACATTAGCGTTGTCTTTTACAGAGACCTTTTTATCAAAAAATATATTTTTAAACATGTTTTCAAAGTAGTAAGTTAGTTACAAATCAAATTTATGAATTGCCTAATCATTATAAGAAAATCCATTAGCTATTAATGAAAGTAAATGAACTATGTATTAGTTTTAATGAAACTAAATATGTACTAATTTGGTATTTATATCAACTAGAATAAAAAAACCACTAAGAATTGTGCTATTAAGACACGCGTATTGTAACATCACTTCGTGAGATTAGTTATGTAAAGAATAGCGAACAATAAATTGTTTGTTCAATGTATAGATTATTTTTTATAATAAAACTATTATATAAAATACGGAAGTAGGTGCTTAACTACCGCAGTACAAACTTTACTTTATACACGAAAACAATAACAGTTTATCTGTGGTATATAAACACCGGGGCTGTATCCAGGGCACAATCAAGTTGTGAGTTTACTCTGTGGCATGAATCGACGCGCCGCGCGCCGGTGGCCCTCAGTTATGCGAGAAAGTTCCTTATTGCTTCCCGAGGTATTCATCTCACCTACGGATATTGTAATCTCGGTACATTTTATGTTATTGCTTCCAGAATCTGTAATTTTATGAATCTTTAAAATAAATTTTGTGCACGTGTGATAAACTTAACACAATAACTAGGAACATGCAATTTTTTCCATAACTAGATTTGATGAAATTTTGTACATGGAAAGTATGTCATTCCATATGAGTAACTATACAAGCCGAGGGTGCACCGCTAGTATTCTATTTATTTATAATTTTTATTCAAAATATTTAGTCATATTTTCAGCTCATTAGCCTAGTGGTCTTAAGCGCGACTGCTATGCTCGAGGTCCTGGGTTCGATTCCCTGCTCAAACAAAGTGTTATTGAGTTTCTCTATGAAATTCTCAGTAGCAACTCGTAGTTTGGCTTTGTGCACGATTAATGGCAATAGGCTCGCCCTTTATTACATGGCACTAAAATAACGTACCTGGCGAACTGTGGGTGTACACTAGTACGTACACCTTTGTCTAACCATTCGGAGATACAGACTTGATGGTATGTTATGTTATATTTTCAGCTGTCTATCAGGAATTAAAAAAAAATATATAAAGACAACTACACATTTATACTATATTAATAGATAGCAACACCCAGACACACAACTGACAATTTATGCTCATCACATAACAGTCATGTACGGAGATCGAACTCGCGACCTCTCTTCTCAATTGTAAGTCGTATCTTACAACTGCTAGGCCATAAAGTCTGGTTAAATGGTTCAGCCTCGTAAATATTTTTTTTCTTTAAGTGGAAACTTCTTTAGCATTTTTGTGATTTTTTAATTTAATTTTTTTATTTGCTGAACACAACATAACTTTTGTGTTTATAAACCAATTTGGATTATACTTTTTTTGGTTGAATAGCGCATATCTCAAAGGCGGTGCCATTTTAATTTTATTGGCATTGAATCTTCAACTTCGAAGATACACAAGGGAACTCTTCAAAACCATTGATTTTATGTAGTCTTTGTATTATGGCTTTTAAAATTAAAACAAAAAAAAAAGATGTTCACTTCTACCACGTGTGAATTGCACTCTTTTTTTTTAATTACTATCTATTTTAATTTTACCTCAATTCTGTAACTGATTTTTAAAGTAGGCTTGGTCCTTGCGCAACGTAGACATTGAGAAACAAAAAATGGCACTTAAAGTACTTGGAAATTATAATATTTAAATAATCTCTTTCGCTTTCCGTTTCGGTTGTTGTATGAGAAAACAATTTACGTAAGATCACTCAAGTTTATATGGAAGTTAAAAATTTAAGGGCAAAGTTAATATTTTTTTCTGGAAGTACCAATAAAATAAAACAATGTAAATTAATTAAAACGATTTATTTGATTTAAACTTTATTTTGACGGTAGGTATTATCGAAATACTTTAAACAATACATTGTTTTCAGAGAATCTGGAGAACGCGGCTGACAAATTTATTGTTTTAGTCAAGTTTAATGATATTAAATAAATTTTGTGAATTGTGTTTTGGCGGTAGGTAATATCGAAATACTTTAAACAATACATTTTTAAGAATATCTGAAGAATGGTGCTGACAAATTTATTCAGTTTTAGTTGGAGTTTATTGATATTAAATAAATATGGTTTTGATAATATTATCGAAATACTTTAAACAGTTAATCACATACAATACAATCACAAAGTTATAACATTTAAAAATGTTTTACAACACGAGCTCCATATACGCAAAAAAATTATATCTACATATGACAGAATGTTCATATTACCAGAATCTTTGATCAAATATAATCTTATACATAAATTGTAACTAGGTTTTATTTAATTTAACTAAAATGAATTGGAGAGAACATAGGCCTCGTTCCATACAATTGTAATAACTGATAAGTTTGTGTCGAACTCTGTAATCCTATAAAAGATAATCCAATTTGTAACAAGCTCGTCTGCCATTGACTTAATATTAATTGGCTGTAGGAATATCGACAATGAGAATTGTCTGACACGATAATTTCGAAATTCGGTTAACGTTTATCACGATGAGTTTATAGTCTAAAGTGCGTTATTTATTCCCACGGAGTAAAATTACATTTCATGTATTGCTCGTTTATTGAAGTTTTAAAATAGTTATGTCACCAATCCTAAGTAATCGTAAAACGGTACGAGATATTATTCCTATTGGTAAGTTTTTCTGAAAAAATCATTGAACCCTTCAAAGGTGAAGGCCAAATTAATAAGGTAGACAAAATCGCGTCTCTTGTGGGCCAACCAAATACTTTTTATAGATTCTTAAATTATTTAATGATAATATTAAATCATCGGGTATCTTGCATAACACAAAATATTTCAATTAAAAAATAAAATTCAGTATTTAAAATGTTAGGATTGAAATAAGTGGAACGTAAAATATACGTTACCACAACACTACAAAAATAAATTTGGCAACATTATTATCAAGTTTATTATGTTTGGAATTGTATTAGACAGTGCTTAAACAACTTTATGAAAGGTAGGTGCTATACGATGATAGTACAGAAACAAATTTTAACCACACATAAATTCGTAAATATCGTATTAAATAGATTTTCTCAATATTTTTAAAATTTTCACAGCCTTAACAATAAAATCAGAATAAAAAAATAAAGAATTATTACTATAATTAATAACATTTGCTTGAATGGTGCAATAATCTCAGATAATAATAAATTGTAATAATTACTTACAGTAAATAACAAAAAATAAATTACATTATTTGATTTAATTTATTCAGTTAATTATGTAAGTTTAATTATTTTGATATATTTGTTAAAAAAAACATTTAATACGGTATTATTACAAAATATTGTCCGCTTTAACCAAGCATTTAAACTGTAAATTATTTGTCAATGCATTTTGGCAGAATCTTGCTGGGATGATGACAAGATGTCATATGACTTATGTGTTATCTCATCAGTGACTGTACTAATTTGATCCTAAGGAGGATAGGGTACAATGAGGCTGATATATTCGACAAAATAAAAGCCTCAATAAACAAAAAAAAAAGAAAGAAAAACGAACATTACAGGCTGAGTTTGCAATTTTATGCAAGCAGGGTGTCTATCTACGAGTTCGGGGCCGACAAAGCTCCATAACGGCTCGAGTGGCTTATTCGAAAGTGACAAAGAGCAATCGTCTGGGGATGGTGCTGCGAGTGCCACGGACGGTTCAAATGTAAGCTAAAAGGAATGTCACGCTTTAGCTCGTATATTTCACCTTAGCATAGAATGTTTTTCGGATTGGTGACTACTATATATTTTAGGAAACGTGAAGTCCTAATGTTGTATTTATAAATTAAATATGTTGACGGATAGTTATAATAATACCAATCTGTATATGTTTATGCTACAGGGCTAAAGTTGCTGCAAGAGGGAATCTACGGTTTTTACAAGCACACCAGACGGCGTCAAATTACAAAGTATTTTCTATTCTAAAAACAGAGAAGTTATAGTTAGGTACGTATTTTTCACGCTATGAAATTTTAAGAATATATTCCAAGTGTTCATGTTTTCACGAACCACCCGCAATGCAAGACGGACTACATAAGTTCGATATTTTATTGGTCTAAACAAACTTCTTATTTGTTATAATATTACTAGGAATTTGTTTCGTAGTATTTTACATGTTTTCATTGTTAATAAGGTAGCAAAAGAATAGAAAAATAACAAGACAATTTTTAACCAAAAAAGAAAACCACCTACAATGATTTTGAGGAGTTTCTTTGTGTATCTTCAAAGTTGAAGGTCTTATACCAATGAAAATAAAGTAGGACCGGACCACTCTTGAAATTTATCCAACAAAATAAGAATCATTCAAATCGGTTCATATACAAACAAGTTATGGCTGAAAATTCATAAAAAATATATACATTCGAATTGAGTAACCTCCGTCTTTTGTTGAAATCGGTTAAAAACATAATAATTTTGCCAAATTAATTCAAGTTTTTTGTCAGTTCTGTTTAACTACCGATGTATTTAACATCCAAGAGTGTTCTAAGGGGCTTGATTTCATAAAATATGTTTTTAAACTGATCTGAATCTCAAGTTATAGTGTAAAGAAGGGAATAGTTAAATAAATTTTCAAATACTAAACTGTAACTGTAACTTTAATAAGTTGTTTTCGACTTTATCGTGCATGTTATAATATATTACTCAGATGAGTCGTTTCTTCCCAGTACCTATAGTTATTAATGCAACAATTTCTGTAACAAATTTTAATATAATGCATCATTAAATAAGAATTAAAAATAATTGTGGCAAGAACTCGTACATATTTGCTTTTTTCATATGCTATAAATTTCAAGACACTACATACCTACTATTAATTGATCATTAAGACGAATATATTAAATGACCGACAATTTTCATGGAAATTCATGCTCTTATATTATTATATAGATTGTGGACCCATACAAAAAGTATTGTTTTTCTCCAATTTTCAACAGTACTTGACCGAGATTTTTATTAGTTACCATACAAAATTACTACTATACATTTTTCTACAAAATCCAGAATTTGTGCTAGATTATCTGCTTTATTATTAAATAAAAGTGAGGTTCTTTTTAAAATATAGAGTGGCTCCTTGTACCATACGAGCATGTTATGTATCCACATAATAATAATTCTTTTCACTGATCGACAGGTTGCCGCAAATGTAGAAATATCATCCAAAAATCACATTCTATTTTAGCACTATATTTTGACCTTGTAAGATAAATTTGTAATAGGAAGAATAAATTTCCTTGTTTTAATTTACTAACAATTGAACACGTTAATTACACACTTTTTTCATTTATGATCATATTCTTGAAATATGGACAAAGAAGTTTTATTACATTAATATTAATATGTTTTTAGAAACACAAAAAAGTTCTAACCAACACTGAAAGAATATAGATTTTACTAATGTTTCCTGCAAAATAATTTTAAAATCATATATTCAATTATCTTTTGTCTTCTTATTACTGTTTAAATTTTGTATACGAATACAAGTAAGGTAGTTAATGATATCGGTATAATATTGACAATTTCAGCCTGTAAACATTCAACCGCTGGGCCTTAGTGCAGCTCTCCTAGTGAAGACACAGACTTAACCGTCATTTCAACCCACGAAATATACTAGTTACACAAAAAAAGACAATTAAAAAAGACAATTAGTTACATACAATGTATTAAAATACCTTTTTCTCGTTTCATGATTCCATCTTAATATTCATTTAGCTAGGTGATGGGACAGACAACTGTGTCCGACTGCATAACAACTACCAAACATCACACCCGTTATAGTGGTCGCGGTTCAGTCTAGATCCGTTCCCTCGGTGTGGAGCCCTTGAGCCAAGAAGCCGCTCGCGCGATACAGTAACACTACACTTGCATTCACTAGCTACCCACATACATCATTACACTGTATACATACACACGTGCACACCACACAGGTACATATGTTATGTAAGGGACTTTTTTTTTATTTGTTGTACTAGTTAGAAAGTTGTGTAAAAATTGACACATCACTAAAAATATATACATATGTTTTTCCTTCCTCCCAGGAGGGGCATATATATATGTATAGTTAGTTAGCTATAATTCTACGGATAGGGAATTAGTCAAATCGCGATGTTGCATACCTGGCAATAGACCAAGCCGAAGTTCGGCCACTTTGGCACCCTTGAGCTCGTTGCCACACTTTCGCGGCTGAATGCCTTCAATGCTCGCCCCCAGCTCGGTGAAGCAGTAAAAGCCGTCTGAGGCTTCAGAGTCCTTATGGCTAACAGTATAGTCAGTTCGAAAAACATCAGTCCTGGGACAGACGCTTTATATCCAGACTCGCCTCGTGGCGCAGTGGTAGTGAACGCTACTATTGAGCCGTGAAGTCGCGGGTTCGAGCCCCGCCCATGTCTGACTTTTGTGTGATGAGCATAAATGTCAGTTGTGTGTCTCGGTGTTAAATATCTATATATGTATGTATATCAGCTGTTTAGTTACCATATTACAAGCTTTGCTTAGTTTGGAATTAAACGGCCGTGTGTGAAATTGTGTCCGCTTACAATAAAAAATAATTGATACAACTATTTTCTTTTCATATTAATTGGGCTTTGTTTATTATGTGGCGAATGTCGAATTTGATAGATCGGAGAACATGTATCGGTAAAATCAATATGCCTCAAAATTGTTTCACGATCGTCGACCGATAATATCATTACTTCATGGTTAAATCTAACCGAAGCCCCAGTTTTGGGGTCGTTTAGGTACATAAGACTTCAGAGTCGGGTAAACACCATCTTGACCTTTACGGTAATTGTACCTTTAGAGTTATAGTAGACTTATTAAAACGTTAAATATTTATTTACTTATTATTAATTGGAATTACGTAAATAAATTGTTATAATGTACTTGTATTAGATGTCAGTGGTTTATTCGGCACAGCAGGTTTCCTATGTTACTATATATCATCAGGCCATATCTCTATTGAGGTAGGAAGAAAAAATAATACTCATAAAATAGCGTATATCATCAGCATGAAGCTAATTTTCTGTCAATGAATGGATTTTTAGTATCGGAATGTATTTTCAAAGATTACCTTCTACAAACATATAAGCCGCTAGAGTTAACTTGAGACTTCGGCGTTGTTTGTGGACTGTCGTTACGTACTTACCATTAGCTGTATCAAGTTGATATAAAAGAAAAATTGATTTTATCTATGAATACCGACGCTAGATATAGATAAAAGTATATATAATACAGACTACTAGAAATCAGGAAATCTTAAAACTGTATTCTCCTACGAATTTAGTAGTAAGCCAATCATATTAACCAATCCTTAGTAAAAATTTATATAGTAAAATAAAGCCAAGCCAAGTAAACGACTGACTAATGTACCGTCACTCATTTCGTTTACGGATTGCAAAAAAAAAATCAAGACTGTAGGGCTGCGGAAAGTATCCTACAGGTTTTGTTAATTGGCCACTTTTAAACTTTTATTATGAAGGGCTGTATGTTTTTATTGTGTTAACCTAGAAACTTGATTTTTATACAGCTGTTTTACGTCTAATAGTATTCGGTATTAATTTCAACTATATACTTCAAGCCCGTTTCAAGAAAAAAAAACTTAATAAAATTTTGTTACAGTATAATTTTATATGGGATTAGAAATTCCTTATTTTTGGATTAATTCCTAAATATTTGTGAAACACCTCTCTTAGTCCCAAATTTCAAGACTATATAGGTTTGTGGGAAGTGCCCTATAGGTTTTGATAATGGGTCGTAAGCGTTATTTTAAATATGAGACTTTAGTATATGATATTAATTTCAATTTTATCGCATAAATCGTTTTCGAGACAAAGTTCTTGACACACGGACAGACAGCCTGCCAGCCAGCCAGCCAGATTGATGGACAACAAAGTGATCCTATAAGGGTTCTGTTATTTTATGATGAGTTCCGGAACCCTAAAAAGTATAACAACGTTATTGAACGTTACTAATGGACTATAATATTATGATTAGTTAACTTTTACAAAGTAATAAGAATCCCAGTCACTATACCATTAATTTTAAAGCCGTTGCTTCGTTCCTTTCAAGTTTCAAGTTATCTCGAGTGCTTTGTTGCAATGCAATAATTACACGGTATTAAAATAAATAAATTAAGTTACAGAGCAATAAAAGAAATTCGTAAAACCAAACAATTTATAGATTTTAAAATTTAATTGCTTACGTTTCACTGATAAATTTAGCTTTTTAGAGTTTATAATTCATTGAACTCAACTGTTTGTCTTCACCTATAAAATTAATTAATTTAAAAAAATTAACGTAACGGTCTCGGATGACACGTAGGACGATTTTGATAAATCTGAGTTTTAGATGTACAAAAACTTTCTTATAAAATCACAGTGTGGTTTTAGGTCTTATGGTGTTGTTTGTAGTGTGTATGGTGTTATTATAGATAATGTAATGTCTAAAGGTAAAGTAATGCTCGGCCTGTCAAAATTTTGAAAATATTAACTGGTATCATGTTCCGTATAGAATTATTCTTTTTTTAATATTTTAAACCAGAGTAATAAAAAGTATTTGATTTTTTTTCTATTTATTTCAATATTTTAAATTCTATTTAACAAAGGAAATCAACCAAAAAAATGTGTATACAAGTCAATGTTTACCAAAAAAAGAAATTCAACTTCCATGATTTTGAGGTGTTCCCTGGTGTATCTTCGAAGTTGAAGGTCCAGTGCCAATGAAATTAAAATGAAACTACCTTTGGGTTAGCCCCTATCCAACAAAAAAAGGATCATCCAAATCGGTTCATAAGCAAAGAAGTTATGGCTGAACATCCATAAAATATATATTCGAATTGAGTATCCTCCGACTTTTTTTGCAATCGGTTAAAAAACAAAGTTCTCACATTTTAAACAAAAATTAATAAAATCGATCTTGCAATTGAGGTCATGAGTGTTTCAGTACATGATAGAAAAAATTGCAATAAACTGTTTCATGGCACCTAATATGATATTTATAGGTCTCAAATCGTAATCAACACGTAAAACTTAGTATTATTTAGCTGTAAAAGCCGTCTGAGGCTCGAGTTCTTTTGGCTAACAGTATAGTCAGTTTAAAAAAAAATAGGATAGTGTGAGTCGTACTTGCGCACCGAGGGTTACGTAATTAATAATTATACAGCCACATTCACCAAAATAAATAGGTAACATTACTGAAGAAAGCACCAAACAATTTTAACGAAAAGATAGATTAAATTGAGAGACAAACTTAACTTTGCCGTTGAAAAATTGTTGTCCCCCAAACTTCGATATATGCCGCGGTCAATTTAACATCGTTGTCAAATTAGTTCGAGTTTCTGAAACGTTGATTAGTGTTAAATTTACTAATCTATGATCATTTAGATTTGACATTGATATTATTTTTTTATTATGGTCACATTGCGGATACCGTTCAACTTTACATTCAATAGCTCATTCGTAACTGTTAAATCTGTTTTTAAACGAACAGCTGTTTATGAGTTGTGCGTCCAGACGAGTACGATTACCGCTTTTATTACACGCTAGGAGTATTACATACCTACTATTCTTTGTTATATTATTGCGATTTTACTACAAAAATTATAAAATGAGTTCACGGGGAAAAAATTTCACCGAAAAAGAAAAGTGTAAGCTTTTGGAACTAATTCAAAGGTAAGTTCCTACATATGGAATAACTGTACAAAGGTTTGACGGCTTGATAATTGAAAATATTTGTTTTGTTTATGTAGATACAGTATATTGTGCGTTTATATTACAATAGACTTTGTTTGCAGGTACAAAGATGTTATAGAAAATAAGAGCACTAATGCAGTTTTTACAACAACAAAAAAAACGAAACTTGGGAGGTCATTGCGTTAGAGTTTTAGTACCGCTTAAGTGCCAAGAACTATGAAACAGTTAAATATCTTCACTGCTAGAAATGCACAAGTTGGCAACCGTGAGAGACATGATCGTTTTATAACAAAATTTTAAAATCAACTTAAATCAATAGTTAACTCGTCAAGGAGCACTGATTACTTGACAACGCGTTTGACAGTACATTAATCTATGATCATGACTTAACTAGCTTTCGAGAAACCCAAAATGGCGTTTGACAAGCGATTTTAGTCTAAATTTTGACATATCTGTCAACTGAACTGTTGATCAAATTAAAGTAGTTAACCATGCTTTTAGCAACTCAATATACACTTAACAAGAGATTTGACAGTTGATTAGTTAATTTTTGTGATGATCAACCTTTCGGAAACCGGGCGTATCTATTAAATTAATAATGTATAATAGATAGTCTTGTATGTACAACTATTGAGAGTTGTAGTACAATTATAAACTTAGGAATATTTCTAAAAGTTGTATATGGCGCTAATTAAACAACTACTATTGTTTCTCTTATTTTCTACGAACTTTACAAACGTAACACATTCTTATGCATACATATAAATAATTTTGTGGGAACCTTACTGCTGTTAACAGGTCATTCGGGATTCCCTTTCAAACCGCAAGCGTACAACGCATCGCGACATTCACAGAAATTTAACTTGAAACTTTACGACAGTTCTCTTTTTAATTGTTTAATTTTCACCAGATAATACCTTATTCGCAGAAAGTAAATTTTACATATTAGTTTTGCAGAAAATAATTACTGATAATGTCAATCAGAATATTCTGTATTTTTATTATTATTCACTATAGATTTTGGTAGTCTAGGGCCATATCCGAGTAGGAGAACTGGTTCTCCAGTGAAACTTCTAGAACACACCTGTAGATGCTTTATTAGAGATTTTCGAACTTGAAGGTTTTAGAAAATGCCCACTACGATGCTATAGTTTCATCACGATGTTATTCTTCACCGAAAGCTCCGGCTTATTGTAGGAATTCGACTCTCGTTGGTCGACGCTGTGTCCGTACACGCTACCACTGAGCTATAAGTATGTATACACCGAATTCGGTGTAAGAAACTGTATTTTTACGGAACTCAAGCTGCGCCCTCTGGTGACGAGATGAATATCAACTGCTATGAAGAGATCTTTAGGATGACGAGGGTATAGAAATATATTTAGTAGTCATTGCGCGCAGAAGTCAATATACTTTATCTAATTTAATTATCTATGTTTAATTATCACGAACCCTCACAATTATCCCTTATTAAGTTCATATCGTTGTGGTTATGATGTTTTTCTTCGTAATCTCAAACAGGTAAGGATCCCACTACACTCATCTACTTATTATTTGATTATGAAATTATATAACAAAATTGTTATAGTAGACTTTTAATATTTTAAGTTAGAGACATAGAAATGGGTATTTAGAAGGCAGGGATAAATAAATGAAAACGGTATTCTAAAATTAACACCAAAGGTAGAGAATATGAAAAATGATCTAAGTATAAGTTTTTTTTTAAATATTAATTTACCTTTTCTAAATTCTATAATTACTTAATTCAATAAAATTAATTAAAGTTTATACTAATAAAGCTGGCAAATTATTATTACATATGTAGAATAATAAGCACAAAACAATGTTTGATCTGTCTCGGAAATTGTTAAACACTTGTCTATATTAATAAATATGTAGTTCTGTCTGTACTTTAATATTTTCCCAAAATTTCCCGAAAAGCACACTCTATGTACGATACTGGTCATGAATATGCCATTAAAATATTTTTTGTTTTAGTCCGTCTGCCTGTCTGTTTTTTGTCCGGATTTAACACAATATCAGCTTGAATAAGTCTTATGAAAATTTGTACAAGAGATGCTTATGTCATCGATTAATTGATAGGATATAAGAATTTTCAATATTAGTTTTAGAAATCGTAAAAAAAAAAAATTGAAGAAAAATCTATTTTCGTTAATTCTAGACCGATTTTGATGAAATTTTGTACACGGGAAGTCTAGTTATTTACATAATTGATGGGCTATAAAAATTGTCAATATTACTTCCAGAAAAAAAAAGAAGTTCAAAAAATTTAATTTTCAACCGATTCTGATTAAATTTTGTAGACGGAAAGCACACATTATACTATAATTAAGAGGCTATAAGAATAGTCAACAATACATTACAATTTGTAAATTAGAATCATCATTTGTAACCGATTTAAATGAAAATCGTACACGAGAAATACATACCGTTCCTTTAGTGATACGGCATATGAATTCTCAACAATATGAGTAAAAATAAAATTACGGGATGTAAATAACAACTGCGTAGTAACAAACGCGTGCGAAGCCGCGGCCACACCGCTAGTCTACACAATTAATAAAATTGAAGTGTCTGTTTATAATGTAAAAATAACACTTTTTTACTAAATGCATATGAAAGTATATACGACACTTATAACAAAAAAAAACATTTTTTAAATTTTTGTCTGTCTGTCTGTTTGTTCCGGGTAATCTCCGAAACAGTTGGACCGATTTCGACGGGACTTTCATTGGCAGATAGCAGACTTAGGCTACTTTATTTTAGAAAAATAATTAGGGTTCTGCACAAATTAAGAAAACTGGTCATGGTGAATAAATTCGGCGCTTAAATGGATTACGCTGAGTAAACCATAAGAGATATAGCAAATTAATGTAGTACATAATTGTAGACATTAAAAAGGCTTACAAATCTTTAAAATAGCCGGGAGCAATATTGGCGCGGGCATTCTGTAGTCCACGTGAGCGAAGCCGCGGGCACAGCTAGTAATAAATAAATCAGATAATGTAACCAAAGGAAAGTTTTATTTTAAATCGTATGCTTTTTACTATGCTATAATTATATTACATATTACTTTACTACACATAGGCAAATATAATATCGTTTAAAGTGCTCTAAGCTCACATAATAAAGGTACCATAAACCAATTGTAAAGCTCCACCGGCTAATTACCTCATAATGTATAACATTAACTTCACAGAATATTATGCGAGTTGAATTACATAACTGTGCGCTTCACAATTGTTATATCATTCTAATCTATATTAATAAATCTGTAGGTCTGTCTGTACATTTAATGTTTTTCGAAAATTTCTAGATAGGCATACTATGAACTATACAGGTAACGAATATGTGATTAAAATTGTTTTTGTCTGGCTGTCTATTTGTATGTCCGGATTTAACTAAAAACGGTTAGACCTATTCTGATGAAATTTTGTACATGGGAAGTATACGTGATTCCACGAGTGATGGGCTATGAGAAATATCAATAACATTTTTAGGAATCGTAAAAAAAAGAATTTCCAAAAAATTTAAATTTCATTAATTCTAAACCGATTTTCATGAAATTTTATACACGGGAAGGACATCTCACTCTATGAATTGATAGGCTATGTGAATTGTCAATAATATGAGTAAAAATAAAATTACGAGATGAACATAGTTACTGCATAATAACAAACTCGTGCGAAGCCGCGGGCACACTGCTAGTACAAAATAAATTAAGTAACTAGTTAGTTAAACTGATCTAAGAAGGATCTTGGCCCCCGAAACGAGATTACGCAACTTATCCCGATCCTGCGCAGATTCTTGACATCGGCTTCAAGCTAACACAGATCTGCTGAAAGTGTCACACCAACGACACCTGGGCCGACGATCCGGACGATGCTCTTTTGACTGCTCAATCCTCCTCCATTCTCTGTAACGAACTAGCTACTAACCAGCGAACTACCGAACTAGCGAAGTCTATGAGATTTTGTTTCTCTGATTATGCTGGACTCGACCACCAGCTCCTCAATTTCAAAATTGTTTCGTACCTCCCAAGTGCCATCATCTATCTCTCTTTACAGGTTCCAAGATCTTTCCGAGCACTTTCTACCACCATGCTAACTTTTTCTTTTTATATTAGTTTTCAGGCCTCAGACATACTTAAGGGCTAATAAGATAATTTTATAAATTAATAATTTCGTCAATTCGCTGAGAAGCTTAATTTTTTTATTTCTAATAATGTAATTTTTATTCGTTGTTTAATAATATATATGTACATTTGTTCCGGATATGTTTGCCAACATAAAACTTATTTTTATCTATATTTTATTGTTAAGTTTTAAAATAACTAAGCGATAAGACCGCCTAACTGTACTCGAATAGAGTCGATAATTGTATAACGTGTATATTTTCTATGCTGTAGAATAAAATGTTATTGTATTGTATTGAGGTTCAAATATCGATATACAAGTAAAATCCTTGGTATGTTCTAAAATTATTATATTTCCATTCTACTTTCAATTTTCCCCTCTCGAGTTGTCGAGATGTACAGCATCATCAGCGTACATTGAACTTATTTATAATCCTTATTAAGTATTTATTCATACATCAATACTTGAACCGTCCCACGTCTTCGCGGCTTGTACAAATATGTCAAGATTTGTAATTTATTTATTGTATAATTAGTTTATTTTAATACTTTCTGCGTACACTTCTTTATTTCACCAGAGTCCCGTTGATTATTTTCATATGGATAAGCCATTATGGTTATATATAGACGCGTTATACTTTCACTAAAATCAATTTGAACAAGGTACAAATTTTGTTTCAGCATGTTGAAACAAAAGGGATAGGAAAAAATCATAGTGTAAGGCGGAAACTCCGTTGTCAAAATGGACAAAAGTTTCTTCTCGATCAAGTGGAAAGTGAACAGAAGGCAATTACCCACCATTCACGATTGCATGTAAAGAGCGTCAATCACGCTTTTTGAAAATCCTTGGTTAAAAATCTATATAGCGCTATAGATTTTAAAGCACAACTAAATTAATTTCATAGTTACTTTAGATGGTATACTTTGTCTACTATAGTACAAAGAAACCGAATCCCATTGCCAAAGCTACATTTAAATTCTAAAGGCCTTTTTAATACCTACATGATCAGTAATATTTAATCCTAAGCACGAATGTGTGAACATATTCTACAGAAAGTCTGAAAATAGCCGCAGACTATGTATAAAATTATGGCCTTTGTTATATTTCACGGCAAATCGATGTTTTCAATCTAAAGTACCTACATAAATAACATAATACGTACGGAGTGTTTCACTACATGTAAATACTCTGATAGAATGAAAATTATTAGGTATTCTTTTTCTTAGTAACATATAAAATGTGATGAATATAATCTCAATACGAAATTTCTTATATAAAATTAGTGATTTGTAAAATTTTTTCACAAAGTTAAACAGAAGAACTTCCTAAAAACAAATATTCAGCTTCATAATATAGCAGAAATCTCATGACTTATACTTCCGATAGGAAAATATCATCTTTGACTAATATAATCCCCTTATACGTTTACCTTTTGCTATTTGCTTAATATTATCATCAACGGAGAAACGTCGAATATCGTGCATCAATTCCTCATTTTATTTCTTCTTTATTCTTAATTATGGAGAAGTTTTCATTGTAGTTATATACACAAACGCGTGTGGAGCCGCGGGCACACTGCTAGTATTAAATATTTCAAATCTTAATAACCTTAATGTAGCTCTAACCTCATTGTAATTAAGAACATAAGACCTAAATGTATAAAGCCGCGTTTTGAGTAAATTTTACTATTTACACAAATATTTCATTCAATGAAGTTTAACTACACGCACAATATTTATTATATCATCAATATTATATAAATAGCCATAATTGAATGTACAAAGAACGTAATAAGCTTGCTATACAAAGATTAATAGCACCTCATTCTGTACAAATATTGCGAAATAACAGAATCTGTATTAACAGATTGTTTGATGTTACTTTGTTACTTCCGCTTGCAACAAAAAGCATTTGTGTGTTGGTAGTCCATTTCGAACAAACTAAATATTTACTATGTCCTCTTTTAATGTACCACCTTATTTCATCACAATAATAATTGTATGATTTTAATTAATTTAGCAAGAAACGAGCAGAGCAAAACAATTTCTTGTTAAAACCCTTTTTTATTATAGACATAAAAATATAACATTGAACATAAACACAACAAGGCCTTGGTATCAACAATAGTTGGAAGGCTATTTTAATTACCAAACAATTTACCTAATAACTTTGTACATTTGAATTACCCAATTCGTCTAGTGTGCAGACAAATACTATTATTTGCGCGCAATCCCGCGCTCGCTTGTTGCAACCCTGCATTGCGTTAATTTTAATTCATATTTCTATAAAAGTGTGCACAAAAATTTTAGTCATATTAATCTCGCTACCACAATAGGTTTTTTATTACCTCTTATATAGCTCTTAATCTTATAGATCTTAAAGTTCTCTCAATTTAATTCGGCCCTCCCCTTTTTCGTACTAGAAGAAAGGAGTTCATTAATCTTTCAAACAATATGGAATTGGTACTTTGTCATTTCATGAGTCGTTTCTACATCAATTCACAAAGTTAAAAAGTGTGTAAAATTTCTAATAATATCAAATTAGGAGTCTTCAGCAAATTCATACAAGTACTGCATTGTCCTTCTCATATTTACTTTCTATGAGGTTTCATTGAAGTCATATGCGTGTGTTTTGAGGGTTTATAGATCATAAAAACCACACAAGCCATCTGATATACACAATAGAGTTTTATAAATGATCACTACACAGGTTCTCAGAAAGGTACAATTCCATTTACGCTAGATGCGATGAAAACTGATTTATTTCTTATTTTAATATACATTCTTTAAAAATTATTACTAAATATTGACTTAAGTTAATAAATAGTTAAGACATTTCGCACAACTCATAATGATAATAACACTCGTAGTATCGGTGTGAAAATCTTAACGTATATTTAAGTAACCCATTATTTTAAACTAATAACAGAGTTGCTTATCTCGGTAAATAAAATCAACCTTTTTTATTTGTTGTATTTTATATTATTTTGGCAACAATAATCATAATACTAATTTTGGATTTCTGTTACGTCTTAATAGATACGTTGAAAAAGAGTATACAATAGGGTACAGGTAAGGAGAACTATCTTATATATGGGACAAGTTAAACAAGCATCCAGCTATGAGCAGCAAATTACAATTAAAAATCCCACCAAATAGGCGCTAGGGTATTAAGAGGTAATATAACTTTTTAGTGATTTTATAGTTTTTTTCTGATCTAAAGCTAAAAACAAAATTGAACCTTAATGGGAAAAGTTGTCCAAGAGAGCGAAAAAATAACCTTTTGGCGCTCTCTTTACAATACATGCACTTGAGACCGTGGCGCTATCCTAATTTGAAGATTTTCGACGGACACTTTCTAATATATAGAGATGGTACTCTAGGATCTCTACCATCCAGTGGTTATACGATTATTTTGACGACGTATATGGAATAATCGTTTTCATTAGTCATCGTCGTATGTTTCAATCAGGAGAATTACTATATTATATAATCGATCGAAATTGAAGAACAGACTAATACCAATATAAACGCTGTATATAATATTCCTTAAATAAAAGTAAAATTTACATGTTAACCTCTGAATATAATAATACTAACTTAGAGTGTACTATTGGAAAAAAACACAATATAAAGTAGGTGCCTTGATAAAGAAACTGGTTGGTCGCTGCAATCATTTAAAAAAATGTTGAGAAGGAAAGCAGAAAGAAAAAAAGCATAGCGACATTCAACAAAAAAATATTAAACTGTTTTAAAAGTAAAATGATTACTATAACAAACTTCAACAAGCATTACACGAAATAAAGGAAAAAATCTATCTTGCTTTCCGACTTTTCCCCAGTTTGAAATTTAAGTACGCCATAAGAACATGTCTGCAAACGAAAATTTATAATTCGTTAGAAACTTTGAAAATAAAGCAAACTGACTGTTCTTTTCCGGAAGCAGAGACAAGGCCGGAAGTAAAGCTGAGAACTTTTCTTTTATTCGATTCGTTTGCTTTGCTTTAATTTTTTTGATGCTGTTAGTAGTCACGCTCCCAGCGTATTACAGTAACTGAATAATGTATTTGTTTTAAGAAATAATTTATTTGTTTTAAGAAATTACTGCTTGAGAGTGTAATCCTTACTAATTAGATAAAAAATTCAAACTATAAATTGATTACCTGACTGACAATACTGGACATAATCTGTTAAACATAATTAATTAGGAAATGTTAAAAGTTAAATAAAAATTTGTAAATGACCAAATATAGCAACTGAAAAATAAACTAAGTTAAGCATACTATATTACAGTGTAAACTCTTTATAACGAAACTCAAGGGACTGAGCATTTTTTGTCGTTATAGAGAGTTATCGTTATATGGAGTGACCTAAAAAAACAACCAAATTAACAATAATAAATGCTTTTAAATTATTGTTTACACATATAGTCTGATAACTTTGTCTGACGTTTTTTGCTATGCCAGTACTTGTTTTGTATTATTTTATGTATTCTATTCATATCTAGATATGTGGTGGAATCGTCTTGATTAAACAACAAAAAAAATTCTACCAACTTAGCGGCATCTAGGGCTTGTTGAATTGTTGGTGGTGATTCGGCTTTGTCCACTTGATCATCTTCTTCATCTTGATTATCGGGTGTTTCCTGACTTTTTAACACTAAATCAACAATTTGTTCATCTGTAAGTGTACCAGCTGTGGCTACATCCTCATCTATATTTTCGTACGATTGTAGATCTTCGTTAAAATTGTTTGGTATGTTGAACTGGCTTATCCATTGACTCAGTGGTAGATTGTCTTCACTGTCAAATTGGTTCGTTTCTTGGCTACTACACAATCCAGCATGTCGAAAAGAATGTTGGATAGTGGCTGCTGTTACCTCTTGTCAGGCTTTTGATAAGAAGTTCACTGCTTGTAGCATGTTGATCGAGACCTTGCCGTCAGTTTCGATCATATCCATCAACATTTTCCGTCTATAGTGCCCTTTAGGCTTTTAATTACACTCTGATCCATTGGTTGTATTAGCTGGGAAAAATGCTAACTCTATGTTTCGAAGATTAGATATGATTGGGTGAGTAGGACAATTGTCTATTAGAAGCAATATTTTCCGTGATTTTAATTCAGCATCCCATTTTCTCACTTCCTATTCAAAAATCTGCGATGTCATCCAAGCTGACTTGTTTGCTTTGTACGTAACTGGCAACTGTTTTATGTTCTTGAAACACCGAGGGTTTTTCGATTTGCCTATAACTAAGAGCTTTCTTTTTTCTGTGCCACTCATATTGGCAGCCACTAGAACTGTAATACGCTCTTTAGACAGTTTTCCTCCAACACATTTTTCCCATTTGAATTTTAAAGTTTTGTCGGGAGTCACCTTAAAAAAAAGCCAGTTTCATCTGCATTAAAAATGTCTTCTGGTGAGTACTTCATCTTTAATTTAGGCCACACTGTACTAATCCAATTGTTAGTCACATTCATATCGACATCCCGCGCCTCTCCGTTCATTTTACCATACGTAATTTGGTGACGGTGCTTAAATTTTCCGAGCCAACCTTCAGATGCTTTAAAGTCAATTATACCAAGTTGGTTGGCAAACTTTTCAGCCTTAGCTTTTACAATTGGCCCCGAGATGGGTACATTATGCTGGCGCTGATTGTTAAACCACGACAACATTGCCTGAACTAAGTCTTCGAATTTTGGCTTTCTTAATTTTTTAGAAGAGTTTCCTTCCAGTGCCGCCTGTAGAATTGTTTTTTGGTTTTTCCAAATGGTAGCAACAGTGGATTTACTTTGTTCAAAACGCCTTCCAACGTCACTTTTATTTTCTCCTTTTTCAATCGCACGTATCACACAAACTTTTTCGTCAACACTAATCGCTTTCCGTTTACTGGTCATGTTAACAGTTTCAAAGTAGGTTTACGACTGGTAATACGATAGGTACCCAGTATGCTTCGTCGAAAACCATCACTTCCGAGAAAACAATGCGTCATATTACGTCTTCAAGGCAAATAAGGATAACAAAAGCTAGACCGACCTCGGATGTTTCGGAGCTTCAAATTCTTTTGTTACCTGATAATAAACAATAATACCGATAATAAATATTTACTGTCTAAAATATGAACACATTTCTTCGTAATAGAGAATGGCGTATCGCTATAAAGAGTATTTCAATATGTGGGTTTTAACGCAAACCAACCAAGTTGGGTGCACTTCAACGTTATAGGGAGTTTATCGTTATAAAGGATAACGTTATAAAGAGTTTACACTGTATTTATCATTTTTTTATAGTATAATGTTAAAATAAGTTTTATCATCGCATACTTTATATTTTCTCAAAGATGATTTTTCCTGGCAGCACCATAATATTTCCGTTAACTCTTCATCAAAGTTAACAACAAATTTTTTAAAAGCTTTTATCACCCTTTATTGACGAAATATATACAAATAGTTTAAAATTAATGTTTTCGATATAAAAAAATATAATTGTATTGAATTGCATGCACATCTCTATATATAGGTATATATTATTTCAAAAGGCGTTTTTAAAGAAATGATTACTTTAATTTTGAAAATATTTAATACGATTTTGTCGCAGAGAAAAGTAAAATATCAAGTCCTCGATTTACTTTCAATAAATAATATTTCTACATATTGCAAAGGTTCCTTTGAGTAATCGAGATCCCCTGTTCCTATAGTCGTTAGACAAAAATCTTTTCATTGATACGAAATATGGAACTCGTCGATGTGACGACGCTACGGTAGTGTGTAGGAAATAAAAGGTTACCCTCCATATGGCATCCGGCGGCAAATGGGACTATTTTTCACAAAGATGTATAGGTAGACGATTGACCCCACGCTAACTTATCTTTCTATAAAATAAATAGGTTTTCATTTCGCTTTATTCTCAAACTTAGCAAATTGTTCATCGTTGATGTTCGGATAATGTAATTAGTCTTTGAGTTACTATTTAAATTTATAGTGTTTAATATTTTACAATTTTTTTAAATACTACCTCGACAAAATTACGGACAGCATCTGATGGTAAGTAGGGTACAGTCCACAACAACGGTGACCGTCGGTGACACGAATTTCATTCGTCTTTCGTCATTCGGCTTTCGTCAATGTCATGCCGGCCTTCTGAAGCACCCTTCACGCATCGTTTGAAGGACCCAATTTCATAGGAAGGGGGAACACGTAGACTGGGAGACTATTTCATATCTGCACGGTACAGTAAAGGTAAGAATTAGAGAATTTGAGAATTATCAATATTAATTAACAGTAAGTAAAACCCTATTTTTATGATGCTATACGACTAAAAAGCCATTCTTTACGTAAAGCAAGTTTATTTATAATACTTTGAAATAACATAATGATTAACTAGTATGTCACCATAAATGTACTGATTTTATTTCGTTCAAGTACATTCCAAGCAATGACTACCTTTGTCGATCGAGGTGAGTACGAATCCCTACAAATAATTTGAGCTTTCGATGAAGGAAAACATCGTGATGAAACCATGACTAGTGGTAGAGTATTTTTTAATACCTGCCTAGATAGCTACCGTAGATAGTTGCTCTTGAGAGCTTGTCCCTCCACTAGACTTAGCGTATTACCATTATGAAGTTATTATCACTAATAGATTTTTTTACATAGAAATAACAAAAAAATAATTCATTAAAAAATCTACAAAGAAAAACGTCTTCTACCCAATGATAGAACTTTTGCACAAACTAATATTTACCTTTGGCGACCAAATTGTCGAGAATTGCGTCGTTTTTCATTCACAGCCCATTAATCGTGAAGACTCCTCCTAGCTTTATATTATTGTTTGGTTTTAGTTATTTATCTTGTACATATAGTTAAAAAGTAATATGTTGCAAAGGAAACTACACAATATGCTTAAGTCTATCGGACTGTTAGCATATGTAGCAAAAAATAATTATTTAATTCTGGAAATTATTCAATTCAAGACTTTGATATAATTAATTAATATTAGCTTAAAAAATATTTTATTATTACAATATGCGTTGTTCGTCACTTCTAAACCAATAATTATCAATAATAATTGATAACTGTTACATAATTCAATTGAAATGAGTAAATGAAGAATATAAACATAATAATTCAAGAAATTGATGCGACGATGAGTCAGAGGAGTGCGCTCGGACACTACCTACTTCAATCGATGTGAGTTCGAATCCTACAGTGATCCTTCGCTTTCTATAAACTAAAACATCTTGATCAAACTATAGCATTGTGGTAGGATATTTTCTAATAATAGTAGTTTTTCCATCTACAATCCTTAAGTGGAAAATCTGCCGCCAAACCTTTATTATGCGAAGTTCGATGCCACAATCCTAACTATCAGTTTTTCTAGCCTTCGCTGTAGCTGAACTACAGCATCGTTTAAAGTAATGTAAGACTAGCTGAGCTCTGCAAATAATTCGCACATTATATAAATAGAATATAATCAATATAATATCTGTAGTTAATTTATGAAATTAATCGTCAATAGCGGGGATTTTTAAAACGATGTCTGACTTTTTTTTCTTTTTTTTTAAGAATTAAGGGAGAAAATATGCCATTGCCACAAAAAACAACTTTGAGAAATATCAAATACATATTTTTTTTAACTAGAATGATTAAAGAAGTAGGTTTGTGGAATCCATGTATTAGATTCTACAAAGCAAAATTATATAAATAAAATATATCTATTTCGTTCTTTTAATTATTGTAATTATTGTTGAACAAAAATTTACCCCCATTAACACCAGGGGTCCTGAAGAGCAACCCATGACGGGACAATATGTATTGCGAAATTAGCTCTATTTGTGACTTTCGGGTGTGTGAGCTGATTCGTAGTGCATGTCTGGGGCACAGTACAAAAAGCGAACGAGATAACTACAGAATCTAGTATTAGCTAATCTAAGAACAGTAAGGTCTTCTTGCAAACTCATTTTCATATTATAAACGAAAGTATATGGATTTGATGAAATTACGCTTCTACATTGATAACAAAAACGCAAATAAATATAATAAAGTGTATTGAAAATCTAATAAATACCAATAACACATTTATTGAAAATACTGACACACAAAATTCCAATCAACAGTTTACCGGCGCGTCCCTCTGCGCGCTTCGGTAGCGATAAGTAATTCATACCGTGTAAATTATGATACAGGTCCGACTTGTGAATATTATATTCAATTGTTAACACCCAGCATAACTTTAACAATTCAACCTTTGATGTGTTTGAGTTATTACGTCCAGGGCTTTGTGTCGAAGTAAGTTTAACGAGTTACTCGTTGAGCTGAATTGTGTTCATACCTAATTATTCACAGCGCTAAATCATTACTCAGACTTAACAATACTTTGAAAGCAATTATACAATCACAAAGTATTCCAACAAACATAATTATTATAGTTGATCTATGTTTTGATCTTATTAATCTCCTGATCTGATTAAGTTTATATATAATAAACTTTATTGATATTTACATACATGTAATATAAATAGGTACTTATATGAATAGTATCATATTTCATTATACCCAGGGATTTTTAAACAAATGTGCCAATTCGCTAGTTGACTGTATGTTTAAAAGTTAAATAATAATAATCTATTGATAAAAAGCTTCATATAAAACGCCTAAAATAATATAAATCTCGAAAAACTAAATGTTTATTTATTTAAATTGTCCCTCCGGAAATTGAAATTCTATTGTCTGCGAGTCACGTGATTAGAAACGCCATACAGAAAGTGTGACGTCATCATTCAATGAATATTACACAGTTGAGTGTATTATCTTGTGAAAAGTAACCCTAAAATTTATTACTAAGCGTTGAAATAGTGGATTTAAATTAATATGTGCTGAAAAAATTTCACAACTTAAATTTTAGTAGGTAAAGTCAACTTTGTACCTACATAATATCTTAGTTTTATTTAATGAATAGTGACATCACGACACGTTGCGTTTTTGCAGCATTTTTTTCTTATTTGGATTAAAAAATGTGTTTCTATTACTTTTAAAGGTTTAATAATTAGTAGATATTAATTCACGAGTATTACTTTACACATTTAAAGTGTTTGAAAGAATTCCTCAAAAGTTGTCTACTTTATTAATGGCAACTATTAAAGTAAAAAAATTATATACCATCGCATCGTTACGCCTACAAAATGTGCTATGTCAATCTATTTTACTTGTATGATTAGGTTGTATCTTTTAAAAGGTGCCAAGTGGAACACTTACGTAAATAGGTATTTACAGTGAAGCGCGTCTCATCGTCCAGTCTAACACATCGTCAAGTTTGCTCACTCGATTCAAGCGCGCACTCATCCATTCATTCGTCAGATGTTAAATGAAAAGGTTTACAGGTAGGTACTGAAACTGCACACTAATTTACTAAATCCTAGAATGTTTTTCACTTTTTAACTCCCACGCAAAAAGATGGGTGGGTAAGTTTAATGTGTATCTATGTATGCCTGTATGTCTGTGGCATCGTAGATCCCAAACGGCTGAACCGATTTTGATACACTTTTTTTTGTTTGAACGTTGACTTGATCGAGAGTGTTCTTAGTTATGATTCAATAAAATCTGTTCATCCATTTGAAGATTATCAGCTCTTTTCTAGTTGATAAATGGATATGAGCATCTTTCGCAGATCTGAACGAGTAGAGATTCGGTAAACTGTTATTTCAATGATATTAGAAAATCATGGCAACCTTAAAACCTAAAAACATTAATTTTATGTATGGTTATTGTTTGAAGGCTTTACTGACGTCATCGAACATTGCCCTGAAATAATTTATGATCTCAGCCTGGACAACTATGCCATCGACAAGCCGAAGGTGGTCTGAGTATGTTAATGAACAGGCTTACCAAAAAGTGACACTACGAGGGTTCCATTTTCCGTCTACTAACGTATTAGATCCAAAAAGTGTAAATATTTTTAAAAAGTTCTTGACTTAAAACTCTGTATAAATACTGTGTCTAAAAATTACGAAATATTAGAATTAATAAGTAATGAAATTCTTAAATTTGGTATTAACATTAAAAAACATGCTTGGAATTATAATTAAGTAAGCATGAACACAATGAACTCAATTTTGTTCATGTAGCAAAAAAATTTAAGAGCTAACCAAAACAACAATACCTTTAGCCTTAGGGTATATGAAGTAACAAGAGAAGCCCCTAATAAGCGTTGTATTAATGTTTCTGCCAGAGATCATTATAAAGGTTTTTATGAAAACCTTTTTAGGCTACAAAAATTCGTCCATAATGTTTTTAATTAAGCCACAGAAGCCTTCGCTAAGATTAAATGTTTAAAACCTATAATAAAAAAGTTAGTTTATTATGTAACCTTACGTTTTAATTTTTATTTAGATTTAATCTAAATACTAGCGGTGCCCCGCGGCTCCACTGGCGTCTGTTACACAGTAATAAATCTCGTTTCGTAATTTTAATTTTACATATATTAATGAAAATTATTATAGCCTATCCATTTTAGAATTATACTTCCCGTGTACAAAATTGTATTAAAATTAGTTAAGAAGTAATAAAAAACGTATTTCTTTGGGTTTTTACGATTTCTAAAATTATTATTGAATGATCTGACAGACGCTAGATAAACAAGACACAAAAATCGGTCAAATTTTTTTTGAGTTATATCCGGACTTACAAGCAGACAGGTAGATAAAAAAATTAATGGCATATTCGTGATCCCTGCTTTATGTAGAAAAAATATAAGAAAATTTGTAAAAAAAATTACTTGTACAAACAGAACTACAGATTTTTTATTTATACAAATAAATAAAATTGAAGTTTCTGTTTGTATCATCAAAATAACAGCTTTTTCCAAATGCATATGAATATAATATATATACATATAATATATACGGTACTTATAAAAAAACATTTAATTTTTTTGTCTGTTTGTTCCTTTTAATCTCCGAAACGGTTGAACTCATTTTGACGGGACTTTTACTGGCAGATAGCTGACGTTATAAGGAGTAACTTAAGGGGCTTTTATTTAGAAAAATAATTACGGTTTCGAGCAAATAAAATAATAAGCATTTTTATCTTTAAAATTACCGGCGGGCGACCACAGGCACCGTGGGTGGATTTCCCTTTGTACGAAAGCGAAGACTTATGGAGAGGCAAATCTCAAACAACGTAACAATAAATAAATACCAAATGGATACAACTCGGATAAAACATTACCATTAGTATAGCAGTATAGTTTAGCCTTATTATCTTCGTAGAGAAAATTTAAAAGTTTATATGTTTCAAATTTCATACGTTTTTACTCAACTTCTGCTTATTTAATGACAAAGTCAAAGTCATGTAGATAGAATATATGTCAATTCTTCAGAATTTAAGCAATGCTTTAACAAGTTGGTTGGTGGAATTCTTAAAACGACCAAGGAGTTTTTGTGGCAGCTAAAAATATCATGCTTTTAGATATTATTTATAATTCACTTTTGCAGGTCATATAATATGTTTATGAATTACAATAATCACTACAACACGAAAGATCAAGTTTCCGCAAAAAAACTCCGTTTTACTCGATTGCAAAAAGGAGGGTTATGTTTTGCGAGATTCTGTATGTATGTATGAAATTGTATGAAAAATTTAACACGCTCTGTAGACTGAAAGTCTTGATAGATTTTAGCTCATGAGGTGTTTTTAGATTTTTCTAAATTGTGGGAGTCACATAGGCTGTGTAATATTTAAGTACAACGTGTGGGAATCGAATAAATAACAAAAATATAAATATATATATTTTTAGTCAAACGTGTTTGTTGCATTAAGGGTTTTTATTTTCATTTTAATCATTTAACTTGTTAATCAACGTAAGGAATAATGATTTAGCAACTTTATTTTACTTTGTTATATTTGTTTTTGTAAAGTTATTGTTACGTGATAAAATATGTACTAATTAAAAAAGTTTGTAGAAGACTTAAAAAAATAGTTTTCGTCGTTAAAATAAAATGTTTAAAAGAAATATTTTCATTGTTATCAGTTTAGTCTTCTAAAGTCTATTTTTTTTTCAAACATCAAAATATCAAATACGTTGAAACACTGAAATATGAACATGGAGGGAGGTAAAGTTTAAATTGATGTGGTTCTGCCCACGTGCCATGAAATAAGTCACAAGTTTTCATTAAGCTTTGTGTTTATTTATGCCACTTCAACTAGAATTAGGTGACCGCTATAAATTTGACGCGTAGAACAAAGTTATTTCTGTCCATGAATGCACAAAATACATACTTTTTGTAGCTAGTACAAAACGCATGTTAAACTGTAATATACCTGTATTGTAAGGCTAGTCAACAAATATCTTACTACTGAGTAAAAACCGCTCTTTGGAGAAAGGCACGGACGTTAATTACTGTGGTAGTGGTTGGATCTGTTTGTTAATTTCATACGTAGATAAATATGTAGTTACTAATTATTTAAATGGTAAGCTTACCAGTGTGAATATTTCGCATATTATCGATATAGAATGTCAATAATCTATCTGACAGCTGTTGTTACACTTTGATACAACTTGATAATAGAAAAAGCCTCCAACTTGTTAGTTGAATATGTTTTAATTTATACATTTCACATCTACATTTCTAATGAAAATACGCTAATTATTAAAAGATTTTCAAACAATTTTTAATGAAAACATTAATTTTACAACTATTTTCTTCAATAGCGAGCTTACACATAAAAATTCAAATAATGTTTGAATTATTAATTTTGATGAAATATTAAGGTAGGTGATGCGTTACCACAAAAAAGACTCCTTTGAGAAATAATATATAGGGATATATTTTAAAACATCCCTCAACTGTGTGGTCTTAAAACGTAAGCTGATAGTGTTGTTATTAAATTTTTATTAATAAATGTAGATTACACTAAAATTCCATAAAATTCAGTACAAATCAAGGCTCCAACTCAGGAAGGTATAAGTACTAAAATTATATTTTTATGCGCAAAAAAACATCAAAATGCTACTAAATAATTAATCATAATCGGGTTTTGTAATTACATAATGAAGTCTGTAATACTACATTACAGCTTCCTAGTTACACGGTTTTATGGTCAGATTGTATGTTTATGATCGTAGCGAATAGCGATCGCCTAAGCCTCGGGAACCGTAGATTTAATGAGCTGTAAATGAAAAACGACGCAATTATAATACATAAGGGTAAAGACAGATAGACAGTGTATAAACACTATAAAAAAAAAGATTTCCAGTTTGCTTGAATTATTTTTTTCATTTGCAAATTATACTACCTACTATGTTACGGTCTGACGCGAAAATATACAAGCACTTAAGGCGTTCCTACTTAGAACTAAGCAAACTATATGTTACTGGCTTCAAAATGGCTATTAGAAGTTGGCATATTATAATAAATTAGTTATATAGGTAATTGGTATCTCAAGTAACCTTTTAAATACAGGTGAACTACATACAGGTTTTGCTTTTAATCACAAAATATGTAAGCTTACGTTATTTTTTACAAAACTATTCAAAATTAATAGCATAGTTACATAATTCTACACAATAGCTTTGCGTTTTCATTACAAAAAAAAAAGTATTTAAAGCGATCGTATGATGTCACGTGATATTCGATAGTGGGTGGAGTCATTGTCGAAGAAAGTCCGTTGAGCGTTTTTAATGTAAGTCATGGACGTATGTATAAAAAGGGCGGATGAAGTTCCGCTGAGACAAAAATGAAGCACAGCAATGGCGGAAACAAAGTGTCTGGGAGTTTTTACAGTATTGCCATGAGAAGAAAATTTCCGCATTTTTAAATAAAATTACATAAAAGTTTTTGAACTCTCGAAGACTGAGAGAGAGATCTATATTTTTTTTTTTTAAATTTTGGTTATCATATATTGTATTATCTAACCTTATATTGTATTTTAAAAGCTTTCTAACCACCATCTCGCAAATACAACAATATTATGTGTAACATCATAAATAGAGTGTAGTGTTACAAATTATACAAATGTAATATAATAGAACCCTAATATAAAGTAAGCGGCTGAAGTCAAACCCACGACAATCAAGTTTTTGCACCGTCACTAAAACCCCTCCTTCAAGCTTAAATTTAAATTGCTTTATTTATTGTATTGCTTATCGCAGCCAAACTTTCAAATAATTATTATAATCTCAAGGGACACCCGAAACCAAGGAACCGGAATTATTTGTTAGAATCCCTTCTGAGGTATATTTAGATTGAACATTGTATTAAACATAAATTTATATAGATGCGAAATAAATTGGGTAACTCGTACTTTATCGATTACTTCGGGAACTTTATCATGTTTAATTAATGCTTAGAAAAGTTTGCTCTACCCCCATGATCTTATTTGAAACTCTCGACTTTTAATTCTCAGAAGTCAATTTCTAGACGTGAGTACTATTTTAAAAGTTGGATAGCACTATTTGTTATACGCCACTACTTTCATAGGCTTGCCTGGAGACCCTTTTCCCTTCTTTGTTTATATAGCAGTGTGCAGTGTGTTTTTAAATAGCAAAGTAAAGGCACTGTACAATCCAAAAACGTCGCTGTAATAACGGCTTGCTAGCCTCTTGGAAGCTGGATATACACTGGCTGATCCCGAAACGCAACAATCCAAAAGAGAGTCACTATGACGGATTTATCATCATTTGCATAATGGTCGCGACCCAGTCGGGTACAGATTCCTACCACCCCGCATGATTACTAGATATACACCGGCTGGTCCGGGAACGCGAAACGCCTACGTGTGGCTCTATGGTAGGTTAATTCCCCAGGTATATGTACCAAGTATATGGCAGTCGCGATCTAGTCGGATACTATTGTCGTATTCTACCACCTTAACACGTTGAGCGCCAAGTGTATCCTTTCGAAAACACAAAGTACCACCATCAGAGGCCGGTGTTTCCTTTGGAAAACACAGGCAGTGTTTTATTCGGAGGCCAGTGTAAACCACATTTTTATACATTTTACTATGAATCCTATTCCTATTTCTATGAATACCTCTGGCTTAGGTCCGTGTGTGTTTTTTGTACGACTTTTTGATCAAAAATTATGTCTGAAAATAAAACAATTTTTTTTTATGACCTTTATTTTAGTTTTTGTTTGCAATCGTCTTATAAGCATACAAAACCAATTAAAAAATAACAAACATAGTATTAAATGACAGAAAAAAATTAATGGAGATTATCAAAGCACTCTGCACATTAAAAATTGCAAACAGAGCAAATTTTGCTTTTCCATCTACAGTTTTCCCTTTTCTCCCGTAAATTTTATAACATTCTACGCAAAGTCCTTTACACTTTTTAGGAGGGTTTCCGCTTTACATTCCACACATGCCTGCGGCGCGGCACTTGTTCGATGTTGGGCGTGGTGTTGTTGTTGATGGGCCTTCTTGAACTGCTTCGTATTTGCAAATGATCCCTCTGATTACTATACAAGAAGTGAGCCATTAGATTATGCACCAGTAAACTTAAAATTAGGTGGGTCATCAGACTTGCAATTTTATCAGATAATATTTGAAAGCTGTTGCGTCACCACATCATGTAATGCAGATATGCTGGGTATATCGCGCCGTTCTTCATTGTCTAAAAAAGGGCTCCTGACTCTCAATCGATCCAGAGTCACATGACATTCTGACGAATATGATGATACGAACCTATTATCAGTTGAATTGGATAAATCAGATTGAAATTCCGGATGAAAGTTTGGATCTGCTACAGAATCATATCTTGAATAAACTACGCAGATTTTTTTTTTCTTTTTAAAGTTTTTTTTACCCTGTATTATTATAGTCTTTTACATTGTAATCTAGTCTTATTTTATCTGGTTATACATTTTTTAACTCAAAGACCCTTTTTTTAGTGGGTATTTGACCATTCTTTTTTCTGTAGTTTCCTCTTTTTTATTATTTTTGATCTAAAATAAAACATTGAAAAACATTGAAGAAAGTTTTTTTTCCAATACTTTTCAGACATCCTGTGTACCTTTTCGACACACATGAAAATTAGTAGAAAATCACGCATTTATTAAACACCTATATTATTAAAATAGCATTTGAATACGATTTAGTCAAAAAAAATGCTAACTCCAAAAAATTTCAAACACGGTTTTTGGGATTAGCGCTCAACGTGTTAAACACCCTAGTATGGAATCCTAGAAGCGGCGTCCACTATGTATGAAAACGGGGTTTATCTGTTTATATAAACTCCGACGTACTCCAAGGCAAAAAAGGGAAATATTTTTGTCCAACTACAGATGGAATTCGTAATGAAAAATATTTTTAATATTTTTTATAGATACACTAGCGATCCGCCCCAGCTTCGTACGGCTGCATATTACAACGTGGTAATATAATATTACCACTTACTTATTATTATTTTATGTTTAAAAAAGCATAATTTAAGGCGGCTTACAACCAAACCTTAAAGCATATTTAAATCCTTAAACCATATTTAACATTGACAAGTTTATATTTTGAAACAACTAAACTGAATTTAAGCTAAAACTGAATTTAACTTTTTGGTGTAAGTCGCCCTTAGAGTTTGTCTCTTTATAAGCTCATAACTTCATAGTTATGAAAAGTGCGCTTAGCCCGTGAAGCGCAATTCATCACAGATGAGGAGTGCCGGCCAACCCTTTTGCTGTAAGTGATTTCTTTGGTTACGCGTAGTTTTGAATCTGAAATATCTTCTACGGCATTCATTTAAATTATATAATGTATACGATTATTTTAATCTACATTTAATGCCCAAGTTATCTAACATAATTTATTTATCTGGATAAAGATTAATACTGAATTGGAGAAAATAGCTTCGCAGATAATCTAATATTTTTTATTATTATGTTGAAGATAAAAATGGTTACTGTGAGTTAACCTTAGGAGAAAGAAATACACCATCTCGAACTTTACAAAACATTGGACTTTCTTTACTATACAAAAACTGAATTAAAATGTATTGTATATACAAACCTTTAATAAAAGAATCTCTTAAAATGACACTGAAACCATACAAAAATCCGTATCGTGGTTTAGAAGAAGTAAGCGGACAACCGGACAGACGCGGGTAACGACGTTACTTAAATCTCTGTATTTATTATTTTTAAATTATTTCGTCAATAGCGGGGAAAATAAACTTTAAGAATATGTTTGAATCATTAATTTTGATGTAGAAGCAACTGATATATGGCATTGCCAGAAAACACCTTTGAGAAATAATATATATAATTTTGTGATATTATAGAATAGTATTAAACCAAATTAAATTCGTGATTAGGAAGAGAATATTCAAAAGAAGATAATACATTAACATCATTTGTTAACATAATAATTTGAAAAAGGCACAGTGCTGAGTTAAAAAATTAGCTTTAAGAAACATGACACAGGAGAGCTCTGGGCTATATACACAGCCTCATATTATGAACTCTGCTCACGTTCTGGGAGCAGACATGAAAGGGCGATGGAGTACACGCTTGAAAGCAAAATCTCCCAAAAGCTCCCTAATGAATACGACTTTTCAGAAGCATCGCAAGGGAAAGGCACGATTGAAAAATTAACTATTATGTTTTGATATAACATTTCAACATTTAGCTACATTTAGGTACCTATGCCAATTTTATGTACATTTTTGTGACGTAAGGGTTAAATAATAGAAAAAACGTGAACGACCACCATAAAGTTTAATATCAACTTAAAAAATTCAGAGTACTTGGAATGTCACAACCGTAGACCATAATATACATAATCAGAAAACGAGAATATTTTTTTTAAAGAAATTTGAAATGTTTAGAAAAAAATTTGCGACACTTTAAATTTTTTTAGAATTGATTTTTGGGTGATAATTCTTATCAACAACATTTATTTTCAGGTGAGAAGTATAAATAAAAAATAAATCGTTTTTTTGGGCCACTCTAATATGATATTATATGAACTTACTTATCATTTATATAATAAATAAACTCGTTGAAAATTTTATTTGGATTTTTGTTAAAATAATTATGTAGAAATTTTCTGTATCCTATATATTTCGAAATTTATTAGTTGTAACTGTTGTATCTATTTTGGTGTGCAAGATGCGTAAGTAAATTTTATGACGTTATTGGGGCGGCGTGAATACATAATTTATTACTTTCCCGAGAGTCATCGTTGACCTGTTTGTTCAGGCCTAATCACCGATCAGATTCAATTTTATCCGATTTTATTCGGACGGATAATCCTTAGAGTTGAACGGAAATATGAAAGACCCCAATTATAAACGAATTTGGTATATTATTATTTATCCAGGCGATGCGAACGTAGTTTAAATTGATATAATATAATAAAATTCATAATACAAATCAAACGCTTAGATATTACAATTATAGATGTAAACGATAAAGTATTATACTTTATTTATTAAAAAAAGGAATAAAACCAAGAAACGTGATAATAACTAAAATAAAAAAAATATAATTATTATTGCATAATAAATATAAGAATTTATATAAATCCACGATAATAATATTTGAGATAAAATAATTGTTCTATTCTAGTTGCAACTGAATACTTAAGTTTGATTGACGAAGGCGTTACTTTAAACTTTACTACAGCAAAAAACGTTTGTTAGTAATTTTTTAATGTGAACCGGAAAATGTTAAATCTGGAACTAATCGTGAAAACAAAGTGAAATGGTAGTAAATCTATATTAATATTATAAAGCTGAAGAGTTTCTTTGGTTGAACGTGCTAATCTCAGAAACTACTGGATCGAATAAAAAAAAATGTATTGTTGGATAGCCCATTTAACGAGGAAGGCTATAGGCTATATAATATCACGCTACGATCAATATGCGCGGAGCATCAATGAAAAATGTTGCAAAAACGGAGGAAATATATTCCATTTGAGAGCTTCCATTGCGTTCGTTACGCAACAATCGTGTGTGACGAAACTATTTCTTTTAAAAAGTTCTAAAAAAGTCCGCCACAGCATATGGCTGTCTTTTAAGGTTTATACTCAATATAACCTTTTTTATGGTAATAAAATTTGTTCTAAAATAAAGAAATTATTTGCGTAGGTGTTTTTATATACATGGTATTAATACTTATCGAAATAAATACATTATTCATCACAACTATTTCATTTTGAACAAAATTGACCTATACTGTAATTGATTTAAATGAATATCTTAGGAGATTATCACAATTTTAAAATAACTCTGCAGAAAATAATGACCAAGTATGGCGAGCGCATTTTTATTATGCAGAATTTTGTGGGAGGCGCGCGGTGCCTTTTAAACAATGCCTACGACTCATTCTCTCTACCAAGCTCGGTGAAGCTGTAAAAGCCGCAGCGGCTTCAGGGCCCCTAAGGCTAACAGTATAGTCAGTTCTAAAATAAATAAAAAAATTAAAAACCATTCACTCTAACCCTTTCTCTCTCTCTCTCTCTCTCTCTCTCTCTCTCTCTCTCTATCTCTCTTATGTGACGCAGACGAAGTTGTGCGGGTCAACTAGTGTAACGATAAAATAGATGCGGTCGAGACCGTACACCCGATTGTTGTTAGTCCCATAAACGATAAAAGTTTTAAATAAATATGTATAATAATAAAATTAAAAATATGTTGCAGGTGAGACATGAAACGGCCACAATAGATTACACGTGTTTTGCCCCTCAACGAGGCATCCTCAGATCGATATTAACTCCTCCGAAGCTACAATTCAAGAATTGATATTATTATTATGTAATATGTTAGACTTTAATGTTATGGTTACATTATAAAGGTGACCAAATTAAAGTGTTATCATCGGACACCCTAATAACTTGGGCAACGGTTGTCAGACATAACAGCCCGCGTTCGAAGCGTCAGTCTTTACGAATTTTTATTATGGAACAGTACACACCACAAAAACGTGTTGTTATTTTGTTCAAAAGTAACTTCCCAATAATTGTAAAAATGCAACGCATGTGTAGAAATGCACACACTTCGCAAAGTGATGGGCAATGCTAAAAACGAGTTCATTACGCCATTCGCTGTAAAAGCGGTTAATAACACGATATCATCTTCAAGAAGTGATCAAAACAAATTATTCTAAGACAAAATCAATTAATCACATGACATGAAATAAATGTTTCCTTTTTGTTTTGTTACAAAACAAATGCTAACACTTTAATCGGGCCACCGTATAATATTAAAAGTATATATCACCTCTTTTTTTTTAATTTAGTAGTAAATTTGTTAAGTTAATTTGTAGTATAATAATATTTCAAAGAGCCCGCGTTTAAATTTGAATTAGTTCACTGAAAAAAAAACACAAAGCAATCACACTTTTTTACGATACCACAAATAATACCTCTAAAGTATTTCTTTAGCGATTTAAAAGTAAGTTGTTGAAAATAAATTGAACAAGAAATAAAATATAATGTGGTATCAAACGTGTCAAGTGTTTAAACGTTCCGTGTATACCCGCGCACGGCTGGACGTTGCGTCGGACACTACGGACGCGGTAATAAAATGGATACAACCGACCGTATACTGTCCGAACAATATACCAGGGTAAAGTTAAATTGCTACAAAGTACCTACATTGCGGTTTGAAGAGGTATCTCTAATGAGCTGTTTATAGCCGTTACATACGTGCAATGTCTTAACATTTTTTTCTTATGACATATTTAAATGTTATAACTTATACATATACATTTTACCAAAATCCTTAGATCTCTCTATATATTTTTTCTCAGAGGATTTTTTGTAGTAACGCCATATCTCCCTTAATTTTTCATAACAATCATTGATTCAAACATCATTTTAAAGTGTGTACCCCACTATTCGCGAAATATACACTCATAGTTTAAAATTAATGTTTTGTTTAAAATTTAAATCTTTTTCATTTCTATCATAAATATATTCAACTAACATGTAGGAGGCGCAATCTATTAACAATCTGCTTAATTAACATGACAGCTGTTACGTTGTTCATAGTCTCTAATGTGCGAA
Organism: Saturnia japonica; assembly: GCA_033032175.1. NCBI lineage: Eukaryota > Metazoa > Arthropoda > Insecta > Lepidoptera > Saturniidae > Saturnia > Saturnia japonica. Next base: position 14,177,224 of record CM065307.1, read on the forward strand.
ATATTTGCACGGGTAAGCAAGTAAGTATTATACCTGATCGTGAAATCGTAAAACAATAGTTACATGAAGACAAGTAAATAATAATATAGACGTTTGAAATTATTACGTTTCTGATACTTGGCATAAGGAGCTGAGAAGCTTCGAAAGCTCCAGCGAACTGCCGACCTAACGTAATAAAAGACTTTAATATTGCTATTTTGCAAGCAATTTAAACTTCAATTTCAGCACGCTACTTGTGCAAATAGGTTCTCAAAGTGTATGCTTTGTTGATAAATATAGCAAAATATTTTTCTAAATCAGTTCTATTTTATTTTAACGCTTAGACAAGCACGAAGGTCGTGGCTTTTATATAGTAACCGCTATAAAACCAATTTATAGTAGTAATGATCAGACTAAAGCTTAGAAAATTGTTTTCTGGAATATTCTGCGATAAATATTCCACGGTTTATAATGAACTCTACTCGGCATTCGCCTCGGTATAAGAAAACGAACTCCCCACAGACGGGTAATATCGTTAATGACAGTAATTCAATGAAGTCGAGTCTAACGTAGAACTAGACAGGTTGTGAAGCCAGTAAAATAACCATTCAATGTTCTCATTGTAGAACAAACTTTTTGTATGACGTTAATAGGCAAATTAAATATAAATAACTAGCTATGCCTGCGGCTCCGCTCGCGAGAACAACAACAACTGTTTTTATCGGGATCCAAACATCCTGTGCCTTAATCCAAGTTATAAGCTATCTGCGTGCCAAATCTCATCCAGATTCATTTACTTGTTTTGCGTAAACGAGTAACTAACAAATAAACTCACTATAGCATTTAAAATATTAGTTAGGATGCTTATTAGTTGTTATATAATAAAAATAGTAACAGTGAAGCTCAGTCGAACATAAGATATTTAAATCTGTACTTCATGCATGTAGTTCTACTGAATTTGCATTGGATCGGCAGAAATGCTAATATTAAACTAGAAGTATGTAACAAAAGCATTTCTTGTGATATACTGCGACAGCCTCGTCGATGTTATCAATCCACGAAGAATAGTTTATGTAAACTCTTGATACGTTTTTTTCTTCCTTTAATTTGTAAATAAAATAAATAACTATTATTATTATAAATGATATCCTCTCTTTAACCATTATTTTAGCAGAAGCCGCCTTAAAAGTAGAAGCTTCATAAAACCAACAGCGGCTTTGCAGGATAATCCAAGAAAGCCGCGATCTGAACTGTAGTGGACTGTGCTGCTGCCTTCGTCCTCAGAAGAGCTTGCTTCAGGCCACAAACAGCCATGGTTTGTTTGGAGAACTCTGAACAGTTTTGGAGTCTGAACTCGACGGTAGCGATTGTAAAGCCGAGTCGAAATTAGAAAAAATTAAAATACTTTTCTATTAATTGTATGTAGTAATAAACTATACCTGATCGAAATATCCTTCATTTATCTTTATTTATTTGAATGGACACTCCAACAACATTACACATTAAACATTATAATTATAGATAAGTAGTATAACTAATACGTATGTTACACAGCATTTCCCATAGCTCCGTACATGGGAACATAAAAATATATTAATCAACACAAAGCAAAATCAAATTAGAATAGCAATAGTAATAACTAACAACAGGAAAAAGAGAAAATATTATTACAAATTAACAAAATAACCGCATGAAGAAAAAGATAAAATCCTAATATTTTCAAAATAATATAGACAAAATTATCTATGGAGAACACTTAAATAGAATCTATAAGAAGAACAAAAAATATATAAAAACAATGATAAATTTTAAAACAAATCTATGACTCAACAGAGTCAATGTGTTTCAACATCTTTTCTTTAAATTTCATAAAGAACATATGAAATATGTTTGTTATACATATAGCAATATACTATACATAGGTAGAGCAGATCCTGACAATGAGCGAGTGTAGACCAAGGTTAGTTTTGTATACAGGCAGATGGAAAGCTATTTTTATTGGATGGTTTGGTAGTTTATTTGGAACAGTAAGACCAATTTTACTTATTATGTCACTGCAGTCTATAAATCCTCTTATTGTCTTAAATCTTAATCGCTGAACATACGGATAATTAATGTTTTATTAATTATTTGAAACCAACGTATTGACTAAGATTGTACTGTGCAATTTTTATTTCCCAAGTGTAATCACTCAATGAAACTATACATCTGACACACGCAAACTAGATGTTTAACAAAAAAATATCGTGTTAGAATACTTTCGAAACCTTGTTCCCTGAAGTATGCAGAGTATTGCAATTTCTCGCAATCTACGAAATGCACCGTGTTTTTATTTTCTTTGTTGCAAAACCAAGTTATTTCGTATAAAGTAAAAATAGTTTTGTTTCTTGTCTACGAAAGTTGCTTAAAACTGTACCTAATATTACGAAGTTTAAGTTTTATAAGTTGAACAAGTTGAGATTGATCAGAATTATTGTTTTTAAAAATTTAGAGTATATTTTATTATATATTTGTGGTTTAAACATGAATAATTTTTCATTAAATATTCAACTGCAGATATAACAATTAGTTCTTGTTGACACAACAAATAATAATATTTAAGTGCAAGTATAACATTGAATACTCTATTTACTTCGAATTTAAGCAAACAATTAATTTCGATACTAAAAGAAAACAAGTAACCTCAATAAAATTCATTTAATATAATAATTATCTAGGTACGTATACTATTATTATGAAGAGGTAAAGTTTATTTTTAGAAGGTAATCTCCTGAACTATTATTGCTATAATCCTGAGTGACATCTGACATTTTATTCGTGTTCATTTTCATACTGTATTTAACACGTACGAAGTACATAAAGGTATTTATTTATGTCTCTCTCTTCTAGCTTATTGTTGAATACAACCAACAATCTTTAAAGGTAAACAGCAATTTTAATCATGTATCTTGAATAAATATAATAGATGTATTTAATTTACTATGTAATATGGAAATAACTTATTCATTTACAAATAAAGCATAGGTGATTTAGTATCTATTAATATTTTAAACATAAATGAAACGCTAGTGGTAACCTTGGAATACATCATAAGACTCATAAAGTCATAACACACAATTATTTTGCTAAAGCCGTGTCTCTCGCCCCACCTTAGCCAAACGATTGCTCTTTGTCATTTCCGAACAAGACGTAGGTACTGGAGTCATAATGGCGCTTTGTCTAGCATGAGCGCCTCTCAATTACAGTCTACATCTTTATGTATTGTTGAAGTTACCATCTAGGCTTTTGTTGCTAAATCTATAAAAAAACTGCAAATAAATCAAATTGAATTCTGCTTACTTTTATAATATTTGGCAACTAATACTTAAAACGAATATACAAAAAAATTTAAACCCACGTTCCACTAATCTAACGAAGTTTTTTTGCAGTTATGCCAGATATATCACTGCAGCTTTTACGAGTTAAAAAAGGAAAATTGGAAAAATAATTGATGAAGATGCGTGACTCACATGAAAACGCGTAGGGTTTTATTCGAAATACCCAAAAAGATTACCTTTATAATTATATTCACGTTATAACATGACATCACAAATGGCTTGGATTTTTTTATCTTAATTAACATATCCGGCTGCCCTTGACAGGAGCAAATTGCTATTAATGGAGGGTAAACTGCTCGACAGGCAATTTCTGTAATGAAATTACATTATTGCATCCAATATACACATTTGTTTATTTTTTACTAGCTGTGTGTGCGACTTCGTCCGCGTGGAATTTCGTATGAGGCGACAGTGGTGAAGGGAAAAGTGCGAGTGGGGCCGCGCGCGCTACTGTACACTGTTACTTTAGTTTATTTTATTCACGCGGAACCCTAATTCTTTTTCTAAAATAAAAGTAGCCCAAGTTACTCCTTATAATATCAAGCAATTGCTACTAAAGACCTGTCAAAATCGATCCAACCGTTTGGGAGATAAGCCGAAACTAACAGACAGACATACAGTTTTAAAATTGGTTTTTATTATAAGTACCATATATAATTTCATATGCATTTAGTAAATTGCTGTTACTTTGACATTACAAACACATACATACCTACTTCAATTTTATTATTTGTATCGATATTTTTTTTGTTTTTGTTATTTTTCTTGCTCAAAATTACGAAAAGCTTTATTACTATAGTACAATATCATTATTATTGCAGACTAAGTATGTGGTTAATTATTCGAGATATAGTTTTGCGTGTTCCAATAATTTATTGATTGTTATTTATAAGATGAGCAGGTAGTTTGTCAAATATTAAAGCATGAATTAGCAAAGATTTTTTTAAACGTATCGTATAAACTTTACTTTAAGATTAATTGAAACTGTATTTTACTTTAATAACTATATAATTATAATTAACTAAAATTAATAATAAGTATTTGCCGTGAGTGAGTATAGCTGCACGTAGTTCATAGTCTATATGCATAGGTAAACATCTATCTGGTAAGACTGTGGCGTTGGTTTAACTACTTTCATATATTAAAAGATTTTACGAGTTGTGTACGCTTCGCCAGCCAAGTTTCGGTCGAAACAACTACAACACCTGTTTTAACTTCTTCGTTGAAATATGCCTATACCCTCTCTCGGTGCGTGGGAATCTTTCAACTTGTGGAAGTTAATGGGAAAGTTCTTAAGATGCTTTTACCGCATTGGCATTTTTATTGCTTTTCTCATATACGTACAATTATTATAATAACCTTAGAATCTTAATATTAACAACTTGGACACTTTTGTATGTAAAAACAAGTATGTAAATCCTAAAAACAATATGTATATACAATACAATTAATAAAATTGAAGTACCTGTTTGTAATGTAAAAATAACAGCTTTTTACTAAATTCATATGAAAGTATATACGGTACTTAAAACAAAACACCAAAATTTAAAATGTTTGTTTGTCTGTCTGTGTGTTTGTTTCGGGTAATCTCCGAAACGGTTGCACCGATTTTGACAGGAATTTCACTGGTAGATAGCTGATGTTATAAGGTACTCTTTAGGTAGGTAACTTAGGCGACTTATATTTTAGAAAAAGAATTAGGGTTGCACGGATATAAAAAAAGAACTAATCTTGGTGAATCAATTCGAGCGCTTAAATGGCTTATGCTGAGTAAACCATAAAATACATCAAATTAATATAGTACATAATTGTAGATATTAAAAATATCTACATAAATGTCAGCGAGCATATGCTATCCAACATATGATAGCCATAATATGGCTATCTTAATAAAAGGGAACGGGAGCGGGTAGCACGATTCGTGCGTGTGCCCGTTCGACGGAGTTCTGTAGTCAACGCAAGTGCAATCGCGGGAACAGCTAGTACCAATAATTATAAGCATGATAATAATAAATATTTTATTGACAAACATTTTAAATTTAGAATCTATTGGTGTGCCGAATAATATATCAGGCACCCAAACCAGCCTCAACTGCATAAGCTACACAACAAACGCCCAAATGACGACAACTGTGAGTTCGATATTAGTGCCCCACTAGATCGTATCCACCAAACACTTACGGAGAAACCCATCAAAGAAGTTCTATCACTGCGTTGCGTTTGTAATTAGCCAGGCCTATGCCGCGGCCGCCGCGCCCTCTCTGGTATACAAACCGCAATCCTACAGCGATTGTCTTTGTTTTTGAACTTTAGCTACCTACCGCATTATAGTAATTTCAAAGAGTAAAACAAAACTTTTTTTTTTTTATCTTTACATACGATTACAGTAAAACTTCTTCGCCTTATAAATAATTGTAATTCATTATAACATCAAATTCATTTCTTTCTAATGCTTACTATAAAATATATCTATACATATAAAATGCTTTGTCCTGAGTGACTGACTGACGGATCAACGCACAGCCTAAACCGCTGATCGTAGGGAACTGAAACTTGGAGGGCGTGTTCTTTGTATGACGTAGGCATCAGGTAAGAAAGGATTTTCTGAAATTCTACCCCTAAGGGAGTAAGAGGGAGGCAAAGTTTGAATGGGACAACGTGATCCCTTGGTCCAATTTACTTCAAATTTTGCATAAACCTTTTTTAAAAGAATTGATGGAAGACGTGTTTCGTATTTTATTGAAATTCATCAACGGCTAACGGGGTTAAAAAGGGGTAGAAAATTATTTTGGCGGTGATTTGCTTCGAAGTTGATATCAATACTCCTTACTGCTTTTGATTAAAATTACATTTTATTTTGGCACATGTCTGAAAACTCAATCCTATTTTATTCAAAAAAGCTTGAACTTACTTAAAAAATAAGCAAATACTCTTTAAAATTGGAATGTCTTGAAAGTCACCGTACTATATTAGTACCTTATTTGAAGGTTTGTAAGCTTAAAGAGGTTATATTGAGGCAATATTATATTTAGGTAAATGCATTTAGATCACTCGGTGGTCGCCGTTGTGTTTGGACTGTGCTGTGCTTATGATCAGGGGTAGTACCGTCAATGTGCTGAGCTATTATCAAATAAAAAAAAAAAAAAATGAAATCAATTTAAAATGAAAATATAAGGAAACTCGTTCACATATTGCGTAATGGCAAAAGACGAGATGCCTGTCATTTCATTCGTATATCGTTTAATATAAGTCTGCCTTATAGCCCTCCCGCATTATGTAAATACCGGAGATAAAGACAACAATTCAATTAGGGAAGATTTCACGCATCGTTCACATCCGCACATGTTGAGTGTGTTAAGATTTCCATTAATTAACTCAATTTTGGTACCAAAATTTATACTAACTTATACAAACGTATGTTTAGACATCTAAAATATAAAAATGTAATAATATTATTTTATTCAATTTCATATTGACTAGTGTTACTAATAATGACTAACGGCCGTTTTCAATAACCTATCTATCCGTTCTATCAGTTACTAAAGATAGACAAATATAACCTTTTGCCCTTACTTTTTTTTAATAACTTGTCAATGGATAGTTTTCTACATAATATATATCCATATCCTATAGCTTGGACAGATAAGAAGGAAACCGATATCTGTCCTAAGTAAAAGATATTACTTATTAAGTACAAATAATTATGTACTAATCGGGGATAGTAAGCTCACATGTGTTATTGAAAACAGCCGTTAGAAAAGCGGAACACCTATTTACACATTAAGTTAAATATTAATTGAAGATCAAAGCAAGCTATGCTTCATAGCTTAATTCTGCTCATTGAACTATACCAGGCTTGTTAACTGAACTCGAAACGTGTAAAACAAGTTCTTAATTGCTGGTTCAAGCCGGCCGCATTTAGTTCAATCAATAGATATAATTAATAAAGGTTTTCTCAGAATGTTTTTCGTTTTTAGATATTAAATAAAAAACAAAATATCAATTAAATCTCGTTTTAGTTAATGTTAATTTAAAGAACAATTCTTGAAGTTTATTTATGAAAACAAACGTTTACAAATACTCACCATTCATTTGTTTCACGCTCATTTAACCTGGAGCTAAAATTTTCAATAACTCGCTGGAGCATCGCTCTTGGAATACAGTTGATTTCTACAGTAATTCTTTGCTTCAAAACATTCAGGTTGGGTGGCAATGGATTGTAAACTTTGGTTTTTAGTTAGCCCCATAGGAAGAAATCAGCAGGCGTTAAATCAGGGCTCCTCGGTAGCCAATATATGTCTCCTCGACGTCTACCTCCTAAACATCTAAAAACGAAAAACATTCTGAGACACCCTTTACCTCTGTGAATATATACGTAGATAAAATATAAGCCTCTAATTATTTAGTATTGTTCTAAGTATTTATTTATGTTATAAGTAATACTTATACACTTACACTTTACTTATAACATAAACTGAGTTCAATAATTACGAATTTTTTTTTGTAAATCAATATTTTATAATGATACAATAAATAAGGGGGGTGGTGAGGCTGTTCCGCTCGATTGGGTTACAACCACCTTATATGGTGAAAAGCCCGTCGTAGTACCTTATTTATTTATTTATTCTTTATTCATCATATTATAACGGTCATATTATATGATATGTCAATTTACAAATTAAATTATTGTATACAATTTATGCCTTAAATGAAATTGGTAACACAATAACAACAACAAAAACCCAATAATAAGCAACAACAACAACAACACATTAATACTGTACTTAAATATTACTTATTCTACTAATACAGTTTTCAAGGTCATATACTCTTTAAAGTTGTCATAAGAACTATTCTCAAAAAAAAAAAATAATTAAATTCATTGCACGGTAGTTGAGTTATGCATTTAGGTTTTTTATTAAACATACCTATCTATCTTTAGATTGATTCCCTGTTTATATGATCTTACCAATCAGACGATAACGGCAGATCTATATTGTCAACAATTGCAAACCATGATGGTAAAGCTAGCCGTTAACCGAGACTGGTCAATCTCTCTAGCCTACTGCTGCTTCAGGACAACGCTAGACCCCATACTTCACGACTTCACTTCACACTTCAGACGGTCGCTTAATTAGAAGAACTGCGGTTGGAATGTCTCTGACACTCACCACACTCCCCGGACATTTCTTCAACATATTATATTACTATTTTTGAAATTTGGACAATTTCTTGCAAGGAAAAAAAATCAATTCCGATGAGGCTGTCCAAACTGCCTTCAAAGATTTTATTGATTTCGCTCCCACAATTTTTTCAGCAATGGAATCATTGAACTACCTGTAAAATGGCGAAAGTGTATCGATAATAATGGTACATACTTCAATTGATAAAATGTATAATTTCATTAAAAAATATTCGCTTTAGTTTTTCCATTTTAAACGCTAATTTCATATGTAAGAACAAAATAAATACATAATAAGGATTTGACTACTCAACCTATAAACGATTAGTGTCCTACTAATATAATAAATGTGAAAGTGTGTATGTTTAGATGTTTGTTACTCAATCACGCAAAAACGGCTGAACGGATGTAGATGAAATGTGGCACACAGATAGTAGCCTCAAATAATACACAGGGTACTTTTTATCCCGGTAAAAGTCATAGATTAACCAGTGCTATCCCACAAATATAATAAAATGGAAAGTTTCTATGTTTGTAACTCAATCACGCAATAACAGCTGAACAGATTTAGATGAAATTTGGCACACAGATAGTGATATCCAATAATACGCAGACGAAGTCGCGGGTACCAGCTAGTTTATAATATTAAAACTAAAGGTCAAAATATTGACTAAAATTCTCTCATCAAAGGAAGCTCGATTTAATCCCTCACTTCTACTAACGTTTTACGAATAAGCAATTCATTTTATGGTGTAGTGTCTTGTGTGATATATCTTTAACCCCATCGCACCTTTACTCTAGTCTATGACATAGTGATCAAACCTTATATTAGGTCCTTAATAATGAAATTAGCGTTTGTCGTACTGACCACTTTGATTTGAAATATCTCCTCTTTGGTTAAGAATTCCAAATTGAAATTTATAAATTCATTTAGCTGGTACATTTGAGTTTTGAAAACAGTCATTCATTTGTTTTTTCCTCATTATTTTTTTCTTTGGCGTCGTTTATTACCGCACAATGGAAAACATGAATATCGGTATATTTACGAGTATGAGTTCTACCGTGGCACCAGTGCCGCAGAAACAGCTCGCAGGATTAATGATGTGTACGGCGCTGGTGTCGCAAAAGAAAGCACGGTATTTTTTAGTTTCAACGTTTTCGTTCTAGAAATTTCGACCTTTAAAACCAACCCAGTGGACGGCCGGAGACCGAAGTGGTAAATGAAGAATTAAAGGATATTGTAGAAGCGGATCCTTCACAAAGCACTTCAGAGATAGCTGCAGAGATATGTGATAAAACTGTATTAATCCACTTGAATCAAATCGGGAAAGTAAAAAAAACTTGAACGATGGATACCTCATGAATTGAGTGAATCGAACTTGCAAACACGCGTCGACTGCTGTGTTACTTTGATCAACCGACACAATAATGAAGGGATAAGGAAAAAATTCAATTCCGATGCGGCAGTCCAAACCGCTTTCAAAAGCTTTATTGTTTCTCGCCCCCATGGTTTTTTAGTAAAGGGATCAATGAACTACCTATGAGATGGCAAAAGTGCTTATATAACAACGGTGCATACTTTGATTATTTAAATATATTTTCCAAAAAAAAAAGAAGACTTTATATTCCTCACGTACAAAACGCCAATTTCATATGTAATATTATTATATAAACTCACTCATTTCTAAGTACCTACCGTGCCTTTCAAATGGGAAGATAATCGCTTCAACTTCATTCACAACTTGTCAAACTTGTACTGCTAGCAACAAAACCATACAATATAAAAATTGTTATAATATTTCATACAAATACACAATTTATCATTTAAATTATCTACCATACCTAGCTTAGAAATAAAAGTAGAAATACGATACAACAATAATTAATAGAAGTAAATCTAAGTAGAAACAAAAGTTTAGTTTAGTTTAGTAAAAAGCGGTTTATTTTTAATTAATTTTAATGAAAATATAAGTCTTAGTATTTTGGTAATTTATGGCCAGTGACGTGACAGCTTAATTTGCACATGTTATTATTTTCTGATTGTAATTTTATTATTGAACCTGCATGCGAAATGCGAAACGAGATGGACGGTTTGACATTTATTTTCTTATTTAAAACGTACAGTAAGTAAGTAATCTCCGTATACGAGAGCGCAAGCAAATTCGCGATCGTGATACGAAACCTTTGTAGAACTCACTTCGTATCTCACGTAAGTAAAAGTCATGCTTTGTTATTGCTCGCTCTATATTAATTGTATGTCGAGAGCCTATATCGGCCGCTTTTGTGTAACTAATGATTAAAAGATAAGATACCTTCACGTATAATATGAAATATCGAGGATATAAGGTTTTTAATAAGATAGTCATTCTTACCGATAAACAAAAGATTAACGATTTGTGTAAACTGTTAATTGATCTTTTTTTAATGATTTTGTAGCAGAAGTATTGTAGAAAAGAAGTCACGGGTTTGTAATAAGTTACTGTTCTGTTTTTGTAAAAAAAAACATGATATATTATTAATTATATTTGGTTTTCTTGGACTATTCTAAATGATTGTATCACAGAGAGTGAAAAGAGAATGCATTAACCAATTACTTCATACACCATCAGCCTTTAAAAGTCCACTGCTTGACATAAGCCTCTTGGATCCGATCTCCGGCATTCCGTATCAAGTCACTTCCATCCGCAAGTCATCGGTCTATCTGGTTTGAGGGCGTTCTACACTACGTTTGCCAAGCAAGACGTGGTTTCCACTCAAGAACTTTTCTGCTCAATCGGTTATCGGTTCTTCTGCACACATGACAAGCCCACTACCAATTTAGCTTACTTACTTATTGAACTATGTCGGTTACTTTAGTTCTCTGACGTATACTTTCATTACGAACTTTATCCCTCAGAGAAACTCCTAACAACCTCCTAACTCCTAACCAATTACAAACCATTATTAGGGACCTTCAATTAATTATTAGTCTTCACTGTGCTTTTAATTTAGAAGAAAATAGATCAAAGATCTGTGCGTTTAAATTCGTTAATTTATTAGTAAATATAATGTTATGAAAAATTAAAATATCCAATATGATTCAAAATTAATAGTTTTTATAAAATTTACAAAATTAAATATCAACATACCAAAAAAAGTATTATATTTCCATTTGCATATTTGTCTCGAGAACTTTTAATAAACAACGCTATACGAAGCAACAGAAAAATGAGGCAATAACGGTAGGTCACCATATTAGAGTCATATTTTCAGACTTCCACGCTCAGGGCGACGCGACGAGTAAACATGTTGCCATAGCAACACTTCCGCAAAGGAAATTGCCACTCCTCCGCGTTTCATAAATCAACTCTCAGGTAAAATTTTATATAATTTCATAGATCAGTCTCGTCTTGTTAGTTGACAACTAATTTTAAAAATCTGGAACAACCCGGCCCAAATTCCCGGAGTGTTTCGCAATATTCATTTCATTTGCCATAACTAACTAAGTTATTTATAACAAGCTATACCCTACGGTTTCATCCGTGTTTAATTTATTGGACTAACTCTCTTCCGGAACGCCACAAACGCCGGGTGCTTATCGTTGTTCACACTTACAATCGTTATTCTCCAAGTAGAATGAAATTTCCAAAGAGGTTTATCTGGGCACTATACTTTATAATTTAAAAATGCATAGTAAAATTGTTATGCTTGAGTTGCATAATTTTTCACGATACCTTCACACCTGTATTCCCCGAAGGGTTAGGCAGAGGTGTACATTTGTACACCCACAGTTCGCTGAGTATGTTTTTAGGTCCCATGTAATAGGGGGCGAGCCTATTGCCATTAATCGGGCACGGAACCAAACTCCGAGCTGCTACCGAGAATTTCATAGGAAAAACCCAATAACACTTTGCTCGACCTGGGATTCGAACCCAGGACCTCGATCATAGCAGTCGCGTTTACGACCACTAGGCTAACGAGGCATAATTTTTCACATACTCATTATTTATTTGACGCAAAGCCGGAAAAGCCTTTTATGTTATTCCTTGATATTATACCCTAGGGTAATGAGCTCTGTTATTAAATGTCTGCCTTAACGTCTGTGAAATATGAGTTTATTGTCCCAAAAGAGTAATACGAACGGGACTGGAAATGTACAAAAATAATTTTATTAATACTTTCTTTAAAAAAAATCATAATAGAGACATGAATACAATGGGAAATGAGGCATCTTCATCATCACCGTGCCAGTCCACAACGTATTGGCGATTACAGTCGCCTAGGAATTAATTGTTCTACATTTTTCCCAAATACAGTAGTACTACGATGATGCTTGCTTGAAGGAAGGATGGCTTAGTTGGTAGCGTGTACGTGAAATTGTGTCGATTGACGTGAGTTCGAATCCCTGCACTGAGTCTAAGCTTTCGGTGAAGGAAAACATGGTTTTTTCTACAACAGGGCTTTTTCTAATGCCCGCCTGGCTAGCTACCACCCTCAATTTGAAAATTTGTCGCCAAACACCACTCCTGGTGTGTTCCGGCACCTGCACTTGAGTGCCAGTCTTCCACTAGACTTAGTGTGCTATCATCTTGGGCCTCATCGTCACTTAAGATCAGATGAGATTGTGGCGGCAACGCTAAGCCTATAACGATAAAAAAACATTCCTTAAGCGTTCAGATTTTTTTACGCTTAGGTAAATTGGCTTAGCACATTTTAAAATTTTAACATGTTATTACGTATCAGCAATAAAATATTTCTTGAAAGATGGAGCTAATGACACATATCTTTAGTGAATGGATAGAAATTTCACTGACATATCTAATTTATCTGCTCAATAATCGCTAATCACTAGTAACACCTCTGAATACCTTGGAGTAGCAATCAATTTACACCAGCCAGCCAATTGTAATATGTAGAAGCTACCTACGGGATAAAATAGACAGCAATACAATAATAACCTACTTATTAAAATCGGTTGGTTTGATGTAGATTGATTTATTATATGGTTCGTAATCCCAAAGTTATGCAATATAGAATATATTATATTATGTCCTTCAATTTTAAACACATATATAATATTAAACTGTTTTCAAAATGTTATAATCACACTTCCCGCATACCATAAATATTATTTAGGAATATCTTAAAATCTTTTCATGTTAATGAACAAGAATATCGTTTTTAAAATAGATTCGCACATTATTTATCATTGTTATTATATTTCGAATAAGCATACAGTTTGACTTAGAACACTATATATACCTTTTATAAAACTTTGTCAGAATTGTAGAACAATCAACTTTGTTACAATTCGTAAAATGCTTGTTTGCATGCACAGTGTAAATAAATATCATATTAGGTCCTTACATATGAAATTTGCGTTTTGTACGAGAGGAATATAAAGTCAATTTTTTTTTGTAAAATATATTTAATTAATCAAAGTATGCACCGTTGTTATCTATGCACTTTTGCCATCTCATAGGTAGTTCATTGATCCCTTTACTAAAAAAACCATGGGGGGCGAGGATCAATAAACTCTTTGAAGGCGGTTTGGAGTGCCGCATCGGAGTTGATTTTTTTTCTTTGTAAAAAGTTGTCCAAATTCCGGAAAAAATGGTAATCTGTTGGAGCAAGGTCCGGGGAGTATGGTGGATGTCGCAGACATTCCAATTGTAACTCATCTAACTTAGTGGTTGTTTGTTGTGCAGTGTGTGGTCTTGCGTTGTCGTGAAGCAGCAGTGGCCTAGAGCGATTGACCAATCTCGCTTGTTTAGTAGGTAGTTCTTCCTTCATGGTTTGCAGTTGCTGACAATAGATATCTGCCGTAATCGTTTAGCCAGATTTTAGAAAGCTGTAGTGAACGACACCTGCGCTAGATCACCAAACACTCACAAGTAACTTTTTCTGAGTCAATTTTCGTTTAGGGCAGGATTTGGCTGGGTCCCCAGGGTTCAGCCATTGCGACAAGCACTTCCGATTGTCGTACAGTATCCACTTTTCATCACAAGTAATGATTCGATTTAAAATCCCTTCATTATTGTGTCGGTTGAGCAAAGTAACACAGCAGTTGACGCGTGTTTGCAAGTTCGATTCACTCAATGCATGAGGTACCCATAGTTCAAGATTTTTTAATTTCCCGATATGCTTCAAGTGGATTAATACAGTTTTATCACTTACCCCAAAGCCTGCAGTTATCTCTGAAGTGCTTTGTGATGGATCCGCTTCTGCAATAGCCTTTAATTCTTCATTTTCCACTTTGTTCTCCGGTCGTCCCCGAGGTTGGTTCTGAAGGTCGAAATTTCCAGAACGAAAACGTTGAAACCAAAAACGTACCGTGCTTTCTTTTGCGACACCAGCGCCGTACACACCATTAATCCTGAGAGCTGTTTCTGCGGCACTGGTGCCACGGTAGAACTCATACTCGTAAATATACCGATATTTCATGTTTTCCATTGTGCGATAATAAGCGAAGTCAAAGAAAAATATAATGAGGAAAAAACAAATGAGAGACTGTTTTCAAAACTCAAATGTACCAGCTAAAGGAATTTATAAATTTGAATTTGGAATTATTAACCAAAGAGGAGATATTTCAGATCAAAGTGGTCAGTACGACAAAACGCTAATTTCATATGTAAGGACATAATTTCATTACTTCTTTGTAAAAAAAAAAAATAGTAGCATTCTTAAATGTCGTTCATTTATTTAAGCATACAGCAAAAGATATATAAAACTTGTTATAACTCAAACAACTATAAAATTATGAGAAAATAAAAGCAGAGAAGATTTAGAAAACGCAAAACTGTCGCTAAGTATTTCACTCAGGGTAAGATTCCAAGCTGAAGAACTTATCCAACGTACGCTGCGTTGGTCGCGTCGACGCGAAAGTGCTTCACTTGGCGTGGACTTATCTGTAGCACGCTTGACGCTACATACAGACGTATAGTTTAGACAATAGGTTTGATAGTAAATAACATTATTACATTAACTATGCATATTAGTATAGTAGTCATTAGTATAGTAGTATCGTAAAAAAAAATTGAATCGAAAAAGTTTATTTCATAAATGTGTTTGTTATGAAAAGGAATTGGTATCTAGCATTTTTTAATTATAAGTATGTATATACTAAAAACGATAGTTTTCGGATTATTGAGAACACTTTTGTGAATACTATACATTGTTACCTACACATGGGTATGGGCATGGATACCTACTATTTCCATGGTATGCCATCAACAGATAAAGGACTACCCAAAGTAAATTTCCATGGCCAAATTCGTCTTAAGTTGTAGCAAATAGTAAAACAATATGAAATAATAGTCTTTAATTCCATTAGCTTCCTAATAATTGATCACTGCCGTGAAGACTATTCCGTATATTATTTTCATTTTTATTATTTCATAATAAACAGTCTTTGTAATATTATATTATATACTAATTCAATTTAAAAGCTCAATTTAATACACGGATTCAGATATAAATAATTGTGAATGCCATACGAGGAAAATTAAATTAAATTTCGTTTATTCAAAGATTGCAACGCATTGATGTGTACCTACACTTACATAATATTAATATACTTAACATTATGCTTACAAAAACTGAATTTGATAAAAATCGAAACGTCTATCGTAAGTGTTTAGGGGTGATAGTAGATTTTTTTATTGAAAGTGCGATATAAGAAAATTAGAAGAATTTTAAATTTCATTTATCCAATGATTACATAACATGCGTACTCCTACATGATATTAATATAACGTTACGTTGCTCACAAAAAATGGTAATTGATAAAAAATGTAACCGAAACGGTTATCGTAAGCGTTTCCGTAATGGATTCAGGGACTTACTAAGCACTTTTAAACTTGACATGTTGGTTGCAAACATCCCTTGGTTAAATATAGCTTCGACCTAGATTCTACCCTCTAATTATGGGAATTTATTATCAAAGGGTTGAAGTAAGGATATTGTAACTTTATAAAATTAACATATTTTTATAAAATATATATGCTGAATTCATTCTATTACTAGAACTTCGTCTATCTGACGTGTATGTTCTATTGTCTCAACTTCAATCGATCTTAAAGTTAAAAAACTGAAATTGTTGTAGGATAATTGTATCCGACGGGATCGCGACCACCATACATACACCAGGTATAGCGCTCGCCATAGAGTTAAACGTGTGGCGTTCCGGGATCCACATAGTATATTCAATAGTCAAGCGGGGTGGTAGAGTAGGTACCTTTACCCTACTGGCTCGCGACCACCATGCAATCTACTAGTGTATTATCCAGCTATGAATTAGCTTCCAGTCATGCATGACAGCGACAGCGATATCTGCAATTGATTCCTGATCTCGGCGATTGCCATTGTTTTTAAATAGAATACCAGAAAAATATTGATGAAGGATTATAATATGTATCTTTAATTACGTAAACGTACGAACGTAATGTACTTATTTAATAAAATAATAACAAAAATACAGGAGAAATAGAAATAACCGCCTGATTTCATAACATGAAACCACGTGATTTATTGTTTCCCCTTACGTGAGGTAGCATTTTTAAGCAAACGTATTAAGTATAATTTGTCGTGAAATTTATCTAAATTTCAAACATAATACAGGGTCGTGATGTCGATTCTACGACAATCACTTGAATTGAAAAAAAACTGTAATGGTCAATGACATTTTATATCATACCTGGGATAAATTGGCGCGATAAATAATAAAACTCGCAACAAATCACCATTTACCCCGTAAAGTACACAATCTTTATACGAAACGGCTCGTAAAGCGACGAGAACGGGCCATGGAACCACACAACCGATGGCTTTATTTAGGCGATTCGGCAAGTGACATTGATTAATGAAGCTCTATCAATCAAGTTAATAGTCTAGTGAGCTCTTACCAGGTGGATTATGTTGGACAGCAAAGTTGAAATAAATTTGGTTTTAAGTATTTTAATTTAAACATAAAAAATATTTAAACATTAAATACCTACATTTATTCAGTGGTCCCAGTAATACTAGGCGAGCAATGTATATCAGAGAAAATATAACCTTAGTAAAGCATATTATTTTTATGTTTTAAGGGGCAAAAATAACGGGCAAAGGGTTAATCCATACTAATAGTAACTCTGTCTGTCTGTTACGTTTTTACGTCTAAACCGCTTAACCAATTTTGATGAATTTTGGTATAGAGATAGATTGGAGCTTGGGAAAGGACATAGGGTACTTTTGTAGCGAAAATAAAACTTTAAGGGTAGAAAGTAGGGGATAAGAGTTTCTAAGAAAAAAAAAGGAACACCAAGTGAGCATGCGCGATAATGGTGAAATGACATTGGCTGCCATACCAACCAGTTTGTTGATTGTCAATCTGGTTTGTTTGATTTATTGACATTGTTATACTTAATAAGAAATGTATTGTAATTCTAACAATTACCTATTAAATGATAGTCCAGTATTCTTTTAAGATTGGCTGAAGTGTTTTTATACTCATTAACTATGCAGTACGGCATAATTACTGTTTTACTTTATGATAGAAATATGACGTGCGCTGTCAATCGTGGCTAGCGGGAGTTTATATATTCTAAGTGATATACAGGGTATTAGTAGACCGCTCCCGAAAATGAAGACAGACGACAGTACTAATGACACCTTTGATGATGGGATGGAAAAAAAATTGATCCTGATTAAAAAAAAATCATATTATTTAAACTTTTTATTAGCATTATTTACGCTCCATCATGTTAGTACAACTTAATGAAACGAGAATTTTACAAAAAAATACAATACTTTACTAAAAAAAAACCAGCAATTAACACCAAATTAAATACAGCTGTTTGCTGGGGTCAAATAACGCGCAGGCGCGGAGTGTCGCGGCGCCAGTCCAGCGCGAGCGCGGCGCGGTGCCATTCTCGTGCGGCCCGCAGCTGGCGATCGCACAAATACTTATTTACAATATTGTCTAAATACCTAACTTATCTACTTTGCCACTGTGCTAGTGTCTACCTGGCCACTTTCATTCGAATTCTCCGGTTGAATTAAAAAAGTAACGGGTTCGATTCCCCGCGAATGAAAAAAATACTTAAATAAAATTTTAACAAGCATTGAGCCATGTTTTTTAATCCATCGTGTAAGAATGTTTATTATTCTGATGTATTCAGTTATGTACCTATTCATATCAGTTCAGTACTAAGTTATTTATAAAAAATGTAGGTATGAAACAGCTTACCGATCTAAAGCTTCCGTGGTCTTATGAGATGCGGCTCAAATTGTGCCCCATTCATTTCGAGGCAGATTTGGGCTCGGCGTTGCGTATCCTCATGCAGGCATCATCGTGGAGTCCTCGACCCAGTCCGCACGTAGTTTGTCGAAAACATCCACGGTCCTTTGGTGCATTTCGTTGGCACTAACACACTTACGATTAAAAGCACATTCTCTCACATACCCCTACAGAAAGAAGACTAACAGGGTCAGATCGGGTGACAGAGGTGGCCAAGAGTATGGTCCTAGTCTGCCGATCCAGCGATCATCAAATAGCTCAGTGAGGCGCTCACGGACGAATATGAGGATGTGGGGGTGCACCATCATGCTGAAACCATTTTCGGCGATATTCAGCTAATGATAAATCGTCTAAAATGTCCTCCGACTGTTCATTTATGAGGTTTAAATATCGCTGTCCGTCAAGTTGCTGTGGCAGAATCATTGGTTCTAGTATGCGATCCTTAAATAAACCTGCCCATACGTTAACCGATCATCGGGTTTGGTGCCTGGTTTGTAGAACAGCGTGCGGGTTCACCTCGGAATAAACGTGTGTATTTCTTCGGTTCCACAGCCCGTTTCCTGTAAATGTCTACTCGTCCGTCCAGATCACGTGTTCAATGAAACCAGGCACACGTTGTTGCGGGTCTTATCCAATGGTAAAAAACTCGCCAGTGATCGTTCTCACCGGATACCAAGCTTGCACTTTGTGCACTTTTTATGGGCACATTCGTTTACGCTTTAACAACTTGGAAAATGTCCAGTATAACACACTTGTTACATCTCGAAGCCTTAACAATTTAGCAATACCTCGGTTAACTAAGTTCGGATTTCAGCGAACGACATCAAAAATGCTCTCCTCGAACTGAATAGCCACTTGACTTCCACCTCCTGTCGCTACTGGGGCAGTGGGCCGATTTTCCAACACTCGCTGAATAGCTGCTGTTATCAGGCGAGAGTCAGTCGGATGTCCAGCTGTCGGGAATCTCTCTCGGTAAATTCGTAATGCACGCGAAGCATTCCCGCGAGCTTCTTCAAGGCACATTATTCATTAAAATGCTACCGTATTCACGAACACTAGTATAAACGTATGCGTTAGGCATTATTAAAACAAAACTCTCATAAAATCAACACAATCTTAAAAAGAAACAAAAAACGTAACAATAAAATAATGACAAGAACTTAGTTAACAATACGACTGAACGAATATCTGTCGCCCACGCACGCGCACATGAAATGAAAGTCAAAGTGTAACTGTCTCAAGAACTAAAAATACTAAACTTAATAATCAACCCCGCCAAAAGAAATAAAGCGCCGCGGGCCGCCTCCTTGCAGTAGCCCCTCGTTAGCGTCGAAAGCGGCACTTTGATCTTTTCCGCAGATCGATAAACCGTTATACCTACATTCACGACTATTATTTCATAAGTTTAGTTATCCCTACTGACTAGTCTTCATATGGAATTTAGAAGTTATAATTCCATTTTTTTTTATACATTTATACAATCAATTGTACCCTGACGTAACAAGAAGCTCGCTACTACAAAAATGATATTAGAATATTAAATTAACCTAATTGGATTATCACGTACACAATTAAAAAATTTACAATTTTGTACAAGAAATTAAAAATGAAATGGTACAGAATAATGTAATAGTTGAAGAAACTATTTGCAATTATGATCGACAATTAATTAATCTATCAGAATGAATTTAAAATAGAATTCTTGTACTTTATGTTAACAGACTTTCTGTTTTTAGTCCGGCCAATGCTTTAATTTGAAAACAGGTAGGTACGTCACATCTATCGAAAATTACGGCCGGCAGCTGGCGATCGCACAAGTACTTATTTACAACATTTGTCTAAATACCTACTTTGCCACTATGCTAGTCTCTACCTAGCCGCTTTCAATCCGATCAAAGTACCGGGTTCGATATCCCACTAATTAAAAAAATACTTCAATTAAATTTTGCAAGGGTAGAGTCAAGATTTTTAATCCATCGTCTATGTTTAGTAGTATTCTGATGTATTCAGTTATGTATCAGATCAGTTCAGTACTGATTTGGGCCAGGCGTTGAGATAGCTAAGTGCCGGGTTCGATTCTCCTCCAAAGTACGCAATGACGAAGTTGGAATGTTAATTCTAAAGGAACCTTGTGACGTAGAATCTGCACATACTAAATTAATTATTGTCACTACTGTGTTTTGTTTTGTAAGATTCAGAAATACACACCGTAAAATTTTCCTCATTTTTTCTATCTAACTCTGTACAAAACAATGCATTATGAATTATTACAGCACTACACTTTAGGGTTTTCGTACTTTCGCTCATTTTAGTCGTTCATTTTACACACACACCGGCGGTGACACCGCGTCACCGCGCTCTCCCCGTGCCAGCGCGCCAACACAGCACTGGCACGCGGCCCTGGCCGCGGCCTGCTGGTGTAGGTACTAAATTTGCAAGCGACATAAAAGAATTAGAGGCGGCGCCGGCGTTCACGATAAAACTTGCAAGTAATTTTTGTAAGTACCTACCTGTTTTCAAATTAAAGTATTGGCCGGACTAAAAACGGAAGTGTGTTGACATAAAGTATAAGAATTCTATTTTAAATTCATTCTGATAGATTAATTGACTATCGTAATTGCAATTAATTTCAACTATTAAATTATTTTGTACCATTTCATTTTTATTTTCTTGTATAAAATCAAAGATAAAAAGATTAAATAGTTTTTATAAATAACAGCTAAGCTTATAAAATAAAAGTTGGGAATGTCTAACGCTTTATCGATCTGTGGAAATGTACAAAGTGCCGTCAACGGCGGCCGCGGCTCACCGCCAAAGGAGCGGTTTGTTTTGGCGGGATTGATTATTAAATTTAGTATTTTTAGTTTTTGAGACAGTTTCATTTAGACTTTCATGCGCGCATGAGCGCCAGATATTCGTTCAATCGTATTGATATTTAAATTCTTGTTAATATTTAATGTTACATTTTGTGTATCTTGTTAAGTTTGTGTTGTTTTTATTATTGTTCTGTTTTAATAATGCCTAACGCATACGTTTATAGTGCTCGTGAATACGGTAACATGTTAATGTGCCTTGGAGAAGCCGCGGGAATGCTTCGCGTGTATTGCGAATTTACCGAGAGAGATTCCCGACCGCTCGACATCCGGCTGACTCTCGTCTGATAACAGCAGCATTTCAGCGAGTGTTGGAAAATCGACCCATTGCTCCAGTAGCGACAGGAGGTGGAAGTCAAGTGGCAGTTCAGGCCGAGGAGCGCATTTTAGATGTCGTTCGCCGGTATCCGAACTTAGGTACACGAAGTATTGCTAAATTGTTAAGGTGTCGGAATGGAACAAGTGTGTCGTACTGGACAGTTCATAAGGTGTTAAAGCGTAACCGAATGCGGCCATACAAAGTGCACAAAGTGCAAGCTTTGGTACCCGGCGATCACGACCGCCGGCGAGTTTTCTGCCGTTGGTTATTATACCAGCAACAACGTGTCCCTGATTTCATTGAACACGTCATCTGGACGGACGAGTCAACATTTACCAGAAACGGGTTGTGGAACCGAAGAAATACACACGTGTATTCCGAGGTGAACCCGCACGCAGTTCTACAAACCGGGCACCAAACCCGATGGTCGGTTAATGTATGGGCAGGTTTATTTAAGGGTCGCATACTAGGGCCAGTATTTCTGCCACAGCGACTTGACGGACAGCGATAATTAAACATTATAAATGAACAAATAGTGGACATTTTAGACAACCTATCATTGACTGAATATCGCCGCACATGGTTTCAGCATGATGGTGCACCTCCACATGTGGCAAGGTTCGTCCGTGAGCGCCTCATCGAGCTGTTTGATGATCGCTGGATCGGCAGACTAGGACCACACGCTTGGCCACCTCGGTCACCCGATCTGACCCCGTTAGACTTCTTTCTGTGGGGGTATGTGAAAGAAAGGGTTTTTAATCGTGAGTGTGATAGTGCTAACCAAATGCGCCAAAGGATCGTGAATGTTTTCGACAAACTACGTGCGGACTGTGTCGAAGACCCCACGATGATGCCCCGACTGCATAAGGAGACGCAACGCCGAGCTCAAATCTGCTTCGAAATGAATGGGGCACAATTTGAGCCGCATCTCATAAGGCCACGGAGGATTTAGATCGGTAAGCTGTTTCATACCAATTTTTTTTTTTATAACTTATTTTTGAACTGATCTGAGTGGATCGTACATAACTGAATACATCAGAGTAATAAACATAATTACACGACGGATTAAAAAGCATGAATCTATCCTTTTTAAAATTTCATTCAAGTATTTTTTTCATAAGCGGGGAATCGAACCCGGTACTTAGCTTTTTCAACCGGTGAATTCGTAAGAAAGTGGCTAGGTAAAGACTAGCACAGTGGCAAAGTAGATAAGTTAGTTATTTAGACAAATGTTGTAAATAAGTATTTATTTGATTGTTAGTTGCGTGCAGCGCAAGATTGACGCTGCGCCCGGGCGTTCGTTGATCCGAGCATCAGCTGTTTTTGATTTTGTGTTTCATTGCTGGTTTTTTTTAAGTAAAGTAATGTATTTTTTATGAAATTATCGTTTCATTTAGCTGTACTAACACGATGGAGCGTAAATAATGCTAATAAAAAGTTTAAATAATATGATTTTTTTTTATCAGGATCAATTTTTTTTCCATCCCATCATCAAAGGTGTCATTAGTACTATCGTCTGTCTTCATTTTCGGGAGCGGTCTACTAATATCCTGTATATACCTATTGTAAATTATCTGGATTATACAGTTTTGCCACAAGTGTATTATTACTTCATTGTGTTATTTCACATATGGTGAAAATAAAACTTGGGTGAAAGTTTGTATGAAGAACCTGTCATGGCTCAAATTAGGGATATTCATTTTTATGCTTTTGGTGAGAAAGAAATAAAAAGAACTATTTGATGACAATTGTACACAGCAAATACACGCCATTCCTCAATTGATACGGCATATGAATTGTCAACATAATGGGTAAAAATAAAATTAGGGATGTAAATAACTACTGCGTAACTATAAACGCGTGCGGAGCCGCGAGCACACCGCTAGTAAATAATAATTTATTGTAAGTGGTAGCCGTCACATGTGGACAATTGTATTACGAGAAGTACCTACTACTGTTTTAACCCTCGTAGAATGTTTTTCTCTACCTGTTAAGCGACTTCTATTTTGGAAACTAACATTTACTGTATAAGGATTTTTTATGATAATATAAGAAAAAGTATATAGATGGTATAAGAAAGTCATGGTAGACATTTCATGCATCCAACATCTATATGAAGTTATTGTAGAGACAAGACGATGTGTCGAATTTCTTAAATCTTAAATCGACTTTTCATATTAATTTATAGGTAACCACGTTTTCAGCATTCCATTCTACTTCCTCACGATTTTTTAATTCATCGTCAGCCGACTGTGTTTCTTTAATTCGATTTTTTATTATATATAACATCAAATATTATAAATTGTTTGTATTGACACAAGGAACATTTCACATGAAGCGGACTACGAAATAAAAGGGACGTTCTGAAATTCGTTCATATTCAGTCTAATTGTACTTCTATGAGGTATAAATGGGAACATACAATTGTTTTTTTATGATGTTAAATTGTTAAGTTGTGGGCTTCTATAGAATAGTTTGATTTTTTTGAAGTCGTTATTCGAATTGAATTTTACAATAATATATTGTTATGACCTGTTACAACCCGACCAAAAAGATAGAAAAATCCTGTTCCCGAAATATCTCGAAGCAACTACAAACTTCCCAGGACTTCGAAGTAATGTTCGCGTCGTAAACAACCGTGGCGCATGTTTGTGTAAACATCGCAGTTTACACACACATATATAGGGCGTATCGCCTCGATTGCGTTATCGAGTAAGCATTGAAAGTAAACATCAATAAAAGTCGCGATGCTTCACAATGTTTCTGCGGTCGTTTAGTGTAGGTATATAAGCGATTCAGGCACGTCACCGAGCAGTGCAGTTCAGTTTTGAATTGTAAAGCGATAACAACGAGCGATTAAAGGAAGTGAAACCACGGTGTAATAAATAACAGTGTTGTGAGTTCGTGTAATTTGTAACTGTGTGGAATTGAAATAAATCTTCTTCACGTCAATCATGGGCATTTTTAATACCCACGGGTGTAACAATATTAAAGTAGAAAATTAGAAAATGTTTTGTTAATTTTTTAAATAAAATGTAACTTAAAAAAAAATTAATATACCAAACTGAAGATAAACATTTTAAAACGAAATTTGACTAACTTGAATCAATTTTTAAAATTCAAAATATAGCTGCAAGTACATTTATAAAATACTAAAAGTATTAAAATGGGATTTGCATTGGTTAAGAAGATAAGTGGATTAATGTAAAATTTCGAACCGAGTATGATTTCAGGCGCTTGTTATTTCGGTTATACGTACTAAAACCTAAGAAAAAAACACAAAAGTTTTCGTTGTAAAATGGAAATACAAAAATCTACACGTATTAACATTATTTAACCAGGAATTTAAATATTAATATAGTGCTAACTGAACAACACTTACAGAAAAGAAGAAGTGGCAAATCTAACAACTTTAATTGCCGAACTCCGAGCTAATTACAGACAGAAGCCTGTCTCCGTTTCAACATTAAAATTAGAAATTAGATCCATCTTTCAACTAATTTCATTTCGGACGGCGAACTCTTCAGGACAGGGCTGACGTAATAAAATTTATGTCGATCGAAGGGAAACTTCTTAATTAGCGTTGGTCCATTCTATAACCGAAAGGGTCGACGGGAGACGCGACGGCTACCTAACGCCCTATTAATCTTACCACTAGACATTTTGAATTCGTTTCTTATTGTCGTTCAGTTTAATATTACTTTGGAGATATTATACTGATGTACTATATGTTTTATCCTAACAGTTATAACTTACGGCCTAGTGCAAACGCAGCAAATGCGATGCGGAATAATTTAACTACTTCGGTAGTTAAGTCAAAACTCAGGAAAAAGAATGCGACTTTGCGTACGCAATAGTGGAAGTTACTTCGAGCAAGAACTTTAATTAGGCTAAATTACAAAATGTCTTAATTTTTACTTATTATTAATTGTTAATTGTAATATCTGTATTTTTTGTTTTATTTACATGGGGCATTGTTTTCGATTAATTTTATGGAATTTTTAAAGAACGACCTTAAGTTTAGTTCGAATTCGAATTTCCGACTGCTTCCTTTGTGATTTTTTTTTTCAGTTTCTTTGAAATAATTTCCTAATTTGTTATACATTGTGGAGAGCTAAGAAAACGGTTAAGTTTTTTAAATAATCTACATGCTAAGTTTCATGTTTATTTTAATTTTTTAAGGCATTTTAGTAGATAAAAATCTCAGTAAAATATTGAAATAATATCGTTTTTCGTCTCGCATTTTTAAATTTGGACCAATAATTTTTGTTTTAATATTGATAAATAACCAGTGTTTAATCGCTTTTATAAATCAGAAGAAAGATGAGATTTAATTTTATACTTTTATTTTTGAATAAATTAATGTTTGTTGCATTTTTGAATTTTTTTGAAAAAAGCTAATAAACGTGATAACTCAAAAATGATTCACTTTTGCATAATGCATATGGGGATTAAAATTATCGCAAATAATCACCCCTGTCACCTTCTAACGGGAATACGGTGAATTACCAATAACCCTGTATAATACATTCTAATTTAGTTTTTGTATAGAGGAAATTCAATTATATATAATGAAGTCGTCAAAAAATGTTCTAAAAATTGTAGTTCTTCAAAAAGCCTAAAGAAGAGTCCATGATGAAATAGATGAAATATATGAAATAGACATATTAATGTCTATTTCCTAAAGTTTACTAAAAGTAACCATTTTTATCTTCAACATAATAATTAAAAATATTACTGTATTTGTGAAGCTATTTTCTACCATTCAGTACATCTTAATCTATAACCAGAAAAGGTTGTTAGTTAACTTGGGCATTAAATGTAGATTAAGATTGTCCTTTACAGTTTTCCATTTAAATGAATACCGTAGAAATCACGAATTTAAAGTTATTCGCGACCAAAAATATCCAACCTAAAAAAAACCTGTGATAAATAACGCGACGCGAGCTAAGCACACTATTCGTATCTATAAAGTTACATAACATACCATCACGCCTGTATCCTCGAAGTTTTAGGCAGAGGTGTACACCCACAGTTCGCCGGGTACGTTTTAGGTCCCATGTAATTGTGGGCGAGCCTATTGGCATTAATCGAGCACAAAGCCAAACTCCAAGTTGCTACTGAGAATTTCATATAAAATCCCAATAGCACTTTGCTCAACCTGAGAATGAAAACCAGGACCTCGAGCATAGCAATTGCGTTTAAGAACACTAGGCTATGGAGGCAGTTATGAGGTTACGAACTGTCAATATTAAAGTGATAAACTTTAAATCAGGCTTTTTTAACCATTAAATAGACCACTTTGTAAATTGTATCCTTGCGAAGCTGGGGCGGGTCGATAGTTACTAATATATTACACACCAGCTGTGAAAGCGGCTCCGCTCGCGTGGGCTATAAAATTATTGTTTACTAGCTGGGCCCCTGGCTTGGCTCACGTGGACTACAGAATGCCCGTGCGAATCCTGCTCCTCCGCTCTCGGCTATTTTAAAGACAAAAACGCTTATTGTGGGTGTTCCTTAGAAGATAGGTGAATACTTTTCCGAACTTTTTGTAGGTCTTTTTAATGCCTATGATTATGTAGTACATTAATTTGATATATATCTTATGGTTTACTCAACATAAGCCATTTAAGCGCCCGAATTGATTCACCATGACCAGTTTTTTTTTTATTTGTGCGGAAACCTAATTCTTTTTCTAAAATAAAAGTAGCCTAAGTCACTCCCTATATCATAAGCTATCTATTAGTAAAACTCCCGTCAAAATCGATCCAACCGTTTCGGAGATTACTCGGAACAAACAGATTTTTTTTTTTAAAATGGGCTTTTTGTTATTGGTGTCGTATATACTTTCATATGCATTTAGTAAAAAAATTGTTATTTTGACAGTAAAACAGACACTTCAATTTTATTAATTGTATAGATGAAGATATCGTGGTAATCTTTATTTTTTAGTCTTCAAGTATCTGGATAAAACCAAAAAAAGTCATCAAAATCTAGCCAGTAGCTTTTGAGTAATGCGTGCACAACGGCAATACCTCAATCATTTTATTTATATAGATATTATAACTTTCGTATACAAGTAAGTTGAGTATATAATTATATAATACATGCGTTCAGTATAAAATACGCGAATATGTAGCGTAGAGGGGCAACATAACGACTTGGCTTTTTGTTAACGCTCTATTTTGCTTCCCATCTAATTTACGTACCGCGGGCTATCAATCGATCAAAAGCATTTAACTCCAAAAATAAAAACAATTTAATTCGATGCACTTATATTAAAACAGGTATAATTTTACATACCTAGTATTTCCCTTACAAAACGTATCGAAATACGCGATCCCACTAACTTCCGACGAAATTCCACATACATAATCGAACTTACAAACAAGTACCAGATTTGTAATCGAATGACCGGCATGTCCCCGTTCTCGCTCGAGTAAATTACAGCTGTTACATCCGAAATAGGTGTCCAACACAGATCGGCGATTTACTCCATTTGTCGCCTTTCGATTTTCCGAACCGAACGAACGAATCGTACAAAAATAAACGTACATTTTCATTTTAAATCGGAATTTCGCTTGAAAAGCCTAGCCACAAATTAAATTTTGTTTTCAATTTGTTGATTAAATGAATGAAATGTTTCTTTATATTTACTTAGCACATTGAATGATTGAAACGATGGTTAAGCTCTTGAGATAGAAGATTTATTTAGTGAAGTTACTCTCATTATTTGAACATTACACACATTAAACTCCAAAAACTATTGGAATGTTGAAATAAAAACAGCAAAGGAACTCTAAATATGCATTTAAAATCAGTTAATTCTATTTTTTTGCAAATATTTATTTTTATTTTTATTTAAAATACTATCTAATTCATATTCGACGTTCAAGAAAAGCTAAATCAGAATATATATTCATATCTTCATTATTTTCCCACATTTTTAGACCATCAAAAAGTACTTCCACATCGATATGTGTATATCTCCGATCGATATCGGAAAGATCAGAACTAACTATACTGTTAGCTATAAGGGCCGTGGAGCCTCAGGCGGCTTTTACAGCTTCACCGTGACTTGGGGGCGAGTGCTTAAGGCACTCAGCCGCTCAAGGGTGCCAAAGTGGCCGAACCTCAGCTTGGGCTGATGCCGTAATTGCAATTAAGTCCCTTACTAGCTTATTCTGTGTCTATGTATTTAGTGATCTGTCAATTTTTCTCTAAACTAACTAGTACAAAAAAGGTGGTGTGCACGAGTGAGGGGTGTAGTGTAATGGTATCTGTTGGTAGCTAATGACAGCAATATAGCATATATGTCTATATAGCTATAGACAGTATAGCGCGAGCGGCTGCTAGACTCAAAAGCTCCACCCTGTGGGAATGGACCTAGGTTTTTTTTTTATTGGTGGGGTAATAAACCCCCGCCCCCCTAAAAGCCTCTAACACAAATCAGAGAACGATGGTGCTATATAATCATTTGTTACAATATTTTTTCCCCACACACTTTCCTCCGACTTTGTCAGCAATTTCCCTACCCCTATGCATCCCTTCTTTATTTAATTATTTAAAAAATTTCTTATAACTAGTTACAAAATTCGTACAATAATTCCAATAATACAATAATGTCAAATATAAATTTAAATAAAGTAAAATTTTGTATAACAATAATAACTTAACCCAAATTTGTAAAGTAAATTTTTTAAATGGTATAATGTAAATAGTAATAATAATTATTATAATAAGATCACCATCAACAGACACAATTTCCACACATATCATAACACGACATACAAAGAATACATGAAAATCAAAAATCGGCAAATTAAACTAAGCAAAGAAGAATAAATCTGGTTTTATTTATTTCTCCTGTTGGCGACTTTAACTATTTTTTCAATAAATTCTAAGAAGTGCCCCCTTATCTGGTCGTCCGCCACCAAATTGTGCAATGTGACCTTATCAATCTTATGGCCAAACCTGGACTCGAGGTCGAATCTGGACGAGCTGAATATTGGACAATCTATAATCAGGTGGTAGATTGTTTCGGCAATATCCGGGTCGCATTCACACGCGGGACTGCCCTTGATCTTGAAGCGGTACAGGTACGCCGCAAATCCTCCATGGTCTGTGAAAGCTTGGACATGGGCGGGTAATAGATTGGTCTTCCTCAACACCCGGTGAGCATCTGCCACCTTTGGGAAGAAGACCCGCGTCACCTCACCCGTGTCAGAGGACTCGTAGCGCGCCTACCACTTAAGGACAGTCTCCTCTCGTATGACATTCTTCGCGTATGACACCGGATACCGATCATAGTCGGCCACGGTCTTCTTGTGGGCGGCCCTCTTCGTCAACACGTCGGCACGTTCGTTTCCAACCGTACCAACGTGAGCACGCACCCAGTACAAGTGCACCGCACGCCCCTCCGCTCTAATAGCTCGAATCGCTGTCTGCGCTGCAAGTGCCAGACGGTGAGGCGGGACTGGATTGGCCAGCATCTCCAGCGACGACTTAGAGTCACTGAAAATACTGACCTCCCCGTCACCAGCCTTATGCACCATCTGTACCGCCCTATGCAACGCATAAAGCTCGGCCTGAAAGACGGAGCAGAAGGGCTCTAGGCGAAACTCGGAGAACCTGGTTTCACGTCCTTCTTTGAACTAAGTCACAGCAGCTCCCATTCCACCGTCGATCTTACTGCCATCGGTGAAGATCCCGGAGCCGCCGGACTCAGGAAGGACTTCCAAGCTCTCGTACAATTCGCCAACACAATGCACTGGGTGCGGATAGTCGGCGAATTTTACCGGCCGCTCCAACACACGGTCGACCACGATCTCGTCCAGACCTACTCCTTTCTTTGCACAGTACAGCCTGTATACCTCTTGGGCGCGGAGGTCAAGCGGAAGCAAGTCTGCCAGAACCAATGCTGATGTTAAAAAAAACCGTACGATAAGCCCTACAGATCTTAATTGCGAAACCCCTCTGCAGGGAGTTTAGTCTATTCCTAATCGAGATCTTCCCTGCAGAGGGGCCCCACACATTAGCGGCATACAGAACTATCGGTTCTACTACAGCGCTATAAATCGTCCTGATAATCTCCGAGTTCAGGCCCCAGCTCACCCTCGCTGCACACGCCAGCTGTTTATAGATATCAGTGGCCTTCTTACAGGCAACAGCAGCGTGCGCCTCGAAAGTGAGATTATTATCCAAAATCAGGCCCAGCAGGCGGAACTCCTTCTCCAAAGGTAACCGGACTCCTCCCATGAACAGGACCGGGGCGACGAACTTAAGCTTCCTTGTAAGCACCATCGCTTTGGTCTTATGCGGGGCAAAGGAGAGCTTATTTTCGACTCCCCACTCCATCACGGTCTGCAGGGTCCGGCATGCAAATTCCTGCATGGGCCCGACCTCACTCCCAGAGAAAACCAGGACGACATCGTCTGCAAAGGCCTGACAGTACACCCCTGCGACCTCAAGCTTCACCAACAGGGAATCGAGTATCAAGTTCCAAAAGGTTGGCCCAGCGATAGATCCCTGGACGCAACCCTTCGAAGACTCCCGACCCACCTGACAACCGGCATAACTTAGCTCTATACGTCGATCCTCGAGATACGACAGAACCACGCTGTACAAATTTTTAGGGCACCCTTGGACCTAGGTTTGAAATGCCGCAAGAGAGGGTGGACGTGGTGGGTGTGCGGGAGCGAAGTTAACCGCCCGTCTCCTAGGAGGGGAACGGTGGATTAACGGGCGTGGGCCGTGAGCACGCTTGGTTTCTAGAGACGGTAGGGTAGCACGTATTCGACGCCTTGATATCGTCATCGGGATCGGTAAAAATGTGCCGCGAGCGACGCTTTATACTCGGGGCGACGGAGACTGGGGTGTAAGTCACGGCTGATCTCACCAACGAGTTCGCGTGCTGCGACGCGGTGTCGAAATATAATCTCGGAAGGGTTTTAACGTACGATTCGATCGAAGGAAGTTCCATATCTCTATGGATGTCTACGTTCCGAACGAACCATGGGGTATCGACTAAATGACGTTTTGTTTTTTTTTATTTTACGAGTAATTTATTTTGAATTATTTGCTATAGCTTTTTAAGCGAGGCTTTTTTGCTGGGTTTGTGAATACCTATTACTATGGCCGTTTTCCAGGCGGCTGGAAAGTGGCAGTGGGCGATAGCTAGATTGAAGATGCAGACTAAAAGAGCTATGAGGTGATCGGGAAGAAGTTTCAGTGCTTCGTTCCTGATGCCATCGGGACCGGGAGACTTTCTAGGCTTAAAGCCTTTAGTTATGGATCACACTTTTTCAGATGTGACTGGGGTTAGGATATCCGCCAGGGGGATAGCAATTAGATTTCGTACTGATTTTTCGATAGTGTTAATATGTTTGCGGACTACGTTCCGGCAGTTAGGAGAACACTGACTCTCCATACTTGCGGCAAAGCATTCCGCTTTATCGACGCTATCGAACGCGGGTGGAAGACCTGTCGAGGGGTGGAATTTGAACGCAGTATCGAGTTTTAAAGATCTAGCTAACTTCCAATAAGTTGATGGATTGGAGAGTGTCTACGAGGTTGTCCCATCTGTGACCTTTGCACTTGGTTATACGGGCTTTAACCGTTTTCTGTAAAGCGCGTATTTACGAGTAAATATTATCATATTGAGAAAGAGTAAATTACGAGAGCGACAACGCACGCGTCCGTCCCGCCAACGGTCGAAACCGTAATCCTATCGTCCACCAAGGTACGGCCTATACATCACTAAACGTTTTATTAAACTAGGGAATAATTTACGACAATCTTTTCAAAGTGAAAAAACGAAAAGGTTTTTATTCGTAATATTAAAAAAGTTTTAGGTATCTTCTCACTATTGTTGTGTTTGAAGTAAACGAAGTTCACTTGCGTTATTAATTTTTGTAAGTTTTACATTTTTGCATATTTTATTATAAGCTATAGGCCCAATATAAACGTATTTAATTCAAGCTAACATCTGAGACCAAGAGTGATTTCTGTTTATAGCAGATAAAATTATTATTACAATAATATATGGCAGATTGAAGAAATGACGGCTCAGTGGTCGCGTATAAGGACACCGCGTCATTTGACGTGAGTTTGAACCCCTTGCAATAAGCCTCAGCTTTCGGTGAAGAATGAAGAAAAATAAATATCATGTAGAAACCATAGCAGGATTGTAGGGTATATTCTAATGCCCGCCTGGCTAGCTACTAACCTCAAGTTGAAAATCATTCGTCAAGTATCTACAGGTGTATTCCGACAACTCCACTTAAAAGCCAGTTTCTATACAAGGCTTAGCGTATTATCTATCACCTTGGATTACATCGTCACTTAACATCAAGTGATATTGTGGCCAAAACGTTAAACCTCCAAGGAATTAAAAAAATAGATTTAGGAAAACAAAATTGATAGTGCATACAAAGATTTATTAGCGTTAATCGGCTAAGTTATTCGTTGCTGAGATTTTTCTGGATCTTTTTAATATAATAAGTTTTCTATTCAGATTCATGTGATAACAGACAATTCATATTACATACATAGAGACAATATTTTATTTCCTTTTTACCACACTTCCATAGAAGGAAGTTATTGTGATACACATAATATAATTATATGTGCTTATTTCATTGGTAGCAACACTTTTTAGTCTAAACGGTGTAATTAATTTTATAATAGGAAATGTTGTTGGATTTATTAATTTATAATTATTATTTTTAATATTCATGATATTGTAATTTACTATACTATGTGATTATAAATAATAACTACATATTTTAAAATATGGTTTTAATGGATCCAATTTAGATCTATTCTCGCAGATTTGTATCAAATAATGCGGCATTATAAAATAAACTTACCTCTATAATTGATCAAATTTATCAAACAAAATCTAAATACTTTTAGATTTTAACGAAACAATATGAATTTATCTCTCGATGTATATCGAGATTCTGAGAATAATATTACATGTCAGTATAAATACTTAATTAAGTATTGTATACTAAAACCCATATTAAACTGTAGTTTAATTGAAATTGTTTCTTAAATACTATGATCACTAATAAATTAGTATTATTATGTACGTATATGTTATATACATCTTGCAAACACTCACTTTCACACAATCACTTTTATTTATTCTATCATGAGCCATATTAAATCTAATACTCTAAATAATACATGTTATCCAAACTAAAGCATTACTTTATAGTATCTACTCTGTTATTAGTTTTGTATCTTTTGCTATTTCTGTATGAGGTTGCTTCCACAGCCTCTATTTTCAATATACCTCTCTGTGATCCGACCGTCTTGAAACAAAATCCCAATTAACAAACCATGCCCTCAGGAATTTGCATCGTATTACCGTAGCCTATTTTTACTACACCAATTCTCTTTTAATTAAAATCTCAATTAAGCTCAAAGCTCTTGTTTGTATTTAAACATTATTTGTAAAATATAAATTTAAATTAAACATATTTTGCAAGATGAAACATATTTACTTGAATATTCTAATTCTTGTTAGGACTAAAATGAAAAAAAAAATCATAAGTTATATCATAGTTTTAAAAATATATTTATCTATCTTATTATTCCAAAACAATGCCACTAGGTAAAGATTATAAAATATTTATCATATTTACACCGATTATAAGCGACATCAAAAGGTTTGTACCATTTATTGTATGTTGCTGAGGTATCAATCAAATATGTTGTATGCCATAATAGCCTTTCCTATTTTTCAGGTAATCGTGCAAGCCGTTCACGCTGGTTTTAAAACACATAATATTATAACTATTTTAAGTCGCTGATAAAAGCGAACTACGAATCACTTCCTTAAAATCAGCTATGGTTACTAATATTTATACAAGGATTGCTAATAATCTGAAATTTAATACCTTTTTATAGATATTCATTATAATGTTAAGCGTAAGGTTAAACTGTTAAAGGTATAAGGTACTTTAGCTATAATTTTTTTTTTTTTTTAGATAACTGTGCTATTTTTGTACATATTCATTTATTTCTTACAAATAGCAACCGCTATTTCTGTCAGATTTAATGTTTTTTTGATAAGTAGATATTATAATTTATATAATTAAATTACTATCAGCTCATAAAATATTATTTGGTAGTAGTCGTAATAAGTGAGAAATCTGTAAAATGGTATTGAACAATATTAAAATGCTCCAATTAAACGATCTTTAGCCATTGGGAGTAGCAGATGCAGTCGTAAAAAAATTGTTAATCCTATTTCCAATATTCAATTTTGTTAGAGTCGCCGGGTTGAGCTTAGTTCGAATGTAGGTCCTGGAACTTTCTCGCCAAGTAAGTAATACATTTTGCGAGGGTTTAATGCAAAGATTTATGCACAATTTAAATTTTTCTTTACACTCGTATATTTGTAAAAATTGGAAATTTATAAAACTAACTATCAAACATACTACTGAATTCAATTTGATCGAGAAACCTATAATCTTATCTATATACCTAATCTTATAAATAAAAATCTTGTGTATGTTAGTGATCGTGTAATTTCTGAACGACTTAACCGATTGAGTTCATATTCACTTAATATATTTGTTTAATCGAGACGATGGTTTATAGCTATGTTAGGATCCGATAGGAATAGCTGTGGTCACGCCATTAAATATCGGAAAGGGCACAACAACGTCTGCCGGTTCAGCTAGAATATTATAAAAGGCTTTGTTCTAACAGATTTATCATCACCTAGCCCAAACTCCTAATGACAGAAATATGAAATTTGAGGAAAATATTGATTCATATTGTAGGCATCGTTTAAGAAGAGATTTGAAAGGGAAGGGAAAGTGAATGCCAAAGTTTGTATGGAAAATAATATTTTTCGGCTCGGATTTATTTGAATCAATGAAACACATATCAACGTATTTCAAAATGCAACCCCTAAGGATAGAAAGGGAAAAAAGTTTATATGGAAAATATTATTTTTATATCTGAATAATAAAAATCTGTTCTAGTATTGTAAGGCTGACTTTTATATTTATCCTGTGCTGACATTTTTACATGATTATAAACTTTTGATTGAACCCGCTTCTTCAAGAATATCGGAAAAACTTGTCTAAGCAAAGTTACCGTCGAGGCCTCTGGCTATATTTAAAAGTTCGTATGAAATTTCTGAAAGTCGCCTACGTTTATTTATACTTCGAGCTCGTATATTTTTATACTAGATAATAAAATAACATTCTATATATTATTATACTAGCTATGCCCCACGGTTTCACCTGTGTTAATTTTAGCCGACAAACACCGCGCTGTCAACGCACCCGAGTAGATTATCATAATTGTTCTTCCCCTAAGTACAAATTATTTTAACTTTTCATTATCTCCTAAACTATATGTCCAAATAACATGTTATAAAGAGCAAAATTGAATTTCATAAAATTGTCTTTATGATGAAGTAACATTTGTTCATAAGGATTAACACGCAATACCTAAAAATAAAGCTCATAAATCACATTTTAATTTTCAACAAATGTTTGTCATAAAATACCTTATTTTGGCATAAGTCATTTATACATAGGTATATAATAAGAAATGGACATACGCTATCGCGTACTTTTTTTTTGATATAATAAAGACCAATATTTTTGTAAAATATTGTATTAACCATTACGCCAGCGCACGCGCATACAGCAGTTCTGGATGGCTGCCACATCCGACTTATTTAAAAAAAAACAATATTTAAGGCTAGAGACTTGTAGCCTTATGTTAGTCTGGCTATCATATACAAAAAGACTTTACAAACAAATATAAAAACTTTTCCACTTTATTATATTAAATAATATTATTCTATACTTATAATAAAAGAGTAGATAGTCGAAATCTGTACATTGAAGATATTTGGGAAAAAATGATAGAGGGGTGTTTAGAATCTGGACAGAAGACATTTCGATAGTTTTTGTAAAGTTTGTCTGTCCGTCTGTCTGTATGTCAGTCTGTCGGTATATTTAGACGCCATTCTCACAAAAATTACTGGACCGAATTTAATGAAATTTGGTATGATTGTAGTTTAATTAAATTGGTTTGATAATTTATATACACAGTATATTTTCTGTAAGCACGTATATTAATATTTTATTAAGAAAGAGTTTTTATTATTATTTTTAAATATAAACTAAAGGATCGCAAAACTGAATGTTTTTTATGCCTTTATGAATTTATACAGTATGTATTAAAAACCCCGTCGGATCCGTGAAGGTGTTATTAGGTATCGAGATTATATTATGTTTATCATATCTATTGATCTTATAATCTGAGGATTGGAAACTTACATGGCAATACAGGCGGCGCGGCGCAGGGTACCGCCATACGATCAAACCTTTACCGCTGCGCCGCACCGGGGCAGGCGACGGTTTCATCACGTTTTAAAAATTTACTAAATTTTAGGGAAACTAAAACTAAATATGTTAATTTTAAATCGCAATAACATTTTTATGTTCATAATAAATAAAATTTTAATATTTTTTTGGTAATGTCATTGGGGTACCTATACACCCTTTTCGGATTCGACGGGGCTTTTAATACATGTTGTATATATACCATCAAGCCTGTATTTCCCGAAGGGGTTAGGCAGTGGTGTACTAATGTACACCCACAGGTCGCCGAGTATGTTTTTAGCTCCCATGTAATAGGGAGCGAGCCTATTGGCATTAATCGGGTAAAAAGCCTAACTCCGAGCTGTTACTGAGAATTTCATAGAAAAACTCAAAATTACTTTGCTTGACCTGGGAATCGAACACAGAACCTCAAGCATATCAGTCAGTTTTTATGTCTTTTAGATAACGTTTAAAATTATTTTACTTGGAAAGCTTATATAAGTCAAAAAAATTAAGGTGAGATTGAGTCGAGATGAGGTTTTTATTTAGTTGTTTTTTTTTCATTCACGAAATATTATACCACGTGGATGAAGTCGCGGGCACTGCTAGTATTATAATATAAGTATTAGTATAGATGTCATCTATGCCTTTTTTTTATTATTGAAACAATGATGGCTCAGTAGTGACGTGCTTGGATACTGTATCTGAATGCTACGGTAAAGCAGAGCTTTAGGTGAAGCTAATATTCAAATTGTAAGCTACCAACTTCAAGTTAATAATCTAGGTCTAAGCACCTAAAACTGTTTTTGTCTCTGGCACTTTGTTTTACTCTTCACTTTCGACCACTAAATCGTGGTCACTTAACATCTGGTGAGATTGTGGTCAAAAGCTAAAAAAGAAACAATACAAATAATTGATATTGCTTGAGCAAGTGCTATATAATGATTATACCTTAAAACATATATTAAAAAACGGTTTTGTATGGATAAAATCTACCTGTATGCCTAAACAAAATAATCATTAAAAAAATTACACCAATAACATTAGTTAAACATTTTACATTTAGAAGGCAGACGATAGTATTCTTGGCAAAGTTTAAAATTTTTTAAAGAAAGCCCGTTAATTTCCTTTAGGATTACAAAAGACAGCGCTCTGCTAACTCCCCGGTCGTTAAAACTCTTAACTTCAACGAGGAAACCTCCATATTCATGGGGTCGGCTACCGTCCCCTCTTTAGTCACCATTAAATACGATAAAACAAATAATGTATAATAAATAGTCTACTTTTAAAATTTTATCTTAAGATAACAGTGCGTAAATGTTATTGATTTCTGAAGAAATACGTTGGTCGACAATTTGTTTTTAATTAACAACTGCAACAATAAATGTCTCTATAACCACAATTATTTACGTTTAAAGACGAAAATAGAATTGAAAAGCTGTTATAAATATTATTAAACGCAGGCAACAAACAATCTGAAATTTCTGAGTGAAACTGATTAATCTGTTTCTGGTCTATTTGGTTACGTTCCGCAAACTAGACGTAAGTCCTAAGTTGCTAATGGGGTCTAGTTGAAGGAAGATGTGAGGGTTTCGGCCACGGGAAAGTTTCACTAATATGTTATATATCTTAATTTATAATAGTTGTAATTTTTATTATTTACTTTTTATATACTTGTTAACAACATAGAACATTTTCTTGTTCTTGTTTAACAATTTATATCTATCTATTACAATCTATTGAGAACTAATATATTATTATTATAAAAACGCAAGAGATTGTTTGTTTCTTTAAACGCATTAATTTCTGGAAACACCAGTCAGTTTTGAAAAATTATTTTTGCCTTTTTATAACCTATTTATATAATAAATTTCACGTTAAGACCCCATGGAAAGGAGCTATAACCATGAACGACAAACAATCTAGCAAGTTGTAGGCAAGTATGGGAAGTGCGAAGAGAACAACGATAGGCTACAAGGGAACGTTGTCGAATAAATTTAACATGGATGAAACCGTGAGACATAGCTGGTGTACATAACACTATTATTGATGTTAAACATTTAATGCTGCGGGTGATACCGGTTGTTGGCGTGGCGAAACTTTGGTCCTAACGTTGGCGGTACATACAGTATAGAGCTGAGTTCGTTTTGTTCTAATAGAAAGACTGGATAATTTCAATTTAACCTTTCATGCTAAAAAATGAATAGATTAAAAGCGGTTGGTAGGGGTCGCGGCCACCATACACATAGTACCTAGTAAACTATACAACTTCACAGTGACTTTTTTTTCGTTCGTCGAGTTTCGGGATCACCCGGTGTATATCCCGCAATCAAGTGGATTGGTAGGGGTCACGACTACCATACAAATAGTAATAAAATATATAACTTCACAGTGACTTTTTTTGGTTTGTCGAGTTTCGGGATCACCTGGTGTATATCTAGCAACCAAGTGGAGTGGTAGGGGTCACGACTACCATACACATAGTAATAAAATATATAACTTTACAGTGACTTTTTTTGGTTTGTCGTGTTTCGGAATCACCTGGTGTATATATAGCAATCAAGTGGCGTAGTAGGGTCACAACTACCATACGCATAGTAATAAAATTAAAATCTTCACAGTGACTTTTTTTGGTTTGTTGTGTTTCGGGATCACCCGGTGTATATCTAGCAATCAAGTGGAGTAGTAGGGTCACAACTACCATACGCATAGTAATAAAATTAAAATCTTCACAGTGATTTTTTTTGTTTGTCGTGTTTCGGCATCACCCAGTGTATTTTTTTTAAATTATTCTCGTGTGTCGGGCGTCCCTTGACGACCAACTTATTTTTATTATTTTAATTTCATCGTGGGTCTTTCGCGCAACGTGGGCAAGTAATTATCTGAAGATCATATCGCAAAAACATTTAAAACTTATTATAAGATAAAATTACACCCGGAAATTAAATTTATACGTTCTTGAAAGTACATGATAACTTATTAAACTTTCGTCAAATTTATAACACAGTGAGGAGTGGGAATATTTCAAGATATAAGATTGGTTCAAAGAGATCTCGAGAGATGTCGTAATTGATATCAATTAGGGCTACGCTGACTCTTGTTACTCGCAGGCTCGATCACAATAGACAATCTCAAACAAGAAATAGCTTCGGGAAACTCGCGTCTTTTTCCCTTATGATCGGGGTCCGGATAAATTGTTTTTGGAGAATTCCATTAATTCCATACGGGTTTGCTTGTGTACTAAATAGACGGTTAATTTTTCTATTTGTATAATTTATTTACAAGGTAGCAAAGCATTATTTTAAATGTGTACTATCTTTTTATTTAATATTAAGGGATTATTTCTTACCGTATTCTCTCATGATTATATCAAAGTGACGCGATCGGTATGTGCAACGCTAAATTTTGAGGGACTGGCTCTCAAGTATAGTTGCTGCAACACACCTATATGTCCTTGGCGATACATTGTCAAATTAAAGTAGAAAATTGAAGTGAAAAATTTACAATCTAATACTCCATATTCAGCACAATACAGTACGATTACAAATGCCAAAAGAGATGACACATTATGACTTCACTAAAAATGTTACGGTTATCTTATACTATAAGAATGCATAACTTAAAGCTTTAAACAAAATACATATTCAATAAAATCACATAAAACTAAACACACCAAATTGACAGAGTGACACACGTTGTGAACATTAATAATGCTTTGTATCCAAAACAATACACCTTTAGATTATATCAACGTAAGGGTAAGCATAAATCTAATTTAGATAGTATAGAGAGCAGACTCTAAGTCTTTAAAATCCCCCGGTCCTGACGGTATCAGGAACGATGTACTCAAACTTCTTCTGATCACCTCAAAGTCCTCCAAGTCTGCATCTTCAATGTAATCATCGTCCACTGCCATTTCCCAGCCGCCTGGAAAATCGCCCGATCAGACTCTTGGATACAATAGGGAAACTCTATGAACGGCTCCTTCTAAACTGTCTCCATGATTAATTAATGACAAAAATCTATACGCACTCTTGTACGCATCAAGTGCAGCGCGTCACGGTGTACATTAAACTAGGAACAAACGATCACGTATAGTAGCGGTCTTCTTCGACGTCACCAAGGCTTTTGATAAGGTCTGGCACGCCGAACTAGTCCACAAGTTACACCAAGTAGGAGTCGAAGATAGGTTAGTTCATATCAGCTACGACCCTACCTTCCGCTACCGAGTGGCTAGCATACACTATACAAGATATTTGTCCGTCCCATTCTAACATATAGCAAACTGCATTCGCACATTCTAAACATAACCAAATACCCAAATACTCCAAAGCAGAATGTAGTCAATGCCCCCTGATTCGTTCGAAATCAAGACCTCCATAGAGATACGGTTCTTCCTTCGATCGAATCGTACGTTAAGTTTCTCTCGAGATCATACTTCGACACCGCGTCGAATCACGCGAACTCGTTGGTGAGAGCCGCCTCGACTAACACCCCAGTCCCAGACGACCCCCGAATAAAACGCCGGCCGCGTAAGATCTTTACCGACCTCGATGATATAATCGAGAAATCAAAGGCTTATTACACCAACTTGTACAAAACCAAGCTTGCTCGCACTCTCGCCTGCGAAACCAACATTCCCTCCACAGGGGACGAGCGGTTAACTTCGCTACCGCAGACCCGCCACGTCCACCCTCCCCCGCGGCAACTCAAGCCTCGATCCGTTACCTTAGTCTGGAGCCCTAAACACATGCAATCACTAGCTACAACAAACACCATTACACTGCACCCCACACTAGTACACAACACACAGGTAAATAGGTTTTGTAAGGGACCTGCTTTTTCTTTCTTTTTTTGTACTAAGACAAAAATTGACAGATCACTAAATATATAGACATGTTCCGTCCTTCCTCCCAAGAGGCAGGAACATGTATATATAAAAAAATATCTTTAGTTTAGCTCGAATTTCTAAGGATAGGGAATTAGCCAATTC
This sequence comes from Saturnia japonica, assembly GCA_033032175.1. Taxonomy (NCBI): domain Eukaryota; kingdom Metazoa; phylum Arthropoda; class Insecta; order Lepidoptera; family Saturniidae; genus Saturnia; species Saturnia japonica. The sequence continues at coordinate 14,219,567 of CM065307.1, forward strand.
GCGACTTAATTTCAACTACGACAACAGCTCAAGCCGAGGTTCAGCCACTCTGGCATCCTTTAAGCATATTACCACGTTTTTGCAGCTGAGTGACTTAAGCGCTCACTCTCTAAGCCCTGTGAAACTGTAAAAGCCGTTTGAGGCTTCAGGCTCCTATGGCTAACAGTGTAGTCAGTTCTAAAACAAAAAGTTTAGAGAGCACTAACACTACTACCTACCTACTTTAAAGACCATTACTGTAATTATGGAGTCAATATAGAGTATCCTGTGTCCTATGATGTTTTCAGTACCAATTCTAATAAAATTGTGGCCCCCTTGTTAAAAATTTTCTAGGGATTTTTTGACATCTCAGAATTCATGGCCCATGTTATTATTTCCAATCCACTTCACTTGTGCACAATAACTAAGCTTTTTTATGCAAAATGTCACCTGTTACGCAATATAGGGTAAAAAAACACAAGGGAGACGGCGGGTGTTTCTGGGCCCAAAATGTAATTAGTTGAAATATGGTTTATAAAATCGAATACATTTTTGTGTTTAAAATCATACAATTTCATTTTAATTCGCAATCAACAAAATAAGTAAACTAATACCTTTAAAAGAAAATAAACGTAACCCTTTTTTAATATTAATCCTACTTCTAAAGTAGTTTAATTGAAGTTTTAACGCTGTGAGACGGGAAGCGAGGAAAGTATAACTACTGTTCAAGTGAGACAGATTTATTTGGTAGACAGAGAGAGATACAATTTCGATGCGCAGTACTAAACCGGTGTATCCCAACGTAGGTGGAAGTACACAAGCACAGTACTGAATAAGTAATACTACGACACTAAAACGTCTCAACAAGGGTGAAAGTGCATAGCGTGCGTGGTACTAGGCCCTAGCAGGTATCCTAAGAATGCTCGATCACTTTTTGGCACAGTTGCTCAGGTCACTATTTTATGTCGACATAACGATAGCGCCATCTAATCTACTAGTAGCGCCATCTCTTGGTGACTAGGCGATAATTCAATCTTTACGAGATGCAGAAAACGCATAGTGACATCTAGTGATGAATATTAAATGTTGGTGGCGTTACAAAGTTAGTATTAGTTATTATATGACTTCGCTTTTACGAAATATCCTAAATCTCTGCTTTTAGATTGCAAAAAATCCGCTTTTTTCAGTGAATGTTTCGATAATGCATTAACTATTAATTTACGCCGTTTTTATATTTTTACCCAGGCCCATGTCTGTATGAAAGAGTATCCGTCTCCTTTATGAATAAATAAAAACAAAACCACTAACATGACAGTTTTAGATCCCGCAAAAAACTCTCTAGCGCTATATATCGTATCTATAGCGTAATTACTGATGGTTCGGTTAAATCCACTGAGATCTTAAATCTTATTAAGTATTTTAAATACCTATACCTACCATGTAGGTCATGTTTTACCAGGTTTTACTTCAAATGGTACAAGGATGATTTATTGCCATTTTTAATTTCCAAAGAAGTAACTTAATTATATTGTTATTAAAATATCATACAGGATGAGCCAGAAAGATTTGCGAATTTAAAAAAAACTAAATACAATACACATACACATCTTTATTTCAATTAAAATAAACATCTGGGAAATTTATTTCTTAAAAATTATATCATTCAGGTGTGCACCATCCCGCTGCAAACATTCCTCGAATCTGAACCCCAAATTGGTAACAATAACAACTCGCTGACACATTGCGCGAGGAATAGCTGCCATTTCTTCTTGGATATTTATCTTCAACTGCTTAATCGTGGCTGGGTTATTGGAGTAGACTCTACTTTTCAGGTATCCCCACATGAAAAAGTCCGGTGTCGTTAGATCCGAACTTCTAGGCGGCCATGCAATGTCACCTCGGCGCGATATCAGTTTCGCAGCAAACATCTCGTTTACGGCCATTGATTTTCTAAGAAATGGGGTCCGATAATTTCGTGTGCTGATATGGGCGTCCAAACGGCTACTTTTGGCGAATGCAGAGGCTTTTGATGTTTTGTACGTGGGTTCTCTGCAGCCCAGTAACGGCAATTCTGTTTATTGATATTGGACAATAATTCCTGTTTGATTGGTCATTTAGCAGTAATTCCTGCACAAGTTGAATTTTATACGGGTGCAAATTCAAATCTTTCAACAAAATTTGACGCAAAGATGTTCTGGATATCACAAGTTCAGCTGATCGCTTGCGAGTCGATAGACCAGGATTACGTTGAACTGAAGCTCTAACTTGTTCAATTGTGTCTTTCGTTCTTGTTCGTCGTCCCGTAGGCTTCTGTTAGAGAGTCAAACAGGTAGCTTCGAACTTTCTGACCCATTAACGAATCATACTTTCCTTCGGACACTGATTTACGTCATGTAATCCAAACTCACGCCGAAATAAACCTCGAACAATAGCGCACGAATCGACATTTTTATTATAATGTTTAACGCAGTATGCACGATCTGCTCCGGTGAAGCGATCCATCGCGACTAAATTTCCGAAAACCGAGCTTCTCATCCCTACCGGGTGGTAGCAGCCCCCGCTCATAAGGTTCAAACGCAAGATGTTTTAAAAAGCCCAAGTTCGGTGAAGCTGTAAAAGCCGCAGCGGCTCTGTTTTGGGCAGGGCCCCTAAGGCTCACAGTGTAGTCAGTTCAAAAAAAAAAAAATTTTTATAAATCATACGCCTTTCTGGCCCACTCTGTATAACACGCAAAACTAATTAATATACTTTACATTCTTTACAATAACATGCCTAAATTTCGCGTAAATTGTATATAACATAACAAAATAAGTATAATATAATATTAGTTTAGCATATATACTTAAAATTCATTTTACTATGATCGCATACATCATATCAAAATAGGTACTGATTTGATTACTATCCAAAATCATGCTATTCACACGAAAACAAGCGTTATTATTAATTATAAGTAATTATTATTACTATTAGTAAATACACCCAATAGTCTGTTGGGTCTCTTACGGCCGTTTTCAGTAACATATCTGAGTTTACTATCCCCGATTAGTACATAATTGAACTAATAATCTATTGAAGTTTTTATAATAATACATACTTCTGTTTTATACGTATAAGTCTCACGTTTTTACTTTTTTATTTTTTACCTTCACGACTATTTTTAAGTTAGTATGTACGTCATGTGACGCCACCGAACGGCTCCAACGGAAGATCAGCGCTGGTTGTTACAACCAGCATTATGCTGAGCTAGGGCCGTTTTGTCGCAACTGGCATTTGATGCTCGATATGTAATAGGTTGTTGTAAATTTTTTTTTTAAACTTTCTACGGTATCAAATGTCTTTGTAACAAATAAATATTTTTCTTTCTTTCTTTCTTTCTAATATTTGGTATTATAAACAAATAAACGACAAACACTTATCTATGTAAACTTGGAATGTAAAACATTATCTAGATGCAAAGTTTCATCGAAATCGTTGGAGCCGTTTCCGAGATATATATATATATAAAGAAAATGTTGCACTTTCTGAACGTGATTTCTGTAGTCAGTGACAACTTTGACAGTTTTGATATGAAGAAAGTCGTTGAATTTTTGCGCAGTGTTTTTACAAGTCATTTCAGTTTTAAATTTGTGAAAGCTTAATGGTTAAGAACTGTAAAATAAACTTTAATGTCGTTTCCTTGATTGCATAGATACACATATTGTTTATTTTTATAAGACAAATAAGATTAAATAATCTTATATATATATATATATATATTATTGTATATATATATATATATATATATATATATATATATATATATATATATATATATATATATATATATATATATATATATATATATATATATATATATATATATATATACAAGAATTGCTCACTTAATATAATAAGATTTGACAGATATCGGCTTGCCACTTATCTATTCAAGCTATAGGATATGGTTACATATCTACTTATAATCATCATATCTACATAATAGGAAAAACTATCCATTGATAAGTTATTGAAAAAAGTAAGAACTAAAGGTTATATTTGTCTATTTTTACTAACTGAAACAACGGATAGACAGGTTATTAAAAACTATGGTTAGTCTGTAGGTACTAAAGACAGATACAGTCTACATTAAAAACAAGAAAAACTTTCTTAAACACATTAATTTATTATATAGTCATCGAAAGTAAACATGACTAGGCATGCAAGAAGGTTTCTCTTAATTCACTTGAAAATGTAAACGAATTAAACCGACCAGCTTTTTTATTTTCCTTTTTATAATAAATTAAATAACGCACACTACACGAGTGGAGCTCTTTACACTTATTGGCCTTCTACCGGAATTTTCTTCATATTTCCTTAACACTCGAGGTTTTCATTACTCCTCATTCGCATGCTCTTATTTAACCTTATGAATTATTTTCCAGCAAGTATTCCATTTACCTAAGTAGAAATGTATTTACCAGGTAAATGTATTATAATAAAAGTATTCAAATAAATAAAAGCTATGTATTCCACAAATTACGTTAGTAAAAGGCAAGAAATGGCAGTGTAAAAAATGTAGATTCGTAGAAAAGGAATTTCTATTAAATTGTATTGTATTTACATGCAAATCGACATTATATATTATATAGTGTAAGCTATCTCTTTAGCTAACCAAGCCCAAATATATTCAGACTAAGCTCTAGATTGCTATTTCTTTGCTTATTGGATCTTTAATTAAGAAATTATTGAGGCCCTATTATATTCGGTAGGCAATTCGTTATTTATAAAACAGACTAGCTGTACCTGCAGCTTCGCTCGCGTGGACGATAGAAGAACGCATAAGTAATGGTTATAAGAATCGTAACTTCTTAAAACTTTTGTAACTTTTTATTGAATGAAGATATCGGGATATTATTATTTTTAAAAGGATCAAGTAAAACAAAAAGAAAAACAAATCTATCCAGTAAAATCTGCGTGATAGGTACGCGCACAACGGCGAACCTATTACCTATTCATTTTATTTATGTAGATAACAATTAATATTCTCCACCTTGCACGGAAAGATTATAACACAGATTCATAACAAAAAGTTATTTTCATGTGGAAATAGATGTCTTCTTAGAATCTCATATGAATGTTCCAAAATCTTATACTTACTTTCTTTAATTATATTAATAAGAAATATTATGAGAGGCCATGACATCCGTGATTCCAAGCTAAGTAACCAAATAGGTGAAAAACTTAAATCTATTTACTAAAATTATAAAGACATTGTTTATTTGAATGCGCTTATACCTGGAGCTACCAGCCAGATTAAAATTTTTTTTTTTTGTATTTTCTAGTATTAATTTACCAGCTTAAAATAAATAACTGACATTCATTATAGACAATATAGTAACATTTACTTGTGGTATATATAGAATACCATGATTTTTATCGCACCCTGTTCTACCGAGCCGAGTTTTGAATTATTTTAATTTTCCATTAACTTTTAAACTATGCGTCCAAAAAACATGCTATACATGGCAAAGTTTATCTTTATGAAATTGTCTTAATGATGAAGCCCGCTGAACAAATTTTGATGAATTTTGGTATAGATATAGATTGGACCTTGGAAAAGTACATAGGTTACTTTTTGCAGCGAAAATAAAATTTTAAGGGATGACAGTTTGTGAGAAGAAAATATGGAAACACCAATGCACATGTAATGTAATGGTGAAATGATATCGGTTTCCACGCAGACTGATTTGTTGATTTATCGATTAAAAAAATAATATAGATATCACCCATAGTGCAAACAGGAGAAGCCGATGATAGTCCAGTTTCTTTTTAAGATTGGCCAGTGTTTTTAAACTCTTTAACTACGCAATACGGCATAATTATACTTTTATTTTAAGATTGAACGTGACGTGCGCTGTCACCTGTCGACCGCAGCTCGCGAATACTACGGGCGAAATGGAATACCATAAACTATTGCTATTTGGTATTACTTTTAGGTGACTACGCGTTGTAAACGTGTAGCCTATATAGTGTAAACGATATACCTACATATTGCATATTATCTAGATTACACAGTTTTGCTACAAGCGAATTTTTATATGTATGTTTATGTATTTTTATTTTTATATTTTATATGTGGTGAAAATAAAACTTGAAGGGTTGAAAGTTAGTACGAAGAACCCATCATGTCTCAAATTAGAGATATAAAAATTCATATCTATGCTTTTGGGGTTTTTGTTGTGGTTTTTTGGGTTTGATTTTTGGGTGTTTTTAATTATTTCTGAAGTTTTATTAGGACGGTTAATGTGTTGGATTCATATTGGCATATAATTACAATACATACAGTGATAATTGATAAACCCATGTATGATTTTTTTAGTGTTCCGAAATCACCCTGTGCATATTCAGTAATATAGTGAGGTGTTAGAGATCGCGACCACCATACACATAGGGACAAACCCATCAATGATTTTCTTTTGGTTTGTCGTGTTCCGAGATCAGTCTGTGTATATCCAATAATACGAAGACGAAGTTTCGGATACCACCCAGTAAATATATGTATAGATTAGGGAAGTAGATGGTAGGTATGTGTAGACTGTAGAAATGTAGAGCCCCGTCCACATGTTTACCAAGCCTTAGCAACATACGCAAACTCAAACGTGTGGATAGAGCGTTTGGTTTGGCTTGCTAAGGTTTGCCTTGGCTTGCCACCCATCCGAGCGAAGTCGGTATTTGATGCACAAATCAAAGGAGCTTGTGGCAAGCGCTTGTGATGCGTCCAAACGTTTGCGTGTAGTTAGTATTTCTTGCACGAAACAAATAATCGATAAATATTGTGAATTTTTAACTATAAGTATTCGTGGATGAATTTTCCATATTCTATTATTTTTCCTCGTTTCATTTTGCTTCTTTTCACAATCAAAATAGATTAAACCAAATGTTATAACCAACACAAGATCGACGTCCGTCATACTTGCTTATCCCAAAGTTCCAAACACACTAGCACACTCGCAAACATGTGGATGGCTATGTTTGGCTTGCCTATATTTTTATTCAAGCGTTTGTAGAGGTATGAAGTTTATGGCAATTGGCAAACGTACGGATGAGGCACACCTAAGGGAAATACTTACCTTTTTGGCGTGTTCAATAATAATGCTAGTCAGTAAGGCTTTAGCACATTTACTTTGTAATAAAATAATACAGGATTTAGTACATAACGTGACGTGAAACCAACCGTCTGAATTTAATATGTCTATCTGATATGTCATCACTTAAGTACTTTTTAATATTAACGATTAGAAACAGCCAGTACAAAAATAGTGGCGAATGAGGCGCCACACCTTCTGTATGACGAATAGTCGCCAATATATCTAGAATTAAATTGACTATACCTATTTATTTCATGATTAAATTCATAATCAATGTGATGCTTATCTTATTTAGATAACATAGAAAAATATTCATAATTGCTACAAATATGCAATAAATTACTAAGTAGTAGGTACATTATTCTAACAACGTAGGTAGAAGAAAATGGTAAAAGCTTTTTGTTACGTCAGTATTTTGTTTGTCGAAAACTTTACCGCGGGGTGACTGGGGGCAGTTCTTTTAGTGTAACTGCTGAGTCAACTAAGGTAGAATAAATAATAGCAACTTTCTATTCAGATCATGTTTTTACTCGGGAGTTCGGGACGAAGCACATTGGGAAAGCGGTGGTTACCACATAAGTATTTTAAGATTCATGTTTATATATTATATATATATATATATATATATATATGTGTATATATTCATCTATATATTATTATACATATTTATACCAATATTATAAAGAAGAAAGATTTCATTTTTTGTTTGTTTGTAATGGATAAACTAAAAAACTACTGGACCGATTTTAAAAATTCTTTCACCAATATAAAGTTACAGTATCAGCTAGTAACATAGGCTATATTATAACTTGAAAAAATAATTTATTCCTCATATAAACCTCGATAGTTTTACACAAAGTATAAAAAATTGCCTACACGGGTGAAACCGTGAGGCACAGCTAGTATTTAATAAAGCTTAAGAGATTGTTTGTTTGAACGCGGTAATCTCTGGAACTACCAGTCAGTTTGAAAAATTCCTTTTGCATTTTATAATATCCTGTTTGTTGAGAAAGCTTTTATATAGTCTATAATATAATTTCACACTACGACCCTAAAGATCTGAGCAGTAACCATGGCCGTTAAGCAATTTGGCAAGCTGTAGGCGCAAGTACGAGAAGTGGGAACGACGATAGAAATCACGGGTGCGTTGGCAGTGCGGTAAACAGTCTGTCGAATAAATTTAACACGAGTGAAACCGTGGGATGCAGCTAGTATGACATAACTTTTAATTAGGTACATTACGAAATATATTTTGTATGTTAAACGAATATTCTGCTTAGGTAAGCGTATTCTTTACAATGTTGTTATGTAACATTAAAAGTTGACATCGTAATACACATACACTTATAGTAGGTACCTACCTTTCAAATACTATATCAATGGTCAAGGCATTAAATTGACCGCTTAATTTAAATGTTTATAGGTATCTGTATATGTAGTGTATTGACTTTACAAGATAGTATATTGACTTCGTCTCAAGCACCTACGACAGTTATAAGCGCCTACGACTAAGGCAGTTGCAAGCCCATAGAGTATAGTAATACATAGGGAAAAGCCGCCTGGTGAGGTGATTCGATTTTGATCAGGACGATAAGAAAACGCATTAGTTTATAAAAATAAGTTTATGTACCTAAATTAATATATTAAACTTGCCAATCAAGCAATTTACTAAAAATATTTTTAACACTTATTCAGAATTTCAGATGAAACTAATAGTATCCCGCTTAAGTTCCCGAAGAACGATGGACGAGAAAGGATACTGTTTGTCTAAAATCTAATATTATCGCTGGCGTCATCGTCTTTCAAAGATATCTTTTATGCGAGTGTTCTTTTAAAAACAAATAATGTAAGTAGTATGTACATTAAGATTATAATAACATTATTTTTAACTATAGAAAGCGTATTATGCGAAAAGCCTGTTTAATACTGTAGTTAGTTCGATATAAGCATTTCATCATACTCGTATTAGTTAAACTTTCATTGCGTGTTGCGTGTGGGTCTCTTTTAATGGGAGACAAGGAAATTAAGTCGAACAACTCTTTACAACACTCACTATGATATAGAGTACAGACGGAAGAACACGCCCATATGTTGCCAACCATGGTTGACAAATCATAATTCACAAAGGATGACTCAGTACTTATACCTAATAATTGTGATATAAATTATTTTTCAAATAATACCGTGCAGATCTACGAATTACGTAAGCACCCAGGTTTATCTTACGTGTTTTAAATTACATACTACAATACTTACTATGGTTATAACCAGTTCATTTTATAAATTATTAATGCTATATTTTTTTATTGTCATGATTCAATTTGACCACGGGCACACTGAATATTATGTTAATTTTAAGAAAAATAAAACATTAAAATGTGCTATAATGGCTTATATTTTTTAAAGAAATAGATTGGTAAAATAATATTTGTGTAATCTCACAAAACGAAGTAAATATCTTTTTTATATTTATTTTCAACAAATGATAAACAATTCTTATAATTATCACAAAAAGACGGGTGTGAAGCTAGTTACATTTAAAAGAAGTTTGTCTTTCTTAGAGCTTAATCGCTATTTATATTTAAAATTAAAAGAATAATGAGTAAATACATAAGTCTAAATAATGAACATAGTGATAATATACAATAATTAGACTGAAATTAAAAACATTAAAGTTAAAAGGTTAAAGGTCATAAAAACAAGAAAAAAATTAAAAAGTTAAATGGCAAGTATCATGACTCAATTTTTACAAATTTTTATTGAAATTAAACTTAGAAATAACTATAAATATATTTAAAAAGATTTCACTGACAATTTTTATTTTCAATTAAAAAATCTTTAAACTGCAGTTGCTAGACTTGCAAAGCAATAGAAAAATGATGTGCAAACACAATTTAACTTTTATACCTTTATCAACACTTTTGCCTCTACTGTAGTAATTTATGATATGGCTCGTAAATAGGCATGGAAATTATAATGCATCACTGCTATTTTTCATACGAAAACAAAAATAATTTGTCACATGCTATTTTGAATCCAAAATAACTCTTACATTTGATAAAGTAAGTATGTGTTCACTTGACTCAAATACTCGCATGATGATATGAATTCACTTCACTGAATTACAAATTACAAAATTCATAGTCCTGCAATATAGTGCAACACTCTAAATTCATACACCTAGCATATATCGCACAACCATATAAATTCACTCACTAAAATACATTTATACACCTAGCATATATCGCACAATCGTATAAAATCACTCCACTAAAATACAACCTTCAAAATTCATACACCTAGCAAATATATGTGCAATCATATAAAACCACTAAACAAAATTAAAATCTCAAAATTCATACGTCTGGAATATATCGCACTATTATATGAATTCATTTCACTTCACAGAAAATCGCAGAATTCATATACCTAATAATTAATGGATATTTCGCACGATCGTATTATTTCACTTCACTGCTTAACAAATAGCGGAAATTGCAATATCGCAGTTTTATCACTATTTTTAACCGACTTTAAAAAAATAGATGGAGGCTATTAATTAGAAACGTTTATTTTTTTATGGATGCAGTCATAACTTTGTTTATGAACCGATTTGGATGATTATTTTTTGTTGGATAGGGGATCCCGTCCGTCTCATAGGGGGTCCCATTTAAATTTCATAGGCATTGGAACTTCAACTTTGAAGATACACCAGGGAACTCCTCAAAATCATTGAAGTTGGTTTTCTTTTTTATTAAAAATTGTCTTGTTTATTCAGTCACTCCATTTCTTTGATATTTCCATCGTGTGATAACAAAGCTACGAATACCAAAGAAACAAACATTGCAACAATACGTGCCATAGACGGAAAGAGTAAATTTTTTAAGTGAAATTGGAAATAAGATATTGAATCGTATTGGCTCTACTCTTAGACTTTCGACTTATTTGGATTGTTTTATAAAGCGCTTAGACAAAAATTAAAAATAAGCGATAGTTATTTTAACATTTTCAGACCTAATTACATAATTGTTTGTTATTAAATGAAATTTGTAATGAAAGAGGCTTAAACGCGGTAATATATAGCACTACGAGTATTGCTTTAGTTGCTTTAATAAGCGATAATCATTTCCAATTAAAAATTTAAGTTATTTACTTTGTAATATTATTTTAAAACTTTGTGTACAGTTAAGAAGTAAGGAAGGAAGAAAGAAATATGGCAGACTCATTAAAAAAAAAATTTAAAAAATTTACTTTATTACAGTATGGAGTATTTTGAGCTCTGTAACAAATGACTGTAAATATTTAATTACTTAATATCCAATTTTCAGTAGAGGCCTTTAGGATTTTTATATTTTTGTTCATCATTTGTTGCAATATGGAAATAATTTATCACAGGTGAAATAACTGTTTTAAAAAATATAATTTCATAGCTGTGACAATTATTTATCAATAGCAATCATTTCCATGCCTACTCATAAATGATATAATTATATAGTTCAATGACGGCATTGCCCAACGATGACAAAAAGATAATTAAAAAATTAAGATAAAGTGGAATCATGATACAATATTTATTATACTTATACAATGTTACACTCATAGATTCCATACGAAATGTACAATACATTAGAGCATCAGCCAGAATCGAATTGTTGAAAATTTTATTAATGTTGTCGGAAATGATTCAGACATGATCCACAAAAACGATTGAATTATGTTGACATAAGACATTGTTGCACTATTCCATGGAAATATTGGCTTAGCATTGTTATGAAACATGTGAGATCTATGCCAGAGGATGTTTTGAAAAGTAGATTATAATATAGAAAAGCATAAACTGGCTCAAAGCAGTCCAAGAATCATTTAGAATAGAGAGATTTTTATTCAGAAATAACGAATAGTACCAACAATATAGAAGGCACAATCACTTCGATTAATTTTAGTTTCTATAAATTACTATAAAATGGAAAAAAAAACTGTGATTTAAACCTAGGTTTAAAAGTGTACCTTCTCCGAGCTTATTTAACTTTCTTGACTAGTACTAAATATCAATGCCTGATTATTTTATTAACACAGGTAACTTATAACTATTTTAACAAGTTGGTGCAGTCTTTCAACAATTTTATATAAGCGTAAATTTAATCAATTGCTTTTCAATATTCACTACTCAATATGCAAGTGACATCTAGCCTCAAACATTACAAGATACATTATATCTATCAGTTCACTTTGCTTATTCTTAAACAGAAATGCATGTATGGCCTGGCCTTACTTGTATAATATGAATACTTATTAGTTATAATAGTTTTTAGATATTAATATGTATAAGTAGTATATGTTTAATGTATGTTTATAAAAATACTTTTAATATAATAATATAATATAGATTATGAAGAATGAATATGACATATTATTTCTGAAAATTAATGTAAGGCCTATTGGTCCTGTACATCCTTATAGCAATTTTTACAACTTATACAATATTAACATTTTAATTTAAATCTGACCACATTTACCAAAATATATTCAATTAAAGCTTACACATTATTGAGGCAATTAATATTGCTTATTATTTTTTTCACTTTTTCAAACTTTGATGTTTCACAGTCTAGTATGTTTCTTCCCTCTGTCCCCTGAAAATATTAAAACAGAAATGTATAATAATAATGGTACAAATATATATTAAGTAGGTACCTACTGTTATGAATAATTATAATACTCACACCATATTATGTGATGAAATGAATATTCTTTCTTTAATAATGTATTCAATAATCAAGCTATAATAACTTTTATGGTTCTTTCAATACTGCTTCTACACATTGGACAATCTTGAATTTCTTTTTCAGCACATCGCTGACAGCAGCACATGTGACCGCAGGGTATAAATACCACTTCACATCTTCCATCCATACATATAACACATTCAGAATCTAAAACTGCAGCATCTGAATTATTTGTACTCACAACTCCTGTATAATTTTCTTCTTCATCCTCCCTTGGAGCACTAGGTGCCATGGATTCAGAAAATTCATCAAGATTTGATCTTTTAGCAACTATGTAATTATTTATGGCTGTAATTATACCTTCTCTGTCAGATCTTAATGACACACCATTTTGCTTTAATTTCTCCAATGTTATATCAATTAATAGTTCATCAGAAAATAAGAATTTGACCAAAAATGGTAAACAATGAATTACTCCTTCCTGTAGTAAATAATTTGCCAATACTGGATCCAAACTCTTTCCCACGTCTAATAAAGTCCTTGGTGCAGAATCAATAAGTTTTTGATAATTTTGCAACCAGAAATCAGAAGATTTATCAGCCACACTTTCCATTTCTCTCATTGTTTCAATAAGTTGTTTTCGTCTTTTATTTTGTTGTTCAAACAAGTCATCTAATAAAATAACAAGTTGAAACCGTTGTTGTAGAAGCTCATTATAATTATAAGAAATCTGCAGCTTTTTCTTTTCTTGTTCAATGACACTAAGCTTTGCTAAATGTGAAGAAATTAATGAAATTTCTTGATTTAAACTCCAACTTCTTGCATCAACTCTCTCTAGCAATGAACAGACTATTGCTTTTTGAATATTTTGATCCTCAACAAGCTGTTGAACTAATACTGTTCTTGATTCATCTTTCACTTTCAATAATTCTGATACTTTATCAGCACCTGCCAAATCGTGCATGAGCAAATTCTCTTTAATGTTAATCAAAGAGTTTTCATAATGTTTTTTGGAATGTTGAATTGCATAATCTTCTTCAATCAGCATTTCCATAGACTTTAAAACATCGGCCTTTTTAACATTATCATAATTTTGCCTTGTGATTTCAAGAAGGCGATCATGCTCTGCTTGTTCATGTGCCAACTGTTGTTGTATAACTTCAGGTTTTAAGTAATCTGATTGAATAAAATTTTTAACTATACATTCAATTTCCTTTTCATCATCTTGTATCGCTTTAATCAATCTTTGTCTTTCTATTTCTCTAGCTTCATGAATTTTTGCTATTTCTGAGTCTAATTCCTGTTGTTCTTGCATGACTTTAGATAAGAAATTTTCTCTTTGTTCCTTAGCAGCTTTATGTATCTTGTTTTCTTGTTCTATGATGGCGGCCTCTTGATCTTCCCATGTCATAGTGTGTTGTTTGATAAAAGGATTCTGAATGGAACTTGGGGATTGAACAGCAATCACATTAGAGTCTAAAGGTACAGGTGGATTGTAATCAACATTCATGTTTGTACATAAGAATTTCATAATTTCAGTTGTACCTTGAATAGCAATATAGGCTGGTGGAAAACTGAATTGTTCACCATCCAACTCAATATGTTGAAGATTATTTGCTAAGCACAATTCTGGACAGAGTTTAGTTAAATCTTCATTACCCATCAAAAACAATCTGCTTAGTCTTTTAAGGTTACCTAATGACGGAGTAAGACTGATGAGCTTATTATTGGACACATTTAAAATTTGCAAACTCTGCATAAAACAAATATCATCTGGAATGTTTTTAATTTGATTATCTTGAATGTATAATTCAGATAAATTAACGAAATATTTGATCTCGTTAGGTAAATGTGAAAACTTGTTGAAACTTATATTGAGCACTTTAATTAAATATAAATCAGACAACTGTCCACCATCTTCCAAATTTTGTAGATTATTATTTTGTAGATATAAGAATTCTTTTCTATAAACCTTACAGATAGAAAAGGTGCCAGACGGTACATGTTTTAAATGACAATCAGATAGATCAAAATCCGGTTCTGGTGACTCCTTAGCGATATATAGTTTTCTTTCTAATATAGCTCGGGTATTCATTTTGATCATTGTTAGAATTTTTGCCAAACAACAACATAGTTGCCTGACGCACGCAGGATGTAGCACAACCCATGAACTAAATGAACAAATTAAATAAACAGGTAAAGTGTAATTTACTTATCCCTTGTCACCTCCTTTTAGTTATCATTGCAAATGATGCTTTTCTAGTATTGCGACAGAAATTGGTATCGCAAATACCATATTACATTATCAAAGTATAATTTATTAAAATAAAAGATAAGTTCACAATTTACATTACACAAAATAAAAACAGCAAAATACCTACGAAGTACGAACGGATCAAAACTACAGTCATACAGATTACAGTGAAATGACAACTGTCACTAGGGATGATCCAATACTACTGAGTACTCATATGTATGGTACCGAACCTTTTCATTTGATACTTTGTACTTTGTAATTAATCAATCCATCATTCTATACTGAGTACTGGTAACGAATCAATTGGCGTCACAATATCGCTTCCGCCCCGGGCCCTTGCTGATGAATAGCGGACCGGGGTGGGTGATTAGTCGGTGATATTTGATTTATAAATACTATTTTGTTGACAATCGATAGTAATCATTACCATCTTTATAAGTATCATTAAACAAAATTTCCCATCGCGTCTGTCAGTCTGACTGAAATTGATAGAGAACTTGCAAGTATCGAAACTTTGAAGTGTAATCAAATGAGGTTTCAATACTTTGATTCTATACCTTGAATGAGCAAGATATAGATTCATCCCTAAACAGGGCAAGGACAAGCAAAAATTGATAAACAACATCACAAGTATTGAAACTTTAAAGTGGAATCGAAAAAGGTTTCAGTACCTGAATGAAAACAATATCGATTTACCCCTAAGCAAAGCAACAACAAACAAAAATTTATAAAGAACTCACAAGTATCGAAAATTATAAGTGGTATTGAATGCGGTTCCGATACTTTGATTTCATACATGAACGAGGACGATAGCAATTCATCGCTAAGCAGGGCAAAGACAAGCAAAAATTGATAAAAAAAAACTCATAATTATCGAAACTTTGAAGTGATATCGATTGAGGTTTCAATACTTTGATTACACATGAATGAGGAATATATTGATTCATCCCTAAGCAGGGCACACACAAACCCCGTTAAAAATTTAATAATTATTAAAAATTGATTTGAGTACTAACAAGTATCGAACCTACAAAGTGATATTGAATAAGATATCAATTCTTTGATTGGATACCCAAATGAGTGTGTGACAACACTGACAACTAGATCCTTACATTGACACCAGAGATGATCAATATAACTTAGGGCTTAGGGGGCACGAAGGCAGTGCGCCCGTCAAGTCCAGTACGGTCGTACTATCTTTTTCTCGAAGTGACTCATGGCTACTTTTGACCCCTCTGTAACTTCGTTGTGTATAAAGCAAGAAGTTTGAATTTTTAGAGATCGAAAGTACATACTATAATTGGCTATATTGCCAATATACCTGATAATTATACCTTATAAGTTACGAATTATCGCCAGTCAAAGTTTTTGCAACGAAGTTCCTTACAGCAGGCTTGGAGGAGATAGGGATTTTGCTACGCGACCGAACTGAAAAAAATGTGATAGTAAAACCGTAAGAAAAAGTCCGTGGAATAAAACCGTTAAATGAGACGTGCGCAGGCGCGACAGTCGTATACACAAGCGAGTAGTGTATAATACCTTTTTTGTAATTATTTCTATTTCTATGTAATTTAATGTTGTCAAACAAAAATAAAGAGACATATATTGTTATTTTAATTGATAATTTGAATTACGATTTTTTTTTATTTTACGTAATTTATTATTTCCTAAAATACTGAATTTCCTAAATACTTTCCTGTACTTAAGTAAAAACTAATCTGCAAAATTTAAGAGAAAAATCAAAAAAACCTACATAAAATTGAGCACGATTTTTATTTTGCAAATTGTTTCGATTTTACATTAGCAGAAGGAACTTCGTTCCTACCTGGTGTCCCACGACACAACATCTTTTTTAATTTTGTCCCTAACACACTCACTGATCATCAAAACTCTAAGCTACTCCTAGCAGTCTTACAAACTCAAATATGGAATTTTAGTTACCGTTTAGCCCTTAAAGCATATATGGGCAACAACCGGCCCGCGAGACATTTTGAAAAACCCCAATTAAAATATTATTTTTTTTTTTTTTTTTTATGAACTGACTACACTGTTAGCCTTAGGGGCCCTAAAGCCGCTGCGGCTTTTACAGCTTCACCGGACTTGGGGGCGAGCGCAGAGGGCACTCAGCCGCGAAAGTTTTGTGGACGACTCGCACGAGGGTGCCAAAGTGGCCGGACCTCGGCTCGGGCGGTCGTCGCGTTCGCAAATAGGTCGCGATCTATTCGAATCCCTACACCTACGATTCGAGCTAACTAAATATACACATAGGCACGTTCCCTTCCTCCTGGGAGGAAGGAAGGAACCGTGCGTATGTGTATTCAATAATCGGAATGTTTCTACACTAACTAGCGCTAACTAACTAGCGTAAAAAAAGAAAAAAAAAGGTCCCTCACAGAACCTATGTACCTGTGTGGTGTGCACGTGTGTATGTTCATACGTGTGTAGTGTTGTATGTAGGTAGCTAAGTGATGCACGTACAGTGTCACTTGTATCGCGCGGGCGGTTGCCTGACCCAAGGGTTTCACACCGAGGAACGGACCTAGGCTTGGGTTACCGCTAGAGAGGGTGGACGTGACGGGTGTGCTGGAGCGAAATTGACCGCCCGCCCTCTGCGGAGAGAACGGTGGTTTCGCGGGCGTGGGCGCTGGCACGCTCTGTTTGGAGAGACGGATGTGTAATATTTATTCGAATTTTCGATGTGATCGTCGGGATCAATAAAAATATTGCGCGGCCGGCGTTTGCACCGGATGTCCGTGGGTGCCGGAACATAAGTGGCGGCTGTTTTTATTAACGCATTCGCGTGGTTCGACGCGGTGTCGAAATACGAACGGGAGAAGCCAACGAACGGGAGTCAATTAAAATATATTACATTAGGTACTTATACTCACGGGAGTGACAGTGAGGTGGCAAACATCAAATCCTTTGATGTTTACCGCCTCACTCTTTGATAATCGCCGCCACTCGGCTTGCTCGATCAAATTCTTTGAGGTTTGACGCCTCACGGGTGACACATCAAAAGATTTATTGCTTCTCAATTATTGTAAACTAGTTTATTCCAGATTATTCCTTCATTTTGCCTATGTAAGCGGGTAGATGACCCAAACGTTAGTTCAGTTCTATTTGAGCTACCGAGGTGATAACTTGGATAAGCGATATCCTAGCGAAACTGCTCGAGCCGTCAACTTGCTTTGTGACTTTGTGTACATTTTGAGTGGTTACTAACTATAGTTTGTTATTAAGTCTATTGAACGAAAAGTAAACAAAAATGATGTCTGGTGGAAAGAAACGAAAAGTAGATACAGAGGGTCGCCAGTATCAAGAAAAATGGACTGAAAAATTCTTTTTTATCTTGCACAATGGTAAGCCTATTTGTTCGATGTGTAATGAATCCATTTCAGTAATGAAATAATTAAATATAAAGAGGCATTACTCAACTAAGCATGCTACGCTGCACTCACTGACAGGACAATTAAGAACAGACAAAATCCAGAAGCTTACCGCAAATTTGGAAAAACAGCAACAAATGTTTCAAAAACAAAGAACACAACTTGATAATGTTGTGAAAGCTAGTTTTATGGTTAGCTCAAAATTGGCAAATGTATTAAAACCATTTGCCGAAGGAGAATTTATCAAGGAGTGTATGTTAGAAGTTTGCAGTATTTTGTGTACTGAAAAGAAAAATGTATTTGAAAAAATTTGTTTGTCAAGACGAACTGTTGTTCGACGTATATAAATGATGGCTAATGATATAAAAACAACATTGACTAACCGTATGGCTGGTTTTGAATGATTTTCCATAGCATTAGACAAGAGCACCGATTTTTCTGGCACAGCTCAACGGGCTATATTTATTCGAGGTGTTGTTAAGGAGTTCACTGTTACTGAGGAATGGCTTACTTTACAGCCGCTAAAAGGAACCACTACGGGAGAGGATATTTTTATTGAAGTTCAAAAGGTATTTACAAGTTTTGGCTTGCCATGGTCAAAATTAATTGGAGTATGCACTGATGGTGCACCTTCTATGGTCGGCTTACGCTATTTATGAAAATAAAAGATAAACCGCTATCTGAATTAAGTGACCCAAAATGGATATGTGACTTAGCATTTCTGGTCGATCTTACAGGCTATTTTAATGATTTAAATTTGAAACTTCAAAAACAAGGACAGTTAGTAAATGATTTGTACAGCCATTTGAAAGCGTTTCAGATCAAACTACGCTTGTGGGAGTCACAGATGCTATCTGGTAACAGTTACCATTTCAACACGCTCTCTGCGTATGAAAATATTGCTTATGCTCAATATGCTGAAGAACTCAAGTTACTGTCGGAACAATTTTTCAACAGATTTAGTGACTTAAAAACATGGAAGACTGTTTCAGTTTATTTGCTACTTCTACAAAATGCTCCAATACACTTACAAATGCAGTTGATCGAGATTCAAGAAAACTCACTCCTAAAATCCGAATTTGAAGACGTAAAGTTGTGCGATTTCTACAAAAAATACCTAGAAGAAGACAATTTTCCGCAGCTTAGAAAATTCGCAAGAAGATTGATTTGTGCGTTTGGCAGTACTTATAAATGCGAACAGTTCTTTTCAATGATGAAAGTTAATAAATTAACACATCGTACAAGACTAACTGACGATAGTTTGAAAAATTCTTTACGTCTTTGTATCAGTGGAATTAATCCAAATATCGATGGATTACCTTCCCAAATTCAAGCTCAAGTGTCTCATTGATTTCGGTGTATTTAACTTTCGTAGTTTGTAACAATTGCAAATTTAACGTTTTAATTATAATGTACCATTTTTTTTAATTTCATTTTGTTATTTTAATAAATTGTACTATAATAGCATTGTCGTATTATTTCATGTCTAATATCTATCGCAAAAAATATTTTCACTACTCTAAAATACACTAAGTACTTTTAAACGCGGCCCGTGAATGTATTTGCTTGCTAAAGTTTGGCCCTCAACATGTCAAAGGTTGCCCATACCTGCTTTAAAGGAAGGAATAAAATGAAAAATCCTGTTTTTCAATGGTCTGACCCTGACGTGAAACCCAAGTGTCAAGCCAAAGTATTAGAGATATCTAAATACCGCCGTAGCAAAATCATTTAATAATCTTATAAGCGTTATCTGAGGGTGTATATAAATCGAAGGACTGGAGTATGTGATGTGGAACACTAAGAGCCCCGCCAAACTATAAGAACTATCGATATGCCGCCTTACTAAAATAATTTAATAATCTGATGAGCGTTTCCTGATGAGATATAAAAATAAAAGGTCTGGAGTACCTAATGGGGAACACTAAGAGCCTCGCAACCTATAAGAATTATCAAAATTCCGCCTTAGTAAAAGTTATTCAATCTGATGAGCATTTTCTAATAGTCCACAAAAATCTAAAATCTAAAGTAACTTATGTGGAACCCAAAGAGCCCAGCCAAACTGTAAAACATATGGAAAAAATGCCGCTATATTGAAAATGTGCTCTGTGGAACATGAAACCCCTGTTCAGATATATTGTCTTCTAAGCGCAGTGTTAAAGCTTTCTGACGCGTTTTATATGAACAGAGCCTAGGGGCAAATATAAAGAGCAATAAACTCAATCAACATGATAGGCCTTTTCTGCTTATCGATATTATGAAATTTCATGTCTCTTATTTAGAAACGTAATAATAAACAAAAAAAGGAATTGTATCTCAAGAAAAACATGCTGTAAAAAACAGGCCAAGCCTTGATTGAAATGGTTTGTTTTAAAAAAGTAGTGTAATCTCTTATACAGCCAAGTGTAGGAGTTGGATATAAAAAAAATTAGTAACGAGCAAGTTTATAGCAACATCGGCCATATACGGCTATAAACTCAAGCTCAATAAAACAGAAGTACTAGTCTGGGAGCTAAGGCATCTTTTTCGTGAGTAGAAATGTACACAGTAGGACATGATTTTGATAATAGTTTGAAATTGCCGTTCTGCAGTACTGGCTATTTCAAATCAAAATAATTTTTGTTTGGTTAAGAATTCTAATTTCAAATTAATTTTATTTTAAAAACATGGAATTCTGTTTCCAAAAGTAGTCATTTGTTTATTGATTAGTGTTACATTTTATCGCATTTCAATCTTTTTTGTCATCATGGATACGTTAAAAATTCAATTAATTATGGAATATGAGTACCGTCGTGGCAGCAACGCGGCACAAGCGGCACGCAACATCAACGACGTTTACGGAGCTAACACTACAAACCAACGCACCACCTCTTATTAGTTTACTCGCTTCCGTTCTGGGAATTTCGACCTGAAAAATGAACCTCGCGGTTGTCCGAAGACTTTGGTCGACAATGACGAATTACAGGCGATTGTGGAAGCTGATGATGTACAATCTACGGCTGAATTAGCAGCAGCTTTCGACGTTAGCGTTAAAACAATATTGGTCCATTTGCGTCAAATTGGCAAGGTAAAAAAGCTTGACAAATGGGTGCCTCACGAAATCAATGATCGCCAGCGCGAAGTACGCGTCGAGACGTGCCTTGCACTGCTCAACAGACACACAAATGAAGGAATTTTGAACCGCATTGTTACCTGCGATGAAAAATGGATTCTGTTTGATAACCGCAAGTGCTCAGCAAGTAGGTTAGATCCTGGTTCAGCACCTAAACAATGCCCTAAACGAAAACTTACCCTTAGAAAAGTGATGGTCACTGTTTGGTGGTCTAGCGCCGATGTGATTCATCACAGCTTCTTACCAAACGGGGTGAGCATTACTGCAGATGTGTACTGTGAAGAACTGAACACAATGATGTAGAAGCTGGCACATCTCCAACCAGCATTGGTCAATCGCACGTCTCCGCTGCTCCTGCACGACAACGCGCGACCTCATACTGCACAGCAGATGGTCTCCAAGTTGCAAGAACTGGGGTTGGAAGTTCTCCGTCATCCACCCTACTCACCAGACCTTGCGCATACAGACTACTACTTTTTCCTGAATTTTGATAACTCCTTGGCGGGAAAAAAATTTAATACCCGAGAGGCAGTACAAAATGCCTTTGAAGAATTTGTTGCCTCCCGTCCAGCTGATTTCTTTAAGAAGGGCATCAATAAATTGCCACTGCGCTGGCAAAGATGCATTGATTGCATGGGTGATTACTTCGATTAATACAAATAAAAAATACATGAAAAAAACTTGTTTAATTTTTTTTTAAACAAAATGGCAATTTCATAGGTAAAGACCTAATATATTGATTAATGATAAACCGAGTGTCAGACGGCGCGACCTCACTTAGTTATAATGTAGGAGGCTGACAAAGATGCATGCTATAAATTATATCATTACTTATTTATAATATTAATAAGAAAAATAACCGTTCGATGTTGATATGCTGATAAAATCGTCGTCAGTTATGTTATGTACTCGTCGGTAAATTATGAAATAAAGTAGTAGTATATAATCTGAAATTGATAGTGGTTATTAGTTATGATTAATATAACAAGAAAACGATTAATGTATTAACATTAAAATTACGTTCCCTAAAACATCAATACATATATTTTATAATATGACGAAAAACATCGATCATCGATGTTCCCACATTTGTTTGTTGTAAATAAAGTTCGAGGCCTCATACGTAAACAAAATATAAACCTGTTTCCATAGAGAAAAAGGCTTCAACATTCATGCTAGAGGTAGTACCCAAAAAAATGTGGCCTCACTTGCCTGGTACATTATATTACAATATAAGACATTTTCATCACATATTTTTTATTTCGTTATAAATTGAAAATCTATGTTTATCTAATATCGCTCATCCCTAATTGACCTTTGTCAGTGTTGCCAAATCGGCATAGACTTTTAATACCAAATCAGGAACGAAAAGTTACGGTTGTTTTCTTAATAAAATTACCATTTTGTGTTTGATTGCCGATAGATACCGGTTTATAACAGTAATAATCATTTAGATAGCTAATAAGTTGATTTGGCTTGAGAATTAATATAAGAATATTGAGTTTAAAAATAAAATATCATCTTTTTTTTTACGTAAAAGCTACCTTATGTTTTTTGTTCCTTGTTCAATATGTTTGATTTAAACACTAATCATATGGCTGTATATAATGGAGTTTTTCTCCAAGTCCTGTGAAGCTGTAAAAGCCGCCGCGGCTTCAGGGCCCATAAGGCTAACAGTGTAGTCAAATCAAAAAAAAAAAAAACATGCCTCTCGATAACTGGATAAACACTGGCTGATTGTGAAACGTGACAAACCAAAAGAGGGGTATTAGTTTAACAGCATCAATATCGGCCAGTATCGTGGTAGCGGCCGGCGCGCGGCGTGGCGTAGTGCGGCGGCCCAATCAGATGCAGATCTACCCCGCTGGATTACTAAATATACATCAGCTGATCCGGAACGCTACACGCCTAAGCGTGCCACTATGAATAATGTCACACCTGGTGCACGGTGTTCGCGATCCAGTTGAATACATGTCATATCCTACCACCAACAATAAGTTGAATTTAATTGAGCATTTCAGATTAAATATATGGACACAATGATACTAACAACCTACAAAGTGCGGCCTTATTGCTTACAGTAAAATCTATAAGCAACCTTTGAGTGGATATATTCCATGCCCTCTCTAAAGCCAAAGGTTTACCAATTACCAGTAATTTCTAAAGGTTTATAAAAACTACCTAATATAATATTCTGTAAGGTTTTAATATTGTCAATCACAACTTTTATTTATTACATCACAAATTTTATTTAATAAGTAGGTATGTCTTTTTTTAAACTAGCTACCTGCCATCTATTCTATACAAATAATCTATACAAATAAATAAAATCACAATTCGTTTATAAAACAAACCCAACACGATGTAAAAAATCAAACGATACCCAGTACAAAATCGTGACAGCGCCATCTCATTTAAATACAAAAAGTAACCATAAAAATATTTGTTTCACTTATTGTTATATCAACTGATCTATATGATTAAATAAAATGGAAGTGTCTGTTTGTAATGTAAAAATAACAGTTTTTTAGTAAATGCATTTGAAAGTATATACGATACTTAAACAAATAAAAAAAAAAAACAATTTTAAAATTTTTGTATGTCTGTCTGTTTGTTCCGAGTAATCTCTGAAATGGCTGGACCGAATTTGACGGGACTTTCAATGATAAATAGCTGATGTTATAGAGAGTAACTTAAGCTACTTTTATTTTAGAAAAAGAATTAGGGTTCTGCACAAATAAAAAAAACTGGTCATGGTGAATCAATTCGGGCGCTTAAATGGCTTACGCTGAGTAAACCATAAGAAATATAGCAAATTAATGTACAACACAATTGTAGACATTAAAAAGATCTACAAAAATATCGAGAGACTATACGTCTACCTTTTAAGGAACACCCACAATAAACACTTTTGTCTTTAAAATAGCCGGGAGCGGGGGAGTAAAATTCGCGCGGGCATTCTGTGGACCACGTGAGCGAAGCCACGGGCACAGCTAGTTATGAATAGGTAAAGATTGTATGTATAAAAGACGTAGTCTCTGGAATTACTTATAAGTAATTCGAGTAGTTCCAAGTAAGTAGATATCTACTAGTAAGTAGTAGTATCCAATAGGATACTAAAAATTATTTCACTGATAGAAAGCTACGATCAGCTTGATGGTGATAGGTTATGTTACCTATATTATTGTTAAGTTTTATTTTGTTATATTTAATTAACAAGTACAATGTTGTGGGTAGTTGCTAGTGGTCAAAAAAATAAAAAATCTGCTTTGCACCAAACCCTCTTTCACCACCTATTTATTATAAATATTTATAAATAGGTTATAGTTAATAGTTATTATTGCGTCTATAATAACCTTGCAACCAAGTGCCCCACGTCTCATACATTCCCAGGTTAGAACGACCCGGAACTATAATATATTAAAGTTTTTTTTTTTTACTATTTTTTTCCAAAAAGCTACAACTATTTAATACTTTTTTTAGTACTTATATTTTATAGATTTAGCGCAGGGTAGTCAACCTTTTTGAACCAACTACCCACCGTTTCCACAGTAATAGTAATCCACAAAGTAGGGAAGTAGATTTAAAAAATTTATGAAGCAGTGACAGAAAGTTAAAGCATTTAATAAACCATTAGTATTATCAACAAACCAATCATATTAATCATTATTATTAGTATTGTTAATGGCAGTAGAGACCGAATTGACTACTATTAGCATTTGACATAAATCAAAGCTGCTGTTAAATTATGACTTGGACGAAGGACGAAGTTGATAACACGCTCAGCTTAAAGGGACTGCTTCTCAAAAACAGCAACCAGGATACGTCTATAGTGCTTGGGGTCAGATTTTTAATTTGTTGTAACTAGTTGAGTGGGCAATGGAAAATGCTCTATCACCATACTACGTTCTAACTATACCGAAAGCATTATTAGAATCCATTGTAAGCCGACGCAATGTCTGAACACTCTATCACTCAGCCAGCTGCACTTCTACCTACATATCATACCCTTAAAAAAATCTTGTACGTAGCTATGTTTAAAATACTGCTGTGTTAAAGATAATAATAAACTATTAATGTTTCCATCTAGATTATGTAATTTTTAATTATCATAACATTCAATTAAACTCAAAAATAACGAAAATTTATAATACACATTTTTGTTATTTTGGCATTTTTTCTTAATAATTTTCATGGTAAATAAAATATTTTTCTATTTACTTATTACAGTTATTACACAATACATATACATTGTTCACAAACTTGGGCTCTTGATCTTTAATAGGTATTTATTTACCGATTACTAAGGTATGCAATTTCTCGTAACATCTTTTATATCAAGTTTTATTACTGTCCTCGTCTCAAATTTGTTCTATACTGTTCAATAAAAGATGTTCATGCGATTTAACACCTAATGAATCACTCTTCTTTTCGAATGAAAGTAAATTGGGCACAAACGGTCCATTTTCTGAAAATGTTCAGTAATAATAATAGTCATCAGTGTTATTTTTTAGTCTGTGTGGAGTACTCCTTCCGTGTGTGCGATCAGAGGATTGTCTAGTCTCATATAGATTTTCAATGAAATTGTGTACTGGTCTAAAGTTTGACGTAATTGTGTCTTGCGATGAGGATACACTAGGAGTATAAACATCTGTTTCTTTTTGTATACGTTTGGAAGGTATGTAAAAATCACTGTAATCTTTATTCAATCCAATTAATTTGCTTTGTGATGGATATGCGTTATATTTCATTATATTGGCAAATCTATCATACGTTTTATTTAACTCGTACATTGGTGGGCTTGAGGTCACGCGTTTAGCATTAACTGATGAATCATGACTTGAGCTGTGTCTGCTTTTATAGTCATTGTCTTTTGACATGTTGTACTCACTTTCATTATTATCCTGTCTTTTATCTTGCTTACTCGGCAGTAATAATTCTGGATTTATGTATCTATTGTGACTTGTTGGTGATGAATACTTTTTGAATTCGTAAGGTGAATCTAAATATGTTATTTCTGTTCCAATTCTGTGTCCTTCGATTTGCGGCGACGGCAGGATTTGCGGCGCTTTACTAAAATAATCGAATACATGAGATGATGGCATATCTGGTAGCTTATATGTTTCAGGGGTGGGTAACAGTTTGATTAGCACGGTTTTACCTTGATGATATCCTAATCCGTGACCATCAAACGGTTTATTTTTAGGACTTTTCTTTTTTCCAGGTTTTGGCGAAGGACCGTCATCGGCTGCCTGAGTGTCTGAGTCAGCATCACAATACATTTTATTAAGTTTTTGTGTGTCCTTATCAGAGAGCCCTATTCTTTGGCCAATTGACACACCATTCTGTAATAGAACATAATAGTTACATAAAAAACTACCTTATTTTTATATACGTTATTATTAAGTTTGTTTGTAATATATTATTAATTAAAGTAGACACCTGTTTTGGTACCAGAGTGTCCTGACCGTTGGAGGAGAAAGCTCGTCGACTATAATGCAGGACACTGTCGTAATCATATCCAACACCAAAGTCTGTCACAGCGAACGAGTTGTATTTGCGAAAGTTATGTCTCGCGGCTGTGAATAAACGATAAAATCAAGTTATAGACTGGCGGGACAACCTTTAAACATAAGATTTACATTTCACTCAGATAAAAGTATGTCCGTAGTATCATAAACATTATATTTTACTATCTTCTTATGGAATATTCTCAGAATATATATGCCTTTGTTCGGATACTTTATTATGATAGTACCTAAGTAACAAACTTAATTGATATTCAGATTGTGTAGGTAGTATCCGTGTTAGTGAGAGGCTACATACATGAGTTGCTTCTTCCGCAACTATTTAACAATTATTTGCAAAAAAGAAACTGCATTCTGCATTGCAAATTTTCTAAAATTTCCTTTTAAATATTCTAAAACGAAACTTCAACTTCAAAATATTAATAAACATTACGAGATTATAGGCATTATTTACATTTATTTCCGTAATCAATGTAGAGACGTAAAAGCCTGTTTTATTAGAAATTATTATTATTAAATTTACAATTGATATGTCAATTGGTTAGCTTAAAATAAAGAAAAATGTATTTTATTATGAACACGGTTGTCAGTATTTAGTAATAAACAACTTCAAAGGATAGCTTATAGACCTTATGCTTAAGACCTTGACCTTATAAGTCAAGGGTGCTCAAACATAGAACGTCGTTGATCTACCACAAAATATTTAGTTAGGAAGTGATCGAGTGTGCCAAGTGCCAACCTACTAATCCTCCTTTTCCTTTTTTTTTTTTAAAAAAAACAATGTTTATGAAATTTGGTCAGAGATGCTACTATAGTTTTGACATGTATATCAGAAATTATGTATAATACTAACTCCTATTGAATGTGTGTCTCAAATATAGTTAGCCGCCGTATGCTTTATACTTTTCGAAAATTCTAGCGATCGACTTGAAAAGCTCTCCCGATCGACAGGTATAGTCTATAATGGCTAGGAATTGGTGTGGCTCTAAAATTGTATTAGGTGCAAAACAATGAGACTAATGTATGAGTCTTGAGCAACAAAACTATTTCACATGTAGTTATTATTTGTTACCGGATTATTCTAAATTAGTACCAAAAAATAAAAGAAAATTGTGTCACTTATGAAAATCATGTTTAAGAGTAATTTGGTGTAAAACTTTGAAATATGACCCTGGTGTGCTATTACAAAACTAAATTGAAAGCTAGTATTTATTGCAAGCACATTGCGATCCGAACATATCACAACAAATCAGTTAAATGTATATAAATGCCTACATTTGATAAAATTAACATAAATCGCAACCTATTGCTAGATAATAAGGCGTATTATATGATGTACTGGACATGTGCGAATTGCATTGTATTAAATAAAATAGCAGATAAACAATGTGTTCAAAGGAAATAGATATTATTTATTTGTCAGTCAAGAAAACGAGAAGAAAGATGGTGCACAACACTGGTTTTCTTATTCGTTGATAGGTGAGAAATCGTTTAAGTGTTTGGTACATAAACTAATATTTTAGACTTTAGGTTAACTTTGATATGTGTATACATGATTGGTATGTATATATGTGGTATAGTATTTGGTATACTTTCTTTTGAATTTGCTAACAAATCATACTTATTTAAAAACCTTGGTCTATCTTTACATCAATGCTGAATCGAGACGTAGATAGATTTTTATAAAGAAAACGGCTTAATTTTCGATTACTACATATTTTTAGTGTTCAATTTGTTCTGCAAAATATACTCAGTTACTTATAATTACTATATTGAATGAGTATATGAAATTAAATAAATTATAAAGAAAAAAAAAGAAACTCATAACTTAGCGAATTAAAGAAGACTCTATGAAGGTAACTTAAAGAAAGATTGTTTACCTCTTATTTTTTCTAATTCTAACCTGATATTACAAGCATGTACCTTTTTGGTACGCGATACTCACATTGAATAATATTTTCCCATAGAACGTCAATATAGTCATCTCTATCGGGACTGCTTTGCATGTGATAGAAACCTAAAGTATGCAATAATTCATGAACCACAGTGCCGTGGCGGAAGCATCCTCGACCGACTGGGTGGCGACCTGACAGGTTGAGGACTTGATAACCTCCTTGATAGCCCACTTGGGAAAAGCAACCCCTTCTACTACCCTGTAATTAAAAACATTAACATCTATTAAACTGAAAAATTCAACATTATTTTCAGTTATATATAAAATAAATGTAAAATTCTTATTTATATAGAGTACCCATGGCTAATAACCTAAACTGTAACACGTAATGAAAAGTATACCAGAGTTAAAATGAATACAATATATTTGAACTAATGAACTAATGTAATGAACTAGCAATACAGTTCCTTAAAACATATACCTACAATCACAGAGATACACCTACACACATAATACACCTACCTACATACTTACATATTGTAATCAAGTAAAAATAACCGCTTATTGATAACATTTACATTCTTAGAAACGTAACTTTAAAGTCATGCTTAAACTGATTTATGAATGCTGTGCTAAATTTACAGCTCTGCCCCAAGGTTTCACCCTTGTTTTTATTCGACCAATTTCATCGCGCCGTGTGGCCTACGTACCCGTGTTGCCTATGTTTTTCTTCTTTTCCATACTTGCTTACAGCTTTCCAGATTGACTAGGCAGAAATCTGACTCGTAGTTTCAGAGATTAGCGCGTTCAAATAAACAAACAAACGAAAACAATCTCTTGAGCTTTATAATAATATATTACAATATAGGTTTTCAGTTAATACCTGAATGACGACAGCATCACGGTCGCCTCTTATATAACGACGGAATTTAACACACGAGGCTCGTGCGAGATCATCGATACCGTCTTGAATAGCTTGAACTTGGTCCTTTGCTGAAAAAAAATCAATAGTGATAATTATCCTTATAACAATGTGTGATATAACTAAAACACTTCAAGTAGGTATTATGGATTTATAAAACCAACTTACTGAAGTGCTCCCTTTGGATGAAATATACGACTTCATTGTTTGGCCATCTCTTCGTACCATCGTTTAGACCGTTCCTTGACAGACCCTCAGCCACATTCTCGACGATGAACCTTCTTTGGCGGTCGTTGAGGATAAGGTCACCCTCAAATTTACCACTTTCTTCCCACGCATGATCAGACGCTGATTCATCTTCGTCTTCATCGTCAGGATCTACGCCGCCCTCTGAGAATTTATAATTCTTTATGTTAAATTTACAACTATTCTGGACATAACGGAACCAATAATAAATATTTGAATTAAGTACATATATATATAATCGAAATTTTCAATGTAGAAAGAAACTGGGAGCGTCTTTTTTGTGTCATATATCAAGAAATATGTTATTATTAATAAGTATATTTCTAATGCCATAAAACTAAATTTATGTACTCACTTTTTAAATTTTGATCAAACTGCGACGTCCTTCTAAGATGATTTTTAAAGTCTTCTATTTCATCGACTGACATAGCCAAGCACTTGAACACACTAATAACAATTAGCATCACTAATAATTTTATTCTCTCCATATTAACACACAAACTTGTAAGCTCTCAAAAAAAATTATCTATATACCTAAATATTACTATGTATTATTTTTCCACTTTTCCAACAGAATCAATGCGCCCGTTTTCGATAAAATTGTATCATATTAACAGTTTTGTGGTGATAGTAATATTTTAAATAAAAATTTATTTAAGATAAAAATCTGAGGAACTGTCGCGTCGTCGGTGTTCAGCCCAGTACCATATGATTTTTTGTATAGGACAAAACCCATCGCGGTGGGGCGAGTATTAATATAGCTTCGGAAACGACCATTTCACAAGGTGTAAGAGCGTAAACTGCGCTGCAGTCGATGTCAGTGCCACTGTCGGTGTCGCTTGCGTTGCGACAGCTTACACTACAGGTGAGTGGTGACAGTGGTGATGCGGACGGTGACTCTGCGTACACCTCTAAACACCATCATAACTCGTGCAAAACAAAAATTGCTACACTTGGAAAACTATGTTACTATTACTGTTACATTTTTTTTTGTATATTTATGAATTAATATCTAAATGCGAGCAGGTAGGTAACTAGGTCGAATTTGTTGTAATCAATTGCAATACTATTGAATTACTTGTGTTGGGTATATTTTTTCGCAATTATTAAATTGATTCCTTAGAATATTAATAACTTTAAGTTTTATATTAAACTTGCTATATGAATAATTTAATTACTTATACTTTTCAATTATCATATTTTTTATCTTCAGCCTTTTTACAGCCAACTACTGAGTCTTTATAAAATGACTTACCATGTACCCTTATATATGTTACAACCTTTATATATGTTTTCTAGACGCAAAAGGGGTCACTAAGTGTACGACAATTGTTTTTAGTTGAAGAGTATGTTATATGAAAGGTTCTCTATTTAACGATAATGTGAACGTCGCAATCAAAATATTACTCGATATAATCATGAATATGATAAAAAATACAATTTGATTAAATAATTTAAATTTTATTTTAGCTAAGAAACTAATTTATTTTGTATTTTATTAGAGACTAAGTAATGTAAATAAAAGTAGAGTTACATGGATACATGTAGTCAAAACTAGATTATGATGTCCGTGCAAAATATAAATGTCTAGTTGTGTTCATATATAAGTCAATGCCCTTCGAGCCACCTGCCACATTCCTCCGTAAGTGCTAAACTGCCCACTATACGTTATTTTTATATTATCAATATTAACTTCGTCGCAACTTATAAACACAACTTTATGTACCTAATTATCTTTGCACCATACTATAATAAATTAGATAATATTTAAGACAATTTACGAAGTTTATAATAATTTGGTAGATTTAATATATTGACACTATAGGTATAAAAAATAATCTTATGAAATCAGGTTGTACAACTTATATAGTGTAGGTACTACTACTGATCTGTACAATAATTCCGCAATGTATTGACATTGTAACGTTAATAAAGTAGGGTGATGAAAATTTCATCCATTCTACACAAATAAAAAGTACTTGATGGATAGCGTCCTTGATTAGATTGTGAAGTGTTGAAAATAAACAAGAGAAGTGGATCAGAAATACTACTACGAAACAGTAACTACCACGCGCGACTTGTCAGAGTGGGTGTCAGAATAAAGTTTTATTTTGTGTATATAATTCAGCATCAGCTTGGGTGTTCTTCTCACTATATTATTATGTGTTTTTTCCGATATCAAACCGTTAGATAACCAATGAATTTGATTCGCTTTCACTAGGCATAGATAAAGTGGTGCAACATAAATATTCTATTGTCAAAGAATTTCTTATTTAGGTGTCTTAGCAATGTTTTATTTAGCAATTTCAGTGACCCACACAAACAATAAAGCCATTGCAGTTTTATTTTGGTTTTACAAAACAATAGGTATTTGATTTTAGTTTAATTTTATCCAATGATGCATTAATTGTTTTCTTCAAGTTCTTCACAATACATTTTATTCAATTTTATAATATCGCTCTTCGATAAACCGTCCCTTTGACCTATAGTTACATTTTCCTGAAAAAAAGTCATCTCCATTATGAATTGCATGCACAAATATATTTGTACTTGCTATAAGAAGGTAGATTAAAACGTTAAAAATTACTAGTAGCTAGGAACTTTTAAATTTACCTCTTTTGTTTATTCATGAAACTAACCGAAGTTTATGGGTTAATTAAATTCTATTGAATAAAAAGTTACATTTAAACCAACCTGCAGAGGAATAATAGTTTTGTTTCCGTTCTTAGAAAATGCTTTTTCCGGATAATGCATAACGCTTTCATAATCATAAACCACACCGAAATCTGTTACAGTATCGTTATTATACTTTGCAAAGTTGTGTTCAGTACCTTCAAATAAATATCATCCCATTTGTAATTTATTATGTGAACAGCATGCACCTTTTTTAGTTATATTAAATAAATAATATCACATAGAATATTAAAAAAATAATTAATAATTAAACAACTAAAGTGGCAAACAAGCCCGCCTGATGGTAAGCGGTTATCATAATATAATATGTACGTTTGTAATACCAGAGGTATCACAAGCACGTTGCCCACCTTGAAGCCCTCTTCCTCAAGGAACTCTGGGGATCCAGAGATTGGATTGCAAATTGTTGGAGATTTGACAACATTCCTCTGTAGGGTGAATGTATTTACCAGTCGAGAGACATTTCCAAAACGAATTCTTTATGCCCTATTTCTGTTAAATAAAGCTGGTAATAAGACTCTACAATAAAGCCGATTAAAATACATCTGAATTTATCAAGATTGTTTGTGATACATTTTTTGTCCAAATAATCCAATCTTAGAGCTTCCCAGTTATTAGATTGACTATCACCGTCGTCGGTTGCTACAAACACTCCATTTTTGGCGAAAACTTTTACTTAAATTTAAATAATAAATCAATGTTTATTATCTATTAAAATGGATAAAATTAGAAACGAATATATAATAATCCGTAGTCCGCTAAGATACACGAAAAACTTAGTGAAAACCGTTTACGCTGCTAAGGGCATGTTTATAAGGCGAAATGGTGACTATACAACTAAAAGAGCCATGAATATAGAAGACGGTAAAAGATGTCTTGGAAGACCACCAATAACCTGGCTAAGAGCTATAACAAGACAAATTTTAACAAAAAAAACCAACTTCAATCATTTTGAGGAGTTTCTTGGTATATCTTCGAAGTCAAAGATAAAATTAAAATGGGACAACCTTGAAGTGTCCGCTTTCCAACGAAAAAGGAATCATCTAAATCGGTTCATAAACAGAGAAGTTATGCCTGAATATCCATAAAAATATATATAGTACAATCGAATTGAGAGCTCATTCTTTTTTGGAGTCGGTTAAAAAAATTACATGATAGCGAGCACAAAAGAAACAACTCGCGACCGTATGTATCGCAGATGTACTCGGCGGGCTGACCACAAATCAATTATAATTAGAGCCAGAAGAAAGTAGAAGACTGTTATTGATGTTATTGCACCCGTTTATCTATTATATTATGATTAGTCATTACAACTTGAAAGCCAGATCTAATAGCATAATTTGTCGATGAGGTAAGGCGTTTAATTTATTTCCCACGTCTATCGCTTAACTTGGAACGAATTAGAAGTTAACAATTTTATTTTGAGACTTATTATTTTAAAATATCTAAGTCTATATTAGGTCCTCATTTTCAATAAAGAGTTTATGGTTTTGTAACCAAATCATGTTTGATTTGAGTATAGTTATACATAAACTATAAAATATGTATATCATTGCACCAACAGAAGGTGCACAGTGACATTTTACAAAAAAGTAGATCATGACATCTACTATCGATATCCGAGACTAAATAGGATTTGGTATTACTATCATATCATCATATCATTACTATCACATGATTATAAATAAAAAGTAGGTATTTACCAGCTTTTATATTCTCCCATATTATTTTGACATAATCATCTCTATCGTATGTACTCTGCATGTGATAAAACCCAATGGTATGAAGCATTTCATGTACCACTGTTCCGTGTTTGAAACACCCTTTAGCCAAGTTTAGCACTTGTTCAATTTCGCCATCATCTTCGGGTGAGCTGAAGCCAACATTTGAAAAACACCCGTTCGCGTTTCCCTGATGAATTATTCAGTTTAAACATAAAATAATATGGAAATAGTAATTCATATATCATTTCTAACAATAAATAAAAGATTTAAAAAATTACTACTTTAGATTACGCATTATAATATTAAAAATTATTAGTATTTATAAAAAAAGTACCTAAGATAAGTACAGAAAAATATCATTATAGATATACCTATAACTTTCTGAAGGTTAGGCCTACCTCGTTACATCTATGCATAAACACTGTTATTGGAATCCATAACTTTAAATAAATCATATTTATTAATAACAAATATAAATAGTACGCTGACTAAAATGCAAATGTATTATCTCAATATTGAGAGCTTAAATTTCAAATTATATGACTTTAAAGTTTTACCTACTTGAATAACGACTGCATGTTCTCCATTTTTTCTTTCTTGGAAATGGATGCAAGAATTATTCGCTATATCAGCCATACCATTTTCTATAATCTTTATTTGATCTTCGTCTATATAAAGCAAAAGCACTTTTATTAAACGTATAACTACAACCTTATAACATATACGGCAAAACTCAAAACTCAAAACAATAGAATAACTGTTCTTTTTTGAAATTTAAAATTAATTACAGTCTGAATTATTTAAATTTAATAATTTGTAAACTGCTATTACAGTATGTCGGTGACGCGAAATCACAAGATTTTACCCATCCAAAAAGTCAAAGACGCATACGATACAGTCGAGTACATAAATGTATATATACATATATGTATACATGTACACAGGCCGCTATACTACGCGTCGCTAATCTAGCGCAAACGCAATACGCCACGAGCTTGTCAGTGATGCGAACCCATAAGTTTTTCCCTGACCAAAAATCCCTCAACGTGACTAAAGAAGTTTATACTTCAAAAACTATTTAAAAAAGACGATTTTTCCTGTATTTAAACGTTTTTCCGTTTGAACCTTTGTTACACGATTGACATTCAGAACTGTCTATAGATAGTGCTATATAAACGCTGAATTATATTTAGTTTATAATTGGTTTTCTGTCGGTTGGTACATATATTTTTGTGAACTCTTTTCTCCTCTCCTCTTTCATTTGCCATGCCACATAACGATAGCAAAAAGTGCACAACGCGCCCTAAAGAAGTTTTCACTTCAACAGGTGCACGGCAAGCACATTATTCTACCTCTCAATGAACCCACATATTATAACTAGGTATAACACAAATACTTAAATATATCAGTGTAGTGAACATAATTTCAGACGTTTTATTATAAAGTTACTAGCTGTTCCCCACGGTTTCAGCCGTATTAATTTTATCTGACAAACACCGCGCCACCAACGCACCCATCATAATTGTTCTTCCCGCAAGTACAAATAATTAAAATTCTTCATTATCTCCTGAATGATTCGTCCAAATAATAGTTTTCTACAAATCTTTGCCTTAAAATAGTTTATTGTAGCTTTTATATAAGAGATAGGCATATGCTATCGCTGACTTTTTTTTAGATATACTAAGCTCCAATATTTTTGTAGAACATTGTATTTCCGTATCATTTACGATTACGGCAGCGCACGCGGATAAGGCAGTTCGAGAGGGCCTCGATTGCCGACTTACGTAACAAAAATTAATATTTAAGGCTATCTGATATCTGTAGCCTAATCTCAAATAGCCTATACTATTTCTTGAGGGTCTGGCTATCATATACAATAAGAATTTTTCGAATCCAACGAGTAGTTCCAGAGATTAGCGTGTTTAAGAAAACAAAAAAGTTTTTCGCTTTATTATTTTAGTATAGATTACCTAGTTTAGATTTTAATGAACTTTTAAACATTATTTATTTAAATTGTTATACAAACCAAAATCATCTTCTTCGATATGATAAATTACTGTACGATTAGGCCACCTCTTGGCACCACCCTTTAGTCCATTTCGGGCATCCATAGCAGCTGTAATGGCTTGTTTTTGTTTAGGAGTTAATACCATATCTCCCTCAAAATATTCTCCGAATTCTCCTAAAAAACATATTATAATCATCATCCTTTTCACAGTATAAAATAGGAAATGTTATGCTATTACTGTTAGATTATTTATATTTCTTTATGGTTAACTTTCCTTGGGGCATTTCTTAATTAATGTGTATAGATAGATATACCTACCTACCTACCTATTTGTCGCTACTTTGCACAATAATCAAAAGCCCCGACGCATAGAAAAAACATACCTATAACCAGTTGAGACACTTAAATAGAATTTTAATGAACTTCCAGGAACACTAGTGTGCACAGTACACGAGAGGTGCATTTGAAAGTGCAAAACAATATCGTTTCAATCATATTAGACAGCTTTAGAAAATAAAAATAACTGTTTGTGTAAAACCCAATAATTTAACGTTAAGAAATAAAACCAATTAAGGACAAAAGTGTATGTAGGTACCTAGATAGCAATAATACAAGTCTGTAAATCTCTATCTATTGTGTAAAGATCTTATTCCGAGAGAAGACAATCCGTAATAAGCACTCTAATCCAAGACGGTTGGTAAAAACACCTAGTAATTTTTCTACATATACTTATTTACCTATTTATATCGAATCACCATTAGCATACCTAATGTAATATGTATTAATTTCCATAAAAATATACTCACCGATAATCCCAAATGTATTTTCAATAAAACTTTTCTCTGAAATTGGTAGACCAGTAGTTGCAATTACTACTGCTCCTAAAATTAGTACACAACGCATTTTATAAATATTCAATGTTCGTTATGCACTTCTATCTACCAGGAAAACTGTCAGGCGAATGGAATACTGCACAGAACCAGTCCTTTGCGACTTTTAAATAACCAGCATAGGTACGTACTTAACTACTTACGCATCAGCGGGATATAATAGATCACCTAATTAGATTGTTTTATCAACATCTACTTACGAAATAAATTGGTTTTTGTTTCGCCACTTAAATTATCTGCGAAGGACCCTGCGGTGCGCTCACACCAGGACGCTAACAGGTATGTTTGATAAATACGATAAACCACAACGGTGATAATGACAAAGTCAATAACATTTACTACTTGCCCTCAAAAAGCTTATCACTGTATAGAAGACAGTGGTGTGATTAGAATTATTAATGAACTAGCTGGTACCAGCCACCTTCGTTCACATATTTATACTTTTGATGTTTCACGTTAACTAATTCTCTGTCTGGATTAAAAAAGGGGCTTTCCTAATGTAATTTTGTTTTAACTATTTTGCCTCTATAGAAATGCTTAAATATATGTAGCCTAGATTCTTTCTGAGGTTCAGTCCTTATTAACCAAAAAACTAGATTCAAATTGGTTCAGTAGGTGCGTGGCTTTCAAGTGAGACGCGTATTAGTAGGTACTAATATGGAACACTTACTCCAGAGCCCTGTACCCTTACTTAAAAAGTTGAAAACGAAATATTCACCAAATACTTACCTTTTTACGTCATACCACGGTACTATTTTACTATAGCGTAATTTTAAATCGACAACATTAAAGTAGAGAGGAACAGAAGCAAAAACATGGGTCATCAAAAATCATAACGGGTAAATGATATATAACGAGCAAGACATCCTGGCAGCTCAGCACGGTTACTATGAGCACCTTCTTAATACTACAACAAGAACTGTAAATCATCATGAGTTGAACAAAAATATTGGCCTGGTACCATTTTATTACACCTTAGAAGGCAAAAACTGCTCTTTTGAAGATTGTTAATAACAAGTTCCCTCCCTGGGCCAGACGTACTTCTTGTTGAAGCCTGGAAATGTCTAGTAGAAAAAGTATATATATATATATATATACAGTGTAAACTCTTTATAACGTTATCCTTTATAACAATAAACTTCCTATAACGTTGAAGTGAGCCCAACTTGGTTGGTTTGCGTTAAAACCCACATATTGAAACACTCTTTATAGCGATACGCCATTCTCTATTACGAAGAAATGTGTAGGAAGACGATTCCACCACATACCTAGATATGAATAGAATACATAAAATAATACAAAACAAATACTGGCATAGCAAAAAACGTCAGTCAAAGTTATCAGACTATATGTGTAAACAATAATTTATAAGCATTTATTATCTAAGACATACATATTAAAAATTCTTGTTAATTTGGTTGTTTTTTGTTCACTCCATATAACGATAATTCTCTATAACGACAAAAAATGCTCAGTCCCTTGATTTTCGTTATAAAGAGTTTACACTATATATATATAAAGTATTTATATAGGTATGTATATATACTACCTAGGGCAAAAAATAGTAAGACTCAGTTCATAATTTTAAAATTTTAAATTTATTCTTCCAAATCTATTTCGTCCCCCTCAAAGTAATCCCCCCTGGCCCTAATACACTTGTGCCAACGTTTCTTACAACCCTCGAAACAGTTGTTAAAGTCAATTTCCGGAATAGCCTTCAATACGCGTAGCGATTCACGTTTAATGTCTTCAATTGACTCAAAACGATTTCCCCGGAGCGGTCGTTTGAGTTTGCTGAATAGCCAGAAGTCACACGGAGCTAAATCAGGCGAATACGGTGGTTGCGGCACGATATTGGTTGAAAATTTCGTGAAAAACTCACGAATAATTATTGCAGTATGCGCCGGTGCATTATGGTGGTGCAAAGACCAAGAGTTGTCGGCCCATAATTGCGGCCTCTTTTTACGAATAGCTTCGCGCAGACGACGCATAACTCTGAAATAGTATTTTCCTTGTTGACAGTTTGGCCGGTCGGAAGGAATTCGGAGTGTACCACACCTCGATAATCGAAGAAAACTGTCAACATAACCTTGATTTTTAAATTGCTTTGACGCGGTTTTTTCGGCTTCGGCTCACCTTTGATACGATATTCGGCCGATTGATCGTCTGTTTCCGGGTCATAAGCGTAGATCTCATCTCCAGTTGATGCGTTTCATTTTGTCTTGATAGTCGGAAAGCATGGTTTCACAGAGGTCAACGCTACGCTGTTTTTCGAAAAAATTGAGTGATTTTGGAACCAATCGTGCTTTCTCTTTTCTTAGGCCCAAATGATGTTTCAAAATGGTTTTCACTTATCCTTCCAATATTCTAATGATGTCAGTAAGATCTCCGACTGTTAATCGTAGATTCTCAAGCACCAATTCCTTGATTTTATTGACGGGTTGATCATCAGTTGATGTTGATAGCCGTCCTGGACGTGGTTCGTCGTCAACGCGTTCTCGACCCTCTTTGAACCTTGCTCTTTGAATAATTTGTACCAATTGAAAACAGTTGCTCGCGACAAACAATTATCATCGAAGGCCTTTTGCAACATTGTGAACGTTTCGGCACCAGAAATTTGATTCCGCACACAAAATTTAATGGAACTTCTTTGTTGAATAATTTCACTCATTGTAAAAATCGCCGAATACAGTTTTTGTACTTAAAAAAAAATACAAGCGTATACTACACACCAACGATTATTTTGACTCGAAATTTGGCACAGATCTCGCTGACAGTCATACCAACCTAGAAAAAAAATATTTCGACGACTGGGTTTTCGCGCGAAATTTAAATTAAAAATTCTTACTATTTTTTGCCCACAGTATTATACCTACATACACATCTATTCCTGAAAGCCATGAAGTTTTTATGCATACCAGACCCGTAGAAGCTAAGTACTATCGTTCACCTCTATAAAAGTAAAAGCACTCGATATAAATGCAATAACTACCATACGATGAAGCTATACAAACGAGTTTGATCGCATACCTCGCTCAACAATCTGGTGGAGTCTTCGTAAGAAAAATATTCCAAAAAGGTACGTTGACATTGTTGCCGACATGTACAGGGACGTAATATCTGTTATCAGAACCACAGTGGATTAGACAAAACCAGTAGCGGAGACTTAATACAAGCTGCTTCAGCTCCGCAGAAATATCACTTCGCTGAGCGTGTTCTATTGGTTGTAGCATGGTCTCAGCACGAACTAAAAAGTTATCTATGACATTTTTGCCGTACCGTGAAGCTGTGGAACCTATTATTTTGAATAAAAAACAGTTATTTTGACATTGCAAACAGACACTTCAATTTTATTAATTGTATAGATAACTACGAAGACTGTCAAAATTCATTCTTCATTTCGAATTTAAACTCGCGTGTTGTTGAATAACACCACTTACTACACTCAAGTTCTCTCAAATGAATCTAAGGCACGTGATATCATACGATCGCACGCGGTACGAAGACGGCGCGGCGCCAGTGCGGCTGCGATGCTCCTATATAGCGCAGTGAACTGAATGATGAATAGCATTCTACTTGTAGTATGGTATTAAGACGTTAAGCTGCCAGATAATCGCTTGATAATTATGTAAAATGTAGAACAATAAACTTTTTGTTTAATATTTCTGTATAATTTATCAACTAAACCACATAATTTGACGGTCTTTACAAAACATAAAAAAAGAATTGAATTTTCAGAGTAAAAGTGTAAAAAGGGCGTTGCGGGTAATAAAAGAACATATTGTAAATAACGTGCTATATTTATTTTACAAAATAATTACATAAAAACTTGTCACACAAAATATTAGGCTGTACACGCATGCGATTATGGTTATAGGATTTATGTAACTTAAAAGTCATAATGTACAACTAAAATGTAGATATTTGATAATTAAAATAAAATACTTTACTTAAAGTAAAACAATTATCATAAAACATTGTCGGTGTGTAATATCGAAAAAAATATTTTCAATACATTTCATACATTATGGCATTCCTTCAACATATAATACTGAACATAATAATACAACAAAATATGTACGCTGTTTTAGTTAATCATGTTTTAAATGTGCCTAATAGAACGAGTTTTAATATTTTTAAATAAGGTGTTAAAAGTACTTCATCGAATTCGATAAATTTATTCTATACAAGACACCGTATATACATTTTAGGTGCGCGTCTTTTTGAAAATGAAGTAACTTTAGTGTTTATTCATTTAAAAAATTAGACCACGTCCCTTTCTATTTTATTAAACATAGACTAGCCGTGGGCCTTTATATTGTTGCAAATAATTTATTTTTACTGAAATGATTTGAGTAAATTGATTAACTCGATTTCACTAATATTTAAATTTGTGCTTGTAGTCATAATGTAAAATAAAACTGCAAATATAGCAGTAACAGCTAAGAAGTTAAAGTATGTAGAATTGAAAGAGTTTCCGTAGTTCGTACAAAAACATTAAACTTCATTCGAATCTAGAATGTTCCACTCTAATCTATTTATCGTGTACTTAAAAACGGAAAATTAACACAACAGAATCGAAGTTCGCTTTTGATTGCTTCATTTAACTAAAGTTTACAATATCATCATAATACGCTGCTAATATAAGCTGTTTGCTTTTACACTCAATCTAAAGACTGTTCGAACAGTTGACAACTCCAGAAGAGCATAGATTACACATTTATCTTCCTTCATATACGGCTTACGGCTGTACAATGTACCAATTGGATTAATTTATTTCAATAAAAGCAAAATACAGCAAAGCGGACGGCTCTGTAACCTCGAATAAAAAAATCCTTTCATGTTTGCAGTGACCATTTG
This sequence comes from Saturnia japonica, assembly GCA_033032175.1. NCBI lineage: Eukaryota > Metazoa > Arthropoda > Insecta > Lepidoptera > Saturniidae > Saturnia > Saturnia japonica. The sequence continues at coordinate 14,261,920 of CM065307.1, forward strand.
AGTAAATATTTCAAGGAATAAAACATTACATTTGTTATAATATTCCAGAGAAATGTCCACGTCACCTGTATAATTATATTGTGTCGAGAAATATTAGATAATATCAAAACGATATTCTACTAATATGTCAATGTATACTGAATATAATATATTATAAAATGTAGGCAGTCTTTAAAATATATTGTTATAATTATATAAAATCGTTACACAATTTCATAATGACTAAATAAATTATAATACGAGAAAAATTAATGGTAACACACTACAGCTTACTCGCAACAACAAACTGTGTTTTACATATAAAATACAATATCAGCACATTCATTTAATAAAATCACTGTAAAACATTCTAAATATTGGTCTAGTTATTTATTGCGTCTGGCATTAATGACCTTATAACATACAAACCGCCTTTCCACATCGATGTAAATATATCGTTAAGCCCGCATATCATATTATATTAAAATGTATTGCTTTTGTACCTACTAATTTGTTTTCTATGGATTACGAACAGTTAGATTACTAATAACTTGATTAATAACCCAGTAAATATATGACTCTAATTTGACATCACACTTTGCTTAGTTACAGGTTGTAAATAATGTAGCGGTAGGCGATTATGAGACATACTAATGCAATCATTCGATTATTAAAATAACCCGAGATATCTCGATTATAACCATTAGTATTTACTAATATTAGTAGTTACTAATTTGATAGGATTAGTAACTATTACGACCGAACGATATATAATCGGTATATTTTTTTTTTAAGAACTCAGTTAACGATCGATTGACCTTTTTAAGCTTAACAATCAACATTAGTAATATGTTAATAAGTACATATCTCAACTCAGTTATCATTCATAATCGCCCACCTCTTGAGTAATACGCAAATGGCTCCGACTATGTAAATCTTACATAATCAAATGTCTCGATTAAGTAAATCATTCATAATCGCACCACCTCTAAAGTAATGCACATCGAGCTAAAGAGGGAGATGGAGATAATCGGCTACTTTCGGTTTTGTAGAGCGTCATCTCTGTCACACGAAACACTGATTGAACGAAAGCGACAAAACGCCACTCACACAATGTACCAAGTAACAGAGACGACTCTCTACAAGCCGAAAGTTGCTGATTATCTAGCTTTTTGGCTCGATCTACATTATTTAAGGCCTGAAAAGATCATGAAAAATGATTACTAAGTTCTGTATGTGATGTCAAATTAGGGTAATTTGTTTTCTGGAAATTGTATATAATGATGTACGCGTGTATATCATAGTAGCTTGCATTAACGGCCACTAAATCGTGTGATATACCAGCTTTAGCGATATATTATGGGGTTTAAATTACATTTTATTCTAATATTCGCCTATAATAATTTCCTAAGCGTAGAAGAGGTCAATAAGACTGAGTTAGAGTAAGCGACACACGACACAAGTAGTATCAAAAGTCGTGAAGCGAATTCTAATAACAATTAAAAATTTATTGCTATTATTACTGAAGACTACTTCCTCTTAAGGCAAATAAATGCTGATTATACTATGCACTTTCTCATAATTATTATTTATTGTAATGTGATCACTATTAATTAGACATGGCTCTATACAGTCGGGTGAATATTACGTTTTAAAGAACCGTTAATCGTAAACTTACAACTCGAGAGCTACAACTGGAATCTTAATTTACGTTAAATGTAATTGTAGAAGGATACAGAATATTATAAACATGATAGATCTCGTAAAATAGAAAAATTGCTAACTTCCTTGTAAGTAGCAAGATACAACAAAATATAGTTTTTGCATATCAAAAATAAAATTATAATTTGATTTTCATATTAATACTTATATTTTAAGAAGCGTGCATATAAATATTTCATTGATATTATGGATCTAGTAAAATGACTTCTATGTATATCTACAAAACAAACACATTGTTCAAGTGAAAACATCATTCAGATATAACTCAATTCAAGAGCAAGCGACAACGATATACTATGTAATAATATATTTCTGTACTTTTGTTCAAGATAAATAATATTATTTTCGAGGAATATATAAAATAAAGTTCAAAACATGTAAAATGAACGTAAAACATCGATTATCATAACTCGGATTAACAAAAACTGGTAGGTAGTAGGTAGTATTTTAATGATAGTGACGTCAACAATGACATAACACAGATAATTACTTCTCTTGCTGTGTATCTATTATATTTATGTTTTGGATAATTATCTATTAGGTTGTCAAATTTTAAAATTGTGTCCGTCGTTGGTAACTGGTGTTGAAAATTATTACAGAATAAGCATAAAAACACGTAAACATAACACTGTAAAAATATATCGTATTTTATAAAGAAAAAAAAAGTAATCAAAGATCTTACCTTTGTGCAACTGTATGTTTGTTATTTATTTTTATAAAAGTTATAATTTATGCATCTTTGAAAACTTTTTTGTCTACAATAAAATTGTGATGCAAATCTATGGGATCCATCCAACTGAAATACAGTGTTTTACGTCCTGTATACTTCTCAACCGTACGGTTGGCAACCGTAATTGTAAACAACATAGAAGTCATAATTCGATACTAAGGAGAAAATCTCGACCCATAGTTTGAATGAAGTTTCTTCCCATGTATTTATTTACTAACCCTGAGATGAAATCTATATAAATTATCTATAGTTATTAGGTATCTCAAAACACTTTGCCTTTTCAATGAAGAATATATATTCGATTCGATATTCAGCAATAGTATAACTTCTTATATTTTTATTATAACATAAAGCGACTAAATACTACAACTAGTTATTGTATATAAGAGGGAGACCACACGCCCGGTAAGAAAAACAGCTGTACCTAGAACACACGTATTTTTTAGATAATTAAAATAGCCCTTAATGTTAAGAAATTAATAAACATAGTAGGTAGGTACATTGGTACAGATGTTTTCAAAAACTCGATCCGTTTAAATACTATAATATTAAACCAATATGTTATATTTAAATATCGAGAACGTACGTGTGTCTTCCCCTTAATCGCTTTATCGCACAATAGGCGGACGCAAGTATCGCATCACAAATTAAAGGCTATCAAAGTTATTAATAATCAATATATGTTACCATAAACCGACCAATATATCATGCCGTTTGAATAATATCAATTGCACTCTCTTTTATTCAAGCAATACGTGTATAAAAAATGGGACCTTTTTGTTAAATATTTGGCACAACACCCTCATTATGATATGTATGGTGATTCCGTAAAATGTACGAAATTTATCAAGTATAAAAATATTGCTTTTTTAATCAGTGTTAAAAATGTAACTGTTTTTTTTTTCGTGTTTTTTTTTAAACTATGGAAGCTTCTAGAGACTTTATCTCGGGCCAGTTTAACTCTGGCTCTATGCAAAACTGTCCCACTTTCTACAACACAAACACGCGCGCGCACGCGACTTTTACGAACGAACTTACGAAACGCTCAATAATCGACTAAGTCACTAAAATCGAACAATAGTGTTTACTATCAATAATACGATTTCAAAAGTTCTTTCTAATTCGATGTATCGAAATGTTATATTTGAAAGCTGATTTACAGCTGGTATAAAGGCTAATTGACTAACATGTAAATTGTCACACCCAAGTTAATCAATTAGCCTTTCCACTGTCATTATTATGCATTAATAACGTTAACGCTAACAGACACTACCAAGAATCAAAGGCGCATATTATTCTAAACATAGAAGGCGGTGCGGTTCTGTTCAGTACGCTATTGCTATTCAAGTCACACATGCTGATATGTAAAATACGACAATAACTTGATACCAATACTGTTAGAGAATATTTGGCTTGAATATGTGTAGTAATGTGTTTCGGCACACGAAGAACTATGAATTTGAGAGTAAAACCCTCCGTGACGTCATGCTCGTCGATCGATCCACGCTAGAGTGCTCGTTAACAACTAAATTCTTATAAGTTTCTTTTTCCATGTAAAGGAACAAGGATTTCTTTAACACGTGCTGCAAGATGATCAAAGATTATCTTTTCATGAAACAGTATCTTTTAACTCCTTAAAAAAAATACTCGTATATCGAATTTTTTGAAGATATTCCATTAAAACAGGGAAATTATACTCAATACAAAAACATCAATTTCAATTTAATATTATAGTAACGTACTATAATAATATGAAATACGACACCAATCAATAAAATGAAACATTCTTTTACTAACTACATAAAAGTATTTATTTAGAATGTATACGTACACATAAAAAATGGTTCGAAATTTTGGCGAATGTCTTATGGGTCGAATTGTCTATATTTATAGAAAATTTAATTTCATTTAATAGCTGTGGATATAGAAATCTAAAAAAAAACTTTAATCGTCTTGCGGCAAGTGGTCTTTTTTCATTAAAAAATTAATTTGGTTTTTACACTTTTTACACGAAAAAGACACATTTAAGTAGCGACAGAAAAAAAATGCTAACGATCACCCTGGTCCACACAATACATTCACTCTTTGAACAATCACAATTGAAATCGGACAATTACGAATAAATATACTAATATTAATTAGGCCATTTCAGGACAGATAATCACAATTTAGCTAACTAACAAATCCTCGATGTACTTCTCGTTCCAATCAGATTCCTTTACCTCTCTATTCTTTGGATTGAAAATTATACCTGGAAACAAGATTAAATCATGTTTGTTACATAGAATAAGTTCTGAATAACCATGGGCGTAGCTGGTATTCTGGTCAAAGGCGGAGCAGGCAAGGAAAAATTAATATTAAGCTGCCAGCCCCTGCCCGTACCTAGTTACGCCCATGCGAATAACTAATCAACACATCCGTAACCAATATATTATATTATATTATAATAGCTAGAGCCCCGCAAACTTGTTTTGTCCTTTCCGGTAGTCAATAACATGACCTGCCATCTACCGCGTTCCTATATTACCTATCATGTTTAGGGATAGCATAAAACCTTCTCCATTAAATAAACACATTGTCTATTTCAACGGTGCCAAATGAAAAATTAAATAAACCCCAACCCAACTATAACAAATTCTCTAAAAATACTTTAGAACCATATTTGTAGGATTTTTAACATTGTTTTTACATCCTCAATAACAAAAAAAAAAAACAATGAAATTATTATTATTTCAATTGAATAAATCTTTTAGTCGCGCTTATTCCTAGTCTATAGAATAAATAGTAATAATTCTCAAATTATAAGTACTACAAATCGATATAACCTTTTTTGTATAGCTTTCAATTTACTGCAAAAATATAGTACCAGTCTTTTTTGTGAATTATTATTGATCTGAGCTGTAAAATTCCAAAGTTGAAAATGGTATCATGTAATGTACATAAGAAATAAAAAAATTAGATGATACACCACTTATTCCTAATTGCAAGAATTCAAACTTATAAAACATCGTCATTCTGAACAATGTATAAATTATCTACGCATAAAGTCAACAAAGATTTTACATTCTACAGTGCATTTTTTATTCCCACGGACTAAAATAGCATTTCATGTGTTGATATAGTTTATTGTAATTTTAAACTAATGATGTCACCTATCGGAACTAACCGTAAAACCGTAACGATACCTATTGATATTTTTTTCTGAAAAAACTTTGAACCCTCCAAACGTGAAGAATAACGGAGACAAAATCACGTCTCTCGTGGGTAAACCGAAGCGTTCTTAGATATTCCGTTTTTTTTGTTCGCCAAATATACATTTTATAGTTCCCTGAAATATATACTGCTGATAGTAAATTATCCGGTATATTAAATAACACCTAATATTTCAATTAATAAGTAAAACCCCTATTATTAAAATCCTACGATTCAAATAATTATAACGTAAAATATATGGTAGCACAACACCATAAAAATAAATGTGGCAACATTATTTTTCAAGTTTGACATTAATGATTGTCAATTTACTCCGTGGGATTAAAAAATATGTAATATTCATATACATTTATAATGAGATACACGTACGTATTTTTATTCGATGGCGTTTAAGCAGCGGTCTGCTCGGGCGCGGGCGCGGGGGTCGGGGGCGGCTGTGTCGCGGCCTTGTTGCGTCCCCCTCGGGGCTTGATAGTCTCGGAGACCTGCCACATCGCTTCCTCGCTCAGTACGTCATCAAAATCGTTAAACATCGCCTGGATGCGCTCGTTCTTCTTAAACTTGTACTGTCTGCTGTCAAATTCAATGGAAATTTTTAATATTCAACATAATTAATATCAGACGCATTAAAAGTCAAATGAGAAATATAATACGACTTGTTGACTTGTGCGAATATTTTGCACCTTACAGTATTTATATCTGTCTAACAGAGATGTCATGTTAGTTAAACAAATTGTTAATAGCTGACGCCTCCTGCTTATTAGTTGAATGTATATATTCATGAAGAAAATGCCATCTACGGCAAAGGTTTTTATAAATATTTTTTTAATGATCACATTAATTTACAACTATTTGTCTATATTTCTTCAATAGCAGGGACCATAAGCTTTAAAATAATGTCTTGTTCAAACATTAATTCTGATTAGTATTGGGGATTTGGTAGTGTAACAAAAACCTTTGAGATACAATATAATATAGAGATACAGCTACCGAAAAAGTTATTTCAATTTTTTACTTTTTAATTTTTTAACAGACTTTTAAATAAGGAGGTGGTTACTGAATTCGAATGCACATTTTTTTTATGGATGTTCAGCAATAACTTCTTTGTTTATGCACCGATTTGGATACACCTCGAAAGTCCTCAAAATCATTGAAGTCGATATAGTTTATGTTAAAAATTATCTTGTAGCATTTAACGACAACGTCACGTAATGTTAAGTGACGATATGGCCTAAGTTGAACACGCTATGCCTATAGGAAGACTGACTCACATGTGCAACTGTTGGAACACCCCTATGGGTGCTTGGCGACAGATTTTCAACTTGACAGTGATTCAACATTAGTGTATTATCCTCTATGGTTAGTGCAGTTGCCAACAACGCAAGCGCAGACGCGAAGGTATACGCTCGCTTGATTCAATTTTATTGTTATTGTTGTTTCGTTAATTTTATAATATTAAATTTGATAACTGAGTGAGTTAGCTTGTTGATTAGTCAGATAGGTAAAACTATTCATAGTGGAGAATGAAATATTGTTTTCATAGTCATGCATTTCTTCGAGGATGGGAAATAATTAAAATTATATTCATATATATTACTAAATACATAATCAAATTATTATGTAGTATAGCTATAACTCGCTGTAAATAAAAACAGAAAAAAAAAACATCAATTTGTCCTGTATTTTAAGGTACCTAGGTGCCTAAATATTTCCGCCAGGTAGTATATTTAAAGCAGATCTAAAATGCGTGTTTATTTTTAATAAACCTAAGACGCGTTCTGGATTTCATATATAAATTTATTTTTAAAAAATTACTCACTCTTTATGGAATCTCTTCATGTTCTCCATGATGTGATATTGCTGCCACCTCTTTGTAAAATTAATACTACCATCCGGCAGCAAGTCCTGGTTACCGATGTGAACGAATGTCAAATCTTGTAGGACTAGACCACTGTTGGAGGAATTATTCGTTCGCATTAATTACCTTAAAAGACTTGATAGAAATAAAATATAGCTTATGTCACTCAGGTAGCTTTCTATCAACCAAAGAACTATCAAAATCAATTTAGTAGTTCCAGAGATTAAAATTAAACAATTTATAAATATTATAAAAGTAGATTATTCATAATATATACATATTTCAATCTTCAGTATTTATGCTTTTTTATATAAATAGACCTTATGATACTATATTAACATTATTTAAACATTCAAAAATTAATTCAGGTCAGGTTTTAATGATCTTAGGGTCTCAAAAGTGTCATAAAGAACTTACACTCCGTAAGTATAATAGTGTCCAAAAACTTTACTAAAGTTTATTTAATACATTGTCCATGTATTGTTTCCGAAGTACTATTTTTTATCGATAGATGGCTTTATGAGCACGTTGGGCATAATAACGGGCTCCCTATATATACTTACATATAAGGTATACAAGGTGGGTGCGTCTCGGCGAGCGCTTGTCGGTAAGCCCTGAACGAGGAGGAGGAGTCGATGATGGTGCAGTAGTCGTGCAGAGTATCGATGATGGAGCGCGACCAGCCCAGCCGTCGCACCGGCGGTGAGTCCAGCGCCGATACGAGAGCCAAATACGAATTGAAATTGTTCATCTTGCGTAGACATTTCATCACTTTCAGGAATTTAGTCGCATACTTCTCTCGTTCACGGGCTTCCTCCTGTTGAAAATTAATTATTTCAGTAATCACATACTGTTATCAGTTTATGGGGGCGTTCAAATATTACGTAAGCTACCTTCAGCGAATTTAAACAACCCTTCCCAATCTTCTTAATTCATAACATATATCTAATTTTTTCATGTGAAAAAATATGTTACTTTATTAAGCATGTACTATAAAAACTATCAATAAGTTTTAAAATAACTCTATTTAAAACATTCTTTTAAATCAATGCCGAAAAAAGAAAAAGTACCTAATAGTCTTACACATAATGTAATATTTTATAACTATATTATGTTCGTCATGCAATCTGCAATTTTTATTTTAGATAAGTAGGCATAACTTAATTCAGATGTTGGTTTTTTATCAATTCTCTTTTGAAGTCAAATATTATCGATCATATGCCAAAGAATTACAAAAACATGCATTCGACATTAAAAAGTACTATTAAATAAAATGTACAACAGCGTCCGATTAATTCGGTTTATATTACCGCAAAAGATATGTTCTTTATTTGATACCTGTTCTAGAATTCTCGATCGCGCCCAATAGCTCATCTTGTTGAAATGTTCCGTGAATCGTGTAAGATTGGGTGAGCTCTCTTCAGATTGGAACCGGGGCCAGGACAACACCTCCGCAGTGGTAATGCGAACGAAATAGCGCCGCATCCAACAGCGTCATCTGTTCCGCCAGTTCGTTGGCTTTGAACTCTAAGAGAGTATCTCGTCGCAAAGATACAGGCCCGTAGCACGGCGTGTCGTATTCGTATCTGTTGTGCGTCTGTAATTATTATTATTGTGCATTCGATAATTATTAACAATTAAAATAGTAACCTGTACAAATTATTATTATCAAAAATATAGATTATCTGTATTTTAATTTTATAAAACAATTGAATTATAACTGACCTGTTGGAAATGTAATTGTTTTTGTTTGTCAACTAGAATCTGTCTGAGTGCTTTAGCTATGGCCAACTCTTCAGCATCGACCAGCCAATATATAAATTCCATTATTTCCTGCATGAGTGGACAGTCTAAATCTGACATCCTGAAAATAAAAAAAAAACCAAAAGCTGTATTTCGATGTATGTTAAAGTTCATTAAAAATGTTTTAAATTTTTATATATTTCATAATATGCTTTATGACAGTTTGAAAAATAATATCACATTTAGCATACAGAGACAGCATGCATTACAGATAGCAGATTATGGGTATTAAAAAACTAACATAAGAACAATAAAAGACTATAAAGTATAGTGTACGAACGTGAGGTCTGCGACGACACGCGTCAGTAAGGAGAGCGTGGACCGCAAGTGGTGCGGACGCGGACGCAGGTGGTGCGCGCGCCGCACGAGCCGCGCGACCAGCCCGCTCGGCGAGACCCACGTGCGGTACGTCGCCAGGAATGCCTCCTGATACGCAAAGTCTGCAAACACAACTCCTGGCGCTCACTTAACCCTCTTTTTGCGTTCATTTAACTTCATCTTGACTTTATACATTCCAAACTTGCTTCTTAAATATCTAATGCGTTATTATTTCGCACATTAAGTCATGTTAGTTTAACAGATTGTTCATAGATGGTGCCTTCTAATGCAAGTTAAATATAAATGTTTTCATTAGGAACGCCACACTAGTTGATGGAAAAATGCTGTGAAAATAATATAGAATGAGAAGAGACTAAACAAAAACGAATAATTAATTATGTAGGAATTTATAATGATAAAAGTATGAAAATTAATTAACATTCATAAAAAAAATTAATGAAAAAGTTTTTCATTCGTTTCTATAGCGTCAATAACGAGAAAGATATACCTTAAAATGATGTTTTAAAAATTAATATTTCATGAAAAATTAAGGAAGATATGACTTTGCTACAAATACCCCTTTCAGAAATAGCATACATCATGCATGAGTTTAATAGAGTAAAGCTATGTTTGTAATAACAGGTATCACAAGCACGTTGCAAACATTGAACCCTCCTAACTCAAGGAGCTCTGGAAACCCTAATCACCGCAGGGACACAACACAATGTTATTTGACTACGATCTTCTGTATGGTTGAGGTATTCCACCAGTCGGACTGCCCCAAGTAGAAAGAAATATCCAAATAAATTTCTCTGCGCCCAACATCTAAAGACCTAAATTATACCTTTATTAACTCTACATGTAATATTAATACCTACAATCTACATACTTCATTAATTCTTCATTGTTATTTAGTCTCATGTCATTTTATACTATTCGTGCAATTATTGCAATAACTGTTTTTTTTTTACAAATACTATATCAGTTTTAATGAAATACACCGGATTGCTAAATTTTAAAAACGCGGCCAAAATTTTACTTTTCTTCTTGTCAATGGATTTTGCAGCAAACGTGAGAACATGTCATTAATTCTTGTGAAAATAAAAAAGATTGAAATACTAAATCACTCCTAAACAAAAAATTATAACGAAATAATCGATTGATATTCAATAATCAATGCATAAACATTTTTTTAACACGCTTGTGGTTTATTGTTAGTCTTTACGATTTGTAATCTGTAAAATATACTATAGTACAAAACAGACCAAGCAAACTAGACGAACAAGTAGATTTTTTTAAATAAAAACGGTAATAATAACACAAAGCCGATTACCAAATCTTAAATTAGTGATAGTTGTTAAAAATTAGATTAGGTTAAAATATTAATTTCATAAATAAAATATAATGATACATTTGGTTTGTTGTTGAAACGGGCGACGTCACATTTGATAATCGTCTACTTGGCTTGGCCACTAAATACAGTTAAGAACCTGTAAAGCAAGTTTGAAACATAAAATCTCAACGTATATAAAGTCAAAATGAATTGTTTCGATTGAAGCTGGAAAATAAGCTGGTAACACGATTTTGAAGATTACTTTTAATATTTATTTTTTAAAGATAGCTCAGTTCCTCTTCACAAAATAATTGATATTTTCAAAATCATGTTACAAGATCATGCTATGCCAAAGCTTAGTATATATTATAGTAATAGTTGCTACAAAGCATTCATTAATTTTTTTAAAGTGTTTTTTATTTTATTAAATTGTGCCATTATTCGTGCATTGCTCAAGCACTTTATGTGAAAAAATCTTGTCAGTATGAAAACAAACATTATAATATATATTTTTACTAAATTGTGCGATTTCACAAACTAAATTGGCCAAAGCTTAAATTATTAGTAAATAAAACCAGCAAGTTTGTTTCAGCCCCACATCACATAGTATGAATCAACCACTTACACTCGTCCGTCTCTGTAAAGTGAAAGCATGATAGTTCAGAGGTTAGAAGCAAACATTAAAAGTTGTAACTTGATAGGTGACATAGTTTTGATCCAAAACCAGGAGCTTAAATACCTATTCAAGCAATACAAGATATCTTCTTTAGTTATTTTTGTACGATGCCCTTTAAAAAATTATTATGTCTCAAGGTCAAGGTCACATTTGTTGATTGTATTGATATGTAAACTTATCTGTATTTTTTAAATAAGGTTATAAGCAAATATATAAAGACAGAAGAACAAGAAGTTCCCAAATGCATTCATGCCCGTACCAACTTGATATAAATTTATGGGATAATTAAGAGTTTCATTCAAAATAATGCAATGTATGTATGATATGGGACCTTAGTAATAATAATTGTTAAAAATTAGTTCATACCTTTGGTAGCTTTCGTGGCCAGAACAATGAGGGCGTCAGGATGCCCTCCGCGTACTTCGGGACCGTCTTTGCTGGGTCCTTTCAATACAAGCCAAGAACTAATGTCAGTCTGTAGAATAATATCTTCGGGATCAGCGGGAGCTGGTTCCGTAGGTTCTTCTGCGGCGATTGGTGCTGGTTCAATACTGCCTTCACTCACCTGTAACATTATTAGTATATATCAATATCAAATAATGTCGTGGATGATCATAACTATAGAAAAGTTTTGTTATAATAAGTCGAAAATAATACTCGTGTAATATTTATTCATTAATACACCTTTTTATTTTAAATCAAAATTATACTAAACCTAACAAGAATAACACCATGTATATAAATATTATTCGATGACATCACGTTTTCTGATTGGCGTTACCAATCACGTGACTTCCAGACAGAAATTTCGATTTGCCTTTTCACATATTAAGATATATGTTGTATGTATAATGTTATATGTAAGTCACATAAAAAGTTAAATATTCAGGAGGATCTCACAAAAGAAAATACTTTCTTTCTTGCTCTATTGTAAAAACGGTAATTCATACAAGCGTCAAACTTCGTGTAATTTATAGTGCAAACTGTAAAGTACAACAACAAATAATTTAAAAAAGTCCGCAAAACAGTCCGCCTGAGTCAACGTGCAGTTCTGTGTATGAATGAGGCTCACGCTTATGTGAAAACAAAATTTTTTTAATAATAAAATAAATAACATAAATTTATTGTGTGGTGGTGCGGAATCCTCGTGCACAATTCTTACTAGCGTTTCTGAGACTTTTTTTAATATGAATTTCCGTAGGATATTCGCGCCACACACCTTGTGAGAAATAATTCTGTATGCTATAAACCTATATGTATAGGAAAGAACTAGGTATAATATTTACCTGCGAAGGAACAGGTGACGGTGTGGGATGTTGTACCAGCATTTCTAATTCATCCTCCAACGGGAATTTTCCAGGTGAAGACGCACTCACAAACGTGATCCTCAGAATTCTACAACAATTTTAAAAATAATAAATAATAACGTAACAATCAAAAACAACTTACGACAAAGCATTAGATAGAGCTCATCAACAAGCCGATTCTGATTGAAGTTATGTTAAAGAAATAAACAAAAAACAGAGAACTTGTACATAGTATATTTAATATTTTAACTTATTTTCTGTAAATATCCTTCCTTTACCAGAAATACCCTAGTACGTTAATATGTATACTTACAATGTTATTCAAAATGGATTCATCAGCAGAACTGTTATGCGAAGAAGGCCGAGGTGACGGCGGTGGCAGAAGTTCATTACTCGAATTTATTTGGAACTGTAAAAATAAAAAGTTTTGTTAAAGACTAAATCTGTTTGTTGTTTACCGTACAAAGACACACATCCACAGTACGTAAATTGTTACTTTGTTCAAATTATGACATAACCTAAAAACATGCATTTCGACTACCAATTACCATTATAAAAAATATGATGCTGATAAGCGTTATAAAAACATTTTGCACGTCAAAATTCTAAATAATTTCCTCTATTCATTGAATTTGGTTAATTTTCGTAGTTTTTATTACTATGTACAGAGTTCTGAAGTTTAGATTTGATTTTGATTTGCTGCTATCATTAAATTACGCTGAGACAGAGACGCTGGTTAAAGTAGCCTAATTTTTAAGTTTTTAAATTTTATTGTATAGCGTTTTGTTTGGTTTTCATTAGTACTTTTTTATGTTTTTTAAGTATAACTCTCTTTAGTTTAACCTACGTAACTTTTATTATATTATGTAATTGTTAACTGGTTCCTCGCGATACAGGCGATGCCTAGTGAGGGGACCCCTGGTAATATTGTTTGAAATTGTGTTACTTAATAAACGTTATCTATTTATCTACGATAAAATCGAATATTAATCAAATTAAGCATACGCCATTGTACTTTTACTTATTATATTTTTTTAAATTTCGAATAAAAAAAATTGTTATAGTTTATTTTTGTTATTTTATTTATACAGCTTACACAACCCACAACTGATTTAAAGTATAATCATATTATCGATTATATTTAGCTCTAAAAATAAATGGTAAAATTAATTGTCCAGTGTAGGTTACGCTACATTTCTAAAATAAACATTTGGCATGTCTCATGCAAGCCTTTTTGTGATGAATATATATATTAGTAGCTATTCATGTACCTGTTTAGTTTTATTCATTTTCGGCGGCAAAGCTGGCGGCTCGGGCGGCAACGGACTCGTACCGCTTGAAGTCGTAATACTGACGCTGTCATCTGAACCACTGGAAAGTAAACGAAACTGTTACATGCTGCCCGCCCGCTACGCTGGGCGATGAAAAGTAAGAATTCAAAGTCCTATTTTATGACATAATCGACTTCTACGTCACATTTCATTAGAATCCGTTCAAACGTGATTGATACACAAATATTCGACGTAGTTTCAAGTTTATAATATTTTTCATCACAGTTGCTCGTAAACAGGCTATCTTGGATGTAACCCCCTAAATACAACCCGAGGGTCTTTTCTACGCTAGCACCCGAGGGTGTAATGGCTTTTGCAATTGATGCCATTTTTTACAATCCCTTTAGCTGCATGCGTCTTTGCTCCTTTTACGTTTCTGAAAGCAAAATTTGTATTACCTATGGAACACTCTCCCGCCAACCGCATAAAAAACCCATTCTTCGCAAATTTTGTCATTGTTGAGTTGACTAGTATTGTCAAGTATTATTCATCAACAAAAATTTTTTTACATTATTTTATTTATTTACTCGCAAAGTTGATGAAAACCATTGTATGTTGCACGGGCGGTACGGCAATTACGAACATCGCCTCATTACAACCCTCAGGACTTCGACTTCGGGCTTATAATAGATTCTCGTTCGTAATTCCTTATTTATCGCCCTCAAGACACAATGTACTAATACTTTACATTAAATTATAATTAGCGTGGAGATAATGTAACAATAATGATATTATTATTTTCTATTCTTTATAGGTGTTTGATCATAATCTTACTAGATGTTACATGAAGATGAGCTGAGATGATAAACAACACGCTAAACCTAGATGGATCGATTGGATTTAGAGAGCAGCTGTCAAAACACATCTAAAGGTGCTTGTCGACACGACAGACTTTCAACTAAAGCATTAGAAAATATCCGACCACCATTGTCAAGCTACGGTTTCATCATGATGTTTTCCGTCACCGAAAGCTCAAGTTCATTGTAAGGATTCGAACTCGTCTTAACTGACGCAGTGACCGAACACGCTATGACTGAGCCATCATCACTTCATAGTAAGGGAAAGATTAAATGACTTTTTGTAATTGATGGAACGGATAACAAAAATAATATTCAACCTTAGTGGAGGATTCCCAAAGTGTTGTACTGTGAAAGATTGGGCTATAGACCGCTGAACTTGTTGATGTCGCTGCACGCTTATCACTCCAGAGCTCGTCTGTTGGGTACTACAATCAAACAATTCCTCTTATATTTATAGTTATCAAAATTTGTATACCGCACAAATATCGGTTTATGATGATATATTAAGTGATGAAGTAGCCAATAATAAAAACAGTCTTCTTCTTCTTCTTCTAAACCCTATCCCATCTAAGTAGGACCGGCAAACATGTATTCTTCGTCCACTCTCCTCTATCATTTCAGTATTCACACCTTCTTTACACATAACATTCTTCACACAATCCTTTCATCCATCTTCCTCCTACTTTTAGGTATATCCGTCTACCACTTTCATTCCTCTTCAAGACATGTCCATA
This sequence comes from Saturnia japonica, assembly GCA_033032175.1. Classification (NCBI taxonomy): domain Eukaryota; kingdom Metazoa; phylum Arthropoda; class Insecta; order Lepidoptera; family Saturniidae; genus Saturnia; species Saturnia japonica. Next base: position 14,277,724 of record CM065307.1, read on the forward strand.
CCACGCCAAATTACCATTCAACTTCTCACTGGTGCTATTTTCATACGATAATGGTAACACAGTAAGTCCTAAAAGTGATTAAACACTCATGCGATACATTTTATTACAAATGTTTGGATATTATAGGATATGGAATTTAGTCAATACATGTGACAGAAGTGACTCTTCTTTGACAATGTGTAACTTTATTAGAAAAAAAAAAATACTGTAAATAACTGAAATAAACAATTATTAATTAATCAATAACACGTCTTATTATTTCTAATGTTTTACATGTCTTGTTTCTAGATTTCGAGCGTGAGTCTTGTTCTATAGCACCTGTTTATGTCTCTCGGTTTATAGTTCTCTTTTTTCTTCCTAGCCCAAGTACCACTTCTCGTTCTTTTTGCGTCAGAAACGTTGCATAAACGCTGCACTAAATTTCAAACCTTGTAATTTTACTCACATCACATTCCAAAGAAGCGCATTTATCAAAAAAAAAAAATTAAAATCTTGTGACTCACCTCGCCAAATTGTACGTGTGTATTGAGTGTCGGAACATGTCCGGCGGAGCCGCCGCGTTGTTTGGCGGGTGACTGCAGTTGCCGAACATTTCCATATACGCCATTACTGAACAATAACCACTCGGTTATGTCTCACTTTCAAACATTTTGTAACCATTAAAAAAAACCACAAAACGCTACAATAAGACCAAAGGTTATCTAAATTCTCTTAAACATTGTGTAAATACTACTGCGAATTTAATAACAAGTCCCTTTACATAAAAAAATAAATAAATTAAATAAGCTATATTAATTTATATTTACAAATAAGTGAATATTTTTAATCGATTTTATTGATTAGGGTAAAATTCAACTCACAGTGAATAAAAGAAATGTTATATACAATTCAAGCGAATTATGCGCGTGCGTCTACCAAGTAACGAACTGCCAAATAAAGATGAACCAGACCAAGGACACCGCTCATTAAAAAGTGCTAAGTGTATTAATTATCCGAGGTGAAAATTGAGTGAACTATGATACAGTTCTAATGTTTTTAAGACGCAGAAAGCGACTTAAAGCCAATAAAGAACAATAAAACGAATTATACAAAAACTGGCTAATATATGTATAAGGAGATAAGTTGCCGCCTTTTTTCGTAACAATCTAATAATGTAATACTGATGGTATGAATGGTCTCGTAGAATTAAAAAAAAAACCTTCTATAGGCAATGGCTGAAATAAATATAATTTTATTAATCATTACAATTGATCTCTCTTAAGTAATTTTAAAATTGTAATAAAAATTAACCGGCCCACTATAATATAGCTAGCATAGACACGAGCGTGTTTACTACTTAAGTTAAATCGGATATGAATAGATAATTATGTGAATGCATTGCTGAGAGAAAGCTGCGTTTATTATGGATGGCATAAGCGTATGACGAATCTCCAACATGTCAAGTTTTTGGAGTGGACCTTTGATGTTTATAAAAATAACAAAACTTTGATGATTGCAGAATCGATTGACATGTTAACTAGCAACGAATCAACATTTTTAACAAAGGAATATTACTATACATTCATGGTAACTAGTAATTGGTGAAATTACATTTTCAAACAGCTAAAATGATTGAATATACTTTATATTCCTCTGTCCTTTTGAAATGTATATTTAATAAGTAGGACTTAAAAACGAAAATACCAAGCCTTTCAAATATGAAAATAAAAGTAAAATCGTCATCTTGCTTCGCATTTTGCATGTAACTTCAGTAAAAACTGTACGATCAGCAAAATAATAACATCTGCAAATGAAATGACCGATCATAAGATTATAATATATAATTAAAAGTGAAATAAATTGAGCGGTAAAAAGCTGTACAATTTTTAATATTAGATTCACTTACAATTTTTTTTTTGTATTGATTTTTTTTTCTATTTTAGTACATATCTTAATAAAGTATAAAATACAAGAATAATATAAAATGTAGATAAATATGGATTATTTATTGCTACAAAAAAAAAACTGTCAGTACAGTTTAGGCTAGTATAGCCCGCAAGAGTTAACTTGGAACTTGGGCGTTGTTTATGGACTGTACCGTACTTATCATCAGTTGCTGTACAGTCATTTTGCCGAGCTAGAATTAAAAAAAAAACTGATTATCTATAAGTACTAAAGCGTCGATGGCAAGAGCAATAACAGCGTAGGGTCGGGAGGGAAGCGCGCATTTCGATCAGATCTCAAGCTAACTCTTGCGGGTATTAGTGAATGATGTTGACACAGACGCTACTATATTCTCCTTTGAAAAGCATATCACATACGTTTGGACCATCAGTGGACCAGACCATCTGTGATTAAAAAAAAATCTTATGTTAGACACCAATAAGTCTGTTCAAACTTTTTAGCTTACATTTTTCGCGGAGACTTTAAACTTTATATGAAATTTTATACTATGACTTATTGTACATAAAATGTTGATTCGTTATGAGATAACAAGATTAACACAGTTTGCTGGTGGTGCTAGTGCTCCGTTGGCGAACAGAATATAGCGCATAACATGCATAGATCCACTCACCACTGTATGCGACGCTTTGAAACACTGCCGCGCCGCACCGGCATAACAAACAAACATGCCATTATTCTCCCACATACATATACATCGGGTACTTCCACATAACAATGAATATGACACCCCAAAAAACACCAGTGAAAAATATTCGATATGATTTATGACATGAACGATGCTAGTTGCCTCACCATACGATACAAAACATACACCATTTACCACGTAGTTACATGCGTGTTTTTTTGTTCATTTTCTAACATCAGGTTATCGAAGTCATGTTAATACCTAATTAAAGATTAATTAGCTACGTGATTCGATTAACGAAACTTTATACAAGCATGCATTTTTATACCCGTGCTGAAAAATTAATTACTTCAGTAACGTTTAATCAACATGAAATAATAATAATGTGTCCACAGATTTGAGGAAAAGGCAGATGGAGCCGGTATTAGTATTCAATTGTGTCAATTTGAAAGGATACGTCATGCATTGTCAGCAGTGTTAGCACTCCGTGTCCTTTAGTGTTATTTAAAGACGGAGTACCGTATTGTATCGTAACAAAGCATTTACTGATATTATTCACAAAAATTTTGCTAGGTTACAATGAAATACTTTCCTGGAATGCCTATGCGTTGGAAAAACAATTTATTTACAATATAACTATCTGAAACTAAATGTAGGATAATATTTATCACGTAATTTAGTGTCTCATGCAAAAATCTATGATGGCCGCCAGAAATTTCAAATGCTTACGAAATCGGATCCATTAGGGATATGTATGGCAGGTTATAACAAAAAACATAAAGAGAACCAAGAAATATTCATTAAAAATGAAAATAATTTCAAGTACAAAAGCAGTTGTTTGATGACCGATTATGGATTAACGAACTACACTGCTGTTGTGGTAAAAAAACACTAAAACTTATTTTAACTGCCCTCGCAACATTATACACACGATCACAATGCGTTGTTATATCTGCCTTTAGTCTCAAATCTGTGAATGTGTCATAAATGTGTGTCCACAATGCACGTTAATCAATTACCCTTTCCACAGTGGACATTATACTACATTTCACCGAAAACCATACAAAGACAAAATAAGGTACTGTTCTACGCAATTTTACATAAAACAGTCTGAAACCAGTAAATTTGTTCACATTTTTATATAATTAATTATTCATAACTTTTATAGGTTTAGCGTTCGGCCACAATTTCAGTGGGAGTTTTCAGAATACACCTATCTATGGGGATAGATGTTCAACGTGAGGGTGGTAGGTAACCAGGCGGGCATAAGAAAATGCCCTACCACCATGCTATGGTCCTCCTTCACCGAGCGTTCAGGGTCATTGCCGTAAATCCGTACACACTACTTACTGAGCAATCATTACTTAAAAATATTATAATATACTGACTGTGTTTTTTCTTGAGCGGTAACGGTGGCGGTCGCGGCGGATGGTGATCGGCGAGTGTGTGGGGCCGCGTCTCACCGTGCAATGAACACAGCGGTGACGATCTGGAAAAGTTAAAAACCACTAAAGATTTACCGGGATAACAGCTCTTGTTAAATCTGTATACCGGCGGTATACTATCCTTAGTACATTGTTTAATTAATCTATAAAAATAAATACAATTGAAGTGTATGTTTGTAATGTCAAAATAATAGTTTTTTTTTTACTAAATGACTATGAAAGTATATACGCTAGTTATAACATAACAAAAAAGCATATTTTTTTGTCTGTCTATCTGATTGTTTGTTCCGACTAATCTCCGAAACAGTTCGACAGATTTTGACGGAACTTTCACTGGCAGATAGCTGATCTTATAAAGAGGATCTTAGGCTACTTTTAATTTAGAAAAAATAATAATTAGGTTTTTGCGCAAATAAAATATACTAACTATAGTTATAGTACATAAAGTGTACAAAATAACCTACATGAAAATACTTTATTTCAAACTAGCGACCACCCGCGACTTCGATCGCGTTAATCTATTCTAATATTATAATCCGCAATTCTCCACGGCAAGGAAACACATAGTTGAACGGCGAATTTAATAAATTTTTATTAAATTAATTTAAAAAAAATGATCAAATGTAATTCAATAGCTTTTGCGTGATGCGCGCACAATTTCAAACCTCTATCATTTTATTTACACAGATAGATAAATAAGCAAAAATTTAAATTTAGAACAAGACCTACTTACTCACCTATCAACTTTTATCTTACAATTTGCTAAAATAAACGCTGGGAACCCTAGTTCATTTCTTTTTCTCTCAGCACATTTCAAAACCACAATAAGTATTTTTTTTACAATATAACGTAAAAAAAGAAATTAGGTCCGGTCCACATACGATTTTAAATATTAAAATATGCTACTAGTGTAGTTAGACACCTTCACTATTATGCAAATCACGCTAATGCTTAGAAATTTCGTCACTTACGGCAAGCAAACTATTATGAAACTGGACTTATGAAAGTAAAATAGAACATTCGTTAATTATTATTATATAGCAACAATATCTTACAAAGTTCTTAATCTATACAAATACTATTAAATTAAATAAAGCTCAACAGATTTTTTTTCTTTTTTTTTACATGCTAATCTCTGGAACCGCCTATCAGTTAAACTAAGTATTTTTGAATTTTATAGGCTATCTATGGAGGAAGGTTACAAGTGGATCACTTACTATTAAAAGTATAGGGCCACTACTTGGGCCAGTCTCACTGGTGGAATACCTCCACTATACAGAAGATTGGAGCCAAATAACCTTGTGTTGTGTTCCACTGTTGAGTAGGATTTCTAGAGCTCTTTGGGATAGAAGCCGCTTACAATCAGGCGGGTCGTATACTAGTTTGCCACCTTTATAGTATAAAAAAGCGATGATAACCTTATTTCAACGTTGGGAAAGTGTTGCTGAACGTTGGCACGGATGTTGCGTCTCGTCTTCACGGGCAATTCGGGCGGAGTCTCGCTTTCATCTGATGTTATGCTGGCCAACCTGAGTCAACATGCCAACAATAATTAATATTGATTTTATACGTACCTATAAATAAACTTAGCTTGTTACAAATATAGGCAAACAAATTTGATTAGATATTCTATGCCCTCTGAAAATAAAACAATGTTTAAAATATTTTAATTTAAACCAAAGAGAAAAAAAGTTATTCCATCTATATTAATAAATCTGTAGTTCTGACTGTACAATTATTTTTTTTTCAAAATTTCCCGATAGGCATACTATATGGAATATACTGATCACGAATATGCCTTTAAAAACAATTTTGCCTGTCTGTCAGTTTATATGTTTCAATTTAACTCAAAAACGGCTTGACCGATTCTCATGAAATTTTGTACACGGGATGTTTATGTCATTGGTCATTGATAGGTATAAGGTTACAAAATAAAAAATTTCAAGAATTCTCAACTGATTCTGATATCATTTTGTAAACGGGAAGCAAATATCATACCATAATTGAGAGGTTTTAAGAATAATTAATAATACATTAGAAATCGTAGAATATATTAATAATTTTCAACCGATTTTGATGAAAATTATACACGGGAAATACACGCCACCCCTTAATTGATACGGCATAAGTATTGTCAACAAATATGAGTAAAAATAAAATTACGAGATGTAAATAACTAATGCGTAGTAAACAAACGCGTGCGGAGCCGCGGCCACACAGCTAGTTATAACATGTAACAAAAAAAAATTTAACATGATTTTTTCCGCAAAGTATTAACAATAACGTAAAAAATAATTATTTATTTTATTAACAATAGAAAAACAATATCTAATTAACTATGGATAATGTTTGTACAATATTATATGCACTTATCTATCATATGTTCATCATAAGAAAGGCGGCATGGCATGACGTATCCATAAAACGTAAATTGTTGTTGTGAACAAACATCGACATAACCTAAAAATATGCATTTCGGCTATCAATTATCATTTTAAAGTAAATAATGATACTGATACAGACAAAATGTGAAATAAGTTACTCAACACAATGATCTTTGAGAATTGTCATCTTTTATCTTACTACGTGCAGCATTACTATGGTTTTAAATACTAAAGTAGTCCAAAATAAAAATAAAAGTAAAAACAATAAACCGAATAATGTTGTACATTTCATTTAATGATATTAAAAAATTCAAATAAAAAATATATTTTACGTTATTGCTACATTTTTACAGCAGTAACCCAGAATGAATGATCTTGCCGTCATATTATTACTTGGCGTCAAGCACTCAATTAATACTTGTGTGAAAGCCGTGTATGTAAAGTGTTCCAGATTGCAATCGCAATTATTGTTATTTCATTTACAAAGCTTTATACACCCCTCAATTATTTTAAAGCTTAATCGTATTACTGATAATATTTAGCTATAAAAAATAATCGATAAATCGTCAAACCAAATTCCGATTTCAGTTATGCGACATCTCTAAAATGGATATTTGACGTCTGTTGTGTATCCTTTCTTTTGATGAACATAGCATAGTGATGACACCTTTGATGTTATTCGTAAAGAATCAGACAAAATTAGGTCTAGATAAAAGAGTCTACGATTATTTTGACTAATTTGCATATCATTAATTATAGGGACTGTCAGACCTAATTGTGTCATAACCAAGTTAGATATATGTGTGATGTATGTACAATGATAGTACAGGGGACACTCACTTTGAGGAATGGTGCGTAGTGATACAATTGACATTGGTTACATTCATGCGGCTCTCAAAACTTTGAACTGTGCACCTCATTTCGCTCAAACAGTCTGTACTGTTAAAAGTACTGCAAAAACAATAACATCAAGCTTCAAAACAGGGATGCTAAATGTATTTGCCGTATCTCCTAACTATTATCATTATAATTAATAATAACAATACTACGTCAGTCAATAGAAACGAATAAGATTTTCATAAATCAAAATGACAATTTAAAAACTATAAACAAGAATTATTTACACTTGCAAAAGTACTAAATTTTAATACTGTATTTTCTAATTATGTCAGGAATATTTTTATTTCTTTAAGCATCCTGACAACAACACAACTTTGCCGATAATTAAAGATACAGTTAAAAAAGGAGGAACAGATAAATACAAGGTTTGTCTGATAGATTCCAGATCATATTTTTTGTATGAATATTTCAAAAGTGCGATATGTCAGAATGAATTCGTTATTTTGTGACAAATATGTGTAACATGCCGTCACTATTTAGATTTATTAATCATAAATTAATTTGTTAGTTGAAGAACATTCATTGAACATCCCTGGAATGAGATCACAAGAAACAACACAAAATGAGTCGAGATAATAAAACATAGTTGCAAAACAAATTAATGACAACACTGTAAGAAAGAAAAGTGAATTGTGCAAATAATTATTAATGAATTAATTAATATAGTTTTCTCAAAGACTACTAATTTAAATACCTGTCGGTGTGACTGGAGTAATGATGAGTTGAGAATGAGGATACGAAGCTGTGTTCTGTATCGGCGTGGCCCACAGACACAAAGCCAGACTCGTTAGAGAAGCTAAAGAATCACAAACAACATTAAAACAATGTCTTTCAGTTCATATATTAACTTTAATGGCGAATTAATGGTTTTACGCAACAGCCTAACGAGCCACGCACTCGCTCGATTTGGACATCGATGTGGCCTTTTTACTAACCACGGAGTCAAAAGTGTAAGATTATAAGATATATATTTTACATTGGTATACAGAATTTCATTTTTATATTGACAATTATAAGTAAGCAACTTAATGATTATTCGATTATGATCGATCGAACCAACAGTAAAACCAGAAATGTACTTTTAACACGTCGCGCGACGCGACGCGGAAAAAAAGGATATAAATATGTTATAAAGCGAGATTGACGATCAGCTCTCATTGTCTATCTCAGTTTATAGCAGTTTTGTCCTTTACACTACGCATCGCGTCGCGTGACGTGTTAAAAATTTGTTTTTGGCTTTACTGTGTACGGCGGATCAGTGGACCTCTCGCCGTTTAACCTATCTAAGCAATATGGTCGCTACAGATTTAAACTTATATGATTTTTTTTTTTTATAATACATTTAAAAATTTGATTTTATTTCATATTTCATTATTTACCAATCTGTAAACATCCTACTATGAATCTCTTAGATCTTGCCGAGGGGAATCGCGGTGTTCCTAACTGCTGCAGTCGACGATGCATCGACAATTTCAATTGTTCTGTTTTTCCCCACTATATTTTCTTTCATCGAAAACGTATTTCACTCATTAAAAATTGAATCTAATATTACGCTTTTAACAAATCATGGCAAAACAAAAATTGGGGATTAAATTTTAACTGTCAATATTACCATGTATCTATTCCCTTGTTACACCTAAACTAGTTATCACATTTTTACAAATGAGGTTGTTGTTACGTACTAAGTTGTTTTATAACAATGGTTAATAATGAATTTATTTCATTTATTAACAAACTTTTGCTGGTATATACAAACACCAGCTGGCCCTAAGACATTCTTGTGTCCTTTCCAGTAGTTAATGGCTCGACCACAGCGCCACCTATCGAGATTACGATGTTATAACTGTCTTTACTGGCACTTATCCAACTATAATCATCATATATATATAACTATATAATCATTTTTTTCCATAAACATAGAAGTTGTTAAAAACTACTACAGACCTATCTATCCGATCCTAGCATAGCTATGAACTAGTCTCTTACAAAACTTCCTGTTCAGATCACTAACAGACGAACCAAATATCAATAATTATATAAAGATAAATATATGGTTTGAATAAGTGTTACCATCTATTACAATAACACAAAACTAACAATAAAACGTAAATGAAAATAATATAGATTATACAAAAAACACAATGTACATACATACTGGTGGACATACCGATTGTGGTTCGAGTGAGAGTGCAGATGAGTCGAGTTCAAGTGTGAATCTTGAGACTCCACCGACGTACGGATTTCGTTTCCATTATTACAACTGCACATACCTGTAATTTTACAAGTATGAAGATCTATCAAGTATCCGAGAATTCCATGGTATTTTTTACATCACTAAAAATCTTTCAATAAAAGTGTATAATAATAATAACATTATTAGTAATATTATAATATTTGTGACACTTTTGATTTTGTATTTAGCTGTACCCGCGGATGCGCTCGAAAGTATTACATAATGCCGTCGTTCGAGCACACGCGCGCAGCGTGCTGCTCTCCGCTTCCGAATATTTTAAAGACTAAAATACTTGTTGCAGATGATCCTTAGAAAATAAACATGCTCTCGCTAACTTTTTTGAAGATATTTTTAAGATCTACAACTATTTACTACATTAGTTTGATATATCTCTTATGGTTTACTCGGCGTAAATAATTTAAGCGCCTCAAAATCGTCGTTTTTTCGAATTGACCTATACTTTCAGCTATCTGCCAGTGAAAGTCCTGTCAAAATAGGTCCAACCGTTTCGGAGATTACCCGGAACAAAAAGACAAACCAATATTTTAAAAATTGATTCTTTTGGTATAAGTGCCGTATATACTTTCATATGCATTTAGTAAAAAGCTGTTATATTTGACATTACAAACAAACACTTCATTTATTTAGTTTATTTATAGAGTTAAGTTAATTTTATTGTTTGTTTGTTTGTTTGAACACGTTAATCTCTGAAACTAGCAGTCTGATTTGAAAAATTTATTATTTATTTTATAGCCTATAACCTTTTTCAATAAATAGGCTATAACTTCACGCTACAGTTCTAAAGGAGCGGGGCAGTAACCATTAACGTCAAGCAATCTAACAAGCTGTAGGCAAGTACGGAAAGTGAGAACAACGACAAATTGCAAGGGTTGCGATGGCAAAGAGGCGCGGCGCGGCGCGACGCAGCTCGGCGTAGTGTAGTGTAGTAGTAAATTTAGTGAAATAAAAATAATACCAACCCAACAAATCCGTGCTGGGTTGTGTAATGAACACGTGATCATGATTCCCGGAATCGTGGGTGTTACGATCCTCATCGTTGGAAACGTTTAACATAGAGTCCAAGGAACCACTACTGTGAGATTGCAAGGACAATCTGAAAAAGAAGAAAATTAAATGCAATATTTCTTTTCATCAAATCAATCAAAAATACTTTATTCAGTTTAGGTCCTATGAAGGCAATTATGAATGTCAACATACTACTGCAGGTTCGGAAAACTTCCCAACCATCGAGAAGAGCCGGCAAGAAATTCGATCGGGTTTTACGCTATATACATTGTTTACAGTTATTGTCACTTCCAGACATTCAGTTAATGGTCTGTGATGATAACAAATGATTCGGTTGAAAAAAATTATTCATCTAATATATTATTGAATGGTAAAATACAGAGTTAATTCAGTTTTTAAAACTAACCTGTCAATAGACAAGCCCAATAGGGAACTGTCGTTGTTTGACTTGCGCTTCGGAGGCAAAGGTGGGGCTAACTCGATTTTCCTGTAACATAAGTTTTATAACACTCTCACTAATACTTTCCCCCCGACACTGTAGAAAGTGGATATTGAATTAAAACCTTTACAGAGTACCACTTATATAACCGGAGAGTGCCCTTTGGCGGAACACTTTCTTAGCGAATTAAATATGACAAGTTGTCAACGTGCTGATGCACTTTATGATATGTGATTAATGCAATATATTTCGTCATAACTAACTTAAAATGTATAGTTATGTTATTCTTTTATCATTCATTAAATATCAATGATATTTTACAAATAGGTCAGTATTTTTTTTTTCGTTTAATGTTAACTAATATTTACCTATGTATAAATTAAATAGTACCTAAAAATATGCGTAAAAGAGGGGACTGACCTATTAGGCCTAGCAGGCTTAGGCGGCGGAGAATCAGGCGCATCGAGCACCGACTCTGAAGAATGTGAAGCGCGTACGCCGCTCGCTTCATTTCCCGGCTCTCCCGTTAATAAAGAACGTTCCTTCGGTGTTAATGGTATATCTGTAAATAATAAAAAAAAAAATCCTAAACAAAATAATAAATGATGAAGCTATGATGGCGCAGTCAGTGGTAGCGTGTTCGGATAACGCGTCTATCAGAACGGGTTCGAATCCCAATAGCGAGTCTGAGCTTTCGATGTTGGAAACGTCGAGATGAAACCATAGCACGATGGTAGGCACTCTAAAGTTTGAAATTCTGTCACCAAATCTATAATAAGTGCATTTATAGATGTGTTAGCGTGTTATCATTATAGGCTACAATCGCGTCGTCACTTTAGATGAGATTGTAGTGAAACTCTAAAACCTATATTTAAAAACGCGTATGTAATAAGAAATTAAGAATCTTATAACACGATTTTATTTGTTTAGTTTCTAATAAATATTTCATGGCAATAACAGGATTAAAGAGGTTATTATATTAATACCTAATTTATTGTATAACTAATTGTAATCTAAAACAGGATATTTGCTTTATTTCCCAAAATAGAATAATTATAATCAACAAGTGTTTACAAAACATTCATAATTCTCTACCGAAACATGAAAAAAATACTTATTGGTGTTAGTTATACTTCTTTTTTAAGCACATGACAAAATGATGCTAGTTATTTTTTACGATGCGCGCGTACTTCATAACAAAAAGTCTACATCACGAAGTTGCTAGCTAAAACCTAATAAAATTATTGTGGTGAAGATAGTCACACTCGATTTTATACGTTACATAACATTGGTTATGATAATTCAAAGAAGTATAATTACTTTTAAGCCACGTACATAAGTAGGTACATTGCATCCACTTTTTAATTTTTGTAACACTTTGTAATATTAAAATAACAGTTTTTTACTAAATGCACATGAAAGTATATAAGATACCGATAACAAAAACCCATTTCTTTTCATTTTTGTCTGTCTGTCTGTTTGTTTGTTGCGGATAATCTCCGTAACGGTTGGACCCCTATTTTGACGGGACTTTCACTGGAAGATAGCCGATGTTGTAAGAAGGGTTCCGCATAAATTAAAAAAAAACTGGTCATGGTGAATCAATTCGGACGCTTTAATGGCTTATGCTGAGTAAACCGTAAGAGATATAGCAAATTAATGTAGGTACTACGTAATTATTGTAGACATTAAAAAACCTACAAAAAAGTCAACAAGAGTATATAATATGTCTATCTTGTAAGGAACACCCACAACAAGCATTTTTGTCTTTAGATTAACCGGGAACGGAGAGTGAAACACGCGCGTGTGCCCGATCGATGGCATTCTGTAGTCCACGTGAGCGAAGCCGCGAGCACAGCTAGTTTAAATTTTTTTGCACTTTGTAATCAATCTAAATGATTGCAGATTTTTAATCTAAACTATATCGACGTCGTAAACGACATCGTAGGTCAAGGGTGAATTTATGATTTCTAAATTTTTATGCAATTCAAAATAGTAACGCTTTGTATTGTTATCTGTATAGTAATCAATTAATTTTAATGAAACTTACGTCTAATGATATTTTATGAGCTATATGACCCCGGCTAAAACTCTTAACCTAGTTTCTATATGAACATACATTTATTTGAAATGCGAAAACGATAAAATAATAAATAAAAAAATGTTTAAACCTCGATCTGTAAAATATTCATACAAAATCACGATCCGTAAGTAATAAATAAATCGGTGAATAGAATTTGTTTTGTACGCGGGGGTATCGATCAACCCACATCTCAGATTTCAAAAGTAGCGTGAACAAAGTATTTCAATATCAGAGAAGTGATTAAAACTGTCCAAAAGCAATCATATCGAATCCAATACCGTGCCGTTGCACAGAAATGACTACATATTTCGTGCAGCGTATTTGTGCTATGTAGATGCTTACGAAATGGTGTCAAATATCATAGGATTAATCGGTATTCTAGATCACCTATAATAATTACAAGTTTGAATCAACTCACAAAGTCATTGTTCACTTTGCACCGTACTTTGATGATTGTTTATTTTGGATTAAGGTTATATCAATTTGATATTATTTGTCTGAGCTAGAAATAGATGAGGTGAACTAGACTGGAAGCCAGAAGGCCCCCGCATAAATAAAAATTATTATCACCCAATAAAGGTTATAATATTACAATTTTAATGATGGTGTTAAGTGTTAATAAATAAGTAAACTTCATTATCATTAATCTCAAAAAGTTTTTTTTTTAAATTAAGTACTTATTAAAACGTTAAATAATCAAACTTTTATAATATTGTATGATTTTATAAATATACTTATAAATTTTATAAATAATAAATATCCAATTAATAATATTAAAGTGTCTATTTGTAATATCAAAATAACAGCTTTTTACTAAATTCATATGAAAGTATATACGGTATTTATAACGCACACCAATAAAAAAAATTGTCTGTCTGTTTGTTCCGGGTAATATCTGAACAGTACGACCGATTTGACGGGACTTTCACTGGCAGATAGCTGATGTTATAAGGAATAACTTAGGATAGATTTTTTAAAGAAATAACTACGGTCATGGTGAATCAATTCGGGCGCTTATATAGCATTCACTGAGTAAACGATATATCAAATTAATCTATTTTTTACTTAGATATAGAGATGAATTTTTCAAGTGGATGTGGGCGGCCAAATCAGAAACTATGATGAATAGCGAAAAATACTCAAAGGAACATCGGGCTCCATTTCGATGATAACTAAATCGGCATAATTGGATTATGAAAAATATAGCCAGGAATGAAACCCGTTGATTTTGGAAAAAAAAAAAGCTGTATTATTGGTTATTACACAATTCGATAGTGTCGCCAATAAGGATCAAATTCTGGAAACAAGTGACATATAGCAAAATAAAGAACAGAGCTCATTTTTGACAAAATACTTATTCATTTTTCTTACGTTACCTACATGTTAAACAAATAACTGATTTATTGTTCAAAATGATGCATATAAATGATTATCGTTGTCGATTTTCTGATTTAACAAGTTGCTACAATTAAGGCATCTTAAATTATCTCCTGCATGTAAACTTTCATACAATGCGTCTGGAGCAGTATAACATTAATAACTGTTTTTTTTTTTGAACTTTACATATCGTAGCTTGAGAAACTTGAATGTATTCAGCTGTATTGCGGGTGGAATTAGTTAGAAATTACTCAAAATAGGTCAAAGTAGCAATTTCTAAATCTTCAAAAAAAAATACGTGACTTTATTAGTTTACTTTTGATACAACTATCTACCTCCTTGTTTAATATTATTCACCTCAGGCCCCCACTGCATTTAACTCGCGCGTTTACTATAAATGATTTGCGTCAAATTACTTTACGTTGTAATTTATATTGTTCACAAAGAAATGTTTCTTTTGCTGTGGGCTTTAACCTCGAAGATTTTTTTTTTAATTGGAACATAATGTTGTGGAAATGACTGCGCTCCGGGTGTGTTAAAAAATTAAATTGAGCATAATTACGAACAAGGTACGAGTAATGTATGAACGAATCAAAGACGTTAGGTACTTTACGTTTATTAAAATCCAACATTTTCATTAAATTTGTCGTAACTCATAAATTCCCAGAATTTGATCCGTGACAGTACCAAATGGTGTAATAATGGTGTTTTTTATTTCAAAGTCAACTGGTTCGATTCCTAGTCTCATCAAAATCGAGCCCAAGACTCCTTTTTTTTGGTATTTAGCTATCCATACCCACTTGAAAAATTCACCTGTATTAGTTAGATTTTAACCGACTTCAGAAAAAGGCCAGGTTATCAATTAGAATGTATATTTTTTTTATGGATGCTCCGCCATAACGTCTTTGTTTATGAACCGATTTGGATGATTCTTTTTTGTTGAATACCCCCGGGGTACCCAAGGTAGTCCCATTTTAATTTTATTGGCATTGGACCTTGAACTTCGAGGATACACCAGAAAACTCCTCAAAATCATTGAAGTTGGTTTTCTTTTTTGACAAAATTGCAAATGAATTTGAACTAACATCAAAGAGTATGCAACGACAATAATTAACGTGTTGCCACATAATAGGCTCCATCTTAAACCGTAATTCGGAACGAACATGTTGTACATACTTGCATAATGGCTACATTACACAAATCATAAAGCGTTAATTTTGAGGCGCATTGTAGAAACCAAAATAATTTCGAATCGGTCAAATACGACCACGAAAATTAAACGTTGATTAATGCCTCTGCTGCAACGCTTCAAGAAATAAAAATTAAATTAATTTTGAGATAAACATAATTACGATCTTTGAACCAATGATGGCTCAGTGGCATCGATCAACGTGAGTGAATTCGAATCCCTAAAATAGGCCTGAGCTTTCGGTGACGGTAAAAATCACTCGTCACATCGTCACTTAACAGCAGGCAAAATTATAGTACAAAGAATAATATAAAACAAACAAGAGTAATAAAAAACGTATGTAGTTAAAAGTACACAGCACGTAAGAAATTATAATTCTTTAGCGTAAACAAAACAAAAATACCTCCACAAGTATTTTACCGCGTGCCAACAACACAATGAAGTAATAAATATTAATATGATTAAAATAGTCATTAAAATGGACTCCTAATTATTATTACTGATGGCTAACTTCATCGTAAATTATACTTCCGTCACATGATGCGCCCGTAGCTCAAAACTTTACACACTAAAAAAAGTTATAATAAAATTGTTTACCAGGTAAAGAGTTTCTCTGCGTCGAGGACCTGGGGGAGACGAGAGCCGGACGCGGGGACAGTGCCGGCCGCGTCATGTGCTGTTGCGCGAGAGCCGCGACTTCCTCCACAGCCGACGTGACCCCCTTCACCACTGAACTGACATGATCAGGCGACAACGCACTGGCTGATGTATCCAATTCCTCATTACCGGCATCGGCACGTAAACTAACCGCCGTAATCTCGTCACATAAACGAATCAACATAGCCAACGCTGTACATAAGCGTTTCACAGCGCTCGTAAGCGTCGGCGACCGGCTGCAGTATGGTTTTATAGCTGTAAATAAAATGCAGTTAAAATCACTATGCAAATAAATTTAATGCCGGACTGTGTAAGTCAGTCGTGCACTCGTTACCGATTTAATTGTAACCGTGGTGTAAAAACTGTCATGGTCGCTTATTCGACGCATTACTGGATTAGACAGTGTTCGTCGTACTATCTGTGAACCTACAAAATAACATTGCATCCTCAGGTTATATGTTGTAAGGACTACTAGAAAAGTTCAATCATTTTTTTTAGTTGGAATAAAATGCAGTGTGGTATATTTAACATTTCAACAAAAATACTTTAAATAAGATAAAAGTCGTGGTGGGTCTAGTGATTTAGACCGGCGGAATATCGATTCGAACCCCGCATGTACCAACGAATTTTTCGGAATTCGCTATACTAATTCAAATTCTTAACACTATTGGCTGACGGTGAAGGAAGACATCGTGAAGAAACCTGAAAGCTTGAGAAATATTCTTATAAAACTTGTATGTGGGAAAATATAGAGCTGGTTGATTACTCGGTATTTGAAATACCAAATACCTCGTGGGCTGGCGTGGTAATTAAGCCCGAATCTTTCTTCAAGAGAGGGCTTTTTCCAGCAGTGGGACACTAAAGCTGCCTGTCCACTGAAGCGGAGCGAAGCTATCTAAACTTCGACCAATATAATTGCACCGCTAGATTTTTATGCAATTATATTGGTCGAAAATTACACAGCTCCGCTTCAGTGGACAGGCAGCCTTACAGGCTGGTGTTATTAGATAACTAAGATACTCGATATACAGCAAAAAAATTACCTTACAAGTTATTGCATAGGCTATAATGTTTCTTTAAAACATGTAATGTGATAATGCCTGATGATTTATTATTGTAACTATACAAGAGTCGTACAATAAACTACAGTATTACTTAACTTTAAAATACAAATAATATTTATCAACATTTAGTAGGTACCTAAAGTGAACATAACAACTATTGGGAATCCCGAGCATGTTTACGATATGTGTAATATAGAGTCTTCACAACTTTATATAAATTTACCTTTATGTATGTTTGCAATAGATTCAAATACAATAGTGCCATTATCAGGGAGCATTTCGAGTTTTCTTTTAGTAATGACATCTGAGAAGTGTTTTAGGCCGAACGTTACCTGAAAGTTGTAAAAGTATTATCACATCGACAATAAGTTATTTTTTCGGTCAAATGGACTCATACACTACTTTTTTAAATTACCTCTTTGACTAGCCGTTCCAGTTCTTTAGCCGGCGTAATTTCGCCCTCCTCACTCGTGCTGGATTTCGTCCCCATGTTCCGAAGTTTCGGACTAAGCGGGGAATGTGATCTGTATTAAAAAAAAGTCTAAATGTTAATTCCAAACGTCATGCCTGGAAAACTACTATACTATTTCCATTTCTTTATTTTCTCGATGACAGTTCTAATTTGATAGTTGTAGTGTTGTGACCAAATAAGTAATGATATTGATTACATATGTCGATGTCGATGACGATTCATCAGATTTTGATAAAAATAAATAAATAAAGATTACCTGTCATTATAATTATTTCGTTTCATTGTCGAGTACCTGCCTATACCTACTTATTTTATAACAGCTTCGAAAATTTTGAAGAAGTTGGCATTATCAATCAAGAATTAATACGTGTGACATCTTGTAATGAAATATAATATTACATAGTTAATAAATTTGTACAAAAGTATCCGCAGTAGTTTACTTTCTTACATTTTGTAAAAAAATATCGGGTCTGTTATCGTGTTACGTTTATCGATATAGCTCCATGTCTATCAGTTTCTCCAACTCTGGAATAACCTTGTACGTGTGTAAACGTCATATTTATATAAAATAATGCATACATTGTAAAAAAGACGCTCGTTCAAGTTTTCACAGGAGCTGTCATCGAGAAAATAAAGAAATGGAAATGGTATACAAATAATACGAATATGGCATTCATTATACACAGGATTATTCATAGATTTACGTATATATAGTATACAGTAAATCAAAAGAAAAATAGCTTACTATATGCTTTTGTTTGTATGAACGAGACAGGGATACGAGACCATTTCCGTATGTGTTATCGGCATATAATCGGCCTACGTAAATCATTATTAAAACAAATCCTATATTTTTTTGTAAAATCTAAGGGTTTAAAGTGTACTTGTAATTTAATGTTTAGTAGACGTGTTTATTAATTGTAGTTATGTGTACTGTAACATGTAGTCTTGTTCAACCTATGTATTACAAATCTATAATTCTATATTATAACAAATCTATGGGATTATTGGCTACGTAATGAATTTATAAATCGGTGTAATTGAAATGACTTTTACAGCTAACTCTACATACAAAATTGATCCTATTATGGACTTAATAGAAGCATATTATGCTAATAAATGGAACAGTTACGAGTTCAATTCAAAACAATCATAACCGGATGAAATCAGTTGCTTTATAGTGATAAAGGATCACATCAAAAATGTCATTGCACATAATATATTGCGAAAGAAGCTATTTAGTATGCGAACCGACAGCGTGTCGCAAATACAAAGTTACGCTATATTTGATATTCAATTAGGAAGTCCCGGTTCAGTTCACTGTGTGCCAGGATCGGTTTAAACAAAACAATATTGAAATAATATAATAAAATACAACAGCAATTTACACTCCGAGACAAAATATCTGAATACGAGTAATCAAACAAGAGTAGGTGATTGTTCTTACATAATGATAAATCTTTCTTTTTTTATAATAAATTACAAAACGGAAACAACTCACTGTGCAATCAAATTATTAGCTAGGTTTTCTGGGTTGAATTATATAATGTATTACAATTACAATAAATAGAAAGTATGATAAAATAAAATCATACATTTATACTATTTTATATTATTGATTTACTTTAATACCACTATTATAAAGATGTAAAGTTTGTAGGAAATAATTTCTTAAACTACAGAGCCGATTCTAAAAATTATTTCACTAGTACATATACCTATAGTATATATAGTACATTCATTATACCTGTATAATTATAGGTTATTTTTTATTGTTATTTATAATTGAATTAACGTTAAAAGAAAATCGCAGGTAGTTGATAGTATACCTATAAAATAATTTTTGTCATAATACTTATTAGAGTTCATTATGAAAGCGATAATAATTATTAGGGGATATGTAAAATATATAGGGTCGTTGTACCTTCACGTGCATAACGTTTTGTGTACACAATAAAACCAAAACATACCGTTTTCCATTACGAACAAATCTCCGTTGAAGTTTATTCGTACGTTTGTAAAACCAGCCACTAACGGGCAGTCTCACCGCGTTCGACATTTAGCAGAAGCACTTATGTACGGCTCAACAATAAAGAACACTCAACAAACTGCTTCTTTGTGAACATTGTACACTAGGAACTACATTCGAACAACCTCACCCGGCTATAAAAAAAATAGTGTCCAACGTTTGCACAATAGAAAAAACCACACAAGTCACGCTGACAGCGAGCGTTTCGACATTAAAATGTAATCACTTAACATTGCACGCACTAAATTAATGAGATTTCAGTGGACAAATGTACAAGTACGACACTAGCGGGTCGCGCTTCTGACTCATAATTACATCCACATTTAACGGAATGCCTTTATTAATAAAGACACTAACAGACTCGCCTAGTCATATATTCACACACATTAACTCGATTATTATAAAATAAAAAATAACACGTTTCCAATAAAACTATTTTTACAATATTTCTTCTATAATTATGATATTAAAAACCGCAAGCACAAACTGCACTGTTTCGGGCAGGTACGGTGCCCGAGATAGAACTGTTAATTTAAACGATACTTTCTTATGCTCTTGTCAGTTTAGATAGCAGAGTTATGTATGTAAATTTATCAATATAGATAAGAAACAATATACGGTTTTAAGATTTCACGGCGCTGTACACAACTTGCTTGATAACGTGAAGTAGATGTCAGCAAAGATGATAAAACATTTTGTAAGGTGGTAAAATATAAACAAATATCAATAGTATTTTATTACCGAATCGTAAACGACGCTAATTATTGTGCTGTTTGCTTTATATAAATTGATGACAACTAACATTATATTTATCTAGTACAATGAACATAAAGTAGCTGGTGCCCAATTTGCGCAACGTAAATTTGAAAAAAATAACGCTTTATTAGACATACACACATCAAAAAAGTCTAAGCAACATGCGTGATATTACAAATTTTTCCATTTATATTAATTAATTTCTAAATATTTACTCAAACAAAGTGCGTAGGTAAGTAAACTTTTTTGTTATTGATGACATACTGGCTGGTTGTAAAAAAAATATTTGATTATGTTTTGTTTTTTCATAAAATTCAAATGACTGCGAATTTGTTTGAATTTAAGTGCGTTTTAATTGCTACGTTTAGTCTTGATTTTATAATTTTACCAACCATTTAAATAAAGTTAGCGACAAAATTGAATTGTTAGATATTCTTTACGTCATGAAGCGTCGTCATTTTATGGCAGATGAAATTCAAAGAGCTGTAGGGATGTTGCAAGCGGGAAGTAATCATTTTGGCATTCATAGAAGTGTTATTTGTAGTCTTTGGCAGCGCTACAATAATACAGGAGAGCCCGCTGAACAGCATCCAGGCCGTAAAAGGAGTACAACCACTCGGCAAGACCGGTGCATACAACTGATTGCAAGACGCCAGCCGTTGTTAACCGCTCGAGAGATAAGTTTGAGGCTACAAATTTCAAGTGGTGTTGATGTAAGTCCTCAAACTGTGCGAAATCGATGAGTACGGCCTACGAGCTCGACGCCCAATCAGGTGCCCACCGATACGTCACGGGAATCGCGCTCGTCGATATGAATGGTGTAGAGAACGCATAACATGGACCCATGAACAATGGGATAAAATTATGTTTTCCGATGAGTCGCGATTCGGGTTTAAGCCTGATACAAGAAGGGTGCGAGTGTATCGTCGGCCCGGAAATACTGAAAGGCTCACGTGCGTTCAGGAAGTTCATCCATACAGCGGCTCAACAGTTATGTTATGGGCGGGTATTATGAAGAACAGACGAACTGAGCTCGTTTTTGTAAATGGAAACATGAATGCTGAAAATTACATTGAGGATATTCTCAGACCTTATGTCTACCCATTTGCACA
Source organism: Saturnia japonica (assembly GCA_033032175.1). Classification (NCBI taxonomy): domain Eukaryota; kingdom Metazoa; phylum Arthropoda; class Insecta; order Lepidoptera; family Saturniidae; genus Saturnia; species Saturnia japonica. The sequence goes on from CM065307.1 coordinate 14,299,459, forward strand.
AACCTTTGGCTCCGATTTTAGGTTAATGCATGACAATGCGCGTTCACATACAGCTCGGCGAACCAGTGAATACTTTGCAACGGAGAACATCCGGGTATTGCCCTGGCCTGCACAATCGCCAGATCTCAACCCCATCGAGCATGCATGGGACATGCTCCAGAGACGTGTTTTGAAGGACTTGGACGGAGCGACAACAACCCAACAGTTGAAGGATTTGCTACAATTCCATTGGGAGCGAATACCGCAAGATGACATAAACAGTCTCATTAATTCAATGAATAATCGTTGCCGACAAGTTCTGAATAGCAGAGGAGCCCATACTTTGTATGAAATTGTTCTATTCTTTCACAATAAAAATATTTTCTTTAGAAATTTCATTTTGTAAGAAAAAAGTTTAGTTTCTTATGTATCTTAGTTCTACAGTATATTCTAATATTGTTCATTTCTGTTATTAAAAGAACTTATAAAGACAACAGCTGTTATTTTTACATGATAGAACCCTAAAGATATTATTTTAAAAATAAAATACAACGTTATAATGTGAAGAACCATCCTAAAATTTAAATTAGTACATGTTGCTTAGACTTTTTTGATGAGTGTATTTTGACTCTAATACGCGACGCATTTTAAAGCCCGTGCTCTTGGGCCTATCCACTCTGTTTGTTTGTCTGCTTGTTACTTTCAATAACTAAAACTCTAGAACTTACTAGCTTAACTTAGCTCTTAAACAATTCATAACAATTAGGGACTTGTTTCAAAGAAACTGAAAAAAAAAATTATCACATAGGAAGGAGGTGGAAATTCGTATTCGAACTAAACTTAAGGTCGTTCTTTAAAATTTCCATAAAATTAATTAAAAACAATACCCAATGTAAATAAAACAAAAAATACAAATTTAAATTAAAATTTAGAACCAGTAACAGTTTAGTAGTAATAACAATTTTTGATCGGTTTAAAAAAATTCATTTTGTATATGATAGCCAAACTCTCGAGGAATAGATACGCTGAGATTAGGCTACAACTCTCCGATAGCCTTAACATTGATTTTTGTTACATAAATCGAGGTCCTTCAGAACTGCTTTAAAAACCGCGTGCGCTGGCATAATCGTTAATGATACCGAAATACAATGTTCTACAATAATAATGTTCCTTAGTATATCTAAAAAAAAGTTCGCGATAACATGTGCCTATTTCTTATACATAAGCCACAATAAGGAATTTTGTGACAAAGGTTTGTTCAAAATGAAAAAGTGATTATAAGCATTATTTTTAGATATGGCAAATTAATCTTTACAAATAAAATTTACTTCATCATAAAGATAATTTTATGAAGTTACATTTTTCTCTTTAGAGTTTGCTATTAGGACACATAGTATATGAAAAATTAAAATAATTTGTACTTGCGGGTAGAACAATTATGATAGACTACATGGGTGCGTTGTTTGTCGGATAAAATTAACACGGTTATAGCAACAACATTAAATCATGGCATAAAAACTTAACAAATTAAAATTTCAAAACACTTTATTTTGACTACATATTCTACTAGGTACTTACTTAATTTGAAGATTGGTGAACTTTATTGTGAGTTTATACGCAAATATACATTGAAATAAAATATATAGTAAGGTTAGCTTGTGTAATTGAAATGATATCACAGAAGTTAGAAACAGAACGCTACAAAGTGAGCCTCCGCATAATATACCATGGTCCACTAAAAATGTGAAAAGGTTGTTTTTTTTTTTTTTTTTTTTTTAGAACTGACTACACTGTTAGCCTTAGGGGCCCTATCGTCAAACAGAGCCGCTGCGGCTTTTACAGCTTCACCGGACTTGGGGGCGAGCGCTTAGGGCACTCAGCCGCGAAAGTTTGTGACGACCCGCACGAGGGTGCCAGAGTGGCCGAACCTCGGCTCGGGCGGTCGTCGCGAATGCGAAAAAGTCGCGATCTAACTAATTCCCTAATCTTAGGAGAATTCGAGCTAACTAATATATACTCATATGCACGTTCCCCTCCTCCTGGGAGGAAGGAGTGGACCATGCGTATGTGTATTTGTTAATCGGAATGGTTTTTCTACACTAACTAGCGCATTAGTCTAACTAGCGCAAAAAAAGAAAAAAAAGGTCCCTTACAGAACCTATGTACCTGTGTGGTGTGCACGTGTGTGTGTTCATACGTGTGTAATGTTGTGTGTGGATAACTAAGTGTTGCACGTATAGTGTCACTTTGTATCGCGCGGGCGGCTGCCTGACCCAAGGGCTTCACACCGAGGAACGGACCTAGGCTTGGGTTGCCGCTAGAGAGGGTGGACGTGACGGGTGTGCGGGAGCGAAGTTGACCGCCCGTCCTCTGCGGAGAGAACGGTGGTTACGCGGGCGTGGGCGGTGGCACGCTCTGTTTGGAGAGACGGTGTCGGCGTAGAACGCGTTAGCTTTTTCGGTTTGGTCGGGCGGGTCAGTGAATATATTACGCGGCCGGCGTTTTCTCCGGCAGGCGTTGGGGTCGGGAACATAAGAAGCTGCCGCTTTTATTAAGGGGTTCGCGTGGTTCGACGCGGTGTCGAAATACGAGCGAGAAAGGTGTTTGGCGTATGCATGTATCGAGGGAAGGTCCATATCTCTATGGAGATCCTCCATACGAACAAACCAGGGGGCACCGGTAAGGCGGTGAAGAAACTTGTTCTGGATGGCTTGTAAGCGTTCCCAGTTATAACTTGGCATATGTGCGAACGCAACGCAGCTATATGTCATGATCGGACGGATACACATCTTGTAGAGCGTAAGCTTGTGTCTCGTGGACATTTTGCTTGCAGCACATAACAGAGGATGCAGTCGGGCGAGGGTCCAGGAGGCCCTTTTCCTAACCAGATTGATGTGGCGTATAAAGGAGAGTCTACTGTCTAGGGTTACACCTAGATATTTGGTCGCCTTTTCCCAGGGGATCGGATTACCGAAGAGTTCAAGGGGATTGTCCTTGAGTTTTTGCGGTATCTGTGTGGCGGTTTGGTCGAAGAGCACCGCTGCGCTCTTCGTGGGGTTTATGGCTATTCGCCAGTCGTTAAACCATTTCCCGAGAGTGGTCACGGCTCTTTGGATTCTACATTTGAGGTTTCTCGTTTGCCTTTGAGAGGAGTATATGACTGTATCGTCAGCGTATAAGCCTACTTCAACTTTCTCTTCAAGTTTTGGTAGGTCACTGACGTACAGATTGAAGAGGCTAGGTGCCAGAATGGAACCTTGGGGGACGCCTGAGCGTATGGGATGTGGTATGGATAGTTCACCTTCCACTCTGTAGCGAAAGGTGCGGTCTTTGAGGTAATCGCGGATGATTTTAACTAATCTATCTGGGACTTCGCGGGAGTACAGCTTGTAGACTAATCCTTCGTGCCAGACCTTATCGAAGGCCTTGGCTACGTCGAAGAAGACTGCCAGTGTGCGACGGGGTATAGATAACTCGGAAAAGTTAAACAAAATGTGCTCCGTGAGGCGGTGCACTTGGTGAGTGCAAGAATGTCTAGCACGAAAACCGAATTGCTCAGGCGGGTAGAGGTTTTTCTCCTCTATTACGGATTTGAGACGGTTCAGAAGGATCCGCTCATAGATTTTACCAAGGGTATTTAGAAGACTGATAGGGCGGTAGCTGTCGGGAAGCGACGTGCTCTTGCCGGGCTTGTGAATACCTATGACAATGGCCGTTTTCCAGACGGCTGGAAAATGGCAGTTGGCTATGGCTACATTGAATATGCAGACCAATAGAGCTATGAGGTGATCGGGAAGAAGTTTGAGTACTTCGTTCCTGATACCGTCGGGACCTGGTGACTTTCTAAGCTTAAGGCTTTTGAGAATGGCAGAGATCTCCTCAGAAGTGACTGGGGACAGGGATTCTGATACCGGGAGCTTATTCAGCTCCTCCACGCGGGCTTCGATGTCTTTGACTCGGTCGGTGTTCTTGACGCTGTTCGGGGAGCACTGGCTCTCCAGACAAGCGGCAAGGCACTCCGCCTTGTCGATGATATCGAAAGCGGGTGTAGTGCCGGGACCCCTTTCGAGGGGGGGCATGCGAGGTTGGGCGTCTATTTTAAGGGCGTGGGCTACTTTCCAATAAGTCAGATGTGACGGCCTTAGCCCTTCGACTAGGGTGTCCCATCTGTGACTTTTGAGCTCGGTTATACGGGCTTTAACCGCTCTCTGAAGTGCGCGTAATCGTGCGCGGTTTACATCGGTCGGAATGTGAAAAGGTCCAGAAGCTAAATTGTTATAGCGCCTAGGTTGCGTTCTGAGCACATGTCCCTGAATAAATATTGCTTTCTGATGAAAAAACGTAATTTGCCTAATCGTGAACACTAGTTTAAGATATGCGTCATTTATTGATGGAATGTGTCCGGGACAAAACAAAAAGTATGGTAGAGTTCCTTGGTATAAATTTGTGGAATTTCTAATCTTTTTCATGCTATATTGTCCAAACCTGACGGTATTGGATGCCGTTTCGGTAAACAACTCAATTACTTGAAATAATATACGTCAAAGCAATTAGGCCGACGTAATCCTAAGGGTTAAAAGGTCGAAAAACAAAAAAATGTAACAATAATTTGTTGAGTAAATGACTCAATAAAAGTACAAATGAATACGTCGTAAGGGAATACCTCAATAACCTACATTTTCGTATTGACGATAACTGTTGTTAATTTCTGACTCAATTTATTCATGTTTCACACAACTTCTCGTACACGTAAAATACTAAAACTGAGCTTAGTTAGTTGTCCAGAGTTAAAGAATCAACAAAATTTGACATAACAAATACGAGGTTCTCATAGACAACTTTATATTGCATTGTTCGTATAATGATTCAACATTAATTAATATGGAATAATTATCTTGCAGATATAATAGTACATTATGGTACAAGTGTGTAATGTTGGTGATTACCGCTGAGGCGCCATTGAGACCCGAGCCGTTAGGCGAGGGTCTTAAGAGAGCCGAGGACGGTAATCACCAATACACACGTGTATCATACGACGTTTTTCAACACACTTGAGAAGAAAATAATAATAAAAAATCATTTTTCCTTGGAGTTTTCAGGTAGTAAACTTTGGATAACGTTAAGGGTTTCACATCTTATATCGGGCGGTGTACATCATAAACCATTTTCTTCATAACTAGTACTAGTAGACATTTTAATTAATAAATACTAAAATTTCAACAGTGATAACAAGTTGTGAAATTTTTTTCGCTATGGCGGGAAAAATTAATCAGTTTGCGCGCGCATCTAACAATGGCGATCGGCCATAGACTGAAGGAATGAGGTTTCCTTTTTTTGGCTTTCCGCAGATAGCGTTTTAGCCACGTATAAAATGGGGAATTTAAAGTTTTCTTTATTACAGAGAAAACAAAAGTTATATTTGAGTGAAAGTTTTATTAATTAAACACGTAAGTACATGTTGAAATTATCTATTTAAATACGAAGTTGTATGAAATGAGCAAGCAATAGGTACATTAATTTATTTGTTCTATTGATCATTATCTTTTTTGTATCGAAACTTTTTTAAGAACAAAGCAACTCGACCAATAAAATAAAAAAAAACTCTATAACTCACTTGTGAATAATAGCAATGAAAAAGTCACAGTTTGATTACAGGTGTCATTATGTGCCTAATTGCGGTGATATTAGAGCCACTTTATGAGCAAGTGTGTTGTAAAATTATTTAATTTACTATTAAAGATAAATTAATACTTCACATGCCAAATTTATTAACTCCACTTTGTGAATATTATAAATGTTTAAGATCAAAACACTTTATCAACTGCAAGGTTAACTATATTTATAGGTACAACATTTAAATATTTTTTTCTTATAATGTATTAACAGTTTAAAATTAAATAAATACATACTATTTTCTTATTTTTCATAGCTATTTATTGTACCTACTGAGTTAATCGATTTGGCAAATGAAGCATTGAAATAACTGTCTTTGAAAAATACTTATTACTTATTAATATTATAAATGTGAAAGTTTGTATGTTTGTTACTCAGTCACGCAAAAACCTCTCAACGGAGTAGTAATAAATTTGGTACCTACTCAGATAGTTTAAATCCTGGATTAACACATAGGAAACTTTTTATCCTAGTAAAGACCCACTTCTGAAGTCCACGCAGACGAAAGTAGCAGGCAGAAACTAATTGAAAATGTATATGATATAATATCGTTTTAACCTGAGAGCAGACGAGAGATGTGGCGGGTGATGCTGTTGTGCCGGTGAACGCATATTTGAGATACGCTCAAGCAAATCGTCCTTGAAGGAACGCGCCCGCCTCGCCAGCTTGTTGGCGCCGCGCAGCGAACCACGGTGCCCCGATCCCGCTTCGGTGGTTTCGCTTTCTATAACAAGCGATTTACATAGTTATTAGCACTACCATTTAGAAAACATCGAATAATAAACAAACGAACGACAAGTTATGAACACGAAATCAATAATTTACATAATTTAAATACTTTACAAGGCAAATACGATATCGATAGCCATTTTAATTAACATCATAAAAAATTGTATCTTTGATTTTTCTTTGCATCATGATTGAATACACACATATACATACACATACACACACACATGTACATTGAATATACCGTGAATGATACCTATTTTTAAAGTTTTTTCTATTGTTATTTTGTTAAATATATACTATATATTTGTTAAATAGCCAGGTTGGATTTTCATTATAAGTAACTAAAAATTACTACTCCATAGTACGATTAAACTGATCACCTTTAGACTGTTACAAGTCTTGTTTAGATATTCAACAAGCTAATAAATAATATTAGTATAAATATCAAGGATTTGACCTCGCGTTTAAGTTCGTACATCAATATTTAACAAGGTAATTAATGTATTTATTAAAACCGTTAATGTATTTATTTCATTTAGTCATGCTTCAATACAGTGCTAATGTTATATTTTATCTTAAGTTTGTCAGAAGCAAGAAAACAAACGAATTAAAAGTTACAAAAATGTAGGAATGTAAACAAAAAATGTTGTAAGATCATAATATGACGTCATTGATTAAATAAAATTTCAAAACTCGGCTATTATTTTCATGACGAATAAGGTTTTTTTAAACCAGCATTCAAATAATAAATGAAAGTTCTTGTCCTTCAAAAGGTTAATGCGTTATTTTCATAGAAACATACATTTGCATTTAATTGAAATTTAACACGCTTTAAAGTAAAACAAAACAAATTAAAATTTATAATTCGCCTGAGAACTCTCGATGGTAATGAAACTTTGAACATTATAATAACTAATTCATACTATTTGCTAAGAGGAATAAGGAAAATCAAACGTAATACGAGTACCTATATACACTTAGGAATATTTTTAAACCGATAATAAATGACATACATAAACGCCTTAGTTATTCAAATTTATTTATCAAATAAGACATTGTGCGTACATGAATTATTACCTAATAAGTGACAAATTTAAATCGTAATACAACGATTAAAAACGTGAATAATTAAACACGTAAAGTAGTAAATTATTGTATTGTAAATTAACTTGCCGACCAATGACGTAGCACGTAGCATAAACTTCGTCACACACAATGTGTTCACACTTTTAGACTTTCTACGTCAAGCGGAATATAATATACATATACATATAAATAGTTATAATAAATAGACTAGTAATCACAACGTAGGACAAACATTAAGAAGTTTATCTGGTGGTGGTGACGCGTGAGTTTATAAATAAACGCAAAGGCGACAAGAGGACGCGCCCAAAGTCGCAACGACGACTGAACCAGTGATCCTCGATGCACCGCAACGCGACAGGCGGACGCCTCGGGTCATGATAGCTTCCCAAGACCGAGTGCGTCATACATAACACATACCCGTAAACGCACACAGCACACAAGACATCAACTCCCTACTTAGCATGCAACTCCAATATTACGCTTCTCCTTTCACGGACGTTCGTCAATTCATAGCCAAATCAAATTAGGTACTTACTACATGTTTTGTAAACAGATTTTATAACAATATTTTCATAATTCATAACTTTATTAATACTTAAACTGTTATGCTGCTATCCTTTACATCAGACTGTTACATATTTTGTAACAATTACAATACGGGAATTAGAGCGAAGATAGCTGATGTGCTAAAATAACATCTTTTGCAGAAGAAACGCTGGAAAGCAGTCATTACACAGCAGGTATATATGCCGGTACAAAATAAAGCTATACAAAACTAATACTGATATAATATGTTATACTATTTCCATTTCTTTATTTTCTCGATGACAGTTATAATTTGATAGTTGTAGTGTTGTGACCAAATAAGTAATGATATCGATCGCATATGTCGATGTCGATGCCGATTCATCAGATTTTGATTAAAATAAATAAATAAAGATTACCTGTCGTTATAATTATTTCGTATCATTGTCGAGTACCTACCTATACCTACTTATTTTACAACAGCTTCTTAAATTTTGAAGAAGTTGGCATTATCAATCAAGAATTAATACGTATAACATCTTGTAATGAAATATAATATTAGTTAATAAATTTGTACAAAAGTATCCGGCAGTAGTTTAGTTTCTTACATTTTGTAAAAAAATATCGGGTCTGTTATCGTGTTAAGTTTATCGATATAGCTCCATCCCTATCAGTTTCTCCGACTCTGGTATGGTATAACCTTGTACGTGTGTAAACGTCATATTTTTATAAAATAATGCATACATAATGTAAAAAAGACGCTCGTTCAAGTTTTCACAGGAGCTGTCATCGAGAAAATAAAGAAATGGAAATGGTATAAGATACCAATTTTATCGTATATGTACAATATACCTAATGAGATATTTAGATGAAAGTTTTTTGAATTCTATTAATAAATTACTTTATCTAAAGCCTCAGATCAGATCAGAAGACTTAAAAAACGAAGATAATTTTCGGTGAAAGTGAAGTTATCATTAAAGAAATATTTTAATGTACTTATCCTATAACAATTATTTCGAACGATGGTTAAAATGTAATTAATATTTTAGCAAAGTTAGTTTACATAATCATAGCCTTAACATTATAACAATTACGAACAATGAAAGTCATCTACATTGTACATAGTAACAACTAGACGTCTAACGCTTCTATAACATCAAAATAATCCAGTCAACTATTCGATACTATTATATACGGAAACGTTCCGATTGCCATAACACAGTCCACAGGTTGACAGGTACAATTCCAAATTATTCAAATACGAAACATTGTTGTTTAAAATGAAAAATGAATACTAAATATCTCGTGCGAATATTTCGCACATTATAAAATGTAAACAATCTAACAGATGGCATGTTACATGTAGATTGTTAATAGATGGCGCCTCTTCCTTAATAGTTATTCGCATTCCTAATGACAAATATATTTATAATATATACATATATAACATATATTTTTAACGAAGACATTAATTTTAATCAATTTTCGTCAATAGCGGGCAACATAAGCCTTAAAATGTTTGAATCATTAATTAAATAATAATGAAGAATAAAGGGAGACATGGCGTTGCCACAAAAACACCTTTGAGAACCCATACTTAATAATTAATATAATAAAGCGGAAGAGTTTGTTTGTTTAAACACGCTAATATCTGGAACTACCAGTCGATTTCGAAAAATTATTTTTGTACATGATAACCAGACTTACGAGGAATAGTATAGGCTATCTAACATTGGGCTACAATTCTCACCTAGCCTTAAATATTATTTTTAGTCTCAATTTTTGTTAAGTAAGTCGGAAGTGTAACCGAACTGCTTTATCCGCGTGCGCTGGCGTTAAATACAATATTTTACAAAAATGTTAGTGCTTAGTAAACCAAAAAAAAAGTCCGCGATAGTATATGCCTATCTACTTTTAAACATATTAAGCCACTAGGTATTTTGAAAATTAAAATGATTTATATGCATTATTTTTAGGCATGGCATATTAATTCTTACGAACGAAAGTTACTTCATTATCAAGACAATTTTATGAAATTGAACATGAATTAGTATGTTAAAAAAACGCATAATTTGAGAGTTAATAGAAAATTAAAATAAATAACTATAAAATAATCAGTCGGTGATTTATTTTAAATTATATGCGGGTGAAACCGCAGAGCACAGCTACTTAATAATATATATAGACGGTATTTTAATGTAATTCAGCATTTTTAATAAAACAGAGTGTTTATTTATTTAGATATTCAGTTTAAGCTGTTTTTCTAGAATAACAATAATCCATCCATCCCATGAGATGGGAGATCTTGACTATATTATTCCAACTAATGTTGTAAATGCGAAAGAAACTTTCTGTCAATCTCTAAAATGTAATTTAGCATAGAAATAGCTTGGAGTAACCGAAAAGTGAGGAAAATTAATGGGAAAAATATTACTATTAGACTAATTCTTGGTAACGTTTTTAAATGACACTAGCGCTATGAATTTTGATTACGCCACGGTATGGTATAAATAAAATACGCTATTTTCATCTCAAGAATGTTTATCAAATAACTAGATTTTTATATCCTAAACTAGGTTTTGTTTCTTACAGTTTTTATAACTAGTTATGGTAAGAAACGTTCATGCTTAGTTAGATGGCTGAAAATTGGTGTTAATCATCCTAGAAGTCAAAATAGAAACAAAAAAATGGATTTCGTGTTTTTGACAAATAGTGGCCAGCCAAGTAGGAAAAACAAAATGAAAGTAATTATTCCGTGCCAATATTTTTGGATTCAATCTTAATATGTACCTAATGTTTTTACGTACCTACTAGTTTTGATGAAGGAAGTGTTTTTAATTCTTATTAATTAAAAACACTTAATTAGCAATTGTTTCTGCTAAATTATTATCTGTTTATAATATTTCATCTAATACATTAAAATAGAGCTTTGTAACCATATTAACTTTCTGAACCGGAATATTTTCATATTCATATTTTGTACCGTTTTAAAGCTACATAAATACTGCGAGATTTATTTGTAGTATTTGGAGCACTTCGGAAACATCATAACTACATATAATAATAATATGAATACCAGCCTGTAGGTGTCCCACTGGTGGGCAATGAGGACCCTACCCGAGAGAAGGCACAGACTTAATCATCACACCAGCTCACGACGTACTGGCGATTTCAAACGCCGAAAAATCAACAATTCAATATTTTTCCTACAAACAGTGATACTACAAGAACATTTCTCAAGCGTTCTGGATTCCTCACGATGTTTTCCTTCACCGTCAGCCGAATACAGAAAAATTTGTTGTTACATGCTGGTATTCGAACCTGCGGCCATCGATTGATTTTTCGGCGGTGTAAACCACACCGCCACCACGACTTAGTATGAATTATCCGATTAAAATAAAATTATTATTAAGACAGTCAAAACCAACACTATTAGATTTAGTATACTGACTATCATACCAGGTCCATGTTTCGCAGTGATTCCATCATTGTTGAATGGACGATAGACTCCAACAGCGGGCGCGAGAGTACTTCGAGAAAATCGTCGTTGCACTGGGCGACGTCGGTCATCCGAAACAAAGTATGAGTTCTTGTGATCATCTCTACGTATTCTGGTTAACGGTTCCTCCGTCGGTGATGCGTAATACTTCAATTTTTCGTCATCTGCTAAATTTTGAAGACTGCACCCATTTCTTATTTTATCTTTTGGAGTTTCTTTTTTCTTAGAATGTTTCGATGTCAAGTTATCCAAACTTTTGCAAGGTGATAACGGGGACACATTATTATTCCTTAAGTCATAATATTTATTAGGATCGAATACGCTTATTTTTGGATAATGGTTAATAAAAAAATCTGGTGATCGATAGTTCGAGGGCATGAAAGATTGTGAGACAAAATTTAATTCTGGTTTATGTCTACATCCACGGTGCTTTATATTCCTTATATTTCGTTTAATTACGGACGTACTTCTCTCTTCGATTGTATGAATCGCATACGTGTTTTCAAGAGCATTAAAAGGGTTCAAACCATTTTTGTAAACACGATAACTTCTTTTATTTCTTCTCTGATTTAAATTATCGTCATGAATAAAACTTTCATCGTAATGAGGCATCTTGTTCTTAAAATGTGTACAAAAGCAATAGACTCATTATTAAACACTTTATTTAAGTTTACCGTATAATAGACACCATTAGAATACTCAATGTTGTTAAAGTTCTCAATAGATCCAGCTGAGGTCACAATGCACATATATACCACAACAAACGGAGGCAGCTGTACGCGGATACTTGCGTCGCGTCGTAAAGCAAAGAAAAGCCCAGTAAAGGGCATTGAAAGTAGGTATCTTACAAGTCACAATTTCACTAGTGCTTTCCACAAATGATAAACTGTTACTAATAAAACTCGTTGCCATCCATAAAGAATTTATCGGGCATGGTCAGACTCAGAAATAGCGTATACAGTAAATATATACAATTAGATCATTATTTATTTACAGACAACGTCCGCGTCGGGAGGCCGTCTGGACACGAGTTGTATGAACATCACTCGACTACGTCTTGCACAGGCACAGACTGATTACTATTTACTACCCAGCTGGTTACCTTGACACTATGAATTCGAGCGCAACAAGTTATTTACACACACCTATCAACTGACTTAATAATGCAGGAAAGTAATCTATAATGCGGTTACGTAACAACCAAAGACAAAAAACAAACAGCGAATCACTATACCTTCACAGTCAAAGACACATAAATATTATCAACAGGTTTTTATTCACGAATGAAGAAAGTTAAAACATCAATATCTGCATAAACAACAACATAAAACGAAAATTTGCCGCGCCTTTTACAGCTTTCTCTATGTGTGTCTAAGTGCAAATATTTAATTAATAAATTCAACGCCAGTACCCGCTTTAAATATACGTAATGTCATTTAAACGTTTCGTATGTTCCTTGTAGACAGATTCTTATTTTTTTTAAACCAATCACTTGGTCATGCGCCGACACAATTATGTGAAAACGAATTCTAAATATAAATGCGTCCTGTTAACAAGAAACATCACTCGGCGACTGAACAACTACACAGCTCGTGTGCAATGATGCATGTTATTGAAATATCGCGGATTTGCCGTCAACGCGAGGTTTTTACGGAATCGGCGGCAGGTAGCAACGGCGCGACACCACTGACTGTCCGCGACTGCTGTCCTACCGTCTATCGAAGATAGTGAAAGTGCTGGGCTCATCTGTCTCTTGGTACGCCTAGACCAACCTGTGCCAGCAGTGCGATTTTACGATGTGTGTTCCATTACATAATTATGATAAATAACTTCCTACACTTGCACTGTCTGAAGTGTGTATTAATTCGTTTGCGGATACAGACACTATTACCAAATTTTTTATAACATTATAAATATAAATTCAGTTGAGATATGCTAAATCAATAGTTGTGACACAACGCGTTCCATACAAAAGGCTCTGTTTAAAGCCAAAGCTCAATATATGTGGTGTTCGTACCTAACGTACGAATTTTGAATTATTCTAAGAAACACCATAAAGGAAGCAACACGGCATTATTATTATTTAAAAAATATGTATATGGGCTTCTGATAACAGGAATAAAATACGCGAAGTGAATAAAATATTAGCCATCATTATCGTATCATCTGCTTTTATCGAAAATGTTACATCGAGATAAAAAGCATCTTTTAATGATTTGTAATATCGATTTTTTCTTTTGATGTAACAATTTCTATGTAACGGTTCATTGGTGTCTTTAATTGAAAACATAACAGGTTTTAGCATTCCAGTCAGATTTTTTTAAACTATATTCTGTATCTATATTATTTATAGCCTATCTCAAAAAGAACCACAATCTTAACCGAGGCTAGTTAATAAGTGGTTGCGAGCGGGGATGTTATAGAACTCTGTGATCGAAACTATCGGATACCCGAAATAAAATAAGAACCGAATCCATTATCCGTATCCGATATATCTAAATGTTTCGAATAATTTCGGGTAAGGACAAAATCATAAAAGATACGGTTTTTTTTATAGCAGTACAAGGTCCTAGATCTTAATATTCTATATTAATTTTAACTTATACCTCAAGTCCCCATTTCAAGAAAAAAGTGAAACAGTATGATTTGGTTGCATTATAATTTCACACGGGATTAGAAATTCTTTATTTTTGGGTTTATTCCCTAACTTTGTTAAAAGACCTCCCTTTGTGCCAAATTTCAAGACTCTAACGAAGCCTGCGGGAAGTACCCTATAAGTTTTGATAATCGGTCAATGAGCGTTATTTTAATTTGAAGTGCCGTGTTCCTTTTCAATGCCTTAATCTAGAAACTTTATTTTTACAGCAGAACCAGGCCATAAAGACCTTAGTATTATGATATTAATTTCAACTTTACACCTCAAGTAGTTTTCGAGAAAAAGGGACTTCACACACAGAGAGAGAGAGAGATAGACAGTCACGGACAACAAGATGATCCTATATGGGTTCCGTTTTTTATTATGAGGTCTAGAACCCAATAAATTGAGTATTAGTAACGTGCTATACCTATAGCTCCTAATAATTAACCGAAAAGGTTATATATCTATACATATAAAATGCTTTGTCCTGAATGACTGACTGACGGATCAACGCACAGCCTAAACCGCTGATCATAGCGACCTGAAACTTGGAGGGTGTGTTCTTTGTATGAAATAGGCATCCGATAAAAAGGATTTTCCGAAATTATACCGCTGAGGGGTTGAAAACGGGGGGAAACGTTTGAATGGGACAACGTGATATCTTGGCCAAATTTACTTCAAATTTTGCATAAACCTTTAATAACAGAATTGATGGAAGACGTGTTTCGTATTTTAATGAAATTCATCCCTTAACGGAGTTAAAAAGGGGTAGAAAGTTGCGGTGGCGGTGATTTGCCTCTAAGTTGATATCAATACTCCTTAGTGCTTTTGATTTAAATTACATTTTATTTTGACTCATGTTCGAAAACTTAATCCGATTTTATTCAAAAAAGGTTGAACTCACATAAAAACATAAGCAAATACTCTTTAAAATTGGAATGTTTCGGAAGTCACCGTACTATATCAGTACCTCATTTGAAGGTTTCTAAGCTTAAAGAGGTTATGCACTTTTAGGACACGGCCTCATTGGGACGTACATTGGGAGTTTGAAATTTGAAATGGTAAGGTCTAGGACATTTTGGTTATAAATTATACGAATCATTCCATATTTTAAAAAAAACATGTAAAATCTATACTTTTAATATAATAAATCATAAAAGTTTTTTGTTTGTTTAAACACACTTATCTCTGGAACTACCATTCGGATTCGAAAAATTCTCCTTTTATATGATATGATAGCCAGACCTACGAGAAATAGTATCGGCTCGGGTGTATGTCTATAGTAGTTAACAGTGCGAACGAGCCGTGCGATGTCGCGATGTGACCACTGGCCGCCCGATAAAAATATTGTCTTTATTGTGGTATTATAAGTAAATCATCAATCAGTGATTTCTTCTAAATTATATGCGGGTAAAACCGCGGGGCTCAGCTAGTAAGTATATACAAGTCTACACTGCGGAAGCATAACTAAACAAATAATGTTCACATTTTTTTCTCATATGAGTAAATTATGCTATTAGTAGTAAAATAACGTTCCGTATTAGGATTTTCTTACGATAAAACATTAAACTGGCTCGCGCACCGAGCCATCGCGGCACCGCTGCACCGCGCCGACCACGTCCCATGCAACTTACTTTCCAATAAACTAGCCGCAATCGTGATACCCAACCTAACGGGATCGTTTACTTCTAGGTGTATTGGCCGATCATCACTCTCAGGTAAATTAATGATAAAGAAAATACTGAATAGGCATAACTTTTTTATTATTCTTTATAGGTTTTTAGCATTTGGCTACAAACTCATCTGCAGCTACCCAGTGCACCTTTTGCCCAGGTGGCTAGAAGGTAGCTAACCAGGCGGACTTTAGAAAATTCCCTTCAATCATGCTACGGTTTCATCACAATGTTTTCCTTCACCGAAAGCTCAGGCGGGCTCATTGCAGGGATTCGAACTCACGTCCATCGAAGAGGTTTCCGCACACGTTACCACAGAGCCATTATTGCTTTACATCATTTCGCAATTTCGCAACAACCGCGACCGTATCATAGAGCATCTTTTTGAACATCTTATATTTTTTTACCATTAAATACAGATCACGAAAGGTGGGGCCCGCTCCACGTTCGCTTCGTTTCGTGATGCTTGGGTTTATTCAAGATTGCGGTGACAGAACGTACTTCACGACCGCGACTCTATAGTTTAATAGGAAGCTCTAACAACTTGCTAAATTACATTGTATTTTGAACGGTATTATAAACTAGGTACATACTATCGTAAAGAGAATATCACGTCTGTTTTCCTGTACATCGAGAAACCAAATAGCTTCATTAGACTTTTGTTTTTTGTTTAGTGAAATTTGATCTTTGCTAAATTCCAAGACTTTACTTGCGAGTGGGTGATATCATACGTGACTATAAAATTAAAGACTATAATTCTATTTTTAGAATCATTATTGTAGTTCCTGACAGAGTCTTGAATAGTTCATGTACTGCTTTTATTTTTAATATATAAAGTTACGTTATTTTAACATAATAATTACGTTATGTGGCTTTGATGATATTTGACGTGATACAGTTTAGTTCTTGTAAACATTTCCGTGCGGAACTTGAGGGAGGTAGCTAGCCAGGCGAGCATTAGATAATGCCCTGCCCACCTTGCTATAGTATCATAACGATGTTTTCTTTCACCGAAAAGGCTTAGGCTAATTGTAGAAATCGAATCCATTTCAAACATATCATTACAAACTACAAACACATTACTAATATAAGCAGACATAAAAGAAGATAAAAACTGCATGGAACAGAGTACGCCATGAAAATAAAACTTTGACACTAGCAAATGTTTTTGGTACTACTCAAATACTACTCAAAACAGTCAACTGACACCTTATTAAATTTTAATTGCCAATTTTTTTCACATTATCGCTTTTTGGCTGGTAGAAAATGCTTTATGACAATACTTGCGAATCTCGTATGACATAATCGTAGGCGAGAACTTAGTTATTGCCTCTATGTAATCATTATGATACGATAAACTTATGGCGATTATTGCTTGCGATATTATCGTACGATTTCTCGCCCCTTAACGTACGATAAACTCTCTCCATCTAAAGGGTCCTTTAAGCTAGCCAGTGTAACAAACTAAACGTGCAATAAAGTAATCATTCATTCATTAATTCCCACTTGTCGGGTGCCGAATCCGATTTTTATTCGGGTGTCGCCGTCGCTGTCCAGTATGCGATGGACGTCAACGATGCTTTTATTGTTAAAGAAAACAAAATAAAACAGCCAATAAAAGAGCATTTTTGGTGCACCCAAACCTGAAGAAAATATTTACTTTAGGAACATTTTAGACCATAGATGTAGGAATATAATCACTCAATTGAGAAATGTCGAACAGAAGTTTTTTAATAATTTTAGAATATTAATAACTAGATTCAACCATCTATTATCATGAGTTTCAGTAAGTATAAAATTATCAAAAACAACAGGTAACGGAGAGGGTTTCCGGACCCGACATCCGACAAATATGAACAGCATCATACAAACAAGCACGGGAGCAAGATCCGACTCGATTTTTAATCGGACGTGCGGAGCCGACAAAAAACCCGGTTTAAAGTAGATGTTGTTAGCACAGCTTCTTTTAAAACGTTTAACCACAAGAGCACCCAACATTTTGCCGGACCCGAAACCCCACACGTAAGATCGGGCAATTATTTGTGTAAACTTTTAAATTATATAATAATAGTTTGTAGAATTATTGTATAAATTTGAGGCGTAATGGCTAGTAACCGAAATTCTGTACAATAAACATAGATTAATATTATAAAAGATAATTATTACTACATGTTTTTAACGACAAATACAGGTTAGAAGGCAAAAAACCAAACTGTATTAGATGAATCTCAGAAAAATCTATTCAAATAGCTTACTAGAAATAATTTTATATAATTCCTGTAGAAGGTCGAAAACCTTTTAATGGCAATTTGTCAATTCGTAAAATTGACCATGGTCGTCATACACGGTAATTCACACGCGAATGTTCTCACGTATGATGATCACTATTGCTTCAACACTCATGTTTGGAAATAACAAAATGTAATGCATTTTCTTCTTCTAAAGACCATAAACAAAACATAAACCGTACGTAAAATATATTTTATGGTATATACTTATGCTTAATTTCAAGACAATATTTGCGTAGATAATCTATTAAAACTTTTAATTTACATTTTCACATATTTTCTTAGTTCTTACTGTTTCAATCTATTAATTTTTCAATTATTTCTTCTTTTATTTTTCTCTAACTTTGTCTGATTTTAATTACCAATTAGTAGTATATGAATCGTTGATTGTAGCACATTTTATACTATTAATGTCGTCAATATAATTATTTCTGTGTTAATTAATCTGTTAAATACATACATATTCTATTCTATTTACTTCAAATACAATTTATACAATATTTAGAAAATAATACATTCTAACGCCTAAGTTTATTAAGCAAGTTACGTTTATTGTTATGTATTATTATTTAGATTGTTAAAAAATGTTCAACACGGAAGAGTTACGAAAATGTCGACCTTCTTTCAATAAAGGCCATATTTAATTTACGAGCAGGAATTTACGAATATTTAATATAAATAATTACTATAACTTACGAACATGCAAGGACTGGTCATGTTACCTTCATCTAAACACCGATATAGATCATCTCAAAGCAGACGACTGTTCGACAGATATTGTAACTGCTATCATCATATCATCGAAATCGAAAATTACATAGGCGCACTCAAACAAACATTTGTAACAAACAACAAACATTTATAATTACGTAACGAACACAGTAAATGTTAAATGAGGTAAACTGAAATGATTTTTCTATAGGCAATCATTACCAAATGATTTAAGTAACTGTTTGCAGTGAGTTTCCATGCAGGAAATTAAAACCCAATAATAATTTTCTGCTAATTACACAAAAATTTTCCATGACAGATTCTAAATACCAATTTTAAATTTTTACTATGTATAATAAAAAGTTTCATTGTGGATAAAACTAAGTTGAAGTCTCTTTTCTTGCAAAAGTTTATCGAAGCCACAATTATTTCCTATGAAATGTATGACAAAAGTTTGGTCCCATAGAGTTCATTGATGCATATAACAGGATCAATTAGCATGAAAAAGTTTTTGTGTAAAGTGCTCATTTTCTTGCCAACTGTACACTTTTTTTTTAAATTGTAAATGCCGGTCAAAACTCCTCAAAAAGTTAAAGACAGAAAGTTTTCTGTAGCTACAATGGTTAGGGTACCTACCCTTACTGCCCATCTCAAAGCTCCATACTGTATACCCATAAGTAATATTCTGCTCCCCTAGTTTGTCTTTTGAAATTTTAAGTAACATTCCATTCTAGTTCACTAGAACAATGTGAATACTTTTAGATATAATATAGTAATACATTTTGTCAAATTTTTTTTGTTATCATTATAGGTTTAGCATTGTTGCCACAATCTCACCTGATCTTCTTAAGTAATGATGTGGCCCATGAAGTTAGCAAACTAAGTTTAGTGGAAGACTGGCTGTCAAGTGCACCTGCCGGAACACACCTATTGATGTTTGGCAACAGATTTTCAACACGAGGGTGGTAGCTATCTATGCAGGCATTAGAAAAAGCCCTACCATCTTGCTATGGTTTCATCATGATGTTTTTCACCGAAAGCTCAGGCCCATTGCAGGGATTCATACTCAGGTTGCAGGATGCAGAGTCCGTATACGCTACTAACTGAGCCATTATTGCTTTCAAAGATTGGGGTCAACAGATAGTCAAGTTAAATATTTGTAAGCTTGTACAGTTTAAGCTTTTAAAAAGTTTACTCAATAAACTCTAACCAGTGAAACCTTAACTACCACCATAATTCATATTTATGTAAACATTAAACATTTGTTTTGTTTCAATTTAAATAAATTATATAACAGAAGATTTTATGAAAAACATAAACCTTTTGTTAAACATAACTTGTGTAAATAGTGGTTTTTTCTTATAAATTTATTTTGTGATTAAATACAGTAATATGCCAAACAAATCTAAGAAAGAAGGGTATAATCTTTAGTTTATTGCTAATTGAGTTTTATTTATATATCTATAACAATTATATATTGAGAATCAGTTGTCATTTAAAATAAGGAGTCAATGAAAAATGAGTATTTGGTTTTTTTTGTTTGCCTATTACCTCCCATTCTCAAATTACACTTAGTCTAAAACTGATATACACATATCTCCCTACAGGTTTTTCAACAATTCTCCCATTTGAGCTTTAGTTAAATGCATCTCTTCTCCTTATGGTTTTAAAATGACAGAATAGTGAATACACAATTCAATATTAGTATATTAAAAAGAATGCATTCCATGACCAATCAAGTGTTCACAGAGATGCTAACACTTATTTTAATTTCCTATGATAAATGGATGAGACATATTACAGTAAATATATACTTGTCCCAGCTTTGTAAAATTTATTTTGACCACTCTTGCATCAGTTTCTCCATAATCAAATAATGTGTTAGTATATATATAAATAACATGCATTAAGAATTTAAGAAATGTTAATGTCAAACCTCAATAATAATTGACAGTTAGAAGTTTAATCATTAACAAACATATTTTATTGACTCATATTTAAACTACTAATATATTCAAAATAGCAAATAGGACATAATATAATAATATACCCTACCAAATAAATAAGGAAGCAAGACCACAAAATTATAAGCGTATCTATAAAAAATATTTTCATGATATCCTCTTATTACCAAAAGAAATATGAGTTTTAATGACTAAGTTAAAATATATAATTAAGCAAAAAATTAAGTATTAAATAGGAATATCCTATAATATCCATCACTTTACAATAACTTGTATAGTAAGTTCGACTCCAAATCTTTAAACTGGTTTGCAATTGAAGTAGCTGGAATCTTTAGCTTACTTTGAGTAAGTGACTAAATTTTTTCTAAATACAGTGTAAAGTCTTTATAACGTTATCCTTTATAACGATAAACTCTCTATAATGTTGAAGTGAGCCCAACTTGGTTGGTTTGCGTTAAAACCCACATATTGAAACTACACTCCATATAACGATAACTCTCTATAATGACAAAAAATGCTCAGTCCCTTGAGTATCATTATAAAAAGTTTACACTGTACCTACAATTTATTTTATTTGTTTATGTATAAATTATTTTTGTGTACATACAATATTATAGAACAAGTTGAATCATTGTCTCAGCATAAACCAGTTCTGGTTTTTCGGGACATTTCAATAAAATATTTATGTATTTTTATGGTAAATATTTTCTTTTTTAAATGTCACTAAGAATTGATATATTTATTAACTTTATAGTAAATGCTAGAAAAATATGTCATGTTATGATGAATAAAGCATGTATAAATATCGAAATAAAAATAAAAGAAAATATTTGAAAGTTTTGAATTTTTTGATTACATATACATTTATAAGAATATATTTTAGAATCGTAACAAAAGAAAAATAAAGTGTAAAAGACTTTGCTCTCAAAATAAAAATTATAAGCAATAAATCTAATATGAATTTAATTATTTTATACACTTATGTGCCACTGAGACCGAGGATCAACATACCTCCTACACACGTATTGTATGCAATGGTATATACATTTATTGATACTTGTAATACATACATCATCTGCCTTTCTATTAATAAAAAATAATCATCAAAAATATATCAAGAATAAAATAAGACTACATGTATAATTATAAAATCAAAATACCGAAAGAATTAATAGTGTTTAAAAACGCAAACTTACCCTGTCCACATTTCTCAGATTTTGGAGTTGAAGTCATTCTTATTTATCTGAACTTACTACGGCATATTATCACTTACAATAACTTACAAAACAGTTATTTTTTATTTTTGTTTCAGGAACAAATATCACAAAAACACTTAGAAGAGACCGGCAGCCATATTTAGGAAACATTAGTACCATAGACAATTAGTCAGGGTCTCCAGATTGTATTTTCAAAATTTCCCCATGACGGCCAAAAAATTTCCCCAAAATAAAACTATTTCAGCAACTTTTCCCAAAAATCTTAAACTTGCCTATTCCCTTAAATTTTTCTTTAATTCTAGTACAGGCATCTTTAAGAGGTGGGCATATGTGTTCAGAAACATAAAAGTACCATCTTAAAGAAGCAAAAATTTTACTACTTTATTCAATTTGTAAATAAATCGTATTCTGACCAGATAAACAAAAAAATATGGCTTTATGGGAGTCACAGTTGCTTTCTTCGTGCGTTCCGCTTTATTATATATATTTATTATAGGCTGTAGTTTTACCAATAAACAGTGATGTTTGTGGTAAAATAGTTGACAAATTTCGTAAGAAATTACAATTGTAATGTTTATATCCAACGATTATATTTACATGTTGTTAAGCGTAAAAAATGTTTTGTTATTGGTTTTAAACTTCAATGATTTTTTATTTTATATACGAATAGTCTGTCATTTTTATTTTAAAGCAAGCTGAATATTAAACAATTAAAATTCTATTTTAAAAACCCTTTATATTTTCTATACATAATTCGTGATAAATTTATTTGTTTGAGTAGAATAATTATTACAGTTCCGATGCGGTATCGAAACGTTAATTGAAAGTTACTAGATACTTCATCAGCTAGAGCTAAGCTTAAGATCTCATTTATGTAAAGTTGGCTTATTGGCCGGACAAAGTGTGAAAGAACCATAGTTGTAACTACCATGTTTTAATGAAAGACATTTCCATGTTAGAAGAGAAGAGACGGATGAAGAACAATGAGAAATGTCCAAGTAACTAAGAGATTTACCTGGCATACCACGGCGAGTCACTGAGCCATTATTTAAAACACATAAACCTAATTCATCTACCAATTCAGCAAATTGAATGCCTAACCTATCGTCATTAGGGGCGCCCCATAGGGAGTGATGTGCATTAAAGTCTCCTAATATGATAACAGGCGAAGGCAATATTCATTATTTAATTTTAGTATAGGAATAACAGACTGAAGGTTCTTTTTGGGAGATGTATATGGAATGGAATGGCATATTATCAACTTTGGCCGCAACTGCATTGAACTTTTCATTGCTATAGGAAGGAAGGAGTAAAGATTGCAAAAACACTTATTTTTTATAAGGGGAGCAGAGCCACCATATCCGTCTATTCTGTTCTGATTTTGAGAATGGAATAACCCAGTAGTTTAAACAGAGTACCCGGCTTGAGCCATGTTTCAGAGATAGCCAGAACATATGGATTAAATTTATTTATCAAATAGTGAATATCTGTTCGTTTTGATGTAACACTCCTACAATTCCATTGTAGGATCTGATCCATCTTTGAAAGAGTTAAAAATAGTAACTGATAAGTTCTAAATCAATATAACAGCAACGTTGTCAGGTAGCGAGGAATTTGAGATGATATTCATCAGTGAACATATCAAGTCATTTAAGTTTTTTTTTTCTATATTAGAATCATTCTTTTCAATTAAAGCACAACCTTTAACAGAAGGGATAGCATAATTTTTTATTAAATCATCATGTGCCTTTTTATCAAAAGCCTTGATTAAAGGAGCATGAGATTTAGATTTTAACAGTACAGTTTTTACCGGATTTACGATTTTCCGACTCTTCCTACGGTTACGTACAATAGGACCGAAACATTCAGGTATCCTCAAATTTTCAAGAATATCTTTATGTGAGCATTATATGGGTATATCACGAACTATACCCATCTTACAAACACTATACGATGGAATATAGGCCTTGTCGTTGCTTTGAATAAGCATTGAATGTTGCACAATTGAATTTGTAGCTATAGCAGTTCTAAATTAGCCTGACAAACGATTCCGTCCTATTTTTTGATACCATCTTCCATAACTATTTGAATATTATTTTTGTATAAAAAAATCCCAAATGTAAGGGGATGTAGTGAGGCACCTGATTGACGATTATCAGACATAAATCCCACATTAACAGTGTAAGGACCAGGGTCCGATTCCTTGTAAAACTCTCTGAAAGTGTCAGAAGAGGGTACCTCTGTGTCTGTGTTAGTCCTAGTAATAGGTTCATCAGTGGGTTGATGTTGTGAGTAGGTGAGTTCAGTGTAGAAGTTGATTCTTCTGTCAATGCCTGTTTATTAGTTCGAAAAGATGACCTATCCTTCACCGGTTTAAATGATTGAGTCAACTTTTTTTTAGATTTTTTTTCCCACCTAACAGTTTCAAAGGCGGCAACTGATGGTACAACACTTACATTATTGGCGAGAAATCCATCTGCTTCCAATAGAGGATGGTTGGCCGGAGGAGGATCAGGATCCGGGGCAGTCTCTATATCCATGTTTGCTAAAATCACCAAAACAAACACTTACCATTGTATACGGCTACTATTTTACACAAATAAACAACTTATATATTTACAAAATATAAATACAAACACTTTTATATACTGAAATATAAAAATAAATTAAATTTATAAGAAAAGAAAAATTTATAGCCGCCATTTTAAAAAGACCGCCAAAAAGTCTATTAAATTTGATACTTTTGGCCATTTTGGCTAAAATCAATCTTAAATGTTGCCAGATAAAGCGAAAAGTTACTAACTTGACAACGCTATTATGTTGTCAAGTTATTGTGTTGCCAAAATTGTAAAGAAAAGAAGTCGTGCCATCATTAATCTGTGCGTGCCATTTTTCATTTCGACTGGCAATATTAGTAATGTGTAAGCCTCTGGTTATTGGTCTATGGTGTAAGCGACGCGCGTTCAGTGGTTTTTTTTATTTTGACGCAATTTGACAATAAAAATGCTATCGTTAAAGATAACTGAATTACTATCTTTATTTTTGTGACAAGCGTATATTTATTCAATTACGTGATATATTGCAGTATAACAAATTCTATAAATACGAGAACGCCAGTAGACTGAAGTAGACATGGCGGATCCACTCAGCTTACTTCGTCAATACAACGTAAATAAAAAAGAAATTATAGAACGAGACAATCAAATAATATTTGGTGAATTTTCTTGGCCTAAAAATGTTAAAACAAACTATCTTATGTGGGGGTAAGTGGGCGTTTAAATGGGAAAACAATCTGCTTTAGATAATTTCAAAATTCATGCTCATTGCGTTTAAAATTTCCTTTTTTTTAGATCTGGGAAAGAAGGTAGCGTTAAAGAATATTATACCCTGGAATGTCTCTTATTTATACTCAAAAACATTCACTTGACACATCCCGTGTATGTAAGACAAGCAGCTGTAAGTAAAAGTGGTCCTTAATACCTCGATTTATTTCAAAATATTGGTAATGATGTGACGTTACTTTCATGTAGGCTGCTAACATTCCCCCAGTACGTCGGCCGGATCGTAAAGAGCTGTTGGCATATTTGAATGGTGAAACTGCTACTTGTGCTTCAATAGATAAAAGTGCACCTTTGGAAATACCAACACAGGTGAGTGTGACATGATTATCATATTGTAACGTTGTATACAGCTTTACATCATCATATTCAATAAGTGGGATTGTTATTGGTGCTTATATGAGGAAGATATCTGACCAGCAATTGACACACCAATAAGAATAACATTATTTGCATAGAGACAATTTGCTTGATATATCCTTAATATTTCTGTTTACAACATGTCAGCTCTAGTTTACATTAAAGCATCATAATAATGTAGAAATGACAAAAATAGTTATGATTTCAGGTTAAACGCACACATGACAATGATGGGGGAGAATCAGCTGCGAAGAAACCTCGAATTGAAGAGACACATGTACAAAAGGTGCGTGAACAGCTTGCCGCTCGACTTGATGCACCCAAGGAAGCATCTGTCACAGTTGACAATATTAAGTAAGTAATAATATTAAATAATCTCTGTTCATTTACCCTCCATATTGACTAGTGGGTTTACTATAAAGTTAAATGATTATTGTCATTCCTGACTTATAATTTTATGGTTATACTGACTTTCTGATCTTTAATGTATGAAAGTATATGTGGTTTTTTATTTTCGCAATTTTCCTACTGGTTGGGAGCATAAAAAGCATAATAATTATATTTTAGATCTTTATCAGAAGCTATGTCAGTGGAGAAGATTGCTGCTATCAAAGCAAAACGTTTAGCTAAGAAAAGGACTACAATCAAAAGCAATGACTACTCAGACACATTGGGTGTTGTTGGTTCGGATTTGAGAGCTATACTGGACTATGATGTTGATTTGACAAAAGACATTATCAGTCGAGAAAGGCAGTGGAGGACAAGAACAACAGTATTACAAAGTAATGGAAAAGTGAGTTAATGTGAAATATTTAATAAAATTCATTTTTATACCATATTGAGTGAACTGGCAAAATATGAATGGAGTATGTGATTAATAATACCTCATTAGTTTAGCATGTGAGTTTTATTAAACATTCATTATTTAATTTTGAATTAAAATTTATTTTACAAGAGAAAATTAAGGGTGGCTTGAGCAACATTCCATTTAACTCATTGCTAAAGAAAATTAATTAATTACAATTAGCCTTGTAAATGGATTTATTGTAAACATATTTTGGGTCATCTTGCAAGAGATATACAGTGCTCTGATTTAGTTAATCATAATCAGCGAGTCCCTAAAGCAGTCTGCGTTCTGTTACTCTACCTGACAAGTTTCTTATCCTGAAAAGTGCAATGACTTATAAACTTATGCATACAATGAATTGTGCAGTTAGATTCCATAAGTCACTGTCGTCTGTCATAATTTAAAATAAATAACACGAAAATAGTGAAATTATCTTCTATTACTTATGAAGTAATCTGGTAAAAGTGTTAATACCACGTTGACACTTATGATGTCTCTGTTCCTTCATTACCATAATTTTTTTATACATAATTTGTAATTTTATGTTTAACCATTTTAAATGTGTTTAGTCTTACTTTAATCACATTTAAACATGTTATGCAATATACATATTTAACTTAATGTATATATTTACAGACATTTTAATATTATTAAACAAATGTTTGTAGATTTTTGCCAAAAGTATTTTGGCACTATTGGGCAGTATTAGGGCTAGAGAAGAGGGCAGATCAGGAGTTCCAAGGCCACCACAACCTATTGTAATGCCACAGCCTACTGTGCTGCCTGCACAACAGACACAGTATAACAGATATGATCAGGAAAGATTTAATAGACAAAAGGAAGGTATGTATTGAAAATTATAAAAATATTATTACTATTTTTCACTAATTACTGTTAATACTTCAATAGTCAAAACTCCTATGGGTTGTACTGCTTATAAAGTTTGCTTTATTATTATTATTAGAGATACATAAATAGAAGTGTGAAGTTTTTTTTACATTGGAGTAACAATGCAAGTAATCTAACATAGCTGAGCTCTAAGAAAGTATAGGTGATAATTTATTCCCTAAAGGAGTTAATAGGAACTTAGCAATGGGTCCTATAAAATTAAAAGTGGCAAAGTATAGGTATCTGGCTGATAATTCAAAAATTAAAGGTAATTAAAAATTTCAATTCTATCCATAGATATTTATGGTAAATGTTTTACTATTAACTTTGGGTCAAGCTAACAGTAAAATATATTCCCCATGGATACAGTTGAAATTGATTCGTTTCTTTGGTACCAATAATGGTAAATTATTGTTTATGTATTATATGTGTATGCTATTTATATGTAAGTAAGTAACTTGTAAGATACAAGTGTATTTGATTGTAAAATTTGTGCTATATGTATTGCCACCATGAAATTTATTTGCTTTTATATTAATTTATTTTTAAGGTTGCCTGGAAGAAATCACTTTAAGCACTAAGGCCACCTAACTTTACACAAATAATGTAAATAGTTACATAACATGTATGTTTTTTTCGCGTGCAATAAAGTATATTTTATTGTAAGGTCAAACCTACTTTGCCCCCTATGATTTTATAGAGCTCAAATAGGATGATTCCTGAGATGTTGTGGATGGCAAATACCAATGAGTAAACCAGTACTTTTATAATTGATACATTTTTTGTTATTACTATTGTTACAGAAACGGAAGGCTTCAAAATCGACACAATGGGTACATATCATGGTATGACTCTAAAGTCAGTGACTGAAGGGCCAAGTGTTCCTCTCGCCGCGCGCACACCGCAAACACCTATCCATTCACGTCAAATGCCACGTAAGTTTTTTCATATAACATTACTGTCATCTTAAAATGCGACCTCCACGAACGAGAGCTTATTGCAGTGATATTACCGTCCCAGCATCAATCAACATTCAAATCAAATACTATTGTTCATATTTAACACTATTTTAGCCTCTATTATTTTGAGCAGAATAATCAGGTAGGTAGGAATTTTCTACCATGAAGTGTGATTATTTAGTTGTAAATTTAAAAAAAAATATTTATATAGAAAATGGTCCATCGTCTATTGGGACGCCGGGTCGTCGAGAGTTACTTTCAGTAGCGGCAGCTCGACCTCCAGCTGGTGGCAAGCGACCGTCACGTACGCCCATTATCATTATACCTGCAGCTACCACTTCACTTATATCAATGTACAATGTCAAAGATATGCTTCAGGACCTAAAGTAAGTACATTGCCTAAATCACTATATACCAGTGAATGAGATGTTCTTTACATTTCTATATAATTTATATAATCATTATTTATATTATATTGATTTTTAATTATATTAAGAGAGCAATTCTTGTTTAAATATGTAATTGGTTTCTCGGAAACGACTCCAATGATTTCGATGAAACTTTGCATTTAGAGAATGTTTTACATTCCGTGTTTACTTAGATAGGTGTTGTTTTCTTTGTTTATAAAACACGGAGCACAGCTCGGTAGCCCAGATATTTTTATTTTTATATTACGTAAATCTTGTGTTGTGATAGTGATTGACGAATTTAAATCATATTCACATAATATATTTCTTTGGTAGAGACAATTGGTTACTAGTCATGAGCATATCAGCAAAAATCCTTGCGCCAACTCAATACCTCAAGCGCAGCATACTGCGCCGGCGCATTGAGCTAACTCAAATTTGCGCCATGGCGTAGCAAAGTAGTACACGAGGTAAGAGAGTTATAGAAATGAATGAGTTAGCTGACAGACGCGAGCGGCGGGGTGCGACGCTGTCCCTTAGCCGGCTCGTTGCGCTGAAGTGCGCCGTGCGCCTACACATTTGGAATAAGTGTGTTAACACACCCAGCGCAGTAAACTGAGTTGGCGCAATTGCGATGCGTAGCGCAGTGTTACCCATGGCTATTAGTTACGGTAAGTTAGCTACGCTAAGATCTGATAGGTGGGGCTGCCGTTGAGCCAGTAGCCAAATATATATTAATTTCAGACTTATTGGAACTAGGGGCCACTCCGACAGACTGAGTTAAATGTGGGCCTCAAACAGTTTAAACAATTGAATAAAAGTTTAAAAGGAATTTAATATTATTATAATTTTTAAACCGAAGTATGGCATTGTATTGAGCTAACAAGTTTGTGGAGCTTATACATAGCTCAGACTTATGATCTGAACAGTATATTCAGAATTATATTCAGTGGTTTCGTTTTCGCTATTTATTTTAGGTCTCGTTAAGTTAAACGTGCGTTAATGGTACGCTTAGAAACAATATCTCTAGACACCGGTAACTGAAGAAGCTTGCTCGCTTAAGCACTCATTATCTGTACACTTTCGAAATTCTATTGCACATTAACTTCCGGCACATCTGAACGGGGTTTAATTTATTGGCGGACTGCACGGATATCGACAGCGAGCCGCTTTCTGTACATTAAACGGCGTATTTATAAATTTCGTTGGTTTTGAAATTTGTTGTAATGAATAATTTGAAAATAATTATGATAGTTTATAATAATACTATATAATCCTATCCTATCCTAATACTATTTTGATAGGTTTGTCACAGTGGAACAAAAGAAAGCAGAAGGTTCTGCTCGTGAGAATGAAGTACTACTGCAAAGAAGAAAAGGAAACCCTGGGGATCATTTACCGACGAATGCAAGCACAATAACGGTTTGTATTCTTATTCAATAGGTAGCTTTGGATTTTTTCCATACATCTGAACAAATACTAAGCTTTATTGAAAACATTGTATGAGTTGGCGCATGTTACTGGCATATATAATAGTGGCATGCTGTAAAATTACGTTAACAGTGAAAAATATGCTTATATTAAAATAAAATTAATAAAATCAATCAGTCTTTCGTTAATCTTTTCATGAATTTTTAAATTACGTAGGTTACTATTGTAACCTACAATGTAATAGTAATGATGTAGAAAATTATTTTACAAAACTATAATAAATGTTTAATAATCAAATGAAATTTCATGTGTTAGGTTCCGTATCGCGTAGTAGACAATCCAGGGAGATTGTCTGCTGCTGAGTGGGAACGTGTAGTCGCAGTGTTTGTCCAAGGTCCTGCTTGGCAATTCAAAGGATGGCCATGGGACGGCAATCCAGTACAAATATTTGCTAACAGTAAGTATAGGATTAATTTAATCATTGTTCTGTGAAGCCGCGCGCGCACTGGCCACTAAATCCTCACTATTCTTTTTTTATTTACTTATTTTATAACGAGTTTTTCTTCAGCTGGCATAGACAATTGTACGTATTTTTGTATGAAAATGCAGGTAAAATACGTAGTCAAACTTTCAATACTCCTTATTCGAAACTATAAAAAAACCTTTTTTCACGGTGATAAAAACATCCGTGAAGGCTAGCTCTAAGATTTTGATCCAGTGTTTAGTTTAAGTTTGTAGTAAAATAATGAAATATTGGAAAGGAACACTTTAGACTTAGTTCGTATATTAGTAGAAACTATGGTTATATTGGCGTTATGTACTTTCTCTACCAAACTACAATAGCCTGTAGATCAAAAGAAGGTAAAAAAATATATGCATATATTCATGGTAACTGTACAAGTTGACGAGATATACATACATACATAAATCACGCCTATTTCCCAACGGGGTAGGCAGAGACCACGTCCTTCCACCTGCTACGATCTTGGCATACCTCTTTCGCTTCTTCGACATTCATTAATCTTTTCATGCATGCTCGTCGGTTTAGAGTACTCTTGACCTTACCTTTCTTCAGAACGTCTCTGATTTGATCGATAAATGTTCGTCCTAGGCCTTCCTCTTCCAACAATTCCTTTCACACTCGCATCATAATTTTGTTTAGTCATTCTTCTTTGCATTCATCCTCTCAACATGCCCAAACCATCTAAGCATCCTAAAAAGGGCGCGTGCGTATGCCCATATACAATTGTGCTACGTCAATCTATACAGAGCGGGACCGCGCACCGAGGGTGCGAACGCGACGGAAACGATTCCCTCGCACTCTGTATAACCGACGGCGGATAACACGCTACGGTAACCAGCTGTCTGGAAACCAGTGCGTGCGAGCCCCTCTCACTACGTGCGACCGACCCTGCTCACACCCGAAACTACTAGGCGTGAAGAGGGCGAAACATTAAGGTACACACGCAGTAAGGTGCCTGCTGGTAGGCGCGGCGATGACGTAGCACGGAGCGGAATGGACTGGGTCGCTGGCGGGTTGAACACTTAGTGGTGAAGATGCAAAATGACACACAGGCACCACAATAAAATTTGCTGTATTCTTCAAGACACAATACAATTTGTTGGTACTATCTTCTGGGTACTGTTTCTTCCAGTTTCTTGAGTCTTGATTCTTCAGCTTGTGGCACCCGTGTGTGCTCGTTGGCCCCAGTAGTGCGCCTTTTATATTGTTTGCCGGAGAGCGAGACGGACGATGGCGTCTCTATCCGTACTGCTCATTACCAAACTTGGGTGTGGTCCGGTAACCGCGGTAATGCGCCGTGGTTGCACTATCGCTGTCTCTATCTATTATTATTATTACTTGTATGCAGAATACAATAAATCGTTAATATCTCTAATTACACTTATTCAATTACTATAACTTACTAACTATTTCACATTAATGTAGACACAAATACCTATCCAAAAACACTAACTTTAACATTATAGGTTAATAAACATGGTAGATACAAAGCGTTAAACATTGCAACTTTAAAACAGCTTGAAACTCGTTATTTACACACTATTTGATGTTACAAACATTATAAAACATATAGAGAAGGCCAATTTACCTATATAACACAAAAGATTACATACAACTTCTATATAATATGAATTATCGATGATATATGATTTTAGTACTTGTAAGTGATCATTTCTATTGAATTACAAACATTTTCATAACTTATATACTGTTCTTATATACCTACACGCTATAGTAACATATTCAAAGCATTAGAAACATTAAATTATTGATTGTTCGTACAAATGATTCATCCCTACAACTTATATTTGCAATTGCTATTTTCGTATCATTACGCTTAGACCTATGCGTCGCTAACACATCCCTTTCTCAATCCGTGTGACTATATCTTATTTCACACCACAAAGCTCTCTTATCACACTATTTCTTATCCTGTCACTCAATTTCACTCCTAACATACCTCTTAGCGCTCTCATTTCTACTGCATTTATTTTACTTTCATGATTTTTCTGCCACACCCAGCTTTCACTTCCGTAAATGAGTGTTGGAACCAACACTCCTCTATGCACAGCCAAACGAGCTTTCATAGAAATACTCTGGCTGCACATAAAGGAGTGTAACGCCCCATTCACCATATTACGGCATTTACTCTCCTTCCTATATCTCTCTCACACTTTCCATTCCTTGGTAAACTTCGATCCCAAGTATACATACTCACTTACTTGCTCCAGTTCATCCTCATCAACCCGAACACATACTTCTGTCAAGTTTTCTTCCTTTTCAAACACCAAAACTTTCATCTTCTTTTAATTTACTTTCATTCCCTTTCTTTCCAAAGCCTCATTCATAATAGTCACCATCGCTTGACGAAATATGACATGTCAATTGTTTCGTTTGTTCAAATTAAAGTTATGTGCTTGGATATCGGACTTTTTAAAGGAAAGATTGCTTCGAATGGTCATTGATGGCTGCTCCTCCGATATATTGTTTATCAAAGCCGGGGTACCTCAAGGGTCAGTACTTTCTGCGACGCTATTCCTGCTTCATATCAACGATATGCTTAAGCCTGGTACTTTTAGTTATGCAGATGATAGTACAGTTGTAGAAAGTTATAAATCTAGTGCGCGCTACAGTGGAACGCAAGTACAGTCTCTGTGGGAGGCCATGGTCAAACGCTTGAACTTGTCCTTAAAGATAATCTGCGACTGGGGTGATGCCAACCTGGTTAAGTTTAATGCCACTCAGGCATGTCTATTTTCCGCTAAACGGAGTCCTTTCCTACTAACTCCTACTTTCAGATAACCGAATATCTGGAACTTCTAGGCGTTACGATGTCTTCAACCCTCAATTTTGGCTCCTCCATTGAGTATAAAGCTCAGTGGGCTGCCAAAAAGCTAGGTATTCTTGCAAAGGTGAGACGCTACTTCACACCGGGTCAGCTGCTTGATCTTTATCAAGCGCAAGTCCGATCGTGCATGGAGTACTTACTGGATTTTGTATTTCCCAATAATTATAACCTAGGTATATTCAAGTCTCGAGTGAATAGGCAAGCGTGCTCCATCGTAAGCCACATCATCACTTACGATCAGGTGAGAAAGTGGTCAAACGCAAGCCTACTAATTGTAACAAAAAAATCAGTAGCTCCCAATCTGTGAACTGCTGACAAAATAAAAATTGAAAAAATTGCGAAAACAGAAACTTTTCTATTTAGGTAGCCTGTCCTTTATGTCCTATTGATTTGAAAATCAATATTTGGCAAAAAAAAACCTGTGTGTGTCAGCTCCGACCGATGACTGGAGTTTACTCCTTAAGTACAATCATAGATGTAGTATTATATTGTTGTATTATACTACATCTATGAGTACAATTGTTTTTGAATATGCAATAGGAAAAGAGGTGATTGATTGACCGACTGACTGACGGAATGACTGACTGATTGATTGGTTGAGTGGTTAATGATTTATGTAAAAGCAAAACGATTATGTATATACACATACATGATTTCAAAGTAAAATGTGCGCATGGTACGTTGCGCAGAAAAACGTAACGTGAATTTCACTCCTTATAAAATTTCCGTACCTGGGTTATTATATAAAAATCTATTCTTATGAAGTAAACTCCTAAAAACGTATGTCGTATATGACATTTATTAGCGAATATCACAAGGGTAAGATAGATCAAAAGAGAAAAAACTGTAATACCATTATAAAGGTATTTTCGCCAAAATGACCTTTACGCCCCTTGTAATCCAAAGTGTCGGTAGTATATTTAGTATTTTTTAATAATCGGTAATTATAATATTATAATCGTTTTAATTTTACAGTTTGTGCCTTCCATTTAAAGTTTGATGAGATAAAATTAGATGGTAACGTAGCGCGGTGGGCGGTCACAGTACTCAACTTAAGTCGCACTAAACGACATTTGGACCGCGCTGTACTACTAGGCTTCTGGGAAACACTAGACAAGTATGTATATATATATTACCTTTGAATAACTTATTATTAATAATCCAATATTTCTTTATATACTTCTGTATCGAACTACCTTGCATATTTATTTTTGGTGTACATACTGAATCTTAAAAAAATGTTAGATATGGAAAAAAGTTTCGATGTGGTTTTAAACCTAATATTAGTATCATACTAACCATCATTTTAATGTACCGTTGTTCTAAATTTGCTTTACTTTCCTAAATAAAACGAATTAAAGTGGATCATGTTGACATATGCTTTTTTCAACATACACATTTATAATTTTTTTTAAGTAGGAGGTATGGTTTGAATTAAAATACAGTTATTTTAGTTAATTATAAGAGTGTCAATTTTATATTAAAACAATTGTTCTCGACTAATTCTCGTTTAATATTTATTCAACACTAAGCTACTGAACCGATGTATATATTTTTCTTTATTTAGTGGTACGGGCAGTGCCAAAAAATTACCTTTCATACCAATTAAATGGATAGTTCCTTTACATACATCATAATAATTATTTAAATCTGTAGTGGCCACAAGCGAAAACTATATTATTCTTTATTGGAAAATAAAGCTTATATCTAATTATTAATGTCATTAAAATATAAGAAGTTTTGAAGCTGTATTGACGGAGTGGATTTGTATCTTACAATGATCTTGAACTTTCGGTAAAGGAAACGTCTTTATGAAACCATAGGGTATTTCCTAATGCTCACTTAGAAAGCTATTATATTCAAGTTGAAAATTCTGCCTTCAAACACTATAGGTGTGTCCCGGCATTTGCACTTGAGAGCCAGTCCTCCCAATAGGTTTTGTGTGTTACCATTTTTAATAACATCTTCACTTAACATCATAAGAATGTGTTATTGTGGTCAAAAGCGAAACCTATATATAAAAATATATATCTGATAATGAAAATAGTTGCTATTTACCCGACTGCGAAAAAGAAGGGTTATGTTTTTCGAGCGTATCTATGTCCATTTCTTTGGCATGCTCTGTAGCCTAAACGGCTTGATGGATTTTAACTTACGAGATGTCGTTCGATTCGTCATAATTATGGGAGTGACATAGGCTATATAATATTTAAGTATGACGTGTGGGAATCAAATAACAAGCAAAAACATAAAAATATGTTTAGGTGCAGTCGGGTGTTTTGGCTTCTATTTTAATAATTTCGCTTGATATAAAGTTTATTTTGTCAGTATTAATAATAAGTTTTTTTTTATTGTTCCAGGCACATGATGAAAAATAAGCCACATCTTAGGTTTTAAGTTTGTTATAGCTATATATAATATAGTTTTATTCAATAGAGTATATTTTACCGTGTGAATATAAAACAGCCTTTATAAGCAAAACGAATCTAAGTCATTCCCTACCGTTTAAAATATGTTTGGCAGTTTCGCCTATCCATATGTCACTTACCGAGACGCATTTAAGCAGAAAATCTCTTGTAGTTTTTATAAAATATTGACATGTTAATACTACACGTATATAATATAAAAAAGTGTGCGGTTGGGGACCCCAGTTAGAAACGAAATTACTAAAAAATAAAATATTTTAAAATCAGTTAAGTACTCCAATTAATTACGGATATATCGATGTAAGTTTTATATATATGTACCATAGAATTACTAAAGCGCGGATATTTCGTGAGATCGCCCTAAGGGGCCCCTCCCGAAGTACAATGTTTTTCACAGGTTTTGCAACCTGAGCAAGTGGTTATAAAACCAGCCGTGCACGAAGCTCGTCTGCTCGAATCTCTATACTCGCACGCATACATATACTCGTTTATAATGGAAAGAGACGATAAAGTCGCATGGAGGAGGCATAACGCTTTTTACTTACGTGACAATTTCTACAAGTCAACTACCGTAAGCTGCAAGTGTTAAGGAACTTCGTTCCAATAAATACAAATTTTTGATATAGTTACTTGCAATATGTTTGAATTATTGACTTAGCTCTCATAAGTTGTTATTTGAATTCGTGGGTATATTGTCATATACTGATTTGCCTGTTCCTACACTAGCGCCATTTGGTGGGTTTTTGAATTGTAATTTGCTGCTTACAGCTGGACAATTTTTCAACTTATACCCTATATAAGATGAACCTCTATCCTCCATAATAACTCCAACGGAATTAATTAGTATTTCATATCATGTACGTTGTTTTTTTTTACAATTATGAAAAAAATTGTAGCAGATTATTATGGGCCGGTAGCGCAGTGTAAGTTATTTGTAGTAATATAAATAAAACCAGCGTATAAAAGTAAAGAACAGAAAAACATGTATATTGGGTAGCAAAGGAACTTGATTAGACAAATGAGGACAGAATGACAAGCACTAAATTTAAAATATTTAAGGTACAAATTTATTATCAAAGAGTATCTACTCAGCAAAATTACAAGTTCAAAGTATTTTTATTAAGTTCTATGAGTGGAATACCTGGTCATGTTCATAATGATATTAGAATAAGGAGAATAATATTTCAAGGTAAATTTTAAAAAAACTTAAAAAAGTGTTTTTAAATCGGTCCAAATTTTCTTTGCAATAATTATAATAGAAATTATTGTTACACACGAGAGTTCAAAATTTTTACTTCTGTTGTTGAAAATTTTAAACTATACGGATGCACCTACTAACCTGTGTTTTATAATGTGTAGTTAAAAAAAAATCAATGTAGTTCGTTACATTATATATTTTATCATAGTCTCTGTTAGTTACTCTTTAAAATTACTCTCCGAAACTTGGAACCGTTGGTCAAATGGAATTTAAAAAAAGATAAGCTAGATTCGTGTTATATGTGAAATGTAATCAAATTTTATTGATCTGAATACTTATACGATAGAACAGCGATGCCTATAATTTTATAGCTAATACGGAACACTCGCCCAATCTCATTTTATTCGTGGAGCCCTTCGTTAACTGATAACAAATGAAATACCAACATCCCGTTTGTAATAAGATTTAATATAAAAATTGTACCAGTAGAATCATTTAACAGCTAAAACAATTCAATGTTTCAGTAACAAATGTAAATGATTCGTGGAACCCTCGTGGATTTTCCACCAAACCCACTTTAGGAATCGCTTTTAAATATACCAATAAGGCATAGCACTCACTGTTGTTAGCCGCGCGCGATTAAAACCTCCAACACGTTTCCAAGAGTATCTAATAAGGATTTGTCTCACGTGTCATTAGAAGATAATATTCAATGAGACTATCTCAGTTGTGACGAGTTAATCAAGTCAGTGAGGTGTGTAACTTGTTGCATAGCGTGCGTCGGTCGGACCCTGTTATCGTCAATCCTAGACGGGGTTCACAACCTGAAGTGCGTCAGCTATCGTGCCAGCGATGTCGAAATTATTTATTTTCATATATCGGAGCAGAACTATTCTGCTTCGAAAGACCAATTTTATGAATTCTTAGAATGTTCAGATTATCTTACGAAAGTTGAGCTATCGTACAAAGACAAGAAATTGTCGTACATGTACGATAATTGTCGTACATGTACGATAATTATCGTACTGCTGTGAACCCTGGCTAGTTGGCAGTTTTCATTCCCCAACTTGTGTAATTATCGCTTGCAATTAACCGCATTGTGTGCTAGGCCTAATGCAACAGTACACTTCACAGTTAAAGATTCTGTATCATTAGAATGAAAAGTCAAAATGTTTTAAACGGTATGAACATGTACAAAGGTCACGCGATCTTTGTTATTTGACTACAATAAATTGTTGAACATAACATTTTGTATTTCATTTTACAACAACTTTGATGGCGTAGTTTTTACAAACAAGGCGGCACTGCCAACGGTATTGAAAGAATATACTGTTTTTATTCTTTTCATCTTGAGAATTTTTTTAATACTGAATATTTTATCGTAGTTACCCGGAATTTTTGCATCCTGCTAAAATATTCGATGATTTCCAATTAGATTACCGTAATTAAAAACTTATAGTAGCTGATCAGCTGGCTACCTGCCCCGACCCGACCCCTGGGAAAATTCGCTTGCTACGCTAATTAAACATTTAAAATCTATACTAATCTTTATAAAGATGTTACGTCCTTATTAAGTGACTCATCAACGCTAACCTGTAAGCCAGCGCAGAACCTGTAGCAAATGTTACTCGGAAGCCCTAAGTTTTGTAATCTATTACAATAAATTGGCAAAAGAGAAAAGCTATAGTCGTACAAGTTCGTGCGCGACCGTTCTATGTATCCGACAGACGTTGTCGGGGACAAGATACAATTACGACAACGGGGGCGTTGGTAATGTAGCGGGGAAAACAAGCAGGGTATTTGACTGTTTTCAAAAACTCATCTAAAATGATCAACAATTTAATAATAATGACAACAGTGTTCTCTTCATTATTTTGTGTATCTATACAATTAATAAAATGAAATGTCTGTTTGTATTGTCAAAATAAAATCAGTTTTACGGAGATACTCTATCACAAATAATGAATAAAATTAATGCTTTTTTATTTACTTTAATGGATGATCCTTAGAGTACTTAAATAAAAAACGTTCTCTATACTTTTAACTTATATTAATGGAATGGAATAATTGACATCGCTTTAAAAAAGTAGAAGTGGTATTGCTTGCGCCGTTGGAAGCGCAGCGCATTTAATACTACTAATTAAGTGGACTGTATTTGCGGGGATTGTGATCATCTATATGGATATAGGATAGGAATTTGGCACATACCTCGTGGTGGGTTCCGGTTTCACCTGGCTAGCCGGCTAGGTGGTCGTCTTCGACGTACTGCCCAAATTCTTCTCCTTCATAACAATGACGAGCACTAAAGTCAATGTATCAACAACCGAGCGAAAATCAACTTTATTCGACGAGGCGCGGCGACGAACTCGCGACTTATCGTACTGCATGCATGTGCCAAGGAAGGGGGGGTAAGCAGGAATGGAAAAAATTGCGAACCGATCACAATATCGCACAATATTTAAAACTATATAAAAGCGGCGCAACCAGGTATATTAATAACTAAGTGTCGAAAAATAAGAAATCATATGTTAATAAAGTACCATATCTATACATAAAATAAAAACGTAACTGATCGATGTCTGTATATAGAAGATATATGAGAAAAACTATTACTGGGGGTCTCTATCAACGCAGCAGAACCCAAAATAATGATTGTTATAATTTTCGTCTGTTTGTCTTTTTGCCAACGTTTGTGCGCGCTAATATCAGAAACGGCTTAACCGATGCGAAAAAGGTTTTCACTGATATATTATGGTAAGGTTTACTTAACATTTAGTGTTTGTTTTATTTCAATCAGTTTCAATCGGAAAATTTTCAGCCAGTAGCATAGGCGACATTTTAATTTTTAAAAATTATTTATTCCTCATACAAATGTCGATAGTTTTACATAAAGTATAAATAATTGCCTAAAATATGCTTACTTCGCGTGTGCTTACATAAAAAATACTATAAATATTGGACGTTCTCACTAATGTAAACAAAAAAGTCAGCGAAACAATGTATGTAATTATTATGTTAAAATAACCGTTTTTGTTCAAATTAGTCAATAATAAAACACGGATGGCGAACAAAAAGTGATTATGCCCGTATCATCATATGAATCCTTATCCAAATTATTTATACTATTTACCTAGAAGTAAATTACTTTTTGAATTATTCAAATCAGTACATTCGTTTTAAAGTAAGTTATGATGAGTATAACAAAATTAAAATTGTCGCGATATTGCAAACCGCTCAATGGATGCATCGAACAATACATGCATAAACTCAATAATGGGTAAACACAAAAACTACTAAACCGATCTCAGACATTCTTTCTGAAAGCTACATTATTTATATACGGACAACATAAGTTTAATTTTTTATTTTCAAAAAATCCGAAACCTTTATGAAAATTGTGATAATGTAACCCAAGGTATTAAAAATTTGCTTAAAATAGAAGGAATTTTAAGTGCGCTGCGAAAATATAATTTCATTCTTATCACGTTATCATTTTCCAA
Source organism: Saturnia japonica (assembly GCA_033032175.1). Lineage (NCBI taxonomy): Eukaryota > Metazoa > Arthropoda > Insecta > Lepidoptera > Saturniidae > Saturnia > Saturnia japonica. Next base: position 14,340,169 of record CM065307.1, read on the forward strand.
ATAAATACTTTCAAAATCTAAATTGATGTAAGTTTGCAGGACTTAATTAGAAGAAAGATCAAGACTGTATATCATTACGCTATTCTGTAGGCGCTAAGCAGTCTTATAAATAAAAATTATATTAGTGTGTTCATGTCCCACGCGTTTATGCGTAGTTCGTCCGACTGAGTTGAAACCTTATACAGTGTAGTTGGCCCACGCGTAAAGATTTCTAGCATAGTACGATCAACGTATAAACAGGTGACGCGCAACCCTTAAGATGTATTAATAGTTGGTAAGTCAATTTTTAACAAACAGCTGTTGAGAATTTTGTTATTAAATCGTTTGTTATTACTTAAATCGATTAAATCAGGATTTATATATAAAGTGTACATAAATACTGTTACAGACAGTTTTGTAGAACTTCTAAGGTAGAACAATAATGTTATACTTTTTTTTCAAGAATTTTGAACCATTTGGACAATGCACGCCGACAAAGCAGCCAAGCAGCATTTAAATTACCGTAACTAAATTTATTAGGATTTCTTTAAAATATATACATGTATATACGTATACATTTATACTGTGGCAGAGTTTGTAAACGCTTTATCGTTGAACAAAATTGTAATACACTATTTACAATTATTGCAATTCACAATATAAGATCCCGCGAATCACTAAAGAACAAGTTCCAAGAATTTAGTATTTCCTCCCAAAACATATTTGATAACTTCATGTATGTTCGTAAAAACTTAGACAAGCTGGATTTTGTCAAAGATCAGCACAACGTAAATACTAGAAATAAATATAAATTAGTCGTACCGTGTTTTAGACTTAGTAAGACTAATAAAAGTTTTTTAGGTAATAGTGTTATACTATTTCCATTTCCTTATTTTCTCGATGACAGTTTTAATTTGATAGTTGTAGTGTTGGGACCAAATAAATAATGATATCGATCGCATATAAAAAATAGATAAATAAATAAAGATTACCTGTCGTTATAATTATTTCGTTTCATTGTCGAGTACCTACCTATACCTACTTATTTTACAACAGCTTCGAAAATTTTAAAGAAGTTGGTATTATCAATCAAAAATTAATACGTGTAACATCTTGTAATGAAATATAATATTAGTTAATAAATTAGTACAAAAGTATCCGGAAGTAGTTTAGTTTCTTACATTTTGTAAAAAAATATCGGGTCTGTTATCGTGTTACGTTTATCGATATAGCTCCATCCCTGTCAGTTTCTCCGACTCTGGCATAACCTTGTACGTGTGTAAACGTCATATCTTTATAAAATAATGCATACATAATGTAAAAAAGACGCTCGTTCAAGTTTTCACAGGAGCTGTCATCGAGAAAATAAAGAAATTGAAATGGTATAGGTTCTATCAAGATCCTGAAGCACATTACTGATTTGCCGGACAAGTTTAAGGACCATGTCAAGCGGAATTTACAGTCAAAAGGTTATTATAGGTTGGATCATTTGTGAGTGATAGTGACTAAATTATTATTATTGTACCTGTTATATTAACATTTGTACAGTTGAGAAAAAAAGAAAAACCCGATCGAGTTACTTACCGGTTCTTCTCGATGTCTGGGACGTTTTCCGAACCGGCAGTAGTGTTTTGACGTTCATAAGTGCCTTCTTAGGGCCTAAATTAAATAAAGTTTATTTTGTTTTTTATTTGCAAACCGTTTGATCAGCGTATGCGGATAAAGCGGTCAAACCACATATTAATTAATAAAATATTTTTTATTCTGATTTCTATAAAAATTACACATGTACTATATCATACACTGTTTTGTATATGTTTTAACGCAGAACAATGTCGTAGTACATTATTTTCTAGGTGAATAATTTTCTTGATTAAACCATCATGCCGTTTTTCAGTTAAATCCGGACATAAAAACAGACAGTCGGAAGTGGAAGCCCTTCCGAACTGCTTTTATCCGCGTGCGTGTAAATACAATGTTCTACAAAAATATTAGTCCTAAGTGTGTCAAAAGAAAAGTCCGCGATAGCATAAGCCTATCTCTTATACATAAACCACAACACGGAACTTCGCGATTTTTTTTTTTTATTGAACTTTTAAAACTTGATTTATGAGTATTATTTTTAGGCATGGCATATTAATCCTTATGAACAAAAGTTACTTCATCATAAATACAATTTTATGAAACCAATTTTTGCCCTTTATTGCATTTTATTTAGGCACAGCTTAGGACATAATGAAAAATTAAAATAATTTGTACTTGCGAGAAGTGAGAACCATACATATGGAAACAATAATATATAGACACAGGTGTGTTGCCGGCGCGGTCTTTGTCGGATAAAAACACGGGTGAAACCGTGGGGCACAGCTAGTTACAAGAATATTTATCCATATCTTCTATATACAAATAAATAAAATCACAATTCGTTTATAAAAACAAACCCTTAAACACGATCTAAAAAATCAAACAGTAACCAGTACAAAAATCATGACAGCGCCATCTCTTATCAATACAAAAAGTAACCATGATAATATTTGATTTATTGATACATATATCAACTGATCTATACAATTAAATAAAATTAAAGTGTCTGTTTGTAATGTCAAAACAACAGCTTTTAGTAAATGCATTTGAAATTGTATACGACACATAAACAAAAAAAAAACAATTTTAAAATTTTTGTCTGTCTGCCTGTGTATTTGTTCCGGGTAATCTCCGAAACGGTTGGACCGATTTTGACGGGACTTTCACTTATAAATAGCTGATGTTATAGGGAGTAACTTGGGCGACTTTTATTTTAGAAAAAGAATTAGAATTCCGCACAAATAAAAAAAAACCAGTTATGGTGAATCAATTCGGGCGCTTAAATGGCTTACGGAGAGTAAACCATAAGAGATATAGCAAATTAATGTACTACATAATTGTAGACATTAAAAAGACTTACAAAAATGTCAAGAGAGACTGTCTACTTTTTATGGAGCACCCAAAATAAGCACTTTTGACTTTAAAATAGCCGGGAGCGGGGGAGTAAAATTCGCGCGGGCATTCTGTAGTCCACGTGAGCGAAGCCACGGGAACAGCTAATTAAATAATATAGTAATGGTTGCTAAAGACTAATTAATAACAAGAATAGCACGGGGTTATCTGACTTTGCCCGTTACGCAAATACAAATTAAAATAACATGTGACGTAATTACAGAATCACCCAATCATGGAGCGTTTTTGATCACATGGCGGAAGTTTAAAAAATAGTATTCTATTTCGTGTTTTACTGAATAATAATGTTTTTTTTTTAGTTTTACAAAGTAGGTAGATATTGTATTTGAACAAACATCCCTAAGAAAAGTAGACACTCGGGAGAAAAGTTCAAGGGTTGTGCAATTCTTTTTTTTTTTGTTTAGTCTAATCTAAAGCATTTGTATGAAGTTTTCTCAAAAACCGGGGTTGCTATTCCGGAACATAAATATTTACTGAAATTATAGGTAGGTTTCTATAGTATATAGAAACTACTATTGAAATGATTACATCATAAACTTTCGCATTACTTTAATATAGTTAGGTATCTACTGAGAGGATACATACTTAACTGTTTGTTTCATTATCATACTATCTGTATGTCTGTCTGAACGCGAAAAACTCAAAAACTAAACGGATTTTCATACGGTCTTCATTAGTGGTCGAAGTCATGACTCATGAAGGGAGAAAGGTTTAGAGGTATAATTAATGGAAGTTTTGTGTAGATTGGCTGAAATATGACAATAAATGCTGAAGACATCGGAAAAAATCATGCCGACTGGGTACTTTACTGGCGCGCGCCGCGTAAACTAATAATTAGGTTGATTTTATAGTGACGCTTTCGGCCAGCGCGTTTGGTAAACGCTGTTTAAAAGCGCGCTAATGACCCACGCAAAATGTGTAACGATTGTAGTCACTATCGCGCGGGGCGTTGCCTCGCGACGTCTTGTACAAATGGGAAGACAACCACTAGCGGCACGTCTCATCGGCGTAGCAATGTGACTCTCTTTGACCGCAGTAGGGATGCCGACCGTGTGCGACACGAGCGCGGTTTACCAACAGTGCGGGTCAGACGCGAAACAATAAAACGAGAGTAGATACACTACAAACATTTGTCGCGTGGCAAGCGTGACTATAAAATCAGCCTTATATGTATTACTTACTCTGCTACCCGTGCGTAGCCGGGGTGGGCTGCTAGTTAATATTATAAGTCACTGAAGCAACTATGATACCATCGTAATAATTCTCGAATCCTACGATGAGTCCTAAGTTTTCGATGAAGAAAACATCATGATGAAAATTTAGCATGACGCGGACGGTAGAATGTTTCATAGTGCTCATCTGTGAATAATTTCTACTGTCAAGTTAAAGTAGTCGACAAGTACTATTAACAACAACCATCGTTGTAAGTTTGAAGTTAATGATTAACCCTTTCAGCGACATAGACCCATGTAATTGGCTCACTTTTGCCACATTCGCGGCACTTGGAACTAGGCATTTGGAACCCCGTAGTGTGCTCTTTTTAAAACTGGTTTTTGTCCTCACAAACTCACAAATATACTAAAAACATACTAAAGTGTAGGTAAATTTTAATTAACAAATTCTTACTTAGTGTTGGTTTATATATTTTTTAGTTGGATATTACGAGCACATATCACATACCACTAACCCAAGTCATGTGTTCACTAGTAAAATGTATGGTGGGATGGCATGGCTTAAGAAGTCTAAGAAAACTGTAGAGGAGGCGAATGTGTCCGAGAAGGCCTAATATACAAAATTTTAGTTCTTTCAAAATTTTACTTCCGTACAAAAAAAAACACCTATTAGTGTTTAGTACCTTTAGGTAGTGTTCTCAAGTCGCTACCTGCGACTTTAGGGATAAAATACATACAGGTAAATTAAAATCAGATGTATCATAAAACAATTAATTATATTTATAAAGTTTTTATTTAAAATTTATTTTCAGTGGTAGTGTATAACAATAAATATTTATGTTCTCTTTTAGAGATAAGTACACAAAATTTTTAAGTATGTATGTATATCTGTACAGTACTTTTTGATAATTTATCTTTATATAAAATAAAACCATTGATTTCATCCACAACAATATCACATCGTTAGGTGTGTACTTAACATGTGTGCCCGTTTTTGCATATTATACTATCTACTTTCGAAGGATGTTACTATTATCAAAAAATTTAAAAGTCACACGACACGCCCACTCCTTATATGATTATATACGGGCAAATAAAATCTCAAGCTTATAACAAATTTTGCATTATATATCTAAAATATAAAATAGGTAAACCATAATTTCAAATATAATAGATATTATTATAAATAATTATTTAAAGAACATCGAAGAGTTCGATATGCCCCGGTAAGGAATGATAGGACCAAATTTTACCGATCGCAAATCTATCATCGATGTACTATTAATGTATAACGTTTGTTATAACACACAACAGACTTTCATGGGAGTTATCATTACGTTACGAAGTACGCATTAATTAATTTTCATCATATAGTCAATTATTTACTGTATTTATTCCCGCTAAATTTCATATCTGGAATTCTTACGCTAGTAATTGATAAATGACGTGATACCACTTTTTTATTAATTTCAACTAATATCGATTTTGTGCCAAATACAAATTTAGTATCGCGATGAAATTATATATTCAATTTAATTTGTATCCCATGTAACCTAATTCACACGAAATAATAGAAAAAAAAACACACTAAACTATGTACTTAGTACTAAGATTTTCCTAGTGATGATAATGAGCTAAACTATGAGTTTAGCACAATCGCTCATAGTTACGTAAAAACAGCTTTAAGTAAATATATGCGAGGTAGAAATTCACCAAGTAGAAAAAGTTTACCTATTACTTTTTTTTAATTATTTTATTTCAATTCATAATTGTACAATGTACATACACTTTGTCCTACATGTAGATTTTCAAATTCGGTTCCAATACTTTTAGTATTTAGAGTATTTCGCATATAATGGAAAATACTAAAACTGTCTGTTCTCTAGGCCCATAGACATAACTTTAATTATTACTATACCTAGGTAGATATTTAAAACTTTTTTGCGGCCACAATATACAATATATAATTAAGGCTGGCAATAAATATTTCTTTAAATGGCTCTACCGATCTGGTGAAACTACCCCGCAAAACATAACTCCATAGGAATGATTCGTGCAATCTAATGAAATGTCCCATGAAATTATTTTTTACAAAAATATGTTAAAATGTTACCAATACATTAAATAAAAATACAAATTCCGAACAATTAATCAAATTATTAAAAATATTTTTAGATGGTAGGTATTGCAGATACTGTCTTTTAAGTTTGAAATACGTATTTCATACAGTATCAGTTTTAGTAAGAGGAACATAATTTTCAGTCAAAAATTCTAACAACCAAATTACTAACGAACGACCTCACCACTTGTTTATCCGAGATTTCTTTAATCTATCCACATTTCTATCATACAAAAGTAATGAGATTTCGCTAACTTAAAACTTAAACAATATTTATTGAAATAAAAAAATAGACAATGATAATAATATCTAAAAGATAAATCAAAAATGTTAAATTTCAAAACTGAGAACGGTAGAGAATTAAGATGTGCTATTTGCCACAAATTAATGCTTTTTTAAAGTCTTGCGCAGACTGCTCTTTCAATTTTCAGTATTCAAAGGTTGTCGTCGTTGGCACCACCTCTAGCACCATTTGTAGAAAGACTGTTATTTTATCTGAAAACAAGACGGTGCTATTAATTTTTTTTTTTAATTTAAGTATTTCTTGCGTAGCGCTTTTGAATATAAATTTAATGTCTAATTCGGGTCTAATATTATTGATAGACGATTTCATTTATTGCTTTTTAAACTCTCAACAGGTGAAGCGTTTGGTCACCATCTCGCGTGAAGTAAAGTGACGATGTGGCCCAAGATGATGGCACGGTAAGCCTAGTGAACTCTGTCTCTCAAGTGCAGCTGTTTGTTAGAATACACCTATAGGTTTTTGGTGATAGATTTTCACCTGTAGCTACCCATTCCGATGTTTTCCTTCACGTAAAATTTAGGCTCATTGCAGGGATTTTAACTCGCATAGATCGACGCGGTGACCATACACGCTACCACTGAGCCATCATTACTCATGAAAGAGCTTGAAGCTTGTCGTGTTTTATTATGGCAAACTCTAGTCAAACCAAATGAACTTAGAGAATGTACCTATTTGCCTTCAACGGGAAACAAATAGCGAGTTAAATTAAACTTAGCATGAGAGGCTAATTTGGCAACAATCAGTCGGAAACCAGCAAGGGCAGATAAGGTAACAGTTTCTTAGAAAGTAATATAATACTTGTGCGTCTGATTGTGTCTAAACACCTGCTCAGCGAATCGCCAGACTGATGGAGCTATTTGATAAACTGTTTTACAAGTAAATTTAGTAGCGTGTCTATGCACAAAATGTTGTTTATATTTTACAAGGATATTTCAATATCAGATTGCATATTATTAATATTATAAAAATCAGGAGATTTTTTGTTTATTTGTTTAGGCACAATAACTTCTGGTACTTCCTGTTAGAAATAAAAAAAATATTTATGCATTTTATAGCCTATTTCTTGAAGGTTTTAATAGGCTATATAATTTACGTCAAGCAATTTGACAAGCTGTAGGCAAGAACGGTAAGTGAGAACAACTATAGGCTACACTTGTCATTGACGTATTATATAATACTTACTACAGCAGCTATTACGAATAAAAATTGTGCTCCAGTTGATACTGCGGGGTGCGGCCCGGGGCGCGGGGTGCGGGGCACGCGCGCAATAGTACTTTTAACTTAGTGATCAAACGTCATTCCTTGACTTTTACTTGTGTTTCCCGAGATGTGTAAACAGTATCTCAGTGCACATGAAGGCATATTTATGAAGTAAAATTTAGCACTCAAACGTGTAATCACAAGTGCCCGCACATACTGTAATTGCGAGTGTATGCACTTCAACGAGTGTTTCAAACAATTTAGTTGAGGCGTCGCGGTGGAGTTGGTCGAAAAAAGTTATTACGGGTGAAGCCGTGGCGCACTGCAAGTTTTTTTATGAAGTTAAATCTCTTTCGGTGGTCCCTCTTCTTTTTGATTTCTTTATTAAGGTCGAAATTTTAATATTTCGATATCGAATATTGAATAAGACTAAGTTAAGATTTTTAACATAAATGACAGTACTGCCACTGAATTATCTATGTGCTAGTATTACTTCAATAAATAAAATTAATTTACCCATGAATGGGAGCGAATAGCCCCATTTGACGAATGGCAAGTAAACGAGCAAGCCGCCCAAGATAAATGCCGCAGCGTACATGTATTCCCACTGGGGTTTGTCCAATATCGGACCCACGACTAAATACGCCGACACCAATAACACGATGTATGGAATAATGATGGGCACCTAAAAAATAAATAAATCTCAGTATAACCCATAAGTATAATGTTTATAAAATCATCTACAGTCTTTCTATACACTACGTCACTGACAGATTCTAAGATAGGTATAGAAATTGATTAAAATTTCATTTACTTATAATAAAATCTACAATTCTTAAATCAAGTTAACATACATAAGTAAACATATTGGTTTAGCCAAAAGACGATTTCAGTATTAATACAACAAATAAATAAATCACATAAAAATATTTTGCAATAAATTAGAGATTTTTTAGGTGAAAAGACTGAAAAATAATCCTGTTAACTTACTTGTATATTAGTTTTAATATTATTTTCGACGAAAACGTAGACCCGTTAAAATATCTAACGAATCTTCTGGGGTCCTCGGATCCCAGCGTTATGAAACAATGGTCTATGTTATACGATTTAGCATATTTTTTTTTCAAAATCCTAAAATGAAATCGTGGTAGTTACCTTGTAGGGTCTTGGTGCATGTGGTTTAGTATATCTCATAACGATGAGTGCTAACATGGCGCCGCCATAGAAAATCCATGCAGTGAACGAGAAGAAGTCGATCAACGAGTCAATTGTTCCGTACAACACCATCGCAACCGCTATCAGGGACTATAAAAACAGTAATACGTTAACTTTCAATTAAATAAATTATAGTGAATGAAATATTTTCCAACGCATTCAATTTGTCTATTGGTTAATTAATGAAATAAACAAACGGATAATTAAACTGTGTAGTTATATACTTAATAATTTTTTCAAAATCTTAGGTAAGTATATATATTTAAAAATTTATATGTGACTGTCAATGATTCTATAACATCTGAACAACATGACTGATTGAGCTCATATTTATATAATATATTTGTTTTATCCAGAGAATAGTTTATAGATATGTTAGTACATATCCGATAGGTGACGCTGTGGTCGGGCCATTAATTACCGGAAAGGGCAGAACAGCGTCTGATGTCCTAGCTAGTAAACTATAGGTATCTAGGCGTCTTGAAAATGCAATATACCTATCTAAGTAAACTAGGATAGTAAAACATTATCTAAATACAATATTTAATCCAAATCGTTAGAGCTGTTTCCAAGAATCCAATTATACTTACAAGAACTGCTCGCTTAATAGCATTAGATATGGCCAACTTTATCTATTTTTTATTTAATTTATATGAGTCGTGAAGTCGTGATCCCTTTGTCCAGACTTTTGAGTGTACCTATGGCGTAGCCAGCGAATTTTCCTAGGGAGAGCTAATAGTCAGGTGATCAGGTACTATAAGCCAATTTTTTTTCTCAAGATTTAATTATAATAGCTGTATGTTACTACCCGACGATTTTTCTAGAGTGGACAATGAGTTTTGTACGGTGGGCAGTGATCAAACTGCCCCCCCCCCCCCCCCCTATTATTACGCCCATGGATCTACCGAACATCTTCGATTGGTCATAGATCTTTGCACTGTGATATCTATTAATGCATTCATTGTACGATATAATAATTATTGACAACTAAATTTCTCAATGGAACTTAAAACACATATGAGGCAGGTAACTTATTCCCATTTTTTATTATTTAAGTAAGCCTGCAGTCGCTAATATTAGGGTTTAGATGTTATGAGGTGTAACTGAAAAAAAACTTACGTGAAATATAAGCCCTGGAGATGGAGTAAATCGACGAACGTGTACATAGGATAAAATATCCAAGAGATGACCTTCACGTGATGCTGCAAAGCAGAGCCTACAAACGTAAAATACATAAAAAGTTATAGGTATAGGATTCTCAGCTATAATGTAAACTAAAAGCAGCAGTACTACAAAAAATGTACGTAAGTTGTCATGGGACGTCTGGCAGATGTGAAATAACTAAATTTAATCATACATATTCTTTTCATGAAATACGAATATATAAATCCACGCTGATACACTTATCATCACACACGTAAAGTAGTGAGTGTGTGTAGCAGAGAGGAGAGCGCTGAGTCGGAAAGAGCTCTCCAGACACGAGGCGTTGCGGCGACGCGACGCCGGACGCTGTCCAAATGACATGTAGCGACAACCCATCAGAACGCTTTTACTCCCATCTTAACGCACCATTAGATGTTTCATATCTTTTCATCAAACATATATTAAAGTGGTACTTAAGAGTACCTAAACAAAATACTAAAACTAAATAAGGTATAAAATTATAAATATCTTTGTTACCTTCCAGCTACGAAAAGGGTGCCATTAGCTGATCCAAAGGTCGATATGGTGACAGCCAACGGCATAAGCCATGCCATAGGTCCAAGCAAACGATTTCCAAAGGTTACTGCTACTGCCTCACTATCCGCCATTTCACTAGCTGACATCACGGCCAAATAAGACACGTTCACCAGAGCGTAGCATAATGTAACCAGTGGTATACCAATTATAATACTTAGTGGTAGGTTCCTAGAAATAAATCCAACATTAGTACGCAACTACTTGCCTACTTAAATAGAGAATAAAAATTCTAGTTGAGCTTTAAATGTTCTTTTACAAGTGCGCAACAATTACTTTTAGAAAAATTCTAACCTTATCATTCCTAAGTAGGGTTTTCATCTACAACTTTCCTGTATCAACTGTTAACTCAGTATTTACACCTTTTATACGCATAACATTCCTCACACAATCCATCCATGCCTTCTTCGTTCATCCTCTAGGTATTTGTAATAAATAAATTAAATTACTATTAAAAATGTAAAGCAGTACAAAGGCAAAAATAGTAAGTAATACTTCACTGACTTAGATGGATTCTTAATTTCCTCAGTGACATAGTTGAGGTTATTCCAGCCGTCGTAAGCCCAAAGTCCAGTGTAGAATGCAGTGGCAATGTTGCCCAGTGTCGCCGTGCTACTGGCGAAGTTGGGCTCCTGTAAATGTCGCGTATTACCTGCATCATACGGACACATTCACCCGTCAATGTTTATCGAAATAAAAAGATCCCTTATATTACATTATTGCGAAATGACAAAAATACAATAATTATGTTTCGTGAACGCTGGGTCAAAACAAATGATCTTTTGTTAAATGAAAAATGATATAAAATATAATCAAATTCACTCCTATATACAACTTCGACTTTGTAGTTATGTCGGTAAATATTAGCAATGCATAAACAATGATGGTTCAGTAGTAGCATGTACGGACACCATGTCGATCGACGTGTGTTCGAATCCCTACAATAAGCCCGAACTTTCGGTGATAAACATCGTAATGAAACTCTAGCATTGTGGTAGGGCATTTTCTAATACCTCCCTGACTAGCTACAACCCACAAGTTGAAAATCTGTCGCCAAGCACCTACAAATGTGTTTCGGCAGCTGCACTTGGGAGCTAGTTTCCCCACTAGGCTTAGCGTGTCACCATCTTGAGCCACATCGTCACGTAACATTGGGTGACATTGTAGCTAAACGCGAAACCGTACAAAAAATACTTCTAAAATAATATAGAATTGAATTAATTATTTTAGTTCGTACTTGGTCACATAGTTTATTACACACAACGTTATCTAATATTGAATATAAGGAAAATTGTGCCTAAAAGTCTATAACAATAGGCATGATTTTTTCTTTGAAATATTCGATAAAATTCGTTTTAGTAACAATTATGACGCATCGATGTTGGATCATTCTGATTTCTGAGTATGATAAAATGTATGACGTGAGGTCTCAAAGCGTCGTTATGCATTACCTAATATCAATTTGTAAGCTCCGCCACAGACGATAATTACAACCGCCACTAATTTAGCTGCCGTGAAGATATTCTGCACATTTGTAGCTAAGTTGACGCTATAGCAGTTTACCGCTAAAATCATCACTGTGAAGGAAAATAATGGTATTATTAATCTTTTGCCGTCTCTTTCAAATAAACTTCGTTCGCGAGACATTTTTAACGCTTATAAATTACCTACATTTGAACTGTAACAGGAAAACAAATAAACTCTTTGCATTTGCTGTCTTAACAACAGTTTGTCTTTGTTTGGGAAACTAATCATAAAGTCTCTTTGTTTTTGTTGCAAGTAAATTAATTGCTTTAAAAAAAACAAGTACTGTTTAATTTCCGTTTATCTTATTATTAGTAAGTAGTTGTAAGTAGATCTTATTCTACAACCTTGTTCAGTTTATTACTAAAGGAAACAGCTCTTTTGCTGCTGTGTTTCTATTAATAATTCTGATACTTAGTTGCTATGTTGTTTGATCTTTTTTATAGAAGCACAGCAAACCGAAGGCACTGTGCTAAGCACAATACAATATCTAAAAACAACGACGACACCCGAGAGATCGCCAGTTCTAGCTGTCATACCGGCTTGCAAGCCTCTCGACAGCTTAATTCACTCTCTGATCCACTGAGGTATTATGTAATACGTACTAGAGCAGCTATTACGAACAAAAATTGTTCTCCACTTTATAACGCTGGGCGCGGGGTGCGGGGCATGCGCGCTTAAACACATTGAACTTACATACTGATGAAATGACACTCCTTAACTTTCTCGAGTTGTTTAAACAGTATCTTAGTATCTCAGTGCACATGAAGGTATATTAATTATGAAGTAAAATTTAGCACCCAAACGTACAATCGCAACAAGTGCCCGCACAGACTGTAATTGCGAGTGTGTGCACTCGAACGCGTGTTTCACACAATTTTATTGAGGTGCCGTCTCTAGTACGTAGTACATAATACCGCAATGGTCTGATCCCAAAACGCGACAAACTATATGAGAGTCATTATGACCGGCTTATTACCATGTGCATGGTGGTTACTTTCTCGTTTGGGTACAGTTCCTTACCACCCATCTTGATTATTAGACATGCACCAGCGATACCGTAACATGACACGCCATAACGTACCACTATGGTACCTACTGGTGTATATGATGTATGGTGTTTGCGATCCAGTCGGTCACAATTAATATAATGCCAAAATCAGGAGCAATATATACAGTAACATTGTATGTCCTCGATGTCTTATTAACCCTAACACGACATTTTAAACGTACCAATTGAGGCTGGTCTATGAAATCGATAGGTTCTTAATTAAAACAGTTGAAATATTTGACTACCAACGATATATCCATTTGATTTTCTTACCAATACAAATGACCGCGACTAATTTGACGAGCGCGACTGGTGGCTCACACTCTGACACGAACGGCTCCACTGCATATTTAGCGAAACTCAAGCATATTATAGCCATTTGTGACGGTTTCAAAACCAACGTTGATACCTGGGTGTTTAAATATATTATATATTTTAATATAACAGGTCCAAATGACATATGTTAATTTTGTTGAATATCGAAAATATGGATTACAAGTAGGTATAACAGAAAATACTTGTAAAAAAAAAAGCTTCAAATAAAGTAATATAATTTACCCATGAAAACAAGAACGCGGGTGGTCCACCGAAGGCATCCATGAAATAGGCGTATTCAGCGCCTGAAGATGTGTTCATAGTCCCCAATTCCGCATACGCGAGCGCACCTGATTAAGAAATTATAAGTATTAATTTTTTTAAATCAAACTTGAGTTAAATGCAAGAGGACACCTTATTTTTCACCCGACTACGGCCAAGCGAAAAAAAGGGTTATGATTTTAACCGCTGTATGTGTTTAATGTACATACGTATGTATTTATATACGATATAATATGTTTATCTGTATGCGCAAATCTTCTAATCCAAAAAACCTAATTTTAAAAATGAGACGTTGTTAGAAGCGTCGTATTTGTCCGCTGGTTATAAGCCATGTAACGTCACACTAAATTTGATATTTTTGTTAAGTACTGTATAAAATGTTTTTTTTTTGTTATTATTTAAGTATTCCAGATCAAAGATAATATATATATATAATTATCACTTTATAGGGTTTAAATTTTTTAAACGTGATTTGATATCAGTATTAGAGTAAAAAGGACATAGTATTGAGTATCTACATTATCTATTACATTTATGAAGAAACGACTATCGTGAGATATATATACGTTGTAGTTATAGTTTATCTCACGTAGCGGTTTTTATCGACAAAATGTAATTATTAGACACATTCACTACGTATGACTCAAGAATGTTTCGTAATGCTTAGAATAAATATTCCTTGCAGTCATCATTTTTTTATTCATTTGTCCATCACAAGGACATGTATCATGTTACAATATACATAATTATGAACAGAGCCAAAATAATTGTGAAGTCTCTAGAACTCTAGAAATTATACGTGATCTATATTATCACACCATGTTATAAAAACAGAACTGTTCATTGTCACTAGCTATTGATTTTATTGTAGAGCTGATAAGTTGGAGTAACGGAATAAATTGTTCAAAGAAAAAATGCAAATAAAAAAAATACCTGTTAGGTGTACTGGTAGTATGATACAATTATATTTTACAGTTTATCCTGAGTGTTTATAACTCTTTGACGCTCTTTCGTCATAAAAATGACCGTAAAATTGGTATATATACCACCCGCTGGAGCAGAGTTTTTCATACAAGTTCGAAAGCCAAAAATTGAAAGACCGACTATATTCATGAGTAAGATCATAATTATAATATAGCAATTTCTAGGTACACTGTGTAGGCACTAATGATTAAATTATCCAGTTCATAACAAAATTATTTTATAAAACAATTATTAATAGAAAATGACAATAAAATAGTTAAAAATGAATACTTACCAAGCAATGAGAGCAGGCCACATGCCATCCAAATGATGAAGCTTATGCCCACCGAACCCGTACGGTCAATAAGCCCAGAGGGCGAGACGAATATTCCAGATCCTAAAATGATATACTTCCATAAATATTTATTTATTTCCGATAGTAAAGGACATTCTGAATAAATAATTATGGTCCGATCGTATGAGTAATGAAAATTGTTATCATTCAAACAATTTTGTAAATGCATCATATTTTTGTAAAATTGTAATTACATGTTTTTGTAATATATTATACATAGTTATATAAAATAAATACCAAAAAGTAGATTTTAAAAAAAACTCGAGAAGTGACGTAGGACACCGGTGGGAAAAGAGTTCTTTTCGCTATTTGTTATGTACTATTAATTAAAATTGTATTAAATACTAAAACAGTTCTTGTTTATAAAATTATGATAATAAACATATTTTCACTAATAATTATTATAAAAATATATAAATTATAAACTTAATCAGTACACTAAAATTTTCGATAATTGAATGTTATTGTTGAATGACAATTATTATAAATAACCAAACACACGTTGTGAAACTTCGTTCCAATATGATTAAACTTTTTCTTCATATAAAGCGGTTGTTTTGGCTGTATTATTATTTTACTTTATACAAACTATCACTTTTAATTAACATTACATTATGAACGAACTACAAATTGTATTAAGATTATGAACATGATATATTTCGTTAATATTAAATATACCTAAGCAAATTCTTATTTGACGATGCTAGGACTTACCATAATAGTATAAAATAAATGGGTGTAGGTACATAGATTGTATATTGTATAAAATGCAAAAACAAAATTGTTTATCTTATACCAGGATGTGTAATTTAATAGAATAATCCAAGGGTATAATATGTCTGACGTAAAATTAATAATACAACCATGTGATGAAAAATAAATAATGTGTCACATATTCTGCAGGATGATTTGTATATATAAGATTACAAGACAAGTATTATTTTAGATCGTGTCTGACATTGTGTCAGCATGTGATGTTTGTTCAACAAATATTTGATTACTATATTTATTTTATTATTAATTATTTCAGAAATTAATCAAATTAAAGTAAAAATAAACATCATGCGCTGAAGAAAGTCAATATTGAATTTTATACCATTTGTATTTTATTAATTAATTCTTTTCAGGTGTTTTGTATTTATTTACTTCATCATACACGACATAGACAAATAAATTCCACACTCTTCACAAACGCGACGGATACATTCAGAATCTTTTGTACTAAGAAATACCAATTTTTTTGTACAGAAAATCTGAATCAATGTTCACAGTAATATGCTCCGTACAGTTTAATGGGAAATAAAATTCACAAACAAAGCTAATTTTGTAGGCAGGTTATGTGCCCACTTACAAATTTGAATTAAACAATTTATGGTTATATTTGAAGTTCATCTTACCGATCATAGTACCGACGATTAGAGCCACCCCACTGAAGAGTCCCACCCGTCTCTTGAGGTGAACAGGGTCGTCCGGAGCTGCGCCCGACCCCTCCAACTGTGTAACAATTTCGAATTACTTACTCGTATTCCGATTGGCTGAGAAGAAGATATGATTTCGAATTTTAAGAAAAACCTCTTCTTATGGCCAGATAGAAATTAACTATACTATATGTAGGCACATCCATATTTATACGTCAGGTACTTTGTTTCATAATCATTCCATAACAAAATTGATACAAATACGTTAATTCTTTTTTTCGAATTGACTATACCGTTAGCCTTGAGTCATTAGAGACTTTGACAACTTCACCGGACTTAAGTACGAGCGCAGAACGCACTCAGCCGCGAAAGCGAGGCAACACACTCAAAGGTGCCAAAGTGGCCGAACCTCGGCTTGGGCTGATATCGTACATGCAAATAAGTCGCGATCAGACTATTTCCTTATCCGTATACATATTTTTATTATTTTCAATTTTACTGTAAGCATTTATACACTTCGCATAAGACGCTGCAAAAAGGCAGAGCCTTGTCGGTGCACAGAAACCGAGGCGAAAACCAATAGGGGCATCAAAAAAAATATGGAAATCGGACACCTAAAGAGTAGAAAATGCTATTAGATGCTTAAGTTATGTCTTTATCTATTCTCTACTTCTTTGAAATTACTTAAATATGTGTATGTTCTTTACTAAAAAGTTATCTATAACTTATCTTTGTCGTACCGTGAAACTGTGGAACCTTCTCCCGGCCAGTGTGTTCCCTCTTTTTTATGACATCGGATCCTTTATCTCCTTCATATCTCTCGGTGGTCGCCGTCGTGTTTGGATTGTACTGTGCTTAACATTAGGGGCAGCATCGTCAATGTGCCGAGTTATATTTAAAAAAAAAACACTAAAAGATAATTTAATACAGAAAGTAATGCTTTATTTTAAAGTGGGCAAGCATGCAACAATTTCATGAAATGCAGAATATATATTATATCTCGCACCCGGGTGGCAGACACCCTTGACTCGGCCTTACGCTGCTACAAGGTCTATCGGAAAATGTGATACGGATCTTGACAATAATATTTCAACTTGACAAGTAATCAACGTTTGAAGAGTTCTGCCTCCCCTCCAGTTGCTCCCATACACTGAAGACTGCATTTTTATTTGAAACGGATTTTAAATAATAGACTTGAAGCCCTATGCGAGTTAACACGTACATCCCGTTACTTTAATTTTTATTGTGATTATAAATGAGAATCCTTTGTAAATAAAAAATGACCAATATGAAAACTATAAATCCTGCGTGAAAGTATTAGAACCTTTGATAGTTACGAATGCACACTCATTTATATCGCGCAAACCAGCAGTGTAAGGAGTCTGATGAAACCGCACTCTTGTTACTTATCTAAATGGTTCTGTGCTACAGTAACCAACCTAATATCAGCTGGACTTCATCACTCAGTGCTAATTGCTTATTACCTTTACCAAAACTCTAAAATAAATTTAAAATAATTTTAAATACTACACGTAATGAGATATGTACCTTTGTATGCAGTTGTTTACACATTAAACAAATGGAAGGCCGTTCTGCTAATCAAATTTCTCAAAAAATATAAGCTCACGTCACAATTATTGCGTGGGATTTCTCACGTGATGTTTTGCAATGCTGTTACTTTACAGCTGAGATTGTAATGAGCTGAGTTACCGACTTTGATTACAATATATATATAACATTTTCCTGTTATCATTTCAGTAGATCCATTTCAAGGCCACAGTGTGTAAAAGCTCGATTGAGACGTTACGACTTTCAAGTTACAGTTACTAACAATATTAACGTATAAGTAGTTTTGTTATCTCTATTATTCGGCTCATTGATTGTCACATTGTTTTAAAATAAAAATAGGACAAGTAGCGAGTGGAACTCGCGCCCTGAAGGTTCCGAACTGTTCCGAACTCTACCGTACATTAATTGTACCTTCTTTTACAGAAATATTATTTATATAATTCTGTCTGTCTGTTAGTGCGCTAATAATTCAAAAACCACCTATCAGATTTCGGTGAATATTTTTTTATATTTTATAGACGGTTTTACAAAAAAGGTTTCATACTATGTTTTAAAACGTTTTGTAACAAAATATAAGGAAAAACATGTAATTATAGTATAAAATCAACTCGGCTTTTTTTTAATTACAAGCACGCTTTCTTGGAATACGCTGCCAAAACCGATAAACATAGGACAATAGAAACAATACAAATAAGTGATAAAGAAATCTTCTTGTAAATATACCTACTAGACATATTTGTAAACTGACAAGATTAAAAAAAGTTCAATATACTTTATACAATACAATAACTTTATTATTTAAACGACGATAAGTAATTTAATACTACAGTAGAAATAAAAAATATTTATGGAAAAATAAAACTAATTTTTTTTTTCAAAAAGGCGACCCGGATTATTGTTTAATAATAAGGATAACATTATATGTATAACTTTGTAGGAGAGCTTACCAATAATACGTAGCTTGGAAGTACCCTATAGGTTTTGATAATCGATCACTGATTGCGACTTTTTAATATGAAGGGCATAATAATATCTATTTATTACGTTAACCTATAATCTTAATTTATTTTACATCAGTTTGAGATCATAGGTCTTAATAGTTAGTATTAATTTATACTTTATACCTAAAACTACTATAAAGAGAAAAAATAAGACATAATTTTGTTTCATTGAATACAAGGGATTACAATTAGTTATTTTCGGATTTATTCCTTAATTTTTTTTACAAGACCTACTCTATAGGTTTTGATAATTGATCATTTTATTATGAAATGCGTATCTCTTTATTGTGTTAACCTAGAAACTTGTTTTTTTTACAGCAGTTTGAGGTCATAGGTAGATTTTAGTATTCGAAATTAATTTCAACTATATACCTAAAGCCTTTTTTTTTTAAAAAACTTAACATTATTTTCGGATTTTTCATCAACTTTTCTAAAAAACCTCTCTTATTAATATATTTCAAGACTTGTAGGTCTGCGGGAAGTAGATGCCCTACGTGTTTTGATAATCGGTCCGTGAGCGGTATTTTAACTATGAAGTGCCGTATTTCTTATAGAAGCATAAGGCCATCATAGACCTTAGTATATGATATTAATTTCAACTTTATACTTCAAGCTGTTTTCGATAAAAAGTGTCTTGACACACGGAAATACAGACAGCCAGACGGCCAGACAAACGGACATAAAAGTAATCCGTAAGGATTCCGCTTTTTTTGTCATTATGAGGAACAGAACCATAAAAATGATTTCAAACTACAAATTTTAAAGGTTCCGATTTGGTCACTGTTGCGAACGGACGTGTCGCTCCGTTTTCAATTTTGACCATCACGTGACTTAATTGTTGCGATCTTATATTTGGATTTTATTTCAAATATATTGTTGCAATTACGACGTAAACCAACTGGTGTCTAACGCTCGCGTGGTAAACCGCACTTTTCGGTGCGACTTGCTTGTTTTTTTTTTTGTAAATCCACGGTTTTGTGGTCACTTGCTGGATACCTGACGGTGCCAACGAAGGCAAGTGGGGCGTGACCCGAGCAGCCCGCTGGTTGTCTCCTTCAGAGGCAAACAGCCAGACTCGGACGGGCCTGGGAATCTAGGCCTTTGCGGTTATCGCATAGTCTTGCCCCAGGTGTCTCCTGCCAAACCTTCCGATCCTGCACACTCCATCCCCGGGAACCTGTTTGGGCCTAGCCCGGTTTAATTACCGGTCTGCGTCCTCAGTCCCGGGCTTGCTAGGGTTCCTTAGGGCCGATAGGTTCTTCCTGTGTGTCATTGCACCTTGACCACAGGACTCTTGCCCGACTCGGATAGTCGTATTTAATTTTTGGCGCACCCCCCTGCCCCTAAGGCAGGGAGGCCTCAATTAAAAACATGTCCCAAACCCCACCCAATGCCGCCGAAATGGCAAAAAATATGCAAGACCTGGTTGCTTGCATTCGCGATCAACAGGACAGAATACAAGCGATGGAACTCGCACACCAAAAATATCGGAACTTTATGTTCGTGCGTTACCCTACGGCCGAAGACGAGTTTTTCGACTCGTTGACGAAAACTCCGAATGTGCGTCGCACCGCTGCGACCACAGCCAATAAGGGGGCCGCTTATGCGAGCGGTGCGCCCTCTGCCGGGACAGCCGGGCCGACTGGCGCCGCGCCAGTAACCGCCGCGCCTCCACGTGTCGCGTCGTGGAGAGACGCAGGCAGCGTCGCGCGTCCATCCGTCGCGTCATCCGGGGCCGTAGCCACGCCCCCAGTCCCGACTAACCATTCGCGCGGGTCAAGTCCCGCGTCCGTTAGGCGAGGGCCGCGCAATTCGCGGTCCCAATCTAGGTCGGCTAAAAATAGCCCATACGTCCGTCCCGCGCGTTCCACAGAAACTGCGGTGAAAACAAACAATTCTTTTTCGGCCCTTCCGGTCGAATTAGACTCGCCCGCATGCCCGGATTCGTCTCCGGAGATGGATACCGCGGCCCCAAATGACGGTTTTACCGTTGTCGCGTCGCGCAAACGCCCGTCGCGAATTAGTCCAACTGCGCAACCGTCTCGCGCAACAAAAACCGTGAAAACGGTCAGTGGCGCCGTCGCCTCCGCGTCCTCCACGCTCCCCGCACCCGCTGTCGGGAAAAAAGAGCGCCCCCCACCTCCTATTATCGTCCGGGACAAAGCGGCCTGGACGACTCTGGTAAATGAGTTGCGCAGGCTTAACCTGCCATACCACAAAGCTCGAAATACCCTTAATGGTATTTCCGTTACGGTGAGTTCGTCGGATACTCACCGTAAATTCACTGCCCTCCTCCGGGAGAGAGGGCTTCAATTTTTCACATACTCCCTTGCGGAGGAGCGCGTCCTCCGCGTGGTGATCCGCCGTATTCCGGTGGAAGTCAGCCCCGCGGAGGTGTGCTCCTCGCTCGCGGAGCAAGATTATCCTATCAGAGAGGTACATAGAATGTACAACAAGGAGAAGCGGCCTCTACAAATGGTAGTGGCCATTCTAGACCTTTCCCCCGAGGGAAAGGCAATCTTTCAGTTGGAAAATGTATGCGGGCTCTCCGGCGTCACCGTCGAGCCCCCATACAAAACCCACATGCCTTCGCAGTGTCACAACTGCCAGCTCTACGGGCACGCCGCCCGTAACTGCCATCTTCGTCCGCGGTGCGTCAAGTGCCGAGAGGACCACCCGACTAGGGAGTGCACGCGCGAGCGTGACTCCACCACCCCCCCGAGCTGCGTACTGTGCGAAGGGGAGGGGCACCCTGCGAATTATCGCGGTTGCCCCAAAGCTCCGCGCACCACGCGGCCTCGGCACCAGAGGCAGGCGGCCCCCCGGGCGGCGCCTCCCGCCTCAGCCCTCCGAGCGCAACCCCTGCTGGCGCCAGGGGAATTTCCTGCGCTTCCAGTCCCTCGCCAGATCCCGGCCGCCGCCGGCCCTCCCGCGCCTCGCGGTCAATCACAACCCGTGCGTTCGGCTCCGAACGCATGGGGGCCCCGTCGCCCTAATCCACAGCCTCGTATGGCTATGGATAATTCCGCGCCCCGCGCTCCCTCCAACGTTGCGAGCAATGATATCATGATCTTGCTCCTTCGTGAACACGGCATTCAGGAGGTAATTGATTACAATGACCACCTAGAGCGCTACGGTCTCGTCAAGACCATATGCGCCTTCCCCCGCCTCGTTGAGACGTTACACCGTCTCGACTCCGAAACACGCGACCACCCGGCATAAACACCGGCCGCGCAAAAAGTTTTATTCTCATATGTACAATAAAATATATCGATTCGTCTCTCCAAACAGAGCGTGACAGCGCCCACGCCCGCGTAACCACCGTTCTCTCCGCAGAGGACGGGCGGTCAAATTCGCTCCCGCACACACTCCATACGTTCACCCTCCTTAGCGGGTGACCCAAGCCTAGGTCCGTTCCTCGGTATGAAACCCTTGGGTCAGGCATCCGCCCGCGCGATACAAGTGACACTATACGTGCAGCACTTAGTTACCCACATACAACATTACACACGTATGAACAAACACACGTGCACACCACACAGGTACATAGGTTCTGTGAGGGACCTTTTTTTTTCTTTTTTACGCTAGTTAGTTAGCGCTAGTTAGTGTAGAAAACATTCCGATTACTGAATACACATACGCACGGTTCCTTTCTTCCTCCCAGGAGGAAGGGAACGTGCCTATGTGTATAATTTAGTTAGCTCGAATCGTAGGTGTAGGGATTCAGTTAGTTCGCGACTTATTTGCGTACGCGACGACCGCCCGAGCCGAGGTCCGGCCACTCTGGCGCCCTCGTGCGAGTCGTCCTTATAACTTTCGTGGCTGAGTGCTCTCCGCGCTCGCCCCCAAGTCCGGTGAAGCTGTAAAAGCCGCAGCGGCTTTAGGGCCCCTAAGGCTAACAGTGTAGTCAGATCTAAAAAAAAAAAAAAAAAAAAAAAAAAAAAAAAAAAAAAAAAAAAAAAAAAAAAAAAAAAAAATTTAAATAATTTATAAAATTTATTTAAATCGTGATTTCTAAAACTGTTCTTAATATTCCGGTTGGAAAAGTGTCAGTTGTTAAAAAATACTTAAAAATATACAGCCTCAAGTTTATTAATTTCTGAGTTCGCAATAAAATTCTAATATTTTCCGGTGAAATTACCTCGAGCTAACTAACAATAGTTTCGCTTGCAATTACTGTTTGTAAGTGTCCATCACAAAATGAAGTAGGTAAGCAAAATCCACTTCAGCAAAATCAATACCTACTTATGATTTGATAATTTTATGAATATTTTCAAATATAGAAAGTAAACAGTAAGTTACAGTCAGTTGGTAAATTTTATAGCAAACATAACAGATGTAAGGGCCCATTCATTAATTACGTATAGATGATTTTGGCGATTTTTCACGCCCCCAACCCCCAGGTAAGGGGTACATAAGAATTCTCGAACCCCCCTCCCTCTTCTACGTAAGATTCTATCTCGTTTTTCAGAATTATAAAATGTTGTTAGAAAAGGATCAGTTACACAAAAACTCACAATTTAACGTAGATCAATTTTTTATATTATTAAACAGAAAATTTAGCTTACTCTTTTAGATACCAGATATAAATTACCATTATATTATTAATGTACGATTGTCTAGTCTCTGGAATATCATTATTATAATTAAAAGTAAGGTTTTTAAATAAACTTAAAGTGACTTTTTGTTACATGATTTAGAAGTTTTCCAAATAATTTAAATTAGATTAATATGCGGCAAGAAAGTACTATAATTATTACTAACATTTAAAATGGATAAAAATGAACAAAATTAAGATTTTAATTTTTTTATAAACAATTGAAATTTGTGAAATAAAATGTAAGTGGATGTAAGTACATTATGTGCCCCTTCCGCTCAGGACCCTTACGTAATTAATGAACGACCCCTAACCACTGAACCATGTATTTAATTGATTATTTTAACGATCAAATTATAAAAATTGATTTCTCCGAATAATTGTCAAATTAGAGATCACAGAAGTGGAAGCATATCTTAATATAAAACTCTGATACTTATATCTACATATATACCTACACGATGTTATATGAAATCTATTTTTCTATATTGAATATATCATTTCTATTCAATTATTTTCGTCGTATTTAATATGAAACCCAAATACATACAAGAACACTCAAACATGAAAAGTTCTACGTATGAAATCATTTGTCTACGATAGGTCTACAATTTCACATCATTGATTTTCATGTCTATAATCGAGTGCACTTATACTTAAAACACTATAGTCAATAATAACAGTCAGGGTTTAGAGATATTTTTAATGTGGTACCTTGTCTCCTGGGTTGAGGTTACCGTCCGCGAGCGTTCCCGCCGTGCCATCTTCTGCGTCACAGCCTGTGGAACACCCGCGCCATACCAATCCGCCTTCGCGTGCACTCCCTGCCAGGTCATACGAAAATCGTTTATTATTCAACTTCTAATACATACAAATTAATAAAATTGAAGTGTCTGTTTGTAAGGTCAATATAACAGCTTTTTACTAATTGCAAATTAAAAAGTATATACGGTACCTACTCATTAAAAAAACTGCTTAGAAAATTGTTATCCGTCTGTTTGTTTCATGTAATCTCCGAAACGGTTGGACCGATTTTGACGAAACTCTACTGGCAGATAGCTGATATTATAAGGTGTAACTTAGGCTACTTTTTAGAAAAATAATTAAGGTTCCGAGCAAATAAAAATAAATTCGGAAAACGACGAATTTGGGGCGCTTAAATGGCTTACGCTGAGTAAACCATAAGAGATATATCAAATTAATGTAGTGCATAATTATACACCTACAAAAAAGGCAGAGAGATCATGTTATGTATCTATCTTCTAAGGATCACCCACAATAAGCATTTTTGTCTATAAAGTAACCGGGAGCGGGGGGTTATGCTTCACGGGTACCGATCGACGGCATTGTGTAGTCCGCACGAACGCAGCCGTGGGCAAGCTAGTTTCATCGTAAATTACATTAGCTTTGCATACCTCTATGGGAACAAGGCTATATAAACTGCATTTACAATATTTATATAATTATGTAAATAATTGAATAAGACCTGAGGTCCTGACTGAAGAGAGATGCTGTAAATTGAATTTTGAAGAGGAAGAAAGAGGTAAGAACATTTTTATACGAGTTCCTGTCGTTTAGAATTTAGAGACATGAGAATTGGTTTATAGGCTCTCAGTTAAATGTACCGAAATCACATTTTACAATTTTTGAAAATTATAACAAATGGGGTACCTAATCTATACTTATAGTAAAAGAATCAAAACCGAATCATGAACAGAACAAAATTCGATAGTTTTTGAAATTGTTGTCCGTCTGTCAATGTTTCAAAAAAAACGGATGGATCGAATTTAATGAAATATGGTATGATTCTATTTTATAGCGTGAAGGTACATAAGGACATATTAATAATTTAAGGCTGGGCTTTTATTATTATTTTGAAATGTTTTAAATAGATTTTAACTTTAATTTTATATGTTTAAAAAAATTAAAAATATCTAATCGATCTAAATTTTCTACAATAGATGTCGTTGTTTGATGTAGCGCTATCAAGATTTTTATTAAAGTACATAGGTACTACCGACATACTACAAAGCATTATTATTCACTGGATTTAACGGTTTATAAAAATAAACTTATTAAATAAAATAAAATAAATAGCTTTTCGTATAGGACGGTTAACATTTAAAATGGTTTTAGTTGGGTATTCTCAAAGCTTATATTGGCTAAATACTGTAAAGTGAGATTGAAGTGAAGAGGGGTTTTTATTTAGTTGCAGTTTTCCATACACGATATATACCACGCAAACGAAGTCGCGGACACAGCCAGTACATACTAAAATAGCATAAATAGTACTTTGCGCAGTAAAACTGCTGATACTAGACGGTTTTGTATGTATGGAAGTATAACAATTAAAATGTTTCTAATATTTTTAAAAATAAATATAGATAAAAATATTTATAAAAAGAACATGCCACACCCAGCTACGTCACAGCTCATGGCACATCTTCAAGACCCAGCATTTAGATAATTTGGTAATATTAAATTGAACAAACAGATTTGCAAATATCTCTGGTGCTGAAATCAAAAATAGTTACTCTAATATACCTACAATTTACGTCACAATAGTTGTATAAATTAAATGTAAATGGACGTTCTTAGTGAGCTTTATCACAGAAATACCAGCTCACTTGCCAAAATACTCACTGAAATTGTAATAACGATGCTATTAAATACCTAATATTTAGATGAAAGTGTTGAAACTTTACGAAAACACAAATAAAATTTATAAAATAAAATTGCAAGTGTTATAGTGTACCCACATTACCTTTTTAAACTAACTTTATCTAAAACAATGCCTTTGGTTTTCTAGTCAGTATTATTAGTCTTTATTTTATGACTTCATACCGTAGGACAAAATAAAAGTTATGACCTTAATGAAACATGCCCCACATCTTTATATTAGATAGCTTATTATATTCCTGTCTATTTGCTGTTAAATTAGTTGAACCATTTGCTGACAAAATATGTTTATAAATCATTACGTATTACTGTAAAATATACTTACAGCAAACAATGAAAAATTCTATTTTAATAGAGGATATCAATAAAAACCATGTGACTATCCATTTATTTATATTAATATTTTTTTCTTAGAACTGACTATACTTTTAAGCCATAAAGGTCCTGGAGCCTTAGACGGCTTTTATAGCTACACCGTGGCTTGAGAGCCATGCCGCGAAAGCGTGGCAACATGCTCAAGGGTGCCAAAGTTGCCGAACCTCGGCTTGGGCTGTTGCCGTAGTTTCAATGAAGTCGCGAACTGGCTAATTCCTTATTCGTAGAAATCCGACCTAAACTAACTTATATATATTGTATACATGTTCCTGCTTTTGACTAAATTTTTGGCAATTTTTTGCTAAGTCTAACTAGTACAAAACAGAAGAATAAAAGTCTGTTACAGAACCTATGCACCTGTGTGGTGTGGAATTTACATTTTATTTCAGCGTTAGGCATGCGTGTTAGAAACCGATAATCTAATACGAAGTCTCTTTTTTATTTATTTACTAATTGTGGATTGTAATAATAATAAGTAATAGCCTGAAACCACTATATGTGAGAAATTTTCGTAATTTTACAAAGATATAATATATATATATATATTATATATATTTGAAACTTGCACATAAATGTATATGATCAATGTAAAGAAAAATATTGTACATTATATACTGGTTCTTGCATGAACATACTATAATAGGTCCTTAGAATAAATGAAATTGACGTTTTGTTGAACTCACACTTTGATCTCAAATATCTGGCGTTTGGATAGGAATTCATTGGTTTTCGCACCATTTGATTTTTCTTTGACATATTTCTTTTCAGAAAATGGAAACTTAAAATATCCCGTTATTTATGAATATCAGTTCCATGTTCGAACTCCAATTAATGATGTGTATGGAGAAGCTACTGTAAAAGAAAGCATGGTATGGTTTTAGTTCCAACGTTTTCGTTCTAGAAATGTTGACCTACAAAACAAACCCTGTGGACGGCCGGAGACGCTAGTTGATAATGAAGAATTAAAGGTGATCGTGGAAGCTGATCCATCGTAAACCACGTCAGAGTTAAGTCACATGGGAATTTTGAATTGTATTGTTACTTGTGACGAAAAATGAATCCTTTACGACAATCGGAAACGCTCATCACAGTGGTTGAACCCAAGAGAACCGGTCAAAACTTGACCCAGCCAAAGTTGACTCAGAAAAAGGTACTGGTGAGTGTTTGGTGGACCAGTGCTGGTGTCATACACTACAACTTGTTATGATCTGGCCAGACGATAACGGCAGATCTATATTGTCAATAATTGCAAACCATGAAGGAACAGCTAACCGTTAAACAACCGAGACTGGTCAATTTCTCTAGCCCACTGCTGCTTCAGGATAACGCTAGAACCCATACTTCACGACAGACGGTCGCGAAATTAGAGGAAATGCTGTTGGAATGTGTCCGACACCCACCATACTCCCCGGATCTTACACCAACACATTACCACTTTTTTCAGAATTGCTAAAAAAATTGTGGGAGCGAGAATCAATAAAATCTTTGAAGGCTATTTAAACAGCCTCATCGGAATTGAATGATTTTTTGCTTACAAGAAATTGTCCAAATTCTGAAAAATGTGGTAATCTGTTGGAATAAGGTCCGGGGAGTATGGTGGGTGTCGGATATATATCATCATCATAATATTAATACGTGAGAAGAAATTTTCGGCCACCTTTTTAACCGTATTGCGTGCAAGGAAGTCTGTGAGATTTGGCATGGTTAAAGTTTATATGGAGAAGGAGTGCAGAAAGCTAAAATTTATCTATAATATCTGTTACTAACATATTAAATTATATAAATTAATACTGCGAATCCTAACTCGACAAGTGCCATTGAAATTAGACCCCAAAAATATTGACATTGTCACTCAATGAAAAGTGACAGCAAGTAATATAATATTCATTGTTTAGGTTCATACTGCAAATGTCAAACAGAAAATAGTCTACGATTAAAAAGTCGCTGGTCGAATTTCGATCATTGGGAGACCGCTATAATATTTAATTACACAAGACAGGGTAAATGGCAATGGAAAGAAAATGTTGTCTTATGCTGTCGCAGATATGAAAAATTCACGTGTGTATGGTAAAGAAGACGTGTTAGTATGTAAAGTTAGGTTAACAGTATTGACTGTTATCTGAAGCTATAAGAATAAATTAACTGAATTGGTATTTGATATGTTGATCGGCTAACCGACTTGGCTGTTGTTACAATGAGGTTACCTTCAAAAAATATTTCTTTGACCTTGTCGTTAGTGAATAGCGTTGATATATATATACGTGTTAACCTTATATTTATTACTTGTATATAACATTTATTACCTGTGTATTAACCATTATCAAAGTGTACTAATTATACAGTGATAATAATATGCAATGCTCATACGATTTTCTGTTTTGGTTTTGTATTACTTATGCAAAGTTTAGGAAGTATCAATCGTGGACACAGACTAACATATTATCTTATCAATAAAATTAATTTTACGTTTCGACCTAAATACGTGACGAGGATTAGGACGGCCATACAAAAATTAAATATTTTTAATAATAATAATAAATTAGTCTTTTTATTAGCCATTGTAAACATTTATGAATTACAATTTGTTAATCGTTTAACCGACGCGGCGTATTCTAACCGGTAAGTAGCGTAGCCCTTCAGAATTATTATGATTTACCTAGTAACTATAACTACCTACAACTTCTCTGAATTCCTAGATGTAAACCACTGCATAAATGCATGCACTGATCGATGATTTTAAGCCACATAAATTGTTTACCATAATAATCTATACTTATATTAAGAGAGTAAAGAGTCGACATTGAAGATATTTGAGAACAAATAATACGGGGGTAGGGGGGATTTAGTATCGTGGACAGAACACATTTCGATAGTTTTTGCAATTGTTCATACATCATACATATATGCGTACGAATATACGTAGAAGATAATTATAAATTAAAATAATTTAATGTAGAATTACATTACATTAAAAAAAAGAGAAAGTAAAAGTCACACTGTTAATACACCCTTTATAAATAAAATGTAATAATTTGTTTTCATAATAAGTACAGTTTTGGGAATTTTGTGCTTACCCACATGTTAACTTTTACAAGCAAATTTTTAACATTTTAGGAGTTCCTTGGTGTGTCTTCGAAGTCGAAGGCCCAATACCAACGAAATTAAAACGGTGGTGGTTGAGGTATCCCCTTTCCAACGGAAAAAGAATCATGTAAATCGGTTCATAAACACCGGAATCAATCGAATACGAAAAATCATTTTTGTATATGATAGCCAGATTCACGTTGTAACAAAAGTTACTTCGTTATAAAGACAATTTTATAAAATTAAATTTTGCCCTTTATAGCATGTTATTTGGACACAGGAGTTAATGGAGAATTAAAATAATTTGTACTTTCGGGAAGTGAAAACAATTATAATAGGTTACAGGGGTACGTTGGTGGCGCGGTGCTTGTCGGATAATTAACGCGGATGAAACCGTGGGGCACAGCTAGTATGTTATATAAGAGTAATGTGTGAAACGTTGGAAACTCACTTACTGCAGAAACACATACACAACACAAGGTACACAGCACACCTTATGTTGTGTATGTGTATTTGGCTACGATCTCCAATAGATTATTTATAAATTCATATTTCTACTCTAATTTCAAATTCACATGTTGTCTACAATGCAACATCATTGGACTTTGTAACATCATTCATGCACCGGACACATTGGATTTGTGCTAGTTTGCACGTACACCGCTTCACCGCCCCGCGTATTTAAATACATACTTAATGTTTTTTCCTTTTACGTTACATACTTGGTAGAGCCATTTCGCAAGGGCCGATGGGATGACTAAATCGATTTCATGTTCTTTAATTAACTTATTGTTACCATGGTTTAGGTACGTACTTTGTTATTTTGTAATACATGACGAATGTTGACTGATTAATTTATTATTTTCTGCGAAAATTCATTTTTCCTTTTCAGTCTGTGTCGTACGTAATCTACCAGAGCCATAGTCAGGGCTGTTTTTGGCAATGGATAAATAAATACGTAAATATTTACCAGATCATCTAAATAACTGTAAAATCTATATTTTGTGCCTATACATAGTACGATGGCCATTATTATATGATTACAGATTGTTCATTTTGTTAAATCTTTCAATTCACATAGAAATAGTATGTATATTTGGATAAAAAATCATTAAAACGATAATGGTTGCTACAGTAAAAATAAAATCATTTAGCTATACATACTACATAGATAGATAGGTACATAAATTAAAAAATAAAATATGTGTATGCAAACTTAATTTCAATATTCACATATGTATTAATTTCTTAAGTGTTCTATGTAAGCTACACCATGCTTTATATTGCACTGAATTTATATCAATATACTTAAAAATAGTGCGGAGTGGTGGGATGGTGGGCATGGTGGCTTAATGTGAGCGAAAAAGTGAAAGTGTAGAAATTGTACAACATTGCGCCGACGTGACGCTCTGTGCTAGTCTGTCATGCAAGTACAATGTATAAATTATCATAAACTCAGCTGAAATAAAATCGGCCTACTTGGGCAAAAAATCTTTGCTCAGTGCGATTAAACTATAAATCCGATTGGCTTTGTAATTTAGCATAGTTTCTCCATCCGTGATGTAGACTCTCAATAAGAACGGTTTTCACTTAAATCGTATAAAAAAATTGACACGGGAATCGGGCACCACGCAAAGGGCATAGCTAGTATAACACTTTTATATTTTGTACCTATTTAGATTAGAAAATACATTCGCTTGTTTATCTCACTCGACTTTGGTAAATAACACTTTATGCATGAATTTCGAACTATTCGAACATTGTCATTATAAACTAATAGCTACTTCCGAATCATGATTGATCCCTACAAACAATTGGTTCAATAAAAACATAAATATAAAATTTTGAACATTGGTTAATGTATTAATTGAATATTTAAAATTATTTCACTGATTCTGATTTTAAACAAAAGTTTTCGTCATAATAACTGTTACGAAAACATAAATTGTCACTGAAAACTGAATAAATACATTTTTATTGTAATTGTTAGTACCTACAATAAACGAACGAAATTAATAATACATCCAAATTAAGAATGTTCGTTTTCATAATAATGCCACGACAGAAAAAGAGGAATTTTATAAGTTTAACGTGTATATCTGTGTGTCTCCTGTGACATCGTGGCTCACAAATGGCTGAACCGATTTTAATCTAGTTTTTGTTTGAAAGGTGACTTAATCAAGAATGTTCTTAGCATTAATTCAATAAAATCTGTTCAACCGTTTGAAGATTATCAGCTCTTTTCTAGTTGAAAGAAGGTGTGAGCATCTTCAACAGGTCTGATTGAGTCGAGATTTGGTATTCTGTTACTTCAATGACAGTAGAAAAACCTTAACCTGATGCTGTAGCGTCATCTGGAATGTGTAGGATACCTAACTACTCACCAACTTACAGTATAGATATCGTGTTTGGGCTCATTGGAATGGCCGCAATGAATAGATTACTTGTGTCGAGAGTTTTATAAAATTTTCAATGTACCTTGTAATTATATAGGTAAATGACGCTCGTAATAACATGAAATACACTTTATAATAAAAAATTCTGATTGTTTAATAATAGCAAGTACTACTAATTAAAGTAAAGTACTTACATAAAGTATTATGTAAGTTACTGACTGTGAGTACCTAACTCATAAAACATTGAATTCAGTCTGCTGGTGTCCACGGCATTTGATCAATACAATCGTTTCTACTCTATCAACTTAAAGGCATTACGGTAACATACAAGTGAATAAATTAGTATGAAGTTTTTGTAGGGCTATAATTACTTGTACATATAGCAACAAACTGATTACTGTTTGCTATAATTTTGCGTAATAATTGGTGACTGTATTTGGTTAACTACAGGCAAACTGCTTTGAAACAGTGTTGTGATAATCTCGATAAGAGACGAGACGGATTGTAGACCAAGCCACCTGTGGTCATATCTTACAGGTTTGTTAGTTTAGTTAAAACATATCCGAAATGCGCTCGTGCCTTCTTCAACAAAATTGGGTACAGTGGTCACTACAAACGCATCAAAGGGCACAACAATAATTCTCTGATTAACGACATTTTTTGTATGTTTAGAAAATTAATATTTGCTGTAGCCGAAATCGGCCAGGATGAAACTTCACATCATCATTGTTGTTAACGAATGTAAAAATGTAATACCTTCATCAGGAAAGACGAGTACTGGAGCAAATGATCCATTTTGCAGTTTGTTGGTATCATGTGCGTGTGCAGACGATTGCACGGAGCTACGTAAAAGTGCGGCGATTTTGTCACGCATCGCATGGCACATGCGCCCGGCGCTTCAATATCTCTCGGCACCGGCGGCGCCGACGCGACGGTCCCTCACCACGAATGCGTTGGCGCACAACGTCTCACCTCCGAGCCAAATCAAACGTAGTCTAGATTCAAAATAGCGTCGCTACAACACCTAGTCGGTAGACACAGACGAACCCTGTAAGTCCAATGCCACACCGTCTAAACACTTTCTGACATACAACCGTGAATGCCCTTCTATGTAAATCTAAATGCACACACTAAATACGTGACAGTCTAGCTATTACGATATCGTTTGCGTTTTCACAACACTAATTACAAATCAATACACGATGAATTAAAAAATATTATGTATAGATAATATTATAGTTTGTATAACTAGACAATTTTATTAGGCACTATAATTGAAAATATCTATTTATTATTATATTGACAGTTTGCGAAGCTTGCAAAGTGTGAACTAAGCGCAGTTGTGCGAAGCGGACTGTCTATTCCGGGACTGAGCTAACACGTGGGCGCGCCGCCCGCCCCGCTGCTGCCGCCCGCCCACCGATCAATGGCCACCAAATTTGATATCTCGTCGTTCTCAGCATTACATGCCATACTTATCATAACATCAATCTTGACCTTTGCATCTTTGCACAATAAAAGATTTAAATACATTACTTATACCTACATACTTATCTTGAGGTGGTTAAGGAGATGATGTACATAATATTTAATTAATATTAGCTTATTTCATGTATAACACAGAGTTAACGGTCACGTTAAATATAATAGTAGGATAAACATGGTATCTTAAACACATTTAAGTGATCTTTAATAACTACAATATTTAACGCCAATCACCAATGTAAAGCACAAAAAGTAATGATGGTGAATCTAGTTATTTTATTAACGTCGTCATAGCTAACTTATTAGGGTCTAATATGAATATATGATTTTTTATTTCGATGTTCAGTAGAATTCCTACCTCCAACCGAGGTGGCGTGCCGTGGCGTGTATCCACCAATTTATCTAAATCTTCATACATGATATTAACATAAAGTGAATTAGTAATAGAATAGTAAATACTATTTGACTAATATTGAATGAAAACATCCTTAAAACCCAGAATGCTCAGGGATCTTTTTCATAGTAGGTACGGTACACGCATAAAGTATAAAATATAAATATCAGGACGACTGAGCCATGCTCGGTATCTAAAATAAAGAAAGAAAAGAAATACACTTATCTATATATACTCGAAGTGTAAAACATTATCTAGATACAAAATTTCATTGAAATCGTTGGAGCCGTTTCCGAGAAACCAATTACATATAAATATATTTATATATATATAAATACAAGAATTAATCACTTAATAGTATTAGATAGATAGTATCAGATAATAATGATATAGATTTATCTATGTTTGAAGTAGCCGTGCATCGTGGAACACTCCATTGAAACTCTCCATTCGAACAAATTTAGTTTTTTACTCTTTATCTTATAAAACATCAAATTTTATATGAAGAACATAATATGATTATGCTAGATATAAAAGAAAAGTCAGTATAATAGCATACAGGTTGATATAAATTTTTACGTGTACTGATTCGTAACAAAATAGTTGCAAACAACAAATCTTCACTTAAGAAGCGTACGGCCGTAGTCAGAATACTTCTACGATGTAAAATAAGAAAAAGAAGCGGAAGCAATTTATGAAGTTAATGTAATGTGTATTCTCAAACCGTATTTTTCAATTCGGTAAATAAATTCACAAAACACTAAACAATATTACTAGCTTTCAATTACTTTCTAACAAATTTAGTGTGAAGAGTTAACAAACGCATCTGGTAGGTATTATAAATGATTGTTTTTGAGTTACAATTTACCTGTTTTTATTTTCATAAGAATTAACAAAACTGTATTAAAAGTAGGTACCTAAAGATTAACAAGTTGGCACCGCAGACGTTGCTCTGCCTTTTCCAGGACAATAACGAACAAAACAATAAAAAATTACGCATATTATCTATCGCTTGAACCGTGAGTTATGGTTTTGAGTTTATAAAAAAAACAATAGAAGCACTTTAAATTTTACCAGAATTTACCAATTTTCAAGGCAACATTTCATTTTTTTCCCCCTAAAAACCTCATTCGAGCTAATACTATTATGATAATTTTAAAAAATAGCTTAGTCTCACCAGCCGTTCTCAAGTGGTGCGCTTAACCACGAACAACATTTAGTTTTCATTTAAACAGATTTTTTTATCTTAGCACGGCAAACTGACAGCACCTTACCTGATTGTAAGCACAGTGCATTCCAACAGCAAGGGCGACCACCGTCTTGTAATGTACACCGTAATGTCTTTTCACGTTATGTTTGAAAAGGAGGGAACACACTAGCCGGGAGACAGTTTAACAGTGCGGCAAGGATATGCGAAACAGAACTTTTTTTTTTGTTCATGCCTGAGATGGAGATTACCATAAAGCTATAGCTCCGGACCCCAGTGCGCCTGAGTCTGTTGTGAAAAGGAAAAGAGGGGATTAGGTTGAACAGCACTTCAGAACATTCGCAATGATACAGACGGTAGAACATGTTCAGCAAGGCAATGCCCCTGCGCATTTGAAGCGGCTCAGTGAACTTAGTAACATCACGTATGTATTAACCACAGTCAGAAACCTTCGGAATTACTTACCATTTTCTACCGTCTCCACAATAGCTTTTCATACTTCATTAAATCACCAATGCGTTTATCCTACACAACACAGTGTGACGTTACATTATCCAACATATATTCATTCATTTAAATTCGTATTATTCCGGATTATATTTTTGAATTTATCCTTTTAGTTTTTTTTTTTTGTAATAGCTCGTCACATTGACAGTACTTTCCCTGATGGTAAGCACAGCACAGTCCAAACATAACGGCGACCACCAAAAGATCTAAATCCGTCGGTGGTCACCGCTGTCACGCCGGCCTGCATAAATATCTCTTAACGTTACGCTAAAGATCCCGATGTCGTAAGGAGGGAACACATTGGGCCGAGAGAAGGTTGTACAAATTCACATTTCAGTTATTTTGTCTTGGTAATTAATACTTTTTTACTCAAATTACTTATTTCATACTCGTTTTTGGGACCAAAAGATTTTTTTATTATTCTTTAAATAGTAATGTTGTCTGTCTGTTCAACGAAAATAATATGTAGAAAAATTGACGAATATAGCATACATGTATTAAACGTATTGAAAATATTTTCACGGTACACACATACTCAATTCTAATGATCTGAGTGCATGGTAATGACGTCACAAACGTAAAACAGTGCAATAAAATTTCAAGAATGATTATACCAATCTATAAATGTTCTGTAAAGATTGTGATCGTGATGATAGTTTGCACTGAAAATGTTTATTTGAGTTTTCTTAACTACTTCCACGCTAGAAAAATACATTCATTACGTATTCACGCACAAAAATCGGTACTTTACATTGGTTCTATTTAAATATATAAATTATGTTATAATATACTGATATAAACGAGTGAATATGTATTTTATACCATACTAGCTGTGCCCGTGGCTTTGCTCACGTTGACTACAGAATGCCCGCGCGAATCTTGCTCCCCCGCTCCCGGCTATTTTAAAGACAAAAATGCTTATTGTGGGTGTTTCTTAGAAGATAGATGTATACTCTCCCGGATTTTATTTGTAGATATTTTTAATTCCTATGATTATGTAGTGCATTAAATTGCTATATATATCTTATGGTTTACTCAGCATAAGCCATTTAAGCGCCCGAATTGATTCACCATGACCAGCTTTTTTTTTATCTGTGCGGAACCCTAATTCTTTTTCTAAAATAAAAGTAGCCTAAGTTACTCTCTGTATCATCAGCTATCTATCAGTGAAAGTCCCGTCAAAATCGGTCAAACCATTTCGGAGATTACCAGGAACAAACAGACAGACAGACAAAAATTAAAAAATGGGCTTTTTGTTATAGGTATCGTATATACTTTCATATCCATTTAGTAAAAAACTGTAATTTTGACATTACAAACAGACACTTTAATTTTATTAATTGTACAGATGTGAAAAAGAATTTCTTCAATTATTAATTTCGATTTAATACGTTGTATATAAAGGTCTTTTAAATACATTAGTTTTCTTACATTAGGCTCTACATAAAACACAACTAAACGGCGTCTTTTAAAATATATTTATACAGTATAACAGAGATTGTTTGCTGCTGAACGAAATTCTTGTACAGAAAAAGATCTTGATCATATTGATTTTTGGCACAGATCAAAATTGGCTCAATAAATTTTCCCTTATTTATTAGCGGGAACATTTTCATAGATACATGTTTCCTGATAAAGATTGCGAATTATCACATAGTTAAAAATAACAATATATCAGTCTGTCTGGCCGTTTAATTATTATATCAATTTCATGGATATTAACGAAACAAATTGATTTCGCATTTCTAAAAACATATAAATTTTAACTCAATATTATCGTCATTGGCACACGTTTCTGTTGTCAAAATATTGACTGAGAACTACGTAGCTTATTACTGAATTGCCAAATTATTATGTCTGTAATATAAATTTTTGTCAATTAAAATTAACCTTTAACACTAAGTCAATAAAGCATCGGAAAATACCCACGTAGATGAAAGGAAAACTTTGTTATACGATATGATGTAAACGATCGTCACAATGAAGAGACGTCTTTGAAAGTGGACTGAATTCGGCGACCTTGTGGACCCGAGTTCATAGGTGGCCTAAAGAAGCAATATGGAGTTGTAAAAGGTTTTGTTTATCGTAAAATTGTATTTGAGTAGTGTAATAAATTCGAAGCCATTAGGAAGCTAAATTTGGCAAAAAATCTGGTACCTAGGAAATAATTTCGGTCAAATATAAAACCGTGCCAAGCGTGAATACGAAACTAGCAGGGCCCGCGGCTTCGCACTTGTTTACTAAAGAAATATTGTTTTTGACAATATCGTGATATTTTTTTTAAAAAGGATGTATCTATGGATTAAAACAGTAAAAAATGATAAAAATCTATGCATTAGTATTTGCGTGATGCGTGCACAACGGCAAACCTCTACCGTATAGATTGACATCTGGGTTGCCTAATTTATTTGGTGAATAAATGAGTAAGTAGACAGGCAGACTTAATTATTTTTGATACACAGCACTTGTGATTTTTTTAAAGCAGCCAAAGTAAAACTAGAAAACTTCTTTTTTGTTTTGTAAAATTACGTTAACTGT
Source organism: Saturnia japonica (assembly GCA_033032175.1). NCBI lineage: Eukaryota > Metazoa > Arthropoda > Insecta > Lepidoptera > Saturniidae > Saturnia > Saturnia japonica. Next base: position 14,378,632 of record CM065307.1, read on the forward strand.
TCATATTATATTCCTTGCTAGATGTGCCCGTGACTATGTCCACGTGGTATATTTCGTGAATGAAAAAACAGCAATTAAATTACCTTACTTTACTTACTTACGTGCACCTTACCTTACCTCAATCTCATCCGACGGTGTTTGACCAGTATAAGCTTTGATATCACAGTTTAACAATCACATCGATATTATCTAAAAGATATAAAACCATACAAAAAATGTTCAGTTTTACAATCTGTTACGAAAAGCTAAGTTTATTTAATAACTTTATTTTTGTAAACCGTTATTTTCCAGTGCATAATAACGCTTTACAGTAAGTCTGTTTAGTTAATTTAATAAAAAATAATTGCGCAAAACCACCAAATAACGACATGTGCCCTAGAAATGTAGATACGATAGATATTCTTACTTATTTAAAAATAACATTAAAATCTATCCAAAAATATTTGGAAATAATAATTCAATTGTCAATATACGTGCTTACAGAAAATATATCTTATTATATTAAGTGAGCAATTCTTGTATAAGTATATAGTATATGTAATTGGTTTCTCGGAAAACGCTCCAACGATTTGGATGAAACTTTGTATTTAGATAATATTTTACATTCCAAGTATACTTAGATAGGTGTTTTTTTTTGTAAGACACCGAGCAAATCTTGGTCTCTCAGATATATATATTTAAGTGTGACAATAAATATCAATCGAATTTCGTGATCATTTAAAGTTAAACCAAGCCGTACAGCGTCGTCTATGAATACTGGTGGAAAATAAAAATACATACGTTTCAATTTATTGAAAATCATGTAAAAATAAATTAATTTGGTATCTGTCCATTTAATCTCAGTAAATATTTTAGCCTAGTGGTCGTAAGCGCGACTGCTATGAGCGAAGTCCTGGGTTCGATTCCCAGGTCGAGCAAAGTGTTATTGGGTTTTTGCTATGAAATTCTCAGTAGCAGCTCGGAGTTTGGTTTCGTGCCCGATTAATGGCAATATGCTCGCTCCCTATTACATGGGACCTAAAAACATACTCGGCGAACTGTGGGTGTACATTAGTACACCTCTGCCTAACCCTTCGGGGAATACAGGCGTGATGGTATGTATGTATTTTAAATACATTACAGAGCTACATACACACATTTTTACATTTTTATATGTACATAACTTAAACGCAATTTATAGACCATACAAATGTATATGTGTGTAAGAATGCATCCTAACTGTACCTTCAGACTATAAACTACAATCATACCAAATTTTATTAAATTCAGTTCAGCAGTTTTTGCTATTTTTTATCAAATATCTAAAATATATAGATTTCGACTCTTTACTCATTTATTAAAACTATGTATATAGATTAATATGGTTTCACTTTGTTCTTAGCATTCAACTCATTGCTTCCACAGACTAAATTATTAAAACAACACGTGCCAATTAACACAAACACAATCGTTTAATTAATTTTATTTAAGTGGTACTACGGAAAAACACAATGTAGGTAGTGTAATTAGCTGTTTGAATAGTTATCAATAGTAACTAGGTGATTTGGCAATGAACCAATCATTGGCATAGACGAATCATTTTAATCACAAATTACTTGCAAAAATTGTTTAATCGAGTAATTTACTGGAGACATCTATTTGAATTTTCATTTATATTAAAACTGCCTTGGAGTATCTACGTAATCGAATTCGAAACGGGATATTTTTGAAATGGTTCACACCTGGTGCTTACGTGACGATCCGCAGCTACACACGACAGAGTAAACGTAATACCTATTAATATTTATTTATTAAATCAATGTGAACCGTAATTACTGAAAGTCGGATAATCGATTCAATAAAAAAATCCAGCAAAACCTTACTGACCATAAATGTTTTTTTTTTGTACAAACATAGATTCTAAGAAAAATTGTTTTGGAGATTTTTTTTTTACTTCACTTTACTTCTCTTCACTTCTGGAATACCTCCCAGCCTACAAAAGATCCCAGCCAAAAGACCTTGTGTTGTGTTACTGCGGTGAGTGGATTTCCAGAGCTCTTTGGGTCGAGGTCGGCAACGCGCTTGTGTTACATATGGTATTACAATATATTATAAATTGTTTAATATAAGGCAAATTATAACAATCAAAATACCGCCTTATCGATACACGAATTATCGCTTGAACTATTTCAAGCCAGTTATTAGTAACGTTAAACAATATGAAGAGAAACTAAAGAATTTGTTAATCAAGGCATAGCAAGAACTGCATCGCTTCAATCGCTTGTTAGTATTTTGTGAACACGGAGAAAATGTTAAAGGTATCGTTTTATTATTTGTTTGCTAGTCAAAGACTGTTTAATTTAAACAAATAAAACATTTACATATATTGTATTGGTTATTTATTTAGAACAGAAACGACTCCCTCTCTACACATTCACTAAATATAATTAGTAATTGTAAACAATTACTACACAATTATAAATACATAATAAAATAATTTTTAAGCCCGATAGAGTTTCTTGCAAGCCTTTTTCGACAATTGGGATGTTTTTCGAACCGGTGGGACCTAGCGTCTTGACGTCCATGGGTGATTAATTTGATTTGAAAATATTTATCCGGTTTTAACAATATATGAATTATATTTTACCTACGCTGAGCTAAGGTAGTAACTCTATCATAAATGTTGCAAAACAAAGCAAATTTTATGTTAATACAAAGAAAAAACCGATAAATAATATTAGCTTTTTGTTATTAACCTACTTTTATTACTTACGTGGATTTTTTTGCTTCTATTTCGTAACAAGCCAATGCCTAGTAAGGCGATACACGTGGGCATGCCTTAGGTTAACAACCTCATATTGTATCGAAACAGACGTAGAGACGCCTGAAGGGTGTCCTGAATGACCTTCTAAATATCCTCCCGTCAACCTTACTAAAGTTTCATTAGCAACAAGTTTTAACAATTCGCAAAAACAGTAATCTTTAACTAAATCAATATCAATAAGCTAAAAAAGTTTAAAAAAGTATAACAAGAATACGGAAAACAAGTGCAAGTCGGACTCGCGGACCGAGGCTTCCGTACAAACTTGTAGGTATGTAAATAGTTCGTACATCACTTGAATTCTAATAAAAAGATAACCCGGAATGAGTGACAGCCTTCACTTTACCATTCGAAAACTGTTTGGAAAATTGTCATAGATCGCGGTTAGTTTACCAACGGCAAGTAAGTCCATAATGGAAAAAAAATGTGATGTATCTACAAATTTACGATTTTCCACTTTACATGTTCTATAAAACATTGCTTCTTGCCAAATTTCATGAACAGGAAATACAATAAAAGTTTTGATTCCCTTACGAGTCTCAAAATATGGGACATAAAAGGCCGTATTTTTTGATTGGGTTGACTTAAATGTTTGATTTTTTCACACCTCCAAGGTATTGCAAATACTCAGGGTGTTTGACATAAATTTCAACTTGATACCTCCACGCGTTCCTGAGAAAAAGGGTCTGGACAAACACAAACGGACAACGAAGTGATCCTATAACTGACTCACTCAAGAAGAAAATCTGTCGCCAAGCAACATACCTATAGCAACTGCACCCGATAGTCAGTTTCCCCACAAGGGTTAGCGTGTCACCATCTTTAGATTGTGGCCATAACGGTAAAAGTAAAAATCTACTAAGAATTTAAAAAAAAACGATATTTCTGTAGCGCACGTATTTGACAGGAGCCGCCGGTCACAGACAGTTTAAAAAAATTCGAGCGCTCAGAAAGTTTTGTGGCTGATAAACACTGTAATTATATCGAGTTATAGACTCGTAAATGACTTTAATGATGTAACCTGATATTAAGTCCTTATCCTTAGTAATAATGTGGTGTAATGTGTCCTTAGTATAATTGCCATAAAAGGCTAAGGTTTGAAGTAGGGGAGAGTGGGTTAATGGTGGATCACTTTTTTTTGTAGCTCCTGAAATTCTTAAGTCTAATGATAAATCATTTTTATCTCAAACTAACTCCTTAAAAGAGTTGTTATCCAACCTTCATGGAAACAGAAATATGGTGACGAGAATACATAAACTAATAAGTTACGAGTTGTTAAAACAATCGACAATCCACTTTGACCAACGAAAGGGTCATTTTGGACCCCGTGATCTTATATTACCCACTCTCCCTTACTTGTGGAAGGATTTTATTTTCAGGATGATATCTATGCGAGTACTAAAATGCCAGTGTATGTTAGATCTGATATGGAATTTAATATGGCTCTACAAGAAAAGTTGAGTCACACTGATAAAAAACTTAGATGTATCAGCTAATAGCTGGCATATTGATAATAATTAATATGATCCAGTATTTTACTGATATGGAAATGGAAATACAAAATTTATTTGTCATAATGTGGTAAAAGATTGAATTAGTTTCAAATGATCTTTTTTGTTAATTATCTAGACCAAGCTAGCTGTAGCCTCTATACAATTTTTGAGATACCTCAGGTCAAAAATATATGTAAAAAATTGCTGTCGAGATGTTATTTATATTTGGGTACGTGAGCTGATTTTTAGGGTTCTGTACCTAAAAAGGAACCCTTATAGGATTACTTCATTGTCCGTCTGTCTGTCGAGACCCTTTTCCCTCAATAACGTGTGAAGATATCAAGTTGAAATTAATTCCAAATACTAAGGTCTGCAATCCCTTCGAGCTGTGAAAAAATCAAACTTCTAAATCAACGCAATCAAAAGATACGGCCATTTAAGTCGTAGGTATATTTTAACACTCGCAAAGGAAATCAAAACCTATAGGGTACTTCTCGTTGACCTAGAATCATGACATCTGGCAAGAAGCAACGTCTTATAGGCCAAGTAAAGGAAAATATCGGAAAACCGTAAATTTATAACTAAATTAAAAAAAAAACTTCTTTTAACTTATTTGCAGTTTGTGAACTGACCGCGTTATATGTCAATGTATGAGGACAACAGATTTTTAACGCCAAAGTTAAGTTTGTCCAGTTTGTCCAGGAAATGGCGTGGCAATTTCAAGCTCATGTAAATTAATGGATCATGGATGTCCCCTTAAGAGCAAGTGTAGATCATATGAATTTATTATCTTTTTTTTAAATATATTTAGCTTTTAACTATAAACCACATGAACCTGTAACATTGAAACTTGCAATTAATAATTACATTCAAAGCTTTCGCTCGCATGAAACTGTGAATATGTCGGAGTTCCCATATTAATTTTTTATATCCTTTTCAATGCATTGGGCTCTAAAAAAAACGCTGATGTCATCATAATGCAAACTCTACGTAGCATTGACGATTACCGACCACACTAATTTAACTAATTATAAACTTATAATTGATTTAAAAGTATAACGAAATCTCGTATTATAATTAGACGCGGCGGTCGGCTATTATTAGATAGCAACTAAAGTCATGTGACTAGACCTGGCCTGCGTAGAATGGTGTGAAACATTCGATGTCTTCATCAGCTGAAAAAAATCCCAAATCAAAGGCATTTTCCAAATAAATGATACACTCAGTTCTACTAACGATATGATAAACAAAAGACTTCATTCACTAGACGTAAAGATGCAATTAACGTTAAGACGCCATCACCGTTCAAACTGAATACGCTTCATTGATCCGGCGCGCTGCCCCATCACAAGCTGTCAAGGCCAGAAAACATGAACGTTTGAAAGGTTCTTCTGTTATCAGAATTCTCTAGAAATAAAAATATACTTCGGAGAGCGTCATGAGTGCGAAATCAACGTCGAGCAAATCAATAGCGGTCACGCATGCGTCATAATGAAAATTTACACTTACCTAGACAAAAAATATTTTTTTTAGTATTTAATGTGAATACTGAATGTTATACATGCTACTGAGTATTTCAAGAAGTAAGGGGTTGTGTATTATGATAAAAAAATGCTAGATTTCAATGTGCCTTCTTTACATCATAGCCCTAACCAAATAAATTGATATGCCCTTCACGCAAGGACATTTCAACTTGTGCTAGTTCATGGGATAATTTCCTAAGTGTTATGATAATTAAATGCAAAATATATATTACAGTTTTCGAATGATCTCTTAAAGGAGTTTTTTGCGAGATCTCAAACTGTCATGTGGTGGTTTTTGTATTTTATTCATAAATTTGTCCTGTTTGACCCTTTGTGTTTTAATACAGGTGGCATTTTGCATAATAAAGCTTGATAATTGTGCACAAGTGAAGTAATTTGATAACATTAGCTTGAACCATGCATTTTAAGATGCCACAAGAATTCCCTAGAAAGTTCTAATAAGGGAGCCACCATCTTTTTCGAATCGTTAAAAGACTGGACACTATATTCACTCGATAATGGCAGTAATCGATAATAAAGTAACCACCACATACCTTGTTCTTGGATGATGAATCGCCTCATTATTCTGATTTAAATTATTTGTAAGATTTCTATGTAGTTATTTATGGCTTATGGCTATAAATATTGAATAAATGAAAATTTATCGTGGGGCCTTAAAATCCATTGACGTATAAAATCTATACTAGGATAATATAAATGGAAAAGTTTTTTGTTTGTTTGTTTTTATACAAGCTAATCTCTGGAACTAGCAGTCGGATTCGAAAAATTCTTTTTGTATATTATAGCCAGACTCACGAGAAATAGGCTATCTAATATTAGACTACACCTCTCAACTAACCTTATATATTGATTTTTGTTAAGTAAGAAGTATTAGCCCTCTCGAAATGTTGTATCCACGTGCGCTGGCGTAATGGTTAATGATACGTAAATACAATAATCTACAAAAATATTGGCCCTTAGTATATCGAAAAAAAGTCCGCGATAGCATATGCCTATCTCTAATATATAAGCCACAATAAGGTATTTTGTGACAAACATTTGTTGAAAATTAAAAAGTGATTTACGAGAATTATTTTTAGGCATCGCATATTAATCCTTACGAACAAAAGTTACTTCATCATAAAGAGAATTTTATTAAGTTAAATTTTATTCTTCATAGCATGTCATTTGGACACAGTTTAGGAGATAATGAAAATTTAAATTAATTTCTACTTTCGGGAGGAACAATTATGATAAGCTATTTACATGGGTGCATTGGCGGCGCGGCGCGGCGCGGCGCGGTATTTGTCGGATAAAATTAACACGGGTGAAACCGTGGGGCACACAGCACCAGTTACTATTATTATTCTTAGAGGAATTTGTTCCGACTTTTCTGAGCTCAATCAACTCTTTGCGAACAATGACACCTACCTACGTATTGTGATTGCTCCATAGTATTTAGTACTGCAACTCACGCCTAGTAAAGCTTTAATGTATTAAAACACTTTACTGGCAAAATTATTCTTTTTACTGATCTACGGTATAGTATAATGCGTTTAACCAGAATGGATATAAGTGTATTTATTTGTTTATAATATCCTAATTTATAATAATAATAAAAAGCTTAAAATATTGTTTTTTTTTTTTTATTTGAACGCGCAAATCTTTTAAGCTATTATATAGAGTCATATTTCAAAAAATATGTTTTGCATTTTATTGCCTGTTTATTAGTGAAGGTTGAAAGTCAAGCGATCTGCCGAGCTGTAGGCAGGAGCGGAAAATGAGAGCAACGATAGAATACAGCGTGGGTTACCGTTACACGGTTGCATCGCGCTTGCGCAGGCGCGATGCACGATTTGCTCGAATAAATTTAACAAAGGTGAAACCGTGAGGCACAGTTAGTCCTATTACAACAATATTTTCTATCATAACCGAGAAAGCTACTTAGGTGTAGGGATAATGTTTTCCTAAATAATCAAGTTTTATAACTTGGTGTGTTTATGTAGTTTTCGTTCTAAAAAGTCGTAAAGGTCGACAAAACCGAAGTGATCTAAAGTTTAACGTTTTACTTATTTTAATGGTGTTCTTTGTATGTGGCTGTCTAAAAATATTACATCTATTCGAATCACTAAGTACGAATGCGGATGTTGCAAATAAGAATTAATTACTTCACCAATAAATAACAATTTTAATTCTAGTAGCTACTTGCATTTGAATCGTTGCGTGCCTGCGGGAAGTATTTATTCATTTGTAATCCTCACCATAAAGTCACTGAAAAAGCTAAAGTTCTAAAGTAAAGCTAACCTTCCGAGCATATCTCCGCGCTTTATTTAACAGGTAAAATACAATTAAGTAATCATTATTGTTATCATCAAACCAAACCGCATTTATTGGAGTCATATACATTATATCTAACTAGACATGTATAGTATCATAGATATATAACCCGATATGTCGACGATATCTAATCTAACTAATAACTATAATGGTAATAAAGAGCGTGGTCATGGAAAATTGATGCTGAACTGTTTATACTAAAACAACCATTACATTTGTCTACTTTATTAATAATACTTAGTCATGACTTCTTGAAACAGAAGTATTGCAACATCACAAAGTAGATGGATTAAAAATAACTAACCAATAATATTTTGCGGTACGTCGTGACAATAACCTCAAAATCGCTGGTTAGTTGTACCAATGATATTATAAATAAAACACATTTTTATTTAATAGATTTAACATATTATACTAATATATCTATGGTTGTGTGGTATTTAATAATATGTAAGTATATAAAATACAAAATAGACCAGTATCAAAAGATTTAATGGTTTCGGAAGTCCATCTTCCTTGCCTGTGTGTGTCATTTAACTGAATTAATAATAAGTTTATTGTATGTATTAAAATTTTAAATTATAATAGCATTTAGAAAAAAAAAAAAACAAATTACACGGTAATCTAGAACTTGGTCTATCATACTTTGAAATTTGAGATACTTCTTCTTCTTCTTCCTAACTTGGCAACCGGTCCTCTTTAATGAAGACCATTACTGCCATTATCGAGTGAATTATAGTGTCATGTGTTATGACGATTCAGTATCATAACAAGATGGTTGCTCCCTTGTTAGAACTTTCTAGGAAGATTTTGTGGGAATTCAGAATACATGCTTTCAGCTTATATTTATAGTCCACTTCACTTATGCACAAAAACCAAACTATATCACGCAAAACGCCACCAATATTACATAATACAGGGTCAAAAACCTATGTTAATGAATTAAAAATAAAAACCACAACATGTCACTTTAAAATCCCGCCAAAAACTCCATTTGAGATACTGTTGACTCTTACGAGAGCTTAAGGGTAAATTCTTTACCAGTATAATATAAATCTTATTACGACGTTGCTCTGGTAAAGAAAATCATAATTAGAACTGAGAGGAATTATTTCATATCCACTACAATCTATTTTTTTTATTTTGTAACAATACAATTAAAAAAAAACAACTAATTTCAACGAATTTGAGGATCTTTCTGGTGTATCTTCGAAGTAGAAGGTCCAATGCTAATGAAATTAAAATTGAACCACCCTTAAGGTATCCCCTTTCAAAAGAAAAAAGAATCATCAAACCGGTTCATAAACAAAGAAGTTATGGCTGCATATCCATAAAAAGATACATATATATATTATAAGACCGGAATTAAAAAGGTTTGACCATAAACAAATAAAAAATATTATCTTGTTACTATATCAATTTTGATTTAAGAACTATACTTTTAAAAGACTTTGATAACGTTCTGTGAATTCCCTTAAATCACATTATTATTATAATTTCATCATATACCTACCTAAACTAAATTACCTTTCTCGATAAATCAAATTCTATTTCTGTAATTCTAGTTACTGTATGAGTCATAAAAAATTGTATACGTTAGAATATTATACAATACTAGCTGTGCTCGCGGCTGAACTCGCGTTGACTACAGAATACCATTGATCGAGCACACGCGCGAATCCGCGAAACCGCTCACGGTTATTTTAAAGACAAAAATGCTTATTGTGATTGATCCTTAGAAGATAAATGAATAAATATGGAGACACAATTCCACACACGGCCATTTAATTCCAAACTAAGCAAAGCTTGTATTATGGTAACGAAGCAGTTGATATAATCCTATACATTTATAGATTTTTAAACACCCATAGACGTAGAGATAGATATAAATCGCTGACATTTTTGTAGATCTTATAAAATCTGCGATTACGGCCACCTGGGGGTGTTTTGTTAAATTCGTATGCCGGCTTCCAAGATACAGGCTCTGCCTAGTTTGGAAGTAACTGTGTAAATGTTAGTAAATCTTGTGTATAATAAATAAATTTTGAACTTTGAATTTTTTAATTTTGCACATTAATTTGATATAATATCTTTTATAGTTTACTCAGCCATTTAAGCGCCCGAATTGATTCACCATTACCAATTTATTTTGTTTGCGCGGAACCCTAATTCTTTTTCTAAAATAAATGTAGCCTAAGTTCCTCTTTATAACATTAGCTCTCTACCAGTGAAAGACCCGTTAAAATCAGTTCAACCGTTGCGGAGATTACCCAGAACAAACAGACAGACAGACAAAAAGATTAGTATACACACTTTCATATACACTTAGCCAAGAGCTGTTATTTTGACATTACAAACAGATACTTCAATTTTATTTATTTGTTTAGATATTATCATAATATTAATACGTGAGAAGAAATTTTCGGCCACCTTTTTAACCGTATTGCGTGCAAGGAAGTCTGTGAGATTTGGCATGGTTAAAGTTTATAAGGAGAAGGAGTGCAGAAAGCTAAAATGTATCTATAATATCTGTTACTAATATATTAAATAAAATAAATTATTACTACGAATCCTAACCTGACCAGTGCCATTGAACTTAGACCCCCAAACATATTGACATTGTCACTTAATGAAAAGTGACATAATATTCATTGTTTAGGTTCATACTGCAAATGTCAAACAGAAAATAGTCTATGATTAAAAAGTCGCTGGTTGAATTTCGATCATTGGGCGACCGCTAGTTTGTATAGATATTTCTTAACCAATGTATGGATGTTTTCCCTGTGCTGCAATAATCTGCAAACAACTTTACTATGTGGTAGGTAGGACACGATAATTGTGTCCAACTGGATCGTGACCCGACCACTATACACACGCCATGGCACGCGTAGGCGTGTAGCGTTCAGGGATCTGCTGGTTTATATCAAGTAATTAAGCGGTTCGGTAGAGATCGGTACTCTACTGAGACGCTGCCGCGCTACCACCATGCACATAGTGTTAAATCTGTCACAGTGTAGGTCCACTCCTCGGTGTTAAGCCCTTGAGTCTGACAGCCGCCCGAGCGATACAAGTGACACTGCACTCGCAATCACTTAGCTACCCACATATATCATTACAAAGAATATGTTCCTATATACAAGTATACCATACAGGTACATAGGTTCTGAAAGCGATCTTTTTTACGCTAGTTAGTGTAGACCATATTTTCAGATCACTAAATACATATACACATGTTCCTTCCACATGTTTAGCTTGAATTTTAATGATAGGTAAATTAGCCAGTTCACGACTTCATTGCAACTATGGTAACAGCCCAAGCCGAGGTTCGGCCACTTTGGCATCCTTGAGCATGTTGCCACGCTTTCGCGGCTGAGTGCCTTAAGCGCTCGCCCCCAAGCCAAGCTGTAAAAGCCGTCTGGGGTTCCGTGGTCCCTATGAATATCAGTACAGTCAGAAAAATAATTCATGATCAATAATATAATTGACAGCAATTGGTCGAAAGGTTTATTCAAGTGATTTGAAAATTGACGATTTCCAATAATAAATAATTGATTACAATAATTAATTATTTTAATTGATCGACTCGGAAATTATAAGGTTGTGCATAACTGACTGCATATTATGTTCGTTTTAAAAATCATAGTAAAGAGTTCTACGTATTATTTTTCTACAGCCGACAAAAACCGCAAAACCAATGAAGCATGTAAGAATTGCAGCGCATGGATCTAAATGATTATGAAGTAAACAGTTATAATTATATTACATATGGTAAATTTTACCAACTTTAATTCCTGTAGTCTTTTTACTAAAATAAAAAATTCTATTCTATGAGCGAGGACGTCCAATCGTCTAGTATTGCAAGTCTGAAATTCCTTTAAACTACAGAGATAGATTTATTTTGCTAAACTAGAACCTGGATAGAATATTTGTCTATACCTGAGAAACTCCTAATTGCGCATGCTCTATTACTATCAAAGAATTATCAATGACAGAGATTGTCATAATATTGCAATGTAAACAATACGAACCTAAAATATTAACAAAGCTGTTATTAAACCAAAATTATCAAGTTATAAATTATCTAAACGCATCAATACATAAACCTATCATTAATTGGTATCCTGGAAATAAAAGAATAGGTACACCAAAACAATAATAAGGTAAATCAAATGAACTTATGATGAATAATATAAAGTAGATATTAAATAAGATTATCTTCCAGATAAATAATATAACACATTTTTTGTAATTTCAAAATAAAAATAATTCGAATTGTAAACCTACGGGTCAAAAATATAAAAAAGTAACGGTATCTACTAATGTTCGTTTGAAATACGATGTGGTAATGAATAATACGGAAAACAATTATTTTTGCAGATTCTGGCATAGCTGGAATCCACATTTCACTGGTATAATTAATTGTAATAACCACGGGTAACCATTCGACCATCACGGAGACTCACGTGATAGACCGTACGTCGTATATAGTTTTAATATTTTATGTCTGTTATTAGGTATCAACAAAACAAAAAATGAATTTATTATTGCTAGCCCAATTATATATTATACCTACTATGACGGAATATGCTATTGCCAACGAACACACGTGCCCTTATCAACCTAACGGCAATCAATAAACATATACCTTATAATTTTTACTCACTTGATTTGTAAATAAGTACAAAAATATCGCAAACCTCACAAAATGTGAATTTAAATTAATGAAACGTCTAAACAGATATATTATGAGTTAAGAGACCATGATGGTACTCTAGCTAATAACATAAACTATTTTAACCAATAAACCAGAACAGGATACACACGTTAAAGTTAACATCTCTCTTTTTGTGCCGGAGGTTAATAATATACAAAATATTGCATGAACATCTAAGACCCTCTTGGTAGGTATATTGCAAAACATTTAAAATCTTAAGTCAATATTATTTCACATTTTATTAGCAAGGTGACCACGACATGGTAAAGCCTGACCTTGGAAAGAGACTTAGAATTTAGTGAGAGCTAAATCCAAATATGATAGTTATTATAAATGTCAAATTTCGTATTTATTGAGATCATTTAGATATTTTTCAAAATCCGGATAAGAATCTATATTTTTCTTAAAAACCATTTCTCAAGGTATTATTAGCTTAAAAATATAAAGATTGATTGCACTGTAATAATGCGAATTGATTTTAGTAATACCTTACTACGAACAAAGAATAAAATAAGTATATTATTGACTTTTTATTACCAAAAAAAGTTACGCAAACAAATGATTTAATCCAAATATAATGTAAATAAAACAAATAAAAAAATAAAACCATGGAAAATATTTCAAAGTAAGCTAGCTTCTACCCGCGACGTCGTCTACGTGGGCCTCAGCATTTGGTACCTATTTACCGGAATAAAATATTCAATATGATAATCCTGGGTATAAACTATCTTACTGCTAAATTTCATTTAAATCCGTTCAGTCGTTTTTGTCCGTTTGAGTACCAAACATTATATTATAATAATTAGTCGAATATCGCTCCGACAAATCATATCGAAAACCTACCAAAAGTCTAATATAGACTTTAGACAAAAAGACAAAATAATAATTGATATCATCATACTCTAATACCTTGAGGGTGATGTTTCAAAAACGCGGAACACTCTATTTCTTATCAAAGGCATAAATATACATTTTTATATCTGTAACTAGAGAAATTATGGGTTCTTCATACAAACTATCACCACCTATTTCATCACCTATCAAGCCTTCAAGTTTTATTTTCGTGATATAAGATAGGAATTGGTTTAGCAAGGTTATGTGTGAAAACGTAGCAGAGAGATGTTAGGTACTTTCGCATTTATAATATTAGCATGGAACATGGATGACGAAACTGCAATTTATGTTTCATCTTTCATGGTCCGCTTTAAGTAAAGTGCCTATTGTTCAGACAATACCTACATACTCATAAATACAAAATACGGTACATATCATACAATGTAAATCATTTTATATACCGTATGACATCTTTAAAAAATCAAGATCTGAGTTTATTGCCTTACCTAAGTGTTGTAAATTCCAATGATAAATGAATTTTATCAATTATTATAAATGTATGTACTTATATAAAGTTATTATAAGGAATTTTAATAATAATATCATTTCGCATCGTGTAAAATAGATCAGGTAAAGTATTTACCAAAACTACACCAATGTGAGACAAGCTTTTATTCAAATGTTTATTAATTCACAGTGTCGAATAGATGATTGAGTTGCGAAATTATGCAACCCCGATAGAAATAATCGATTTTTTTCATTAAAGTAAATTTAACATTAAAATTAATTGATTCAAATTATCAATATATCGACTTACCGTTACATGCATTCCCTTGCGGCTGTTCATGATGATGCATTGCTCGAAGCACCGTGATGCGTATGAAGGATCGCGCCCTTTCATGTCACAAGTAAGACTGAATTCGAATTGTGCGAATGATGCCGACTGAAACACTCAGGACACCCCCCACTACGCATTCCCCGCATGCGCAGGCTGTCTGCTGAAGTTATAAGCCATTATTCTTCTGAACATAAACTACGGTGATGAATGACTTATACACACTGAAATACCGAAATGACGTACAAGATACGTAATGTAACGAAAAATGCCATATAGACAGCGCCTACTGTTTATGTTATCTGACACACCGTAATCCGTATACATTACACCATTCTATACGTTTGTACACCATTCATAGTACGTATAGACAAAATGTTAGTCATAACAACAGCGATGTAGGATCAAGTCTAGTTCGTTTCCGATACTGACTATTGGTATATTTTGTTAACGTAACGTACTATTGAGCTTTGAGCTAGCTGCCGATGCCTACCATAATTAGACGTTCTTATGCTTTAAAGTGACCCTTTGAATTCATGTAATTATGCATTTCGGTATCGCATCCAACCACACACGTAAGTTTACATTAATTTGAGTTACTAAGTAATACATTATATAACTTTTCTTCCATACTCAAGCTTTTGTTTTTCAGCCAAATTCCACATAAAAAATGTTTCACAGGCCGCATGGATATTAAAAAAAAACCTTGATATTTATATTTTATTTTATGATATTTTTACATGTCACGTGCACAAATGGCCCACAAATTGATAGATTTTATCCCTTGAACTTTTGAGTAATGCTAAATAAAACTGCTAATGCATTAAAGCTAATTAAGGCGTATCCAGTCGCTATACTGGATAGCGATATACGCCGCGCTAGAAAGGTACTGGCTCGGTATAAACACTTTTTGCGGTTGGCGGCCACCACTAGACTAGCACGAGAAAGTTTTTACACAAAGCCAGGACCTTGCCAGCGAAACTGGCGCCAGCGATTGGATGTGGATACATATAAATCTTTTACTCTTGGCTTGGCCACTCGATAATGACTCGTTACGACGCCACGGCGGGCCACAGGTTGATTACGGACGATATAAGAGGGCATTTATTAATGACCAAGTCCAAAGTTCGTCAGTGTCAAAATCTCGTCAAACCTAATAAAAAGCACCCTCCTTCCCTTTCAATAAAAACTTACATGAGCTTCTTCATTTAGACATTTTAGAGAATATCATTACCTACCCATTCTTGTGGAAGTACCCAAAGAAACTGCTTTTATTATTAAACTAGCTGGTACCCGCGACTTCATCTGCGTATTATTGGATATACACAGATTGATCTCGGAACACGACAATCCAAAAAAATCGCCGTTTTTGCGTGATTGAGTAACAAATATATAAACTTTTCATGTATTATATTTGTAGGATAACACTGGTTAAACTATGACTTTTACCGGGATAAAAAGTACCCTATGTGTTATTCCAGGTCATAGACTATCTGTGTGCCAAATTTTATTGAGATTGTTCAGCCGTTTTAGTGTGGAGTTACAAACATCCAAACATACACACTTTCACATTTATTATATTAGTAGGTTAAGTCATCAATCTGGTGAATGAAGAATATTTGGTTGACGGCGTCTTACAGAAGTCCACTCATTTCGTATGATATCAAACATATTCTGCTGTCGAGAACATGCGTTCTGAAGGCATAGAAGTTGCTGGCACCGACGAATGTTTAAATACGATTTTATTTAGGTGCCTACTGATCCGTTGAAACCGTTCCATTGGACGATGTCGTTTGTGACGATTGTGACCATATTGTACTATTCTAACAATATTTCTTATAATTATATTCTAACACAAATAATGATTAAAAATCATAGTAGGTACCTAAACACTAATTATAATGTATATTATAATATGTATTTATAACACACAGAGCTTAAAAAGCGATTCTGATTTAAGTTGTCGAAGGATTATATACTTGGTTCTTTCACTCACGAACGTCACAAATTTGGTATGAAACCGGTTTTATGCTGGTAAACCGGCTCTACCGGTATTTAGGTTTTCCTTGAACTGGTTCTCAGGTATATCTCATATCTATATACCTAAGTTTAATAGTTAGACCGGCAGACATTGTTCCACCCTTTCCGGTTATTAAAGGCCGACCACAGCGCCACCTGTCGATAGGATCGGATCGTAACATATCTATTTAACAGCGTCTCGATAAATAAATATATTATGTAAATATGAGCTCAATCGCTCAAATAATTCAGAAATTACACGATTACTAACAGATACACACAAGATTTTTATAATATACTAGCGACCCGCCCCAGCTTCGCACGGCTACAATTTACAAAGTGGTGTATTTAATGTTTAAAATCCCTGATTTATAGTTTATCGCTCTAATATTGATAGATCATAACTGCCTCTAGCCTAGTGATCCTCAACGCAACTGTTATGCTCCAAGTCCTAGTTTCAATTCTCAGGTCGAGCAAAATATTATTAGATTTTTCTATTAAATTATCAGTAGCAGCTCGGAGTTTGGCTTTGTGCTCGATTAATGGTAATAGGCTCGCCCCCTATTATATGAGACCTAAAACATACCCGGCGAACTGTGGGTGTACACCTCTGCCTAACTCTTCGGGGATACAGGCCTGATGGTATACTACGTAACTTCATATTTACGAATAATGCGATTAACTTGCGATGCGGAATTCATCATAGTTGGGGAGTACCGGCCAACAGACCGTGACCGGTTTTGCTGAGGGATTTCTTGGATCGCGCGTAATTTTGAATTCGTGATATCTTCTACAGTATATACTGAATTGGAGAAAATAGCTTCGCAAATAACGTAATATTTCAAATTATTTTGGAATGTATATAAATAAACTTTCCGTAAAAAACTCTCTAAATCTGTCCATTAAAAATATTTATGAAAAAATAATACAGAATCACAGAACACGTTTCGACAGTTTTTGAAACTTTTGTCTATCTCTCTGTTAGTTTGTACAACAATCACGCAGAAAGTACCTACTGAACCGTTTTTTTTTTGTGTGATTGTAGTTTAGTCTGAAGTTACATTTTGGATGCGTTTTACACATTATTGAGATTTTATGGTCTATAAATTGCGTTTAGGTTATGTACATATATAAAAGAAATGGCTGTATATAATACTGTAAGATATCTTAAACTAGATGTGCCCGCGGTTCCGCTCGTGTGGACTACAAAATGTCGTCGATTGGGTACACGCGTAAATCGTACTACCCCTGCTAGCTCATATTCACATAATATATTTGTTTATCGAGACTATGGATTATAGCTATTTTATAAAAACCGATATGTGGTGCTATGGTCAATACATTAACTACCAGAAAGGGCAGAACAATATCTGCCGAGACAACTAGTTTACCTACATTTTCAAAATGTCAACATGAAAAATGTCTAAAGGGGCATCCATTAAAAGAAATTTACACTCCATAAAAATGTTTACGTTGCATTTGACCCACATCTTAAATTTTTATGGATGCAGCTAATTTCATACACATAAACATGCCAACATGTACAAATTCGAACAAATGTCTGTTTAGTATACTTAAATGTTAGGTAAAGATTAAACAAAATAGTGTAATGATTTTTATTTATTGATATAAAATGAAAAGCAACCATTATTACAGCGTACCTTATATTTTGTAACCTTTAATTATAACTAGGTCTTAATATATGCTGTATGTATGTAATTCTATAATAATTAATATTACATTATAATAATACACTTGCAACATATTGTAAGAATCTAAATAATGATAGTTTCCAAACTTTAAATAATCACAAACTAAATACTTAATTAATAAACAGTGATGATTCCTGAGAACACTCTTTATATATCATGGTTGATGAATTTTCTCCCGCACTGAATAATTTAATATTTCAAATTACAGGCATAGGCATTGGTAAGCATCATGTATTTCCAATATATTAAAGTAGTAATAATAAATTACAAGTATTTTCTAGCATTACATCTACTCAAGCAGGACTAAAACAAATTAAAGTCTGTTTTAATATTGTAAAAAACTATGAAGCTTATTTTTAGGAGACTTTTTATTCTATTTAGGTTGGCAGCTTACCTTTGCCTTACCCTGATCATGTTTATGCTAAATACTGCTTGTATTGTAGATAGCATCCACACATTAATCATTTTTATATGAAAAATTATAAGAAATGTCATGACATTAGTCATAATGTATATCCAATTACATTTTACACTACAAATATGTGTAAAATTTTTGTTCTGACCTAAGTTGTATACAATTTATTGTTGCCATTAACTACTTAAAGTAATATTTAAAACATCCAAATATATACATATAGAATATTTTTAAGTATAGTTGCATGCAAATATAACATAGTAACCTCTCCTCGACATCTTGTGGCAAGTGGTTAAGCCAGATAATTGAATTTATCGTAGTGCAAAAAATTACATTTTAATTATGGATATAAAGTTGTAAAACATATTTGTGGACGACAAATATGTTTCATTGTTTTTTTATAAATGATGAGTATTTCATAGCCAATGATATTAAACTAATTAAATAGAAAGAAATTATTCATTATTTACCAATGTTGCCACTTCTCATACTAAGTAAGTGGCTAAAATTATACCAAAAATGGTGCAGGATTACAGGAAATCAGCACTTCACACAAGTGGCTGGATGTAACTAAACAATAAATCCAATCAAATAATTATATTTATCTAAATATTACACATGTTATTGAAGTAATTATTTTAATTTACATTCAATAATTATTCAAAATGTTTTTAATACAATACATAGATTCTAACTAACTAAACATGGGTTTACTTACAACTACTTTTATCAAAATTCACTATGAAGTTTAAAAGTAGCTAGTAATTAGTTTATAAAGTGGCAACAGTGGTTTTTATTGCTATACTAATTAATTAAACAACAATATATAAATAAACACTACTATTTATATATTTGTGATATTATAGTAAAACATCTAAAACCATATAGGTATATTATTTACTGTCTACTGATAAATGAGTTAATTTCCTTGTTATGAGGAGGTTACAATGTGTTCTTTGTTTATAGTTGAACTACATCTTTTGTTTAATCAGATGCATTGGAAGTAGGCAAAAATTACAATAACATTGCTGATAGCTCCAAACTTACTATATAGTTTATATTTTCAGTTAAAACAGTACATACTAATAAAAATGTAAATGAAATTAAACTATAGTTCATTTTTTAATAAAAAACACAATTGTACTTTAAAAATAAAACAAATATTAACAACAATATTGGTATTTTTTACTTTAAAATTTGTTGGTACTCAAACATTCAAACCAATAGGTATTAGGGATTTAATGTTTCTGTACATTTTTTACATGATAAAATATAAAAAGAAATATTACTTACACAATAATGTTTATACTATACCATATTATTTACTTTATATAAAAATTCAGAAACAAGAATTTGCCAGCATTTAAAGTATTGTAAGGCCTAGCAAGCACAGTTGTCTCCATCCCTATTGCGGTTGTTGTCCTCATTGCTATTGAGCTTTATCTGGTGAGGAAAATCATTATATAGGTCTGCTTCTGTCTCCTGCGCTAAAGCATTGCGAGCTATGGTTTGAAATGCTAACTCTACATTAACTGCTTCTTTGGCACTGGTTTCGAAATATGGAATATCATTTTTGCTTTGACACCATTGTTGTGCACGCTTAGCAGATACGGCGCGATTCTCCAAATCGACTTTGTTGCCTAATATGACAAACGGGAAATTATCAGGGTCACGAGGCGAGGCTTGTATCAGGAACTCATCTCTCCAGCTCTCCAAGGACTTGAACGTGTTGGGGGCAGTTACGTCAAACACTAATACGCAACAATCCGCTCCGCGGTAAAACGCAACTCCCAGCGACTGAAAACGTTCTTGGCCAGCTGTGTCCCAAATCTGCATTGTGACGATCCTATCATCCACGATCACCTCCTTCGTGAGAAAATCTGCGCCTATTGTTGCCTTGTACTGATTGGAAAATTTCTTGTTGACAAACTGGTTCATAAGCGAGGTTTTTCCCACGCCACTGTCACCGAGGATAATTACCTTCAAGAGAACCTTTTTTCTGGATGACATTTTGCAATATATATTAATAAAACGTTGAAAAATACAAATTAATCACGCTCTTTGTCTCCACTTTTGACATTTACATGAAATTGATGATAAATGCGTCACCTCACCTGTTTCCACTATCCAGTGTTACTACTCTGAACTCTCCACAAATGTACCCTGTGTTACTACTAGTAGAAAAATGTCCGATGTATTACTTTACTCCGTAAAAATGTTTATGTCACAACTTACAACAGTAAGTACTTTGACAAAGCGTTCTATACGCATCACTGCCATTATCAATATTTTATTCACATAGTTTAGAATTCAATTTATTCCAAGCAAATTATTATAGGCACAAAAAAATGTAAGCCCTTTATTCCAAGAATATTAAACTTAAAGTTTAATTTACTGTAATGAAACGAAGCCTAAAGTAGTACGTTCCATTTAATGTTGTTTGTATTTACGAGTTATTAATGGATTTAAAATTATACTGTTTTATTTCGTAAAAAAAAGTTTTATTTTTAAACAAGCCTACGAGTAATAAATAGTATTCTGTGAGTGGAGCTAACCGAATGTATGATACATTATTTTTTTATAAATGGTATTATATTAAAGGTGTAACGAACTAACGAATCACCGCAAAGTACCTCTCTTTGTCTAAAAGGGGCGCGCGTCTTGCGAGTAAGCGAGATTACTACATGATTTGAAACTTCGTATAGAAACGAACCCTGGCTGCTTATCGTATGCGTAGCTAGGTAGGTATGTATGGTTAAGACATAATTATACACGTCGGACTTCGTATGAAAACTGCATGGGTTGGTAACACAGTAAGCAAGCAATGAGAACAGAATGACTTTAATAGGCACCGTTTTTACGTATATCAGGTTATTAGCTAAAACGGATATTAGTTACATTCAGTCATTCATAGATTATTTTATAATTTTTCTATTAGGTATCTATTGGTATTTCGTATTATATTAGTGGTTCCTTCAGTTCCTTAGCTGCGATTGCATGCATGTTAGCGTATCTATATATTTTTGAGAATTTCAACAGTTACAATCAACTAAGAGAGATTGCTATATGAGCACATTCGACCTGAGATCTGGTTACTGGCAAGTGAGTGTAAATGAGCAGGATAGAGATAAATCCGCATTCATAAGCCCGCTAGGAACGTTTCGCTTTAAGCGCATGCCTTTCGGACTCAAGAACGCACCGGCGACCTTTCAACGGCTGATCGACCGACTGCGCTCTTGTTCATCTCTGGCCAATGTGACAGTCCTTGCTTACTTAGATGACCTCCTGGTCATATCTGAAGGTTTCCAACAGCATCTCCAGGCAGTGTTCAGTCGGCTCCGCGAATTTAAGCTACGCGTGAATCGAGAGAAGTGCGTTTTTGCCAGGGAGAGTGTCAAATACCTGGGACACGTAGTTACCCAACAAAGCGTCTCTCCAGATTCTGAGAAAGTTCAAGCCGTACTGAATTTGTCCAAACCTGTTCCTGGTTTAGGAAGTTTATTCCAAATTTTTCATCCGTATCAGAGCCACTTACAAGGCTTACAAGGAAAAATCAGACTTGGACCTGGGGTACAGCTCAAGCTAATGCTTTTAACGAGCTGAAACGACTTCTTACCTCAGCGCCAATATTAATGCAAGCTGACTGTGGACGCGTCAACTAAGCAATATAGAGGGTCGCTAATCCACGAGCGGGAGAGTTAGGAATATGTAAGAAAGAGTTACCTTGAAACTGGATAAGTAAGAAACAGCTGCACCGCTTATTCTACGATCACCTTTATGTGGTATTCTGCAGCTTCAGCCTGGCAGCACTTCTTCTCGGCCAATTCCTCAGATTTGCGGCTTCGATAGTAGTGGACCAGCTGGATGTCGTGCAGCGTGCACAAGCAACTCCAACAAGCGGGATTAATATAATTTAGATAGATCGACTCGCGGCGGCGGTGGTCAATCATAGACTGCGTAGTGTGCGGTGCAGCGAAAAATAATAAAGAGAAAAAACTAATAATGAAAGTACCCCACATAAATAGTTGACTTAAATGCTATTGATAAAGCATTAGGCGCTAACACTGACTTTAACCAACCCTTCGTGCTTCGCACCGACGTAAGTAATTATGCGATTGGAGCTGTTTTACTCCAGGTGGAGGATAAAGAAGAAAGACCCATAGAATATGCCAGCCGTCTCCTTAACGCCGCTGAGCGTAACTATTCTACCACAGAACGGGAGGCATTGGCTGTAGTGTGGGCAGTAGAGCGATTCCGATGTTACTTAGATGGACATCTGGTTATTATAGGTAGCGACCACTAACCACTTCGATGGCTGATGACATTGAAGTCTCCTACAGGACGATTGGTGAGACGGGCACTTAAGCTCCAGTCTTTTGACATTCAATACCAATACACCCCTGGAAAGGCAAACGTAGTGTCAGACACGCTAAGTAGACCGATATGTTCCGAGGAAACCCGTAAAAGTTGCGGTATCTGTTCAGTGATCATAAACTTACCTACTAAGAACCCTGCAGATTTAAGGAAGGAACAACTTGCTGACCCGGAGGTTGATAAAATCATCAAGGAAATAGAAAGCCTAGATGAAGTAGCATCTCGACGATGGACGGAACGGGGATATTTGTTATCACAAGGAATGCTATATCGGTATAATACCGATTCTGATAGTGAGACTCCTCAACTTGTGATCCCTCTTTCACTCCGTTCTGAGATTTTGAAAGAGTGTCATGATTCACCACTGGCCGGTCATCCTGGAATCGATCGAACTTACTCGAAAGTTCCTAATTCATATTATTTTCCCGGAATGCGTAGGATCATTACGGATTATGTTAAGGCCTGTGTTGATTGTCAGCGATACAAGACTTCCAACGAAAAACCGCCTGGATTACTCCAAACACCTGTTTTGCAGCAACGGAATGAGGTTCTAGCTGTAGATCTTTTCGGTCCCTTACCTGTAGGAGTCAACGGCGAGAGATGGATACTTCTGATTGAAGACACTGCCACACGTTGGGTTCAGCTCTTTCTCCTACAGGAAGCGACTGCGGAAGTATGTGCCCGTACTCTTACCGAGGAATATTTCCTGAGGTACGGCTTACCGCGCCGGGTTATTTCTGATAATGGTGTGCAGTTTGTCGGGGCAGTTATGCAACAATGCATGTTTATCTTAGGAGTCAAACAGAATTTCGTGCCACTGTATCACCCGGAAGCAAACCCCGCAGAGCGTAAAAAATCGCGTCCTTAAAGCGCAGCTCGCACAACTCGTGGAGACAGATCACACTAACTGGCCGGCAAAACTGCCAGTGATTCGTTGTGCTATGAACAGCGCTGTATGTAGAACCACTGGTGTTACTCCAGCATATCTTATGTTTGCCAGGGAAATGAGGTCCTCCATGGAAGTTCGTCATGATCTGAGGGCGATACTTGACAAAGAGAACTTTATACCTCAGATTACTCCTTATCTATGATATTTTATTAGCTCCTTATCAGCGATTCGAGAACGAATCGAAGTACAGCAAGATCAATCCAAAAAGATTTCCGATCAGTCTCGCCGACCTAGTCAGTCTTACGAGATAGGAGATAAAGTCCTGGTTCGGTCGCATGTACTAAGTCAAGGGAGCAAAGGTTTCACCGCCAAATTTGCGCCCAAACGCGACGAACCCTATGTAATAACCAAGAAAGTTAGTCCAACCACTTTTCTAATATCTTCCTTGCGAAGTTCTGATTAAAGTTTAGGAAAATACCATGCTCAGGATCTGACTCGTTTTATTGATAGTGATATAGGAAACGAACTACCACCCAAACCTGTTGTACCTAAGCGACGACGCGGACGTCCGAAGCATACGGATTATGAACTGGTCCAGGAACGAGGGCGTTCTCCTAGACCAGAGGGGGAGTATATAGTAAGACAACCCGGCCCTAGTACTTCCACACGCCGTGATATACGTCTCCCGTCTAGGTACTATGATTACTCTATGTAGGTTGTATATGCATCGGTTGTTGTTAGTTCTATTCTTGAATTTGACAGGAAATAAAAAGAAGAGAGCTCTAGCTAGCGCGTCGTTTGGATGTCTTTTAAAATGACTGTCCTGTTTTCTGATTATTTTATATAATAGCCTAAGTTACGAATGTGTAATATGGTGGTTGAATAAACATTTCAACGATCTGCCGACTACATTATTTATAATACTGAGCTAGCTTGGCGGAAAAATGTAATTATGTATTTATTATTTTGTGTAGAGAATCAACTAAAAAGTCAATCGATTGCAGTTTTTAATGGATATATATAACAAAAAAAAAAAGAAAAATCTATAATTGTAGTACATGACATTGTAATATTTTTTAACAAAAATGAAGATATGTTAGGAATATAATGAATTTAATTGTCATTAAAATACAGTGTAAACTCTTTATACCGTTATTCTTTATAACGATAAACTCCCTATAACGTAGAAGTGAGCCCAACTTGGTTGGTTTGGGTTAAAACCCACATATTGAAACAATATTTATTATCGGTATTATTATTTATTATCAGGTAACAAAAGACTTTGAAGCTCCAAGACATCCGAGGTCGGTCTAGCTTTTGTTATCCTTATTTGCCTTGAACACGTGCAGTATGACGCATTGTTTTCTCGGAAGTGATGGTCTTCGACTAAGCATACTGAGTACCCATTGTATATCAGTCGTAAACCTACTTTGAAACTGTTAACATGGCCAGTAAACGGAAAGCGATTAGTGTTGACGAAATAGTTTGATAGAAGAAGATATGAATAGAATACATAAAATAATAAAAAACAAGTAATGGCATAGCAAAAAACGTCAGACAAAGTTATCAGACTATATGTGTAAACAATAATTTATAAGCATTTATTATCTAAGACATACATATTAAAAATTCTTGTTAATTTGGTTGTTTTTTTGTTCACTCCATATAACGATAACTCTCTATAACGACAAAAAATGCTCAGTCCCTTGAGTTTCGTTATAAAGAGTTTACTACACTGTATTAAGTATATTAAATTCTTAAATGACGAGTGGCAAATTAAAATGGCATATGTTATTTGTAAATATTAAAACTTCCTAACCTTCAAAAAATTTAACTCACTGTTTACACATTGTCTCCATGGCTACGTGCTTTGTGCTACGTTCGCCCTTTCTCACTCTTTCTCAATCGGTCTCTCCCTCTCTCTCTTAAAACGTTTCACATTTTAGTGACGCGTTGCATCTGTAAAAATTTTAACATCTTGCGCGCAAAGAAGTTTCACTTCAAAAAGTCAGGGATAGTATACGTCTATCTTATAAGGACCACCCACAATAAGCATTTTTGTCTTTAAAATAGCCGGGAGCGGAGGAGCAGGATTCACGTGGGCATTTGTAGTCCACATGAGCGAAGCCGCGGGCAAAGCTAGTTTATTAATACTAAGGAAAATTTAATCACTGTTTCATTTAGGTTATACAATATGTATTGAAAACCCCGTAGGATCTATGAAGATGTTATTAGGTGTCGAGATTGCATTCTGTTTATGATATCTATCTCAGATTATAAATAAAAAAATACCCCTAATTAAATGTAAAAACAATTAGTTAAATGAGGAAACTTACATGGCAATAAAGGCGGCGCGCGGCGTGGCGCAGGGTACCGTCATACGATCAAACGTACCGCTACCGCGCGCGCTGTGACGCGCCGAGGGCAGCGACGGTGTTATCATGTTTTAATAATTAGCGAAATTTTAGTGAAACTAAAACTAAATATGTTAATTTGAAATCGCAATAACATTTTATTTTCATAATAAATAAAATTTTGAAATTTTTTTTGCAATGTCATTGAGGTACCTTTGTACCCTTTTCGGATTCGATGAGGGTTTTTAATACATATTGTATAATAGGCATACAGTTAATAATAAATTGTATTCACGACAATGTTATATTTTATACTCACATTCTTTAAGTAGAGAACAGATACGCTTTATATCAGTATTAAATTCAAGTACGTAGCGAATAGCGAGTATTGGATCGGTGACTATTATTTGATTAATACCAAATAATAGGTACGGTAACCTAATATGAGTTAACTAGTATATTCCATATCTGGAATATCGAAATATGAGCCTTAAATAACACCTCTATAATATATCAATTAAAACATGATAAAGAATGATGTATCATTTAGTTTGGCATTCAGCAACGTTCACAGTGTGACTAGATATAGCAAGATCTTGTGATTTTAGCAAGATTGCACCTTTAAGTTTTTTCTATATATTTTATCATTTAAAGGTTTCATGACACATTTTTTCAATATAGTACTTTTTAGCTAGATTAAATAAACCTTCGATCGATTTTTACAACATTCTGCATAATTTTTGTACTGATTAAGTTACTTGTGTAGGATATTAGAAATTAGACCGCATTAAAATATTACAATATCGTAAATTTCGTTGGCACTAATGCAATTTCAAGCTAGTACAAAATATGAAAATTACTTACATAAGTAGGTACCTACTTATTTCGACTATAAATGTACTTTACTTTTATTGTTAGGTATTTACTTTTTTATTGAAAGTAACATATTTAAATTAATAAAAATGTGTTACCATCGTAAAACGATATGCACTTAGACTAAGATTTTCTTTTAATAAAGGGAAAATTAATATTTAAGTCTAGTTGGGAGTTGTAGCCTAGTGTTAGATAGTCTATATTATACTTCGTGAATCTGGCAATTATATACAAAAAGAATTTTTCGCATCCGTCTTGTTTCCAGAGATTACCGTGTTTATAGATACTAACAAAAAACCCACACTATACCATAATGCCTGTATCTTCGAAGGGTTAGGCAGAGGTGTACTAATGTAGATCCACAGTTCGCCGTGTATAAATTTTATGTCACATGTAATAGAGGGCGAGCCTATTGCCATTAATCGGGCACAAAGCCAAACTCTGAGCTGCTACTGAGAATTTCATAGAAAAACCCAATAACACTTTACTCGACCTGGAAATCGAACCCAGGAGCTCGATCATAGCAGTCGCGTTTGCGACCACTAGGCTAATGAGGCCTACTATAAAACCTAAACCTGTATCACTTTATTATATTAAAATATGAATGAATAAGTTCTTCTAGAGCAGTTTTTATTTTATATATTCTTCGAAATCGATGTATTTAACTAGACTGCTGGGATAAGTTGGTATATCTACCATTTTTTTACCAACTTTTTGCACTTCATCTACTAATTTTCTAAATATCTCTGTTGGCAGCACTGCTGTGGAAACTACTCCCGGCCAGTGTGTTCCAGAGATAAATAAAGTGTGTTCCATTCTTCTATTTTTTTTTTTTTTTTTTTTTTTTAGAACTGACTACACTGTTAGCCTTAGGGGCCCTAAAGCCGCTGCGGCTTTTACAGCTTCACCGGACTTGGGGGCGAGCGCAGAGGGCACTCAGCCGCGATCCATTCTTCTAACGACATGGGGTCTATTTATCAATGATGGGATTCATAATGAGCCGTCCGCTACCCGTCTCTTTCCCTCATTATATTTGTTTATGGTACTTGTCCAAATTACGTTAGTGATGGAATCATAGATTTAAATCGGTACTTTACGGTAAATAAGTAAACTAGTGATGAATTTTCGTGTCAATCCGTATTTTAAAAGACAAATTACCGGTTTTTATCGATATTTATGCGACGGCCACCATTTTGCCAGATTTATCAAACTGAGTCTTAAAATAAAACAAGCATAAGGATTACGTAATATTTATTCATATTGGGATTTACAAATATTAACATGCCATAAAACTTTCCCTTCATACTTCACGGGCTTAGGACCGGCTTTATGCAGAGGCAGAGTAATAAGCAGATCGACATGACAGCCATCGTGTTTGGATACTGGTTATTGGTCTATGGTGCTTACCATCAGAGGCAGTACTGTCAATGTGCAGAGCTATTAAAAATGAAAAAAAAAATTGGCTGTGATTTATTTGGATATAGATAGAAACAGAACAGAAACAGAAACTGATTGAGATGTAGCTATATCGATAAACATAACGACTGAAAACCAGCGCTATAGCATATGCTGAGCTGAGGTCCCTTTTTATCTTAAGTACGGCTTTTGTATGTATAAATGTATAAATTTTAATTAGTAATATTTTTATGGTTATCTCTTATTTTTAGTGTAAATAAATGTTCTTTCTTTCTTCTTTCTAACAGACCCGATATTGTTTTACAAAATGTAATAAACTAATAGTTTAGTTTACAACTACTGCCGGATACTTTTGTACAAATTTTTTTAACTAATACTATATAACATTACAAGATGTTGCACGTATTAATTCTTGATTGATAATGCCAACTACTTCAAAATTTTCGAAGCTGTTGTAAAATAAGTAGGTATAGGTAGGTACTCGACAAGGAAACGAAATAATTATAACGACAGGTAATCTTTAATTATTTATTTTAATCAAAATCTGATGAATCGTCACTACTTATTGCATATCGATATTCATTCACATCGATATCATTACTTATTTGGTCACAACACTACAACTATCAAATGAGAACTGTCATCGAGAAAACAAAGAAATGGAAAAGTTTAAGAATGTGACTTGCAGTTTAATGGATGTTTTTTATTTCACACTTCGTATTTCTCCTCTTCTTGTTTAATTTAATTTGTTGATTTCCGTTTCGCACATATTTCTATACTCAATAGCTATCAAACGAGGTATCTCAAGAATTTTAATTCGCAATAATAAAATTTAACGGTTTTTTTAACTTCTTACCCGGACTTTATTTAGATTATTAAAAGTGGTCCATAAACAATGCCTGCATGATACATGCATGTTCCAAATTTTTCAAGTGTAAATTTATTTAAGAAAAAGTTTGGTACTTTTAATTTTCATTTAAAAACTTAGGTACGTTATTTGGCTCTATATTAAGTCTTTATTGGTTTGAATATGGAACTATCCAGAATTATATATGGTTTTTCTTGGTTATAGATATGAAATGAAAAGGAACCACTTGAGTTATATTTTTTATGTTCTATGAATCTAAATACTCGTTATGGTATTTCTTGGTTTTAGATCAAATGACAAGGAACCACTCGAGTTATATTTTTTATGTTCTATGAATCTGAATACAACAGTGTTTGTGATTTATTTTAGTTCTGTTTTGAAGATCAGGGAAAATATAAATGTCTGGAAAAAAAGTGTTTTAATATTGTATTTTTAGATATTATTGTAAAACATTTAAAAAAATATGTAAATAATTAAATAAACAAAATAATAATAATAGTTTGCCAAATGTGGTAGTGTGCAGGGAAATATTACCAAATAAGGAATTGTTTCGTTAGAGCGAGAGGGAAATAGACGACGTTGCACTCCAACACTACGTTAAATATCGGATCGCCACGAACAGCCGTCACTCCGCGCGATAACAGTGACATTACACGTGCACCACTTAGCTACCCACATACAACATTACACACATATGTATATACATACGTGCACACAATAT
The DNA here is from genome assembly GCA_033032175.1 of Saturnia japonica. NCBI lineage: Eukaryota > Metazoa > Arthropoda > Insecta > Lepidoptera > Saturniidae > Saturnia > Saturnia japonica. The sequence continues at coordinate 14,408,809 of CM065307.1, forward strand.
AGGCTCATAGGTTATATAAGGGAACTTTTTTCTTTTTTTACGCTATTTGTGTAGAAGTACTTTCAGATCACTAAGCACATATACATATGTTTCCTTCCTTCTTCCCAGGAGGCAGGGAACATGTATATATGTATATGTTTGTTAGCATGAATTATAGGAGATGAGAATTAGCTAGATAGTGACTTACTTGCCATCGCGGCAACTGCCCAAGTCGAGATTCGGCCATTATGACACCCTTGAGCACTGTGCCTTAAGCGCTCGCCGCCATGTCACGATGAAGCTGTAAAATCCGTCGGAAGCTTCAGGACCCTTATGGCTAACAGTGTAGTCAGACAGAAAAAAAGAACGGCCGTCACAAAGGCTAAAGAAGAAAGAAGCCTCTATACTATCAGGAAGCAAGAAACCCTGCGTCGTCAAGAAACGTCCGAAGCACTGGATCGTCGATAGTGTGCCGGGGCACGTGCCCCTTGTGCTCTTATTGTAAAGACGGAACTGTTCCTGGATATACACATGGTGATCCCGAATAAGACAAACCAAAGGAAAATCACATGAAGATGTTTATTAATTTATTACTATGTGTATGGTGGTCGCAAACCCTACCAAATCGCTTACAATCTATGTTATCTTTTCATGTTTTAACATTAAACTTTGAAATGATTCACGAACGATTTAAAAAAAAATCTTCTGGAGAAGAATCCGGTAAGTGCAATAATTCTGGTCCATATAGTTTTGCTATTGCAGCACTGGGTTCGCGTCCATGTTGCGGGAATTGAATAACGAAGGTACCCGTACTACACGATACGGTATTTATATTTTGTCTCTTGTTACGAATAAAAGGCTGATTAAAATAACGAAATTCTTTTTATAATATGCATCATTATTTACATATTTTATATAGAACACAAAACTTCAAAATCTGACGAACTAAAACTTTTTCTTCTCTTTCAACATAATAATTAAAGAAGGTTGGTTATAGCATTCCTCCCATCCTTTTATTGAAGCTCCTCAATAAGACGTCTTGGGGCTCTGGTAGTTCTCATACTTCGTCGTGGTATTCTAGTATCTGTGTTGATTCCAGAAATATCTGTCGTATCATTATTTATAGTAATTTGTACAGGTGATGATACTACATCAGGTGTACGCGATGTTTGCAGTGCTTCTTGTGTTTCAGGATTTCCATCCGGTGTATGGAGAAGTATGTTATTCCTATCATTTGGTGTGTTTTCATCAATTCGTGGTCTTATCTGATCTGCATGTCTACGCTTGAGACTCCCGTCTGGTGTTTGTATAACATAAGAGTATTTGTGTGTTTTCTTTGATACAACAGCTGGCTTCCAAATTGATTCTTCTTTTGTTCGTACATAGATATTATCACCAGTCGAATAGTTCGATTGTCTTCCTAGTTGTTGATTTTCTGACAGTATGTTTGCCTGAACTTGTTTATGCTGTAACATTCTCTTAGTACTCGGACGTGCATTATCCAATACACAATTTAACTGCCTTCCAAACATCATGTACGCAGGAGACTTCATTGTCGTGTTATGCGGTGTGTTTCTGTATGTAAACAGAAAATCTCTTAGTCGTTCTATTGTATTACTATGTTGTCTACTATCAGACATAACGCGTTTTGAAAGTGCGTACTAAACGCTCAGCTAGACAGTTGGTACGTGGATGGTAAGGTGATGAAGTAATGTGTAATATTCTTTTCTTCTTGCAGTAAATGTTAAATAGTTCCGATGTAAATTGTGGGCCATTGTCAGATACTATTATTTCAGGTAAACCAAATGTTGTGAATATATCGTCAAGTTCATCACATAGTTTATCTGTAGTGGTTCTGTTCATTGGTCTTACTTCTATCCATTTTGATAGAGCGTCACAAAGAACCAACCAATATTTGCCCTGGAAAGGGCCCGCAAAATCAATATGTATTCTTTGCCAAACGTTATCAGGTATAGACCAAGAAAATATCGGTAGTTCCGGATTATTCGGTCTATTTTCTTGGCATGCGTTGCATGATTTAACATAATTGTCAATATCTTCCTCGATCGATGGCAACCAAACATAGAATCACACAAGTGCTCTCATGACAGATATACCTGGATGTCCTCTGTGAAGGTACTTGAGTGTTACTTTCTTTAGCGAGGATGGTATGATTATTCTTCCTTGCCACATTAAAATGTTATTTTCTACAGAGAGTTCGTTACGTTTTCTGAGATATGGTTTTAATTGGTCATCATCAAAATTGTAAGGACTCCAATTTGTCTTAACACACTGGATTACTTTCTTGAGTGTTTCATCTTGTTTGGTGTGTTTCTTAATGTTCTCTTCGTTTATAGCTACGATTCTGTTGATTGTACGTTCTGCTTTTGATGGTTGCTCATCAGGATTCGGCATTCTGGACAGAGAGTCTGCGAGTATGTTATTTTCTTCTTTAGTATATAAAATATCGTAATTGTAACTGCCGATCACCAAAGCCCATCTGACTAGTCTGTTGTTTACTATTTTTGGCAGATTTCGATTTGTTCCCAGTATATGAATGAGTGGTTTATGATCTGTTATTAAAGTGAATTTAGAACCGCGTAAATATTGGTCAAATTTTTTAATGCCGAAAAATATTGCTACTGCTTCCCGATCAATTACGGAATATTTACTCTCTGCTTCTTTTAATTTCCTTGAAGCAAATGCAATTGCGCGTTCTGTATTGTTGTTTATGAAACAACACAGCTCCTACTCCTTTTTCCGAGGCATCGCAAGCTAAATATAGTGGTTGTTTTTCATCATATGCGATGAGAGGTTTCGATTTGACTATACATTTTTTTGTTTCGTCAAATATAACTTTTTCATGTTCAGTCCATTTCCATTTCTGTTTTTGTCCTGTAAGTGCATGCAGATCTGCACAAATGCTGTGGAGATGAGGTATGAATCTTTCGTAAAAATTTACTAACCCCAAAAATGATCTCAACTCTTTGGTATTTGAAGGAGGCGGTGCTTTGAGAATGGCTTCAATTTTGTTCTTCGTTGGTTTGATTCCATGTTTGCTAATGTTATGACCAAGGTATTCAATTTCATTCTGAAGAAAAAAACATTTTTTAAGATTTACTTTCATTCCAGCTTCTTGAGTCTATTTAATACTTCTGATAGTGTCCTGATGTGCTCCTCATCATTTTTTCCGGTTATAGCAATGTCATCGAAATAGATAGCTGTGTTTGCTATGTTATTTAGTAGTCTTTCTAAATATTGTTGAAAAATGGAAGGTGCTGTTGTTATTCCGAATGGCATTCGGTTATATTGGAAATATCCCCTGTGTGTTGATATAGTTAAATATTTTTTTGATTCAGGTGCTATTTTAAACTGTAAGTATGCATCTTTTAAATCTATTTTAGAGTATTTCTCCCCATTTGCGAGACGTTGTCTGATATGATCAAAATGTGGCACTGGGTACGTATGTGTTATTAAGCACGGATTAAGTGTTGTAGGATAGTCTCCACATATTCGTATTTGTCCATTAGGTTTCATAATGTTGACAGTTGGAGTTGCCCATTCAATTGGAGTTTTGTTTGGATCGACCTGTTCGAGGATTCCTTCTTTTGTAAGGCGCTCTAATTCGATTTCCACGTTTTTTCTCATACTAAACTTGATCGGTCTTGATGGTACATGTTTTGGTTTCGTTCCTGATTTCACATGAATGTTTACTTCATAGTTTTTGACCTCTCCCAGCTTATTATGAAAAAGTTCATTGTTGTTATCAATTATTTGCTTCAGTGATATTGACTGAGTTTTTATGGAATAAACAGAACTTGGAAACTTCATATTGAACATTTCACTCCATTGTAGTCCAAATAGCATAGGTTCTGCATTTTTTATTACAACAACTGGTAAAATCTTCTGTTTTCCCTGTACTTCAACTGTTACGTCGGTAAATCCTTTGGGTTTCAGTTTGTAATTGCCATAAGCTCTTAATTTTGGCCCTTCCAATAGTTTAGGTGAACCAATTCTCTTCCAAAATGACGTACTAATAATTGAATAAATTGAGCCTGGATCCCAATCTAAAGTGCATTTGATACCATTGATTTTTGTATCGATCAGTTTGCACCTCGTATTGTTTGTATTAATTTTGTGTACATTAGATTCACTATCGCTCTCTTCTGAAACTATGCTTCTTGTCTGTTGTTTGTTTAATTCTAAATTTGTTATAATGTTGTGTACATTGCGTCTATTTGCCAAATATGCTCTTCCTGTCTTTATGCAACAACTTTCGAAATGTCCTATTATCTGGCATGCTTTACATTTGTGTTCATTTGCTGCACAATGTTGCATATCATGTCTCTCATTCTTTCCACACCTCAAAAAATGTTTTTTTGTAAGTAGCCGTTTACGATTATGCTTTAAATTTTGTTGTTTTGTTGTGGTAGAAGCTCAATAGTTTTGCTTTCACTTCTTCATGCGTTTTATGTTCAAATGTGTTTGTAAAGGTGTCTTAATTTGATGAAAAATTTCCGGTGGTAAACATGTAACTAATGAATCTTTTTTAATCATTTGGTATTGACTTCCATAAATATTGCATTTTTGTTCAAAATATTCTATAAAATTGTCAACTGTTGTTGTTTTCGGGTTAAATTTGTCATGTGAAAAATTATTAATTCTCTTACTTATTTCATTCACGTCTTCTTTTGAAGTTGAATCCGTTGGTGTTGTTATATGTTGGGTTCTTGTAATAATAAGTAGTAAGTCGGTAATTTGTTTTTGTTGTGTCATATGTACCTCCATAAATTCTTTGAACTGTTGTTCATTCATCGTTGATGTTGTGCGAGTGCAGGTTTTTTTTTGTCCTCGTCGCCACTTTGTTACGAATAAAAGGCTGATTAAAATAACGAAATTCTTTTTATAATATGCATCATTATTTACATATTTTATAAAGAACACAAAACTTCAAAATCTGACGAACTAAAACTTTTTCTTCTGTTTCAACATAATAATTAAAGAAGGTTGGTTAAAGCATCTCTGACATAATTATAAACCATAAATATTTTCATCTTCATACTTATTCTATGTCAGTTACACTAAATTGGAACAATGAAAACATGCTGCTAATGTTTCGTTTGTAGAATGGAAAGATTCGGAAACGTCTTTGAGGTGATTGGATAAAAAATGACATAGATGATCTTTCCCAATAAACATATGAGCTGATTTTTCAAGTATACCCTGATATAAAAACATATTTAATTTTGGTTCATTTTAGGGTTTAGGGATGCCGGATGTGCAAAAAAGTATCGATATATATTGTATTGATATTTTAAGAAAATATTTCGATATATCGGTATGATTTAAGTTGAGTTGAGTTCATTTTAAGTTGCTGGAAGGTATGGTGATGCAATTTTTTTAAATACGCAGTTAAATTCGTCGTATTGCAACTGGTTTTATAGTTTGTTCCACACAAATTACAAGAAACGTTTCATTTGTCGACTTTATTAAAAAAATCCAAACAATACTGGATATTACATACCTAAAAAACAGAAGTCTGCAGCAAAGACTAATTATCTAGACACAATGCAATATGACAGCCAAGTTCTTAAGTTTTTTTAGGTAAATTAATTCAAAATCAAAAAAATCTTTATTCAATTTAGGCCCTAAGAAGGCAATTGTGAACGTTAAAACGATACTGCTTGCTTGAGAACTAGGTACAAGTGCAGAAATACGCGCGCGTTGAGTTATGATTATAAATATACTAGCGGTGGGCGATTATGAGATATAATAATCTTCATAATTAAGTAATCACTTGATTATGAAGATATCTCGATTATAGCCATTTTTTTTGTTTTTTTGTTTTTGTCCCTTACAGAACCTATGTGCCTGTGTGATGTGCACGTGTGTGTGGTCATACGTGTGTAATGTTGTATGTGGGTAGCTAAGTGTTGCACGTATAGTGTCACTTTGTATCGCGCGGGCGGCTGCCTGACCCAAGGGTTTCACACCGAGGAACGGACCTAGGCTTGGGTTGCCGCTAGAGAGGGTGGACGTGACGGGTGTGCGGGAGCAAAGTTAACCGCCCGTCCTCTGCGGAGAGAACGGTGGTTACGCGGGCGTGGGCGGTGGCACGCTCTGTTTGGAGAGACGGTGGCGTAGAACGCGGTAGCTGTTTCGGTTTGGGCTAGCGGGTCAGTGAATACAATTATAGCCATTAGTAATTACTAATATTACTAGTTCCATGATGAGTGATCAGTGATCACTCATAATCGAAGTACCATTAGTAATTCTAATTACTAATATTAGTAGTTCGATGATGAGTGATCATTTATAATCGAAGTACCTTAAGTAATTACTAATATTAGTACTTCGATGATGACTGATTATTCATAATCGAAGTACCATTAGTAATTACTAATGCTAGGTTACTAATTTCATAAAATTTAATTATGACCGAACAACCTTTTTATAATAGGTACCAGTCGTAATTCACCATAGCCCACCTCTGGTAATACATCGAAGGCTCGATTCTGAATGATTATTCATATTTGTAGTTCGATTACAAATTTTAACTCATTATCGAAATATCTTGACTATGTAAATCATTCATAATTGAATATATCGATTATGTAGATCATTCATAAACGCCCATCATTGAGAAACGGAATTGTTAACATTACGTAGGTACCAAATTAAAAAGCAGCAAATCAGGTCGAACATTATGAAACAACCATAAAATGTATTTTTTTAATATAATTGGGTAAAAAATTAATATCTTTAATCATATCGATATTTTTTCGACAAACCTGGTTTATACCACTTCCATTTCTTTAAGGGCTCGATGACAACTCCTGTGAAAACTTGAACGAGCGTCTTTTTACTTTATGTATGCATTATATTATAAAAATATGACGTTTACACACGTACAAGGTTATACCAGAGTCGGAGAAACTTATAGGGATGGAGCCATATAGATAAACGTAACACGATAACAGACCCAATATTTTTTTACAAAATGTAAGAAACTAAACTACTACCGGATACTTTTGTACAAAATTATTAACTAATATTATATTTCATTACAAGATGTTACACATATTAATTCTTGATTGATAATGTCAACTTCTTCAAAATTTTCGAAGCTGTTGTAAAATAGTAGGTATAGATAGGTACTCGACAAAGAAACAAAATATTTATAATGACATGTAATCTTTATTTATTTATTTTAATCAAAATCTGATGAATCGCCATCTACATCGACATATGTTTTTTTTTCTGTCTGACCTTGCTGTTAGCCTTAGGGGCCCTATCCAAAAACAGAGCCGCTGCGGCTTTTACAACTTTACTGGGCTTGGGGGCGAGCGCTTAAGGCACTCAGCCGCGAAAGCGTGAGCAACCAGCACGCAAGGGTGCCAAAGTGGCCGGACCTCGGTTTGGGCTGTTGCCGCGATTGCAATGAAGTCGCGATCTGTCTAATACCCTATCTGTAAAATCGAGCTAAACTAACATATACAGATATACATGTTCCTTCCTCCTGGGAGGAAGGTAGGAACATGTGTACGTATATTTAGTGATCTGAAATATGTTCTACACTAACTAGTGCAAAAAAAGAAAAAAAAGGTTCCTTGCAGAACCTATGTACCTGTGAGGTGTGCACGTATGTACATATGTGTGTGCGTGATGTTTATATGTGGGTAGCTAAATGTTGCACGTAAAGTGTCACTTGTATCGCGCGGGCGTCTGCCAGACTCAAGGGTTAACTTATTTGGTTACAACACTACAACTAACAAATTAGAACTGTCATCGAGAAAATAAAGAAATGGAACTAGGATATTTAAATGTTTTTTCGTTTTAATGCATTGCATAATGGAATCGATTTTACTACGATAATAATGAATACATCGATGTATTCCCTAAATTGTTATTTTAACAAAGTAGATATTTACGTGAATGTGGCGTACATAGAAAAAAACAATAATTTACATATTAAAAAGCTATATTAACCATATACTAACGGGATAAATATTCATATTTCTTCTCGCCTTTAAATAACCCAATACTTTTTATTCACACTTTGTAAAAACAGATGTTTGCCTAATCTTTTGCTATTCAATCAGTTTCATTGTTGATCATCAACTACGCTGCTTGAGAAAATACATTCTGTCAAAAAAGTGTCGGGAATGGACGATTTAGTTATAGTTCCAAATTAATCTTTTGTGTTTTTTATTTGTTGCTATATTGGCACAATTGATTTTTATTTAAGCGCGGAATTTGAGTTGCATCTGTCATTTAGATTAAATGCAGTGCTATTTTTAGTTGATCATAACTAGCGTGTATTGCGAATTTTTATAATGACCAAAAATATCGTGGAATTTCGTGTTTAGAGACACTGAAAATGTTACAGAAGGCTTACGGTGAATCGACTTTGTCAAAAAACACGTCCTTTGAGTGGTAAAAAGTGTTTAAAAGCGGTTGAATATGCTGGAAGATTTGCCTTGACCTGGTAGACCATCAATGACCTCAACTGAAGTTAACGTCGCAAAAGTAAAGGAAATTTTGACTGAAAATCCTCATTCGAGTTTGTGAGAAATAGCCACCGAACTTTCTGTGTGTCACAAGCCGTTCTGTATCATTTTAAATAATCATTTGGGTATGAAACATGGCTAGTTCGGCTGTAACCATTCGGCTAGTCCCAAAAGACTTGAATTTTCTCCAAAAACTCAATCGCACAAGAGTAGCTGAGGACACAATAAAACGAGTCAATTCCGACCCAAAATTCATGAAACGCATTCTTACTGGTGACGAGACGTGGGTTTATACGAGTTTGACATGCAATCTAGTCAACAAGCTTCAGAGTGGCGCCTTCCAAAGTTCCAACTAAACCGAAACCGAAAAAACGACGCCACAATCGATCATAAGTCAAAGTTATATTGACTGTTTTATTTGACTATCGCGGTGTTGTGCACTCGGATTCTTCTTACAGGAAGGTCAAACGGTACGTAAAGAATAGTATTTATTATGCGGCGTTTAAGAGAGCAAATTCAACGAAAAAGGCTAGATTTGTGGGAAGAAAATTCTTGGATTTTGTACTACGATAATGAAAATAATACATTTTTGACCAAAAACTCAAGAAATACCATCGAGCAAAACAACTTTATTCACCAGATATGGCTCCAGCCGATTTTTTATTTTTCCTAAACTCAAATTACCACTTCGTGGTACCCGTTTTCATTCGGTAGAAGACGTAAAGGAGTATTCGCAACGATAATTAAACTCAATTCCACAAAAAGGGTTTTAAAATGCTTTGGTGGTTAGATTATTCGTTGGCGTAAATTTATCGTTTCTGAAAGAGAATACTTCGAAGGTAATAAAATAAATTTGGATGAATAACTAACATTGACCTTTTACGAGTACTTTTTTTATGGAATAGTTATCTTTCAGAAGGAACCGATGTTCCCACCATCATTGGGTATGTTTGTTATTATGTAAAGTTTTTGTTTTATGGCTTGACTCTTGGTTAGCATGGGAAGTATTCAGCCATTGAGATGGAAACGTAACTATCACTTGTTTAACAGTTGACACTCCAAACGTTATTATACGAAAGTCAATTCAGTGTAGGAAGTAACTGAATGAAAGATAAAAATTGTTCAATAGATATACAAAGTAGGTTTCAATTACAGCTCATTACAAAGTATTTGCAGCAGGTGGATACCATTGCTTTCGCGTAAGCACCACTTTGCGGGTAGTAATAGAACCGAAAAGACAAATTTCTTACCGCCATGTATGTAAAACGAATTAAATCCTCCCCGTCAAATATAGAAAACGAATTTTATCTTCAAGGATAATAAATAATTATACGTGATTTGTCTTATCGGTCGTTTATTTCTCGCAAGGTGACACTTACGCCTTATGCGGAAGCATTGGTGTCCTAGAGGGTTTGCCTCTTCGAAGAATCGAATAAAAAACATCTATGTTTAACTCGATTTTGATGAATTTACATCATTATTGGATTGATATGATATTTTTAAATTTTTCTTTCAGTGTTTTTTATACATCGAGTCATCGATATATATCGTGCATCACTAGTCTAGTTCATTTCATGGTCGTTTGATCTGCTTGCGTTGATTTTAGTGAATAATTGTGATTCATGAAATATAATCTAATATTGTAATATCTCTCGTTTGACGGTTTGTTTCATAGGGCAGAATGGGTAACATTTTAATGCAATGACTGACTGTTATTTAAATATAATAATCTTATAAGTTCGTTGAACCAAAAGGAAAAGGTGAGGGTTAATTCGTGTTAAGTGATCCGTTATACCATATCGTAACTTTACTTGAACTTTATTTATATTTCAGATGGAGAATAACTTGAGTCGCAGTGGCAGCCATTCGAGCTCGCCCTGTGAGCTTGAGAAGGATTTTAATGACATGGAAATAATGAAAACTAGAACGAACCGACGTAGTAACGTATTGCTACGAACACAACCAGCGCGAAAAGCAAAACGAGTGCGATTCTTCCGAAATGGTGATAAATTTTATTCAGGTGTTATAATTCCGGTCTTGCCAGAAAGATACAGGTACTTAATTTTACTATAATATGATAAATGTAGGTACTAAGTAATTGTTTTCACTTTCACTTTTATATTATTGTAATGAGGAAATCTTGTCAAGAAAGAATTACAAACCAAATGGTTTAGCTTTTAATAGTATCAACATTTCAGACAAAATAATGTGATACTATTCTTCAGGCTTGTCAGTTAAACAATCCTTATAATGTAACATCATAAAGTCAATTTTACATTCATAAAGCTACATTATATCATGATGAATAATTTTAATTTGCAATGTATGTAATTGTCTGTTAAATTAAAAGTATGCAATTATCTAATTTTAATCAATTTTAGTTATCTTACTGAATTAATGCTTGAACTAGATTAGCCAATTTTATTATCTATATCCATATATAAAAATTAAATTATTGTTTTTATTATAATGTTCCTCGTCCCTATAATTATAATGTTATAATGTGTTGCTTTCTAAATTTATTTATGCAATTTAATATTATAAGAATCCAATAGTAAATTATAGATAAGCTAAATTCAATAAAGGGCCTGAATTAACTTGATGATTAAATGATTGATAAAATGTAATATCATAAATTATAAGCAAATTGCTGAATTACTTACTTACTTTTACTGTCGAGATTTTTAATATTAATATGTACTTTTTCAAACTATCACAATTAACTACCATAGTAATATAATTTATAAGTGTATTAAAAAGTAAATAATGCTCAGAGAATACCAATTTACATAGAATTACTTTTGGAAAAATAAACTTTTTATATTTTTACTGTCATTTTTATTGTTTTGGCATTCATTCAGAAAATAATTTTATTATTATTTATTATCATATCTATAATACTTTACAAATAATACTGTGATTTAAAAACTAGACCCTAGAGACTTTCCTAAATGTGCTCTGGTTCCTATACAGTGTGTTCTGCATACAGATTCGGAATGAAAATTTTCCTATTAACTTATTTTTCAAAACATAAGTACCCAAGTTATTGAAATTAATAAAATGGGTCTAAATGTATTATGATAGTATATTTTACAATTTTACAAAGTTATTATTTTCTTTATGTATTCTGCCTGCCAGTTATATACATCTTGTTTGAGGTTGGTAATAAAAAGCTATAGACTGCAGTGACCAAATAACATTAAATTTTATTTCACAATATATTAAGTTAATAGACATACAGTTGATACAACCTGCAGTAAAAGGTTCCACTCTTAGTCCAAGGCCTCTGAAGCTTAAATGTTCTTATTATTTTGAGTGTGTAATTTTACAAAATTAGTAAACATACCAAGAAATTGTTGATACTGTTAGATTTGCATTAAAATTATTTAATTTTATTGCAGGTCTTTTGATAGTTTAACAGAAGATTTAACAAGGGCTCTAGTCGATAATGTAACTTTACCTAGTGGTGTGAGGACTATATATGCACTTGATGGAAGAAAAGTAAGTGTAGCATTGTATAAATCCTTGTAATGATTCAAAACATAACCTCTCTTAAATTCTAAATTTGCTAACTAACCATATCATATTAATCTGTGCATGTGGTAGTTAGTGTAAACAAGTTTATTCCAGTTTTAGTCTCTGTGTGTATCACACTACTACAAATGCAAAAAGGATGTTTTCTTTACCTATAAGTTGTTGGTAAATGCTGGGTGGTAAAACAAATCAATTGTGTCATACTGGATTGTGACCTTCATACACCAGATGTAACACCTGCCTTTAGTATTACACTTAGGAGTGTCACTTTTCAGGATCAGCTGGTGTATGTCCAGCAAATGAGTGGGTAGGGTAGGCATCTGTGCAAGACTGGTTAACAACCACTATGCACATAGTGATAAACTTGTTACAGTAACATCACACTCTTTTTTGATTATCCCGTTTCGGGACCCTGTGGGTTGTCAAGAGGATTGCATTTCAGCATGATAGCGGCGACCGGCAATGGATTGCTGATATCTCAATAGTTGCCATCGTTTTTGTATGGTATGGTGTTACTACTTAGTATAGAGACATGCTACTTACTATAAAAATAACTATATAGTGAAAAATAATTGAACATAGTACTTAAACATTAAATCTTGAATATGTACAGGAATCATCTAACGTTAGTTATGTATATTTGCGATTCAAAAGCTGAAAAGGTAATTTTTTTTTGTAAATGTCTTCAAAAAACTAAAGACTCAAATTTTTATATAATAGTAACAAATATTTCAATACTTATTGGGGTCAATCAGCTAATATACCTACTCTTTCAAAACAGAATGGAAGCTATTTACGACGGAAAAAACATCTATGTTTTTTCTACCAAAATTATTGAAGTAAAACAGTATACGAAAGGGAAAGCATTTTTGTAATGAGCTCAATTATGATTTTGGCTGATTTTATAGTGACGCTTACGGCTCTCGCACTGGCCGTCGCGTCGTCTTTTATAAATGGGAATATGAACATAAGATAAACGCTAGCGGCACGTCCGATCAGCGTGGCAATGTGAGATGTGACGTTCTTTGACTGCAGTGGGGGTGCCGACCAGTGTTGCCAAGTCAAGGAAACAAATAATGGCCATACACTTCTCTTTAAAAAGGTGCTAGAAAGTTATAAAAGTGACTTAAATGGCCAAATAATTTGGATAAAAACGAACACAAGTTCATAATTTTAAAACGTTTTATTTATTTAACATAATACTTAGGATGTTGATGGGTCTGGTTCGTTAGGAACAAGTGTTGGGTTCGCGTCATTTCCCCTCTATGTGAGGGGGGGGGGGCGTGACACTTCTCGGTTTGGGCGGGCGATTTTGTTTGGCCGGATGCGACTCTCATAGACACCGCACGGATGCCAGTAGGACAAGGTAATGGTGAGGGGCCGGGGGGTGCAATAATGCACGGCCGCTTGAGGTGCTGGGTCTTCAAACACGAGCTCTTCGTTTTACTGAGGCGTTCGCAGGACGACCAATCTTATTTCTTCTTATGTCGTAGCTGTGTACCCAATGACTTGAACCGTGCCCGACACGATTTTTGCCGAGCTTAAGTACTACAGAGAAAGACCTACCTTAAAGAAAGCCTCCTATACCTTTTGTCTATTTTTCTATCTATTTTACTTTAGTCGCCCTGTTTCCTGCTCTATATTTATTTGAATATATAAGTTACATATACAAGTTATATAACATATTGTTCCTTATTCTATTCCCTATCCATTAAACTTCAATATATTATATACATTAAGCACATATTCCATACAAAGGCAAAAACAATAGAAATTACGGGCGGTTTTATCGCGTATTGTTCATACATTCAATGTGATGTCGTACATTTTCCATATAAACTTATTCTATAAATCTTATCTATTCTATCGTTATTGTAATCTTATACACGTAATACATAATACTGTCACCAACAAGGAAAGAATAATTTTCTTGGTTCCTGATTTGATCCAACACTAGGTAGGTACATGTGGCACTAGGGTAGGTATTTGGTAAAGAGCACATGTCTGATTAAAAAAAAATCTCTTATTATTAATAAACAATTCAGTGTAGCTAAACTCATTTCTATTTTTCTTTACTACGCTCACTATGCCAAATAATCTTTCCATCTCAGCATTTGAGGGTGGTGGAGAGAGCTGTGAAAGACCAATCATGAAATACTGGTGCACTGGTTGCACTGTAGATGTGTGAAAACAAGTTTTATGGTTGGAAGTATGAAATATTACGTATTATTATAAAAGTTGCTAAAGTTGTGGCTAAAATATTTAGCCGGTAATATCTGATATTATTGACCAAATCAATATCAAATATTGCCAGATATAGCCAAAAAATTGCCAACTTGGCAACACGAGCGCCGACCGTGCGTGCCAGGAAACAGCGCGGGTCAGACGCGAAACAATAAAAGGAGAGTAGATATTACAAGCGTGATTATAAAATCAACCTTTCTTTTTGTACAAGTATTTTTCTTTATTGCTATTTTAAATTTCACACGATAAACTATACCGTGCTGTCTTGTCTATATAAATAAAACGGTTGAGGTTTACCGTTGTGCGTCATCAGGCAAAAACTACTGAATAGATTTTGACCAATATTTCTTGTTTTACTTCCTTAGTAGATACTTATTACTTATTTTAAAAAAGACATTATGTCGGAGCCGCGCACGTTCTTTAATAAAAAATAACTGCAAGAGATATGTAAAAGTTCATTTATAATGAAAGTTCAAATGTTAATGTGGTCTTCAGGCAGGAATATTCTGTTAGGAATAAATGTTTCTCAGAAGACTAACTCAGAACTCTCATGAGTTACCATGAAACTTCATAGAAACAATCAGTTTTTGAGAATGTAGTCAAGCTTGCCGTTAATCATAAACCTTAGCTAATAAATTGTGATATTACTTTTGTGTTACTATCTTTGTGTGTACTTGTGTGACTATTATTATTTTAGTACATATATATGATAAAATGTTAGGGACTGCAAACTGTGGGTAAAATAGTTGATTGACTCATAAACTAAAAAACATTTAGATAATTTTTACCAAAAACGATAAATTTATACCACCTTATATCATCTATAGGTAGGGAAATTGGATGACCTTGAAGATGGACAGTCGTATGTATGCAGTGGTTTTGGTGAGCCATTCAAACGCTTAGACTATGAAGCAAGTGCAGTTACGCCACAGTCATTCAGATTAAGTGGACCCGAGTCACTGAGTGATAATGCAAGCCCTTCACCAGCACGGGCTAACAACAGATTGTCCCGGTATTTGCAGGTAATGGTTACAATATTTTTTATTGGTTGCTTTAAATATTAATATTTGTTTATTGCTTTTACTTAATGTTTAATTAATTATTTTTGAAGTGAAATCTTCTATAGGCACGTTCTGCGATTTTTATATGGAGTAAATCTTATGAGTTCGCGTCACTGACATCGACATGTAAAAGTATATCTGTAGCTATAACTATAAGTATGTTGTGTTGAATTGATTGTTAAATTATACATTATTCTTTTACTTGCGAACAAGCAATGTACGATGAAAAATAAAGTACACATAAAATCATTCTTGGGTATGCCCATTCCCCACCTTATAAAACTCATTATAAATCTTAATAAAATCAACAGAATTGAAGGAATTTATCGTTTTTATTCTTTTCATCTTGAGCTGGCTGGCTGCTCACCCTAGGGAAATTAGTTAGCTGCGCCAATGTTTATCACTATGTTTACCTTCACCAAAAGGTCAGGTTCATTGTAAGGATTCGAACCCACATTTGATGGACGTGCTCTCCGTACACGTTACCACTGAGCCAGCATTGCTTCAAAACTCAAAAACTTATATCGTAATTAACGTTGTTACGGATGGACTGTGCAACATAATCGTAAAAAGCAGATTAATTTTGTTTTGTTTTACAGACGAATGGTAGTAGCACTACCGGCAACGGGACACCTCGCATTAGTCCCGCTGGTGAGAATGCAGTACGACCACGATTAGTTTCTATTATACGGAATGGTGTGAAGCCCAGAAAAGTAAGTAGCGTTTACGATTTAATAAAGCTGTGTTTTCACGATACGATTATTCTCGGACCGAGTCCACTTGGATAACTACTCGGACACTACTCGTAGTCTTAAAATACGTGATTCGAGCGCACTGTCATCGGCACCTGATCAGAGTGAACTCTGCCTCGATTCTACGAGTTCTATTTTTACGATGATATTTGTATCATTTTATGAAAACAAAATGACGTCAACTAAGAAAAAGTGAAATGGTTCACTGTTTAATATGAAATTATTTTTGAACATGTTTTTATTATTTCTTCCAATTCACAAATAAAATTGTTTGAGGCAAATGGGTCAAGCTTTAAAATCCATATCTTGATCCATTGATTTGATATTGGTCCCTTTCATTATTTTGTACTTCAGCCATTAAAATATCTGCTACAACTTCTCTATCACGCAATAGCAAAACAGACGTCGTCATCTTGATTATATGCAAGGAGACAAATGCGTCTCGATGTAGCTCATACGACTGCACTCGGTCCGAGAGTGTTCGTATCGTGAAAACGTAACTTTATTGGTAATCATTTCTGTGAGTTCCTTATAGATTTTATATTAACTTCTAATTATATTCCGGCTTGGATTTTAAAACTCGTAATTGGACAAGTAGGGTCCACGTAATGTCACTTCATACGCACTATTTCGTCATTTGCCGATTGCTGTACGCTTGCTTGCAGCTTGTATATAAATAAAAGAAGCTCTGTCCGCGGAGCAGTAAAAACGCATTTGCATTGTGGCAAGCAATCGTCACGCAGCCTTAACGGCAACGTGTCAATACTCAGGCGTATTCTGCATATAACAAGACGCATAGACGAAACTTTCTCTGTAATGGCAGCCTCAGCAGTCAATTTTGTTCATATTATTCAATAGTATCCTTGTCTATATAATAACCGAATACTCAAAAATATCACAGACCAAGCTTGGAGTCAGATGCGAAGCCTATATACATTTTACGTCCGATTCTTCGTCTTCTATTAAAAGCGTATGAAATAATAACGTCCTCATAATTTCTTGAAATTTTGCCAATGAAAAAAAAAGTGCTAATAGCCAACCTTGAAAGACTTATAATATTTATAGCTCGCATTAAACTTGTATGAAGTTACGTGAACAGAACTGAGACGCATAAAAAACTGTCGTTATTTGAAGCATTACTGCAACCTTCAAATGACGCCATCCAGGACGTAAGCCAAAGATTTCAGTATATTTTTTTTTTTTAGGTTTGTCGTCTTTTATTAAATAAACGGAATAGTCCAACACTGGAGCACGCATTGGCAGCCATAACTGAGTGTGTTAAATTGGATACAGGATGTGTTCGGAAGGTGTTCACATTGTCTGGCACTCCAGTCACTGCGTTATATCAGTTCTTTGATGAAGAAGATGTTTTCTTCGCTTATGGCAATGAAAGGTATTTTCAACTACTGCACTTTCTGTTAACACACGATTTTGTTCCTCGTGTAATTTATATAATATAAACTATTATATATTCATAAAGAATAAACTCCAACAAAACCTTAATTATTAAATTAATATTATATTTTGACAGAGTTAATCAGGAAGATTTTGAGTTAGAATTCGAAGAAAACAAAGCTGTATCTCAGTGTAAGAAAACTCCTACTAAAAATTCAAGGTAAGTTTAAACTATCCTATTTAAATTCATACTATAATAATATTGTACGCCATAATTTTTTTTATTACATAATATTTGTTCTAAAATAAATTATTTTAAATAAACGAATTAACTAAAAATAACATTAAAATAATTATATCTCTATGAGTAATGTAAATAAGCGTTTGTGTTACGTAAAAACGACAAAGTAGCGCACGCTCAAAATCAAAACCGTGTTGGATAGTTAGTGCTTTCACTTTCACTTGTGTTGTAATAATAAATGTAACGTAATTTTGTTCTTTTTAATGTGAGGAACTCATTCTCTTCCATTTCACCTCTATTGCTGAGTCTTATTAGAGATTGTTGTAAAATGAAGTAATATTAGCGTCATTTTAAGCTTGAGTTGGTTAGTTTGAATATCTACGGATAGGGTTATTAAACCAGTTCGCGACTTAATTGCAATTACGGCAACAGCCCAAGCTGAGTTTCAGCCACTTTGGCACCCTTCAGCATGTAGCCACGCTTTTCCGGCTGAGTGCCTTAAACGCTCGCCCCCGAGCCACGGTGAAGCTCTAAAAGCCGTCTGAGGCCTATGGCTAACAGTATAGTCAGACGTTTTCGCTATTGAGTTGTTTTTAGCAGCGAGTATAGAGACGAGCTAGGACGACGACACTTCGCTTTCTCGTTCCCATACATGGAACGTTAGTTTAGATCTATGACTATTTTTATTATTAAAATTAATAATTTGAAAAAATATGTTTTAATAATAATTAAATATAATATAAACTCATCAAAAAAGTCTAAGCAACATGTACTAATTTAAATTTTAGGATGTTTCTTCACATTATAACGTTGTATTTTATTTTTAAAATAATATCTTTAGGGTTCTATGATGTAAAAATAACAGCTGTTGTCTTTATAAGTTCTTTTAATAACAGAAATGAACAATATTAGAATATACTGCAGAAACTAAGATACATAAGAAACTAAACTTTTTTCTTACAAAATGAAATTTCTAAACAAAATGTTATTTATTGTGAAAGAATAGAACAATTTAATACAAAGTATGGGCTCCTCTGCTATTCAGAACTTGTCGGCAACGATTATTCATTGAATTAATGAGACTGTTTATGTCATCTTGCGGTATTCGCTCCCAATGGAATAGCAGCAAATCCTTCAGCTGTTGGGTTGTCGCTCCGTCCAAGTCCTTCAAAACACGTCTCTGGAGCATGTCCCATGCGTGCTCGATGGGGTTGAGATCTGGCGATTGTGCAGGCCAGGGCAATACCCGGATGTTCTCCGTTGCAAAGTATTCACTGGTTCGCCGAGCTGTATGTGAACGCGCATTGTCATGCATTAACCTAAAATCGGAGCCAAAGGTTTGTGAAATGGGTAGACATAAGGTCTGAGAATATCCTCAATGTAATTTTCAGCATTCATGTTTCCATTTACAAAAACGAGCTCAGTTCGCCTGTTCTTCATAATACCCGCCCATAACATAACTGTTGAGCCGCTGTATGGATGAACTTCCTGAACGCACCTGAGCCTTTCAGTATTTCTGGGCCGACGATACACTTGCACCCTTCTAGTATCAGGCTTAAACCCGAATCGCGACTCATGGGAAAACATAATTTTATCCCATTGTTCCTGGGTCCATGTTATGCGTTCTCTACACCATTCACATCGACGAGCGCGATTCCCGTGACGTATTGGTGGGCACCTGATTGGGCGTCGAGCTCGTAGGCCGTACTCATGTAGTCGATTTCGCACAGTTTGAGGACTTACATCAACACCACTTGAAATTTGTAGCCTCAAACTTATCTCACGAGCGGTTAACATCGGCTGGCGTCTTGCAGTCAGTTGTATGTACCGGTCTTGCCGAGTGGTTGTACTCCTTTTACGGCCTGGATGCTGTTCAGCGGGTTCTCCTGTATTATTGTAGCGCTGCCAAAGACGACAAATAACACTTCTATGAATGCCAAAATGTCGAGATACCTGAGATTGATTACTTCCCGCTTGCAACATCCCTACAGTTCTTTGCATTTCATCTGCCATCAAATGACGTCGCTTCATGACGTAAAGAATATCTAACAATTCAATTTTGTCGCTAACTTTATTTAAATGGTTAGTAAAATTATAAAATCAAGAGTAAACGTAGCAATTAAAACGCACTTAAATTCTGTTAGCGACGCATAGGCCTAAGCGTGATGATAAAAAATAGTAATGGTAAATATAAGTTGTAGGGACTAATAATTTGTATGAACAATCATCAATCTAATGTTTTGAATGTAATATTACGACTTGTAGGTATTTATGAATAGTAAATAACTTATAAAAATGTTTATAATATAATAGAAATAGTCACTTAAAGTATTGAACTCATGTATCGTCAATAATCCGTGTTATATAGAAGTTATGTGTAATATTTAATGTTGGATAGGATAATTAGCCTGATTTCTCGTTTTTTGTATGGCTTCCAATCGCTATCGCGCGCGACGTTCACGGCGCGACCTTTTCTACATAGCTCCACGAATTGAAATATCCTTGCCACAGTCCGTAGTAGTTTCACCCAACTGGAAATCGTTCTGGGCTTGGTAGTATGTCTATGGTATTATGGTAGTAAAAACCCGCATAGTATTTGACGCCGTAGCGAAAAACGACGGTAAGTGCTACCGTAACCAATGGACGCTTGTAATACCAAAGGGTTCAGTAACGCGTTGCCGAACTTGAAGCTCTGGACATAACACTAGGTTATTTGGCTGCGATCTCCTGTAGGGTGGAGGTATTGCACCAGGCGTGCTACCCCAAGTGGAGAGAAATTTCCAAAGGTATTTCAGTAAAAGTGATGTCATCAGGTCTGGCCCCAAGCCGCGTATGCCGGTGAAGTGTGGGCGAGGGGCACGAGCAGGTAGCACCCCGGGGACAGGCGATGGCGCCGGTCCCGGCGGGGATACGTCCGCAGACAGCGAAGCTCTCGCTCCAGCTCTTCCGCATACACTGCGGCTCAAATACACTGTTGGGAAGATTATCGGTGAGACTCTGAGTTGAAAGTCGTTTCTCATTTTCATAAATCTATATATTTAGCGTTTCAAATAATAAATCAATTATACTTGGTTCATCCTAGGAGGGCTTGTAAGAGCATGACACATGTCTAATGTTTATTTTAGAGATGTAACACAGCTTAATTTGTAAGTTGATTTTACGATAATAGATTGTTTTTTAGAGCTAAATATAATCGATAATATGATAATGTTTTAAATCAGTTGAAAGGTGTGTCAGCTGTGGAAATTAAATTACAAAAGTTAATTATAAAAGCAACAGACCTCGCAGACACTTGAATTATTTAATGTCCGACGTCAAATAACAAGATTAATTCTACCAGTCAATATTCTTTCTTGCGTATTGATGCAGCAAAAAATTAGGAATTACGTAAATATGTATTTTTATTCGAAATTAAAACAAATACCAAAAAATTAAATACACAACGGCGTTTGATCAATTCGATTAATTTTCGATACGTAAGATTGATACTATGTATTAATTTTGGATTCCTTGGTTTTGTTATTTAGGTCTATTCTACTTTTAACTAAAATAGATAGCACCGCTGCACTTAGTAAGAAAAAAAAAACGAAAATTCACAAAAATAATTGTATAGTTAGTTATTTTATTTTGTCGTGCAAAATGTTTATCTTATAACTTAACAAACTGCAATACTTCTACTTAATATTGTTGTCATAACAAGGCTATTTCTAACACAACGGTCTCATAATAGTCTAAGAGCTGGTGAAGAATTTGAAAATGGTATTTTAGGAAATTTGAAATTATAAAATCAACATATTATCGATGTAGGCGAATCTGAAATCAAGAGTCTGGAAGAGGGTTATTTTGCTACAGCGCAGACAGTTGCATTAACATTTGCAAAAATAAAAATATCCTTCGGGCAACTTAAAATTATTTGAATCTTTTATTTTAGTATTTATAGATACAAGAAATTAAAAATCCCAGACTATTTTTACGGTTTTGAAGTATGACCTAACTGCGCCAAAGTTTTATAAATATGTATACGAAAAAAATATTCTTTAGACACTGCATTTTTTATAGTATATTATCTTCTTTATCTATACAGTTAATAAAATTGAAATGTCTGTTTATAATGTCAAAATAACAGCTTTTTACTAAATGCATATGAAAGTATATACTATACCTATAACAAAACATCCATTTTAATTTTTTTCGTGTCTGTCTGTTTGTTCCGGGTAATCTCCGAAACGGTTGGACCGATTTTGACGGGACTTTCACTGGTAAATAGCTGATTTTATAGGGAGTAACGTAGGCTACTTTTATTTTAGAAAAAGGTTCCGCACAAATAAAATAAAAACTGGTCATGGTGAATCAATTCGGGCGATTAAATGTCTTACGCTGTGTAAACCCTAAGAGATACAGCAAATTAATGTACTAAACAATTGTAGACATTAAAAAAATCTGGGAGAGTATACGTCTATCTTCTAAGGAACACCCACAATAAGCATTTTTGTCTTTAAAATAGCCAGGAGCGGAGGAGCAATATTCGCGCGAGAATTCTGTAGTTAACGTGAGCGAAGCCACGGGTACAGCTAGACAATTAATATTTTAAATGCTTATAAAAAAGCCAAACTAAAATGGAGGTTTTTAATAATTATCTGACATGAATAAATAATTACATGGAAGACATGTAGTACAGGCAATGTAGGTGTGTTGGTGCTAGGGGTTACACGAGTGCACATTTATAAGGACTACCTCTGAGGTACATTCAGGTCCGCTGGCTTTTCGAATATCGAGCGAAAGTAGTTTTCTGCGTTCTTAATACATATTATAATAAATTTTGCAGGTGATGGTAATTTCGCTGTCGTGAGAACATGTAGAGATAAAAATACTGGCAAAGAATATGCTCTCAAAGTTATAGACAAAGCTAAGTGCAAAGGCAAGGAACATTATGTAGAAGCCGAGGTAAGTTCTTTAGTGTTTTTATTTTCTGCTCAATGTTATCATAAATTATTTAAGTATACAGTAAAGGGAAGGAGTATTATAAGATAATGAAAATTAACAATAACATTGAGGCTGCAATCCCTACAATGAACTGGAGCTTCGGCGACGAAAAACATCGTCATGAAACCATATCGTGGTTGTTAGTGTATTTTTTAATGCCCGCCAAGCTATCTAACTACTCTAAAGTTAAAAATTCTATCGCTGAGAACCTATAGGTGTGTTCCGGCAGCTGCAATTGAGAGCCAGATCCTTAACGAGATTAACCTAAACCGTATTAAAGAAAACATCACAGGAGCTGTAACATCTTAAGAAAAATATATTTCTGTCTTAAGAAAACCTATGACAATGATAGAAAGTAAAATATATATAACGTGACACTACAATGGCGATATTAATTAAACACACCAGTTGGGCTAGAGGTTAGTAATCATAAAAATAAAATAGTTCGTAATGTGAAAAAATAAAAACTAATAAACTAAATGATAAATTAAGTAACCAAATTCGCATCACTATATGAAATCTATTCATTCATATAAGTTAAAAGTTAAGTTATTATATTTATAAGTATTGTTAGTAGTATTTAAGTTGTTGTAAATAATAAAGTTAAATAAAATTAAAATATCTCTAAAATCAGGAATTGCGTAATCGGATACTTATGTTCATTTAAAGTCGCCATTGTTGTGCCACGTTGTATAAAGGCGATCTTTCTTACACGGGCGATTTCCAAGTTCGATGAAGCTGTAAAAGCCGCAGCGGCTTCAGGGCCCCTAAGGATAACAGTATATTCAGATCTAAAAAAATACGGGCATTACTGCAGAAGCTCTTTAATTCTGTTATACTCGAGGGTAAAACACCGGAAACGTGGGGCAGCATCGTGGTGGTCCTGTACTTCAAGAAAGGTGATAAAACCTTATTGAAGAACTATCGGCCCATCTCGTTGCTGAGCCATGTTTATAAGCTGTTTTCGAGGGTCATCATGAATCGTCTCGAGCACAAGTTTGATGACTTCCAGCCTCCCGAACAAGCCGGTTTCCGAAAAGGCTTTAGCACCGTAGACCACATCTATACGCTGCGGCAGATTATACAGAAGACTGAGGAGTATAATCTGCCTTTATGCTTAGCATTCGTGGACTACGAAAAAGTCTTTGATTCGGTCGAAACCTGGGCAGTGTTGCAGTCTCTCCAGCGGTGCCGTATTGACTATCGATATATCGAAGTGTTGAAGTGCTTGTACAACAACGCCACCATGTCGGTCCGAGTACAGGAGCAGTGCGCGAAGGCAATTCCTTTGAGAAGAGGCGTTAGACAGGGAGACGTAATATCTCCGAAACTGTTTACCGCCGCTCTAGAGGATGCCTTCAAGCTCCTGGAATGGCAAGGACTCGGCATCAATGTCAATGGCGAGTACATCACTCACCTTCGATTTGCTGACGACATCGTAGTCATGGCAAAATCGCTGGAAGATCTTGGCACAATGCTCGATGGCCTCGACTAAGTTTCTCAACAGGTGGGCCTTAAAATGAACATGGACAAGACGAAAATCATGTCGAATGTCCATGTGGTGCCCACCCCAGTATCAGTTGGGAACTCTCGTCTAGAAGTTGTTGAAGAATATGTCTACCTGGGACAAACAGTCCAGTTACGTAGGTCCAACTTTGAAAAAGAGGTCAGTCGACGAATCCAACTCGGCTGGGCAGCGTTCGGGAAACTGCGCGATGTCTTCTCGTCCAAAATACCTCAGTGCCTCAAGACGAAAGACTTTGACCAGTGTGTGTTGCCAGTGATGACATACGGCACAGAGACGTGGTCGCTCACTGTGGGCCTCATAAGAAAGCTCAAGGTCGCTCAGCGAGCTATGGAGAGGGCTATGCTTGGTGTTTCTCTACGAGATCGAATCAGAAATGAGGAGATCCGTAAACAAACTAAGGTAACCGACATAGCCAAAAGGATTAGCAAGTTGAAGTGGCAGTGGGCGGGGCACATAGTTCAGAGAACTGACGGCCGTTGGGGCAGAAAGGTTCTCGAGTGGAGACCACGCACCGGAAAGCGCAGCGTAGGACGGCCCCCCACTAGATGGAAAGACGACAATAAAGGTCGCTGGGAGCCGTTGGATGCAGGCCGCACAAGATCGGGGTCGCTCTGGAGATCTATGGGGGAGGCCTATGTTCAGCAGTGGACGTCCTGCGGCTGAAATGATGATGATGATGAAAAGTATTGCTTAGTTTCTTGGAAGTTGCCCCATATCGCTCAATATTGTCGTTGCAAAAATTGACGCTTGTTGACGTTGCCGTAAATTGCTTGATTTTTTGTCACGGCACAATCGACCAGTATTGCTCATAATTGAGTAAATTTACATTGTCTGTACAAGTGCACCTTAATGTACGGTGTTATTACATAAGTGATTACTTTTTAAGTCTAAAATTATTTTCAGGTTCGAGTGATGAGAAAGTTATGCCATCCACGTATAGTATCTCTAATAGAAGAACAAGACAGTCCGGAATGGCTTTTTCTCGTCATGGAACTCGTTAGTGGTTCGTGTGAATTTCATATTTAAAAAATCTATTTAAAATCAATATCACTTCACTAAAACTAATAACCGGTGATCTTCTTTCAAACATATGCTTTACACAGTCCTTCTTCAATATATCTTATTATTTTTAGGTGGAGACTTGTTTGATAGCATTGCGGCTGCTTCGAAATTTTCTGAACCTCAGGCGCGTTTGCTAATCGGCCACCTAACATCAGCTATTGCATACCTACACTCGCTTTATATAGTACATCGTGACATCAAACCCGAAAATTTATTGGTAAGCAATCCAACTAACACTTCATTTAAAAACATTTCATAATTATTGACCTTTATGCGTTCATACATTATATACTTTAAAACTAATTTTCTTTTTTCCCATGACAATTATGAACATTGCCTTCCATTTTGTAAACTTTCTAATGTCTAATCTCGTTTGCTTGTGTAACATATTGCAACATATTTAAAATGACTATGTAATTAGAGTTTATTATCAATTTTGGTATGTTTGTTTGAATTTTTATCCTTCGATTTTTATTTATTCCATGATAATGCATGAATGACTAGATGTATTATAACTAAATAGGATATGAAATGTATTATGTCCTGAAATAGAACATAAGGCTGTTTTGCCCGACTGGGTCGCGACTACCTTGCACGTGGTGAAAAGTACGTCATAGTGACTCACTTTTGTGTGTCGCGTTTCGGGATCAACCTGTACATATCCAGTTAAATTATTGCGGGCTTGGATGACAGCGGCGACCGTTGATGGATTATGATCTGGTGGTAGTCACGTTGTGTTAGGATTGTACTGTGCTCACTATCAGGGATAGTGCCGACAATTTGCAATGCTACTATAAAAGAAAAGTATTACTGGTATTATTACACCAGCCTGGGCAATGAGGCCTCTTCATAATTAAAACTTACATATGAATAACGATATAATAAATTTTTATTTTCTATTATAATACCACATCATGAGGTAAGTACGTACGTAATAGAGTGTTTTCATTATTAACAGGTGGAGGTAGGACCCGACGGAAGTATACGCGGGCTCAAACTGGCTGATTTCGGTCTAGCGGTGGAAGTGTGCCGGCCTCTAAACGCGGTCTGTGGAACGCCCACTTACGTCGCGCCAGAAATCTTACTCGAGACTGGATATGGCTTAAAGGTAGTAAAATTTTCCTCTATACAAAACCCTAATTATACAGTTCTATCTGACCAGTGTGAATATATTGTGCATTATAGAATGTAAATAACTGCAACCGAACTTACGACTATCAGGTTATTATTACAATCAATATCATAATGCATTTTATATGCTACTAGCGACATCTCTTGTATACTTAGTTTAATTGTAACTTTTATCCAATGTGTAACTACTTTTCTATGGTTCTGAAAATAAAAAGTTAGCCTATGAACTGCAAGTCATTCTGTGTTTTAATAGTTATATATACAAATTTTTAATAGATAGCACTACCTTCATGTTAGTTGATTGTTTTTGGGGAAACATTGATTTTAAATTATTTAACTATTTTTCGTCACTAGCGGAAAACGTAAGCTTTAAAATTACTCTTGAATAATTAATTTTAATGAAGAATTAAAAGATATGTGGGGTTGCCAGGAAAAGTTACAAATTTGAAAAATAAGATAACATAGAGATTATATTTTGACTATTAATTTAAGTAATATTAAGTACAAACGAATGGTTATAGGATAAAGAAAAATTAAAGTAGGTATGAATGTATTGTTTAAGGAATTATTAATAAGGATGATGAAACAAAATGGAAAATTAGGTAGTTATTATGGAACAAGAAATTATTTAGACATGAAAGAAATCGCAAAGCATTTAGCTATTTATTTCATCAGCAATGTGTTTTCTTGCCGTGGAGATGTGGGAGTTTTAGTATTAGTGTTGAATTATATGATTTTATACTTGTAACACAGAGTTTATTAGCTCGTGTAAAAGTGTTTTGTATGGCTGTCTTGCAACGTCATCTGTTAAAAAGATGGCCAATTGTAATGTTGTGTCCGAAGTTTGTGAATTATAAAAGTATAGATAAATTTGAATGTTTAAACATAAAACCTAATAAAAGTGGTGGACCTAATGAATTAATATAGGTTAACGCGAACGAAGTCGAGGGAGTTTGCTAGCCATAATAGTATAGATTATTATATTAAATAAACGGGTTACAGATTGATGTGTGGGCGGCAGGAGTAATATTGTACATCCTCCTGTGTGGGTTCCCTCCTTTCTCTTCGCCTGACGGTGACCAGGAGAAGTTGTTTGATGCGATCCTGTCTGCGCGGCTCGAGTTTCCCGCTCCGCACTGGGAGCGTGTCTCAGCGGGTGCTATAGATCTAGTCGCCAACATGTTACGTCCACAGCCGGAGTTGCGGTTTGCCGCTGAGGATGTATTAGATCATGCTTGGATGGCGGTTGGTTAAATTTTGTTTTAAATAGTATCACGGCAAAGTTACTGCACTGTGCCTTCTGATAAGTACAACACAATTCAAAAATAACGGGAGAAAAACGCATTCCATCACCGTACTGGATCCAACTGGATGTACTGAACTTGAAACATGACTAACCAAGACAGTCACATTAACTGACTTATAATGTACAATCTTCTATAGAATTAATAAAATTGAAGTGGCTGTTTGTAATGTCGAAATAACTTTTTACTAAATTCATATGAAAGTATATACGATACCTATAACAAAAGACCAATTTTGTTAATTTATGTCTATCTGTCTTTTTGTTCTGGGTAAATCCGAATTGGTTGGACCAATTTTGACGGGACTTTCGCTGGTTTATAGCTGACTTTATAAGAAGTAACGTAGGCTACTTTTATTTTAGAAAAAGAATTAGGGTTCCGCATAAATAAAAAACTGGTCATGGTGAATCAATTCGGGTGCTTAAACCATAAGAGATATAGCAAATTACTGTACTACATGATTGTAGGCATTAAAAAGACCTACAAAAAAGGCTGGGAGAATATACATCTATTGTTTAAGGAACACCTAAAATAAGCATTTTTGTCTTTAAAATAGCAGGCGCGGGGAGCAAGATTCGCGTGGACATTCTGTAGTCCACGTGAGCGAAACCATGGGCACAGCTAGTATCTTATAGATATATAAATCTCGTGTCACGTTTTATGTTCGGGATAAACTCGGAAACTACTGAAACATTTTTGTTCAAATTTCAGAACTTTGTCGATGTGTAAATTTTTTTAATGATAATTTTTATTATTTAAAGAATTTGCATCCTGTCCTTCATAAATAAGCAAATTGCATACGTGCGAAGCCGGGGTGGATTGCTAGTTATGTTATATAGTTGCATTGGCTGTGGTAGATTCACATAATGGGATGTTGATAGATCACCACTAGCCAAATGTAATTTACTCTTTCACAGGTAAAGTGGTAATTTTTCCCCAAACTCACTTAAAAAAATTACTTTAAAAATAATATTTTAGTTTTTATTTCTGTCTATTGCTATTGTTCTATAGATATTAGAATTTATAGTCCATAGAATATATGTTAGTGGATACAGCATTTACCTTATTATCGTTGTTAGAAAATATCAATCTTATTGGTGTCATCAGGGTTATTAAATGTAAGCACAAAGCATACTCTTGTAGCAGGAATATCTGGACGGTTGTAAACAGTCCAACGATCTAAACCAGAAAGTTTGTGCCCTAGCTGTCTGCCAGCTTTTAAGATGTCCTGTCAATAGTGTGGGTCAATATAGCTAGTCTATAGTACGAACACTAGGTGATTATTATGGATTCTGTATTCACACAGTCAAATATAATTTATTTACAGGACGATTACGATGAAAGCTGTGATTTCCGTATGTGGTATGATGACGACTCATCATAGCTGTTGGAGGGTCGCTGCAAATCTGCGCCAGCGTGCTCCTGACGCACGTAGTGTGTCCGGCCGCAGCGTTTGTAGCAACTTGGCGGCCGCGCGTTGCTCGCATGTTGCCCACAAGTCGCCTGCACGTTGCCCGCAAGTAGCTCGTCCATGATGTGCAAGTTACACAACTCACCAATCTTTTTGGCCGCTCTGAATATAGTCGCATTCCACTGCACAAAACACGTTATATTTAGGTATTAACGAGAAGTAGAGAAGGGCGTGGGTAAGGTACGCCCGCCCGCTTTGACCCTAGCGCTGCAATGTGTATTAGAGTGAGTGCTACAAGTTTGAACTTGCGGCTATGTTCGGAGCGGCCAAAAAGTTTGGCGAGAACTGTACTCTCGTCAATGTCACAGCTTAGCGCTTAGCGTTATTTTAGGGCCAACATTAATCGTATTACAGTATAAATTCCATTGTGATCTCCGCATAGGAATTAAACTGGATCATGCAAATGTCGCTTCTCACTAATGTCAGCCTTAACTGTAGCTGTGTATGTATGCCTTTCGATACGTTAACACCAATACCAAAGTTACTCTTTATATTATACAATTATAAAACTACTGCATGCGCTAATTGTTTATTTATATTATTGCCTTTAGTTCGGTGCAAAATTTAGGTGCGACTGCAGTATTACTGTTTTAGTTCTAAATTTAAGGCATCAGTCATGTGTGATCAGGAGAGCCTATTATTTTTTAGATTAAAAATACATTGTTGTCTGTACTAAAAGTTCTACAACTGTGTTTGTTTTTATTATGGGCAATACTTTTGTTTTATTACTGGTGCCGAATAGTCCTAACATGGTTGCAAACTATACAGATTAATAGTGTGAATTTAATTTATATGAATTGATAATTAATTATCTTTATTATATAACATTTAACTTATTTATTCGAAAATTATCATAATATTATAGATTCTCTGCCGTTCATGTATAGAATAAACATATATAATTTCCTTATGTCAAATGATATTATGTAATATACGATTAATATAATATGTTATTTAATTATTTCAATGTATTCCTACTTGTAGTTTAGAATAAAAACTATTATAAGATTTTGTAATATAAATAATGCTTAAAGACAGTTGCTTCTGAATCATATTTTTATTAACTCATTTAACGTAACATTCCTGTTCAGTGAACAAGCCTTATCAATGACGAACACACTATTTAACATTACGTCCTTGAACTATTGCCTAGAAAGCTTGTTACTACAGAAATATTATTTTAAAAAGCCGAGCTGCAGTGACAATAATAATGAATTGAATTTATGCTACTTTACACTTCATTCGACACATAGATATGAAGCTATATAAGTATTAAGTGCCAAATTCTTTTCATTACCACAAATTTCTGTATTTTTTCCATTACATCTATTTTTCGCATACTAAAATATCAAGAAACAATGTTCCTCTCGAATAATGTATTTATAAAATTTATTTTAGTTTTGTATAATTTAACTGATTGCACTTCTTTTCATATTTCAATCAGTTGTGTTTTTTGTTTGTTAATAATGTGCTTATTACTTCCCGAAATAGACATTAGACTGAAATACATTCCTTCACAGTATATTATAATATCATAATTTTATAGATATCGTCCAATTAAATGTACTGTATTTCTCTTATAAGTGGATTCAAAAAACTTTTATATACATTTTAAATTAAAATTATCGCTAAGGTTGTACTTGCTATACTATAATGAAATAATAATACAGTTTGTTTTATAAGCTCATGTTATTAGACACCACAAAGCTAAATGTAAAAGGTTACCCAAAGGAATCTGGTGTTTTCCTATGTCTCTTGGTTAGAAACACAAACATATTGTTGTTATTCATATCCCATGCAATACATGTTATTTGGAAAACAATAGGAATTTTATCTGTCAACATAAATATTCTAATCATAAAAGATATAAATTGAAACAAACACAAACAAGTTATTATAAAACTGATCTGTGAAGTATAAATATTTTGATGTAATCCAATCACGTTGATCTTAAATATTATAAAGCATTTAAATAGACATATGTTCATTTGGAAATGGAGAGAAATAAATTTTTATAAAATACATTGTTTTATTTTGTAAAAGACAAATAAATAACTTAAATAGTTATACCTACCTATGCAAATACTTAATTGTATGTACTTACTAAAATTGCCAAGTCACCTAGGCATGAACGCCATTAGGATTACTGTTCAGTCAAAGTCTGCATAAAAAGGAACAAAACGTACATGTTTCAACAAGTCGCAGTTGCCAACCATTTTGGTGCTTCTTTCACCCCCCTTACCCTTCCTATTCCAACAGCCTCTACACGCGCGCGCGCACCGGCACGAAGTCCGTTGCCGACATAAATTTAAGAAAAATCCAAAAACTGAATCTGATGGAATCCAAGTATCCCGACCCTGACCTCATCAAAACTGGTGAGTAATTGTGATATATCCAACAATTACTTTCAGGGAGATGCATCAACGTCTATACAGTATACTATAATATTAACTAAGTATAATTTATAGATAAATTATACATGTACTGTACAAATTTGAAAATCAACCAAGTCTAGTAAGCTTATATTCAAATAGTAACTTGATGAAAAAAAAATCTTAATATTTTCTATGTATTTTGTCTGACACAAGGGATGCAAATGTATTCCTTGCACCCTGCTGCGCGCGCCCATCCACCTAAGGTAGGTTAAAGAATCTTCATAATAATACATAACATTTATGAATGTTGATAAATGAATAGATGTATGCCACAATATATCAAGTGGAAAGACATGGTCTCTGCCTACTGCGTTGGAAAAGAAGCATGATTTATATGTATTAAATGGGTACAGTACGAACATGTTGAACAATGTGACATTAAGGTGGTAGGATGCTCATGTCTCATTGAATCACAACCATTACAATATATATAGTTGAATGTGTGTCATGTAGTCATGTCTCACTTCAGAAATGACCATTGTATAACAAGCTACATAGTGGCTTTTACTTTAGAATTTGCAAGCTGACTATATAAGGCAAATATCAATGTCTTATCCTCAACAATTGTCTTGGATTGTACTTACGTTAGATAACTTCATAATTATGATCAATCACACTGCAGATATAAAACAATATGTTTTCATTTCATCATAATCCACTCAAATTATTATTAATCAGCAGTTAAATTATTAATTTAATATAATTATTTGGGAATTAAGCCATATGTACATATGGCAGGACAAATATATAAAACAATTTTTATTTTAGATCATATATTTGTTAAAACAAAAGTTATTACTGAAACTCCTATTTTAGTATGTATCCAGAGAGCATGAAGCCACTATTACCATTCATCATAACTTCTGGATGTGTTCTGTCTGGTAAGACCTGAAAATATGACAGTAAAATATATTAAAAATTCCAAACTAACATAAGTAGAAAGCGATGATGTGCCCAAAGATTATATAACATGCTTATTTATAACACTAGCTGTGCCGGCAGCTTCTAGCATGATAAATACATAATTATTATTTGTGAAGATATTGTGAATATTTTTTGTTATAACAAATAAAACTAAAAATGTATCCGTGATGCACACACAATGGTAAATCTCATATCATTTTATTTATATAGATGGTATGCTTCGAAAGTGCAAATGTTAATGGACATTACTGTTGGTGTGCTGTGATAACTGGCTAGAGGAGTATTTAGCTCTAGAGTTATTAAATGTATATCTGAGTTGTACTGGTTGTACACAAATCATATAAAACTGTACTAACCTGATAGTTTCTCATCCAATTACATGTGAGCTTCAAGGCTCCTATATTACCCTGTGACTTTAGAGCCAAATATAAGTTTTGTAGTGGTTCTGCCACAATATTATAAACCACAAATGGCCTGCTTGGTTTAACAAATTTTACTAACTCATTAAATATATTTTCTGGGTCCTCTTTACATGCTATCACTAATGCATCCATTTTATTCTGCAATAACTCGGAAGCAGTAATATTGTCATAATGCCATTTAGGCTTTTTATCTATCCTTTCAAGCTCTTTAATTTCACCATTATCATTGTCTTTATATACATCTACTTTTTGAGATATTTCACAATGTTCATATTTTGTTATTTTAGTTTCATGTTCCAAATCATTTTCATTTTTCCTTTTAAGAGGATTTAGCTCAATAGTTGCAACACTATTACTATTACTCTGTGAATTAGTATCACAGCCTTGATACAGCAATCGCAATACTGAATACACATTAACAGATACACATCTCTTCATTTGACTTTCTACAAAATTCATTGCCAGTAGAGCTTGTTTTTGTGACATATTTCCTGGATGCATATGTACTAATTTCCCTTTTGTATCTTGTCCAATAGCACTTAATAATGCAGCAGCGAGCAAACCATTTGAACCAGAATCATATAGCAAGTAATTACCTTCACTATATATATTAGTTGAAGTTATTATTTGTGACAATGTATCAATACGTAGATTCTGAATTTTATGTGCCTCTAATTTGTACATTATGTCACTAATTATTCTCAAGGTAGGCTTTATTATTTGTAGATACTCAAAATACTTCTTTTCTTTCTTTTTTAAATATTTCTCTTGTGAATATTCAGTTTTACTGTGAAATGTGCTTGAATTGGAAATCAATGTTTCCACAATGTCTGCTGCTTTGATAGCATCACTTCTTAACTCCTCGATATCAGCAGCAGATAGTTTCTGTGATAAACCATCATCGAAAATATTTCTGTTATCATTTCCAGAAACTCTGACATCTATTTCGTCTTTTAGTTGCACGGCTTCGTCAGTTAATTGCAACTTAAATTCTTTTTGTTTTTTATTATTATTTAAATTACCTATAAGTTTGAATATTGAAAAATATTGACAGCCTTCAATACCACCTAAATTGACGCTATCTCTTCCCACGTTTACTGTTGAATTAGGTTTATTGAACTTGTGTAATTTTCTATAATTATGTTTTTGTATTATTATATAATCGCCAATTTTAATAATATCACTTTTCATCTTTAATTTCATAACAGTCAGGTAAACACGTATGTTTTTGATGAAATATGTAAACAATTAACAATTTCTTTGTTGGTTATCTAAAGAGAAATTTGAGAATGTTTGTAATTTCTATGACAGCAATGACAGCGGCAGCGTTGCCATTAAAAAAAATAGATTGCTGTGTTTGGGCGTAAAGGTTGAAAAATTACCGTGTCTCTTCTTCTTCTTCCTTTTCCTAACTTGGCAACCGGTCCTCTTTAATGAAGACCATTACTGCCATTGTCGAGTGAATTATATTATCAAGTGTTATGACGACTCAGTAAACTAACAAGATGGTGGCTCCCTTGTTAGAACTTTCTACGAATTTTTTGTGGCATCTCGGAATGAAGGCTTTCAGCTTATATTTATAATCCACCTCACTTATGCACAAAAACCAAACTATATCACGCAAAACGCCACCAATATTACATAATATAGGGTCAAAAACCTAAGTAAATTAATTAAAAATAACAACCACAACATGTCACTTCAAGATCCCGCCAAAAAAAACCTACCGTGTCTCGTACATATTTAATCGAAATGAAAACTTTCGTAATTGTTTTGTATAGTAGTTTTAGCATAGTTTTATAATTAAAAAATAAATTGACCAAGTGCTTATTAAAAATAAATATTTTTTATTGTAGTGCAATTTATTCGTCGCAATCATCATAATATAGCATGGTGGTAGGGCTTATTCTAATGCCTGGCTGGCTAGCTACCACCCTCAAGTTGAAAATCTGTCACCAAACACCAATAGGTGTGTTGCGGCAACTGCATTTGGGAGCCAGTCTTTCACTAGGTTTAGCGTGCTACCATCTTGGGCCACATTGTCACTTAAGAACAGGTTAGATTATAGCCATAACGCTAAACCTATAACTATTAAAAAAAGAAACATCTTATCACTGATACTTATTTCTTTTTTCTTCAAATTGTATTTGAGCTATCTTTTACGTAATTCAGCATTTCTTTGGTTAGCTTAAAATTTGTACAATTTCATTGGCCCTGAATATAATGTTTTGCAAGCAACATGCTGTTTATGGTGGTAGTGATGATTTTATTTCGTGATTTTGTTATTAACATTTTTTAAGAGTTTGCAATTTACACACTTCGATCGGTATTCCTATTCACGATCTTAATAGCAGAATGAGTATCACGTACACAGAACCAAAGAATGAAATTCGACTGTTTCTTTTTCTTCTTCTTCTTCCTATCTCGGCAACCGGTCCCCTTTAGTGAAGACCATTACTGGCATTATCGAGTGAATTATAGTATCATATTGTGTTATGACGATTCAGTATCCTAACAAGATGGTGGCTCCTTTGTTAGAACTTTTTAGGAAGTTTTTGAGGGATCTCAGAATGAATGCTTTCAGCTTATATTGATAATCCACTTCACTTATGCACAAAAACCAAACTATATCACGCAGAACGCCACTAATTTTATATAATATCGGGTCAAAAATCTAAGTTAATGAATTAAAAATAAAAACCACAACATGTCACTTCAATATCCCGCCAAAAACCCCATGCGACTGTTTGAAGAATATTTAACTCCCTACTAGAGACGTGGTTCCATTAATGATTTGTTATACTAGTGATGAATAATCAATAATAAACAGTGAAGTCAATTAACGGACTGTGTTTAACAGATTGTATGCAATTTCGTTGTGGACTAATTGTTACCCGCGAATGAATGGAAGTCGTTGTACGAGTATTCTAATTAATGTGTAATAGGATACGGCAACGATTGTTCTGTCGTGTACCGTGTTATTTTGACCGCCGTGATTCCCGTATAACACGGTAATTGCCGTAGCAAAAGCAACACTGGACAGCAGCGTTGTCAAGATTGGTCTATGGTCAAGATGTTAAAAATGTCATGTCGATATTTAGTGCTACCAACCTAAATTTTAGAATTTTGGTAGATTTAGTGTCAAAAATTGGTAAAAATTGGTAGACTGTACTATGAAAATTGGAAAATTCAGTAGATCTACCTGCTTACTATTCGTATTTAGCATTCTAGTTGAGTAAATTTCAAAGATTAAAAATATGTAAATTAAAAAAGGCTCTGAACTTATTTATTTAAATGAGTTTTAAATACTCTGAGCTATGATGCCCATTTTTTGTAATTAATCTCATATTACTGTATGCAGCAATCCCTTTAAAGCACCCCACGGCTCACTCAAAGACTAGGCTCACTTTCGTGCACACCACACATGTACATAGGTTATGTAAGGGACCTTCAACTTTTTTTTCTTTTTGTACTAGTTAGTTTAGACAAAAATTGACAGATCATTAAATACATCTACACGTCATGTTCCTTCTTTCCTCACAGGATACAGAAACATTTACCTATATAATGATGTATATTTTACTTTAGATCTAATTTATACGATTATGGAATAATAGCCAGTTCGCGAATTAAATGCAACTACGGCAACAGCTCAAGCCGAGGTTCGGCCACTTTGGCACTCTTGAGCATGTTGCCACTAGCCACGTTTTCGCGACTGAGTGCCTTAAGCGATCGCCCCCAAGCCGCGGTGAAGCTGTAAAAGCCGTTTGAGGGTCCATGGCTCTTATGGCTAACAGTATAGTTAATCTATACAATTAATAAAATTGAAGTGTCTGTTTGTAATGTCAAAATAACAGTTTTTTACTACAAGCATATGAAAGTATATACGATACATATAACGAAAAGCCCCTTTTTAAAAAATATTATGTATGTCAGTCTGTCTGTTTCTTCCGGGTAATCTCCTTTTGACGGGACTATCACTGACAGGTAGCTGATGTTATAGGGAGTAACTTAGGCTACTTTCGTTTTAGAAAAAGAATTAGGTTTCCGCACAAATAAATAAAAACTGGTCAAGATGAATTAATTCGGGCGCTTAAATGGCTTATGCTGAGTAAACCATAAGAGATATAGCAAATTAATGAACGACATAATTATAGGAATTACAAAGACCTACAAAAAAGTCTGGGAGAGTATACATCTATCTTCTAAGGAACATCCACAATAAGTATTTTTGTCTTTAAAATAGCCGGGAGCGAGGGAGCAAGATTCGGGCGGCAAAATAAAATCTCTATAAATTCTTTGCAAATTCATCAACTTAAAATGTATTTTTGACAGCTGTTTTAGTGCTCTATTCACTTTGAAAGATAACATTTATTGATAAATGTGTTTTAATTTTTTTTACCTCATAAGTAGTACTTTTTATTTTATGTAAATAGATGTTACTATGTAAAACCATTACCTATTATATATTGTAGGAAAGTATAATGTATATAAAAAGGTACCTACTATTTGTGTATTTGATTATTCCATTGATTTGCTGGGGGTCGATATAGACTACTTTGGGGATCACTGCTCTAGAGTGTCTATACAAAATCTATTTCTCTGACACGTGTTTATATTATTAATAGAAGAAATCAATCTCTCAATGGTTAACGTTGGCACTGCTATGTTGTAATGCGAGCCATTTTCTCACATATTTGATAGCAGATGTACATTGGGTACTAGTCACATTAAACATACTTTCAAAATTCTTCAGGTGTTTAATTCTCGTCACATTCTTTTTGTTCCAGTTTAGTAGTGTTTTCGAGCATAGTTCAATAAAAGTATTATATAAATCGTAATGAAAACTAATTCTAAAGTAAAAAAGATAAAATTGGTTATTATTTAAAACAAGTCTGGAAGCAGAACTCCTATTCTGTTAAAGTACAATGTACACGTAGGGCTCAATTCAAACGTTAGAAAAAAATTACTTTCAATATTGTGTCTCAATATTCTGATAATATGTTATGAATGGTCATAATAGTAGATAGGGAGACTGGAGTCAAAATGGTTAGGTGGATCTTAGTATTTTTAAACAAAAAGTTCTTGCTAAAATTCCCCAAGTCGGTGAAAATCAAAGTCTGTATTCCCCAAAAAATCCTAAAAATTAAAGTTTACTGAATCCCATCCCTATGAAATGCGCCAAAACTTATAATACAAGGTCACTTTTCGGTAGAGTATTTTTTTTTCACAGTGGGGTCCGAAATAAATAAAAAGTAATGATTTGAGAATTATTTTTTTCGTAAAACTTAATATTATCTTCAACACACCCATAAACAACCGTAAATAGCATGTCTAACGCAAGTACTCATCAGTACCAATCTAGTGAAAATTATAAAAAATATATAGGTTGTAGATTTTTCCGAATTTTAATAAGAATTAGTAAAAATAGGCAATTTTCTCATAAAACACAAAATAAATTATAACTCTGCAGGGGTTGACCTTAAGGAGCTCCCGTAGAACAATGTTTTGCAGCTGATGGCCGCATCTAACCCTTAATTGCATGTGTTCCACGACTTTTTGGCTACCCTGTATATTCAAGTAGAGGTGTGCTCGCGGCTCCGCACGCGTTTATAGTTACGCAATAGTTATTTACATCCTGTAATATTTTTTTTACCCATATTGTTGACAATTCATATTCCTTATAAATTGAGGAATGGTGTGTAATTCCCGTGTACAATTTTCATCAAATAATTATTTTTATTTCTTTCTTACCAAAAGCATAAATATGAATATCCCTAATTTGAGACATGACGGGTTCTTCATACAAAGTTTCACCCAAGTTTTACTTTCACCGTATGTGGAATAATACAATGAAATAATTCATTTGTAGCAAAACTGTATAATCCAGATAATTTACAATAGGTATAATATCGCTTAAAATATAAAAACTCATAAAATCATATTTCTATCATAAAATAAAAAAGTAATTATGCCGTACTGCGTACATAAAGAGTTTAAAAGCCAATCTTAAAAAAGAATTTTGGACTATCATTTCATAGGTAAAACTATTAGAAATACAATACATTTTTTATTAAGACTAAAAATGTCAATAAATAAACAAACCAGTTGTCATTGACAACGATTTCATTTCATGATTACTGCACATGTGCTTGATATGTCAACAAACCGGTTAGCGTGGCAGCCGACATTACCACGCATGCACTTTGGTGTTCCCATATTTTGTTCTTACACACTTTCATCCCCTATTTTCTACCCTTAAAGTTTTATTTTTATAGAAAAAGTTCCCTTTGCCCTTTCTCATGGTCCAATCTATCTCAGTACCAAAATACATTAAAATTGGTTTATCAGTTTAGTCGTTAAAACGTAACACACAGACAGACAGAGTAACTTTCGCATTTATAATATTAGTATGGATTTACATACATTACACAATATAGAATAAGGGTCTCTCAAAGTAACTCTGTCTGTCTGTTATGCCTTCAGGGTTAAACCGCAGAACCAATTTTCATTAACTTTGATATAAAGATAGATATGATCTTGGAGAAGAAAATTAGCTACTCAAAGTACTAATGCTGCGCAGACGAAGTCGCGAGTACCAGCTAGTGCCAACATAAAACAAACCCTAATATACTAACCAAACAAATTCTCTATTTAGACAACTATTAACTTATTAAGTTATTAAAGTTCATAAGAATGTCAATTCATAGTCTCGTCAATGCGTACATAGTTTTTTGTGAATTTTTAGTATTTTATGTAAATATTTTTTAAGTAACTTTTCGGTGGGGCAGTATTATACAGGTAATAGATACCAAAATTTATATAATACTTAAAAGATATGTATCCAGTGGTGTTAATATATTAATACCAACATCAATAAACCAACTACATCGCTGGTCTAACTTCCTTTTTCTCGTGTTCTTTTGACAACGCGAGGTTATAATTCGTGGGTGGCGAATAAAAAGTGCGTTTTGTATCGCTAAAGTTTGTTGTAACTTAGTCAATTAGTGATTGGTAGGCTAATTCTATAGTGATTGTTTAATTTTAGGTGTGAAATATGGCTGAAGAAAATTGGACCGAAGAAGTCGCTGACGAACGCGGCATGGTTGTGGACACCATGCCGTTACCACAGCCGGCGGATATCCCCGAAATCAAACTTTTCGGGAGATGGAGTTGTTATGACGTTCAAGTATCGGATATGTCGCTGCAGGATTATATTTCTGTGAAGGAGAAGTATGCAAAATACTTACCACACTCTGCTGGTAGATACGCTCACAAACGATTCCGTAAAGCTCAGTGTCCTATTGTGGAGCGTCTAACCAACTCCCTGATGATGCACGGCCGCAATAATGGCAAGAAGTTAATGGCTGTTCGTATAGTTAAACATGCGTTTGAAATTATTCACCTGTTGACGGGTGAAAATCCTTTGCAAGTTCTAGTGACAGCTATCATTAATTCTGGCCCAAGAGAAGACTCCACCAGGATCGGTCGTGCTGGTACAGTACGTCGTCAGGCCGTCGATGTTTCTCCTTTACGCCGCGTCAACCAGGCTATCTGGTTATTGTGCACGGGAGCACGAGAGGCTGCGTTCAGGAACATCAAAACAATAGCAGAGTGTGTTGCTGATGAGCTCATCAATGCTGCTAAGGGCTCATCCAACTCATATGCCATCAAGAAGAAGGATGAACTGGAGCGTGTTGCTAAGTCTAACCGTTAAAAATATCATAATATTGATTCTTAATAAAAAAAGTAAAATATTCTTTCGTTTTGTATTCTGCTTAGCATAGTTATCAGTTGTATATCTGGGTGTTAAATATCTGTATATCATCTGTTTACATTCATATATATTACAAGCTTTGTTTAGTTTGGAATTAAATGCCCTTGTGTGCACTGCTTGTTCCCTTAGATATTTATTATTATTTGTGAAAAAAATATCAAGGTAAATAATCAAATGCCTAATTACCTACTAAAATTGACCACAATGAACATTTGTTTGTACACATTTCATGAAAACTATTTTTTTATCCTAAATCAACACATTATTTAGTCTATGTTCACACTAGCAGTGCCCCACGGTTTTACCTGTGTTAATTTATCTCCATATCATTGTCTTTATGATGAAGTAACTTTTGTTCATAAGGATTAATATCTAATGTCTAAAAATAATGGTGATAAATCACATTAATTTTTAACAATAATTGTTTGTCACAAAATAGTTTTTTGTTGCTTATGTATAAGAGATAGCCATATGCTATC
The DNA here is from genome assembly GCA_033032175.1 of Saturnia japonica. Classification (NCBI taxonomy): domain Eukaryota; kingdom Metazoa; phylum Arthropoda; class Insecta; order Lepidoptera; family Saturniidae; genus Saturnia; species Saturnia japonica. The sequence goes on from CM065307.1 coordinate 14,450,041, forward strand.
ACTCACTTTTTTTAAGATATACTAAGGGCCAATATTTTTGTAGAACATTGTATTTAAGTATTATTAACCATTACACCAGTGCACGCAGATCAAGCAGTTTGTGAGGGCTTCCACCTCCGACTTAATAAAAATCAATATTTAAGGCTAAATGAGTTGTAGCCTAATGTTAGACAGGCTACACTATTCCACGTGAGTCTGGCTATCATATACAAAAGGTATTTTTCGAATCTGACTGGTAGTTCTAGAGGTTTAAACAAACAAACAAAAAAACTCTTCTGCTTTATTATATTAGTATAGAATTTCAAATTCAACAGATTTATGTAAAATACAGATAGTAAATCATCAAATTCTTCATCAGGTAAGTTGATAGAAAATATTAATTAGGTACTTCAATATTTGATATTTATACTACTAGTGTTGAGTTATTATGAATGATTTACATAATCGAGATATTTACTTATTACTAATGTTTATAAAAAAGGTCCTCTGGACTACATACACAAACCTTGAAGTTAGTTACTGATCCTATCAAATTAGTAATTACTAATGGTTATATACAACACTACTTCATAATCTAATATATCTCTTAATCACCTGAAACCTTTTCATTTAGTATTTTTAAGTTTTAACATTGACTGTAGAGAGAGTAATCATCAGCAGCTGTTGACATGCTGGCCTGTTAAAAAGCTTTTTTATACCTACATCATTTAGCATCAGATGAACACAAATAAATTCTCATTTAAATCTGGGTTGCTTATATTGTTAATTTATATTATAATATTTATCTGTAGCTAAAACACGAAAATATTTATGGTAGATATTAGATCATAATTTTTTCTCATGGAGTAGGTCTGGAGTTTTTTCTATACTTGAAGCAGTCTGACCAGTGGAATACCTCTATCATACAGAACATTGCAGACAAGAATTAACCTTGTGTTGTGTTACTGCAGTAGACTCCTGAGCTCCTTGGGGGTAGCAGGATTCAAAGTTCAACGCAGTAGTGATGCCTACAGTATCACATGTGTCCATAAGCTATGGTAACCGTTTACCATCAGGCAGGCTGTATGCTTGTTTTTTTTATTCATCATAGGTTTAGCTGTTCCTGATAGAAACTGAATCAGTAATGCAGAGAGTAGAGTAATAATGCGTTTAACTTGATCCGTATGCATGTGTTAAGCGTGGAGAAAAAGGGAAAAGTAGTTGCCCAAGTTTGATGAAGCTGTAAAGCCGCAGTGGCTTCAGGGCCTCTAAGGTTAACAGTATAGTCTCGGTTTTAAAACAAAAAAGGAAAAGTAGTTGCATTGATTACTGTACCAAAATTATTGAATAAAAAATGCATTCAATTGGATTAAAGATTGGGTGAGAAAAATAAAACTGATTTAAATCATTTTACTATAATAAATCAACTACAACATAGAGAAGAATATGATTTTAATTTATACCCTTCTTTTATTCTTTTCGAAGTTTGTTCCTATTAAAATTAAGGTTTTCTTTACTTATTTTGTTATGCTATTCTGTTAAAAATTTTTGTACAAATTTTTTGCGTTTATTCTTTTATAGTTATGTTGTTAATTTTCATATCTCTAATTTGTTTAATGATGGGTTTTTCATAAAAACTTTTGTCTTCTGTTTCACTCCTTAAAATTTTATTTTCGGGACTAATGGTAGCATAATTTTTCCTTCTACAAGGTCCAGTATATCTCTCTAAACAAAAATTCATCACAATTGTTTTAATGAATAGTAATATTAAATTTATACTCTATAAACAAACTATATTTCAATTTTTTTTTTTAGATCTGACTATACTGTTACTCTGTTAGCCTTAGCGGCTTTTACAGCTTCACCGAACTTGGGGGCGAGCGCAGAAGACACTCAACTGCGAAAGTTGTTTGGACGACTCGCTCGAGGGTGCCAAAGTGACCGGCTCTCGGCTCGGGCGGTCGTCGCGCATGCAAATAGGCCGCGATCTAACTGAATCCCTACTACGATTCGAGCTAACTAATATATACTCATAGACATGTTACCTTCCTCCTGGGAGGAAGGAAGGAACCAGGTAACCAGGAAGGTGTATTTAGTGATTTGAAAGTATTTCTACACTAACTAGCGCAAAAAAAGAAAAAAAAAGGTCCCTTACAGAACCTACATGGCTACATGTGTGGTGTGCACGTGTGTGTGTTCATACATGTGTAATGTTGTATGTGGGTAGCTAAGTGTTGCATGTATAGTGTCACTTGTATCGCGCGGGCAGTTGCCTGACTCAAGGGCTACATGCCGAGGAACGGATCTAGGCTTGGGTTACGGCTGGAGAGGGTGGATCGCCGTCCTCTGCGAAGAGAACGGTGGTTACGCGGGCGTGGGCCCAGTGGCGTAGCTAGCATGGGTGGCACCCGGTGCGGATTTTATAGGTGTCACCCCAAAACTCAATCGAAACTTAAAATAAAAAAAGTTATAATAATTTACGTTTTATTAAAATACGAGTACCTACCTATTACAAATATTTGAATATTATTTGAAACAAATTACTTTGTTAAAAATTAAAATTTCTTCCTTCTAGCTTTGACACTAGCGAACTCCGAAATCACGTCTTCAAAATTTATACTTTGTGTTGCTTCATGTACTATCGTTAAAATACCAAGATTGTTTAATCTGGTTTCAGTCATTGTAGACTGCAAGTAATTATTAATTAATTTTAATTTGCTGAAACTTGTCTCACATGAAGCAACTGATACACATATTGTTATAAATAACTTTAGTGCGACCGTTAGATTCGGAAGAGATTCTGTAAAATCCCATTCCACAATAAATTTCAAAAAGTCCAGTGTCATCCAATTAGAGACAGTAATATTAGCCGCTTTTAAATGTCTTCTCAATCTTGGTATTTCTAAAAGGAGTTCTGTTTCTGATACTTCATCGTAAAGGTTAGTAAATTTTGATATAGCAAATTTTAACTTTTCAGTGTTTGCCGAAAGCAAGGTCTTTGACTGCACAACCTCAAACAATGAAGCTACGTCTTTAATGGACTTTACTCTTGTTTCGAGATCTGTCAAGACATTCTAACATGTCCTTTTGAAGTTCCGCTCTAAGTTTAAGTCCAGCATCGGTGGACGATGCAAACTCACCGGGCATGCGTTTCTTGCGACGAATTCGTCGTTCCATCGAAATGTTGTATTTTTCCGATTTTTGTAAAGCACAATCTATTGCCTCTTCTGCTAGATGCAACCGTTTCTCTCCAATGAATAGACGAAGTGCTTCTAGTTTTATGATTATTTCATCAACACATAAACCTTTACTTTGTAATGCAATCTGAGCATTGTTCACTTCCCTTAGCACATCATTCCAAAAGAAAAGAAAACAAAGAAATGAGAAATTGCACACAGCAGGCATAAGATTTTGTGCAGCATCTCTAGTTTCTAAATTTACGTCTTGGTCACATAGTTCCTCAATTAAAGATATTATCCCATCAAAATTTTCAGCCAATACTTTTACTGCACCATAATGAGCACTCCAGCGAGTTGTCGAAAGTCTTTTGACAGATGGTTTGCTGTGATTGAGGAGCACTTCCCAACGACTTGTGGAAGTTGAAAAAAAGTTAAATATTGTTTCCACTGCTCCGAAAAATGTAACACAAGTCACATTTTGTGCCGACGAATGTTGGCCGCACAAATTAATTGAATGATCTATACAACCAATAAAAATAGCTTTATTGTTTTTTTCTTTTATAATAGCTTGCACTCCTCCGTGTATACCACTCATAACTGCAGCATTATCATAACCTTGAGAACGACACATCATAATATGTAAGACATCGTTTTCAAGCTTCTTTAGTATTTCAGCGCATAAATCAGCTATTTTTTTCCATGTAAAGGAAAGAATCCTAAGAGTACTTCTTTGACTTCTACTTTTCTATTATTAATTTATACATAACGAATCACTTCAGACATTTGATCGACATGTGAAACGTCAGGTGTGCTATCAAACATGATTGCGAAATATTTGGCCGATTTAATTTCGTTGACAAGCTGACATTTTACATGATTAGCTAAAACATTTATGAACTCAATTTGTATTTCTGGCGATAAATATGTTACTTTAGGTAATTTTTCCTGCTCCAAATATAGTAATGTTCTTTGAGTACTGCATCATACTTTGACAGCAGTTTAACTAGTTCTAAGAAATTACCTTTATTAGACAACCCTTGGGTTTCATCATGTCCACGAAATGCTAGGTTTTGTTTAGCCAAAAACAATGTTATATCTAATAATCTAGATAAAAGATTTTTCCACTTCTGTTTTTCCGTATTCATTAATTGCAAGGTTGCATCATCTATTGTGGTGTGAGATTTTAATCTCATTTCCAAAGTTTTCCACTTTTCGAAATTTTCTAAATGTTCACATGAAGTTTCATGGTCCAATACTTTAGGATTTAGTTTCCACCACTTCTGAAATCCAGTTGTAAATGTTGTTTGTATGTTACTGACAGCAAATAAACGACAGCAAAAACAGTACATGTTATTTGATATAGGAGAAAATACCATCCATGATCGTATAATTTTTTCACCACTAGGCATCTGTTTATAAAACCATTCCTGTGAAAGATGTCGAGAATCACCTTTAATCTTTGAACCATGACAAGATACAGTAGAAAACGGTCCTTCTTTGTTCTGGAAATGTTCACTGCCTTTTTTTTATTATGTCAATGCGAATATTATCAGGTACCGGTAAAATCCAATGTGAAACATCTCTCATGCAAGTGTTGAACTGATTCTTCGAAGCTAATGCTATCTCCGAAAGTAGCATTAACGGCGTCATTTTCATTATTTATTTTGATTCCGTCAAGGTCCTGGGTCGCCTTAATTGATTCTATATTGTCGATGTTGCTATCTGAATATGAGTCTCCAAGATGTGAATCATAACTTTCGTCAGCAGGAGACTCGGGTACTTTACTTGAACTTTGGCCGCTATCTGATTTTGTGATATATTTGAAAAGAGAACCGGACATGCTCTGAATTTCATCCATTTTAGCCTTTTTGGCTTTTCTCTGTTGAAACCCGCTTTTTCTTTTCGAAGTATGAATTCCCCGGGGCATATTTCGTTCTGGGTACTCTAAAAAATATTTTTAGTTAGTAAGTGATACGTTGATTTTATAAACTAATTATAACAGTAAATAAACACCTACACGTTACGTAACTAGCTTTGTGAAATATATTTTTATATAAATTAACAATACTGCGTCTTGGTGTAAATATGTATTTAAGTATTATTAGAAAAATACTAGTTAAATACTCCACCGTTGATTGTGATATCCGTGCTACGAGTGCTCGAGCTACTCATCTCGGAGCCAAATCAACGTACGCGAAGTTGTATGATATGATTATGATTACTTTCAATCAAAAATCTAAAATTAATATATCCCGTTTTTGTAAACAAATCCCATTGCTATTCGATCGGAAAATAATAAGTAAGTAAATAATAAATAAGTATATTATTTACAATTAAACATTATTACCCATGTTACCTACTGTCCTACCTACCTAACGTACTCCACTACCTAGAACCAGGTAACGCGGACTCAAATTACAGTGCAAGTTCCCACGTGAATTATCGGAAATCGCTGACCATATGAAATGAACACTTCGTGGGACAATGAAACGATGACAAAAGGACAATCTCGCTCTATCGCTTGAGCTTGGAGGTTCACACCTTAGTTTAAGTTATATATTGTAATCAATTAATTTTATTATAAGTTTTTGTAAAGGACTAAAAATTGCCTTTCTTTTAAAAACCTCCTACGGACGGTCAACTACGTAATTGGCGCAGTCGGTAGGATAGTCGCGTCGGTTTGCGAGATCTAACTTCGATTCCCGCCCGATAGTCGTTTCGTCGACGCGGTGACTATCTTTAAGAATCTACGAGGAGGCCGTTGAAGGAGTCGACAGAACCTGCTGTTGCTGAGGAGGACATCATCCAATCATCGATGAGACCAGATATGCAGAACCTTCTGTGAGTTTAGATTTAGTTACACATATCCTATTGGTTGCTATTCCCTATCCTGGTAATAGATCATCCTCTATAATTTAACCTAGTAGTATATTTTAATAGCCAAAATTTTCTTCCCAGGAAAAAATACGTTTATAAAGCCGGATCAGCGGCACACTATTATAGATAATTTAAGATTTAGTAGTGTATCGGAAATTCCAGAAACTGAAATGGCTCAATCCGATAATAGCGTTGTCATTGACAAAATTTGGAAAGCCCTTAGATTAGTACCGGAGTTTGACGGAAATTCTCATGTCTTAGTTAGATTTTTAAACATATGTGACAACTTAGTTTTAGAGTATGTTCACCCAGAAAATCAATTAGTTACGGCAGCTGTACTGAACGGAATAATTAATAAAATGACTGGTTCAGCCGCCAGAACTTTAGCTACCAACGGTATCCCGGATAACTGGCAAGGAATTCGAAATACCTTAGTTAATAGTTTCTCGGATCACAGAGACGAATGTTCATTATATACAGATTTATCTTAATTGATCCAAGGTATCGATACGCCCAACGTATTTTATGAACGCGTACAGAACACGCTTAGTACTATTATGACATACATTCAGTTACAACCACAGTAGAAGCTAAACAAAAACTTTATAATAAATTAGCGTTACAAACCTTTACGCGAGGTTTGCACGAACCGATTGGATCGCGCGTAAGATGCATGCGTCCGGAGACATTAGAAAAAGCATTTGAATTTGCACAGGAAGAAATAAATGTAGTATACTTACAGAATCAAAACGTTCAATCAGGAAACCCTAGGAGAACTCATTTACCTACTAGTTATCAAAAGCCTTTAAATTTACCGCAACAAAACTTCCTTCAATCGTCAATTAATCAAAATAAGCCTATTTTTAATCCGAACGTTTTTAACAATAATCCTTACGTTAAACAGAGTCCTCATAATGTGAACGCTGCACCACAGCCTATGTTCCGACCTCAATATCAAGGACCTTCGCGAACACAACAGGCAATGAGAGCGTTACCACGTTCTGATATGTCTACCGGTTTCAAAATTCCTCCTCGTGGCAATAACAAGGCCGACCAAACTTACATGTACCTATGAGTGGCATAAGTCACCCAGTAGCCCGAAATTTACCTTTGACTGGACAAACTGACAAAAGACAGGTTAACTTAAATGAAGCGAATGAACCTTATAACTATGATTATTACGACACAGATTACACACAATATTTCCACGAAGACTGTACACCGTATGACGAAACTGAAAACTTTGAACAAGATTACGATCAAAATTTTCAGGGGGATCCGAGTTCGAGCTCCCCAGAATAGAATTACACTTACAGGGTAAAAGACAACTCCCTTATATTCAAATTCAAAATCCACCATTAAAATTACTTATTGACACTGGTGCCAACCAATCATTTATCAGTCCGGAAATTGTAGAAAAATATTTTAGTCATTTAGAGTTATATTATGAACCATTCGAGGTCACAAATATTCATGCAACTACCAGAAACGAATTTTCTATAATAGTCTCTTGCCTTCCCGAATTTCAAGGCCGTGATCCAATCAAATTTTTCATTTATAAATTTCACGACTATTTTGATGGTCTAATAGGATGGAATCTTTTAGAACAGTGGCAAGCTAAAATAGACCTCCAGACTCGTACATTACGAACTGAATTCACTTGCAATAAAATTCAGATGTATGATTCTAAAACTGTTAATTTATTTGAGACAATTATTCCTGCACAGTCAACTCAAATAATTAAAGTACCTATAAGTATTCCTCAAGGTGACGTATTAATTAATCAGCAGTCAGTTAATGGATGTATTATAATATAACAGAGTGTCTATCTACCGCCGAAAATAGTAAATGCATGATAGAAATATCCAACCCTAGTAATAACGATATAATTCTTAGTCTAAATAAACCAATACGCGCACATATATTTAGCGGACAGATATCACTTACCGGCGACAATGAACATGCACGTTTCCAAGAAATCTTATCGCGAATACGAACCGACCACCTCAATTCAGAGGAAAAAGCCAACCTCACTTCATTATGTAGAGAATTCTCGGACATATTTTATTTAGAAAACGAGGCTTTGACTTTCACCAATAAAATTAAACACAAAATTAACACCACTGATGAAAATCCTGTTTATTCTAAAACATATAGATACCCGTATATACATAGACAGGAAGTACAACAGTAAATAAAAAAAGTGCTTGAACAAGGTATTATTAGGTCTTCAACATCAGCTTGGAGCGCGCCTATTTGGATAGTCCCCAAAAAGTCAGATGCGTCAGGTAAAACTAAATGGAGGCTTGTTATTGATTTCCGTAAATTGAATGAAAAGACCATAGACGACAAGTATCCGATCCCTAACATTACTGACATTTTGGACAAATTAGGACGTTGCCAATACTTTACGACCTTGGACTTGGCTAGTGGCTTTTATCAGGTTGAGCTAGACCCAGCTGACATTCATAAAACCGGATTCAGTGTAGCCGACGGTAATGGACATTATGAGTTCTTGCGAATGCCAATGGGTCTCAAAAACAGCCCGTCTACATTTCAGCGTGTAATGGACAACATTCTTAGAGGCCTTCAGCACGAAATATGCATTGTTTATCAAGATGACATTTTATGCTTTTCAACATCGCTTCAGGAACACAGTAAATCTACGCAAAAATTTTAACCGGCTCAGGGAGTCAAATTTTAAATTACAACAAGACAAGTCTGAATTTATGAAACGCAAAACACCATATCTAGGTCATGTCATTACGACAGAAGGAGTAAAGCCTAACCCGGATAAAATTTCAGCCATTTTAAAATACCCTATACCTAAAACTCAAAAACAAATTAAAGGATTTCTAGGTCTTATAGGTTACTACAGACGTTTTATCCCAAATTTTGCTCGAGTTACCAAACCGTTTACATTATGTTTAAAAAAAGGTGCTAAAATTAATCTCACACCCGAATATGTTAAATGTTTTGAACACTGCAAAACTCTTCTAACTAACGACCCCCTTTTACAATATCCAGATTTCACCAAAGACTTTATTCTGACGACAGATGCAATAATATACAAAAAAGGCAAAGCGAACACTAACGCCGATGCATTGTCCAGAATAGAAATTCACAACGAAGAATCACCCTCAATAATTGTAAATGTGTCTGACTCGGAATCAACGGTAACAGCACCTGACGATAGACCATTGATTAGTAACTCTTCGACTGACACTGCACCAACCTTAAGAGCATTGAGCAGTCCGATCCCCGACTTAGACATACCTGACAATGAAACGATTCACACATCACATGAAAACCCTATCCTTGAAACACCTACTTCTGAAGAACCATTGAATAAATTTAAGCGACAACTTATTATTAACTGCACTAGTGGGCCTGCAAAAGCTAAACCTAAAATCACTATTCCCTTTGAAACTTTTAGGAGAACAGTCGTTCAAATCTCGGAAAATAATTTAGAAGAAGAAATTATATCAATTATACAGAAATTTATCGATCCTAAACTTCGTACCGCTATTCTATTTCAACCAATCGAAAAAATGTACACTATCGTTCCTATTCTTCAACAAAACCTAAAAAGCTCTTCCATTAACATTATCTTGGTTAAACGTGAAATTCAGAACATATTGGATTATTTAGAACAACAACACATAATTTCCCAATATCATATCGGAAAAACGAATCATAGAGGAATAAATGAAACCTATTTATCTCTATCACAAAGATATTTTTGGCCGAAACTCAAAGAACAAATAACATATTTTATTAATGAATGTGTTATTTGCAACTGCGCTAAGTATGATCGCGTACCTCTACGTCCTGAATTTCAGATCGTAACACCGCCTTCAAAACCTTTTCAGTTAGCACACGCAGATGTAGTGACAATAGAACAAGAAAAATACTTAACTATTATCGACGCATTCACAAAATATGCCCAAGCATATCGCTTACCAGATTGTACAGCTCCTAACATAGTAGTCGCTTCTGAACTTCTGTACACATCATGGTTTCCCTTTAACCGTAACGACAGACAGAGGAACCGAATTTACGAACCAGGTAGTAGCAGAATTCCTCAAATTACATAAAATTCAGCATCATATTATTGCAGCCGATGCCCCTCACGAAAACGGAATGATAGAAGGTTTCACAGTACACTTCTTAAACAACTACGTCTATTAAAATTACAACATAGAAACGAGCCAGCTCAAAACTTAGTTCCTTACGCATTAATTGCATACAACAGTTCTATACATAGTCTTACCAAATGCAGACCGTTTGACCTTATGAGTGGACATTTTGACCCCAGAGACCCGACAGACTTGGATTTGTCACAACAATTATACCAGCAGTACCTACAGGACCACCGTGGAAAGATGGATATAGTATATACAACATCATACATAATTCATCTCTATCCGAACGTGAGCAGACAATGACTCAACGTAACCTCAACCAAGAACCTCAAACAGACTACAAACAAGGTCAGAATGTATACATTAGAAACCCGATAGCTCAAAGGCAAAAGCTCGTTGCTCGTTATACTCAGGACAAAGTTATGTCAAATTTACCCATACACATTTACACCACTAAAAACGCGGGCCAGTCGCTAAAGCTAGGATAAAGAGAGCAAAAGTGACTAAAAAACCAACATTGTTACAGGATAGCGACCTTCAACCGACGGACAAAACCATACGACTTGACGACTTATCTGACGGACCCGGAATATTACCATTTAACTTAGGAAAAACTAGGATAATATCCAATCACCATACCTTTTACAGGAAATTAATATCGGTAAAATTCAGTGCCAAATTAATTTATTGAGATATCAGCTTAGAAACTCGACTTCCAACCTGTCAAAACAAAATACAGCTACGTTTAAACATCAAATTCTACACTTATTTAAGAAATTAGACGAGATTACTTCCCGTTTAGAAACATTTGAACCGAAAAGATTTAGGCGAGGTCTTATCGACCCCTTGGGATCTTTAATAAAAAGTGTTACAGGTAATCTTGACCATGCCGATGCTCTGCGATTCGAAAACGCTATTCAAGTTTTGCAGAAAAACGATAAAGAGCTATCAGCTAGTTTCAATAAGCACATCAGCTTATTTAAAGATATGACGGTTCAACAATCCCGAGTATTAGACATTTTAAACAGTAATCAGCAAAAGCTCACAAAGTCTATGGCACTCTTATTAAACCGTACGAGTGATAACAAAATAATTCAACATATTAACCTGTTTCAGTTATTTAATGTCTTAAGTGACAATGTTCAGGACCTTTACCTTGAAATTATTAGATTAGAAAACATTTTAGCTTTTAGTCGCACTAATTCTATGCACCATTCCATTATAACTGTTAAACAATTAAATAACATGCTAAGCAAATTAAAATCTTTATACAATTCGGAACAAATGTTAGAGTTAGATATTAGGTACTATTATAATATAATTAGTTTAGGATCATATTACGCTGACAATAAAATAGTGATTATCCTTAAGTTTCCAATTTTATCTCCCACATCCTATAACCTATATAGGCTCAGTCCCGTTCCTAACAGAAAATCCGAAGTAATCTTGCCCCCATTCCCGTATATAGCAACCAACTCCAAGGAGTTTGTGTACATGGAGGCAGAATGCCCGAAGATCGAGACCTGGTACATTTGCGAACAGGAAATTTCTCATCAAAGGCGTACACACAAAGATTGCATCTATCACCTACTCAATCAAAAAGAAACAGAGAACCTATGTCATTCTACTTCTATTTCATTTCATAAAGAAGCACTTCTGAAATTGGATAGTCAACATTATATAATCACGTTCCCGAAACCCACAAGGATTCAATTAATATGCGGACAAGAAGAACACCGACTAATGAAGGGCAGCTACTTTGCAACGATACCAAGAAATTCCAATATAAAGTCGCTAGAATTTACTATTATTAACTCCAATGACAAAGTACGTGCGAGTGCCGTTGAACTAATGTCTATCCCGCAAAAGTTGCCAACAATTTTTGGAAATCGATCGCCGCATTATAATTTTACGACAACTGATTTGGATAAACTGCACAACATTCAGCATCAGGTTCAGATAGAAAATTATTCAAGCCTGAATACCATGGATTTTTCTAGCATACATCATAATATAATACCATTATATGGAATTGTCATATTGGGTGCAATTGTACTGTTATTCTTGTACATTATGCGTCGCCGCCGATGCCGTTTATTGTTGAAGAACAAATCATCTCTACAAACTGAAATAGAAATACCTACCATAATGCATCCTGAAACTGAAACTTCATCTTCAGGAAATATTCAGGAAACCAACCTGCAGAATTGCCAAGCCGCAATATTTGCACAAAAAATGTGCAAATAATTGCTCATCCAGGAAGGGAGGTGTTACCTACTGTCCTACCTACCTAACGTACTCCACTACCTAGAACCAGGTAACGCGGACTCAAATTACAGTGCAAGTTCCCACGTGAATTATCGGAAATCGCTGACCATGTGAAATGAACACTTCGTGGGACAATGAAACAATGACAAAAGGACAATCTCGCTCTATCGCTTGAGCTTGGAAGTTCACACCTTAGTTTAAGTTATATATTGTAATCAATTAATTTTATAAGTTTTTGTAAAGGACTAAAAATTGCCTTTCTTTTAAAAACCTCCTACGGACGGTCAACTACGTAATTCCCAAAGTAATATCGTAAAACGTGTAGAAATATAAATAAAATCTTTTTACACCAGCAAAGCCTTTAAAACCTATTTTAATAAATAAATACCTTTAGTAGATAGTAATACTTGCCCAGGCTAAACAAAAAAATATTACTGTAATCCGTCTAAAATACCTTCTGTGGGTACCTATTTATCATTTAGGATGGCTCAATAATATAGTTTTAAAATACACAGTAATTAAAAGAGAATAAAATAATTGAAGGGTTTTTCAAAATAATCTAAGATACTGCTATTAGATACTAAATGAATTAAAAATGTAAGTATTACCTGTAATAACAAAAATACTTCACTTACCTTGTTTATTTTCTTCAAGAATCGACTATATTAAAACGGTTTTTATACAAAAAATGTTATTTATAATATCTAATAAAACAAACACTTTGCACTAGACGTTCACACGTTCAAGTAAGAGAATATTGTAATGAATGCGGTCGGAAACAAAAGAAATGGCCCAATCCACAATACAAGTGGCGAGCGCTATATCGAGGGAATCCCCTGACTAGCGTTGGTTATGCGCGAACGGGGTATTAAATTTTGGGGGAATTCCAGATCGATTGACGGTGTGCACATTGTTTTTTTTTTCTAAATATCAATTTATTATGCTCGTGGTACGATATCATAGTTACCTAGATAATTTTATTAGTGGCGGTTATGCTCTCTGCCATAGATTTACGATTTTTTATAGGTACAAAGAACTACAACTGATGGTCACAGTCGGGCCCGGGTGTCACCCCTAAATGGGTGACACCCGGGGCGGGCCATCCCCGCCGCCCCCCCTTAACTACGCCACTGCGTGGGCCCATGACACGCTCTGTTTAGAGAGACGGATGAATAATACATAAGTACTTGCTTTTTGACGCGATCGTCCGGGTCGGTGAAAATGTTACGCGCCCGGCGTTTATGCCGGAGGGCAGTGGGGTCCGATATGTAGCAGCTGCTTTTATCAATGGATTCGCGTGATTCGACGCGGTGTCGAAATACGAACGAGAGAGATGTCTGGCCTAGGCATGAATCGAAGGAAGATCCATATCTCTATGGATATCTTCACTTCGAATATACCTAAGGGCCCCGGTGAGACGGTAAAGAAACCTATTCTGTATGGTTTGTAACCGTTTAAAGTTCGATTCGGACATATTATATGCGAACGTTGCGCAACAATACGTCATAATCGGACGGATGGTTTGTTTTTTCAAATTGATTCACCATATTACTGAAAAGTTATAGGTAAGGGCTTCGAAAATCAAATTCACAACATTTATAATCATCTCAAAAAATTTATTAAAATGAAAAAAATATTATAATATATAAAATCGTATTCGGATAATGATATAATCACAAAAAAGACGTGTTCATGAACCGGTGTGATTTATAAAAGCTTCTTTAACATTTTCCTCGGTTTTTATACTATCCTCTACCTCTTTATAAGACGACGAAAACAGGAAGTACATCAGTAACAACAAAATCAGTGTAGAATACTAAAAAATATAATTAAATGTTACACAAATTATGAGGAAAGTTAAATTGTTTTTAAAATTAATGTGAATGATTTACTTACTTGAAACAGTAAAAATAATAAGTCATCGTATATTTTTGTTAACCAGTATTCTATTACGGGCACACTTGCTGGTTGATAGTAATAGTAGGATAGGCCCGCATTCTCTGCTTCAAAGTTATTGAAAGATGGTAAATTACCTAAAAATTTAAAGGCAAGCATTAAAGTTATAGGGTTACTAACCGAATGAGACATACCTATCTAAAGCCTGTAATTGACCATTTCGTAACTTTCCTATAAAAAAAAAGAAAATCCGTCATGGCATGGCAGATGTGAAACATCGAAATTATTTTGTATATGTTATATGCATAAAAGAACAGATTACGACAGGATCACAGGAATCAGATATGGGATAATGAAAAGATAAAGTATTACAAATTTGTTCCGTAAAATAATGATTGTTTATTAGATAAATATTCATTTTAATGAAATACAAAAATTTAAAATTAAAAAAGAAAAAATTTAAATCGCGGTAACTCTATTATTTTCATAATTTTATAATTCATAGCACAATAAAAAAAAACAATTCGTTTCGAAGTGCGGATTCGAACCTAGGAATTGGAAAAGAATATTCTTGCTTACGACCGCTAGGCTACGAGGTGGTTTAAAGAATGCGCTGAAGATATGCTTCTGTTCGTATATTCCATCATATAGCGTGGCGAGACATCGCCACGGCCTTTACCGCCTAGCCAACAATCAGGTTTACCCTCGCCTATAGATGTTTCACATCAAAATAAAAAATGCACCTATAGTGCAGGATATGGAGATGAGACGGGTGCCCGCGCCAGGATCAAAAGAACGCAAAGTGGTTCCACCCCACACAAGAGGTCGAACAGGGCATTAAAATCGCAACTTCACAAATATTTTTGGCCCAAAGTCGTTTTCCGCAGAGAAACTGGGTCAATGGTTAACGATGTCGTTCTACCATAGAGTATTACCTTCCGGTGAGAAAATAAACGTCAGTAGATACCTAGGCTAGGAATAAATATTTTAGCAAACACAGATCTTAATCCAAACCAAAGTATAATGCGATGCCTTAGTGAAGATATTCTTAAAAATCTTCTTTTATCTTCATTAGTACCCATCATGACTAGCTTGCACCCGAAAATGAAATAGAAAAGTCTTTATTTAAAGAAAATTGGTACGAATTACTTATTTATGACCACGACGAAATCGAATGAATTGATTAAAATCTCTTTTTTACAACAGCTCAAGTAAGTTAAGAGGGTAGAGTAGGCAGAACAGGGGGAGGTTTTGAGAGGTAGGGCACAGATAAATTTCTTTGCGAGATTTCTCTTTACTTTGGACTGCCCGACTGGTGGAATACCTCCAACTTAAGCCGCCTCCACATGTTTGGTGTTTGCCACAAACACTAACCACAATCACCCAACCCAAACACGGTATCCTCATGCTTGGCGAACGTGGTAGTATATTCCGGATAGGCAAGCAAAAATGGCGGACGACGAGATTGTGGCAGCGATTACTTTCTGGTTGACCTATTTTTATTTTAATAAAAGGTATATAAAATGAAATTAAAAGTTAAAATATTATTATTAGATTAAAAGAGTAAGAATGATTACTAGTAAGTCCGCCCGCCACGCCGCCCGCCGCCCGCCCTGCCGCCCGCCCTTCGCCCTCAACCTCGCGCGTACTGCCGATTGCTAACAAGCGTTTGGATACTTCGCAAACACGTTTGTCAAACACCCTTTGATTTGTGCACAAAAACCGGCACAGACGCCAATCACTGGCAAACACAAACAAAAATAAGCAAACACCTATCCACACGTTTGTGTTTGTTATTTGGTGTTCGCTGTTTGCCAAGCCTGTGGAGGCGGCTTCACAAAAGATTGCAGCCAAATAACCTAGTGTTGTGTTCCTGCGCTGAGTAGGTTTTTCAGAGCTGGTTGGGGTAGAGGGGCTGATGGTCGGCAACGCGATATCGATACCTTAAGGTTTTACAAGCGTTCATAGGCTACGGTAGCCGTTTACCATCAGACGGGCCGTATGCTTGTTCGCCACTATTGTAGTATAACTGAAGTACCTACAACAATACCACGTTCAGTGTAACATTGGATTAACTTGACTTCAGCTAATTGAATGGATTGTAATATTGCTTGAATGGGTGCTTCAAGTAATGTGCAATTTTGTTTATATAGTTACTATTACGTCCTTACAAAGAAACTGGCCACTTTGATCTCAAATATCTGGCGTTTGGTTAGGAATTTTAAATTTATTTCTAATTTAGGCTTGCTTATATGTGTTTTGAATTTAGTGATTCATTTGTTTTGAGCACCATTTGATTTTTATTTCACATCGTTCTTTTCACAAAATGGAAAACTTAAAATATCGCGATATTTACGAATATGAGTTCCACCCACGTTCCACCGCGGCATCAGCGCTGTAGAAACAGTTGGAAGCCTGGAATGATTATAATGATGTGTATGGGGAAGCTACTGTAAAAGAAAGCACGGTACGTTTTTGGCACCAACGTTTTCGTTCTGGAAATTTTTATCTACGAAACAAACCCCGTGGACAGCCGGAGACCTTAGTTGTTTTTTTATAGTAGCTCGGCAAATTTACGGCACTGTCTCTGATGGTAAGCACAGTACAATCCTAACACAACGGCGACCACCGAGATATCGTAATCCGTCGACGGTCACCGCTATCAAGACGGCCTGTTATGCACAGGCTGATCTCGAAACGCGATACACGCAAGCGAGTCACTATGACGGACTTTTCACCACATGCATGGTGCTCGCGACCTAGTCGGCCAAGACAGCCCTACCACCCCGCTATCGCCTCGTTCGTTACTCAGCAAGGTGCACCACGTGCAGGTGAGGTTGGCTTGGACATCTCAACTTTAAAGATGTAATTCGACATCCCTTACACCAAAAGGGCAGCAAACAAGCAGGCGGCACACCTGTTGGTGGTAAATGGTTCTCGATGCCTATGGATAATTGAAACTTGAAATTACCTTTTTTATACTACTAAGATGGTAAACAAGCATACTGTATGTCTGAAAGTAAGCGGCTACCGTATCCTATGGACGCTTGTAATACCATAAATATTAATAGCGCGTTGCTTACATTGAACCCACCTACCCTGAGGAGCTCTGGAAACCTCTCTTACCGCAGGAACAGAACACAAGGTTATTTGGCTGCGATCTTCTGTAGGGTGGGGGTATTCCACCATTAAGGCTGCCCCAAGTAGAGAGAAATCTCCAAAGATAATTCTCTGTGCCCTACCTCTTTTTGAACCTTCTCTTCTCCAAGAAGCTCTGGACACTTTACTCAACGCAGAAACAAGATACAAGGTGATTTGGCTGCGATCTTCTGTAGGGTGGAGGTGTTTCAATAGTCTGACTGCCCCAAGTGGAGAGAATTTTCAAAAGAAGTTTCTCTGTGCCGTACCACTCTTAAAACCCCACCTATTATTTTTATGTTGCCGACCATGGTCAGCGTATTTCAGTTCTTTTTTTAAAGAGCTCTATGTCATAATCCTGGGGAAAAACCATGCCGGCTAGCCAACCCAGAGCTCTAAGATACGCGACAAAAAGTTTCTAGAGAACTGTACTGTGTGTTACTTTCTGTGGTTAGTTAGGGTTTGGGGTTTGACCATGAGCAGCTAACTAACGAAGGTGTCTGATTGGAAGAAAACATTATCGTAATCCATCGAAACCATTAATAAAGTAATCCATAGTTATAAATGGAAACTAGCAGGTATCGTATTTATTAACGTATGTTCCATTTTTTTAAACAGTTAATCTCGTGTATTTTTATTTTATATTAAGTTTTATTTATTTATTTTTCTTAAGTTAACCAATAGAGTCATTAAATAAAAGTATCTAACTATATGTAATTCTTTTTATGATTCACGATGTTTTTTAAGTACTTTCTAAAGGGATTCAATATCACTGTGCGTCCAAGGGCCCCTGCATAGCTAATGACGGCTTTGTTCATAACATTTATTCGATCATTGGTTTGTATAAAATATTTTTTATTTAAAGATCTAACTATTATGTTTTTTAAATAATCTGCAAGCCAAGTTTCATAACGTTTTTTTTTGTTTTTAAGGCATTTTAGTGGAATGAAATCTCAATATAATATTGCAATAATATCGTTTGTCGTCTCGCATTTTTAAATTTCGACCGATAATTGTTGTTTTAATATTGATAAATAGCCAGTGTTTAATCGTTTTTATAAACCAGAAGAAAAAATTAGATTTAAATTGATACTTTTTTTAAATAAATTTTTGATGTTGCATTTTTGACTTATTTTTAAAAAAGCTAAAAAACATATAACTCAATAATGGCTCACTTAATGCATATGGGGGTTAAAATTATCACAAATAGTCACCCCTATTACTTCCTAACGGTAATTTGTCGAATTACCAATAACCCTGTATATCTATCTACGTATAATTTACTTCTCTAAATTTAGAATTGAATTTACAAATATTTTTCTTTACTCAATGTCCCTCAAAAAAACAACTATCCAATCAAGGTCAAAGGAACACTATAGGATCTATACGAAACGAAAACCTATATCCATGCCTATGTATGTGGGATAAAAAATATAAAATCCGCAAGGATACTACTTTTTAGGTACTTTTTACTTTATTAGGCTAGCATAATAGCGGCGAACGCCGATGGATTTAGATCTCTCGGATCTAGATTTACCATCAATGTACCGAACTATTATAAAAAAAGGTAAAACCTGCTTGATGCATACCGGGAAAATAGCATTCGTATGGTTTATTTCCTTTGTAATAATAATAATAATTCTTCGAGGCGTCCATAATTAAAAAGTCCTAAAAAGAAAGAAAACCACTTTTTACATAGAATATTAACATACGAACTAGCATAAAAAATAAAACTTTTATAAGCACTAATAGAATTTCTAAAATACAAGACTATAATATACAATTGAATGTCTCAATGATTATTATTAATTAAAAAATTACAAGTAACTAATTTATTTTACGTATATTTATACTCGTTACCGATTATTTATGTTATCTATGAAATCTGTAGTTTTGTCTGTACCTACATGTATTTTTTTCAATCTTTTGGGATATAGCTGTAAACCTAAGCTAAAAAACAACGAACCAAACGAAATACCACTTAATTACCACGAGTGCAACGTTCCTATTGATTTATTTAATATAAAGTTACCTACTCCTTTTTTGATGTAGACGCTCCCTAAAAAACGGATTTTAAACAAATCCTATCTAAAGTGGATACTGTACGATAATCGGAAGGGCTCGACGCAATGGCTGAACCCTGGAGACCCTGGCAAATCCTGCCCTAAACGAAAATTGACTCAGAAAAAGTTACTTGCGAGTGTTTGGTGAACCTGCGCCGGTGTCGTTCACTACAGCTTTCTAAAATCTGGCCAAACGATTACGGCAGATATCTATTGTCAGAAAGAACTAGCTGCTAAACAACCGAGATTGGTCAATCGCTCTAAGCCTCAGCTGCTTCACGACAATGCAAGACCACACACTTCACAACAAACAACCCCTAAGTTAGATGAGCTACAATTGGAATGTCTGCGACATCCACCGTACTCCCCGGACCTTGCTCCAAGAGATTACCATTTTTTCCGGAGTTTGGACAACTTCTTACAAGGAAAAAAATTCAACTCCGATGCGGCAGCCCAAACCGCCTTCAAAGAGTTTATTGATTCTCGCCCCCATGATTTTTTTAGTAAAGGGATCAATTAACTACCTATGAGATGGCAAAAGTGCATACTTTGATTTATGAAATATATTTTCCAAAAAAAAAATTGACTTTATATTCATTCCGTACAAAACGCCAATTTCATATGTAAGGACCTAAGATTATATATACAGAGTGGATTTTTGAGATGTAGAAGTAAGAGTAGGTACCTTAACCATTGTAGCTACAAGAAAACTTTCTGAAGAGACGTTCCTTTAACGTTTTGAGATATTTTGACCGGCATTTACGGTTTTTTTAACTGTACAGTCAGCAAGAAAATGGGCAATTTACACAAAACTTTTTTTAAGCCAATCGATCCTGTTGCTTATAAGGATCAAATATCTGGGGAGCCGAGTTGTGCTCGGTGTCTTTTAAAAAAAACCACCTATCTAGGTAAACTTGGAATGTTAAACATTGTCTAAATGCAAAGTTTCATCGAAATCGTTGGAGCCGTTTCCGAGAAACCAATTACAAACTACATGGGACCAACTGAGGTTAGAGTACTAAAAATATCAAAAATCGCAAATAAACTTTTCCCGTACATACAACATTCATAGGAAATCATCGTGGCTTTGATAATCTTTTGCTAGAAAAGAGACTCCCAACTAATTTTTGTCCTTAATTAAACCTTTACGGATAGTCTGGACACTACAAAAGCTGGACAAGATTTCTAAAAGAAATATTATTATGATTTCATACAGAAATTCTTTCTTTCAAAAAATTTGTAACAATTGATCCATTGGTCAATTATAAGTTATTGTAAGTTATTATAAGTTATGTCAAAGTTTCCCGTGTACACAATTTTATAAGAATCGGTCAAGCGGTTTTCGAGTAAAACTCGGACATACAGACAGACAGACAGACAAAAAATTGTTCGATTAGTGCCCTTCATACTGTACATGTCTATCTGGAAATCCTACTTCCTACTAATATAATAAATGTGAAAGTGTGTATGTTTGGATGTTTGTTACTCAATCACGCAAAAACGGCTGAACGGATTTAGATGAAATTTGTCACACAGATAGTGTATGACCTGGAATAACACATAGGATAGGTACTTTTTATTCCGGTGAAAGTCATAGACCCCGACTTTATATGAACACGCAACCGTCTGACTTTTTGACAAACTTCAAACCAATTGTAATGAATGTAGGTAAAGAGATATATCGGACCATGGAGAAGGACATAGGTTACCTTATGTAAACTTGAAGGGGTGAAATAGGTGATGAAAGTTTTTATTAAGAACCCATATTATCTCAAATTAAGGAGGTGAAATTTCATATTTATGCTTTTGGTAAGAAATAAAAGGGGTTTCACGTTATTCAAAAAACCTTCCCGCAAGCCGGTACAATAACGGTGACTTTAATTATGTTTTGAAGTTTTATATGGACGGTTAAAGTGTTGGATTCATATTGGCATATAATTATAATACCATATTCGATGATAAACCCATCTATCTATGATTTTCTTTTGGTTTATCGTGTTCTGACATCAGTAGGTGTATATGCAGTAATATTTCAAGGGTGGTAGGGATCGCGACCACCATACACATAAAATGATACAACCCATCTATGATTTTTTGGTTTGTCGTGTTCCGAGATCAGTCTGTGTATATCCAATAATACGGAGACGAAGTTGCGGGTACCAGCTAGTTTAGAATAAAAATGACATGTACAAACAAAACTACAGATTTATTAATATAGATAAAGGTATAGTTTACATTATGTGATTTTCTTTACCTCACTTTTAAAATACGAAATATAATATTCAAAAAATTTTTTCAAATCCTTGAACATCGTAAGGTAGTAATGTCTTCTGGCTACGCGTGTAGACCACGACAATAACATTGCCTGTAAGATAAAGTTAATATATTTTTTAATGAAAATGTACATAGTATACTTACCACGTATTTTTGGTTTGTGTTTCTCATACATTTTTTAATCTAATAGCTTTGTTATGTTTGTTTGGTATCCTGGATTATAGATAGTTGAGGTGCTTCTTATCCTATTAAGAAAGTAGGTATCTATGAGGCGGTAACAACAAAAATGAATTTATATAGTGACGAACCATACTATAATTTTATTTGTCAGAAATTAAATTGAGGTACGGAAAAAGCTAAAGAGTAGCGACTAATTGGTAATAATTTAGAATCGTTTATCAATCGGAGGGGAACGGGAGCATTGGAGAGGAGGAGAGGGCTACTGCAAACCTTCTGTCACTACTCCCACTACAAGGTAATTCGCTTGGTCTGAGTTATTGGTAGTTAAAGTTTCAAGGTCAAATTCTAAATTATGATACTTTGTGTTGTTTTTGCATGCTGAATGGCAGGAGAAGGTATAGGGAGGATGGAAGAAGCAATTTCCTATCTTCTGATACCATTTCCGCGGAAAAGTAATGCCCCTTACGAAGTTATAGGATGTTCAAATTTCAAAGTCAAATTTGTAATTCTGGAAGTTGAACTTAGAACAACAAATAATAAATAATAGGGTTTATAGTTGGCACTTGCTGTCGCCGGCATGCTATTTTGTGAAGCTCCGCTAAGATACTAACTATTATATCCAAATCATAATTATGGCTTTTAATTTTTTTAGGTTAATGGTTAGAATTGTTTTATTATTTTTCTCGAAAATGATGAATTACCTTGTAATGAGAGTAAATAATAGGGTTTATAGTTGGCACTTGCCGTCGCCGGCATGCTATTTTGTGATAGCATACTTATAGCCTATAAATTTTAAATTCGCGTATGCACCCAGTACCTATACGAAATTCTGTCAAAAGCGATTGAAAATTAATACAAATGAAATATTATTATTTTTACTTTTTTTGAATCTTTTATATTCTAGGAAATGGTGGCATGACTACATCCCATTTATATAACCAGCGACCCGTTCCAGCTTTGCACGGGTACAATTTACAAAGTGGTGTATTTTATGTTTACAGAAGCCTGATTTAGAGTTCATCGCTTTTAATGATAGTTCATAGCTGCCTAGTGGTCCTAAACGCAAATGCGAGGTCTTAGGTTCGATTCCCAGATCGAGCATAGTGTTATTGGGTTTTAGAGAAAATAGCTTTGCAAATAACGTAATATTTTTAATTATTATGTTGAAGATAAAAATAGTTATTGCGAGTGAACCTTAGGAGATAGACATATGCTATCGCGGAGTTTTGTCTATGCTTTTTGAAGAACTACAATTCTTTATAATATTATCTTGATGTCTCTCATAAGATTTAGCCAGCATAAGCTATTTAAGCACCCAAAAATTATTTATGAAGACTTGATTACGAATTATTGAATTTTCTCTACTATACAAATACTTAATTCCGTAAAAAAATCTGTAAATTATAGTGAAAACTGCATTAAAATCAGTTTCGTAGTTTAAACGATCTACATAAGGACAGACAACGGGAAGCGACTATATTTTATACTATGTATTGATGTTCATCAAAATCGGTTAAAAATTAATGAAATTTAAAACTTTCCCAAAATTGGTATTGCAAATCTTCATAGCCCATAATTGCCAATACTTCCCGTGTTCAAAAGTTCATCAAAATAGTTCAAGATTTAACAACTATTTGTTATTTGAAAAAATTTAAGATTTGTAAAAAAAATATTGAAAATTCTTATACCCTTATCAATTGACCAATAACATAAGCATCCCGTGTACAAAATTTCATAGGAATTACTCAAGCCGTTTTTGAGTCAAATCGGAACATAAAAATAGACAGACAGACAACCATTTTTTATTGGTATATTCATGATGAGTGTCGTTCATATAGTATAAGCTTATCGGGAATTTTGGAAGGAAAATTTAATGTAAAGACATGACTACAGACTACCGATCTATGAACACAGCTCTAACCACTGATCAGACAGGCATTCGCTAAGAACGGATTTTTGAAAATTCAATCCCTAAAATGTGTAACGAGGGTTCAAAATTTGTAATGATTTTTTTTACACAGGTGAAAACGAGGCGTAGGGCTAGTCTATATATATAAACGAAAAACCGAAACTATAAGTCCGACTAACTTAAAATTTAGCATGATTACTTCTTTTGCGGTTACGCTCACTAAGAACGGAATTTGGGAAACTCAGCCTCAAAGTGTGTAAAATAGGGGTTAAGAGTTTGTATGGGGTGGGTGAAAAAACATTTTCTTTTAATTTGAAATTTTGTACTCAGACTCTAATAAAAATAATGAGATGATTATCGGCATTTACAAAAATTTATTAGTAGAGGCTGTATAAATAGGGGTAGAAAGTGTTTTTTTTACTTTTGTTTAACAATTGTCTTATAATTATGCACACATAAATATTGTGTTTATTGACATGAAATTAAAAAAGCATATCCTTCATTAAAAAAAAAAAATGAAACAAGTATTTCGGTTTTTTCCATCACTTAAGGGTGTAAAATAAGGGTTGAATCTTTGTATAGTGCACAAAAGTGTTTATACATTTGATGATATTCATTATCCACACGTGAAACACACATACTCTTCGATTAAAAAACCCATCTTTATAAAATTTCGCACCTAAATGAGATTAAGGGATGAAAGGAGATTGATACTTTATTGAGTATATTCTTAACCGATTTTGATGAAATTTTGTTCACAAGAATTATAAATCAATCCATAATTGGTGGGCTATAAGAATTATCAATGTTACTTTTAAAAATAGTAACAAAAATTACAATAAATTAAATTGTCACCAATTCTCAACAAATTATAATCAAATTTTGCAGACGGGAAGCACATGTCATTCCATATTTGATAGGCTATATGAATCGTGAATAATACATTTACGGATAGAAAAAAATAAAAGTTCTAAATCGATTTTGATTAAATTTTGTACACTGGTAGTAGTTATAAGTCATTTCTCAATTTATAAACTAATGAACTGTCAATAGTACGAGTAAAAACTACTTACTGGATGAAAATAATGATTGGGTAAAAACGCGTACGGAGCCGCGGGCACACCGCTAGTTTATAATATAATTAAATAATATTTATAACTTTTATGTTAATTAGCAATATAAAATATAATGCAATTATTAATTAACACGTTGTTTTAAACTGGTTGACTAGACTATAGACCTTAGATATATAAGTAGGTTCGTAATCTTATTCTAGTAAGTACTTAAAGTAAATTGATTGAGCAAAAAACTTACATTACAAGACATTGATACAAAAGAAATTATGGTAAATATGTTAGACCATATGTCTATACCCATTCTTTCATGTAAGAGCGGTCTTCTGCTTGACAGTAAATATTCCCGAGCCGTGATTCTGCAACCGAATAAAATAATGAATTAGCGACCACCACACTACTAAGTACATTGCACTGCCCAAAAGTTCAATTTTTAATTGTATTGATGACCTACGGAAGATCGCAGCCAATTAACCTTGTGTTGTTTTCCTGCGCTGAGTAGGGTTACCAGAGCTCCTTGGGAAAGGGTCAAGGTCAGCAACGCACTAGTGACATCTATGGTATTAAAAGCGTCCATAGACAACGGTAGGTTGTGTGGCACCTTAGAATAAAATAACCTAGCAATTGAAGATATTCTATTATAGGTAATTGAATTTAATAATCAATCTGAAAGAAAAATAAACGATGTCAGATGCAGGCCTGATCATTCTACTACTTTTTTTTTATTGGAACGACAAATTGGCGGTACTGCCCCTGATGGTAAGCACAGTACAAACCTAACACAACGACGATTACCTAAAGATCGTAATCCATCTACGGTCGCCGCTGTCATAATTTAACTGGATATGCATAGACTGATCCCGAAACGTGATACAGAAAATCGAGTCACTATTACGGACTTGTCACCACATGCATGATGGTCGTGAGCCAGTCGGACAAAACAGCTCTACCACCACACCACAGCGCTATCGTCATTACCTCGTTCTTTACTCAGCAGGGTGCACCACGTGCAGGTGAGGTTGGCTTGGGCGTCTCAGCTTTAAAGATGTAATTTGACATCCCAAGAGAATTTTTCGATCCAGACAGATTACAAGTAATTGGTTTTCAGTGGCACTAAAATTTGCCGCATGTTCCCTTTTTTTGGTTTTCATCTTTACGCAATTACCAGACAGTAAGCATACATATTCTGAAGCCTTAACTGACAGTGAATTTTGGTTGTCAAAAAATGGAAATATTCTGTCCTGCTCTAAAGTTTATTTATACAATATATTTGTTTCGCCTCCTTAAAGTCGGCGGCGCTAAATGTCGTATTATCGTGATAGTTATACTTGGAATAAATATTATTGAATAATAGACAACCACTTATAAGATTGATAACGAGCCAGATAACTTTACCCCTTGGTAGTTCTTACACATTTTATCTGAGGACTGAAAAATCAGCCTAAAATTATACGTAACATTAGCAAAGATATGGACTCGCTAAATTTGTTTCAAGGTACTGTAATGGAGAATCGAAAATGGTAATGAAAAAGTGACGCTAGATATAATGTAATTATAAAAAATATATATCAAATCAGCTTTTTATTTAAATTGATAATAAGAAATGTAGTTCTTGGTGTTTTCGATCATAACGCATCACTGAAAACGGGCAGTATCAGTATGTCATAAAAATTAATTACCTCAAAACACAACAAAATTTTAAGTCATTACCATTCCCCTAATAGTAGATGGTAAATTATAGTAATGACAGGAATTACATTTATATTTTTGTACTTATTTTGGAATAACTCCATAAATAATAGCAAATATATAGGTAGCATTCAGAAATTTGTTAATGATTAAATAAGTTAGCATGCACAACAAAATAAACATTTAGTATTTATCTGAAAATAGTACGACTGCTAATGAAAAAATAAACGTAGGTAGCAAAGGCGTAGATTTTAATCTCGTCTTTTTAATAATTATTTTTTGTAAGCATCTGTAAGTGTTTGCCCCGTTCTCTATTCTCTAGCCGACTAAATGAGGATTGTGCGTGCAAGGAAAGGGGTGAGAAACTACACTAGGTGAATCTACAGACAAATGAAGTTATTTCAAGTTGAATTTACGGTAATGAGTTTTTTTGGCGACAAAATTATTCAATCACATTGATCACAAAGAACAATCGTCTCATAAATGTGTTCCTTAATACCTAAATACTTGAAATATATCAAAACAACCAGGAGATAGGAAAGTATCAAAGTATTTTGTTATTAATTATTCCTAAAACTTGTGTCCCGACCGGTGCTGGTAATGATTTTTAAGCATATTTTTTTAGTATTTTTTGGGTACTTATTAATCGATCTCATAATTTGATTTGTATGACAAATATACAAGCAAGTTGTCTAAAATGCAACTATGACGGAAGTTACATCAGGTGTATGTAGGTCGCGATCCAGTCGTACACAATCGTCGTGCTCCACCTCACAGAATATACCCATTATAATAAGATTTAATTTATATACTAATTTTAGGGACAACCCTGCTGTCACTGTTTCCGGAGATGCAGGGCACAAAAATTTCTTTTGAAATATCTCTCTACTTGGAGCAGCCCGACTGATGCAATACCCTGCACCCTATAGACGATCGCGTACAAAAATCCTTGTGTTGTGTTTCTACGTTGTATGGGGTTTCTAGAGCTTCTTGGGGAAGATCGGCAATGCAATAGTGATTGATATCTCTAGTATTACAGGCGTCCATAGGCTGCGGTAACCGCTTACCATCAGGCGGGCCGTATGCTTGTTTGTCACCTAAATAGCAGAAATAAATATTTTAAAAACAAAATATTAAGTACTGTAAAAAATAACCAATTTAACTAAAATTTATATTTATTTTAGAAATGAATATATATGTTTATACTGACCTTACGTCTATCAAGTTAATAATCAATGCAACTAGAGGTAGAAGAGGTGATGATGGAACAAACCAAGATATGAGTGCGATTTGCATTGCTGAAAAATTAGAGAAAGCTTTTTAATTTTCCACTCACAACCTGCCTCACCATGTTAAAATTAACTTTGAAATTATTAGATACATTAAAATATATTCAGTAAGTAGTATCATTGGCTCAGCTTTAGATTATATGCCGTCGAGTTGAGGTTTCAGTTTTTTTTTTCAGTTAGAACGCTTTACGAGGATCCTTTAAGCGGCCCTCTCCGACAAAGACGAGCGGGGGGTAGGAGAAGGCGATTTGTTCTCCTTCGTCCACCGCCCTAACCAAACCGGGGAAGACAAGTCGGGTGCCCGTCTTCCTACTGTACAGGTTCGGCGGACGAGGGAAACAGGGTTGTACCGAATTGTCTCATGTAGGCCGGGGCGGCGCAGTAGAATGCTATCAGCGGCCCGCGTCGACGATAGATCGTGGAGATTTAGTGTGTAAGAGTCTCTCATAACCAGTCGCTCCGCCGCCTGCATACGGTTATTAACATAAGAAGTGATCCATCTATGTAATTTACCACGAATTCACAGTGCGTAAAGTTGTATAGTAAAAGTGGTCTATGACACGGTAATAAGCTTTCTCAAAAATTCTATGAATTACATCGAATTGGTAGTTTTTGTCCATGTTACTCAAGACGTAGTTTGTAAAGATGGCGAGATATGTTACAGTTGAACATCTTTTCATGAAACCATGCTGCTCTTTCGGTGTATAATTTACAATACTTAATCTTGTTTAAGCAACAATAAACTCTCCCCAATACATTTAAAATGGAAATAGGACGATATTTTTTTTACTTTACTTCTACAACCGTTTTATCTATCGGTATAATAATAGCGTCTTTGCATTTGTAAGGAAAAAAACAAAACTTGTTTACAGACAAGTCGAATAAATATCAGCCCTTTATCTCGTGCTAACTTCGAAGCGCATTTAAAAAAAAAAGCGGTACATTAACGCTCCTATCGTAATCAGTAATGTTAAGTGTTTGTACTATGTCATATGGAATGAAGTCCGAATTTGGTGTTTGATGGTTGCCTGAAGCAGACTTGATAAAAACGCTTTCAAAAAGGTGTTGAAGGTGTTGGTGTTCTTGTTGTGTTATTTTTCTAATATATGGTTTGAGATATTTCTTCACAATGAATCCTACGTTTGGAAGATAGAAGAACCAAGACGCCTAATTTCTAAAATACCGATTAAATTGTATTTTGTATTATTCGAAGAGTTCACTAGCTCTATTAAGCGTTGATTTGTCGACAAAGTTCCCATATTTAATGTTGCGAGTGACGTATAATAATAAGTCGTTTGTGTTGTGTTGTTTGGAATAAAAATATCTGGAAGGTTGTGATTTACTTCTGCAATGGGGTCCGGACGGATTGCATGAATTCGAGGGTACAGGTTTGGTTGCTATATGATTTCATTATTTGGTTGAGATAAGAAGGAATCGTTTCCTCGGGAGGGTTTATCATTGCATGAAACAAATAAACTAGTTATGTGTCCTTTATTTTTCTTAGTTTGTTGAATATTTTTCGTGTGTTTTGTATTTTTTTGTGTAATCGAAGAGGGTGAAAAGATTATTTTCTTAGATTGTCTTTGTTTTGAGATTTGATTATCTGAAATTAAAATCTTATCAGATTTAAGTATTGCTTCTTTTCTGAGTCCTACCACTTGGGTCTGCATAGCTTTTCCTATTTCAAGGATTTTTTCAAAGGGGAATACTCTTTAATATAATATGGAAAGTCCACCGAGGCCTTTTTGTTTTTCTTAATAAAGATACCTAGGTTAAGAGTACGGTCACCTCGCGGCGGCCAGGTCGCGGCGGCCATGCAGTGAGATCTAGCTATTGTGCGTAAATTTTAGATACCACACGCACTTGCCGACAAGCGGCCAGCAGCCACGCCTCGCCCACCGCGGCTGACGTTCAGCCGTGGTCGTCGAGTTCGGTCGATTTCTTAGAAATTTGTCAGTGCGCAGTGGCAATGCGCACGCATTAGCCGTTGTGGTCGGTATTGTACACACGGGGTGAAATATTTTTTATGATCTTTTCTTCTTATTATTCCGTAGCATAGCTACATACATACACAAGCACAGCGATACCCTCTTCAACGTCCATTTAAAAGCAATCCGTGTATAGTCAACTGAGAATTCTTGGCTGCAACATTGGCCACCGTGAGCCGCCTGGGCCGCCGCGACCGCGACTGTCCGCTGAATGGGTTTGTAGGCTAATTTTTAGTTTTAATTGTTATGTTGAATAATTAAATAAGTTAATTAAGTACTAGTAAGTATTTAGGAAAAAAAAACATTAAATAATCATAATTAAAAAAAAGGCTTTAAAAAAAATTGAATACAAGCAGCTTAAGAGCTGAAATCATGCATGATTTTTTTCTATTTGGTACCTAATTGATTACCTAAGGCCAATAGAAAATGCAGTGTGGGCAAATTCCGATTCCATATCCGACTATGCCCATTAGCCAATAATACTTGTGTCATAGAAGATAGAGGAATGTGACACCAGCAACTAGAGTAGTCCGGGGTCGTACCCATAGTGAATTCAAACACCTTAAAGACTGATACCTGATAAACCCTCTCTCTGAACTGACTCAATAAAATGACTAAATAAACCAATCCTAGTAAAAAATATAAAACTGCGTTTTTTCTATGAAATACGTTAAAGCTATACTGATTGATTACCTAAATTGTTATATTTTCTTGTCATGTCACTCGGTGTTATTGTGTTCAGTCTATATTCACGTTCCCAACAAGGAATTCTTCGATTAATTGATTTACCTTGGTTGTAATCTGTTCTGGCGTTGTAGAAAATATATCTGAAAATCACAGTGATTATTGAGTCTCTATTAGTGACAGATAAGCATTAATGACTTTGTCAGATGTGACTGAGTAATATCAAAGAGCTCTCAGGTTACTTTTTTTTTCACGGACTAACTAAATTTATAGTTGCTCTAGTTTTGTTTGAGTTTCGAAAATTTATTTTCTGGATACCCGCCAAGTAATGGAACATCCGCCAACATAAAGGTTCTATATGGTACTTTATGTTATAAGACGTGCCAAGTGATATAAAAACTGAGAAGTTAAAATATATCCTTTTTAAAGAAATGATTAACACATAATTTTTTTTAATTTTTACTTTTATGTAGTGCTCATATAATAAGTTACACATAACTTGTAAAAGTTATTACAAAAGTCTCAAGCACAGACTGACAGACAAGATAAACTGGCCATTTATTGTAAGAGAGATAGAGCACAGAGATTCTTTTTGGAGATTTCTCTGTATTTGAGGCGGCCCGACTGGTGGCACGCCTCCAAATCGCAGCCAAATAATCTTTTGGAATTTCTCTCCACTTGGGGCAGTCAGACTGTTGAAACACCTCCACCCTACAGAAGATCGCAGCCAAATCACCTTGTATCTTGTTCCTGCGTTGAGTCAAGTGTCCAGAGCTTCTTGGAGAAGAGAAGGTTCAAAGAGAGGTAGGGCACCGAAAAATTTCTTTGGAGATTTCTCTCTACTTGGGGCAGCCGGACCGGTGGAATGCCTCCACCCTACAGAAGATCGCAGCCAAATAACCTTGTATTGTGTTTCTGAGATGAATAGGATTTCTAGAACTCCTTGGGAAATGAGGGTTCAAGGTCAGCAACACGCTAGTTTATTACAATCGTCCATAGGCTACGATAGCCGCGTATCATCAAGCGAGCCGTATGCGTGTTTGTAACTATTGTAGTAAAAAATAGGGATGTGTATGAAACACGTACGTGCCAATCTTTATTGTCAATTTTCATATAATAAGGACTTTAAACGACTTACTGCTTTAAATACCCACATATTACACTGAACTATGAATACTTACTTAATAAATAGTAAAAGTTTAGGCAGTAATTGTTTGTATATAAATATGAGGGTAAGTGACACAGCCACTTCGTCTATGCACGGAAGTGGACCACAATTTCTTGTATACCCATAATACATAGATCTAATTTTTGGGATTTTCTTGTTATGTGACACTTCTGGAGAGAATGGCCGCCCGGGAACATAAAACAGACGCGACTGTAAAAAAATTATTTATTTTAAATTTCTTTCGCAAGTTAAGTCCCATAAATAACGATAATTATAATATTCTATAAAGTTTTCTTGAATAATAGTTGTATCAATTGCAGTTGAAGTCTTGTTCTTCTTTTTTTTCTTTCTAACTTGGCAACTAACCTTCTTTAATGTAGACAATTACAGCCAATATCAAGTGAATATAGTATCCTGTGTTATGACGATTTCAGTATCCTAACAAGATGGTGGCTCCCTTGTGAGAACTTTCTAGAGAGTTTTTGTGGCATCTCAAAATGAATGAAGTCACCAATATTACATAATATAGGGTCAAAAACCTAAGTAAATGAATTAAAAATAAAAACCCCAGCATGTTACTTCAAGATACCGCCAAAAAATAACTACAAGTCTTTTAACAAAAATATGAGAGAGATACATAGATTATTGATGGTTTCCGCTGGCGCTAGAGTTCCGATTTGGTCTTGATCGCGAACGGACGTGTCGCTCCGTTTGTGCTCTCGACCATCACGTGACTTAATTGTTGCGATCTTATATTTGGAATTTATTTCGAATATATTGTTGCAATAACGACGTAAACCAACTGGTGTCTAACGCTCGCGTGGTAAACCGCACTTTTCGGTGCGACTTGCTTGTTTTTTATAAATCCACGGTTTTGTGGTCGCTCACTGGATACCTGACGGTGCTAACTAAAGTGAGCGGGGCGTGACCCGAGCAGCCCGCTGGTTGTCTCCTTCAGAGGCAAACAGCCAGACTCGGACGGGCCTGGGAATCTAGGCCTTTGCGGTTATCGCATAGTCTTGCCCCAGGTGTCTCCTGCCAAACCTTCCGATCCTGCACACTCCATCCCCGGGAACCTGTTTGGGCCTAGCCCGGTTTAATTACCGGTCTGCGTCCTCGGCCCCGGGCTTGTTAGGGCTCCTTAGGGTTGATAGGTCCTTCCTGTGTGTCATTGCACCTTGACCACAGGTCTCTTGCCGACTCCGATAGTCTTTTTAAGTTTTTGGCGCATAAGGCAGGGAGGCCTTTAATTTAAAATAAAATAAAAATGTCCCATTGTCCTCCCTCTTCTGCCGTCATGGCAAATAACGTTACCGACCTGGCCACTTGCATAGGCAAATTGCAAGCCAGGATGAAAGCGCTGGAATTTCAATACCAGCGCTATCAAAATTTCGTCGTATTACGGTGTCCTTCTCTAGACGAGGAATACCGTAATCTACCTGAGAACGCCTGCGTGCGTCGCACCGCTGCGACCGCGACCCGTCATGAGGCCGTTTCAGGTAGCGAGGCGGCCGCTTCAGGTAGCAAGGCGGCCGATGACGTCACGGCCGCGACCGTTATACCGACTGGCGCCGCGCCAGTCGGCGCCGCGCCCAAACGTCTCACGCGCAGCGCTGCGCGTCCGTCCGCCGCGTCATCCGGGGCCGTGGCCACGTCTACGGCCACGCCCCCTGTCCCGACTACCCAATCGCGCGGGTCAAGCCCCGCCTCCGTCAGGCGAGGGCCGCGTAACTCGCGATCACAATCTAGGGTTGCCAAAAATAGCCCGTACGTCCGTCCCGCGCGATCCACGGAAACCGCGTTAAAGACGAAAAATTCGTTTTCGGCCCTTCCGGTCGAACAAGACTCGCCCGCGAGGCCGGATCCATCTCCGGAGATGGATACCGAGAACGACGGCTTCACCGTCGTGGCGTCGCGTAAGCGAACGGCGCGTAGCAGTCCGACTGCTCAACCGGCGCCTAAGGTAATAGTTAAGGCAGCAGTCAGGGGCGCCGCCGCCCCCGCGTCCTCCCAGCTCCCCGCGCCCGCCGGCGGGAAAAAAGAGCGTGCCCCACCTCCAATTATAATCCGGGACAAGGCGGCCTGGATGGGAGTCTGCAATGAGATGCGCAGACTCAAACTCGAGTACCACAAGGCTAGAAATATAGTCAACGGGATCTCTATTTCGGTGAGTTCTTCGGAAACTCACCGTAAACTCACCACCCTCCTCCGGCAGAAAGGTCTGCAATTTTATACGTATTCCCTCGCGGAGGAGCGCGTCCTCCGAGTGGTCATCCGCCGCATTCCGGTGGAGCTCGACCCATCGGAGGTGTGCTCCTCGCTCAAGGAGCAAAGTTATCCCATCCGGGAAGTACACCGGATGTACAGTAAAGATAAGCGGCCACTACAAATGGTAGTGGCCATATTGGACCTTTCCCCCGAGGGAAAGGCCATCTTCCAGCTAGAGACGGTGTGCGGGCTCTCCGGGATTAACGTGGAGCCCCCATACAAAAACCACCAGCCTGCGCAGTGCCACAACTGCCAGCTGTACGGGCACGCTGCCCGTAACTGTCATTCTCGTCCGCGGTGCGTAAAGTGCCGAGAGGACCACCCCACACGGGAGTGCACGCGCGAGCGTGACTCCGTCGTCCCCCCGAGCTGCGTGTTATGCGGGGAGGAGGGGCATCCCGCGAATTATCGCGGTTGCCCCAAGGCCCCGCGTACCACGCGGCCACGTACACAGAGGCAGGTGGCCCCCCGGGCGGCGCCCCCCGCCTCAGCCATCAAAGCGCAACCCCTGCTGGCGTCAGGGGAATTTCCCGCGCTGCCGGTCCCGCGCCAGCTCCCGGCCGCCGCCGGCCCCTCCGCACCCCGCGTGGTGCAACCGCAACCCGTGCGTTCATCGCAGAACGCATGGGGCCACCGCCGCCCCAATCCACAGCCCCTTATGGCTATGGATATTCCCGCGCCCCGCGCGCCCGCTAACACTGTCGTCAATAGTAACGACCTAATGATACTGCTCACCCGCGAGCACGATATCCGCGAGCTCATCGAATACAACGACCATTTGGAGCGCTTCGGTCTCATCAAGACCGCTTGCGCGTTCCCCCGCCTCGTAGAGACACTACAACGTCTCGATCGCGAGGCGAGTAATAAAAATTAGGGCCTTTCAATGGCTAAGTTTAAACCGAAAGCGTTAAATCTTTCATTTTTTAACGCGCGAAGCCTACTTCCGCAGCGTGATCTCGTCGCGACCTTTCTTAAAGATCACCAAGTAGATGTTCTTTTAGTGCAGGAGACGCTCTTAAAGCGTAGTAAACGTGATCCTAAAATCGCGAACTACAATATTGTAAGAAATGACCGGGCCGGCCGCGGGGGCGGCACTCTCATTTATTACAAACGATCGTTATATTGTACGCCGGTAGATCCTCCGATACTTACCAATATGGAAGTATCCGTGTGTAGACTAGGAATGACCGACCACCCGTCCATAACGTTAGTTTCAGTTTATCTCTCGCCGAGGAAAGTGCCTCTCAGGTCTGACCTAGAAAAGCTACTTTCGCTCGGTGAATCGGTCATTATAGCGGGTGACCTCAATTGTGGACACACTTCGTTTGGCAATTGGAGAGACTCCAGAAATGGTGTTAAACTCGAAGAGCTAACGAACGTGCTAAACTTTGATGTCATAGCGCCACCCACTCCCACCCACTTTCAAGACAACTGTATGCCGACAGTGCTTGATGTAGCTCTCATTAAAGGTATCGCGCTTCGGTTACGACTCATTCGGGTCGTACACGAGCTCGACTCCGACCACCGTCCGGTCATCATGCAGCTAGGTCAACCAGACGACTCTAGCCCTCCTTCGGTCCAAGTGGTTGACTATGCTAAGTTAAAACATTATCTTGCGGACAGGCCGTCCTCGTCCAGTTTAGATAGGATCCCGGACGTATTGGGGTCCGTTGCGGATGTAGATCTCGCGATCGATTCCCTGGTCGACCACCTGCAGGTCGGCATTGGAGAGGCCTCGAGAGAGGTCGAAGAGGCGAGCGATCGCCGCTTCGTACTCCCTGCCGACGTGCGGGCGTTGTTGACGGAAAAGAACGCGGCGACTCGTGCGCACGACCACTATCCGACCAAGGAAAACCGCGCACGCTTACGCGCGCTTCAGAGAGCGGTTAGAGCCCGCATATTAGAACTCAGGAGTCACAGATGGGACGCCCTCGTCGAAGGGCTAAGGCTGTCGCATCTGGCTTACTGGAAACTAGCTCGCAGCCTCAAAATAGAGGCTTCTTATCTTATGCCCCCCCCTCGAGAGGGGTCCCGGTATACCGCTCGCCTTCGATAGCAGCGACAAGGCGGAGTGCCTCGCCACTTGTTTGGAGAGCCAGTGCTCTCCGAACAGTGTCGATGCAAATACCGACCGGGTCGAGGGTATCGATGGATGCGTGCGGGAGCTGGATAAGCTCCCCGCGACAGCCTCCCTGTCCCCAGTCACGTCTGAGGAGGTTCTTTCCATTATAAAAAGCCTTAAGCTCAGAAAAGCACCAGGTCCCGACGGGATCAGGAATGAAGTACTTAGGCTTCTTCCTGATCGCCTCATAGCTCTATTGGTCTGCATCTTCAATGTAGCCATAGTCCACTGCCATTTTCCAGCCGCCTGGAAAAAGGCAATAGTCATAGGTATCCGTAAGCCCGGCAAGAGCGCGTCGCTTCCCGACAGCTATCGCCCGATCAGTCTCCTAAATACGTTAGGGAAAATTTACGAGCGGATCCTTCTGAACCGTCTCAAGCCAATAATAGAGGAGAAAGACCTCTATCCGCCTGAGCAATTCGGTTTCCGTGCTAGATATTCTTGCACTCATCAAGTGCACCGCCTCACGGAGCACGTTGCATTTAATTTTGCTGAACTTTATAAACCCCGCCGTACACTTGCGGTCCTTTTCGACGTGGCCAAGGCCTTTGATAAGGTCTGGCACGAGGGATTGATTTACAAGTTGTACCGCTTTGAAGTCCCCGATAGGCTAATTAAAATAATTCGCGACTATTTAACAGATCGCACCTTCCGCTATAGAGTGGAAGGTGAATTGTCCACGCCCCGTCCAATACGCTCAGGCGTTCCCCAAGGTTCGATCCTGGCTCCTAGCCTATTTAACCTGTACGTCAGTGACCTACCTCGACTCCCGGAGGTCGAGGTAGGGCTATACGCTGACGATACAGTCTTATATGCCTCAGATAGGAATAGATCCCACCTCAGACACAAAGTCCAACGCTCCGTGACCACTCTCGGGAAGTGGTTTAACGAGTGGCGTATAGCCGTTAATCCCTCGAAGAGCGCCGCGATGCTCTTCGATGCGGATTCGTCACAGATACCGTGGAAGCTTAAACCTGTTAAGCTCTACGATAATCCGATTCCGTATGTAAGAGAGACCAAATATCTAGGGGTAACCCTAGATAGTAGGCTCTCTTTTAGACCCTACATCCGTAAGGTTAGGAACAGGGCCGCGTGGGTCCTGGGCCGGTTGCATCCTCTGTTATGTTCGGTGAGTAAAATGTCCACGCGACATAAGCTCACGCTCTACAAGACGTGTATTCGACCAATTTTGACATACAGTTGCGCCGTGTTCGCACATATGTCCGAGTCGAGTTTCAAACGGTTACAATCGATACAGAATAGGTTCCTCTATCGTCTCACCGGGGCCCCGTGGTATGTTCGAAGCGTAGATCTCCATAGAGATATGGAGCTTCCTTCGATACATGCCTACGTTAAACAGCTCTCCCGTTCGTATTTCGACACCGCGTCGAACCACGCGAATCCGTTAATAAAAACAGCCGCCACTTATGTTCCGGCACCCACGGACATCCGGTGCAAACGCCGGCCGCGCAATATTTTTATTGATCCCGACGATCACATCGAAAATTCGAATAAATATTACACATCCGTCTCTCCAAACAGAGCGTGCCAGCGCCCACGCCCGCGTAACCACCGTTCTCTCCGCAGAGGGCGGGCGGTCAATTTCGCTCCAGCACACCCGTCACGTCCACCCTCTCTAGCGGTAACCCAAGCCTAGGTCCGTTCCTCGGTGTGAAACCCTTGGGTCAGGCAACCGCCCGCGCGATACAAGTGACACTGTACGTGCATCACTTAGCTACCTACATACAACACTACACACGTATGAACATACACACGTGCACACCACACAGGTACATAGGTTCTGTGAGGGACCTTTTTTTTTCTTTTTTACGCTAGTTAGTTAGCGCTAGTTAGTGTAGAAACATTCCGATTACTGAATACACATACGCGCGGTTCCTTCCTTCCTCCCAGGAGGAAGGGAACGTGCCTATGTGTATATTTAGTTAGCTCGAATCGTAGGTGTAGGGATTCGAATAGATCGCGACCTATTTGCGAACGCGACGACCGCCCGAGCCGAGGTCCGGCCACTTTGGCACCCTCGTGCGAGTCGTCCACAAAACTTTCGCGGCTGAGTGCCTTCTGCGCTCGCCCCCAAGTCCGGTGAAGCTGTAAAAGCCGCAGCGGCTTTAGGGCCCCTAAGGCTAACAGTGTACTCAGTTCTAAAAAAAAAAAAAAAATAAATAAATAAAAAAAAAAAAAAAAAAAAAAAAAAAAAAAAACGCTGGCGCTACAACTAGAAGCCTTGGCGTACTATAAAAATCGGCTATGAAAATCGCGTAGAAATCGGCGTACTAGAGTCAGTGTCAATTCGACAACACTGCTACGCTTACAAGCGGCGTATTTGATTAAATAAACCAAAGATAATGCCAGTATACGTATTGAAACTTTGTTAGAACAATACGACAATCCGTACTAATGTTATAAATGCGAAAGGGAAAGGACATAAGCTAAATTTTGTCGCGAAAATAAAACTTGAAGGGATAAAAGTATGTATGAAAAACCCATCATTTCTCTAATTAAGGATATTAAAATTTATATTTATGCTTTTGGAAATAAATAAGAGTGTTTCGCGTTTTAGAAAAATCATCCCACAAGGCTACTAATAAAGTACCAATAAGGTATAATTTCAATTATTTTTGAAGTTTTATTGGGACGGTTAATGTCTTGGATTCATATTGGCGTATAATTACAATACCATACACAAAGTGAAACCTATCACTGATTTTATGCCGCGTTCCAGGATCTTTGGGTATATAATAAATAGCCCGTAATAAAGTGGAGACTTAGAGATAGTTAGGGAATGGCCGGTGCGCTACGAGTCGTCCGATACGAGAATGGTGACGCGAGTCTTCTTTCTTTCCGAAGGAGTATGAAGCGCATCGGGTAGAGAAGAGGACCCGTTTGTCACCCGTCCACGAGTAGGTCTTGACGGGCCATGAGGAATACGCAGTGTACCTGCACAGGTTCAAGGTCAAGGACAGCCCTGCATGTGCTTACGATCCATATACAGTCGAATAATCTTCCAGTTTCTCATAGATTGTCCAAGATTGACTTCGAGTCTTGGATTGGCATTAAGCTGGAAAACGAAAATCTGCACGCACTTCTCGCTGAGGAGGACGTCAGGATATATTGTATGTGAGGTGTAAAGAATATTAAAGTCCGCGGCAAAAATCAATTATGGGAAACTAGGGAATAATTAAAATAGTTCCATTTTGGAAATGGATAGGAAATAACAAATTAGATAAATAATGAAGTAAAATGACAAAGTCAAACAGACAAATAAATAAAATCTAATAGAATAATGAGGACACTACAATAGATATGAATAGATAAAATGCTTAAAAAATGTTTTTAATAATGATAAAACAACGAAATTAATATAACTGAGGTAAGAATTGCAATAAATTAAGTAAATATAAGTTAGACTAAGAGGGAACAATTGAAAGAGAAGATTTTTGTATAGTAAAAGAATGATAAATATAGAATCAAGTAGGTACCTTCCATTACGGAGCTGCATTGAACGACGGGAGTCACTGAACAATAAAATTTGCATTGTACCTAAAGACGAAGTAGCTAGACACAATAAAAATCCCTGATATATGTTAGGGGTAAACATTAAAATAAATGTGTGCAGTTCACACGAGGAAGAAGTGAAACCTTTAGAAGACAAAAATATTTTCTTTAAAACATCTTCTTATAACTCCTAAATCAGCGGGACTTTAAATATCGACTCACACTCATACTCTACATACAACTAGTGCGTACAAGTCTGGCCGTCTCATACCGCTAGGCTAATTCGACCACGATTAAAATTATTATGAAAATCAGGTCTTGCATTAATAATTATTGTGCATAATGTAAATCTCATTCTCTCGTAGGTTAAATCCTATATATGCATGTGTTTGTCTCTTTTTAGTGTCAATTTTTTGTTCAAACGCGCTTTACATCAGGTCTCAAAAATAAAAAAAATTATAGCTGTTACGGTAATTTTTTATTGAGGTAATTAGTAAAACATGAAGTAAATAAACCAGTGAAAGGTAAATACTAAGAGTTGGAAAAATATAGTGTTACCTTAAACCAGGCGTAGTATATCAATAAGGGAAACGTAGAAACGAAACTCAAAATAAACAATTTGATAGCCATAGATCGCTCATAGGATTCACTTGTCCTGTGGTTTTCAAAACGCGTTACAAATATTGCTAATATTTGGCATACCTGTAATCAGTTGTACAACATTTATGGTATTTCAGATACCTACTTATTATGTTCAGTACCTATAATCTCAAAATAGTTCATGCCATCACAAACATCATCAAGAAGAACAATGACCATCTGTTAAGATCATTAAAATGATTTACAAATGAGATGTACAAAACAAATGAACCGCAGTACATACGTATATATTATTATATTTTACTAGCGGTGTGTCCGCTGCTCAGCACGCCTTTGTTACTACGCAGTACTTATTTACATCCTGCAATTTAATTCACGTGTACAATTTTCATCGAAATCGGTTGAAATTTATTATTTTATTCCACTCTTTCTGATATATTATTAACGATTCTTATAGCCTCTCAATTACGTATGCTTCCCGTCTACAAAGTTTGATCAGAATCGGTTGAGAATTCATCAAAATTTAACTTTTTAACTTCTTACCCAGCGATTTCTAAAAGTAATATTGACAATTGTTACAGCCCATCAATTATGTAATTACTTATACTTCCCATGCACAAAATTTCAGGAGTATAGGCTAACAATGAATTGAATTTAAAAATGTTGGAAATACTTTTTTTTATGAGTCCTGAAAGTGTTATTGAAAATTCTCATAGAACATCATTTATAGAATGACGTATACCTCCCGTAGTATAAAATTTCATCAAAATCAGTTAAGAATTAACGAAAATAAATATTTTTGAGTATTTTTAAGACATCTATACGTAGTATTGAAATTTCTTATACTCTTTCAATTTACCAAAGATATAAGCAATCCGTGTACAAAATTTCATAAGAATCGGTCAAGCCGTTTTTGAGTTAAATACAAACAGTCAGACAGACCAATTTTTTTATAGCCTTCACGTTATCTCTATTGTTCATATAGATATCTATCGGGATATTTGGACAAAAAAATAATTGTACAGATAGAAATACAAATTTATTAATATAGATAAGTAATAAAGTATATTTAGGTAATTAATCGGTGGCGCAGAAGGGCACAGTAGGAATTGTCTGTTCTTTTTAACGATCAATAATGGAGCGTTATACTGCCGAAGAACGAGGAATAGTTGTATCCAATCACTGATATTAACGCAACGTGAATTTCGCTGAAGATTTCCTCGTCGTTCGGTACCTAGCAGTCATACAATTCAACGCCTAGTTGCATGCCTTGAACACACTGTTTCAACATAAGAGAGTTCTGAGGCTGGCATGCCAAGAACAAGTCGTTCAGAAGAGAATATTGAAGCTGTGTTCCAAGAGTGTTCAGAAATATCAATAAGACGACGAGCTCATAATTAACGCATTTTCATCTCTCCGCACAATATGTCAACTAGCAGAATACTCGCTTTTGGAGCACAGAAAATCCGCATCTACTAAAAGTTACAACGTGGTGCAGCGTATGTGCTGAAACAGTTATTGGACCCTACTTTTAGAAAACGAAGCCAGCAACGCTATAGAATCATGTTACGTGACTTTTTTATGCCCAAATTAAATGACTTGGGATTGGAGCGCATGTGGTTTCAATAGGGCGGTGCCACTGCACAT
Organism: Saturnia japonica; assembly: GCA_033032175.1. Taxonomy (NCBI): domain Eukaryota; kingdom Metazoa; phylum Arthropoda; class Insecta; order Lepidoptera; family Saturniidae; genus Saturnia; species Saturnia japonica. Next base: position 14,491,990 of record CM065307.1, read on the forward strand.
GTAGCCCACAATTCAATGAACTTATTGAATATATATCACTTTTCCAGGTCGTGTTCCGACCGATTATGACATATAGCTGCGTTGTGTTCGCACATATGCCAAGATATAATTGGGATCGTTTACAAACCATCCAGAATAGGTTTCTTCACCGCCTTACCGGCGCCCCTTGGTATGTTGGTATGGAGGATCTCCATAGAGATATGGACCTTCCTTCGATACATGCCTATGCCAAACACCTTTCTCGCTCTTATTTCGACACCGCGTCGAACTACGCGAATCCCTTAATCAAAGCGGCAACTTCATATGTTCCCGACCCCAATGCCTGCCGGAGTAAACGCCGGCCGCGTAATATCTTCACTGACCCGCTCGACCAAATCAAAACAGCTAACGCGTTCTACGCCACCGTCTCTCCAAACAGAGCGTGCCACCGCCCACGCCCGCGTAACCACCGTTCTCTCCGCAGAGGACGGTCGGTTAACTTCGCTCCCGCACACCCGTCACGTCCACCCTCTCTAGCGGCAACCCAAGCCTAGGTTCGTTCCTCGGTGTGAAGCCCTTGGGTCAGGCAGCCGCCCGCGCGATACAAGTGACACTATACGTGCAACACTTAGCTACCCACATACAACATTACACACGTATGAACACACACAAGTGCACACCACACAGGTACATAGTGTAAGGGACCTTTTATTTCTTTTTTTGCGCTAGTTAGTGTAGAAAAACCATTCCGATTATTAAATACACATACGCATGGTCCACTCCTTCCTTCCAGGAGGAGGGGAACGTGCATATGGGTATATGTTACTTAGTTCGAACTCTCTTAGGATTAGGGAATTAGTTAGATCGCGACCTTTTCGCATTCGCGACGACCGCCCGAGCCGAGGTTCGGCCACTCTGGCACCCTCGTGCGGGTCGTCACAAACTTTCGCGGCTGAGTGCCCTAAGCGCTCGCCCCCAAGTCCGGCGAAGCTGTAAAAGCCGCAGCGGCTCTGTTTTTGGATAGGGCCCCTAAGGCTAACAGTGTAATCAGTTAAAAAAAAAAAAAAAACCAGGTCGTGTTATCTGCCGATTTGACAATTTCCATTGGTCCACAAAGTCGCCTAATCTGACTAGTTCCGATTTTTTTCTATGGGGTTATTTAAAGTCGCTGGTTTACGTGAATAAGCCACGAACTTTAACAACCCTAAAAAACTAATATTCATCATGAAATTCACAACATTACACCGTAATGAAAAATGCTTTAAAAAGGCTCAAATTTGCATTGACGCTGGAAACCATCATTTTAAGGACGTCAAACCCAATAGTAATAATTTTATTTAAAAAAATCAAAAACAATTTTTTTTTGTTCAATTTAGGCCCTCATTTTAAAACAATAATGATTCGGTAAATATTATAGTCATGGAGTGGAACCGACAAGAAACTCGATCGGGTTTATCCTTTGTTAACACGCTTTTATATTAGCTTCACCTGTATGTATGTAACCGACCCCTTTGAGCTCGATTTTGTCCTACTTTGAATGATCAGATTTAATTCAAATTTTGCACACTTGTCAAAAGTCGATGACAATGCAATAATCCGATCAAAGCATCCGATTATCCTATTTAAAAAAAAAGAATGTACATTATTGTAAAAAAAGCGTGGGGTGTATTCAAAGTGCTTTTTAAGATATTATATTATCGAAGTGATGATTCTTCTACTCATTATCTGTCAATAAAATGTTTATAATTATTGACACTATGCACCCATGTATGTAAACCATTCAAAGATTTTAACTAAAATATTGTTTAATTGCCTAAGTTGCGAATCTATTCTTTTCACTTTGAATATAAGTGAAGTGTCGTCTGCAAAAAGAACCATGCCGTTTTTAACCACCAGCGGTAAGCAAGAAATAAAAATGGTCCCAAATTCGATCCCTGAGGAACGGCGATTCTAGCCAATGATGCCGAAGACGTTGGCCCATTTACAGTTACTTTTAGACAGCGGTCAACGGGACATTGGTTTATTTACATGTATTTCATAAAAATATTGCATTTAAACAAAATTATAGTTAAATGAATCTGTGACATTACTTTGCGCCACCCGTTACATTTAACTATCAACAACTCTTATATTAAGTACTTATAGAACATTTACTTTTATACGTATTTGAATAGTACATATTATTATAGATATGTTCTAATTGACGGCAGAATAGTTTGATTATTATTATTGCAATAAATAAAATTATGAATAAAAACTTACTATTTCTAAAACGGTCATTACCACCAAGCATATAAGCGTGAAGACTCCGACAACAATAAATTTCTCATACTGCTTTGGCAAATCTTCAGATTTCATTTTATATAATAAAATGTTATATTTAAACTCGAGTAGATCGAACCATATAAGAAATGTTATGTATATCTAAAAATATAAATACATATTTATATTACCTAATCTAAAATGCATTCTGGGTGTGTTAAATGTTACGTTTTTAAAGCGAAGGTTCACATTTATGTGTTTATGGAAAACGTTATCAGAAATGAAAACGTTGCAACATATACAGGTCGTACTAATGATAGTAACAAGGGCATTTTTAAGATTTAGAAACTGTTAAAAATCATAGACACTGGCTGAATTATAGAATATAGCCAAAGGTGTCATAATATGAAATAAATATTTTCGTAACATAATAATCATAATAAAACTCAACATTTAAAAATACCATACAATATTTATTTAATATGATAAAAACATGTAGGTTATCAATTCTTTAAAACAATTTGAAATACAGTAAAACACTTTTTAGGACATCAAAATGTATAATGTAGGTATAAGATTAGATAACCAAGTTATCCAATATTATATTAATATACAATGACGTTTTATAAATAGACGCGTTACATATACTCTCACCAAAAGCAATTTGAAAACGGTATAACAGCATGAAAAAAAATGTTGTCAACTGAAGGCAATTGCCCACCTTATACGATTTCATGTAAAGAGCGTCAATACCGTATCTATTTAAAAATATCATTGTTAATACAATAAATTATAGATATTTTTTACAAACGTAAAAATTGAAACTCACGTATGTTCCTAAGAAAGCAAGTGTAGTAATTGAACGTACAAGTTTCATGAAGCCACTATTGTAGTATTTCCATAACCCCGTGTTTACAGATCGAGGTGGATTGTTGTAGTTGATTGCAAATTCCGGTCTGAAACGTTTAAATAAATATTTTGTATTTATTTATTTGTTGACCTTGTGTTCTATAAATCCAGAAATAAGTTCCATTTTTATCCATTTATATTCTATAAATATCAGTCATTTTATATAATTGAGGCCATGAAAGCCGGAGTGGACTATGTTTTTTTTTTCAATAAATTCACCTGTTAACATATTCATAATCTAAAAATGTACTTTTAGAAAACCACAATGGCCTAAAGTTATGTAAATACCTTGTTTAAATGAAAAAGTATAAAACTTTCAATCGGTATGACGGACTAAAATTATTAAGTTTAATGGTCAGTCCCGAAATTTATTTATAACAACATAAGATATTTTATAACAACTTAAAATACATATAATTTTTTTTATAACTTAGGATAATATATTGAAGCTTAAGGTCTGACCTCAATTCATTGAAATAAGCACCCATTTAGATCTCACTCCTTTTGTCGTTGAAGTCAACAAACAACCAAGGCATATATCATAATATTGAACTTGGCTCTCATTTCACATTTATGTTTTTGATGATATATATTATAGTACTAGCGACTCGCCCCAGCTTCGCAAGGGTGCAATTTACAAATTGGTTTATTTTATGTTTAAAAAAAATCATGATTAGCGCTTTAGTATTATAACTTCATAGTTACGAAAAGTGGACTTGGTTGTTATGTCATATCTTCTTTGCTTATGACCTGATCTGGATGATTCTTTTTTTGTTAGATAGGGGACACCTCAGAATATAACAGCAATTTAACTTCATTGTCATTGGACTTTCAACTTCGAAGATACACAAGGAAACTCTTCAAAATCATAGTTGTTTTTTTTATTGTTAAAAATTTTCTTGTTATCAAATCTGTGCTAGTTATATTATTATAGTTAATTACTGTTGCAAACGTTCTAACGGAGGCTAAAGGCTAGAATACGTCAGCCTCTTTGGTTATGCTAATAATGATCATCTATCACAGCGCTTCACATTTAGACATTTAACTTACCTGGTAGTGGTTATGTTTTTAATGTTGAATAGTTCCCACATCCATATCCAATACTTTTCCCTACGTCTCCAGAATATTATAAATAACGAAACTGAAATTTAAAAGCAATTTATTTGTTTACTTAACCACTTACAATTTGGTTATTATGTTGTACACTGGATGCATATTAGATATTTAAACACTCACCCCATAATACAGCGAAATAGCTGTAACAATATATATATTGATGATCAATTATGTTAACTAGTTTTGCCACGAGACAATAGTTGTCCTTTAACTTCAGAAATGGGCAAGTGTCAAACGACAAACATCTTGGGCAAGCATATCTATCATTATCATCTTCACACGTACCAGTTCTGTTATGAACAATATAAACCTGTATTTAATAAATCTGTAATTCTGTCTGTACGTTTGTAATTTTTATCCTAATCTCCCCATAGACATCCTATACGAAGGACAATGATTACGATATGTCCTTAAAAAAATAGTCGTTCTGTCTGTCTTTGTCTGTTTACGTCCAGATTTAACTCAATAATGGCTTGACCGATTCTGATGAAATTTTGCACACGGGAAGCATACATAATTCTATAGTTGAACTATATTCATAAATCTGTAATTCTGTCTGTACATGTATTTTGTTTTTCTAATTTTCCGATAGACATCCTATATATAAAGGACACTGATCACGAAACATGCTATTAAAAATTGTTTTGTCCGCCTGTTTGTTTATACGTCCAGATTTAGCTCTACTCTCTACCTGTATGTTCTACTTTGATTCAATTTATTTGTCCCGTCAATGTATATATCAATTCTTTGAAAATTACTACTATCTATCTATACAATTAATGAAATTGAAGTGTCTGTTTGTATTGTCAATATAACAACTTTTTACCAAATGCATATGAAAGAATATGCGACACCTTCAACAAAAAAACCCATTTTTAAAATGTACAACTCTCTTGTCTGTCTGTTTTTTCCGGGTAATCTCCAAAACGGCTGGATCGATTTTGACAGAACATTAACTGGTAGATAGCTGATATTATAAGGAGTAACTCATGTTACTTTTATTTTAGAAAAATAATTAGGGTTCCGCGCAAATAAAAAACAACTGGTTGTGGTGAATCAATTCAGGCGCTTCAATGGCTTACGCTGAGTAAACCATGAGAGATATATCAAATGAATGTACTACATAATTGTATACATTAAAAAGACCTACAAAAAAAAAGTTAGTAAGAGTAATATATCTATCTTCTAAGGAACACCCACAATAAGCATTTTTGTCTATAAAATAGCCGGGAGCGGGGAGCAACATTAGCGCGTGTGCCCGATCGATGGCATTCTGTAGTCCATATGAGCGAATCCGCGGGCACAGCTAGTATAATATACGCGATCAAAAACAGTCTTAGTAGGTATGTTACGATTAAAACTTTATCTACGCGCTACGTTCGTCCAGTCGGATTTTATACAGAAAGAACTTACAACGCTGATTTGTAAGTATTATCCATCAAACCGTACACAAAGTCAGCTATGCCCGCCAAAGCAGCTATGATTAGACACAAATTGTAGAATTGCATGAAAGCGAAGTAAAATCCGATCTGTAATAATTACAAAAGCTTATTTAATGAAAAACAAGTTTTATGATTTTCATAAAGATATCTAAATATGCTATTTGAGATAACAAAAAAGGTAGTTAAATACATTGGCAATAAATATTCAGAAAATATATTACCTTTATCATAGTTTGACGAGTTATAAAGAAAAACTCCTAGAAGCAATATCGGAAGCTTATAAGTAAGGATAATTGCAATTCACTGTCCCAAGGTCATTAAAAAGTTAAATATCCAATAACCAGTTATGGTTAACCAATAACCAACATGTACTGACTGTACCGTGAGGTTAATAGTAACAAAAATGAACCTTTTTGTTACCCTAATTTTCTTTACAGAATTTATTCTACACTTAAATACAATTTCAAAAAAATAATTTATTAATATAAATATGAATTTATATAAAATAATACAAATATATTACCCTTGAACCTAAATATTCTTGAATCATATTTAGAGGTTGTAGGTTAAATATGTTCATAAATCCCACCCAATTGTAATATAATATCTGAAATGTAGCAAACGTCGATTAAATCTAAGTGGTACCTTACCTTTTTTGGAACAGGGACACTTTGATTTTCTTGTTGTTGGTAGGGATCACAAGGTTCTAAAATACTTTGAGACTTTTATTATATTCGTTAACACATATGATCTCTTGCCCCCGACTTGCCATTCGCACTCTTAAATCCAAACGTATCCACAAAACAAATCCCCAAGTATTAATTAATGGATAAATTAAAACGAATAAAATTGGAAGCTTTTCAGACAATATTATTTTAGCTCTGAGACCACTGGTCGGGAACCAATGAATTTAAAGTGATTAATTCTGCACAAATTATATTGGAGTACCTAGTAGGAATAAAATGATATAAAAAATTAGAACATACTTGTCGACCTGTAACATGAGTAAAGTCTTGGTTCTTCGTTAAAAAGTATGGTCCATCATGCAAAGCGTATACATCTGTGATGATATTCCAATTCAGCATCCTTTAAATTTAATCAACGATTAATATTTAACCCATCCCAATAAATAATTCTAAGATGTTTATGGTGTGTAGAAAAAGGGGTTTTCAATGGTATGAGATAGCAAACAGGTATGCGGTCCACCATGATTACTGCAGCCTATAGCTATATCATGAAGTTTAGGGATCGTCCATTTATCACGTGAGGCTCGAGAGGGGGCATGGGGTTCGGAAAAAATCACGAGTAAGATATCAAGTATATTTATTTTTTCGTTGAACGCGTAATTTCTGCCAGCTGTATGGACGTATAAAATAAAACTGTTAATACACGTGTAAATTCATTTCACAAGCAACCTAACAATCAGTGCAATAATAGTCCAGAGATGCACAGTGTCCTTCACATATCCTCACGTGACGATTGAGAGAGATTCTCTGCGTAGTGCGTGAAAATAATGACGCCGAGTGGCTTAATAAAACCTTCATACATCATCTTCAACAAAGCACTGTGTCAACAGTTGACTTGCAAGATGTTTTGTCCCTTGTTAGCTTGGAAGAAAGACTCGCTAATCCTTGATCCAAGGACAATGTCCATGAAATATATTCAGGTACCAGTATAATTATGTTTTTCACGTGATTACACATTTTCTTTATTGTTTCTAAGGCAGTGAGAAACAACCTGCAAACTGAATGTCTGTCTGGACATTTCTATCACGGTGCTTAATTTTCCAGAATTTAATTAGATTATACCTGTCTTTAAAGATACACGTAATTTCTAAAGGACCTCACTTAACTATCAACCCGACACCTGACCAGCACCGCATCACCTCGTGCGGTTGAGATTTCTTTCTATTTTGTCTCATATAATATATGCATACAGTTGTTAAATCCGTAACGTCACCGTATCGACTCGCACGCAAGCAGTTCATATGCGAACGGCGAGTGGGCCGCGAGTAGTTAACGCAAAGGCGATGCGGTACACCAAGATGAAAATCACTCACTAGCTAGCTACACGTCAATTTGTTGACTAATTGGCTAAGCGGCTTTCAACCACCGATAACGAGTGGACGTCAAGTGAAACGGCGGTGCTGGTCTGGTGTCGGGTTGATAAATAAGTGACGACCTTTAAACCGCACTGAGCGAATCAGGGGGTCTAGTACAGTGGCCTTTCTACAATCATTAATGATGATAGAAAACGACAAAAAGGGAAGGAATCGACATATTCTGACTACGTGATATAAAGTAAACAAGTTATTTTATCAAAAAAGGTTAATTCAGTAGGTACACAATATAACAAAATAAAATAATAGGTAAATATACTAAAAGCGATTAAAAGTCATATCAAGCTTTACCTCTGCAAACCGAAGTTATTCTGATGTTCACCAAAACGTAATTGTAAAAGAACTTTATAAACAAGTAGACTACGATCGATGTTCGAATAATATAATGGTGCCTCGTAGTGATTACTGAAAAACCATAAATTAATTCAGGTTTACTTACCATTTGCAGCAATAACAACCTAGACCCTTACTCTACATACAATATAATTTATTTTTATATATACTCATCTTCTTCTGCTTTTTCCTAACTCGACAACTACTCCTCGTTATTGAAGACCAGTATTGACATTGTCGAGTGGGTAATTATTTTATTTGACAGAGTTTTATTTGAAGATTTCAGTATTCTAACATAATGGTGGCCTTCTCGTAAAACTTTCTCGGTAGCTTTTGTGGAATTTCATAATTGTTCATTACTTGAACACAATAACCAAACTATATTATGTAAAATGCCACCATATTTGTCACGATATAGGGTAAAACAATACAAATTTATGACTAAAAATTACAACCAACATGATAAACCATGATAAAACTTATAGACACTTATTCAATAATGTGAAGACTTTACAACTATGAATTTCCTAATCAGGATATATATATATATAAATATACCTACTATTTATCTTCGTTCTCCCGTTTTTTTTAATGGTTAGACCAGAACTAATAAACACTGCAATAAACTAAATTAACAACAAAAAACAATAAATAAACTTATATCGTCAAAATCGGTTTTGTCAATCCGGACTTATTATTCTTTGACTATGCCTATGGAAATCCCTTTTTACTGGACTATAAAGTATACAGGATAAATACATTACACCAAATTTAATAACTTTCGGTGTTTTCTATTTCACAATTATCACAAGTTGCTCTAACTTGGAACAGTAAATCGGTATTTTGGTTACGTTATGAGACTGGGTCTAAGTGTTTTTAAGTCACTGTGTTGATTAGCGCAAATTATAAATGCATTGCATGTTATTGTAAAATTGTAATAACTTCATAATAAGATTACGCACCGAACTAGTTGTATCCATTCTCTCTCTGAATTTTTTAAACAAAATATTTTTTTCGCTGGTATATAAACTATATGGGAGTCTTTGAAATATTTTTTTACACCAACTTTTTCAATGTATTCCTCGATTATAACATCAGGGGCATGTATTTTAACAAAAATCAGCCCTTTATGTGCTTGCAACTGTAAAGATTTAATATTGTATCCAAATTAATCAATCACACAATTAAAAAAATATTTCTTGATACTATTTCTTCACTGACGGTTAAGCAAATTTGAAGCATAAAAGGAAAATACATACTATTCCAGGCTCAAGTTCAATTTCAAAGCCAATTTTAATAATACTCATTAAAAAGTTTATTCTCATCGCCTCTGGTTCTCGTTTTGCATCATCTGTCAATACAACAATTAAATCGATCCGCCTCGTTTCGTCCCTGAATTTTCCTGAGAACGAATATGTCTCAAACTGAAATTCATAATTATTGAAGTTGAAAAAAATATAATAATAATTTATTAGTGACTATAGTATTTTGCAAACAATTTCAATCAAAATACAGTTTAATAAGGGTTTTAGTAGACAATACTTAAAAATCTCAAAATGCATCAAGAGGTAAATTCATATTATTTCAATACATAAGTATTTAGATTTTGTTCGATAATTTCGATTAATTATAGACATAGTAGTAGGTACTAGTCTTTCTCTTCCAGCTAAACTGGTGGTGCTATTAGGAATGTAAATAAAAAGATTTAATACAATAAAAGAAGCTTTGATGGACTTTTAAACACAGGTAAAATTATTAGAGTTAGAATAGGAAGTTAAATGCATAAAATATAAAGTTATCGGTTATGAAAATCTATTTCTCGTCATTCTATTAAAATTAATCAAAGACTAACTTGAAATCATGTTAAAAATAACAAAAAAAATGAACTATTTTTATTTCATTATCTATAGGTATCTACGTATTGCATTTGTTCGTATCTGCAAAACTCGAAAAGTAGAAGATTTGAAATTTTAACCCAGTATTGTATTTATATAAAGCATTTTGTTATTTTATATCCCGAAGTTCCCACGGGAACGTGAAATTCCAAGCGCTTCGCAAAGTTGAAATAAAATCAATTATCTGACAAATGATTATGATGTATCACATATATTATACAAATTACTATTTTTACTCATTTGTTTCAAAATATTTCAAATCCTTTTGATTTTAACAACAAACATAGTAGGTAAATTAACTGACGTGTTTTCTCGGCGAATCTGTTTCCTAGAATACTTTTATTTACTTCCCTATAAATAATATCAGACTGAGCCACAGCGAAACATAGGATTAGTTGGTATAAAAAATAAACCTTTTGTTCTTCTATATTCACAATTTGAACTTTAGGTACAATTTCTTCTTGTTCTTTTTCTTGTTTTGCAATCTCTGTATATTTACTGATTAAATTGACATTATATACTTTCATTTTGTGACATATACCTGTACTATCATTTTCATTGTTGTCCTCCTTGAAAACAAAATCAACATTATTTCAAATTACTAGCAATTACTGGTAAAAGTGTATAACTGAATTAACTAACATCAAATGAAATCAAATTTAAAATACTTTATTCAATTTACCCCTAAGAAGTCACTTACGAACGTTAACAACACCACTGTGGCTTCGAAAAATATCTGTCACGGGGAAACGCCGGCAAGAAAATCGATCGGACTTAAAATCTACTTGACATGGTTCTTAGACTTATTGTCCGCAAAATCGATAGTGTATTAGGAATCTTATTGTAGAACCTAACACAATTACCTAAAAAAAGTTTTAATAGTTTCACTGTCTTGTATAAAACTTTGCCGGTCGTTTACGAAATCTAGCTTTTCTAAGTTTTTGCGAACATTCATTGAATTGTTAAAGATGTATTAGGAATGCGAAGTTAAATTAAACCATTCAGAAATTTTAATTAAACTATTATTCAATTGCCTAACCTCAGATTCTATTCTTTATACTTTGAATATTAGTGAAGTTTCGTCTGGTAAAAGAACTATGTCAGCACTATGATTACAGTTATATCATGTATAACATATTACACACCAGAAAGCAAACCTATCCCAAAATCGAGCCCTGAGGGCTTTGAGGGCCCTAGCTATTGGTGTCCATACTGGTGCAACCGAGGTAAGTAAGCTTATCAACTATTTAATAGGTTCTACACTCAAAGTATTATTATTTACATAGTATTTAATATACTTACAGGTAGTATTTACTTACCTCGGAATCATTTCTAACGTTGTCTTGAAAGTATCTAAGTTTCTCACAATACTTAGGAGGCATTGTTTTTATACGCAGTACCAATGCTTATTTGATGAAATATTTTCTTTACACTGAGTTTGTAGTTGTCGATATGAATTCTGAACCAAAAGAAAAAAGAATAATATAGTGTACTAAAGTAATCACACCCCCTGTTTTTTATATTTATAACATCAATGTTAATAATATTATGCTTAGTAAACTTTTAACGAATTAACTGTTAAGTTACATATAAACATTAGTCTCACATTAATTAAGCTCATAAACAAATTCAACAATATTTACACTTTACTCTTTAATACTGGGTACATTGTGTTGATTAAAAAATACTGAGTATCATCTTATAAAAGCTGCAAGATTAGTATAAGACTAAAGTTGTAAAGTTTTTACCGACTTAAAAGTTTTATAATTAAATTTTGAACTAAATAAATAAATAAATTTTAGCAAGTAATATTATAATAGTGTACCTATTACTAATCGAATATATAAATAACACTTTACGCTAATTCTCTTCTAATCTCTGACCGATAATAAATCTTAAAATCCGCCGAAAACTAAAACCTGAAACGAACAGACTTAAATACCCAGCTTAAAATTATGACTTACAAAAATTTAATAGACCATTTCAGTATTGTAAGTTATTTACTAGTACCTTTATCACACCACAACCTGGGTAATAAGTACCTACAACATAATAATTCATGAAGATAAATGATATAATAAAAGATTTAGGAAAACAATATATTTTTATAATCTGACATTAAGGAATATATTACTCTCTACCAAAGAATATACTACTCTCTACCGAGAGCTGACATATATAAATGACTGCTAGATCCAAAGAGTTTAATTATAACTAGTGATCGCCCTAAGCTCGAAATTCGACCAGTGACTTTTTGATCAAAGACCATTTTCTGTTTGACATTTGAAGTATTCATGAATGTGGTATATCTATGACCTCTTATATCTAGTCTGTGGACGTTCCTTAGCAACTAGTTTGTTATAATAATTGTCATATCTACTACAAAATATGTAACATCGATTTTGTTAATAAAAACCTTTTAAATGCAAGGTTTTGTCCTTAACAATGAACCTAAACGAATGAGTATTATCTACATCACTTGCTGTCACTTTTCGTTGAGTGACAATGACAATATTTTGGGAGGTCTAAGTTCAATTGCACTGGTCAGGTTAGGATTCGCAGTATTAATTTATTTTAATTTAATATATTACTACCCAGGGTCTGTTGTCTTCTTTAAACTTGATTTTGCCCTTTCTTGCACACATGCTCATTTTTTACATGTAGTTGTAGATATTGTATACTACCTGAAAAAATAAGAACGGTACAACAATAAACTGGTCACACTGACTGCCTTCTGTCAAGTCTGTCATTATTATTTTAATGCAAAATTTGCCGTTAGATTTGGTTAGATTGAATCGCCATTGAAATACATGAAACTTTATGAATACTTTTATTACAATCGCTATTATGGAACTTACGGGTATTTCGTATAAAATGTCCGCTAATGATTATAGAAAATGTGCCAAATGCGGAAGAACTCGTGCTGAAGATATGACCGTGACCTATCATAGACTTCCCAATCCAGGAAAAGCTAATATTATGAAGTAAGTAGGCAGTATGGAAACCACAAATAAAACAAAATATAATGGTTGCGTTAGATCACGTGGACTTCACATTTCTAAATAAATGTATAATTCATTTAGACACGAACATACAACACGTAAAAAGAAGCACCTTCTATATTTGTATTAAAATATATACTATATTAAATGAAATGCAAAAGGACGAGAAAAGGAAAGCCATGGAGAGAAAACTTCGGATTTTAAGAAATAAACAAATAATCAATACTGACAGTTTGTTTTAATTTTCTTGACAATTATGGATAATATTAAGAGCATGAAGAAAAATCTGTAATTTACTAGAGTATAACATTATCAAATAGTTTCTATAAGATGCTGTTAATGTATAAATCTAGTAAATTATGGATTTTTCTTTATGCTATATTTGAAATTTGGAAGTTTCACTGGAATCGATCGTTTTGAATTTTGCCGCATTTTGAGTTTTAATTGCTATTCCGCAAGAGCGGTAGTGTTGTAGGTGTGTAAAGCTATGGTCGCAATTTTTTACATGACAGATACACTTCTTCTCTCGGTAGAGAGTAGTATATTCTTTGTTACTACCGGATAATATAGATAAACCTTAGCTTTCTGCTTTCCTTCTCCATATAAACTTTAACCATGCCAAATCTCACAGTCTTCCGTGCAGGCAATACGCTTAAAAGGGGTTAGAAAGCTTTTGCTTCACGTATTAATATATAGATTACGTTTTATCCACTGATGTATAGACTTATAATCTGAGGTCTTACCTAGATTCTACTAATTAATACTTCAAGTATGTAGTATTTACATTTTACAAGACCTAATTTTTTAATGTAATCTACTGCAGTTCAAAGTAAACAAATGAATATAAATTATATTTTGTAAATATGTATAGATATTTTCAATATTGTACATATAACAATTAGATACCTTTTTCCGCATGTGAGCGTTTCGTGCCAGCTAAAATACTAGAGAATCATTGGTTGTGCCCAATGTCCACGCGCGAATTTCAAGCGAGTGCACGCACATCTTGATTACATTAATGGAGCGAAAAAATTTCTAAAATTAAAAAAAAAACTGACAATATGTTACATGGACTACTTTGCATACGGAAACATAATTTTACAATGAAGAGCTTAGTAAGAACTTGTTTTAATAATTTCAGATAAAGATGACTCCCAAAAAATAGGAAATTTTTGAGTAGCTTGCTCATGCTGTCATAAATTTGAATACAAAGTTACAAACATAGATACTACACTCATGGGCATATATAGAAGAACGCAATAAAAAGGTAAAATAAAAGAAAACATTTTCTTATTTCATACTGGCCATAATAATTTAACTTACGACTATCATTTATTAAAAAAAAAAAAAACATTATTTCTATTTTTTGACAATATTTTTATTATTGAGCGAAGGAACTTTCATTTGATAAGTTTGAGTGATAATGCCGGATCTCAGCCTTGCTCATGTGTTTGAGGTTGTAACTTTAATTGAAAATGGTTACACTTAAAATGAAGTGGCTCAAACATTACGAGAGTCCAAGTCTGTGATTTTACACAATGTTAAACGATACTGGAGAGTACACAAGACGTAAAGGACAAGGTTGCAAAAGAATTACAACAGAGAGGGACAATAGATTCATTGTAAGCAGTTTCCCCAGAAACCGCACTTCGACTTCTTCCGAGGTACGAAACAAGCTGCAGAAAGGTCAGCAAGAAGGCTTAAGGCTGCTGGTATAGGCGTACCGGCGGGTGCCAGACTCTTTGCTCACCGCAGAACCTCGAGTAGCTCGGTCCAACTTTGATTGTTCGCACCTAAATTGGGATGATGACGCTTGGGGAAAAGGTACTCTTTATTGATGAGTCCAGATTCTGTCTTAAGTGAGATGATGGAAGGGTCAAAGTATGGAGACAACCCGGAGAAAGATACGCTAAGTGTGATATTGTTGGAAGAATGCCTTATGGTGGTATGGGGTGGTATTTGCTTAGGAGCATGAACGGAGCTAGCGCTACACATCGTAGAAAACGGGTCCCTGACTGCGGCGAGATACGTAACAGACATTTTAGAGCAGCTTGTGATGCCTTTTGCCTCATTCATGGAGGGTAATTTTATTTTAATGCAAGATAATGCTCGTTCTCACACTGCGATGGTAGTATCGGAGTATCTTACTGAGGTCAGAATCAAAATTTTAGTGTGGCCAGCACGTTCGCCAGACCTAAATCCGATAGAACACGTTTGGGATAAACTGGGAAAATAAAGAAATCCAACACCAGCAAACCTAAGGGACCTCAAAACTGTTGAAGAATGTAACCTAATGTCACAAAGTTTCATTGACAATTTAACAAAGTGTGCCCAGACGGATGCAGGCAGTTTTGAATGCGGGGGAGTTAATAGTATATACTGTTTGTGCCACTCATTATGAATAAAAAACAGCCTTTAGAACAATGTTCAATTTTCATTATGTTAGGTCAAAATTCCTTAAATTAAAATACTGAGCTTACTGCCTCCAATTTTTTTTTCGTTTAGTATAAGTTTTTTGTTTAATTTAATTACTTCTATTCAACGAATTTTAAAAGCTTATATTGTACAAATAAATCTTTTTTCACTTTAATTTGCCCCTTTTTTGCTGTTTTTAAATACTGCCTGAATCCATCCCCAAATGCTTATGCGTAAACGCTATTTTCCGACGGAACGTACGCGCGAGAAGATTCGCGGCGAAATAGCTTCTCTTGGTCGGGGTCTTAGTGGAGCGAGATTGTCACATTTACTAGCGAGTGCTCTGCGAGTGGGTTCCCCTATATACAAAGTAGGGCTTGCAAATATTCGAAAATGTTGTTATTCGAATATTCGTTTTTTTTTTCCAATATTATACTATAAAAAATATATGATTTAATAATCATGATGGAGTACGTTATCATAGGTTGGAGGTAGTATTACTTTTATTCATACATACAAAGAGACCTTATCGATCGGATTGCGTCAACAAATAATGATCTAAAAATAGAACTTTCCACTTTTTTTTTAAACGATAACTCATGGTGTTTACGACCAGCCTGTCCTGTTTACAAGTTCGAGTACCTTCTAGTTATTTCGTCATCGTCTCATTTGACTATTTAAACGAGCCGTATCAAGACGCGAAAGCGAGACAGTTCTATTTTTGCAAGCAAGGAGAAAACATCAAGCGTTAGGTGGCTTGTCCACTGGAGCGGAGCGGAGCTGTGAAATTTCGATATTCATGCATTTCTATTGGTCAAAATTTGTACAGCTCCGCTCCGCTTCAGTGAAAAGGCAGCCTCACAGAAAGAAGACATCTAAAAACGGATCGTAGAGGGAGAAACTTTAAGTACTTCAAGACTACATATTGTGAAGAAGCGATTTGTGACTTTGTTTGGATTTGTATTTTTGAGTACGAAACGAATAAATTATTTACACGAAAGAGGATGGCATTTTACTAACCACGGATGTAACACTATTATTTATAGTATAGATGAAATTTTCTATTAAAATATTTATTAACAACAATATAGGTATTAAAAAATTTAATCGAGTTGGCGTTGACGCATATAACTATGTTCTTTAATTCTGTTTTCTATGGCAGCTGTTTCTTTAATATCTCGTTGTTCTTTAGGGAATATAATGAGCAGGACAATCAACCCCAAGATCACCACGAACTGAAATTGTACATAAATAAATAGAATTTGAATTACTCAGTGCTTACTAAACTACATACTCAAAAAATAAAAAGTAGTATATACAAAATAGGTAAATTTCTACACAAATCTTTGTTAATTTAAATTATAGAAGTAAATACTTTATTGACTTTTCGTAGGGACAAACTTTGCCTAGGTCTGACTGCCGTTTTTAGACCATGTCCTGATTAACGAGCGCCAGCGCACGTTTTAATAACACGCGCCTGGACTTTCTATGTAGGTAGGTATTAACATAAACCGTTCGCATGAATGCGTAGCACACACTTTTGAACGAGGGATTAGGGTCAAAAAATAATCAAGGTGTGCAGTATCGGTCCCAATAGTTTTCAAAAACATGAATCATTTACTTTTAAGTATGTCTGAACCTGTAGTGCTAATCTGACTTGCATTGCCTTTCCCCTATTAGGCAGTGCCATAGCAATATAAGTAC
This sequence comes from Saturnia japonica, assembly GCA_033032175.1. NCBI lineage: Eukaryota > Metazoa > Arthropoda > Insecta > Lepidoptera > Saturniidae > Saturnia > Saturnia japonica. The sequence goes on from CM065307.1 coordinate 14,509,166, forward strand.
ACAACAAAACAAAATATCAAATAAAAACACAGTAGATCGAAAACCTAAGAGGTCTTCACGAGACAACCACATAAACTTTACATAGGTTTTTACATAAACTAAGTAACGTATGAAAACAATGAATTTTACCTGAAACCCCAATAGGTTTTTGCAATGTAATGCAATACAATCCGTATAATAATTAGTATAAACCCATTTTTCGTTGTAGAAAACCATTAGTCCTGTAAATATTAAAATTACGATGTTAGTAAAAACGTTATAAACAATAAAAATTAGCATTTGAGTGATTTGTATAAACATTTTATTATTTTGCTACTATATATTTTATTATAATATGATAGAACTGTAGCTAGCCAACTAGTGAAAACTTTTCAGTGGTAGTCTTGAGTTATTTTACTTGCACAGCGCGGCGCGGCGCGGCGCTTTGGTTGGCGTAGACCGCTTCTGCCGCACACATCAAGTTTTCATAATAGGTTTCCGAATCAGGCATTCCGATTCGCTCGTTTCTTTTCATCAGGAATAATTTACTGCCAATCTACCAATATTACAGTGACGCCTTCTTGAACGTACAGCAGGATGGATGGACGATGACGAATTAATTGCTATTGCTTTTTTGCTTTCACACGAGAAGATGAAAAAACGTCATTATTGGGACACCCGTTGAATACATAGAGAATAAAGGAGAGTCAATTTTAATTCGAAAGGGCAAAATTACTAGAACACCCAGACATAGAATTTTCCGTTTTACATAAAGTAGTCACAGGCGAAAATGCGGAAAATTTTGCGGCTGAGTGCCCAGGCACGGCTGTATCGCAATTCTGAAACGAGATTTCCGTGCGTGTGCGGTGGTACCCATGAAAATTTAGGTAATCGTGTGACGTCGTTGGGAGTGACGTCATTGTTTTTTTTTTTTTTTTCGATTAACAAGATCGTGTGCGCCATTGTAGTACCATTTCTATGAAATCTGTCTGTGTCTGAAATGTGTCTGAATTGGAATCCTAAGGAATTACTGTGGTCTTACAAGGAAAACCATAGCAACTGAATGCCGCGCCGCTTTCACCTAACGTATGCAAATTAAATAATGTATAAGCCTCTGTTCTGTCATAGAAGAAAAGATCAGTTACCGCTAAAATACGCCTCCGAAGGTACGTAGCCTTCATACTTATTAAATGCCTCTCCGGGAGTCCCAGGCTCCGTTTTTTCATTATACACCGTCTGTAATACTCATATTATACTTGGTTAAAATTTAGAACCATTTGGCACGCGGAGGGCAACGGGAAGGTTCGGAGTGGAGGGAAAGGCCCTCTGACGCTACTCCAGTTACAAGTTAATAATTCATCTAGCCTGAGTTACTGGTGGTCAAAATATCAAGTCGTTTTAACATTCACTATCGTTTTTGCACGCTAAGCGGCAGAAGGTACAAGGAGGTAAGAGAATAGGCAGTTCCCTACCTTTTCATACCATTCCCGAAGAAAGGTAATATTATGATTCTGGCCGGAGTAATAGAGGTTCTAAAGTTTAGAAATGTCGATGAAATTGAAGTTTAACAATTAAATAGTTAGTAATAAAATTTGAAGTTAGCAGTCATCGGCACACTCGTTTCGCTCCTTCGGCTCATGCTTTTACTTATCATAAGAAACCTAACACGGTCCTCGCTAACTATTAGCTGTATATTGAGGAAACTTTGGGTAAAAAAATTATGCTTTTATTGCAAGAGTATATATTAGGTCCTTGCATATGAAATTGGCGTTTTGTTGAACTGGTCACTTTGATCTATAACCATCATTTAATCTATACAAAGACGAAAGTGCATAGATAATAATGATACTAAAATACTTCGATTGATTAAATGTATAATTTCATAATACTTTGTTCGTTTTTACTTTTTCCCTATAAAACTCTAATTTCATAAGTAGGACCTAATATTATAATTAATATTATATTACTGATGGAACTCATATCCGTAAATAAAGCGATATTTTAATTTTACATTTTGTGAAAAAAAAACGATGTTAAAGAAAAATCAAATGGTACGATAACGACAACCTAAATTTTATATAAATTTTAATTCGGAATTCCTAATCAAACGCCAGGTATTTGAGATCAAAGTGGCCAGTTCAACAAAACGCCAATTTCATGTTTAAGGACCTAATAATTTAATATCAGGGCGAACGAGCTGCGCTAGGTGTCTAATTTAATTAATACTTTACAATCCAAGTCTTCCTAGCTAGATGTTTTTCTTTTTTTTTAAATACCGAGCAAAACTCGATCGCCCAGATATATCATAAAATATACCATCACGCCTGTATTCCCCGAAGGATTAGACGGCCACCCACAGGTCGCCGGGTATGTTTAGGTCTCATGTAATAGGGGGTGAGCCTATTGCCATTAATCGGGCACACAGACAAACTCCGAGCTGCTACTGAGACTTTCAGACTTTACTTGACCTAGGTATCGAACCCAGAACCTCGAGTATAGCAGTAGCGCTTATTTGTTATACTAATATTAATTATGTTAGTATAACAAACATATACTATAAAATATATATATATTAATAGTTATAGGTTTTATGACCTACTTGTTTGCTAAGATCTGCTGAGATAAAAGGCAAACGCAGTTCACTCTAATTAATTGTTTTTTTTTTTTTTTTTTTTTTTTTTATAAACGGTTAATAACCTTGTAATGAGAGTCATAACCTCTATGAACTTTTCATCACCAATTCATACAAACCTTTGCAAGTCATACAAACCCAACCCTCATATTTTTATTTTATTTAGTCTAATTGTACACACATACAAATACTATCCAAAGTAAAATGATTGGATAAATGTACATAAAGTATCGAAATAACGAAGTTAGTTGTCAAATTGTAATAACTGTATACTTCCTACAAGAGGTAAAAAATTTGGGTCTTACTTAGAGCAAAATAATTTTGTAAGCTTTCGATTAACAATTATTTGGCTCGAAAGGTAAAATTAAACTGTAAAAGTAAAAAATTCCTTAAATTAGATTAAGTTAATTTTATTACAAATCACCGGTTTTTTTTGCAACGAGATATTTTTTCTTCAAGTGTTATCCAGGACACCAAAGTGGATTTTTGAGATGGGGCAGTAAAGGACTTACTTCTTTGTAGCGGCCAGAATATTCATAATAAAGATTTTAATTATGGATTAAAACAAGTTGGAGTCTTTTTTCTTGCAAAAGGTTATCGAAGCCACAATGAGTTCCTACGAAATGTATGAGAAAAGTTTTTTACGATTTCTGACATTTTTAGTACTGTAACCTCAGTTGGTCCGATAGAATTTATTGATACTTTTAAGAAACAGGATCGATTGGAATCAAAAAAGTTTTTGCATAAATTGTTCATTTTCTTGCTAACTTTACACTTAAAAAAAACTGTAAATGCCGATTAAAATATCTGAAAAAGTTAAGCACAGTCTTCTCACAAAGTTTTCGTGTAGCTACAAAGGTTAAGCCCCATTTAAAAGATCAATTCTTTATAATTTCAAAACTTTTTACGTTTGGCCTATGGACGCTTGTACTAACTCTATAGGTAGCCCTAGCGCGTTGCCGAACCTGAACCCTTCTACCCCAAAGAGCTCTGGAAACCCTACTCACCGCAGAAACGCAACACTAGGTTGGCAAACAAGCATACGGCTCGCCTGATGGTTTGGTGTGTATATTAAAGATTATTGAATGATTTCTCGTACTAGAAGTATATAATAAAAATGTATAAAACCATGCTTTTTTTTAATAAATAAAGTTACAAGAGTTAGAGTATCTTAAGTCACTGATCAGAGGCGCAGGCAGTCAAAAGTACTCTGTGCATACAGTAGGTACATGCCTACTAAATGAAATTTACTAAACTCTTAAAAAAAAATTGAAAAGCTTGAGGCGTAAACTGTCATTCCATTCAAACTGTAGTCTCGATCTTTTAAAGATTCATTAAAAATTTCGTTTACTTTTTAGTTCCTTAATTTAAAAAATTCGTGATTTTTATAAATGCTTGTTTTTTATAAGATTTTTTAAATTATTTTTTTAATTTTGATATACCTTAGTGGATAAATAACATAGATGTACAAACCGTAGGCACAATCTTGGTTGTAAACTGTGCCAGCCAGTCCGAACCATAATCTGTAGCCCAAAAGTTATAACATTCAGCTTTCGACGCTCTATTGTTTATGGTCGACATAAAAATCTAAATAGAAATAATCGGTTATTATGTATTAAGATTTAAGCCATATACCTTTATGAGTGAAAATTTATTTGGAACCTTTATTAATAGAAATTTTAATAGATAAAGCGCTCTCTATACACCAAAACCGCGCCGACACAATTGTCATACTAGTTGGATAGTCGGAAGAAAAGTTGTAGGGTTGTTGATAACGGTGAGAACCATAGATGTAGTATAATATAGATCGGTAAATAGGTAGATTTGGCTGAGCCGAAAAACAAAATACATTATACTATTTCCATTTCTTTATTTTCTCGATGACAGTTCTAATTTGATAGTTGTAGTGTTGTAACCAAATAAGTAATTATATCGATCGCATATATTTTTATAAAATAAATATAATAATATTTGATTAAAATAAATATATAAAGATTACCTGTCGTTATAATTATTTCGTTTCATTGTCGAGTACCAACCTATGCCTACTTACTTTACAACAGCTTCGAAAATTTTGAAGAAGTTGGCATTATCTATCAAGAATTAATACGTGTAACATATTGTAATGAAATATAATATTAGTTAATAAATGTGTACAAAAGTATCCGGCAGTAGTTTAGTTTCTTACATTTTGTTAAAAATTATCGGGTCTGTTATCGTGTTACGTTTATCGATATAGCTCCATCCCTATCAGTTTCTCCGACTCTGGTACGTGCCTTGTACGTGTGTAAACGTCATATTTTTATAAAATAATGCATACATAATGTAAAAAAACGCTCGTTCAAGTTTTCACAGGAGGTGTCATCGAGAAAATAAAGAAATAGAAATGGTATAGTGCTGCACCATGTACTGACTCGGCCTTAATGTCGATATCGATAAAAATATCGGTGTATTCGTGTCGCCTAAATCAACAAACACGGAATTTTTATAACACTACAAGTTTATATAATACTAGTGGTGCCCAGCAGCTCCGCACGCTTTTATTAAACAATAATTATTTTCATTACATAATTGTATTTTACTCTTATTATTGACGATTTATAAGCTTTTCTTTAGTGGAATGACTTATTTACTTCCTATGTACAAAATTTCATAAATATCACTTTTGAATGAATACAAATATATATTTTTTACGATTTTTAGACGTGTTAACACCTATTAAAACTTACATTAGTAAAAGCAGACGCGAATGCGACTCCACCAATGACACTACCCCATATCCCAACACCTATAGCGTTATGCAGTAAGGGTCGACGGCTTCCCAACAAAAGTAACCAAGCATTATACCTGGCGATAAATAGTTACATTAAGCGTACGTCAATAATCGAACGTTAATTTTCTCTGATCTTGCGACAGGTTCTGAATTTTATCAACACTTAAATAACCGCATGAGCCAGGTTGTGCTCTAAGAACTGGGACTGGCCTAGATAAATCAAAGTTAAGTCACGCTATGTGAGCAAAAACTCGACAAGGCGACGCCTACACGGATGTAGGTTTTGGACTGGTTTATAATTTTTCTAGTCCCATAACGTCCTTCGGTACTGAACTGACACAATTTCAAGGGTTGTGAAATGAAAAATGTACAAGTTACTAAAATTTTGTAGATGCTAAAATGTCTAATGCTAATCTACTGATTAAGCTACCTTCCAAAACCATCATTATACAAAAAACGAAACTAAAATTTAATTCAAATATTGGCTTTTGGTAAGAAATAGAATGTTATGCGTTTTTGAAAAAATCAAGCCACAGGAGTGGATAATTTAGATTTTTTATCTTTGTATCCATAGATATTTGTCGGCAGATTTTAGATAATTGTCGGAAAGATAGCTTGCAACATAAAAAAGTACCCGAGATAATATGTTTAGAAAAGGGAAATCATATAATACTTCCTGCCTAAATATCAACACGTCGCGAGCGTGAGGCACGAGGTTTGCCATACGCCACACTGCCACACAAACAATAAGTACCAATTCATACGATTTTTTATACTTTTAATACACATGTACGAACCAATCAAAAAATTTATACCAATTTTGCACATATTATAAAAACCGAAAGTACCTACTACTTTCACACCTAAACTAATAGATCCTTATTATATTTTTTATTCTTTCATAATAGTAACTAGCCAGCATTGCATTTATATTGCAGGGGACTTCCCGTTCATCTGATAAAATAAAAATCCGACCAAATTATCAATCACTTATTCTTTTTCTTATTACTCCCCGCTCCGTTTCAGCAGAAATTCCAAGGTTACATACTAATCACGGCGTTGTCACACTATATAGATAGAATATTCCTTAAATAAGTATAAATATAGCTATAGGTATATTTAGTTGAATTGATGTTAAAATTATTTCGAGCTATAAATTTAGTATTTAAAAAAAAAATGCTTAGCGAAGCGGGCGGGTACCAGCTAGTATCGGTATAAATAACATTTACCTTTTAATCAAAACATTACTTATCAAAACGCATGCCGATGCCAACGGAAACCCTGCTGAAAATAACGTAGCCAGTGCGAATAGCATCACTAAAATAACATAAAATTTTTTATTTACACCTAAATAAACTGTAATTTTCTTTTCATTAACGCAGGATATGTTAATGGAAATTACCTTGATCTTTGAAAATATTAATAATAAATTGGTCGTTGATGTTATTTAGTCTGTATTCTCTTTCCCAGCAAGGAATGGTCGCATTTATTGATGGACAATTATTATAATCAGTGTTGAATCTACGTAAATTATTATACATATTAAATTCAGGTCATTTCATTCTTAGAAGATATACAAAGGTCTGTTTTAAGATAGTAGAAATATTTTTTCTCAAATATGCATGGAAATATTGTCATTATTTTCGAAACAAGAACAAGCGAAGTATCGAATTTACGGACAAAGAAAATCAAATCAATTGCAGGAGCGTTTTATGAATTTGGAATTTACAACACTCCAACAATGTTGAATGAAACGGCGGTGCTGGAGTTATTAAATACTCTTTGATTGGATCTCTTTTATCATTCTTGGCATACCAAAGTAAGTCTCTTTGTTTAGTACAAATTGCGTTCACGTGGCTGTATAGCCTTAAATGCGCTTGCCTTTCGGCACATATCATAAATAGAAAATTGGCGGCAAAGCTAAAAATTTGTCTTGATTTGTTATTTGCACACTTAATAAATATAAATTTTATAATTAAAATGAGTTCCAAAGGTTCAGAGAGTGAAATGGAGATTGATTGTACTCCACCAGATTTAAGATCAGGAGCCAAATTAGCAATGGAAAACCTGCTTCAAGCAAAGTCAAAAGTACATGAAAATTTTATGAGTTGGTAAAACGAGAAAATAGTGAACATTTTCTCCGAAAAAGTATTTTTGACGTATTTTAATGAGATTGCTAAAACTAAAAAGCCATCTACATTATGGGCAGTTTATTCCATGCTGAAATGTACAGTTCATGTTAAAAACGGCATTAACTTGAAAAATTATGGAAATTTAACTACTTTTCTTAAACAACAATCGATCGGATTCAAAAGCAAAATATCGAAAAATTTTACTGGCAAAAACATAAAGCAGTTTTTAATTAAAGCTCCAGATGATATATATTTAGCAAAAAGGTAAATATAATAATTATTCATTATTGATTTGAGACAAAGTTAAGCGAAAATGGCTGGAGGGAATTGGATGAATTTTGATACACAGGATTTATGAGTCTTATTAAATATACTGTCCGTGGCTGTAGCTTGACATTTAGTTTTGTTTTTTACAGGTTGCTATGATATTAGGCGTTAACGGAGCATGTCAGAGTATCGAACTCTATAATATTAGCACAAAAGACATAGAATGTCTTGATAACAAAGCAATAATAACATTGCGCGACACTAACACAAAGATTGACCGGATATTTGTAATCCGAAGAGAGTTCCTAACATATGTAAAAAAAAATATAATCTTCGTCCAGCGAACACAACATCAGATAGGTTTTTTCTTATCTTTCAGAAAGGGAAGTGCACGAAGCAGGTCCATTGGAAGTAACAAAATAGCTAAAAACCTAAAGAAATAGCAACCTATTTAAACTTGACAAGTCCTGAATGTTACACTGGACATTGTTTCCGTAGGTCTTCAGCCACTCTTCTAGCCGATTCTTGAGCGAATTTGACGAATCAGAAAATACACGGAGGCTGGAAGTCTGATAAAGTGGCTGAAGGCTACATTGAGGACTCAACTGAAATCAAAACTGATATAAATAATAAAATAAATCAAAACATCAGATTGTAACCTAATTCGGAAACAGAATCTCTCCCGCTGGCCACTTGCCAATATCTAAGTCCACAGCCATTCACCTCAAACAGCATATTCAGCCTTCTACCACTACATCCAATACTCATCTGCAAACCTAATCAGAAGTTCAACAAACAAACATAAAAGTACCGAGAAAACAACAACATTTTCTTTTAGCAATTGCCCCAATGTAAATAATGTAATTATATAAAAAAGTATTTTATTTCCATGCATGTTTGAGAAAAGCACTATATATGCCTCGGCGGAAATGGCAATTGCATGTCTCGTAGTAGTGAAGTCCTCAACTACGGCTCGACCTTCAAACTAATGCTCGACCTGCAATTGCCTATTTCACGACCTTTGCAATAATGTACTTTTATTTTCATTTATTTTGCTATTGAATAAGGTATTAAAGTTTTGCTATAGAAGTCAAATGAAGTCGTTTTTGTCTGCATTGACATGTACAAAATTATATGTATTTTTGTGAAAAAGTTGATTAAAGCTAAAAAAAGGAATAAAACCATTACCTTAGAAGGGAAAAAACTCCTTCAAGAAAAATATATCTTAAAACAATAGACACAGCCAGAAGAACAAAGATTTCATCTAAGCAACTAAACAGACCACAGTTCATCACACCAATTCCACCAATCATTTTCCACCTGTCGACGTCACTTGGGTATGTATATAATCGTCCCTTTACGAAATCAATAAATAAAATATTGTAGTTACTACCAATATTAAAGGCAAAACAATGAAGAATCACTACGTTTAATTTACTTCATCATTAATGGTCTCTAATTTATCTGGGGACAAATTAATCTTGTACCTAATAAAATTCTTAAGGCTTGACTGAAAATATATAGGTACCTACATCTTAAACCAGCATAAAATTTTGCACAGGAGTTTTAAGAAGTAGAATATCTTGGTAGTAGTGGTAGGTAAGTGAGCAAGAAAAGATTTTGGAAAATTCATCGCCTAAGGGGGTTAGAAATAAGATAATTCCATAACGACAGGAAATCCCATTGCCCTCGTATTAAATTGTGATGGAGCCGCACTTGCATATTGAAATATTTCTCTCTCTCTGTCTTCGCATAAGTCACGTGGAAACTACTGTATGAATTGATATTAACCATAAGTTTATAGCCCATAAATAAGGTATTTTTGGGTGATTCTCTCGTTCCGTGCAAATCACATGTCCATCAAAAAATAAAACTACGTAACCCACTAACAACATTTTTTTTATTTTAGGTAATTTGCATAGGCATATTTGACATACGAAATCAATTATGAAATTGAATAATAACTACCTAAAATATAAAGATAATATGCTAAAAAATAATTACCAGTACCGGTCGAGACGCAAATTTTAGGAATTGTAAATTATTAATAACAAATTACTTTGATACTTTCCTATTTCCTGTTGTTTTGATATTATTATAGTATGTATTAAGGAACAAATTTATGAAATTAATAAGTACCTTACAATTGTACTTTACGTTCACTGTGATACCATAATTTTGTTGACAAAAAAAACTCATTATTTACCGTTAATTCAACATGAAATAAAAATATTCGCCTGTAGATTTACCTAGTGGAGTTTACCACCCCTTTCATTGCCCGCACGATCCTCACATAGTCGGCCAGTAAACAGAGTAACTTGGCAAAATCTTGCAGATATTTACAAAATAAAAAATTGAAATTTAGCCTTTGGAACGTTTATTTATTCATTACCAGTCGTACTATTTTGAGATAACTGCTAATTGTTCATTGTATTGTGTACGCTTACATATTTAATCCATATCGAGTATGAATAATTTCTGAATGTGTATATCTATCTATTTGCTATTATTCATGGAGTTACTCCAAAATAAGCACAAAAATATAATTATCATTACTCTCATTATCATTATTACCATTATAACTATTAGAAGAATGGTAATGATTAAAGAATTATGGTAATAATGGCTTAAGATGTTACTGTTGTTTTGAGGTAAAACAGTATTTTGAGGTAATTAATTTTTATGGTATACTGATACTGCCCGTTTTCGATGCTGTGTTTTGAACTTTTATAACAAATTGATTGAAAATTGGTTGACTTTATATAACAAACTGATTTGGTATAGATTTTTTATTTAATTCTTTATTACTAGCGTCACTTTTTCATTACCATTTTAAATTCCTCATTATCGTGCCTTGAAACAAATTTAGTATGTATATCTTTGGTAATTTTGGGCATAATTTAGTAGAATTTTAATTATTATGTTTATTTTTCATCTAGTCTTTGAATTTGCACGAAAAGAGAATAACCCTTTTACTCTATTCATCCAGGTAAAACGCAGTTCTTGCGGTTTTACGAAATTTGTTAAATTTCACTGAATATGTTTGAAAAAAAGTGTAAAAGGTGCTTTACGTCTCAATTAAAATTACAATTATTCCACAAGGATAGTGAAAAGCACTTTTAGCTGGATGAAATCAAAATCAAATTTAATTTAGGCGCCAAGAATGCACTTATGGACGTCAAAACATTACTAGGTACCGGTTCGGAAAGCATCCCAGTCATCGAGAAGAACCGGCAAGAAACTCGATCGGGCTTATCTTTTTTTCCAACTGTGCAAATAATATTTACAATTATTAATCATATTATTAATATAATGGATGCAAAGAGAGGGAGTAACTGTCAGATAAAACTATCATTCACTTAAGATCCAGTAACTTTACCACAATGTGCAACTTCACATTAACTCGTTAAAAAAGGGCTACTGTTAAATATAGAAAAGTGTAATAAATAAATAAATACTCACTTTAATAAAAGCTACAAATAAAAAATATGAAAACGTGAATGTAAACATCATTCCGCATTGTTTCACTATTAGAGATCTTTCATATGAACCTTGGGTCCTATGGTTTTCGAAATTTACAGATATGTACGCTAATATACACGTGACCTGATAAAAAAAAAGTTTTTTGTATTATGTATTTATTAATAAGATATGTAAGTATTGGATATAATTGTGATGTATCAGTAAAAGTGTACCTACTATAATGGTAATAATATAATCGATATGAACATTTCATTAGGTAACCACCATTTAAAAAAAAAATGTCCTTTCATTTTAAGATGCAAGGTAATGTGCATGGCTGTATGATGCAGTAGTCGTTAAAACATAAATTCATTGGATTTTTCATAGTTGTGTATTTGAGAAAAAAAACTTGGGTGTTTACCTTTTCAAGAAAAAAATTAACAACCACATAAATAGCCGAGAAAACGGCTATACCATAAAAATGAGCCCGATTTTTATTATCAAATTTGTCTTGCACTTTTTTGGTTATGACAAAATAATAATTTGCCCACACGAGAGTCATAGGAAGGGCAATAGCCATCTGAAAATGTCATAATTATCATATATCAACCTACGCGTACCAGTCGTAGCCTGTAGAAAATTTTACGTATTTTATAATCATGTTGTTAAAACTACTTATAGAGAAAGCTCCTATTTAATTCGAGTGAGCAACGGTGCAAATAAATTGGTTAGTGATCTAAACATTGATATCTTCAATACAAGTGTGCGGAAGTTAAAAACTCCTCTGAATTCCTGATTCTTTTGCTAAGATTTTTGTGTTCTTCCGTCTACTCTATTTTTTATTGATATACATATACGTGGAAACTTGTAAATGGCCTTCTTCTATCTACATATGTAATGTAACTCTGTACTTACTTGTAAGTTTTCTTAAAATATTAAAATAAAATAAAGCCCAAGTACGAAAATCTTCAATTTAGTAGGTAATTACAATATATTTATAATCGAAATTTAACAAAATAAAATGATATTTAGTAAATAAATACATAATTTTCAGGCAATGAATACCAATTTATTACTTGAAAACCTATGTACTGTATATTATTGCAATATTAAAATTGCTAGGAGTTGAAACCGACACATCATGAGTAGGTAGGAACCTATTATTGCGGTTTTCACGGCAAAGGCTACGACTACACTTCTAAATATGTACTCACGGGAGTCGCGGTGTTGGAATAAATAAATCAATATAAAAAACCTTACCACTGTAGCCAATAAGAAGAGATTGTTCATCAAACTAAACAATATTGCCCAAACGGTTTGGTGAGATTGTAGTAATCCGGTTACTTTGGATCTTCTTAAACCTTTAAAATTTACTCTGTAGTTAGCTCTGTAACATAATATGTTAAATCGATTTATATTATTTTAGTATCAAATATTTAACAAATATTACTATACTACAGTGTCAAATACCGTGTTGTGCTAGAATCGATCCCTTGACCATTGAACTGACCTGTATATATCAGGATTTTTATCATTTATCTCCCACAACCATGAAAGATATATCTCTCTTCTTTTCCACAATAAAACTGAGATCACGGCTAAAATGAATAAGACAATTAATCATTTTGAGCTTTGCGATACATACCATGTTAATAAACTAATATTAATTGTCCTAAATAATAAAAATAGAAGAAAAACCGTAGGTATATAAAACTTACAAACATGGAATCACTATTAGAGGAAAAAACATGGTGCGTAAAAACTTTTTTATTATACCTCTAAGTACTAAGTATGCATAAATAATATAGTATTTTAATTCACACGCAATATGTCGAGGACGTCCTAGACATGCCCACCAACTAAAAGTGTTCAAAAAATATAAACAAAGAATATTGATGACTTATAGGTAATATAATACGGATTTTCCCATAACTGGACAAGAATTCGCGTCTTATTAGCCCTCACCCACTGCGAGTTTGACTACATCAGTTTCCCAGTCAATAATTAAAAAATAAATTACCAGAAAATATAGTAAAGACATGAAAAATCTTCATTATAGGACATTCCAGTGTGAATTTTAATGTATTTTCATCACAGGCTGTAGAAACTTCATAAAAGGGACATATATTGAAATCCCGACATCTTGGGACCAAATAATTGCTACTCTCCGTACAAAAGAATTTTCTAAAACAAAATCATATTACACTTATTTTTATCATCAGGACCATGTGAAATTGGTTCTTTTATTCGGTGAAGAATGCAAAAGTAAATAAATACATATAATACATAAATAATGTGATATAGTTTTTCGCTGTGACAATTTTACCCAAAAATATAATACAAGTGAGTTAGTCCTTTTATAAGTTTCCAAATACGTTCAAAAAATAAATCAAATGTTTCGAATTTTGTTATTGCAATTATATTATAGTTACTCTAAGTTTCTCTTAGAAGCATTATTAGTAGATTCATGAAAGAAAACAATACGTTTGATTGTGTTTGAAACTATAAAAAGTCATAATAGAGATTAATCCGATACAATGATTTCACTCACTGTGACCGTGGTTCACGGTGTTACGTGAATGTACGCGAAATACCGTAACAGCCCTTCGTATATGCCGTCAGGCTCGAGAACCAGGGAACTGCGGAACAACAGTCCATTCTAATAGGCAACTGGTGAATACCAAGTTTTACTTCAGATATTGCATGAGACAAAAATTTACTCATTTTATGATTGTCCTGACTGAATGCAAATAACAATGAGAAGCTTTGGATATTTTCAAAATCTTTATCTAGATATGGCATACTTAGATTATACAGTTTAAGACCATTTTATAATAATACTAGCTGTGCCTCACGGTTTCACCCGTGTTAATTTTATACGACAAAGATCGCCAACGCACGCGTGAAGGCAATTTTTTGTACTTTGTGTAAAACTATCGACATTTTTATGAGGAATAAATTAATTTTTCAAATTATTATATAGCCTTTATTACTCGCTGATTCCGTAGCTTTATATTGGTGAATGAATTTTTGAAATCGGTCGAGTAATTTTTCAGTTTATCCATTACAAAAAAAAATCAAATCTTTCCTCTTTATAATATTGGTTTATATAAGTCTTACTCGAGTCCACGGCGAATGAATATAGCGTATTTTGACCGGGTATCTTGATGCGCACTGTACAGTTGTACAGCGCCGACAGCGGTCACAATAATCAACCCTCTGTTAATATATTCGACAAACGTGAAATAAAAAGCCACCTGAAACCGAAATTACCAATTCTCTGTCGATGCCAAAGCGATTCACAACTTTTAAATATAAATTTTTATTGTAGCTTTTATTAAATACGTTTAACTTACTTTTTCTCCAAACCGAAATTAATAATTCTCTGACGATGACAAAGCGATTCACAACTTTTAAATATAAATCTATTATTGTAGCTTTTATTTAATACGTTCAACTTACTTTTTCTCCAAAATATTCCTGCAGAAGACTGACGGGCTGCGATTTTAGCATTGCATCTACTCCAAGCCAACTTTTATATAGAATCTGAAATATTTTATTGAAAAAGGTATTATTACTTTGCGAAAATCGATCGTAATTACTTTATTTAACATTACTTTGCTATTTTAGTTTGCATCGATTTGACGTGATTGATAGCTGTTGTTTTTTTTTCAAGAAATATTTGATGTATATCTGAAAAAGTTAAAGTTGAATCTAATAAGAAAAAGCGAAATATTTGTTAAGTGACATTGTTGAGTGCCCGAAAAAAAAACGCACATGAAATAACCTCACAGGAAATAGACGCAAAGAAAAAAGCGCAATGTCACTCATGCAACAGCTCATACCCGCAAAAAAATATCCATAGCATAACATTCCATCGCTAAGGGTTAAGCAGTGCTGTACTGATGTACACCCACAGTTTGCTTCAGCCAGTTAGGTTCAGGATGTGTCAAGGCACGGTTGTCAAGGCGTATTAACTCTTGTCGAAAATCGATACAATAGTAATTGTATTTAGTTCAAACACTATTTTAAACACAAAAGCGTATTATCCATATTATTACTCACTTGACGTGCGTTAACTTGTAATCTCAAGTCTTGTTTTGATAACATAAAATATGGCCCATCATGCAAAGCGTATGCATCCAATATAATATTGTGTTTTAACAAACTACAAAACAAAATAAAACATAAATATTGTAACTAGACAAATTTAAAAAAAAATATCATGTAAAAAGTTTTTTTTCGATCAGACTAAACAGTTCTATGGGCCTTGAAGCCTCGGAAGTCGGAGAGAAGGCTTTTACAATTTCACTGGGCTTGGGAATGTAAGAAGTAAAACAAACTAGATAATAATTCAAATGTATTAATTTGTGCATGCCGCATTGTAACTTTGAAGTAAAATGTTAATTGTAAAATTAATCTTTTTTAATTGCATTATTGCAAAATAGCTGGTACCTACTTATCTTAAAAGTCGAATATATTAAATTTCACAGAATACTAATTTACTCATCGATATAACAAAAGTATATAATTAAACTGAAAAAAAATCTTATTTTTGAGGTTTAATATTTACATGTATACATGAAAGAAAATAATACACATTACCATAAATCACGTTTAAAATTGAAATAATTCTTAAATTTTCATTACCAATAAAATTTAAAACTGACCTTTCTAAGCCTACATAATTTTCATACTTGCCGAATGGCAAATTAAGAAACATTCTGTAAACTATTTGACTTCTTTCCAGTGTTGAATAGTTTCCGGGTCCTGGATAATTCTTACTGGAATGTAGAAAGTTTCTTTTACTTATTATAATTATTAGAATGAAACTATTCAAAAAAGTATTTATGTACTAAATAAATTTTCGATTTAATCATTTAATAGGTTATGAATTTCAATTACTATGTTCATTTCAACATTATTTGCCACAGTTTACTAACGATATGTTAACTCAACAACAACTTTGAAATTGTTTCTGAAAAACTTTAAGTTATGAGATATGAGATCAGTTAATCGTAATTTTTACGTTGAATCGTAACTCACCGCACAAGCTTCACCCACTCTCTTTCATTGTTATTAAATAAAAAAGGCAGAAACCGTTTTATTATTTTAAGAATTTTATGATCAGCATTTATGTATTCCGTATGATTGTCTTTGAAATATTTACGTATGCCGAAAGTTTCACCGTATTGCTCAATGACTGAATCAGGTGCATGGATTTTAATGAAAATATTTTTTTTATGTTTTGCCATCTAGAATAAAAATTTATAAAAGTTATAATAATAATAACAATTATTTTGATAAATAATAATATTAAATAAAAATAATAATGTTATTACTATCATTTTAGACTATAAGCTCGTATCCCATGGATGAGCACTGTCTTTTTTCTTGTTATAACGAAAAGAACGCAGGAGGTCTATCATGCGGAACTACTCCAGGTTTTTAAAGGCAATCATGAGTCGGGTAACGAGCCTTATGAGAATACGCGGTCTAAGAAACATTTTAAGAATAGGTATTTCTCAAATCTATTGCTGTCGCGCTTTGCCCGGAACCTCTCTGAATAGAGTGCGAGAGTGACAACTGCAGTTCGGACTGATTATACTTATGTAAAATTGACAAAATCATAGTTTCGTATTCCCCTGTTTCCTCCTCCAAACCTGCACCGATTTTAACTTTTTTTTCAAGAATAATATAAGAAGGACTTTGGCTATGTTTGTATGTTTTCCTTTTTATTTTTGTAGTCGTTAAATTTGTTTGCTGGACGTCTGAACATGACGGTATATAAATGCAATTTTCGTCATTACATCGCACTATACGTAACTATGAAGTTACTTATCATACCATCACGCCTGTATTTTGGATATAAAACAAATTTTTCTCAGCATACATCATTCCATAGTTGAGAGGCTCAAAGAACTCTCAATAATACATTAGAAATCGTAGTATAGAATAACATTTTTTAACTGACTTTAATGAAAATTGTACACGGGAAATACATGCCATTCCTCAGTTGATACGCCATATTTTTAGAACTGACTATATACTATTAGCCTTAGGGGCCCTGAAGCCGCTGCGGCTTTTACAGCTTCACCGAACTTGGAGATACGCCATATGAATTGTCAACAATATGAGTAAATACAAAATTACGGGATTCAAATAGCTATTGCGTAGTAACAAATGCGTGCAGAGCTCCGGGCACACCTCTAATAGGTTATAAATATATGCCAGGCTTACATAGCAAGTAGTTCCGGCAATTTTTGTACAAGTTCTTGCCGTTCTGTTTACACTACAAGCAATATTTATAACACAAGTTGCTTTCGCAAGAGTTTAGCGAGATATCATCAGCAAATTTTTGCATTACTTTTCACAGTTATGTTTAGCAACTTGTACCGATTCCGCAGTTATTATTGCCAACGTACCTGGTGAAAGCGTATCAGGGAGTCTAGCTAAGTTGCCGTTCTACGATCGTTAACGCTAACAAAAACTAATAAAGCTAAACAAAAGCTAACATAACTGATCAGGTGATTTAACTTGGCCAGATCCTCTGGTCTCAAAATCCCTAGCTGTAATAAATTACGAGCTGCTGCTATGGTACTGTTGAAGACGATATATAGATAAAAGGTTCGGAAGTGGGTTGATGATGTTAATAAACACATTTTTATTTTATTGATTGCATTGATAATTGCATGTGGTTTCCCATAATCCTCTTTATTGTTCCTACTTTTCTAATTCAGTTTAATATGATCCCGTGGCCATATTTTTAGACATCTTATTACTTACTCGATATAATAAATGTTAATGTTCCACTGTTGGGCGAAGGTTTCTTCCCGAAGAAAGGCACGGGCATACCAACCACACCCATCCACGACGTTTTGGTAGTTTTAATAAATACAGTTCTGTATTTACCCAAGAACATTACCTACTCCCAGGGTTCGAACCCATGCAAATCTACTTATTCGATATTTTGCTGGTCTAAACTAAGTACTTGACCACTACGTTAATCGAATTCGATATAGAAAACTTTATTTTGTAAACAATATCAAGTCAAGGCAAATTTTCCAGAAGTTAGCTTGCCACAATTGCAATTGCTTGCGGAAGTCGATTTCTGAAAGTTTTATCGCTAGTCTAATCCTTGCTTAAGAAAGTTTTTTAGAAAATTTATCCTGAAATATTCACTTCTAAACATTTTCGATTGATTTTCATCTGAATTATGCCACTGGCATCTGTGAAAACCTGTTTCTTACGAATACATCCAAGTTAAACGAATGAAATGAGAAGAAAACTCAAACCTTTCCCATTTCAACTTCCATTTGAAGTCCCAGTTTCATGGCGTTTAAAAGAAAATCTATTTTTATTTTATCAGTATTTTCGTCGGTATCGTCCTTAAGCACCAGTACGAGGTCTATTCGCCTAATGCCATCTGTGAAATATCCCGTGAGGACTGCGGCCTAAATATGAAATTAATAAATTTATTACTTTTTGCCTTTATTACTTAATAGCTTGTTGCTGATCGCGTTATGGTTTGAGTTGACGAGTTCAGTTATTCAAGTACCTACCTACCTATCATAATTGGTTCAGTCACATTTGTTGAATACATCACTATCCTACACACATCCTACATCACTATATATTGATAAAGACAGGATTCAGGATAGGGCGTTCATAGCTGATTACTTATGTAGTAAACTGCTTTACGTAGCTTTTTTCGAAACGACTGGGAGTATGAATTGGGATTAATTTTAAACCAACCTAATGTAACTTTGTATTTGTTAAAATTCAATAAAACTATTGCCAAAATAATGTAGGTATGATCACGTTTGATATTCTTTTCATGTTTATTTATTCCGGTTTCTATATTACGTCATGAAGTATTCCAAAACGATTTACCAACCTGGTCATTCTTAGTCGCCATGTTACAGTTATATAAAATACTTAATATTGAAATTATATTCCTAAATGGAATCTAAAAATAGCTAGAAATTCATTCTAAATATTTGAAGCATAGTATATTGTTCATATTCTTTGATTTGAAGGCATTTCAAATTTTTTTTTTTTAATTTTATTTATTGGCAACGTGTTTATACACCTTCCAACCAAAGAAACGTGTCGGCACCGACCTCAAAGAGATTGTACACTTAAAGTTTGTACCTACTTTTAATTTCGTTTTGTTGGTTAGTTTCCTGTAAATGTAAAAATATTATTTCATAATTTTGAGTTCATTTTTTTGAAGTAGATTTAATTTCTTTATATTAATTACGTTTTGTGTTATCATTTTGTCGCCAATCGCTAACTGCCAAGTATGTGTGTCAAAGTGTAGATCAGAGATAAATAACAATTACTACTGTAGAGGACTCGGTCCCGGCTCATTTTGTAATCCCGGAATTTCGGGATTGGCTAAAGTTAATCCCGGGAACCCGGGATTGTAGATAATTAATGAAAAGTCAGAGTATTAAACAACAATCTGCTTTTTAATGTTTTTTATTCACAAAATAATGAAACGTTCATAAATTTAAAAAGGAATAAGTTAAAATTCAACTTAAATATCTTACAAGACAACTTTTATCAAAAAGCAAACTAACTAATTATTTTGAAGAGTTTCCTAGTGTATCTTCGGAGTCGAAGGTTCAGTGTCAATTAAATTAAAATGGACCACTCTTGAGGTATCCCTTTCCAACGAAAAAGTGATCATCTAAATAAGTTCTTATAGAAGTTACGCCTTAACATCCATAAAAAAATATTTAATCGAATTGAGAACCTCCTTTTTTTGAAGTTGGTTAGAACGAAACAAACTACTTCTGTTCTATAGCACTTTAAACTCCTAAAATAAATATCAACTTAATTACCTACACTTAAAATTCCGTAATAAGATACGTTATTCTTGTACACATATAAAATATATCAATAATTAAATTAAAATTTTCAGTTATTAATCAATTTATAAGGTTTCGGATCTCTCGAAAATCGGAATCCCGGGATCGAATCCTCTAGTCAAAGTGTCAACTGTCAAGGTATGAGGCGTCATGTAGAGGTGGACGAATATGAATGATTTACATAATCGAAATATTAGATAATTAATGATTTACATAATCAAGCTAATTCATTTTTGAATGATAATTCATAATCGAATTACGAAAATGAATGATCATTCATAATTGAGTCTTTGATGTATTACCCAGAAGTGGGTGAGAGTGGGAAGCTAAAAAAAGGTCGTGCAGTCTTAAACAAAGAACACATTATAACAATTATCTTTCGATTATGAATGATCACTCATCTTCGAACTACTAATATTAGTAATTACTATTGGTAATTAGTAATATTAATAATTATTAGCCATTAGGCTATAATCGAAATATCTTGAGATATCTTCATAATCTAATGATTACATTAGTATTCTCATAGTTGCCCACCGCTAGTCTCATGTAGCTGTGGGTGATATTATACCATTGCAATCGTTCAATTATGATATCTTGAGATTCGAGTTATCTCGATTATGACCATTATTAATAAAATTGCTAATTTGATAGAAAACGCATTCGCGTTGCAGAGTAACACAATAACTAACATCAAGCAGTGCAAGCTCGGTATTAGTAGTTAGGTTAGCTGCCACGCGCTACGGCCGGCAAGGATGATGGCGCTTGGCATGGAGTCACTGTACGTGCATACACCCCTTTTTATTAGATTTAATGTATTTTTAAGTGTTTAATTAGACATTTAAAAAATAGTACTATTTATAAGATTGTATTTTCTCAAGATATATTTAATCTTGGTTTTTGTTTAAATAAGAATATATAAACAAATTAATAACTATTAAAACGTTAACAAAAAATTTTTTATCATTAATTAATGCTGTAAATTTTACTATATAACTTAATTAAAAGTTAATATTAATTACTTGCCTTGGCTTAGCAAGAAACGAACTTAGAATTAGCAAACAAATAGAAACTTAGTATTAATGGATAGGTTTGTCCATAGGCTGCGGTGACCACTTACCATCCGGTGGACCGCACGCTTGTTTGCCATCGTCGTGAAAAAAACTTTTTAATATAAGTTACTAGAACTAAATGTCTCGATTGTGTAAATCAATCACGATCGCCCACCCAACACTAGCGTCAACTGTGAACTGCGAAGTCGATTGATTAATGAAAAAAATAAAAAAGTGCTGTCCGATCGAAGTCCGAATTCCGAAAGAAAACTATCTATATACTCACATACTACATAGTACACCGTAAAGTAAATTGTAATTCAGTGACTGTATTGTGAGTAAAAATCATTACAGGAGGGATAACTATATTGTATAAATTTGCGATGGCAGCTCTAAAAAAATGTAATATAAAAGTTATAACTTTGTTGGTGCCTAAATATTATCCTCGAATTAATGCAAGAAGACATCTAAATCTCCAAGAATACCATAGCAAAGATTTATTAAGGAAGTATCAAGTTTCCATACAAGATTTTCGTGTCCTCGATTCAAATCTAGATACGAAACCATTAGGAGATTTTAAAGCCAATGAATACGTGGTGAAGGCGCAAATATTGGCAGGTGGTCGCGGCAAAGGCAACTTCGACAACGGTTTCAAAGGAGGTGTTCACCTAACCAAAAATCGTGATGAAGTTTTGAAATTGGCGAAAAACATGATAGGTTATAAATTAATTACGAAACAAACCCCAAAAGAAGGTATTTTAGTCGACAAAGTAATGGTTGCTGAAAGTGTAAATATTCAGAGAGAAACATACTTTAGTATTGTAATGGAAAGAACATATAATGGGGCAGCTATAGTTGCATCCCCAGCTGGTGGTATGGATATAGAAACTGTAGCCGAAAAAACCCCTCATTTGTTAAAGACAGTGCCTGTTGACATATATGAGGGTGTAACAGACAAGCTGGCAGGTGAAATTGCAGAATTTTTAGAATTCAAAGGCCCATTAAAGAAAAAATGTGCTGAAGAAATTAAAAAGCTGTGGCAATTATTTTTGAAGGTAAAATTTTTAACCTTAAAGGTTGAAACTTTATTAAAATCACTTTTTAAAATACTTTATTTAAATTAAAATATACTTTTCCACTAAATATTTTTATTAAACGGATTATTATTATTAGATTGATATGAAATGAACATCAGCTATTTACACTATGCTAACTTGAAATTTAGGTAATTTCTGTTTTTCTCTTATTTTTAGTATAAAATAATGAAGCCATAAATTAACTACTACATGATGTGATACACAAATTATATCAATTTATATATATATAATGCTAAATGCTTCCAGTGTAAATTCTATATTTTTCTAGTTAGCATAGTATAAATTGCTGGTGTTGAAATATTTGTAATATTGTTTTTAATAATATATATAACTCTCTAGTTGGTTGTTCATGAAACTAAACAATATTTCAGGTAGATGCAACACAATTAGAAATTAATCCTTTGGTAGAAACTGATGATGGGAGAGTCATAGCAGTAGATGCAAAGATAAATTTTGATGACAATGCAAAATTTAGGCAGCAAGATATATTTTCATTAGATGATGTGTCAGAAACTGATCCTCGTGAAGTAAGTAATAAAAATGTTTTTATGTACATGTTTGTAATTATAATGAATTTTTCACAGACATGAATTTTAAAAAATCATGTAAACTATATACCTACTTATGTTTAAAAAATTGTAGTCTCTTTAAAGTGTTTAAATATGTTTTTTAATTAACAAAAAGTAAGATTTCAAAAATTCATAAATTTTATTTAAAATTAAAATTACTCTTATTTCATCATAACATATTATTATTTTGTGATATTATACAAGAAAGTCAAATATTCATAAAATATAACTTCTGTTATGAAACTTTTTATAAACATAAAAACATGTATGAAGTCAATACAGTTTCTTATCTATATAAAGTGTACAAGGGTATGTGTTATCATAAATTTTTATCTGTAAAGAGTAACTTTATTTGTAAATTACATTACTACTTGTGTGCAATAAGTTGAGACCCGTGCGGAATGCGACTCTACACCTGCTTCCCTGATGACACCCGTGTTGTACAGCGCGCAACACCTCTATTTAATATAGGTTTTTTTAGTGTCTTACTATACTAAGCTAGTGGTGTTCTTTTTTGTTCACTGTACCAGGACCTGACAATGATGTCACCGAGCTCAAGTCTCAACTTATCGCACACGAGTTATACTAGTAAATGAATATGGTTATACAGTGCATATATTTAACAGATATTGCATTTTCTTATCTGTAACTATTATACTATTTTAAGAAACAACACATTATTTGGATAAATAGCAGAAACTTCTGCTTAATCCTATCACATAAAATCTTAGTATATGTCAGAGAAAAACATACTCACCAACTCATAGGATGGTAGCATTATGGCCATCATCACACAGGTTGTTGCCATTTTTATTATCCACTGGTTTTTGAAAAGTATCTGTTGTTATGTCAAAGATTCAATGATCCAAATTAGAATGTTGCTTGACTCAGATGTTGGTTGTATTTAAATATATGACTCCTATAGCAGTCAAGCATATTCAAACCAAGCTGAATATGTTATAAAAGTAGATTATGATTATAAAAGAAAGTCATTTGGCGGTAGTTGGGATATTTTACTACAGATAAAGCCTTTGTACTAACACATACAATTAGAATAACAAAATTAAGACTCATAAATATTTACAAGATTTGTATTTACTCCTTGTTAATTTAGTAGTTTCATGCTGATAAATTTCTGTTTCTCTGAAGTCTGGGCCTATCAGTTTTCTTTGCTTCAGTATGTTGTTGAACATATTATGATGTCTTGTGTCCATAATCATTAAATATAATATATAATTCTTTACTCTTCTAAGTCATAATAAAGTGATCATAATTTTTTTAGAGAGAAGCAGCTTCACAGAATCTGGTTTATATAGAAATGGATGGCAGCATAGGGTGTATGGTCAATGGAGCTGGTCTGGCAATGGCAACTATGGACATCATAACTTTGAATGGAGGGAGACCTGCAAATTTCTTGGATTTGGGTGGAGGAGTTGGCCAATCACAAGTCTCAGCTGCCTTGAGAATTTTAGAATCAGATCCTAAAGTTAAAACTGTGTTTGTTAATGTATTTGGTGGTAAGTAGTAGTAACAAGTCGAATAGCATCAATTTTCAAAATTATTCAAAATTCGCATCTGGTTTGCCTAATTTATACCTATATAAATAAAATGATTAGGTTTGCCGTTGTGCATGCATCACGCATAAATTACTGGATAGATTTTGACCAAATTTTATTTGTTTTACTCCTTAGATACTTGGTTCTTATTAAAAAGAATAAATATCACGATATCTTTATTCAATAAAAACTAATTAAAGATTTAAAAAAGTACCGACTTTTATAAGTACTATGCATTCTTCTGACATCTGTGGTATACTGCACTGTGTTTTTTTTAAATAGAGAGTTACCACACTAATTTAAACATTAAAATGGTCACCCTGAAGAGTGCATTTTTGACATGACAATATATTCACACTGGGTATGGATATATGCTGTTAATAAACATTTCAAACTATGTTGTGCAAGGAATACTGTGTTAATTGCATTCTTTGAAGGATTTTCTTCCTTTATGTAGCATTAAAAAATGGCTTTAATGCAATATGAGATGCTAATATTATAATTTCTGTTACAGGGATCGTTAATTGTGCCACAATTGCAAACGGAATCATCTCAGCATGCAAAGAAAATCCACCAAAGCATCCACTTGTCATTCGATTAGAAGGTACCAATTCAACAGAAGCAAGGGCACTATTAGAGAAGTCAGGTTTGCCTCTACTAATTATCAATGATGCAGATGAAGCTGCTAAAACTGCAGTGAAAATGGCACAATAGTTTGTACTTAACATGACTTACTTCATTGTAGTGTAAGTAGATACTGGCTTACTGGCATTGTTTTCAATAATTATATTACAAAATTTATTCATATATTATATAATGTTACAGTTAAA
The DNA here is from genome assembly GCA_033032175.1 of Saturnia japonica. Taxonomy (NCBI): domain Eukaryota; kingdom Metazoa; phylum Arthropoda; class Insecta; order Lepidoptera; family Saturniidae; genus Saturnia; species Saturnia japonica. Next base: position 14,534,391 of record CM065307.1, read on the forward strand.
ACATGTGTTTTGTTAGAACATATTTTCACTAGTTAAAACTAGTTTTACTGAATGACTTAACTTTAGAATAGGTTAGGAACGTTCAACTTAAGAATAGCGAAAATAATTCCAACTTGTTTTTTAATTAAATTGAAACATGAGAATATCAGTAAACTCAAGTTATAACAAAAAATTGTAGTTGTAAGAATGTCATTAATTAAAAACTAGTTTTAACTAGTGAATATGGTGTTCTAACTAAAAACTCGTTTTAACTGTAGGTACCATATAAAATACAAAACATATTTTTGCTGGGTTAATAAGATAAAGTAAAATATAACTAATTTTACTTTTTTATATATCGTAATATATTATTATGATCCATAAATATCATGCAGTAGGTTCCTAAGTTTAAACAATTTTGGCAAATGTATTGTATGAGAAATAATTTCCTTTTTAAACAGAACATCTGAATCAAAACCAAGTTTATATTATCAGATTTTTACAGGTACTTAGATCATGTCTGCAAAAATAAATTATGGGAGGTGGTTCCGTAAACAATCTTCATAATGCGTTATAGCCACTACCTTCATTTTTCATGTATAAATGAATAGTACGAGGTATAAACTGGTTGCTCTTCCCACTATACTAAGATGTGAAACATCAAGGAAGTACGAACCTGCAGTGGATTATTTTTATAGGTTTTCATCGGGTTCTGGGGGCCTAGCCAAGTTGCCTATTGACATAATCTGATCAGTTGATTTAAAATTGAGATAAATGTCAGTTCCCTGCATTTTTTCGTTTTCTAAGCATTAACAATTGTAAAAGGCAACTTGGCTAGGGCCCCTGAAGTATTTCTGCTATAATATAAGAAATCCTGGCAATATAGAATTGGTCATCTGGTTGGGGAAGGTTGAGGAACCAAGATCTAGATAAAAACTTTGTCATAGGCTGAACCAGATATTCAGTGAGATCTAAGATGAGATTTGCTTAGAAAGGTATCGCAATATTCGGGCAGAAATCATGGAATACCATAATCTCCACAAGTGGATTGAAACAAAATGGTTTTACATATAAATAATAATATCTACACAGTATGTGTTCATTTCAATACCAAATAAGTTTATTTAATAGTTATTTCTTTATCGTTATTAATAAATATTTGAAGTGTGTTTCATAGTGTTCATTAAATATCGACTTTTTCTATTGTTTTGTAAAAAAAAAACTCAATTGTTTCTTAATACTTTATTTTTGTCTGGAAGAAAAACAAGACAATTTTTAACAAAAAAGAAAACTAACTTCAATTTCTTTGAAGAGTTCCCTTGTGTATCTTAAAAAGATCAAAGTCCAATGCCAATGAAATTAAAAGGTGGTCCGGTCCACCCTTGAAGTATTCTATATCCAACAAAAAAAGAATAATTGAAATTGGTTCCTAAACAAAGAAATTAGGCTGAATTCATATCTATTAAAAAAGCATTCGAATTGAGTAACCTCTCTTCTTTTGTTGAAGTTGGTTAGAAAAAGGTCATTAGTGTGGTGATCTCTTAGGTTTTTTTGCAGCCCCTTATTGTGTACATTAGTATTTTAATAATGCAACATTCACAAATAGCAATAATTTCCAATTCCTATTATCGATGGTTTAAGTCATCAGACTATCGTTTGTCCGATATTGCAGATGAATTTCAATTATTATTGTTCGTTCAATAGACCATTGATGTTTCATGAACACTCATATTTCATATAAATGTTTTAAAATCTTACCAGTTTGTAGCATACGAAAGATTTTTATATGTACATAAAAGTTATTTACAAATTTTTGTTTATTTTATTTATATCTAATAGCATTGGTAGCATGTATGTTCACGCGCGTCGATCGACGTGAGTTTCGAATCCCTACAATGAGCCTTGAGGCTTTTGAAGTTTTCTGAGAAGGAAAACATCGCGATAAAAACATAGTATGGTGGTAAAATATTTTCTATTTGCCCGTATGGTTAGTTACCACCCTCAAGTTGAGAATTGTTTTCAAGCACCTATAGAGGTGGGTTGTGTTTCAGCAGCGGTAATTGAGAGCACGTTTCCCCACTAGGCTTAGCTTACCATCTTGGGCCGCATCGTTACGTAACATCAGGTGACGTTGTGGCCATAGCGTTAAACATATAAGAATTTTAAAAAATACGTGTATATTGCCAGACTCCGTGGCACAATGTTAGTAGGGCATGAAATATCGGAGGGATATCAATTCCGGAACTGAATTTCGATACTGGAGACTTAATTCCGAAAAATGATTGTATTACGAATCAAAAAAAAATTAACACTAGTCATTTATCAAATTAAGCCACATCAGACATTTAATAATCACTTGATCAATTTTTTTTTTGTTATAGTTCTAATTGGACATTTCATAAAGGCTTTTCTTTCAAACTGACTGCATTGTTATAGTATTAAGGCTCCTGAAGCCATTTGAGACTTTGACGGCTTCACTGGGCTTGGGGACAAGTTCGGAAGGTACTCAGCCGCGAAAGTGAAAAAACAAGTTCACGGGTTCCAAAGTGCTAAGCTTCTGTCATATACACGCCTCTGTCTCCTCCGTGATCGAGCATAGTTTTTGTAATTTGACAAACCCAGTAAAATCAAAAGTGGTGGAGATATTCTTGCGGATTTTATTACATTTATCCAGGTCCTGGTCTAGCTGCTACTGTATAATTGAATAGATGTAGTATAATATATGTATGGTAGAATTGGTACCTACCTACATTGCTAATAGTATCAGCTGTGTAAAGAGTCGTATAATGACGGTACAAGTATAGAACAGTCCATTTTACGACAACCAAGCTGAAATAAAATGTCCTTAAAGACAATCTCAGACAGGGGAGATGCCACCTTGGTCAAGTTTAATGCCACTAAGACTCAGGCGTGTCTATTTTCCAGAGTCCCTTCCAACTAACTCCTACTTTCAGAGATGTGTCCATTACGATAACCGACCATCTGGAACTTCTAGGCGTTACGATGTCTTCAACCCACAATTTTGGCTCCTTCATGGAGTATAAAGCTCAGTGGGCTGCCAAAAAGATAGGTATCCTTGCAAAGGTGAGACGGTACTTCACGCCGGGTCAGCTCCTTGATACAGATTAAGCGCAAGTCCGATCGTGCATGGAGTACTGCTCTCATCTTTGGGGCGGATCGGTCTAGTATCAACTTCAGGCATTGAAGGCAATCGAGAGGCGTGCCAAAAAACTTATTGGCAACGATTCGCTAGTTGTTGAGGCAAGGCTGAAGGCTGCAGAGAACATCGGCGTAAATTTGCAAGTTTATCGGTTTTTTACCGGATACATTTCGGCGAGGGCGTGTTGCAAATGCACAACTTAATTCCACCATCGGACGACAAGAGACACGGCGAAGCGTCATCGATTTATGGTAGATATTCTACCAGTGCGTACAAAGCGTTTTGCAAGCAAATTTATCATGCGCACCGCTAAAGTGTGTAACACTTTGCCGGATTCTGTATTTCCCGATAATTACAACATGGGTATCTTCAAGTCTCGAGTGAATAAGTGCCTCCTAGGCAAGCGGGCTCCATCGTAGACCACACCATCACTTACGATCCATATCCATAGTTAAAAAAAGGCAATCCAGTTGTAGTTGTATGTTTTTGTGGTGTTCTTTCAAGTTGTAATCCCGCAGTGCACCTGATTTGAGGGGAGATATTGTAATAAATTTAAAAAGATGCCGAGTTTGTACAATAACTTGCTCGTAGAACGCTGGTTCATCGCGGACAGTAATATTCTTGATATCTAAACGACTTTAATTTGCATCCTCGTCTTCATCGCTTTGAGATTCAATGCCATAATCTGGAGTATGTTATTTATACAATACTGCTCGTTCTGATTCTCTTGAAGTTGGAGGCTGGATTCCGTGAGTAAGGCAAAGCTGGTGATGACCTTTGTCATAAGTGCCCATTTTTACCATAACGCTTGCACCATCAATTGTTTGGTTGATGCCTTAGTCTTCGAAAGAAACATTGAATAAGGCAAGATAGTCTCGCAACATATTGAATGCTGACCAAGCCGGCATTGATTCCGTAATCTTAATCTTAACCAATTCGAGATCACTCAATGAGTAAAATTTATGAATATCGGAATTACGATATTACTCTTCTCAATTCCGGAATTTTAAATATTGCAAAATTTCATCCGGAGTTCCGGAATGCATGCCCTAAGTGGTAGTAAGTCGTTCCCCGCCCATGACAGACTAGTGCGATGAACATAATGTCAGTTGGGTGTATTTGTGTTAAATCTATACTAATATTATAAAGCTGAAATTTGTTTGGTTGAACTCGCTAATCTTAGGTACTACTGGTTAGGTTAGGCTTAGGAAGGCTATAGGTTATATAACATCACGCCACGACAAATAGGAGTGGACCATCAATGAAAAATGTGCAAAACGGGGAAAACCTGTACCTTTTGAGAGCTTCCATTATCTGACGCAGACGAAGTTGCTAGGGTCAGTTAGTATCTATATGTGTATGTACGTATATATCAGCTGTTTAGTTACAATAATATAAGCTTTGCTTAATACGGAAATAAACCGCCGTGTGTGAAATTAGGTCTCCCATATTTATTAATTAGTCATAAGTAAAACAACAAAGATATTTACAGTAATACCATTTAATTTTTTCACTTCACAAATTCACTATAAGTGAATCTAAAATTAACTTTAATTAATTAAAACATGTACCAGCGTGTTTGTAATTATAGATTAGGCGCGAAATAAATTAAGCCGTCGACCTTGAGGCGAGGCATCACTTTTGGACAGAGACATATTCGATTGAATTTCTTCGAAGGTGGGTAAGTGAGTGAGCTTCCCCCGTGCAGCAACTGTGGGCCTGTTATTTAGCATACGTCGCGCGACGCGAACTATGTCGTCGGCAGTAATTTTTTCTGCAAATATAAATTCAGTTTAAGTTCTAGTGTGGAAAGCCTTTTCTATACATAATTTACATGTCATCTAAGAGAGTTAATACCATAAAAGACAACGTGCGGGATTGGTTGGAGATAGCGAACTAAAGATGTGTTAACATAACTGTAAAATAAGTGTATAATATGATAACACTATTTCCATGAACACAGTGTACGTTTGACAGACCTAAAATTTCGATGAAGTTTTTATCTTGAAAAATAATAAGTATGTTATTGTTATTTATGTGTGCAAGTGTAAAAACGATGTTTATAAAATGTCTAATAACAGTTATGAAGTGAAATCAAATACAAGTGAGTGCTAGAAGAGAAAGTGCTCAGTTTTACACTTTTCGTTTCTTTAGAAGAAATGGACTATATATATACATTCGAATTGAGTAACCTCCCGTCTTTTGTTGAAGTGTCAGTTTTATTTTGTTTTCGATGTCAGTATTCGTTAGTGTGTATGCAGAAGCACATTGCTGTAGCCCGTGTTGTTAAAGTGAGTTCATACTGTAATGTCCTCAAAACAGGAAGATTTGCACCATCAGGTGTTCTTGCCCTATAAAAGCTCTCATGCAAACTTGCCGACTTGGATGTTACGTAACGTTTAAGGATTGGGAGGGGGAGGGAACAGAAAAATGTTACGGCGCGTTACATGGGGGGGGGGGGGGGGGTGTGTCAAAAATCTTCAAAAACTGTGTTACGTAATATTTGAACGCTCGCCTTATCGTGTCACTGTGGTGGGTGTCACACCTAGTGTATGGTGGTTGGCGATCCAGTCGGACACAATTATTGTAGTGTGAAGTGTCCTACCAGCCAGCAACATTTTCTCTTTTAGGTATAATTAGTTACAGCATCCCTAGTAGAAATGCAGAAGGACTAGTACTGGTGACGTACACAGTTCTTGAGCACTACACTATTTGCTGATTGTATATCACCCATTACTATAATTTTAAACCGTAAGTGTCCTTATTTTAAGAAGTTGGCCTCAAAACATACCCTTCTATGTTAACTGAACAAGTTACTTTAAAGGAAATTTTGATAAGTTCGCACTATGAATGAAACAATTTTTATAGCCATTTAACTTACCTATTTCATTAATAAAGAATGAAGGTGGCTTCCTTTTCCCGGTGGCGAGCACCTGGCGACCTACATCTTCAAACACCACCGGCCTCGCTTCCAAGTTCATCAGTAACATAGATTGTAGTTGAGTTTTTGCTCTCTGAGAATAAGAAATATTAATAAGTTAATAACACAAGAATTAGTTAAAATATATAAATGTGATTGATAATAGATAGCGCCTCGTATTGTTAGTCGAATATATTTCCGATAGGAACGCCATCGACAAATCGCATTCCTAAAGAAAATGTTCTTTTAATTTGTTAAAACAAATTTTAATTATTCAACTTACCCGTAACTCAATATCGCCAACTTTCCCGGCCATATTCGCGAGTTCTCTAGCAATCACCAGGGTAGTGTCATATATACGATTCGGAGGGGACGCCGAATGCACGCAGAATAAACCCGTATCGCCGTAAGCGTGATTATATGCTGTTGCATTGAACATCCAGTGATACCTGAATAATAAATAGAATGTAAAATTGGTTACCACTTTTTTTGTGAAATGAAATACATTTGGGCTGTATAAATAAAAAGATCCCATATAATACTAGCGGTGCCCTGCGGCTCTGCACATGTTTGTACCACAGTTATTATTTTCATCCTCTAATTTTATTCTTACAAATATTACTGATAAATCATATAGTATAGGGCTATTAATTGAGGAATAACATGTACTTTTCGTGTACAAAATTTCATCAAAATCGATAATCTATTATTTTCCCACACCCGTACACAAAATTGTATATGGGTATTTTTTTTTACATACAAAAAAAAAACATGTCATATTCATGATTACTCTAGGGACTAGCTGATACCCGCGACCTTTATTATATTAATTGCTGAACGTGTAGTGCTTATAAAATCGTAGGTTTTTAAAACGTTAACAACTTTCTATTGAAATATAGTGATAATGTCTTTTTGATAAGGACAAAGTACCTAAGGCGTAAATTAAAAATTTGGTCAAAATTTATCCAGTAGTTTTACGTGATATGCACACAACGGCAAACCTCAATCACTTTATTTATATAGATAGACGAAGACTATCCGAAAAATTGAAAAAAATTGCATGTACAGTCAGAACTAAAGATTTATTAATATAGACAAGACATCTTACCTGTTCAATACATTAGTGTAGAGTCGTGTGTACATGCCCTTGCCAGGTCCGCCCGCGGAGAACGAGCCGCCGCCGCCCATCATCATGTTCAATACACACGTCGCAACAAAGTCTGGATCACCGTGAGAACAACCTATAACAAGTTATTACTTTTAAGGTGAACTTTCGAGCAAAGCATCACAAACGAGGCCTCTGTAGCGTCAGAGACGTTTTGGTGGTTTTAGATAATCGCCACAAACGTAACGTCGTACCGCCATCGCTGCATTGACCTGATCTTTCTGACTATTATGAAATTATAACATTTGTTATAGATCTACTTTAATTGCATAAAGAAGAGCAAGAAGAATATTATTATTATCTTTTACATCAATGCTACCTTAGTTTAAAAAGAAACTTTATTTTTTATATTCTTGTAATGTTCCATGCTTAAATTATATAAAGTAATGGATGCATCTTCCTAATCAGTAAATCTCTCAATAGATGGTATTTCTAGTACATCAGAATTATCTTCACAATATACGCGAACGACAGTGTAAGCACGACTGCGACACTGACGCTAACGTCGAGGGCACAGACGCAGTAGCATTGTAGCAGCATCAATGACGCTACGCTCAAATGGCGTTGTCTACATTTGCATAGTACATTAATCTGTCACTCCACCGCGGTGACAATGACTACGTTGGTCTTGTCTTGAAAAATACTTACATACATTTACCATCACCATGACATTATAGAAGTTGTTCAAATAAAATATAATAAATATAATTTTTCTTATACTTACTTTCTATTCCTATAACAATATGTGATAATTCTGGTAAATCAGATCCCGGATATAAAGGTATTTCACATTCGTCCTGAAAATTATCAGTAATTACAATAATTTGTATTCAAAAGTAATATTATAAGGAGTGAAAATTTTATTTGTATGTGGAGTGTAATCTATGGAATCACCAGCCAGTATTGAAAAATTCTGCTTGTATTTTATAGCCTAATTAATGTGGAAGGCTATATAACTTCTGGCTACGATCCTAAGGAGCGAAACGGTAAACATGAACTTCAAGCAATCTGGCAAACTGTAGGCAAGTACAGGAAGTGAGAACAATAATAGGCTACACTGCTACACAAATGCATTAGCTGCGGAATGGTGGTTGAATAAATTTAAAAATGGTGAAAAGCTAGTTCTTTGTTCATAGTCTTTCATAATGTAAAACATTTATAGACGCTCAAGGTAAGGTCAAATATTATTTTTATTTTATTTACCTGCTCAATTCCTCCTGTATACTGTGCAATCGATTTGTCTACATTTGGCGTAAATTTGTCATCATTCTCTGAATGCCAAGTTGGTTTCATATCAACAAAATACTTCTGAACATATTCTACAAAGGGCTGATGTTCTACCTAATAATAAACATGTTCAAATTAGATAAGCACTACTTCATATTTTTCGCTTGTATCATCTTATTAGCAGTCGTTTTCAGGGTTTACGTCTCTATTCTCTTACGTCATAGCATAGATTCTAATATCCATATGTAATGTTTTTAGTTACTGTTTTGATATCATCTCACAATAGACTAAACTCGGGGTCGAACCAAGGGTGTCTGCCGCCTGTGTGCAAAATATAATATGCCAGCCACCCCTATAGAAATAACATAACATACCATCACTCCTGTATCCCTGATGGTTAGGTCATTGGTTAGGCAGAGGAGTACTAATACACTACTCTATACACTCCTTATACTCTATATACTACTATACGCCCTAAGTTTGCTAGGTATGTTTTTGGTCCCATGTAATAAGGTGGCGATCCTATTGCCATTAATCGGACACAAAGCCAAACTATGAGCTATTCCTGAGAATTTAATACAAAACCCAATAACACTTTGTTCGACCTGGGAATCCATTTACGACGCTTAGGACCACTGGGCTAATGAGGAAGTTCGTTATGACTATAGGTATTATTAATGTTAATAGTAAAATTCTACAATTCGTCGATACATAGCTTGTATATACTTGCCCACTTTACGAAGTGCATGTACAATCGTGAGAGGCGTACGTGCTAGATTGTCAGCTCAGGCACAATATGCCATACACTCGCTTGGACACGCCATTGCTGGCCGAAGCATTTTATTAATTTAAATATTTGGTTCGTAATTTCCCGTAGTCTACTTGCATTTAAATAACAAGGAGCTATTCAAAAAACCTTTTTTTGGGAACTAACGTAACAAATTGCACTTATGATTTTGTCAAGTATTATTTTAATTAAAAATTAAAATCGTACCCTAATCGATGGATTGAACGCGGAGGTGCAAAAGCTTGGCCACAACGCTCGCCTGACCTAAACCCTGGATTATTTCCTATGGGGTTACTTTAAAGAAGCAGTCTATGAGAGTAATAATACAAATAAGAGTGTGTTAAGACAAAACTTAACCTTGTGACTGAAACTGTAAAAAATAATACGCGAGCTCTAAGAAGTCTAAAAAGAAATTTGATTAGAAGATGTTGGTTGCCCGTAAGAGTTAGAGTAAGGCATTTTGAGCATTTATTGTAATAAAATGAGCCGCAATAAATACTTTTTCATCGATAATGTTACATTTTTGCTTTATTTTAAATTGCCGTCGAAAAAATAGTACGTAATATTGAATGATGAATAAAAAAAGTTTTAATTACTTTATACCATAGAATTATAACTTATTGGATTTAGTATGAATTGTAGTTTTTAAACAAAAGTTCCACAAGGCTATCATACATTTTTTTTATACCAGCTTCATTACAATATCACATTAAATATTTTGTCAATTAACTTTTGCATATGCTTTAGCTTTTATTTTTATGTTATACCCATAATTAAGCAAGAATAACATTTTGATTATGAAGATACATGTTTTCTTAAATCCCTTAAACAAAAAAATTATAATATTTTATTTTTATTTTAATTAAAATTTAAATTTTGTGTTCATAGAAGCAGAATATCAACATAACATTAAAAAAAAATCATAACTTTAAAACTACTAGGCCTAGGACAATAAATTTTCTTTTTTTCTATTAGATCATGTCACCCTCTATCACCATCATAGCGTAGGTCCATTTCTTACGGGACATCCTGTATAGTCACGTAAACGTATTTTGAACTCAAATCAAAAGATAATTTTTCAAAAACTTGTCATAATATACGTTTTTTTACTATGTCCCGCTTTCGACTAAAGAATCCCTTTTTTTCACTCCAAAAAGTTCCAAAATCCCGACATGGCAAAAAAATCTGGCAGCGCTGTACCCAACGGACACGTAGGTAAAATAAAGCGGTGTTTGAGATTATACCACTACATCAGGATCATACTACAAGATATAAAAATCGGAGACACACAACAGACTAAGCAAAAAATATATTTTGTCAACCTGAGCGTTATTACGTATGTCTAGACTCTATGCTTCTATAGTGTCTAGACGGAAGAGACATTTCGCGAGACTTCAAACGCGATGTCCCACTGTTATTACACTGCGGCTATAGATTATTTTGATATACAATGTTACACAAGAAATGAGTTATATTCCAATAATAGTTTGTATTATTGACATAAAACTCTGAAATATATATATATATATAGGTCAAATTGGCTGAACATGGATTAAAAGGAATGATAGAAACATAAAAATATGTATAATAATTTGGTATTATATAACTTACCCCCACAGCAGCGACTACCATGCGATCAGGTGTGTAGTGGTTTTTTAAGTAGTTAAGTATGATACCTCTGTCGATTTTATTTACATTCTCTTGTGGACAGATCTTTGGCAACCCAAGTGTATTTCCTCTGAACGCAGCCTGTAAATGATCAGAATCTTGTTTCACATAAAAAAAATACACATTTTTATTTTCTCATTAACAATCAGATTTAAATAAACTTAAATCGAGAATTTTCGTGAGTTTAATTATTATCTTATTAAGAGTCCTCGCAGACCGCATTTCGGCCGATTTCTGATGTTTAACAGGAAGCCGGAGAAGCGCACGGTTTTTTTTAATGATCAACGGGAGCGCGCGGTTGTAGAGTTAACAACCGTCAGATAGTAACAAGCCATTTTCCGAGAGGTTGGTGTTGTGTGTGTGACGAGAAAGATAAATGTGCCACAGCTGTGTATTTAACCTCTTAAACTACAGTGTTGTGTATAAAGTGTGCTATTATATAAACTAATTTATATGTGTAAACTATATTAAGTCAGATGTTACACATTGGCCAGAATTGGTCGAATAAATTTAACAGCTATTAGCTGATATAAAGTTTGCAGTGTGCGGGGACTCATAAAGTGGACTTATTGAAAATGTTATTTCACTAATAAGAATAGACATTTATGTTTGCTATTACTACATACTGAATGTATCATGTCCATAAGTATAGTTTCTTGTTCTGGTCTCATTGATAGTGTTTCCAACTCAAATGCCACGGCTTGTCTTGCAGCTTCTATTTCTTCTACAGACAACTGTGGTCTTAAAGTAACTTCTGCCAAAACCTAAATAAAAGTATCAATGTGTGGAGATTACTTATTATCTTAACGAATACTTACTTTGTCTAATTTTGATCAATGCAGTTCAAATATTTATTGTTTTGATGGAAAACATCCTGAACAAAAAGGAAAGAGAAAGTCTGGTAGAGTGCCGTGATCAGGATGCCTTCAATACTATATTGCCAATCCCTGGCAGTACTGATGCCAACTTGAATTCGGTATATAATCTGATTACAAGTTACTTCAAATAACATGTATAACAACTTTGCCTACATAACCCTGAGGATTAACGGCCAAAAAAAAAAGATGGAAAAAACTTGTTATTTCTGGTACAATACCTATGTATAAAGCAAGAGTTTTTAAAAATTAGAAACTTACAACAAAACACATAATGTATTTGAATGATAGACATTTTAACAAAATGTAATCACTAATTTTACTTTATTTATTTTCTATTGAAGTAAAAAGTAACAAAATTTACCTGTGTTACTGCCTCTAAGCCTCTGGAATCAGCACTAGTTGCATAGACAGTAGTATCTCTAGAGCCTTGACAATCACATATACCACCATGTCGTTCAAGTTCACTTAACATAACATCACGTGTGGCAAATTTGTGAGTTGCCTATAAATTTTAAATAAAAATATGAATACTAAAAAAAATGTTTAAATAATTTTTGTCTATTAAAAAATAATATATTTATCCAAATTGCTATGTTTATCTCCAACATATTTACACAAAAATAATAGTTCCTTTATTTTCTTAATGCCAGGAGAAATTAATAGAGGCAAAATCTTTCTACTTAGTGTAATACGTCCAACCCTACAGAAGATAACAATCAACCAAGTAACTTTGTGTGGCTTTCCAATTTTCTTGGGGTTCAAGAAAAGAAGAAATAGGTTCAAGTCCGCAACACTCTAGTGAAACTATGGTGTTACGGACATCCAAGTCTTAAAGCTTTAATAATTATAAATTGAATGAAGATATCCTAATAATCGTTTTTGGATAAGGACCAAGTGTCAAAGGAGTAAAAGAAAAAAATAATCATCAAAATCTATCCAGTAAGTAGTTTTTGTGTGATGCACGGCATACCTCTGATTTTATTTATATAGAAGATAGTTTGTGTGAATTATCCACTATAGTATATTAATTCGTAATTTTATTTCTATAACAAGAAAAAGATATACTTACTCCAAAGCTTAATTTTTCAAGGAAATGACATATACCACTTGGGTAAGCCACTTCATATCTGGGACCAGAATCAATAACCACTGGAATAAATAATTTTATTTATCCATATCCTTTAATATTACAAGCAAAGAATAAACCCTGCCATAAATTTTATATGAAGGAAATACTATATTTTATGAATAAAGAGGAGTATTCCTCATTATTTAAGGTGGAAACAAACTTTAAAAAATAAATGGAGAGAAAAGGACAGAACTTATACTATAAACTGAGATTGACAGATGATCACACATTTATGTGTACTGGTGGCATGTTAAATGCATGTTTTTGCCTTAATAGACAACTTGACTCATATCAAATTTGGTGCAATAAATATTTTAAGTAGCATGTCTTAAAACACAAATATATATCAATTTCAGATATTAAAAGTTTAAGATGGGTAAATATTTTCAATTTCAATATTGTTTTTTTTTTCTAAGTCTGAAAATGCTGTTCACCATGTTGTAATATCATAGGACTCTAACCAAATATCATGTGGGATCATATATGAGTGAAATTTGCTTTATAATCAGTGCATGACATTGACATTTATGACATCTAGGATGTAAAAAGTATAGAGATTTTTACAATGCTACAGGTTTGCTAAATGTCAAATGATATAACGTCATTTCTGATATAATATATACACTAATATGTAAATTTTAAAAATAAAATTGTGCGAGATTCTAGGTAGGTAATAAAAATTATTATGATGGAGAAAATAAGTAACTAATTATAACAATTATTGTATAATAATCTCACCACCAGCAGTACAAAATTGACCAAATTTCTTCTCTGAAGCTACTTTGAGGCCATTGCTTAGAATAGTAACTTCTGTGATGGTCTCTTCAGATTTTGAACTGGAGTACAACACTGGAGGAAGGTTTGGCATTGGCTCAGACAGTGGTGGAAGTGGTGTAACGCTGCCTTTAACTGACTGAGCTGATTTGTCAATATCTTGACTAAACTTTCTTACACCCAATCTTGCAGAGTTAAATCTGCAACATTGTTTTTCACTATTGTAACCATAAACATATTTTACAGATTACTGTTCTTCAATATATTAGATTTTTGTTATTAGGACTTTCAATTATTAAAATAAGTTTTCAATAAAATGTACTAATTTGTACATTACGTGGGTGCAACATAACTTATTTATTTTACTGTGTTTAGTAATCACAAATTATTAGTACAATATGACTAGTGGCTATAAAAACAAGTCTCAATATAAATATACAGTCAACTGACAGAAATAAAAAAAAAATTGTATTTGTCAAAATTAAGGCAACTTAATAAAATCTGTCTTTATTTATAGAATCAATACATATTAATAAAAACTGTTAGTACTAAATTATTTCTATAAATCTGATTGAACTTAACACTTCACACAAGTTTTAGACTTTAATTACAGTGTTCATACAAAAATATATTATATTACTAAGAAATCTCTAAAGAGTATATTATTTCACTAAATTACACTATTATAATATTTATAAGTTATTTAAAAAAAATTGTGTAATGAATTTGAAAGGCTGTGTGAATTTTGATATAACCTATTGATACTGTCCTAATAACTCTGTTCCACAAGATAGCATATATGCCAATTTTACACACATTTTTTAATGTAAGGGAACCAAAGGGATTTAAGCATGGGCTTAAGTTTTCCCAAAATTCTAGATTTTTGTATAAACAACAATTTGCAATCTTTTCTGTATAATAATTTATTATACACAAATTGTGATTATAATATGCAAATAATGTTATCAACAAGTACAAATCTCAGGTATAACCAGTTTCTTAAACAAAAATCATGAAGTTATTACAGTAATTATGGTGATTCATGTTTACGAGATACAATTGATGTAATAATTTTGACTTTTTATGGATTATTCATACTCATTCATAAAATAATTACCAATGTAGAAAGACATGTACTAAAGATGATGAAAGAAAATTGTGATATATGAAATGACATTAAAGCGCATAATATAGGCATATTTTAGCAGCAAATTATGACTTCGCAAAATGAAGAGTTTTATTTACTAATATATTGTGATATTTTACCCATTTTTCATAGAAAATAACCTAGTAAATAGGAATTTTATATCGGTCACATGAGACATGTTCCTCTTTGGAATAAATATTTGCTCGAAATTCTGAATTATTGTTTTAAAAGCAAATCAAACGTTTTCTTTGTTATTCTAATAAGTTTAGCAAAAAGCAAGATTATTCGGTATCTAACGAAAACTACTTAATTTTGATTTTTCCTAGGGATGTTCTATAGTCATCGATGAATTATGTTTTCTCCCTAAAATCGATTTTTAAATCGATGTTGAGCCCTATAAAACATCGAGTATCGACACATCAATGTTAGTCACCTAGCGTGAATTAGGTCAATAGGTGTACTCAAATGCCGATTTTCACTAACTAACTTTGTTAGCATTAGTTTGCTCTCCATCGCCCAATTTACACTAGATGACCAGTGGGTCAATGTATCTAACCGAATGAAACTGAAAAACTTCTTTTCTTTCTTCTTTAATTTTGTGTGATCTAAATGAGAATCGCAGTAGAAGTTAAATGACTGGTTTGATAATATTGTAAAACTGTGGAGAGAGCATTGTATAATAACTGTTGCAAACGGCCAACGGGTACAAGTGAAATGAATTAAAAAAATATTTCAAGACCATGAAATGATCACGTTCAAAATATAATTCGTTATATCGATATTGAGGTTGATAAAAATATGTTTTAGGGTCGTATTAGGGTCTACCAAAATATAAGTGTTACAAAAACTTGTCCTAAAAGAAGGTCTTCAAAACTAATAGTGCATCCAAAATATAGTTGTGAATTGCGTAAAAAAAAGTCACGCACTTGGTTTGCACTAAGACATCTAAGATGGTTTCTAAGATTGATGTTTATATTTCAATATATATTACAAGGGGGAAAAAATTGATTATTACTTATCGATGTTGATATCGATGTCAACATTCACAACACCAACAATAATTTTTAACCACAGACCAGCGTTGCCCAGTGCTGCTAGATGAAAAAACTAGCGGTGGTGAATAAAATAAAATATTGTAATCCTTCAAATATAACCATTAGTAATTTACAAATATTAGTATAGAAATTTCGATGAGTGATAATTCATTAGCGAAGTACAATTAGTAATTACTAATGTTAGTAGTTAGTAATTTGATAAAATTAGTAATTAATCCGACCGAACGAACTTTTTTTTTAGCTTCCCACTTTTATTTTTAATTACCCCTAGCCGAACATTTTTGTACTATCGTCTAAATAACGTAATAAAATAGTAAGAGTTAAATTTTGTATACAAACTTAAACAGCACCGGGTGGGCGTAATAAGAATTAAAATTCAGCAGCCGGAACAACTTGCATCGGCTTCCGTATAGTTAGCGTTTAGGTAAACACGACAAATGTATGGGAATCGGCAGCCTGAATAATTTTTTCACGTATCGTATCGTAAGTTTACGATAGCTAGCTATCGAGAAACACTTGAGTGTTGTCACGGATATTTAGTCAGTATTTTTGTAAGTTATATTATTAAATTAATTGTAAAATATTTTTGAAGTGATAACTTCATAAGGGAGGGTAAACCGTTTAGTAACGTAACGCGTTACGGTACCACTTTGTCTGGCTTTCTTTCTCTACTCAGTGTTCTAATGTACTTAATCAAGAATTGTAACTAAGGATAAAATATATCTCATAATCAATAAAATAGTTTATTAATAAACTAGCTCTTCTATAATCTTGCTCCTCAGCTACCGGCTATTTTAAAAACAAAAATGCTTATCGTGAGTGTTCCTTAGAAGGTAGTTATATACTCTCCCGGACTTTTTTGTAAATCTTTTCAATGCCTATAATTTGCTATATCTCTTATGTTACTCAGCATAAGCCATCTAAGCACCCGGATTGATTCACCATGACCAGTTTTTTTTATTGGTACGAAACCCTAATTATTTTTCTAAAATTATATTAGCCTAAATTACTCCCTATAAATTAAGCTATCTACCAGTGAAAGTCCCGTCAAAGTCGGTCCAAACGTTTCGGAGAATACCCGGAACAAACAGGCAGACAGACAGACAAAAATAAAAAAATGGGCTTTTTGTTATAGGTATCGTATATACTTTCATATGCATTTAGTAAAAAACTGTTATTTTGACATTACAAACAGACACTTCAATTTTATTAGTTGTATAGATAATCTTTCCTCACATTATCATATTATTATACATAAAGGCGATACAACACGAGGCTCTGATGAACCATTTTAGGGCAATCCTGACTGCCGCCCGGCTGGCGGGTGCAAGCGAAATCCTCCTCATTGGGGACTTCAACCAGCTTCCCTACATCGACCGGGAGAACCTCTTCGAGATGTCCTACTGCCGACCAACTGCAGTAGCTGAAATAACTAAACAGCTTCCCTGCACCCATAGGAACCTGATGGATGTGGCTTACGTGTTCAGTGTGGTCTACGACGGTATATACGCATCGAAACCGAAAGTGAGATCTCTGAGACTCGAGGGTTACTCGGTCGCGCAAATACTCCCAAACCCCTCCGATATCTTCTACCTGGTGCACACTCAGGTGGAGAAGAAAGCTCTATTCAACAAGGGCTTCGGGACAGGGGAGGGGTCGTGCGTCCTGACGATCCTGGACACCCAGGGATTGACCTTTAAATCGGTGGTGATCCTCTAGACCAAGGGGAGGAAACTACAGATCCACGATAGTGTATCCACGCTATCGTGGCTGTTTCGAGGCACACCGAGACCTGTGTCTATTATACCGAAGTAGCCGAGGACGCGATTGGCAGATTCATCCGTCGAGCGGTGAGTGCCTCGGCGAAAGACGTTGTGGTCTACAACCTGAAGATGGCAATGAAACATGGCGACGTGAATGTCATAAAGACTATAATAATCTCTAATACCTCACCCTCTATGTAACAATGTATTAGCTATTATTTTTATTTCGTATTTTATTGAAATTCATCCCATAACAGGGTTAAAAAGGGGTAGAAATTAATTTTGGCGGTAATTTGCTTCAAAGTTGATATCAATACTTCTTACTGCTTTTGATTTAAAGTACATTTTATTTTGACACATGTTTGAAAACTCAATCCGATTTTATTCAAAAAAGGTTGAACTTACTTAAAAACATAAGCAAATACTCTTTAAAATTGGAATGTCTCGGATGTCACCGTACTATAATAGTACCTCATTTAAAGATTTCTAAGCTTAAAGAGGTTATGTGCACTTTTAGGATACGGCGCGCGGCGTCATATGGACGTAGAGTTCGAAATTTGAAATGGTAAGAACTTGAACATTTTGCTAAATCATAGGAATCGTTCCATATTTAAAAAAACATGTAAAATTTATACTAATAATATAATAAAGCGGAAAAGTTTTTTCTTTGTTTAAACACGCTAATCTCTGGAACTACCAGTCAGATTCGAAAAAATATATTTCTATATGATAGCCAGACTCACGAAGAATATATAGGTTATATAACATTAGGCTACAGTTTCCAGCTAGCCTTAAATATTATATTGGCCATTAGTATATATAAAAAAAGTCAGCGATAGCATATATCTATCTCATAAACATGATCCACAATAAGTTATTTAATCCTTACGAACAAAAGTTACTTCACCATAAAGACAATTTATAATGAAGATAAACTTTGTCTTTTACAGCATGTTATTTGGACGCATAGTTTGAGAGATAATACAAAATTAAAATAATTCAACACTTGGCTCGGGTCTGTAGTTAACAGTGCGAACAAGCCGTGCTATGTCGCGATGTGACAACTGGCCGCTCGATAAAAATATTGGCTCTATTGAAGTATTATAAATCATCAATCAGTGATTTCTTCTAAATTATATGCGGGTGAAACCGCGGGGTACAACTAGTATATTTATATAGTTAAAGTTACTTTTAGATAAAATGCTCACTTAGTTTTTAGTATACAGCTGCATCTATGAATGTATCTGTTTTAAGGGCAATTTTTAATGTTCTCTAATAATAGCATCCACGGTTTAAAAAAGGTGTGGACCACGAGTATGCAGTGGTGTGATTTTATTTAAATATATATACATAAAGTTTAAGTAATAACCTAAGCTTTTCTCAAGTTAAACAATTTCAGTATTAAATAGTTCAAGTTAGATTAGTCTAAGTTATCAGTTCTGTCGAGCGTGCCGAAACGCACACGTTTTTATTAAGACCATATAGAGCAAGATCTCTATGACTTTTAATTATTTTGTGAGGTGTTTGTCTGAAGAGGAAAGGGAAATTTATTTACATCTAGTGTTCATTAAAACAAAGTTGTAAGCTATTATTTGATTATATTATTACTTAGCTGTGCCCGAGACTTCTTTCGCGTGGACTACGAAATATCGTCGATCGACAATACGCGCGAATCGTGCTACTCCCGCTCCCGGTTATATGCTTATTGTGGGTGATCCTTAGAAGATATACATAATATGTACTCGCTGACTTTTTTGTAAGTCTTTTTGGTATCTAAAATTATGTAATAGGTACATTAATCTGATATATATCTCATATGGTTCACTGAGCGTAAGCCATTTAGGCGTCCGAATTAATACACCATGACCAGTTTTCACCAGAAAGTAGCCTAAGTTACTCCTTATAACATTAACTATCTGCCAGTGAAAGTTCCATCAAAATCGGTTCAACTGCTTCGGAGTTCACCCGAAACACAGAGACAGACAGACAAAAATAGAAAAAAATGGTGTTTTGTTATAAGTATCGTATATATTTTCATATATACATTTAGTAAAATACAAACAGACGCTTCAATTTTATTTTTTGTATAGATAGTATATTCTTATTGGTATTTTTGTACAATTTACTGTTAAAAGAGTTGAATGTTGAAATTAATACATAAGTATCTAAATTATGCTTACAGTGACATTACTCAACGGGTTTTTCTTCGGAAAACTGAAGATACTATGGATTCATTCCTGTCCGAATTTCATAACCGAGACAGGTTAAGCAAAGAAGCATTATAATACCTACCTATGTTATTAATTTCGCAACAATACTTAAGAGCGACTATAATAATAGTTTATAGCATAAGGTATACAATTAATTGTTTCAAAGCAATATAATAAACCGTATCTCACATACACAAATATTAATAATACTTGTGTTTTCTTATTTTACGTTTTTTTGTCACAGGTTCTTATCAACGTTTAGTCTATTTGGGTATCCACTTGGGGTAAACAAGTGTACTTAAAGATGTGACTTATGTTACTGAGGCACTTAATGTATTTTTTTTGTTGGATCTGACTACACTGTTAGCCTTAGGGGCCCTAAAGCCGCTGCGGCTTTTACAGCTTCACCGGACTTGTTCACTTAATGATTCAACATTAACATTTATACCTTTATAAAGTTCCCCATTTCAAGAGCGGAGACTGCTGAGAGGGACAAAATAAAATAAATGTCCATATTCGTTAGAATATTGTGAAGTTGAATAGGAATTGAAAGTTTTAAGATTAAAGTTGAAACAAAAACGAAACTACTTAAAATGGATGCGTTTGTTAGAATATTGTTTCACATAGACTATTTTTATTCCAAACATTTGTCCAATTTATATCTTCCTAACGTCGTACACCGTTGTTCTACAAAAAAATAATTCAATATTCAAAGTATATTTGACTAATAAGAAAAATAACCAAGCGAAAAGAATGGACTCTGACTCGGGTTCGGAGAGCACAAACTGTCATATTGATTATTCCATGGAAGACAAAAGTGACGAAGAACAATCATCTAAGAAACAGAAAAGAAGGAGGGCTTATACATTTATCCAATTGCTAAATAAAATTAAAGGTATTATATTTCAGGGAGGCTGCTTATCTGATAAAATTAAGTATATTATTGAAAATTGTATTGATTGGGTAAAATCTTTAATTGTAAATAATGTATCAGAATGGCCATTTTTCTCAAAGATTTTTAATTATGGATAATAATGTTAATATAAATTTAAATGTTCTACAATGGAATTCTCAAAGTATTAGATTAAAAAAGACTGCTTTTGAACAACTTTTAATCCAAGAAAAAGTTCATATTGTAGTATTGAGTGAGACTTGGCTAGAACCTGGAAGCTTGTTTCATATACAAGGTTATAATATTTTTAGATTAGACAGAAATGATTCGTATGGGGGTGTTGCTATTATTACACACAAATCAGTTAAAGCTCAGTTATGTACTACATTTAGCATAAATTCCGGCATTGAATTAATACATGTTAAAATATTAAATTGTCTGCATATTGAGAATGTAATTTCGATATATTGCCCTTCAACGATATGCACATCACAGGTGGATTGGGATAATATATTTTCGATAGCTAGGAATAAGACATTGTTGTTGGGAGATTTTAACGGTCACCATAGCAATTGGTCTTATAAAACAGATCAAAGGGGATTACAATTATTTGATTCTATGATTGATCACAATTTTATTTCATTGAATACAAACAACACTCCTACACGTATTCGATTGGTAAATAGTACTTTACAAAAGTCATCCCCAGATATTTCTTTTATCTCCTGTGACATTGCATTGGAGTGCATTGCATGGAAAGTTACTAACGAAACACTAGGTAGCGATCATTTGCTTATAAAAATTTCTAGTTTTATGCTTGAATCACTACAGATAATTAAGAGAAGAAATTTCAAAAAAAGTGATTGGTCATTATATTCGTCATATTTAGACAACGCTTTTGCTAATTTCCCAATTCTTGATGGAACTCAAGAATTATATAATTTATTTGAAAACATCTTAAAAAAAGCAGCAGATATTTCTATTCCCTTTGTCAAAGTTCCTCAAAATATAAGTAACAAATTTTCACCTAAACCTTTTTGGTCCCCAGAATTATCAAAATCTGTGGCAGAACGAAGATTAGCTCTCGCTCACTTTAGGCAAAACCCTACTCCACATAATCTGAATTTACTGCAGAAAAAAATCGCAAACTCTCAAAGATTAATTCGACGGGCAAAATCCTACGCTTGGCAAAATTTCTGTTCTTCAGTCGATGAATCTAGTTCTCCTAATGATTTGTGGCGTAAATTGAGATGGTTGAAAGGATATCCTGTAACTAAACGCTTCATAAATCGGGAAGCTGCAGATAAATTATTGTGTGAATTATCTCCAGACTTTGTATGTCCTCCTAATCCATTTTTTTTGTCCCAAAATTCGGTTCTGGAATCCAAAATATCCATGCAAGAACTTGAAAGTTGCATTAAATCGAAAGATACAGCGCCCGGTTGTGATGATATATCATTTTCAATGATTAAATATCTTCCTAAAGGAGGGAAACTAATGTTGCTATCCTTATATAACAAAATATATTCTGAAGGAATCATACCAGTTCAGTGGCGGAATATTACAATAGTACCAATTCCAAAACCAAGTTTAGATCTCGCTCCTCCTTCGTTCCGGCCTATATCATTAATATCTTGCCTATGCAAAATTTTTCATTCAATCTTAAATAAAAGGTTAGAATGGTATATGGAGTCTACAGAATTATTTTCCGGGAACACTATCGGTTTTCGTAAAGGACGATCATGTTTGGATAATTTAAGTCAATTAGTAACTAAAGTACAAATAGGATTTTCAAAAAATATGGTTACTTTGGGATGTTTTCTGGATATTAAAAGTGCTTATAATAATATAGACATAACTACACTGGTTGAGACATTAGATTTTTTAGGGGTAGGTTCAAGAGTATGCATATATTTATGGAATTTTTTTAAAGAAAGATCGTTGAGTATTTTAGGCGATGGGTATTGCATGTCGAGGAAAACATGCCTAGGATTAGCTCAGGGTGACCCACTTTCTCCGTTATTGTTTAATATTGCAACATACAAAATATGTAAAAATATTAATAATGTCGAGATATCTCAATATGCAGATGATTTCGTCTTGTATATTTCTGATTCAGATATAGAGCGTGCACGCATCGAATTACAAATAGCTGTAGATGGCATTAGTGAGATGTTGATGGGTTTGGGCCTTGAAGTTTCTCCTACAAAAAGCAATGTTTGTGTTTTAAAAAAAAGAAAATGCGTTGTTAATTTTCTACTTAAAATTAATGATTCACCTTTACAATTTGTAGATACGGTAAAATATTTGGGAATGTCACTAGACCATGTCTACGATGGGGTGTGCACATTTGTGAAATTATAAAGAAAGTTTCTAGATTTGTTAATCTCATAAAAGTGCTATCTGGTTCAAGTTGGGGCGTTCACCCTAAACATTTAAGAAAACTCTATATTTCTATAATACGAAGTAGGATGGACTATGCCAGTTTCCTATATGATAATAGTTGTATCTCTAATTTACTCAAACTAGATAGAGTGCAGAATCAAGCAATGAGAATCATAGGGGGTTTCTTGAGAAGCACCCCAGTTCACGTCATGCATAGTGAGTTATGTTTACCTCCACTGCACGTACGTAGAGCCTTTTTGGCTGGCAAATTTTGGTTAAAATCAAAGTCTTTCTCCAATAATACTACAATCTTTTTACTAGAAAACTTGAAACACATAATTCAATCTCGATACTGGACCCGTAAAAAAATTCCCCTGTTAATTACTATGCAAGACCTATTAAACATGAATGTCATTCATAACTCTAAAATGCTTGAAATGTTTTCACTTGAGACATGGATCAGTAATATTAATGTATTAGACATAATTAAAATTAATATACCCTCGATTACTTTACCCAAACATCATTATTACCCTATACAATTGAAATATTTGTGTAATGAGTATATTCAACATCATTTTAATGACTTATAGAAGATTTATACCGATGGCTCTAAAAGAAATAATGGAAGCGGTGCCGCCATTTTTGATCCTTGTGTCAACAGCCATGTAAAAATAAGAATTGATTCTGATATATCAACAATGCATTTGGAGTTAATAGCAATTAATGAAGCCTTATCTTATATTGAATCTTTACAATGTCAAAAGTTTGTAATTTTGACAGATTCAAAAAGCGCTTTACAGCATGTGGCTCGGTGCACCTCGTCCATACGAGGTATTCCGATTGCCTATTCGATATTAAAATCAATTTTGAAATTCCAATGTAGTGGTAAAACAATAATACTTCAATGGATTCCGTCTCACATTGAATTAGATGGTAATGACCACGCTGATTTATTAGCTAACCAAACTGCATATGACGGTATTCCTATACAGATCACTCCTATTCATAGTGAGTACTTGTCTGAAGTGAAATATTATTGTAAAGATATGTGGAAAGTGTACTTTGATAAGAGATCGCAAGAAAAAGGAATCTGGTATAAGACTATACAACCACAGCCTCATTTTGATTTTCCATGGATCGATCAAACAATGTTGAGTAGATCGGACTTAGTAGTAGCTCTCCGACTTCGCTCAGGGCATATTTCATCAAATAAGTTTTTACATTTAATAAGAAAAGTAGCATCACCTAATTGCACGATATGTGGTGTGGTTGAGGATGTACATCACATTTTAGTGGAATGTGTTAAGTATGAAAATTGTAGAAATTTACTTAAAATGACGCGATCCATGGAGGTGGGTATTTGTAATTCGATGCTGTCGAACCCTCTGTCTCAGAGTGCGAAAATATTATATAGAATCGCAAAATTAGCTCATAAGAATTAATAATTATGTTTCAAATTTATTAGAAAATTGTATAATGTTTGTGAGGTATTCATGGGGCGTCATAGTCGCAATGCGAAAAAGCCCATTGATAAAGAAAAAAAAAAAAAAAAAACATACTAAATTATTATCAATCTAAAGTAAATTTGTCACATTAAATTAAGTCATGTATTTTTAAGCTAAACTGTGATTTTTATAGCCTTACTGATAAATCTTCATTTAAATGGTTTGTGAGTTGAGTAGTGGGGTTTTATTTTTGTATAAACGACATTGTCTCGCTTGAGCGAGGTGGCAAGTCCGGTGAAGCTGTAAAAGCCATCAGAGGTTCCAGGGCCTCTAAGGTTAACAGTATAGTTAGTACTAAAAAAAAAAATGAACGCACCTTGACTTTTTATATGTCGGTCGCTGGGGACGGATATCTCTCTCAAAGAGTCTCTTGCCGATTCTTCTCTAAGGACAGTGGCTTCCGAATCGGCTGTAAAGCCAATTGGAAATATTGAAAATAAAACATATTAATAATTATGTTGTGTCATTAAATACTTTAAACTTATACAACCGAAAGAAAGCCCCTTCTAATTTCTAACACGTTCGAAAATCAAAAGCTTGGGGCATTTTTTAAGTTGTTGTAATAAACTATAATATTAGATAGTATCGAATGTAGTTCGCTCTATACGAATACTTGACGTGACAGTTTTATGTTCCGGCTAGGGTACCAGTCATCATTCATAATCACCCATCTCTAGAAAAAGCTAGTGGTGGGGGAATGAGACTTGGGTCTTCATTAAAGAGGACTAGTTGCCAAGTTAGGAAGAAGAAGAAGAAGCCAAACATGTAAATGACGATTTTAACACTTTTGAAGCCCTAGTAATTTTCGGCTACACAATTTATATATCCCTATTATACCGATAAATTAAAAAAAAAATGCAGATAAAAACATCTTAGTAATTATTAAAACAGAACTGTGTGTCTGTTAAAGTACGATTGTCTTATGCAATAGGCAAAGAGGTGATTGACTAACAGTATTTATACATTTACCTACCCTAAAAAAGCGATATTACTATGTGTTTGGTGGTCTCGAACCAACCACTTTTAATCTATCCATGTTTTAACATGAAACTTTAAAATGTTTCCAGTCCGTCTATTATAATAAAACGAACTTGGCTCCACACCGCCAACGTTGGGGTCAGAGCGTCGCCACGGCAACATCTGCCAACATTGGGTCCAACAACTAGTCTGACCCGCCGCAATAGGTGTTTCACATCAAAAGTGTTTTTTTATTTATTAGGAGTGCTTATGATGTAAGCACGTAAAAAGTTATATTGATTTAGCGTAACAAAACAATATTAAGTTCAAACATTTGATCCCGGCAACAACATGATTCGATCCGTATTTTAATCTGTCACATAATTAAAGTTCGAGGTCAAACTTTTAGCCACCAAAGCACTCCAAAAGAAGTAAAACTGGATATTAATATTAAATATATTATTATGCTTACAATGACGTTTGCGAAAAATTTATATCCATGCAAAATATCAAAATATCCAAAGAATTTATTAATGTAACTAGCTGTGCCCGCGGCTTCGCTCACGTGAACTACAGTAAGCCATCGATCGGGCACACGCGCAAATCGTGCTTCCCCGCTCCCGGCTATTTTGAAGAAAAAAATGGTTATTATGGGTGTTCCTTAGAAGATAGGTATATTATACTCTCGCTTAATTTTCTGTAGGTCTTTTTAATTTCTACAAATATGTATGTGGTACATTTATTTGCTATATCTCTTAGGGTTTACTCAGCGTAAGCCATTTCAGCGCACGAATTCATTCACCATGACCAGTTTTATTTATTTATTTACACGGAATCGTAACAAAATCGGTTCAACCGTTTCGGAGATTACCCGGAACAAACCACTTCATTTTTATTATTTGTATAGATTGTGCCTGCGTCTCCTTACGCAGAAATTATTTATATCCCGGAATTTTATATTTACCTACTCATATTATGGACAATTGACAATTATTATGTAGTTAGTCTAACAATGAAGATATTACATAGGTAACATTGGTTCACGTTGGTTTAACAGATTAAAAGGAAAATGTTGGCATGTAATAAATACTAGGATTTAAAAACATTAACCGACTAGAGACAAATTTAAAATTATTATTGTAAATTCTCAAAATCTATTAATATGTGAACAATGACGTAAGATTCCCGTGTACAAAATTTCATAAGATTCGGTGAAGCTGTTTTTTGAGTTAAATCTGGACATAAAACAGATAGACAAAACCTTTTTAAGCTATGTCCATCAGGAAATTAAATAAAAATACACTACAAACTACAGATTTATTCATAGACGCAGAAAGGCGTTTCAGTCGTATTAAAAGATGCTGCCAAGTACGTAGGTACTTAGAAAAATTGTTACATTTAATTGGCCCAAGGTTAATGCAGAAAGCGCATCCAAGCGTTGGGCCTTAGCGTGGCGGCGGAGAAAACCAAGGCCCTAATGTTTTATTGTTGAGGGTATTAGGGTCCGGGTTGGGGTCCAGATGAAATATCTGTGCCTCATCCTGGACGGACCGCGCATAGAGGGAGCGGCGGTGGCTCTGGGTCGGCTCCTCCCAAATTCGCGAGGACCGTGCGCGAGCTGCCACCGGTTATACGCGGGAGTCGTGCGGAGCATGACCGTCTACGGGGCACCGATCTGTGTGGATGCTCTGTAATTCGCGGATACTGATTGGTGTCCGCGGGGGCGGCCTTTGTGCTCGCCGGCTCCCCGCCGTGGGAGCTGAAGGTGGAGGTGCTCGCCGCCGTGCATAGATTCACGGCGGCGAGGAAAGAGATAGGGAAGCCTCCGGCATGGAGATTGCGCATCTGCGGCAAGAAGGCCGCAACGTGATAATGAGGAAGTGGGAGGAGGACCTGGCGGACGCGCGATATGAGTGTTACTCCATAGACACCGTCCGCCCGTTCCTCAGAGGGTGGTGCGGCGGTGGTCCGGACATGACTGCTTCGGATGGTACCTGCACCGAATAGCCAGAAGGGAGCCCACCACTGTGTGCAATGAGTGCGGGGCTCTGGAGGATATGGAGTAGCACACATAATAATGTATAATGTAATATGTATGTATGTATAACATTATCTAAATACAAAGTTTCATCCAAATCCTTGGAGCCGTTTCCGAGATTTCTCGCTTAATTTAATAAGATTCCATAATTTATATGCTAGCTATAAGGGTTCTCAAAAATATTTTTAAAATAATTTAAAACAACATCTGCTTAGCAATTAGCATCAGTCTCATTCTATTTATCGTTGTCTTTCTGAAAGAGGCATGCGGATGTCGCCGACGCGACGCCCACATTTGTTCTAGCGCCGCCGCCATTGGTATAAATCCATCTTCAAGTTACAGAATTCAAGTATTACTTTTTATAAATTATTCGAAAAATACAAAACAGTACGCTAATAATAATGTTGTGAAGATAACTGCGCTGCGGGTGTGTTGAATAAAATAAAATTCAGTATACATTAGAGTCAATGACATTAAGTTTATTAGGTAGAAATGTAGAAGCCTACGTTTTACTTAAGTTTGTCTTTTAAACCATAACTTCGCAGAATTTAATCTTCTTTCGTTAATAAGGATTAAATCACTATCAAATAATATAGTAATTCAGTGTGGTTATTTTTTTCAAAATCTACGGGTTCGATTCCTGGTTAAGGATATTGATTTTGCAAAAATCCAATGATGCAGTTTTAGTTCTCATGAAAATCAGGCCCGAGAATCGATTGAGTATTTCTTGATATTCCTCGTAGTTTAGAATTTAGCCATTCACGCCCACTTGAAAAATTCATCCGGTATACCAACGTACATACATACGCTCTAAAAATATAATCCTCCCGTTTTGCAGTCGAGTAAAAATACAGTGTAATGTGAGTGTCTGAGAAAGGGGCGTCTGCGTTAAGATTGTGTATTTATTTTCATATGCATGTAGTTGCTATCTATCGAGAGGAATTTCGTGCGTGCAACACTAGAACTCGAACGAATTACGCTACACGTTGCAGCGCTGGTGGGGTTTTATATATATATCTGTGTTGCTATCTCTTAGTTCGCTTACTGCGTTTAGTTGAAACACGGTATTTCCCAGCTAAGGTTATTATTCTGTTTTTCCTCCTTGTTACAATTTCTTTGGTTCTAACTCTAAATGTGAAGAGTTCTATAGTGGCCATGGATGCTAAAGGAATCTCAGCGGTCGCTAGATTCTCTGCTAAGTTCTGTAATGTAAGTGGAAATTATTATTAATGGAAATCACAAGTAACTGAGAATTTTAGAGAAGTAGGTATATATTTACAAATTAATTATTTATATTGCGTACCGTGTTAGGTACTAGATTTTGAAAACATGGACTGGCTTTGAAGAAATATTTAAATAGGCATGTAAAAATAAATACAAAGACACTGAACAGCGACCTACCTACGTGTATCCGAAGTGTTTTATGAGAAAGAGCGCAACAGCTTTGCCCATAGAATTATGAACTCGGCGTGTTAGAGTAGAGCGGACTTTATTACTCTATGGCTTTGCCAGATTTCCTTTCGGGCAAAACGGGATTATTAAAACCTTTTCAGTAAAAAAGTGGGCGGGTTGGGGGGGGGGGGGGT
Source organism: Saturnia japonica (assembly GCA_033032175.1). Lineage (NCBI taxonomy): Eukaryota > Metazoa > Arthropoda > Insecta > Lepidoptera > Saturniidae > Saturnia > Saturnia japonica. The sequence continues at coordinate 14,563,619 of CM065307.1, forward strand.
TCTTTCGTCGAAATCGGACAAGTAGCGAGTAGAACTTACACCCTGAGGGTTCCGAACTGATTACATTACTTACCGTACATTGTTGTACCGTCTTTTATATAAATCGCTCAATATTTTATTTTATAAATGTTTTACTAAAATGGTACTATGTATTGAAAGGATAAGTAACAAATCAACACAATATATAAACATAATATAAATAGGTGATACTGTGTAAGTAAGTTAGAAAGATACACAATATAACTAACATTAAAAGTTTAAACCACGATATGTAATTTAATGTTACAGAAGGAATCAAAAATATTTATGTTATGTTAATAATATACGTGAAATAACAGCAAATGAGGTAGGTAGATATTAATAATAGGCCATTGAGTGCAAGCTCAGATCCACCATTGTGGGCGTTGTCGGTATGCCCATAATCCTAGTTAAGGTCAATAGTCTAAAATTGTTAGCAAAAAATCGTACAGTGCGTGATTTGTAAAATTGGAAGACACACACACACGCACATACATTGTGAGCGAACATATACTTATTACCTAGTACATTTTCTGATTTTAACGCTAGTCGCTTTGGGTTCAGTAGCATCGTACAGTGTAAAATGAATCACGTGAACAAATTGTCGTGGTCGCTAAGAATCACAAATAGCCATAGAGTAATAAAGTCCGCTCTTCCGCTCATTACTCTAACACGCCGAGTTCATAATTCTATGCAAATAGCTTAGAATTAAACATTGTTTAATTTGTTTTCCGATTAACGCTGATCCCGTGATCATTTGGTTTATCGCAAATTATTTTATTCTTTCATTTAACAGTAAAAAGTGATAAATGAATTGAATGGGTTTTAGTGAACTTGTAAATATTTATTAGGTATTAGCTGTGCCTGCGGCTCCGCTCGCGTGAACAAAAAAATGTTTATACGTGAATAAAATGTATCCTATGTAAAGACCTAATCCAGCCCCCTTATCACGTATTTCGCAATAGCAAAGCGACAGCAGAAATCGCTAAATATTTGCTTCGAAATTATAAAATCAGATTGTGTTTAGTGCATTAAAGGTGTTACATAATACGAATTTCCGATTTCTAAGCAAATACTTAGCGATTTTTGCTATCGCTTTGCTATTGCGAAATACGTGATAAGGGGGCGGATATAATGTTAAGATCCGGATTATAGCCTAAGATTGAGTAACAAACCAACAAACTCACTTTCGCATCTATAGAATTAGTTAGCATAACATAACATATCATAACACCTGTATCCCCGAAGTGTTAGGCAGAGGTGTACTTAATGTACACCCACAGTTCACCGGGTATGATTTTAGGTTCCATGTAATAGGGGGCGAGCCTATTGCCATTAATCGGGGCGAAAGTCAAACTCCGAGCGGCTACTGAGAATTTCATAGAAAAATCCACCCATCTGACAGTAGCTGCGTTATTTTATTGGTCGTAGTTGAAGCGTTTACGCCAACATATTCTATTGTATTCTGAAGTAGTGGTTTTACTTTTCACCAACAATGAGCATTCTGTAACAATAAAAGTTACTAAAAATTTAAATTTACAATAATAAAACAATTTTATAATAATTTTAATAAAATCATGATGACAAAACATGGCAACATAAATAAAAAAATATATAATAATATTTATTATGTAGTAGAGGTGAGAAAGACTAAGGAATAAAATAAATGAATTCGGATAAAGTGTATTATTATAACTAGACTCTGCTCTCAACAAATAAAATTATTTTCACAGGAACTCGACAAGAGCAAAAATGTGGTGTCTTCACCACTGTCAGCAGAATATCTACTGGCTCTGTTGACATTGGGTACCACTGACCCCGCTCACACAGAACTGCTTACATCTCTTGATATTCCAGATGATGATTATGTATGTACATTTAAGTATAATAACTTGTAAATAAATAGTTTAACTGCATTCACTACACAATATGTAATGCATTAATCACTGAATACCCCTACAATTTGTGTAAGGTGTTTAATCATGGTGATTGCACCACAGCCACATCTTATTGTAAGAAAAAAAAATCAATTATAAGGACAACATATAATAGACATAATTCATTTGTAATCCGAGCGCGCAAACCAATTAAATCTTTAGAAGTTTAAACTTAATTAGTACAAGACTAGTGTGTCTTCTTTTTATACAGAGACTTTTTCAGTGATTTTTGTTATTGTTAGGTAATTTTTGTGTTTCTCTTCGTAGTTGACTCTCTTTCTTTTCTGTATATATCCATCTGTTTATTACGATACGATTATTCTTATTATTGTTCCTATTAACTGAAAGTTTTCCAAATAATGTAAAATGAAATAAATGATGCAACAACCTCCAAAAAAGGGTTATATTATTCCTGCATAGAATTACAGCACAATTGAGATGACTTTTGAAATTGGTGAAATCTTCACATGACTATACAGAATACTTTTGGATACCTTCTAATTACCATTAAATGTATACTCCCCTTTACTTACTATTATTTTGTTATGGTGGTTTTTGTCTCCCATAATTATTATTTTAGGTAAATTATATCTGTTAATATCAATGACGTTTTATACATAGACGCGTTATACTCTCACAAAAAACAATATGAAAACGTTACCTAAACGTTAAAGTTTGTTATCAGCATGTTGAAACAAAAGAGATAGGAAATCACAGCATAAAGCGGAAACTCTGTTGTCAAAAAAGGATAAAGTTTCTTCTCGCTCACGCCCGTATCAAGTCGAAAGTGAACTGAGGGCAATTGCCTACCATTCACAATGGCATGTAAAGAGCATTAATGCCGTATCTACTTAGAACATATAATTGGTTATTACAAATATTGTTGATTTTAGATACGTTCAAAATTCACGGCCCTTACATCGAAGTTGAAATCAATACAGGGTATTACACTGGACATAGCAAATAAAGTGTATTTGAAAAATGGACCATATCAACTGAATCCTGAACTACAGGAAGATGCTGTTAAAGTGTTTGATGCATCATTCGAGAAACTAAACTTTAATGATGGGCCTGGTTCTGCTGATACTATCAACAAATGGGTAATTTATATTAGCTACAATAAAGTTTTACTATTTACACATAATAAGCATTTATTACACATTTATTTTACAATAAATAACTAATTATATTAAGTGAGCAATTCTTGTGTATATACATTTTTTTATACCGAGCAACGCTCGGTCGCCCTGTTATTAGTATAAATATGGTAATTTGTCACAATAGTTTATAAAATAATTTGATTTCTAAATATATTTTAATTACAATATATTATGATACAGGTGGAGAGTAAAACGAATGATCGAATTAAAGATCTGCTGTTACCAGACAGTATTAACTCTGATACCAAGGTAGTTTTGGTCAACGCTCTGTATTTCAAGGTAATATATTTTTTTATTTTGATAATACATGGAAGAAGAACCAGTGAATAACCACTGCAGGATATTTGTGTGATGAAGAAAATGGTGGGACTTATCGATCACAAAGTACGCACTGTGATAAACTTATTTAGAATGACATCCATTAATATTCAATAATTTGCAAATCTCCGTAATACACCACCAGCTTAAAGCGCTGTCATAACAATTATCAAAACTTAAAATTTATCACCAGTCACGATTTGACTTCAGTTTTGACAAACAAAAATTAATGTTTTTGTTACTTTATATTTTATTTATTTTGGTTCCATCATAATAAAATTGTCAACCCGTGTTGGGACTTCCTGAATTTTAAACTGAATTTTGATTAAATACAGAAGTACCTAGATACTGCTATGAGAATAGCAAACTTGACGAATCTAGAGTTTGTAAGTTTTGCACCATTATATCAGAAATCTATACCTTTTAGACATTAACACAATTATATTTTATATTTCTAGGGTATGTGGAAAACTCCATTTAGAGCAATAAGCACAACAAACCGGCCATTCTATATAGACACACAAACTACGGTAGATGTTCCAATGATGTACAAAGAATCTACATACGAATACGGAGATAGCCAAGAGCTCCAAGCTCAGGTATAATTAATATGAAATATGTTTATAACGCCAACTTAGCTATATCGTAATCAATAACGCATAAGCGCCTTTTATCACCATTTTCACCCTCTCCTGTTGCAATTTAAGATTAAGACCGTACCCTCAGTGGGGAGCCCTTGAGTCTAGCAACCGTTTGCGCGATGCAAGTGACACTGCACTTGCAATTACTAACTACCCACAAACACCATTACACTGCACCTCACATTCATGCACAACACACAGGTACATAGGATCTGTAAGGAACCTTTTTTCCTTATTTTGTACTAGTTAGTTTAGACAAAAGTTGACAGATCACTAAATACCATGATATAATAAATATAACTTCCTGCCAGGAGGCAGGAATATGTATAATTGTTTATGTTAGTTTAGATCTAATTTCTACGTCTATACGTATTAATTAGTCAGTTCGTGACTTCATTGAAACTACGGCAACAGCCCAAGCCGAGGTTCAACCACTTTGGCACCCTTGAGCTTTCGAGGTGGAGTGCCTTGAGCGCTCGCCCCCAAGTCACAGTCAGTTCTAAAAAAGGAAAGAAACATAAGCGCCTATAATAGAATAAATACATTATGGTGTTATAAACTTGTGAGTTCTTTCAACAAAACAAATTTATTGATACAGAAGTGAACACAATTCTCTTATATTCACTTTGAAATGAAAATGAAAAATGTATCTACTAAACTAAATTATACCCAACTAGTTTCACCGTGCTGTAATGTATATAATAATTATATTATTTAAACAAAACAAAATTAGGAAAAAGGTAAATGTTATCGTTTGTGATAATAAGGAAAGTTTACACTGATTGTGCGAGTGCAATATATTACTACTTTTTAGATTTTGAAAATGGATTACGAAGGTGAACAAGCAAGCATGATCATTGTGCTGCCACATGAAATTGAAGGTCTAAATTCAGTTTTGCAAAAGTTAGCTGATGATTATGATCTCATATCCGAATTGAACAAAATGCACTCCACTAAAGTGCAAGTAACCATTCCAAAGTTTAAGATCGAAACAAAAATTAATCTTAAGGGGATTTTGTGCAAGGTAAGATTTGAATGATTCAGTTTATACTCAAACAGTTGACTATTTATGTGCATTTGAAATATACGGCGGAGTACGCTCAGATGGCGTGAGTTAAAAATGGCGGTTGTAAAATATCAATTCATGAAAGGTTACAATCTGAGCGAGAATGCTTCTTGCCCTCCGTGTCACTTTCATTTATAATAATATGGATTTCTTACGTCGAACAAAGCTGAACACTATTATTGCAAAACATGTTTTGAGTATAATAAAACATAATTTGTGTCAGTCAATCATCAGTCGAATTATTTTCAGAATCGGCTCAGTATTGCAGGCCGGCATGACAGCGGCGACCGTGAATGGATTACGACTTCTCGGTAGTCGCCGCTGTACTGTGCTTACCATCAGGGACTTTACCGTCAATCTACGGTGCTACTATAAAAAAAAAAAACAATATTACACAGTTAGATAGCGGAATATTATGTCACATGTCACATTCAATCGAAAGTCACAAGTTTTTAACTAAGATATTCTTCTTTTTCTTTGTTTTTTTGAATGGCAACTGTGTTCTTACACAATTCTACCAAAGTCACGTATATAAGTAGATTATTTATCCAATTATTATTGTCTTGCAATATGCACTCATCAAGTGCACCGCCTCACGGAGCACATTTTGTTTAACTTTTCCGAGTTATATAAGCCCCGTCGTACACTGGCAGTCTTTTTCGACGTAGCCAAGGCCTTTGATAAGGTCTGGCACGAAGGATTAGTCTATAAGCTGTACTCCCGCGAAGTCCCCGATAGATTAGTTAAAATCATCTGCGATTACCTCAAAGACCGCACCTTTCGCTACAGAGTGGAAGGTGAACTATCCACACCCCACCCCATACGCTCAGGCGTTCCCCAAGGTTCCATCCTGGCTCCTAGCCTCTTCAATCTGTACGTCAGTGACCTACCAAAACTACACGCGAAAGTTGAGCTAGGGTTATACGCTGACGATACAGTCATATACTCCTCTCAAAGGCAAAAGATCAACCTCAAATGTAGAATCCAAAGAGCCGTGACCACTCTCGGGGAGTGGTTTAACGACTGGCGAATAGCCATCAACCCCACAAAGAGCGCAGCGGTGCTCTTCGATCAAACCGCCTCACAGATACCGAAAAACTCATCTCCCCTTGAACTCTTCGGTAATCCGATCCCCTGGGTAAAGGAGACCAAATATCTAGGTGTAACCCTAGATAGTAGACTCTCCTTTATACGCCACATCACTCTGGTTAGGAAAAGGGCCGCCTGGACCCTCGCCCGATTGCATCCTCTGTTATGTGCTGCAAGCAAAATGTCTACGAGACACAAGCTTACACATGTTCGCACATATGCCAAGATATAATTGGGATCGTTTACAAACCATCTAAAATAGGTTACTTCACCGCCTTACCGGCGCCCCTTGGTATGTTCGTATGGAAGATCTCCATAGAGATATGGACCTTCCCTCGATACATGCTTATGCCAAACACCTTTCTCACTCTTATTTGACACCGCGTCGAACCATGCGAATCCTTTAATCAAAGCGGCAGCTTCATATGTTCCCGACCCCAATGATTGCCGGAGTAAACGCCGGCCGCGTAATATCTTCACTGACCCGCTCGACCAAATCGAAACAGCAAACGCGTTCTATTCAACCGCCTCTCCAAACAGAACGTGCCACCACCCACGCCCGCGTAACCACCGTTCTCTCCGCAGAGGACGGGTGGTCAACTTCGCTCCCGTACACCCGTCACGTCCACCCTCTCTAGCGGCAACCCAAGCCTAGGTCCGTTCCTCGGTGTGAAGCCCTTGGGTCAGGCAGCTGCCCGCGCGATACAGGTGACACTATACGTGCAACACTTAGCTACCCACATACAACATTACACACGTATGAACACACACACGTGCACACCACACAGGTACATAGGTTCTGTAAGGGACCTTTTTTTCTTTTTTTGCGCTAGTTAGTGTAGAAAAACCATTCCGATTACTAAATACACATACGCATGGTCCCCTCCTTCCTCCCAGGAGGAGGGGAACGTGCATATGAGTATATGTTAGTTAGTTCGAATTCTCTTAGGATTAGGGAATTAGATAGACCGCGACCTTTTCGCATTCGCGACGACCGCCCGAGCCGAGCTGAGTGCCCTAAGCGCTCGCCCCCAAGTCCGGTGAAGCTGTAAAAGCCTCAGCGGCTCTGTTGTTGGATAGGGCCCCTAAGGCTAACAGTGTAGTCATTTCTAAAAAAAAAAAAAAAAAAATAGGCGACCAGCGAGATATCCCAGTCCATCAACGGTCGACGTTGTCATGCTGGCCTGCATTAATTTAACTGGGTTTTCAAAGGCTTATCCCGAAGCGCGACACGCAGAAGCGAGTCACTTTGACGGGATTTTCACCACACGCATGGTGATCACGACGCAAATGCGCAAAATAACTCTACCTCTCTACCCGTTAATCTACCCGTAATTAATTTGAAAAACGTGTTTATAATAAATACAATTATTTATTTATACAATACTTTTATTTATTTATTATTTAGCTTGGGATCAATGCAATCTTCAATCCTATCAACTCAGGTTTGACAAAGATTCTGGATAATAATCAGACTTTGTCTGTGTCAGCTGCAATACAAAAAGCCTTTATTGAAGTAAACGAAGAAGGTACCGAAGCTGCCGCAGCTTCAGGTAATTTTTTTATACCAACTAAAATTCAAAATCCTATGGCTTTTCTAACCGATTTCAAAAAGGAGGAGTATTCTCAATTCAATTTTATGTATTTTTTATAAATGTTCAGCCATAACTTCTTTGTTTGTGAACCGATTTAGATGTTTTTTTTTGTTGGAAAAGGGATACCTTAAGGGTGGTCCCGTTTCAATTTCAATGGCATCGGACTTTGAACCAGAAAACTCCTCAAAATCATTAAAGTTGATTTTCTCTTTGTGTTAAAAATTGTCTTGTTTACTAGTCATTTATAATTATACTTATAGAGTACTAGCATGCGTTTGTTATTACGCAGCAGTGGCGGCCTTAGGGGGTGGCGAACAGGGCAATCGCCCGGGGCCTCGCTCTTGCAGGGGCCTCACGTCAAAAAATACAAATTTTTTAACTATATTTTTTTTAATTTTAAAGTTTTGATTTTGATTCTTAATTATTTATTAAGGTTATAATTCAAATCATAATTGATCAATTTATTTTGTAGGACTTCAATATCGCACCTCGAAACACTTAAAGATCGGTTTTTTAAACGCATAGCACTCGGAACTGTATTATATAATCTGTGACTCGGGAGTCGGGACATAATGTTCTGCTCGTCAATCGCTCGGAGAATCCCCGTCGCTAGAGGAATTCCCTTGTTTCATTTTGTTCGTCAACTTTTGTCAACTTGGAATTATTCTGCTTGCAGTATGAATTACAAAATCGTTGCTGTACCGTACATATCTTTCAATTATATTTAATATTACGCTCTTATAGAGTTTCGAGTATTGAGTAAGCTGATAAAGTGAAAAAAAAATGTGTGACACCTACTTAAAAATTATTTCTGACTATTTGTGCGAAACAAAACATGAGTTCGAAATGAGTTCGCGTGATCGTGATGCCGATAGAAAATTTGAGTCAGGTAGTTCAAAAAGGAAACGAGCTATCAAAAGAAAGCAGGTACAAGAAAATCTACGTGGATCTTTATATAAATATATAAAAATGATGATCAAGAAACCTATACGAAACATTTATTGATTTAAATTGACTTTAACCCTGATTCAGCTGAAAACATTCCGTCCACATCATTATGGGTGCCGCCGCCACCGTCATCAAGTAAAAACAGCAAGGATGATGATGATTTAACCACATCATTGTCTCTTAGGTCACCGGTGCCGCCATCAACGCTATCCAGTCAAGAACACGAATCTGAGCCCGAGTCTATGTCTACATCCATGACTGCTGGAATGGAAAATTTGAATCCTCAAAATGACCGCGGTTTGTGGCCCATAACAGTTACTGATGTGGACCGAACTGAGATTGTATTAAGAGGTCCAATCCGGATTAAAGTTGAGTTATCCCGTAAATGATAATGGACGGTGATAAGCTTGACAGGCGCTGGTTGGTTTATTCACAAACAAAGGATGTCGTTTACTGCTTTCTGTGTCGAATATTCGGGCTAAAAAATACAAAGATTGGATCAAGTGAAAGGAGTGTGTGATTGGAAACACTTGGGTGATTATCTAAAGTCACACGAATCTAGTCGACAGTACAAGAATTGTATGCTGAAATGGATTAATTTAGAGAATGGTTTAAAAAGCTGTTCCACTATTGACTCCTTGGCTCAGTCACAAATTGAATAAGAAAGGCAACTTTGGAGAGATATTTTAGAACGATTGCTCGCAATTGTAAATTTTTTAGCATCTCACAATTTGGCCTTCAGGGGTCATAGAGAGAAGTTAACATCTGACTCAGGTTCGAGTGAGACAAGCGGCAACTTTAGAGATTTAGTAAAGTTAATGGCCAAATTTGATCCCTTGCGAGACTTCACTTACAGCAAGTAAAAGATAAAACGATTAATGACCACAATATCGGAAAAATATTCAAAATGAGTTCCTACAATTAATGGCAAGTCACATGAAAACTGAAATTTTTGAAAAAATAATTAGTAATAAATATTACTCTATTATTCTTGATTGTACTCGCGACGTTTCTCGTGTTGAGCAACTATCAATTATTATAAGATTTTTTAATACAAAAACAGTTGAAATTGACGAACATTTTATTGGTTTCATAGCCGTCGAAAAAACCACAGCTGAGAGTTTGATTAATTATATAATTACAGAATTAGAACAGTTAGGTATATCATTGCAAAACTGCAGAGGCCAAGGATATGATAATGGTGCCAATATGCGTGGTGAAAAAAGTGGTGTCCAAAAACGTATTATTGAAATTAATCCACTTGCTTATTTTTTACCTTGTGGGAGTCATAGCTGGAATCTCATCCTAGAAGATGTAGCATCGTCTTGTGTCCAAGCAAAATCTTTTTTTGGTTTGCTAGAAAGGTTATACACTCTGTTTGCCGGCTCAAGTCAGAGGTGGGCTATTTTAAATGCTCATGTAAAATCCTTATCGCTAAAACCACTTTCTGAAACTAGATGGGAGTGCACGGTAGCATCGGTGAAGGCCGTTAAATACCAACTAAGCGATATATGTGATGCTTTAAAGGATTTAGCAGAAAATACAACATATTGTCAGTTGGTCAGTGAATGCCATTCTATAGAAAAGGAAATAACTACCTACGAATTTGTAGTTTCACTTGTCATATGGTATGACATTCTTACAAAGATAAATGTTATCAGTAAAATATGGCAAAGCGAAAACATGCACTTAGATGTGGCTATACAACACATAGACAACTTCTCAAATTGGCTCGATAATTATCGAAATAATAGTTTTCAGTCATCCCCTGTAACAGCGAGAGAAATAGCCGAGGAAAATGATATTGACAGACAGTTTAAAGAAGTCAGAATACTACGTAAAAAAAGGCATTTTGATTATGAAGGGGAAGATGAAGCTCATGAATTGAATGCGGAAGAGATTTTCAAAATAAACTATTTTTATGTTATTGTCGACAATGTGCGCGCAAGCTGCCATCCTAGGCTTGAGGCACTTAAACATCATGAGAGCATATTTGGTTTCATGTATAATAATATAAAAAGATGAAAGGAAATTAGTGATAGTTAACTTTCGAAGCAATGCATCGACTTGCAAATATCTATGACAGTAGGAGAATCATGTGATATTGATGGACATGAATTGTACGAAGAACTTAATATGTTCAGCCGTGTGTATGAAGGAGCCGATGACATTATCTCGGTGCTGAAATACATAATAGAAAAAAATTAACTGAAGTTTATCCCACTATCGAAATAGTTCTGAGAATTATTGCCACCACACCTGTTACGATTGCGTCTGCCGAAAAGAGTTTTTCGAGGCTTAAAATTATTAAATATATTTGAGGAATTCGATGACACAGCCCTTGCTATTCTTTCAATCGAAAATGACGTACTCATTCGTTAGATTATTGTGCTTTAATTAAAGATTTTACTCTTAGTAAAAGCCTCAAACATCAATTTTAAAATTTATCATCTCTGTATTTGTTAATTTTGTAAATCTTTCAATGTAAGTGAAATATTTTAAAACTCAAATTTTATTTATTTTTATAATTTTAACATTTCTTGTCAAACGTAACGAATACCTACCAAACAACCAGACCTACTTTCGCATCACATAGGTACTTTTCCGTAGGACAAAAGGCCTCGCAAAGACCTGCCGCCCGGAGCCTCGCAATGGATAAGGGCGCCGCTGCAGTACGCAGTAGCTATTTAAATCCCATAATTTAGTTTTACTCATATTATTGACAATTCATATGCCGTATCAATTGAAGAATTGCATGTATTTCCCGTGTACAATTTTTCTATTCTACGATTTTTCACTATTCTTATAGCCTCTCAAATATGGAGATTATTATTATTATGTGTCTACAAACTTTGATCACGATCGGCTGATAATTGATGAAAATTTAATACAGTAATAAAGCAAGGTGGTAGGGGTCGAGACCCCCCCCCCCCCATACACAGTGTTAAACTCATTAATGATTTTCTTTTGGTTTGTTATATTCTGAGATCAGTCAGTGTATATCGAATATTACGCAGACGATTACGCAGGTAACAGTTAGTATATAATAAAAGCTTTGTTATTGAAATTTCCAAATCAATATTTTCATTATAAAGATATTGTAGATGCCAGCCTTAGCGCTACAATCGGCCTTAGGTAAAATAATTCAAGGTCGGCTGGAGGCGCCTTTCTGATATTTGTGTCTATGCTGCGGCCCAACCTATATAATTATTAATATTATATAACTTTGTGTAAACGCAGCCATGGTGATAACGGTAAAGCGGATAACTAAAAAGCGTGTGCCACGATTCCGAGCTGACCGGCCCTTTCTCTACCTGCTTGCCGGAGCTGACCACACTACGCTCTTTATTGGTGTCTTCCGCGGCAGAGCCTAATATGCACATGCGTCTGTTTATACGATGCACATAGGTTGTAGGTAATCATGATATTAACGTTTGCTATATTTTGTAATTGTATAATAACATATATGTAAAAAACTGAGATCTAATATTGTAATAATTTTGTATTGTAATATAAAAATTCATTATTTTACACGTATGTACTCACTACCTTGTTTTACCTTTGTCTCTGCCACTACCCTTTTAATACCACACCACCACCTACCCTACCTACACTACCTTCAATTAATCTTTTTTTTAGAACTGACCTTACCTTAACTGGCTATCCCTATCCAAAAACTGAGCCGCTGATGGCCTTTACAGCTTTACCGGGCTTAGGGGCGAGCGCTTAAGGCACTCAACCGCGAAAGCGTGGGCAACATGAAACTAAGTGCTATCTGACTAATTCCCTATCCGTAAAATTCGAGCGAAACTAACATATACATATATACATGTTCCCTGCCTCCTGGGAGGAAAGTATCAATGACTGCAGGCTGAATTCCTTGAGTAAGGCAAAGCTGGTGATAACCATTGTTATAAGTGCCTATTTTCACCATATCGCTTGCAACACCATCAGTTGTTTGGTTGATGCCTTATGAAATATTGCAAAATTTCATCCGGAATTCAGAAGTTACGAAATTCCGGAATGCATGCCCTAAATGCGGCGCGGACACACGTTTTATATAGAATAAGCTTGTGTCTCAAGGATATTTTGCTTACAGTCAGGGGCTGTAGTCGACCTATGACCATTGCGGCTCTGATCCTAACGGTACGGACATGAGATTCAAAGTTGAGCTTTTTATCGAAGGTCACACCGAGATATTTAGTCTCGGTGGCCTGAGTGGTTAGATACCATCGGGGATCTCTTTTTTTGCCAGGGTCGAAGATAATCGCGGCGCTCTTAGAGGGGTTGATGGCTATGCGCCATTTACGATACCATTTACCGAAAGTGGTAACGGCACGTTGGACGGTGTGTCTGAGATGAAGTCTGTGCCTATTAGAAGCGTAAATGACTGTATCATCAGCGTATAGACCTACTTCGACCTCGAAGGGACGGGGTAGGTCACTGATGTACAGGTTGAAAAGGCAAGGCGCCAGAATGGAGCTTTGCGGGACGGCCGAGCGTACAAGGTGGGGTGTGGAAAGTACACCTTCCACTCGGTAGCGGAAGGTGCGGTTGGTGAGGTAGTCGCGGATGATATGAACTAATCTATGTGGGACTTGTAAATGATGTCAATTAACCCGTTGCAGCTAATGCTACTGTAGCTGTGGTAGTAAGTAAGTAGCGCAAGTATTTACTATTAGTACTTGCGCCAGCATTTCAACTTTGTGTCACTCTCGAGGTGCCATGTATAGTCATAGCAGACACCCATGGACTAGCGGTTGATTTGACGAAAATATAATAACCTTGCGCCAGTATTGAGTGTGCGATAATCGAATAACGCACAGTTATGATCGCGCGACTTGTACGGGGTTGGGGAAAGTGTAGCGACGAGCAAATGGGAGTGCTACTAAACTACTTGCACTGAAACACGCACTAAGCGAAATGGGTTCACATGATAAAATTGATTTGATGCCCACAGGTAGTACTTGCGCAAGCTAATACGCATCATCTGCAATAGGTCTAACAAAATCGATTTAACCCACAGTGTTTACGCTAATTATATATAATAGGCCGTGGTATGAGGCACAATCCTCTTTCTCCTCTCCCTCCGGCCGTTTTCCTATTACCACGACCGATCCCCACCCCTTGCACGGACTGGTGCAAGTCAGTCTGCGTCAACGGTACGAAGTAGGAGCGTTGCACTGCGCATGTGCCGCTCGAAGAAATTGACAAACGAACGAACGTAAATAAACAAGTGAAATTAATTTGTGCCAAATATTCTTCGATTGCTTCAATTTATTGCCCTGAAAATATATTATGGGATTGTGCTCAATATAAGTTTTGTGATATTGTACAACGAATTTGCGTTGAGAGTGAAGCTGACCGGACGCCCTCTGAAATTAAGCACGCGACCTGCACCAGACGTGAGTACCAATTTATTCACTCCTTCCCTCGCCTTGTGCCACGTGCATTTTAAATATAAAGTTCCTCTGAGCTAGCGCCTACACACAGTAAATACCAACTTAAAACTTTTTTTTATACATGTTTCTTATCTGTCTATACAATTAATAAAATTGAAGTGTTTCTTTGTAATGTCAAAATAACAGCTTTTTAATAAATGCATATGAAAGTATGTAGGATACCTATAACAAAAAGCCAATTTTTAAAATTGTTGTCTGTCTGTCTATCTGTTTGTTCCGGGTAATCTCCGAAACGGTTGGACCGATTTTGACCGGACTTTCACTGGTAGATAGATAGCTGAATTTATAGGAAGTAACTTAGGCTACTTTTATTTTCGAAAAAGAATTAGGGTTCCGCACAAATTAAAAAAACTGGCCATGGTGAATCAATTCGGGCGTTTAAATGGCTTATGCTGAGTAAACCATAAAAGATATAGCAAATTATAGACCCTACAAAAAAGTCCGGGAGAGTATACATCTATATAAGGAACATCCACAATAAGCATTTTTGTTTTTAAAATAGCCGGGAGCGGGGGAGCAAGATTCGCGCGGGCATTCTGGAGTCCACGTGAGCGAAGCCACGGGCACAGCTAGTTACTTGATAACTGGATTTCTTGTCTATTTGTTTGTTTGCTAGGTACAAATTTAGCCGCTCCACATATTACTCGTAAATCGCTGCGAGATTGGCTGCAACTCCTACAAGTAACCTAATCCTTCTTTAAAAACACTGTTTTTGTTAAGTTTCTGTCTTATCACTCACTCTGTTTGTCTGTTCGGTACAAATTTTGCTGTAAATTTTAAAATAACTAGGTACCGATGAGCTAGATACTTGAAATATTAATTATAGCTCAGAACTGGATGCCAACGGAATACTAACTCGCTTTCTTATCGGTCTGTTCGGGTATAAATTTTATAATAAATATTGAACTAACTTGTAATAATTATATCTCTGTCAGAGACCATCAAGATATATAAAATCAATAGCAAATTTTCACACTCATGTACACAAAACTAAAAAGGCAAAAAATGATTTAGAACGAATTAACGTTTTTTTTACAATATCAATAAGATAAATAGTAAGGAGTGTAGAATGTAGGTATCTAGTTCTCGCTGAGAAATCTCTCAATAGCTTATATTATAGGTTTAGCATATGCTAAACATTTCATGTGGCCATAATATGGCCACAATCTAACCATATGTTTAGTGACAAGATGGTAACACTTTAAGCCTGGTGAGAGGATCATTAACTCAAGTGCAGCTGTCGGAACACACCTATGAGTGCTTGGCGACAGACTTTTAACTTCTTGTGGTAGCTAGTCAGGTGGGCATTAGAAAATACCGCCGTTCTGGTTTCATGATAATGGTTTCCTTCACCGAAAGCTCAAGTTTATTGCAGGGATTCGAACTCATGTCGATCATCGCGGTGTCCGTGCACACTACCACTGAGCATTTGAATTGCTTGTGCATGCCATAAGTAAATATTTCATATATGAATTATAATATTAATTAGGTCTTATATAGTTATATCGTTTTTTTATTTTAAATTTAAATAAACTATTTTATACTCAGCGTATTGTTTATTGTCAGCGTGGAGTTTTGTGTATGAGAAACAGCAAAAACAAAATTCAAGATTGGCAATTTAACCGTGTTTCCTGCTTTGTGAATGTCTCGGATGTCTGAGACGCAGCGTGGTTCTGACGGTTAGAAGCCAGCCTTGTCTTACACTCTGTGTATTCAGCGATTCAGCCGTGCCTCGCGCTCTTCATTACTTTGGATCAATCTGTATGTATTCTGCCATACGTCAACGCTATGAATGTAAAGTATTACGCAGTTCCCTACATGTTCTGGGCGCGTAAATTTTTCTTAGTACCCCGTTCAGCAGCTAGTCTCACCTGTCAGTATTTCTCAGTTTCCTGTGAACGAACTGCTCTCACTCCTTGCAATGTAATCCGAAAGCTACATAATCAGTATGAATATTTAAGGCTTTGCAATCCTGTAGGGAAAGCTTATATAATGAAGCTAGGTATCGTAGAAATTGAGAAAAAAATTACCATAATATTAAATGATTAATAAAATAGAAATTATTAATACTTTTAGTTAAATTTCGTTTTATTTTTTTTCATTACACTATGTAGCAATACATATACCTACATACATTTCATTATTATATGAATATAACTTAAACGCAATTTATACATCATATAAATGTCCATACGTATAAAAATGAATCCTAAGCGTTACTACAGACTACATAGCAGTCATACCAAGTTTAATCAAATGCGGTCCAGCAGTTTCTGGGTGATTTACGTTCTAACTATAATAATAATAATTTATTGGAACCATAAATCATCTCACAAATAACAAAAATGTACGATATTAGCCACATTAGTGAAAACTGTGTCGCAGCCAATAGCGCCCACTTCCAGTCAATACAACAGTGGGGTCTGCGTTCCTTAATACAATGTAAATACAACTAAAAATACAACAATTTTTTACATTTTTCAATTAAACTAACAATATTCAGAGTTGTATAGTGTATACGTGTATTTATGTATATGTATTGTGTATGTGCGTGCATGCGTGTGGGTGTGGGTGCGTATGTGTGTTTGTGTGTAGGTTTGTGTAGGCGGGTGAATTGTTGCTTGAATGGGTGGTTGTGGGTGTTCGAAACGAAATTGATGTTAAGGTTTAATAATTTCTTCGGTTTCCTCATAGCTAAGTGTAACAAGCCAATGAGCGATGTGCATTTTGCATTTATGATAGGTAAGGGGGAAAATCTTTAGCTCTTTGTTAACTCTATTATATAAAACTGGACTCAGAAAATGAAATTGGCTTCTAACTACAGCGAGGCTGGAAAGATCGATTTTACAAACTATGTCAGTTCTGCGTTTCCGATTATATGTATTTAGATCAAAAGTGAGGGTAGAGTGTTGACGGAGAACAGCATTTAGAAGAAAGGATTGCCTAACTGTGGGAATTCGCCACAGGGCATATAATTCATTCGTAGGGAAACGTATTGGCTTATATGCCATGACTTTTAATACAGCCCTCTGGGCTCTCTCTAGTCGAAGAAATAAGCTCTTTCCAGATCCACCCCAAGGCCACCCCAAGAAGTAATATAATAGGTTAAAATTGAATGAGCTAAGGCAAAGTACACTGTTTTCAAGATATCAGAGTCTGCATAGGTTCTTAGTGATTTAAACACAAATATTAGTTTTCTGACCCCAGATATAAGTGAATCTACTTGTTTATCCCATGTCAAAGTGCTATCAATTAAAAGACCAAGATATTTAATGGTATGGATACGTTCAATTATAGGACAGCTGCATGTCAAATTGTCTAATGAGGAACATTTATGAGCTGTTAAACTATAACAGGAGGTAGGCTGAGATGTAACTCTAGGAGTAAATGTAATAAACTTAGTTTGTCTAGGTTCAGTGTTAATAAGTTAGCGGACAGCCCTTGCATAACTAAATTTAAAGAATATTCAGCATGTGTTCGAGCTTCAGACCAATTTTCGCCTCATACAATAATTACGGTATCGTCAGCATAAGTTATGATTTTAGCATTATTAGGAGATAGCATACAAAGATCATTTATATAAATTAAAAATAAGGTAGAACCTAGAACACTGCCTTGGGGTACTCCATAGGTAAGAAATGCCTCTTCACTCATTAAGTTATTAATTTTGACGATCTGTGAGCGATCACTTAAATAGCTTTTAAAGATATCAAGAACTTGACCCCTTATGCCAAACTAACAGACAGACAGACGTAAATTTCAAAAACTGTCGAAATGATTTCTGTCCGTTATTCTAAACCTTCAACTTATTATAAGTATAGATTGTATTCTAAATATTTCAGTGTAGCATTTACTTATATAAATGTTATGATTTCATATAATATATTAATGTGAACGATTAATATAAAACAGCACTCGGCAGTTTCACTTGTCTCTAAATGGCAACCTGGTTCACTTTTTGACAGCTGCTTTAGAACGTAACTGTTCCAAATTACGTAAAAGTTAACTTTAAAATGAGTTTAAAAATAAATATTCTAACTGCGTTATGTTATTACATTATCTTAATTATGACTTCTTACAAACATTATAATACCGTAAATGTAACTGTTTTTCCAAAAAATGATAATTTTTAATCGTATTAAATTTAGTTACTATCGTTACTAGTGATGGGATCGAATGTATTCGCTTTAATAATTTTATACATGATATATAAATCACTATCGCTAAATCGAATTCACTCAAATATCAATAAAATATTATATATTAAACAGAATCTTTTTCAAAATAAATCAATGGCTATATTAAGGGGTTTGTATACGAAAATTAAAACAACCAAATGAATATTTATACATATTTGTTTATTATTAGTCTTCTTCCGACATGGAACTCCTAGTGGAGAGTGTTAAAAATCAGTGTTAAACGTCAGCAAACAAAATGGCAGCGGCAGCATTATGCTAGTATTGCCAGAACATGAATTTGCCTCTATAAACAGGATGTTAATGTTTTATTTCGATATTTTAAAACTATCATAAAATATTAAGCAAAAAAACGGTGTGTTTACCCCATATTTATGTTACATAAAATTTACTACATAGTAAAAATTAACCACATATGTTAAAATAAACTATACACTTGAATAGGAATAGAAACCGCACAATTTCCAATTCGACAATAAAAAAATCGATAATTGATATTAAATAAAGTATCAATAATCGGATCAATAATGGCATTGTCACGTTGCTGCAATCACTATTTCCATATTTCAATAACTGTCAAAAAGTGGTTAACCTGGTGGACAAGGTATAGTGTATATACTATTTCCATTTCTTTATTTTCTCGATGACAGTTCTAATTTGATAGTTGTAGTATTGTGACCAAATAAGTAACGATATCAATCTGAATGAATATCGATATGAAATAAGTAGTGATGATTCATCAGATTTTGATTAAAATAAATAAATAAAGATTACCTGTCGTTATAATTATTTCGTTTCATTGTCGAGTACCTACCTATACCTACTTATTTTACAACAGCTTCGAAAATTTTGAAGAAGTTGGCATTATCAATCAAGAATTAATACGTGTAACATCTTGTAATGAAATATAATATTAGTTAATAAATTTGTACAAAAGTATCCGGCAGTAGTTTAGTTTCTTACATTTTGTAAAAAAATATCGGGTCTGTTATCGTGTTACGTTTATCGATATAGCTCCATCCCTATCAGTTTCTCCGACTCTGGTATAACCTTGTACGTGTGTGTAAACGTCATATTTTAATAAAATAATGCATACATAATGTAAAAAAGACGCTCGTTCAAGTTTTCACAGGAACTGTCATTGAAAAAAGAAATGGAAATGGTATAATTATAATACTTAAATCAACAAGATGATTGTTATTAATATTGGTAGAAAATTGACTCATCATAATAACAATTTAATGGATGTTTTTATGAGATTATGTAATGTCATGTTAAAATTGAACCCGATTTTTTTTTTACGTCACATTTTGTCTGGGTTCGGTATTTTACCCGCTACTGAAAAGATTAAAGTGTTACCCACATTATCTGAAACCACAAAGTACGTCATAAGTGACGTCAGAGAACGAGACTGCAAGCGACTGATTTGACCTTGATCTCCAGATTGCTTAGTAATCTGTGCTAGATATCGGCAAAAGTCGCGTTAGATCCTCCAGTGTAATTATGCTATTAGTTAATTATAATACTTATTTATTTTAATGAAGACGTCCTAGATGATTTAAAAGACACATAACAAATAAAACGATTATAATTATTTATCCAATTAGTCCATTAATTAGCAAGTAAGTACTTGATATTAATATAAAATAGTTTTCTGTGGCTGGTTACCACATGCCGCGTAGGTCTTGGCGCGCGCCGGCGCAGTGGCGCGCGGCTAATGATGTCATCAACAGATATAAAACATATTCAGCGGCTTGTTCACATTTCACCAAAGTTTTTAGTTGCAAGACAGCATTACCTAGTCGAGGATTTCTCTTCTTTCTTTCTCATTGTTACAGTTGTACTATTTTGAATTCTATATTTGATGTATGAATCATGGATGCCAAAGCGATCTCATCAGCTGTTGCCAGATTCTCTGCTAAGTTCTGCAATGTAAGTGAAAATTATTATTATTTGAGATCATTAGTAATTGACAAATTTAGAGAAGACGCGAGAATAATTAAATTTATTATAATAACCTATTTGGTTAAAAACAGGGTTATGTTTATCAGCAAGTAATCTATACAAATAAATAAAACTGAAGTGTCTGTTTGTAATGTAAAAATAACTTTTTACTAAATGCATATATAAGGTATAGACGTCGCCTTCGCTCTACTCAGTATTTATTATTTAAGTATATAAATATTCTTTATATATTTATTATCCATAAATACTCTTATGTACCTATGTCGGTGTGTCTCGTTAGTGCGCTTATAACTCAAGAACCATTAAACAGACTTCGCTGAATATTTTATTTTATAAATGTTTTACTAAAATGGTATTAGGCTATGTTTTGAAAGGATAAGTAACAAAACATTAAGAAAAAATTGGTTGCCTGTAAAGTCGGTATACGGGCGAAAGTTTTACGTGACAACGACTTTATGTCTGTCTCTCTCGCTCTTAGGCGGGCTAACCATGCCCGAGTGGAAGGGACGCGTGCCTCTCACTCGCTCTCATTGTGAGCGCATAACGTGAGCGGAGCGTAACGCAGTTTCTTGAAGTGTCACCCGGCAAACCAATTTATAAGACGTTGTCACGTCAAAATAAATAGGTGATACTGTGTAAGTAAGTCAGAAAGATACACAATACAACTAACTTTAAAAGTTTAAACCACGATATATAATTTAATGTTACAGAAGGAATCAAAAATATTTATGTTATCTTAAAAATATACGTGAAATAACATCAAATGAGGTAGGTAGGTTTTGATATAATAGGCCATTGAGTGCAAGCTCAGATGCACCATTGTAAGCATTGTCGGTATGCCCATAATCCTAGTTAAGGTCAATAGGCTAAAATTGTTAGCAAAAAATCGTACAGTGCGTGATTTGTAAAATTGGAAGACACACACACGCACTCGCATTGCGAGAGAACATATATATTACGTAGTACATTTTCTGATTTTAACGCTAGTCGCTTTGGGTTCAGTCGCATCGACCAGTGTGAAATGAACCACGTGATCAAATTGTCGTAGTCGCTAAGAATCACAAATAGCTCAGAATTAAACATTGTTTAATTTGTTTTTCGATTAACGCTGATCCCGTGATCATTTGGTTTATCGCAAATTATTTTATTTTTCCATTTAACAGTAAAAAGTGATAAATGAATTGAATGGGTTTTAGTGAACTTGTAAATATTTATTAGGTATTAGCTGTGCCTGCGGTTCCGCTCGCGTGAACAAAAAAATGTTTATACGTGAATAAAATGTATCCTATGTAAAGACCTAATCCAGTCCCCTTATCACGTATTTCGCAATAGCAAAGCGACAGCAGAAATCGCTAAATATTTGCTTCGAAATTACAAAATCAGATTGTGTTTAGTGCATTAAAGGTGTTACATAATACGAATTTCCGATTTCTAAGCAAATATTCAGCGATTTTTGCTATCGCTTTGCTATTGCGAAATACGTGATAAGGGGGCGGATATAATGTTAAGATCCGGATTATAGCCTAAGATTGAGTAACAAACCAACAAACTCACTTTCGCATCTATAGAATTAGTTAGCATAACATAACATATCATAACACCTGTATCCCCGAAGTGTTAGGCAGAGGTGTACTTAATGTACACCCACAGTTCACCGGGTATGATTTTAGGTTCCATGTAATAGGGGGCGAGCCTATTGCCATTAATCGGGGAGAAAGCCAAACTCCGAGCTGCTACTGAGAATTTCATAGAAAAATCCACCCATCTGACAGTAGCTGCGTTATTTTATTGGTCGTAGTTGAAGCGTTTACGCCAACATATTCTATTGTACTCTGAAGTACTGGTTTTACTTTTCACCAACAATGAGCATTCTGTAACAATAAAAGTTACTAAAAATTTAAATTTATAATAATAAAACGATTTTACAATAATTTTAATAAAATCATGATGACAAAACATGGCAACATAAATAAAAAAATATATAATAATATTTATTATGTAGTAGAGGTGAGAAAGACTAAGGAATAAAATAAATGAATTCGGATAAAGTGTATTATTATAACTAGGCTCTGCTGTCAACAAATAAAATTATTTTCACAGGAACTCGACAAGAGCAAAAATGTGGTGTCTTCACCACTGTCAGCAGAATATCTACTGGCTCTGTTGACATTGGGTACCACTGACCCCGCTCACACAGAACTGCTTACATCTCTTGATATTCCAGATGATGATTATGTATGTACATTTAAGTACCTATAATAACTTGTAAATAAATAGTTTAACTGCATTCACTACACAATATGTAATGCATTAATCACTGAATACCCCTACAATTTGTGTAAGGTGTTTAATCATGGTGATTGCACCACAGCCACATCTTATTGTAAGAAAAAAAAATCAATTATAAGGACAACATATAATAGACATAATTCATTTGTAATCCGAGCGCGCAAACCAATTAAATCTTTAGAAGTTTAAACTTAATTAGTACAAGACTAGTGTGTCTTCTTTTTATACAGAGACTTTTTCAGTGATTTTTGTTATTGTTAGGTAATTTTTGTGTTTCTCTTCGTAGTTGACTCTCTTTCTTTTCTGTATATATTTATCTGTTTATTTCGATACGATTATTCTTATTATTGTTCCTATTAACTGTAAGTTTTCCAAATAATGTAAAATGAAATAAATGATGCCACAGCCTCCAAAAAAGGGTTATATTAATCCTGCATAGAATTACAGCACAATTGAGATGACTTTTGAAATTGGTGAAATCTTCACATGACTATACAGAATACTTTTGGATACCTTCTAATTACCATTAAATGTATACTCCCCTTTACTTAATATTATTTTGTTAAGGTGGCTCTTGTCTCCCCTAATTATAATTTTAAGTAAATTATATCTGTTTATATCAATGACGTTTTATACATAGACGCGTTATACTTATAAAAAATGAATGTACATTATTGTAAAAAAAGCGTGGGGTGCATAGTGTCAATAATTATAAACATTTTATTGACAGATAATGAGTAGAAGAATCATCACTTCGATAATATAATATCTTAAAAAGCACTTTGAATACACCCCACGCTTTTTTTTTAAAATAATGTACATTCAATTTTTTTTTACACTGTACTTAATCAAATTTATTAAATTTTATTTTCTGTTTTTTAGTTGGATTTTTTATGAAAGCGTGTTTTTTTTAGTTTTTTTAAACTATTATTTATTTTTCATTTTTTAGTTAAATTTTTTAAACTATAAATTATTTAGTTCGATTTGCTAACTATCAACCGCCCTTAATATGTACAAATGTGTTCAGATTGTATCTTGGTTAAGAACACATATTCAAAGATTTCTATGATGCCAATATAAACAGAGAGACACATAGAGGTGCAACCTTATTTACATATACAGTCAGTCACATTAATGCTTGAGTATGGAATTTTCAATCCGTAATCACTTTACATAATATTATAATCATAGGAGCGAATCTGTTGGCGGCACTGAGAATGAGGATGAGTGTGAATTTCCACTCTGTGACTGATTGTAGATTTTATGGTTTATCTCGTAATCGAATCATTTCATTCAATGCTTCACTGTTACATGGAGTTCTTTCTGTTAATTTTGAGCAATCAAGTTCTTCAATTCGTATACCGTCCAAGGATCTTCCACGACTAAGTGCCACATAAGCTTGTCCAGCAGCAAACAATCGCGGACCCAAATAAATGACTGCATGATCAACTGTACAACCTTGCATGCCCGAAAGAGTAAGTGTGGAACTGCACCCATGCGTAGTTCGCGCACTAGCTCTATCTCTCTTACTCGCATGCAAAGAATGCGGAAAGAAATTAATTAATCATGGCGAATCTAAATAGGATAATCGGATGCTTTGATCGGATTATTGCATTGTCATCGACTTTTGACAAGTGTGCAAAGTTTGAATTAAATCTGATCATTCAAAGTAGGACAAAATCGAGCTCAAAGGGGTCGGTTACATACATACATACATAAAGGTGAAGCTAATAAAAGCGTGTTAATAAAAAGATAAAGGTTTCTTCTCGCTCACGCCCGTATCAAGTCGAAAGTGAACTGAGGGCAATTACCTACCATTCACAATGGCATGTAAAGAGCATTAATGCCGTATCTACTTAGAAAATATAATTGGTTATTAAAAATATTGTTGATTTTAGATACGTCCAACATTCATGGCCCTTACATCGAAGTTGAAATCAATACAGGGTATTACACTGGACATAGCAAATAAAGTGTACTTGAAAAATGGACCATATCAACTGAATCCTGAACTACAGGAAGATGCTGTTAAAGTGTTTGATGCATCATTCGAGAAACTAAACTTTAATGATGGGCCTGGTTCTGCTGATACTATCAACAAATGGGTAATTTATATTAGCTATAATAAAGTTTTACTATTTACACATAAGCATTTATTACACATTTATTTTACAATAAATAACTATTTATATTAAGTGAGCAATTCTTGTGTATATACATTTTTTTATACCGAGCAAAGCTCGGTCGCCTAATTATTGGTATAAATATGGTAATATGTCACAATAGTTTAACCAAGTCCGGTGAAGCTTTGCTAAATAGCCTCAGTCTTTAATTACAATATATTATGATACAGGTGGAGAGTAAAACGAATGATCGAATTAAAGATCTGCTGTTACCAGACAGTATTAACTCTGATACCAGGGTAGTTTTGGTCAACGCTCTGTATTTCAAGGTAATATATTTTTAATTATGATAATACATTGAAAAAGAAACAGTGAATAACCACTGCAGGATATTAGTGTGATGAAGAGAAAGGTGGGACTTGCAACCACCACTTATCGATCACAAAGTACGCACTGTGATAAACTTATTTAGAATGACATCCATTAATATTCAATAATTTGCGAATCTCCGCAATACACCACCAGCTTAAAGCGCTGTCATAACAATTATCAAAACTTAAAATTTATCACCAGTCACGATTTGACCTCAGTTTTGACAAACAAAAATTAATGTTTTTGTTACGTTATATTTTATTTATTTTGGTTCCATCATAATAAAATTGACAACCCGTGTTGGGACTCCCTGAATTTTAAACTGAATTTTGATTAAATACAGAAGTACCTAGATACTGGTATGAGAATAGGAAACTTGACGAATCTAGCATTTGTAAGTTTTGCACTATTATATCAGAAATCTGTATCTTTTAGACATTAACACAATTATATTTTATACTTCTAGGGTATGTGGAAAACTCCATTTAGAGCAATAAGCACAACAAACCAGCCATTCTATATAGACACACAAACTACGGTAGATGTTCCAATGATGTACAAAGAATCTACATACGAATACGGAGATAGCCAAGAGCTCGAAGCTCAGGTATAATTAATATGAAATATGTTTATAACTCCAACTTAGCTATATCGTAATCAATAACGCATAAGCGCCTTTTATCACCATTTTTACCCTCTCCTGTTGCAATTTAAGATTAAGACCATACCCTCGGTGTGGCGCCCTTGAGTCTAGCAGCCGTTTGCGCGATGCAAGTGACACTGCACTTAAAATTACTAACTACCCACAAACACCATTACACTGCACCCCACATTCATGCACAACACACAGGTACATAGGTTTTGTAAGGGACCCTTTTTCCTTATTTTGTACTAGTTAGTTTAGACAAAAATTGACAGATCACTAAATACCATGATATAATAAATATCACTTTGAATCATATCGAATTTCTACGTATAGGGAATTAGTTAGTTCGCGACTTCATTGCAACTACGGCAACAGCCCAAGCCGAGGTTCAGCCACTTTGGCACCCTTGAGCTTTCGAGGCGGAGTGCCTTGAGCGCTCGCCCCCAAACTATGGTTAAACTGTAAAAGCTGCCTGAGGAACCAGGGCCCATAATGCTAATAGTATAGTCAGTTCTAAAAAAGAAAGTAAACATAAGCGCATAATAGAATAAATATATTATGGTGTTATAAACTTGTGAGTGTTTTCAACAAAATAAATTTTAGTGATATAGATGTGAACACAATTATCTTATACTCACTTTGATATGATAATGAAAAACGTATCTACTAAACTAAATTATACCCAACTAGTTTCACCGTGCTGTAATTTATATAATAATTATATTATTTAAATTAAACAATATTAGGAAAAAGGTAAATGTCATCATCATTTGTGATAACAAGGAAAGTTTACACTGATTGTGCGAGTGCAATATATAACTACTTTTTAGATTTTGAAAATGGATTACGAAGGTGAACAAGCAAGCATGATCATTGTGCTGCCACATGAAATTGAAGGTCTAAATTCAGTTTTGCAAAAGTTAGCTGATGGTTATGATCTCATGTCCGAATTGAACAAAATGCACTCCACTAAAGTGCAAGTAACCATTCCAAAGTTTAAGATCGAAACAAAAATTAATCTTAAGGAAATTTTGTGCAAGGTAAGATTTGCATGATTCAGTTTATACCCAAACAGTTGACTATTTATTTGCATTTGAAATATACTACAGTGTACGCACAGGTGCTTCTTGCCCTCCGTGTCACTTTCATTTATAATAATATGGATTTCTTACGTAGAACAAAGCTGAACACTTTACAAAACATGTTTTGAGTATATTATTATAAAACATTATTTGTGTCAGTCAATCATCAGTCGAATTATTTTCAGAATCGGCTCAGTATTGCAGGCCGGCATGACAGCGGCGACCGTGAATGGATTACGACTTCTCGGTAGTCGCCGCTGTTTTTGCATTGTACTGTGCTTACCATCAGGGACTTTACCGTCAATCTGCGGTGCTACTATAAATTAAAAAAAAACAATATTACGCCAGTTTCATAACGGAATATTATGTCACATGTCACATTCAATCGAAAGTCACAAGTTTTTAACTAAGATATTCTTCTTTTTCTTTGTTTTTTTTTTTAATTGCAACTATGTTCTTACACAATTCTACCAAAGTCACGTATATAGGTAGATTATTTATCCAATTATTATTGTCTTGCAATATTCAAACATAGCTACACTAACATGGCGCCTACCTTGTTAAATCCTAAAACAACGGCGACCAACGAGATATCCCAATCTATCAACGGTCGACGTTGTCATGCTGGCCTGCATTAATTTAACTGGGTTTTCAAAGGCTTATCCCGAAGCGCGACACGCAGCAGCGAGTCACTTTGCCGGGATTTTCACCACACGCATGGTGATCACGACGCAAATGCGCAAAATAACTTTACCTCTCTACCCGTAATTAATTGGAAAAACGTGTTTATAATAAATACAATTATTTATTTATACAATACAATACTTTTATTTATTTATCATTTAGCTTGGAATCAATGCGATCTTCGATCCTATCAACTCAGGTTTGACAAAGATTTTGGATAATAATCAGACTTTGTCTGTGTCAGCTGCAATACAAAAAGCCTTTATTGAAGTAAACGAAGAAGGTACCGAAGCTGCCGCAGCTTCAGGTAATTTTTTTATACCAACTAAAATTTAAAATCCTATGGCTTTTTTAACCGACTTCAAAAATGAGGAGTATTCTCAATTCGATTTTATGTATTTTTTATAGATGTTCAGCTATGACTTTTTTGTTTATGAACCGATTTAGATGTTTTTTTTTTGTTGGAAAAGGGATACCTTAAGGATGGTCCCGTTTTAATTTCAATGGCATCGGACTTTGAACCAGAAAACTCCTCAAAATCATTAAAGTTGGTTTTCTCTTTGTGTTAAAAATTGTCTTGTTTACTAGGCATTTATATATATATACCTATAGAGTACTAGAGGTGTGCCCGCGGCTCCGCATGTGTTTGTTACTACACAGTAGCTATTGAAATCCCCTAATTTTATTTTTCTAATATTTTTGACAATTCATATGCCGTATCAATTGAGGAATTGCCTGTATTTTTGGTCTACAATTTTTCTATTCTATATTCTATTGACGATTCTTATAGCCTCTCAATTATGGAAGGAGGTATGCTTCCCGTCTACAAACTTTGATCAGGATCGGTTGAGAATTGATGAAAATTTAATGCAATAATAAAGCAAGGTGGTATGTTATGTGGTGGTGGTTTGTTGTGTTCCGAAATCATACGAATAATAAGCAGACGAAGTAGCGGGTACCAGCAAGTATATAATAAATGTTTTGTTATTGAAATTGTTAAATCAATACTTTCATTATAATGTTATTGTAGATGCCAGCCCTAGCGCTACAGTCGGCCTTAGGTAAAATAATTCAAGGTCGGCCGGAGGCGCCTTTTTTATATTTGTGTCTATGCTGCGGCCCGATCTACACAATTATTAATATATATACGTTTGTGTAAACGCAGCCATGGTGATAACGCTAAAGCGAAAAAAGCTTTCGCCACTATTCCGAGCTGACCGGCCCTTCCTCTACCTGCTCATCGAAGCTGACCATACTACGCTCTTTATTGGGTCTTCCGCGGCAGAGCTTAATAATGTACACATGCGACTTACTACTTACTGTAACGACGAACCTATGTTGTAGGTAATCACGATATTAACGTTTGCTACTTATATTTTGTCATTGTATAATAGTATATATATATATAAACTGAGATGTAATATTGTAATAATTTTGTAGAGTAATGTAAAAATTAATTACTTTACATGGTACTCACACTACCTTGTTTTACCTTTGTCTTTGACACTACCCTTTTAACACTTACCTATACTACCTTCACTAGACTCGTTACAGACTATACGTAGTTATTACAACAGCTATAGCTACTGTAGCTGCGGTGGTAAGTAGCGCAAGTATTTATCATTCGTACTTGCGCCAGTATTAAGTTGTCTCACTCTCGAGGTGCCTGGTACCTATAGTCATAGCAGACACCCATGAACTAGCGGTTAGTTTTACGATAATACAATAAACTGGCGCCATTATTGATGTTTGGGATACAAATTCATTAGCCGTGTAGTACGATGCCGCGATCGCCTTGATTGGCGATTTGCCCGGCAGGTGAGTCATTCGGCCACCCCGCTCTTCGACCACGGCTCTGCTGGCACGTAAGCCCGCTTGTGGTTTTGTGGAGCTACGTCACGCGCTACGTCATTCTGGATGTTCGGTGAAGCGCTACGTCACAACGCAATTTATGGTGGTTTTAGTTTTGTATTATATAACTACGAGTTGGTGTACCAGGAGGTTTTGATGAACTGATTGCTTGGGTGATAGTGTCCTACCATTTGAGGCTGCCACACACACACATACATACAATTCACTCCACAAACACAAATACTTCACAATCTGCAGTCCAGGTCGACGAGGCAAGCTTAAGGTCATCGCCTGCCCCTGACGAGGTGAGTTTCTATTGTTTATTAGAATAATTACTGTGTATCGCAGCAATAGTTTCGAGAGGATTGATTCGCGATTGATTAAATTAAGGGCCCAGCACATATTTCGCGAACCTTCTCGAACAATTGAGGGTGCGATAATTGACAGTGTGTACTCACGCGACTTGTGCGGGGATGGGGAAAGTGTAACGACGAGCAAATAAGAGTACTACTAAACTACTTGCATTGGAACACGAACTAAGCAAAATGGGTTCACATTATGAAATTAATTTGATGCCCACAAGTAGTACTTGCGCATTACTGCAATGGACCTAACAAAATCGATTTATCTAACAGTAAAGCTTGGTCTAGTCAAAACTAAATTTGAAATTATTAATAGAGCTTATGTTCATAACGAACAGTTTCCGATATGTATATGTTATTACCATACACAAAAGTCAAGGGCTAAGTATAAACAATGCACTGATGGACATTGGTTCTTCAGTGTTCACACGCGATCAAGCATACGTTGCACTTTCGAGAGTGACAAGTCTGAGCGGTTTACATGTAATTAATGTTGACTTTGGTAGTATCAAAGCTCAAGAGTCCGCAATATTCCACTAAGCCAGACTTGTCAAACATTATTACATCAAAGCCTCAGAGAAAAATCAATAGAGACAGGGAGTGGGCTTTAAGAAAATCATTAGTTGTCGGACAAGATAAAAAAAATAAGGAAGACCTAGAAAAAGATATGAGATCCCATTAAAAACATAAAATGTAAAATATGCCAAGTCTCGCAACGCAGTTCTTTCACTATAAAAAGTTGTGAGATCGGATGTAAAACCAAGTCATTTATTTTAGTTAGTGTATTGGAAGCAAGTATTTCAAAACTTTATTATAAATTGTTATTTAATTAAATACCTATCAACATTTATAGTGTCATTATCAATATTAGATACCTTTATTATATAATAATTATAATGACTTGGCATTTAATGGCAACATATTCTTATAATTAAGATAATATTATTAGGTGCAATGCTTAGATTTACTTAGTAATCGACATAGTAGATTATCTTTTATAATTAAAACTAAGACTAACTAAAATAAATAACTTGGTTTTACATCCGACAACTTTTTATAGTGAAAGAACTGCGTTGCGAGACTTGGCATTTTTTACATTTTATGTTTTTATTGGGATAATTATATCTCTGTCAGAGATCATCAAGATATTTAAAATCAATTGCAAAATTTCACACTCATGTACACAAAATTAAAAAGGCAAAACATGATTTAAAACGAAGTAAAAGTTTTTTTTACAATATCAATAAGATAAATAGTAAGGAGTGTAGAGAGTAGGTATCTAGTTCTCGCTGAGAAAACTCGCAACAGCTTATATTATAGGTTTAGCTTAAGCTAAACATGTCATGTGGCCTTATGGCCACAATCTAACCATATGCTTAGTGACGATGTTGCCCAAGATGGTAACACGTTAAGCCTAGTGAGAGGATCATTAACTCAAGTGCAAGCATTTTTAACTTCTTGTGGTAGCTAGTCAGGTGGGCATGAGAAAATACCGCCATTCTGGTTTCATGATAATGGTTTCCTTCACCGAAAACTCAAGTTCATTGCACGAATTCGAATTCATGTCGACCATCGCGGTGTCTGTACACACTACCACTGAGCATTTGAAAAGGCATTCCCTTAGGTAAATATTAGGTCGGGGAAAAAGTGTTTTCGCATAACGTTGGTATAAACTTGTTATAAAATGTTTTTGCCTGTGCTATTTGTATCTGGCTGGTTTTCGTAACTTTAAAAGGTTACATTAAATATAAAAATAAAATTTGTATCCCGCTATTTTTCATTTGTTTTTCTTTCTTTTAATTTAATGAAGAAATTTCATACATTTGAAAATATTATTACAAAAAGGCAAACATGCAACTCAAGCAGCGAGGAAAAAATTGTGATGTTTATGTACCTAATGCAGTGTCAGTAAGAGTAGCACAAAGTTGGTTCAAACGTAATCAGTCCAGAAATTTTGATGTTAAAGATGCACATCACCGTGTAGCGAATAAAATGGACGCCATTTTTAAAAATGTGGAGCCAGATCAGTCAGTAGTTACAATGTAGCTGAAGAACTGCAAATTGACCACAAAACAGTTTTAATCCATTTGAAGAAAGCTGACTATACGGTATACCAAAGAGCTAGAGATATTTGAGTGCCACACGAGCTCACTGAAATAAACCTAATTAACCGTGTACTCATTTGCGATTCATTATTGAGATGTAATGAAACCGAGCCGTTTTTGAAGAGATTGATAAATGGCGATGAAAAGTGGATCACGTACGACAAGAAGGTGGAAAAAGGTCGTGGTCTAACGTCGGCCAGGGCCATGGGCTAACCCGCAATAAGGTGATGATGTGTGTATGGGTGGACTGGAAGGGCATTGTTCATTATGAGCATTTACCGCGTGGCAAAACCATAGATTCGGATCTCTACTGCCAACAACTGATGAAATTAAAGGAATCAGTTGAGAGAAAGCGACCGGAATTGATCAACAGGAAGGGTGTGGTCTTTCATCACGATAACGTTAGACCACACACATCTTTAGCCACTCAGCAAAAATTAAGAGTTTGGCTGTGAGGTATTAGTGCATCCACCATATAGCCCTAACCTTGCACCTTCAGATTTTCACCTGTTTCGCTCTCTTCAGGATTCTTTAGGTTCTGTAAGGTAACATCAAGAGAGGGCTGCCAAAACTATTTGTCGATAAATCATTAACCACTCATGCAGTTAGTCAGTCCGTCAGTACGCAGGTCCGTCACTCCGTCAATCCACCAGTTAGTCAGTCAGTCAATTAACAACTCAATCAATGACCTCTTTGCCTATTTCATATTCAAGAACAGTCGTACCTAAAGAGTAAATCTAGTATTGTGTCGGAGCTGAAACAAATACATACTTTTTTTTTCTTTCATCTTTTAATATTCGTCATTCTTTCATTTGCTGGGCGTCCCGTGGGGCGGCCATATTTAACAAAAAAAAACTCATTTATTTTTTTCACATTCAGTACACTTGTTTATGCATCTAATGCTATTCTATGTTTAACATTAACTGTTTGTGAATATAAGTGTTATTTACAGGTACGAATATGGCTAAAGTAAAAACTAAAAAAAACCCGTGAATATAAGCTGTTAGTCAGTATAAAAACCGATATATGTTTTATATTATTGGTCAACTACAACACGACTTTCCAGAGTTAAAATCCATAACCTGGAATTATTTAGAAGCAGGTCATGGCAAGGGAGCATCCGATGGTGTTAGTGCAGTTTTGAAGAGAATTGCAGATCAAGTTGTGCGTTTCGGCAGAGATATTGTCACAATCGAAGAATTTTGGGAGCAAATTATAGTAAAAGCTAAAAATATCAAGCTGTTTTCTGTATCTGAGAAAGATGTGAAAGAGAGAAACTTTCCTCCAATAGTTCAACCATTTAGTGGAACAATGTCAGTGCATCAAGTTTTCTGGTCATTTAACAACTCTCGAATGACTTTCAGAAAGCTGAGTTGTTTCTTTTGTGAAAATGGTGTTATATGTTCCCACGGATACCATCTTGGGTATATCGACTTACCACTTGCTTCTGAAAATGATTCTATGTAATCAGAACACTTTCTGGAAAAACACTACAGGGAGCTTTTTCAGAGAAATGGCCAACTCTTTGTCTACGGATCTCTATACTACACCAGATCTAACCAACAGTCACGACCAAACATATAGGCTTCATCAAGTGGACTTACTCCAAACAAAGTCATTACAGTGCAGTCAGATATGAAATTTCATTGGTCTTAATAAACCCTTTATTAAAAAAAGTGAAAAGAAGTAGCCTAGAATTTCAAAATTTTATTTATTTATTTATAATTTTGTTGGTAGAACTAGGCAAGAAGAAAAAAGGCAGTATGATATACTAAAGAAAAGAAGTAAAATAAATGATATCCCCCAAAAGGGAACAAGCAACAACATGAGAACAGTGACTTCAATAGCTCTTTACTATTCAGATGAAGACATGGTTAAGTAGAGACAAGGAAAGTACCTACAAGAAAAGGATGAGTATAAAAATAAACCTGATTTTTTAATATACTATGTATGTTTCATGCTTCATGGCGATTTTTTCAAAATAAGTGAGACTGAATTACAATATTATAGTTCCTATTAGATTTTTGAACATTAAGTTTTCTAAGACTATTCATTTGAAGTTTAAAAATATTGTTGATTATTAATAATATAAGTAGGATATACCTACTTAGTTGCAGTGTTTAATTTTGTTTAAAAAATCATAAAAATGTTATTTAGTGTTACACAATAATTATGAAACTTCATTAAGAAATTAATAATAAATACCTAAAGCTTATTACTTATTTTATTATCAATATAAATAAAAAGCTGACTTGATACAGATTTTTTTTCATTGTTAATTACCAACGTCATTTTGTCATTACCATAGTAGCTCGTAATTACAATTTTCCATTCCTCATTACCATGCGTTGAAAATTTTGTATATCCATATCTTTGCTAATTAAGCGTATAATTTTGAGTAATTTCAATTAGCTACTATGCCAGATTTTATCTAGTTAGTAAAAAATAAAAAGAAAAAAAAATTCTAGCAAATTTGTTGAATTTGCACGAAACGAGAGAATCACTCATTAATATTGGTAGAAATTTGACTCTCCATAACAACAATTTAATGAATGTTTTGATGAGATTACGTAATGTCATGTTAAATTGATCCCGAAAATTTTTTAAAGTCACATTGTGTCTGGTAACTTTATTTTTTTACCCGCTACTGAAAATATTAAAGTGTTACAACATTATCCGAAACCACAAAGTAATGACGTAAGAAAACGAGACTGCAAGCGACTGATTTGACCTTAATCTCCTGATTGCTCTAGACTAGATATAGTATCCTCTTACGTGCTAGATATCGGCAAAAGTCGCGTCCAAATAAAACGATTATAATTATTTATCCAAGTAGTCCAATATTTAACAAGTAAGTACTTGATAATAATATAAAATAGTTTTCTGTGGCTGGTTACCACATGCCGCGCAGGTGGTTAGCGCGCCTGCGCGGTGGCGAGGTGCTGCGGCTAATGATGTCATCAACAGATATAAAACATATTCAGCGGCTCGTTCACATTTCACCAAAGTTTTTATTTGCAAGACAGCATTACCTAGTCGAGGATATTTATTTCTCATTGTTACAGTTTCACTATTTTGAATTCTATAATTGAACAGTTCTGAAGTGATCATGGATGCTAAAGCGATCTCATCAGCAGTTGCCAGATTCTCTGCTAAGTTCTGCAATGTAAGTGAAAATTATTATTAGGTATTTGAGATCAACATAGTAATTGACAAATTTAGAGAAGTACCAGAGAATAATTAAGTTTATTATATTACCTATTTGGTTAAAAACACGGTTTTGTTTATCAGCAAGTAATCTATACAAATAAATAAAACTGAAGTGTCTGTTTGTAATGTAAAAATAAACTTTTTACTAAATGCATATATAAGGTATAGACGTCGCCTTCGCTCTACTCAGTATATATTATTCTTCACTATTTATTGTGTTATTAATTAAACTCAGTGTGAATAAAGGATCTTATTTATCCCATTACACGCGCACACACAATACACCCCCCAAACCAGGCGGAGCTGTAGCCGTCCGAGTTCTGAAGCTCCATGGCCCTTATGACTAAAAGTACAGTCAAATGGGAAACCCAATACACTACATAATCTAAAAAAAAAAAGATTTTTTTTATAAAGTTATGAAAATAAAATAAATACTTGAAATATAATAAGTTTATACTATAAAAAATCTTAAATCTGCGGGACTCGAACTACACACACAACAGTGCGTACCTACAAGTCTGGTCGTCACACCGCAAGGCCATTAAGAGGATCTTGACAAGAAAATCTGGACTTGCATTAATTGTGTATATTCTAACTCATTCTCACGCAGGCTAAATCCTATAAATAAAATATGTGTTTGTCTCTTTTATCGGTGACAACGACTACCCCGAACGTTGTTTCTACCGAATTTGGCACCCTTTTTACATTAATATTTTTGTTGGGATAAATGTATTTTGACAATCCTCAAATAATGTAAACGTTAATTACCTAATAAACTATTTGTTTATTTAGGTCAATAGCCAGAAACGTAAACTTTAATATGGTATTCGAATAAGTAGTTAATTTTGTGTTAAAAATTAAGGGAAATGTTGTGTTTCCACAAACAAGTCCGGTGAAGCTGTAAAAGCCGTCAGAGGCTCCAGGGCCCCTAAGGCTAACAGTAAGTATAGTCAGTTTTTAAAAAAATGTGTTTCCACAAAAAAAAAATCTTGAGAAATAATTTATACATATTAGAGATAGATTTATTTGTAAATAATTAATATAGTTACAAGCACTTATGAATATTACTAAAGATTTATTAAGCTGTTACTATATATACAATTAATAAAATTGAAGTGTCTGTTTGTAATGTCAAAATAACAGCTTTTTACTAAATGCTTATGGAAGTAAATACGATACTTATAACAAAAAACCGATATTTAAAATTTTTGTCTGTCTGTCTGTTTGGGCCGGGTAATCTCCGAAACTGTTGGACCGATTTTGACTGACTTTCACTCACAGATAGATGATGTTATAGGGAGTAACTTAGGCTACCTTTATTTTAGAAAAAAAATTAGGGTTCCGCACAAATAAAAAAACCAGTCATGGTGAATCAATTAGGGCGCTTAAAAGGCTTATGCTGAGTAAACCGAGATATAGCAAATTAATGTACTAGATATTTGTAGGCATTAAAAAGACCTACAAAAAAATTTGGGAGAGTATACATCTATTTTCTAAGGAACACCCTTAATAAGCATTTTTGTATTTAAAATGGCCGGGAGTGGGAGAGCAAGATTCGCGCGGGCATTCTGTGGTCCACGTGAGCGAAGCCACGGGCACAGCTAGTTAATAATAAGTCTATCAACTGAAAATAATATATACTTCATGTGTACAAACTTCATCTAAATCGGTTGAGAACATTTTTTTTTCTTTCGATTCCTAAATGTTTTATTGACGCATCTTATAGCCATAAGCCTTAATAACTTTATAGCGTTGATTATGGAATGACGTGTAATATGCTTTTCGTCTATAAAGTTTGATCAGAATCGATTGAAAATTTACTTCTTTAAAATTCTTATTCAGGATTTCTAAAAGTTATATTGACAATTGTTATAGCCCATCAATTATGAAAAGATTAATATACCTGCCAAGTACAATATTTCATCAAACTCTGTTAGGAATTAATAATAAACAGTAATATATTTGGAAGAGTTTTTTTACTATTGCTAAAAATATTATTGAAAATACTTATAGCCTGTTAATTGACCAATGACATAAGCTTCCGTTGTATAACATTCATAAGAATCGGTTAACATACAAACACGGTTATACACAATTTTTAACATGCTATTATTAGCCTCATAAGTATGTTACTATGTATGTAACGGAAACTTACTAGGATAATCAGGATTAGCGATTTTTGGTTTTCCTAAACTGGTAGTGTCTTTGCGCGAGTTACTGACTTAGAATAAACATGTCTTCTTGATTTTATTGAAAACACGCTTTTATAGAAAATCCAACAGAAAATGGAAAATAAATACTAGTTAAAAAAAACTAAAAAACATGCTTTTACAGAAAATCCAACTAAAAAATAGAAAATAAATTTGAATTAAGAATAGTGTAAATAAGAAAAAAAAATTTATTGTAAGAAAGCGTGGCGTACTTTTTAAGATATTATCAAAATGATATATATTCTTCTACTCATATCCGTCAATAAAATATATAGTACTATTGACACATTGCACCCCACGCTTTCTTTTTACAATAATTTTCTCCTTATTTACGCTATTCTTATACTATTTCCATTTCTTTATTTTCTCGATGACAGTTCTAATTTGGTAGCTACCAAATAAGTAATGATATCGATCGCATATATTTATTACGATTACGACAGTGACGATTCATCAGATTTTGATTAAAATAAGTAAATGAAGATTACCTGTCGTTATAATTATTTCGTTTCATTGTCGTTGTTTGTTCTATAACTACTTATTTTACAACAGCTTCGAAAATTTTGAAGAAGTTGGCATTATCAATCATAATTAATACGTGTAACATCTTGTAATGAAATATAATATTAGTTAAAAAATTTGTACAAAAGTATCCGGCAGTAGTTTAGTTTCTTACATTTTGTAAAAAAAGATCGGGTCTGTTATCGTGTTACGTTTATCGATATAGCTCATCCCTATCAGTTCCTCCGACTCTGGTATAACCTTGTACGTATGTAAACGTCATATTTTTATAAAATAATGCATACACAATGTAAAAAAGACGCTCGTTCAAGTTTTCACAGGAGCTGTCATCGAGAAAGTAAAGAAATGGAAATGGTATAATTCAAATTTATTAAAATTTAATTTCTATTATTTTGTTGGATTTTCTATAAAAGCGTGTTTTTTTTTACACTATTGTTTATTTATTAGTATATTCGTGATCAGTACCTTCATATAGGATGTATAAGTAAATCAATAAATTTGGAAAAAGTTTGGTACATGAACAGGCAGAACTACTGATTTATTAATATAGACGATATGATGTTTCTCAAATCTGTGTATAAACCATTATTATCAGCTTACTTAAGCAATTTTACGCAACGAGGGCGTAAACTTGAATATACTTCTACTTCTAGAATATATTTCACTTTTAACAAATTAAATTATTTTCATAGGAACTTGACAAGAGCAAAAATGTGGTGTCTTCACCACTGTCAGCAGAATATCTACTGGCTCTGTTGACATTGGGTACCACTGACCCCGCTCACACAGAACTGCTTACATCTCTTGATATTCCGGATGATGACTCTGTAAGTGATTTTTTTTTCTTAGTTTCGCAGCATTCATCACAGTAAAAGTGATGCATTAATAACTAAGCAGTGACAGAACTTGTTCAGGGCTGGGCTGATCTAACACTACTGGCTACATCTTTATTCTGCTCCAAAATTCTGCTATGTTGTAATCTAAATAGGTGATGATTACTGTGATTAGAAACATGCATTGTTATCAAGCCCCCAAACAGAATACAGAAATTGAAGCACTTGATTTTACTATTGAAAAAAATTGTGGTGGTATTTCCGTATTGTAACACAGCTCAGTTGTGATGAGCAGAATATTTATTGACCCCTTCATATTGTTACCTAATTTATACTACTACCTTTAATTACTGTTTCTTGATAAGTTAGTATGTTATAAATTACTGATAGTATGGCCATCGAAAACATCGAAAGCAGAACGCAACAATTAATGGTCTTTAGTTCAGTCGCCACACTCTCAACTATGTTTATGGTGAGTTTTTAGTTTTATCAGCTTCAGATTTTTTTTAATTGCCGCCGTTTTCTTGGGACAGCTTTCGATGGCCAGAATAACTGACGTTTCGATTTTGGCCATAAAACTAGGTTTTTATTTCGACCGCAGTTTCAGTTTGAAAAACTCGCGTGAGTGTGTAAATGTATGCGATGAAGACCCGCTTAAACTGCTATTAGGTTTAATACAGCTTTGCCAATTTGTTGGGAGTCGCCCAAATGCGAAGAATGTTAATTAAATGGAGGCTTTTTTTAATCATAGTTCCTAGTAATTTAGTATCCAATACTTATTCTTCTTCTTTTTATTATAAATTTATATAAATAAAATCATAGATAGAGCACTGAAGCGATTTACAGGGCTTAAAAAAATTTGACAATAAATAAATTTGTATGATGAGTATCAAGCTCTCACCATGGCCTTGATGGAGGTGATGATAACGAAAGTTGTTTAGCTTTAAAAACGGCGAGGCTCAATATATATTACTAAATTTTAAAATCACCTTTTACTTATTGCACTTACACCCGTAGAAAGAAAATTCGGTGATTTTAAAAATAAAAAAACCACTATCGCTTACATATAGATACAAAATTCTAAATATAAGCTTAGAGAGTAGGTATAAAAAAATTATTCTATCACTTACGTTCTTAAGTACATAAGCTTTGGTTACGGGTTCGGTTAAAAAGCGGTCGGACACTAACTATTAATAAAAGTATCGTTGATTTTAGATTCGTTCATCATTTGCGGTAATTACATCCAAATTGAAATCAATAGAGGGTATTACACTGAACATAGCAAATAAAGTTTACTTGAAAGAAGGACCATATGAACTGAATCCCGAACTGAAGGAAGATGCTGTTAAAGTTTTTGATGCATCATTCGAAAAACTAAACTTTGATGATGGACCTGGCTCTGTTAATACTATCAACACATGGGTAATTTATATTAGCTACAATAATGTGTTATTATTTACACATAATAATGTTATAATGATGTACCTAAGCAATTCAACATATCATGATACAGGTGGAGAGCAAAACAAACGAGCGAATTAAAGATCTGCTGTCACCAGGCAGCATCGACTCTGATACCAGGGTAGTTTTAATCAACGCTCTGTATTTCAAGGTAATATATATTTATTATGATAATACATGGAACGAGAAACGACGAGTCAATTTAATAATCGCTGCAGGACATTTGTGTGACGAAGAGAGAGATGTGGCGTGCAACTCACACTTATCGATCACAAATTATGCAGTATAATAAACTCATTTAGACCTACAATCATTAATATCAAAATATCTACTAAAACAAACAGCGCAAATCCCCGTAACACACCAATTAAGCTAAGCGCTGTCATAATAATTATCACAACCTAAAACTTACCGCCAATCACGTTTTGACAAACAAAAATTGTAGTTATTGGTTGTGATTTGTGGTTCAACAATTACTCTCCTTTTTATTTTTCAATCTTGGGACTCGGAGAATTTTAAGCTAAATGATGATTTAAGAAATATACAAGTAGATACTGATATAAGAAAAATAAACTTGTCGTTAATATAACCTTTGTTAGATTTGAATCATTAGGTATCAAAAATATCATTATATATCAAAAACCCGTATCTTTTAAAAACTAACGCATATTTAATATTTCTAGGGTATGTGGAAAACTCCATTTAGTGCAAAACACACAAAAAATCTGCCATTCCATATAGACACACAAACTACGGTAGATGTTCCAATGATGTACAAAGAATCTACATACAAATACGGAGATAGCCAAGAGCTCCAAGCTCAGGTATAATTAATATGAAATGTATCTATAACTCCAACTTAGCTAAAAAGTAATCAATAACGTATGATCTCTTTCAAATTTCTTAGAAATTATTTAAATAACTGCTGGTGTCTATATAAATATGTGGGTAAACACCCTCAAAACAAATTGTAGTATTATTGAAACGAAACAATATTTTTTATGTGAAATAAAAAATGAACATCGTCTCTACTAAACTAAATTTGCCCAATTAGTTTCACCTTGCAGTAATATTATATAAAGCAATATTTAAGAAAAAAGCAAATGCTATCATATTTGTCTCATAAAGTCTGCTTATACATGTACCTACAATATATTAATGCTTTTAGATTTTGAAAATGACTTACGAAGGTGAAGAAGTTAGCATGTTCATTGTACTGCCAAATGAAATTGATGGTCTAAATGATGTCTTGCAAAAGTTAGCTGATGGTTATGATCTCATGTCAGAATTGAACAAAATGTACTCCACTAAAGTGCAAGTAACCATTCCTAAGTTCAAGATCGAAACAAAAATTAATCTTATGAAAATTTTGCCTAAGGTAATATTTGAATGCTCTAACCTATGACAGACTGAATGACCTAACAGTTGACTATTTAATGGAGTACACATTGATAGCAAGTGTAAAATGGGCGGTAGAAATAGTATTAATTCAATAAATTTTAATAAATTTGAATTACAAATAGTGTATTTTTTTAATAAATATAAATTAAGAATAGTGTAAATAAGAAAACAAATGTTTTTATTGTAAAATAAAACGTGGGTTGCATGGTGTCAATAGTTATAAATATTTTATTGACAGATATGAGTAAACAACAAATAACACTATTTACACTATTTGCACTTATTTGCACTATTCTTAATTTATATTTATAAAAAAAAAATACACTTCTTAATTCAAATTTATTAAAATTAATTTTCTATTTTTTTGTTGGATTTTCTATAAAATCGTGTTTTTTAGTTATTTTTAACTATTATTTATTTTTAATTTTTTACTTGGATTTTCTATAAAAGCGTGTTTTCAATAAAACGGGAAGTCATTGGTGTTTATTCTAAGTCAGT
Source organism: Saturnia japonica (assembly GCA_033032175.1). NCBI lineage: Eukaryota > Metazoa > Arthropoda > Insecta > Lepidoptera > Saturniidae > Saturnia > Saturnia japonica. The sequence continues at coordinate 14,605,663 of CM065307.1, forward strand.
AACTTATCCGAGAAATTAGCAATTTGGTTGGTGCAAAGACACTACCAGTTTAGGAAAGCAAAAGATCGCTAATCCTGATTATTCTAGTGAGGATAAAGGGCCCAACTATTTGAAATATTGAATTGTCATCGGTCCTTGATAAGTACGCCAAATTCCGAGTTAATCCGACGTTTTGAAGGGGTCAAAATCATGTTCAAAGTTTCTCTTACGTACGTATAACATACGTATGCAGCTAATAAAAGCGTTTTAAAAACGTGAGCGAACGAGATTTCTTCCTATCATCCATGCTGGTTTCATTTGTATTTTTTAAGATACAATTCAAATATATCTCAAAAAATTTGAATAAACAAATCATTTGACGGTAGTTTGTCAACATAAAATTACCTATTAGTGAATTTTTAAAATCGAATTACTTACTGAGTCCACACTAACTTACCCCCACATACTGAAAAACTTTACTACTTAATACTTTTAGTTTGGATAATTGTCGCTAGTTTCTCACCACTTTCACTCACGAGGGCGATTTTTCGTGCTGAAGAAATTTTGTATTATACTAATAAGGCGCTCTCACTTATTGGGTTGAATTCGATTAAGTATTATCTTATTTTTGAGATAATGATCAACAATATCTTAATTAGTGACTTGTTGACTTTCGATTGGAGGACACAATACATATTCCATCATTAGATTGTCTTAACATTATTATTTAAGTCATTAGAATAATAATAATGCCAATGACCAGCTTACTTAAAAATATAACTTTTAATTTTAAAAATATTTATTTATTTAGCTTGGAATTAACACAATCTTTGATAAGAACTGTTCTGGTCTGACGAAGATTTTGGATAACAATGAACCTTTGTTTGTGTCAAATGCGGTACAAAAAGTCATTATTGAAGTAAACGAAGAAGGTACCGAAGCTTCTGCAGCCTCAGGTAAATTTACTTTTTATACGGGTTTAATGCATCTGTATGCACCATAGATTTAAATTTATTTCATGTTTGGCGACATCATCAACCAATCATCAGCTATTCATTATCAAGTATCATCAATCATTCCACTGGAAACAATCATAGATGATAATTGTATCAAATCGCAAACATCTTTCCGACTTTACCTACTACACCATTTACATATGCTTGTCATTGCTTCATATTATTTTAATACCATTGTATCTTGAACAACAAAGTAATAGGTGAAAAAACACATTATTTGACAATTATTTCAACAATTCTAACAGTACACGCACAACGTGGTGATCTCTGGATGTGATTCCTTCTCTGTACATCTACTGAAAATGATAATAACTGTATATAATTAAATACTGTATAACCAGTTTAAAAAAAAAGGTAATAAGATAAACAAGATCGAGTTTCTTGTCGGTTCTTCTCGATGTCTGGGATGTTTTCCGAACCGGTGGTAGTGTTTTGACATTCATAAGTGCCTTCTTAGGGCCTAAATTGAAAAAAGATATTTTGATTTGATTTGATTTTGATTTAACAGGCTTAAGAAATATGGACATGCAACTAACTATACGAGGGCTATTCCAAAAATGCCATTGATGTATTTCTGCTTATTTCGAAAGTGATAAATGGTGTTATATGTATTACCTACTTAATTAATGAATTACTGAACCTTTTTAATATTACTGAGTAATCGGAATTGTCGTGCAATTGTATCTTGTTGGATCGCGACCACCGAACCCCAGTTGTAACTTGTAACACCAGCCATGTTATATTGGAGCGCGCTTAGACGGCGGGTTGTGTTGTGCGATCATAACATACCAACACGCCTGTATTTCCCGAAAGGTTAGACAGAGGTGTACTAATGTAAACCCACAGTTCGCCGAGTATGTTTATAGGTCACATGTAACAGAGGGCGAGCCTATTGCCATTAATCGGGCACGAAGACCAAACTCCAAGCTGCTACTTAGAATTTCATAGGAAAAACGCAATAACACTTTGCTCGACCTGGGAATCGAACCCAGGACCTCGATCATAGCAGTCGCGCTTACGACCACTAGACTAACGAGGCAGTTCAATCAGTTCAGTTCAGTGCAATCAGCCAGCATAAATCCTTTAATCAAGCGGGATAATAAGGATCTGTATCTGACCACCATATACATGATGATAAACCCGTCACAGTAACTTTTTTTATACAAATAAGGTGATAAAAAATCATACGGCCCGCCTGATGGTAACCGCTTACCGTTGCCTATGGACGCTTGTAATAGTATATAATATATTACTAGCGCATTGCCGACCTTGAATCTCCCTTATACAAAATGGTCTAGGAACCCTACTCACCGCAAAAATACAACACAAGGTTTATTTGGCTGCGATTTTGTATAGGGTGAAGGTATTCCACCTGTCGGAATGCCCCAAGTAGAGAGAAATCTCCAAAGTAATTTCCTACCTCTCTTTACCTAACTCTCTCCCTCTTTTGGTTTGTTGCCTTTCGGGATCAGCCGATGTATATGCGATGTAAAAATTCATTACTTTAAACTATGTACTAACTACCTTGTTTTACCTTTGTCTCTGCAACTACATATAGCATTGAAGATAATAAATACCCTATTGTTTTTGACGTGTGATATTATATACGTTTGTGTGAACGCAGGCATAGTGATGGTGCAAAAATGTGAACCCCCTCCTCCCCCGTGCTTCCAAGCTGACCGGCCCTTCCTCTACCTGCTCGCCGGAGCCGACCATGTTACGCTCTTTGTTGGTGTCTTCCGCGGCAAAGCCTAATGTACACATACACCTGTGTCAACGGCGCACTTATTTTATAATCATGATATTAATATTTGCTATATGTATTTTATCACTGTATAATAATATATTATGTAAAAAAATATTTGATGTATAATATTCTATTAACTGCAATTATACTCGTACAAGTTCGTGCGCGATCGTCCAATTAGTTTCCGACAGACGTTGGCGGGGCCGTGGTACTATTGATGATAACGAGGAAATGAAACGCGTGCAATTTCGTGACGTAGCCGCACAGACTCAGTACACAATAGTTGCGAGTACGCAATTTGTGACTAATGACGAAAATATATTATATTACTTACTTCCTAGAATTTAAAATTGTTCTTGATTTATTAAACTTTAAGCAAAAAATTCTATTTTTATTTTAAAAAATTGATATCCCTGCTTACTAACTGATCGGCGCTTTTAAAACTAAAAATAAAACCCAAGTAGAAATCAATACAAATATATATAATTTAAATGTCTGATTGTAATGTCAAAATAACAGCTTTTTACAAAGTGCATATGAAAGTGCGTAATCGTTCTTATCTTGTGTTTGATCAGTGAGATCAATAATTATATTATTATTGTCTAAGATAAATGTGGCAGAAAATTAATATTCTGTTTTTTATTTCTATGGAAGAAAACGCATACCTAATTTGATTTTTCTCGCGACTATTTCCAACTATAAGCTTACCACATATATGGATTATTAGGGCTCTTACAGCGAACCATATGAAATAATATACGACATTCGCATAGTATTACAACTGCACCCGTTAGAGCATCGTGACATTCGAAAAACTTCGGGTCTTCAATCGGGGTTTGGGGTTCGGGTTGGGTATGAATTAACATTGACAAAACATCCAATTTAATGGATAATTTTCCTTGCCTGCCATTTTTCTTATTATTCTACAGTGTAGCTCTAGTGTCTTATAAATTTAGATGCTCTTTGATGGCTACTGCGCTATAATATGGTATAAATAAATCACGTCGCGTTGATACGTAAGCATGCATATCTTATGTACGTACATACAACGATATTTTATGTAAAATATCTTTTTTACATAAAACTCATTTAAATTAATGTACAGGGCAATTTTGTTCAAAATTAAATACTTGTGATGAATAACGTATTTATTTCGATAAGGATTTTAATACCATGTATATAAAAACACATTCGCAAATAATTTATTACTTAGAACAAATTTTATTACCATAAAAAAGGTTATATTGAGTAAACCTTAAAAGATAGCCATATGCTTCGCGGACTTTTTTTAGAACTTTTTAAGAGAAACAATTGTTGCGTAACTTTAACCATTCATGCAGCGCACGCAGTGGACGCTATCAAAAGGAATAAATTTTCCACTGTTTTTGCAACATTTCTCATTGATGCTCCGCTTCTATTTGTCGTAGCGTGACGTTATATGGCCTATAGCCTTCCTCGACAAATGGGCTACCCAACACTGAAACATTTTTCCATTCGAACCATAGTTCCTGATATTAGCGCGTTCAATCAAACAAACAAACTCTTCAGCTTTATAATATTGTTATAGATATTAGGAAGAGCGAGTAGAAACTATGTTGGAGAGCGAAAGGAAATTTTATAAGTAAAGCTGTAAAAGTCTAGTCCGGTAATAGAAGTTTTTAAATGTTGCTTTGAAAGTTTGAACAGTTTTTAAAGTATGAACTGGCAGAGTCAAATCACTCCAGCATTGTAACGCTGGAAACTTAAATGAGCCTCGGAAAGCTATTTATCAGTGCTTCAGAGTATTAAGCACATAGCTACAAGTTCTTCTTGAGAATCTAGACTGAGATTCTGCCCAAACCAAATACTTGTATAGAAAATTTGACCTTTTGATTTCAAACAAAAGCACCCCAAGATGTAACCTCTTACGTGTCATCATTTTCAATAAGTTAGAGGAGTTTAAATAAGGTGTTATATGTAAACGTGGAGAAACTTTATTTAAATAAAAAACAAACACTATATAGTTGCACAAGCAATCCAAATGCTCAATGATACTGTGTTCGGAAACCGTGTTGATCTTGTGAGTTTCGACACCGCAATGAACCTGAACTTTCAATGAAGGAAAACATCATCATGAAACTAGAATGGAGCTATTTTTGTAATATCAACCTGGCTAGCTACCCTAAGAAGTTAGTGTGTCGCCTAGCATTCATAGGTGTGTTCCGGCTGCTGCACTTGAGAGCTAAACCATCCACTAGGCTTAACGTGTTACCATCTCGGGCAACATTGTCACTAAACATCGATTTAGATTGTGCCCACACGTTAAACATGTAAAAGCTGTTGGGAAAATCAAAATCAAAAAAATTTGGTTGCCTGTAAAGTCGGTATACGGGCGAAAGTTTTACGTGACAACGACTTTATGTCTGTCTCTCTCGCTCTTAGGCGGGCTAACCATGCCCGAGTGGAAGGGACGCGTGCCTCTCACTCGCTCTCATTGTGAGCGCATAACGTGAGCGGAGCGTAACGCAGTTTCTTGAAGTGTCACCCGGCAAACCAATTTATAAGACGTTGTCACGTCAAAAATATTCTTTATTCAATTTATAGGCCCTAAGAAGGCACTTATGAACGTCAAAACACTACTGCCGGTTCGGAAAACATCCCAGACATCTTGAAGAACCGGTAAGAAATTCGATCGACATTACTTGTTTTTTCTCAACGAGAACTGGATAGGCACCACTATCTACAACCCTTACTATTTATTAACTAGGAATTGCCCCCGGTTATTGTTATAGATATTTAAAAATACTTGTTGCTCCGTTTTAAATATTTGGTCAATGTCATACTAACTTGAATAATCGATTTTTTTGATAGTCATGATGCTCTAACCTAAAAGGTGAAACGGCAACGATGGGTGGGTTTTGTATATGTCATATGATTAATAATACATTTATACGGCAATCCTCTAGTTGGAAACAGCTGCGAGAAAAATTAACCTCCAAAATTTTCCTTGATACAACAAAAAAAAGTCAATATTAATTTTGCTCCCAAATACAGCATTCAATTACATCCATATCATAATATGCTACATAAAAAAGTAGACTTAAACTAGTGTAAGTATCGTGTAGCAGGCAGAGGGAACACAAGCGGTCCTCGGGACTTGCGACCCAGCTGTAGATTTAAGAGACCCCCTTATGATGCACATCAGCGCTCACCTTGATTGCCCGCGATACCCTCCCTGCCAAGCCAGATTTGTTAAGAGCCAGTTAATGCTGCTTTAGATACCCGTTCTAAAATAGAACTTACTGCAGTTCTCGACAGGCTGAGGTCTTTTAACAAGTTATAGAGAGATTTCGCTGGAATATCTCTCGCTCCCACTTCCACCGCATATATGTTAACCGCATAGCCGTTCTTGGTTAACTCGTTACAATTGTAATATTTATTTATTTTTATTGTGTGGTCTTTAGGTATATTAGTTTCCCACGGTACAGTAAGCTCTACAAGTACTATAGTACAAGTAAAATAATTCAATCATTCTCAAGTTGAAAGTATTTTATACAATACTAGCTATGCCCGTGACGTCGCTCGCGTGGACTAGGTACAGAATGCCGACGATCTGGCACACTCGTGAATCTTCACATCCCCACTCCCGGTTATTTTTGTTTAAAAGATAGACATATAAGTAATCTGCCTGACTTTTTTGTAGGTCTTTTTAATGCCTACAATTATGTGCTACATTAATTTGATATACCTATTATATCATGTGGTTTACTCAGTGTAAGGCATTTAAGCGCTCGAATGTATTCACCGTGACCGGTTTTTTTTATTTGCGCGGAACCCTAGGTCTTTTTCTAAAATAAAAGTACATAATCTAAGTTACTTCTTATAACGTCAGCTATCTGCAAGTGAAAGTCCCGTCGAAATCGGTCCGACCGTTTCGTAGTAGTGATGAGCAAAGCAAGAACAAGACCGAGACTAGCACAATCTTGCTATTGGTCTTGGTCTTGCTCATTTAGTCTTGGTATTGATTTTGCTCATTTAGTCTTGGTCTTGGTCTTGCGTATTCAGTCTTTGTTTTACTCATTTGACCTGTCACTTAGGATTATTTTTTAATAATTTTCCTAAATAATATAAATTAAAAAGAATATTATTAAATATTAATTAAGTTCCATTCGAGGTATAAAGAAAATAATTATTCGGGTATACATTTTTTATTATTTTTTTTTTAACAATAAAAATCAAAAAAGCTAAGACGCTGTAATTATCGAATGATATAATAATAATAGCAAACTGCAGTAATAATAACAGCCATCATACATAGACTATACATAAAAATCTTACGCTTTTTTTTTGACGTTAAGGAATTTTTTACCGGTTTGCCCTCTGCAACATCCCTTAAGGAACTCCGTTCCAAAAATTAAAGTCAAATTATAAATTATACACAATCAATATTTAACTAATAAGCCACTTTATTTTATTGCGATGCAAAAAATATTAAAAATTCATATACATATGTATATATATATCACTTGTATATTTATATTTTTTTATTGATGCCCATTAATTAATGCTTATCAATTAAAAACCACCGAGCCGACTCCTTAAACAATCGATTGCTATGTTTCTGAATGTAAAGTGATGCTTTTGAAAACAGCCCTTCGGCTGGGTCAGATGTGGCTGAAATTTACAAAAAATCTCGAGCCATTTTCGCCAAAATAGGAAATTGTGACTCATTACGGTGTTAAAATCTACTGGAGCAAATTGGAAATTTCACTTACAAAATATATTATATCTCCAGAAGAAAAGTATATGTAAATGACAAATATAACGGAATTTATGTTTTTTCGTTTAGTGTTGCACATTATTGTTTAAATGTCACAACCTTGGTGTAAAAGTAGTTTTAGCTTAGATCCCGGGCCATTGTGGAATTGTAAAATGCTGCAAGATATGGATGTGACACTCACTCTAAGACATTCTCTCTAGGCCCCTGGTTTTTTAAATTTAAAGATGCCCACAAGTGGGTTACTTCAACTATAATTCTCCTTCATTTAGGCCATGTATGAGCCTCTGTGTGAGTGCGGTCTTGACGATCCCAAATTATCTTGTTCCAATGATTTTCTTCCTTGTAATATTCTTCGTCCTACTAATGTCACATTACTTACCTAAGTGTATTCTACTTTTATATAAATATTTAGTGTCTTTAATTATCGTAATAATATAAAATTATAATGTGCCCTTTGTTCGTGTCGATAGAATTATGCTTTCTATTTATATGTTTAACATGATAGGTATGTAGTTATATTTTACCACTGCAGTTGCCATAACAACAATGTATTATGTATAAATTTGCGACTTTTTTATGTTCTGTCAATGTACCTATCCTTTTTAAGGGTTATTCTCACAGGTTATTTCTACAGTACATCGAACATTTGGCAAGTAAACTTTATAACGTGTATTTGTCACACTTGACATTGACAAAATTAAAAAAAAAAAGTAAAAAATCTGTTATTTTCACATTAAAAACAGGCACTTCAATGACAAAATAGCCTACACAGGCAGACAGCCAAAATTTTTAAAAAAAAGTAAAAAAAACTGTTATTTTGACATTACAAACAGGCACTTCAATTTCATTAATTGTATATAGATGTAGGTAGTACACACGTGGGGCGCCACGTAGGTAACAAAAGATTCAAGAAACGATCGAAAAAATTATAAACATTACAAGGTATTAATATTTTACAGCGCCCTCTCGTAGAAACTACTGACATTACTTTACCTCTCTTTATAATAAATAAGCTTCATAAACAAAATACATATGTAATCATTTCATATTAATAATTTTGTTCATTTTCAACGCTAGGTGACTCTTAGATCATTATGATCTCAAGCTGAGATTGAGAACAAAGACTTAAGCAATATTATCTCAAATACCTACATGCCTTTATTTAATGTTTCGCGTTCCTTCTAGGCTTGGGAAAATTCATTAACCTTGATGAAGCAGTTCCTCGAAACTCGTTCAGTGAAGTGAACTCCTTCACCTAAGAAATTTAGCACTTCATTTTACTTAGTAAATCAGTACGCACTGATGATAACAATTTTCGTTTAGAATTCGTGAGATAAAAGATGAGATTAAATTGAATAACATCCCTCATGAATTCAGCACATATGACATGATTGAGGAGGAGAATTTGATAAGTAAGTCATTCAAAATGGTTAGACTTTTTGTTACAGACCCACAAAACAAAAATCGATTTAATTTAATACTTTTCAGTATGGAATCGGAGCATATATATTATTATGCACTTACTACTAATGAAAGTTTTTATTATTTATTAACTTTTCCTAAACAAATAAATTCAAGTGTGTCCTTACATATTGTTACACCCGTGGGTAATAAAAATGCCGATGATTGACGTGAAGAAATTTTATTCGAATTCTACACAGTTACAAATTTCACGAACTCACAACACTGTTATTTATTTCACTGTGGTTTCGCTTCCTTTTATCGCTCGTTGTTATCGCTTTGTAATTCAAAACTGAACTGCCTCGGCGCCTTTTTTTTTAGAATTGACTATACTGTTCGCCTTAGGGGCCCTGGAGCCTCTGACGGCTTTTACAGCTTCACCAGACTTGAGCCTCGGTGCCGCGTCTGAGCTGCTTAAATACCTACACTAAACGATCGCAGAAATATCGTGAATCATCGCTACCTTCTCGACGTTTAGTTGCTATGCCTACTCTATGACGTAATCGAGGCGGTAAGCCCTATACATGTGTGTGTAAACTGCAATGTTTACACAAACATGCGCCGCGGTTGTTTATAACGCGAACATTATTTCGAAGTCCTGAGAAGGTTGTAGCTGTTTCAAGATATTTCGGGAACAGGATTTTCAATTTTTTTTAAATTGGGTTGTAACAGGTCGTAACAATATTATGAAATTGGCGTTTTGTTGAACTGGCCACTTTGATCTCAAATATTTGGCGTTTGGTTAGGAATTCCAAATTCAAACTTATTTCAAATTTTAGCTCGTGTATTTGTATTCGAATTCAGTGATTCATTTGTTGTCGCACCATTTGAGTTTTCTTTGACATTGTTCTTTTCACAAAATGGAAAACTTAAAATATCGCGTTATTTTCGAATATGTAATTATTTATTTTATTTTATATATATACATAGAAGCTACTGTAAAAGAAAGCACCGTACGTTTTTGGTTCCAATGTTTTCGTTCTGGAAATTTCAACATATGAAACAAACTCCGTGGACGGCCTAAGACCCAAGTTAATAATGAAGAATTAAAGGTGATCGTGTAAGGGGATCCATCGAAAAACCACGTCATAGTTAGCGACAGGCTTCGGCGTGAGTGATAAAACAATTTTAATTCATTTGGGAAGTGAGTACCTCATGAATTGATTGAAGCACACCAAGAAACTCGCATTGAGTGCTGCGTTGATGCTCAACCGTCACAATAACGAGAGAATTTTGAATCGTATTGTTACTTGTGACGAACAATGGATCCAGCCAAATCCTGTCCCAAGCGAAAGTTGATTCAGAAAAAGGCATTTGTGTGTGTTTGGTGGACTAGTGTTGGTGTCATACACCACAGCTTCCTAAGATCAGACGATAACGGCAGATCTGTATTGTCAACAATTGCAAACCATGATGGAAAAGGTAGCCGTTAAACAACAAAGACTGATCAATCTCTCTAGCCCACTGCTGCTTCAGGACAACGTTAAACCCCATACATCACGACAGACGGTCGCTAAATTAGAGGAACTGTGGTTGGAATGTCTCCGAACATCCACCATACTCCCCGGACCTTGCTCCAACAGATTACAGCTTTTTTCGGAATTTGGACAATTTCTTGCAGGGAAAAAATAAATAAATTCCGTTAAGGCTGTCCAAACCGCCTTCAAAGATTTTATTGATTCTCGCTCTCACAATTTTTTTAGCAATGGAATCAATGAACTACTTATAAAATGGTGAAGGTGCAAAGATTATAATGGTACATACTTCGATTGATTAAATATATTAGTTCTTTACCTATGAAATTGCCGTTTTGTATGAAAAAATTTAAAGGATCCCATGCAATCAATGCATCTTTGCCAGCGCAGTGGCAGTTTATTGATGCCCTTATTAAATAAATTAGCTGGACGGGAGGCAACAAATTCTTCAAAGGCATTTTGTACTGCCTCTCGAGTATTGAATTTTTTTCCCGCCAAGGAGTTATCCAAATTCTGGAAAAAGTAGTAGTCTGTAGGCGCAAGGTCTGGTGAGTAGGGCGGATGACGGAGAACTTCCAACCCCAGTTCTTGCAACTTGGACACCGTCTGCTGTGCAGTATGAGGTCGCGCGTTATCGTGCAGGAGCAGCGGAGACGAGCGATTGACCAATGCTGGTTGGAGATGTGCCAGCTTCTCCATCATTGTGTTCAGTTCTTCACAGTACACATCTGCAGTAATGCTCACCCCGTTTGGTAAGAAGCTGTGATGAATCACACCGGCGCTAGACCACCAAACAGTGACCATCACTTTTCTAGAGGTAAGTTTTCGTTTAGGGTATTGTTTAGGTGCTGAACTAGGATCCAACCAACTTGCTGAGCGCTTGCGGTTATCAAACAGAATCCATTTTTCATCGCAGGTAACAATGCGGTTCAAAATTCCTTCATTTGTGTGTCTGTTGAGCAGTGCAAGGCACGTCTCGACGCGTACTTCGCACTGGCGATCATTGAGTTCGTGGGGCACCCATTTGCCAAGCTTTTTTACCTAGCCAATATGACGCAAATGGACCAATATTGTTTTGACGCTAACGTCGAAAGCTGCTGCTAATTCAGCCGTAGATTGTGTATCATCAGCTTCCACAATCGCCTTTAATTCGTCATTGACGACCAAAGTCTTCGGACGACCGCGAGGTTCATTTTTCAGGTCGAAATTCCCAGAACGGAAGTGAGCAAACCAATAACAGGTGGTGCGTTGGTTTGTAGTGTTAGCTCCGTAAACGTCGTTGATATTGCGGGCCGCTTGTGCTGCGTTGCTGCCACGACGGTACTCATATTCCATAATTACTCGAATTTTTAACGTATCCATGATGACAAAAAAGATTGAAATGCGATGACAATGTAACACTAATCAATAAACAAATGACGACTATTGGAAAAAGAATTCCATGTTTTTAAAATAAAATTAATTTGAAATTAGAATTCTTACCCAAACAAAAATTATTTTGATTTGAAATGGCCAGTACTGCAGAACGGCAATTTCATAGGTAAAGACCTATTATAATATCCATAAAAATAATTAAATGTCCAAACTAGTTATTATCATTAATAATAATAACCAACTAACTAATAAAAAAAAGGTTACAATAAATGTAAACAGTTACAAATATCTAAATAAAAACGTTGAAAAAAGATTTTTTTTTTTTTTTTTTTTTTATTTATTTATTTATTTATTTTTTTTAGAACTGACTACACTGTTAGCCTTAGGGGCCCTATCGTCAAACAGAGCCGCTGCGGCTTTTACAGCTTCACCGGACTTGGGGGCGAGCGCTTAGGGCACTCAGCCGCGAAAGTTTGTGACGACCCGCACGAGGGTGCCAGAGTGGCCGAACCTCGGCTCGGGCGGTCGTCGCGAATGCGAAAAAGTCGCGATCTAACTAATTCCCTAATCTTAGGAGAATTCGAGCTAACTAATATATACTCATATGCACGTTCCCCTCCTCCTGGGAGGAAGGAGTGGACCATGCGTATGTGTATTTGTTAATCGGAATGGTTTGAAAAAAGATGAGACAGAAAACGATATATCCTTGCAGTGCGCGCGACTGAGATGTCGAATCAACTCAGTTTCGTCACCGCCACGCAGCCGTATTCACTTACTTTAGTGAGTTGAAAGAATCTAAAGGAAGGGCCAAGCATTCTATCTCTCATCGGCCATCTGTCATTCGATCCGAAGTGAGTGGTGAACTACTGAACGAAAAAGATCCGCAGAGATGAAGGACTTTATTTGCATCACCCGAAGTGAGCAGTTCACTTGATCAACTCATTCATGAGTTACACAAGTCTACTTCAAACAGTGTTTAAGTGTGTTTATTTATAAACAAACTAGTTTTGGACTATCCAGTAGCCGGTAATTGCAACAAACCGGTGCTGGGCGAATGACGTGTCACACCAGATAGTTTAATTTTAATATTTTTATCAATTGCTCGCTATCGCTTAATGCATTTAAGTTGTACACATTTAGTTGCGGCTTTGAACTTCACAATTGAGGATATTTTTCCTCTCTGTTGTTTTTTCCTTGGTTTTAACGCTAAAAGTGAACAGTTTTATAGTGACAATGGATGTTAAAGGAATCTCGGCGGTCGCTCAATTCTCTGCTAAGTTCTGCAACGTAAGTGGATTTTATTATTATTGTAGATCAGAAATAACTGACAATTTTAGAGAAATACCTATGTATACAAAAAGTTAATTGTGTTTTGCCTACCGAGTTACTTTATTTTGAAAACATGGACTAGCTTAGAAATAAGACTTGAATATGAACAAGCTTAATCCAAGGATTAATTTTATTTAATGGGAATACGAATATCAACAGAATACTAAATACAACAAGAAATACCAACGAATACAACAACCTGCTGGCTCTTTTTGTGTTGTACAGTGCTCAACGTTTCTGTATGTAAATAGGAACCTAGAAATGGCTTTATTAAAATTTACATTTTCTATTGTTGCCTTTTTTAATACTTGTTTTACAAGTTTAACTGCGTTTTCAGCAGCTCCATTACTAGATGGATGATAAGGAGCAACTAGTACGCGTCTGATACCATTCATCTTTAAATAATGTAAATATTCAGCCGAAGAAAACGGTGGTCCGTTGTCACTCACTATACTTCTCGGGAGACCAAAACGAGCAAAAATTTTGCGCAAACTATTAATAACTGCTGTTGCTGAAGTACTATTTACTTCTTCAACTTCTAACCACTTAGAATGAGCATCTATTAATATAAGAAAATACTTGTTACGATATGGCCCTAGAAAATCTATATTCAAACGGACCCAAGGTTCCTTTGGCCAGTTCCACGAATGTAATGGCGCTGGCGGGGCTTGTTCGCGTTGAGAAGCGCAAGCCTGACATTCACGACATATTCGCTCTATGTCTGCGTCTAACCCCTCCCACCAGACATAATTTCGTGCAACTTGTTTCATTTTGACAATACCTATATGCCCACTATGAATCTCATCCAAAATAATAGAACGTAAGTTATTTGGTATTACAACGCGATAACCCCAAACTAAACAATTATTTTCTATGAAAAGATTATCTTTTTTTGAAAAATAAACCCTGTCTCGTTCACTTTCTACACGTTCTGGCCAACCAAATTTAATATACCCTACTATTTTGTTTAGTTGTATATCTTTCTTTGTTTCCTTTTGTACTTCATAAAATGTAACTGGTAAATCATTTTCTATAAAATGCAAATAGCTACCAATATAATTTTCAGAATTAATGTTATATTTATCGCTTGACTGTAACGGTAATCGAGACAATGAATCAGCAAAACAATTTCTTGTGGAAGGTACAAATTCTATGTCAAAATTATAAGCTGCCAATCGTATCGCATACCTTTGCAATCGACTCGCAGCTGTCTGCGGGATGCCTTTATTTTTGCCAAAAATAAAACTTAAAGCACGGTGATCACTACGTAATATGAAATGTCTACCATACAAATATTGGTGATGTTTGGTTACTCCAAATAAAATTGCCAGTGCTTCTTTATCAAATTGAGAGTAATTAAGTTCGGCCTCATTTAATGTGCGAGAAGCACAGCTAACGAGTCTCTCTGAACCGTCAGGAAATCTGTGAGTAAGCACTGCACCTAGCCCATACGCACTGCTGTCCACAGATAATATTAACGGTAATGTAGGGTCATAATGAGCCAACACCGGACTGCTACTCAACATGTTTTTGATTTCATTAAAAGCTCTTTCACACTGATTATCCCAATTCCATTTAACGTCTTTTTTTAATAAATTATATAATGGATGTAAAATACTACTAATATTCTTACAAAAATTAGCGTAAAAGTTAACTAAACCTAAAAAACTTCTTAACTGAGATATATCTTTAGGAGTGGGGGCGGTCACTATCGCCTCAATCTTTTTCTTATCAGTGTGAAGACCAAACTTATCTATGCAGTAACCTAAATAAGTGACACTATTTTTAAAAAAATCACATTTTGACCAATTTACACGTAACCCTGCATCCCTCAATCTACATAGTACCGCTCGTAAGTTTTTAAAATGAGTGTTTCTGTCTACTCCAGTAACACAGATGTCATCTTGGAATGCCACCGTACACGGCAAGCCACTAATGGTTTCCTCTATTAATTTTTGGAAGTTCTCTGGTATGCACTTTAAACCGAACGGTACGCGTTTGTAAATGAAAGTACCCAAATGTGTGGTAATCGCCGTCATCGGTTGTGAGTCTTCCGTAAGAAGTAATTGCTGATAAGCATTAGATAAATCAATTTTTGAGTATTGTTCTCCTCCCGCTAATTTAGCAAATATTTCCTCAATTCGAGGACCGGATAATGAAAATCTTTTAAAAGTGGATTGATTGTGACCTTATAGTCACCACAAATACGTATGTTACCATTTTTTTTAACTATAGGAACAATAGGTGTTCCGTAATCTGAACGATCCACCTTATATATGACGTCATCTTGCTGCAAACGTTCAAGTTCGCGCTCAACCGGCTCGCGCAGTGCTAACGGGAGCGTCCGCGCTTTTACATAAATCGGAGTTAAATCTGTTAAATGTAATTTAATGCGAGATTTATAAGTTCCTAACCCATCAGCAAATACTTCTGAAAATTCTCTACGTAATGCTTCTATCGAACATTTGTTTATGTCTGGCATTATATTATGACAATGTGTAACATTCAAATTCAAACAGCGTATCCACGTACGGCCTAACAACGGTGGGCCCCCGTTCTCTATAATAAACAATTTTAAATTTATATTTATTTGTCCGTACACAACATTAACCATAATATAACCCAAAGGTCTAATCACATCGCCAGTATATGTTTTTAAACTAGGCGACTCCTTAATTATGTTTTTAAGTGAGAAAAATTCATCATAATACCTCTTAGATATAACAGAAATTTTACTACCAGTGTCAATTTCAAACTTGATAAAACAATTCTCAACCTTAACATCAAGTAAATAAGGACCATCAGTATTATTACATAGAAAATTGTAAAAACTTATATCACCGTCAGAATTCGATTCACTCAAAAAAAATTGACTTTTCACTCTCCTCGACGAATTTGGTCCCGAATCTACGTCGTACTTCCAACACATGACCTTCAAATGTCCTTTTTCACCGCACCGATCACAAGAGTACATCTTGAACCTGCATCGCGCGGCCACGTGATTGTCCTTGCCGCAACGCGTACAGGGGGCCGCACGACCGGCACGGCCGGCGCGGCCGGCGCGTCGCACGCTGTCACCCGGCCCCGGCACCGCCACGCTCACCCGATGTAGCCCGTCTACCTCACCGTCGCCCGCACCGCTCTCGGCGCAGCTACCGCTACCACCGCCCGCCGCAATCGCCGCGTGCCGCTCCGCCGCTTCAAGTGCTAAAGCAAGCTCCACTGCCCGCTTGTAATCTAAATTTTGTTCAGCAAACAGCCGGGATCTCATATCCTCAACACGAAGTCCAGAAACGAACTGATCTCTTAAATTTACCTCTAGACCGTCACTAAAATTGCAAGTTTTAGCGAGATGTTTTAAATTTTGTAGGTATTCGCTTACAGTTTCTTCACGTCCTTGCTTCCTTTGCCGAAATACATGTCGTTCTGCGATCTCCGACCGTCGCGGTTCCAGATGTTCCTTGATTATTCTCTCTAATTCTTCAAAAGATTTGTCTTCAGGATGATCAGGAGAACACAAATCACACATCAGCTCATAGCACGCGACTCCTACATGCGTCACTAAAGTCGCCACATGCAACTCTTTCCCGATGTTATTCAACGCTATAAATTGCTTCACACGTCTACAATATGCGTCCCAATTATGTACGCCTATTAAAAACTTTCAATTGACCCGAATGGCATTTTGAAAATTCCTTTAACCGACTGCGCCAATGTAATGTACGCAATGAAACACGGACGGTCGCAGAATGAATGTGTATTATCGCAAGCGCATTGACAAAGGTGAACGTGGGGGTACATATGAAAAACTTAATCAATCTATACATTACAACTTTTCTAGAGGTAAGTTTTCGTTTAGGGTATTGTTTAGGTGCTGAACTAGGATCCAACCAACTTGCTGAGCGCTTGCGGTTATCAAACAGAATCCATTTTTCATCGCAGGTAACAATGCGGTTCAAAATTCCTTCATTTGTGTGTCTGTTGAGCAGTGCAAGGCATGTCTCGACGCGTACTTCGCGCTGGCGATCATTGAGTTCGTGGGGCACCCATTTGCCAAGCTTTTTTACCTTGCCAATATGACGCAAATGGACCAATATTGTTTTGACGCTAACGTCGAAAGCTGCTGCTAATTAAGCCGTAGATTGTGTATCATCAGCTTCCACAATCGCCTTTAATTCGTCTTGTTGACCAAAGTCTTCGGACGACCGCGAGGTTCATTTTTCAGGTCGAAATTCCCAGAACGGAAGTGAGCAAACCAATAACAGGTGGTGCGTTGGTTTGTAGTGTTAGCTCCGTAAACGTCGTTGATATTGCGTGCCGCTTGTGCCGCGTTGCTGCCACGACGGTACTCATATTCCATAATTACTCGAATTTTTAACGTATCCATGATGACAAAAAAGATTGAAATGCGATGACAATGTAACACTAATCAATAAACAAATGACTACTTTTGGAAAAAGAATTCCATGTTTTTAAAATAAAATTAATTTGAAATTAGAATTCTTACCCAAACAAAAATTATTTTGATTTGAAATGGCCAGTACTGCAGAACGGCAATTTCATAGGTAAAGACCTATTATAATACCCATAAAAATAATTAAATGTCCAAACTAGTTATTATTATTAATACTAATAACCAACTAACTAATAAAAAAATGGGTGCGTGTACTTATGTACGCGCGTAAGAAGTTATACTTCTTTGGCATCATTAAAAAATAGTTTTTAATTGCATGCAAATAATTAATTACAATAAAATAATAGAAGGATTGGAAAAGGATAATCAACAAAGTTCATTTTAAATTTGAAAAATTGAATAAATAAATATTTATTTTCTTACATTAAGTCTAACATAAATTGTCTTATTATTCGAATTATATTTTTAATTAAATGATGTCCACTTCCATAGTATCTTCCGGTAATGTTTAAAACGGAACTTATATAATTAATATATATATATATATATATAATTATTAAAAACCAAATTTAGAGAATAATAAATATATAAGACATAATTTGTACTAAATATTATAAGATTCTTAATTTTAAATGTTTATTATTGATTATTTAATATTTTCAAAATAAATTTAATAATACATTCAAAAATTGAATTTAAGGTTGGTCATTTTTAAAATATTTTTATTGATTTCTTAATTTAATATTCACTTTTCATTTTTATCAAAAAAAATTCATTAAATTTTTTTTTTTTTTTTATAAATATTTATTATTTATTCAATTTAATAGCAAATATTAAAAATTAATATTATAATTTGATGTTCAAGTTTAATTTTTATCACAAACTTTTTATTAAATGTTTTATTAAATTTATTTCTTTATTTTGTAAATATTAAATAACCAATAATAAGTATTTAACATTAATAATTTAATAATATTTAGTGTTAATTATATTAAATAAAAGTATTTTAATTTATATCAATAAATAATACATACGGATAGTTAACCTCAATTATATTGGAGCACTTGAAAAAGTATATAAGCACAATTTTTTTCACTAATATTCACAAATAGTAAGTAATATCAATCAAAATATTCAATTGAAATCACTACTGAATATAATTTATTAGCACATATTATATAATTCGCACTTGTATGAAACTAAAACACGTGTTGGGAATGTATAAACTAGAAACATGTTGATAAATATTATAAATATGAAAACAGTGATCAGAGGTGACGAGCGTACCAACATGCGCGAATAATATCGAGGTTCAATTTCTATTTTGTTGGTAGCTTTTTTTTCGAGACTTAATGAGCGGTTAAGCAGACAACTTCATACTGTTAATTTTGTGTCACAGATGCGCGCGCATCTTAAAATTTCACTCTCATCATTTTTTCATAACGCGCCTAAAGAAGTATAACTTCAAAAAGGTTACAATAAATGTAAACAGTTACAAATATCTAAATAAAAACGTTGAAAAAAGATGAGACAGAAAACGATATATCCTTGCAGTGCGCGCGACTGAGATGTCGAATCAACTCAGTTTCGTCACCGCCACGCAGCCGTATTCACTTACTTTAGTGAGTTGAAAGAATCTAAAGGAAGGGCCAAGCATTCTATCTCTCATCGGCCATCTGTCATTCGATCCGAAGTGAGTGGTGAACTGCTGAACGAAAAAGATCCGCAGAGATGAAGGACTTTATTTGCATCACCCGAAGTGAGCAGTTCACTTGATCAACTCATTCATGAGTTACACAAGTCTACTTCAAACAGTGTTTATGTGTGTTTATTTATAAACAAACTAGTTTTGGACTAGCCAGTAGCCGGTAATTGCAACAAACCGGTGCTGGGCGAATGACGTGTCACACCAGATAGTTTAATTTTAATATTTTTATCAATTGCTCGCTATCGCTTAATGCATTTAAGCTGTACACATTTAGTTGCGGCTTTGAACTTCACAATTGAGGATATTTTTCCTCTCTGTTGTTTTTTCCTTGGTTTTAACGCTAAAAGTGAACAGTTTTATAGTGACAATGGATGTTAAAGGAATCTCGGCGGTCGCTCGATTCTCTGCGAAGTTCTGCAACGTAAGTGGATTTTATTATTATTGAAGATCAGAAATAACTGACAATTTTAGAGAAATACCTATGTATACAAAAAGTTAATTATGTTTTGCCTACCGAGTTACTTTATTTTGAAAACATGGACTAGCTTAGAAATAAGACTTGAATATGAAAAAGCTTAATCCAAGGATAAATTTTATTTAATGGGAATACGAATATCAACAGAATACTAAATACAACAAGAAATACCAACGAATACAACAACCTACCTACCTACCTACATGTGTTCAAAATTACAACTGCCGAAGTGTTATTAACAGCCTAAGAACTTAACACTTTTGTTCTTTGAACAATAGTATATCAGGCTAACAGATAAAAAATATTTCAACAGAGTGCTTTATGTAGCTAGGTACATTTTTTCTGTAAATCAACAGCTATTCACAGGTTGTTTGTAAAGTAGGTAACTTCCGTTTTCAAATACAATTCGACCATTTAATCAGTATACCGACTTCATTAACAAATAGGATACATTTCGTTTAATAAATTCTCTGTCAATACCATGTCCTAATTATACAATTTGC
Organism: Saturnia japonica; assembly: GCA_033032175.1. Classification (NCBI taxonomy): domain Eukaryota; kingdom Metazoa; phylum Arthropoda; class Insecta; order Lepidoptera; family Saturniidae; genus Saturnia; species Saturnia japonica. The sequence continues at coordinate 14,625,903 of CM065307.1, forward strand.
ATATTAACAAAACGGTAGGTATATTAAATTTTAGATAAATGCCGTTGGTCCGCGGTAGTAAGCTTTAATTTGCCTGTAGATTTCTGTCATAGACCAAATACATATAGTTTTCAAATAACATCGGAAATCAGTTTATTTAATATTTAAAAATATAACAAAACAGCAGAAACATACTTAAAAATAAAAATAACCTCATACTTGTAATATGTATTATGTTGAAGATAAAATGACTACTGTGAGTCAACCTTAGAAGATAGACATATGCCATCCCAGACTTTACACTAGGCTTTTTGATGTATACCTAAAGGTTTAGCCATCGTAAGCCATATACAGTCACACCTGCGTAAGTGAGAACTGGATAAGTAAGAAAACTCTATAAGTGAGAATAAGCCAGGACCCGTCATTTTAAGCTCTCAAAACCTCTATTAGCGAGAAACAGAAACCTTTGTAAGAGAGAGTCGTTTTTCCCTCATGGACCTCCGTAAGTGAGACTGCTACTTATCTATACCTCTTTAAGCGACAGTCGAGCTTTATTTATTTATATTATTTAGGAGGAACAAATTACAAATTTAACATCTGCTATTTTATGACTCATTGTTAATTTTCGTGGAACTTCCTACCATTGTTTTTGTATTGTTTCCTCGTCAATATTGTACCTATTTTATTTCGTGGAACGAAATAATGTTGTTATTTTATCGCATTCTTTTCGAATGGACACGTGTGCCTGTGTACCGTCCTGTTTGTCGAAACTCGGGTTAGTGAAAAACCTCTTTAGGCGAGAATGAGATTGTGCTCCCTTGAACTCTCGCTTATCCAGGTTTGACTGTATATGTATAAGCGCCAAAAAATATGTATATTTATTGACGACTTGATTACAGAACACTGGATTTTCTCTACTATACAAAAACCTTATTGGGAAGCATTGTATAAACAAACCCTACATAAAAAAATCTATAAATTTTAGTGAAAACTGTATAAATACCTGTTGAATAGATTACAAGAAATAAGCGAACAAACAGAGGCGCATTATTATTATTTAGATCTGACTATACTGTTAGCCTTAGGGGCCCTGAAGTTGCTGCGGCTTTTACAGCTTCACCGAATTTGGGAACAGAGACGCGGAGAGCGACTTTCATTTATACTATGTACTACCCGTGCGTGATAAGTTGAGACTCGCCTGGAATGCAACCCTGTAACTTCCCCTCAAGCTCCCATGTTGGACTGTAGGCAACGCCATTTTTTTTAACATCTTAGTCTCGTACTAGCTTACGTAAAGCAACGACGACGAGTTCCGATTTTATAATAGAATTTGATACTGTTTCGTTAATAGTTATTAGTGTTATTGTTATTTTTTGTGTTAAGTTTATTGTTATAATGAAAGGTAAAACTTTACATAGTGGAGAGAGAAATCTCGTGTTAAAAGTGTTGGAGTTTTTAAAACGAAAAACGGAACAAACAGTTGTGTTTACCTGTTGATCAGGCAGTAAAAAGAACATGTATGGCAACGGGAGTTTCGAAAGCCGCGTTGCTGAGGATCAAAAGTGAAGCGAAGCGCTTACGAACTTCTTCACCGACACCTGGTAGTTTTAAAGCGGAGAATGAAATAAAATTGTCGACTCGCTAAATTAAAAAAAATAGCAGAGACGAAGTCGCGGGTGGAAACTTGTTGTGATATTTTTTGTGCACAGTACAACCATGCGTCTGTGGCGTCACCGCCCCCAGGTCTCAACTTATTGCGCACGGGTAGTAGTGATATTTTTAGTGATGTTGATTCATGACTTTGCTAATAATAATTACTGTTTTGCCGAATACTCTATCTGTCTTATTAATAAAAATGGTCTAACCTAACCTTATTCCGACCTTACACCTAGACTAGTTACTCCGAGTATAACGAAGTATTAACTTCGATTTTAAAATGCTATTAATAAACGTGGAGTTACGTCGGATTAGCAATACTTTCCTTATACCCTAGACTAAGGTCTAACTATGGCAACACGCTTGAATTTAAAAGTAAAAAGAATGAGTCAGTGAACTAAAACGAATGAAACTATTGATACTGACAAATTAAATTACAGTTTTCAATTTTTTATCTTCAATCGACGCGAAGTTAATTTGGTGGAACTGAAAATGGATAGAGATTATTATAACGTTAATCTAAGGCTACTGGAAGAAGCTGATGAAATAATAAACGAAATTAATTTTATTACTATCATTAATACAACGGAATCAGATTAATTATAAATTTAAAATCTTACCTTACCTTTTCTTCCTCATCCCAATTAACTGAGCGATTGCGTTTTTGGCTCATATTTAGTCAATTAATCTTAATATTGTAATAAAAATATTCGAAATAAACACCACACGATCAACGCAGCTATTAAACTACAAAACGAAAGTTCAATGTTGTCAAAATACGATTACGGACGGGCGGCCATAGTTTAAACCGGCACTTAACTAGGTAGCTGGAAGGTATAACTTTTATTCCGAGAGTAGAGTCGGATTAGCTTACTCATACCTTACTTCGTGTTTATTAATACAAAAAATGGTTAGTACTGACTTAATACTGGGAGTAAAGTTAATACTGCTCTAGTCTATGTTTATTAATAAGGCTGTATTAGTCTATTAAATGTGCATACACTAAAAATTACTTAAACCCCATTTTGTATACGCAAATACGATTGTTAATAGCTCTCGATAATGATAACTTAATAGTTTAGGTAAGTATCTATAGGTAAGTAAACCTTTGCAAGGAGTCTTATGACTTGATGGTCTTGATTGAGACCTGGTTATGTGATAGTACAGTGATAACTCTTTATAACGTTAAACTTTATAACGATAAACTTCCTATAACGTTGAAGTGAGCCCAACTTGGTTGGTTTGCGTTAAAACCCACATATTGAAATACTCTTTATAGCGATACGCCATTCTCTATTACGAAGAAATGTGTTCATATTTTTAGACATTAAATATTTATTATCGGTATTATTGTTTATTATCAGGTAACAAACGACTTTGAAGCTCCGAAACATCCGAGGTCGGTCTAGCTTTTGTTATCCTTAATTGCCTTGAACACGTGCAGTATGACGCATTGTTTTCTCGGAAGTGATGGTCTTCGACCAAGCATACTGGGTACCTATCGTATTATCAGTCGTAAACCTAATTTGAAACTGTTAACATGGCCAGTAAACGGAAAGCGATTAGTGTTGATGAAAAAGTTTGATAGAAGAAGATATGAATAGAATACATAAAATAATACAAAACAAGTACTGGCATAGCAAAAAACGTCAGACAAAGTTATCAGACTATATGTGTAAACAATAATTTATAAGCATTTATTATCTAAGACATACATATTAAAAATTCTTGTTAATTTGGTTGTTTTTTTGTTCATTCCATATAACGATAACTCTCTATAACGACAAAAAATGATCAGTCCCTTGAGTTTCGTTATAAAGAGTTTACACTGTATTTCTAAATGTGAACTTTGATTCTTAGTTTTGCGACATGATCGTAATTACAGTAGGTTACTAGCTGTGTCCGTGGCTTCGCTCACGTGGACTACAGAATGCCCGCGCGAATCTTGCACCCCGCTCCCGGCTATACAAAAACGCTTATTGTGAGTATTCCTTAGAAGATAGATGTATACTCTCCCGAACTTTTTTGTAGGTTTTTAATGCCTATAATTATGTAGTACATTAATTTGTTATATCTCTTATGGTTTACTCAGCATAAGCCATTTAAGCGTGCGAATGGATTACCCATGATCAGTTTTTTTTTGTGCGGAACCCTAATTATATTTATAAAATAAAAGTAGCCTAAGTTACTCCCTATATCATTAGATATCTATCAGTGTATGTCCCGTCAAAATCTGTCTAACCATTTAGGAGATTACCCGCAACAAACAGACAGACAGACAGACAACCATTTTTAAAAATGGGCATTGGGTGTATATACTTTCATATACATTTAGTAAAAAACTATTATTTTGACATTACAAACAGACACTTCAATTTTATTCATTGTATAGATTAACACGTCAGATCTCAGATTCGTGCAGGTGGGATTTTTTTCACCTCGAGGAGTATCCTTACAATGAGCCATGAACTTAGCCCGACGTTAGTGGAAGATCTATTACCTATGATTAACTTTGAACGTTACACAGAATAATCTTAGATAGGTACTGTCACTGCATATAAACGTGTAGGTACTTACTTTATTTATGTATTCAAACAAAGACAATTCTTTCATAAAGCAACTTTGTTAATTTATGAGCAAACTAAATGATATTATGTTATCTAAGCATAATAACAAATGATTAGTTCTCCAGGACTTTGACCACAAAATAGATAAGAATAGTTGTCGTTTAAGTCGTATATGGCAGGCAAATCGTTTACGTTCATATGTCAATGTATCTAGGTAGGAGTGACAACTATTATTCCTTTAGAGTAAATTAAATATGACACAAATGTTCTATAAAGCTTGAAATGCTAATGCAACCTGCAAAAGCGTTTTTAATAACTGCAGAAGAGTCACAGTTGCTAACGTCTGTAATCAAACTGTTATCACTATGATAAACTGATCTTCATAATATAATTTTGTTCCGGTTACTTTTTTAACTTACAAAAAGTATGTATTACATAAATAGAACTGAATCTCGATACCTATTAACACCTTTAGGGATTTTATAAATAAGTATAGTACAATTCTACGAAAAATGTAATGTCCGTATATGTAACACTCTTAAAATAACCGTATCCGAAACCTAATATCCGTAACATGACATGACTGTATAATAAAATATAATTTTTTGAGTTTTGTTATTTTATTGACCGTAGATGAAGCGTTTACGCCGATCTATTATATTACAATCTTAGAGTAAAGGTATTATTCTTTTAGTCTGAGATTACAATCTGAAGTCGTTTTGCTTCTCACCAACAATTATCACTTTGTAGCAATAAAAATCACGACAAAAATTAAATTTTTAATCCTCAAACAATTAAGGATAAATTTTTAAAATCATAAAATATGCTATAAAAATATCACATCCGATGATAATGCTAAAATACAGGTGGGCCAGAAAGGCGTACGAAACACTCTTGCGTTTGAACCTTACGAGCGGGGGCTGGGATGAGAAGCTCGGTTCTCGCAAATTTAGTTGCGATGGATCGCTTCACCGGAGCGAAGCGTGCATTCTGCGTTAAAAATTATTATAAAAATGGCGATTCGTGCGCTATTTTCGACGTTTATTTCGGTGTGAGTTTGGATTACATGACGTAAATCAGTGTCCGAAGGAAAGTGTGATTCGATCGTTGGTCAGAAAGTTCGAAGCTACTGGTTCGACTCTCAAACATAAGCATGCGGGACGCCCAAGTTCAATAAGAACGGAAGACACAATTGAACAAGTTAGAGCTTCAGTTCAACGTAATCCTGGTCTATCCACTTTCAAGCGATCAGCTGAACTTGTGATATCCAGAATATCTTTGCGTCGCATTTTGTTGAAAGATTTGAATTTGCACCCGTAAAAAATTCAACTTGTGCAGGAATTACTGCTAAATGACACCATTTTACGACGAGCTTTTGTTGAAACAATGTTGGAACGCTTTCAGAGTTTCAATAATATTCTGTTCTCTGACGAAGCCCATTTTCACTTAAATGGGCATGTCCATAAACAGAATTGCCGTTACTGGGCTGCAAAGTTTGGGCGGCCATATCAGCACACGGAATTATCGGACCCTAATTCTTTGAAAATCAACAAAGGCAATCTGTCACTGTAAATTCCGACCGATACATAGCCATGTTAAGGGATTTTTTCTTTCCGCAACTGCATCAATTTGAAGCCTATAATCGTGCGACGTGGTTTCAATAAGATGGTGCGACATGCCTTACATATGTTTCGTTGGCGGCTGTAAACGAGATGTTTGCTGGGAAACTGAAACCGCGCCGAGGTGACATTGCATGGCCGCCTAGAAGTCGGGATCTAACGCCACCGGACTTTTTCATGTGGGGATACCTGAAAAGTGGAGTCTACTCCAATAACCCAGCCACGATTAACCAGTTGAAGATACAAGAAGAAATGGCAGCTATTCCTCGCGCAATGTGTCAACGAGTTTTTACCAATTTGAGATTCAGATTAGAGGAATCTTTGCAGCGGCATGGTGCACACCTGAATGATGTCATTTTTAAGAAATAAACTTCCCAGATGTCTATATTAATTGAAATAAAGATGTGTATGTGTATTGTATTTACTTTTTTTTTATTTTTTTTTTTAAATTCGCAAATTATTCTGGCCCATCCTGTATATTATGATATAGTAGAGTTGAGGAAGACCAAGGAATAAAATAAATGAATTCGTAGAATGTGAATTTATATAACGAGAGCGTACTTCATGTACTAAGAGACATATTCTGCTGTCAACAAATAAAATTATTTTCACAGGAACTCGACAAGAGCAAAAATGTAGTGTCTTCACCACTGTCAGCAGAATATTTACTGGCTCTGTTGACTTTGGGTGCCACTGACCCCGCTCACACAGAACTGCTTACATCTCTTGATATTCCAGATGATGATTATGTAAGTACCATTTATAATAACTTGATTTTTTTACAGTTAATTTTTTTTATAAAAGCTATTTAATTTAACTGCATTCAGTATATACCTACACAATATGTAGTGCATTAATAACAGAATAGTTAGTTGTAGAAATTGTGTAAGGTGCTTAAACCATGGTGGTTACACTAGAATACACTAAAGCTACATCTTGTTGTAGCATAAGCAACAGTGTTTATGCTGTGTTCTGTACATAAAAAGAAAGAAAGCAAATTTATTAGATGTTGAAAACATGGATTTAATTGCAAACACGAAATTAACTACAACAGAGTACTTAAATAATTTATAATGTAATATTGCAACATTGCAAAGCATTTACCGCGTTCATCAAGTTCTGCATGTGTGTGTGTTATGACAATGGCTGGTTTTCAGCTGGGCCCATACTAATGGCCTTATTAAGATTAAGAACATATGTTAGGTATAATAATATAATTTGTACAGTGCTGGTATAAAACAGAGATGGTTGCGAATAATTAGGTGACACATAAGTTATATACACCAAATGTACATTATTTAAAGGCGTTCCAATGCCTACTAACCTAAACATTTAAATGTACCTACCAATTTATTGTAAGGACAATAAATACGTAGACAGAATTCATTTGTAATCCGGACGCGAGGACGTGCATATCATTTAATTATGTAGATGATATGTAGTGTTGACTTATTTAGTACAAGTGTGTCTTCTCTATGGCACAGTTTATGCAGAAAATTTTCAAGCTGTCTCTTGTTCTTTTCTGTTTATATTTAACTAATTATATTTGTGCAAAATTGTAAATGCCCATCTCTTTTTAAGTTTTCCTATTAATGTAAAATAAATGATACCACAGCCTCCAACAATAGTGAAAATAATTAAGCTTTAACATGAAAAAAGTTCTATGTGTTATTACTGCATTGAAACATAGCACAGTCTGTTGTGATGACTTTTGATATTGATAAAACTTTCACATGATTATACCTACAGATTACTTTTGGACCCCTCCTAACTATCATTAAATTTATAATGTCCTTTACTAACTATTTTTTCTTAAGGTGACCCCCCGTCTCCGTTAATTATAGTTTTAGGTAAATTATAATTGATAATACAAATACTGTTGATTTTAGATTCGTACATCATTCACGGATATTACATCAAAGTTGAAATCAATACAAGGTATTATACTGAACATAGCAAATAAAGTGTATTTGAAAGAAGGACCATATGAACTGAATCCCGAACTAAAGGAAGATGCAGTTAAAGTATTTGATGCATCATTCGATAAATTAAACTTTGATGATGGACCTGGCTCTGCTAATACTATCAACAAATGGGTAATTTAGATTAGCTACAATAATGTGTTATTATTTACACATAATACACATATGTCACAATAGTTTGATTTCAAAATATGTCTTAATGATATCACTAAGCAATTCATATCATGTCATGATACAGGTGGAGAGCAAAACAAATGAGCGAATTAAAGATCTCTTGTCATCAGACAGCATCAATTCTGATACCAGGGTAGTTTTAGTCAACGCTCTGTATTTCAAGGTAATATATTATACATTTTTATTACGATAATGCATGGAAGAAGAAACGGTGAATCAATTCATGCGTCCGAATAACATGCTGTAAAGGGCAAAGTTTATCTTCATAAAATTATCTTGATGATGAAGTAGCTTTAGTTCGTAAGGATTAATATGCCATGCCTACGAATTATACCTTCCTACTCATAAATCACTTTTTAATTTTCAACAACTTTTTGTCACAAAATACCTTTTTTTTTATTAATAAAAATCACAATTCTGCTGACTCTTGATCCACACTTTTTTTTAAGTGGGTGCTTTTAAAATAATAAACATTAAAAATTGCCATCAAAACAGATGCATTTGCAAATGCAGCTGTGTACTAAAACTAAGTGAGCCTTATTTTAACTATTACTAGAACTATTAACTATAATGTATTTTTATAATTATTATTACTTATATTTATTTATTTTTCTTATTAGACTGTGTATACTTAATAATTTATTATTAGTGGTTTATATATATATATATACAAACACCTTATTGTGGCTTATGTATCAGAGATAGGCATATGATATCGCCGGACTTTTTTTTAAATATGCTAAGGATCAATATTTATTTAAGAACACTGTCTTTACGTATCATAACCATAACACAAGCGCACGCGGATAAAGCAGTTCGGGGTCGCTTTGACTTCCGACTTATCAATAGTTAATAATTATTTAAGGCTAGCTGCAACGTGTAGCTTAATGTTAGATAGCCTATACTATGCCTCGTAAATCTGGTTATCATATACAAAAACAATTTTTAGAATTCGACTGGTAGTTCCGCAGATAAGCGTGTTTAGAAAACAAAAAATAATTCTTCTGCTTTGTTATATATGTAATTAAATTACTAGTATAGATCAGGAGTCTGCGAAATACGGTCCGTGGATCAGATTTAGCCCGTGAACACCACCAATCCAGCCCGCGACAGTGGGCCTGACGTGCTTGGTATCTGGCCCACTGTTAAATTTATTTTGATATATCCACATATTGAGAAAAACTCACATCTGTGGATAAATCACATAAAAAAAAGTAATCAGATGTTTTATTTAGACACATGAGTAATTCCAAAAGTAGAAAATAGTCACGAGGAAATTTATGCGGCTGATAAAACATGTGTGATTGGAGGCTATATTACAAAGTGCAATTCAATCACTTTCATTTGAAGTTCTGGGGAAAGGCTTAAACGGACTGTAGAAAATTTTGATGTCATTTTAATCAGTAAAAAAGTTGGCTGTTACGGGTCGCCCGGCAGATGTGTCAGACACGAGACACGACGCACGATTTTTTTTTTTTTTTTTAGATCTGACTACTCTGTTAGCCTTAGGGGCCCTAAAGCCGCTGCGGCTTTTACAGCTTCACCGGACTTGGACGACGCACGACTGACTGGAGTTTACTCGTTAAGTACAATTGTCTTTGATATGCAATAGTCAAAGAGGTGATTGGTTGACTGACTGACTGTACACAAGTATTGTACTGATACCTGTATCTGTTTTCTGCCGGAATGACTTAATATGCGTGTAGAAATCAGGTAGAAGCAGGCTTCTACTTGCAATCGTAAGTTAAGGTCGTTCATATATTTAGTTAAAAATCCGTATAAAATTCTTAATTCCGTAACCACTTATTGCTTGTCATCAGAGCAATTGTTTCATTGAAAATAAAATCGATTATTGCTCGTAGCTCAAAAAATTGGGTAATAATTTTCCGCAACTAAGCCAACGTACTGCAGTATACATAATATGAATTATTTTCTCCAATCTCTTTAATAAATTGACGATGATTAAGTGCATGTGATGTAATAAAGTTGACAAATAATATAACTGGCTTTAAAACTTATTACATATCCAAGCATTTAGCGTACAAGGACTGTTGATGAATTATAAACTGTGAAGAATGATGACATTTTCGATTAACGATTTTGACCCACCACCCTGCAACACAAATTGCTACGACGGCATACACAACTTCCTCGCCGGCTAGTCCCGAAATAGAAATTTGCGTGAAATTCAATACATAATACATTTAATTTTATATTCATAATTGTAATGGTAATGTTAATCTGATGAACGAGCTATGCACGCAAAATCCTCGTAACATACCACCAGCGCTATCATAACTATTATCAGAATTTAAAACTTATCAACAGTCACATTTTGACCTCGGTTTTAACGAACAAAAATTGACGTTATTAGTGTTATGTGATTCACTAAGTATTTTAATTTTTACCCGACTGCGAAAAAGGAGAGTTATATTTTTCAAGCGTATGTATGTACCTATAGGTATCTATTTCTTTGGCACTCTCTGTGACCTAATGACCTAAACGACTTGATGGATTCCAGCATATGAGGGATCGCGATGTCGTTAGATTGGTCTTAATAGTTGGAGTGGCATAGACTATATAATATTTAAGTTCCACATTTGGGAACCAAATAAAAAGCAAAAAAAAAGATTTTTTAGACAAGTGTTTTTATTGCATTCGGGATTTTTGTTTTTGTTAATAATTTAGCTTGTTAAGTTATTCTGGTTCGATCACAATTGTCAACCTTCAATACAATGTTGGGACCATTGAACCGAAGTAGTCTGTAGGTACCTACTTCAAGTTAAATGGTTGGGACTCACTGAATTTTAAGCTGTAATGTCGATTAAATATTATACTAGTACAAAAATAATAATAAACTACTTAGTAGTTAATCTTCCCTTTGTAAATTTTCGCCATTATACCAGAAACCCGTGTTTTTTATTAACATATATTTTATGTTTCTAGGGTATGTGGAAAACGCCATTTAAAGCAACGAGCACAAAAAGCCAGCCATTCCATATAGACACACAAACTACGGTAGATGTCCCAATGATGTACAAAGAAGCTACATACAAATACGGAGATAGTCAGGGTCTCAAAGCTCAGGTATAATTAATATGAAATATATTTATAACTCCTACTTAGCTATAGGTACAGAAATCAATAACGCATAATCGTCTTGAAATTTCTTAGAACTGATTAAAATAACTGCTGGTTTTTCTATAATATGTAGGTGTAAAACAAAAGAAATTATACTCAATTAGTTTTACCTTGTTGTAATATAGTTTTAAAATAATATATATAAGTAAATCTCTTTATTTCATACATTGCCGGGTATGCGAAGCACGCGGTGCTCGATTAGAAAGGTTAGGATCTAACCTACCGTTAATTTGTACTTACGAATAAGCATTAGCGAGCACCGCGCTCTCATACTTTACTGATTTCTCATTTGGCATGTCATGTCAAACAGTGTTCGTACCTTAAAAATACAAAAGTAATTCTGAAAATAATAAGAGGGCTATATTTTTTATTTATTTAGTTACGAAAGTATTAAACTTAAGTTTAAGATAAAAAGAAAGGAGGATAAGTAAGTTAAAAAGAGGTCAGGTACGTTAGGTACTAACGCGAAAATTAGGTATATCGTAAGTTTTTAGTCAGTAGGAGAGCAAGAGGGTACCCAAAAACCAGTACATGACACTTTGAGATACCGCCAAAAACACACGTGATATTTAAAACGGATCGGGTACCTATGTAGGTATTTCATACTATACCGGTTTCTAATTTGGATGCCTAGGCAATGTACAAAATATGAATCATTTCGTACATTAGCTGCTAGATTCAGGCATTCTATAGATCACCTAAGATAACATAATGTGACAAATAAGGAAAAGTCTGCTTACACAGGTACCTACAACAAATTATTGCTTTTTAGATTTTGCAAATGCCTTATGAAGGTGGACAAGCAAGCATGTTCATTGTGCTGCCACATGAAATTGAAGGTCTAAATGGTGTTTTGCAAAAGTTAGCTGATGGTTCTGATCTCATGTCCGAATTGAACAAAATGCATTCCACTAAAGTACAAGTAACCATTCCAAAGTTCAAGATCGAAACAGAAATTGATCTTATGGAAATTTTGCCTAAGGTAAGATTTGAATGCAAACTATTCAAGCGCTTTTGAGCTTTTAAATATTTGACGGAGTACGCACAGATGGATGGCGCGAGCGCGGCGCGGAAGTGCGTAAAAAGGGCGGTTGTCAAAGTATCAAGTCATCAAGGGCGACGATCACAGCGGGATTGCATCTTGTTGTCCATGTCGATTTTATTTGTATTTAGGTATGGATTTTTTACGTTAGAAATGGTAATGTATCTGAACATTTTGAACACAATTATTATAAAACATGTTTCGAGTATAATAAAATCATTTGAACGGTATGTGATCAGTCTAAATGTAGATAGCTTATTCTATCAGTAAAATATTTTTTAGAATCGAATATTAGTACCAGTACCCCTTTCAAACATACAAACTTCACCACTTTAATACTTGTAGCGTAGTTATAATAACTCTTGCGAGTTTCTAGCCAGATTTAGGTACTCACGAGGGCGATTTTCCGTACTGGTGATGATAGTCTGTCTTATACTAAAAGCGCTTTCCTTTAAAAGGTTTTATTTCGAATAAGTAAGTATTTCTAATTTTCTTAGATATTAATCAACAAACTTAAAGTGTATCTCGATTGGAGGAGACATGTTATACTAATGACTTAACAACATTGTTGTTTACATGTATAAATACCTACATACTTATAAATGTAACTTTTTAATCATATCTACTTTTACTTGTTGTTTAGCTTGGGATCAATGCAATCTTCGATCCTTATAACTCTGGTTTGACAAAGATTTTGGATAATAATCAGACTTTGTTCGTGTCAAAGGCAGTACAAAAAGCCTTTATTGAAGTAAACGAAGAAGGTACCGAAGCTGCCGCAGCCACAGGTAAATTTACTTTTATTTGCAACCAACCATAATCCAAAATCTAGTTTTTTTTTTGCTTCAAAGAACTTGCCATTTTAATTTTATTGGTCTCAGCTGCCGAGGGTATTGTAGGCTGGTATAACAGTGACGACCGGCTGTAGCGGTGGATGACCGATCCCTCGATGGTTGCCGCTGTTTTTGGATTGTATTGTGCTTACCATATAAGGCTTCAGTGTTTTCACTTTGCCGTGCTACTTACTATAATTAAATACCTGGGCGACCGAGATGCGCTCGGTGTATTATAAAGAAAAAAAGAAAAACACATAAATACGTAAATTTGGAATGTAAAACATTATCTAAATGCAAAGTTTCATCGAAATCGTTGGAGCCGTTTCCGAGAAACCAATCTGTGCTTTGTCCTGAATGACTCAATGACGGATCAACGCACAGCCTAAACCGCTGATCGTAGAGACCTGAAACTTGGAGGTTGTGTTCTTTGTATGACGTAGGCATCCGATAAGAATGGATTTTCCGAAATTCCTCCCCTAAGGGGGTGAAAAAGGGGGGCAAAGTTTCTATGGGACAACGAGATTCCTTGGTCCAATCTACTTCAAATTTTGCATAAATATTTTTTTACAGAATTGATGGAAGACGTGTTTCATATTTTATTGAAATTCATCCCCTGACGGGGTTAAAAAGGAGTAGAAAGTTACTTTGGCGGTGATTTTCTTCGAAGTTATATCAATACTCCTTAGTGCTTTTGATTTAAATTACATTTTATTTTGACACATGGTTGAAAACTCCATCCGATTTTATTCATTAAAGTTTGAACTCACTTAAAAACATAAGCAAATACTCTTTAAAATTGGAATGTCATGAAAGTCACCGTACTATATTACATTTGAAGGTTTCTAAGCTTATAGAGGTTCTTCTTCTTCTTCTTCTTCTTCTTCCTAACTTGGCAACCGGCCTTCTTTAATGAAGATCATTACTGCCGTTATCGAGTGAATTATATTGTCACGTGTTATGACGATTCAGTATCCTAACAAGATGGTGGTTCCCTTGTTAGAAGTTTCTAGGAAGTTTTTGTGGGATCTCGGAATTAATGCATTCAGCTTATATTTATAATCCACCTCACTTATGCACAAAAACCAAATTATATCACGCAAAACGCCACCAATATTACATAATATAGGGTCAGAAACTTGAAGTAAATGAATTAAAAATAACAACCACAACATGTCACTTCAAGATCCCGCCAAAAACTCCCATAAAGAGGTTATGCACTTTTAGGACACGGCGTCATAGGGACGTAGAGTTCGAAATTTGAAATGGTAAGGACTAGAACATTTTGGTTATAAATTATAAGAATCATACCATATTTTAAAAAAACATGTAAAATCTGTACTAATACTAATAATATAATAAAGCGGAAAAGTTTTTTGTTTGTTTATTTAATCACGCTTATCTCTGGAACTACTAGTCGGATTCGAAAAATTCTTTTTTTATATGATAGCCAGACTCACGAGGAATATTATAGATTATATAACATTAGGCTACATTTCTAGCTAGCCTTAAATATTAATTTTTATTACGTAAGTCAGAAGTCAAAGCCCTCGCGAACTGATTTATCCGCATGCGCTGGCTTAATGGTTAATAATACGTCAATACAATGTTCTACAAAAATATTGGTAATTAGTATATATAAAAAAATCAGCGATAGCATATATCTATTTCTTATATATGAGCCACAATAAGGTATTTTGTAATTATTATTTTTTTTGTTGAAGATTAAAAATTAATTTATGAGCATTATTTTTAAGCATGGCATAATAAACCTTACGAACAAAAGTTACTTCATCGTAAAGACAATTTTATAAAGTAAAATTTTGCTCTTTAAAGTATGTTATATGATATAATGGAAAGTTTAAAATAATTTGTACTTGCGGGAAGATTTTTATTGTTTCACGTCAAATTTTTTTGCACTTAAGTTGAACAAATATAAATCTTTAATTTAGTAAATTGGCTTGTTTTTAGCAACATCAATTCTATAGTCTGTATTTACAATCTTTTATCTATGAACAACCATCCTATACTCTGTGGCTGATCATTCTATAGACTATGACCAACCGTTTTATAGTCTGATTTAGAAACTTACGCAAACTTGAAAAGTGAATTTTGGTGGGATCTTGAAGTAACATGTTGTGGTTGTTATTTTTAATTAATTTACTTAGGTTTTTAACCCTATATTATGTAATATTGGTGGCGTTTTGCTTGATATAGTTTGGTTTTGTGCATAAGTGAGGTGGATTATAAATATAAGCTGAATGCATTCATTCCGAGATCCCACAAAAACTTCCTAGAAAGTTCTAACAAGGGAGCCACCATCTTGTTAGGATACTGAATCGTCATAACACATGACAATATAATTCACTCTATAATGGCAGTAATGGTCTTCATTAAAGAGGTCCGGTTGCCAAGTTAGGAAGAAGAAGAAGAACTTGAAAAGTTTTTTGGACAAAATAAAGTACACCGAATACAAATGGTTCATTTGCGGTGACTTGAAAATCATTTGCATGCTTCTTGGTCTACAGCAAGGTTATACAAAATTCCCATGTTATTTTTGTGAATGATATAGCAGAACAAGAAATTTACATTGGGATAAATCAGACTTGCAAATTAGAAGTTGGAGTAAAAAATGTCATTAACACGAATTTGATAGATCCCGATAAAGTGTTGCTTCCACCACTTCACATCAAACTTGTTTTGATGAAACAGTTTCTGAAGGCATTGCCACAAGATGGAAATACTTTTAAGTATCTTTGCTAGTTTATCTGATGCTAAGTTGAAAGGGAATATTTATGGGACCTTATATCAGGAAACTTATTAAGGATGCAGAATTTAAAAAGTCATGACGACAACCTTAGAAAAAAATGTTTGGGATGGCAATAATAATGTCGTTTCCAAGTTTTTTTAGGTAACATAAAAAATTCCTGATTATAAAAATATTGTCCAGAATATGTTAAATGACTATAAAACGTAGGTTTTAATATGTGTTTAAAAATTCATTTTTGAAGTCACACATTGATTGTTTCCCAAAAAATCTGGCCGACTACAGCGAGGAACATGTTGAACGATTTCATCAAGATGTCAAAGATATGGAGAGAAGGTATCAGAGTTCTTGGGACGTTAATATAATGGCGACTATTGTTGGATGTTGTACAGAGACGAAGCAAAAATTCATAAAAGAAAACCAACAAAACAGCTTTCCTTTTCAATAAAAAAAAAAACAACGTTATTTTACATTGTTCTGTTTAAATATACTATTGTTATTTAATTTAATAGCTACAAACATATTAAAACTTAGTAAAATATTCGTAAATGATTTTCATTCATTTTATCAAATTTTGGCTCCATACATTTTAAATCAAAAAGCTATATAATCTGAATCTTTGAAATTTGACATGATATATCATGTGACTATTGTTTTATATTACTTTTAGAACATATATAAGAAATAAAAATAATGTTTGAAAAAAAATTTCGAAAACAAAAATTCGCATGCCTGTGAAATTATTCATAGGTATTATTTTCAACATATGAAGTATTTAAGGAAAACAATTTTCCAAAAGCTGTCAACTTCCGGATTTTGTTCACGCACGCTAGCATAATTTCAAATAGTCACTACACACTACGTTATTAAGTTGGCGTATTCTAGGAGCTATTGTTTTTTAGGTAGGGCGGAATCTAGTTGAAGCAACGCGGAAACCAATCATTAATCTATTATTAATAAATTAGTTATTTATTTACATCATAGTGCTGCTAAATACTAACATTGATTTAAGTATGAATTATCTCAGACCTCCCGACTATTTTAAAGACTAAAATGCTTATTGTGGGTGTTCCTTAGAAGATAGATATATACTCTCCCGGACTTTTTGTAGGTCTGTTTAATGCCTATAATTATGTACTACATTAATTTGCTATATCTCTTATGGTTTACTCAGCATAAGCCATTTAAGCGCCCGAATTGATTCAGGAACTTTTAAGATATTTAAAAAAGTTAAACTTGATAATGGGGGTGCAATAAAAGCGTTTCCAATATTTTTTGTATAAAAATTATCCTATTATAGTTCGGGGCAATCAATATTGTTGTTCAAAATATGTTAATAATGTAATGTCGAAGAATAGATCGTCGTTTTGATAAAGAAGTTAAATTGTAAAAGTCTAAATCAATTAAGTATGACTTATGCTCGATATTAAATTTATAATTTAGATATCTCAGGAATTTTGGCTCATATATTGAGACTTGCGAGATACATATGTACTTCAAATTTCATAAACACACCTCAAACCGTTATTTAGATATTAACGTCCAAAAATCTTAATTTTTATCACTGACCGATAGTAGAAAACTACAACCCAGTTCCGGCTATATGATGGATGCACTAACACCTCCCAGCCAAACTCTCTTTCCTTTCCATTGCACAGGTTCGGCGGCTGTGGGAGACAGTTAGGGTTTTACCGAATTTTCTCCCTTTGTGGTGGCCTAGCAGTAGTAGCTGGGCCTGCCGCCGGGGCGACGTAGTTGAATGCAACTGCGAGCCCATGTCGCCCCTCTAAAGCGGCTGAGGTACACCGTGGAGTTTTAGTGAGTAAGAGTCTCACATAACCACTCGTCCACCCCCGGGCAGGTGTGGACCGATGACGGGTTTCTCCACGTTAAAAAAAAAAAGATTTAGCCACAGTCTGGAGGTATGATTTCGTAGTTCTGAGTGTGTCAGTGCTCCTACGAAATCCTATATCTCTCTGGTTACGCATGCCACAAACTTCGTTATTTTTGTGTGTTGTGTATTGTGTTGTCTTTGTTCTATTTGTTATTGTTGTCGACGACTTGGCTATTGACCCGGACTTGGTACCTGTTTTTACTGATTTTGACTTTCTGCAGATAATTTTTTTGGTTTTTGATCGTTCCTGCAATTTGGTTACTGTTTAGAGATTTTATTTTCTGCCATAGGGTGGAGCTTTGCTCCCTCTATCGGACGGCACCCTAAAATCTGGCTGATCTACCGCCACATGATGGCCAGGGGATAAAAAGTTTGGTGTATCTGGGCAACATTGTTGTTGCTCAGAGACAAATCTAACGCACGGAGATGTCGGTAAATTCTGCGGCACACAAGTGAGCTGTGGGGGAGAAGACATTCCTATCGGATCCGGAGATCACGACTGTGCAGGCTCCTAAGGTTGCAAGAGCCCGGAGGAGCAAGTATCGAGGTAGATCGAGTTCTGCGTCCTTCAGACGCTCGATTATGGGAAAAGCGGACGGGTCCTATGACCGTGCGCTTGCGAGAAGTGCCTTCTTGAGGGTTATGGACGATGGGTAAGGATACTGATGTAGAGGATGTATCCATCCTTGCCATCCACCAGCTGATGAGGGCAGGATAAGGACTCTTGCGGAGAAGAGAGTAGCCAACATCTTGGAGGTGTGGAAGAAGTCGGGAAACTTAAAGGGGACCTGCGTTAAAACGCCCAAAGGCGCAGCCAAGTCCCTCCGTGAGGTAGTAGATGTACTACTTGCGCGCACGCCTCAGTAGAGAGACGACATTCCTCCACCGTCAGGTGGACGACCTTAGAGCCGAAGTGCTGGCATGGAGAAAGGAGGCGAACGCCAAAAAGGCCATGCCCCCGCCTCCTCCCCCACCACCCCCTCCACCACCGCCGACAGAACATCCTGCGGCGGAATGGAAACAGGCCTTGGCTGAGGCCGTAGCTGAATGCGGAATATATGGGGCCAGGTTCTGGATGCCCGTTTTGCTAATATTGAGGGTAGGCTCCTCCCGGTGCCAGTAATTCGTCCACCGTTGGCGGCGGACAAGAGGGTAGCAGGTCCTGCAGCGTCTGGACCTAGGAATGCCGGAACTTCCAAGTCTGGGTCACGTCGGACCAGATCTGTCACGCCTGTGTCGGCCCAGAGGACCCGGTAGGTCGGTGAGTCTGTGGCGGCACCATTTGCAACTGGCTCGCAGCCGCTTGGCATGGAGTGGGCACCGCTCCCAGCCACGACCACCACGCAGGTCTCGACTGGGGCTGAGGCAGCGTGGACAACGGTGGTCCGGCGTCGGCCAAAGAAGGCCGTCGCAGCCCAGACGGCAGTTGTGAGGGCTGTCACCTCTGCGCCGGAGAAGGGGACTGGAGCAAGCCGAAGGTGAAGTTCTCCTCGCCTCCTAAGTCGGCTGCAGTGGTGGTCACACTGCAGCTTGAGGCTTTGAGGAAGGGGATGACATATAGGGTGGCCCTGGTAAAAGCGAGGGAAAGCATAGATCTCCCGGAACTGGGGATCTTGAAGCGGACAATCCGGGAATCCACCACGGGCTCCCGGGTTATTAAAATCCCTGGCATCCTCGCTGGGGAACGAGCGGGTGGGTGCACTCGCCGTCAAATTAAACAGGGCCCTGGAAGACGTCGCTACGGTGACGAGACTTACGAAGAAGGTGGACCTGAGGTTGGTCGGTCTTGACAACACTGTGGAGAAAGAGGAAGTGGTTGCGGCTGCGGCGAGAAAAGGTGGGTGCGAGCCAGCCGAGATTAGGACTGGAGAAATGCGCCCATATGGGAGGAGTGCATATGCGCTTCATATGACCCTCCCCCTCGCCGAGGCGTTTCTCTTACGTTACTCTTTCTGAGTGTGCTGCGTGGGAAAGCCAGCGCCGGACTTTGACCGTGGTGGTAGGAGGGGATCTCTCGCTCCCGAGTGTGGTTCGCGCCATACTCGGCAGCAAGAGGTCGTGGGAGACGATGGCCTCCTTCTGCGAGGAAGTAGTGTCGCATAAGGAGGCCGCGGAGAGTGCACTCGAAGATGATCCTCTGAGCGGTCCTCTCCGCCAAAGACGAAGGGGCGGCAGGAGGAGGCGATTCGTCCGCCAGCTCCTGCCACCCTAGCCGAGCCAAGGAAGAGGGGGGGGGGGTCTTTCCATTGCACAGATTCAGCGGATGTGGGAAACAGTTAGGGTTGTACCGAATTGTCTCCCTTTGAGGTGGCCCAGCAGTAGTAGCTTTAGTTTTAGTGAGTAAGAGTCTCACATAACCCCCCCCTCCCCCCACCCGTGTGGGTTTCAATGACTGGTTACTCCACGTTAAAAAAAAGTAATGTCACTGTGTGTGAAGCCTAGCCGACCTTTTTCACACGTTCTTGTCGTACGTGATCCACTTTTCATCGCCAATTATCAATCTCTTCAAAAACAGCTCGGTTTCCTTAGGTGTCAATAATGAATAGCAAATGAGTACACGGTTCATTAAGTTTCTTTCAGTGAGCTCGTGTGGCACCCAAGTATCGAGCTCTTTGGTATAGTCTGCTGTCTTCAAATGGGTTTAAACTGTTTTGTGGTCTATTTCCAGTTCTTCAGCTACATCGTAACTACTGATATGCCGATCTTGCTCCACTTATTCAAAAATGGCTTCCATTTTACTCGTAATAGGGCGACCAGAGCGAGGTGCATCTTTAACATCAAAATTTCCGGACTGAAAACGTTTGAACCAACTTTGTGCTACTCTTACTGACACTGCATTAGGTCCATAAACATCACAAATTTTTTTTGCTGCTTAGTTTGCATTTTTGTAATAATATTTTAAAATGTATCGTATTTCTTCATTAGATTCACTCATTTTTATAGAAAGAAAAACAAATGAAAAATTGCGGGACACAAATTTTTTAATATTATTTTTAATGTTACCAAAACCAGGCAAATAGTACAGCCAAAGAAATTAAATAATAAGTGTATAGATAAAACTTTATGGTGAGTTATCTATGCTTCTTTTTTAGCTATCCAACTTTCTGAGATCTAGTGAAACACGCTGTTTAGTTAAGAGTGGCTGGCCAGTAGGACTTAACAATTGAGTCCGACTGGATCGCGATCACCACACACCAGGTGTAGCACTCACCATAGTGGCACTCTTAGGCGTATTGTGTTTCGGGATCATTCTGTATATATCCAGTTGCCAAGAAGCTTGCAGGCCGGCATGACAGTGATGACTGACGATCTCTCGATGATTGAGTTTCTTTTTGGATTTCACTGTGCTTACCATCAGGGACATTACCGTAACTTTGCCTAAGTACCATAAAAAAGGTGTCATTTTGTATATAAAATCATAATAAAATAGGTATTTTTTCCTAAAATTTGTCTATTTTTCGAATTTCCATACACATGTATATTGTACATATTACATTAGGTCCTTACATATGAAATTTGTGCTAGTCCACCAAACACTCACAAGTAACTTTTTCTGAGTCAATTTTCGTTAAGGGCAAGATTTGGCTGGGTCTCCAGGGTTCAGCCATTGCGACGAGTACTTCCCATTATCGTACAGTATCCATTTTTCATCACAAGTAATGATTCGATTTAAAATCCCTTCATTATTGTGTTGGTTGAGCAATGTAACCCAGTAGTCGACGCGTGTTTGCAAGTTCGATTCACTCAATGCATGAGTTACCCTACATTCAAGTTTTTTTACTTTCCCGATTTACTTCAAGTGGATTAATATAGTTTTATCACTTACCTCGAAGCCCGCAACTATCTCTGAAGTGCTTTGTGATCGATCCGCTTCCACAATAGCCTTTAATTCTTCATTTTCCGCTTTGGTCTCCGGCCGTCCACAGGGTTGGTTCTGAAGATCGAAATTTAATCCTTCGAGCTGTTTCTGCAGCACTGTTGCCACGGTAGAACTCGTACTCGTAATATACCGATATTTCATGTTTTCCATTGTGCGGTAATAAGCTGCGCCAAGGAAATAAATAATGAGGAAAAAACAAATGAATGACTGTTTTCAAAACTCAAATGTACCAGCTAAATGAATTTATAAATTTTAATTTGGAATTCTTAACCAAAGAGGAGATATTTCAGATCAAAGTGGTCAGTGGTCACGACAAAACGCTAATTTCATATGTAAGGACCTAATAATATTTACAGTGTATATTATTATAAACGTTATGTTCGTAGAACTTTGTTGTCGTATTGAAGTTTGTAGTATGCGTTGATTTATTGTCAGTGGATCTTATTTATGTAGTAGGTACCTACGTAATAGTAATAAGGTAACGAAACTGTAGTTCCGTAAGTAGATTTACAAAAGATATGTACGCTTACTTATTAACGTGTCTTGTATATACCATACTACCAATAGAATAATAAGAAAAGAAAAACGATTTTTTTTTTTTTTTAGAACTGACTACACTGTTAGCCTTAGGGCCCTAAAGCCGCTACGGCTTTTACAGCTTCACCGGACTTGCAAAAAAACGAAAAGATTTGCAGCTTTTATTACCTATAACACTGCGACCTATATTCGTATTACCTACCTGGGACGTGACGTCAAACTGCTAAGGCTTAAGACAACCACGGTTACGTTCACAGCGAACGCTCCTGTTGGCCTCTAGTGCCTGACTTCACACCGTGGTCGTTGATCGCTAGCAAATAGCAAAGTTAGTAAACAGTCAGTCAGTCACTATACCATTTCCATTTCTTTATTATCTCGATGACAGCTCCTGTGAAAACTAGAACGAGCGTCTCTATTACAATAAGTATGCATTATTTCATAAAAATATGACGTTTACACACGTACAAGGATATACCAGAGTCGGAGAAACTGATAGGGATGGAGCTATATCGATAAACGTAACACGATAACAGACCCGATTTTTTTTTACAAAATGTAAGAAATTAAACTACTGCTGGATACTTTTGTACAAATTTATTAACTAATATTATATTTCATTACAAGATGTTACACGTATTAATTATTGATTGATAATGCCAACTTCTTCAAAATTTTCTAAGCTATTGTAAAATAAGTAGCTATAGAGAGGTACTCGACAATGAAACGAAATAATTATAACGATAGGTAATCTTTATTTATTTATTTTAATAAAAATCTAATTAATCGTCAATACTTATTTCATATAGATATTCATTCAGATCGATATCATTACTTATTTGGTCACAACACTACAAGTATCAAATTAGAACTGTCATCGAGAAAATAAAGAAATGGAAATACATAGTATAGAATACTTACTCGAGATTAAACAATTCGTTTCAGTAATATTAGTTCACTGGTCTTCACATCGATCGGTTCACTAATTACTTTTATAAAAGTATGTACTTGCATTTACTCGTATCGGTTCATCCCTAAAGTTAAACGACATCAAACTTTGTTCCGTGTTGGGATGTGCGATGTTAGAGAAACGTCGATATTAAAATAGACGGCTCGAAGTAAACATCGATGTCCAATAAATATCGACACAGAAACATCGATATGTTGGTGGTAGCCAAGTGGGCGAACTTTTTTTAGGTGACACATCGGAACCTCGAACTCTATTTTAGAGCATACAAATTTGCAAAAATTAATGGTCGATGTTTTCTTCCTAACATCGATATTTTGATACTATCCAAAATAACGAGCTTTTTTTTTGGGTGCTACATCGAATCTTCGAATCTTTGGAAACATTGAGGATCAATGTTTTTTTCCTGACATCCATGTATATTGATGAATATTGGGCATCCCTAGTTCTGTGTCATCAAATGTGTTTTATAAACTTTGTAATCGTTATTCGCAGATTCGCAGACTATTTGTTATCATTTATTGGTCATCATTTTTATCCGTAATAAAAAATTGAAATAAAATTAGTCAAACCTACCTATGACAAACTGATTATGGTACCCTAACCCATGTGATTTGTGTAATATATATTTTTAGCTTGATAAGATAAGTATATAATCAAAGATAAAAATATAATTACGATTGGTCAATATTTTACCTACCTATCTAAAATTATAAAATATGAATTACACAAAATCGGATTTATAACACTTTAGTTAATTTTAATCTCTCTTTCGATGAGGACAAGGTGTTTCATATGTAAGTGTTTTAAATATATAATTATTAGTTATCCAAGCACTCCAGTATGTACTACGTACATAAATGTTATTAGTTCAAGTGACTCAGCCCAAGACCCTACATTGGTCTAAGTATCAAGTGTATATAATATGAAATACTTTTATGTGGTTGTTTACCGCATGCCGCGCCGGTCATAGGCGCTGGTGCTGTGGCTTGCGGCTAATCTGATGATGTCATCAACAATTATAAAACATTCAGCAGCTCCTCCCTTGTTTCACTTCACAAAAGTTTTTAGTAGCAACACAGCATTTCCCAGTTGAGGATATTTGTTTCTCATTGTTACAGTTTCATTGGTTTTAATTCTACAATTGAACAGTTCTGAAGTGATCATGGATGCTAAAGCAATCTCATCAGCAGTTGCCAAATTCTCTGCTAAGTTCTGCAATGTAAGTGGAAATTATTATTATTGGAGATAATTAGTAATTGACAAATTTAGAGAAGTACTTAGACTCATTTATTATATAAATATGGCTGACATTTATATATATTTGTATTAAAACATGGATTTACTTAATATATTTGGACCATAATATTGGAAACATGATTGTTCTAAAATATTAGAATGTTATTTTTACAAATGTAGTTCCTTATTTGTAAATAAATAGTCCTTTAAAAAATTAGTGCATAGATACTTCAATTTAACTTTTCTTTAAGACTGTTACAATTTAAAATAGGTATTTGTACTTGTTAAAGTCATGGATGTATAAACCTTTTTTATATGATCATGGTTCATGTCTTGCTATTATTTACAAATCCAATTTTTTTACTTTCTACCTAAAGACATTTATTAGTATGAAAATCACAATAGATACTAATTAATTTTTGTAATCTTAAGACTGATAATGATAAATTTAATACATTCTTGGAAAAGATAATAATGATTACTGACAAAAAATGATAAAGGCTTTAAATGATACTGTGAAATGCGAAATATTAATATGATAAAGTAGAGTTGTGATAGACTGAGGAATAAAGAGTATAAATAGAAGTGAAGTAGATTATTAACATATTTGTGCCCCAATTAAAAGAATTCATATTTATATAATAACTAGCTGTGTCTGTGGCTTCACTCATGTGGACTACAGAATGCCCATGCAAATCTTGCTCCTCCGCTCCCAGCTATTTTAAAGACAAAAATGCTTATTGTGAATGTTCCTTAAAAGATAGATGTATACTCTCCTTGGACTTTTTCCTAGGTCTTTTTAATGCCTATAATTATATAGTACATTAATTTGCTATATCTCACAAGGTTTACTCAGCATAAGCCATTTAAGCACCCAAATTGATTCACCATGACCGGTTTTTTTTATTTGTGCGGAACCCTAGTTATTTTTATAAAATAAAAGAAGTCTAAGTTACTCCCTATATCATCAGTTATCTATCAGTGAAAGTCCCGTCAAAATCGGTCCAACCGTTTCAGAGATTAGCTGGAACAGACAGACAAAAATGTTTTTTTCTTTATGTATAACATTACTTTTAATATCTTTCATTAAATATATAACCTTGCCAAGTTTTTTTATAATAATGCCTTTGAACCAATTGTCCCTTGGGCTCATATTGTATTTTTTATTTAATACTTTCTGGCCTAATTATAAACATTGTTTGTTTTACCACCATGTATTTTACTCAGCTATCACTGTTTTTATGAACATGGTTAGTGAGAGTACTCGACGATGACTTAGATGGTGATGCATTAAATATATCAGGGTGTGAACTAAGTTTGGCCGAAAACCAACTCAGCCGGTGATGAACCTGTTACATTCACTATTTCAGACAATTTTACTTTTGTTTGTCAATATGTCTGTTTGCCTAATAGCAAAGGCCTTCTCCAATGATTTCCACTTCTCTCTGTATTTACCCATATTCTACCTGCAATTTTGACAATCTCATCTTCCCATGTCCTTACTTGTCTACCTCTATTTCTTTTCTTGACTCTGGGGTACCAAAGTGTATCGAATTTAATTCATTTTCTTTGCCTCTTATAAGGTGGCCTGACTTTTCCATTTTAATCTGCATATGGTTGTTATTACAACCCTTTACCTTAGTTCCCTTATGTGTGTATTTTTCTTTCTAAATATATTATTTTTATTCCAAGCATGCTTCATTCCATTGATCTCTGGCATGTTTCTATTCTGGTGATATGTTATTTAACTGACTAAAAAAGACAGAGGCTACTCAAATTGAGTGTTTTTTTTTCAAGGATTTTCAGCCATAACTTCTTTGTTTATTTGGCCTATTCTTTTGTTTGTTTGATAGGGTGGTTGTTTAGGGTGGTCCCATTTTCATTTTTATTGGCATTGGACTTTCAACTTCTAAGATACACTAGGGAATTTATGTTAGTATTCTATTTTGTTAAAAATTGTTTTGTTAGTTCTTTTACTTAGATTCTTGGACTTATTGTAGGGTAAATTGATAATGCGCTTAGGAAGTTTATAACAATATTTAAATGTATTGTTATTAGATAGGGTGTCCTACATGTCAGGTCAATATATTTTCCAACCAATTCTTTTAGTGTAACATTTTTTGTATGGTGGGGGATATTAGCTTTAAAATGACATTTTATTACTTAATTTTAGGTGGAATTAAAGGAGCTATGGTGTTGCCACAAAAAAATACTTTTAAGAAATAAAATACATAAAGAGATAATTTTTATTAATCAAGTTTTTTTTTTTAGAACTGACTACACTGTTAGCCTTAGGGGCTCTATCGTCAAACAGAGCCGCTGCGGCTTTTACAGCTTCACCGGACTTGGGTTAATCAAGTATTTTGGAGTTGTAATTTATACAGTGACAGGAACTTATAATACATATGTGATAATGACTGAAATGGTTTTTATATAATTTTTTTGTTACCAAAATTAATTATTAGCCTACATAAGTGATTTTGAAGAAAATAAGATTTGATTAGATATAAATATTTTACCATAAGAGAGCATAAAGTGGTGTTGTTTATTTAGTATAGTGGGTTTAAATGAGATAACTTCTTCTAGAATATATTTCACTGCTGAAAAATTAAATTGTTTTTACAGGAACTTGACAAGTCCAGAAATATTGTGTCTTCACCGCTGTCAGCAGAATATCTACTGGCTCTGTTGACTTTGGGTACCACTGACCCCGCTCACACAGAACTGCTTACATCTCTTGATATTCCAGATGATGATTCTGTAAGTGCTTCTTGTAATAACTTGTAGTTACGTTAGCTGTATTTATCACAGAAAAATTGATACATTAACAACTGGGCAGTGATAAAACTTGTTCAGGGTTGGACTGAAGTAACACTACTGCTACATTTTTAGTTTACTACAAAATTCTACTATGTTGTTATCTAAAGGGGTGATGATTACAACTATTAGCAACATGCATTGGTTATCAAGGAATTTTAATATTTTTTTTATGATGGATTTTTTATATAAAGTTGGTGGTGGTATTTTTGTAGTGAAACACAGCACAGTTGTGATGGATAGAATAATTTTTTACCCCTTTAAATAATTACCTACTTAATTTTAGCTACTACCTATATTTACTATTTTTTGTTAAGGTAGTGCTTGTCTTTGTAAAGAAGTCTTATGGTTAATGATTGATGTACCAGGGGTACCATTGTTAGGAATTTTAAATAAAAACCAAATATGTATGAAATATTTGGTTGTTAAATTATTTACAATCTTAGGTAAATTATAAAATAAAATAGTTGGAAATGTTAAATGAAAAGTAAATATTTGGGTAGCTACATTATTTTCAAAATATAACTTTTAATACAAAAACAGTTGATTTTAGATTCGTTCATCATTCTCAACCGTTACATCCAAGTTGAAATCAGTGCAGGGAATTACACTGAACATAGCAAATAAAGTTTACTTGAAAGAAGGACCATATGAACTGAATCCCGAACTAAAGGAAGATGCTGTTAAAGTATTTGATGCATCATTCGAGAAACTAAACTTTGATGATGGACCTGGTTCTGCTGCTGCAATTAATAAATGGGTAATTTATATTACATACAATAAAGTGTTATTATTTATTTAAACTAATAATAATATAACATATATTAAAATGCATATAGTATAAATTTAGTAATTTGATACATTTGTTTATAGAATGGTTTTTCTTTCAAAATATGTTTTAATGATGTAAGTAATTTAATAAAATATTATCATACAGGTGGAGAGCAAAACAAATGATCGAATTAAAGATCTGTTGTCATCAGACAGTATAAACTCTGATACCAGGGTAGTTTTAGTCAACGCTCTGTATTTCAAGGTAATAATATAATATAAATTTTTATTATGATAATACATGGAAGAAAAAATCGTTAATTCAATAATCGCTGTAGGTCATTAATTTGTGTTATTGAAGGAAGATTTGGGTCTATATCCACCGCAAAAGTTACAATAGATTCTATATGGTAAATATATTGAGTATTACACCCATGCTTATTTAATATTAAAGTATTGTAATACCCTTGGGTAATGAAATTGCCTTTAGATTTTACATAAATATATTCATACTAAGTGTATAAGAATTCAAACAAACTTACTACTTTGTGGTCGAACTTACAGTATCTCTCTACATGATCCTCTTGTAGATTTCTTCCTTTCTATCGCTTGTTTCCACTTGGTTGTCCAGAGCAGAACTGTCTTGGCTCGGAACACGGCACACTTATTTAGATACCATCACTCGAGACTTGAAGATACCCAGGTTATAATTATCAGGAAATACAAAATCCGGCAAAGTGGTCAACTCTTTAGCGGTGCGCATTATAAATATGCTAGCAAAACGCTTTTTGCGCACTGGTGGAATATCTACCATAAATCGATGACGCTTCGCCGTGTCTCTTGTCGTTCGGTGTTGGAAAGGGACTATAAGTTATCAGAGGACCTGAAACTTATCACCGCGGCACCGGTTATATTTTGACTAACAAAAAATTATGTTGTTGATATATGATTCAATGGATCACAACTGACGACGACCTTAATTATAATATTGGGAATCAATGATCCACAAAAAGTCAACAAAATTCAATGAATATTTTTACCAATTGTAAGCTAAATGACAATTAAATATACAAGTAAGTACTATTACAAAAAAAATGAAGCAATGATGGCTCAGTAAGTACATCGCGTGGGTCAACGTGACTTCGACAGTGATTTTACTAGAGCTTAGTGGTCATTTTATAATACAAGTTGAAAATCTGTCGCTAAGCACATGTATGTGGGTTCCGACAGTTGCATTTAAGAGACTATGTCCTTTTTCAACAACGTCCCATTAACGCATTCCTAACTAAGGGATCCCTAAGTTAAAAGTAAAAAAAATAATTATATGATACACTAATTTAAAAAGGTACCTACATAAATATTTTTTACCACAAAAATGCAAGCTTCCTTTTTGTAACCTAACATATCCAGCAAAAAAATATTTTTCGTTGTATTTAAAAATTAATAATAATCAGGTCTTTGACAGTAAATGCGTGGTTGTGTGTCAACTTTGACTTTTTGTTAATTTCCCGGTTTCTTTTTTTCTTTTAAAGCTTCATTTTTAAACATAACGTGAGATTGTAGCCAAAGGCTAAACCAATAAAGAATTTAAAAAAAGACTAATCGTTAATCTAGTCTCTGTACATTTTACGCCATTATTTCGTACTGCCATATCTTTTAAAAATTAATACATATTATGGTGTTATATTTCTAGGGTATGTGGAAAAGTCAATTTAGCCCAATGAACACAATGGATCAGGCCTTCCATATAGACACACAAACTACGGTAGATGTACCAATGATGTACAAAGAGGATACGTACAAATACGGAGATAGTCCCGATCTCAAAGCTCAGGTATAAAAATAAAATGTATTTATAACTCCTACTTAGCAACATGTTATTGTAATCAATAACGCAAGATCGCCTTGAAATTTCTTAGAAAAGATTGAAATAACTTCGACGTTTAGATAAAAATGTGGGAGCTTAAACAAAACAAACTCTAGTGTTATTGAAATCAAACAATGTTCTTTTTTTATGTTCATTGTCAAATGTTGAATTAAATACGTTTCTACTAGACCAACATTGCCTATTTTCCTTACTGTCGTAAAATTATTTAAAACTACAAACAAAATTTAGAACATGTAAATTGTGACATACTACATGGGGTTTTATTTGTAGTTTAAAAGTGATTGAGTTAGTAAGAAGGAAATGAACCTTTTTTGATAGAAATGATTATTTTTTGTTTAGATTAATAAATTGAAATCAATTTTAAATTTTATAAATATACATAATGAATTTAAATGTAATATTTCGTCATAATTACTTAGCTGCTATTGTGTACTGAGGTTTACCGAGATTTCGAAGTATGAAGACGTAATACTGCTTCGTTTAGTATACTGTGACATTACATATTTGCACACGTTTCCCTTCCCTGCTACAGTACTCGCCCCTGTTATCTTCTTTAGTGCCTCGCCCCCACCAACATTTGTCGGAAACATAGGACGGTCGCGCACGAACTTGTCGGAATATAGTTAGTAATATAATTAGAAATAAACTTTCCTAATTAGTACCAAGTTCTTCTTTGATATATGATATAATTTGACAATACAAAGAAGTTTTCAGAACAGTTTTCAGTGATGACACTGTCAGAAATTATGAAAATATGCATTAATTATCCATATTATCACTAAAATTAAATATATTTTGTTTTTCAGATATTGGAAATGGCTTACGAGGGTGAACAAGCAAGCATGGTTGTTGTGTTGCCACATGAAATTGAAGGTCTAAATGATGTCTTGCAAAAGTTAGCCAATGGATATGATCTCATGTCCGAATTGAACAAGATGTTCTCTACGAAAGTGCAAGTAACCATTCCGAAGTTTAAGATTGAAACAGAAATTGATCTTATGGAAATTTTGCCCAAGGTAATGTAAAGCTTTTATCACTATATTAAAGCATTTGATTGCTTTACAAGAATTTGAATGTATAACTAACAATAATTATTATTATAGGTTTATAAATCGTAAAGTAAGACGTCACTGTCCATTGTACGTAGAAAGGCCAAACGAAAAATATTTATTTCGGCGACATTTTATTAATAAAGCGATTATAATCGCTTTACTATTATTACACTGTAGCAGCGTGTGCGCTCCGGTGAAGATTGCAAACTTAGCAAAACGATATATCGTGGTTGAGAGCGCACACGGGCTTCAGCCGTCGTCCCTCCGCGATTATTAATGTACTACTGAGTAAAGGAATACGCACATTAAATAGATCTATATTATTTATCTCTATAGAAACCTCGTAAGGAAGCTAGGGGTAAATAAAGAATAAATACCTACAGATCAACCTATAAGGTAAAACTTTATGGGACAATTATTATACTGATAATTATCAGTGATTGGTCCCATAAAGTAATAATGTTGAGAGAATTCAGTTGACATAATATTAATGCCAACATTGCTTTTATTTTTAAATGAAAAGTATCTTCTTTCGTTGCTTCTTGCTCTTATGGTCTGTATTTATGGTATATTTTAAATTTAGTGCCCCGGCCTAAAAAAAGGTTGTCGTCTAGGAAACCCATATTTTTTGAAAGGTGCGAGAAATTAGTAAAAGAGTTCATCCAATTGGAAGGTCAACACATATTTTACTTTTCTACTATAGGCGCTGCCAAAAAGCGCCATTGGTCGCCTTTCACAACATGCTGCTTGACTCGAGCCAAGGCTCCCACGAATTAAGTATGATCATAATACACTTAAATGTATTTATTTATTATTTAGCTTGGAATCAAAGCAATCTTCGATCGCGCCAACTCTGGTTTGACAAAGATTTTGGATAACAATGAGCCTTTGTTTGTGTCGAAGGCTGTACAAAAAGCTTTCATTGAAGTAAACGAAGAGGGAGCTGAAGCTGCCGCTGCCTCAGGTAACTTTTTATAGCATTCTTATATTATACTTTTATTAGAATTTGGAATATTATTTAATACACATAAATACTATATCCTCATACGATTAATGTATTGAGAATTTGCATAAATAATTGTTCAAGAAATGTCGTTAGCAACGATAAATAATCTTTGTGATACGAGCACAATGAACTATGATCATAGATTTAGTATAGTTATAGATCGATAATAAGTTGAATACGACGAGACCAAAAACGGAATACACTAGTATGCGTATTATCTTGCTAATTTGTTTGTTATACGAGTCACATTCAGGTATTATATTAAATTATACTTTAAAACCTTAGATTCTGCAAATATAACCGTGTTTTGTATTTAAAACGATTTACGCAATTCGATAACACGTATGAAAATGATCTCGTATTCCTGTCTCGTTCTAACACGAGTATATATTATGCTCTTTCTCTTTCCGAGATTCCGATCTACCTATTAAATCTGTAATTATGATCACCCTTGCGAACCTTGCCGTATATACATAGGTATAGAGCGGGGTCAAGCACTTTAACTACTGATGTTATAAACTCAGTACAGGACCCAACTCCCGGTAAAGAAAAACGCTGTGAGGACACGGCATTAAATATACACGAAAAGTCTAGTGTCCCAAAAACAGCGATAAGTCGTGCCAATGCTCACGTTGGGCTCAACATATTAAAGTTAATACAATAGTTTATATTGTTATTGCTTACCCTGAATTAGGGAAAATAGTGTTATATGGTATTGAATGAATTATAATTTATTAAGATATCAAATGTGGTAATAATATGTGTTAAACAGTACATTGACTGTTTTGCAATCTCAATCTAACTGCTTATAAATAAAAATGTTTATTTAATTAATACATATTAAATTATATTATTACTATGTCCACTAAAATAATATAATAATTACTTAACAGTAAAAAAAAAACAATCCCGTCGAGTTTCTTGCTCTCTTCTTGACGGTTGCGATATTTTGTTGTTCTGACGTTCATAAGGCTCCATCTTAGATCATAAATAAATAAAAAAGTATTTTTGATTTTGTTTACCTAAATAATTAAAATAGAAAATCTTAACGTGATTAAAATGACATTGTTAAATAAAAAAGCCCGACACGATATGTACTTGTTTTTGTCTGAATTGTTATGTTTGTGCAGTACATAATATATGTTTCGATGTTATTAACGCTTTTTCTCAGTAAATTATTATTTCGTTTGAACAATGAACATAATATGCCAATTTCATAGAAAAAGGCTAGATCAATATAAATAATACCATTTTATATGGATTGCCTACGTATTACATGTGCGCGATAAGTTGAGACCCGCTAAAGCGATGCTTTTCTCGAGTAACGCATATTAAAAAATGTTAATAAGCGCGGACGACGAAGTTGCGGAAAGACGCTAGTTGTGTCCTATTTTTGTGCATTGTATCAGCACCTTGCAGTGACGTCACCGTGCTAAGGTCTTAACTTATCGCCCACGGGTATCTAATAATAATTTATATAAATTATAATGCAACTAAACATTGACTTAAGTGAGAATTATCTCTTACCTTAATAAATCTCGTTGGGGCAATGACGTTTTATAAAAGACGCGTTGTACTCTCAGTAAAAAAGTTGAGATCTATAATGATGCTCAGTGGTAGCGTGTAGGTACGGACACGGCTTCGATCGACATAAGTTCGAATACCTACAATGACCTCGTGATTTCGGTGAAGCAAAACATTTTGATGAAATATAGCATGGTGATAGAGCATTTCTGTAATACCCGCCTGGCTAGCTACCACCCTCAAGTTCCTCACACATTAACATCAGGTGAGATTGGGGCCAAATGCTAAACCTATAAAGAAAAAAATAGTGCGATTAGTGTGTTCTTATGTATGCACTAAAAAAGTTATACTTCTTTGGCGTAACAAACAAAAATAAGTCTTAAAATTAAGATAAATTTAAAAAATATAAGCCAGTAAAACAGATTTACATTATTGTCATTAATGGCCAACTTCATCAAGTCGCAATTCCTATACATGATGCGCGCGCAGCTGTCATCAGTTTTAAGCCAGAAACATACTTTTAACACCCTACCCTACCTGATGCGATGTCAGGTGTGTTGATTCAAATCAAATTGTACTAAATTCTATGGACGTGTCGCGACGCGACGCGCTGCGTCGTATATTAAAAATGTGTTTCCACTCTTACAGATTCGTAAAATATGATTTGACTCGTCACGTGGCGTGGCGTGTTTAAAGTATGTTTCTGGCTTTACTCTCTACCTTATCCTTCGATCAATAATACATCTAAACGCGCCACAAGAAGTATAACTTTGAAAAAGGAGTAAATGAATTATTCATGCTTAATGGTCGCGGGTTGTTGATTTAATTGTCGTGCTCGTTTGAATTTGTTCGTGGGTTGTGGGGGATGGTCTTGACAGCCGGAGCAGTGCGTAAGCGACGTGCCATATCAGACGCGCGTGAGTTTCGCGCAGATCGACCTGCGCTCTGGTGTGTCATTGTGGCGAAGCAGCCGACGGTATTGGCACTCTACAAGCCCCAAGCTTCAGCTAGGCCGCGATCCGACCTATAGTCGTGTGTGTGCACGCAGGCATGGTGATGATGCTACGGTGTGCCCGCCCGCCCCCACCACGCTTCCGAGCTGATCGGCCCTTCCTCTACCTCCTCGCCGGAGCTGATCATGCTACGCTCTTTGTTGGTGTCTTCCGCGGCAGAGCCTAATGTACAAGCACATCTGTCCGTACAACGTACTTATTATTTAGGTTTTTAAATATAGTATTAATAAATTTTATTAACCATGATAATAACGCGTGTGCTATCTGTTTGCATTATATGACATGGTTATACAAAAAAATTAAAAATAAATGTGCACTTATGTACGCACTTAAGAAGTTCTTTGGCGTAGTTAAACTAAAATGAGTCTAAAAAATTTTTCCCGTGTGATGACAACATAATGAAGTTAGCCATCAATAATGATTTAAATTCATTTAACGGTATATATTATATTATATAAACATTATCTAAATCAAATTAAAAGTATGTTTATTTCTACAATGTTCCTGTCAATTTTACCCTCAAATTAACGCGCTAAAATATGTATAACTTCAAAATATAATAGATGTACTTAATATTTGTTAATTGCAAGGAATTGAGTTTTGTAGTACAAATAAAAAATATATCGCTTTATTTGTTTTTTTTTTTTGCATAATAGTCAGTTTGTGTAAAAGTGAATCCCTAAGTAACCTAATGATTTTTATTAATGGGTTTTCGAAATATGCACATTTGCACACGTTATCTAATCAGTGTTTAGTAAACGGCTATCCATTCGCTCTTGTGAAATACCAAATACACTCACTTTCACATAAAATAGAAGTGTAAATGAATATTTGTATATTTTTATGCATGTATAAACTTCGATTTTATTGTTTTAATAAGTTTTAATTTTTTTGTGTAATAATATGTACATATTAGCTATTTATTCGTAATCATCTACGAGTACTGAAGATTGAAGATTTTAATATTTTTTATATTAGGGAATTTAGGGTTTGTCTAGGTGGCGCCGCGGACGCGCCGCAATGCAGAGTACACGGGTTGCTACCGCACCGCATCCGCGCCTATAACACCGCAATTTCTAAAAATGTATGTGATATGGCAAATTTTGCGGCGGAGGCGTGGACTCGTCCGCGGTGCCGTCTACACAAGCTCTTACAGTCTAGTTCAGTCATGAGAAGTGCACAAATACGTATAGGAAGTTAAATATAATTATTTAAATATATATTGTTTTAAGTAATAAAAGTACCAATTATTTATATTATTATGTAATTTTTATTACAATTGTTTATTGAAATATTAAACAAGTTCTAGAATCTGCGTGGTGTTGCTTGGTTTTTGTCCTATTGGCTGGCACTCGTTAATGTTGTGATTGTACAAAAGTAATACCTGTTTCGGATATTGATTTATGTTTGGATTGTACTGTGCTTACCATCAAGGACAGTATCGACAATTTGCAGAAAAAAAATTAGTGATTTCTTACAGTGAAATAATTATGGTATCGGTCAATGCTTTTTTAGACATGTTACTATCAGAATTATGGGATTTGATGTAGTTTTTTTTTTCAAAGAGACCGGATCAAATTTTTTATTACAGCAATGGGCATCGCGTTCTGTTCTGCTATTCTTGATGCGGAACCAGTGCCAAGATTCACAGCAGACAAACCATTCCTGTTTGCAATCCTCGTTGATGGGACGCCTTATTTCCTTGGTACGCATCGTGGCCCAGTAGAAGAATAATCTGCATACAACTCTCTTTTGATCCATGAGAAATCTAGTTATTCTTAAGGTTCTTGTGATTTAACATTTTATCTTGCATGTGTTATAAGAAAACTTTTTTTATTAACTATATACACGCCTATTTATTAATTTAAGATTGTAATCTACCATTTTGTTTTTTTATTTATATAATAAATATTTACACAAGTTCGTATTTATAAATTCTTCTCTATCACTTTATAATCATGCTTGCCGAGTAATATATGATATGATGTGTTGATTATATGGTTAATACTAATTGGCATATGAGGGATTTGGAACATATAAATATCGAGATTGCAGTTTGTTATTAATATGTGTATATTATTATAATTTAAAATTTCTCAATAGTATATTAAAAACATACGTACCTACATTGCAAACAAAATGCTATACATAATACAATTCATTCTCAGTAGTAAATGAAGCAAATTTTCTTGCTTCATTATGCTTCAGTAAAATATACAAATTTATGATCAATTGTATTTAAATAAAATAAAAACATACATGCTTCAAAATATGTATTAAAATAACATGATTGTATATATATTATATATATAAAACATTTACAATAATATATTACTCTTACGATAATAGTTAATTCTACAAAATAGCAATTTCTAACATTCTTTCAACAGTACAAATTTTTTCTCTTGGTTTACCGCGCAGTTTCCCTTGTTCAATTTCATATTTGTCTATTTTTTTCCATCCATCCCAATAAACGATGTGTGAGTTATTTTCTATTAGGCTTTTAATTGCTAGAAAACCTGCCTTGTTGTTATCATCATTCTTATTTAAATCTTCACAGATTATCTTTGCTACCTGAAATGCGTTACCCATTGTGTGTAATATAACACCCACAGGTCCAGTGCCGAGCCAGCCTGCGACATATAACTTACCGATGCTTTTGGAATTTTTATCTATAACAAAACCTTTATCATTGACAACTACACCATTGTTAAATTCTAAGTCTTTGTCTACTTTAATACTTTTATACCCTATACTTCTAAATGCTAACCCACAATCAATTGTTTCTATCTCATCTGTAGGTATACACTTTTGTTCCTCCCAGTTATGACCAACAAGCTTATTGCATGATAAATCTATACCAATTAATTTTTTGCTATCGTCAACCAAAAATTTTTGCGGACTTCTAAAAAATATTGGTTTGAATGATTTTTCCTTGACAATATTACTACTGGCGTTGTTCATTTCTTTTAAAGATTTTAACATTAATTCAGTCAATCTTTTTCTAGGACGAGGCAGTTCTGAAACTATGTCACTAATATTTTGAAAATCACTTTGTCTCCATTCTGTCTTACAATTGCTCATTTTCAGCTGTTCACGCAATTCTTTAATTGTAAAAGCAACCTGCAGTGGTCCTCGTCGACCTATTAAAAATAATTCTTTAATTTTGGATTCTGCTAAAGCATTCAGGGCATGCTCAGTAATATCGGTCTTGCTTAATTCATCTATTGGTTTTAAAAGTATCCTCGCTACATCTAAAGCCACATTTCCTTGGCCAAGAATAGCAGCAGTGTTACATGATAAGTCAATCTGTAAAAGAACACTGTTTACTCCACAATGAACTGTAAAGAAATTATCAAATCTCATAAAATATGAAACACTGACATAGCCATAGTAGCACATCTAATAAACATTGATCAGTTTGTTGCTGTTTGAAAAATCTTTGATGATATTATAATATTATTATGTTAAATCTCAATAAACTGGAGAATAAATACAGTATAAATCTGACTTTACTAAAATTACCACAATTATTTAATCTAATAATATATGTACTACAATGTATGATGCAATTAAATATACACATTTTGAAAATAACATTGCAAAAAGTAACTTACTTTTATATCAACATTATTAGGATGTCCATTATACCATCCAACAAAATTTCTAGCTGCTACAATATTATCTGAATTTTCGTTTTCAATTCCAAGTGTTTTATCTTCTTCAGCTCCATATGTCTAGAAAAATGGTACATTTTAAAGATTAAATTATAAGTCTATAAATTAAATATTTATCTTACAAATTTAATGGTGTTAGGATAAACATACTTGACTTGGACCCATGACTAGTTTTTGTGCATCACTTCTGTATAAATATCTAGAAAAATGCCTTTCACTAATGTTTTTGCTTATAATAGAGACTGTGGGTAGGTAGTCAGAACTTTGTCTCCCGATTGATTATCTTCAACTGTACATACCATCAGACAGTGGAGTTTTTTTTATTGGAAGAGTATAGTACAATCTAAACTAGCATAAAAAAGGTATTTCAACTGAGTACAGAATATAAACATTTAGTCATTACCCCCGAAACACACTAACAAAATAAAGGCTAACAAGGGTTATTAGATCTCTTAATATCAATTGTCATACAAAATGTTTTTCAGTTTATTGGAACATAGACCTAAAATGAATTCACTTTTGATTCATCAGTTTTTCTCTCATTTTGGTAATTTTATCTTAGTGACTATCAATTGAATTAGTTCATTTTTAATTTTTTTTTTAAATCAAACAATTTATGTAGTAAAGAAGAAAAGGTACTAAGTTAAGTGTCCTACCTAACCTAAACCTAGGATAATCTGTATTTTGGCAGCTTGTTCCTTTCAAGAATAAATTAAAATTACATTATTATAATTAATCATCAAACTTATAATAAACCAGCTTTAGTAATAAAATATATTATTACCAGGAGAACAGCATCATAGTTCTGCCTTAGATGTTGTAAGTGGATATCCTTTCCTAAAGAAATATTTCCATAAAAATTCACATTTGGTTGTTGTGCAACTTTTGTGAATTGATTAATTACATTCTTAACTTCAGGATGGTCTGGAGCTACTCCATATCTGGAAGAACATTACTGGTAAGGGTAAATGTTGCAGGGACAGAGAGATTATTCTGACACTTGCTTGAGTTTAATTAATTTAAAATATTTTTACTGGCATCATTAAATTATTGGTCATAGATACTATGGTGACTATAGATATATTCTGTCACCTTCATGAACATGGGGCGGTATCCCTCCTAGCAAGGTAAGTCCTGGTAAGTGCTTGGTTTAAGTGTTCCCAAAACGAAGAATAAATGATTTTGTCTAGCTAGTATTCAAAGATAATTTTACATTACTTTTCCCTGACCTGCCTGTCTGTCCAAAATCCTGGCTAATTCTGACCTTGGTGATTTAGACCAGAGGAATATTAGTTTGATGTCCCGTCTGCAGGATTGAACCCTGGCATGTACCAATAAAATTTATGGAATTTGTGTGTCTACTAATTCAAATTGGTTAAACAGGATCCTCTAATACATAAATAGTGATATATTTATATTATCTCTTACAGTATTATACAACTAAACTGATGTTTACTTAGCAGTAGTGCAGAGGTTTATTGATTTGGGTTCAAATCCTATAATGAGCCCAATCATTGGTAAAGTAAAACATCATAAATTATGTATATATTGATAGTCAAACTTAGGCAATAACAGATAATCCACTAGGCTTTGCATCCTACATACATGCATGATAAAAGAAAACATCTATCTCTTCACTATAGGCATACAAGATATCATGAGATACCTCCTTCTCTGTAGCGCACAGAGAAATTTCTTTGGAGATTTCTCTACTTGGGGCAGCCCGACTGGTGGAACCCTTCACCCTACAGAAGATTGCAGCCAAATAATTTTGGTAATGTTCCTGGAGTGAATAAGGTTTCCAGAGCTTCTTGGGGTAGTGGTGTTCGTGGTCGGCAACACACTGGTGATAATTATGGTATTACAAGTGTCCATAGGCTACTGTAGCTACTTACTATAGGGCGGGCAGTACTCTTGTTTGCAATTTTTTTTGTATATAAAAGCATTAATGTAAAATCTCCGAAACAATTTTCCTTATTATATTCGTATTTACATAATTTTGAATTATATAGAAACATGTTTTGATACCTTATTAGTCCAAATGGTACTGGTAACTTTTCTAAAATATCTACATTACAGTGTATATTCTTCGTAAGGTGCATAGCGGCATAGAAACCGGCTGGCCCGGCTCCTACTATGCATATCTGAGGAACTTTTCTATTTCCCGAATACATTCTCGTCATAGATTTTATTATTTTTTGTGCCATATCAACAATAACTCGCTCTCGTAAATAGTAACTTTAATAGATACTTTTAGAACGAGTCCTAACAATAACCGTCCAATTTAGAATTAAAATCCACACAATATCGATGGTGTATTTTAAATAAATTTACATAGCTGCTGGAAGTGGAAGATTATATTAGAGTATGTATGAATTCAATGTTTCAAGGCCTTATTTCAAACGGACAAATTATTATCAAGGTATTTTGTCATTGCTATACAAATAATATGGAAATATAACGTCCATACAAAAAAAATTGCGTATAAAAGCAAATATAGAGCAATTGAAAAATAGAAAGCTAAAATGTTTTTGTTTTGAAAACATTCACTATTCACACTTCACAGCAAAGCTTCAGTCATTGAAAATTTTAAACTAAGGATGTGAAAAAATAAATTGATTAATATTAGTTTTTTTTTCACTGTCGATTTTTTTTTTTGATGAATCTAATGTCATTTTTTTGTGAAAGTAAGTATTTAATAACCCTTCTGTACTTTTAAAACAGCGATAAATTTACCAAAACTGCTATTTCTAAATTCTTTGCCCACAGAGATGTGGTAATTTATTTTTAAATATTTGTCTAAGTACTTAATTGTTGTTGATTTTATTACTGACTGATGATTATTACTGTGATAAACATTGATTATTTGATTAATAAAGTGATGATTTTGAATATTTCAGGCGTATAATTTAATTTCTTAAGAATTTATGAAAAAAAAAACAATTATTTAAAACAATCGATTATTTTTCTTATTAAAATTAATTTTTTTTCTTTAATAAATAATCGACTTTTAAAAAATCGATTTAAAAAAAATGACATCCCTATTATCTTCCCTATGGATTAATCTACTCTGTGCTGTTACCTCTAAAACGAACAGACAACAGACTGTTCTTACGTACTTGTTCCAGAGACCTACTGTTTCAGTTTCAGTTTGGAACATGCTTTACTGTGTTCTAGCGTAACGATGTTTATTATAAATTATTGAATGATGGATTGATTGATAGATTGACTTGTTGATATATTGAACGGATTGATAGATTGCTGAATTGATCGATGGAATAAGGGATTGATGGTTTGGTTGATTAATTGAGTGATGGATTTATTGATTGATGGACCAATAGATTGATTTGATGGTTTGATTGATTGATTGATGGATCAATAGATTGATTTGTCGGATTGATGGATTGATTGATTAAGATAAACATTATTTTATTATGCGTTAGGCCGATAGTGCATACAATTTCGAGTTGCCGATCTATACATAACTATGGTTAAGTTATTATGTTTATTATTGGTTATGTTTGTAGCGACATCTATCTCGCCACATACGAACTAAGAACTGAAGCGATATTAAATTTAACCCAACAATTGAACATATACCAGTTTGGTGGTATGTGAGGAACAGGGTGTAAAGTTCCTCATCCACCATAGAAAAGGGAGGATCTTCCGATCAAATGGTTGTTGTCTGGTTCTTGTATATATTTCAATTGTTGGGTTAATTTTGCCAACTTAGATACTTGGATAATTAAAAAAAATATTATAAATTGTAAATAAAATCATCAAAACCTCTTTAACGCTAAACGCCGGCTGCCGGTGTTGATAGAAAAGTGCGCGGGCGCGCAACGCCACGCCGCGCCGCGCTGCCCCGGCTACCGGCGTTTTAGCAATCGACAATTGTAAATGAAAAAATCGTAGCTCCTACCATATTTACGTTACTGGAACTAAAATTTTAGTATAACGAAAACCAATGGTAAGGTACTAAGACCACAAATAAAGGAGCTGCGGAATATAATTCGCTTTCGCTTCAGTTGCAACGAACTGTGCTTTGCAGTGGTTGTGTGCACTGTTTGCAGACCAAAATTTTTTAATTTTTAAGTATTATCACATCACATAATATTGTCTTCTCGGTTCTACATGGCCAAGTAAGTAATAAATAGTTTTAAATTAATACGTTTTAGATTGCTAAAGTTTTTATTTCATGTTTCGACAAATTCATACGAAATCTCGTTATGTCATCGACGCGTACTAACAATTTTTTTTCGATTTTAAAATTAAAATAGCTATGTTTGCAGTAGGAATACCAATAATATTTATAATATAACTAATGCTTAGTGTAATAAAAATTCTAGTTCGTTAGAATCTATAAATAATTCACAAAGAAATGAACTTTAAATTCTATTACGTCATCCGATAACGGTCGATGCCAAACTCCTCTCACTACTTTTAACGATCGGCGACCCACGTGCCCAGTGCTTTGTTACGGAATTTTAATTAAATATAGGCAATTCTTAGAATGTAATAGTTGTTAAACGTAAAATAAAAACGTGAACAATTAAAATTAAATGACATTTATTACTACTTGTACATCTAATAGTCTGTGTTTATTACATTCGATACGTTGGTAGCGTTATTACAATGTTGCTAGCTTATAAAACTTAACCATACAACACCTCCCCCTCTAGACAATATTAACGAAACTATTATAACATAAGCCTAACATATTATTCATTAAAATTATAAATCTAAAATCTTTCTTGGTTTGATAATTCTTCCACTTCGACTAGTTATTACAGAACTACTTGGTTTGAATAATACATTTTCCTCAGTCTGAACAGGAACTTGAGAATGAGAAGATTGTTTAAAACTTTTGTTATTATTCTCACAATAATCAAATTTTGAAATGTATATTTATTTTTAATAAAGGACTTCTTCAAATATTTAATATTTCTTCTTATTTTACCTTCTCCTTCCCTTCCAATCCAAAAAGATCTTGGTTCCTTACATTTAGCAATAATTTTTACTTTTTTCCAATATTTTCCCTTTTCAGTTTTATGAACAATCTCATCACCGACATCAAACTCCACTTGCTTTTTCTTCCTCACATCATTTATATTTTTGTTTATAGACTGCCTTAAAATCAACAAATTATATATATTACTTTCAACTTTTGGCTCTAACAACTTATTTTTAGTAGGAATAAGAGTTCTAACTCTTCTCCTATTTAAAATTTGTGAAGGAGAAACTTCTAACCCTGTCAATGGTGTATTGTTATAACTTAATA
This sequence comes from Saturnia japonica, assembly GCA_033032175.1. Taxonomy (NCBI): domain Eukaryota; kingdom Metazoa; phylum Arthropoda; class Insecta; order Lepidoptera; family Saturniidae; genus Saturnia; species Saturnia japonica. The sequence goes on from CM065307.1 coordinate 14,669,206, forward strand.
AATAATCTCTATAGTCCACTTTATCATTCAGAGCTTTTCTCAATATGTTTTTACTTATATGGAACGCTTTTTCGGCCATTCCATTGTTTCCAGGATAATGTGGGCTACTGGTAGTTAAGATTATCCAAAAGTGATGCAGCGCCATGGGGTGATGATATTATATTTTTTGTTACTACTAAGGGTATATTTGTGAAATAATCCTGGAAAACAGTTGCTACCTCTGAACTGTTTGAGATATGTACTCCCTCGACATTCAAATGAATCACCTCATTGATCACCAGTTCTCTCGCCTGCCTTTTCAGAACAGATCCTTTCGGCATTTTGATATTTGACAGCTGGACAGCAATCAACACGGAGGAACACAAAATACACAACGTAACTTATGGATAATGTGAAAAAACTTAGCGAACAGAAATGTAGTGACTAGCACGACCGTCTTGTTGCGAGTGACTGATTAAAACAAACACAAAATGGCGGTAAACACAAAATGGCGGTGGTCCATTGAGTGTTCCCACTTTGAAAAAATATATTTTTGAATGTTTTTGTTGTATTTGTCTTTATTCAAAATATAATAAATATATGCAATCGATATTGTAGCTGCTACCAAGCTAAATATTATCAATCACAAATACGATCTCATCCTTGCGTTAAGCACATGCGAACCTACCGCATTGAGGAAGCGCTCCACAGGATGCCACCCGGAAGACTGGCGCCGATACTTCGTCTTCACAATAGCGCAACATTAATAACGCAATAAATAACGAACGGGATCGGCCGAGAACAATACCCCAAGCGGACGCTCCTAGGCACCATGGCGCTCGACCCGCTACCGCATCTGTTGGGCTACGACATCTGTTGTCCACACTGCATTGACCAAACGCAAGCAAGGAACAAGGGACCAGATTCTCCCACTCTGACAGACACACATGTTCGGGTATAAAGACCTGAACATTTTAGTAACAAATGGTGAAGCTGTAAAAGCCGCAGCGGCTTTAGGGCCCCTAAAGCTAACAGTGTAGCCAGTTCTAAAAAAAAAAAAATAGTAACAAATACACTTAATATTCAACCTTCTGATTGTATGTTTCATTTATACAAATTACCTAATCTTAGAGTGGCACAGTAGACCCTAAAGATATCATTACTTATTTGGTCACAACACTACAACTATCAAATTAAAACTGTCATCGAGAAAATAAAGAAATGGAAATATGAAGTATAGTACTTAAGCTATATAATATTATGCTATTCCTTTAAAGAGGCTAAGTAGTAATGATGAATATGACTGAAAAGTCAAATCAGAATAAAGCATTTATCAGAAGGTAGTTTTAGGCATAATCAATAATATAACCTTTTTTGTACAATAATAGCGATTAGAGATAAAGAGATCAAAAATTATTTATTATATTTGTTTACATTGTAACTTGGAGCAGTAATACCTAATCCACAAAGGTCTTTAATAGTCGACTACGGCAGTTTGTTTAATATCATAAATACAGAATTTGCCCAACAAAATGGTTTTAGTGAACCGGTTACTAGAATAAAAAAAGCTATAAACATACCGATTCTATGATTTTATTGGCTATTAGTGCGTAGGTTTATGTTATGTAAGGACTTATTGAAATAGCTTTAAATGTAATTTTTTTAATAAATCAAGTTATTGAGTCTATAAATGAGACAAAGAATGTTCGACGTAGGTATAATAAATACGGAAACTGGCCAAAAGACAAAAGGAAATACAATATTAAATGAAATTACTTGTTAGATTTTTTTTTTATTTAGAACATTTAAAAGATCATACAGATTAGAAATAAATGTGTCGTAGAAATGCACATTAGTCTGTGCCGCGGAAGACACCCATGAGGAACGTTGTGTGGTCGGCGCCGGCGAGCATGTAGAGGAAGGGTCGGTTGGCGTGAAAGCTTGGTACGGGCGTGATACTCAAACTCTTATGTACTGCCACTGCCATGCCTGCGAACACAGATGTGTATTAATTGGGCCGCGGTACTGTACAAACTCGGTGCCCATAGATTTTCAATAACGTCGGTTGTAACGCTACAGTAACACAAAAACGAGCAGGTCGATCTACGCGAGACTCGCTCTCTCATATAGGTAGGGCGTCGTTTCCGCACCGCTTCGGCTGTCAAAACTATGCCTCAAACCAGGAAGAAGTTCAAAGTACCACGACAACCCGTGAGACCATCTACAATATTTTATTCGTTACTGGACTTCGCAGAATGAAAATACCCGATGTAAAAATATGTAGTAAAGGCTGAGTCGATATTAGTTTGAACACTATATTATAAATAAATAAATAATACTAATTACCTAGAAAACTTTTATAATGTAGTTGAAATTATAATTAATTTTCTATGAAATATTTTTTTTTACGTAATCTTACAAAAAGAGTAATTTTAGCTACAATCCGGCCTGTCTTTTACTCGTTAATTCAATTCTTAAGAATCTACTGTGCCTAATTAAATGAACTTAAGCCGATTTAATATATACTATATCTATGAACTTAAACCATTTTATTTAATGACAAGACAAGAAGCTTAATAATATTCTTATTAAAATATCTATGTTGTGGAATTTTATATGACTTGTGCCGTTGAAAATATCGGGGGAGTCATTGTTACTATAACGTACTTCTGTTTTCTTGAGCTTGAGATTATAGCAATAACGACCAAGTCATAAATAATTCTACAACATATAATAAGAATATTTTAACCATGTCTTGTCATTAATTGAAATGTTTTAGGCTTATTCATCATCAGTAATCACTAATCAGTCACATAATCATTAAACAATTTTTACTAAGGCGGCATTTCGATATCTCTTATAGTTTGGCGGAACTCAAGTTCCACATCAGTTGTTCTAGATTTTAAATTTTTATGGACAACAACATTATGGCAAACAGTATGTAGGTACAGTCAGATAAAAAAAAACATTGGATTTGAAAATAATAATAGACCTTTACCTGTGCTTGTAGCAGCTTCGGACCCTTCTTCGTTTACTTCAATGAAGGTTTTTTGTACTGCTTTTGACACATATAAACCCTCATCGTTATCCAGAATCTTCGTCAAACCAGAGTTTTCCTTATCGAAGATTGCATTGATTCCAAGCTAAATACGAAATTTTGATATAAAATGCATCATTTTTTTTTAATTGTATTTTATATTACGTAAATAACAGTTTTATAACAATCAGATATTGAAACATGATATCTAGAACCATGGGCACCGCCAGGTTCCGTTGCAGGGAGGTGCATCAGCATCTACACAGTATACTATAAACTATAAAAAAATAGCTATATAATTTTAGTATGAGCAAATTTTAAAATAGAAACTAATATACTAAAAGGTATTAACTACAGTTAGAGCTCTTTTAAAGCACTCATAAGTCAGACTACCATCAGTTGGGAAAATACTTTTGGTAAATGTAGTGTTTGGAATAAGTTCATAGTCGCATCGTACTGTTATACCCTTGTCATGTAAGCTTTAATGCTGCCTTAACAATTCGATGTCAGCAGAACCTCGCTAGGCTTAATTAATCAACGATAGAACAGTCAGTCGGACTTCTACTCTCAAACAAGACGGTTGCTTATGGATCATCTCTTCTACCGTGGAACCATAGTTAATTTCGAAATCAAATAAAAGTTCTCCGCGAGTGAAAGTTATTTCTTTTTTTAAAAAGGCATCCTAAGAAACCCGTATAACAGTACGATGCTGCGATCCTGTGCTTGGCAAATTGTATGCGCGGGGGCAATCGTTTTGCGCAGGCGCCGCGTCGCTCCGCCCCCCGAGCTTCGTCCGATGGCTCAGCTGACACAGACCGCTTTGTGCTTTGATACCGTGAGCTCGCGTTTGTTGGTTGTATGCGCGACGTCATTACTGACGTTCGGTGAAGAGCTACGTTATAGTCCGCCGAGAGTTTTGTATAACTTGAGTTGGTGTACCAGGAGTTTGCTGAACTGATTGCTTGAGTGATATTATCCCTGATATTGTAGTATCTGCGGCTGCTACACACACATACATACTGTTCACTCCACAAACACAAATATCTCACACTCTGCAGTCCAGGTCGACGGGGCAAGGTCAAGGTCGCCGACTGCTCCTGACGAGGTAAATCTTTTTTCTTTTGGTTGTCATTACATTGTTTACTGTGCATCGCAGCAATAGTGTACGAGGGGGATTGATTCGCGATAGATAATTGAATTAAGGGCCCAGCACATATTGCGCCCCCCTTCTGCTACATGTAGGATTTCTGACCGTTGTTTTCTTAAAGGGATAATATCCGGAGGAGTAAGCGACCGAGCTTTCCTCGAAATCTTAATAAGAAATTAGAAAATCACCTATCTAGGTAAACTTGGAATGTAAAACATTATCTAAATACAAAATTTCATCCAAATAGTTAAAGCCATTTCTGAGAAACCAATTACACAAACACACACACACATATATACGACAATTCCTCACTTAATATTATTAGATATAGTGCATGTAAGAGCTCTGCCTGTCAATTAATTGGAAAACTACTAGCAGTGGCTCTTTTCTTGTGAAAACAAGTTTGGCCTAGTCAATTTTTTAATCCAGCGTAAGTTGTTGATAAAAATGAATGAAATTGACTTTTTTATGCTGCTGGACTCAATTTCGTCCAAGAATCATATCATTATATAGGGAAAAAATTGACAGTAGAAGATAATTAAATTTAAAAAATAGGTTTTTCATACAATATGAGCATTAAATATTCAAAACCATACTCAAACTACTCGTATAACATGCAACACGAAATTAAAAAATTAAATTTTTTTGGCACTCAAAAGTTTAGCATTTTGTCATACTGCCCTAGTAAAAAAATCCACAAATTACTAAAAAAATCACTGAAATGTCATTATTGTGTCATAATTAAGTTAAGTAATAACCCCATATTACCTCAGACAAAACTTCCATAAGATCAATTTCAGTTTCGATCTTGAACTTTGGTATAGTTACTTTCACATCTCGAGAGGGCATTTCTTCCAATTCGGCCATGAGATCATAACCATCGGTTAACTTTTGCAAAACTGCATTTAGACCTTCAATTTCATCTGGCAGCACAATTATCATTTTTGCTTGTTCATCTTTGTAATCCATCGCCAAAATCTAAAAAGCAATGCAATTAAAATAACATGTTATTACCTGCATTCACAGTTTTCTTTTTGTCACAAATGACGATACTATTTATGAGTTCTGATTATTGCTTTGTATTACATATTACAATTGTTGCAGGGAAGGAATAAGTGGGTAAATTCGGTTTAGTAGGAACGTTTTTCATTCTACAGTTCACAATGAACATAAGAAAATATTTTATTTCAATGTCACTAGAATTTATTATGATCAAAAACATATCTTTCTTCTTCTTCGTCTTACATATAAAAATCGATGTTTTTATGTATTTTGCCTATGGACTCAAATCGGCTAGACTGATTTTGAAAAAAAATTAAAAATATCTGCATATAGCCCAGCGGCTGATCCTGTAAAGTTTAGTAGCGATCGGTTCACCGTTCCATATGGACTGCAAAACGGCACAGCAATGCGTGGCCGGGTTTGCTAGAGCTTACATAAAACTCGAAGAAATTTCAAAGGTGATCTTTTTCTTTTTTTTTTTATTGTAAAAAGGGGGCAAACGGGCAGGTGGCGCACCTTATGGAAAGTGATCACCGCCGCTCACAAACATCCGCAACACCCGAGGGCTCGCAGATGCGTTGCCGGCCTTTTAGGAAAGAATAAGCTCTCTTCTTGAAGCTCACCAGGTCATAACGGCACGGAAAGATCTCAGGCGACAGCTGATTCAACAAAGTGGTTGTGTGAGGCAGAAAGTGCCTTAAGAAACGCACTGTTGTGAAACGCTCGACATCGAGGTATTTATGTATTATGATAGAATATAAGTTTTTCTTATAATAATACCTTAGCTTGGAGAAAGGGGCTATCTCCATATATGAATTCATCCTCTTGGTTCATCATTGGCACATCTACCGTACTATGTGTGTCTATATTGAAGGGCATTTTTTTTGTTTTTATTGGTTTAAATTGATTTTTCCACATACCCTACAAAAATAAAATATGTGTTAATTTTTCGATGTTATTTAGCTAAAACTTTTGCTTTGTCAAAACCTGGGTGGTTTACTTTAATCGATATTGCAATATTTTGAACATTGAATTATGTAATCCTGAATGAATTTATCAAACTGCTTCTAACGACCCACCTTTTTCTTCATCACACTGAATACTTATACTGATTTTGAATTACCTCACTATTTCTACTTTTATTTATTATCCTAGTAAAAGTCCTTTTTTAGTAATTAATTACCTTAAAGTACAGAGCGCTGATTAAAACTATCCTGGTAGAACTGTCAATGCTGCCTGGTGGCAAGAGGTCTTTAATTCGGTCATTTGTTTTGCTCTCCACCTGTATATACATTGAATTAATAACATTCAAATTAAAACGTATTTTAAAATCAAACTTATCTATATATTTTTTACATGATAATACAATGTTGAAGTGTACTAATTATAACGATATAAAATATAACTCTGCTATTCATTTTCTGTTACATTATGTTGTTATAAATAATAACACTTTATTGAACATTACCCATTTGTTGATAGTATCAGCAGAACCAGGCCCATCATTAAAGTTTAGTTTCTCGAATGATGTATCAAACACTTTAACAGCATCTTCCTGTAGTTCAGGATTCAGTTCATATGATCCCTCTTTCAAGTACACTTTATTTGCTATGTCCAGTGTAATACTCTTTATTGATTTTAAACTGGATGTAATAGCCGAGAATGATGAACGAATCTAAAATAAACAGTATTTGTATTAAAAGTTATATGTTAAAATTAATGTACCTACTTTACATTACTTATTACGTTATTCATATTTAGGTACTTTTCATTTACAATTTTCAATTATTTTAGCTCCGGTATATTACGCATTATCCCTTACAAAATATTCATTTGAAGGACCACCTTAATAAAATATAGTGAATAAAATTATTATAATAGCATAATTTTTTTGATAATGAGTTAATAATATGACAGAGGTGTTATCAAAGAACAACGTTCTATGAATGCATCACTTATTCTATAATGAATACAGACAAGCTAAATACAAGATCTAGGAAACATACAACAAGACATACCACACATACAAGACAGGTAGGGCATAAGGAAATTTCTTTGGAGATTTTTGTCTACTTGGGGCAGTCTGACTGATGGATGGAATACCTCCAACCTACAGAAGATCGTAGCCAAATAACCTTGTGTGGTGCTCTTGCGGTAAGCAGTGTTTCCAAAGCTCCTATAGGTAGGGGAATTCAAGGTCGACAATGCTGGTGATACTTATGGTATTACAAGCGCCCACAGGTTACGATAGCTGCTTACAATCAGGCGGCCGTATGCTTAGTTGTCTAAAATAATATACTCACAGAATCATCATCTAGAAAATCAAGAGATGTAAGCAGTTCTTTGTGAGCGGGGTCTGTACTACCCAAAGTCAATAGAGCCAGTAGAATTTCTGCCGACAGTGGTGAAGACACCACATTTTTGCTCTTGTCAAGTTCCTGTAAAAATAATTTAAATTTTTAACAGCAGAATTTATGTATTTAGTAGTAGAAGTAACTAGACTCCAGTTATTAATTCACTTTATCAGAACTTATTTCTTTTGTTGTAAATTGCTACAATACACGTCTTATTAAAATTTTATTCCTCAGTCTACATCACCTCTAATTTATTTTATATTTTATAAAATCATATTTAGCATTGTCATATAAGCCTTTATAATTGTTTGTCACATTTTCCTTTATTTTTCTAAGTTAAATTAACAGTTAAATTAAAAATAGCTTCAGTTTGTAATATTCAATAATAGCTAGAGCCGACAATCATGAGTTAGAAATTTACTGTTAAAGTTTTTTTTACATATTTTAAGGTTCCGTACCTCTTAGTGAAAGAAATGAAACTCTTATAAGATTGCTTTATTGCGCATTTGTTTGTCTATCTGTCTGTCCGTGTGTCAAGACCCTTTTTATCGAAAACAACTTGATGTATACAGTTTAAATTAATATCATATAGTAAGGTCGTACTGATTTAAAAATATCAAGTTTCTAGATTAATACATTAGAGAAATACGGCACTTCGTATCTAAAATCAAAGCATAGTTTAAACCTATAATAGGGTAGGTACTTCTCGGAGATCTAGAGCCTTGAAATTTGCCATGAAGGAAGGTTTTTAAAGTAAGTTACGGAATAAAAGAGAAAATAATGAACTTCTAATCCTATCTGAAATTATAATGCATCAAACTAAAATTAAGTTTTATTTTTGCTCTTAAAAGCGGCTTGAGTTATAAATTATTTTGTTTTTATTTTGATGTTCATAAGTAGGTATGCTAGGGCTTACTGTATTTATTTATTTTGATTTTGAATTAAATAATAGATGTAACTAAAAAGTTGTACCTAGTTTTAATATGATTAATGAAATATATAAAAAAATGAGCCTGTATGTGTCCCGCTGTTGGGCAAAATCCTTCTACCCAAGAGAAGGCACGGACTTCATTATCACGCCAGCCCAGGACGTATTGGCGATTTCAAACGCCGAGAAATCAACAATTTCCAAAAAATAAATATTTGTATTTTATATTTTAGTTTATAAACCAAACAATATTTTTCCCACATACTGTGGTACTACAAGACCATTCCTCAAACGTTCTTGTTTCCTCACGATGTTTCGATGCTTCGCCGTCAGCCGACAGTCTTACCAATTTGAAATAGGAAATGGAGGTACGCGAATTCCGAATAATTTGTTTGGACATACCGGGATTTCTACGTACGGTGGAAATTCGACCAGCGACTTTTTGATCATAGACTATTTTCTGTTTCACATTTACAGTAGGTATTCATAAACAACAAGTATTATCTACATCACTTGCTGTCACTTTTCGTCGAGTGACATTGCCAATATTTTGGGGGGTCTAAGTTCAATGGCACTGGTCGATTTAGGATTCGCAGTATTAATTTATTTAATTTAATATATTACTAACAGATATTATAGATAAATTTTAGCTTTCTGCACTCCTTCTCCGTATATAAACTTTAATCATGCCAAATTTCAGTCCTCCATGCACGCAATACGCCTACAAAGGTACCGAAAGCTTTTGCTTCACTTATTAATATATAGATTATAAGTCTAATCACAATATCGCAATATTGTCACATTTTAAGTTCTAGAATTTTGTGGTAGGTAATTAAGCTTTAACTTTTAAATCGAGCAGACAATATTAGAAATAAATTAATATTTAGGTAGTTTTCTCTAACCTTTCAATTTCTAGTGATCTCCAATAATATTAAAATTTACTTACATTGCAGAACTTAGCAGAAAATCTAGCGACTGCTGATGAGATTCCTTGAGCGTCCATGGTCGCTACAGAACTGTTCACTTGCAGAGTTTACTATAAATAAATACTGTAACAATGAGGAAAATAAAAACCACAAATGGAAAATACCGTCTTCAAATTATACGTTGCTGCTGCACGGCTGCACTCGCGTGGACTTCAGAATGCCGTCGACCGAGCATCCGCGGGAATAGTGCTACTTCCCTTCAGTTACAAAAATGCTTATTGTGGATGATTCTTAGAAAATAGACACGTGATTTTGCTGTGTTTTGTAGATCTTTTTAATATCTACATTTGTGTAGTACATTAATTTCATATATCTCTTATGGTTTACGTTACATAAGCCATATAAGCACCCAAATTGATTCACATTGACCAGTTCTTTTTTTAATTGGGCGGAACCCTAGTATAAAAAAAAAAATTAAAAGTAACCTTGGTTACTCCTTATAAAATCAGCTACCTATCTGTCAGTAAACGTCCTGTCAAAATCGGTACTACTGTTTCGCAGATTAGCCGGAACAAACAGACAAACATACAAAAATTGTAAACATCGTATACAATCACTTAAAATACATCCTACAGTATTATTTACTTTTAAAGAAGATAACACAGATGTTAAAGCCTCCGCTTAATCCCAAGTTAGCTATAATTTTTATACTTCCTTGCCCACTCTTTTTATTTCATATTTCATTATTGTCTTCAAAATATAATCTTTCAGTTTATTTCTGTAAGAGAAGTAGTTTTAAATTCTTCTGCTAAATTATCCAGCGCTGCTTTATGCTTGTTTTTACTTTATTTTAAAATTACTGGATTAAGCATTCAAAAACTCTGATTGTCGTTCCACGAAAACAACATATCTAAGACTTATAGTAGTTACTTGCTGAACTAACTCTCGTGTTAAAATAAATGACACTAGTGTATACACAGGTGTACGGTGAATTTTATACAAACAGATTCTCATTTGTAGCTGGTGGCAAGTATCGTTGCAATGCCATCGTTTTATCTCTTTCTCACAAGTAGCTTTGGTATCGCTCGAATTTTCAGATTGTACGTAATGTAACTTGGTCCGCGTAAATTTATTTCACGTTCGCACGATATTGTATTGGAGCTTTCGATGCAAGCTATACAGCTTATGCGAAATGCAGAGGTGGGTAAAGTAGATCCAAGAGTTGACTTGGAATAATCGTTAAATTTCAATGCAATTTAAAGTAATCTGTTAAAAGTTAACCATTCAAAATTTATACTAATGCATAAGTAGTTTATAGAGGTGCGCGAGAGCTATGTCGTTATTGGGTGGTAGGCAATCTCCGTGATCAATAGAAATAACATATGAAAAGATCGCTGACTTGTTAAAAGTACCCCGAATAACGATTACAGGCTAGAGATAGACTATAATGTCACAAATAGTTTTAACTTTTTTTAATATACTGTCCCGGATAGTAAGCATAGCACAATCCAAACACAACGACGACCAGCGATAGATCGCCGATTAATTTGAAATTCCTAACCAAACGCCAGATGTTTTAGATCAAAGTGGCCAGTTCAACAAAACGCCAGTTTCATATGTAAGGACCTAATAATATAGATAATATAAAACGAAAATAAAAAATATTCAGTAATAAATTATTAATAACCTAAGCATCGCATTTGTCCTAAAAGGTTTCAAAATATTCCAGATATCAAACATAAATAACAAAACGTTTTCGTGTTCTTAATTAAATTAAACATTTATTGCATTTAGCACAAACATTGCGAATAGGAAAATAAAATATTGAAAAACAATAATTATTTATATAGAATGAGAATTATTATGAACTACTTCGGTAGTTAAATTTACCTTAAACGGCGTGAGCAATAAAATTTGGATAATTCATATAAACATTCCATGCCTAATTAGACTTTAAATAATTTGATTGGGATTTTTAATAATAAAGAACATTGTGTAGTTATTAATGAGGATAACGAGGAAGGTGAACTGAGCTCATTCGTTTAGCATAGTTTATAATTTTATTAGTATCGCTACAATTTAATATACATTTTCTGTATAAATAAAATTTATTTTAAATGTTTTTCTATTAAGAAAAAATTGTATTTAGTTTTGTAAAATACAATAAAAGAATTGTTTTTTTATTTACAATGTCCTACCAAATCGAAAAAAATTTAAAAATCCGAGTATAAAAGAGACAGTATCAGTCAAAATTTCATAATATTGCATGTTATAAAAAATGCGGTGTTAATGTTTTGTCCGATTACAACTTCTAAACCTTGCAACGGATATTTATACGGTTTTCACTTATTTTGTTAAGGAAGGTTTGTATACATATACAGTACATTCCAATTAAGTTTCTGAATACATCGATTTTCGGACGCTTACATGGCTTACGCTGGCTATACCCTATGAGATACTTCAAAATAATGTAATAAGAACTGTAGTTCTTCAAAAAGCCTAGTAAAAAGTCCGCGATGGCATAATATATCTTCTAAGATTGACTCACAGTAGCCATTTCTATATTTAACATAATAATTAAAAATATTAGGTTAATTATGAAGCTATTTTATCCAATTCAGTATTTCTCTTTATCCAGATAGTTATGTTAGATAACTTGGGCATTTTGTAGGTTAAAATTGTCCTTTACATTATATCATTTGAGATGATACCGTAGAATTTATCACGGACTAAAAATTACGAGCAACCAAAGATGGGTGATTCTATCAAATTAATAACAACTAATATTAATAACCTAGCATTAGTAATTACTAATCGTAGTTCGGTTATGAATGATCACTCATCATCGAAATATCTAATATTAGTAATTAAATTACTAATGGCCATAATCGAGTATCTCGAGTTATCTTCGTAATCGAAAGATTACATTGGTACATCTCATAATTGCCCACCGCTAAAAGAAACCACTCGCAGCGAAACAGTTGGCCGGCACTCCGCACCTATGATGAATTGGGCGTCAAGATTTAAGCGCACTTTTCGTAACTATGAAGTTATGAACATAATACTAAAGCAATAAGCACAAAAGCTCACTTTTTAAATCATAAAATACACCACTTTGTAAATTGCACCCGTGCGAAGTTGCGATAGGTCGCTAGTATTTTATATTATACTATAGTAAAATATAGACTGTATTCTTTACAAGTATGAATGTATATAAAAACGTATAGACGTAAGTACAAGTTTTTGAAAAATATAACCGGTACTACTTGAATTTTGTAATTGCTTTAATATAATTGGAATGACGTTTTGTCTTAAGTTTTTCAAAAGAACTAATTGTACAGTTCAGTAATCGTAAGTATATACCAGTATTATTTAATTTTATTAATCGATTAAATTTGGAGCAATGATGGCTCAGTGGTGATGTACAAAAACAATGATCCACATCGGTTCGAATCCCTGCAATGAGACAGAGCCATGAAACCATTTTTCTAATGCCTGCCCGGATAGCTACCCTCAAGTTGAAAATGTATCGCCAAGCACCAATAATTTTGTTCCGGTAGCTGCACTTGAGAACCAGTTTTTCGCTAGGCTTAGCGTGTTACCATCTTGGACCATAAGGTGAGATTATGGCCATAACGCTAAACCTATAAACGATTAAAAATAAGATCAATAAAAATGAACAGAAAATTACAACTGAAATATTTTTTATTTGGTATATAAAGTATGTGCTACTTGTAACAACAAGCTTACGACTCAAATATCACTTCACGAATACATTTTGTTTTTTTTTAATGTTTGCGCTAACATAACTCTCTGGGCTTCGAGTGAAAACCAGCGCTCGACGATTTTTTTTTTAGATCTGACTATACTGTTAGCCTTAGGGGCCCTGAAGCCGCTGCGGCTTTTACAGCTTCACCGAACTTGACGCTCGACGACTCGCCCCCTCCAGCATATATGCTGACTCGAGACCCATTTGGTACACACTACACACATATCAACCTTAAGATCTAACAACAAAATATACAACAATACGAAATCTTTAGTTGTAAATTTGTTGTTCTTTTTTTAGGTGTTTTATTATTAGTATTTATTAATCTATTGGGCATATTTTGCTTTTATGTGTTGTGTAACAAATAAATGTATTTTCTTCCTTTCTAACTATAGTTACAATGCAAAAACAAACCCTTATTGTTGAGCATAAACAATAAGTGTGTTGTAGGAACATAGTGCGTGTGAACATTAGTCTGTGCCGCGGAAAACACCCATGAGGAGCGTTGTATGGTCGGCTCCGGCGAGCGCGAAGAGGAAGGGTCGATCAGCGTGGAAGCGTGGTGCGGAGTTGAGACTGGGCATAAATTCTGTTGTTATTATGCCTGCGTAAACAGACACACACATATACTTCGATCAATATTATAGACTTGGGACGCCTTGTTCATACTAACTATCACAGAGCCATCATAAATCCTAAATTACATAACCATCATAGACCACAAAGAAATCGGTTGAGAGCATTTTTTTAAATAAAACTTTAGGTTTAGTTTAGTTTTAGACGATTAGTTTTAGACTAATCTTGATATTTTTATAACCTATTAATAATTAATGATATAATTAAATAATACATTTTCTGTGTAGAATTTTTTATTCAAACAGTTCAAGCAGTTTTTGAGTTAAATACACTAAGATTAAAATAAAATGACATATTTGATCACATCAATCTCTGATGCAATCATCAATCACATCACAAAATTTGCAAAAAAAATAACATGTACGATATAATTCATTCTGCGATAATTAGTAAACTATGCTTAGCTTCGCGTCGTGTGATCGTTCCTAACAACATACAATTTCTTTCATGTCTTGTGTGAAAAAATGTACGTGGACATGGGTTGCGCCAATCAAGTAACAAAGACGTTATGCTTAAATTAATTGAAAGAATATGTAAGTAAAAAATTGACAGTTTTAGACGCTCAATCCGGTATTATAGTAAGAAGTTACACTGCAAAACAATTACAATACCATCTGTGTTATATCCATTCATTCAATAACAACACCATTTTCTCTCTGTCGGAGTTAACATATATACTATATATATACATTAATGGAAAATATTGTATCACTTTTGCTTTCGAATTTTTAGCAAAATAATCATGCCGTACATCATTAATCATTATATAAGGATGTGTTCTGATAGTTTCCCTTCACTTCGAATTGTGTCGAATACTAAGAAATGGTAGCAATGCCTAAACTAGCTCTGTGTGCAGGTACGTACATAATTAATTGCGCTCATTAATATGTCGTAATCGAGACTAATTTTCATACTATCTCAATCGTAACTAATAATATTTTTTCATAAATAATTCATATGGGAATATAGGGTTGAGGATAGTATTTGTTTGCGCTATATAATATCCCACGTTGTACTAAATTTATAAATAAGACTTTCAAACTTTATAAACCTAAAATAGCTAAAACTATTGGATTTTGAAATAAAAGTAGACTTTTACCTGAGACTACGCCAGCTTCGGCTCCATCATTTACTGCAATAAAGGCTTTTTGTACTGCATTTGTCACACACAAACTTTCAACATTATCCAGAATCTTTGCCAAACCAGAGCCACTCTCATCGAAGATAACATTGATTCCAAGCTAAATATGTATAAATAAAATTTTCATGTAAAATGCATCATGATTATTCTTATTGTTATAATGAAGATTACGCAAATAACAGCTGTTAAGGTAATCATTTCACTACAATTCATAAATTCTTTTGACGTAGAATCTTATAAGAAACAAAAAATTTATTAAGGCTCTTTCAAATTAAACTGCGGTTTGTTCGGAAAGTCACTCTAGAGAATACATTACTACATACTACATTGCTTAGCATATTATTATTATGCTTGCATAGCATATTAGGGTTATTACGTTGTAAGAGCTCTGCGTGTCAATTTATTCGGAAAACATTTCGGTAATAAACATTGATTTGCAACAGACAAAATAACTGTTAAAAATAAAAACAAACAGTGAGAAAAATACTGACAAGAAATTCATGGGAGTAATATCATCATTTTCAGAGGAGTTATTTCTCGAGGCGGTGACTTAATGATCTTTAATAAAATCATTTATATTAAATTAAATTATACTTTAAAAATGAATTAAGCATGAAATGTTCTTAAAATTTGTCTTCTGTGAGAGAACACATCACAGTAATTTTAATTTTGTATTTTTATTAAAGAAGACGACATTTCTCTGTGCTATGCTCGGCTATGCTATGTTGCTCTTTTAATGAACAATAATTAATTTCTCTGGTTTAAAACTGAAGAAAGAGAATACTTCAATAATCTATTAGTTTATTAATATTCCATTAAAATTTTCAGTCACTGGATCAGTTAGTACACTGTAATATTTTTTTTTTAATCAGGAGTAATTTTAGTTACAAAGTTGATTTATTACAAATTTTAAGTGAGACTATATCATAACCTTTACTAACTTCTAAAGTCTGTCTTAAACATTCAATTTGGTGAAAAATACTGAAATGTTCAACTATTGTGTCAAAAAGTTAAGCATTAAAATCCTATAAGTATTAAGTACCTAAGGCAAAACTACCTTAAGATCAATTTCAGTTTCGATCTTGAACTTTGGCATCTTAGTAGAGGGCATTTCGTCCAATTGGGACATGAGATCATAAGCATGCAAAACTGCATCCAGACCTTAAATTTCATCTGGCAGCACAATGATCATGCTTGCTTCTTCACCTTCGTAATTCATTACCAAAATCTAAAAAGCAATCAAATTAAAATAATATGTTGTAACCGGATCGTTAACTCAGAGTTTTCCTTTATTTATCACAAGTGAATATACCATTTATATACATACACACCTGTTTTAAATATTGCTTTGTATTGTAATATAAGATGAAATTTTGCTAGGATGAAATTAATGGGTGAATTGTGAATTGAGGGAATAAGTGAGTAAATACTCAATGTTTTCTAAGAAATTTCAAGGTGATCCTGCGTTACTAATTACGTTAACATATAGCATAATGGTGGTTATAAATACTTATTGTTTTTATACCTGAGAATTGAGGTTGGAGCTGTCTTCGTATTTGAATGTATCCTTTTTGTACATCATTGGTATATCTACAGTAGTTTTTGTGTCTACATGAAAGGGTTTTTCTTTTGTTTTCTCTGAGTTAAATTGAAGTTTCCACATACGCTAAAAAAACATATTGTGTTAGGTTTTATATGTGATAAAACTACAATTTTTGTTTGTCAAAACTTGATAGGTTCACTGTATTCGATATTACTATAATATTTAATATTAAAAGAAGTAATCTAGGATGAGTTTACAAACTACTTCTTTTGCCTCACTCCTTTCTTTAACACAAAAAAGTTCTGTATCGCATATTGAATTGGCTGACTATTTCTCCTTCTATGTATTATTATTATTGTAAACATTTTTAATGATATTTTTATTAAAACCTTACCTTGAAATACAGAGCGCTGAATGAAAACTACTCTAGTACCTATATGCGTTGATGCTGATTGATGAAAGCAGATTTGTAATTCGACCATTTGTTTTACTCTCCGCCTGTATTATATAATTAAATGTAATTGCTACATATATACGAGTTTGAATTAAATATTACAGATTACTATATTTATATGTATATGTAATGAAATATAAAGTAATGTTCATATTCTTTTATTATATTATAAATAATAACTCTTCTATATTTTATTACACATTACTTACTATATTGAGTATACTAATTTCGATATATAATGTTAAATAAAACATAATTTTATTATTAATTTTTCTAATATATTATATTGATTGTTATATTATTTATCTGGAAGATAATCTTATTTATCTTATTTAATATCTACTTTATATTATTCATCATAAGTTCATTTGATTTACCTTATTATTGTTTTAGTGTACCTATTCTTTTATTTCCAGGATACCAATTAATGATAGGTTTATGTATTGATGCGTTTAGATAATTTATAACTTGATAATTTTGGTTTAACAACAGCTTTGTTAATATTTTAGGTTCGTATTGTTTACATTGCAATATTATGACAATCTCTGCCATTGATAATTCTTTGATAGTAATAGAGCATGCGCAGTTAGGAGTTTCTCAGGTATAGACAAATATTCTATCCAGGTTCTAGTTTAGCAAAATAAATCTATGATTAGATTACAATACATAAACCTATCATTAATTGGTATCCTGGAAATAAAAGAATAGGTACACCAAAACAATAATAAGGTAAATCAAATGAACTTATGATGAATAATATAAAGTAGATATTAAATAAGATAAATAAGATTATCTTCCAGATAAATAATATAACATTTCCCCTTTTGGTTCCGATACCGGGAATCGAACCCGAGCCTCCTGGGTGAGAGCCAGGTATCCTAAAAATTTAAAAATTTTACGGGGTCAAAGGGGAAATGTTATATTATTTATCTGGAAGATAATCTTATTTATCTTATTTAATATCTACTTTATATTATTCATCATAAGTTCATTTGATTTACCTTATTATTGTTTTAGTGTACCTATTCTTTTATTTCCAGGATACCAATTAATGATAGGTTTATGTATTGATGCGTTTAGATAATTTATAACTTGATAATTTTGGTTTAATAACAGCTTTGTTAATATTTTAGGTTCGTATTGTTTACATTGCAATATTATGACAATCTCTGTCATTGATAATTCTTTGATAGTAATAGAGCATGCGCAGTTAGGAGTTTCTCAGGTATAGACAAATATTCTATCCAGGTTCTAGTTTAGCAAAATAAATCTATGATTAGATTTATTTTGAATTTTTAAAATAAGAAAAGTCTAGTAAGATGAAATTTTGAATTCAAACGAAAATAGAAAATTAGAATAGGGAGGATGACAGATTTTTCAGGATCGATCTGATCATGGGCTGGATTGAGGGTACGGCAGACCTTTGAATCGTAGTAACGTTTATATAATAATTATCAAGAGTTTTGATAAAACCAGGGAATTTGTATTTCAGACCTTTGAATAGTTGATACGTTTATAATTTAAATATCTACAGTTTTGATAAAATAACTATTTTATGGGTGAAGTACCCTATTGAAGAAGACAATAATATTCCAGGAACTTATACCTGGATTAATATATAAATTACTGATATATATATTTTTGTTTCGCCATATCGAGAGCTGAACGGATATATATAAATTACTGATATATATATTTTTGTTTCGCCATATCGAGAGCTGAACGGATTCCGACGTTCCACTTGATGCAGCGACGTCTTCACTTGGACTGAGCTTGTTCATACGGCTCACACCACGTTGTCCGCTGAGGGCGAGCCTCGTGATTCAACCTTGTTTGGCCTACCTACTCAACACGGAGAGATCCTAGGCAAGGATCTCTACGCTGAGCTGTCGGAGCAAGAAGAACGTCTCGGTTATGGACATTAAATTGTGTACTAATAATTTGTAAAACCCATATTATCTGAAAATTGTAAGGTATGCTGGAAAATTTTACATAACTATCCTAAATTATAAAACTTTCATTCATTTTACCTACGTTTTAGTTTATTCTCTATCTCTCTTCTTACCTAAATTAAATTATAATCATAATATTTGGCGCCCAACGTAAAATAACCCCTATAATTCCCTCAAAATTCTGAAACGATCACACTCGTGATAGTAAATTTTTTTGAAAAATATTTTGGACATATAATATTTTATATATATATAAATTCTTCACATCATTCATTGACAGTATTTATTTAAATACTTCTATTTAGTATAACTAATATAAAATTTTCAATTAATTATCAAATAAATTTGATTTGATAATTAAATTTCATTAAGATAATATTTTTAACATATTATTTTTATGATTACTAGAGCTATGGCTAAAGCAAGGGAAACCATGTTTATTGTTGTAGAATGAGGAGGTATATTATATAACAATATAATATAATTTCCTAAAAATTCAAAAACACACTTTATCTAGTGTTGGTATATGTTTTACATATATATATTTTTTTGGAATATCATTTGGTTAGCTGCTTACTTTATAAATTTGAAATAAATAAACATCAATATAAAACATTTCCCTTTTATAAAAATTTCTTTTTAGGTCTTATATTATTAAGTATATGTGTATATGGGGATAGTATATTTTATTTTATTTATAGTATATTATATAATATTAATTATATGTACTATTATCTTTATTATATTTCTTGGCTGTTGTCCAAGATATTTACAGCATTTTAAAGGCTGAGATTATTTTCGGCATTTGTGTCGGTATTATTATGCAGCGTCTAAAGCTGTTACTTATGCAGCGGTTATGCTGTTACTTATGCAGCGTTTATGCTGATTTTATGCAGCAATTATTACTGATATTGAGTGAGGTGAAATTATATTTATATATCCTTATTTATATATTGGGGTTTATTCGACTAAATATTAGTCTTATATATAATGGAGCGGCTGTCTACTCTTTAAATAAGCCATAGGACAAAATCAATATTTATTTATTGTTAAAGAGCGGGTGATGACTCTTCATAACAAAAGCCAACATTCGAGTGGTAGGCAAGCTCGGAAAATATACCATTCTGCCTTAATGATGAGCAACTTCTGGAGTGGGAGCCATTGACTGTGAGCCCCAACCCCTACGGTGTGCCTGGTGATGACATGTTTGAGGTATGTATGGAACTTTGTTAGGATTTGATAGGGTGAGGTATGTTTGCTAGTATGTTAAAGATGTATGTAATTGTGAAGCTAGCTCTCTATATTATAAAGTATATATTATCAAAATTTTTCCTTCAATTGAAAAATTTTACGGGGTCAAAGGGGAAATGTTATATTATTTATCTGGAAGATAATCTTATTTATCTTATTTAATATCTACTTTATATTATTCATCATAAGTTCATTTGATTTACCTTATTATTGTTTTAGTGTACCTATTCTTTTATTTCCAGGATACCAATTAATGATAGGTTTATGTATTGATGCGTTTAGATAATTTATAACTTGATAATTTTGGTTTAATAACAGCTTTGTTAATATTTTAGGTTCGTATTGTTTACATTGCAATATTATGACAATCTCTGTCATTGATAATTCTTTGATAGTAATAGAGCATGCGCAGTTAGGAGTTTCTCAGGTATAGACAAATATTCTATCCAGGTTCTAGTTTAGCAAAATAAACCTATGATTAGATTTATTTTGAATTTTTAAAATAAGAAAAGTCTAGTAAGATGAAATTTTGAATTCAAACGAAAATAGAAAATTAGAATAGGGAGGATGACAGATTTTTCAGGATCGATCTGATCATGGGCTGGATTGAGGGTACGGCAGACCTTTGAATCGTAGTAACGTTTATATAATAATTATCAAGAGTTTTGATAAAACCAGGGAATTTGTATTTCAGACCTTTGAATAGTTGATACGTTTATAATTTAAATATCTACAGTTTTGATAAAATAACTATTTTATGGGTGAAGTACCCTATTGAAGAAGACAATAATATTCCAGGAACTTATACCTGGATTAATATATAAATTACTGATATATATATTTTTGTTTCGCCATATCGAGAGCTGAACGGATATATATAAATTACTGATATATATATTTTTGTTTCGCCATATCGAGAGCTGAACGGATTCCGACGTTCCACTTGATGCAGCGACGTCTTCACTTGGACTGAGCTTGTTCATACGGCTCACACCACGTTGTCCGCTGAGGGCGAGCCTCGTGATTCAACCTTGTTTGGCCTACCTACTCAACACGGAGAGATCCTAGGCAAGGATCTCTACGCTGAGCTGTCGGAGCAAGAAGAACGTCTCGGTTATGGACATTAAAATTGTGTACTAATAATTTGTAAAACCCAAATTATCTGAAAATTGTAAGGTATGCTGGAAAACTATACATAACTATCCTAAATTATAAAACTTTCATTCATTTTACCTACGTTTAGTTTATTCTCTATCTCTCTTCTTACCTAAATTAAATTATAATCATAATATGATATAAATAATAACACTTTATTGTACGTAATATAAATTACCCATTCATTGAATGCAGCGGCAAAGGCAGGTACATCATCAAAGTTTAATTTCTCGAAAGATGCATCGAACACTTCAACAGCATCTTCCTCCAGTTCAGGATACAATTCATATGGCCCTTCTGTTAAGTATACTTTATTTGCATATTATCCTCTATTGAACGAACCTAAAATCAATAATGTTTGTATTAAAAGTTAAATTATATTGATAGTAATAGTTATAGATAACTACATATTTACTTTTCATTTACAATTTCCAAGTATGTTACGCCCCATACATTAAGCTATATCTATTAAAGGATTACCTTAGCATAAAATATAGCAAATAATAAAAGGAGCATTAAAAAAGTGATAATGAGATGGTAGCAGTGCTTTTATCAATTTACAATGTTCACAAAACTAGGTCTAGCACTGTTCTCATGAATACATAATTTATTCTATAATGAATGCAGACAAGCTAATTTTACAAGATATTGAAAAACATACTCACACTCAGAATCGTTATCTGGAAAATCAAGAGATGTAAGCAGTTCTTTGTGAGCGGGGTCAGTACTACCCAAAATCAAAAGAACCACTAAATACTCTGCTGACAGTGGCGACGACACCACATTTATGCTCTTGTGAAGTTCCTATTAAAATAATTTATTTTGTTGACAGCAGAATATACACCACTACTGTTAGTGCTACTGCACGCTCCACTTAATAATCCACTTTTCTAGAATTTATTTATTTTGTCCAAGTTGCTATGACAATATACGTGAAGCAATTATGGCTCTATGATATCGTTTACGGACATCGCGACGATCCTTACAATGAGCCTGAACTTTCTGTGAAGGAAAAACATCGTGATGAAACCAAATCGATACGATACGATTTACTATGGCAGAAAGTGCTAAACGATATCTCAGTGGATACGGTGGATAAAGTAGAATTGTATTGGTATAACAATCAAATCAACTCTGTAAGGTGGACAGGATCGTTATCAGATGTGTAAGGTTGGAGTACGGTATTAGGCAGGGCAGCCTGACCTCTCCTTAAGTACATAAAGTGGTTGATTGTTGGGATTAGCAATACTTATCAAGGCTGTTAAGTAGACGGAGTATGCGTAAACAATATTAGCTATGGTATTGCTGAGCCCTTCGATTAACGCCATGATAAGTCTAAAACAACCCCCCCCCCCCCCTTTTGACATGTAGTCTATGCTGCTACAATCCGTCTAATCTGAATAAAGGAATTATTCAAACAATTCAAGATACTTACTTGTGATACTTATTTACGTGATCATCTAATATTAAGCCCTTACGTTATGAATTAAACAAAGTTGTAGTAAACAAGTTCTTTTATTCTAGTACTCAGAAAACATAACATAAAATGAGATTAGTAAAATTAGAACTTATTCAAACACATGACAATAAATATTAAAATCAATTATATGAAAGTCAAGTTAATATGGATATTTAATAAATAATGAATTGTAGTTATGTCTACCTTAGAGGAAGTATGATTATTTGCACATGAAAGTTAATCAAAGGGGTCTTTTAAATGTTTTTGAGGTATATGCCCACCATCCCAAGCCCGCCTCTTAGAAAGCACTATATTCTCTTTTTTAGTGAAACCCAACAATCAACCATCACCAGCATTGCTAGAGGAGTTTAAGAGTAAGAATGCAGGATATAAGTATACTGGAACCAGTTCCCTAGTTAAGTAGAATAAATGAATCTAATGGGTATTAATAGTAGACACAGTAAAGGTCACCTATAACCCTTCAAGATAATAAAGAAAGCTCCAAGGTGACAAAGTCAACCAGAGAGAAAATATGTTACTCACTTCAATCCAGACCTCCCCGTACAGGAAAATAAAGCTAGACTCTACCGACTGTGGGATATATATGGAGAGGAAACAAGTCACAACTTCTATCCTCTAGTTATAAATTTACCTACCACTGTACGGATCAAAAGACACGGATATATAGAAGATGAGCTACGCGCTAACAAGTATTGTGATTACAACGGTATAAAAGCCAGTACATAGTATGAATAAAACCCATCAGATTAAATATAACATTGCCTTATTAAATGGTAGGCAGAACCAATAGTTGAATATTAATATCACACTAGTTCCAAAAGGAATGTGGATAGGTATTTGAAAATTATGTGTTGAACTAAATCAACACTGAGTATTCATACTATTATGTAGTATTTATACGATGATATAATATTTTAAATTATAATTTAGATAGGCATTTGAACATCTGCTTGGTTCCAATCACCATTACTTTATAATGTCTTAACTGACAACCACAAAGAATATTTCATTACCATTAGGTTATTATGAGCCAAAGAAGTTGTTAAATGAACTAGCATTGACTCTATTCAACACACATATTTTGAACAATGAAGGCGGTAGGTGATTGCTTAGGCATAAGGACACTGTCCCTTTGGCAAATCCACAAATATTACCTTTGAACAATCATGTGTTGTTAGATGTCAAATTTGTTGAAATGTTAGATTTCATTTATTGACTAATCAAAATTACGTGTTTAATTTTTTATTCAAACTAAGTAATGACCAAGTTCAAAGTCAGTTAAGAAGTAGCTGTCATCGTTTGTTTTCTGCAAATGATTCATTGGATATTAACGCCGATGATTTGTGTGAAGAAATTGTGTCGTGTCAGTCTCTTTTCAAAAAATTAAATAATGATGTGGTGAAAATTCTCGAATTTATATATTTAATACAATTTGATAGCTGTTTGCCCTAACATCACCATAGAGCATTACGAATTTTGCTAACTATGCCAGTTTTCGTAGCAAGCGCGGAAAGGTCCTTTTCTAAATTAGAACTTATAAAAAATTACCTTCGCTTAACAAAGAGCCAGGAAAGATTGACAAATTTAGCAACAATATCCATAGAGGAGGCCATATTAGACCATATAGACATACACGAGATTATTAAGGATTTCGACAAACAGAAAAGCGAGAAGAGTGGTATGGAAATAATATAATTTAAGTATGTTTATATTCTTACATATTTTAGACTCTTGGTTGTTTTTTTTAAACATAGCATACGTAATAGTTAAATCAGTATTATCAGAAAAGTCAGCTATTTTTTTATTAATATCTAAGTATACAATTAGATATAACATCATAAATAAAGTAGGTATGTTAAATTCGTGTTTTATTTTTCGCAGTAATTGGCAAGCGGACGCGAACTGGTTTTACCTATTTAGGGAAATATTATCTAAGTATATAAAACTGGAGAACATTTATTTCGGTCAAAATTAACAAATAATAAAAAACTATAAGTTGAAACATGAAGATTCGTGAAAAAAGAGGCGCTTCATAGGTTTCGCACACAGGCGCTGTGGGGGGTCGGCGCGGCCCTGCATGTAAACTTTAACTATGCCAAATCTAACAGTATTCCGTGCATCCGATACGCCTAAGAAAGGATAGTTACAAAGTTTTTGCTTCACGTATTAATATAATGATATAATATAGCGGAAAAGATTTTTGCTTCCTTATTTGTTTGATAGTTTAAACTCGCTAATACTACCAGTCGGATTCGAAAAATTATTTTTTGTATATGATAGCCAGACTCTCGAGGAATAGTACAGGCTATTTAAGATTGGGCTACAATTCTCAGATAGCAGTCAATATTGATTTTTGTTACGTAAGTCGGAAGTCGAGGCCCTACCGAACTGCTTTAATCGCGTGTGCTGGCGTAATAGTTTATGTTCCACAATAGTATTTGTCCTTAGTATATCTAAAAAAAGTCAGTGATAGCAATATGCCTGTCTCCTATAAATAAGCCACAATAACGTATTTTGTGACAAAGATTTGTTGAAAATTAAAAAGTGATTTATAAGCATTATTTTTAGACATGGCATATTAATCCTTACAAACAAAAGTTACATCATCGTAAAGACAATTTTATAAAGTTAAATTTTGCTCTGTAGAGTATGCTATTTGGAGAGATAGTTTTGAAGATAATGAAAGATTAAAATAATTTGTAGTTGCGGGATGAACTACTATGATGCACAATACACGGGTGCGTTGGCGACGTGGTGTTTGACGGATAAAATTAACGCGGGTGAAACCGTGGGCCACAGCTAGTTGAATATATACAAAGCAATCTTCCAAAAATATACATAAATTTTTTAGAAAACGGTGTTCTTAATAAAAAAAATTATAGTATGACGATAAATTGACGCTATTGTACCTGATAGTAAGCACATTACAATCTTAACACAACGGCAACTACCGGGAGTCGGTAATCCATCGACGGTCACTGCTGTCATGTCGGTCTGCAGTAATTTAACTGGATATGCACAGGCTGATCCCGAAACGCGACACGCAAAAACGAGCCACTGTGACGGACTTTTCACCACATGCATGGTGTTCACGATCCAATCGGGCAAGATGGCCCTACTACCCCGCTATCACCATTACCTCGTTCCGTTACTCAGCAGAGTGCACCACGTGCAGGTGAGGTTGGCTTGAGCATTTAAGCTTTAAAGATGTAATTCGACACCCCCTACATCAAAACGGCAGCAAACAGGCATACGGCCAACTATGATGGTAACTAACTAACAGCTAACATATTGATTTTGTTCGCTTAAATTTTTGTTTATTCGTTATAGGTTGAGCTTTGTGGCCACAATCTCATCTGATTTGAAGTGACGATGTGGCCAAAGATGGTAGCACGCTAAGTCTAGTAGAAGACTGGCTCTCAAGAGCAGCTGCCGGATCACAACTATTGGTGTTTGGCAACAGATTTTCAAGATGAGGGTGGTAGCTAGCCAGGCAAACATTAGAAAAAGCCCTACCACCAAGTATTAAACAAAACAGTTTAATTTTATAATTGTAGTATTAATAACAATTTATATCAAATGTATTCAATATGCATAATTACAAATTATAATTTGTAATTTCGAAAATTCTAATTTAATTTATCTAATCTATTTAATAACTATTATCTGGGCGACTGAGCTATGCTTGGTGTCTTATAAAGAAAAAAAGAAAAAACACATAGCTAGGTAAAATTGGAATGTAAAACATTATCTAAATGAAGTTTCATCGAAATCGTTGGAGCCGTTTCCTTAATATAATAAGATTAAAGGACCAACTCTTATATATTAGCTGACTGGCAATTGTCATCCCATTATGTTTTTATAGCCCATTCTAACTGATATGCTAAATACTTTTTTTCAAAGGTCTATCTTCAAATCTGACGGATATCCATACAAAATTTCATCCCCCCTTTCACCACCTTAGTCCTGGTATGTAATGTAGGTCAAAATTTCTAGAACGAAAACGTTGGAACCAAAAAAGTACCGTGCTTTGTTTTATAGTAGCTACCCCATACACATCTTTATTCCTTCGAGGTGTTTCTGCAGCGGTGATGCCACGGTGGAACTCATATTCGTAAATAACGCAATATTTTTAGTTTTCCATTTTATGAAAAGAACGATGTCAATGAAAAATCAAATAGTACGAAAACAAATAAATCACTAAATTCGAAACAAAAATACACAAACATAAATTTGAAATAAACTTGAATTTGGAATTTCTAACCAAATGCCAGATATTTCAAAACAAAGTGCCCAGTTCAACAAAACGCCAATTTCATATGTAAGGACCTAATTTATTACTAGCAACCGGCCGCGACTTCGTTCGCGATAATCTATACAATTAATAAAATTGAATTTTCTGTTTGTAATGTCAATATAGCACCTTTTTACAAATATTAGGTCCTTACATATGAAATTAGTGTTTTGTCGTACTGACCACTTTGATCTGAAATATCTCCTCTTTGGTTAAGAATTCCAAATTCTAATTTATAACTTCATTTAGCTGGTACCTACATTTGAGTTTTGAAAACAGTCATTCATTTGTTTTTTTCCTCTTTATTTTTTTCTTTGGCGTCGCTTAATACCGCACAATGAAAAACATGAAATATCGGACCGTGGCACCAGTGTTTCAGAAACAGCTCGAAGGATTAATGATGTGTACGGCGCTGGTGTCGGAAAACAAAGCATGGTACGTTTTTGGTTTCAACGTTTTCGTTCTGGAAATTTCGACCTTCAGAACCAACCCCGTGGACGCCCGGAGACCAAAGTGGAAAATGAAGAATTAAAGGCTATTGTGGAAGCGGATTCATCACAAAACACTTCAGAGATAGCTGCAGACTTTGGGGTAAGTGATAAAACTGTATTAATCCACTTGAAGCAAATCAGGAACGTAAAAAAACCCGAACGATGGGTACCTCATCAATTGAGTGAATCGAACTTGCAAACACGCGTCTACTGCTATGTTACTTTGATCAACCGACACAATAATGAAGGGATTTTAAATCGAATCATTACTTGTGATGAAAAGTGGATACTGTACGATAATCGGAAGCGCTCGTCGCAATGGCTGAACTCTGGAGACCAAGCCAAATCCTGCCCTAAACGAAAATTGACACAGAAAAAGTTACTTGTGAGTGTTTGGTAGACTAGCGCCGGTGTCGTTCACTACAGCTTTCTAAAATCTGGGCAAACGATTGCGACAGATATCTATTGTCAGCAACTGCAAACCATGAAGGAAGAACTAACTGCTAAAAAACCGAGATTGGTCAATCGCTCTAGGCCACTGCTGCTTCACGACAACGCAAGACCATAACACTGCACAACAAACAACTTCTAAGTTAGATGAGCTACAATTGGAATGTCTGCGACATCCACCGTACTCCCCGGACCTTGCTCCAACAGATTACCATTTTTCTGGGATTTGGACAACTTCTTACAAGGAAAAAATTTCAACTCCGATGCGGCAGTCCAAACCGCCTTCAAAGAGTTTATTGATTCTCGCCCCCATGGTTTTTTTTAGTAAAGGGATCAATAAACTACTTATGAGATGGCAAAAGGGCAAAGATAACAACGGTGCATACTTTGTTTAATTAAATATATTTAAAAAAAAAAGACTTTATATTCCTCCCGTACAAAACGCCAATATCATAATATGTAAGGACCTAATATATATGAAAGTATAACAACAAAACACCAATTTTTAAAATTTTGCTGTTTTTGTTCTGGGTAATCTCTGAAACGGTTGGACCGATTTTGAGGTGACTTTCACCGGCAGATAGCTGATATTATAAGAAGTAACTTAGGCTACTTTTATTTTAGAAAAAGGGGATCCACGCAAATAAAAATCAATTCGGTAAAACGGCTATTTTGGGGCGCTTAAATGGCTCAGTAAATCAAAAGAGATAGGTATATTGAATTAATGTGGTAGGTACATAATTGTAGATCTTATAGAAACCTAAAAAATATCAGCGAGGGCGTATGACTGTCTTCTAACCATTCTTTGTTATGGGATTTCTCAACTTCGTTGAAAAAGGTCTTCTGGAGCAGTAGTCGGTATATTACGATAGTTCTGGTCATAGAGTAGAGTAATAACACAGGGAAGTTCTTGTCCGGTAAATGATAATTCAACGTTGCTGGTACGATAGCTGACGCGCTCCAGGATGTGAAACTACACACAGCTACAATGCTGTGTCCTCTTCTATCACATGGGATGGATCGCTGGGAGCTCTCTGTCGTACGTACGTAATCAATCGCAGAAATATTTCAATTTTTAAAACTCGACAACCGGAATTCAGGACTGATTTTTCGCAGATAACCCTACATATACCACCGTGTTCGTAATGAAATAATCTTTATTTTAACTTAACTTTAATTCATTAACTAGACCAGTGCAAGTTACTAGTAGGTATTGACTTACCTGTATAAAGCTGCCTATCCAAGAGTTGTGACAGGAAAAAAATAGTCAACCTAACGTTTGCATATTCTATAGGCTTCATATTTTCGATTGGTATGGAATTTGTGCATTAACCAAACCAGTGAAATGTAAAAAAAAATAATAATTGTTAATTAATCATATTCTGGACTGAAATTTTTTAGTCAACCCATTTACGATATATTTATTGACATAAAATACTTTTCATCCATTAACCAGCTCGGTGAAAGTCGTTCTATACCGGGATTTTAGACTTTTATTTAACTCATAATCACCCACCACTAGTTATCGAATATACCTACGTTACGAAGCGCTTATGCGTTATTACACTGCAGGTTTAACGGATGTTAACAAAAATCACGGTAGATCGTGTAGTAACATTACCCTAAAACCCGTTTTCATAACCACATCAATGCGTTATAACGTCCACTCCTAGGTCCTAGACCTGGGCAGCATAGCTGGGCAGTAGACTCATTTCTACTTACATTTTGGTAGGGATGCAAAAATCTAACTAAAAATCAATTTTCAAAGTATTTTCTTGAGAAATAAAATAAAATGTCTGAAATATTTATAATTATAACTTTATTAATCAAATAATCAATTTAAATACACACGTTTCAATATAAAGACAAAAATTATTGTTATTAACGGAAAATACCCATTCTTCTATCATTTATTATTAAGATATGATAAAAATAAAGTAATTTTTTTCATATTATTTTACGACCTTTTGTCCTTAATTTTCTATTTAGGAATATTCTTTACTTACTTTAATTTTCTACGTAAATAGTTCCGTAGCCGCGGGCGGTATTTTCTAGTACTTGTATTATTATACTTTTAAACACAAATAAAAATACAATAATAAATAAAAAAGCAACTCATTGTTTAACTATAAATAACGATATTTATGGGTGATATTTATAGAGTGCCCTGGTTTAGAACGAGTTCAGTATCCCAACAAGATGGTGACTCCCTCCATAGTTAGAACATTCAAGGGAGTTTTTGTGGCACCTCAAAATGTATGCACATACGAACAATAACCAAGCTATATAACGCAAAAGACCCCATAATTACCTAATATAAACGGAAAATCCTAAGTTAATGAATAAAAAATCACAAAATGTCACTTCAAGATCCCGCCTAAACTCCAATTACCTTTAATCACTTGATGATGGCAGTAATGGTTTTCAATAAAGAGGACTAATTGCCATGTTACGAAAAAAAGAAGGGTGATTGAATACCTACTGTCACAAGAAAAAGGACGTTAGAGCCATCAATAAAAAATCGACAGTGAACAAAAACCGATTTTTCCAGAATGGTTTTTTAAATTTAAAAATCCAATTAAAAAAGTCGATTTTTCAAGAATAATAGACTAATAATAGATTATTTTTCACATCCCTACACTATGGTTACAACATAGCCCAGATAACCAGAGGGGTTACAATTTGACATTTTTTGTTTTTTATTTGTACTTTTATTCAGCATAGACAATTAAGTAGTCAGTTGAGTAGTGGTCACTGTGGTCAGTAGTAGTTACAGAACGCACATAACAATATACTGGTAGTATACCATTTCCATTTCTTTTTTTTCTCGATGACAGCTCAGGTGAAAACTTGAACTAGCGTCTTTTTTATATTATGTATGCATTATTTTATAAAAATGTGACGTTTACACGTACAAGGTTATACCAGAGTCGGAGAAACTGATAGGGATGGAGCTATATCGATAAACGTAACACGATAACAGACCCGATATTTTTTTACAAAATGTAAGAATCTAAACTACTACCGGATACATTTGTACAAATTTATTAACTAATATTATATTTCATTACAAGATGTTACACGTATTAATTCTTGATTGATAATGCTAACTTCTTCAAAATTTTCGAAGCTGTTGTAAAATAAGTAGGTATAGGTAGGTACTCGACAATGAAACGAAATAATTATAACGACAGGTAATCTTTATTTATTTATTTTAATCAAAATATGATGAATCGTCACAACTCATTTCATATCGATATCATTACTTATTTGGTCCAACACTACAACTATGAAATTAGAACTGTCATCGAGAAAATGAAATGGAAAAAGTATGGATGTATTCTATAGGGATGTGAAGTTCTCAAAAAAAAAAAAAATATTTTCAAAATTGATTATATCAGAAAATAATAAAATCGATTAATTAATAATTAATTTTTATTTAAAATAATATATTTTGTAATAATCGATTTTGTTCATATTTTCTTGAGAAATTTAATTAAAACCGGAAATAATTAGAATAATAACTTTTTTAATCAATTTAAATTAACATATTACAATAAAAAGACAAAAATATTGTTAATAACGGAGAATACCCATTCTTGTACCAAATTTTGTTGTATAGTAAGGTTGAATAAAAAGTAAAGAATGTTTTTTTTTCATATTATTTTACGACCTTTTATCCTCGGAATTTTGTTTTCAAAGTAGGAATATTCTTTAAACTTTTAAAAGTATTATCTATACTGTATAATATATGTATACTAATATAACAAAGCGGAAGTGTTTTTATGTTAGTTTGTTTAAATACGCTAATCTCTGAAACTACCAGTCTGATTAAAAATTATTTTTGTACACGATAGCTTGATTCACAAGGAATAGTATAGCTTATTTAGCGTGGCGTCCTAACGTTCTAACTAGCCTTTAATATTTATTTTTGTAAAGTAAGTCGGAACACGAATCTCTCCCGAACTGCATTATCCAAGTTCGCTGCGATAATTTTTAGTTGTACGTAAATACATGTTGTACAAAAATATTGGGCCTTAGTACATCATTAAAATAGTCTGCAATAGCGCATACCTATATCTTATGCATAACCCACAATAAGCTATTATATAATAAACAGTGGATTAACATTAAAAAGTTATTTAAGATCATTATTTTACACATGGTATATTAATCCTTACAAAGAAGAGTTACTTCATCTTAAAGACAATTCTATGAAGTTAAATTTTGCTCTTTTGCATGTTATTTGGACACATAGTTTTGGAGATAATGAAAAATTGAAATAATTTGTATTTGCGGGAAGAACAATTATGATAGACTACACGGGTGCACTAACGTTGCGGTGTTTGTTGTATAATATTAATAGCTAAAAATTATTATACGCTGCGTAAATAGTTCCAAAGACGCGGGTGGTGCGTTCCGTTACTTGTATTACAATCCTTTAGAACACAAAAATACAATATTAAATTAAAAAGCAACTCATTATTTAATTATAAATAACGATATTTATGGGTGATATACAAGGTGTCCAGAAAGGGTATCGGGTATTTGTTTTCGCGCCATATTCGAAACGGGGCGTCTAAAGGGTGCGGGGAGGGGTTCGTGGCGTCCGCCATTTTGTGGAGTTTTAGTCACGATGGAACAGTACTCGGGGACGCATCGCGCATTTTGCGTACGAGCGTATTATCGTAATGGTGATTCAATAGTGACTGCTCAACGTCTCTATCGTGCGGAATATCGTACACGCCACGCGCCAAGTGACGATAGCATTAGGAAATGGATCAGGATGTTCGAGAATACAGGTGCGACAGTTAAAATTCAAAACTCTGGTCGTCCTCGTTCAGTTCGCGATGAAGAAACAATTGAAGAAGTTGAGGCGTCGGTTCGTCAAAATCCGTCTTTATCCATCCGAAAGCGAAGCCAAGCGTTGAGCATCAAAAAATCGTCTTTACATTCGATTTTAAAGAAAGACTTACATCTAAAAGCCTATAAAATTCAATTGGTTCAAGAATTGAAGGATACGGACTATGCTAATCGACTGAATTTTGCGAACGAAATGCTGCAGCGATTTAACAACTTTAACAACATACTGTTCAGTGACGAAGCAAATTTTCACCTGAATGGTCATGTTAATAAGCAGAATTGTCGGTACTGGGCAGTGGAGAATTCGAGACGAAAGCATGAACGACCCCTGCATAGCCCAAAGGTCGTTGTTTGGGCCGCTATGTCTGCTAAAGGCATAATTGGTCCTTATTTTCATGAAGATCAACGAGGCTGAGCAATTAATGTGAATAGTGACCGTTATTGCGATATGTTGCGAAATTTTTTGGTCCCAGAGTTGCAGGAGTTTGCAGGTTTCAACTCAAGAACGTGGTTCCAGTAAGATGGGGCCACTTGCCATACCTCAAATGACTCAATGGAAGTTGTTAACGAATTATTCCCTAATAAAGTCATTTCGCGAAGGGGTAACATCAACTGGCCTCCCAGAAGCCCCGACCTTAGCCCGCTTGACTATTTTGCATGGGGATACCTTAAAAGTAAGGTTTATCAAAACAATCCGACGAATCTACCCCAGTTAAAGTAAAACATAAGGTCAGAAATGGCAGCAATATCGATAGCTATGTGTCAACGTGTTATCGCCAATCTTCGTTTCCGTTTAGAAGAGTGCCAGCAACGTAACGGTCATCATTTGGATAATATCATCTTTTCCAAATAATTCTCCAATTCATATGCTAATAATAAACAATAAACTTTATTATTGCATACAAATAATTTTTGTTTCATTGAACTTACAAATACCCGATACCCTTTCTGGACACCTTGTATAAGGGCGATTGAAGTTTTTGGTGGGATCTTAAAATGACATGTTTTGGTATTTGGTTTTTAATTTTAACTAACTGAATCACACATCTTCGTCTGCATCACATGAGAGAGAGAGTGAGAGAGAGAGGGTTAGAAAGATTGGGTCGTATGCACCTATAATACAATTCTAAAGGAGCTGAAACTTTCTTTACTGTGCTGCGGTTTTATTTTAAAACTGTGATATCTCCTGAGATATTTATTGAAATCAATTGATGTCAAGTAGTTTCCGGTATTCAAAAATAATAATTTGTATGGATTGGTAGTAAGTATATGTCATATACTCCACGTTTCTTGACTTATATGCCAGCTAGTGGCAAATATAATTATCAATTACGATTATTTATTTCCAATATTTTCAAACGGATCAATTGTGAATAGAAAAGTAAATAAAAATTTAATAGTTTTGAAAAAATTATTTTAAATTGCAGTTTTTTGAAAATATCTAAATATACTTGTTTATTGATTACTTTTGTAATAAATAAATTATTAATAAATGTTATGACGATTGTGACATTCTATAATATTCAATAATAAAATTTAATCATTTCAGTGATATATGCCATCAATGCCAAAGAAGTTTTACTTCAATCGCGTGTAAAGGTTTTGCAAGATTTTTCATTGATTCTTCGCTTCTATTGGTCGTAGCGTGATATTATATAGCCTATAGGCCTTCTTCGATCAATGGGATATCCAACAAAAAATATTTTTTCCATTCGAAGAAGTAGTTCCTGAGATTAGAGCGTTCAACCAAACAAAGAAACTCTTCAGCTTAATAGTAGTAGTATAGATACATTAACTTAGGTTTTAAACCCTATATTTGTATTTGTTGGTAGCGTTTTGTGTGATATAGCTTGTGCATGTCAAATGGATTATAAATATAAACTGGAAGCATACATTTTGATGTGCCACAAAAACTACCTAGAAAGTTCTAATAAAGGAGCCACCATCTTGTTTACCACTATATTCACTTGATAATGGCAGTAATGGTTTTCAATAAAGAGGACTAGTTGGCAAGTTAGTAAGAAGAAAGGTGATTGAATACCTACTGTCACAAAAAAAAAATTACATTAGATCCAAAAAAAAAACACTTGTGAAAAATAATCTATTTTCTTTATTAAAAAAATTGATTTAAAAAATCGATTAACCAATATTAATCGATTTTTTATAAAATCATTTTTTTCCCATCCTTAGTATTCTCCTATAACAAAAGTACTCTGTGGTTGTATTTGTACTCGAGGAACAAATATCGAAAATAATTGTCTAAAAGATGATACATAGTTTATTCATTATCAACCCCTCAGGGTAATTGCAATATATAGTTTTCTAAAAAAAATGAAATTTTATATAAAATCAGTTCATATTTGTTCGACTATTTTTGAAAATAGTTAGTTTATGTAGGTATCAAATTAAATATCAACTTTCTACTTTCAGGGATGTATTCTTAGAAAAACATTGGCGAAGTGTGATACCTCGGTCGGTTTGTGATTATTATTTGGAAGCTCAGCGGGCTACACCAAATGTTAGTATTGTTTTTTTAATGCTTCCATTTCCACAACAAGGATGTGGATAGATATGTGTATACACAAATGATAAAATAAATGATAAAGAAGTGATTTCCAGGACGTTCCACCGGTGTTGGCGGCGCCACACCACTATCTCATATCTATACACAGAAGTGGTGTGGCACTTGTTGCTGTGTGTAAGGAAGAAGTGGCACCTTTATTTGTTATTGAATTTCTCCACAGAGTTGTTGATACTTTCCAGGTATGAAAATAATAATAATAATTGTTTAAATTTTTTCATTATATTATAATGTTTATATTACAATATTACAAATATCTAACACCTTTTCGCAATTAGATAAATTTTATGCAATATTTATTTATTTACTTTAACATTAACATATTATGTATCAATAAATAACAGAACGACTGAATATTGAGGTGTTTTCAGTAATGGGGACTGCAAGATAAAAAGTTATAGGCTTATGTGCTAATTTTATTATTACTTTTGTTTCCTTATGCCTTAATAATATGACTTGCTTAAACACTTATAATCAATTAAAATATAGCAAATCAGGATATGTCATTAATTTTACAGGAGAGAGATAACTGTTTTAACAATTAGCTATGTGGTACCACATGTCTTTTGTGGTGTTATATCTTTAGTAAAATCTAAATAATGTTGAAAATAAACTAACCATATAAAATAACATTGTCAGCCTGTAAGTGTCTCTTTACTGGCTAAAGAGTTTCTGAGGGAATGCTAGAGCTTAATCACCAGACGAGCAATTTCAAGCACCAACAAATTCACACAAAATTAACAATTGATTTTACAAATTAGTAAATGTATGCCAATTCCATAAGAAAATAAAAAAATTGGACTTTGAATCAATATTCAGCTGGTCTAAACCATTCGTCCACCACAACATTTTGCAATGAATAATTGAAACTAAGTATTTTGACATAAGAAATATTGCAGTATTAGGTACTAACAATATGATATGTTTTCTTTTTCCAGGATTACTTTTCAGATTGTACGGAGACTATAATAAAGGAAAACTATGTTGTTGTTTATGAGGTAAATAGATTTTATTGGTTAAACTTTGGTTATAGTGATTTGAAATGTTAATAGAAATGTTTCATATTTAATTTCAGCTTTTGGATGAGATGTTGGATAATGGTTTTCCATTAGCCACGGAAAGTAATATTCTAAAGGAGTTGATCAAGCCTCCAAATATTCTTAGAACCATTGCCAATACTGTTACAGGGAAATCAAAGTATGTATTTGAACAAAAGAAACAGTTTTCCTTTAATTTTTTTTTGGAACTTATATACAGTTAATTAACCCAGCCACACAGTTTAATCTTTGTTAAATTTATTATGTGTAGCCTATCTTTGTTCTCACTTCCTGTTGGGTACACGTCACTTCCCCTCTGCGTGAGGGAGGGGGGGGGGCGACGCTTCCCGGTTTAGACGGGCGTTTTTTGGTATGCCAGATGCCCGTCTCGTGGACGTCGTAGGATGCCAGTGGGGCGCGATGGTAGTTAGGGGGTCCGGGGGGTGCAATAATGCACGACCGCTTGAGGTGCCGGGTCTTCAATGAAACTCGAACTCTTGTTTACTGCTCGCAGGATGACCAAAACTTTCTTCCTGTAGTTGCTTGTAGTTACTTGTACTCGATGATTTGCGTCGTGACCCATACGGCGTCTCTTCGAGCTTAAGTAGTTCGGAGAGTGACCGTAAGGAGAGCCCCGCTTCGATTCTTATTTTTATTTTTAGTTTTTACTTTGGTCGCCCTGTTAATCGCTCTATATTTCTTTCTTTATATATATTGTGTATACATGTTATATAACAAAATATTCCTCGTTGTATTACCTATCCATTAAACATTCACATATTATATACATTAAGTACATATTTCTTACATAAGCCAAAAACAATGCAATTTACGGGCGGCCTCACCGCTTTCCGTTCGTAAAATTACTATAACATTGAATATTCTTACTCTATTGACTTATTCTATGCATTTACCTATTCTATAATAACTCTATTTCCATATATGTAACGCACAATACATAAGCGTTTATATACAACTTAATACATAACATGCAACTTATAATGTAGCGTAGTCGCTAACATTTCTGTATAATTTTATCTATATCGATCTATTCTATCATGACACATAGTACATAACACATAAACACAATAATATAACATAATATCTTAACACAAGACACGAAAATAACAGTTCTGTCGCCAACACTTCCTGTACTTGCCTGTAGCTTGCCAGATTGTTTGATATTTATAGTTACTACTATGGTCCTTAGGGTAGTAGAGTGAAGTTATATAGCCTATATATAACCTTCTTTAATAAATTAAGAAGCTGTAAAATGTAAATATAATTTTTAAAAGGTTGGTAGCTGTAGAGATTAGCATGTTCAAACAATCTCTTGAGCATAATATTATTAGTGTAGATCAGTGACAGAATAAAAAAAAAAGAACACATCAATCAGTGTTGTCTGTCTATAAATAAAAGTATTCCAATTTACATTTTTTTTAAACAATTTACAATACACACAATTTACATTTATGTAATAAACATTTACTTTTAGTGTATCCTCTACATTGCCTTCTGGGCAGTTATCGAATGTGCCATGGCGTAGGTCCGGTGTCAAATATGCTAACAATGAAGCCTATTTTGATGTTGTGGAAGAAGTAGATGCTATCGTTGACAAGAGTGGTGCTACAGTATCAGCGGAAATACAAGGATATGTTTGTATTTAATTATTATTTGTTCTATAAACAATATTTAAAATATATATATAATTAAAAAGGATAAGAAATTATGAAAAAGTAGCTATTCCCTAATACCTCCCCTCTGCTCACAGCTTCTTATAAGACATAAATACTTATTGTGTGTGATTCTTATAAGATAGAGATATGCTCTCGCTGACTTTTTTTAGGGCTTTCGAAGATGTACAATTACTTAGTACATTAATTTGGTACTCCGCTTATGATATTTAAGCTTCCCAAATACTTAGTTTTTCCGAATTGATTTTAATCGCGAGGAAACCTAATTCATTTTCTATAATAAAAGTAGCCTAAGTTACTCTTTATAACAACAGCTATCTGCCAGTGAAAGTACCGTCAAAATCGATCCAACCCTTTCTGGAACAAACAAATAGACAGACATTTTTTTTTGCTATTTTTCCGTACGTTACTTACTTTAATTTTGATTTTGAAATTACAAACATACACTTCAATTTTATTTATTTGTATAGATGTACCTACACCATAAGTTTCATGTAAAAGAATATTTTGAAGATTATATTTCATATTTCAGATTGACTGTTGTATTAAATTGAGTGGTATGCCAGATCTTACTCTTACCTTTATCAATCCAAGGTTATTTGATGATGTGTCTTTTCACCCATGTGTGAGATTCAAACGTTGGGAGGTAGGTGCATAGTAATTAATTAAAATAAATTTAAAATATTATCATCTTAAATATTATGTTACAGTCAGATCGAATTTCACCTAATGGAAACTTTTGCTGAATGTCATATCATATTGGACCGCAAAGTGTTGTCACTAATTAATTTAAAAAAACATAAAATTTATCTTCTTAATTATTTTGGATGTTAATAAATATTATGTTACAGTCAGAACGAATTTTGTCTTTCATTCCACCTGATGGAAACTTTCGCTTGATGTCCTATCATATTGGATCGCAAAGTGTGGTCGCTATACCGATTTATGTGCGACATAATCTCACTTTACGTTCAAATGGGGAACAGGGCCGGTTAGACCTTAAAGTTGGGCCTAAACAAACTATGGGAAGAACTTTAGAAAGTAAGTATTATTAAATTTTAAGTTTAGTTGCTATATCAATTTATTTGAATGTGCCCTATGGAAATTTTTTAAGTTAAAATTTCTTTATTACCTTTGTTATTTGAAACACAGTGAAAGGAAAAAGAGACAAACACATGATTTCGCCTATGAGACAATGAGATAGAATACATTTACACTATACACGATTAATAAAGTCCTGATTTTCATAATTATGATGGTTGTCGAATTGACCTAGTAGTGTGAGGTGACCAGAGTTGTAATCACAGTTTGAGTGATCGGTTTTTAAAATGGGTAATTCCTTTATGGATTATTTATAGGATTTTTAAAAAGATATTTTTGCTTTACTGAATGTTTCACTTCTACAGAGTATGAACTGCACACAATATGTTATTTTAATAAAAATTTCTTTTATTAAGTATTTTATATAAAAAAAAAAAACAATAATTATAATTATATCTGATACTATTGAACAAACAATTTTTTTATATTAGAGTGATCTTTATTTTGAAAATTTTTGAATATTTATATGCTCATCACAGAGGCTATGTGGTTTTGAAATAAATAGACAAATATTTTAAAACCTTCTCTTAATCTTTTAACCTGTTGTGTTTCTTTGCAATTTAAGCATCCTATTTGAATAATATGGGGTTTTAGGCAACAATTTTTTTAGTTTGGGCAAAGTATTCGAAAAAACTTGAAGCTTAACAGATTTCAACTTTATAATAGTAGATGTTCTGTAGTAGTGGGTAGCTATTTCCTAGAGTTTTTACAGATTTTTCGTTATTTTATTAAAGACTTCCAGCAAGTATGGTAACCAGGGAAAAGTTTTTATTATTTTATATTGTATCACGTTTAAGAATCCATTATAATTTTCCTTTTTATTATATTCATGTTAATTTTTATTTTCAGATGTGGCATTAGAAATATGTATGCCGAAGTGTGTACTTAATTGCAGTTTGACAGCGAACCAAGGGAAATATTCCTATGATCCAGTGAGCAAAGTGTTGTTGTGGGATATAGGTCGCATTGAGTTGCCTAAACTGCCCAATATTAGAGGAAGCGTAAGTAGTATTTATCATTATTTAACAATAATACCAGCCTGTATGTGTCTCATTGTTGGGCAAAGGAATATACAAGGATCTCTCCAGATACTTTGATTATATACTAAGCGCAATAGGTCCTATTTTGAAGAATTTTATTTCATCCCACTTTTTTATTATTATAATATCCATTCTCACTGCACAAGGTTGCAGGTTGAGATTTTATTTCACTCAAGAATATGGAGACTCGTACTCATATTTTACATTTTAATATCGCGCGGAAAAATCAACGTAGTTTGATTTATCCGCAACGTAGTTTTTTTAGAGGACTTCCTTTTCCAATGCTCACACATATACACTCGCCTTATACATTTGTTTAGTCATTCTTCTTTCATTCATCATCTCTACGTGCCCAAACCATCTAAGCATCCCTGTCTCGATCCATGTGACTTCACCTTCTTTCACACCACAAAGTTCTCTATTTC
Source organism: Saturnia japonica (assembly GCA_033032175.1). NCBI lineage: Eukaryota > Metazoa > Arthropoda > Insecta > Lepidoptera > Saturniidae > Saturnia > Saturnia japonica. The sequence continues at coordinate 14,709,936 of CM065307.1, forward strand.
TTATTCTGTCATTTGATTTGACTCCTAACATACCTCTTAGCGCGCTCGTTTCTACTACATTTATTCTACTTTCATGCTTTTTCTGTCACAGCCAGCTTTCACTCCTGTACGTGTGTGTTACAACTAACACTGCTCTATCTACAACCAGACGAGCCTTTGTAGAAATTTTCTGGCTGTTCATAAAGGCGTGCAACGCCTCTTTCACCATGTTACCGGCATTTACTCTCCTTTCTATATCACTTTCACACTCCATTCCTAGTAAACATCGATCCTAAGTATACAAACTCAACAACAACAACAAAAAATTAACTGGTGTATATTTTCTACACCAATAAGGTTGTTTTCAAGTAAAAACCTTTATTTTTTCGGTTCTGTTCATTTCAAGTTATTAATGAAAATAAAAGAATCCTGCTTTTAGGATTCATCTCGTAGTATTGAATTCTTTGGTATTCATTTTTTTTTCAGGTTTCAGTAGCGACAGGGGCAGACACGTCAGGCGCAAACCCTAGTATAAATGTGCACTTCACGATACCCCAGCTTGCTGTAAGTGGGCTGCGTGTGAGCAGGCTCGATATGTACGGTGCAAAGTACAAGCCTTTTAAAGGCGTCAAGTACATCACGAAAGCTGGCAAGTTTCATGTAAGAATGTGATGGGAGGTTAATGCCGATATGCCGTGGATGTAATAATTTGAGAATATTCATCTTTTTATGCAATGGCAACTGTGTTTATCCACAGTTCTGCCAACATCAAGTAATTAAAGTATTTTTCAAATTATTCTTGTAATCTTTAAACATCTTTGTAAGCTACATCACGTAAAATGCCGCCAAAACTACGTAATATAGTAAATAAAATAACAATGGTTTTAAGAATAGAAATAAAAATCACCAGATGACAGTTCAAGATCCAGCTAAAAATTGAAAAATGAATGCTCCTAAGTCCGTATTCACACGATCAAGATTCATAAATCACGAATACGTCATACTTCTATAGTACCTCCATCGCTATTAATAACGCATCGTCAATGACGGATGTATAGCGTGCCTACATTCTGACATTCCACCGGTCCACACGAACAGTGCGTTTTATTATTTGTTGTGAGATCGAAATACGTAAAAAAATTTGGGCATTCAATCAGCCGCAAAGATTTAAAAAAATGTTGATTATTGTAAGGTGAAAAAGATCTGAAAAAGATGACTACACTGCGTTTTTTAATTCCTCTGAGTAAATTGACAATCACTAATGTCAAACTTGAAAGTTGTGATGCCACATTTATTTTTGTAGTGTTGTTTTAACGTATATTTCCTTACAATTTTATGAATCGTAAGATTTTAAATATTGAATTGAGGGTTTTTATTTATTAAGAAAGTATTTTGTGTTATTAAACTATTTCCATTTATTTATTTATTTAATAAGTTCAACTTTACCTTCCACATCTCCAGTGGATGGATACGTAGCTTTATGCTACCATTCGTTAGTTTATATTTTTAAGAATTATAACTATTATTTTCGTGCGGATTTACATTTTTTTTTTAATTAATGAAGTCAACATTTCTTATTTTCCTTTCAATACCAATAAATCTTTCGTCTTTAACAACTCTGCTCTTGGGGTTGGCTTTATGTCAATTTTACGTACATTTTGTGACGTAAGGGAGCTAGAGTGTTTAAAAAAAAGCATTTTTTATATGTAATGTATAATAAAGAGAAGGTAATGGAAGCGTGTAGTGATTAGAAGTGTAAGGATTTATTGATAATAAGCGTATATTTTTAAATGTATTTCCATGGCAGTAACAAATTTTTATGTAAGTTGTACATACTTCATATATTATATTTACTCTTAACTATTCTATAAAATAAACACATTACAGTGTTATAGTTGTTTTTTTTAAATGTCCTTATGTCATTGGTGAGTTTTTTTGCATACAGTTTTCGTAGGTACATAAGAACCCAATATCTGATATACGGGAATAAAATATTTTCTAACATAAAAGTAAAATTTTTGTACATAATAATATTATTGGCCTGAAAAGGATTCTGATGGGCGAAGGTGGCTTGTTCATAGAAGAGATGAGCTTTATAGGGGCTTAAAGTTAATAATTTTATGAATATGCTTAAAGAAGTTTTTTTAAACGTGCTTCGTGATAGTGTACTATTTGTCTTTGTTAGCATGAGTGCTAATAAAAGTAAAATAAATCAAGAACTCTGTAGGTATTGTGTAGACAAGCCGTAATCCAGCCGGTGATCTGTTCAAAGTGTTCTCAGTCGATGATCAAATCCTTTAAAGTCTGCACCAAACTAATCAATTTTATGAAACAAACACTTTCTTGTTTACAAGTCTACATATTTATCGAAAAGAGAGAGACATCAGATAGACTATCGGATATTCCAGGATTTTACTTGATATCATCATTACGGAGTTACAAATCTTGTGGGCGTAATCAGGGTTAAGTGCAAGCACTATATGTACACGGTCTGACAACCCATGTAAGAATGATGTATGTCTGTTTATTTGGGGTTGCCCCCAGTAGTCTCGAACCTCCCCTAAATAGCCACCCCAAGCCTCGCATGTCGCAAGTGACCTGGTAACTAATCTTGATCATCCTCATAATCTGACAAGCTCCAGCTAGAATGATCTCATCGGGTTCCGACTTACTGGGTTGCCTCGAACAATATTGATCCGATATTCACGTTGCGATGCGGCTCCAGCAAGAATCATCCTTCAAGTCTTTTTTTTTTTTTTTTTTTTTTTTTAGAACTGACTACACTGTTAGCCTTAGGGGCCCTAAAGCCGCTGCGGCTTTTACAGCTTCACCGGACTTGGGGGCGAGCGCAGAGGGCACTCAGCCGCGAAAGTTTTGTGGACGACTCGCACGAGGGTGCCAAAGTGGCCGGACCTCGGCTCGGGCGGTCGTCGCGTTCGCAAATAGGTCGCGATCTATTCGAATCCCTACACCTACGATTCGAGCTAACTAAATATACACATAGGCACGTTCCCTTCCTCCTGGGAGGAAGGAAGGAACCGTGCGTATGTGTATTCAGTAATCGGAATGTTTCTACACTAACTAGCGCTAACTAACTAGCGTAAAAAAAGAAAAAAAAAGGTCCCTCACAGAACCTATGTACCTGTGTGGTGTGCACGTGTGTATGTTCATACGTGTGTAGTGTTGTATGTAGGTAGCTAAGTGATGCACGTACAGTGTCACTTGTATCGCGCGGGCGGTTGCCTGACCCAAGGGTTTCACACCGAGGAACGGACCTAGGCTTGGGTTACCGCTAGAGAGGGTGGACGTGACGGGTGTGCTGGAGCGAAATTGACCGCCCGCCCTGTGCGGAGAGAACGGTGGTTACGCGGGCGTGGGCGCTGGCACGCTCTGTTTGGAGAGACGGATGTGTAATATTTATTCGAATTTTCGATGTGATCGTCGGGATCAATAAAAATATTGCGCGGCCGGCGTTTCCACCGGATGTCCGTGGGTGCCGGAACATAAGTGGCGGCTGTTTTTATTAACGGATTCGCGTGGTTCGACGCGGTGTCGAAATAATCCTTCAAGTCCATCGTTGTCTGTTTATATAGCTCGTGGACCCCAGAGTGCGATTACTGTTGCTAGCGCGCGCCGTCTCTACATTATTTTCAGTTATTTTATTTTTTTGAGTACTCCAGAAAACTATTATTTCGTTGCTATGACACATAGCATTTCTTTTTTAAATAATCCCATAGGCACGATTCTCTGATATATTTATTATAGTTTAAAAGTTCAAAATACTACATAATATCTAGTACATGGATAAAATTACGCTTTCTTTCTAGTTTATTACTTCATAGGTATCACAGCAAACTCATATTTCTTTTTCGTTTCACAAACTTTATGTTTATTACTAAAATAACGTTGAATTATAACAGACATTAGAGCATCGTATTCTTCTTGACTATTTGCCTCTGTATCCTAGAAAAGAATATTTGATTATTTTAAACGGTACAAAAGTAAGTTATTTTATTCATATGTTTGCTTTATGTATTTTCTCATTGCAGCTGGTAGAACACGTTACCCTGTACATATTTCATATGTGTCTCGGGTTTGTGCCTAAGGTCAAAATGTATTTCTATGATTTGTATACATAAATCTATAATAGCTACCTACTTTACATTACATGGTTCAAGAGATTGTTTTTTTTTTTAACGCACTGATATCTGGATCTTACTACCTAGTCACATTTCATAAATTCTATTTGCATTTTATAGTTTATTTATTGAGGATGATTATAGGCTAAATAATACGAGTATCTTCACGCTACGACTCGTAAGGACCCGAGCAGTAACCTTGGAGGTTAAGCAACGTGGCCAGCTGTAGGGAAGTGAGAAAAACGATTAGGCTATACTTATAACAAGTGCGTTAGCGGCGGCGCGCGGTGAAAAGTTGGTCAAATGTATTTAAAACGGGTGAAACCGTAGTGTTGTTTTAACGTATATTTCCTTACAATTTTATGAATCGTAAGATTTTAAATATTGAATTGAGGGTTTTTATTTATTAAGAAAGTATTTTGTGTTATTAAACTATTTCCATTTATTTATTTATTTAATAAGTTCAACTTTACCTTCCACATCTCCAGTGGATGGATACGTAGCTTTATGCTACCATTCGTTAGTTTATATTTTTAAGAATTATAACTATTATTTTCGTGCGGATTTACATTTTTTTTTTAATTAATGAAGTCAACATTTCTTATTTTCCTTTCAATACCAATAAATCTTTCGTCTTTAACAACTCTGCTCTTGGGGTTGGCTTTATGTCAATTTTACGTACATTTTGTGACGTAAGGGAGCTAGAGTGTTTAAAAAAAAGCATTTTTTATATGTAATGTATAATAAAGAGAAGGTAATGGAAGCGTGTAGTGATTAGAAGTGTAAGGATTTATTGATAATAAGCGTATATTTTTAAATGTATTTCCATGGCAGTAACAAATTTTTATGTAAGTTGTACATACTTCATATATTATATTTACTCTTAACTATTCTATAAAATAAACACATTACAGTGTTATAGTTGTTTTTTTTAAATGTCCTTATGTCATTGGTGAGTTTTTTTGCATACAGTTTTCGTAGGTACATAAGAACCCAATATCTGATATACGGGAATAAAATATTTTCTAACATAAAAGTAAAATTTTTGTACATAATAATATTATTGGCCTGAAAAGGATTCTGATGGGCGAAGGTGGCTTGTTCATAGAAGAGATGAGCTTTATAGGGGCTTAAAGTTAATAATTTTATGAATATGCTTAAAGAAGTTTTTTTAAACGTGCTTCGTGATAGTGTACTATTTGTCTTTGTTAGCATGAGTGCTAATAAAAGTAAAATAAATCAAGAACTCTGTAGGTATTGTGTAGACAAGCCGTAATCCAGCCGGTGATCTGTTCAAAGTGTTCTCAGTCGATGATCAAATCCTTTAAAGTCTGCACCAAACTAATCAATTTTATGAAACAAACACTTTCTTGTTTACAAGTCTACATATTTATCGAAAAGAGAGAGACATCAGATAGACTATCGGATACTCCAGGATTTTACTTGATATCATCATTACGGAGTTACAAGTCTTGTGGGCGTAATCAGGGTTAAGTGCAAGCACTATATGTACACGGTCCGACAACCCATGTAAGAATGATGTATGTCTGTTTATTTGGGGTTGCCCCCAGTAGTCTCGAACCTCCCCTAAATAGCCACCCCAAGCCTCGCATGTCGCAAGTGACCTGGTAACTAATCTTGATCATCCTCATAATCTGACAAGCTCCAGCCAGAATGATCTCATCGGGTTCCGACTTACTGGGTTGCCTCGAACAATATTGATCCGATATTCACGTTGCGATGCGGCTCCAGCAAGAATCATCCTTCAAGTCCATCGTTGTCTGTTTATATAGCTCGTGGACCCCAGAGTGCGATTACTGTTGCTAGCGCGCGCCGTCTCTACATTATTTTCAGTTATTTTATTTTTTTGAGTACTCCAGAAAACTATTATTTCGTTGCTATGACACATAGCATTTCTTTTTTAAATAATCCCATAGGCACAATTCTCTGATATATTTATTATAGTTTAAAAGTTCAAAATACTACATAATATCTAGTACATGGATAAAATTACGCTTTCTTTCTAGTTTATTACTTCATAGGTATCACAGCAAACTCATATTTCTTTTTCGTTTCACAAACTTTATGTTTATTACTAAAATAACGTTGAATTATAACAGACATTAGAGCATCGTATTCTTCTTGACTATTTGCCTCTGTATCCTAGAAAAGAATATTTGATTATTTTAAACGGTACAAAAGTAAGTTATTTTATTCATATGTTTGCTTTATGTATTTTCTCATTGCAGCTGGTAGAACACGTTACCCTGTACATATTTCATATGTGTCTCGGGTTTGTGCCTAAGGTCAAAATGTATTTCTATGATTTGTATACATAAATCTATAATAGCTACCTACTTTACATTACATGGTTCAAGAGATTGTTTTTTTTTTTTTAACGCACTGATATCTGGATCTTACTACCTAGTCACATTTCATAAATTCTATTTGCATTTTATAGTTTATTTATTGAGGATGATTATAGGCTAAATAATACGAGTATCTTCACGCTACGACTCGTAAGGACCCGAGCAGTAACCTTGGAGGTTAAGCAACGTGGCCAGCTGTAGGGAAGTGAGAAAAACGATTAGGCTATACTTATAACAAGTGCGTTAGCGGCGGCGCGCGGTGAAAAGTTGGTCAAATGTATTTAAAACGGGTGAAACCGTTTAGCACATCTAGTTCTTTCAGTTATCTTAAGATAGGAAATATCAGTTTAATAACATTTTTTTTTTAAATTAATACAAACCGTGTTAAATACCGTTGCAGAAAACCATTCAACTAAACTAGCTATACCCGACGCCGTTGGAATCATATTGAAAGGTGATGGCAAAGTCGTTTGGGACATGTAGTCAATATAAACCTGTAAAAAAATCAAACAAAGTTTACCTATTATGAGAAATTAATTTGATAATTAATTTGTATTCTGTTCACTTGGTTCCATTAATTCCTGTGCTTACTTCGGTTCGTCCAAACGTCCACTCGATGTCGACGTTATCAGTGACTCTTTGAAAAGTATTGGACATCGTTGCTATAAGCATGTTCAATACAATTATTACTGAAATTACTTCAAAACCTGCGATAGAATAAAAACCGTAATAATATAATTAATTAACGAGAATAATGAGGAACTTATAATATTCTTAGTAAATTGATTAATCTTTAGGTAGGTAGGTACTTTAATAGAAAATTGAGTTAAAAAGTTTTTGAAATTTAAATTGAAGGATATTTTTCTATTCGAATATTCGTACACCCCTAATTCTAAATAATAATAAAAATACTAACATCCGAAACAAAAATATCCGATACGTTCTGTGTATTCGTGATGATTTTCATGGCTGTTAACGACGTTTCGTGTATCCCGTGTATTCTCCAACACGACGTCGGCGCTTTCAAGCGGTGCCATACAGAACAACGCCCAGAACAAAGTATTTAGTGTATCAGTTAGGCTAGTGAAGGAAGACACCTGATGAATGTTTTAAGAACTTTATTTATCATGCTTGTAAACAGATTAAATTAATGTTTCTAATGGCGTAATTTCTTATTGTTCGACAGCTGTCAACCTATATGATAAAACTATACTTACTGTTTTATTGCACTAGGTGTAAAATAAAACAAAATAAATTCTGAAGTAAACATTATTCATAAGTTAAAGATTAGAGAACCAGGTCACCTTGATGCAATGTAGTTTTTGCTCATGGATATGTATTTGCCTATACCTAACTAATATTATATGATTTGTAACCGAGTCCTGAGTCTAGATAAACGTAGGATGTTTATCTCATGAAATTTTTGTTGTAAATATTCAATATCTTAATGTTGGACCTATTTGTAAAATATTAGTAATAAATACAAAGATAACTAGGCGTTGAAACGAGTTTACCACATAAAAAATAAGCATTTTATCATAACCTGAGTAATATAAACAGCTTCTGTTTCAAAGTAACAGGCAAAGTTTAGAATTTTATGAGAGTGCGTGTAATAAAACAGTTAACAAAGATCCATGTCATAGATAAATCTTTTTATAAGTATGGGAATTAATTTAGAATTTTTGTTACTTGGTATAAAGTTGCTCACCTGGATAACTCGGCAAAAATAAAGTAAGTCCAATAAAAAATGCCTAATCATAAATGTTAAGTCAAGTTATCACGTACCATAAATACATAATTAAATATCTACTTACAGAAATATTTGGGAGGTAAAAAAACGCTTACTAACTTTTATGTAACATTCTATCTTTGTTAAAAAAGAAATTCTATTTACAATTACTGGATCATTAAAATCACTGGAGTAGGTACTTAATTGTGTGAAATATTGAGTACTTTTCTTATTTAAAAAAATGTTAGGTATTAGTTTTTTAATTATACAATATATTATTAAAAGTAGGTATGTATTGTTAACTTATTAAGTAATGGAAGGATATATAACTCCCGTACATAAAAATACAAAATTATATAAGACCCGCTTTGTCCCGCGGATTCACACGCATATAATTTAAAAAAAAAACCTTCAAAAAAATCTTAAAAGTGGCCTATGTGTTAATGCAGTGTGTCAGATACTTACATACCAAATTTCATCAAAATTGGTCCAGCCATGTGAGCGTATATAAGTAACAAACATACAAACTCACTCATAAATTTTCGCCTTCATAAGATTATGATAATGATGATAGCAGGATACAGCTACTTAAAGGTTTTTCTTTTCGTGATTTACCTGAACAGTTTTCATTCCAAATTCGTCTTCGTTTACCATTCCATCATAATACTGATAGAATCGCGCGAGTCCTGCTGCGAACGCGCTTATTATTATAGCGAACACTATTATATATTTGCAAATATCGATTGCCATTTTTCCTAGACATACCTGTTTATAACATAGAAATATTTTTATGATTAGAAAATCAGTTATAATTATTAGCTTCCTAAGGATGCCAAACATCAAAAGCCTGAGAAACCCCTTGTTCAATTATCCACGCTACATCGATAAGGATACGACGGGATTATAGATAATTATCCGACTGGCATTCTACGTCCGTTCGTTAGTATGACCGTATTATTATTTATTATTAACCATGGTAAAACTTTGAGTTAAAATTGTTCTTTTGATTTCCAAAAGTCGGACATAAATGTTTAACTTACGCTTAATTTCAGTTTCTTGTAATGAAAGTTACATATACACATGTTCCTTCCTTCCTCCAAGAAGGTAGCGACATGTATATATGTATATGTAAGTTTAGCTTGAATTTTACTGATAGGGAATTAGTCAGAGAGCGACTTCTTTGCAATAAGTGGCAACAGCCTAAGCCGAGATCCGGCCACTTTGGCACCCTTGCGCGCTTGTTGTCCACGCTTTCGCGGTTGATTGACTTAAGCACTCGCCCCCAAGCCCAGTAAAGCTGTAAAAGCCATCAGCGGCTCTGTTTTTGGATAGGTCCCATCAGGCTAACAGTAAGGTCAGTAAATAATAATAATAATGAAAGTATAATGGATAAGGTACTTGATTAGCTAATATTGATTCACTTTTCTTTTTATTACAAACATAAGATAACATACCAAGACGCCTGTATCCCCGAAGGGTTAGGCAGAGGTGTACTAATGTACAAGCACAGTTCGCCGAGTATGTTTTCTAGGTCCCATGTAAGTAGGGGCGAGCCTATTGCCCTTAATCCGGCACAAAGCCGAACTCCGAGCTGCTACTGAGAATTTCATAGAAAAACCCAATAACACTTTGTTTGACCTGGAAATCGAACCCAGAACCTCGATCGTAGCTGTTGCGCTTACTGCCACAAAGCTAATGAGGCAGTTATCAATGAAATTATAATTTAAGTAATTGATATATTCTTCCATATTTTGTAATAACAGATTTTTAGGTATATTTGTTTAGGTACCTACTAAAAGTAACATGAAATCATGACTGTAAACGTGTAATCTCTTTTAACGGTGATGTGTACCATGTCAGTCTTTTAAAAAAGGGAAAATAATATTTACTTGGCATACGTGCTACATCTTCGGTTCTATTTTCACTTTCATCAGTTGAGGCCAATTTTAAGCAAAAAAAAAAAAACAGTGTCAAGTTATTTTTCCACCTTTAAAACATTTCATTCTAACTCGTAATCATTGCATATCTGCAGTTAATATGAAATCGATTTACACACCTGAAGAGGTCCAAGGTGGTAATTGAGCTGACATAAGAACATGAGTCGAAAGAAAGCAAATATGGTGGCTAAACAAAACGATCCCTCGGCAAGTAAGGTTGGGTCATATTGATTCCAATATTTGCGATCTGTGAAGTTACAATTACAAGGAAATTTTACTCATAAATTTTCTATCATCTTTATTTTATATCTTCCTTGTTTTTTTACCTTTTTTTCTACATTATTAATACCTACCTAATTCTTCCCTTTCATCTATGGCAACGTCGATAGCGGCCGCGATCCAAAGCGCAAAAGTTAGTCCAAACAGAAGGAGCATTATCATTTCAGCCCAGTTGCACATAAGTGTGAAATACCTTCTAGGTTTTTGTATGAAACACATGCGTACAGCTGACCATGTGTATCCACAGACGTATAGAAGTACCGGCCCTTCAGCTCCTAATGAAGGGAAAACGTATTAAATCATATGTTTTAGTTAGTTTTTACTCTGGAAAGTTTCTGTCAACCAAATTTTTATATTACTCTTCTTGACTTCTTGGCATGCCTTGTTGTATTAAAAAGACTGTAGGTCATAGTCCCTCTTTCGTATTAGGGGTTTTCTTATTGGAAATTAAAGATACGAATGTTTCTAATTTATAATTAATCCGACTTGTAATATGACATTTTTTTTGTAGGTTTTTGATAAAATCGAACATGCAATCTCCGTCATTCAAGTTAGATTGCTAGTCTATGAAGATGGATGGTAAATAAACTTCCTTGTGATATTGAAGCATAAACGGTTTTTTATATAAAATCATTATAATTCCAGCATAAACACTAAATACACAATATAATTTTATTAACCTGCATATAGATATCTACGAAACAATTGATTGTTATAGATGCTTTGATTGTTAAATTTATTTGCCTTATAATTGACTAATTACTAGATATATTGACGTAGATAATTAGATATTAATGTAGAAATAAAGTTTTAATCCAATGCCAGATCACCTGTTAGATGTTACTACAAAGTTAAGTCGTCACTTTTGCAGACTACTGTCATTTTAATCAAGCCATATTTTAAGGATAAAGTATAATAAAAAATACTCATTGTATATAATATACGTGACATATAACTCTGAACAATTAGGAAGTGGTATAATAAAAATAGTATATCACGTTCAATGTGTACTCTTTTTGAAATCAAATACTTAGTACCTACACAATTATTTTGAGGTAAATATAGGAAGTATTCTGGTTTCTAACCTGTGTTAGGCGGACCTCGTTTCTGTCCAGTTTTATCTTGATTAGAGATGTAAAAGACAAGAGCCAAGAAAACGAAATAAGCAGAAGCATGTGTAATAAGTTTGTTCAACGGTATCTGCCAGTATCTGACCAGACGGTGTTGCGGCGCTATCTGCAAATAGTCCTAATTATAAATACATCAACTAGGTATTGGAAATGGAGAATTTGATGATTATGGTGTTCTATACCAACAGACTTAATATATTAAAAAAATAAACTACTTATCGTTTTTTGAAGTAAAACTTCTTTATGTAAAACTTGATCTTAACTCAGATGTTTTTAGAGGGAAATAACATTTTTCCCACATAAAAACGTTTAGTATAATCTATACTCAAATATATTTCTTTTTAATTCAATACTAATAATAATAACCACAAGTTAGATGCATTTTTTTTTATTGAACTATTTTTATGTTAATGATAGTATGTTATACTGCGCTGAAAGGGTAAGTTACCGTATATCCCGTAACCCGTATATCAGTGTTTTTTTTTAAGTAGGAACTCGGTCTTAGTGGTGTGGTTGATTTACTGTACATACTGCTTATGATAGATACAATATACAAAGTATCACAAAGCATTGTGGTTGCAACCACTGACGTATCTTTTCTTTTTGCTTAGAATATTTAAATTGTAATCTTATAAAATCCAACTATTTGACTATTAATAACAATGGGGTATAGAAAATGCAGGATAATTGACGATGATGAGATTTCATACGACAAAAGTATTTTTGAAGTGACGTCAATGTTTCCAAATTTACTAGTTGATTTACAGTTAATGTTAGAAATAATCAATCCTCCTAAAAGATAATTCACGATCTTGACACAATGGTAGTATCTATAGTTTTATTATACTAATGATTTAGTTAATAGTAAAGGTTGCTTGGAGGATATACATAATATCGGTTAAAAAGGAAATATTTGATACACATACCATACACATAAATAATATGATTGGAGTAATGAAAACACGGCTTGAAACGATAATTGCTTTTTTCAAAAATGATTTTTTCTTCCAACTATACCAATCGCCCAACCAATAAGATTCGAGGACCTGAATAAATGATATTATTGGAAACATTTGTTGTATATTAAGTTATTTCTACTGTTAATATACTTCTTTATACTTAGAACTTTTGACTCATGAATCCTTACTAGGCAGTGACCGGCCAACGAGAAATGCCCGTTTGAAATTTGTTTGTAATATAAAGATCGACATATATAAACGATTCAATTACTACCCACATGTTGTAAAAATCACGAAATTTTTTGCAGTAAAACTTTAGGTGCAACTTACGACTAACTTTGTTCTTTTTCCGATGGAAATATAATTTTTCAGGCGGAAATAAGGACTAGAAAAACTATATACAAGTTTGTTTCTTTATTAAAAAAATAAATAAATGCGATTGTGATTTTGTTTGTTACTCAGTCACATAAAAACGGCACTATGGATTCGAATTAAATTTGACACACAGATAGCTTATAACCCGGATTAAGACATAGGATATTTTTTATCGTGGTGAAGAACCAATACTATGTCTATATCCTAAGTCCAAGTTTTTAATATAATCATAATATTATAGGATACACGGTCAAATAAGTTTTACTTCAAGGGCATGTCCGTGATACACGCACATTTTTTGTACTACACCCTTATACTTACCGTTAGATGCTGTGAAATTATTGAATCCATATTGTATAAAACAAATGTAGAAACAAGTTCGTACAAATTTTCCTCAAAATCCTGTCTACCAACTCTGTATGTAACATAGTTACCTCTTGAGTGTTAGGATGTGCTACAAATTCTTTTTGCTTATAGTCAACGGCCATAAAGAGTCGTGGTAGTACAAAATTACGTTGTTTACGATATCCTGAGGTTTGCTTTAATATTAATTCTACTTCTTGCGAAGTACGACAACACCCTTAAAAAATTAGTTATTAGTATTCAAGTCAAATGATACAAGAATTCTGATCAAGAAAAGTGTCAAGTGCCTATTCGAAATGGACAGATATTAGAAGGCCGTGGAAATCGTCATTTAGATTAATAAAAAAAAAAGTATTATATTATCTGTACGTAAAAGACAATTTTTAGCAAAAAAGAAAACCAACTTCAATGATTTTGAAGAATTCCCCGGTGTATCTTCGAAGTTCAAAGTTCAATGCCAATACAATTTAAATGAGACCACCCTTGGGGTATCTATCCCCTATCCAACAAAAATAGAATCATCCAAATACGTTCATAATGAATTGATATTATTAATGAAAGATAAATCCTTACGAGAGCCATTTACTCCATACATTTTTTAACTAATTCAATTTTTACTCCATTATTCTAAGGTAATAAACCATATAAAACAATATACAATAAGACCTTGTCTTAATGTATGGATCTTAGTGTTGGGCAACGAAGGAGAAAGATGAGAGATGATTTTACTTATTTGGCAGAGATGAGAATAATAAGATAAAAGTGTGGTGTACATAGAATGGATACTATCAGAAATTAGTATATCAGAGGAAATATAAAAAGAGCACCAGGAACAGAGAAGGGTTATAGCGTGGTATGGGCATGTCATGAGGGGGTCTAAAATCATATTACTATAAGAATGCTGAAGAATAGATTGGATGTGTATTATGAATGACATAAGTATAAAATGTGTGAATACTGAGATGACAGTTGATAGATGAAAGTGGGAGAGGAAAAGGTAAATTTCTTTCAAGATTTCTCTCTACTTGGGGCAATTCTACTGGTATCCAAATAATCTTGTATTGTGTTCTTGTGGTTAGTAGTGTTTCCAGAGCTCTTTGGACTAGGGTGGTTCAAGGTTATCAACACGCTAATGATATATGTATATGTATGTGGTATTACGGTATGGTTGTTTGTCACTTGTGTTGTATATTTTTTTAGATAGAATAAGAGTAAAAAGAAAAAGGATTCTAAGGTAAATACTTCCATTTTCTCAGTGCATTTGTATAAAAATATGTAATATATTTTACCTATAAGATCAACAGCAAAAGCGCTGACGTCATCACGTAATCTTAAATAAGCTGTAGCCAGGTGCCTGTATGCTATAGCGTTTGCTGAAAGCTCTGCTGTAAGACGGAATGCTGCCAGTATAGGATCTGAAGATACGTAGATCATGTATACGGGCGAGGATATTGCCCTATACAGTGACAAACGAGAGTTGTTTGCATATATAGAATCTTTACTTACTTGAGTATTGCTAAAAATAAATACCGATTTAACTGATTGCAACTGGCATTTATAGGGTTTATCTTATTTATAGAAATCTTGTTTTCGAGATCGTGTAACTTCTAAAATACTTGACTGATTAAGCTCATATTCACATAATATATTTGTTTTACCAAGGCGATGGTTCATAGCTATGTTAGGATCCGTTAGGTAGTGCTGTCGTCGAACCAGTAACAACCGGAAAAGGAAGAATGCCTGTCGGGTTAGCTAGTAAATTATAATATCTTCGCAGTGTAGTTAAAATTACAGGGTATTAACGTAGGTAGACATAAGTAAGTTCACCTTACTGTTTTCTGAATATTCTATCTCATAAAAATAATTTAAACTTACTATAACTATTGAATTATTATTAACTTTATAATTTAAGGAAACCGTGATTATTATTATTATATTGTATTATTATATTATAAAGTATGATATTGTTACAAAAGTATAAAAAAAACAATCACTAAAAGGGTGAAACGGGAGTTACTATCCAAAATTTTAACACGGGTAATACCGTGGAGCGCGTCTTGTTTAAAATATTTAAGCTCTGCTTACTTGAAAACCACTTGCCTGCTATTAACTATTATTATAATATTATTATTGCCTGCTATTCTTTTTTTAATTGTAACTGACCTAGGCTTGAGCTGCCGCTAGAGAGGGTGGACGTGGGGGGATTGCCTGCTACTATTGCGTTGGCGTTAAGGTGTTGTTAAGTAAGTATAGCGATTAGTTTGTGCAGAAACACCTTTACAATAATTATTATACTAACTTGCATTTAATACAAGAACAATAAGGGTTATGAGGGGAAATAATGTATGTCTTCGTTTTATTAGAAGGCAAACGATTTCATAGAGTCCCAAGTGACAAGCGAGATGTAAAGGTGTTACGTAGGCAGGATAATCTCTTGAATTGGTTGCTCCCGAGAATTCTAGACCTGGTGATATCTTCCTCAGACCTTCCAATAGTATAACTGCAAGTGATATAATATTATTAGTTAAGTATATAATAATATATATTATTTTCGTAATATTTTTTTATGTACATTTTCAGAAGACAGGCACGAAAATGATATTTTTTCAACATTTTTTGTCAATGATACCTTATGAATTATCGCGATTTTGTATTTAATGCACGTCTAGAACGCGTCTTACTTTTTTAAATCGACATTAAATCGACATTAGTTTGTCAAGTTATAAGCGATTCCGCTTTTCTAAATGACTCCAAAACAAGAAGGAGAATGTTCTCAATTTATTTGTATTTTTTTTTTTTCTATGGATGTTCTGGCATAGCTTCTGTGTTTATGAACGGATTTCGATGATTCTTTTTTCATGGAAAAGTTGTTACTTTAAGGATGGTTCCAATTTAATTTCATTGGCACTGGACCTTCGACTTCGAAGATACACCAGGGAACTCCTCTAAATCATTGAAGCTGGTTTTCTTTTTCGTTACAAATTGTCTTATAGTAGTATGATATATTCCTACATATTTGGCTTCATAATAAATATTCATATATAAACAAGATTTCAGTTGAAATTTGATAATGTCTATATATCAATATTATAACTTGGAACCTAAATGGTCGTGGACAGTTCTTTCCGTGAATGCTCAAGATGTGATTTAAACTCTGGTTTTCAAAAACAACTGGGGTTTTCCCAGGGTACTAATGTATGGCGTTCTTCAAAAGGGGAGTGAACAGGTTTTTAAAGGGTTAGCAACGAGCATCTGATGCTTCTGATGTTGCAAACGTCTGTAGGCTACGGTGACCGCTTACCATCAGACGGACCGCATGCTTGGTTGCCACCATCGTGATATTAAAAAAAACTTAGTAAAATAAAATATACCTTATCGTTTTCATACTAAATTAATATATAAAAATGAATATTATAAAACAATCAACCTTTGTTATACAATGGAGACACTATGCTTTTTTTAAAGTAATAAAAGTATCCATACATAATTATACGTTATTATATTATGTAACTTATTAAAGATTACTCTTACAACGATTGTCTTGAAGTAGTTATATACAATAGGCAATGTTAAATTATTAATTTTTCATATATTATTACTTCCGTATACAGTAAGTAATAACAATAATAATAAGAAATTCTAAAAATAATCAAAGTAATATAATTTTGCTCCCCATAAAATTTACATACCGCGTGCTATATTTATGAAAACCGAATGTTATGAAGTAAACTCTAAAAAACGTGATGGCAACAGCAGAACGACTAACCCAATATTTTTAAACTGTTATTTCTTACAGCTTGTAGCGCGGTGTCACCAATTTCTATATTTGGAAATTTTAAAAGAAATTCCACCATCGCCTCAGATCTGTTTTGTATGGCTATGTGAAGTGCTGACATACCCTGAATGCAATAAAAATACGTTATCTCGTATTAATCATATTTAATAAATTTTTGAGTTTAACGAAAGTCGGTCACCTGGAAATTCACACAGTTAATATCCAATGTAGGGTGTACTTTAAGATGCTTTTGTACAAAATCGATGTTATCTTCAGAAACAAGGATTAAGAATTCAGCTTCCTCTGTTTGAAGTTCAGGTAAAACCACTCCGTAACCAAGCTTTCTATTTTCAATGTTGGACTTAATAAACAGTTAAATGTATTAATAGTTATAGATGAATTGTATGTTATATCGTTTGGAAATCTTACCTGATGTTAAGTGATGATGTGGCGCAACGGTAGCACGCTATGCCTAGTGCAAGACTGGCTCTTAAGTGCAGCTGCCGGAACACACCTATAGGTTCTTGGCGACAACATTTCAATATGACGTTCTTTGCTTCTGTTTGTTTGTTTTTGTTTATCATCACGATGTTTTCCTGCACCGAAAGCTCAGACTCATTGCAGGGATTCGAATTCATCTCGATCACAAGTTACTACTGACACATCTATGCTTCTAAAATGTAACCTAATTTAATTTTTCATTTGAAGGTGTTAGCTAGCCAGGCGGGCATTAGAAAAAGCGCTACCACCACGTTATGGTTTCATCACGATGTTTTCCTTCGATAAAGCGCTGGCTTATTGTAAGGATTCGAGCTAACGTCGATCGACGCGATGCCCGCACATGTTATCACTAAATCATCAATTCTATAAAAATTGTTTCTATCTACTATATCTTACTTTACATTAGATCGTAAATGCCATATTTATTAGGAGAACTGTAGTAACCGGTATTAACTTCGTAATCGGAGAATAATTTATTGACTTACAGTATTTGAATTACTTTGATCATATTTATTTTTTCTTATATTTATAATACTCTGAACTTGCTCCATTTTTTATTGTAGCGGTGTATTTATCTCTCTCGAAGGTAGTGAATTACTATTGTTTGTATTTAGAATGTTGCCAAATGTTGGAAATTCCGTCGTACCTTCAAATTTATATACTTAATCTTTTGTTTACATTTGAAATATGTAGTTTGTTAGGTATGTAAACATACCATCCCCACAGTTCGCCGGATATGTTTAGGTCCCATGTATCAGGGGGCGAGCCTAATGCCATTAATCGAACACAAAGCCAAACTCCGAGCTGCTACTGAGAATTTTATAGAAAAACCCAATATCACTTTGCACGTCCTGGGAATCGAACCCAAGACCCCGAGCATAGCAGCCGTGCTGAGGACCACTAGGCTAATGAAGCATTATAAATATGTAAGCATTTGTAGTGAAACTTTTATTTTAGTTTTATATTTCAGAGGATCACAGCTAATATCGGAGATACGACTGATGTTAAGAACAGTACAATCAATATCAACACCATCCGAAAACAAATCTATCTCCGTTAGCTGCTATTATACCGGCTTGTTAGCCTCTTGGCAGCTAGATATTATATACAGTGGCTTATCCCGAAACGTAACAACCAGGGTTTATCACAATGGTCATGGTGGACGCGACCCAGTTGGATACAAGATCTGTAACGACCTGCTCGATTACTGACTGGGTTACTCGTCACATACAAATATCTTAAGTACGCGACACACCTAAAATTACCACTATGGCGAGTGTTACACTTAAGCCGTAATCCGTAAGCAAACCAACGCGTTCGGCTTGCGGCAGAGGTGGCGATCTAACTTGCGTGCGAGCGTCATTCACATCAAGTACCCGACATACGCATTCAGTTTGTTAGAGTCTGGCCAAAAATATACGATGGACTCAAGGCGCAATGGTATTAATACAAATATAATTATAGTATTTGATCGATACCATGCACGCCACCGCGGCCGCAAGCCAAACGCGTTGATTTGGTTACGGCTTTAGTAAATGGTGGTCGCGATCTAGTCGAATACAAATTGTCTAGACCTATACCACTCAGCAAATGACTATGGAAGTATTAGCAGTTTGTTTAAAAAGCTCGGTTCTATAGAAAAACTCGTTTAATCAAAATACTCATTAGTTAGAAAATTATTACGTTCATCCTCATATTTGGGAATGTTTGCATTTTAAAAAGGTTAGTCACTTTCGAAGTCCATAAATTTTAGCTCGAACTTGTAATATACATTAGTGAACTAGTCTTACAGTACGCAATAGTTTAAACCGTCTTCAGTATGATGGAAGTTCAAGGTACATGAAGAATATTTTATTAGCCAATTATAACGAGTTGCATATAATTTACCTGTCTGGTTTAATAAGTTACCCGTCTAGACGTAAGATTGTTGAATTGTATAGCGAGTACTTTATAAATATGACCTGTTACTTTATCTATAAATAAATGAAAAGGATCAGTTACTTTATATAGACGTCAATAACACCTACAAAATATTACGTATTATTCTTTACAGTTATAAAGATTGATTGTCAAATGACAAAGCCGAATTTTTACGCAGTATTATATTCTCTTTGGCCTAAATGTAAATAATTATTGTCTTTTAGCAAGTATCTGACCTCATGCATTTTTTACACAAAAAGTTTATATTGATAAGTGACGCGTTGAATTCCAAAGAGATTACCAAAATTTAAGGAATAAGAAAATTTATAACGAGCTTGCTGAAATCTATATCATTTATTTAAAAACAAAGCTACATAAATAATTATAATCTAAATAGCTAGTTATGTAGTTCAATATAGGCAATGTAAATTAACCATTCCTAATGATTACTAAAACAACTCATAAATAATAGCTCATAAGATAATTGTGATGCAATATTATATTTAATATTATATAATTATTTATTAATTTTATATTATATAATTAGTATATAACATAATTATTTTTCTAACAATCATAAGAGAATTGTACGCCGAACTTATTACCCTTTTACGAAATAAATAATTAGGAGTCACTATATATTGTATACAAAAGAGTAAAATACGAGTAAGACCGTGTAAGTATCTGAAAAAAATAAGAAAATTTATATAATATTGTTCGTTTGTTGTTTTGATTTTTATTTTATTTTATAACACTCAAAAAAATTAAATTTCAACTGGGTCATCAGACGTTGTAAAGGACTAGTCCTGTTACTATGTTCTTTTAAAGGCAAACTGTATAAAAGTTTTTTTCATTCCAACAAATAAAATTCACAAGTTATATGGATACATTATTATTATTTTATTTATTTGAAATTAATACTCACAGCAGTGTATGTAACTAGAGTTATATTTGTAAATTTCATTGCGGTAAATGCAATAGGCTTTTGTGCTCTGTAAATGAAAAATATTTGTTAATTAATTTACGCTTGCATAACATGCAAGTTATTTTTGTTATTGGTCATAACTATTTTAAAGAATTACAGTTGATTTAATATTATTTCAAACTAGAGACTTCATGGATTAGATGAATTTTATTAGTATGTATTTTAATGTCTTAAAAAATCTTGCTTCATATATTTCACTTTAGTGAATGCAGTTAAAGTAGTATATAAATAACCGTTTGGTCATAATTTTTTATGAAACGTATACATTAACGTATCATACCTTCGTATTAGAAAAAGCAGCGCCCGACGGCACTTAGGATTAGTTGAGTACCAACCACTGCTGTAAGCCGCAACGGCTACGTCTGCGTTCTGGGAATAGTTTAAAATAAATTAATAAAAAAATTATTCAATCTAACCTGATGCTAAGTGACGATGTAGCTCAAGATGGTAAACTCGCTAAGCCTAGTGGGAGGACTGGGCTTTAATAACTTTTTTATTGAATGAAGATATATTGATTTTTTTTTAGATAAGGACTAAGTATCGAAATTGTAAAATAATAAAAATGATCAAAATCTATCCGCTAGTTATTGTTTGTGCTCGCATAATGGCAAACCTCTATCATTTTATTTAAACTAGCGGTCACCCAATTTTCGAAATTCGACCAGCGACTTTTTAATCATACAATATTTTCCGTTTGACATTTGCAGTATGAACCTAAACAATGAATATTATATCACTTGCTGTCACTTTTCGTTGAGTGACTATGCCAATATTTTGGGGGTCTAATTTCAATGGTACTGGTCGCGTTAGGATTCGCAGTATTAATTGTTTTAATTTAATATATTAGTAAGAGATATTATAGATAAATTTTAGCTTTCTGCACTCCTGCTTCATATAAACTTTGATCATGCCAGTCCCACAGTCTTCCGTACACGCAATACGGTTAAAAAGGTACCGAAAGCTTTTGCTTCACGTATTAATATATAGATAGATAGATTATTACTGGAAAAGAGGTAGGGCACAGAGAAATTTCTTTAGAGATTTCTTTTTGCTTGAAGCAGTCTGACTGGTGGAATACTTCCATACTACAGAGAATCACAGCCAAATAACCTGGTATTGTGTTCCTGTGGTGAATAGGGCTTCCAGAGCTCTTTGGGTTAGGGGGGTCCAAGGTCGGCAAGTCGCTAGTGATACGTATGGTATTACAAGCGTCCATAGGCTACGCTAGCCGCTTACCACCAGGCGGGTCGTATGGTTGTTTGCAATCTTTTTGTATTAAAAATTCACAAATAAAGCATAAAGATACCAAATTTTTATTTTTACATGTTATTGTATTGATGCTGTTACTGTGAAATATGTAATAATATTTTAAACAATATAATATGCAGAGAAGTAAATTTAACCTATTTGAAAACAATGACATACGAACCGCGTGAAAAATGTCGTCTGCATACCAACACAACATTCCGATTTGAATAAGAGCTGACCCTAAAAATAATTTGTTGCTCATTGCCATTAACGGTTCAAGCAACTGAAAAAAAAAAAAAAAAATTAAAAGTTTTTATCTTAATACAATGTTAACGTAATATTATAATCATGTGCCCTTATCAAATTTACGAGTTTGAAAACTGAAATAAGTAATCTGTAATTTTAAAACACGCGTAATAATCTTTTTTTTGTCTGTTCGTCAAGGCTAATACCCGAAATGGAAGATATAAATGTGATTTTTATTGGAAGGTAAAAGACTTTCAGAAGTAATCTATCCTAAAACAACTACTATCATACCCACGGAAGACAATGAAATTCACGACTGACCAATTCCGACACTTTCACAATTATAGTTGACCTTAGAGCCAACACAGTCGCCCATAATAAAAACCGCAAATTATGCGACAATGTTAGTTTTATACCTGTAGAGTGTAGACAATATGTGTTATATCTAGGTAATTGTAAAATACATGTTCCATAAAAGTAAGCAAATAAATCGTACCACTATAACAAATGCAACGCAGCATATATTTAGAGAGCTGAGAACAATATTCACCAGATTTGAAAGTGAAAATGCACTCTCTAAATCATTGCAATATCTGAAAATTAAAATAAGGATATTTAATAATTATAAATTACAATGTAATTAGTACATTGTAGCAAGTCAATTTTTAACAAAAAAAAAAAACAAAGCCAACTCCATTGATTTTGAGGAGTTCTCTAGTGCATCTATGAAGTCGAAAGGCCGAAATGGCAATGGCCATTGATATTAAAATGGGACCACCCTTGAGTCATCCATTATGCAAAAAAAAAAAAATTCAAATCGGTTCATAAACAAAGAAGTTATGGTCGAATATCCATTTAAAAAATTTTTTTTAGAAAAAGTTAAAGACAGAAAAAAAATACCGGCTCTATCTTATATTAATTTTATCAAAGAAAAATTATTATTTTAAAAAACATACTGTAATTCAATATTTCAGTTGTACTAAAATGAAAATAATAATTTATGCTAAGGTTGTGTTGAATGTTTGTTTATATATAGGTAAATATATTAAAATAGATCGATCGAGATCCTACAAGTGATCTTAAAAGTGCCTACTTGTATAGGCACGATGTTAGGATAATCATTGAAGAAATAAATATAGTTATAGGGATAATATTTCTGTTACATCAAATAATTTTTACAGGTACAGGTTTTTTACAGGTTTAAAAGTTTTTGTATACAGTATCTCGATCAACCGAATTTATTATACCCAATTATATAAATAACATTCAGCACAACCCTTTCATAAAATTATTATTTCCATTATAATACAAATGAAGTATTGAATAAAAATTAAATTAATAATTCTATTTTCTGCCATATTATGTTCGTATTTTTCTCTGTAAACCCTTGTAATTAAATAACTGGTTCAACATCTTTGAGAGTCTGCCATATTGGATTTAGAATGAAGTCATTTAGATAACCATGCATTGCCATCTAAAGTAAACGTGTATGCAAAATTTCAGCTCAATATGTTGGAGGTAACTGTTTTAAAATTTAGATTTGACCGAAACTAACAAGGCAAGTTTAAAAAATGTTGTCAAAAAAGACAAATTTTACCCAATTTATGGGATGAAATCAGCAAAATTTCATAGTTTTGTGCGATTTTAGTTATTAATATTGGTATATTTGTGAAACTCGAAACACTTGATAATAAAAATCGGCAAGCCTTGCCTTGCTGATTAAAATTCTAATAATAAACATTTTTTTTGTAATCTTTAGAGCAATCTTCATAATATTAGTTTTAAAAAATATACAACAATTGACGACGCCAACAATAAAATAACAGTATAATGACGTACATAGCTTATAATGAATTATGAAGTTTTATGTACTGGTATATAACTTACGTAATAAGTCTTTGATGTAGCCTTATATTATCTGTAATTTGTTTGTAGTACTCTTCGTCAGATTTTAAAATTAAAGCAAATGACTCCAGCCTTTTTTGTAATAAACGTAAAAGCATAGAAATATGACAAGCCATGCCAGAAAACAGCAGATCTGTGCAGACCATTATCCAGACGCAAGTTTGACCTTAAAATGAAATTGATTTCTATATCAGAATCACATGATATAAATTTATGAAATATATTAAATTAATATCTTTTACAGTGTTTAACAAAGATAAATTGACACGAGCTTCTGATACTAAATACGGTTTGATAAACTTAATATGAACATGCCAAGTTCCATTGGGTGTAATGATTAATAATTTTAAATTATTGCAATTCGTAAACATACTAAAATCTTAAATTAGATCTGATATGCGTCTAAAGAGTAGATAAAGTTTACAATACAATGTAGGTTGGTATTTGGAACATGTAATAAAATGGCAAATTGTATCTTATTCCAACAAATTAATAATAACAACACGTAATATTAACAAGAAATAGATTTTTAATATATTTCTTCAAACATTCACATAGTTTTGCTGCAGTTTCCTTATTTCTAGATCAGGGCACTATAGCTTAAATTTAAAAAATAAAACTGGCCATGGGTTCCCCTAATTCTTTTTATAAAATAACAGTAGCCTAAGTACCTTCATATAATATCAGCTATCTATCAGTGAAAGTCCTGTCAAAATCGGTCCAACCGCTTCGGAGATTACCCGGACCAAACAAACAGACAGACTAACAAAAATTTTAAAAAATTAGTTTTTTTGTTTTATGTATCGTATGTACTATCATATGCATTTAGTAAAAAGCTGTTATTTTGACATTACAAACAGACACTTCAATCTTATTAATTGTATAGATATTTTTAACCTACATAATAATAACACTGCTTAAATTTATGTTATTAAGTATTCATTGTACAAACAAGTATAAACCGGGTATCGAAAGTGGTATTAAAAGTTATTTGTTTTGTTTTGAACATGCGATCGCAATTATACATATTCGCGATAATGTTTTTTGGGAGCTTATGAACCGTATAATCAAATATTTGAAGGAGATTAATTGCTACTTCGCTTTATAACGTCGTGTTGATCTCAATGTGATAATGGACCATTTCAGACGAGTATGTTATTAAGACTTTCTCACACTCATGTCGAAAATAAAACGCTTTCGATCTTTTAGATTAGTAGGTGCTTTTGCCCGTTTGATATAATAAACTTTTATATAATTTTTCTTATACTGTTAACATTTAGGGTACCTTTATGTAAGCTATGTCAATGACATACTAAAGATGTATGTTTTGTAATAAGTAATTAAAGTTTTAAAAATGTACTTGACCTGAAAATTGAGAATGTTTGTTTGTTGTCTTGAGAATCTGCTTTAATAAGCAGTTTCTGTGTAGTTTTGATTTCTCTACTCTGTAGTATTTTCTATTTGGTTTACAAAACTGGATTCTATCTAAGAATTCTAAGATTTATTTTAAGTACGTTTACTAAGTTTTCATAGAATTAGACCTTCTGGTCTTTAAACATATTTACAATAAAATTGGATCCTTCTAAATGCATACAAAACTTACATTAGTGTACATATTATACAAAAACTACAAACAAATTATATTTAAGGATAAAAAGAAAAATAAAAACTAAAAATACAAAACAAATAAGAACTAATATAGTAAATCAAAATTATGTTAATTACAATAATACTGAGATATAAAAAAATTATGATGTAAATAATCCAGAATCACATAGGATAAGCAATACCTTAACTAAAATTGAACATCCGCTAACTCCGCATCTTTATATATTTACACCTTTATTGCGTATAATCAAGATAGGCTTACAAATAGGTACGAGTTCTTACCGGCGAACATTTCAAATATATAGACTGCAGCATGTGCCACCTGTTTGTGTTTGTCGAAAGGATACCAAGAGGTCCATACAAATCCAATTTCAGCGTCTTCGCCCTGCCATTGACGATACAGGTATATCGCGATCGGTGTTATATTGTAGAACCATACTCCAGCGATATTAACAATGAAGTACCCTGAAGTAGGCGATCAACACTTCAAGAAAAGAAAGATTAACAAAACATCGGCAAAATAATCGAAGAGCATTACCAGATGTGCATCAATTTTTTTAAATTCTATGTTTGATTTCAAAGCGATCAGTGATTACATGTAGGTACTAACATCTATGGGTGATTTTTAAAGCGTGTAGGCTGTTACTCTTGATAGCCTGGGCTTCATAATCAAGGGGTGGCAACGGCCAGATCTCTACCAACTCGTTCAAAAGTTGATTGAACACGTCTTTCTTGTACCACAGTACGAATGCTTTCGCGATACCTGTTAAATTATGCAATATAAAGTCAAAACTCCTTCAGTTTTTTGATTGCATTAATAAATAATATATGGGCGAGTGTCTTTTACTCAAGTGTCTGGAAAAAAATTGTATCTAGTTAGTCTAGAATAAAACATTACCTAAATATTAAAAAAAACATACAAATCGATAAAGCCTTTTCCGAGTAACTAGTATTAGACGTACCTTACGATGGTTAATCGTATTTCAGCTTTGTAATATAGGTACTTACTTGATTTTGACTTGTGCTTAATAATACTATGTAACTTTTTTTTATTTATTGGACCTCACACTTTAATAAATAACTTAATCTAATACAATAAACAATCAATCAAAATTAAAATGCATTTGTACAGTTGGCTATACAATGTTTGAAAAAACTTGTGTATAAAATATTTTAGATGCATACTTGACTTCAAAATTATCATTAATCATCATGTATGTATCAAAGTAGGATACATTGATACATAAAATTTTTTTTTATTTGTATAACATTAATTTAAATTATTTTTTTCACAATTAAAAAAATAATATCTACCCGACCAGCTCGGTGTCTTACAAAAAAAAAAAAACTCTATTTAACCAAATTTTCAATGTAAAACATTTACTAAATACAAAGTTTCATGCAAAAAGGTTGGAGCCGTTTCCAAGAAACCAATACATATATACATATAAAATGCTTTGTCCTGAATGACTGACGGATCAGCGCACAGCCTAAACCGCTGATCGTAGAGACTTGAAACTTGGAGGGTGTGTTCTTTGTATGACGTAGGCATTCGATAAGAAAGGATTTTCTGAAATTCTACCCCTAACGGGGTGAAAAAGGGGGGCAAAGATTGTATGGGACAACGTGATTCCTTGGTTCAATCTACTTAAAATTTTGCATAAACCTTTTTTAACGGAATTGATGGAAGACGTGTTTCGTATTTTATTGAAATTTATCCCCTGAAGGGGTAAAAAATAAGTAGAAAGTTATTTTGGCGGTGATTTGTTTCGAAGTTGATATCAATACTCCTTCCTGGGTGCTTGTAATTTAAATTACATTTTATTTTGACACATGTTTGAAAACTCAATCTGATTTTATTCAAAAAAGGTTGACTTCACTTAATCCAAACTAATGTTATAAATGCGAAAGTAACTATCATAAAATAAAACAGTAATTATGCCGTACTGCGTAGTTAAACATTTTATATATACTTCAGCTAATCTTAAAAAGGATACTGGACTATCATTTAGTAGGTAATTATTATAAAAACAATACATTACTTGTTATGTATAATATTAACAATTAATCAACAAACCAGATTGACAATCAACAAACTGGTTGGTATGGCAGCCGATGTCATTCCACCATTATCGCGCAAGCGCATTTGGTGATCCCATATTTTGTTCATAGAAAGTTTCAAACCTCATATTTTTCCCTTAAAGTTTTTTTGCTACTAAAAGTACCCTATGTCCTTTCCCAAGGTCCAATGTATCTCTATACCAAAATTCATCAAAATTGGTTAAGCGGTCTAGGCGTGAAAACGTAACAGACAGACAGAGTTACTTTCGCGTTTATAATATTAGTATATGGTATGGATTTAATTGTCTTCACATTATAATCATTGATGACTAACTTCATCATGTCGCACTTCCGTCAGGTGATGCGTGCGCAACTATTTCTTTTACCCTGTACTAAACGTGCCAAAATAATAATGGCTAGTTTACACGAGCTCAGGACATGTCATTAGTACTAATCGCTTAGTACTAACCTGCTTAGCGACAAGTGAGAAGTAACTGTTTACACGTTGGTATTAGTAAAAAAGTATTAGTGACCCAACATCCACTCGAAATGGAACATGGCCACCATATTTTGCGCGGTGTGTTCTTGTCACCAAACACTTACCTACCGTGGCTGTTTACACGGTCAGCAGGCGACAAGTGCTTAGTAAGTTGTGGTAGGAGCAGTCGGCTTGTCGCTTAGTAGGTAAATATGATCACTTCTATTCACTTGCACTAATCTTAATTCAGTATGTTTACACGCAGGGTTTTAGTGTAAGTGATAAATTCTAAGCGTTAATCATTAAGCTCGTGTAAACCAGGTATTACCTACTTCAGTGAATCACGTTATATTGTTGTATACAAGAGGTATAAAATGCCCACTCACACGCATTTCTGTGTGACGGTTGATTAAATGGTAAGGTATTACAAACCTACATATTTTGCATACTCACTGAGAGCGCCGTAGCCAAATGTATGAAAAAGTGGAACGACTTCCTCAACTCGTGGCGAATTGGACAACGTGAGACCTATGTACACGATTTCACTAAAGACGTGGTAGCAAATACCACAGACTGATAGTACGAATATTAGTTTTTGACGTATATATGCCGATGTATTTTTTGGACTTTCAAATGACAGCCCAATACGGCGCATACAGAATACGCTTAGAATCAGAGACTCATCAATTTCTCTTTTGGCCCGTTCCATTGTTAATTCAGACGATATTAATGGACCTTTGTGTCTGAGATACAAAATACAATTGGGTCAAAATCTAAACGTACGGAAAATAAGTGGAGTGTGAAACTCTTCAATAATTTATTGTTTTATTTAAAACCAAGAGTGTTGGGCGGGGTCGTATTAAAGTTTCTAAGTGTCAAATAAGTTAAAACTAACAAGTTTGATGGATTGAACACGCCTTTATCGCTCGAAGGTCTACAATGAAATATTTTCTGAGAAATATTTAATAATTTCTTAGAATACCAATTCTCATTAATATCTCTTTTTTATATCACTGTGATACTTTAACGGTTGTATGGTTCAGTGATACCACAATGGTTGCCACATCGAAAGATTTAAGTTCGATTACTGAAATGTTGCCGAGTTTTGCTTTACGGAAATATCTTGCTATAGCTGTATATATTGTATAGTAGTATAGTGTTTATAGCATAGCTATTTAAGTAACATGAAAAAATAATCCGTTCTTTTTTATTTTATAACGCAACAAATTAACAAATTGACACAATAAATATCAGGCTACGATTTTGTATTGAATTTAATTATTGTCTACAAAATATTACCTGAGATAGATTTTATAAAATAAACCACTCTTTTTGTACAGCTGTTGAAAGTTTTTTTTTACATTACTTGTCCTAAAACATGTATTTATAAAATAATATGAATATTTATTTAGATAAACAATGGTTTTAAAAGTATCACACTTTTATGTTTTGATAAAATTACTACACATGATGATAAAAGAAAAGTACAATCTAAAAACTTCGACAATCGGTGAAACATGTTTTTTTCAAAAATATGATGAGTTGTCGACATTATGTTACTCTGTAAATTCAACTCCTAAAGCGAACTATTTGAAATATTTATTAAATCTTTTAAATTTAGACCACCTTTTAAATCTATGATTATTTTATAACTAATATGAAAATGTCAATACTTTATTAGGAAAATGTTCGAAAACTAACGAATAATTTACAAGCTGAACAGAATATTAACGGTATACAAATTATTATGTCTTTACCACAAAATTACGGAGTCAGATAATTTTTAGTATATTATACTATAGATTTTTGATTTGTTATATCAACACACAGAGTCAATTAATCTTTAAGTTCATGCATGCATATGCAATACAGAGTTCGGAACAACGTTAAAGCGTTTATATAGAAAAAAGAGACTTCATCGTATTTATAGGTAAGCTATTTAGGACGCTACCATCATTTGGTTACATTTAAAATGAAATCATAGGGTCAGGGTCATAGGATGTGTTTGGACTAGGTTTACCAAATTTAGTACATAGATTTACGAGATATTAACAATTATAATGGGGGACGTAGCTAAAAAGCAGGTCCCCTCTCGTCAATGTATGGAAAGGCCATTTTATTTGGCGTCTCAAACAGATCTTACAAGTTTCGTAAGACGCATTTCCTAAAGTTCTAGAAACAGGACGTCCGCGTCCCGCTTCTCGCTTGAAGGTTGGCAACCCTACTTCAGACATCGGGTCGATCGAAAGGGTTTGAGACTTGGAATCAGACTGACCTTTCGATGAAGGAGGATATTGTGCTGGAATCATAACATTATAGTAGAGATAGAGAAACCCACTCTGCGTTTTTTATTGCACTAGCAAGTATAAGTCAAGCTAAATACATTTTGAAAATATTGTTTACGTTTGAACATTTTAGATTTTTAGCAGAAAACGTGCATAAAACATGTCTCACTATTTTGTTTTCAAAACGAAACTGTAATAAATATAGAATACTTTTGTAATAAATTTTTGTATCTCTGCAAATTGCAGAAAATAAATAATGTTCGGCTTAGAGAAATGATTAGTTACTGAGAGTAGAGCTTACCATTGAAACAGTTGTACCGTACTCCTATTATTCACTATAATAGGATCGTGCTATTAAATCGTTTTTCAAAATAAGATATGATTACAATCAGTATCGACACAAATTTAGTGTGATTTAAGATTTTCCCGCTAGAAATCGCGGTGTTTCGGCAAATTTAGCACGCGGCCCGCAACCCGTGCCGCGGCCGGCTTTACAGTTCGCTACCGTTACGCGATTACAGCGTGCACGCAGCACGCGGTTAGCTTGGCATGGCTTTGCGCAGCGCGGTCTGCGATTGCGACGCTCACTTACACTTACGCTAAAAGCATCACTATGATCTACGTTAGTCAACAAACGCAATGTCCAACGCTGGCGAACGAATCAGCACAAAGCAAAGTTCGTTACTTAAAATCGTTGTAAATTGAAAGAAAATTAAAAAATGATTTAAACAGACATACGCATTATTAATTTAATTAAGCAACTATAAGTAGGCTGAAAGATACTAATATAGTTGATCGCAGTAAATTATCGGAAAGTATAAAATACCTTGAAGTCTTGCGCTGGCTAATTAGACCCAAATCACCTATCCAAAACGAATTTTTTATTATTTATAAATTTAGTGTTATACCTGTCTCATGTTAAGTGACGATGTTGTTCAAGATGGTGACACGCTAGCGTAGTTGGAAAACTGGCTCTAGTGGGAAAAGCACAGTACAGCTGTCGGAACACACCAAACGGTTCTCGCCGACAGATTTTACACTTGAAGGTGGTAGCTAGCCAGGCGGGTATTAGAAAATACCGTTCCACTATCCTATTGTTTCACCATGATGTTTTCCTTCACCGAAAAGTCAGGCTTATTGAAAGGATCTGATCTTCGATTATTCGGATCTACTTAGTTGAGCAAGACAACATTCTCAGAAACGAAAATAATGAAATCTAAATATCACAATCGTCCAACTAACGAACATCTGTATGTCATCTTGCTTGCGGTTGGCACTCAATGATTCGAGTGCCATCCTAAGAAAATCACAGGGATGGTATGCAGTTCCATGCATCGACATCCAGAGAAAATTTTTAATTCGTAAGGTCGCAACTTTTAGTAAAAGCTATTTCATAATAATTATTTTTTCATAGTAGTTTGTTACCTTTCGATCACTTGCTACCTAATTATATTGTGGCAGATTGCCTCCTGCTCTAAAGAAAAAGAAAAAAAAATTACGAAACACGGACAATAATACCCACACGAAAGTACTACAACGGAGCAACTTAGCCAAATAAAATACCGCAACCAACACCGACAAAGACTTCACCTCAGCATGTGCTACAGCAAATTCAGCTGAGTCCACACTGATATAGATGGATATGATTAATAATTCAACTGAAACATTGTCGGTTTAATGGTAACATAATTAGACACCGTGTTAATCAACTTGGACTCGAATCCTACAGTAAGCCTGAGCTTTTAGTGATGGTAAATGTCGTAATGAAACTGTAACATGATGGCAGCGCACTTTCTAATGTCATGATATTAAAATCCTCTAGTTGAAAATTGAGAGTCTGCCATATATCAAATCATAAAGTTATATTTTTTAGCCTTATATCATTTAATACCAGCTTTGCCCGCGCCCGCGATTCCGTTCGCGTGAACTATACCGCTTCCACCCACGGCGGTCGACCGCCGGTTATTTTAAAGAAAAAATTGTTTATTATTTTATTTACGCGAAAGACTAATTATTTTTCTAAAATAAAACTAGCCTAAGGATACTCCTTATCACATCGGCTATGTGTCAAGTGAAAGTCCTGTCAAAATTAGTACAACCGTTTCCAAGATTAGCCAGATCAAACAGACAGACAAAAACATAAGAATTGAAAAAAATAGTTTTCTGTTATAAGTACCGTATATACTTTCATAGTAAAATGCAGTTATTTTTATATTACAATTCAATTTTATTGTTCGTAAGTAGATATAAAATGTATAGATAATGGCATTTTGTGTGATATAGTTTGATTAGTTCTTATATTGTGCATAAGTTAGGTGGGTTTTAAATAATAGCTAGAAGCAATAATTTTAAGTTGCTCGTTTTTAACTTTTAAAAATTTAACTTTTAGAATTACTTTTAGAACCTTTTTAAATTTTAGAATTTTAACTGCCTCGTTAGCCTAGTGGTCTTAAGCGCGACTGCTATGAGCGAGGTGCTGGGTTCGAATCCCAGGTCGAGCAAAGTGTTATTGAGTTTTTTCCTATGAAATTCTCAGAAGCAGCTCGGAGATTGGTTTCGTGCCCGATTAATGGCAATAGGCTCGCCCCCTATTACAAGGGACCTAAAAACATACTCGGCGAACTTGTGGGTGTACATTAGTACACCTTTGTCAAACCCTTCGGGGAATACAGATGTGATGGTAGGTTTTTACAAAAACTTCCCGTACAGATTTAACAAGATAGCCACCGTCTTGTTGAAGCATTGTTTGAACTCTGACTGAAAATTAGAAATATATCCTAAGTTTGTATGAAAATCCGGCAATTGCCGCAGGCAAAACGACATAATATAAAAACGTATACAGATATTAGCGTCCTTGATACCTTTACTAGCGTACTCAATTATACATAACATGCCAATCAAATATAATTTCAACTACACGATTATTCACTTAGATATTTTTTCAGATATAATACGCACAGTCTGTGAAATTTTTTGGATCGAATTACATTTGAATATTAATCATATTCACTTAAAAAATAAATGTTCGATTCACGGAAATCCCGACTCAAACTAACTAATATCATATAAAATTCCGTACTTGTGACGCATCAATGTGTACTTAGACCATGATTCAAATTGTCATCACATCATATTAATATCAAGTAATTATGGAGAACATTTTTGGACTGTACCTAATCATAGAAGTTAGTTTTCAAGTGTTTTGTAAGAATCAAAAGATAGGTATTTACTTATGGTCAGGGTCAAACGGCTTACTATTAAAATATTTTTAATACCGACTTTAAAAAAGGAGAAGGTTCTCAAATCGATTTTTTTATGGATGTTCAGCCATAACGTCTTTGTTTATGACCGATTTGGATGATTCTTTTTTTGTTGGAAAAGTGATACTTCAAGAGTGGTCCCATTTTAATTTTATTGGCATTGAACCTTCAACTTCGAAGATACATCAGAAAACTCCTCTAAATCTCTAAATCATTGAAGTTGGTTTTCTTTTTTTTTTTATTATTATCTTGTTAGTTCATACAGACTTTTCCATGTTAATTGTAGAAGAATCACATATTATATAATATTTAGTGACATTGTGGTTAAAGAAAAACAAATTAAGTACACTATGAAGGTATATAAAAGGGACTGACTAAAGGCAGCTACCGAAACATATATCGTGCTTAGTGTCATTTTTGTCGATAGTAGACAATACAAATATAATTGGATTTTAATATTTTAACTATTTGTGTTTACTGAAAATAAATTAAAAAAAAAAAGATAAGATGCCTCTTAGAATGCGTGATAACTCAACTGATTAATGTAAAATAATTGTCGAACATTCTACGAAGTAAAAGTGCTGCGTATTATCAAAGTTTGAACGGGCGACCCAGTTCTTATTGATGAGGCTGATCGCGAGCAAAAACTTCTAACTCTCGAACTCTGAATAAAAGGTGCGAAAACCGAAATGAAACGGATAGAAGTCTGGTGACTTCGGAACATAACACCAGCTTAGAAGTAACACAGAGAAACTTATTTCCTTTTGTATGTTTTTATTTAATTTTATACGGTTGTCTATGATCACTTATAATATTAAATATATTTATGTATATACACACATATACTTATATATATTTAAGTATATATATGTATATATGAAATCAATATCAATCAATTAATAGGTATCTACATTTATAAATTAAAGTCGCTTCCCGCTGTCTGTCCATATGTATGAGTAGATCTTTTAAACTACGCTACCGATTGTAATGCGGTTTTCACTAACATTTGGAGATTTTTTTACGGAAGGTTTATATATAAAATACATTACAATTAAGTTTATTATAGTAGAGAACATTCAATTATTTTTAATCAAGTCGTCAAAAAATGATTTTTGGGCGTTTACATGGCTTAAGCCAGCTAAACCTTACGAGATACATCAAGATAATGTTATAAAGAATTGTAGTTTTCCAAAAAACTTAGATGTAAAGTCCCCAAAAGTCATCTTCTAAAGTTGACTCACAGTAACCATTTTTATATTCAACTTTTTTACTTCGTGCTTCGTTCTTCTAGATTAGTAACTGAAATATATAACACAAGTAGATTCTTATCTAGGATTCACTACTATCAATAATTGTTGAAAATATATTAAACTTTTTCTTTTTGAACTTGCTACCTGTCAGTGTTCAATGCCTTGATATGTCACTGTCCTATAAATCGATATTCCCTTTATGATAACTAACCATGACGGTTATTAAAATTAACAAAATTAAACTCTAATAAAGAAATATATAGGGTTCAGATCAGAAGCAATGAAATTCAGGTTCAGTTTTCCGTTTTTATGCTAAAGTATTTCCATTTTTTTATCACATTACTTTTGCCCTAAATATCTATTCCACACTCTTACTATGACCCTCGCTCAAATGTGAGTCCCCTGTAGTTTTTTTAGATCTGACTATAATGTTAGCCTTAGGGGCCCTGAAACTGCTGCAGCTTTTACAGCTTCACCGAACTTGGTCCCCTGTCGTTCCATCCACATCACTTTTTATCACCGCGTCTATGTTTTGCCAACGTCTATGAATGGTCGACGACTACGATTGGTTGATGACTAAGTCACAAACAATCAATTGTACAACTAATCTATATATTAGTTTATTACGTAGTTTATATTAAATCTAATATATTTTAATAATATGCACATTATTTAATTATTAGTTTACATAATTACTTACTCACAAACTACCCGGTAATTCTAATATATTATTATAACCTTACAATGATTGGTCAACGACTAATTTTATCATTTGAACTTCTCATATATTTTGATATATATATACTGAGTCAACTGGCACCAGAGATCAATAGATATCTAATCTAGCAACTACGTGATACTGACGAAATTGTGTTACTACACACGGTGCCATTATAGCAAAGAAGAAGTAGAAATCGTCAAGCTTAGAGCTGGATACAAAATACCTTCATATTTCCTGGATAACTTTAGGGTATAAGACGGGCCCGGGCGGGCGGGAGTTAGTTACTAATCTCTTCGGAGGAAGCGTCTCGTATAATTATGATAAAACTTCACTTTAGGTAAGTTCGTTTAATCATTAATTATAAATTAATCATAATATTTACCCACTCCCAGTCTACTTTTCATAACCAATTATTTAACTAAGGCCAAGATATGTAGACATAATATATTTGTTTTATCGAGACGAGAACTTATAGCTATGTTATGATTCGATAACTGTAGTTGGGCCATTAACTATCGGAAAGGGCAAAACAACGTTTTGTTGCTTAATTTTGCATGGCCTTGACGGTGACCATGATCAGCTAGACCTTGTGCCAATTTATTCTTGTTCACTGATATTATGTGACTCCTATTTCTGCGTCGGGTAGCATAAAATTTAAAATAACGTATATTGTATAATATTTATGCAATTTTTCACCATATTAAAAAGTATGCACTTGAAAACGAGTAAACGCATGTGAGACTTTTCTCCAAATATATATACATAACCATTAAACATTAATTAAGTGACGCAATGGTTAATAATTTCAGTGGCTTGTCACGCTGTTTTAATGTAAACGTTCATTGCAACGTGATCATAAGTAGTAGTGGATTAAGTGCTAACAACACTAACACATTAACCCACACATTGTATTAAAATATGACACGAATAAAAATAAATTGATATGGTACCTAAAATAGCTTTGTCTTATGTGGTTTTTTCTGTCTGCTTAAAAGTCTGAGGTTTCAGAAAGAGAATGTAGAAAGAAACAATAAAATATAGAAATTGATTGCTAACAGCAATTAACTTTAATAATCTTTGTCATTAAAAAAATAGAAATGTATAGATGAGCCACGCGGTGTCACTCGCGTTTCATTTTTTAGTTCTCTTCGGAAAGTATAACCTATTCTTAGCCCTCATTTCTATTACTGCCATAAAATTTGTAGGACATCTTTGTTTTATGATTACTTCGTTTTTGCTTAGTGTACTTTTTGACTTATACTTTGTAAATGCTGCGCATGATAGTAGTGTGACATTATATGCTATGAAGCCTTTATGTAAATAGGCTGTAAAATGTAACAAGAGTTTTCAAATCTGACTGATAGTTCAATAGATAGGTAGATTGGCACGTTCAAACAGACAAGAAAAGAAACTCATAAGCTTTATAATATTATTACTAGCTGAGCCCCACGGTTTCTCCCGTATTAAATTTATTCGACCAAATCTCCACCGCTGACAACGCACCCGTGTAGCCTATCGCTGTTGTTCTCATAGATTTAATAAATACTACATCTATAGTTGTTATCACTTCCCGTACTTGCCTACAGTTTATCAGATCGCTTATCGTTTATAGTTATGTTCCACTTTTAAGAGTCATAGCGTGATATTGTATTGTATATATCATACCATTACGCCTGTATTCCCCGAAGGGTTAGGCAGAGGTGTACTAATGTATACCCACAGTTCGCTGAGTATATTTTTAGGTCCTACGTAATAGGGGGCGAGCCTATTGCCATTAATCGGGCACGAAACCATACTCCGAGCTGCTACTGAGAATTTCATAGGAAAAACCCAATAACACTTTGCTCGACCTGGGAATCGAACCAGGACCTCGCTCATAGCAGTCGCGCTTACGACCACTAGACTAACGAGGCAGTTATATAGTATATAACCTTTATAAATATATAATTATGCTATAAAATGTATATATAATTTTTCAAATCTGACTCGAGATACCACAGATTAACGCGTTCATACAAAAAAAAAAAAAACATTCTTTTGAGCTTTATAATATTGCTGGATAACATAGACTTAAGCCTGAACTTAATCTCTTTGTCTAATGTTTTCTGTTTGTTTTTGTTGTTATCTGAAATTATGTAGTGTTAAAAAATCGAGGGCTATTAATTATATATAGAGGGAAATTGTTGTATTTTGAATTATATATTATTTTGTAATATATCGTACTCTGAAACCATACATTTACTTTCGGTTTTTATTTTGTAGTCTATAAGAGAAATTGAGGATAAATACTTTCGCTTAGTGAGGAATATAACAAGGAAATAACCGATTTAAATGTAGCCAACTAATCCAACTCAACAATGGATAAATAGAATGCCATTAAAAATTATATTAGGTTGATTACTTCTCTCCGTCGCGTCGCGGAGTAGTAGGTAATTGTTTTCTTTGCAATGGATGCCAGCGCTCATTACACAACAGCAAAGTCAAACTATGTTCTTATCCGGAGCTATAGGCTACGTACATAATTAGGAACCGAGTAATTGAATCTTACGCAAATAAAAATAGATTAAAACCTGCCGTGTGTAGTGCAATTTAAGATTTTCATCGCGCAGTTAATGAGTGAGCCAATGCGAATCAACATTAACTTTCACTGGTGTATTGACGCTTCGATGTTGGCCTTAAATTCCTCTTTGGGAAACCGCAGGAAGCCAAATTAAAAAGACCGTTTAACAACTTTTATTTTTATTGTTCAGCAGAGACCATTAGGCGATAATCAAGCGTTGAGCTATAGTTTTGTTAGCTTTTAAAATTCAAGATATAGGTATATATAATTAAGTACCTATGCAATTGTATATTAAACTAGGTTTCCGCCCGTGACTTGCTACGCAAAGACTATAGGTTTTTTTTTTTGTTATAGTTTAATTGAATTCATGGGTTGTGATGTATATTATTGTTCATATATAAATCGAATTGTGCTTCATACGAACAGTTAGAGCTGCAATATACTGCCGTCCTAAGAATGAAGGGGATATGTGCCAATTGTTGTAAAATTGTGTTTAAATATATTTTCATAATCAAGAAAAAGGCGCATCTAGCAGTTTTTTTTTGTTTCCCTACAAGCTTCGTTCTCGAGTTACAGTTAATCTAAAAGTACGCAAGTGACCTATTTTAAAAGGTTCATCAAGATCTTTATTACTTTTCTTCTCTGGTTTGTGTTTTAGTTACATGTGCCCCTTTTCCTTACGGAGGAAATATAACATTTCTTTGTGTACCATACTAGTGAATATACTGTCTGGTGCTAAAATCCCTAGGCTAATGTTGAAACTGAGAGAATTTTATAGGAAAGCCCAATAAAACTTAGCAGTAGCAGCTCGCAGTTTGCCATTTCCGATTAATGGCAGTATGGACCTAAAAAAATACTCGGCGAACTGTTGGTGTACATTAGTACACCTCTGCCAAACCCTTCGGGGAATACAGGCGTGATGGTATGATGGTATCTGATTCGTAAAATATTTTTTCCCATATAAACTTTGCTATCCCCTTTCTTTATACCTTTAGAGATTGAATTTAGAAAAAAACGTTCTTAAACTATACATACAATATAAAATCAATATCTTTCCTAAGTGTCATATTGAACTCAATGTCAATCTCAATTACAAAATATATACACGTATGTTATATTAAATTAAATTATTTAGATAGTAATTCTTCATTGGCACTTAAAAAAAATTCTAATATTTCAACATTTATAAAAATGTGCTGTGAAGTTTGTGTGTACTATACGTGTACATAATAAATAAACATTACAAGTTAAAGCTGGATGATGTTAAGTCATTAAAAAAAAAGCCTTTTATTTAATAATAATATAATAATAGAAAGAACGTATTTATTGACTTTAAAGGTCTTTGTAGATTATTTCTGTCTATCTATTTCATATCAATTCATGTTTTTTGTAATGCTGTAAGTTGAACGGATATAACTATTTCTAGCCTTGTAGGAAGAAACTTTGAAAGAGAAGGTTGAAAGAAAACATTAGAGAGGAACAGCGCAAAACGGTGGTCGAACCAAGTCACCGAATAATGGAAGTACTTACTTATCAGCACAGCCTTCCAGTCGATGATCAGGATTCAGGATCAGCATTAAGGCTACCGACCAGGAGAAAGTGAATTCTCTTTCGCTTACTTCATATAAATAACTCCCATTATGTACCTATACGGGTTGATTCTGCGTACTTCTTACTTTTCATAAAAACAGTATTTATTTTTATTGATTTGCATAAGTCGGTTTCGGACAGTCCCAATTTCTATTTTCACACACTTTTGCATTTGAATTATATACATTTCTAATATTTTAGCATCACTCATATGCATAAAGCCTCTAAACTAATGAAGCATACATTCAAACATAATTCTTACGGACTAGGCATATCTAATTTGCTTCTAATGAGATCTATTACTAGTAGTAACTTTCCATTCCTATAAATATCGAGAGAATAAAACGTGTTTGGTCAGGGGACGTCCATCAGGAGCGAAGTACTAATTATAAAACAAGTAAACTATTATTTAAAAATAATTATCTTATAAAACACATCGATGTAATTTTATTTAAACCTATGTACCATACAAAATAACTGATAAACCATTGATGATAAACGATTGAATTACTGAACGCGCGCCTAATTTGTGAGTCTACCCTGAGGGGCCCCGTCCGAAGTGTTATGTTTTGCAATGTGGCGGTCGCTTGAGGAAGGGTTATACAACCGGCCGTACCCGATGCTCGTCTACTCGAATCCCGATACTTGCATGTAAACACACACACACACACACTCGTAAGTAGAGAGAAAAAGTTGGAGAGGAGTTATAACACTTTTTCTTTACGTGACATTTTCTGTTGACTTGTGAGTCAACTCCTTTTTTTTAACGTTGAGAAACCCGTCATAGGTACACACCTGCTTGGCGGAGCAAGTGGTTATGCAAGACTCCTACTAACTAAAACACCATGGTGTACCATCTGCTGCCGTAATGGGGTGACACGTGTCGGCTAGTAGCATTCTACTGCGTCGTCATAACGCGATGCGGCGCGGGTCGGCCCTGCAAATTTCGGACCCCGGCCTACAGGAGACAGCTTGCCACACCCTGTCTCCCCATCCGCCAAACTTGTGTAATGGTGAGACGGGGTCCCTCAACACGTCCCGCCTGGTTCGGCTAGGGCGATCGAAGGAGGTGAGTGAATCGCCCCCT
Organism: Saturnia japonica; assembly: GCA_033032175.1. Taxonomy (NCBI): domain Eukaryota; kingdom Metazoa; phylum Arthropoda; class Insecta; order Lepidoptera; family Saturniidae; genus Saturnia; species Saturnia japonica. The sequence continues at coordinate 14,750,675 of CM065307.1, forward strand.
GCTGCCGCTCGTTCGTCTTCATCGGAGAGGGTTGCTGAGAGGGTTTTTCTCGCGAGCACTTTCAGCAGCCTCCGTCTGCGACACCACGTCCTGGCAAAAAGAAACCGTTGCAGACCATGTCACTGCATAGCTTTCATCACATTCGACAGTGAGAGATCCCCTCCTACCACCGTAGTCAGAGCCCGGTGTTGTCTCTCCTCGCAGTGTCCTCGGCCGCACCGCACTCGTGTCACATAGTGGTGGGCTCCCAGCGAGCGATCCGGTACAGGTAGCATCCAAAGTCAACTCCTACCGTAAGTCGCGTTAAGGAACTTCCTAAATATTGCTAAACTTCCTCATGATTAATCATTTTCACAATAATTAAAATTATATGTTCCTGAATTTATTTACGTTTGCTTCTATTGTCATTTAGTCGATAAAGTTCCTAAAAACGGTAAAGGTAATTTAGAGGATACAAGAATAATTGTATTCGACTGGATCGCGACTACCATACACCAGATGTGTCACGTTTCGTCATGACAGCGGCGAACGTCGAAGTATTGTCGACCTTTGTGGTCGCCGATGATTAAACTGTGGTCACCATCAGCTACAGTGACGTCACTACCGTGATACTATACATAATGTTAAAACTTGAACATTTACATTTACATTTGCATTGATTAAACTGAGCAATTTCGCTTTTTGATTTGATTAGCAAATCCGTACAAACATTATTATGTGATAATGGCATTTAAAATATAATGGATGCACGACTTGGGAGTTGAACGGTTCTGTCACGCACATTTAGTACACGAAGCGGGCATACACAGTTAATGAACTTAAAAATGCTGTACGTTTTACCACCTACAATTGTTGTTTTCCTTTATTTTATTTTTGAATCAATGTGGCTTGTATTTGAGGAATATGCCCCTACACTAGCCTGCGGGTAACTTTAATTTTGAAAATAGAATGGATTTGTTTTGAATTTTTAACCGAATTCAGTAAAAGTTACTCAATTCGAATGTATATTTTTTTTTTTTTTATGGATTTTTAGCCACAACTTTTTGATTATGATCCGATTTGGATGTTTATTTTTTGATGAATAGAGGATACCTCAAGGGTAGTCCCATTTTAATTTCATTGATATTGAACCATCAACTTCGAAGAGGCATACACAAGGGAACTCTTCAAAATCAGTGGAGTTGATTTTCTTTGTTGTTAAAAATTGTCCTGTTAACTCATATGTTATTAACAATTGTATTCCAATGGATTGTGACGACATACACCCTGATCAAGAGTTTTAGTACTTTGTTTATCGCAATTTCATCCATTTTTTCGTTTTCTATTCGCGTTGACGATTGTAGACAGGCAACCTGGAGGGCCCCACGTGTAACACCATCTTTAGTTGTACGCTTAGGCGAATCACGTTCCGAGTTTCGGCCGGTGCATATTCATTATACAAGCGGGGTTGTAGTGACTTGTACAAGACTGGATTTGGACTGAATTTATAGTGTCTTTCTTTTAGTTTGTCACATTTCGGGATCAGCCAGTGTGTATCTAGTTACCGAGAGGCTTGCAGGCTCGTATGACAGTAACGACCAGTGACCTCTTTAGATGGCCGCTGTTATTTTTGGATTTTCCGGCGTTTACCTTCAGGCCCTTCATTTAAAATTCCTTACAACCCCCATCCATCTGTGAGGATTTATCCCCAATAACTCCATACAATGTTTACAATTTTAAGATTTACAAAGCTTCCCTTTTTGATATTTAGTTGTTCTACCACACCTTCAGACATATTGCCCTCACTTTGCTGTGTTACGATAAAAAAGAAGTTAATTAGTATCTTGTTTATTTTGATAGTCATTGCTGTCCTTCTAGGGTCTAAATGGAACAACTATTGTGTGGTTTTATTTACTGTGTATGTTTAGAAATAAAATTACATATGTAAGAGTACAGAGTTAATTGTATAACATTTAGCTGTAGGAAAAGGAAAATGAAATGAATGAAAGGAAACTAACTACCTATAACCACGTGTGTATTTTTGCGTTTATATATGATTGTGTTGTTATAAGATGTAATTAGATACTTGAATTGTTGATCCACATGAAATCTAAGTGAGCAATTATTGAATATGTAACATACCTATATGTAGTTTCTCGGAAACAGTTCTAACGATTTGGAGGACATTTTTTAATTCAAGTTTTTTTTTCCAAGTTTTTTTCTTTCTTCAAAACGTCGAGCGAAGCTCTATCTCTCAGATAATTATTATAATTAGTGGTCGCCCAATGGTCGAATATTCGATCAGCGAATTTTTGATTATATACTATTTTATCTTTTTTACTTTTGCAGTATGAACGTAAATAATGAATAATATATCACTTGCTATCACTTTTCACTGATTGTCATTGTCAATGTTTTGGGGGATCTAAGTTCATTGCACTGATAGTAGTAGCACTATCATTTAATTTAATTTCCATGTATTAGTAACACATATTATATGTACATTTTAGTTTTCTCCGCTCCTTCTCCATATAAACTTTAACCATGCCAAATCTCACACACTTCAGTGCGCACAATATGCTTTTTTGAGCTTATTATCGAATATTTTCTCCTCACGTATTAATTTTAAGATCTCGCTAACATTGGAAATAGAATTAAAGTGTAAAAATATTTTGAAATATATTCATAATTTATATTTTTGTCCTCAAAAGACATATTTGTTACAAACAAAAATTTATAAATTAACTTCTTCAAGTTTAAAATGTTCTGGTCAACTGGTGTATTGGTGTCATTTCGAATTCCGTTCAGTTCTATATATTCCAAGTAGAGGTAGGGTTAGTAAGCGTTATTTTTTGCAAATTGCTTCATACACCTCGGGGCGCTTTATTGAAAATTCGATCTTTCTGTTCATTGAGAAGGGCGTTGGTCAGTCTATGATTTTGTGCTTTGTGCGTGCGCTCTAAGAGTGACAGTGCCATGGCATATCTGTGCGCAGGAGTCCGTTATACGGCGTCAGGTTACCGCCACGTCTATATAAGACCTTGGCGTCTTCTTCATCATTTCATTTCGTTTAAGACGCTCGGTCGGTTGCGTGCCACTTGTCACGCCTACAGTGTCCGATTCGAGTATTCGCGTCGACCAACAAGAAATCCATTTGGTCAGTGTTCGCGATTTTGTTCTCGGGACATAAATGTTTAGTTTCTTGTGAACATTGTACGTCTACATAAGATTGATAAAGATCGCGAAAGCTCTCAAGTCTCAGGTATATTTCTTTTATATTTTCACAATTGTTTAAATTTTTATCGCTCTAAAAAGATTCTACGATTATTTAAAATACATTTGTATAATATATTCTGTACTAAATTTTAATTAAATCTTTATTGTAATATAGACCTTAGGTAAGTTATTTATGTCTAAAAATTGTTTAAGGCTTTACTTAAATATGACTAAGCTTTTTAACCGTATATCCAAAATTAATTAATTGTATGATATTGTCTTTCATAAAATATTTTAGAGCACACATAATATAATACCGTTGCTAAATCGGTATTAAGTATGTACAAAATTAATTCCGACGTCTTTCAATGAAAAAAATGCTATAAGATAATTTAGCGTACAAGAAATATCTGATGTCTACGCATTGTTTTAGAAATAACACATATATTTTTATTAATTCCATTTAAAGTACAAAATTGGGTAATAACACAAAATTGGGTAATAACACTGTTTTAAAAAATACCCGTTGAATAGATGACAAATATTTCCATTGAAATATTTAAGGCACAATACCCTATATTTGCTTCATAAGTTTGGATTGTATAAAATTAATTAATACTAAAGTAAATTCTATTGAGTACCTAACAACAGATTATTAAAAAATATAAATATGTTAACAGTTTTGTTTATAGTTTATCTTTCATCAAAGGTTCATTTAGAATTAATTAGTTAAATACATTTTAGATCGGTTATGTGCTAGCAACATAACCGTAACTTATCTCACTAAGTAAAGAGATTGCAATAAGAATACACTCTTATAAAATATACATGACGTCCCAACCAACTATGTTAAATTAGCGTTTCAAATAACAACCTAGGCTTTTCATTAAACGGTGCCCTTCAACCAAACGCCTAAATCTTTGATGACCTTTTCAGATATTCAAGAAAATTGCTTAGGTAAATGATTGGTTCGGTAACGTTTCACAAATTGCTTAGCACACAATAAATTTAGACTACATTTCTTATATACGGCTAAAATGCTATACATTATATTTTTAAAATTAAGGCAAATCTATTATTTTAGCCAAAGTTTAGACATTCAAATAGGTAGCAACAAACGACCGAAAGGACTGACTATCGTGTTAGGTTTCTTGCGATGATTAAAAGCACGAGTCGAGCGAGCAAACCAAGCATGCCGTAGTCGCGGCCAGGCCGCGCCCTGCCGGCGAGTACCAACTTAAAATTTTATCACAATTTTTATTTTACAGTTTCATCAAAAAGAAATTTTCCTTTCATGGTCACCCTATTCTATGAATAACTTAAGCTTAAGCTTAAGTCAACGAGCCAGTTCACTAAATGATGCATTAAAAGCATTTGCTGAAAAATATTCAGGGCACTGGTTGAATGGCGCCGTTTAGTAAACAGGTTAGGCTGATAATAAAAAGGTTCCTTTATTAAGACGGTTGGCGCCGACATATTTATAAAAATAAATAATAGGCAGACGGACTGACAAAAATATTTTAATGGTATATTCGTGATCAGTGACCTTTATGTAGTATGTTTATCGGGAAATTTGGAAAAATAATACATGTACAGACATGACTAAATATTTAATCATATACATTTTTCAATATCAGTGATTGAAATCATCACATTACATTAAAAATATATGATATCAAAAAGGAGTTTTGGCAATTAAAAAAGAATAAACAGATGCACTTGACGGACTCCGAATAGGGTGATCGATGAACTTTCAAATTTTTGGAATGTTATCTTTCAGATACTTGTTAATTTTTTTTTAATAGTGTCTGTTCATCTAGGTTATTCCACCATCTTATTAGATATATTAATAGATCTGTAGTTCTGTCTGTACAGTTAATTTTTTGTTCAAATTTTCCGATAGGCATACAATATAAACGATACTGATCACGAATATGCCCTTGAATATTTTTTTGTTTGTATGTCTGGATTTAACTCAGAAACGGGTTGACCGATTTTTGTAAAATTTTATACACGGGATTCTTAATTGTCATTGGTCAATTTATAGGGTATAAGAAATTGCAATATTACATTTAGAAATCATAAATAAATAATTAAAAAAAAAAATCTATTTTCGTTGATTCTTGACCGGTTTTGATAACATTTTGTACACGAAAAGTATAAGCCATTCCATGAACGATGAGCTATGAGAATTATTAATAATACTTTTAGAAATAGTAAAAAAATCCAAAAATTAAAGATTTCATTAATTCTAAATCAATTTTGATGAAATTTTGTATACGGAAAGTATAAGTAATTATATAATTGATGGGCTTTAAGAAATGTCAATAATAAGAATAGTTAATAATGCATTATAAATCCTAGAATAAAATAAAAATTATCAAACAAATTTTGATAAAAAATTGTACACGGGAAATACATGCCATTCCTCAGTTGACACGGCATAAATATGAGTAAAAATAAAAGTACAGGATGTAAATAACTACTGCACAGTAACAAAAGCGTGCGGAGCCACGGGCACACCGCTAAATATATATATGCAATGTAAGTTAGCTCTGAAATAAGTTATGATGTTGTATAGATTTTCAATAAAATTATTACATATGGGGTGTGTCCATACAACTATTATTTCACGAGCATAGCAGATATGTTAATGGGTTGAAATCCCTAACACTGTAACTAAGATAAACGTAGGTATATATAAATAAAAATGATAAAATAATTACTAGCATTACTAGAGATCATTACACGTGGATAGAGTCGGCTCTGGTGCATTTATAAGCACTTGCGTGAGATACTAAGAGCTTGCTTCAGATCAGTATCTCTTGTTAGTTTTATTTTTATAGCAAATAAACTAGAATTTACTATTTAAATTTGCTAATTGAAGTGAAACTTCTTTATCGACGTATGGGAGAAATTTTTGTAGCAATCGTCACGTTTTTCGGTTACGCGCCATGTTGCTTTTTTTATCAAAGTTTAGTATAGTGACGTAAAGAATATAATGTAATATATTATAATAATAACAACAATATATTAGTTTTGAAGTTTGGTTTGAAATAAGAATAACAATCTATTAATTTGAAAGTGATAAAATAAAAAGACTTATTCAAATTTAAGTGAATTTACAAGAAAAGTGAAAGTGATTATAAATTTCGTTTTATAAATTCAACACGTATGAGCATGATTTTAATATTTATTTGAGGTTAACCTCACTTTTTGATTGTAAGTATCAGTGAATGTATATAAATCTGTTAAAATTAGCAAGTATTAATAAATATAACTGTAAATCTAGTGAACATTATTAATTCTAAAAACAATAAAAAATATAAATTAAATAATAATTTAAAAATAAAACAAAACACGATTAGAAAATAAAAATATGTATACGTACATCTTTTTTAATTATTCGTTTTTAATTATTCATTTATTCATTTTTAATTTTATAAAATCGTTGCATTTCTACAAGATTAACTGTCATCATATAATTGTATTACTTTGAAAAGATAATTCCAATTATTTATTCATAACTTGTAAATATAATACAATAAATAAATAGCAATGATATTATAATAAGAAAAATGATAAAATAAATTACTCATTAATTGTATGCATGTCTATAATAATAAAATAGCTTTAATTTAATACGGAAAAAATTGTCTACCCCATTTTCGTGAAGTTGCAAATAGTAGAAAAATGATATGTCGTAAAGAAGTTTCACTTCTTACCTGTGTACTCTGGTACACACACACATTTTTTATTTGACTTTCGTTATTACTATTCGTAAAGTAAAAACTTTGTTTAATAAAACTTTTTTCTCTTAATTTAATGCAAGTAAAATTTACGTATGAAATCGAATGGTAATTATAACTTACAGCATTATTATTAGGTCATTACTATAATTCCATGTTTCTAAAATGAGCGATAACGCCCCCTAGTAGGCGCTAGACATTTTCAGGAAGGCTGTAGAGGATTCAGGGAAAATTACAATATGTAAGGTGGTCTACTACGTAGAAGCTGACGGATGAAAAAATGGTTAAAAATTTATTTTCTCCTGATAAATATTACGCCAATTTTATGAAATTAGAAGTAAGTTGTAGTAGTTGTTTGATCGCGTTTTACGTAAATGACTATTATAATTGCATAATTAATTTTATTAATTATTCCTACCTTGTTTGTGTTTTATTGATCATGGCTTTTTTAGCTGGTTTCCCAAGAGATGTTGCGTGACATGTTTGTAGCATTTAAATTCTAACAACAACTCTAATTTTGGGAGGGCTCTAGAAATTTTTTTATTCGCAAAGTGGGCGGTGGGCCTCATAAGTTTGAGAAATTATGTTATAACTAAACATTTTTAATTTTAAAATCGTAGGTAGTCAGTTTGATTTTTTATTTTGATTAATATTTATCGACTACTATACTTCGTAAAGTATCGATTAAAGAATTTTGTTTGGTGCATTTGTACTGTGTATATTATAGATGTATATATGGTATATTATGTGTGTCTCGGATCTAAAACTTGTTCAGAAACAGGTTTCGTAGAGGATTCGTTGTACATGATCCTTGTTTTTACAATATTAATAGCTTCCCTTGTAATTATGATGGTACTGTTTTAGAAAAAATAGAATTATTATTCATTGTAAGTTTAGTAAAATTTATTTGAAAAGCACATAAATTATTTTGTCAATTAAAGAAGATATACATAGAAAAGAAATAAGTTTAAGAAAATTCAGAGAATAATAAGCATAATTGTAACCATTGTCCAATTTATAGTCGCGGAATAACTGACATTATGATTAACTATAAAATAGTAGGTCGGTATGTCACTAGCTATTGTTGATGGGTCAGTACTCTCAGCGGTTGCCATCGTTCTTGAATTACACTGTGCTGACCATAAAGAGCTGTGCACTAATTACGATGACATAGAAACAAGACAATTTTTGATAAAAAAGATAACCCACTTCAATGATTTTGAGTTTCCTGATGTATCTTCGAAGTCAAAGATCCAATGCCAATGAAATTACAATGGACCCATTGAGATATATCCTTTCCAAAAAAAGAGTCATCTAAATCAGTTCATAAAAAAACTATGTTATGACTGAACATCCATAAAAATACAATAGAATTGAGAACCTCCTCCTTTTTCTGAAGTCTGTTAAAAACAAGACAAGTTTCAAAAACAAAAAAAGAAAACCAACTTTAATGATTATGAAGAGTTCCCTGGTGTATCCTAGAAGTCGAAAGTTCAATGCCTATGCAATGAAAATAGGACTACTCTTGAGGTATCTCCTTCCCGACAACAAAGAATGATCTAAATCAGTTCAAACCAAAAAAGTTATGGCTGAACATCAATCAAAAAATATAATAGAAATGAGAACCTCCTAATTTTTTTAATTCGGTCAATAACACGACAATTTTTAACAAAAAAAAAGAAAACCACCTTCAATAATTTTGAGAAGTTCCCTAGTGTATTTATCTCCGAAGGCAAAGGTCCAAAGCCAATGAAATTGAAATGGGAGTACCTTTGAGGTTTCCCCTTACCAACAAAAAAAAAAAGAATCATCTAAATCGGTTCATAAACAAAGAAGTTATAGCTGAACATCCATAAAGTGTATATAAATGTGAATATTAAATGAGAGAAAATACTATTTCAAATAACTTGTCATTGTTGATTGTGTATGAACAATAAACAAGAAAGCATAAAAACTTATCGACCATCGACCCGGTCAATCACTTTGGCTCTATGTTATATGTTATTATCGCAAAAAAACATGGCCACTGTAAGCACATGCGTGGGCATAACCAGTCGGTCGATTTTTTGCGATCAAGTGCAAGCGGCCTTGACCGTGTGTTGGCCCGCCCAATTCATCGGCCGGCCCACTTATGAGCTGTTGTTACATATATACACTATGTGTTGTTCTTAAACTCAAATTGTATTGTTGAAGGTCAGGTTAACACTGAGGTGAGGTTAATATTTTATTTTTAATTCGAAGGCTCTTATAGATCACTTTTTTCTGACTATAAACATTCACCATACTGTTCTATTATTTAACAAATTCATTATGTCAAATAGTAAAAAAGAAGTACTCAATTTAAATTATAGGGTATGAGAATAAACTGTAGAAACTAGGAAATAAATCCTGTGTTGCGGGAGACTAACCAAGGTTTATGAAATTTTTTAACAAAAAAAAACTGGGACACTTTTGTTGGTGGCAAAACCGTGTTAAGATTCAAGTGCGAAAGCGTCATAGCCAAACATATAATTTTCTTTGTAATATGAACATTGCTGCGTCCCAGTAAGAAGCGTGTGGCTTAGCAACGCACACTCGTGCATGTATAGCTACTAACTATATGTGATGTACTATGGATAGGACTGTAATCCCGTTCGTGGTTGATTATATCGGGCCGTACCCTACAGCAACTAACATCAGTTCGATTGTACGCCCTTTTACTATGTCTATTACATAAAAAAAAATCTTTATCGAGTAGGTTCATATTATATTTTAAATCAGTTACAGTTTTAGGATGGAATACCACAACTTATATATAGTACATTATTTGTAAATATTATACACATTTTTGGGTATTTATATTTGTTATTTTGTATTTTTATATATTTGGTTTTCAGAGTTTAAATTTTTGGTTCATAATTGGACTTTTTTATTTAAAAAAGTATAATGGTTTGGTCACAAAACAGTATTTTTATTTCAACAAATTATATTGTGACGTGATTTCAGAAAAACAGCAAATTTATTCTTATTTCAGGATGTTCAAATAATTGTATAAATAAAAGATATTATATTTTGCTAGCTGAACCCGCAGACGCGAGACATTATTTTGCTATTAATAACTCAACCACAGCGCTATCTATCACATTCAGAGATATCATAAAAACATGCTACATAAAAAACCATAGATCAAGCAACTTTCATAGTGATTGGCTAAACGGTGTTGGAGGTTTTCAATCTCTGGTGTACCGAAATCAATTTTTTGAAGTATCTTAGGCAATGATTTGGTAATTGGAAGAGAATTGAGAGATAAATTTCAAGGACACGTCACATTTAGGCACATTTCCTTACAACACAGAGAGAAAAGCCATAATGTAGAAAGAAGGAGAAAGACAGCTATTGCTTATCCAAAACACAGTTCAATTCTATCTAGTGTACGATGCTGAACGTTTATTATTTTAAAATAAGCATAGTCAAAGTTACTCCTCATTACACTGATGATAGCTGATATCTGCCAGCGAAAGTCCCGTCAATATCGGTTCAACCGTTTCGGAGATTACCCGGAACAAAAAGGCTGACAAATAGGCTAAATTTAAAAAAAATTACTGTTTAGCTATAAGTACTGTATGCATCTATTAAAAAGCTGTTAATTTGACATTACAAACAGACACTTCAATTTATTAATTTTGTAGATTATATTCGTAGATAATATTAGGAATATTATTAATAATCTTATTTGTAATCTATTTGTTAATATGACGGTTGCATGTTAAGGTATATGAACCTTTTCTATACGAAGGTTGAAAATATGATCTAAGTGTAATGTAGGTAGTGTATATTCAGTGTATGTAACACCAAGCACACATACGGCACCACTACTTTCCCCCGACCCAGTGCCCTCGACGCCGACTCATTCGACCCACAATCTTACCATTCCATAATGTCTCGAATTTTATTTGAAATTCGTCTGGGCTCATTACACGTTTACTTTACAGTTATATTTAATAAAATGTATCTATTCTCGTTCATGATGACATTGTTGTTTGACAGTAAACCGCGGTCAGCTTTGTTAAGCATAATTACAAATATTGCCATAAAAAATGTACGAGGAAAGGTTTCTTTTTAATGATAGATGTATTTATTATAATATCACGCATTACTTACAAAGATGCTGCTTAGAGGGCTTATGACCAGAGATTTATTTTATTTGTTAAATGATAAGAGTAAAGAATATCTTGAAAGAAAAGATGGGTTCATACTGTATGAGTCTAAAACAAGAAACCAAAAACGAAAAGATTTGTACGAAAAAATAAAAAAATATGCATTTCTAAGTGTACACCAAACTGCAAGATAATTTATTTATTTATAAGGGATTGACAATAGTAATTCATAAAAAATACATAGTTAACAACAATTAAAGGTGACAAAAGTATTTAATTAAAATCAACCATAGCGTGCGTCAAATTAAGTGTGATGGAATGTCTCCGGAACAAAACAGACAGAAAAAGTCTGGGAGGGCTCCTTGGTCTCAATATATGGGGTCGGGGTGCCATTCATGCCATATTGTCCAAACCAGGCAGTTGGTACTGACGCCCTTTCCATATACAACTTTGTATCATTGATTGTTACTTTAAATAAAATGTGTTGATTTAACTAGACCGACGTAAGGGTTAAAGGTCATAAAACTAAGAAAAAAAAGTAAATTAATGGTAATAATTTCAATATACTATAAAGCATAATAATATACGTCACCGAACATGCTGTATAATCATTATAATTTAAAAAAAAACATCAATCTTTCAGGGTATAAACTTTCGTGTAAACTTTTTTCATTTCTGATAATGTAATCGCATTTTTGAATAAATGACCGCAACTTTGTATCGAAGTTAGAAAGACAATAATCTTTTAACTAATGAAATTCAATATCAATTCAACACGTTTTACTATTGCAAATTGTAGGAAAATGAATGGTTACCTGTTTCAAATTACATTATTTTCGGATTCATTATTACGTTCGTAGCGAAATAGTTATAAATCAATGTGGATGAACGTGATACCGCACGAGCTGCAAACACGGCATCTCACGTGCGCTGTGCATCACCAACGAATGTGCTCTAATGTCCGTGTAATTCTAAATTCAATCGTATGAAAAATAAAATGATTTCTTCTGCAGCAAATAAAACGTCTAGACAGCAATGATTGCGTTCAGAGATAACACGGCACCTAGAATTAGCGTAATGCAGAAAATTGTTTTTTGTCATAACTTCTTTCTATTATAGATCAAATTTTAAATGATTGCTATTTTTATTAAAGATTCATTTAGGTAATTTACTTCAACATTCTAAATATCCTGTTGGTATGACAGTGATGGAAATCAACGTGGTAAATCCTGGACGTTCGCAAAATGTTCTCGTTGTGGTATTAAGCGAAAAAAAAACTTTTGAAATCGCCGATATGTCGTTAACTGGTGAGTAAGTCCGTTTTTCCTTCTTATTCTACCGAGAAGAGGTTTTTCACTGATAGTGAAACATTTCTACGGGCTAATTATATTTATTTATTTTTTATGACATAGAAAACTTCTTGTGTAATTAATTAAATAAGTCTATTTTATTACAAACTCTGTTCGTATTAATATTTTGTTATTTTATAATACTATTGTATTTTTAACAATGTTTTAATTATGAAATCAAAAATACATTATTCAATTTAGGCCCCAAGAAGCCTCGTAAGAACGTCAAAATACTACTACCGGTTCGGAAAACATCACAGTTCGATGACTGGCTGGAAGAGCCGGCAAGAAACACGATCGGGGTTATTTTTTTTTATTGTTTAAATAATATTTACAGTTAATAGTCATATTATTTTAGTGGATGTACAAAGAATTAGAGGGAGTCACTTCCAAAAATCACTATCATTCACGTAATGATGTGGAACAAATAATGTTACTACAAAACCTAGCACAATTACCTAAAAATGTTTTTTTTAAATATTTTTAACTAACGATACAAATAATATAAACTTTATATAAAGCACACTTCATCGTTAATTAAATTAATAATTCACAGAAGAGTGACGCCAGAGATAATACATTGCCAGCATTTGATTGGAAAGATAAAGTTGAGTAGGTAGAGTATGTAGGGGTCATTCGATGTCAAACACGTACACATTTGCCGTTTTGGTAACATGACGAATTTTTTATGAATAATACTAAAACAAATCCGTTTGTAAATTAATTTATCTTTTTAGTAATACATCTTATTAACTTATTTATAAGAAAATATTAATTTTAACAAGTATTCACGTCTAATGATAAAAATTTATATAAAGTATTGGAAACTCGTTTATCAAAACTTGAAATGCGAGATTAATCCATACTAATATTATAAATGCGAAAGTAACTCTGTGTGTATGTCTGTTTCGTTTTCACGCCTATATCGCTGAACCAACTTTGATGAATTTTGGTATAGAGATAGATTGGACCTTAGGAAGGATATAGGGTACTTTTTGTAGCGAAAATAAAACTTAAAGGGTAGAAAATAGAGGACGAAATGCGCATGCGAAATAATGGTGAAATGACATCGGCTGCCATAGCAACCAGTTTGTTGATTGTCAATCTGGTTTGTTGATATATTGACATTGTTATACTTAATAAGAAATATATTTATTTCTAATAATTACCTATTAAATGATAGTCCAGTATTCTTTTTAAGATTGGAAAAAAAAGAAAAAAAATTGAAAAGAAATTTATAATATCATACGTTACAACTCTACAATTTGTACCTGTACTGTACTGTGTAATTTTCATGAAGATAGATATATAAAACGTTTAAAGATTTTTAATATCTTTTGTCAAAAAACGATCTTGGTTTTTGCATGGAAATTTGCTTGTAATCTATAGTTAAAGAAATATTAATTTATTTCAGCATTTAATATATTCTTAATTAAATAATTGGTTTAATGGTATTCGTAGTATTTCTATTTATCTTAAAACGTGATAAATAAATATAGGGATACAATTTCAAACACGGCAACTTAATTCCTAACGAAGTTACAGAAGCATAATGTAAGTTACAATAACTAAACAGCTGATATACCAACAAAACCAAGACAATTATTATGTTCATCATACAAAAGTCAGTTATGTAGGTACGGGAATCGTACCCGCTACCTTTTGGCGCGACTATTGCGCCACGATGCCTGCAGTTCAAGTATATATTAAATAAAATTAAAATTCCATTCTGTACATCCACTAAATATTACAATTAACATATTTATTTACATTTTGGAAACAAGTGCTGTTTATATCAATTCATAATTACATCTTGATCATATGCTGTTATAACTCTGGTGTTAAATATTGTATTGGCCTACCTTATATTACCTGGACGCCTTCACATTGTTCCTGCATTGCTCGTTAAGTTACCTGCTCGGCGTTTCTTATACGGTATGAAGTGCTGCATTTGTAATAAACCTATATACGACCAAGATAATATACATTGTGCTGCATGTGGTAAACATTATCACTTTAAATGCGTTGGTTTTCAAGAAGACAAATTTCGTAAAATGAGAGCTTCCACTAAGTCGAAATGGAATGGTCCATGTTGTCTTCAATTATACACAAAATTAACCGATGACACTGAGGTTAAACACAACATGGGATTGACTGCACCCGTAAGTAGTGCGCTTGAGCAACTGATGGTAGAACCATCCACTGCTAATACCTCCATTGAGTCGTCACCCGTCAGTGGTTCTAAACCTGAGGACTACCAAGGTTTATTTAATCTAATAAAGAACGAAATGGTTCATTTCCGTGAAGACACCAAAAATGACCTTGAACTTTTTAAGCAGGAGATTTTGTCTTCCATACAAGAGAAATATATGGCTCAAGAAGAGAAGATAACACAATTATCAAATACGATTAATATGTTTCAAGCTAAGTTATTTGATACTGACAAGCGATGCTCTGAGTTGGAGGATTCTTGCAGATTTTTGAGTTCGCAGTATGATGTTCTGCTAGGAAAAAATAATAAACTAGAAGTTGAACTTAAATCAATACAAAAGCAAATTGAAGGTATAGGTAAGAATGACAAAATTTTGGAAGAATTGAAATTTTTAATAGATGAACATGAACAAAAATCCCGCTCGCATAATATTGAAGTCTACGGTATACCTGAAAATTCTTCAGAAAATATATTTATGATTATCATAGATATAGCTAAATTCATAGGTGTCGAACTAATTAATTCAGACATTGTATATGCTACACGAATAAAGCCGAAACAAAATATTTCTGGACTGACTAAACCAATTATTGTGAAGCTCACTTCTCTCTTGAAACGTGATCAGTTAATTAGTGCAATAAGAAGGAAAAAGGGTTGTACTTCAATGGATATTGGTATTCACGGTGAACCCAAATCAATTTATATAAATGAACATCTAACTATTCAGAATAAATCTTTATTTAATGCCACAAGAAAAGCTTGTTCTCAGCTGGGGTTTCAATACTCATGGGTGCGAAATGGGAAAATATTTGTAAGAAAGAGCGATACATCACCATCTCTTCAAGTAAAGACAGAATGCGATTTAATGGCACTCAACGGAAAAAAAAGCCAACGGGATTAAGGTTGGGAATCACTGGCAGGTTATTCTACCCACATATTATTATTTGTTATAGGTTATGTTTAATAATTATAAATGTTTTTTGTAGTATTTTGTGCATCATATATATAATTGTTATTGTTAAAACGGTAATCTTATATCCATTCATACACACTACACAGAATCACAATAGACACAACTTGAAATTACTTTTAAATAATATCACTTTCTATCGAAATCTTTTAACGCTCACTACACGTACTCAGATAAATATTGTGTATGTAGCGATTGACTCAATTAACTGTGGTACATTTATGTTATTGATAATAAC
Source organism: Saturnia japonica (assembly GCA_033032175.1). Classification (NCBI taxonomy): domain Eukaryota; kingdom Metazoa; phylum Arthropoda; class Insecta; order Lepidoptera; family Saturniidae; genus Saturnia; species Saturnia japonica. The sequence continues at coordinate 14,766,524 of CM065307.1, forward strand.
TAATAATATTTCTTTACGTCCAAACTTTATAGTCTCATGTAATATTAATATTACGATTAATACATTCAAATCACTACTTGGATGTAATCAATGCATTTGTAATGCATGTTTTAATTATTTGATTTTAGTAATTGTTATTTTGTCCATATTCAATAATGGCTTCTTTGACTGTTTATTACCAGAATACTAGGAGTATCCGCGGTAAGACGATGCAATTTAGACAGGGCTTGCTATCAATTAATTTTGATCTGGTAGTTATTGTAAAAACGTAGTTATTGGATGGTATTTACGATGCCGAAGTATCGGATAGTCGGTATGATGTTTTTAGATGTGACCGTAATGCTATCGCTACAGGTCATGATCGTGGCGGAGGAGTGATGGTGCTTACAAAGCGTGAACTTGGTGTTAGTGTCGGAGTTGATGTTTCACTACCATACTCGGCGTTCTTTGAAGCGGTGCACATAATTCTGCCAGCACGAGCAATCAATGCTAAATTAGATTTACATGTGGTTTGTGTCTACCTTCCGGGCACTCGTTCTTCGCGGGATCATGTGCTCGATAGTGCTGGTCTTTATATAAACGACACTTTTAGTCATTATGCGGGGGATCATTTCCTTTTGATAGGTGATTTTAATTTTGGTTCGCTACATTGGTCGGGAACTCCCGGATATTCATTAAGTTATATAGGCTCTCTTGAGGGCTCTTGTCAACAGTTTTATGATATGGTTTCAGAATTTGATTTAGATCAATATAATCATGTTGCGAATGATAACGGTAAATTCTTAGATTTAGTGTTTAGCAATAGCTATACAGGAATCACGCGCGCTGAATCCGTATTGATATCAGAAGATTTGCCACATCATCCTGCTATCACCTTGATGCTACCTGAGCTACACATTAGACCGGTTCATGAGTCACCCAAAAAAATTAAGCTCTTTGACAAAGGGAATTATGATGCTATTTATAGTGAACTCGAGAGTGTTAACTGGGATGAAGAATTATTTAAGCGCAGTGTGGATGACGGAGTAGCTTTCATGAACTCTGTGATCTCTAAGGTTATTCATGATTTCGTACCTACTTTCAATACGGTATCTAATAAGTATCCACCATGGTATAGTAGAAGTCTAGTGAAAATAATTAATGAAAAACATAAATATCATAAGTTGTGGAAGCATAGTAAAAATCCGCGGGATTATGATACTTTTGTAATACTTAGACGAAGACAAAAGCGAATTCAGGCTGATTGTTGGCGAAATTATTTAATCAGATGCGAGAAGTCTATTATTAGGAATCCAAAATCCTTTTGGCGTTATGCTAAAGAATTAAAAGGTGGTAAAAATATACCGAATAGGGTAACGTTTAAAGGTAAATCTTATTTTGAAACAGGAGAGATATGTGACGCCTTTTTAGAATATTTTGGTTCTGTATATAGAAAACCATGTGATACAAATGACTGCAATTTGCTCATCTCCACACTTAACTGTGCTAGTATTTCTAAAATATTAATTTCCAGGGAAGATGTTTTTAAATACTTACGTTCACTAGACTGTAGTAAAGGCCCAGGTAGCGATGGTATTCCTCCTATCTTCGCGAAAAAATGTGCAGCTATTTTAGCTCATCCTTTAAGCATCATTTTTAACAAATCACTTAGTGAAAGCGTTTTTCCTCAGAAATGGAAGGAAGCCTTGGTCGTTCCGATTCACAAGGGTGGTTCAAGAACGAAAATCAAAACATATAGGCCTGTGTCAATTCTACCAGTCTTTAGTAAGCTTTTTGAATTGATAATTCATAGTCAAATATACCCTATATTAAAAAACTGTATGCCCGTCAATCAGCATGATTTCATGCAAAAAAGATCAGTGGTTACGAATCTCGCTAGCTTCACAGATTATGTAATTGGTGCTATGGATGATGGCATGCAAGTTGATACTATTTATACCGATTATGCAAAGTGCTTCGATCGGTTATCTCACTCAGTTCTAATAAAGAAACTTGAAGCAATAGGTATTCATGGTGACCTACTGCGTTGGTTAATATCATATCTTGATAACCGGTCTCAGGCAGTTAAAATAGGGATGCAATTATCCAGATTCTTATTTATTGCATCGGGTGTACCCCAAGGCTCTCATCTTGGACCCCTATTATTTAACGTATACGTGAGCGACATTGGTTCCTGCTTTCAATATGCAAATTTCTCTATGTATGCTGATGACACTAAAATATTTATGCCAATATGTACTGTTGATGATTATAACAAATTGCAATTAGATTTAGACAGGTTAAGCGAATAATGCTCACTTAATCTTTTGGATCTTAATGTGGCCAAATGCCAGTGCATTACATACACGCGAAAAAAAAAATCCTTAAATATAATTATAGACTTAATAATACAATAGTTTCCAGAGTAACATGCGTTAGGGATCTGGGAGTATATCTCGATCATAAATTATCATATGTAGATCACTATGAATACATTACTCAGAAATCTTATAAAATGTTGGGCTTCATAACTAGATTATCAATTCATTTTAAAAATAATTCGTCTATGAAAGTTTTATTTTGTGCTTATGTAAGAAGTATTTTAGAATTTGCATCTCAAATATGGACCCCCTATTATAATATACATAGCCATAGAATTGAAAACATTCAAAATAAATTTTTGAAGATTCTGAAACGTCGTAATATGCTTTTATCAGCGGATATAAATGAGAACTTACGGGGATTGGGTATGTTATCCCTGAAACATAGACGCTTGGTAGCTGATCTGATGTTTTTATATAATTTGATGAACAATAAAATTGATTGTTCATGTTTGTTGGAAATAATTGGTCTAAGGACTACAACTAAACATATCCGTAAACCCCAGACCTTTCACATTCGTTCAACCAAGACCAATTATGGCCATAATTCAGTATTGATTAGATGTACACAGTTATATAATGCTAAAGCTGAAAATTTCGACATATTTTCTGACAGTAATGCAGCGTTTAGAAGAAAAGCTATTGATTTATTCAAAGTTTGTTAAATATATGTAATTATTACACAACACACACACACACACACACACACACACACACACACACACACACACACACATATTCACGCCAGAAGCACTACATCGTTATTTTTGATGCAATTAATATTTAATTAATAATTTCTTTGGGGTATAGAATTATTATAACTTTATTGTAATACGATTGAAATCATTTTTGGCTAAGCCAATATGTCAATTTAATTATGTATGTAAGTTAGAATTTAATAGCTGCAGATTTCTTGAAATAAATAAATAAATATAATATGTTTAAGTTGCATGTATGCGATTGTCGCACGTTGTCGTCAGCCTGTGACCCACAAACGTGATGAATGAGCGAGAAAGTGCATAAGTATGAGTACTATAAACGAGTACCTACGCCTAAATGTGTTGGTTGCCGGAATCGCATTTAGCAAAAGTTGAAAGAGAAACGGATGAATGTTATCAAACTTCCGAAGGAAATAACCAACATTAAAATACTGGTAATTACAGAAAATAGTAATTTGTGAATGATTATATTTATCAATGAAATGTAATTATATGAACACTTAATATTTTCCAAGTGTACAAGTAGTCACACCGTATTTCTGTATTGTGTGATTCATAAAAAATATGTAATAAAAATGAAAACTTTCTTTGTTTAACGAAGTTATAAAATGACTAGCGGTGCCCTGCGATTCCGCACGTTTTTGTTACGTAGGTAGTAATTATTTTCATTTAATAATTTTTCATAGGCTATTAATTGAGAAATAACATAAGCTCCCTATGTACAAAATTACATAAAAAATATCTCAAGACTTAAAACCCGGAAATACAACAGAAATACAGATAGAAAATAAATAATATTGTTCTTTACAATATACATCTATTTAGAAATTAGGACAAAATGAAATGTACAGACAGAATTCCAGATTGATTAGTAGGTAAATACAGTAATTTAATTATTTGAAATTACAAATTATTTTCTTTATAAATTTCACAAACAATCAGTTATACTGCAAGTAAATAAGTATTTTAAAAGATATTATTTTACTCCTGTAACCATAACTGAAGTTATCATGTTTTATGCAGTGTTTCTGTTTATTTCATTTGTTACTTGGAATGTTACTGTCGTTTCTCTTAAAGTAGATTAGTGTAACATTCACACGGGCGTAGGTAACTCAAGGCATTAGCGCGTGGCGCATGAGAATTATGCCGTGGTTGAGCTTGTACTTCTGTGCAATCATTAGAGGAGTACGTAATATAGGAATTACATTATCGTCAAACCCATGTAAATAAAAATATAAAATTTGGTACATATTTAGAGGTAGTTATTTAGTGTGTAACAAAACAGCACCGATTGACGCGAATTCAAATTCTTACAATTAACTTGAGCGTTCGGTGTAGGAAAACATCCTGATAAAAACCATAGCTTGGTGGTAGGGCGTTTTCTAATATCTGTCTGACTAACTATCAACCTTAGGTCGAAAATCTGAAATCAAGCTTCTATAGGTGTGTTCCGGCAGTTACACTTGAGATCCAGTTCCTTCACTAGGCTTAGTGTGTTACTATATTGGATCAAACTGTCATTTAACATCGGGTAAGATTGCGGCCAAACGCAATATACTATTAAGAATTAAAGGAATCCGTAGATTAGTTAAAATATATAATTCTACTCTGGCAAACAGTTCAATGTATATTATGCGAATATATTGGGCATCAACAAATATAATGGTAAAAAGAGTTATATGCAGAATTGGGGTACGGAATTAAGAACGGTTATATAGTCTTCATATTTTAGAAAAAATCATATTTTATCTGTAAATAACTTAGTATGATAATTCCTATAACACTTTGTTTAAACAACAAAAATTGGCAAATAAAGCGGTCACCGTAGGTTTATGGATGTATATAATAGGTATAAGTACTATAGGTATCATTAGCCCATTGCCGATCTAGAATCTACCTTCCCCAATGAGCTCTGGAAACCCTACTCACCGCAGGAACACAACACAATTTTATTTGGCTACGATGTTCTATAGGGCGGATACCCCCAGTCAGACTGTTTCAAGAAGAGAGAAATCTCCAAGGAAATTTATCTGTGTTCTACCTCTTTTAAGACCTAAGAACAACCTACAATATAATAGTATTTTTTAGTTATGGATTGTCAAAATAAATCATAATAATTGCAACTCCCTCAATGCATGGTGCCAATGGATTTTTAGCGTTTTGGCAAAAAATGTTTTATTTTATATTGTAAATAATTAGATTTTCTATCATGTACACTCAAATAACTATAATTAAACTCTTTATACAACATACGCCGAAAAGATTAAATTCATGTTTACTATCATAATTTATTATTATTATATTACCTTAGCAAAGAGCATATATATGTAGTTTTTTAATGTTTTCTTTCCTCGACTTATCAGCTTATTTATAAGTGGTTTTATTGCAGCTAAATGCAATATTCCCACGCAAAACGGGTTCCATTGGCGCCGAGCGGGAACAGATGTTTGATATTTTACTTTCAAAGCCACATCTTTCTATATATTCTTTTATTTTAAAATCTGGAGAAGTTGGATTTAAAACTAAAATATAATAGGTATATAAGTTGTAAATATTTCCACATATAAATACTAAGAAATAGTCCATTTATGCTTATTAGTTTTAAGGCATTTATTTCATCCCTACGTTACAACCTCGGGAATAAGTTACTTTTATGTAGTTTTAAATGCTTTTAAACGTTTTTCTACTTTATTACGAAATTAAGTTTATTTAAAAAAACTTAGTCAAGTGGACTTCGTTACGTTTACATGTAATGAAGAATGCTTAAATATTATATTTATAATTTCTATATAGAAATATATAAATGAATTTAAAACCAAGGACTTACTTGGACAAAAATATACAAAGTAGATTCTAGTATGTATTGTTTAACTATGAAAAATTAAAAAGTACCTACTAGCGACGCAGATATTCTGAATCTACGATTGTGAAAGAAGTGACATATAATTGCAAAGAAAAGGTGTTTTTTGTTTAAGTACTCCATTGAGGAGTGTATCATTATACATAGTAAGAAAGCTTACTGTTTTTTGGTACTATATATTACATCTACTTTCGTATCGATGGTTGAGGCCAAACAGTTTTTTCACGAGTAAGCCAGTAAGAGTTCACCTGCACGGCTGCATACGGTACCTCATTGTTCTCATCGTACTATTTTTTAATACAACTAAGGTCTACCTGATGAAAAGCGGCTACCGTAGCCTGTGGATGCATGAAATGTTTGTGATACATATCAGTAGCGCGTTGTCAAACTTTCACACCCTACCCTAAAGAGTACTGGAAATCTTACTCACCGCAGAAACACAACACAAGGTTATTTGGCTACGATTTTCTGTAAAGTGGGAGGTATTACAGCAGACGAACCGCCCCAAGTAAAGAGAAATCTTCGAAGCAATTTCTCTGTGCCTTACCTCTCTTTGGTAGAACTTAATGGACACATTAGTAAATACAGCATAGTCTTCCACTTTCTACGTGCAAAGTTACAAGAGTCAGCGCGAAACTCGATCGGGCCTCTCAATACTTTTTAAAGTTATTTCGTTTTATAATTATATTAGCATTATTTACAATCACTAGTAATTTTTATTGAATATACCAAGGGGTCACTTTCAGGCATCACTAGCATTCGCGTAAAACCCACCCAATAATAAATATCCTTTTGAAAATAAAATATGCAGGAATCCTCCCTATTAATCCATATTAATATTATAAATGCGAAAGTAACTCTGCCTGTCTGTCTGTGTGTTACGTTTTCACGCCTAAACCACTGAACCAATTATGATGAATTTTGGTATAGAGATAGATTGGACCTTGGGAAAGGACATAGGGTACTTTTTGTAGCGAAAATAAATCTTTAAGGTTAAAAAATAGGAGATTAAAGTATGTAAGAGGGGAATAACAGCTTCCATGACAACCGTTTTGTTGATTTGAAATGACAGCGTTGGCAACGTAAACAATTTGGTTGATTTATTGACATTTTAATACTTAATAAGAAATGTATTGTATTTGTAATAATTACCTACTAAATGATAGCCTAGTATTATTTTTAAGATTAGCTAAAGTGTTTTTAAACTGTTTAACTACGCAGTACGGCATAATTACTGTTTTATTGCATGGCGCTGTCAAACCGCGGCTAGCGGGAGTTTATTTATTCAAGCGATATACCTATTGTAAATTATCTGCATTATACAATTTTGCTACAAGTGATTTATTTTATTGTATTATTCCACTTGTGGTGAAAATAAAACTTGGGTGAAAGTTTGTTTGAAGAACCCGTTCATATTTATGCTATTGGTAAGAAAGGAATAAAAAGGGTTTCACGTTTTTCAAAAAACCTTCTCGCATTCTTATGAAATTTTGTACATGGGATGCTTATATCATCGGTCAGTTGATAGATATAAGAAATTTCAATATTACTTTTAGATAAAGTAAAAAAAACAAAAAAATATATTTTCGTTAATTCAACTATGTACACGGGAAGTATAAGTTATTCCATGAATGATAAGTAATGAGAATTTTCAATAACACATTTGGGAAGTATAAAATCTTTAAAATTTCATTAATTCTTAACCGATTATGATGAAATTTTAGACACGGGATGTCTAACTATTTGCATAATTAATGGCCTATAAGAATTGTCAATATTACTACTAGAATTAAAAAAGTTGAATTTTCATCAATTCTCAACCGATGCTGATCAAATTTTGTAGACGGGAAACACACATGATATAAGAGTTGTTAATAATATATCAGAAATGTTACATTAGAATAATAGTTTTCAACCGATTTTGATGCAAATTGTACGCGGGAAATACATGCCACTTCTCAATTAATACGGCATATGAATTGTCAACAATATGAGTAAATGAAAGGTATTTTAATAAATATAGCGTAGTAAGAAACGCGTGCGGAGCCGCGGGCACACCGCTAGTAATTTATAAATTAATAAATAAATTGATGATGTTTTGATAACGCCACTTTAAATAAACCTTTCAAAAGTGATTCAAAGGCTGCCTATAACACAATAGGCTGATAGCAGGTGAATGATGACGTAAGGTATCATAACCGTGTTTATTTTTATTAGAGATGCAAATGAAGTGGAACGGTCGTCGACTGTAAAAAGTTTTGCACGTTAAATTATGTATTAATAGTTTTACGATAAAAAATTAGTAATACTGTAAAAATAGATTAAGGTGATTTTTTATTATTCACTTGTTTTACTATACGTACTCTTTTTCTGTTCTCCCTGTACAGCACTATTATCAGCAATTTCTTAAATACAGAAATTTAGTATTGATAAATTACGCCTAAAAATTGCATTATTTGCAAAGGTTGATCACAAACATTTTTAGAATATCGTAACTAATATTATAATTGTTATTCAATCACGTACAAATGGTTAAAATTGGATGAAATTTAGTACACAGATAGCTTATAATCCATATTAAGATATATAATACTTTTTATCCTCGTAATAACAATTTTTTTCATGCGAGCGGAGTCGCGGGTGCTTCTAATAGTTGTATATATGTTAATCGGTTTATTATAATTGTTATATTCACCAGTCAACGAAGACCAAACAGGTGATATTCACAAAATTGTAGATAGCTATTCACTATTTAGGCAATAAAGTAAATAGACAAATAACTATTTATTGTATAACAAAAATATATTTCATAAGTATTTCATTTTATAAAAGTATCAAGAATACTGGTAATAATAACCTGTATATCAAATTTTGAGAACTTTTACAACGATTTAAATGTCCAAAGAATTTGAATGAGAAGATATGAAACGATCACTCTTAATAGATTAAAAACACAATAAACTAAATAAAGTAGCTCGACTGGTCGACACCCAGTTAGTACTCCCTAAATAAAGTTGGAATAGTGAGCTGAAGAAGGATTTGTCTGCTCCTCAATTTATAGCATGAAGATAATCTGAACTTAGCAGAAGACAGTAGCTAGCTTTCGTTTCCGAGACCGTGAATAATTTTGTGTCGATGAGTCAGCGGAGGAAGTGATTAAGTAAAGAACAAATCAGAATATTTCAAATATTCAATAATATACATTCATATATTTCATTAAATTTATTAAGAATAAAGATCTTGAATTAATTACATAATACAAATTAGTTTCTGTTTGTTTCTTTTTGGTGTGTAGACTAATTCAAAGCTGTGCTTTTAAGTACTACGCGTTTTTGAGGAAGTCGTGCTTTGCGGTCGATGAACTTTACTTTGCTACCCTACAGTTGGCCGGGATCGCTTCGCCGTTCCCGCTTCCCACAAGACAAAGTTATAAATTATACACGCTGTCAATGATCGATGTTGCTGTTCCGATAAGTCACGTCGTCTTTCCGATTGTTTGACAAGTTTTTACGGACATTACCCTCGGTATGCACCAAGGTAGCCGCTCTCTCTATGGCTCATCAAATAATGTCATTAAAGTTGAGTGTAATAGTGTCAAAAGTATGTCTACAAGTGGCAGCGAAATTTAAATATAAAATTTATCAGATTCTGTCGAAAGTAACTACTAACTGTTTTAGTGATTTTCTTTATTAATATGTTAAAATACGAGTCGATTCTTTTATCTACGACACTTAAAATAATGCAAAGTTAAAACTCTTACGGAAATATGTACTTTAGTAGTAACATGAAATATAAATATTAATTAAAATTTCCACTTAACAAATTTTTCTACTTGTAATGACTATGTTATATTTTAAAATACCCTAACAAAAAAAAAAATATTATGAATAATATATACACAGTATAAAAGACTTCAACGCGCGCAGGTGTTCCGATAATTATTAATGATTTTGACTTTGACGACATCAATTTCCGTTATATATATTCTTAGAATTACATTTTAATAAGATACATTATCGATAATTGTATATGTTAAAAAAACCTTCAATTTTTATGACTCACCTAATAAATCTGTTATAAAAACTTAATGCTAGATTTGCCTTAGAATATATTATTATGTAGGTGATCGCTGACTTGAAGTAATTATACTAATAGGTACATAAAATTTTCATTTATTCAACTTATTTAGATATAAATAAAAGCTTAGATAATGTTTTGAATTGAATCTGAGGGAAGTCATAAATCATAGTGTACTCAAGAGCATAATCGGCTTGAAAAGAAAATAATTAAGCTGTATAGTACAATTAACAAAATAATATATTAAAAAATTTCAATTATATTAAAGCATAAAGAAATATGTACTTATAAATGAGTAATAAAAAGGATTAAAATTTCACAGCAACTATTATCAAAGCCAATTTCAATAACATTGTAAAAGTAAAATGGAATTTTCTTAAACGATTCAATTTCATTGTCATGCAGAGATAGGAAAAATAAAATGAAAATAATTCTGTTAACCCACTACAAAACACTTCTCGGTGCCTGTTAGTTTCTAATTTGTAATTATAGGCGTAAAATTCGATGTAATAGCGTGGAGAGCCGTGTCGATAGTCAGTTGTTCGCGAAAAGAATGCTAACGGGTCAACGGAACTACTGCCATGTTACTTGCTGCTTAGTCGCTAGATCTAGATGCATCTCTGTGATATATAACATAGCAGGAAGAATGACCGATCGAAGCGATTATGTTCCTGTTCAAAGTACGTGGTCAAGTTAGTTGTTGCTAAGCTGAACGTAATAAGGACTATCGGTCCGTTATAACTATTTAAAAGTGTTTTTATGTTAAACAACTTGTGTTATTGTTCAAGAATTTTATGGGTAAAATGGTGTCTACTTCTTCCGTATGTGTGGTATTAAACTATTCCAACTTTGTTTAAAAATGTTTTAACAGCAAACTGAAGTACCGCTATTTTTACTATAACATTTATGTAATTGTTATTAGTGTAACCAAAGTCATAGAAAATTGATTTTCTTAATAAGTATGTACACTGTACAGTTATAACAATAGTTTCGGGTTTTTGATATAACTTGTCACAAATAGTTACAACTTTTTGTCACAACTAAAAACGAAGATCTACAAAAGCTTTCTCTATTATTATTTTTTTTGTAATTTTATACTTGCATTTGATTGGTCAGAATTTCTATATAGTAGCACATAGAAATTATAACACGAGTGATTACAAAATATTTCCACATAATTTCTGATAATTATTTCTTAAAGAAGTTTTTGTGGTAATGCCATCCATATCTTCCTTCATTGTTCATCAAAACTAATAACTTATTTTTACAATTTTACATAGGTAAAGTTTTGTAACATCGGGAGCCAAAAAATTAATGATTCAAACATCATTTTAAACCCTATGTTCTCTGATATTATCTATAGAATTATTAAACAAACATTTTCATTAAGAATGCCATGTATTAATGGCATTGCTTATGAAAGTATATTCAATTAATATGTCATATGCGCCATCTGTAAAAATCTGTTTAACTACCATGACAGCTGATAGTTAGATTCATTATATTCTATAAAGTGCGAAATGTTCACACAAGTCAACTAGTTTAGTTCAAAATTTAAATATTTTTGGGGATAATCACAGACATGGATATAAGAATTATAACTAAGCAAAGCTTATACTATATGTATAGAATATTTAAACAGTTGATACACGTACATTATATATCTAAATACAAAATTAACAATCATGTTTATTGATATATATATATCTTATGTAGGAATCTACCCTGAGATCATTATGAAGGCTGATGGTTGTACAATAAATAATTTCATCCGTGACGCAAGCTAATAAGGATTTCATGTAAACAAATTATCATACAAATGTTTATTGAATTTCAAACACGTGAAATATTTATAAAAGTTACAAGGCAAATATATTATATTTTGTCATTTGTGTTTTATGGGGTGATAGGTTTATAATATATCTAATAGTGTGTTACTTAGCAAACGCTAAACCCGGGTATTAACGTTTCTGCTGTGTTTATAACTTATAACTGTGCTTTAATGCCATATAAATGTGGCTTATACAAATATCTTATCGTAACGACCTTACTACAGTTAGTTGGACATTTTATAAAAGCCCACGTCATGTGTTTTATCTCTACTCGGTGTTTCAATTTTATGAATAATTCAGAACTCTTGAATAGGGTTAATTTTGTAATCTTTAGTCGATGTTATTGTATAGATAATAATAATAATAATAATTAAGTTGTAATCGGACCTCCTACTATTTAAAATTTTTGCTGTATTAATCTACCTAAGACATGAGTCGGAGTTAGGCCAGGATTATAGTCAAATAAAATTAGAACGGCTCACCAAATTGATATGACTCCGTTGACAGGCAATATTACAGACCATTATTAGTATGATCTCAATAATAGAAAGGCAGTCATCAAGATTGCAACATTAAACTTTCAACAACGACACCACCTTAATCTAAAAACTTGTACGGTATCGATAAGGGAGAAATAACAATTAATATGAGGTCTGGAGCTTGAGAAAAGCACAATGACCACAATTACAAATTTCTAGAACCTCGACCTTTTAATTAACTTAATCTAAATATATATTATTACTTATTTCTATATATTATTTATCAAAGGGTGTTCTTTGTGGCAATGTCATATCTCCCTTTATTTTTTTATCAAAGTTAATGATTCCAACATCATTTTAATGCTTATGTTCCCTATTATTGACAAAAAACTAAAAATAAATATGTTTTTTTTTTGATAAGAATTATTATTATTTTTTAAATAAGAAGCGTATTTTAATTAGAAACGCTGTGTGATACGTATAATTGGAAAGTAAATATAATCTAGTGATTGAAACGTGTATACGCTTCCTTCTTTAATATTTACCTAAGCTGTAAATTCTCTTCTTCTTTTTGTTTTGGCACCGCAGAAGTACTTTCCAGTACTGTTTTTTAATCTTCAAAGTGGTGTCTAACAAGAAGGTGGCTTCCTTGTTAAAACTATCTAATGAGTTTTTGTGGCAAATCAAAACGCATGTTTCAAGTTTATATTTGTAATCAACTTCACGTATCCACAATAACCAACCTATATCACGCAAAATACTACCAATATATGGTCAAAGTTAATTAATTATAATAAAATCACAGCATGGCTGGTCAAGATCCCGTCAAAAACTCTCAACTGTATTATAGTCAGTGAGGTCAAACTTCTTCCGGAAGCTATATCTCTTATTGACAAATAATCAACTCATAAGATTTATATTTTTAACTGATTAGTCCATATCAGAAATGTTAATTTATATGTAAATTAAGTTTACTGTATTAATTCATTGATAACATCTGTCCCATTTTCATTAATTAATGTTATTATATTTTTAAAAGGCAAAAATTAAACTCACAATACGAGGTAGACCATGACGTTCTTTTTTATCTAGTTTATTCATAGTTCATTCATATTATACAATATAAACCTACACACAATTAGAATAACTTTAGATACTATTGATACAATCAGACATTTTTTTTTTCAATATGGACTAGTTATAGACTAGTTTTTTTTTCAATATGGATCTTGCCTAAGTAGGCATTTCGACTATGTGAAGTATGACAAATACACCATTTTGGGGCTTAGTTGCCAATTGTTCGGTATACTATTATAGAATTACATAAAAAAGCACATCATAGCACAACACAATACGGTCACTTTAGAAATAATATTGTTATGGTATTTGGAGAGGGCAGAGATATTATAAAATGATATTTCATGTTATGTTATTTATTATAAGGCACAAGTTTAGACTTATCGTATTATTAAGTTTTACTTAAATATTTATATGCAGTGGGTCTCACTCGCTGTGTTTTACGTTTCCATAAAGTAGTCTATTAAAGTTTTCATTAGAAGCGAACTCATTATTTTGAAGACTATATAATAAACTTCCCGACATGTCTATTAAACGCGACAAGAAAACATGTTCGTATAAACTCTAGAATTGAAAAAGCTGGCTGTGAGACAAGTAATGAGTCAGCCATGACGTACCTAGTCATTATTTTTACGACTTTTAATTTAAAAATATTAACTGATAACTTTTTAAGGTCAAAATTATAAGAATGATTATTCGGGTGTTCTTATTAGAGGTCAATTTAGCTTTAAAAACGCGTTTCCCAAAGACGTTACATTAAATAAACAAACGTGGGGCAGATTGTTTTATTCGCGGGAATTACTTCATACAGTTATCAGGCACAAAAATAAATTACGGTCTTAATTACCGACGGAGGAAATTGCCTTAACTTTATTAAAGAACGGTATTTTTGTAAATTATTTGAGTATTTCAAGGTGTCACCTGAAATTGATTTACATAAGTTTACATAAGTTTACAACACACTAACGACCTATATGACATAAAATTTTAATGAATAGTATTTTAACATTACTTATATTTAGAGTTAATAGTAATAATTATTATTTTTATGTTTTTACAAAAAACATTGTTATCTAATTATAAATACATTATTATGAAGTATCTTTTCAGATTGATTATACAGCTTATTTTTTAGTTACATTTATTACAGGAATTTTCACAGTTAAAATAACATAATCTATAAACAATAAATTGTTACAGTTTTATATTATATTAAAAAAATATTTTACCTCTGCAACATAATAATAAAGTAAAAAAGATTAATTTTAGATTAATATATAATTTTATTATACATAAATGAACGTATAAAAATAGGGGAGTCCATAAAATAAAGTCGGTCTGATTAAACAATCGTTTAATAAAAATAAGTTACAAACATAATTCAATCTTGTTTTTATTTTCAGCTCAGTCAGTTTATATTTAACTCAATACATGTATATTTAATATTAGTAAGTAGTATGTCTTGTTTCATTAGCTGCATTCATTTCAATAAAATAAGTTTATGTCAGTAACGAGTTAGAGTAAAAACATAATATGCGTCTATACATCTACATATCATTTTCTAGAGAATTATTAATGTTTCTTTTATGAACTTTATCTTAGTGAGGAAACCAGTAACTGTAATTGCCCATTGACTTTATTAATTTAATGTTCAACAAATTCATTAAATGTATTACAATGTTGTTTTTTAAATAAAATAATAAATAAGTAAATTGAAATAAAAAGAAAATGATTACTGTAAAATATATATCTCAAATCACATTACCCACTTTAAGTTAGTGATAACTGGACGCGCTCCCTAGGTTATCTTAACCAATGTTCAAGTTGCAAAAGAATTCTCTCTGAGGTATTCACAGTCTTCTAGGGAGATTTTAGAGAGTGAGAAAATATATTCCCGTGGTTCGTAACAAGTGATTGAATACCGCTGGCTTTTAATATATACAAATCTGACATAAACAGTTTCGTATTGACTCGAAGGGTATCGAAAAAATACATTAAGTAACATTACAAATTTAAATACATAATGTAAATAATAATTGCATCATAATGTATGCAAACTGTGTCTGGATGTTGCTCACACCGAATAAGGCGCCTACGTTCATTTCAAATTAATAAATACATGTCTAGCAATTATGTGCGATACGTAATTGACGTAAGAAGACCGGTCGGTCGCAACTCATTTATTTTTAGTTCAAGATCATCATAAAAATAATTGTTTCATGATTTCTAATTTGTTATAATCAAACTTAATTTTCGCTGTATGATGATTATGTAGTTACATGATACGCAGAATAAGAGTAATTTCCCATTGCGACATATTCTAAGTTCGATAGTATGACACTAATGATATATTTGAGTCTTATATGCTGTAACTATTCAAAAGTATGAAAATTATTGTATTTTGTTAGACAATTAAATTAATATATAATATAGAAGTATAAATAATCAAAGTGTTCTTCTCGGTTAGGTAATAAAAAATCAAGTAGTATCGTAGTAAACATAGTGAAAATAGAAATAACTATGTGTAATATATTTTACATCATGTCATTCTTCTTAAAAAGCTTTATTTAGACAAAAGTGTTGATAAAAAATATACAATGTGGAAAATGATTTGATTACTTCCCGTTGCGTCTTCGCTTGAGTAGGACTAATAATTATTTCCTTGGGAATATGGTATAATATTTATATAGGGGACAATTATAGTATATTTCTGGAATGACTGAGGTAATTTCTTTTTAATGACAAGACAATCTCTTTGATTTTTTTTCACTAAAGGGAAGCTATGACCAAAATGTTGTTCTAAAATGTTATGTTTTTTATTTTTTATTTCTTATTTCACTAAAGCGAAATGCTAACATTAATATTTGGGTATTTCTAATGACAAGTTAAATTTCAAACATTAAAGATTGGTCAATACTGTTAGGTTATTTTATGTAACTCCATACCTACCAAATTTTATTAAAAACTACTTGGTGAAAACCTTGCGTAGGTTTACAATTTACTTCAAAGATATAATATAACAACAGTTTTATGTTATGTGAAAGTTATTTTAATATAAAAAAGTATTCTATGTAAAATCGCTTCACAGGTTCATCCAAGTATGGGAATAATATGAGTTTATTTAGGTCGTATCATAAAGATTTCCAATAAAGTCGAAAACGTAAGCAAACAGTCGAAAGGAATGAACTCATTATGTGTGTTTATGTTACGCTCTGCGGTCATTTCGTCCGGCAGCGTGGGTTTTGTACTGATTTGGACTCACTGCGAACGGTTTTTGTAACGTTGGCTCGTGGTTTTCCGATTATTTGTTGCAGAATCCGTTATATTTCGAGTAGGTGCCGGATTCACAGTGAGTTTTTATTTTAGTTCTTTATTTTGAATCCAATTTCGAAGTACCATCGTATTTGTTTTTACTACTAATAAATTTTCTAGGCCTGTAACCAAGCATGGCATCTTTCCAGAAATTTTCATTCCATGAGAACGTCGGTATTTTTTAATTTCTGTTTATTACATATATTCACAAACAGAACACTGTTGACAGTTATGTACAAAGGTGTCATCAAAGGGTTTTATATTAACCTATAACATTTATTACATTATAATTATTATATTCAAATGTTACTATAATTTCAAGTACTTTTTCGAAGGCATTTTAATCTATATTTATATATCGTTAGAATGAACAAAAATCAGTCTATACCTTCTTAACATTAATGGCTTTATTCAGTCTCAATTGCGCTGCATCAGATAATTGTCTCTATTCCTATACCGGGTAGTTTAATAGACAATATTGAAGTCGCGAGAGGCTGTAGGGCCGCTGGAGCCTTCGAATGAGCGAGCGGAATGCGCGCGCAAGGTCATTGCGCCCTGTGCGGTCATGCGCTTACGTCCCTGCCCCTCTGGAATCTCTTCACCCCGTTTCCCTCCGTGTTCGACTGCACCCACATTGTCTAGTCTGATCAGCCGCAAATAAAGAGGATCCGACTGGACCTAAGGGATAGGAACCATTTCAATGGGATTCTTTTTTTTGTGCAAGGCGTGATCACCGCCGGCTGTTGTACCTACCTTGCTCTAACACTAGTTTTAAGATCTTTACAAAGAAAACAACCATCCTTGCTACATTGTCTTTTACTTTTAATCATGTCGGTTCTTATTCCGAGCAGCATGATATATCCTAGGGCTATTTAGAATTAGATTAGATTAGTTTAACTGGTAATAGTAGTTAGAAGGTACAAGGAATAAAATACTGTACAAACAAATAGCTGAAAATACAACGATAACTTAGAATCCTATTTTTTTTGTCATAGTATTTCATTATAAATATTTAAAGATAAAAATAAAAGTTCATTATAACATTTATATTATAATATAAATCTTTTATATATTAAACAGTTTTTTTGATATAAATTATATATAACCCGAACGTACCTATCTATGAGTGAAATAATTTTAAGATTCAGATCATAAATTTGAAATTAATAATAAAAATTAAATGAATAAGCGTCATTTTAATTGTATTGACTTTTCGTAAGCAAAAATAGAATATTACACACTACATAATCGTAACAGAAAAAGTGAATGAGGTGATTTCACTTATGCGTAATTAATGAAGTGTTAAAATTGGCATGTTTTTGCTAATCGCACTTACAAATTTGAAAGTTTAAATATTCATGTTACTCACTATAATAGAAGGCGTCAATTTAACGGCTGACGTACATTTAGCTACTGATATCTTTCGAAGATTCTACAACTACATACTTGTGTTTTATATCATGAATATTAAACGGCAAAACGTTTGTTTACGGACGATTTGTCAATTTCATTAGTATGCGATCATTTATCTGTGACAGCTTTATTAAGAACGTCGAAAGTAGTGTCAAGATGACATGTCATGTTTTTTTTTGGAAACTAATGAAATTAATTAAATATTTATAATTATATTTAAATTTTTGTCGGGTTCTGTCATGTTGTAGTTTTATTGTAATTCATAAACTTCCATTGTTACATTATTATACATATTATTTCTCAAATGTTTTTTTGGCAACGCCATATTTTCGTTAATTCTTCAATAAAGTTGATGTTTCAACACAATTTTATGGTTTATTTTCCCTACTATTGACGAAACATAGATAGATGAATAAATAATTTAAAATTATTGCTTTTGTTTAAAAAATAAATTCAAACCTCTTTCATTGGGAATGTCATCTGTTGATGCTAATGAAAAAATATTCATGGCGGCATCTTTTAACAATACCTTTAACAAACATGACAGCTGTTAGTTAAATAGTTTACATAGTATAACGTGCGAAATATTAACACAGGTCAGTGAGTATTATATAATATTGGTGGCATTTTGCGTTGTACAGTTTAGTCATAGTGTACAAGTGAAGATAATTATGAATAATTACTAACAAGATGCATTTGAAGTTACTACAAAAACTCCCTGGCCAGTTTTATTAATAGAAGCACCATCATATTCAAGCGTTCTCTCTCTTGTTTGAACTCTGAAGATTATATAAATATTCTATCGACGTGGCAATGGTATAATAGTGTTATTAAATAACAAGAATGAGAACATTATATTTTTATAGATGCTTTCTAGATTTGAATCACAATATAAAATGTTTTATATAATATTTTAAAATTATTAATACACTGATTAAACACAAACATTGGTGGTGTTTAGGCATACTAAGTTTATATTAAAAATATTTCGATATTATACATAGTAACTAGTGTAATTATTATTTTAACCCAATTCTAATACATTTTTCCTTGAATTTTAAATAATTTGTTTGCACTTCTGATAATTAATTTTCATTTAATTTTAAACTCAATGTTTTTCTTTAAATGTTAATTATATTAAAATAAAATTATTTTTGTTACAGGATTCGCCTTCTGAGAGGAAGAAAACTGATAATTATTTTTTGCAACGGGTAAGCATTGGATGTTGTGACCTACATGTAAAAATACTTAATTTTATGTATTTATATATATGAGACAGCAACAGTAATCTTTCGTCCGTGGGATAGCTGTGAACTCGTTTGATTATTTTTAATCGGTGTTGTACAGATTTATAAACAATGCTGTAAGCTACAGTCTCAGCAAATATTTTGAATTGTAAGTCTTATTTTTAACTTGAGGCGCGGTTGGTGGGTTATAGTCTGTATTATCTTGCATTGGAAAATATGAGTAATGTCCAGAAGTATGGTACCTGTTTTAAAAAGTTTTAAAACTTATTAAATATCCATAAATACACTGTACTCGATTACTGTCATAAAAAGTTAATTAGAATATAACAAAAACGACCATGGTACTCTAAAATATATCTGAACAAAAATGGTAGTAATTTTAAAAGAAATAAATTACTTACAATAAGAAATATTGTTACTGAATTGTTAAGACTTTTACGATGAAAACGGAATTTGCACGCGTCGCGCTGTTTGAAAGACTGGCAAGTGGATTGCGAGAGATGGAGCGCGTAGTCCATTGATGTTTGATTTATTGTTATTGAATTCACACGGACAATTATTTTATTATGGTCCATAGAAAATAAAATACATACGTACATATCGGTAGTAAACAAAGTTCGAAAGTTTCAAGTGAAAGTAGTCATGATTGCGAATGGGAAAAATCTATGTATGTTAGTTGATTCGCGGAAAGTTATTTTAAAGACTGATTCAACTTTAATCGTTTTAATCACTGTGAAATAATCAAAACTTTACAATTATCAATCAAGGTTACGAAAAATACAGTTATTACTTACAGTAAAACATCTTATTTTACTTTTTAAAGCGGCCAAATCAAATAAGTCTTTCATGTACTTTTACGTTTGTTAAGGTGATAATTTAAAAGACTTGAATATTGCCTTGTTAAGCTTGCTGTCTGTCACGTTTTCGTTCAAAATTGGAAATACTTCGAAGAAACCTTTTTAGGCATAGAGTAAAAAGGTAAATCACGTAGTTTGAGATATATGCACCTTAATAAGTGGTTATTGAGTTACAACATGTAAACCCGCAACAGAGGTTTGAGTGACAGGCCGCTCCGCGTGTTATGGCAGCCCGAAGCTAGTAAAAGATCTCGTTGATTTTGTGTTGTAACTTTCAAACAACTCTGTAATACTCGATTACTTACAATGTTTGTAATATGTGATATAAAAGTATTTCATAACTATATCCATAATTTAACTTGTCTATGTATGATAATGTTTAGTTGAACATTTATTTGTTAATCGAGGTTATATATTTTTTCACACAACATAAATGGCAAACAAGCATACGGTGCGCCTGATGGTAAGCGGCTACCGTAATCTATGGACGCTTGTAATACCATTGGTATCAGTAGCGACTTGCCGACCTTGGACCCCCCTAACCCAAATAGTTCTCGAAACTCTACTCACCCCAGGAACATAATACTTGATTATTTGGCTGCGATCTTCTGTAAGGTGGAGATATTCCACCAGTTGGGGCCGAAGTAGGGAAAAATCTCCAAAGAAAATTATCTATTCCCTACCTTTCTTAATATGGCGAGCTAGTATACCTGGGTGTTGATTTTGTGGAAAAAATGGCTAGTAGTTGATTAACAGATTAACTTGAAACTGAGATTTTACTCACAAATTCATGTTTTATAAAAAAATTAATGTTAACAATTTAAATATGAAACGGATAGTGGTTTGGCCGGATACCGGATATTCGGCCCTTTAACGTGTTACATGACGCGATCAGTTTGATTTGAAAATTGGCGCGGTGAACGAGATCGGAAATAAACTAAAGTAATTAATAAAACAAACATTTTTGACGTGAGATTATAAAAATAAACGGTGTCCATAACTTATTGTGATATGATTTGCTTTGTGTAAAAGAACGAGAATTTTTTTAATTTTACTGTCCGGAATCCGGCCGGATACCGAATTAATATCTGGTATCCGGCCGAATAGTGAAAACAAGGCCGGATACCAGATAGTTACCGGATATCCGTTACACCTCTAGTTAATATTAGTTAACAAAAAAAAAATGTTAGGTATTATATTAGGTTGTATATGTTAGGCACAGAGAGAGGGTATAGTAACAAATTATTGCTTAACCTCAAGTTGAAAATATATCTCTAAGCAATTGAGAGCTTGATGTGTTATTGTCAACTATGATATCATCACTTAAGATCAAGTGAGATTGTCGTGAAAGGCTAAACGTAGATATAATTAAAAAACACGAGTCACCCCACCAAAATAATATTACCGTCGTTTCAATCACCTGGTTTCTCTGTTCGGCCATCTTTCTTATCAGCCAGTGTATTCGAATCTAAATATGAAAGTAGGTCTTACTCAATAACATAATGGTTCTACTGTTATTTTGTAGAGTTTGCTCTCAAGTTCAATGAGATTCGGGAATTGTATTGCATTACAATTATCCATCTTCATTTTAATCTCGTAACATGTAGTCTATTGTAGATGTGTTTTTTTTTGTGAACTTTTAGTGCTACGATAGGTTTTAATTATTGAAACTGTTTAACAATATTTTTTATAGGTTTTATCGTTATGGCCAAAATCTCATCTGATGTTAAGTGACGATGTGCTCCAAGTTTAAGTGCAAAACTAGCTTTCAATTGCAGCTGCCGGAATATCCCTATTTGTGCTTGCCGACAGATTTTCATCTTGAGCATTATAGCTAGCCAGGCCAGCTGCCAGGCGGGCATTAAAAATATTTTATAGTTTCATCAAGATGTTTTCCTTGACCGAAAGCTCAAACCCATTGCAGGGATTCGAACTCACGACGATCGACGAGGTATCTGTACTCCCTACCACTGAGCCATCATTGATTCATTGTTTGTGTTAAACATTGTTTGAAATGAATAGACACGGGAGGTCGCTTTTACTTTTCAATACATGTAGACAATTTCTTGTCTGCTGATTCTCAAGTATGTTCTCTTCATAAGTTTATTGTCATTTATGACATCGTTTTGTAATTCTGCCAATTATTACGCTCTCAAAAATCGATTAAAGGCATAAAGTAAAGACCAGGGTGTAGATTGTCTCTGTGTTTGTTCACCAATAAATTGAATGCTGCGTTACTCAACATCTTGCACATATTCTTCTAGCTGGTTTCGCAGACGCTGTTCTGCCCTTTCCAGTAGTCAAAAAACTCAACCGCAGTGCCACCTACTGCATTCAGAGATATAGCATGGAAACTTTGTCGATGGAAATATAATTTGGATTTTTCAATATCATATTCACCAAATTTAATGGACCAATTGCTTGACATTCATAATTACTACCATAGTACTCGGAAACTCAAACACAGCGTGAAGTAAATAAATAGGCTATTAGACAAAGAATTAGTCTAGCTATTCAAAGGGGGAACGCTGCCAGTATCTTCGGAACCTTGCCTAAAGGGACTCCTTTTCATAATATATTTTAATCTGTAGTATTGTTATTTTTTTTTTTTTTTATATTTATTTAAATGTATCAATTTTAGTGGCTTGTAATTTATAACCGTGAATTTCATATTATAATGTTTTAGTTAATAAATTAATGAAAATAGGCTATACAATGTATGAAGATTTTTTTAAAACTGACTAGTAGTTTCAGATATTAACGCGTTCAAACAAACTAACGAACAATCTCCTTGTAGTATTAGTATAGATGCGATTTGTATAGATTTTATTATTTCGTTATTGTAATCTTTTCTGTCTACTTGGAGCAATATCATGAGTCGAGTACCTTATGATCAATAATTGAACGTTAGTTATCTCTTTGCTTGTAAGTATATAAATTGCTCTATTTAGTTTTATGTTGCAGCATTTTATCCATTATTTTCAAACGTATTTTATCATCATGGACCACGAAGTACAATTACTAGGAAAGCATAATATTGGATATTTCCATGATCAAATATCCTAACCTTAGGGAATGCGTGACTGAACGGTTTGCGGTCAGCGGGGAATAAATACTTTAGATTCCTTCAAAGCTTTTTGAAAATTGGTAGCAATGTGATGCTATGATGTTATTTATGTTTTCCAAATGGCCTGCTAATCTAATTAAGATATATAATTTCCACTATAAAAATTTAATAGCTATTAATCTGTAGACTAGTACCATTAATATATACAAATAAAGGTCAGTTTTGAAAATGAGCCATTCCTTTTCATTTTTAATAATACATTTCTTTGCAAGTATTGATCCCTATTAGTAATAAAATGGGTTGGTGTAATAATACTACAGGATGTCATATTTTTGAAAAATCAACCGGTATGACTTCCCGCTCAAGTATAAGATTTAAAAAAAGGAAGTATGGAATTTTCGTTTTCTCATAAACCGAGCTCATGACTTCTTGCAATTTTTTCTCTATTTCTCATAGTTTAAAATTTGGCCATATAATACCATTTAAAAAATCAACTCTATATAAGGGGGAAATTTAAGGATTTCGCATATGGCCACCTGTGCCTCACCTGCATGCGGTGAATCTCAATGCTGTATCAATAATGTAGCGGGGTTGGTTCACGACCATTTACAAGATACTCGTTTAAGATTTACATACTTCGGTTTATCGCGATTCCGGATCAGGCGTATCTACTTAGTTAGGGTTCAGCGAATGTAGATTGAACTTTATCTCTAGGCGCTTTTCGCTATTCGTAAACTATAGTTAACATCAGAAGTTCATTGTTTTTGCCGAGCACGCTTAAAATGTTTATAATACATGCATTGTAATAAATCGTATCAATTACAGAAATGTACGAATAACATACGGTTTAAGCTTTTCTTTATCTCACCTTTTTTATAGTTTTTATAACAATATAATTTTTATAAAATAGAAAATGATTCATTTGCTCTGTGGAGTGCACATATTAATAAGCACCGCGTCTTGGTTAGTGAATAATATTCCTGCCTGAGCAATCATTTCATACCTATGGTTAACACTTAAGTCATCGCCGTTGTCGCAGAAGCAACCAACGTCTCTCCCTTTGTCTGTTAGTATGCTTATAACTAGAGAACTACTGATTCGATTAACAAGATTATTTTTGAAATCATAGATATATTTTATGGTTATGTTAAGTTATGATTAACATAGTAAATTAAGATGACAAGAAATGACTTACTGTAATCTAGCAAAACTTTACCTAAACCATTGAATATTACTAACCAATATAATGCGGTGTTACTTTGGTTTAGAATAAAATAAAAAAAACGCGCTAAGTAAAAACAAATTCAAAATATACTTATAGTTACGCGTTTGGGCATAATTTCACCTGATAATATGAGATGCTGTGGTACAAGATGGTCATACGCCAAGCCTATTGGGAGGACTAGCTCTCAACTGCAGTTACCGGTACACACCCATATGTACTTGGTAACAGATTTACAGCTTAAGGGTAGTAGCCAGCCATGCGAGCATTAAAAAAATCCTTACCACCATGCTATAGTTTCATCACGATGTTTTCCTCAATCATAATCAAATTAAATAGGTAATTTAGTTATTATAACTTTTGTATACTATTCAGTTTAAAAAAGTTTCTTTATTAACAATATTGTAGCAGATCACGCTAGCGGAGCTACGAGCAGAGTTAGTACTAACTAAATTTTACTATTTATTTATATACGTTCAGAATCAATTAAATGACTTGATTGGCTTTTTAATGACGCAATGTTCGTAGGTGCCTACTATATTTACTTAACATTTCATCTGGGTGCTTGTTTATCTTGTGTCCTGTTATCCCGCTCTTTTCCCATTATATGTCCATATGTTCATATTTTATAATATTATTTTGTTCTCAACTGTTTTATGTTTGTTTATATATGCCCTCATTTTTATTTATTTTTTAGTAATACTTATTATGCCCGTAAAAGTATTTAATTAATTGTTAGTGATATTGTATACACTTTTTTTCCCATTTCGTATCGTACGTACCCTGACTGATTACAGATTCTAGCTGAAAATCAGTGTTGAGCCCCGTGGCACTACAATATATGATGAGCTGGAAGCATTTTCATAATGACTAGACGCAGTATTCTATCATGCCATATTGTGTATTATTTTGCTCTATGTGTATAAGTATTTCCTTATGTGTGTGTTAATATTAATTAATTGTGTTTCTTGTTTGTTGTGTGCTTGATGCACTTGTGCCGTTGAAAATATTGTAGGAAACATTACTATTACGTACTTCTGTTTTCGTGAGCTTGAGTTTTTAGCAACAACGGACAAGTCATATAAAGTTCCACGACATGTAACGAGAACATGTTAACCTTATTGTCTTGTCATTAATTAAAATTTTTAGGCTCATATAATTAGGCACAGTATATTCTAAAACATGACATTTAATGTGTAAAAGATAGGCCAGATTTTAACCAAAATTGCTTGTTTTTTTATATCCAGCTCCAAATCTTGGCTGTTTATGAGATTTCACTAATTTTTGTAGACAAAACATCTCAATCGAGACCTGGTCCTTTTTTACAGCATGGTTTTCTTGGGATTTATATTTACACCTTGATAGTTGATACCCTGATGGATAATATTTCGATTATAATGAAAGTATAAAACTTTATTTAAACTGAGAAATTAACTAATTCTTGGCATGTCTATAATGGAATTTCGTTTACCATATATGAACGTACAATGGAACAATGACAACATAATTTATATGTGGATCATGTTTTTCAGGCGTTAAGAGGAGTTGTCTAATTATATTCACTGCCTGTAATATTATATACTTACGCGTGGTTTCTAAAAATTCTACTAGAATTTAATAAAACAAAGATCACTAAATACATCTTTCATCAAAACTCAGATCACATCTATAAACAATATAATACATAACTTTGGATAAAATATAATTATTTGTAAAATATTTTATATTTTCGAATCGGTATAAAGCTTTGTCGTGGTTATTTAAAATATTAGGAGAATACACTTAGAATAATTAGTATGGTGAGTTATTCTAAAACGGATACTCTGTTCTGTAACAAAGTTATTCCAATAAGGATACTACTAAATATTGAAGTGGCACGCTTTCTTATTCACTTTCATGATCCAAAGTTGTGCATTTCTCTCGAATTCATACATTTTGAGTCGGATGTTTCTTAAACAAGCAATATTTATCTACAAAAAATAAAATTATATAAACCTAATATTTTGTAAAAAATATATATTTATTAAAATGCTTGAGGCGTAAACCGTCGTTTCACTTAAACTGAAACCTTATTAAGCTTTTAAATATTTAAAATATTTAAAACTTCTAAATTTAATTTAGTAGGTACCTACTGTGTACTCTTCTTTACAGTGACTAAATATATCCTTCTCCTGTAACTTTATTCATAAAAAAATATTATTTGAGTATTATTATTCGATAATTTATAAATAAAAGATTGTTTTTTTTTTTTTTTTTCTTTTTGTAGGTACTTAAATAAAAAACATTTTATTACCACTGAGATATTTTTAAAGAAATTATTTACCTACATGTTATTGAAGTAGATTGAAATTCAATATGTTCCTTGGTTTTATGTATACTACGTCAAAACATTTATACTGCCCTCTTTAAATATCCGTTTTATGAAACTGTAATATTTTAAACGATTATGCATAACATTGACCGGCTTTCCACGAGTTATAAGTTTTCTCCAGGTTGGTTGTACAGTCGAGGTTGTACTAGTTCTGCAACTAACCCGGCCAGTCCATAGAGCCTGTTAACGATACTGAGCATTCATATTACCTTCTGTTGTAAGTTATAAGCGATCGACCGTGACATGTAAAGTATTATTCTCACAAAAAAGTTGTTTTAGATCATGTAAAATTACAAATTACAATTTGCTTGCCTTATATAGATAACGACCAAAAGAAAGTGCCTTTTAAAAATTAAAAAAGCATTAAATTATACACAAATTATACTGATAAATGTTATAGTAGCTTACGATTATACAATATTTTTACAAATTTATAAATGTTAACTTATTAGAGTTTAAACGGAGATATGAAATGGATCATGAACGGTGTTATTATTAAGAGTTCGTACGCAATACAGTAGACCTAGTAGAGTTCAGTAAACTTACAACAATACAATAAAGTACAATAAATGTATGTACGAAATATGCTATGGTATTCAATGTATATAAGCACATTAATTATATACTATGTAAGTGAATAAAATGACTAATAATTTTATATTGTATCAATAATAATCCTATGTTAAATAACATTGTATAAAATAGTACCTTTCTTTTTATGTACAAGCACATTGAAAATACGTATCTCTTTTTGAGTGCTACATTTATTAATTCGTTAAAATATAAAAATAACATGTGCAAATTGCAGTTGCTATAACTTTTAAGTAATTGAGTATTTTATTTTATTATTTACCTATTTGTTTACTTGTATTTCATCTTCACTGGAATTTAATCATCTACGAAAGACGCTTTAGGCGGCGTATATTCTTATTAGTATATATCATAAATGTTATTATTACAACTACTATTTATATTATAACTTATTTCTACGTACTAAGAAGTTATTGTGTGATAACATTCATTTTTAATAATACTAACAATATTAGTTTTCGATTCCCTGACACAGTAGGCGGATTATAACGATTAGGCAAAAAAAAACCGAACTATTTTACAGCTATCAATATATTATGACCGGTAGACAGCGAATTACGAAATCACAAAACAATTCTCATGACATAAGGCAATCAAATGGAATGCGGTTATAATTTAACTAATACCCGAAACCAATGTTTTCAATGTCAATATAATTTAAATATTCTGTTGTAGCTAATGCTTGTGATAACATTATGGTTATGATAATGTCGCTTTTGACATTTATTTTGGTTTAAATTAGTGAAAGATTTATAATTTGTTTATGTAAAGTTTTATATTAAGCTTATCGCTTATAGCCTCTACTATTAAACTATGAGAAATGTTTAAACTCTTAGTAAAGACAACAACACGACAGTTTGCAGTCGACCAATGCTAAGATAAACACGCGATCTCCGGCGACACCGGCCGGCCGACTTTGCCCGTAAGTGGATTTTTGAATTTATATGCATCCTAAGTAATGAGTACTAACTTAAAGAGAATAAGAATTAAACAAGTACCTACCCACATTCGTAGTGTAAATATGGATTTTCAAGGTTGTTGTTAGTTTAACTGAACACTAGTATGCAATATTCACTTAAAAAATAATTGTTTCGCTTTAGTATTTCGAATAATCTTATATATATAAAAATCTCGCTTCAAAATGTTTGTTCGAGATAAACTCCGAAACTAGTGAACCGATTCATCAAATTTCGTAATTGTCTATAATTTGATCCAACTTAAAACATAGGATAATTTTTAACTCAATTATTGACAAATTACGAGATGTAAATAATTAGTGCGTAGTAGAAACGCGTGCGGAGCCGCGGACATATCGTTAGTATTATATAAATATTACTGAAAATAAGGTTTTCTTGGATATTTATTGTACAAAGTATGTACCTACGATTTTAATTTTACTGACTTCGAAAAAAGAAGGTTGTGTCTTTCGACCTTATGTATGTATGTCTATTTGTTTGGCACGTTCTGTAGCCTAAACAGCTTGATGAGCATTAGCATACGAGATGTAGTTAGTTTATTTGTTTCTTTTTTAATAAATTAACATGACATACCATCACGCCTGTATTACCTAAAGGGTTATGCAGTGGTGTACTAATATACACCCACAATTCGCCGGGTATGTTTTTAGGTCCCAGGTATTTAAAAAAAAACTTACAGCTAAACGATAAGATAACAAAAAATACCATTTATAGTTTTCATAAATAGACAATAATAAATAGAAGAGAAGTTAGATCGGTTGAATATGACAAATACAGAAAGAATATCCATTTACAAAAATAATTAAAATGTTAGTTTATTTTTAAGTTCGAAAGCGGTGAATTGAATTGCCTATATTTTATAACATAACCATTTCGTCAATAATTTGTGTTAACTGATGGTAGAGTAGAGGAGATGTGGACTTATGAGGGAAGTAGTTGGAGTTTGCAAATAAATGCTACTTTGATTTATAGACCACAAAACTGCTAGAAGAAACTGTGGATACGAGAAGAGCTAAACTATTTATTTTTAAATATAGGTAAAGTAGTAAGAGTTAAATGTTTTATGTTAATAAAAAGTAAGAAAACAGTGAAGACATAGCTTACTTAATTACTAATCACACATTGCTTTTTACATATTACAACTTTTATGGTAAATGTAACTTATATCCCACTGGCTTTAACATGCGGCTCCTCTTGCGTGAACTATTAAAACAAAACACTAGGATGTACCTAAGTATTGAAATTAGATTTATACTACTAGCGATTTTTTAAGTTATTCCTATTTTAAGCCTTAATCTAGGCTACTGCCTTATATGAGTTAGTAATATTTATTGATTTAAATAAGCGTTACAAGAAAACATACCGGTAATCCATTTTTGTCGTTTTAATTTCAAATATTTATGTATATGTTACCTAAACCTGGCCAGAAAATATATCGATGATTTAAATAAAGAATCATGTTTCTCGAATTATAAGCCTGTGTTAAAGAAATATGATAAAAAAGCAACAATCTGCTGTGTAATAAAATTAATTATTAATAAAGATAACCAAACCTACTTAAAAAAAGTAAGCGATTGGATTGTCGAAAATAAACATTACGTTTATATTACGGAACCGTTAAACAGAATCTGCGTGAAAGCAAATGTGAAAATTCACACGCATTCGAAAACAAATGACCCAGTTTAAGGAAGATAATTGGGTCAGCCGAGCAACCTGCCGCGACTCACTCACACGCATTGTCTCGAGTCGGCGGCGGCGGCGCATAGCACCACGCGTACCGTTAGCGTTCGGTCAAGTTTGGACCATTGTGACGAACCAGCTACCTGTGACATACGTATATACAAGCTAAATCACCGATGCGGCTTATGTTCATTGATAATTGCTTTAACCGCTACTCGCTTTTCTGTACTAGATGTAGTTTTAATAAGTATGAGTTTTATTAAACCCATTATTCTCTAACTAGATTTAATAGCCTCCAAAGTTTATGGTTTTTGCTTACAAATTAATATCTAAAAATGAGTAAATATATACTGTTGAATATTAAGTTAATAATAATTAGTTTTTAATTACAAAATAGCTGTGTAGGTGTTTATTTCTACGCTTGAGAATATTATATTTGTTCACAATGTGATATGGTTTATAGCTGAAATGTTTTATATAACTGGAAATTAACATATATCTGATAAAAATGACAATGTAGTACTTGCTAAACTGGTTTATTTTGTTATTAAGAAAATTCTGAAATGGACTTTCACGTAATAAAATAGTAGGTACTTTTGATGTAGAATCGTGGATACGATCAAAATTTTAAGATAAAAAAAGTGCTTTGTACGGGTCAAAGATATAAAAATTCCAAGGGACCAAAGTTTTAAAAGTTGAGCTAAATTTTTTATACTAAGAGATTGCAAGATAGTGATATATTATTTACGTGAGCATAGCTGATTACTAAAGTAGGCGGGGAAGCACGTGCGTGAAATTCTAACCCCGACCGGGTCAACTAATGCCTTTTTTTCTTCCATAATACAATATAATATTGAAGCTACAGAGTGACTTAATAGATATGAGCACTAGAAATATGTATTGTGGTTTGTCAGCTACTTTTGGAGATTGGACTTCAAACTATTGGAGATGATTTTAGAATCTCTTTTAATCTGGATACATATATTTCATATTTCTTTTGGCTCATTATTTTAGTTAACCTAATAAAATATTTTTCACAATTAAGAACATTGGTAAATATATGAATATATAAATATATCAAATGGTAAATATAGCTGGCCTAGCGAGCGTTGTTCTGCCTTTTCCAAAAGTCAATAACTTAACCGCAGCGCCACCTATATCGATTTTATGTTTTCCTGATAACTTTTCCACGAACGTAATAAACAAAACAAAAATTATTACGCATATCCATCGCTATTATCGTAGGGTTATGTAATCCTGAGGTTCTAAAAAAATCTAATAGAAAATAAAAATTTCAGATTATTTTATTAAATAAAAGTTTCAGTTTTTCATTCTCTAAAACACCTATTAGGACTAACACATATAAAAAAAGAATTAGCCAAAACCAGCTAAAAAGAACATTTAATTTATATATATATAGATTTCGTGTAGCTTTCATTCGTTTTTCAATTAAAATAAAATGAAAATCATTATAATTTTACAACCAAAAAGGGATAATATCTAGTTCAAATCAATTAAGACCACAAGGTAGATCTAAATACAATTGCAGACCGCGGTCATGAGATATAATTGATTCTCACTTCGTTCCACATTCGTCGTGACCAAATATGTAGGTAATAATCAGTTATTATTGTTCTGTAGATTCACCGTTGAACTTGCTCTCAGAGTTTGTTCATTAGGGGAATGATTTGATAAATTCATTAGGTCTGATACCACTTTCTATTTAATTTTTCTTTTACCTTAAATCAGATCGAAGCTGGACTGGCATAAAAGTATTGATAATTTAAAAAGCTCTCTCTGACTTATATCTGTTGTACCGTGAAACTGTGGAACCTTCTCCCGGCCAGTGTATTCCCTCGTTCTAACGAAATTGAGTCCTTTAAGCGTAACGGTATGACAGCGGCAATTGCTTTAGATCTCTCACCCGCCATAGTGGCTCGCTTAAACGTGTCACTTTCCGGGATCCGCTGGTGTATATACAGTAATTAAGCGGAGTGGTAGGATCTGTACCGGACTGAATCGCGACCATCATGCACATTGTGATGATGAGTAGTAACTCTTTTTAGTTTGACGCGTTTTGGGATCAACTAGAGTATATCCATGTATATAAATGACCATATGCGTGGTGGGGTGGTCGCAACCCAGTCGAGTACAGGTACCTAAAATGCCGCTTGACTACTGGATAACTTCAGATCATTGTCATTTCCTACCACCCATCAAAATTATGGGACATTTATAGAACATTATACTTATTAACTATTACTTTTAACAACATTTTTTTCTTGTACTTATAATCATTTCACATTAATTCAGTCAATTCAGTTATCACGTAACGTAAATCATTAGAACACATATTTTACCGTATGTAATTTATAAAATACAGTAGTTTTACTGTGAGAATATTTTTCTGTACTAACCTTTTCACACACAGGGTGTAAAGATAACAGGAAATGGATACCGTAATGTTATTGTATAAAAAACTCAACATGAATAATTGAATTAGAGTAGTTGGAACGTCATGTCTTTATAAAATATTGTAGATATACAATGGGAACATATATTCTATCCTTAATTACTGATTATTATGAATATGATATAATAATTATAACTTTTATTATATCTGTAATTGGAATGGACAGGTCAAACGAATCCGACTACACAAAAATTTTGAATTTTTAAAAGAAAATTGAGAAGAATTGGTAATGATGCCATGTGAGTATCTTGGCCCCCATACATATTTCTACGTTATCATAGTGAAATCTATATTTTGTTCTATGTATATGTAAGCTACAGTGTAGGTATCAATTTAAAAAATACAAGAATCAACGATTGTCGGTTTTGGTAACTGAAGTTAAATTCAGTCTAAACTTTCAACTTTCAAACCTTTTCGAGAACCCTTGTCTCTATTTAAAATAAGTATAATTAAATTAATATTAAGTATTAATTCAGTTAAATAAGTAAATTATTTTAAAAAAATGTAATGGCCGTTGAATGAATTGAATGTAATTGAAAATCTATCGCCAAGGTTGAAAATCTATAAGTGTGTTTCGGCAGCTGGCACATCGTCACTTAAGGTCATGTGATATTGTGGTCATTTCGCTATATCGATAATAAATATGGCAAAATGCAATTTGAACTATCGTATAGTTTCAATTTTTTAATTCTTCTCGTGTTTCGAAATATATTTTTATTTTACAAGATTTTATTTTTCCAACTGTAGATAGCTGCTGTAAAAAATAATGTTATACGTTATAATTTTCTCTTAAACGTTTCTATATATGTATGTGGGTTTACGATAATTAACATCAATTTGTAAAATTCATTCGTTTCCAAGATGTTCGGAGCAATTTATTTCCTCGTTAAATTATTCAAAGCTCGTGTAACTAGCGCAGACAAATGTTCCTAACGTTTTTATAAACGTTTCGGCCTTGCGTGTTCGACAGCTATGACAGAAACGTTGGGATGTACGGGTACACCGTTAAATTGGACAATTTGTGAACGCACGCGGTGTCGCCGGCTTATGCGCATCGTGATGTAACTGTTACTATCATTATGATACACATATAGGACATGTGATCGTTTTACTGTCATTATAATTGATACCATAATTATTGTCCGCATTGACATACAGGTAGAATGGGCTATGGAGGAAAATTATCTTAAATATTGAAGATAGCAAATTTGACTTAAAGGAAATATTCTTTTATTTTTAAAATAATAATAACTGCATTCACAGATTTTTTAAAGCTTACCTGTACCGGGAATCGAGCTAACTAAAAATGCAAAAAAACAGGTGTGCACTATGTTATTGCACCAATCGATAGGGTTTTTGATAAGGATAAAATCTCTCCAATAAACATTTTATTTTACTTAATTTTGATAAGGTATGAAATAAAAAATTGCTTTTCTACATGCTAAAAAAGAGTTAAGAAAAGAGTATTATTATAAGTCGAATAAAAATATTAAAACATCGAACTAAATTCTTCGTTTTATAAATTTACTTTATGCGAATTAGTTTTATTATATTTTGAACCGACTTCAAAAAAAGAAAAAGGTTATCAATTCGAATGTAGTTTTTTATGGAGGGGATACTTCAAGGCTGGTCTCATTTTAATTTCATTGGCTTTAGACCATCAACTTTGAAGATACACCAGGGAACTTATCAAAATCACCGAAGTTGGTTTTCTTTTTGCTAAAAATTGTTTTGTTACTGTTTAAGTAGTACCAGAATAAATGGAATAAAAACTATTGAAATATTTTCATATCACAGAAAATGTTTAAAAGGCTGTCTGTATGTATGTAGAATTTAATTTAATTGAAATGTCAATAATTCAAAAAGGCAAAAAGCAAGTCTCATTACAACTTACATCAACTTACATTACATATTGTTATTGTCGTGTAAATTATTGTATTTCCGTCACGTATAGTTAAATCAAGATGTTTATGGTGTTCCGTTAAGAACTTATGTCGTTTGAGATATCGTGCCGCTGTTGCGTTATAGGGTAAGTAACTGTATTCTATCCATTGTCCGTTGTTTTACCGTATAAAGAGCACACGTGGAAATTCCTTAACTATAAAATGTATGTTTCGATTGAATATCTTTATACTGCTGACCTTCCTATCTTGTGAATTTGTGTTCAGAACTTTACATTTTTTTTGTTTTATATTAAATAATAATATATTTGCTGGAATATAATAACATATTTAATACATTATGGTGCTTAATATTACAGCAATAGTTTCAGTCATTTAATAATTTTGCAAAAACGTTTCTTAGGACCTCAATAAAATAAAGATTATTTTTGTATTTTGAAATATTACATATTATAATTTTGTATTTTTTATATTACATATTTTATGGCATTTAATATTAAAGCAAAAATTTTACAGTAATTCAATAATTATGCAAAACTTACACTTTATTTCAATTTCCTTTTGGATTATTAGATACCACGTTTAAATAAAACTAACAATAAAAATGTTTTTTTTTGTTCCTAAAAGAAATACGAGTAAAATTCATTAGCACCTTTTCTCAAATTTTGCCTACGATCTATTTATTTCGTCTTTAATAACGCTGAGTTCAAACGTTATCACAGACGAATGATCAAAGTGAAGGTCAGGAACTACCACCAAGTAGATTCACGAGAGCTAATAGGAAAGTCAGTGACACGAATTTTCATTTACTTTTTGCATTGCAATATCGCTTTCACTAGTCTTTTATCAAACGGAATGAATGATCATTTGTAAACGTGAAAGTTCAACAATTATTTTTATATACAAGTATTATACTCTCTACGACAGATGAAAAGAATTCGTGTGCGTGTCTAATGATACGAGCAACTTTCAATTAATTCGTACCTAATGTTTCAGCTTCGTTAATACCATTAAAATTTCTTTAAGTTAAATAATATAAATGTATATTGAATAGAATCGAGACAGGCAATCAAATCTGAAGTTATAATGCGTTTTTAAAATAATCTAGACCAAACCAAAATTTTGAATTCATGTTACTCTCTTGATAACATGTAGGTATCTATTATATTTATATTTAATCAAAGTTTTAAATATCTTTTATATCTTAGTTTTAAATGTCTTCTCTTTTAATTAATGCTTAGTTGATTTAGAAATTAATTCAAGTTACTAAAATAAGCAAGCTGTATTTATTATAGTTAAGAAAATGTACATTGTAATCAAAAATTTTAATAAAAATATTTATATAGCATAACCCAATGTAGCATTGATTATAAACCAATTAATAAAATATAGAAAAAAACATAAACAACTATACCAACCATTGATTTTCAGAATCCAGTTTTCTTTTACACTTATATTACGATCGACTGTGGATTGGATGCCAATCCTGGCGTCTGTGTTCCCGGGTACATAATTATAATCTGAGAGTATTTAACCGAAAAATATATACATGTTTGTTGGATAAGCTCCATCTATAGTTTTCGTTGAGGAATATTAATCGAATGAATTTGTTTCATACTACCATAAGGTTAAGTCTGTCTATCTAAATATATATAAGGATAACTGACTAACTGACTGACATATCAACGCACAGTCCAAGTTACAGGAGCTAAGGTCTTGATAATTTGTATGTGGGTTGCTTTTACACTATAGGTGAGCACTAAAGAAGGACTTTTGGAAATTCAACTCTAAAATTGGTGGAAAGGAGGATGAAAGTTTGTATGAAAATCCGTAATTTTTGAAGATAGATCTATGAAAATTGGTAATTAGTAATTCACGAAGAAATAAAAGTACGTGTTTTTTTTTTCAAATTCAAACTCAACTATGACGCGTGAAAAGCCACGGGCATAGCGCTTGTCTAAAATAAAGATCATCATAATATTATAGTAACCATTAGTTGTAGTTTTTGTTAATGGTTACTTTCTAGAAGTAATGTTGGAAATTTTTATACATTTAAGTTTTTAAATATCGAATTGGGTATAATAAATAAATATATGCTTCCTGTGTATAAAATTTCATTGAAATCGTTTCAGAATAAATAAAAATGTAATCATTAAGAAAGTACTCGTAGATATGTAGCTACGTTTTTACGTGATACTACTATTACTAACATATAAAAATATATATATCTGAGTAGATACCCTTTAAGCGGCTATGATCACAATCGTAAATTATTATGCTCAGTGATTCTCAAAATTTGACATTCATAACTAACGAACCACAAACAGTTTTGATCATTTTATCTATAATTTGACGAAATAAAGTATCTCGAGCGCGACATCAAATTTGTAAACATTTTATTTAATATTACTGGTAAATTATTAACTAGGTTATGGTTTGACTGGATTTTACGAAATCAACTGAGACGAATTATACAATAAAACAAAATGTCCGGTTGACGATGGATGCAATTTATTTGCGTCCAAGTAATGCCAAATTATATTATTATGAACCATGCTTTTTTTGCTGTCATTCGTCTGTTCACAAATTTCTCTATGTTAATAACAAGATGTTGTGGTTAAATTGATATGAATAAATGACAGACATAAGCAAATGGTGTTGTTCAATTGCGAAGATGTTTGAAACTTGTCGTGTCTTTTATTTCATTTCATTCTGTTTCAGAATAGCGGAATAATTAACTACTCCTCAAACAATCAGATAAGAAAGTATTGAAATCTTTAACTGTAGATGTTTAATGAATAATATATATTTTGTTTAAAAAAAAATATATGTGCAATTCACACGTGGTAGAAGTGAAACCTTCACATCTATGTTTTTT
The DNA here is from genome assembly GCA_033032175.1 of Saturnia japonica. Classification (NCBI taxonomy): domain Eukaryota; kingdom Metazoa; phylum Arthropoda; class Insecta; order Lepidoptera; family Saturniidae; genus Saturnia; species Saturnia japonica. The sequence continues at coordinate 14,803,917 of CM065307.1, forward strand.
TTAATTCAGAAAATGATCAAATACACACTAATTTATTGTTTATGAAAATGTACATACAAGTAAAACAATATCATTTTCAATTAATGCATATTTGAAATATCCATGGTAACCTAACACAATATCAATCAGTAACAGAATGTCTTCTTCTTCTTGTTTTGGCGCCGCAAAAGCACTTGCCAGTGTCAATGTTTTAAAGCCTTCATAACATCTTCTATACAATTAATAAAATTGAAGTGTCTGTTTGTAATGTCAAAATAACAGTTTTTTACTAAATACATATGAAAGTATATACGATACCTATAACAACAAGCCCATTTTTAAAAATTTTGTCTGTTTGTCTGTCTGTTTGTTCCGGTTAATCTCCGAAAAAGTTGGACCTATTTTGACGGAACTTTTACAGACAGATAGCTGATGATATAGGGAGTAACATAGGTTACTTTTATTTTAGCACAGTTCCGCACAAATACAAAAAAACTGGTCATGGTGAATCAATTCGGGCACTTAAGTGGCTTATGCTGAGTAAACCATAAGAGGTTATAGCAAATTAATGTAAATAAACATATACTTATTATTTGTTATAATGTGAATTTTCAAAAATATTATTTACAACTTTATTAATAATATCTTTATGTTCCCCTTTTATCCAAAGTGCTTAAGATATGAGCTGAACCTTGATCAGAGATTTCTTAATATAATTAGGTTATTAAAAAAAAATAAAAAATTATCAAATGTATCGCGCATTTACAGTTTTACACCTGTGTTATATTGTTCAAATTATACGTACCTTTCTACTACATTCTAAATTATAGTCGATTAAGTTATTAAACCATCAAATTGGAGATAGTAATTTAATGTTCGTGCCTCATTACCTTTCGTCTATAAATTGTACCAAATCAGAGAATGATAAAGCTATTGTAACGTTAATAGTCTACTTGGAAATTAAACTTGGCATTTCTGATCGGCTTTCGATTTTACTCATTACAAACAATATAATCTCGTAACCTGAAAATTAGGACGGTGCGTTCTTTAATATTGTCGGTAGGTACCTAATACAGTGTCCGTACTTTTTATTAGACTTTCTAAATAATGTTTACGTAGTTTTTTTATTGTACAATAGGAGCATGAGATAAATCCCGTAGTCAACGAATTATCGTGATCTGCTTTACAAAGTTTTAATCATTTTTTCGCGTGTTAAGTTGTTTCTGATATTTCAAATCTTTTTTTTTTAATTTATGCAGTATCTGCGGTATAGGTCATCATATTTCTCATGTTATTTATTCTAAGTATTTATAGATATAGGGATACATTCCATTTTTTAATGTAATGATGGCTCAGTGGTTGTGAGTATGGACGTGGATATGAGTTTGATCCCTGCAATGAGTTTTGCTTGGAAATGATGCAAATCAATTTTCATTTAAGAAAATCGACTATTTATACTACGTTAAATCAATTTTAATAATGTAAAAAGCATTTTAATTATTTCACATTATTATCATTAATCGCTAACTTTATCATATCGTACATTTGTCACGTGATGCTCACGCGCCTCTTAATTTTACCTCCTACTAAACTCATTAAAAGGAGCTTAACTTCACAAAAAACAATCATGATGAAATAATAATTCATAAGTCTACTTTTATAACTAATAATCAAAATTTATACGTTACTGAAATATGCTGAACATTTATAATATAGGTAATGCCACTGCCTCCTCGCCGAGTTTTTTGTATTAGATTTTTGCTAGAAGCCAAGATTTATTTTTAAAAATTTTGGTTGTTAGGAGTATCAATTCTTTATTTCTTTAATTTGATTTTCTCTTTAACAGATACTTGGTCCGTCGGCATGAGGGGTGAGGCGCTGCGTTTGGCGCCACTTGCGCTTTTACTGCTACAAGCTTCATATGTAGTCAGTGAGTACTAGAATTATATATATATATATACAATTAATAAAATTGGTAGTGTCTGTTTGTAATATCAAAATAACAGCTTTTTGCTAAATGCATATGAAAGTATATACGACACCTATAACAAAATATCCTTTAAAAAAATTGTTGTCTGTCTGTTTGTTCCGGGTAAACTCCGAAACAGTTGAATCGATTTTGACGGGACTTTCACTGATAGATAGCTGATATTATAGGGAGTAACATAGGCTACTTTTATTTTAGAAAAAGAATTTGGGTTCCACACATATAAAAAAAACTGGTCATGGTGAATCAATTCGGGCGCTTAAATGGCTTACACTGTGTAAACCATAAGATATATATCAAATTAATGTACTACATAATTGATTTTAAACAATACAAAGACCTACAAAAAAGTCAGCGAGAGTATACATCTATCTTCTAAGGAACACACACAATAAGCATTTTTGTCTCTAAAATAGTCGGGAGCGGAGGAGCAAGATTCGCGCGGGTATTTTGTAGTCCATGTGAGCGAAAACGCAGGCACAGCTAGTATCTAAATAAATGTACAATAAATTGTATTCTTTAATCAAAGTATTTAACAATATTTATTAAAAATCCTTATTTTTCGCACCGGCAACCTAGTCTTCCGACACAGTTCTCAACTAGTTCTCTTTCTGTTTTGACCTAGACTTCTTCATTCATCTGCAAAATCATTTTCCCGTCTTTTGATTGATCTTGATTTTTTATTAAGTACTAAAAATTAGGGATAGGGCTTATATTTCAGGTATTTAATAATATTATTAAACGTCCTGGTTTCTTCATTTTTTGATTTCATATCACACCACTTTGTATTTTCTTTCTGAATGAATGTTTCATATCTAAATAAAACTTAGCGATTCTTTTAAGAACAAGACGAAGGCCCCATGTTCAGTATTGTGATATAAAAACGGCTGAAATATGAGTGTTTATTACAGGTCGAACTGCATTCGAGAAGTTGACTGACGTAGACTTCATGGGCACGGCTTACTATACAGTGAAGAATCTTTCACTGTACGAGTGTCAAGGATGGTGTCGGGAGGAACCGGACTGTCAGGCAGCGTCTTTCAGGTAGCTACTATTTTACATGCTTTCAGTTGTTTAATCAAGCTTAGTTATCATGGCAGCCAACGACCGTCGATGGATTGTCGATTTCTCGTTTTTTTATTGTACCGTGTATTGTCAGAGATAGTACTCAAGGTCACGTTTATATATTTAATTTAACTAGCGGTCGCCCAATGATCGAAATACGACCAGCGACTTTTTAATCATAGACTATTTTCTGTTTGACATTTGCAGTATGAACCTAAACAATGAATATTATATCACTTGCTGTCACTTTTCATTGATTACCAATATCAATATTTTCGGGAGTCTAAGTTCAATGGCACTAGTCCCGTTAGGATTCGCAGCATTAATTAATTTAGTTTAATATATAAATAACAGATATTATAGATACATTTTAGCTTACTGCACTCCTTCTCCATATAAACTTTAACCATGCCAAATCTCAGTCTTTCCTGCACGCAATACGCTTAAAAAGTTTTTGCTTCACGTATTAATAAAACGATAATTTACTTCTGTATAATGTTTCATTTATTTAATTAGGGTATGTCAATAGTGTTGAAATAACATTTATCACATTAATAGGAAATGTCTTGTAATCATTGCCTGATTATAGTATTATTCGTAATATGAAACATTTTTTATTCAAAATTCCTCAAAATTTTAATTTTTTAATTAATTGATCAAAAGTCCGGATTTTAGGGTCTACGGATTTATTCTTGGTATATATAATAGTTAGATATCGAATCAACTGATACTGTGTACTGGTGGGAAAATTTCCTAGTTACTAATTTGATGTTGTTAGACTAGTGAGTGTGGTTTATCACTTTTCGTCCTCGTGGTTTTTTATTATCCAACCCATCATTGCGCCTCACGATTTTATTACCTACTAAAGGTTTCGATATTATTTATTGTCTTTGTTTAATCTTTATGTTGAACACCTGATCCGCTACGATGTTGATAGATATATTATTCTTCGCGTTTCGTTTTGCGATTTTTATATTGTATACAAACTTAAAATTACTGGCTGAACCATGCGAATATTTCGCACAACATAGTATTAAAAAATCTAATAAACAGTTCTGTCATTTTAGAACAGTTTGTTGTTTGATGATAACTCCTAAATGTTAGTTTAATATATTTTCATCAACAGATGATATAGGCAATGGACATGGTTTTAATAAAAAAAACATTAATTTTAAAGTATTTTAATTATTAATTTTGATGAAAAATTAAAGCAGGTAGGTATAGCTTGACTAAAAAAACACCTGGGAGGAATAATAATATAGTAATATATTAAGTAAATATTACTTGGTATTTAGTTATCTTTTAAATGAATCTATTCATTAATTTAGTGATAAATGAACACTGATATGATTGTAATACAATATCGATTATATATTGCGAATATAATCGATACGATGTATACAGAGATATAAATTCGCATTGAACTCAATTGAATTCTTTAAAGATCACGTCAAATGCATGACTCGTCATTCTCTTAGCAATCACGAAACAAATAAATGCCAACTTGTCCAGTCTATCTTTGATCTCGATGCTCCTGACCCAAATGTCCTAGATAAGATATCGATTGACAGTGAAGATTCACTAATTCACGTGCGGAATCAAACTCGGTATCTGTTGTTAGCATCTAAAAAGCATCAACCGCATTAATCCATATTGGAATTGTAATAGTTCCTTTCGAATATTATGAGACTTACATAAACTATCATATTTATTATTTATTCAAGATATTTTTATTTGCAACGCTATATCTCTGTTAATTCTTCATCAACGTTAAATGATTAACCGACTTCAAAAAATGAGGAGGTTGTCATTTCGAATGTATATTTTTTTTATGGATGGTCAGCCATAACTTCTATGTTAATGAAACCGATTTGGATGATTCTTTTTTCGTTGGAAAAATAATGCTTTAAGAGTGGCCCCATTTTGCATGGGTGGTATTGGATCTTCGAATTCGAAGATTTACCAGGCAACTCATCAAAATCATTGAACTTAGTTTTCTTTTTGTTAAAAATTGTTATAATTTTTATGTTCCTCGCTGTTAGAAACATAGAGATTAAAAACTTTTTTAATAGGATGCCATCTGTTGATATTAATGAAAATATATTCAATGCGCTATCTATTAACAACAGCTGTTAGTTACGATCGTTTACTTTCTATGATATGCGAAATATTCGCACGAGTCATCGAGTGTACTTATAATATGTAAAGTACTTTAATCAATTGTTAAATAATTTAGATCATTCTCATACTGCTGGCATTATTTTAGGAAAATACTTTTGCGCTCAATTTAAAATGTACAATATTAATGTGTCCCTTTAGATAACTTGTCATAAGTGTTTTGTTGTGGCCACGCCATTATCTTTCCTAACTCTTCATCAAAACAATAATAAGCCTGGGCTTTCGATGAAGGAAAATATTGTGATGAAACCGTAGTATGGTGGAAGTATTTTCCAATGCCCACCTTGCTAGCTCTTATAAGTGCGTTCTGGCAAATGCACTTGAGAATCAGTTTCCCTACTAGGTTTAGCACAGTACCGGTAATACTTGGCCATGTTGAGACATTGTGAAAAAAGTTAAAGAATAAAAAAAATGGTACAAATTTTCATTTCACCATTGGTTCCCTGTATCATTATATATCATATAAGGTCATGCGAAGGTATAATGTGTGTCAGCCTGACACACGTTGTTGGTTGAGGTATTCCAATGACACGGTCTTGGTCAATGGCAATGTGTCTCGTCTCAGTACAGTCAATGCGCAGCCGCAAACCGTATAAAAGCGGAAACAGACCCGGTCGCGCTCCAAATTGGATAACAGTAAAAGTGATCGCATACGTCTTCAATAGATTACTATTGGCGCCGCAACGTTACCCATAGTTTTGATGGATATAAGCGGTTTTGTTGAGATATTGTTATTTTATTGTGATAAAGCGTAGACTTATTGGCGACGTAATTATAAATGCTTTTATAACTCATATTTTTTAAAGTTTTATGTGAAATGGAGCAAGAAACGACATAATAATAAACCATTATTATACAAGGAACTTAAAAACCAGTTTCAAAAAGTTTCTTAAAATTTTTATACGATTGACTAATAATACAATTTCATGCAAAGTGTCATTGAATTATTATACTTGTAATCATGTAGTTACAAATTTATCTACACTACTATTATAAAGACACTAAGTTTGTGTGTTTAAGAGAAATTCTCCAGAAATACTGATCCGGTTTTGAAAATTATTTCACTAATGGAAAGCTATATTATCTCTAAATCCTTTATAAATGTATTATTACGTTTTATAATGTATTTAATGCGTACAAAGTCTTTATAAGCCAAAATTATTGCTTCTAATTATATTTTAGAACTGATTGATAATATAATTCTTATTTAGACTATGAAATAATAAACCGTTTCATTTATTTTAGAAATGTTTGAAATAATTGTCCACAAATAAACTATAAATAGTTTTTTTTTAAATAAACAAAACATCTCTTGTATTTTAAAAACTTACAGGAAAATACAACAATATATAGCATGTGTCGACAAACATTAACGGATTTGTTACTTACGAAGAATTCTAAAAAAAAACCAATTAATTGTATTAGTCTCGAGTCAACCGTGCAACAGTAATAAACGCTCGTTATATTCCACGGAATCAATTTAAACGGGATTGATCGAAAATCAATTCGATATTCAATTAAACGAAAAAGACTTTCCCGCAACGTATCATTGTACTAATACGGTTCGTATCTAGAACCAATCTGTCCAAATAAATATCTATCTGTACAAAGAATGGGATGAATGTGATCTTAACAATCGGTAACTGTACGTCTCTGATGCCACTGACTCCAATTTTTTACGGTATTCGGGAGCAAACAACCGGCTGATTCGGTCTCCGCGATTCTAAATTGAACATCTTCAATGTTCAATTAGGATCACGACCTCACTTATCAGATTTTGATGTTAAATAGATAATATCTTCAGTACGACACGCCCTGTAACTGTTATTAAATATTTTAAATTGATTCAAAACAATGTTCTATACCGTTACTGCGTCTTTAATGTGATATATTACGATATTTAACGTTAAATAATTATATAACTTCATCATAGATCATTTTTGAAAGGCGGTAGGTAGGCCGGTAGGCGGGTGGGGTAGTAGGGATGTGTACCCAAACACTATGCATATTGTAAGGTTAACAATAATATATATGAATATTCGGGTAGTTTGCAAGTAAACATGTTAACTTATTATTCAATAATACGTACATTATTAAAATATATAATATGTTCAATTGATAACATTAGTCGTCGATCAATCATAGTCATCGACAAATCATTGTCAATCATTGTAAGGTTAAAATAATACATTAGAATTACCGGGTAGTTTGCGAGTACGTAAACATTTAAACTAATAATTAAATAATGCGCACATTATTAAAATATAATAGTTTTATTATAAACTACGTAAATAAATATATTAGTTGTACAACTGTTCGTTTGTGAGTTAGTCCTCAACCAATCGTAGTTGTCGACCGATCATAGGCTTCGACCAATCATACGCGTTGACAAAACATAGAAGCTAGAACAAAAACTGCTGCGGATGGAAAGACGGGGGACTTTCATTAGAGCGAGGGGCATAGTAAGAGTGTGAAAAGATACTTAGGGCAAAAGTAATGTGATTATAAAATGGAAATACTTCATCAAAAATAGAGGAATAACGAAAAACTGAACCCGAGTTTCATTGCTTCTGATCTGAATCCCTATAATATGGTGATAAGCTCAACATAGTGACTCTTTTTTGTTTTCTCGTGTTTCGGGTTCAGTCGCTGAGAGAGAACCGAGACAGGCTAGCATGATGGCGTCGATTGCCAAACAACTTAAAAAAATAATTGGCCTCTGTGTTTATTGAATATAGTTGTGCCCCACGGTTTTACCCGTGTTAATTTTATACGACAAACATCGACAATGCACTCGTAGCAATTTTTTATACTTTGTGTAAAGCTATCGACATTTTTATGAGGAATACATAAATTTTTCTAATTATAATATAGCATATGTTACTCGCTTATACTATAATTTTATATTGGTGAAAGAATTTTTTAAATGAGTCGTAGTTTTTGAGTTTATCCATTACAAAAAACAAAAATTCAAATCTTTCCTCTTTATAATATGAGTTATATATTATGTTAAATTTATAGCATTTAATTTAAAGACTCCTCGTTTTTATATGAAATTTATATTTATTATTTTCATATAATTCAGGGTCGATTTTCTAGAAATTGTAAAATACGTCGGTATTTATTTACTTGTAGTTGGGAGTATGCGTAGGTGCATACAGATTTTTGTTCTTTTAAAATAACCAATTTGCTAATAAAAATCATAAATGTTATACCAGATAAAATATAATCCAGAGTCCGTACATTTGCTGTTTAAAAATTGCCTTTGCTTTTACTAAGGACGAAAATTATTAATTTAATCATTCATTGGTAAAATCGCTGTTTACGGAACTCTTTTTCTTTCCGTCAATATTAGTTACTTCCAGAATATTTAAATATATTAATCTTAATTTTAATTTAAAACATGTACGTCTTAGGAATCATAATCAGCTTTTAATCTATCCGAATATAATATATGTTTCCCTTTACAAATGTTCACGTTTAAAAGTCGTAACAATTATAAATATGGTATCAATAAAATTTATGCCCGGAAGAGTATAAAGTGTGCAGTCGTGTTGAACTTCCTCTGTTGACGCTTAAATAGCACATAAATCATACAGAAACAACTTATCATTAATTCAACTATCAAAATATTATTTAAAAACCATTTGTAGAGATCGGCAATAACGATAAGTGTGTGGGCTACTTTAAAATAGAACACGTGATTGATGATGTGTTTTAAAATTTCGGCTTCTGCAGGCATACATTAACTGGTTCTAAATAGCATTTTAAAAATTCCTTATAGGTTTATCCTTTCGCCACAGTCTAACCTAATGTTTTTTCTTTACTTTTTTATACAAAAATGTTGTCAAACAAGCATACGTCTCGACTGATGGTTATCGACTACCGTATCCTATGGACGCTGGTAACCATAGGTATTACTAGCGCGTTGCCGACCTTGAATCCCCCTACCACAAAGAGCTTTGGAAACCCTACCTCCACAGAAACATAACTCTAGGTTATTTGGCTGCGATCTTCCGTAAGGTGGAGTTATTCCAGACTGCCTCAAGTAGAGAGAAATGGCCAAAGAAACTTTGTGCCATACCTTTCTAACGATGTGGCCTAAGATGGTAAACACGCTAATTCTAATGGGGGACTGGCTCTCAAGTGCAACTGTCAGAACACATCTATAAGTGCTTGGTCATAGAATTGCAACTTTAGGGTGGTAGCTAGCCAGGAGGCCATTAGAAAAAGCCCTACCACAATGCTATGGTTTCTCACATCGATCGATGTGATATTCGTACAAGCATGCTTCAGGGTTTTCAATAAAATCATCACTGATATTAATAACCCTCAGAGAACAAATAAACTTAAAGTGACCGCTTAATTGTCGCAATATGTCTTTAAACTTATAGAGAAAGATATATTATTTTTCAAATTTATTTTTGTGGCAATGCCATTATCTCCTGTAATTTTTCATTAAAATTAATGATTTAAGCATAAGCTTATACTCCCCGCTATTGATAGTTTAAAGAGTTACAAAGTCATATCTTCGTTAAAAAGTTGTTTAACCCTTTTTCTCCCTTACATAACAAAAATGATCGTGATATTGGCATATATGCCATACGCGGGAGCAGAGGTAATAAAAACTGTTTTATTTGAAATGCCATCAACACATGATATATATTCGACTAACATTTAAGAGGTGTTATTTATTGTCAATCATGACAACTTTTAGATTGTTTAAATGTTATAATGTGGATATATTCGCACGGTGTACCTATTTGGTTATTAATTGAAGGACTAATTATGGTCCTAATTATATTAGGTACTTGTTAAAGCGTGTTCCATTTCTAACAGACTTCCAAAAGAAGGAGGTTCTCAATTCGATTGTATATGTATATTTTACAGATTTTCAAGCTTCATTTATGAACCAATTTAGATGATTCTTTTATCTTCGAAAAAGGGAATACCTCAAAAGTGGTCACGTTTTAATTTCATTGGCATTGGATCTTCGACTTCAAAGATGCACCAGGAAACTTCTCAAATCACTGAAGTTGCTTTATTGATGTACACAGTTTTCATTCTAATAATTTTTAAATAAAATAGTCATGGAAAATTGGCTTCACAAAGTAAATACCAACGTGATAGGTTCTCAAGGCAATTTTATGATAATCGTAAATATAGCAGATAGTACATTAAACTGTAATGATCGCACACATTTTCTAACTGATTGGCGAGTTCAGACAGGTTATTAAAGATAATTTGTAGACTTTTACGTTATCGCATAAAACAATTTTATGCCATTACGGTGTGCTATTGAAACATGTTGAATACGAGATTATCGTAGAAATCGTCGCACCTATTTTTTCTGTTTTCCGTTTTTATGATAATAAAATTGATACAAATGCCAAGCATAATTGACAGGTCTCGTGACGCAGTGATAGTGAGCGCTACTATTAAGCCGAGGGGTCGCGGGTTCGATCCCTACATATGACTGACTTTTGTGTGATCAGCATAAATTATCGCAGATGTGTATCTAGCCGTTAGTACCTATAACACAGGTTTAATTACCGTAATACCAAGTTGTGTTTAGGTTGAAACTAAATAGTCGTGTATTTAATTGCACTTAGCTGATCATCAATACCCAGCTTATCCGTTACCTAGAGGAGCACTATTTGAGTAACGATATTCAATAAGGTTTTCGCCAGAATATATCAACGGGTGACCTTTTGGCATATCTACTGCACCGCTTGGGAGAGGGGATTGAGAAGCATGGCAATGCTCTGGCGATCAGTCTTACAATAGCGAAGGCTTTTGTTAGGGTCTGGCACCGTGGACTTCTCTCCAAGCTTCCGGCTTTCGAACTTCCCGACCTCTGCAACTGGATCTTCGGTTTTCTTCATGAACGGAGAATTTGTGTACTTGTTGACGGATGTAATTCGCAGTTAATGCCCATAAACACTGCAGTTACTCAAGAGTCTGTGCTTTCTCCCACTCTGTTTCTTACCTTTAACCCATACTTATTGCTATGCAGATGCTAGCACCATCTCTCGCCATAACTGACGCATCCTACACATAGCGACATCTTCGCCACTACTGACAACCTACATCGTGATATAGAAATTAACCAAACAATTGAGTATATATAAAAGAACCCGATAACAACCGTTGGGCAGCTGCCCGCCAGACATAACACCCGTCTGGTCGGAGGATCCTCCCTTTTCTATCTCGCCTCCGCTAAACTTGCACCGCGTGTCTAGATGGGGAATTAGTAACTTGGTTGAATTCAATGACAAGATAACTCAGGTGTGCGCGTTTTCTTCAAAAATGGAGATTCCACTTTCTCCCCTTCCGACTCTTCAGAATATCTCTCTAGCAATGCGTGACAGCTTCAATATCCTAGTTGTGGATATTCGAAGTAACCTCAACTCGAGGGATTAAATCGGGAGTGTAATCTCTATTACCTCTTGGAGACGGCGACGGGTTTTCACGCCCGGTCAGCTGTATCTTCTTTACATGGTATAACTTCGGTCGTGTATGGAATACTGTTCGCATCTCTGGGATGGTTCCACAAAAACCTCTTCGATGCTCTTGACAGGTTGCACAGACAGGCTGTTCGCCCCGTCGTAGACGTTAGTAAATACATCGAGCCGTTTCAGCTACGCAGGAACATCGCCTTCCTGAACGTGTTCTATCGCCTGTATCACAGTGAGTATTCTAAAAAGCTATTCAATTTAATACTCTCCTCCCTTCCATAACAGAACCACACGCGCTAGGCTTCGGAGTTACAGTTTTATGGTAGCCTCCATCTTGGTAGGAACTAAAAAGTTTTCTATGACTTATATTTTTGTATTGTGAAGCTGTGGAACCTTCTCCCAGCCAGTGTGTTCCCTCCTTCTCACGACATGGGATCCTTTGTAGCGTAACGTGAAGAGATATTTACGCAAGCCGATGGATTTAGATCTCTTGGTGGTCGCCGTTGCCGTTGTGTTTGGATTTGGCTGTGCTTACCATCAGGGGTACTACCGTCAACATGCCGAGATATTATACAAAAAAAATTATAATAGGACATCGCCATAATTCATCGCAATATATGAACAGGCCAATCATAAAACTATTAAATTATATATTTTAATGTGATGCATATATTCATTATTTAAGTATATTTAAATTAAAATATGGTAATTAATTAATGTAAACATCCACGTTTTATGACGTCGTCGGATGTCAGTGCGAGGTTAACGACCTTGCAACGTCGATAAGCGGTGCCACCTATCACGTTCGACTAGAAAATGTGGCACGCAGTAGTTGCTTAATTGCAGTTTCCAATTTAAACATGTTTAAACCAACCAGCCAACCAGTTTAAACATGGTAGTATTTGTCAAAATCATTCATTAATTTTACCCATATATGCATACCCTTCTCATTTTATATTTGTATAATACAAACCTGATGTCTATTTTAGGTACATTGAGTATGTAGCATGACCTTTTTTTCAAACTGAAAAGGAATTTATTGGAAGTTAGTATAGTTTGTTTTCTGCTGGTTGTCCCGATTGCCAATTTCTTAAATATCAACCTGATCAAGTTGCACCTCACTGTCTGGCATAATTATTTTATTTAACTGAGAAATGGTGACCAATAATCTATTGAACTGTATTTTAACATAGGGTTATGTTCAGCGGTTTTCAAATGACCACTCAACGTATAAATAATACCACATTCAATGTAAATCAATATTAAGCTGCTTAAATTTTGACTATAAAAGTAAATTAGACTGTACTTGCTGAGCTGAGTAACCGTAAGGTAATCAAGCTCTGAGCTACCGCCATGAATCTTAACTCACGGGTTACTTGTTGGAAACGTCGACGGCGCGGCGGCGCCTCGAGCGCTAAGAACCAGCTTTACATATGAGGTTATGGTGTAATATTAAATAATAACTTCATGATATTATGACGCTATAGACACTGATCTACATCACTGTGCAAGGCGTGTGTAATCTGCGAACTAGTTTCTATCATATTGCTATCGAAAACCGGTTATATCATAAGACGTATCAGGTGCCATACACTTCGACAGTAATTAATTTTGTTCAAATAAAAAAAAATGTATGCAGTTCACAGGCGATAGAATTGAAACCTTCAGAAAACATTTTTTTAAATCCAATATCAGCGGGACTCGAACTATCGACCACTCGTATTGTAAATAGAACAGTGCGTACAAGTCTGGTCGTCACGCTGCTAGGCCAATTCGACAACGATCATAGTCGTGACAACCGAGACTTGAATTAATAGTGTATAATTTGTAATCTTATTCTCTCGCAGGCAAAATCCTATAGATGTTTGTGTTTGTCTCTTTTTAGTGTCGTATTTTCATTTCATCGCATTTCATATCACAACTGTAACTTAGTAAAGAAGTTTTTACTTCGAAAACCTCCTAAAAACTTTTTTGTCAGAATTTGAAATAATTATTTTATCAATTTGTAGATTACCCTTGGCTACGATCTCAACCAATATCAAGTGAGTATGCAGTTGAGAATGGGAACAAGTTAAACCTAGACAAGGGTCTTGCTCTTAGTCATGTGAAAACATGTCCCAGAATAGATTGAACATGGAAAGGTCAAAGGAACTATGTTCAGGAAACATGTTCGCGGGGTTGTCTAATTCCGCTAGTTCACATGTATCTTTCCGTTCATGTTCGTGTGATTAGAGCAGATAATGCATAAATTAACTAGGTTCTCACAGTTCCTTCGAGAAGCAAAGCGAGATACGCAATTAAAATTGAACACTTTTAGTTTGGCTAAAGTCGTCAATTGATTAACCTCTCTATTAGGACTGTCAATTAAGAACAAAATAAGAATAATTGCAACAATTAACAATTGTAATTAACAAAAGAAAAACAAAAAAAATTAAGTGCAACAAAAGTCTACAAAATTAAATAGATTCAAAAGAACGCTTTACTCCTGGTTGGCGTATATAAAAATACACTATGTACGACATACTTTTTGCTACTTTCTTTAAACTAATAATTCTAAAAGCATAGGAAGGGATAGCACATAATGCTCATGCAGCCTTTAACTTGCACTTGTTTGGATTCCGTACGGTTTGATCCCAAATTCGTAAATTTTCGCGGTTCAGTGTTTTAAGCGCTCGCCCTCAAGAAAAAAGAAAAGTAAAAGTAGTCTGAGGCTTCAACGCTCTTATGGTCAAAAGTATAAACAGATAGAAAAAAAATAATAATTCGTAAGCTTGGTGGATCTCGTACGCACCACGTGGAACTTGTCTGAATTGTTTCAGTTAATTTCACGAATTGGACTTTTATTGTTCCAGTAGAAGATATAAGTTCCCAGAACCATTAAAATTTGGAACTACTTAACTCTACTGGCTCTCAAGTTCAGTTATTTGAACTTGGTACTTGGCGATATAATTTTCAACTTGTGAACGATAATACAGACTAAAAAATACAGACTCACTTTAGGGATCGAACTCACGTCGATTGATGCTACGTTTCTCATGAACTATAAAAGTAGAAATATTATGTTTTGTTTTCTTTCCATCTCAATTTTTTCTGTAGTCGATGTTTTCCTATTTTGTAAGATAATCATGGTTTGTAATTTTAATACAAGTCGATGAATAACTTCTTTTTAATTTAATAAGACACATGAACTTCGTCAGATTAAAGACTGATAATGATAACATTTGTAATAGCTATTGCGTCGATTAACGTGATTTCAAATCACTCACATTCAAATGGTGGGAAGGAAATTACTAATACCCGCTTAGCTAGCTATCACCCGCAAATTAAAAATTCGGTCGCAAAGGATATATTTTTTTTTTCCGGCAGTTGCACTTGAGAGCCAGACTTCCAACTAGGATTAGCGTATTACCATCTTGGACCACTTAACATCAGGTGAAATTGTGATCAACGCTAAACCTATAAAAATAATATAAATCATAAAATGTCCAACTTATAAAACTCAAGACTTAATTAACCTTTTTCTTTTATTATTACTAAACAAAAACTTTAAATTTAATGATCACATCTAAATAATTACTTCCTAATTCATAAACAAATCAATCAAACTCAACGAACAAATGACTCTTGCTTTTTATCTAAACACAACTGACAAATCACCAAGCTTCATTACAAATGGTTGTACAGGTAGCTGTAAACACGAGAGAACGATAAGAAACAAATGATTAATCTTACGACTCGGCCCTTAGTTTAATGACAACGCCTATTCCGTTCTTCTAACTGCTGTTATTAATTCTAAAACTTGCACAAGTCGTTAGCTTTAATGAAAAGAAAGATATGTTTGCTCTATACAAATTAAATACAAATTTTTCATCAAAGATAACATGGTTTGAGTCAATTTAAAACAAATAATATGGAAATCAGGTAAACCTGATCGGTGTCTTACAAGTTATTACTATTTTTCTTGGTTGTGATAAGTATTGTGTAGGTTTGCATCTCATATTTCTTAAACTTACCAGTTCCAAAAATATATGTTTTTAATAAACGATTACGATTTGTTTATTATATCTAATATTCTCTTCTTTATTAAAGACCATTACTGCCATTATCTTGTGTATAATATAGAGTGTACTGTTTTATGATGATTTCAGTAAACTAACAAGATAGTGGCTTCCTTGTTAGGACTTTCTATGGAGCTATTGTGGCATCTCATAATTCATGGTCCAAACCAAACTATATTATGCAAAATGCCACCTGTATTACACAACATAGGGTCAAACAACACAAAGGAGACGGATACTCTTTCATAAAGACATGGGCCTGGGTAAAAAAATAGGTGTAAAAATATGAAAACGGTGTAAATTAATAGCTAATGCATTATCAAACAGTCACTGAAAAAAAGCGGATTTTTTGCAACCTAAAAGCAGAGATTTAGGATATTTCGAAAAAGCGAATTCATGTAATAAACTTCAATTAAACTATTTTTGAAATAAGATTAATATTAAAAAAGGATTATGTTTATTATCTTTTAAAGTTATTAGTTTACTTATTTTGATGATTGTGAATTTTAATGATATTGTACGATTTAAAAAAATATATATATGTTCGATTTTATAAACCATATTTCATCTAATTATATTCTTGGCCCAGAAAATATCTTTTATCTCCTTTATTAAAAAAAAAAAAAAAAACTATTATTTTTATATAGTTTTCACGTTTATGTATCTTTGAATATATACATTTATTGCACAAACAGCAATTCAGTTGCTTTGTTCTTGTAAATTATTGTAAGATGTTAGTGTGAATTGGTTTTACTAGTTATGCCGAGTCGTGGACCAGAGAACATCGAATGAACATTTCACCGGTGTATTTTCCTATACTTAATCGAGAACAAAGACTTTAAAACAAGGTTATAAAGAGCTACGTATTATAGAAAGGTTTATGTTGACACTTCCAGTAAAGTGTCAAGTGTATTTGGACCGCGCCAGTAGTCAGTGCAGCGTACTAAATGCAGTTACAAAAGTAAAACAATTGAAAGAAGAAAATGCACTACATAATTTAAAACAAGAACAACATACACTCCATAGATAAACGTAATTATTATAGACAAAATTATACGCATAAATTAAAATTAATAAAGTTATTTGTTGATACAATTTATAAGTAGTTATAGAACGTATAAAGGCATTATCACCATCAAGTGGGAGGGATTATTGTGAAAACTAGAAAACATTTTGATAACATTGAAACACGTATGAACAAATACAATATTGTCATTTATTCTTTTCTTGTTATTCTGCTTTTTATAAAAACCTATTAAATTATTTTAATTTATACAAAAAAAAAAAATTCATGTAGTTTTGCTGCTGGGCAAATATAATGTACATTTTAATATTAAAGGGATTTCAAACACATAAATCTACAATTCTGTGTTTCTCCAATACAATGATGATATACCTAAGAACATAAATAAATCAAATTTTCGGCGTCCATGACAATGGTTTCATTCTCGATCAGGCGATCGTATGTGACCAATTAACTTAAAAATAGAGTAACGTATAAAAATTGTAACTTGTTTCGTACAAATCGAAGTCAACTAACGGATATACCGGGGTGTACAAGCAATGACGTCGCTGTCCACAATGTACCGGAAAGTCAAACAAGAAATATTTATTTTGTTGACATTATTATTATTAGTGTAGTTATTACTTATTGCTCTTATGTAAGAAAAAAAAACTATTGAGAGAAATCAAATGATATAATATTAAAGTAATAACATTTTTCGAAATATTACTTTTAAATGATTAGTATCAATCATAATTTTTTTCAAAAGAGGATTCTGCATGGCGTTTTTGATTTTGTACACCTCATATAGTATTATATGCACACTGTGTATTGACAGCGTGGTACCTACAGCTCACTTTCTGGTTTACCAAAACTAATATGAATACTTTGTTGTTATCGGTTCCTTTAGACGGAAGCTTAGGGTTAATGAATACTTCTGGTATTGACATGGAAACAGCGCGTTACACTTACTCGAACACGAATAACGGATCTAGTTACCGTACGACGCAATATTTCGTCTTTTATTATAATCTCACTATTAGCATGCATTTAAACCATAATCCAGTTTTTAAAGTTCGCAATATGGCACTGTAAAAGCAATATAAAACTATTGCCTAAATCAAATCAATTTGAATATTTTATACAATTTAGGACCTAAGAAGGCACTTATGAATGTCAATATACCTACCTACCCACTACTACTCTTTCGGCTAGCATTCTAGTCATCGAGAAGAGCCAGTAAGAAACTCAATTGGGTTGATGTATTAAAAGGTATTTATTATCCTACATTTTAATAGATGTACAAAGAGAGAAATATTTCTCGTATTATCCTTATTTTTTTTAAATTTACATTGTTTCTTATCTTTTTATATAATAAACATTATACGCAACTGTAGGCCAATTTATTTCTATTATATAAATAGTACAAGTGACTGTTTTTAATGTCTGAGAATCAGACCACAGAACATTATAGATTGTAAATTTTCATTGAACACATTAGTGTAATAAAAATTATAACTTTGTACCAATCATAGACAAAGTAATACTTTGATATCGACGAGACGCTACATAGCTGTATTATTATCTATGTTACGTGGCTACTGTGTGACGCCTCTTCAATTAAATAACACTAACATAATCATAGCCGAGACATTTTTATGACATCAATGTATGCCTAGTATCAAACTGGTTCTCATAGAACTACAAAATCTTTTAAAATACAATATGATTGTAGTAGATTCTTTATTGAAACTATACAATTATGGCTTAGTGGCAGTGTGTACATACACAGTTTCGATCGACATGAGTTCAAAACCCTACAATTAGCCTGAGCTTTCCGTGAAGGAAAACATTGGAATCAAATCAAAGCATGCTGGTAGGATTTTTCTAACACCCGCTTGACTAGCCTAGCTACCTTTAAGTTGAAATTCTGTCACAAAGCACATATAGGTGTGTTCCGGCAGCTGCACTTGAGAGTCAGTACATCCACTGGGCTTAGCGCGTTTCCATTTGGGCCATATTGTCAATTAATCAGGTGAATTTGAAGCCAAACGCTAAACCTAAGAAGTATAAAGAATTTAAAAATATATTTTGCTCTGATTGCTGTAGTCTATAAATAATTTACTGTGTTCCGGAACATAATAAGGTATACATTGTTCTTGAGTGTCTTTCTTTGCTTCAATCAATTTATGAGGAATAAGCCAGCAAGAATACAGTCAGATCTGGTTGTTAAATGAAACCAGTTTGATTTTTAGACAATATTACTAAAACATACATAACATAACACACCATCACGCCTGTATCCCCGAAGGGTTAGACAGAGGTATACATGTACACCCACAGTTCGCCGTGCCGGGTGTTTTTAGGTCCCATGTAATAGGGGGCGAGCCTATTGTCATTAATCAGGCACAAAGCAAAACTCCGAACTGCTACTGAGAATTTCAAAGAAAAACTCAATACACAGTGCTCGACCTGGGAATCGAACCCAGGACCTCGAGCATAACAGTCGCGCTTACGACCATGCTAGCCAATGAGGCATATTTATATTTATTCATTTCTTTTCAACTTTAAAATTTCTTTATTATGTTTTTGACCAACTTTTTTACTTTTTACTTGTGATGCTTGTAGAAAAATAATTACTTAACTCGCACACGTATTGTTATAAGTGTAATGCACTCTATTTGAAACAAGTTCTTCTATTTCGACTTTCCCACAGTTTTTATGTTAACTGACTTTTTACAGCGGGATAAAATGTTGTTTTTATAATAAAGTCCAATTTCACTTATAATAAATATTTTTTGGTAACGCTATAAAGTACATTTTATAAGTACTCTTTGATGAGGGTTCGGCTTGATTGGCCATCTTCTAGAATTAGTAAGAGAAAAGCTTTCTAGGTAATCGTGTTAGGTTGTACAATAAACTTCCTAAGCAGTTTATCGATTTGCCGGAAAATAAGTTCAGAAATCATGTTATGCCGGTTGAATTGATGCATCTAAAGGCATCTATATACATCCACTATAAAAAAAAAAAACACAAAACCAATAAAAAAACAATTGTAAAAAAGGTGTTGGTAGACTATATCGAGTTCTTGACGGTACGCACTTCTCGATGACTGGGATGTTTTCCCAACCTTAGTATTGTGTTGATGTTCATATGTGTCTTCTAAGTGCCTAAATTGAATAAAATATTTTTTAATTTAATTTCCTAATACGATTCTAAAAAATGTGTCATCGATAGAAAGTAACATTGTGCCGGATTGATATAACATATATTTTCTTCACATTAAGTTTCATGTTGTAGGTAGTTAACACAAACGAAATGATGCGCGGATGGTAATGTTTCCATTCTTTTTAGGAATTTTTATTTTATCGAATATATCAGCTCCATTGTACTCGTATCTTTTTGGTTTTAAGACGTGCGTCTTAATTTGGAAAAAGAACGAAAGACGGTTAATACTTTCCTTATGTACCGTAAGTTTCCTTATTAAAACAATTCCTGTAGAGTCATAGCTAGTACGTAGTGTGGCTTAAACCAAAACCTTATATCATATTTGGTTTGTTAAACCACATTTAAGATTGGCAGTTGCGTACATTTTGATACAAGTAAACTGAAGTTAAACTAAAAATGAATTAAGCATTTTGGTGCAAGTCGCCCTTAGTATTTGTGGCATTTAAAATGATAACCTAAAACTACCAATAGAAAATACCGATGTTTTTTGTGTTTACAATCAGTCTGCTTAACTATCTTGTCACTATGCGGTTCCGTTCTGCTCCCTAGTCATTTTGTTGCCGCTTCCCGGTGCAATGGTCCGAAGTACCTTTTCCGATCAAAAAACTTAAATACGTAACGTCTGGTTTTATTTTTATATCTTAATCCGAGTGGTTTCACACTATTTATATTAAATTGAAAAAAAAAGGTTTGAAACTTTTTTTTAACAATTTTTTTTTTTATTTCTATCATAAGCTAGATATACAGACGAAGCATGAATTTCTCACTTTTTTTTTTAATTATATTAATTTAAAAGAAGAACAATCTAAAAAACTTTATTATGATATTCCTAACAATGTAGTTTCAGTGATATCAATATTAATAATTCTGTAGATCTGTCTATACATGAATTTTCCCCCAATTTTACCGATAGACGTGCTATATAAACGTCTGTCTATCTGTCTGTTTGTATGTCCGAATTTTACTCAAATACGACTTAACCGATTCCTATGAAATTTAGTACACGCGATGTAGAAGTCACTCCATAATTGATGGGTTATAAGAAAGTCAATAACGTTAGAAAATAAATAAATTAAGGGATGTAATTAATAACTACGTAACAAGCGCATGCAGAACGTGTGTATCATAAAAACAATCTGTAATTAGAGCTTTTAAAGTTTTATTTTTTGCAAAACATCAGTGACCGAGTTTTGCAGTTGTGTACGAATAGATATTGATTCAGATTTTAAACTTACCGTTACTGTATTGTTTTGTTTTACTTTGAAATAAGACTTGACATACTCGCCGGGTGTCATTGTAAAGACCGATAATATCAACAGTTACAATCATTTTAAATTTAAAAAGTATTTGGTTACTCTGAAATCCTAAGTTATCCTACATTTTTTCTCAGTTATTTTTCTAAAATGATACTGGTTACTATGTTGTCAAGCAAGCTGAGTCCCATTCGCATATTTATAGAAATCTATCCAACAATTATTTTATGACATATTTATAGTAATAACTTAAGACGTAATAAGATAAATTAATTAAAAACAATTTATCTGAGGCATAAAAATATGAGTAGTTTCATCGATAGGTCGCTATTATGAACCATAATTAAATTTATCACCTGCTGGTTGTTGTTTTTTGGTTTTTACGGTAATTTGAATAATACTTTATGGAATTATGAAAGTATATATATATCAAAACGAACATTGTCATTAAAATAAAGGTGTTAAATATTTCACACTCCAATGGACATTTCAATTGTTTCAGTTTCGTATTGAACCCGCTAACACCCGTGCAAGAGACGCGTTGTCTACTACAAAACGATACGCAAGCAAACAACCCCATGGCAACTCCACAGGTATTATTAGCTTTTGATACTATACAATATTATATAAAGTTAAACTTTATTAAAGGACTGAGTAGTTAATAATGCAGATTTACTATAAAATACTGGTTTTGTAAAATATCGAACCAGGAAGAATCTCTTTGAACCTCTTTGAACAGCACCAACTAATCGCGTCATTAATGTCAATATCTCCAAAGATGTGATAAAATTTATTAAGAACTTAATTATTAACTTTAATAACAACCTCTGTATATTTTTTTATTTTATTTAACTTTTGGCTACATTAACTGATGTTTACTGACGATTTTGTAGTCTAAGATGATAACATGCTAAGATTAGTGAGGGAACTGGTTCTCATGTACGTTTACCGAAATACACCTATAGAATGGGTTTGCCATAGATTTTCAACTTAAGGATGGTAGCTAGCCAGGCTGGCATTAGAAACTACCATACCACCATGCTATGGTTTCATCACGATGTTTTCTTTTAACGAAAACATAGACTCATTGTAGGAATTCCAAACCCACGTCCATCGAAGCGGTGTCCGTTTAAATGCTACCATTGAAGATGAATTGATTTCGAAAAACTTTCATAAAACCTTATTCTTTCTCGCATATTTGACCCTAGAAAACTTTCACAAAATCATGAGACAAATGACATCCTTAAAACATTATTATTACAGACAGATTTATATTGGTTATTACAGAGATCAAGAACACTTTACATTGTTTAAAGTTTCCTTTGAACTAATAGTCAAATAAATTTACCGCAAGACGCTAAGTTTCTTCCGCAACGCCGTCAATTAGCTAAACGATGTATAAGATTTTACAATTCTGATTAGATAGATCGTTTGCCGTTGAACGGAAAGCTTTATAATAAACAAGTCAGGCGTTTAAGTTTTTCCGTAGACATGTTTATAGTAGTTAAATCGTTTTCAAAGCCAATGAATCGTTCAATAAACAAATGCAGGCGCTACGGCCGAGTAGTGTTCAACCGTGCCTTATTTTTAATGAATGAATCGGAAGAGAAAACATAATTTAAAAAGAGGTTTCATTGATTGTGTTTTATTCTACCTAGTATATATTTGTAACGTACATACCATCACGCCTGTATCCCCGAAGGGTTAGGCAGAGGTGTACTAACGTACACTCACAGTTCGCCGTGTATGTTTTTTTTTAGTCACATGTAATATGGGGCGAGCATATTGCCATTAAACAGGTACAAAGCCAAACTCCGAGGTGCTGCTGAGAATTTAATAGAAAAACCCAATAACACTTTGCTCGACCTGGGAATCGAACCCAGGACCTCGATCATAGCAGTCGCGCTTACGACCACTGGGCTAACGAGTCAGTTATATTTTTTGTTGTATGTTTACAGTAATAAATAATGTGCGATTAATTAAATTTAAATTATGATACTTGTTTAATACGGGTTTGATTTCTATAAAGTTTTGAATGAGTTCATCAGTCTCGAATTACCTTAAATTACTTATATCTGTTTTTTAAATTACCTAGTTTATACAATACAATTTATTAACTATTATTATCACAGCGTTCAGTGAATACGTACTATATGGTGAAGCTACAAGTGAGGACCGAGAGCGTCTGTCTACGCCCATGGGCTTTCGAGAGAGTGCCTGGTAAAGCGCTCCGAGGGCTTGACAACACCATCATTTATACGTCGACCAAAGAAGCCTGTTTAGCCGCTTGTCTCAACGAGGTAAAGTATAATAATTTTTATTTTCAAGCTATAAAAACTATGGTAACTTTATGTAAATGTAATTCTACTCCATTTTTAAGACATAACTGAGAGACTGAATAAAAATATTTTCTAATAAATAGTACTTGGAAAAGTGTTGTAAATATAACTCCCAAAAATTTATCCCACATCTCAACAACATGATATAACTCAATGATTAATATTAATACCGTAAATTTATTTTACTAACTTTAATTTATTTTATTGTGTAAAAATAATTAATCAATGTATAGATTATGCACTAAAATTAATTTTACATAATTGAAAATAAAGTCAGTAATATGAATTAACATTATCATCATTCTTCATCATTGATGGCTAACTTCATCACGTCGCACTTCCGTCATGACGCGCACACGTAGCTCTTAATTTTACACTATAGGTACTAAACGCGATAAAGATGCATAAATTCAAAATATTATCAGACACCAATAAATAAAAATAGATAAAATATAAACACGTGGATAATAAAAAAAAATATCGATAAGCGTCCTTGTTATGAATGAGTATAAAAGGTAAGATCATATAAAATAAGTACATATAAGTAGAAATAAAAAATTAAAAATTACAAGTATCCATAACATTATTACAAGTTATTTTTGCGTAGTTAGCTATAATATCCAATATTATAATGCCACTGTAATTCCCACTCGTCTTGTAGAAAAAGTTGTAAATTCATGTCAGAACGCCGAGTTTCAAAAATAACCCATAGTCCTGAATGACGGGTAAATTATAGAGAACTGTTATTTACATGTCCACTGGCTTAGTTGTAAAGGGCGTTTCGTATTTATCCAGACTATGAGCATCATAGCAGAATCGCCTCTGCAACGCAATTTACCGTTTATCTATTCAATTTATATTTTATGGTTTCGCCCCAGTTCTAGGTGCGTTCTAATCTTGAAAAGATATAGGCGAAATTATAGGGGCGTGTTTATTATGAGACATTGTATTGAAGTTGATACTTTGTATTGTTTCTATTCGCAACTACAACTTTATCTATAGTTAATATACATTCTTTCAAACCTATTTCAGGAACACATTTTAATGCTTTATAAAAAATATCACCGTTCTCTTACGTAAATAGCACTTAATGTAACATTTTCTTTGGTAAAACTTTAATTGGCGAATAGTTATATATTACATATACTACATATATGTAAATATGTATAACCATCCTAAAATGTTAAGAAATTTTTTAACATTATTCAGGCATTTTAAATAAAATTACTTTTAAACACTTGAAAAAATTTTAATCCTTTGTTCATGGCAGTTTTAGTTCTATAAATATACATATGAACCATTCATAGTTTTTATTACAAACTTTTATTAAACTTACCTTGTTAGTATGGGTTAAATGTTGCAACTGAATCTTAAAACTGTTATCCCTATCTTCTTTCTTGTAATTGTAATTGAATTATTATTCATTGCAAATACGTTATATTAATTATGCCATATTCATAAATATGCGACTTTATAAATAGGATCCGCATTCTGCTAGATAGTAAAATATTCAAATTATGTTATAGACTAAGGTATTTAGTTTACAGCTCTTGTCGACGGATAGCAGTCGATAAGATTTATAATGGAAACTGAATACCTAGATTTTAACTTAGGAGTGGGTACTACGTAGTGAAATTACTAGTTGGACTTGTTTTACTGTTAACAGTGTGCATATTATTAAAACATAAAGATATATGTTTCAGTATAACTACATTTTTACTTTTTGTTGTTATACAAATATAGAAAACGGGAAAGGATATGCTTCCGAAAAATTCCTAAACTATGCATTGTCAATTATGTATTGGTTGTGATATATTTGAATGTTTATACTTTATTAATATATTCTTCAGATTTTTCTTCATGACTTAGAGTTTGTTAGTAATTATTGAATATATAAATTCAACTAAATATTGAAATATTAACAATGGACTGATGCCACCACGATAGTTAATCTGTTTACATTAATTATTTATTTTTACGTATATAGATGAAAAATTAGATGTCCTAACCTTATGATCGATAACGATGAAACTTTGTGGACTTAAGTCTTTTTTTCATGGAGATGGTTTTATGCTATCCTTGAACGTCTGAACGGATGGAGTTGTGGTCGAGATGTTGACTACTGGAAAGTTCATAACAGTGTCTACGGGGCAAGTTATTATTTTGTAAACTAAAGTAGGAGAACTTATTTTAGTAGTATAGTACAAAATAGTTTTAGTAAAGTGCAATCTGTAAGAGTAGCTCACGTAGGCTCGACCTATTTTAATTTTTTTTTTATAACGATATAGATATACATTTTTTATATGAATAAAGCATTTTATTTCATATTTTAGTAAAAAACAATCTGTAAAAGTGGCTTACATAAAAACTATTTAGAAAAATAGTACTTACTAGTGAATTACTTAATATTTGCGGAATTATTCAGATTCGCACAGAGAGAGAGAGAGAGAGGAGAGAGAGACTGAAGGGGATATTATTCTTATTCGTTTGGTTACAGAAAAAGTTTCCGTGTCGTTCTGCGGAATACGAATATGGAAGCATGAGATGCGCGCTGAGTGATTCAGACAGACGGACGGCGCAACACTTTGTGCAGCTTGTTGACACTCCTGGCACTGATTACTTTGAGGTAAGTTTATTTAATTTTAACAAAGGTTTTTTACGTACTTGTTTTTGTATTCAAATGAATAATGTTTTAAAGAAAAATATTAATTGAAATACTAATAATCTATACTTATACTAAACAGCTACCTATAAAGATTGCTTTTTTGTTTGTTTGATCGCACTAATCTCCGGTACTACTGGGCAGAGAATTTTATAGCTTACTAACTGACCCGTGCAACTTCGTCTGCATCATATAAAAGAGAGAGAGAGAGAGAGAGAGTGGGTCGTAGGAACTGCATTATAAGTACCGCCCGCCTCCCATATTAATCTGCATAATAAAAAATGCGCTCGCGATACTTGATCATTATTTTGCTGCCGAGTTATTTTAAAACTGTGATATCTCTAAGATATTCATTTAAATCAATTACTGTAAAGGGCAGTTTTGTTCAAAACTACCTACTTGTGATGGATAACGTATTTATTTCGATAAGGATTAATATAATGTAAATAAAAAGATCTTCGCAAATAATTCATTATTTACAACAAATTTTATTACCATAAAAAAAATTATGTTGAGTAAACCTTAAAAGTATAGCCCTATGCTGTCGCGACCTTTTTAAGAATTTCTAAAGGAAACAATTCCTTTAGACATTATTGTTACGTAACTTTAACTATTCACGCAACGCACGCAGTGGACTTTCAAAAGGAATAAATTTTCCTTTTTTTTTTGCAACATTTTTCGTTGATGCTCCGCTCCTATTAGTCGTAGCGTAATATTATATAGCCTTCCTCGATAAATGGGCTATCCAACACTAAAAGCTCAGCTTCAGCTTTATAATATTAGTATAGATTAATTGAGGAAACTCATAGGCTATATAACTTCACGGAACAGTAACCATGAACGTTAAGTGATTTGAAAAACAGTAGGCTTACTGAAGACGTACTTGTACGGGAAATGAAAATAACAATAGGCTACAAAGGTGCTTTGGTAGCGGCGCAGTGGAGAGTTGGGCGACAAAATATAACACGGATGAAATTGAGGAGCACAGCCAGTTATTTATATACGAACGTATATTTGAACAAATTTTAACAAAAAAGAAAACCAACATCAATGATTTTCAGGTGTAGCCTGGTGTATCTTCGAATTAAAATCGGACCACCCTTGAGGTATCCCCTTTCCAACTAAAAAAGAATCATCTAATTCAGTTCATAATCAAAGAAGTTATGCATAAAGATCCGTAAAAAAAAACATACAATCAAATTGAGAACCTTTTTTTACAAGTCGATTAAAATTATGTGCAATGAGTACGAACTGATATTTGCAGTAGAACTGTAAAATGTTCCTTAAATAAAATGTAGTGCTAAATTACACGATTCGCTTCTAGGTAGTCGTTATCTTACATACTGCTTCGTTTATTCGAGAAACGTGCTCAACATTTACCTAAGTCCCATTCCACTTACCATAAATTACAACTTAGTAAATACGCCTCTAAATAGAGCATTTTACGGAATGCACTCATATAAACATTTACTTAATGTGGTTTTGTATCGTATTCGTGCAGAATTTGTGCCTAAAGGCTGGCCAGGCCTGTAAAGGACAGAGAGTCTTTACGGCGCCTCGTGTGGGTGTCGCCGAAGACAAGGTCGCTCAGTACGCTGGTCTTCACTACTATACTGACAAGGAGTTACAGGTAAAATAACAAATATGATTTTTATGTTTTGAGTATCAAAGTATAATTTAATTTTAGCAATATAAAACAAATTTCGTTTTAGTATGAGTGTTAATAAATTATAACGGTACTTAAATATATCAGAGATGTGAGAAATATTTGTGTGCAAAAGGTGTGTCTTTGTGCCGGTTATGATTTAAGATTTTATTTTTTAGATAACATGTTACCTAGAAAAGATTTCCCAATATGATTTGTTCTATGATTGTATATTATAGAGTGTATAAAATAATAATTATACTTATAGAAAATTTATGACCAATATAACTTTATCATTTTCCGTAGAATAAAAAATGAAATTTGGCTTAATAAAAAGCAATAAATAAAAATTTTTTTTTCTAAGAGAAAAAACTTTTTATCGCCATTTCTGCGCATATCCGTTTTTTCTCAAAACTGAAAAAACCTATATAAGGAAGGAGTTTTGCCATGATTAAAGAGATAAAGACCACATTGCTGAAAGAGCTTAAGGCGATACCAAAAACCAAATATCAGAAATGCATCAAGGACTGGAAATAGCGCTGACATAAGTATGTTATATCTGAGGGGGAATACTTTAAAAGGGACAGAATAGTCATTAAAGAATAAATAAATATTTTTTGAGAAAAATTAAAAGTCACCTTTGTTTTAACACAATGTATATTTTCTTTATATTCTATTTATAACAGGTAACGTCAGAAGCCGCCTGCCGTCTGGCATGCGAGATTGAATCAGAGTTTCTGTGCCGATCTTTCCTTTATATGGGAGCCCCACACTCTGCCGCATACAATTGCAGACTTTACCATCTAGATCATCATACCCTGCCAGATGGACCTTCAGCTTATTTGAATGCCGAAAGACCCCTCATCGACGACGGCGAGCCCATCGGAAAATACTTTGAAAACTTCTGCGAAAGTAAGTAATTATTTATTTATTACCTACACTTAGGTATGCAAAGTTGGTATCGCGTTTCATTTAAGTAGGAGTAGATTAAGTTATTATTAAAGTTTAAATTCTTATTTGAACTGGTTTTAAGACTACCTCGTTGTAAAAGTAAATTAGTCACCGTAAATTATTTCTTAATCAATCGAAACTTATCGTCACCAGTAGTCTTATACCTAGAGGTGGTTTTGAATTACCTATATACTTCTAAAGCTACAGTCCTAATCGAATATTTCCAATAGATTTATGGGGCATTACAGACGATCTGCATTTAGGCTGCAAACTAGCTGCATAATTGCGTTGGCAGTCGACGTGTAGTTTTAACTACTACACGCAATAGAACTGCACGCTGACTACGCAGACGGTTAACAGTTTAGATGCAGTTATGTCAACTGCACCAAAACCGCATCTAAACCGAAATTATGAAGCCCAAATCCAGTTCATCTCTAATTAAATGTAAACGTGTGATTTGTGTTTACATAAATTATGAAAAGTATGTTGTATAAATTATGTCCATGAAAGGAAATGTTGTAGTCGCTAAGGTCGCTAAATTATTTCATTACTATGAAGTTATAGAGACTTTGTAGCCTTTTTTAGACAAAAGTGTGAAATATACTGACTAGAATATTAATTACAATTCTAATAATGTAAAGTGTAAAGTGGACTCTTCCATTAAGGACATTTTTATCAAAGTAAATTGTATGGAAGTCAAGTTTCAACTGTTACCTGCAAAGTGGTAGGATATTTACCATTCATCATCTTACTATAGTTGGCCTGTTAATATCTTGAACTAGATTTTAATTTAATATATTACAGTTAAGCACTAGTACCTATAAAATGAAAAAAAAAAATCATCGAATAACGTTTGGTAAATTTTTGTGAAGAATACAGTAATCATTGCAAAA
This sequence comes from Saturnia japonica, assembly GCA_033032175.1. Taxonomy (NCBI): domain Eukaryota; kingdom Metazoa; phylum Arthropoda; class Insecta; order Lepidoptera; family Saturniidae; genus Saturnia; species Saturnia japonica. The sequence goes on from CM065307.1 coordinate 14,833,616, forward strand.
TAGGCCAACTCGGTTATGCAAATTTACAAGCGTCTAGAGAACAGTTTATTTCAAAGAATTATCACCCATTGTTGCTCGACTGGTATAGGTATAAATAAAGGATAAACGTGAATTGAATATAAAACATATTTTAATGTCTAATTACATTTTGCAAAAAGAACACGGTTAGTATTTTACACGCGTTGTATTTTCACCCATTGCTTAGGAACTGCCGTCAAATATGTAATATCAATTTGTACGTCACGATTTTCTGAGAACGCACTTAGCTTGGGACTAAAGTGATTCTATACGGTACTAATGCACTTTGTATGAACAAATGTGAGTGTTTCGTGGTGAGAACCGGAGTTTAATTGTAGCTTGGGTGATCAGTATTAACGCTTATTCTTCCGACGTCATTACTGTAATTGCAATAGTAGATTTAATATTAAATTATACCCACTAATTATTACTTTGTGTAAAAGTGTAATAATAATTTTAAATTGTACATAATAAATACTTTGATTACTAATGTATTTTACAATTTTAAATTTAAATTTAATAAGTGATAGATATTTTTATATTATTACGGCAAAAAGACGGCATTGTAGCTGATGGTACCTAAACAGCTGGCAAAACTCAACAAACCAAAAGAGAATCGCTGTGATCTCTACCCAGTCTGGTACAGATATTATTACTACCTCATTTGATTGCCGTGGATACACCGGCTTATCCCGTAACGCGATATGGCGAATGTTAAACTTGGTATATGATGGTCGAAATTTTGTCGGACATAATAATTGTGTCCTACCACCATGCTAATTATTAAAAATTGTGATTGTTAACTTTGATAATTCTGCACTTAGCAGCTCGATTTACAAAAGTATTTTAAAATATATCATTAAAAGTCAATTTTATAGAAAACGCCGTCTTACTGTGGTTCTGAGTATACAATGGGAACCATATAAGATCGCAATGTTTTTACTTTTTTACTGCAGACAAAATCAGTTCAACGCGTGATACAGTTACGCTCAAGTTTACATTTAAGTACCTTTCTAACGCTTCGGTTTTATATCACAAAAATGTTGAGTTTTTTATCGTTTTTAGAAGGTACGTGACTCAATATAAATCCATGTGACAATCTTGTGCGTTGTATCGGAATTGTATTTCATGTAATCAAAAGACTTGCTAGTACTTAGTACTTAAATCTTACCAGGTATTAACTGTAAAGAAATATTTTATTTGCTCTATTACTTAAGACTAGTGAGCATATATAATACGTATATAGATCTGTACCTCTAATTATATTAAGTTTATTTATTATTATATAAATTCGAATGTAATTAAACAGTAAAAATTATAATTAAATAAAACACGAATCAAGAATTTTTTAAACGAATTTATGGTAAATTGTAGTATAATTAATAATCATTATAATTATCGAAAAATCTGTGACTTAAATGTGATTTATTTTAAAGCGGGATCTTTAAGTGCGATGTTTATCTAACAACATATCGAATAACATAGCCAGAAACCGAAATCATCAACGTGGCTTACGTTACGTGACGTAGTCATTAATAACAAACACGGCAAATAGAACATAGTAAATTTCGACCGACGGTTAATTAATTATCTAAAGCATCCGAACAACGTTGAGAAATGCAGTGATCATTGCACAATCGAAGCTGCCTGTGGTCAGCGCATGACTAATTGCAAACCATCAATACATACAATCGGGACTCGCTTTTGAAATAGAACTACTTTTTACTTGCTACTATTAATATTAAGGAAGGGTAAATTTGAGACATTATTTTACTTCGACAGATTACAATATAATAAAAGATTTGCTGGTAGGATACTACGACCCGCGAGTTGACTGTATGTTTAAAAATTAATGCAAATAAGTAAGTATTAAGTAATTAAATTATTGAGTAATATTGGTTTATAGATAAAAAACCTAAAACAATACAAATCTGGGAAAAGTAATTGTTTATCTGTTTTCCGTTGGAAACTCAATACTTTTTGTCTGTGAGACGCTTGATTTGAAAAGTCAAGATAACGCGACGTTACAATTCAGGAAATATGAACGTAAGACTTTTGCTTGAGTTGTCACATATGTCACTGTTATCATATAAAATGAATAATTACATCACGGGACCATGAAATTGCGCTTTTGTCGCGTATTATTTTTAAAGTCACTTTTTAGGATGGAATAATGATTTTTTTAATTCATAGATATTATTTTATTAAATAGGTAGTTACAGATAATAGATTGATAGTTATATAAATAATTAGACAATATTATAACATGACAAACCTGACATCCAATTACAAATTGTACACGACATTTACCTATTACGTAAAATACAGTTAGCTTATTACAAATTTATTTTAACATATCAAAACGTATATACTAGAAGTTATATGTGGACTAGTGATTTCTTAAATTTAATCTTATAAATACAACATTCATAATAATATCTGCACATTCGAAATATGGGATTATTTTTCGACACATTGGTATTGGCAGGTTGTATGTGTAATAATTGAGGTACTCGTACTGAACGAGTGGGTATTTAAAATAATTAAAAAATAATTAAAGTGTTTAAAATAATTTTCCAAAAGTTGTCAAACTCCCGGATTACATAGGTACAGATATAACTATAGTGGCATATGTGTCGCGTTCTGGGACCAGCCGGTATATAACGAGTAACAATGCCGGGTAGTAGTGATCTGTACCCGACTGAGTCGCCGTTACCATGCGCATGGTAAGCGTTCCATCAGTGACTCTCATATGGTTTGTCACGTTTCGGGATTAGCCAATGTATATCCAATTACCGAGAGACTTGCTGACAGCATGACAGCGGTACCGGCGTTGGATTGTCGATACCTCGCTAGTTGGCGTTGTTTCTGGATTGTGTTGTGCTTACCCATAAGGCATAGTATCGTCACTTAACTTATGAATTATCTTTATTATTGTTATTACCTAAATGTACGTACTTCTTTTATAAATAAATAATCCTCCTCCATCCTGTGTCCTAACGATGATTCTCTCTATCAGTAAAGATTTTAAATAATTGAAATGCAGAAAAAAAAGGAACTTTGAATAAACATGTTAATATTTTTAAACAATAAAGCGATAAACATTTTGATAACTTCATAATTACCGCCATTACAGTACGGTAATCAACAGAAGTTAATTGTACGGGAATCCTCTAGTGCGATTGTGAATATATTTTTAATGCAGTAACCGTGAGAAATGCCAGTGCGTTAACAATATTAAGGCAGTTTTTTCTTTAATTATCGTCAGAAAAAAAAAACATTGAAACAGAATAGTGTGAACGAGAATAGCCCATGTTTAACGCGCCACCAACCGTGAAACTTATTCGCAATAAAATTAAAAATATAGTAAGATATTTGTTCTGGAATCAATTAATTAAATATATGGAACAAAAGATGACTCAGTGGAGCGTAGGTATACTTACGGATACCGCGTCGATCGACGTGGGTTGAAATCCCTATAATGGGCTTGAGCTTTCGATAGAGGAATAAATATATCATGATGAAACCATAGCATGGTTGTAGGGCATTTTGTAACGCCCCTCTAGCTAGTAGCTACCATCAAGTTGAAAATCTGTCGCCAATCACCTACAGCACTTGAAAGTCCGTCATTCCACTAAGCTTCTTATCTTACCATTTTAAGCCATATCGGATTATGGCCAATTATTTTTGATGCACCCATAATAAACATTTCCTATCTTATAAAAGAGGAAAGTCAAAAAAATATTACATGTAAAATAACAGGAAATTACAAATAAAATAAATATATCTGCGACACTAGACAGCTCGCCATAAATTGTATGGGAGATTAATTATGTTCAAGCGTGCTTTTAGGTTTTATTCCGATGTAGACAACTTATATATAAACCAGGGTTCCCTAAGTGTGCGCTACGGCACCCTGAAACACCTGGAGCAAGGTCGCCGTAAACAGGAGCTGATACAAAATTAGACAATCTTATATTTATTCAACAAACAATAATTATGGCATCGTTATGGCTCTGTGGTAGCGTGTACAGTACATACACCGCGTCGATCAACGTGAGTTCAAATCCTTACAATGAGTCTGAGCTATCGGTGAAGGAAAACATAGGGATGAAACAATAGCATAGCGGTAGGTTAAGAGAGCCTCAGCTTGTTAGGTTTATCTAAAAAGTTTTTATTTTATTTCTGTGTTAGCGTCATTGCACACACATTTCGAACAGGGCGTGGAGCGGCGCGTGCCGTCGTTTTAAAATACTAAACCTATAAGTGCGTCGTGAAAGAATTTGGAAACCTCTGACATGTTAATATAAGCTTGATGTCACAATTGCATATTCTTAATAAACCGGTACATATTGAATGATACGTGATAATATAAATATAAAATTACAGTAGTAAAATTAATATAGGCACCTAACATAAACACAGTATTCTTATCTAATGGTCCCAAGTTGAGGTCACGGGCAAAAATGTCCGATGCACCTAAATCGGTATAAATCGCTCGATATAATCGATTTGAAGATAACTCTGGCAGTTACACTGAGAATAATATAATACTGGACAGTAACAGCGCGCCAGATCGTGACGTGATTGTACAAATGGTATATTGTAGTTTAAGAATGTACTCGCTTTTTGATGTCGGTACATTTCAAAAAGAGAATTCGCAGTCGGGTCGGCGAATTCGTGAATAGATGGGGAGCAAGTAATATAAAAAAAGTACTTTCAAATAATTTTCTATAAAGCATGTTGACTTTTATCTATATTATCAAATTAGGATAACAGGATAATGAGCTGTATTATTGTTGAATTCTTTATTTACACAGTTTGACTAATGAATTTGCTAGACTGTCATCTTCTAGACAGGTAAGATAAGAAATTGATATAAAAACAACAAATCTTATAATAATTCGTTAAAATTTATGTTTTTACTATAAATGATATTGATAAAATTATGCATGATATTTGTTTTCCAGTATGTTACACAAAAACGGACTTTTACATTATATTAATTTATCTTATTATGTGTATAAAACGTTGTGTAATGAATATGTTTAAATTACATGTCAACACAAAAATTATTTATATTTGTCTAGATATCCGCCCGCAGCGACGCTCGCGTAGACTAATTTGTAACATTGTTTTTTTTTATTTGTACAGTTTTTTCAATGATAATAATATCATTTAGATTTTTGATTATAACTGAATCTAGGTATATGTTTATTTATTTCACACATTTTTTCCCATACAAACATTGCCACCTTCATTCCCACTTTACCCCCCCCCCCCCCCCCAACGGGTTAAATAAAAATAAAAATGCTGAAATACGTGTTTCATTAATTGTGTATTCGTATTAATACCAAATTAAATATGTCTTCCTATCAAGGGTTGCATTTTGAGAAAACCCTTCTTATACGATGCCAGCGACACGATATCCACATATTTTCCAAATTTAAAATTTTACGTTTGACCGTGTGCTGATGAGTCTTACAGGACGTTACTTTTCATATTATGTAGATAGATAGATAAGGTATGTTAAAACTAAACCAGCTCATATAATATTATAGACATTCCCATCAAATACCTTGTTAGTTGCCAGGTTGCTAGGAGAACGGTTTTGCAATAGACGTGATCGCTTGCTACTCTATTACGTGAACCTGTTGTTATGGCATTTAGATTATCTTCAACTAGCTGCCGGCTTATTGTACGAGCAAAACGTAAGTCGTAATATAATGAAGTATTCAGAAATTTCCCGTCTCTAGATACCGTTGCGTATGAATGTAATCCCTCGTATTTCCTATTCGTACTAATATTAATCATTAGGAAGGTATTCAGTGTTAATTTGTATATTCAAAAGAGATAAAATTTTACGTACATGTGTATTTGTTGTTGGCCTGCCCGAACGTTGGATTGCATGCTGTTAGCGGATTCAGCAAATATTTCTTGGGTATTCGAATTATTTATAAAATATTCAGGGGTAATCTGATAGCAAAAATTTTTTGATTGTAGGTACGATGTTCTGTTTTGTAAATAATCTAAAAAATAATAACAAAAATATGGTCAAAATATTTCATAGAACTCAATCGCAGAACCATCTACTAGGTCCAATTGAGAATCTAAACCATCTAAGTGTCCATTCAAACACACACAATTTTTTTAATCAAAATCGTTTTAGCCTTTTAGGAGGAGTTCAGCGAGATACACACAAACAGAAGAATTTTAGACTTATATAAAGATGACGACTAAATAGAGATGACGTCAAAAATCAGTAGTATTTTTTACAACAAAAACCATTTTAACGTAATATTTACTGGACATTTTCCAAATGGTGTATTGACCAACCGCACGCTCAATTGAACGTAGCAACTGTATAAAAGCGATAGGTATACATTACAGATTGATCGAGCGGAACCTCCTTCGATGGCACCTATTTAGTATTGTAATTGATGTATTCACATTGAATAGACGAAAGCTATTGATGATACATCGATATAATTTCATTAGTTATGTTTACAATGATAGAATGTGCCGCGTCATTCCTATCTTCGTTGCAGTTCGCTGCAAAAAGTCACAGAGCGTCGGCTATTGTGCACGTCCCGACTTTGACGTTGACGTCGGTCGTGCGTAGTTCAATAATGGTGGTCATACACAAATTGAATAGTTTTTGTGGTGCCCGTGGGGTCATTTCGCTCAGTTTTAATACAATAATAATTGAATCACGACGTATAATTGTAGAGCTCTGGAATAGACAATCAAGTCTCAGACCGCGAGGCAATGAACCAATGCACCGTACCTGTCCCTTTGACGGTAATCGTACTTGAGTGAAGTCAATCGTAAAACTTTAATCGAATCATTTCCTTTACTCGCAGAATAAACTTTTATGTGTCATAGATTTTTATTTTCGTGGTTTTAAAAAAGTCGTGGTAGTCGAGTGGTTTAGACGATGTCGGCATGTTCCGATGATTTTTTTTTTAATTCACGTACATTTACATTTTTGATACATGTTGATTTTTGTATGTAACCGGAGGAAGGGCATTGGAGTCCAGGACAAAAAAAAATTTTATCCGGACCCAATGAACCCATAAAGCTGTACTGTAATTATTTAAACTAATATTATAATAAAGCGGAAGAGTTTTTGTTTGTTTGTTTGAACACGCCAGTCGAATTCAAAAAAATCTTTTTGTATATGATAGCCAAATTCACGAGGAATAGTATAGGTTATCTAACATTAGGCTACAACTCTCGTTTAGTCTTAAATATTGCTTTTTATTACGTAAGTCGGAATTCGAGGACCCCCCGAACTGCTTTTTTCGCGTGCTCTGGCGTAATCGTTAATGATACGGAAATATTGTGTACTATAAAAATATTGTTTCTTAGTATATCTAAAATAGGCAGCGATAACATATGCGTATCTCTTATACATAAGCTACAATTAGGTATTTTGTGACAAAGATTTATTGAAAATTAAAAAGTGATTTATAAGCATTATTTTTAGACATGGCACAACGAACAAAAGTTATTTCATCATAAAAACAATTTTATGAAGTTAAATTTTGCTCTGTATAGTATGGCATTTGGTTTAGGAGATAATTAAAAATTTAAATAGTTTGTCCTTGCGGGAAGAACCTATGATAGACTACACGGCTACACGGGTGCGTTGGCGGTGCGGTGTTTGTCGGATAAAATTAACACGGGTGAAACCTTGGGGCACGGCTAGTTATTTAATAAACATTATTATTATTATTAATTCATATAAATTGGTAACATATCGGCTGGCGGTGAAGGATAACATCGTCTGAAAGAAATATTTTTACAACACCATTTAATGTGGGAAAAGTTATAGAACTGTTGATTTCTCGATGTTGGAAATCACCAATAAATACTTCGTGGTGATTAATTCCGTACCTTCCTTTGGGAAAGAGACATTTGGAAAGTAATAGTACACTTACAGACCGATATTGTTATTATTTATTATTCTTAGTGAAATAATGTAACTTAGAACTATTTGAAAACAAAATAAAAATGTAAATAAATTAAGACATTGCATAGAACGGAATAGGCAGTAAACCTAAAATAAAAATTGCAAATTTCAAAGATAAAAAATTATGTTTGCTTACTTGACGACTAAACACATAAAGGCAATGACTTTGAATGTATTCATTATTGGTTAAAAATAACTACGCGGGTAGTAGGTATAACGGCCTTGGTCGGCCTTGCCACTGAACTGGATGCATGGAACAGGTCACTGGCCGCAAAACTCGTATATTGCTAATAGCTATTGGATTGACGTAACAAGCAATATCGATCCATAATATTAACTTTTAATAGTTTTATCTCTTATCTAATTAATTCAATTATTTATAACTCAAGCCAACGTTGAAATATGCTTTAGTTAAATCGTAGAACCAATTTCAAAATCTATGGTTCAAATATAATTTAAATTAGGAAGATGTAATTATCGTAAAATTATAATTAGAAAACTGTTTCCACGCAATTTATAATTACAATTTTCTCTGAGCTTGAATATATGCAAAGAACATTTGTTACTAGTAGTATATAGGTAAACGACTTTATTAATATAACGTTCCAATTCTAGGCCTAAGATAACGGTTCTTACATGGGATCTAAGTAATAAGATTGCATACGGAATAGTCTAGAAAGCTTTAGGACCGTTATACCCTTATAGACACTTCCGACCACATAGTTTCTAAACATATACTGGTTTCACATTATGAATCTTACTATTACTTATCTAGAAAATATTTGTAGATAAGATTGAAATGGAAGACAACGATTATTATAAATAAAATTTTGTAATACGGATGTATTCTATCTAACCTTCTTTCTGTATTACAAAATTTTATTCATAAATCGTTGTTTTTAAACTCAAATTTATCTATATTAATAAATCTTTAGTTCTGTTAGTACATTTAATTTTTCCAAAGTTTTCCGATTGGCATATTATATGAACGATACTGATCACGAAAATGCCATAATATTTTTTGTGTATCTGTCTGTTTGTATGTCCAGATTTAACTCAAAAACGGCTTGACCGATTCTTATCAAATTTGGTACACAGGGTGATTATGGCATTGGTAAATTATGATATTTCAATATTACTTTTAGAAATCGTAAAAAAATCATTTCCAAAAAAATATATTCTGTAATCTTGACCGTTTTTGATCAAATTTGGTATAGGGGAAGTATAAGCCATTCCATGAATTATGAGTTATAAGAATTTTCAATAGCACTTTTAGGAATCGTAAAAACAGAATTTCCAAAAAGTTTAAATTTCATTTATTCTAAGCCGTTATTGATGGAGTTTTGTACACGGGATATATAAGTTTTTCCTTAATTGATAAGCTATAAGGATTGTCAAAAACATTTTCAAACAAATAAATAAAAAAATTAATTATTGACGGCTTTAGAAAAATTTTTGTAAAGGAAAGTATAAATCATAACACAATTGAGAGGCTATAAGAATCGTTAATGATGCATTAGAAATCGTAGAATGGAATGGCAATTTTAAACCGATTTTGATGAAAATTTTATACTTACGGGGAATACATGACACTCCTCAACCGATACGGCATATGAATTGTCAACAATATGAGTAAAAATAAAATTACGGGATGTAAATAACTAGTGCGTAGTAAGAAGCGCATGAGGAGTCGCGGGCACACCGCTAGTTCAAAAATATTTTTATAGACAAATTAGCGTCACTCTGTCAATAACAATCACATATTAGATAACTTTTAACTTTAACAGGTCATTGAACTTGAGGAGTCAATTGCGGTTAATTTATCTCAGTAAGTGGTTATTGAAAAGCTTGAATATGAAAAGGTAAAAAAATTAAATGAAAAATAAAAATACAAAAAGTTAATTCATTTTACAATACAGTTAAACTTAAATCCCCTTAATAAGCCGTAAAATGATAAAGATTGTTACGCTTTTCTAGACTTAGAGGATTTTGTAATAAGACTAAATAAAATCGTATATTACAACTGATAGACTGATAAATACTCGCTTAGTTCTTGACTATACGAATTGGAAGAAATTCGACTATGGTTACGCTTAAGGCCTAACTTGGTAAATTGAAATGCCGTTATGAAAATGCCTATTAAATGCAGTGACTTAAAACTATGTAAATATTCTATAGAGAAGGTAGAGACTGTAGAGACCAGGAGTATTATCTTCAGTTATAAAAAAGTTTAAGTGGAAACGCGTTAAGTTAGGACGGTGCAGCGTCACGGTAGCAAGTGCATAAATTTTAAAGATAGCGTCAAAAGTTATTATATTTTAATTTTCGTCCACTTGGACTACTTTTCACTCCACAAACTTGTCTCATTACTGTTCAATAATTTTTTTAAGTTTTACATCAGTTGGTGGCTACAAATTTATTTCAGAGACAACGGATCGAAGTTGTAGGCATATATCTTCTTCTTTAATTTAAGAGCTAAACTCTTCTCGTTACAGCAATTACGACTGTTCCCTATCCTCTACCTTTCGTTTAACCTCTTGATACGACGTGACTCCCACTTTATCCTTCATTTGTTGGAAAAAGTTTAGTCTAGGACTTCATCTTTCTTGATTTCCTTCAATTTTTCCTGCTAAACTTGTCTTAAAAACTTGTCGTGTGTCGAATGTACTTCCTCATTTGTAATAATTTCTGTCCAATTGATATTCTCCAACACCACATCTCAAACGCTGTCAACGTTTCTTTGTCCTTTTGGTTTAACGTCCAATGTTTCGCAGCCATACAACGCTTTACTCCAGATGTAGGTGTAAATGAGCCGTTATCAAATCTTGAGATGTTATAATATAACTAGCACTTTTCTCGCAGCTTCGCTCCCATTACAGTTGAGTTACGTCCCATATTTATACTTTGTAAATGAATTTCATAGAGCTATCTTCAAAAATGACGGATTTTCATACAAACTATAGCAAATATTAGGTTACATTATATTGTCAAACAAAAAACTATGTATAAATTCGCCCGCACTGTGTTCTTATCCTTAACTTGAGCGTGAGAAACTCTGATAATATTTTTACAATTCGTTGAAGCGTTGCAAATATGATAGCCGATGGTACCTACACCGATGTCATCGACTTTAGTAACTTGAAAATTTGAACTATGAAATAACACTTTTAATAATACCGAGCTGTATAATATTTTTTAGTCACGCCAGTTCTATGGTTCCTATTTCAAAAACGTGAAAATGTTGATTTACACAATAATAAAAATTACGACATGGTGAAACTAATTTACATTTCGTGCTGCCGACGACGACAGTAAAATAAATATAATAAAGTTCAACTCCATTCCTCGCCGAGCCGTAAGCCGTAAATCATGTTTTTGCAACTAAAATAAATAATGTGTGTAGAACCTTTATGGTTTAAACTTAAAGGGTGTTATTACTATAATAAGTTGAGAATGATCAAGTAAAATGTGATAGACGCGTTCGATAGCATAATATATGTTTTTTGTGAAATGCCTGTGTTTTTAGTGGTCTATTCACGTAGACCACTGGAAACTTGAATCATGTAAGTAACTAGAAGAGATGTTACAGACATGAAATTTCGGATCTTACTTACGAATTTTAATCGATTTCGATTATGGATTCAGATATTAAATTATTTCAGATATCCAACAGTTTCGGATAATATCAGTAATTTTATTTTTCAAAGAAAGTATTTAGGTAGAAATAGGTATTATTTGAACATAATATTTTGTAGATGAATAATATTAAATTTCTTTTAAATAATTATTAAGGAATTAAATTTCTAGTCATTTTTGGCATTTGATAGTATCTCGTTCCACCCCGTCCCTGTCTGAAGTTATAGGAAAAATTAAATTAGGATAGGTACATTTACGGTTTCCCGTATTTTGTTTGTATTTCTACAGTCCAATAGTTCCATTTACGGTTACAGAATTTCATAACACCCCTTGATTACAAGTACGTAGGTACCTACATACATATGATAAAAATAGAATGTGGCCGAACCTGTTCCTCTTAGATTAATGTTAGTACCTATGCAAGTTATCTTTCTCATAATATGCAAAGTACATTTTTATAGTTTATTTTGGTAGTGTACTTACGATTTGTTATAAGTATGTGTACTTTTCAATTCTTTAACAGATTGTAAGCTTTAGGAAAAATTGCTGGTATGATTTTGAAATACCTGACACGGATAAGTAACATACCTAATTATCATTGTATTTTTATAATAGGATGATAGTTACATGCCACGGGTTCTTTAATTTTCGATGTTAACAAAAAAATATGTCTTTTAATTCAATATCTTATTTGCCGTTAGATGATACAAGTTAGATCGACTTTCATTTCAATCACGTTTTTGTTGGCCTGCTGTGTTGAAATGCAATTTCTAAGCTAGTTAGCTATCTGAGAATCGTAATTACAAGAAGCTGCATCACGTCTTTGTGTAGATACATTAACAATATGTGTGATTCTGTTGGACCACACGTGCCTCTTATAATTTTATATAAATAGATACAGACCATCATTTATAATAAAAAAATGACTGGCGAAAGGCTTACTATACACGTACAGCTAAAGTTACTGATGCTAAAAACATGAAACTTGAACAATCGGTTCCTTTTGTGACGTAACGACGTATGAAGGTTTTTTTGTATGAAATTTTAAAACAGTGTCAAAATTTGTTTATAGATTCTTGGTTACAAATAAAGAAATATATATTTTGTCGTTTTCTAAAATACCGACCTTTAAAGGAGTGGCCAGGCCGAGAGTATCTGCCGCCGATGTGCAAGATATAATTTTCCACCCCATATATCTATAACCAGACTTATGTAAATCATGTTAATTGTAAAATTCTGCATTTCCTCAATATATTTGTTCACGTTAAAAATAAAGCAATAATCTCTGAATTAAGTTAGATAAAAAGTCGGACACATGTAATATGAATAAAAATGTAGATAATGTTTTTTTTAGCTTTAAATAGAAAAACTTAAAAATTATAAATAGAGTTAAAAAAAATTCAAAACAATAGAGAATTAGACACAGACACCTTTAATGGTATTTTCTAATATTTATTCACAGCATGATTTCCTTTAATCTATTTAGGTAATTTTGCCGTTAATTGGTTACTACCCCGCGCCTGGGTGCTGTTCACCCTTTGTGCCATTGGCACACCTCGAGCCTGCTTAAAGAGGTTTAAGAAAGAATTTACTTTACTAATAAATTTCATAATGTGCAAAATATTCGCACGGGTCAGCTAATAAATAAATAATTTCAATTTATATATTGCAACACTTCTTTGTCTATGTTTTACGGTCAATGGACCAAATAACCAGTTTACGTCACCTTATTTTTGTCGGCACAACGGTCGCGAATATTAATATCCAGTTCCAGAAGTTGGTGCTATGTAAAGGAATCGATTAGGGACGGTCGAAGAAGCAGACACACGCCCATTTGAATATTTCTATTTGCCTAAAGAAAATTATTGCATAATGAATACCTAATCTTAAACGATCGATCCAAGGGTTCGAAATGAATAATTAAAATAATCGCAAAAGTTCAACTCTCTATCTTTATTGTAAACCCTGCCTCTTTGCAATTTATTGGCATTGAATAATCCAAAAAAATTACTCAGCAGAATTTTTAATAGTATTTTTTTACATATTTTATAATTTTACAGCTATTATAATTTTACATTTTTACATAGGCGGCAAATATATTTGTGTTTTTCTTAAAAAATAATATATTATGTGTAATTACGAAATTAGTTTCACGGGAACGGGTCTAACGATTTGGATGAAATTTTGTATTTAGATTATGTTTTACATTCCAAGTTTATATATATAGCTTGTAGATTTTTTTTTGGTACATTTTTTTCTAAACTCGTTTTCCCACGTATTCATATAATAATACAAAATAAAAAAAGAGTGTAAACTTATAATTTTGATTTTGAGTTAATATTCCCTTAATTATTGGGCCCACAACATCAAATAATTATTAAAAAAAGCTTAGGAAAATTGAATGCATATTTTAATATTCATTGATGTTTCAGAACCACCGAACAACGCAAACCCAGCTGGAGAATTACCAGTTACGATTGAACACCAACAAGATACAGGCGTATCCAGTAACTTGACTAGAAATGATGCTAACTGCGATAAGACGGGAACATGCTACGACGGTAAACTATACTATAATGTTATTAATATTTCTAAATTATTGTCTGTAGTAATTTTATGATGAGTAAAATTTATAGAAGCGTTAACTCAAGGCGTTATATTTTCTGTCAAAGGGTCATTAATTACTCCTTAGTAAATATCAGCTTTATGCGCCATCTAATAACTAATACAAGAATTATTTTATTCTTTTTAACGGACAAGATGTTCAGCCATAACTTCATTGTTTATGAACCGATTTGAAAGATCCTTCAAGGGTGGTCCCATTTTAATTTCATTTGCATTGGACCTTCAACTGCGAAGATACACTTCACCCATATTCTAAATCGTTTCCTCGAAACTTCCTCAACCACCACTCAACAGAGGTTACCTTAAGTATCACCTCAAGAAATCCTCGAAATCGGTAGTTGTAACTCCGTCTTGTCTTGAGGAAATTTGAAGGATCCTTGAATGAGCTCGAGTCGAGGAAAAACGTCACCAAATACATCAACCAAACCATAGATTTCATTATACACGTTGATTTTTTTGTCTATGATCACTCGAAAGTGGAAATATAGCTGTTATTATCTGTATTTTTATCTGCGTCGCGACGCACCAATCCTGTATTCTGTGGCTTTAAAATGTTTACAATTTGATTTTCTTGTTGGGGATGGCGATTCATTTTGAAAATGTGAACCATGGTGAATCGATTTCCAAAAAAAAACGACGTCTAAAATAGACTTTGGAAATCCATGAATAATATTACTGGAAAAACAATTCAAATATAATAATTAGCTCTGCTGTTAACAATCGTGTGCGAAAGAGTAGAATAAACAATGTCGTATATCATCCTTGAGTATTCCTTAAGAAAATCCCGATGTACTTTGAGTTTGACAGTTGTTTCCTCGACTCGAGTGAGGAAAAATCTCGAATGACTTCAAATAGAGGAGATTTTTTGCAACTATGAATACCGATTGAGTGGAGTCGAGGAAGTTTCGAGGAAACTATTTAGAATATGGGTACAAGGAACTCTGCAAAATCATTGAAGTGGCTTTTCTTTTTTGTCAAAAGTTGTCATGTGATTACTTCAATTATATACGTAAAGTTTTGTTTATTCTTTATTATATTTGTTGAAAGATAGTGCGATTTCTATTACTATTTTACATTATTCCATGACAATCGTACTTAAGGAACTAACTAAACTTCAGTTAACTTCAGTCGTGCGTCGGAGCTAACACACACATACACAGTTTTTATTTTAGGATGGAAAATTGACTACACTCTACCTGACGGTAAGCGCGGTACAATCCAAAAATCGGAGAGATCGTCAATCGATCGCCGGTCGTTGCTGTCCTACCAGCCTAGAAGCATCTCGGCAGCTCAATGTACACTGGCTAATCCCGAAACGAGACAAACTAAAAAGAGACTGTGACAGGTTTATATTTATATCCTTTATTGCACATAAAATTACAATTGCAGGACTTAATGCCCAGTCTTTCAGGGAATCAAAAGAAGGTATATGCACGGAGTGCATAATATTTAGTAAAAAAAATCTACCCGGTATTCAACTGCTGCAAGTAGAACCTACGTAGCGAATACTTGTAGGAATCTCGAGAGTTGGCTAGTTGGGTGTTGATAGGAAGCGAATTACATAGTCGTGCTGCTGTTACGGCGATAGATTGGTCGCGGAATTATGATGACTTGGTATACTGAGAATTAAAGAATCAGAAGATCTTAGCTATCTATTGTGCATATCTGAGAGAGATTGAAATAGTGTTTTTAATTATTTGAAATGGTGTTTTGCATGGTGGTCGCGAACCAATCGGGTACAGATCTGTACCACCTCGGTTGAAACTAAGCTTATCACATTATGGCGGGTGTTACACCTGGTGTATGTTGGCTACGATCCAATCAGACAGTTGTGATGTTCTACCAATCCGTACCATTTTTTTTAAATATACATATTAGGTGACAATAGCATTACCGACCTTGAACCCGCCACAGGAACATAATCCAAGGTTATTTGGTTGCGATCTGCAGTAGGGTGAAGCTGTTCCATCAGTCAGAATCTCCAAAGAAATTTCTCTATACCCTACCTCTCATTCCATTGTAATTATATTCCATTTTAGTTTCGGTACTCTGCAAAGATACAAGAATAGCGGTACAAGTGCGTACAAATAAACCGTTTAATGGTCGTATCTATGCGCTCGGACGTTCAGAGACTTGCAACATCGATGTAGTTAACAGCGATCTTTTCCGATTGGACCTAACCATGGCTGGTCAAGATTGTAATACTCAAAGTGTCGTAAGTTACAATTTTATTATTAACTACTTAATTTTGGATAATTTTGCTCGCGTTGCAAAAGTACTAATTTGCAGTCACGCAAAAGTCATCTATGAATGAACTAAATTAAAATTAACAATTAACTTTTCACTGCACATGTATTGTTATTATTTAATTCATAGGTATAAAAACAAGCGTGATGTTATTATGTGAAACAAAAATTGCATAGTCTTCTACTGCCAGTTTTTTTTAAGTGAAACTTTTTAAGCGTCGATTCTACGATTCGGGACGAGAATTAAAAATGAAATTTCAAGGACGCTTCACGTTTATACAAATTTCGTTACATGAAAGAAGAAAAAGGACTATACTATTTTAAAAATTCACAACTTGTGGACTTTGTGGCTCCTTAACTGCGTATTTCGTAATAGCAATATTATAGCAGAAATCGCTAAATTCTGGTTATATTTGGTAAATTATGCGGGTGCCATTTTGAAGCCAATATAAAGCGATTTCTGCTATAACATTGCTCTTACGAAATACGAAATTGAAGAGCAGACTCTATATGAACATTATTACTTTATAGATGACTTCATAAAAGTACCTACAATTTCCTTTACTTTTTCAGATCGGAGTGTACTCGAATACTGTTGTATTACAACACCACAGTGTGGTTATGACAAAAGCGGATAAGATATATAAAGTCAAATGCACATATGATATGAGTTCGAAGAACATTACATTTGGAATGGTACCTATCAGGTTAGTAGGCTACGTTCAGGCATTCATTTATTTACAGGGACCGCGAAATGTAAGCTCATATAACTTACCATGTAATTTATTCTTGGGAGACGAGAAGTTACGTGATATGGTAGTGTAAAATGAAAAACGGAGCCAATTTGACATGCCTACATGTAAAGACTATTTCAAATTCCATTGACCTAATATCGATACAGCATTGTAAACACGAAACAATTAGGTTCACATTAAACAAGACCGGCATGTGTACGTGATATGCAATACGATCAACTTTACAATGAATGTCTAGACTTAACTTATGGCACGTGAATATTTTACACGTGTAATTAACATTGTGAAAACCTATTACTTTTTAGTGTTTTAAATAAAAATCATGTCAAAAGATAAATACCTTGTGAGACAGACAAAATTGTGAGAAACATTTTTGCTTTTACGAGTATGCATAATCTGCAATATTAAAGTATTTTGAAGCAATAATGGCTTAAAGTTAGCATGTATGGACACGGCATCGATCGAAGTGAGTTCGGGTCACTACAATGACCATGACTTTTCGGGGAAGGAAAATAGTGATAAAACCATAGCATGGTGGTAGGACATTTTCTAATATCCACCCGCCTACCCTATTACCCTTGAATTGAAAATTTTCCGCCAAGCACCCATAGGTGTGTTCCGGCAGCTGCAGTTGAGAGCCAGTTCCTCAATTTAACGAAGCGTGTTACATTTTCATTTAACATCAAATGAGACTGTGGAAAGTATAAGTGATATAGAAAGGAGAGTAAATGCCGGTAATATGGCGAGTCCCACATACGAAAGCTCGTCTGGATGTACAAAGAGGAGTTTGGTTCGAACACTTACGTACGGAAGTGAATACTGGGTGTGGCAGAAAAATCATGAAAGTAAAATAAATGAAGTAGAAATGAGAGCGCTAAGAGGCATGTTAGGAGTGAAATTGAGTGACAAGAAAAGAAATAGTGTGATAAGAGTACATTATGGTGTGAATGAAGACGTAGTACTAAGACGGATTGAGAAAGGGATGCTTAGATAATTTGGGCATGTTGAGAGGATGAATTAAAGAAGAATGACTAAACAAATTTATAAGGCGAGTGTGAATGAAAACGTTGGAAGAGGGAGGCCTAGATGTACGTTCCTCGATCAAATCGGGAACGTTCTGAAGAAAGGTCAGGTCAAGAGTACTCTAAACCGACGAGCATCCATGAAAGGATTTATTAATGTTGATAAAGCGAATGGTGTATGCCAGGATCACAGCAAGTGAAGGTCGTTGGATTCTGTCTACCTCTTTGAGTCATACATACATAAATTACGCCTATTTCCCAACGGGGTAGGCAGAGACCACATCCTTCTATACATCTCATATATGAGATTGTGGCCAAATGCCAAAACCTATTTAAAAAAATCAAAAATCCATTGATGTGACCACTGTCAAGTTTAAAATGTCCTAAAAATGAGCAGAAACTATTTCGATGTCTTTAGCATATGTATTTAACATTTTTTACTTACAGAGACCCAGAAATGATTTCCATCACTGCTTCACCGGAGGCACCTCCTCCACGTATTCGCATTCTGGATGCTCGCCAACGAGAGGTCGAAACAGTTCGCATTGGAGACAGACTTACATTCCGTATCGAGATTCCCGAAGACAGTAAGTACACTAATTCATTCTTTCCTTTGATACTACATTTATGATATCTAAATGTTCAGTTACTAATTTCGCTTTGTTTTTTTAGCTCCGTATGGCATTTTCGCTCGCAGTTGTGTTGCTATGGCCAAAGATTCGAAGAGCACATTCCAAATCATCGACGATGAAGGGTATATATTTTTCAATACAAATTACTACTATTAATAATTTAATGTTTTCGTTTAGTTTAATGTCTCCTGTATATTTTATATATATAAAAAAAAACAAAACATTAAATGTTAGGTATAGATGTTTATAAGTTGAAGAACTTATGGTTCAGTGCTAGCATCTACAGACTTTACAAACACCGTAACGAGCTTTCGGTGAAAAAATCGTGATAAAACCATATTATGGTGGTAGAGGCTTTTCCTAATGCTCGCTTGGCTGATTACCACACTCAAGTTGAAACCTATATGTGTACTATAGTTATAGATAGATAACCTATAGGTATTTTCCGGCAGCTGCACTTGAGAGCTAGTCCCCCATTAGGCTTAGCGTACTACCATTTTGAGCCACATCGTCACTGAAAATTAAGTGAGATTGTGGCCAAAGCTATAACCTATGAAGAATTGAAAAAATATTGTAATTCACCTTCAATAAAATGCGGCTTCACTTTGTGCACAATATTCAAACGCGAAGTTTATATAAGTAATAGCCAACCATTTACACCGAAAAGGATACGAGGTAAAAAATTAATACATATTATCATAAGTTTTGTGTCTAAAATTGCAGATGTCCCGTGGATCCATCCATTTTCCCCGCGTTCACACCCGACGGCAACGCTCTACAATCTGTGTACGAAGCCTTTAGGTTCACAGAGTCTTACGGAGTCATATTCCAGTGTAATGTCAAGTACTGTCTCGGTCCTTGCGAGCCGGTGAGTAAACATTTTCAGCTTAAGTAACCGTTAATAACTAGTAAGTTCCTAATAACTGTAAAAAACCGTCTCAAGTACGGCAAAAACTATGTATTTATGTTAGAAACAATGTTCTTAAATGTTCAATGACCACATTTTTTTAAATTGTCTGGTATAGGTTTAAGGGTATTAATAATTTAAGGCTTTTGTTATTAATTTTTTTAATATTTTTTAGATAAATATTAAGGATATTTTTAAATATTTAAATTAGTAACAAAATCTATTTTATCTACATTTCTACGATACATGACGTTGTTTGGTATTTTTGGCTACCAAAATATAAATATTAAATTACACTAATCAGACATACTATAAACTCTATAGTATAAAGTATAGTATATAGTAGTAGTATATAGTTTAAATATAGTATATAGTAGTATGGTTTATATTGTTTATAAAAATAAAGTTATTAAATAAACTTAGCTTTTCGTAAAGGATTGCAAAAATCAACATTTTTGTATGCCTTTATGCAAATATTATATTTCCCGAAGGGTTATCAGGCAGAGGTGTACTAATGTATTCTCAAAGTTGGCCGGGTATATTTTTGATCCCATGTAAGTAATATGAGGCGAGCTTATTGCAATTAATCGGGCACAGAGTCCAATTTCCGAGCTGCTACTGAGAATTTCATAGAAAAACCCAATAACACTTTGCTCGACCTGGGAATCGAACCCAGGGCCTCGAGCATAGCCGTCAGTCTTTATGTATTTTAGATAATATCGATATCATTGTTAAACTGTGATATGGATTGACTTTTAATATTATTTTATTTGGGTTTTATCAAAGCTTAAACGGGTCAAATACCGTATGGTGAGATTCGAGGCTAGGTGAGGTTTTTATTAATAGTTGCTGTTTTTCATACACGAAGTTATACTACGTGGACGAAGTAGCGGGCACAGCTAGTCGTATAATATAAAACATAGTTATTACATTAAATTATTTTCTTTGTAGTATTAATTAAAAACAATACATATACAGAAATTGCTTCCAATTAACGTGTTATTAAGATAAGTACTTAATTGTTGTGTATGCAGGCGGTGTGCGAATGGGGCAGAGATTCACTCGAGTCTTGGGGCAGGAAAAAGCGTTCTTTGCCTCAAAACGAAACCGGAGAGGCGCCTACTCAGGAAGAAGATATGAACATTTCCCAAGAAATCCTTGTGTTAGATTTCGGAGACGAGCGACAGAGCACAGATTTCCTTCGTTCGGACAAACCCGGAGGCACAGCTTCTGAGGCCAACTATGGTGGTTCGTAAATTTAATTATATTTTATATTATTACTAAGTGATCCGTGCAAATATTTCGCATAATATAGAATGTAAACAATGTAACGTCTGTAAAGTTGGTTATACAGATTATTAATACATGGCGCCTTCTACATGTTAATTGAATATATTTTCACCAATATTTGTCATTCCTAATAAAAAGTTTTTTTAGCTTTATTTTTTGTGAAAACATTGATTTTAAACTATTTCGTCAATAGTGGGTAGGAACATATTAAACTTTAAAACAATGTTTCAAATGAATAATTATTCATTCATTTTAAGAGAGGTATGCCATTGCCACAAAAAACACTTTTGACAAATAATGTATAGAGATTATATAACAAGCTAAATTATAAAAAAGGAAACAAAAAAACCCCAACTGCAACCAAAACACTTGACTATAAAAATATTTTTCTATTTTTGCCTTTTATTTGATTCCCGGACATCGATCTTAAATATTATGTAGCCTATGTCACTCCCACAATTAAGACGAATCTAATGACACCTCGTACGCTAAAATCCATCAAGCCGTTTAGGCTACAGAGGGTGCAAAAAAATAAACATACATAAATACTCTCGAAAAACATAACCCTTCTTTTTCGCATTCGGGTAAAATTAAACAATTATTATTATTAACAATCAGAAATTAGTGAACAGTAGAACCTGATGAAACTTCAAGGAAAGCACATTTTAAGGATGTGAAAAAATAGGTACCTACCTATGAAATTTGATGGGGAATCCCGTCGATTTTTTCTATACGAGATATGATAAGATTCATTATACGACTGCAGTTAGAATTTTTTTTAAATGTATAGCTATTTGAAAAACCAACCTTAGAGATAGATACGTCAAAGGGGTTGAAATAATAGGTAGTAGTCTTCCGTGATACAAATTACATTACTACATTCATTTATATTATGACAATAATTCGCAGTTAGTGTAATGACAACCGTTAGCCTTTTTTATAGTAGCTCGGGAAATTGACGGTACAGTCCCCGATGGTGAGCAAATACAACAGTCACCACGGAGAGATCGTCAATCCATTGGCGGTCGCTACTGTCATGCCAGCCTACAAAAAAACTCTTCACATTTACGTTTGAAGTACTTCGATGTCGTAAGAAGGCGGACAACACAAGATATAGAGGAATTTTTATTATTATGACAGTTTTTTTTTTGCTTGAAGCTTTTAACTATGCGTTTTTTTTATTTCAGAAAAAACTGTGACTATCGTCGAGCCGTGCCCGAGCAAGGCTTCGGTACTTCTTCTGGGAGTAGCGTGCGCGCTTTTAGTGCTGTTGTATATCGCAACAATATTTTGCTATTACATGCGCAAGTGGCTGACACCACCAAAACATATGTCATAAATTTCCCAACATATAAATAAAATAATGCCACACAAATAATAGATTTTATAGGTTTCAATGCTTGGCTTGTATTGAGCAATTTGTGATACAAACGACTGATAATGAACAAATCTTCACTTATACAAGTTTACCGGTCAAATTCCGTCCATTTTATTTATATACGGCCATGATTAATCATTTTAATTGATTCATAAATTAAAATCATGGTGATATGATTTGAGATATTTTGATGTCTTACATTTGGCATGATTGATTTAACCACCGCGTGATTTGGATTAGTATTAGAAGTAATTTATTGCATTTAGAAGCATTTATTAAAATGAAGTAAGTAGGTTAATGTTAGTTGAAAGTTACAATAATTGATAATAACATGATATACCCCAAAATAGATTATCGACAATAACTATTGTATGAGGCAAGAAAAAGGTACCTACCTATTACTATAATATAGTAATGTTGTATACTTACCTATAAGAAGCATTTATTGTTTTAAATTAATTAGAATATTTTGTATAATTTTTATACTTAGTACTTAAATAGAGATAGATATTATCGGAAAAATTAACTTTGGAATAATCCCTCAAAAACAAATAGAAAAATTATTCGTTTCAGGGGATTATTCTGAACTTTTTGTATTCATTTATCTATAAGTTTTAGTCCTTTTAAGAAATAATAGTAGACGCATAATAACCCCCATTTAATTGTACTCAATTTTATTTAAAAGGAAATATAAGTACTTTTTAAACATATATTTTTTACATTTTACCTATGAATTAATAACTGTAAATATATTTCATTATTTTTTCTGCTAAATAAGAAAATTGTCATGTGAACTTTCAGTTGGGTTTTGTAGGAATAAACATAGTATACTGAATAACTTTGAAACTATATCAGTCATATATAAAATTATTCATCTTAACCCAACTTGAGATTTCATCTTATTTATTTAGATTATATCTTATTTATTATAATTTTCATTTTATAATAAACACAAATAAATTTGTACAAATTTATATTTCTTTTATTTGACATTCATCATTTAAACACACTTTAAACTTGGTAACATTTAAATAAATTATCTAAAAACAAATAAACTTCAATTTCACAAAAAATGATACATATTAAGTATGATTTTTCCGTAATATATTCAATGCTTTGCCTGAAAGCTATGTATAGCTACATCTGTTTTGTCAGGTTTATTGATACAGGAGCTGTAAAATTATGATTTGAGTTTATATTATCTAAATAATCTAGTTAAATAGAAAAATGGTTTTGAGTTAATTGTTTACATTAATTTCGGACCATGATAGTTTTATGATAAGTGATTGAAAACTGTGACAAGGATTGAATATTTCATTCACATTACTACATACGTACATTATACAATCCCAAAAAAAAAAAAAATACAAGATATAAAAATCACTGTGTCATAGTTTGCGTAAGTAAGTTATTATAAATAGTATTCAATATCTCCTCTTGAGCCTTAACTTCCAGATCTTCAGTTTTACAACCAAACACATTATTAAAGTTCTTTAAAAATATTGGAGTCATTTTTTCTATTGAACAATTTACACCAGTTTCTTTAGTCAGCGATGTTACACCCTTGTCAGATATACCGCAGGGTTCAATGTGGTCAAACCATGATAAATCATTGTCACAATTGAGAGATATACCATGAGTTGTGACATACCTTGATGCATGTATACCTATGGCAGCTATTTTATTATCGTCAACCCATACTCCAGTGTGAGGTGATCTGTTTGCATTAACCCCTGCAACAAAATTGTATATTGTACTAACAGCTGTCATGTTAGTTAAACAAATTGATAATAGATGGTGCTTCCTTGATGTTTTCTAAATACATTTTCATTAGCAATGCTTTCAACAGATGAAAATATGTCTTTTATAACGCAAATTTTATAGAACCATTAATTTTAAACTATTCTTTGTCAATAGCAGAGAGAACAAGCTTCAAAATGATGTTATTACTCCAGTTATCAAGTAAAATTCGATTTAACAATGAAAATCAATCCACAAAATTAACTCTTTATACCATTTCCATTTCTTCATTTTTTTGATGACAGCTCCTGTGAAAACTTGAACAAGCATGTTTTTTTCATTATGTATGTATTGTTTTATAAAAATATGATGTTTACACACATACAAGGTTATACCAGAGTCGGAGAAACTGATAGGGATGGAGCTATATCGATAAATGTAACACGCTAACAGATCCAATATTTTTTTACAAAATGTAAGAAACTAAACTACTGCCAGATACTTTTGTACAAATTTATTAACTAATAAATTTAATAATTATATTAAATTATATTAATTTAATTTAATTTTTGTATTTCATTATATACCATTTCCATTTCTTTATTTTTTTGATGACAGCTCCTGTGAAAACTTGAACAAGCGTATTTTTTGCATTATGTATGTATTATTTTATAAAAATATGATGTTTACACACATACAAGGTTATACCAGAGTCGGAGAAACTGATAGGGATGGAGCTATATCGATAAATGTAACACGCTAACCGATCTGATATTTTTTACAAAATGTAAGAAACTAAACTACTGCCAGATACTTTTGTACAAATTTATTAACTAATAAATTTAATAATTATATTAATTTAATTTAATTTTTGTATTTCATTACAAGATGTTACACGTATTAATTCTTGATTGATAATGCCAACTTCTTCAAAATTTTCAAAGCTGTTGTAAAATAAGTAGGTATAGGTAGGTACTCGACAATAAAAGGAAATAATTATAATGACAGGTAATCTTTATTTATTTATTTTAATCAAAATCTGATGAATCATCACTACTTATTTCATATCGATATTCATTCAGATCGATATCATTACTCATTTGGTCACAACACTACAACTATCAAGTTAGAATTGTCATCAAGAAAATAAAGAAATGGAAATAGTATATAGTTGGTATCAGGCAGCTGTATAGTATTTTGGAATACATTTTATATTAATAGTTTGACCCTACATTAGACCTCTACTCCACACGTCTAGCCTAAAATAGCTAAAGATGCATTGAAAATATACTTACCTAATTCTTCACATGTCTTTATGACCATTTCTTCTAATGCATTAACATACCATTTTACACTGGTTTTATAATGTTTTAAATTAATAACAGGGTATGCAACCAGTTGTCCTGGTCCGTGAAAGGTGATAAGTCCACCACGATTTGTTTTTCTAAACTCTGCTCCGAGACTGCGTAAATTCAGTATCTCTTGCTTTGAAGTGTCATCTCGGATACCTAAAACAATTTAAAAAAACATATTATATTAATTGTAGTGGTATTAAATTTGTATATTATTAATTTAGTTATATTTAATTTTTATCCAAAATTAAATTATCTTAAAATATTATTTATTACTCATAATCAATATTGGGGAACTCAGCAAAGAAAAAAGGGAGTGAAGTTTAAAGCCACTAGTCCTTTTAATGTTTACACTAAAACCTAACGAATTCTTAATAAACCTAAATATTATGGGCGGGTATAGTGTCCAGTAACACCAGTATAAAGATGTTTATTACTTAATAGTACTAAATTTTGAGTGTTAATAGTAATGGAAAGGCAATGATGCTAATGTGCTTTATGTGCTAACCAACTGTGTACACAGGTTTGTGTTCTACGAGGAGAAGGGTATCGTAATTAGCATCTATTCCTTTGGCCATGGCATCCAAATGCTTTCGAGCTACTGCAATTTGAATCTTCAAGGCTGTGTCATAACTCATCAAGCCCAATTTCCACACTTTAACCATTTTGATTTTTGCAATATCTTAATACAGAATTTCAGATTAGACAGTTAGATTTTTTACTAATAATTTATATTTTTCCGTATATACAATTCAATGTTTTTGATTTTTAAGAAATTTCTATTTTTTCCTTTTCAAAAATAAACAAAAACAAATTATATTTCACATTGTTTGACACTGACAAATATGACAACTGATTGTCATTTTGAATCAATGAATCACCTGGCAGAAATATGTTACAGAATTTTACAATAAAATTTCATAAAATTGAGTAATATTAACATATTTAGTAATCGTTTTATAATATCAATGTATATTGTTGTGTAGAAAAAACAATTAGTAAGTTGTATACTTACTTTAATTGTTATAAATATCTCAGCCCATCGCTAAGATTGCGTCGCGTCAGGTGTAAATAGGGCAATACTATTACTGTTACAGTTTACAGGCAGTTAAATTAAAGACGTGTAGATGGCGCTTTATTTAAAAACCTAATATACAGTCTAGTCTAGGTCTAGCACACAGCACACACAGATCGGCATGGCATAGTAGCAAATCCTGGTAAGTGATGATGACATAGAGTAGAGTAATGATGATGATCACGGATGAGTCGATTACTGTATCGTCTATTAGATATTAAAAGGCAAACACGTCTAAGTACTGCCATCTATTAGTAACTGAAATTACTATTACAATTCCTTAAAATGAGTTTACCTACGAAATGCTAATATAATGTAAGTTAATCTACCTACTCATCACGAGATGGCGGTACAAAAGTGCTACTGTTAGTACTATAGTTTTTCATCGAATTGTGTAGGAACTTATATTTTATACCTTTCAGTTCAGTTTTCGGTGTTCTTTAGTTAAAGGGCGGAACGGAGGTTTGTGCGTTACGTAAATTCAGCTGCGTATATAAACATTAGACACCACTTATCGTTTTCCTAAGAACGCAGGAGCTGTTGGACGTTTCTTTTTGTTTAAAATCGGATGGAACTATTTCAATTGACAGTTGTTTTGTGACTTGTGGATTTTAATTCTTTGTTGCAATATAACTCTTAATGACAATATCCGTGTCACTGTTTTTGTATGTCGTGCTTAGACAAAGTGTTAGCGAAGACGCAAATGTGGTGTTCTCTCAAACGATGACAACAGGAGTAAGAAGTGTCTTTTAATTTTTACATTGCGTGTTATTTTTTAAATATCAAAATTAATTCTATGTAAAAACTATATTTCATTATCAAATATGTATTACTTGACGAGTAGCATAAAGTCAGACAAATAAAGGTTAAAAGTTTTATATTTACACACTGGTAAATTACCTTTGCGTAAAGTATATTGTAACTGATCTAAATTATTGTAAATGAATCTGTAAATATTTTTAGTAAAATTACTTATTCAACAGTTTCTTCATCTTTTCCCAAATACAACCACTGTTGGTTTTATCGACACCACTAATCCTTGCCCAAGACCTTGGACTTTATTGAGCTTATGCCCACTGAGTAGTTTTGAAAACAGATGTAGCAGTACTCGAAAAAAAATTGAACCGCTGATATCATACGTATCGACTTATCAACGGTGGAATCTCAGTAGAATATAGTTAGTAGGTACTCTGCGGATATAATAGCTAATTAACAAATAATAAGTATGTTAAGTTTGTCAAGAATGTCAAAATAATGTACCGAACTGATAAATAAAAAATTAACAGATATTCTTAATCATATTATAAATTTAAAAATTATATTAAAACAATGAATAAAATCAAACCCACTCGCTTAAATTATTAATATACGCGCTTGCAGAAAATATACCTTTTAAGTATGTGACAATATAAATTAAGCCAAATTCGTGATAATTTTAGTTCGGGGTAAAACTAACATAAAATTATTTCGTAATTATGTAGTGTTATTATTATGAACTTTCTTCCTCAATGAATGAAAATTTTTAAAACTACCTACCAAAACTTAACTCATAGCGCCATCTATGAATAATCATGAAAAATTAATTTAATTTAATTTTTAATTTTTTTAATTTAACGTTTGCATTTAGTTTTAATGAATGAAGATAACAAGTCCGGTGAAGCTGTAAAAGCCGCAGCGGCTTTAGGGCGCCTAAGGCTAACAGTGTAGTCAGATTTAAAAAAAAAATCATGAAGATAAAATAATTTGGATTAATTTCGTATCATTTCCCTACATATAAAATAATTATATTACAGTGTTACATATTATACAATATACGTGCGTTCCTTTTTGATATTTAGGTACATAAACGCAATATAAAAACCATATTCATGTTCATACGTCTAAAAATGCATGCATCCTAAATGTTACCTACTACAGCGCACAGACTATAAACTACAAATAAAACAAATTGCATCAAATTTGGTCTAGTAGTTAGTGCGTGATTAAAAAATTTCAAAACTGTCAAAAATTTTGGTATTTTAAGAGAACATTTAATCCAAGTATCTATTGTAGGTTGAAAATAAATAAACCACAACGCTTGACTATTACAAAAGCATTGTGCAGCAAAGAACTTCTGGACGCCACGAGGTCGTTGCCTCATGACAGGATTAGGGTTAAAAACCGCTAGTAACGTAAACAAATACTCAAGTATGATAGGTGATACAGGAACACGCTTCCTGGAAGTTATTTATAGTTCACTTGTTTAAGGGTGCAAACGCATTATATTTTTAACTAGATTCTGTCAGCGGTTTCGTCCTATTTCAAAATGTCAAATGTTGTTGATACCTTTATTTCACTTATACCTAATTTGGGTCAAATTTGCATTTTTTCAATCTTTATAGATTTAGCGCCACAATTTCAACTAATGTAATAAAGTGACGATGTGGAACTCTCCACATCTACCACCCGGTAGCTAGCCTAGCGGGCTACCATCATACTAAGTCATCACGATGTTTTACTTCACCGAAAGCTCAGAATCGTAAAACTTTAATAAATTTTATTGAATCTTAGAAGATTTAAGATTGATTCATGAAGATATCGTAAGAATTTTTTTTTCAGATAAGGACCAAGTATCTAAGAAGTAAAAGAAAAATCTAATTAATCAAAATTTATCCAGTAGTTATTTGCATTGTGCGCGCACAACGGCAAACCTTTATCATTTTATTTATAAGTTATAGAAAATAGAACAGGCTTATGTGGTATTCAGACAGATACGTCTGTCAAAATATGTCTTATAATCGAAGCATGATCAGATTCACGTGGGTCGAACAATATGGGTACTGTAAAAGCATAGGCAGACTAGCATACCTGGCATACCTATCTTTGATTTTCGTTATTAAGTAGTCGATAAGAAATAAAAAAGTCGGCAATTAAAACAAGTTTTAGATGTAAACATCAAATAGTTTTTTTAATGATCTACTAGCAACTGCCTGCGACTTCGCTCACATTAATTATAATACAATATTTAATAACAGTGTGCTGTTTAGGGAGAACGTGGCTTTCTATCATTGAAAGAATTATCATAATCGGATAAGTAGTTCCGGAGATTCCCACTTACAAACTTTAGAACTTTACCTCTTTATAATAATAGATTTTTTATCATTCATAGGTTTAGCGTTATGGCCACACTCGCATCTGAAGTTAAGTGACGATGAGGCCCAAGTTGATGACACGCTAAGCCTAGTGGAACAATGAGTTGGTAGGTGCAGCTGCCGGAACACACCCATAGGTGCTTTACGACAGATTACCAACTAGAGCTAGCTAGAACTAGCTAGCCAAGCGGGCATTAGAAAATACCCTACCATCATGCTATGGTTTCATCACGATGTTTTTCTTCACCGAAAGCCCAGTCATTCGACTCAGTGTCCTTACACGTTACAACTGACCCAACATTTCTTCAGATATTGTTTAGATATTAATAGGAAATCTAATGTAGATTATTATGTTAAACATAATTTTATTACCGTTACTGCTTATAGACAAAATCTCATGTTGAGTAAAATGCCTAAGTTTTGCATAACGTCATTACGGATAAATCTCCCAGTGACCTATTTGTAATTATTTATTTCGAATTGTGTAGGTAAATAATTTTCCTTAAATATTCAAAGGTAAAATTAACACAATTTGATATGACTACAACAACAAAATATAATACACAAATACATGAAGCTATTAAAATATTAGTTGGACCGTACTTTGGGTTTAAAGTCGAGCTGAGCGCGTTGTCATAGTAACGGCGCAATAGGTCTGTGCTTCCAGATCCGCGTGACACGAATTTCAAGTTGCCAGATCGATTGCGTGCCTCTCAACTTTTAAAAGCATCTTTGCTCTCTTTACTATTTGAGAAAAAATTACCTTTTTTAAGTTAAGTGTAACATACCCGCAGTATATTTTTTAAAGAAGTTTAACACGATTGCGAATATTTAAGCATGATATTTACGTTCATGTTTAAGGAAGATTTTGCTGATTCCCCGACGGTCGTATGAGTTTTTCATTTAACAAGATTTACAAAGCACATAATGTTTTTTTATAAAACAAAAATGTAAAGTTGGTAAAATTACAGGCTGTAGTAAAAAGAAGTCGTACTTACCTCTGATGGAACCCTTTTAAATGCTCTTTTATATATCGAAACAGCACATGTAGAGAAACCATTTGTTTCCGTGAATCTTTAAAAAAAATTAAACCTGGATAGCCTTCTCTTTTTTAACGCGGAGAAACCCGTCATTTATGTGTATCAATCGGGGAAGCGAGTGGTTATGTGAGACTCTTACTCAATAAAAATGCACAGTGTACCATTCATTCTCAGCTGTAATTGGGCGACACAGGACCGCGCAATCAGTCTACCGTGTCGCCTCGGCGGTCGATCCGCCTAAATGCTGGATCCCGGCTAACCTATGCAATGGGAAGTCGGGGTTCCTGACCTATCTCCCCTGGTCCTGCTAGGGCGGACGCGCAGGAACGGGCGAGCACGTCGCCTCCTCCTGCCACCCCTTTTTCTACGTCGGAAAGGGTCGCTCAGAGCATCCTCCTCGCGAGTCTTCTTCGCAGACTCCTGCGACTTTACGTCCTCGCAGAAGTAGACCATCACCGACCATGACTCCTCACTATCGAGCATAGCGCTAACCACACTCGGCAGTGAGTGGATGACCTGGCTTAACCAAAACCATAATGAAGCAAACTACTCACCTCGGTCGCTGCAACTTCTACTTGTGATGCACCGCTAACAGCCGCACATTCTTACTCACACGTATCAAAATTAATCCTATATCGCATCTAAATCATAAAAGGTAAAAAGATGCCAAGTCTCGCAACGCAGTTCTTTCACTACGAAAATTGTGAGATGTGATCTTGAATCACGTCACGAACTGATATGATCTGATCTGATGTGAGAATTCTGAGATCTCATGTAAAACCAAATCAGTTATTTTAGTTAGTGTCTATGTCACCTATTCAACAATTTTGTTATAAATTGTTACCTATCAACATATTTTATAGTGACCGTATCAATATTAGACATCTTTATTTCTCTATTAATTTATAATGACCTGACAATTGAACTAACTAACTATACACTAACTAAAATAACTGATTTGGTTTTACATGAGATGACACAACTTTTTGTAGTGAAAGAACCGCGCTGTGAGACTTGGCATTTTTCTACATTTCATGGTTTTGATGCGATCTCACTTCTTTTTGTAGGTCACCCTACTTTTTTTTCTCGGGTAATATATCTTATCAATCAGCTAAAGCACACTATACAAAGCGGCGGCCGCTTTAAATTTGGATACAGAACCGTAGGTGATACTTTTCAGCAGACTTACATTGGTGGCTGCACCCCTTTCCACCCGCAGTCCCTCCCACCAGCATCGCCAAGTGCTATCCCCTCCAACCGCGTAAACAAAACATGCTTACAAGGGCGATGCATTAGTTGAATATAATTTTTAATAATCATTATGCACTTAAATAATTAAATTTCAGGATTTCTTTTTCTTCCTTTATAGGCTAAACGCTAAATAAAACTCAAAATTTGAAGTTTGTAATATTGCTAGACGTATCTTGAATTTTGATGATCAGTGAATGTGTCTGTGACAAAATTAAAGAACTTTGATTAGCGATAATTCGTAAACCATAAGGCATAATTATTATGTATATTGGCAATATAGTCAGTTATAGTATTTACTCTTGATCTCTAAAAGTTCAAACTTCTTGTTTTATATACAATAAAGTTACAGGGGGGTCAAAAGTGCCGTAAGTCGCTTCGAGAAAAGGATGGTTCGGCCGTGCCTTGCGCTCGACTTGGCAGATCCTATAAGTATCTACAAAGATTAGAATATTACAAAAAAGTACTGTGCCGCCTCAAAAAAATTGACTAGCCGCGAACCTCGGAATCATGATTTATCTGTAGGGAATGATAAAAACGCCGAAACGCGGAATATGTTCTATCGTTTTCGCTATATTATATTGTGAACAATGAACAGAAATGACTTGACTCCTTTCTATCACAATTTCTTGTTCTTTGTTGTTGAATGAACAGTAGTAGTACATAAGTTAGGTTAGCTTGAATAGCGTAGATTATCCATTACATATTTTATATAATACTTAAAACATCTTTTACACTTCAAAATATTCGTTTTAAGGGAAAGAACAATTTTCTGTAACGTTTAGAAAAAATAATATACTTGTCAGTTTTTTTTATACAACTAAGTTGGCAAACCAGAATACGGTCCGGCTGATGTTAAGTGGTTATCCATTCTTCCTAAGGAGCTCTGGAAACCCTAAACATCACAGGAACACATCATAAAGTTATTTGGCTGTGGTCTTTTTTTCACCAGTTGGGCTGCCCATGAAGAAAGCCAAATCGCCAAAAAAATTCTCTGTCTTTTCTCTTTTATACTTATTCACCTTATAGCTAGGTACACTTAAGTATTTTCTGAACAGTTCAATACTCTCAGAATATTTCAGGTCAAACACTTATAGAAAATAAGAAGAATTTAATCAAATTCGTACTAAACATGAAATAATTCAAAACTTTTACTGCAGTCGCTTGTTGAATTAATTTAATCTTGAGTAATAAAATAAAACATACGCGCTTTCTCGTACCGGAGCTCGTTTCCATGGGCCTCTGCTCCGAGATATTACTAATTAAACCATAAAAAACGTTGCTTCCTCAAAATAAGCGTTATTTTGTGATACTGCTGCCGAGTCGTGGATGGATTATTCTTAAAAGTAAAGAAATATAGAGGGTTCGGTCTTGTCGTGTAAGAGTGAATAATGTTCCAATAACCGTAAATTTTGGTATATATACTTTTCTGATCCTGAGATGATGGGATGTATTTTTTATATTTTGAAAGAATACTAAATAATTGCCAGTTACAATGCTATAGTTTCATTATTCGTTTATGGAATATCAGGCAATTTTTCAGAATAATCTATTATCTAAGCTTCCTTTCCCTGAACCACAAAGCACACTCTATAGTGCTATCCTTGACTAGATAGTTTCCTGTAATACAGGTCCGTTCCTCGGTGTGAAACCCTTGAGTCTGGCAACTGCCCGCGCGATACAAGTAACACTGTACTTGCAATCACTTAGCTATCCACACACATCATTACACACAATATTTTTATACATACGTGCACACCACATAGGTACATAGGTTATGTAAGAAATCTTATTTTACGCTAGTTAGTGTAGACCATATTTCAGATCACTAAATACATATACTCATGTTCCTTCCGGAAGAAAGGAATCCCAGGAGGCAGGGGCATGTATATATGCATGGGGCATGTATATATGACCTTAATGTTAGTTTAGCTCGAATTTTACGAATTGGGAATTAGTCAGATCGCGTCTTAGTTGTAATCGTGGCAACAGCCCAAGTCGAGGTCCGGCCACTTTGGTACCGTTGCGCGCTTGTTGCCCACGCTTTCGCCGCTGAGTGCCTTAAGCGCTCGCCCCCAAGCCAGGTAAACTGTAAAAGCCATCAGTGGCTCTATTTTTAGATAGACTAACATTAAGGTCAGATGAAAAAAAAACCTGTAAATACCCTACCGCCAGGCGAATGCCTTTTTCGGAGCGAAGGTAAGGGATTAATCAACACGCCAGCCCACGACGTATTAGCGATTGCAAACGCCGAGAAATTCCACATACGGTGATACTAGAAGAAATATTCCTTCGTGTTCAGGTTTCCTCGCGATATTTTCAATTACTGTTAACCGATAGGTGAATTAAATTACTAAAACAGCCATTGCAAGGATTTCACTCGAAAGCGCTTGAACCTGCTGACGTGGAATCGATATTTAACTAAGTAGTTTACACCACTCGATCACCACGATTAAAATATAATAGACATTTAATTACAAGACAAAATTTACTCATACCCTATATATTATATACATAGCCATTAATAAACATTAAACTATATCGGGTAGAGTTGAAAAATGAAAACAATTTATAATTTGATATCATTAGCGGATGTTTTATATATGCAAACATTACTTAATGGGTAATTATAATAATTTATTTATTTAAATATTTTGTTGAAATATTTACTGTACACAGATGCAGTGCGCGCTCCAAGAGTCGCGCCGGTGAGATGAGCGAAGCGGCGACTAGCCGCAATTATTCTTACGATGAAACCATACAAGTAAGTCACTTTATTAGTTATTTATCTTTCGGATATTTCTCTAAAATGATGCCATTGTCACACCATGTAAGTTACCATGTAAATTAGTTGTACTAAATTCAAGAATATATCATATAAGACTTGTGTGTTAGTGTTGAAAAATTTGTGTGAAAATAATTCGGATGCTAACTATACAAGTAAGTCATTTAATATTTACTTTTTTTTCCGTGTTTTGGTACTTTAATAATAGGTAAAATACGCAGTAGTATGTGCTTTGCCGGACTTTTATTACAATAATAATTATACGTAAATTATTATTACATAAAGACAAATAATAATATTAACTGTATATTAGCTTGCATAATAAAAATATATTGTTTTCTAAAATTATTAAATGTTTACAATGCGATAGATATTTAAAATGACTCAAAATTTTAAACCACTTCTCTATTTAAGTTGTAATGTAGCAGATGTTTTAGTGCTACATGTTATGATAAGAAGATTCAGATTATAATTATTTGCATAATATGTTATTGTATTACATTACTTAAATAAAAAACCAATAAATATCTCGGATTTAAAATTATTGCCCATTTGTTGTTAATATTCCACGCTTTCCACAATTTTGCAGATTCTGCGTGTTTTCAACGTAGACTAATGTACAAGTACTTTGAGGATCAAATTATTCTATGCAACAGGAAAGCGGACTTTAGGGAACAAAAAATAAAGTTTAGATCCATACACAAATATTCGCATGTAAAATTTGTGGCTACACTGTTGTAGCGCAGAAACGGGATAAAGCGAGCGTTGCTATTTAACTTTGAACTTTATTTAAATTGTGTTAAAGAATGATATTCAGCTGAAAGTGAGGTTTAGGGGAATGAAAGAAGTTTTTTAGGACGGGCCATAACGACACATTAGCTGACACGGGCGCACTTACCTTTATTAATGTTGTACAAGGCTCAGCGCTTACACTCGGTCGGTTCATCCCATTGTATTTTGTTTAGGTCAATGGTCGAACTATTAACACTTATGTACCTATTACCCTATTAGAGTCCTCCAGACCCTTATACTGTCTTAGGTGAGAAAAGTCATTCACTATATTGTTGAAGCAATTGTTCTTTTAACCTAGTAGTTTAGAAGGTCGTGACCACCATACACACAGGTATACAATCTGTCACAGTGGCACGCTTAGATGTGTCGCGTTCCGGGATCAACCGTTGTATATTCAATAATTAACCAAGGTAGGTAAGGTTAATTATCTATCAGTTTTGGCTTGTCGAGTTTCTCTATCAGCCACTTTATGTCGAGCTGCTGCAAAGCTTGCAGGCTGGTGCTGGCAAAACAGCGGTGACCGTCAATGGATTGCCAATCTTATGGTGGTTGCCGTTTTTTATTGTACTATACTTATTATCAGGCATAGTACTATACAGGTGCACTACAAAAAAAACTTACAAAACAATCTATATAAATAAAAATTAATAGCTGGCTGGACTGATTTATCTATTTTTTATTTATTTAATAAAATAATAGTTTATTAATAGTCCGAATTAGATTTTTATGACAAGAAAAATTGGAAAAGTTTCCCGAAAATATTTCATATTCGAGAAAACTGAATGTTTTGTTCCTCTCAGATTTTTGTGTGAAATAAAGACCCATAACTAACGATTTAACGGGTGAATATGCATAATTCTTTTTTGTTTTGTCTATGGTCAAGAAAATGTCACTAGTAAAAAAACAGGAAAAGTGACAGAGATATTGACTATTGGGAAGAGCAGAACAACGTCTGCTGGTTTAACTAGTTATAAATATATTAAAATTAACTTAACACAAGAAATAATTACTTGAATAACGAAAAGAGGTGTTGGATTTTATTAATATATCAATAACCATTAATTTTGTGTAGGTATTTATAGAGTTAAATTATTATTATTGATGTTAATAAATAAATAAATATCGCATAAAATTATAATTTACTCTACGGTCTGAAGTGTTGGTATTTAATTCGCGAGTAGTTAGTCCCCTTATCTCACAGCATGGAAGCTTCATATCGTAGCCGTTCCCCGGGGCTTGCCAACATTTATCAGTGAACGACCCACATTGCCACGACATCTGCCGAGACACCGCGCTTCTTCTGTAAGATTAAATAAGATCTAACTAACACATATACTGCGCCGAAATCTTATAGTACTCCTTCAATCGATTTATTCAGTTGAATTTGTAAGGAAAATTTATAAAAATCATTTTTTTGAAGAAACACTTCATTTGGCGTTTTTTTATTTTGGCTATCTGCCTACTATGTAGGCAATTTCGCAAATGTCAAGTGTGACAAATACCTACACGTTGTCGAATTTAGTTGCCAAATGTTCGGTGTACTATAGAATAGCATATAAAAACAGTCACAAAATACAAAATTCTTGTTATGGAAACTGCAAAGATAATATAAAGCTATATACGTTAAACAAATAAATTTGGCGCATATAGTAGAGAGTGAAAATGGAAGGCTACGCGTGGATCATATGACGGAAGGATTAAATGATGAAGTTAGCCATCGATGATAATATTAATAAGAATTCCGTTAAAATGACTTAAACATTAATTTTCTTAAAAATAATGTTCGTTTATACAAACCGTTATATCATTTTTATACAATTAAAATAAAATCTGTAAAATTAATTTACATAATTATGATTGGTAATTAAATGCATCGTGTTGTTGGCCAGCGAGTTCAAATTTTTGGAGTTAACTTTGTTTCGTGCACACTTGTGTAAGTACATATAATTTTTTAAACAACTTTAACACAAGACTCAGGTTACTCACTTGGAATGTTTTTTTTAAAGGATAGTATTCAGTCATAACTTCTTTATTTATGAACCGATTTGTATGGATCTTTTTTTATTGGATAGCGGTCCCATTTTAATTTCATTGGCATTGAACCTTTAACTTCGAAGATACAAAAAGGAGCTCTTCAAAGTTATTGAAGTGGGTTTTCTTTTTTCTTAAAATTGTCTTGTTTCTAACCTGATTATGTAGAGGTTTCAATATATTTTGAAAATAAATTTTTACTCGCAGATATTTTGCATTTTCAAACATTATTAATACTTTCATCTTTCATACATCAATTTAGCCAGAATAGTCAAAGGACCACCATTTGAAATTATAGTCGATTTAATAGATTTTATTTATTATTTGCATAGGTTTCTTTAGTATTTTTATAGTGTGTAACAGGCCACAGTATTTTATGTCTGTTAACAACTGTAATAGAGTATCTACACAAAAATTATTTCATTTCGTATAATGTCCGCAAATTAAATTTTATGAGTAATTTGGTTTGTTGTCGCAACCAATTCCTTTACCTCGGATACAGCTTTTGCTGACTGACCTTTGCGAAATCGAAAACCGATATTGCTTTCCCTTTTTCGATAGTTTTATCAGACCACAAAGCAATATATCGTCATTTTACTATCTGTATTGCTCGAGATTGGGTTAGTGAATTTGATTAACGGAGTGTTTCCGTCGCGGAAAGGGTTCGGTGGTTGGGTCTAATGTGGACCACATCGCATTATGGAGGCGCGGGCCAGAAAATCAAATTTTCCGCCCTTATGAGCCCAAGTACCTTTGTGTTTTTTAGAGCGTGTCATGTACAAAGATCCACGTATCATGCTGCAAACGTAGTGGGCGAAGTTTTTATTGTGTTATTTTATTATCCTTTTAATGTATTTTTTCAGTACGTTTTAGAAGAAATGTTTTGCTGAAAGTGCTTTTAGAAATATATTGTTATATTATGATAATATAATAACCGTATGTGCACATACTAATGAATGTGCAGTGTCATAAGTTTTCCTTACAGTTGAAGAATAATCTACAGTTACTCATTTCCTTGTTGTTTCATAATAGGCAATAATAAGGCAAACTAATGATGTACAGACAACTTCATTTCGTTGATTTGTTTGTTAAATTAAAAGGTATTATAAGTCTTTTTATTCTTACCCTTATTGCACCTTAATAGTCACTACATATTTTTCTTTTAAAAGATATGAAAGTGGAACATTGAAAATATTCGGTGTCTCTGGTTATTTGTAAAACATTTAAAATGTATTTTATCAAAAATCCATAAAGTATATAATATGTTCATTTTATATTTTGTGTATCAAGATCCAACAATAAATAGGTGCTTAACTTCGATAAAATGAAACAGCTATTGAATTTCAGTAAACTGTTGGAATAACGGCCGTTTACGTGATACCAGGGGAAGCGTCTTTTAATCTGAATTCAAATTTTCCGAAAGATAAAACGTAGTAGGTACATTTACGGATGTTAATATTGTAAAATGCTTACCTAAGCTGTAAAATATACACAAATATTGGTATGTTTCTTTTTTTATACGAAATGTTGGGTTGTTTTTTACTCGAATAGGGCACAACTAAAAGGAAGGGTTATGTATTTAGTAGTCTTGTATGTTTGTGGTTACATGTGATCAACCGTAGTTCCTAAACTGATCATCTGACTTTGATGAATGAAGTGTCAATCGATTTCTTGTTATGGTCTAGATGATATTAGCTACGTTTTATACAAACAAAATAAATGTGTCGTGTGTTACAGCTAAAAAAGTAGCGGTGTTTGACTTTTTTTCTATCGTATCGAGTTGGACATCAAATAAAAGAGGAGAAAATTCTGAGTTCTTAAATTTAGTACAATATAAAATACACCAAGCGACAGAAAAACAATTTTTTACTGTGGTGGCTCATTTGGTAGCGTGTACGGACACCGCGTCGATCGATTTGAGTTCGAGTCCCTGCAATGAGCCTGAGATTTCGGTGAAGGAAAAATTCGTAATGAAACCATAGCATGGTGGTAGGGCTTTTTCTAAACCCCGCCTGGCTAGCTACCACCTTCAAGTTGAAAATCTGTCACCAAGCACCAATTGGTGTGTTTTAGTAACTGCACCTGAGAGCCAGTCTTCCACTAAGATTAGCGTGCCATCATCTTGGGCCACATAGTCACTTAGAATTATGTGAGACTGTAGTCACAATGCAAGCCATTTCATTGTAAAAAAAAAATCTATAATGATATAAAAAATACTATCTGTGCCCTCGACTTTGTTCGCGTGGTATTATATTTCGTGTATGAAAACCCGTATCTAACAATAAAAAGCTCCTCTCACTTCAATCTCACCTTACGGTATTTGACCGGTATAATTCTTGAGATTATCCAACTAAAATAATTTTAAATGTTTAGCGATATCATCTAAAATACATAAATGCATCGAAACATATTAAGTTTTGCAATCCTTTATGAAAAAATAACTTTATTTTTATAAACCACTATTATGCAGTAAATAATAACAGGTAGTACAAGAAGTAGCAAGAAAGTAATTTTATAAGACAATGCTGACTCACAGGTAAGGTTTGTAGGTTTGCACACTTCTCAGTTATGAAAAGTAATGTCCGGTGACTAAATATATAGACAGACGACTAAATTTTTGTATTTCATTTCGGCCCGGTATGGACTCCTAACCAGTGGGAGATTAATCCGTAAATATTATGGTATTAAATCAGTTTGTCGGATTATCTGGAGTCTGAGTTAAAATAAAGGCCCTTTTTCTATTATTCACATATAATAATAATAATTGTCATTTCACTGTGAGAAGAAAAATATCTTAATTTTGCTTTTCCGTACAACCATGTTTCGAGGTCATGATAAGTGTGGATGTCTCCTTTGCAATAGATTAGAATAAAAAAAAACATATTTATTAGACAGAATATACATTATGAGCACACACACTAACACATATTAACAAATAAAGATAAAAAAGAAAGAAAAAAGTAATCGTGTAACCCCACAACCCACCATAAGCTGGCTGCTACTGTTCCGAGTGACTCCGGCGCTGATTTTCAGTTGAAGCCAATTTGTTTACAGTAGACAACGTAAAATTCATTGAGAACTCATTTCTTTTTTTAATATAAATGTAGAAAGGTCCACGTTATCACCATTTGGTAGCACTACCAATTTGACTTTGGTTTAATTAAATTTGTAAATGTATATTTTTAAACGTAATAATGTAATGTTAAAACACAACATATTATCTCAATTTTAACATAACTTGACATCATATAATATTTACAATCATGTTTTCAGCAATTTTATTAAAAGATAATGAAAATTGTAAAGTGTAAATGTATGTTAAAATTAAATTAAATAGTAACGTTCCATTTGCGACGAAACTTTATCTGGATTTCAAATTTTCCGAAAGATTAAACTACGGACAGAAGGTTTACGATCCCTGAGAGCCTTCCGAAGCCTTACACGAGTATATAAAATAAATGCGTCTCTATCTACCAGATAACCAAATTGCTGTGGAACTTGCTTGGTTTATAATACGAGTTAAATGTTATGCATTAAAGTAACACAAAACATTATTGTTTTTACTAAATTATGAGTTAATAGTAAAATAATTATTAGAAAAGTGTTTAAAAAAACTAGACTTATCACTAATAAGTTAAAATATAAAAAAATCTGAAATATAAAACTAAACTTTTTCTGAATTGAAATCATTTTCAAAATAAAGATATTTTTTTTAGTTTCTATTATTTAAATATCTTACATAATACACAATAAATAAATATCGTAGGATAGAAAACTGCGCCCTCTGCTTTTCTATACACACAACAGAAACCTCTATTTTTATGGCGTTTAGATGTGCTTTTTTATATCTACTCGATACTAGATGGCACTTTCATTTAAAACCAAACCTGAATCCACGATTATTGTTATTCTCAAGCCTGTGGTTAAACTATAACGGCAACTAGGCGATTAGGTACCTGAATTTCGTAAAAGAAGTTATATTTTGTATATTATCATATAAAACAAAGCTACTATAAATTTGTACAAAAGTTTCTTATAAAATGATAGATATATAATTTTGATTACCTAATGGTAACCTTAGTACAATCCAAGAGATACCATTGTGACGGATATATTACCATGTGCGTGGTGGTTTCGAGCCAGTCCGGCACAGATTCTACAACTTCAATTTATTACTATTCCCGGAATTCAACAGGCCTAAGCTTGTCACTATAGCCGTTGTAACTCTCGGTATATGGTGCTACCACCCAGCAAGCAGCATTAATTTATTTTAATAACAGTTTTTCTAAAATTTCCACAGAAACTTTTCGTGAATAAGTGAGTATAACCTTTTTTGTGACATTAACAAATAATAGTTCATGATTTTGTATCACCAGTTTATCAGTATAATATACGCTTATTAGCGATAAAACGGTTTGGAAACTGTCCCGCGGCCATTATTCGCTGTTCGGTGACCATTTGTCGTAATTAACAGGCTGTGGTTAATCGCTACGGCTGTCGCGAGGTTCGTGCGTCGCGCCGTCCTAAATCACCTTCATGATTTAATAGAAAGAAGCCACAATAATTACACATTTATTAGTTATTAATCAAAGTAAAAAAAAGTTTTTAAATTTATTTATTTATTTGTGATTGTCTGACCTCAATTACGAACAGATTGTATTTAAATATTTAAATGTTTGCTTTGTAATTTTTTAAATAATTTCCTTTATTTCTCTTTGTTCAGTATTCAATTTTAATTTAAGTATATTAATATAATTATGTACTTCCAAGTAAAGCACTTGTTTTCGCTGTGATTACGTGTAGTTTATTAGGAGTTACACAATAACACATTTATAAATTAAGCTTTTAAATTATAATATTCTAAGAAAGTTTAATCGAAGTCAGTTGTTTAATCCTTAAAAAATCCAATATGAATGTATAATAAAATATAGTATGTAATTTAATAATATTAATAATAGTATTTTTTTAAATAAATAAATACATATTTATCACTCATGTCTTCATATTTTATACACTATTCAGTATCATTATAATACTCAAATAAATATGATCTATATTTACAATGATAGTTTTCTGAGATTTTTCTAGTTACGTATTTGCTATGCTCTGATTAGATAAACTGCTATTTATTAGTGGACCTAGATGTCAAACCAGTAAAAAATTATGTTTGGCAATTAAGGCAACTAACAAACAAACAAATTTATTAACTGGTTTGGATATACAAATGATGGATGGAAATCTATTAAAATTCGCCTGGTGAGCTGGCTAGTAGTGATCTTTCCAATGTGTGTGTAGGTTGTGAATTATGATAATTCATAAAAATATCTTAATATAACAAACGAATAAATATTTCAATAAAACTATTAATGTTAAGTATATACTCAAACTAAGAAACGTTGAGCCAGACACCTTTGCCTGAGGGTGAATTCTTATATTGATGACGTCATCTCCTGCCCTCCAGTTTCCAATTCTTTTTCGAAATCCGAATATTGCTCGATACGATTATCCACACTACGAGTCATTGATGCTCAAACTTTTTCTAATTCATATTAAGGTTCATTTTTAGTTATAAAATATTAAGAAGGTACTTAGTTAAGCATCATACTGTCAATATTGAAAGCAGTGCTTTCAAAATATTATTTTCCTATATATAGATACAAAATATTCTAGGTAGGTGTGTCTGAAGATGTTTTAAAAGCATGCTGTAAAACTGTTTTTTAAGGTTCCGTACCACAAACGGAAAAAAGGAACCCTTATAGGATAACATCGTTGTTCGTCTATGCGTGGAGGAGAGGTAATAAGTTGAAATTAATATCAACTAATCAGGTCTATAATCCCTTGGAGCTGTGAAAAAAATCAAACTTCTAAGTCAAGTTATTTCATGTCCGTTTTAGTTACATTTTAAGCCTAGACGGAAACATTACAATTTCAGATACGGTGAGCAGTATTAATTTTAATTTGTTTTTAGCAAAATGCTATATTTTATAATTATTTACAAAATCAGTTATACTTCAAAGTAATTAGAGCTTAACTGCATTTAACTTTTACCAAAAGCTTATTAAAAGTTACGGCATAGCAAAAGTTTTAGAATCAGGTATGAAAAGGAAATAAACGATCCCCTTCTTACAACACTAATCTCGAAAAGTAGATGGCAATGCGGTGAATTTTATCTATAGCGTGTTCTAATTTTTTTTATTATTTGTTTTAATTTTTTAGTTTTTTTGGCTATTACATTTTAAAGTTCGTGTCTCTGTACTTATTTTATTTCCAGAAAGAAATATTTTATTTGTAATAACCAAGTAACTTTTTATATTTTAATATAGATATTTATTATCGCTACATTCCTAAACAGCGAGTAGCTTATTATATTCAGTAAAAAATCTCAAAAAGATAGTCTATAATCGATGTGAAGCCAATATTAAAATTAATCGGACATTTACACAGTGAATGAATAAAATTAGTATAGAACGTTTTATTTATTTTAAATTGTTTATAGATTTTAGGACCCCAGGTCAATATGGTGATTTTTGGAGGAGGCTTAAGTTCATCAGTAGACGTCTTTCGCTTGAGATAATTATGATGATAAGTTTAATGCTTTGACATAATTTTACCTCATGTTAAATTACGATGTCGCCCAAGATGCTAACATGCTAAGCTTAGTGGAGGAAATGGCTATCAAATGCAGCTGCTCGAACACTGATTCTTAACTTAAGGGTGTTAGCTAGCCAGGCGGGCATTATCACCATGATCACCTATATCATCACGATATTTTCCTTCACTGTCAGGGATTCGAAAACACGTCGATCGACGTGGTGTCCG
The DNA here is from genome assembly GCA_033032175.1 of Saturnia japonica. Classification (NCBI taxonomy): domain Eukaryota; kingdom Metazoa; phylum Arthropoda; class Insecta; order Lepidoptera; family Saturniidae; genus Saturnia; species Saturnia japonica. The sequence continues at coordinate 14,878,113 of CM065307.1, forward strand.
TACACACTATCAATGAGCCACCATAGTTTCTAAAGTAGTTTTTATTCGCGTTATTTTTGTAACAGCCTGTAGTATTTTTTTCGTTGCACCGGTGCACTGTGCAGAGGGCGCTTGGCTCGCCCGCTGCACCGCGCCGCCCTAATCAAACCCAAGCAATTTATGATTGCTCCACGCGTCGCACAATGGGACAAGCTGCAGTCTTTTATATAATACATATTTCTTATGAATAAAAGAAAACTTGAAAATGTATGGCAAATTTAAAAATGAAATCGCTTATTTTCTTAACACACTGTCCTGTATTGTTCTGTTTATTACATTTTATGTTTATTTTATATGTGGGTGTAAATATTAGACCCGTATTATTGACTCGCTACTATTGAGCCGCACTATTGACTTGAAGTTTTAAAATGCTGTCGATGTCTTGGGCTCGAATATTCTTACTTGGATTGTCGAACCGTATTACAGATACTTCTTTACCACATTCACAGCTATATTGCTGTGCGTGTAGTGTATCCGACATCCGACATTTATATTTAATTATTATCTTTAAAAAATTGGCCTTGTGTTAACTAATTACCATGTAAAGTAAAACTTGATTAAATTAAGATTGATCAACTTATATTAATTAAATTAATTTCATTAAAATAAAAACTCATAAATAATTATTATAATATAGTCTCATACTTTATCTAATTTTACACATCGAATTATTTAATCTATTTTTATTTTAGGAACTTGCGTTCAAAAAGAACATCTCTGTCTCATCATAACCTAAAAATTACATTTACAAAACTATCTAAGCGCACTAATGTCAAACTTCCATAAAATTTTGGTTTAATATTATTAGTTTATTTGATAATATTATGCGATTTAGTAAAAAGATATGTTTGTTGCAAAATAACCGTTACCTTAAACGGTATATGCCCTTAATATTAATATGTATTAAAATAATGGAGTTTTATATTAATATGTGATTTTTTTAGGGTAACTTTAAAGATATCCCTATTATATATCGTAAATAACAAAAAATGCTTTCGCAGTTTCATTAGATGCTATTTGACGTATGTAACCTGTAGTATAAAATATGTTGTGCGTAATTTATTTTACTTTATAAACAAATAATAATATTATATAGTAAATTAGTTAAACTACAGAAATACCAAATTTGAAAATGTTTATGGATACATCTGAACACGGGCGTGATTGATAAAATGAAAATCACAAATACTTTCTTGGATTTAGGCCTTAGAAGGGATTTTACAAATACTACTACCAGCTCGAAAAACATATCAGACATTGAGAAGCGCCGACAAGAAAGTTGATCGTGTTTATCTTTTTGGAAAACCTTTTATTTATTGGTTTTATTATAGTCTAAAACACGGGGTGACTAATTTGTTTTTATTTCTAGTATTGAAAATAATAATAATTTTTTAAATAAGCTTTTATTGAATACTATCTGGTACCCGTGACTTCGTCTGCGTATTATGGGATATACAGACTGATCTCGGAACACGACAAACCAAAAGAAAATCATAGATGGGTGTGTGTATATGTTATATGGTATTGTAATTATATGCCAGTATGAGTCCAACATATTAATCGTCCCGGTTCGGGTTTAGGTTTGGGTATGGATTTAGGTTTGGGTTTAGATTTAGGTTTGGATTTAGGGTATGGGTTTATGTTTGGGTTTAGGTATTGATTTAGGTTAAGGTTTGGGTTTAGGTTCGGGTTTAGGTTTGGGATTGTGATTGGGATTAGGCTTAGGCTTAGGCTTAAGTTTAGGTTTAGTTGACGTAAACAACACAATAATCGTTCAAAAACTAAAAGAAAATATAGAAACCTTAGACTATCTGTGTACCAAATTTCATCTAAATCCGTTCCGCCGTTTTTGCGAGATTGAGCAACAAAGCTACAAACTTTTCATTTATTATATTTGTAGGATAACACTGGTTAACTTATGATTTTTACCGGGATAAAAAGTACCTTGTCTGTTAATACAGTTAATAGACTATCTGTGTGCCAAATTTCATCGAAATCTGTTCAACCGTTTTTTGCAAGATTGAGTAACAAAACAAACTTTCCATTTATTATATTGTAGGATAACACTGGTTAAACTACGTTTTTTACCGGGATATAAAGTAGCCTATTTGTTATTCCAGGTCATAGACTATATATATGTACCAAATTTTATTGAAATCTGTTCAGCCGTTTTTGAGTAACAAACATTCAAACATACGCATTTTCACATTTATTATATTATGTAGTTGGATTTATTAATTTTAGAAGCTTGTAATTTGCAAGAAATTTATTTAGTTTAAATTCCCCATTCTCCCTTTTTTATTTGCATTACAAGCTTTTAAAATTATTGAAATATTAAGTAAAATATTGTTAAAAAAGTTTTTTAAATTATTTTTTCTATTCTTCTAAGCAAACTCTTTCATTCGACACCCATATCATCGGTGTGCATAAAAAATAACTATTCCGCTATCTTTGGGACTCCGCCATATTGGATTCAGAATGATGTTACTTAATTAGCCATACATTATTGTCATCCAAACTAAACGTGTATGCAAAATTTCAATTAAATTAAATCGGTTGAGGACAACCACAGAGATAGATATAGATGTTAAAATTCAGTTGCAAGATTTTACTCTTACTAATAAGGCAAGTTTTACCGCTGGTTGGTAGGTTGGTGGTTAGTTGGTTGGTTAAACTAAAAGTGCTATAAAGTTAAGTATTCATTTAAGTTAAATAAAAGCTTGTAACTATGGCGGTAATTTAGAAAATCTAGCATATCTTAGTTTTGTGAACATATATTAAATTGGCAAAGATGTAATTTATAAGGGAGAAGTTAAGATGTAAAATTCTTGAAACTTGTTACTTAGGATTCGCGAGGTCCTATGTTGTAGATTGTTCGACTTGCCTGCTCTGTAATATGCATATATAAATATGGTATATACTTGTGCCCCAAATCCTGTCCCTCATAGTAAAATACTTTAAAACATTAAAGCTATGGAACTGAGTGAAGTAATAGAATCTATTTTCCTTATAAAATTGTATTCATACCAATTAAACATCCTGTTATAAACGATTATTGTTTGTTTTGTTCATCTTTACATTGCTATTAAACAACAAAGTGAAGTTTTTGTGAATGAAATAACCCCATTAAAATGTGCATTTAAAGTGCAAGTCATCGGGGGTGAGCTACTTCTTTGGGGCGAAGGACTTGCACTCCTCTAATTTACGGAAGCGTCGATGCGTCAAAGTGGATGAGCTTCTCGCAACTAGATTAATTAAGTTTTTTTAGTTCACTTTAAAAAATGTAATTGCTAGTAAAAAGGTACTTACTTAAATAATCACGTAGTCTAGAAACCTTTTTATGGTTTTGAAAATTTGAAACTACTTAATTCATATATACAAATAAAAATAATAAAATTTAAGTGTCTGTTTGAAATGTCAAAATAACAGATGACTAAATGCATGTGAATGTTATACGATACTTCTAACAAAAAAAAAAAAAACAATTTTATATGTTTGTCTGTCTGTTTTTTCCACGCAATCTCCAAAACAATTAGACTAATTTTGACAGAACTTTCACTGGCAAATAGCTGATGTTATATGAAGTAACATTGGCTATTTTTATTTCAGAAAAAGAATTACGGTTCCGCGATAATAAAAACTCAATTCGGAAAAACGACTATTTTAGGGCGCTTAAATGGCTTACGCTGAGTAAACTTTAAGAGATATATAAAACTAATTCAGAACAAGACAATTTTTAACAAAAATGAAAACCAACTTCGTTGATTTGAAAGAGTTCTCTGGAGTATGTTTAAAATTAAAGGTTTAATGCTAATGAAATTAAAATTGGACCACACTTGAGGTATCAAACAAAAAAGAATTATCCAAATCGATTCATATACAAAGAAGTTATGGCTGAAAATCCATTGAAATAAAAAAATTGAATTGAGTACATACCTTTTTTTTTGAAGTCAGTCAAATAAGTCAGCGAGACCATGTCTGTCTTCTATTGTATCTATTCTTTAAGTTTACCCACAATAAGCATTTTTGTCTTTAAAATGACCGGCAGTAGGGATAGTAAGATTCCCGCGAGAGCCCGATCGACGCCATTCTGTAATACATGCGAGCGCAGCCACGAGTACAGCTAGTCTAACATGTAAAAATCTTGTGGGTGTCTGTTAGTGATTGTACAACTTCTGAAAGACTTGACAATAGTTAGAATCCGATAGGTAGCACTTTGGTTAAACCATTAACTACTGCTTGCTACTGGAAAGGGTATATAAACGTCTGCAAGCCCAACTAGTTAAATATAAAATATTTCATTACAGACTTTCTTCTATCACGACTATCACCTCTTATTAACCGACTTCGACTTCTTTGTTTATGAACCGATTTTGATGACTCTTTTTTTATTGGCTACCTCAATGATGGCCCCATTTTAATTTAATTGACATTGGACCTTCAACTTCGAAGGTACATAAGAGAACTCTTCAAAATCATTGACGTTGGTTTTCTTTCTTGTTAAAAATTGTCTTGTATAAACACCTATTATTAATAATATATTTTATAACTACTATTACAACTGATGAAGCGAATTTTTAAGTCACCTTTAAGTTAAATACAATTCAAGTAATGTTTTGAGTTAACTAGCTGTGCCACATGGTTTAATCTTCATCTTTGTTGTCACTTCAAGTACTTGCTTAAAGTTTTCCAGATCGCTGGACGTTCATGGTTACTGTCCTACTCCTTAGAGTTGTAACTTGAACTTATACAGCCTATACCATTTCTTAATAAATAGGATATAAGATGCAAAAATATTTTTTCAAATCTGTCTCGTAATTCCAGAGATTGGCGCGTTCAAACAAACAAACGATCTATTGAGCTTTATAATATTGAATTTACCAAGAGGTAATTATTAATATCATAAGGGCACTATGCTGATGATTGGTCAATTTTATCCCAACGATAACAAAACAATAATAATAATAATAACAATATTATCGTTCGGGGTAGTCGTTGTCATCGATGGAAGAGCTGAGATCTTACGGGTGCCGAGTTCCATAGCTGTTCTTTTAATTATAGCTGTAGGAATGTACGCTCTTTAGATCATTTACAAAGCAATTTGTTATTATCTTCTATATGGGATTTCGAACTTGGCAAGTTTTATTTGCCAATAAATATTTATGTTAATTTATTATTTCAAGTGTGTAGGTCGAATAGTTTTTGAGTTATGGAGTGGTCGAAAGTAACTCGAAATGGTTCGTGTGAATATGCATAGTGGCCAATGTCGCACGTTGTAAGCATGATTAACATACTGCCGTGTTTCTAGATCTAGGGTCAAGAATCCTACTAGATTTTATACTTTTGTTTCGTGTCTGATAAATACAAAACCGCCCGTATGTATTCAAGCCAAAATAATGTGCATGTTTTGCAGAAGCTAGACGTATTGATTTTTCTTACAAAAGTATTGTCTTTATCCTCACGACTGCCTGGTAAGCTTACTTTGAGAAGTTTAGAAAAAGATCAAACAGCCATTTCCCTACTTTAAGCCGTCATATCGTGTTATGGGTGCCTACGTGACCGGACCTTTAGCTTACGTTCAAAATTGTTCGTTGTTTGTTGTTATCGTCTACGTATAGTGAAGGGAATTTAATATCAACTTGTAAAATAAAAAAGTTATATTATTCAACCTTAATATTTAGTTTATGTAATGTAAGTTGTATATCTGCCATGGAGCATTCTCGTCTTCAGTGATCACGGGTTTAGTGGAGTGGGTGTGTCATCAGGGTAAAATGAAAGCAGAAAGTATTCTCCTGCTTATTAAGGCATCCAGTAAATGGTGTAGAGGAGGTAGGGCACATAGAAATTTCTTTGGAGATATCTTTTTATTTGGGGCAATCCGACTGATGGAATACGAAGGTATTAAGGTAAGGTGAAGAACTTATAGAAGATCACAGCCAAATAACCTTATATTGTGTGCTGCGACTAGGGTTTCCAGAGCTCCCCGAGGGGTCAAGGTCGGCAACGCGCTAGTGGTTCCTATAGTAGACTAAGCATCTATAGGCTACGGTAGTCGCTTACAATCAAGCGCAGGCTTATGATTGTTTGCCACCTTAGTTACATAAAAACAAGTGTAACCCTAGTAGTTAGTGGCTAATGATCAGTACGAACAGTAGGTCATTAGTACGGAATAAATAATCACACCGACGTGTAAATATATTTGTAATATTTAAAATTGTTCAAAAATGTTATTTATATCGGTTTATATTTTACGACTAATATAAAAAAAAATTGTTACTTTTATTCAACACTAATATATGAAAACAATTGTGTGAAAATTAAAACTATCTAAAGTATTCTTCCGTTTATTTATCTACGATAATCTACATGAGGTCATTAATATCTTCAGTTTTAAACAGATAATACATACCTACTTACAGTATGCCATATAACCTGGTTTACGACGTTACCTCAGGAAGCTACGGCGCACATGTCTTCCGTCCCGCTACGTACGAACCTGAACGCTTATCGTATTTCTTTTCAAACATGCAAATACTTCGTAGTAATATTACATGAAATTCAATCGAGTAATAATGTGCATAAAATATTGTTTATGTGTTTTAAGTAAATTTTATGAAATATTTATGAATGATAAAACTAAACTATTTTGGTAAATATAAGTAAGTATCCGTACTTTTGTTTCCGTAATATTATTTGATAAATTATACTACAGTGTTGGAACGAACTACAAAGTAATGAATGAATGAATGAAAGAAATAGTTTATTGTTCAGTTTCGTTTTGCACACTAGCAGCTTAATGCCACAATGCGTTCTCTATTATCTAATTAGAAGTAGTGTGAAAAACATAGTGGATAGTGTGCCATTGGTATGATTTAAAAGCTGAATTAATCGAAATAAAATTTATCGAAACTTAAAATAAAAGGAGAAACGTAGTTTCTAGTAAGTACATAAAATGCGTAAATAACGTATATTAAATAACTTTAAAATATACATAGAAAATAAACATATAGTAATAATTAGTATTATAATCAAAACATGAACACAAACATAAGTTATGAATAATTAATGGTTACATTTAAGATCAAACTGTATCTTTTTAACGTCTTAAAGATGACTCGACAAAGCTTTCCACAATGCAATGACTATTATAATAAAGGTATTCATATAAAATTAAAAAAGAATTAGTGTACTTAAAAAGTTATTTGGTAAAAAACATTTCATATAGAAAAACAATGAAATACTTCAGTAATTATATAAGCGTAAATTGAAAGGTTGAAACATTTCATTCTGCAAAATACTCCTTTGCTCTTGGAGAATATACAAGTGAGCTTTTAATATATAAAACACTTTTACCACACGTTAAGTACGAGGTAAAATAACTGTAAGTGCGCATCGGATGGGCAGCCGTTGCGCCGCGGCATGCCAGGGCGGCAGGGCGGGTGGAGGCTGCATGAAAACATGTTTTCCGCTAGGGCGCCAGTGCGCCACGCGCGCCCGTACTAACTGGCGTTTTCGCACGTCTTCCAGCCTGACAAAACGCGAACTTTTATTTGTTTATTTAAAATATCAGTGATACTTTATGGAAATGTGGAAAAAACTTGTGTGCGTATGTGAATCGTCCTTCTGAGTATGGCGTATACAGTGTTGTATATCACGGTAACATCTTCGAACGAAAACTTAATGATGTAAAGTTTTAAAAAGTCATCATTTGGAATACCAGTGCGAATGCAATAAAATGTCATTATATATATTTACTTTTAAAAAGAAAAATAATTTTCCGCGTTCCTTTTACGGCTAAGGGATGAAGGGATCTGAGGGTTTGCAGTTTTGTTTTATGATATTGGATTGGACAGTTTGTATAACGAAATCGCCTTAAAGGATTCTGAAAAAGGAATTCAATTACTGGGAATGACTTTCGTTTCGAAATTTATATGCAACATATTTCTTTAAATAACTAATAACGCAATCTTTGTATGTTGTTTAGTATATGATGTAAATTACTTATTTGAGACGTGATCATGGGTAAATATAGGGTTCAATGTAAAATATTATTTAGGTTTGCGTTTGTATAAAATTTTATTGTACTTACTGCAATTGTTTATCTGTGAACCTTAGAGTACAAGGAAAATATACGGATCATTGAATATAAGGGTGCATCTTGTAAGAAGAGCATTCAATCACAGGAACATAAGGACAAAAGTTATTATTTATTAGCACTATGATTAGGTTATTATACACTTTTAAATGTACATTTTTAAGAACATAGGTGATTATTGACATTATTAACAATGATGTCATGCCGAAACCGTTGTACATACAAAATGTTGTTAATTTATGACATTTAACACTTCGCTAAACCTCGCAACGGTTATGACGACATTCACTCGGTCATTGGGGGCTTTTCAACCATTAATACCATACCATAGTAAATTACTTGTTGGGGCAGTGGTTGTAAACCATGATCTGTATATCACGGGCTTGAGTTCGATATGTATCTAAAAGGTAGAATTGGCAGGTAGCACTTTATTCTTCAAATTATAGTTTAAACATTCGTACTTTGAGAACACAACGAATACTTATTACGAATATTAAGAACGTAGCATTATAACAGCTTTTTTTCGGATCAGATCTGTAACTACAGATAATGTAGAGGAGGTAATTTACTAATTACCTCCTACAAACAAGGGTATTTATTACAAGCGTCCATAGGCAACGTTAGCCGCTTACCATCAGGCGGGCCGTACGCTTGTTTACCACCTTTGTAGTATAAAAAAAAAACTTTACCTATGTATTATACTAATAATTATTGTAGTATAGATAGTTACTCGTAGTAAGCAGAAAACGATGGATTCTATTTTTAGTCGCGTTATGATAGATTACTGCCTATGTTTGTGAGTCACCGCGTGCTAATTTATGCACACTTTACAAGTAATAAAATGAATGATTGAATGCTCATTTTTAACAGTACTTATATGTGCGGTATAAACCGGTATAATAAAATAGAATGAGTATTGAAATTAAAGCCTTATTAACGGGTTATTAATTATTTATTTATATATTGCACTAGCTAGCCCCGCATACGATGTTCTGTCTTTTCTAGTAGTCAATAAACTAGACCACAATGCCATCTATCGCGTTCAGGGATATTATAAAAACTCTCTCGATGAAAATATTACGTTTCGATCTACCAATTTTTATGATGATCGGTCAAGAGGTTTTAGAGAGTTAGGATATACCTACATTGATATTGATATATTTCAATATTATTAAATTTATCTTATCTATACAATCAATAAAATTGAAGTGTCTATTTGTAATGTCAAAATAATCGTTTTTTACTAAATGCATATGAAAGTTTATACGACGATACGTATAACAAAAATACCATTTTTAAAATTTTTGTCTGTCTGTTTATCTGTTTGTCTGTCTGTCTGTCTGTTTGTTCCGGGTAATCTCCGAAACGGTTACACCGATTTTGACGGGACTTCCACTGATAGATAGCTGAGGATATAGGGAGTAACTTAGGCTACTTTTATTTTAGAAAAAGAATTAGGGTTCCGTACAAATAGAAAAAACTGGTCATGGTAAATCAATTTGGGCGCTTAAATAGCTTAATGCTGAGTTAACCATAAGGGATATAGCAAATTAATGAAAAACATAATCATAGCCATCAAAAAGACCTATAAAAAAGTCCGGCAGAGTATACATCTATCTTCTAAGGAACACCCACAATAAGCAATTTTGTCTTTAAAATAGCCGGGAGCGGGGGAGCAAGATTCGCGCAGGCATTCTGTAATCCACGTGAGCGAAGCCACGGGCACAGCTAGTTTATAAATAAAATTGAAATGCTTTTCGTTAGTAAGCACATCGCTTGAGAACGGCTGGAGTGATTTGTCTAATTTTTTTTATATGTTAATAATAGTCCAAATAAGGTTATTACCAGAAATAAAAATTTAAAAAGTTAACTAAAAAATTTACAAATTCTGCAAAATCTGAAATTGCTTTTTTCTATTAGATTTTTTATTTACTCAAGAGCATATACCACGATTACAATGCGTAATTATTCGTTATGGTCCTAGAAAAGCTTTCAGAAAAAAAAATGGTAATATGCCTCTGTAGTCGAGTTTTTGACTCGCAGGTCAGAGCATGGGCAGGTCAACGTCTGCCGAGCCACCTTGTATTAAAATAGATATTTTTGTTACACACTCGCGAACGTAAAAAATTATAATATGGATAAGGAGATAAAAATTGGTGCGGATTATTTCATATTCTCATGCGGGAATTGTAGCGGGCGCGAGATGAGTCCCGGCGAATTATTGGATGAAGACGTGACCGAGGTGCCGTGGGAAGAATATCAATACAGATGCTGCGACAATATTTGAACATAACGGGAGGCGGCATGATAACTAACATGATATAACATGGCTAAACAATACATACAATGCACATTAAGATGGTTCTTTTTTTTTAACTCCCGCGGGCATTAGGGACTCTAGACGTTTATAGATAAAAGTTCTTAAAGTTTTAAGTCGCTATTTTAATATCAACCTATGCCGTGCCTCTTTGCAATTTAAGTTTAATAACTGATGTTTTATTCTGGCCCAAGTAATTGTTAAAAATAAATTGGTACCCTTCAACCTTATAATAGTAGATAGCTATTTCTTAGAATTTTATAGATTATTAGTTACAATTTATTATTCATTTTTAAGTAAATATTACATTTAAAAAAAATTAAATTCTTAGAAATTGTTTTTATGATAAGGTTGAGGAACTGCAATCTTTAAATCTTTTTAAATAGGTATTAAAACTAATACCTACCTAAAACCCCATGTTATTCATATAGGCAACTTAATTGCAAAGATGCATGATTTTTGTTGCTCGTAATATGTATGTTTCTATAAGCTTACCGCTGTGTAACAGACGTAGCAAACGGCCATGCCTGTCGACTTGATATTAAGTGCTATCTTCGGCTTAATGTCCCGCTATATGGTTATATCTTCAATATTATACATGTCTGTGGTGCTATCGGAGCCCAATATTCATAATTCGCTATACTTAAGTATTCAGCGCGGACACCGTTTCTATACGGTCGAAAAATGCATCGCAGTGGCGTTCTATACGGAACCCTGCATATATTTTTCTTCTCAATCGTTTCACTCTTGGTCGTAGTCGTGAAGTGTAATCGAGGGCCGTTGACATTTGCCTCACGATACCTTTCCATCCGCTTCGATCGCCCGTTAATCTAGAGAACACATGCAATGGACCGCCCAGAGCAAACTTAATCTGATCGGTCCACCGCATTTCGCCCTTCCCCCCATTCTTGTACCCTGCAAGACCAAGCGCTCCAAAGAATCTTGGCTTCGTCGTGACACATGCCCGAACAACTTATATGCCATATATATAATACCAAAACAATGTAGTTCGTTTTTATTATCAGGATATTTCGTTCTGTAGTAGATAAATCGTAACCGATGCGACCAAAACCTATATAATACCTTTTTTCAAGTAGAAGCATTAAGTTTAACTTATAGTCAAGAGTAAAACTAATTTTAAATTTTGAACTAATTTTAAATTTCGTTAAGTAAGACTTGAGAACTAATTGTCTGACGCTGCTTGTAGATTAATTAGGAAAGCGGACTCAGACTCAAGGAATAATCCAAGCAAAAGACGGGATTACAGATTCGTATCCAAACCGTAGTAGAGATAATATATATTAAAAATAACAAAAGATTAATAAATACATATTAATTTTTTATTTCATTATTACAATATTATGATATTATTAATTGTTCTATAGAAAAAAGCCCAAAGCATTTTATTATGAGAAATAGAGGGTTGAGATAATAGATAGATATGTATTGACGTTTATTCGGAAAGGAAAAATATATATGAAATAAGTATTTTACAAATTCATAAGATACTGATAATAAACATAACTTAGCATAATTATATATACAGGATTTAGAGTTAACATACAAAATTAATAACACGACACATGCACGTTCATTATGAATGCAGTAAACAGTCTGAACTGCGACAATTAAGGCTGTACAAAGCCTTCTTGTGAATAAGACTGAGAATATTGCACACGAACGTTTTCGATATAGTTGTTTCAAAAATAATATTTTTCATTAATTCGTGTTCTTCATGTAAACTTTTTATTTACGTTTGAATTTTTTTAACAACTTTATTCGAAACTTTCTTAAGTACTGTGTCTTTCAAGTATTGTTTTTGAACTAGCTGTGCTCCAAGGTTTTACTCATGTTAAGTTTATTAGAGTACCTCTTCACCCGCTGCTGACGCCACGTGTAGCCTATCGTTGTTTTTACCGTACTTGCCACAAGCCACGGTGAAGCTATAAAAGCCGTCAGAGGCTGCAGAACCATAATGGCTAGCAGTATAGTCAATTCTAAAAAAATCGGGCGAGGCTTGCTAGATTACTTGACCTTCATAGTAACTAACTACTCCTCTCTTTAGTATCGTACCGTGAATTTTTATAGCCTAAAACCTTCCCTAATAAAAAAATAGGCTACAAAATACAAAAAAAAATTTTTCCTAGCACGACAAAGTGACGACTTATGCAATCCAATATCATCGGCGACTACCGTGGGATCTACATTCCATCGTCGGTATGTGGTTGTCGCTATTATGACAGGCTGCTTAAATATGTCTCTTAACGTCATGTTTAAAAGATTCCATGTTATAGGAAGAAGGGAACACGCTTACCAGAAGATAATTCCTCAGGTTCACAGTACGGCAAAGATGAGACGTATAATAGCAAATTTCTTTAAAGTTGGAGGTTACCGTAAAGCTGTTAAATCTGGAAATCTGACTGGTAGTTCACAAACAATCTCTTGTGCTTTATATTATTAGTATAGATTACTGACAAATGTATGAAATCAGTAACACAACCAATTTATAAAGCTCACAGGATGATTATAGTAATGAAATAATTAGTCAACTATAATAATTATTTAAAAACGATAACAGATTTTGGAAACCGTGTCCCTCAGTGATGTCCTCTTTTCCATTAAGATTTTTCATCGCTAATATCTCGTAACAAGATAAATCTCACCGGAAAAAAAATGATAAACAAAAACAAAAGAGTGTAATGTTACGCGAGACGCCATCGCCCGGGGTAGGACCGGGAGGGGCACATTTGTTTTTGATTAAACAAATTGTCCGCACTGTTTATTGTTCCCTTGTGTACGACTGCTCTTAGTTGGGACTTTCTATATATATTACTCAATTGACGCACTGCGGAGTAAGGTCAATCGTATTTAAATACACATGGTTTATAATATGTAGGTATATTATTTGCAATTTTGTTTTCACTGGATTGCTTTCAAAATTCCGATAATCTTGATGGTAGGTCACGCTAATTATTGTGTTCCACTGTATCGAGACCGTGAATAGACTATTTGTAACACCCGCAATAGTGGCGTGCTTATAATATATTCTTTATTGAACATAAAAGTAAAATAGAAGGAGTTAATGCTAAAAAGCATTTCCTATCAGTCTTCCCGGGGAGTAAAAAAAAAGAAGTATATGCTAGGTGTGCATAATATTTGTACAAAAAAATCTAGCCTATATTCAACTGCTTTAATTAAAACCTACATAGCGAATACTTGTAGGAATCCCGAGAGTTGGCTAGTTGGGTGTTGATAGGAAGCGAATTACATAGTCGTGCTGCTGTTACGGCGATAGATCGGTCTCGGAAATTAGTATGATGACTTGGTATACAGAGAATTAAAGAATCAGAATATCTTAGCTGTCTATTGTGCATATCTGAGAGAGATTGAAATAGTGTTTTTTGATGTTTAGGGGATTTGAGATTAATAAGTATGCAGAAAAGAAGACAAAGTATTCTTATATTCCTACGCTGCTGAATAAGGTAGCTGTTTCAACCTGGCTCGGTATTCAGATACATTATAAAACTTCCAAAGCCGAAAGATGAAACGGGATACAGTTATTGACTAGACGATCAAGTTGCTTTCTGGAATCAACTGTAGGTATATACAATGGTCTAGTGAGGTGGTAGGATGTCTGTACGCGATTGTGTTGCGACCACATGAGTAATTTAAGTATAATAATGAGTTCACTTTTACATTAAGAAATGCTGTATTTCATCTAAAATTTCAAAAAAAAAAATTTTATCTTTTAAAATATAAGTAGGTTCTTCATAATACTTTTTCCTCAGTGGAGCAAAAAAAGCAGTGTAATCAGTAGAAACTTTTATTTATTTTTATCTATGACATGTACATGTTAATTAATTTTAATAAATCTACATTTCAAACAAATATTTACACTCAATGTGTTAGAAATGATACCTTGGTATCACATTTGTCACCAACCACAAAGTAAATTTATATGTACATGAACATATTAAGAATAATAGACGTAAATACCTACTGTTTTTAGGTTGTTGCATATCTTTTTTAATAAAAATTATTAAGATTTCTTAATTAAGTAAATATGCGTTTGTTTATATAACTGTATTGAATTATTTCTAGTTTTTATGGGCACCTATAATTTGTAAATATTTTCCTATGAAAAAAGTACAATCACAGTGTTTAAAGGTCACATAAATATTTCTAAACGATCGAAGTAAACCCAACCAATTGTTAACTCAAACTGCAAATGCTAAACTCAAACTGCAAATGCTAAACCAAACTCGATTATATAAACATGTATAATAATTATAATCAAAGCCCAAACTATTGATAAAATAATATCATACTCATACATCATCATTTGTTTTAATAAACCACCAATTCATCCGTGAAGATATAATTTATACTACCTCGTAGCCTACTAATATTATAAATGCGAAAATTTGTAGGTTTGGATGTGTTTTACCCAATCACCCAAAAACGGATTTAGATAAAATTTGGCACACAGATAGTTTATAACCTGGATTAATACATATGATACTTTGTATCCCGGTAAAGACCAAATTCTGAAGTGCACGCAGATGAAGGCGCGGGCAGAAGCTAGTTTTTCATAAAACTGAATATAAGTTGGTTCAATTGATAATTGAAAGATAGTTATGTTTAAAAAAAAATAGTTTAATTAACTAGAGTAGATAGTAATTATAATGGTGAATATCATTCTTCAATTTGAAATAATGACAGAATGTGGTATAATATCATTATTTTGAAGTTATACTCATACGTAGTACTTACCAATATACAAAACAATATATCAACCAATATACGTTTAAGTATTCCAACTATTCATTTATACTGTGTTTTTTAATCTCACGGATAAAATGGATAATCACTTAGGTCAAAATTGAAAATAACGTTATATATCATTTATTTTTATAGTGTTGTGCTACCGTATATTATACGGTACAATTATTTTAATCGTTAGAATTTAAATACTGAATTGAGGGTTTTTATTTATTAATTGAAATATTTTGTGTTATTCAATATACCCGATTATTTACTATTATCAATACATAATTCAGGAAACTATTAATTGTACATAATATGTCGAACAAATTATAAAAAACAGAATACTTCGATTGGCCCACGAGATATGCGATTTTGTCTGCTTTATTCGGCCTTCACATTTGGAGGGTTTAATGTTTTATTTAGAAAAACTTATCATTAGGTTTAATCACTCGTCCGGACTTCCGATTGGTTACATCAATATTTTAAAACATAATAAACTAGCAACACACGAAATGTCATTTTACTCCGTGGGAATAAAAAACGCACTATGAACAATTTCATTCTCCGTTTAAAGTCATATGTTGCTGAATATAATTAAATTTTTCAATTGAAAAACTTTCGGGTGAATCCAATTAAAGGAGGTAAAGTTGGTAGCTCGAGGAAGCTTGTTAACTACCTTACCTTTAGTGCTAACTGTAATAAAATAGCGTAACTTTCAAGATGAAACAATAAACGCGACTGGACGGGTTTCATTACCAACATTTTTATAATAGTTTCCTGCTTATGTTGAAATTAAAGTTCTTTGAAATGTATTAAACATATTTTAATGGTTACATTATGTTTAAAGGTATAAAGAGGTTATGTTTATAAATTTTGTCTGTCACAACGAAATATTATATTGATATTAAAATTATACTACGTTTATTTGTTTTCATAAGTTTGTTATGCATTACATAATATTTTTTGAACTTTGGATCAAAAAATATAAAGTCAATACAATTTGTTACTATTTTTATAATAAAATAAAGTTTGTTATTTTTTTTATAATAATTTATGTCAGAATACTATAAAAAACATGATTTTAATTTGCTGGGAATTAAAGACTGTGACGATCTTGGAGAAAGAGAAAATGTTCAGTGGTAAACTTATTTCGGATGATGTTGCTGATAAACAGTTAGGATTATAATTTTTCATTTTTTGTTTTAATTGGGCCCAATATAAATGATGACCTATAAAAGGATATTGAAAAATATTGTGAGATACTTGAGCTCATTTATAATGTATACAATTGTTAGGATCGAAAATGCATTGATTAACGGCTACGAAAAGTTTGATAGCGACTGTAGAATCTTACATAATTACTTTTTTGAGTTTTTATTTTCTTTAATTAAATTTTAAACAACGCCCTTATTTACCTAGATGATTTCTCTAAATGTTCATCTTATTTATCTAAACTAAAGAAATCTTTTTTTTTACTACCATGGCGTAATTTCATAAGATTACGAGAAAGCAAAACGATGCCAAGAAGAAATATTGTCGTAGCGATAAGCCTAGATATTGGAGGAAGTTTGTATGCAGCCGGCGATGACAATAAAACTTGGACGTAGAACCGGCGGATGCGGTCGACGTCTATAGCTATTGCAACGAATATCGATTGTTACCTATTCTATTTTAAATGGCTTTCGGACACCTGTTCTGTTTTTAAAGATTTATATCTAAGTATATCAGCATTATTATTTTATTAAAGCTGATTTGAATACTCCGAATACACTTAAGAGAGGCAGAGCACAGATAAATTTTATATGTAAATATAATTTTTCATATCTGATTGATAGGTCGAGAGATTAGCGAGTTTTAAGAAACAAACAATGTTGTGAGCTTTTTATAATAATAGTACAGATTAAAATCTTTGTATTTGTAAAACATCAATAATAGCCTATTTAGATGTAAGTAATTTTTAATCAATATTTCACTATTTCGACAATATTAATTTTGATATAGCGCATATACCTATTAAATTGCGCTATATAAAAATAATATGTTCAAAATACAACTGCAATATTAATTTAAAATTAGTAATCTTTGTGTCTAGATACTATAAAGAGATATAAAAATAGTTACAGCTTGTGAGTACATAGGTTTAAAGAAGGTAATATCTGAAACTACTGATCCGATTCAAAAAAATATTTTATTATAATAGGTAGCTACAATAAGTATATCTGACCGCTATGCGCATTTTTTTATTCTTACATTTTTTCATGATTATCGCGTATAAAATCGCTGTCTGTTGCCAGTACTATATATTCTGATGAAATATATTTCTTCTCTAAATGGTATGGATTACCTCTATCTGGATCTAATTTTTTTTGTTTGTTTGTTTAAACACGCTAATCTCTGGAACTATCAGTCGGATTCGAAAATTTCTTTTTGTTTATGATAGCTAGTTTCACGACACATTATATAAACCTATCTAACATATGCTGCAACTCTCAGATAGTCTTAAATATTAATTTTTGTTAAGTCGGAAGTGGAAAACCCCCCATATTGCTTTATCCGCGTGCGCTGACGTAATGGTTAATGATACGTAAATACAATGTTCTACAAAAATATTGATCCTTAGTATGGTAGTCATATGCCTGTCTCTTGTAATTAAGCCACGATATGGTATTGGCTATTTTTTTATGTTGAAGATTAAAAATTGATTTATGAGGATTATTTTAGGCATTAATCCTTACGAGCAAAAGTTACTTCATCATAAATACAATTTTATGGAGTTAATTTTTTTCCTTTATAGCATATTATATGGGAACATAGTTTAGGAGATAATGATAAATTAAAATAATTTGTACTTGCGAGAAGTGAGATCAATTATGATAAGCTTCACGGGTGCGTTGGCGGTGCGATGTTTGTCGGTTAAAAACACGGGCGAAATCGTGGGGCACAGCTAGCGTTGGTATAAAACAATAACAATAACTTCTTTTCGATGTTAATTCAGAGCGTCCGTGAGCTCGTTAAATGTATACTAAAAAATTCATTCATTGATATTTATTGTATAATCTATGAAAATGAGCTATAAACGAGCGACGTGCCTTCGAGGAGACGAAAAAAGCATATTCAGGAAGGATAGCTATAAAAATAAAGGTTTAACCGTATCTCAAAGAGGCCGACTGTCTGAACCCCCGACACTGGGTAGGCTGCGCCTTCACCCGGTTCAAATTGCTATTGCACCTGACAAGCGTACTGAAACGATTTAAGCATCGAATCCTTGGAAATCTATTGACTATTGTTATCTCTTTCTCAATTTTTTTTATCATCATTACAATTCAATTTAATAAATCTGTTGTTCAGTCTGTACTTGTAATATTTTTTCAAAGTTTCCTCACGTCTTTTATAAATGACATTGATCACACATCTGAGATTAATTTATTTAGACAGATTTGGATGACATTTTTGTAAACGCGTAGCATATTTAATTACAAGATTGATTAAATAATTGTCAATATTGTGAGTATAAATAAAATTATGAGATAACTAATTATTGCGTAATAAACAAGCGTGGAGCCGTGGGGCACCGCTGGTGTTTTAGAAATATATGTTTACTACGGGTCTACAATAAGTCTACACATACTTTTTAAATGCTCGGTGTTTCGGTTTGGTTAAACAGGTCGTGGTCACGATCCGACTATTGCGGTGTTTTCATTAGCGAGGACAGTTTCTAGTACCTAACTATCCTCATCTACTGATTGTTACTAGACATGTTCCGGAACACTACATTTTAACATCTGTCGAAAACATTTCTCTAACATCGGATTTCATACTGAAGACAGTTTTAGTCTGTCATCGCGATTGATCCCGGCAAAAAGATTCTTTGTTGCCATTATTTGTATTTTACTAAAGCTGATTTAAATTTTAAGATGAAATTGATATGAATAATGATTTTATTTAATAAATATTGTGCTAATTCATGATTAAAGTAATTGGTTCTTACCATTGGTCATTGGATATTAGATTTACGTAAGAGATAGAAAGTCGACGTAAGTTCAAACCCCTGCAATGAGCCTGAGCTTTTTTCAGTGGAGGAAAACATCGTAATGAAATCATAGCATGCATAGTATGATAATTCCCGCTTGGCTAGCAAATTCAAAATCTGTTACTAAGCACTTATAGGTGTGTTCCGAAACCTGAACTTGAGAGTCTGTACCATCTTGGGCCACCTCGTCACTTAACATCATGTGAGATTGTAGCCAATCACTCAAACCTATATAGAATAAAAAAAGTATTAAAGAGTAGTCATGTTGACAGTTTCGACTCAGAGAAAGCGGATTGCATTAGAGACAGTTTTACAGAGACAAAGTATTAGTGAAGATGATTATAAATGGTAAAGTTAAAATTACATGTAAACAGAAGTGAAATCTGCATTAACAGAATTATAATAGAGTGATCTAAAATTACAAATTGATATATAGAATTTTAGTAATAAAATTATTTCTAATATTAAGAAAGTTTGGTAACAGCAAAACATTTTGAAATCGTAATAAACTTTACGTACATTCAATTTACGACATTTCTTGTATGGCATTACGTCAAGGGCGGGCGAATGCAGACATTAGGGTCGGTGTACACTGTTGATGTCTTGGTTTACAATAATCTAAATCAAATTACCTTAAACTTCGTATTTTAACCTGTTTCTGAATAATAATAAAAAAATATTGTAAAAGCCAACAAGCTGTTTCTTTTAGAAGAAATAAATAATAATAAACAATTTACACACTGCTGCTTAATTCCATATTAAGCAAAGCTTGTATTAGGATAACTAAACAGCTGAAACAATACTTAGATATTTAATATACAGTATAAGTCTATATAAATTCTAAGATACCACAAAACTCCCTAAAAGTTTTTAACAAGGGAGCAACCATCTTGTTAGGATACTAAAATCGTCATAAGACAAGACACTCTGTATTCGATCGATAACAGCTTTAGTAGTCTTCCATAAAGAAAAGCAGTTGCCACGTTAGGAAGAAGAAGAAGAAATGTCATTCCGATTCTGCACGTCGATACTTTACTGACTTCAGATATATTTGAACACAGTTCTGTAGTCTGTAGTGTACAGCAGTGTACGTTGTTTACTGCAGAAACTTGTGTCAAGTAGTCGCGTGAGGGAACAACGTTAGGCCCACGGTGAACCCTTTGGTGTTATTTATTGAGGAGCACCCGGTCGCAGGGTTAGATCTAAACCCCGTTTCTATTTCTATGAGACTTAACTATGTGAGAAAATAATGGTGTCGTTACACACGCAAACTCCTTTCTGTGATATATGACGCCATACGAAAACTGAAACTTTTGATAAACTTTACAATATATTATTGTGAAAGCAAAATTTTTTCCATATGAAAATGGGAACGTACAGGATTTATGTGCATTTATAGTTTAAATTTTTAGAGAAATATACTTGCATATAGTGAGCTTATTGGTATGTTGATCAGATTATCCCTTGCTAAAAACTGAATGGGCTACTGATTTTAAAATTTTATCATACATCATTAATAACTATTGATACTTTCATTTTGATAATTAATTTCTCTAAATAGCGCCATTCACAAGGAATATACAAATCCATAGATTCCACGATATCTGAAATCACTATAACATTTAAAGCTGGAGTGCTGATTTACCTCCTGTTGCGTTTAGAAGAATGCCTAAACCCAGGAATCCAAATTTTATAGTGTTAAAAAAGGAAGCTGAGAAATTAGCCACAACTTTAAAGATGAGAATATG
Source organism: Saturnia japonica (assembly GCA_033032175.1). Classification (NCBI taxonomy): domain Eukaryota; kingdom Metazoa; phylum Arthropoda; class Insecta; order Lepidoptera; family Saturniidae; genus Saturnia; species Saturnia japonica. The sequence goes on from CM065307.1 coordinate 14,899,109, forward strand.
ACTTCGCAAACACGACTATCTTAAATTGATATGATATTAAACATGTTTATAACAAAAAATTCATATCGGAGAAAAATAAATAGATTTTTCAATAAATGTTATTATTTAATTGATAGACAGATTAAACAATAATATTGTCTCTTTTGTTTATAAGACTGTGTCTTATAACGTTATTTTTTTATTATAAAGAGTTGCTTTAGCTTAAGAAACACAAACATGGGTATTTTTTTTACCTATTAATAATAAAAAAATAATGGCTTGTACCATATGCAGTTATAATCTCTTATGATACAAAACTAATTAAATATCGCAGTCTCTATTTCAGCTGTACAGAAAAATATATTACATTTTACATATTACATTTTTTATTAACATTATAATATTATTACATAATATTATAATAATAATATTATATTACATATTTTAATTACATTATTATACGATATACGATATTTTGAACAACAATATTGATTGCCCCGAACTAGTGAATAGGATTAATTTCAAAACACATACAAAAATTATTCGAAATCCGCGCTTATTTGCACCACCGCCAGTTAAACACAATTATGCTAAGAACTCTGTTTTACAAAGATGTTTTAACATGTATGACACGAAGTTTAGTCATATTGATTTATTCCAGTCAAATAGGAATGTTTTCTTAAAAGAATTAAAATCAAAAAACACGTTGAAATAGTCATCATGGCTGTGAAACAGGAACACAGAAAGGACTCAGTTTACTCTCTATTGCTTATAACATACATAAATATACAATTCACATATGCTTTCACTCAGGAGCATATGATCTCAACACACCTAAAACTCTCACGCACACGCACACTACACGCAGATTCACACTCCCACTCACATTGAGATATAGAAACACATAATACTTCATAATGATATTTTTTATGTATATAAATATTTAACCGCTGCATAACAAACAAAATTTAATAATAATTGTTTCGTAATTGGCACCACATGATTGCAAAACATAACAAATGTATATTTTGTGTTAAATGTGCTGTGAAGCAATATGTACCAAATAAATAAATAAATAAATTTTATGAAAATTCATATCTTTTAAAAAGATAGCCTTAATTTGGATAAGACAGTGAACAAACTGAATTTATTCCCTATACAATCTTATCACAAACTTAAGTCATCAACCAAGTTGAACTTATTTCTAAGGCGACCCCGCTCTTGAATAATAAACTCGGTGGCTTAATTCACTTATAATCAAAAGTCTTTCCGGCAGAACTAATAAATGAAAATTTCCGAAAGGACATTTTCGATTTAACGTGGCTCGTCCATAGGAACGTATTTGAGAGTTAAATAGGGGATTTAATAATGATCTTATGTAAATCAATGCATGATTTAGTAACTTAGCTATAATAAAATTTGTAAACCTGTTTTTTAATAAGTATGACTCCAGATTTTGTTCAACCTGAATAATACATTATTTTGAAAACACTGATTTATTTTTTAGATATTATATTTTCTTCTGACTGATCTTACAGAATTTTGATTTAATCTTATAATGTAATGTAGTTAATCTTACATATTTCATATCCCTCTAGGTCAATAGCACAATTTCAATATAATACAGCACTCTTTAAATAACGAAATAATTTTTAAATGTATATAGCAACTGCAATTAATCAATCATTTGGAATAAAAATTTCTTATATACTTTGATTTACATTAATACGCAATATAAATATTGTTATGATAATGAAAATATTCTTGATCTAACCGAAATTGTACACCGGTAATATATGAGATTTTTTTCTTTTCAAGGTAATTTTTGATCGGGACATTCAACGGTTTTGTATTGTTAATATCATAATTGCGTTGTAGATGTGTTTCCCGGTAGCGTGTGGCTTAGATTAAATTACACCGCAATACCACAAGATAAGATTTCTTATAAATCATACTAAAATAATAAATATATGACAGTATATTGGGGATCACGTACAATGTAATTTTTTTTTTAAATTTCATGATAAATATCAATAAATAGTATAAAAGAGGGTCGCTATCCCCATCTCTCTATTTATCCGCTTATTTCGTCTAAACTTGGCAACAGATTTATAAACGGTTTTCATTACCATTTAGAATATTTTTACGAAAGGTTTATTAATACAATATATTCCAATTAAGTTTTTGTATAATAGACAAAATCCAGTGTTTTGTAATTAAGTCTTCAATAAATAGATTTTCGGGCGCTTACATGGCTTTCGCTAGCTAAACCTTAAGGGACACATCAAAATAAATAAATAACTGAAGTTCTTCAAAAAGTCAGAAAAATGCGCAATACCATATTATTGTCTATCTCCTAAGGTTGACTCACAGTAACCATTTTTATCTTCAGCATAATAATTATAATTAACCTAAAAACGGCTTGATCGATTTTAAGTTTATGTGAAATTTCAACTGATAAGTTATAAGAATGGTCAATAATACTTTTAGAAATCATAAATATTAGCAGAAATAAAAATAAGAAACAATGAAATTACAGCTTAATTTAGACGCTTGTGGAGCCATGGATACATCTAAGTGTAATATAAATATAATACTTATTCAAAATAAGAAATTGTAATTTTTATTATTTTTTTATTATGAGATTTAATTCACCTAAAATGTGTGAATATGTTTTGGGTAGTGACCCACACCATTCTATTTAGATACCTATCTGGTTATCGAGCGTGTCTGTACCACATTTCGATGACAAATGGACTCGCCGATCAAATAATGTAGATATAATCGTAGGGAATTACGGACTTGGAACGACACCATTAAAAATTAACTGATCGACTTCTGATGATAAATCGATACTATTAAATTTATTTACCACTCTAATAAATAGTTAGTGTCATTGTCAATCGATACTTATTATCTTTATGTATTTATTGTGTTACATTATCAACTAGGGATTACCCGCGACTTTGTCTATGGTGTTTATTCTCATCTCTGGGCGGGAGCCCCACAGTACAAGCTACTTCCTTTTGACCGCATTCAGCATAGGGCGGCTCGAGTTATTGACGATCAATTTCTTTCCGACCGGCTTGATCCATTGGCTTTGCATAGAGATGTTGGTTCACTCAGCATCTTCTACTGCATTTATCATGGCGAGTGTTCCGAGGAATTGTGTTGATTGATCCTGGCTGCTGAATTTCACTATTGGATATCGCGTCAGAATCGTAAATTCCATCTACACCACCTTGATGTCCAGCGTTCCACAACAGTGCGCTTCTTAAGGCTCTTTCTGCCTCGCACAACCACTCTGTGGAACCAGTTGTCGCCTGAAGTCTTTCCGAGCCTTTATGACCTGGTGACCTTTAAGAAGAGAGCTTATTCTTCCCAGTTCCTCTGATGTTTGTGAGCAGCGGTGATCACTTTACATCAGGTGCGCCTCCTGCCCTTTTGGCTCTTTTTATGATTAAAAAAAAATTAACACCACTCGCACACATATCGCTGAATACGTAGTGCTTATAAAATCGTAGTTTCTTTAAACTAGATTAACTTTTTATTGAACGAAGATATCGTGATAACTTTTTTTAGATAAGGGTCAAGTATCTACTGGTTAAAATAAACAAAAAAAGTTGATCAATTTCCATCCAGTAGTTTTTGCGTGATGCGCGTACAACGGCAAACCTCTATCATTTTATTTATATAGATAAATAATCCATTTTCATGACTGAATATTGGATAGAAGGAAAATTTGGTTATATTCCAAAGTGCAATCTTTTAGAGCAGTATTTTTATTTGTTTAAGTAGAGCTACGGCAAATTAATTTAATCCAATGAAATTTTTTCATTGGCAATGCATTCGTTTCACAATTATTTATTTAAAAAACATGTACTAAAAGCATTTCGGAAAATATTGCAGAACCTGTGCTTGTTATTTTACTTTTATAGATATATCTATATATTTTCTTTGTTCTTCTGTTTATAAATATTAATCGATGTTTGTATGTTCCCTATGAACTCAGTTTAACATTAATATTTTCATTAAAAAATTGATTTAAACACTATTGAAATTGTTCATTTATAAGTATGTTTATCTTAAAAATGTATTCGACTAACATTTAGGAAGCGCCACCTAATAACAATCTCTTTAATAACATAGGAGCTATTAGTTTCTTTAATTGTAGTGTTTGTTTGTGCTAAATATTCGTACAAGTCAGCTATTTCATGTCTATTTATGTTTAATGCACAAAACTTTACAAAAGAAGTATGAATGATGAATGAATGAATGAATACTTTATTGCACTTTTAGTTTGTACACCGGCGAACTTAATGCTTTAAAGCATTTTCTTCCTGCTAACCAGCGGTAATGTGATTTTTTTTATTATCGGTAGTTCAATAGACAGTTAATTAGGGATTAAGTGATGATATAATCTTAAATATTGTTAAATTAATAATGTATTTATTTATTTATTCGGTGCGCCAACAGAGCCACAACATATGATACATGATTATATTTTAGTCATACGAACACATCTCAATAATTATGTAGTACTCCACTTACAGGCGAGCACAGCATGCAACAATTTTCGAGCCTTAATATTGATTAAATATAGTACTATGTTAACAAACTTGATAAAAATAATAACAATAATTAAAAGTAAACAATAATAATACAAAATAATGTTAATAATATAAATACTCAATCATGTCATAATTGGAGAATTTTAAAGATATAGGATTTAAGAGAGGTCAAAGAACTGAAGAATATGTCAAGACTTTGGTTGTAAATTTCATTAAATGTCTTCGATATGCGCCATATAGGAGACTGCATACCTAAGTTAGTACGTATGAAGTTACAAGCGAAAGGAACATAAGTGCAAGATCTAGAATTTGGACGTGGTACCTTAAGTGAAATTCTCTGTAAAATATCCGGACTGTCAACCAAGTCATTCAGTATTTTATACAAAAATATTATTTCAAACATAGACCGTCTGGCTTGAAGAGAAAGACAGTTTAACTTTTTTAAACGCTCCTCGTAACTATTATTGCATGGGACCATATGGTGCTGATGCACAATAAGCAAATTGAGCAAAATATCGATTCAATTTCTAGAGGTTTGAGCCCTGGCATGTACTAACCAATGTAATAATTTGAATTGGTAATATTATCACCGACTGACGGTAAAAGAAAACAATGTCAGGAAACTTGGACGCTCGAGAAAAGTTCTTCACAGTATGTGGGGAAAAAATAGAACTGTACTGTATTTCTCGGCGTTTGAAATCGCCAATATATCGTGGGCTGTCGTAAACGCCTTTGACCAGCAGTGAAGTATTTACAGGCAGATAATATATCTTACCTATTATAGTGAAAATGTATCAGTTGTTTTAAATATTATTTCTTGTCTACAATGCTTTATTTATGCAAGCGAACAGCAGGTAAATTTGAATAGGTATCGTTATATTAACAAACTGAAAACGGGTAGATGTTTATCGTCCTCGAAGGCCTTAATTAGACTCAACAGACTCTCATAAATTATACAAACTCGGTCAAATACATCCAAAACTGCGGAAGTTTAGTTACGGGGTGAAAATCAAGGACGGTCGTAAATTATCGCTCTGTGCAACCCCAGGCGCCATCTTTTCTCAACGATCGTAAAATATATTCTGTTTTAATTATCGTCTCTATGTAATTGGTAGAACTCACGCGGACTAAAGGGTAACTCATTCAATTTGAATGGTATGCACTTTTGGATTAATTTTTATTTTACTATCAAACGTTTTTCTTATTGTTTCCAGACAAAGTAATATTGTCATAACAAATATTGATATGAAATAATGATTTGTATAGTTTTAACTCTTCCATGTTTCCACTATTTTGTCAGGTTCCCGGTCTACACAATCACTCGCTTCATGTTTTTAAGAGTTCCGTATTACGTACGTACTAAGTGTTGTAAATACGTACTCAGAACTTCATTCGGTATATGTCGGCGCAATCAAAAAAATATGTCTTTCGGCATCATCTAGGCTTTAAATGCTCTTATACAACGTTAAAATTATTACGTTTTTTTTTAAATCCGTTCTTAGCATATGTCTACGTCATAATAACTAATCTGTGTGCGAAATTTCAGCCCAATCCGTTCAGTGGTTTGAACTCTGTATTTGGCAGATCGGTCAATGTATTTAGATAAAAATCCACAAGCAAACATTATAAAACTTGACTATTCAAATAAAATCCATTTCGATTTCTCCATTACATTAATTATGCTTTCGTGCACTCAGTTACAAAATTCTTGGAAATGTATTCACTTCATGTGCGTAGAGAGGGCTAATTGGTTTGTTTGAATTGTTCTTAAAGAATAATTAAAATTGTGTATTAAAGAATTGAAACCAATTAAGAATTGTTTCATTTTTACACGAGTATTAAAGTTATTACATTTTCTTAAAAATCAAGACGTATGTTAAGATCAACTTGTTACGGAGTTTTTTTTATCGTTATAGGTATAGTAGCGTTATGGCCTCGATCTCATCTGATCTTAAGTAACAATGTGGTTCAAGATATAAGATAAAAATAAAAATATTGTATTTAATTCAAGCCCTTAGAATGCAGTTATGAACGTTAATATACGCATTATTTATCATATATTATGCAGATTATTGTAGGAAATGATTACGTTATAATAAATTAGTATTAATATTATAATTATAACATACGAGTTTACGCTACAATTAGACATGTAGTGGTTACGTGAATTATCTAAACATTAACGAATACACCGTAAATAAAGCGTTCATTAAAATTTAATTAATCCATAATAATTGTCATTGTTATTAATAATCCTTGTTATATTTAGATATTTATTTTCCTATTTGCGATGCTTGTAATAAAATCAAGACACAATACACTAATTTAGTTTGTTATAATATTGTTTTAGCTATACCTATGAGTCAAACAAGTTTATTTACTTTTCCAATATTTAGTTTGAGTTTTGTTACACATTCACTACTAAATTGTGTAACCGAATATATCTTAAATTTCACTGCGAGTTAACTTAAAGAAAATAATCCCTTTTGCATTCTACACCGAACAAGTCACGGGTAAAACGATTTTTTGCCTCTAATATTACGAAAACATCGCATAAGTATTAAGAAATAAAACAAAATATGTTAATTAAATACCTGAACATATTAGGTGCGTTACAATAGGTATAATATTTTTTGTTAAACTTTCGATGATATCATGTTTTTGGAATTCAATAAAATATAATATAATTTATTAACCGTGCGTAGCAGCCGTGTTTTTTCAAATAATGAGTGGACGAATTCCTCGTTACGGTCAATGTTTAACTTAATTAAGAACACGAAAATCGTTTCGATACGTTATGTATAATATTTTCAAAGAATGCCGGAAAAATACAATGCTTAGGTCTTTAATAATGTATTTTTTCAATACCTTTTATTTAAGTTTTATTAATACTAACTATGGATAGATATAATTGACTCGCAACTGTTTTAAAATTCAGTTTAAAATTTGACCCATACTAACAAGGAAAGGAAATTATAAGTTTGTAATAATAAGATAATAATACAAGTATTAAAATATCCCTTACGCTCGCTTACGTATTAATAAATCAGTGTGAATGGAATGTAATGTTAATTCACGTTGACCGGACACCGGACATTACGGGATCACGGTAATACCTGTTGATTTACAATCGGTCCTACGAATCCCTTTGACCTCTAGCCCTTTCCCTTAACAGTATACAGATATTAAGTTAACTACTTAGTTACTGGGTGAATCAAGAGTGTACCAAATGTTTGTTTTACGATAAAATAAATCTTGATCTAATACGTTTAAAAAGTAAAGTTTTTAAAATATTTGTGTAACGACTGCAACTATAACAATATGTATATATCACAGGTATATTTAAACATTAGTTAAACTATAATATTAATTTGAAAATATACCTGTGACATTTATATAATAAATACAAAAATACTAATATCAAATGTTATAGAAAACAGAGCATTGTTCTATATATATTAATAAATCTGTAGTTGTGCCGGTACATGTAATTTTTCCAAATTTCCTGATAGACATCCTTAATTATAAAGGACATGATTATGCCAGCTTGTCATTGCTCAATTAATAGGCTGTAAGAATTTTCGATAATACTTGTGAGAGTCGAAAAAAAGATATAAAAATAATTAAATTTCTATTTATTTTCATCCGATTTTGATGATATTCTGTAAACGGGTGAAGATACACCTATAATATGTCATTCGTCAATCGATAAACTATAGAATTGTTAATAATGTTAGTAAAAATAAAATTTCAGGATGAAAATAACTACTGCGTAACAAATGCGGTGGATAATTAGTAAAAATGCTTGTGCATTTGAGTTTCGAATTTAGTGATTCATTTGTTTTCGCACATTTGATTTTTCTTTGACATCGTTCTTTTCACAAAATAGAAAACTTAAAATATAGCTTTATTTACGAATATGAGTTCCACCGTGGCATCAGCGCTACAGAAACAGCTCGAAGGATTAATGATATGTATGGGGAAGCTACTATAAAAGAAAGTGCGGTACCTACGTGTTTGGTTCCAACGTTTTCGGTTTGGAAATTTTGTCCTACGAAACAAACCTCGTGGACGGCCTGAGTCCTTAGTTGATAATGAAGAATTAAAGGTGAGCATGGAAGCGGATCCATCGCAAAACCACGTCAGAGTCAGTCGCAGGCTTCGGTGTGAGTGATAAAATAATTTTAATTCACTTGAAATAAATTGGAAAAGTGAAGCACACCAACAAACACGCATTAAGTGCTACGTTACATTACTCAACCGTCACAATAACAAGGGAGTTTTGAATCGTATTGTTACTTGTGACGAAAAATGGATCCCTTACGACAATCGGAAATGCTCATCACAGTGATTGAACCCAGGAGAACCAGTCAAATCCTGTCTCAAGCGAAAGTTGACTCAGAAAAAGGTACTGATGAGTGTTTGATTGACCAGTGCTGGTGTTATACACTATAACTTCCTCAGATCTGGCCAGACGATAACGGCAGATCTGTATTGTCAACAATTGCAAACCATGATAGAAAAGCTAGCCGTTAAACAACCGAGACTGGTCAATTTTTCTAGCCCATTGTTGCTTGAGGACAATGCTAGACCTCATACTTCATGACATACGGGCGCTAAATTAGAGGAACAGCGGTTGGAATGTCTCTGACACCCACCATACACCTCCAGACCTTGCTTCAATAGCTAAACACTTTTCTCGGTATTTTGACAATTTCTTGACAGGAAAAATATTCAATTCCGATGAGGTTGTTCAAATCGTCTTCAAAGATTTTATTGTTCCTCGCTCCCACATTTTTTTTAGCAACGGGATCAATGAACACCGTTTAAAATGGCGAAAGTGCATAAATAATAATGTTTCATACTTCGATTGATTAAATGTATAATTTTATAATATTTTTTCTCGTTTTACTTTTTCCATATAAAATGCTATTTTCATATGTAAGGACCTAATATCTGGCAAGATCGTATTTGATTGATAAGTAACTGGACAATGTAGACATGAAGATACGTAGATAGATAAACACCACTTATTTTATGACCTCGGAGAGTGGAAACAATTTTTCCCGGTTCGCTAGCACAATGTGCATGTGTCACGCCGCGCGCCGCGCCGTCAGTGTCACTATTTATCTTGCAAAGGACGGACCAAACGATTGATGACCATGCTGAAATATTTGCATATTGGATGCATGCTGAGGCGTACGGAAATCGCTTTGGAATGCTATTTTCGTCTGTAAATCCTATGTTATTCGACATGTTTTACTTCATTTTCAACATCCCAGTGTTTTTTTTTTTTCAACTTTAAATTATAACTATCGATGCCCCGCGGCTCTGCATGCGTTTATTTTGCAGTAAGTAATTATTTTCAAACGTAATTTTATTTGTTATTCATATTATTGACAATGCATATAGTCAATTGACGAATGACATATACTTCATGTGCACAAAATTTAATAAAACAATTCCTACACCTAACAATTCCTATTTCTTACAGCATATCATTTATGGAATTACATTACACTTTCCATGTAAAAAAAAATATCAAAATCGGCTAAGAATGAATAATTTTTTTTTTACTGTTTCTGAAACTATTAATGAGTGAACTATAAGCCTATCAGATCTGAATTTCCAGTTTACAATTTTATAAAACATCGTTCTAGCAATTTTTGTATTAAATCCGGACATAAAAACAGACAGAGAGACAAAAAAGATAATTTCATATTCGTGAACAGTTTCATTTATAATAGATGTTTATCAAAAAATCAAAATAACAAGATGTACACCTACACTGTACAAACAGAACTACAACAGATTTATTAATATAGAGAATTATTCTAAAGGTACTTGTTGTTATTTTTTACATTATAACTTATCTTTACTTTTATACTATCATTTCGTTTTCAAAGGGATAAATTTCTCATCTTAGAAAGAAATGAGATTGAAAATATTTTTCAAGCATTTTCCTCGTGACTTTTTATTGTTTTGCTTAAAATTATGTTAAAGTCACGTCCAAGATGTCAATTGTGACTTGTATTTTAATATAGCCCACAGGGTAATTCTTTTTCTCGTTATAATCACCCCTAGCTATATTTTCATTTATTTTCCCTCGACACGTTCCCCCTTCTTAATATAGCTTAATTTAATCACAGTATTGCTTACTGTGAAAGCAATTTTACCGCAATTTTCCACACAAGAATTTATAATTAGCTTTCCAACAAGTTGATGTAAAAACAAACGACGTAGATTTATGTTTTAATCATATTATTATTATTAATTAATATTTTATCATGTGCTTTTCGAAGAGTTCATGATGAAAACTAATTTTATCAGAGGTCCTAGGTCTGGGTAGAGGTCTCAATTTTCTTTGATATTTTTTTATAATATTTTTCTAATTATACAGAATCTATTTATTCCAATTTCATATTACATCTATTTTTACAGTTTACAATTACTATTATTTTCATGTTAAAGTGCGCACCCTCAGTCGCTATCGTTTTTAATCTGATTGATTTCTCGAACCGTTTTCATTAATGAAACAAGATGTAGCCACGCATTAATTAATTCCGCAGCGTTCAACTTTGATACATTTAATATGGCGTGTTTTCATTTTAAAATTACAGGTTTCGTGGGTTCCTTTCATAGGATTATTTAATCTTAAAGATTATTATTCTAATTTATTATCTCCGGTTTTTTCAGTCTGTTGTTTACTGAGAGGAATGTTCTCTTGAGAATTGAATAGTGTTGGTCATAATTTACTACAGTAATTTACTTATAATCAGATAATTATGCAAAAGCACATATCGCTAGACCTTAAATAAACAAGACGGAAAAAGTACTTTTTTATCTAGTAAGAGTGCAAAACTACGCAGTTTATGTTGTTCTTAAAACTTAACTGACAGATCATCGACGAATAAACTATGAATTCTTAGGCTACTTAGGCAATTTACTTTAAGCTTAATATACATTTTTCTTGTATTTGTGTGTGACAGAATATTTGCGATTCTGTATAATATAATACCTGGAAAGTTTAAATACCATTACGCTATTTAAATTTGCTTTAATAATATTAATAGTATAACAACTACTAATATAACTGTTTTTATAATCATTCATTCAAATTTTCATTTATAATTTTGTATTTAATCCATTCATTGTAATTTTTCTTTTTAGTTCTTTTTTAATATTGATACTATACAACCCTAAAAATTCTCCCTAACCAAGTTTCATTTTCATTTTACGCTATTTAAATTTGCTTTAATAATATTAATAGTATAACAACTACTAGTATAACTGTTAATATAATCATTCATTCATATTTTCATTTATAATTTTGTATTTAATCAATTCATTGTAATTTTTCATTTTACTTCTTTTTTAATATTGATACTATAGAACCCTAAAAATTCTCCCTAACCGAGTTTCATTTCCATTTATCCGGGTATCATTAAGAGTATGATCCGGTGCTGTGAGCGGATAACTTATGGTCGGTCATGGAATCTGCATATAAATAGGAAAGAGGATCGCGTAGACGCGGGATTTTGGCAAACCATCGAGTAGGTACCTATTTCACACTTCAGTTTCAAGTGTAATTTAAAGAGTTCTATGTTAAACTAACATCTTAAAGTTACAAAGTTAAGGGTAAGAAATATATTTAAATAGTTATGCAAAACCAAAATGAAATCAAATGAAACAGAAAATATGATATCACAATTTTAGAATAATTTACAATTATTATGTCTTTTGGTTTTTGCTACTAGGTAATCAGGATTTTTTGATTATTATTTTTTCAATGAACACTTATTTTAAATTACAATTTATATTAATCATTTTTTTTATTTATTTACCAACGGTGGAATTTGATAATGGACGCTTTACAAAATTAATATTTATTCGTGATAAATCAAAATACATATATAAATAAATATATACTAAAATAATAATAAATGCCAACGCCATTAACAAATATGTACCTCTTGGTTAATATGCGTGTCGTTTGATAATTTTTTTGAAGTACAAAAAAGCATGATTTTTTTTCCTAAATTCTCTATTTTTATAAGCAAACTAAAAAACAGCAGCGTAGTAAAAACAAACATATGCTAAAACATATTAGCGACAAACATAACAAGGAAAATACGTTTTATGGCCTGCAAAAGCATGTGAGTATGAAGAACAAGGAAGATTGTCACGATGTGTGGTACTTAAATACTAAGAAATAAGTGTCAAACTTGAATGCGTAATTGTACTTATATGAGGGTTGCAGCTAGCGAAATGTTGATCCCTTGGTAATGGAAGCTATGTCTAACGGAGCGAGGCGCGAGAAAAATAATTATATAGCCAGTAACAAATTTCATTTCGGACGGTCTTAGCTTTGAAAGTTTGCTTTTATTTGTATTTACTTCTGTAAAAGAAATGCGTCGTTTATACCAAATGAAACTAGTTTGGAATTTTATCATAATTTTCATTTACCTACTATTTTTTTATTTTGATCAATAAACGGGTAGATTGTTTAAAGGTCTCTACATTGAAAAATGAAATAATGGTCACTGATTACAAAAACTTTGTTTACTATTTTTTAAATTCTATCTTTAGAGATGGTCAAGTGAGTTTTAACACAAAATCTTGGTGTCCCTATGATTGTAGTTCCTCCGAACGTGGTAGTAATATTGTAAATGCAGTCATTATGGACGTGTCATTAGCCATCTCTGTGGATGCTGTATTCCTGTTTCATTATTTACGTAGATTGGCCTGTGTCTAGACTAAATAATACTTGGCAAACCATGTGAAGATAATTAGATAAAGTAATTTATTCATACGAATAAAAACGAGCCATAAAGTTATCATAAGCGAGATAAAAAAGTGCTAATTTATTTATTTTCTTTCAGTATTTTTAGTAGCACGGCAATATGTCGGTATTGTGCCTGATAATAAGCAAATAAAAATCGAAAAACAACGACGGGCATCGAGATCTCGATAATCTATCTACAGTCGCCGCACTTATATCGGCCTGCAATATACTCTTGGCGGCTAGATCTACACTTGCTAATACTAAACGAAAAGACACACTATTACGGGTTTATTAGTTATTTATTTAGGTTTGACAACATTCATTCATTAAGAAACACATAAATATTAAAAAATATAGGTAAGAAAAATAATGAGCAACTAATTATAGCCAATCTCACAGTATGTATAATATCAAATAAATTAATGGAGTAAAATTGAAATATACCTAGAATATTATCTATACTAATATTATAAAGAGGAAAAATTTGATTTTTTGTTTATAATGGATAAACTCAAAAACTACTGGACCGATTTTAAAAATTCTTTCACCAACATAATGCTACAGTATCAGCGAGTAACCTAAGCTATTATTATAATTAAAAAAAAAATATTCCTCTTAAAAATGTCGATAGTTTTACACAAATTATAAAAAAATTCCTACACGGGTGCGTTGGCGATGTTTGTCATATAAAATTAACACAGAAGAAACCGTGGAGCGAAGCTAGTTTTATATATTATAGAAAAAAATCAAACATTTCACATCAATATCAATACGTAGTATAAAGTAAAGTCGCTATCCGCGACTGTTCGGTTGCCGGCTTCTTCTAAACCACGCAAAAGATATTTATTAAAACGGTTTTATATCTATCAATTAAATATTTTTTTACGGAAGGTTTATATATACATTACATTCCAATGAAGTTTTTGTATAGCAGAGAAAATTCAATGTTTTGTAATGAATTCGTTATAAAATGATTTTCGCGCGCTTACATGACTTACGATTGGTAAACCTTATGAGATACATCAGAATAATGTTCTAAAGAACACGTTCTTATCACTTAAATACGTGTATGATGGTCGGTACCCGACACCCTAATCATGCCACTATGGCGGGTATTTCATCTGGTGTATGGTGGTCGCGAACCCAGCTAACCACTCCAGCTTCAGCTGTTTTCGAATCTAGATGTTTAAAAGCGACAAAATGTGTATTTTACTAATACCATCGAATTTAAAATACTTTAAATAAATTACTTACAAAGGTTTGATTCTTGAAAGTAACAAGAATTCTTTTATTACATTATCATATCAAAGAATTTTATCTAAATTTGTTTGTTAGTTTCATCAGTGCTAAGTAGTCAACCCCAATGCAATTAAACCAAGATTAATGGATCACGAAAAATGTAATCTAAATATTTAATGGAAAATCCCCCCGAATCTTGATGCATTAGTGTGAAGTGCATTGCTCTTATGAGAGCTGGCCATTTCATTGTAAAATGTCGCGAATAAAGGTTTATGTATATAACTGTAATAAGGTTTAGTTCTTCTGTGATCTTAACTTTTCCATATTAAATAAATATATTTTGATGTTTATATATTTTTGTGTACTTATGTACGCACGTAAAATGTTGTACTTTTTGAACAATATGATGAAGTTAGCCGTCTATGGTATTAATCTAAGTTAGTTTTGTTGTCTTTTTATTTTGTAAATATATATTAATAGCTGGTACCCGCGACTTCGTCTGCGTATTATTGGATATACTCAGACTGATCTCGGGACACGACAAACCAAAAAAATCGCCGTTTTTGCATGATTGAGTAACAGACATAGAAACTTTCCATTTATTATATTTGTAGGATAACACAGGTTAAACTATAACTTTTACCGGGTTAAAAAGTACCCTATGTGTTATTCCAGGACATAGACTATCTGTGTACCAAATTTCATTGAGATATGTTCAGCCGTTTTAGCTTGATTAAGTAACACACATCCAAATTTCTAAACATGGAAACATACACACTTTCACATTTATTATATTAGTAGGATTTAACGCATTGATTAATAATTTGATTAGAATGATTTTTATTTATACAACGTTAAATTATCGTTATTCAGACTTACAGGAGAAAGTGTACCTACTTCTTTTTTCTTTAAATTTGTTGTCAAGAACCTTTCGAATTGCTATTATATACTTGAGAGCTAGTCTTGCTTGATATTCTTAGCATGACGTCACTAAGCTAACTTATCACTTATGTACCATTAGTACATTAAGTATGATATTGTGCTCCAATGTTAAATAGATAAAGTATAAAAATCAAAGAAATTTAAAATATTAAGCTGGGACCTAAGATTTAGTGATTCTGAGTTTTAATATAATGTATTGTAGCATTTTACTTCTATTATCAAGAAACATAAGAATTTAATATAAAACTCCCCACACGCGATTTTCGCTATTTCCTGAATCATTTGTCATTAATTTCACCGGTCGAATGTATGCTGTTTGTACAAATTTGCAATAGTGTGGGTGTATGCATGCATGCATGCACCGGGTGGAGACAAGTGTAGGAATGCATTCCCTTATGTCCCGGTGCAGAGTGGGGAACCACCCCTCTATTACAAATGCAAATAATATTTCTTAAGGTCTCACTACACAGAACTGTGCTGGAGAGCGGCACGTGGCGTTACAAACACTAACTGCGAATTAAAATTATAAATAATTTTGGAGTTATTATTTTTATATTTTGTAAATAAATATTTCTGTATTATTACTGTATCTATATTATTAAATGTGTAGTTCTGTCTGTACATCAAATATTTTAATATTTTCACAAAATATTCCGATTTACTATATGAACGATGCTGATCATATACGAAATGCTTATGTCATTGGTCAACTGATAGGGTATAAGAATTTTAAATATTATTTTTGGAAAACGTAAAAATAAAAAAAATGTTTTCGTTAATTATTAACCGTTTTTGATGTAATTTTGTACATAGGAAGTATTAGCCATGCCATGAATGATGGGCTATCATAATTCGTTAAATTTCGTAGACGGCATGCACACGTAATTACATCATTGATGATAGGCTAGAAAAACCGTTAAAAATAATATCAGTAATATGTAAAAAAAAAAACACTTTTAAAAATAAAATACGTCAACCAATGTTGATAAAAATTGTACACGGGAAGTACATGGCATTCCTCAATTGATAGGCTATATAAAATGTCAATAATATGTATAGAAATAAAATTACGTGATGTAAATAACTACTGCGTAATATCAAACGCGTGCGGAGCCGCGGGCACACCGCTAGTATATAAATAAATTTATTTTAATAAGGTATCCTGGTAATTTAATGAAATAATAGGTTTACTCGCCACAGAATATTAAATATGAAGAAATATTATTACATATTATATATTTATAAGTAAATTCCCCCGGCTTCATTCGCGTTTATCATTTTGTTCAGAATTTAAAACAAAAAATAGTCTATATCACTCACGTATAACATAACTTTCTATAAGTGAAAAATTATTAGAATCTGACTAGTATTTCTGGAGATAACCTTCTTCTTCACAAATTTTACCCTCTTTATAGCAATGGATATATGGTCGGCAATATGGTTTTACAAAATCAAAATCAACCGCTGACGCTCGGGCAACGCTGCTAAGTCATATATTTATACCATTTCCATTTTTTTATTTTCTCGATGACAGCTCCTGTGAAAACTTGAACAAGCGTCTTTTTTACATTATGTATGCATTATTTTATAAAAATATGACGTATACGTACGTACAAGGCTATACCAGAGTCGGAGAAACTGATAGGGATGGAGCCATATCGATAAATGTAACATGGTAACTGACCCGATATTTTTTTACAAAATGTAAGAAACTAAACCTGCCAGATACTTTTGTACAAATTTATTAACTAATATTATATTTCATTACAAGACGTTACACGTATTTATTCTTGATTGATAATGCTAACTTCTTCAAAATTTTCGAAGCTGCTGTAAAATAAGTAGGTATAGGTAGGTACTCGACAATGAAACGAAATAATTACAACGACAGGTAATCTTTATTTATTTATTTTAATCAAAATCTGATGAATTGTCACTACTTATTTCATATCGATATTCATTCAGATCGATATCATTACTTATTTGGTCACAACACTACAACAATCAAATTAGAACTGTCATCGACAAAATAAATAAATGGAGTTAATATAGGGCTTGGGATGAGTAGCACGATGCAATCGGTGTACTTGTACAGTTGAAAAAAACCGATCGTGTTCCTTGCCGGTTCTTCTCAATGTCTGGGATTTATATTCCGAACCGGCAGTAGGTAGTGTTTTGACGTTCATAGGTGCCTTCTTGGGACCTAAATTGAATAAAGATTATTTTGATTTTGATTTTATGAATTATAGGTATAGAAGTATAGATATTGATGTTTGTTATATAAAATGATCTCTCATGAACATACCTGCACATCCATGAAAGAAAACTTAGTGCGCGAATGCGTATTAATCCTAGCTAGCAGACGTTAGTGTGCGATTACCCCTATGTTCCGAAAAAAATATTGTTGTATTAATACCACGTTAAAATGTGTACTGCGCCGCCCCGTTGTGTATTGCGTATTGGGTTTTATTAGAACCCTTTATTGGCGGCGAAAAGGGCAAGGACAGTTTGTTTTGTACTGGTTTATATTTACTCTTCGAAAATGACAATTTCGGGGAAGAGGTAACCGTAATGTGATTTTTTGACTACATCAACTAGGAATTCATCGCAATGTGTGTGATTACTGATTATAAAACCCAATTTTTATTTTATTGTTTTTATTTATTTAAACGCGCTAATCTGTGTATTTACAAGTCAGCTTTGAAATTCTTTTTAAGTTTCATAGACTACTAGCTGAACCTCGCAACTTCGTCTGCATTCCATTAGGAAGCTCTCATAAATTTTCCCCGTTTTTGCAACATTTTTCATTAATACTCCATTCCTATTGGTTGTAGCGTGATGTTATATAGCCTATAGCGTTCCTCGATAAATAGGCTATCGAACACTAAAATATTTTTCCATTCGAAGCAGTAGTTCCTGAAATTAGCGCGTTCTAAACAAACAAACTCTTCAGTTTTATAATATTAGTATAGATTTATTGAGGAATATATCGATATAATATTTGTTAACCACGCTGAGATAGGAATTCATCCCGGGTGCAGGTGTAATGGCAGGTTCATGTGATTTTCATTTGCTACTTTGTTTTTTATACTTTGTATAGAAAAAGTTAGCCTATTAAATAAAGTATAAGAAAAAACTCAGTTTGATCCCACAGTTAAACCGATCACACAGTTTTGTGGGACTATGTATTAGTATTAAGATTATTAAAATAAAATTAAAATAAAGTTAAAATATAAAATAAATAAAGAACTTCACGCCACGTCTTTAAGCAGCTGAGCAGTAGCCGTTACTATCAAGTAATATGGTAAGCTTTAAGCAAGTACTAGAAGACTCAACGAGTGTGTTGGGCGACGCGGTGGAAAGTTTGCCAAATAAATATATTATAACACGGATGAAACCGTGGTGCACAGCTAGTTTAATCATAATAAAGAATCGTATCAGTTGTCATAAAAAATTTGAAAAGTAATAAATTATTGATTTCGATTTAGAATTATTGATTAGTTTAATTAATGAACTAAAAGAGGGCTTCTGAACAATTTCCTAATTCGGGTTTTATTGCACTTCGGTTTCCCTAATTCTGAATTGCGTTATAAAGTTCACCTTCCTGACCCATTTCGGTGGTTATTGCCGAAGCGTTTGCACGTTTCGCATTTAGATTTCGGTACGCTAATCTCCTGTCCTGCTCTAATGCCATATTTAAAAGAGAAATAAGGTATAATTTAGTATCAGCAAGGAGTCTAAGTAACCCGGTTCAAGGAGTTTCTCCCTCGTAATATACGACAGAGACATGCCCCTTTGTAGCGTAGACTTGCGTTAACGTACAGAGAGAAAAAAACATCTTACTAAATGTTTTTTTGTTAGATTTGTTTTTGGATTGTACCTATCATTCTTATCACTAGGTCACTAAGCCTTGCTTTCTCCAAAAAAATTGCATAAGTAGGTATAAACATTTACAGGCAAATAAAAATATTTTTGTAATTATTTGTATTGATACTTGACTGTAAAATTTATAATTTAGGATAAAAATTATGGTCATACTTGCAGAATTAAAAAGAGAATAATTAACTATATTAATGTAGTAATTAAAAAGTATGATAAGTATTATATTGTAAAATAAATGTATTGAAAATATATTATTTACTACTTTGTGTTTGTTGTATTTTTTGTATTATTGTTTGTATTTACTACTCTATTTACTACTGTATTTTTTTTTAGATAAAGACCAAACAAAGCTAAGGAGTAAAATAAAAAATGTATCGAAATCTATCCAGTACTTTTTGCGTGATGTGTGCAGAACGGTAAACCTCTATCATTTTATATATACAGATAAATCCCAATTAATGATATAACGAATTAGGTCTATAATATCTTTGCTTCCTTAGCATAGGACACGGGCACAAGCTAAGTTCGCAAAGGTCGCTCTACGCCTGTAAATCACTTAAGGCGGACGGGATCGCGGCCCGTGGCAGTTAAAGTTGCTGTTTTTGCTCACAAGGAACGGAAGCGACGATAAGAAATATTTCAAACGGTATAAGTTAACCTTATTTTATACGTTCCGGAAATTAGAGCTGGTAATACTGTTAGAAATCGGAACTGAAGTTATTTATGATATTAAGCTTACTACACTCTATTGCTTCAAGACCTTCCCATTATATTTTCCGGCTATATGTATAAAATATATTAAACCACGAAGTGTGTATGTTCCTTGTATTTTCTATGTTTAAATATAAAAGGATTCGTCCTGTATTGACTCATCACTGCCCAGTCCAAATTCATGAAATAAATGTGAAATTTACAGAAAGTGTTGATTTTTTGTTGTAGGTATGGTATAAAAAGAGGTTTCTCGAAATTTGTTCCATAAAGCTGTAAAAGTCGATGTCAAATTTTATATGACAAAAATATTGGTCGGGTCAAGTTTAATATATAACAGCAGCATGATCACTTTAGTACCAAACAGTATGGTATAATCACCCATGTAGTATATAAAGAAATTAACTTTAATGAATTGTAATAACTTTTGTCATCAGACTTTCATATAAATTCGGTACATTATTTGCACAATTTTTTAAATTTATTTATAAACAATAGAAATAACAACATATAAATTCAATTTTTGTCTCAAAGCTGTTTACGGAAAGCTAGCAAATACAAAAAATGTATAAAGTTTTTTTCTCTTTATTATGATAGCAACAGTTGTACAATGTTTCTATGCAGTTCTTGAAAATATACTAAAATAGCTAACTTATTACAGGCAAACACAGCATGCACTCATTTTAAGCCACTTACGTAATAAACAATTAAAATTAAACTAACTAAAAGCAAACAAAAGCTGTTTAACACATTAACTGTGAAATTGTAATATTATTCTTTCACAAAATTAGCATTGATACATTTTCGGTATTTCGGTAAAGTATCCATCTGAATTTCTGTTGCTAAAATAACATCGCTATATAATTTACATATCCTAGGAATGGGTGAGTTACGTACAAACACTGTTTTTCGTAGAGACGGAAATAAAGAAGTTATTATATGACGAGGATATCTAATAGGTGTTAGGTGTAATAGCTCTAGTAACGTCTCTGTAATCAATATTTTGAAGGATTTCTGGATAATCAATTTTATTTCTTACTAGCTGACCAGCGCAAATTCGTCTGCGTCATATAAGAGAGGGAAAGGGTTAGAGAGAGTGGGTCGTAGGCACTGTATTATAGGTACCGCCCGTCTCCCACATTATTCTGCATAATAAAAATGCAATCGCGGTACTTGATCATTATTTTGCTGCTGAGTTATTTTAAAACTGTGATATCTCCTCCTCCTCCATTTCAATAATTTACTGTACAGAGCAATTTTATTCAAAATTAAATACTTGTAATGAATAACGTATTTATTTCGATAAGTATTAATACCATGTTATATATATAAACACCTTCGCAAATAATTCATTACCTTAGAACAAATTGTATTACCATAAAAAAGATTGTATTGAGTAAACTTTAAAAGATAGCCATATGCTGTCCCGGACTTTTTTTAAACTTTTTAAGAGGAGTAATTTTGTAACACACGATTGTTGCGTAACTTTAACCGCTCACGCAGCGCACGCAGTGGAAGCTCTCAAAAGGAATAAATTTTCCCCGTTTTTGTAACATTTTTCATTGATGCTCCGCTCCTATTAGCCTTTGCATGATGTTATATAACCCATAACCTTCCTTGATAAATGGGCTATTCAACACTAAAACATTGTTTCCATTCAAACCAGTAGTTTCTGAGATTATCGCGTTCAACCAAACAAACAAAACTCTACTTTATAATATTAGTATAGATGACTTTAAATAAAAAAATAAGCTCCAAGATATATCTACGATTCTCACTGTACATTTAACACAAACATGTTCCCTATTCTGCTACTTATGCCTAAAACAAATATTAGCACTTTACATTTTATAACAGAGTGGTCTTAGTATTCATCAATAGGTCATCCTATTGTATTGTATCCTATAAAACAGTACCACATTTTAAGAATCTTTTGAAAATCTTAGTATTATATTGTTCTTTATATTCTACGTATTTTTACATTCGTGCACAAACGACACATAGGCACAAATTGTCATATACACATATTTACATAGCTATATGTAATTAACAAAATAAAAAACTTAACGTGTAAGTAACATATATTAAAACGCTCGTGGTATTGCACAAAGTTAAACTTATAAAGTTGCGGAGAAGGGCAGAGGGTAGGTTGCACGTACGCGACGTTCGAGACAGCAAACTAAGTTAAGTTACAGACTTAGTTAAAGAGTGTTTAGTGCTACAACGAACTGCAGTATTATTTCATGTATTATTACATTGGTTGCATCTTAGTATTTCGAATTTTGAACTGCACAGCAATCTCATCGTAGACTTGAAGTTGAAAATGTTGAAATTGGTCGAACTAGATAGGGTGCTTTTATCAGCGTATTCACCCTAAATAACGTTTATTTGAAAACGCTAATAAATTTGAAGTGGATCCAGGAACAAAAGTACCACTAATAAGTAACAATTTTTATTATAAAATTTATTTACCGAGATTTTATAAATTCATTTTAGCTTTTAGAACGAAACTGTTTGAATTCTGAAGCTATATTTCTACATTACTCTGCATGATAAAGAACAGTTTTTGTCATAATGATAATTTTTATTTATGAGATTGAGAAAATAAAATGTCGATTTATTACCAATTACCAGTATGTTTGTGAAAAAAAAATTACGTACAGAACTATATTACATTGATTTTTCTTATATATGGCTAGTAACTTTTGTATCAATAATAATTGATATTCTGTATTGAAATATTAAGTATAGAAATATATAGTAATTTCACTGTGGTAAATTATTTTAATTTTTTATAGAATCAGAATTTTTAAGTTGTTTGATTAATATACAAAGTCATATACACAGATTTTTTTTCAATGAATTATATGGTGATACATACTTATTTATGTACTTTATCATTAGCTAGTCGCTACACTTTAATTTCACACTATATTTGATTACTTACGTATATCCAAACTTTATTATTTACTTTTAGTACTAAATATATTTTTGCTACGATTCGACGCGACGCAAAGTTGACTACAGCGACACAACAAATTAGAAAGTTTGCGTCGAGCACAAAGGGGATGTGTTGTTCCAATAAATTGTATGGATTACCTCCCAAGCTGGCGATACTGGACGTCGATAAAGTTTCGTTACGACTTTATGGATCTAATATATAAGTTTTAATTATTCGAGGTAATAATAAAAATCGTAAAAGTTAGAAACTGTTTCTAGATCTTATAAATACTAAGAACGGTATTTAGTCTTTAAATTATTGAAATATATTTATATACAGTTATTGTTAGTGGTCATAAATATTATTTTAGATTCCTAGTTCTTAAATTAATTTAAAATGGGTAAAACATTTTAGCGTCAGTCGTAAAGAAATCAGAAACCGTGAAAATTTTCGAGCATTTCTAACAATTAAATAAATATCTTAAATCTTGAAAATATGACTAAAGTTACCGTAAATGAGAGAGATAATAAATCAGGAGTTAAACAGTTTTCATACATTATTTTGGTTTATTAAACCACGGAAGATTCATTGCTAAATGCAATATTTTAAACTATATGAGAGCCGTTTATAATTACACAAGGAAAACTAAACACCAGAGAAAACTTAAAAAAAAAAAAAAATTAAGTATGCATGGATTAATATGTCTACTTACATAATATTTCTTAAAGGTATTTATTTGTACTGGGTTCGTATATGCTTATTTTTATGTATGTTATGTGATATGTTTGTAACCTACAATTTTGTATTATCATTTGCAATTTGAGATTTGTCTCTACAACTCCAATTCATATATATTAATTTGTTGATGCTTAGTACTTGTGTTTTTGGCTTTTAGGAAGGTGCTTTTATATGGTATTAACTTATTGCATAATGGTAACAATCCGTTACACTGTTTGCGTTAATTACAATATAAAATATAATAAAAATAAAATATTAGCCTTATAGCATTGAAATAATTTTTAGAATCGGATCAGTAGTTCCATAGATTACCTCTTATAAACATACAACTTGTCTCCCGGCTAGTGTTTTGCCTCCTACCTACAACATAGAGTGTCCTACAAACGTAACGTGAAGAGTTATAACAATGCACTGTGCCTTCTTTGAACTTCTTTGACTTTTCCATTGAACAAGTTTGGAAATTTTAAGAAAAGAGTTAATTCACCTAAATGCGAAGTCTGTGAAAACATAGAAGATGTTCAACGCTTGTTGTTGGAAAGGGAAGAAATGAGAAGTTGTTTAATTTTCTGTTTAGGGTTATGCTCATTATATGTTGGTAAGTTCCACGATGTACTAGCGGAACTATCTTCCGATTCGGCTAGTATGCTGTGGAACTTTATTCTCGATAGTATTAGGAAAGAAGTATGAATTTCTATTATTTAGTTAATAGTTTAGCATTATTTTGTGTTCTTGTGCTGAACTTAGGTATGCTCCAATGGGGCTGGAATACACTAGCTATAAACACCCCTTAAATAAAGAGAGAGAAAAGGTGCAATGCAGTCATTTAGCCGTGCTATGAAATAAAAACTTTACCTCTTTATAATAATCGTATAGATGGTGAATTGACATAGGGCTTGAAGAGTTTTCTGACGTTCAACCAAATTAGACTAAATTATAATGCAGAAACATACGTTATGGTTGGTGGTCTTATGTTTGTTGAAAATAAACTATATACTGTAGTACGTTTTATGATCGAACTAACCGTAAACACTGAAACAATGTAAACGGTGAACGTAAATTAACACTAACATTGTTCACTTTATATCATATTTAACGGTACAAGTGTTGATAATAATTTATAGTGTATAGTTTACTTTAAGTTGAGAGTCTGAGGAACCCTTCTCCACCAGGATATATTTATTGGTGTAACTTATCGGGTAATTAGGTTAGTGAAGTTCACTCGGGAGTAATTTGTCAGTTTCTCAGCGATTGTTAGTGAGTGTCGTTGTTCTTTTGTTTTACTTTCTGTACTTCTTTTGTATTTTAGTTATATTTGGTTAGCAATGTAAATTTTATTTTACTTTGACAAATGTTTGAACATTAGCAACTAAATATAGTCTGGAATTAAAATGTAGCTTTTAACGATATTTTATATTAATAGTGGTCTGTATATGTCCCAGTGATGGGCAAAAAACCTTTTTCTAGAGAAGATATAATAATAAATCAATATAATTTGTTTGATGGTAGGACATGATTATTGTGTCTGACTGTATCGCGATTAACATGCATATAGTGATGAGCCCGTCACAATGTCTCATTTGCTTTGTTTATTTTTTCTGACTGACTATACTGTTGGCCTTAGGTGCCCTGGAGCCTCTGACGGCTTTTACAGCTTCACTGGACTTGATTTCGTTTTGGGATCAGCCATTGCGTATTTAGCTACCTAGAGGCTTGTAGGACATCTTGACAGCAGCAACCGTCGATATATTACCGAACTCTCGTGGTCACTGTTGTTTTAACATTATACTGTACTTACCATCAGATACATCGCAGTAAATTGGCCATGGTACCTACTTCAACCAAAAACAAAAAATAGGCAAAATAACAAGGCTACATATTTATCACCTTAGTCTGAAAGTAGTGAAGGTTAACAAACATTTAAGTTTCTCAAGTATTTGAGAAATAGAAACGTCATGATATATTACCGTCTGCATAATTTAGCTAGAGCAATTACACGTTGAACTTTTTCTCAAGACGACGAGTACAACTAACTATAAACTATACCAGTTGAGACCAAGAACATAAAAACTACCTTCCGGCGCACTCTAGCATACGTAAAGTGTACAAGAATCTTGAATCGGCTAGAAGATTTTATTTGAGGTTTTATCTTAATTTAGGTACACAGGTACAGGTATAAAAATTTTAATACGGTAATTATGCCCATTTTTAAATCTCGTATTCTACAGTTATTGTAGCTAATTATTAATGTTATTGTGTTAATGTTATGTTATGAAATTTTGTACACTGGGATCTATGTCATTCCTCAGTTAATAGAATAAGAAATCGCAAACAAAATTATTAAATAGGAAAAAAATCGACATGCAACAAAAACAAAAGAAACACTTGACAAAAAAAGTTTATTTTTCTATATTTTCTTTGTATTTAATTCCCAGACGACGTACTTAAATATTATATAGCCTATATCACTCCCTTAATTAAAACAAATTTATCGACACCTCGATGCTAAAATCTACAAATCCGTTAAGGCTACAGAGCGTGCCAAAGAAATACACACACACATACATACATACATACGCTCGAAACACATAACCCTCCTTTTTCGCAGTCCGATAAAAAATTAATAAAGTAGTGTTTTATTACTACTCAACCAATTTGATGAAAATTTGTAGATAGGTAGCAAACGTCATTCCATTATTGATAGGCTATATGAATTGGCAATAATACTTTTAAAAACTGTAAAAAAAAAAAAAAAAAATTGCAAAAATCAATTTTTTCTTAAGTTTTGATGAAATTTTGCACTCGGGAAGTATATACCATTCCTCAATGTATATATAGGCACTATGAATTATCTGTGTATTAAACGCGTGTGGAGCCGCGGGACACCGCTACTAATCTGATAATGTTAAAATTTTTGAAAGCTATAATTTTAATGTCATTTCAGCGTTAGGTAGCCGTTAGGCTAATCACCTCAGACTATTCATAAAAAGTTATACAGTTAACTGCTTAATTACGATTATAATCAAAATAAAAATATTATAAGAAAACTGTTTTCGGGGATGAGCACAATTTATTACCTATATTATGTTATTAACATAGTTTTTTAATATTATTAAATATTTTTACACATATATCGAGAACCTCAGTGATTTGAACTTTGAAAGAAACGTTTTTAATATTTTGAGTTTATTGTTAACGTTTATCCGGACTGCATATTTAACTAACTGTTAGGAATTCTAATATTTAGTATTATTGTATACTAGCTGACCCGCGCAACTTTGTCTACATCACATAAGAGAGAGTGGGACGTAGGCAGAGACAAATAACAATTGTCGGAAGCACTTACAGTACAATTTGTAGGTGCCGTCCGCCTTCCACATCATTACGCTAAAATGCACGCGCGGTACTTGATTATTATTTTGTTGCAGAGTTCTTTTAAAACTGTGATATCTCCTAAGATATTCATTGAAATCACATGATGTAAAGAGCAAATTTGTCCAAAATTAATTACTTGTGATAAATAACGTATTTATTTCGATAAGCATGAATACCATGTTTATTGTTTATAAATACACTTTAGCAAATAATGAATTATTTTAGAACAAATTTTATTACCATAATAAAGGTTATATTTCGTCAACGTTAAATTATTTTAGTGTTGGATAGCCCATTCCTCGAGGAAGACTATTGTAGGCTATATAACATCACGCTACGACCGATAGGAGAGGAGCGTCAATGAAAAATTGCAAAAACTGGGAATATTTATTCCTTTTGAGAACTTCCAGTATGTGACGCAGAACGAAGTTGCATGGGTCAGCTAGTACTGTATATGTGTTAACATTGTCCCTCAGTCCCATGTGTATAGACTTCAAGTTGTAATTAAATTACAATCGCGACTAACGTACGTTCATATTGATTCCACTAATAATTATAAACGCATCCCAGGCCGTAAAATGTACGCAATTGCTTTTTTTAATAAGTTTTAAATAATTTTAGAAATACAGAAAATTACTAAAACAATAAACATGTTATGAACTTTAATTAAATAAAATGATTGGACTATTGGAAAGTACGCCAAAACTAAAAACATTTCAATATAAGTTAAGTAAACTGACCATATCATATCTATAATGTTAAAAATGATACAAGATAATAATGACAAGTCCAAGGCGATCTAAAAAGAATGGAGTACAGTATGCAATACAGAATTTAGACTGGGACTCGCCATCTGCAGCTACTGGAACTGTGAAGCGAAGAAGATCTTCGTGTCCAGAAAATTCTACTAAACAAACCATTCGAACAAATGAGGTGGTTTTTGAAGTACAAACGCCTTCAGACTCCATGTCAACTGGCAGTGGAACATCAAGAAGTACAGATAAAAGTGATAGGTCCGATTCTCTTGTAGAAGTAGAACACAGAATTTCGTGCATTATAAATGAGAATAGATCGTCGAACTCCGAGTCCAGTGATGTAGATATTACAATTGACAGTATTTTAGAAAACCCTTTCAATAATCAATTAATTGATGATCAAAAGGCAACAGTATATGACAAATTTCGAAGTAAAACTTTCATCAATAGAAACTTTAGACTTAAAAGAAAACTGTGATAGGATTCAGACCGAAATTGCTCAGGATAAGAAAAACAAAGATAGAAAACTAAAAGCTCCGGCATCATTAAAAAGTTTAAATAAATCTTTTGACATTGTTAAAAGTAATACAAAATTAGACAGAAACACAAAGAAATTAGATGAAAAATCAAGTGTATTACCAATATACAAAAGTACAGTAAAAGGCACTGAGATTAATTTAATCAAACTTAACCAAAAGAAAAATTGTACGTCCAAACTGAAATTGCCATTTTCACCGACAAAAATAATGGACAAACCGAAGACAAACATCTTTCAAATAAAAACAGTGTTCCAGGAACTAAACCATCACCTTTACTATCATCACCTGTACGAAGGACAATATCGAATGAATATGTTCGTCTAAAATTTACTAACGACACTGTTATTAGACGAACTATAGACGGTAAATCTGTACCAAAAATTACACCAAAAATACAATCAATTATACCAGAAAGTCCCATTGATAACGAAGACCCATTTTTAAATTTGAGCCCAAATAAAAAGTATACTGTTACAACGAATAACAAAGTAAGGTGTGATAAAGATAACTATGTAATTTTTGATCCAAACACGGGCTTCAATCAAGCAGAAGTTCAAAGACTCTCCAGGATATCACCTAAAACATCCATAGGGGAGAAATCAAGAATTCCTCTTAAGTCACCTGGTGAAAATTCAGGTTTTGTGCGTAAATCAGCGAATGCTAGTGATACGGATAGTGGTATATTATCACCTAATTCTCCTGTGGACACAAGTGAAAAAGGTGCATATTATGTTAATGCTGCGGCTTTCAGTGAAACAGTGAGAAACTGTTCTTCTGAACTTGATATCACTATTTTGGATCCAGTGCTAGCGAAGAAAGCAACTGAACAAGTCCAGGTGAGTGTCGTTTAATTTTATCAAGTAATCTAAACAGTTAATTAATGAAACCGTCAGTTCGTCTCAGCTGTAACGAGAAGGCTACAATTAATACAACAAAAAATCTCTTTGATTAATACTAAAACAACAAATGTCTAATAACATTTTTAGGATGTTTAAAAATAAAGTACATCCTTAAGTTTGTAAATTTTTTTATGTACTAACAGATATTCGAATAAGAAGAGTCGAGACTGAGCGTTTGATGCTTTGATATGGTATTGTTGCGCCATCTGTTAGCGAGTAGCAGAATTTTCCTTTAAATTTGATGCTCAGACTTTCTACCTTTTATAATTATTGTAAAAAATTATATTTTTGGTGATAAAATTGTTTTATAGTGGTTTCTAAAATTAAAAACAAAACTAGGTGTCTAAGACAATCATGTAATAGTACGACCATGTATGTTCAGAGGGCGTTGATTTTAACTTTTATCATTGAATACTCGAGCAAAACCTTCCATTTGTTTAGCATTTCCCTTTCCCGTGATATAAATCGCTCCACAGAAGCGCATTATATGGAAGCAATCGTGCAGTTAATTTTCGAATGGGTCCATTTAGCGTAAATAACGAACGGGGCGGCATTGGGTGCCTGGGGCTCACTTTTGTAATCATTGTGATAGGTAGTTCAGCGTGTATAAACATTTACTGTAGGGCTAACAATAATTATTGTCCACTGTTTGATAGTTAGATACTGTTCGTGTTTGATGGCGCATGGCGATAGATGCTATGAAAGCTCCCAATTATAATAATTATCGATGTTGTCGTACATGTTGTCGAACGATATATATACAATAATAATTAAGTGTAATGATTAGTGTTTTACAACACAGTTGTCAATTGTTTTAATGTTATATAATTTGTACAGTCGACTCTCGTTAATTCGAAACTCGAGGGACTCTTAAAATATTACGAATTATCGAGTGTTGGAAATATCAAATGGTTCGAAATTTGTGAGAGAAAATAAATAAAACTTCGAATTATTAAATGTTGATCAATTAATATTTATTAATTGCTAGCAACATTAATTTTCTCCTTGTGCTTTATTATGGTTGAGAGAGTACTCAGAGGAATCTTAAATTCTTTTGCAACATCACTTTTCTTCTCACCTTTCTCTACTTTTTCGATTAACTTTTTCTTTTCAGCAATCGTCAAACATTTATACTTTCTAGGGCTCATAATTAACAAAAACTTTTAATCTGTATACCAACGAAAGATTACAAGTAACTGAAACATATCTAAACAAACCAATTCGTTCGGAAGTGTGAGTCAAACAAATCATAGCCAAAACAAAGGCTCAACAAACAAACAACTTGATACAAGTTTGACCTTGTCGCAAAAAGTATGTACTTACAATCTTTCTCTCTGCAACTTCGAATTGTCGAGTGTTGGACGCCGATAAGTTCGAATTAACGCGTCGTTTTGTTATATAGCAATGATTTTTTCATACGAATTACCAAGTGTTTAAAAATATGTTGATTTAGTTCGAAATATAAAGAGATTTTGTAGGGAACTCGTGATAACTTTGAATTATAGAGAGGTTCGAATTATCGCAGGTTTGAATTAACAAGAGTCGACTGTATGTATATTTTTGTGTAGCCGCTATCCTTTAATGTATGTAGTAATCTCCTAAATTTATTTTCAACTTAACTCGGTTTCATTTTATTTACTTTTTTAAGCCTTAACTATCAGTTGCACCAATATACCAACAGACAATGTATGTATTATATATTTAACTTCCTTAACGGATATGAAAAAAAATTATCTCGTAGATTTCTATGCTGTACTTAATTAAGCATGTTGCATTATATGCATATATTCAGAAATGTACAAGATACCCTATACAAAGTATCTGGAATACAAAATGCAAGATACTTTTAAATTAAGTATTTCAGATACCAGACACAAAATACTTTATACAATAGTATCTGAAATACTTTTTAAAGATAAAATACTTTTTTAAGAAATCTACATTTGATTGAATTTACGTGAATTATTTACGAATAGATCGCGTTGAAATGTGACAAATATTATATTTTTAAGATTGTAATTGCGAATAAACATTTTTTCATTCATTTTTCTTCGATGAGGCCTCGTAATCACACCCCCAAAAGACAACAGTCGCTCCACAGTGGCAGAACTTGGTAAATAGGTGTTATATTTGAATTTTTTTTCTTTATTGTAGGATAAGCATTTAAGCTCTTTTAAATTGGTATCTATAGACCCTGTGTTTTCGCCACATGTAATAGAGGAATCGGTATCATATAAAAACATGTATTAAGATTCTTCTTTTGACTTTTTTGTTATATCGCCTTCAATATTGTCTAAAGCCTCCGATTTTTGTTTTTCAAATCGATTAATATTTCGTGTTTCAGTCAGGATAAGTTCTTCTACATATTTTACACATTTGCTGCACAGGCTCTATCTGCAATCAATTTTGACAACGTCTCATTAGGTTTTCTTCAATTACATCTAGTAGAGAGCTGCAGTATTTAGTTTTTCCATCCTAAGACGTTTGATTATATGTTAAATCCTTATTAGCTCAGGTAACAGACAACCATAGTAAGTGACTTTTCCCTCTTGCAGGCTTTGAATAGCTACTGCTATTGGCTTTGACCAGTTCACATATACATAGATAACTTCTACTAAAAGTATTTACAAAATACTAAGATACCAAACAAAAGGTATTTAAGTACAAGATACAAAATGAATTAAAAAAAGTATTTTAGATACAAGATTTTGATTTAAGATTTTAGATACGTATTTAGTATCTTGTATCTGTATTTCAGATACTTGTATCTTCATTATGTCACATCTCTGCATATATTGTATTTATGTAAATCAAGTATCTAACATTCATGCTCAATATGCATATGGTGATAACTAATCAATTTCTCCCCATTTGATTTGCTAATTTGCCTAATCTATTTACCGCAATGAGTTCCGGTACAAAACCATAGAATATATTATTGGTATAATACTGAAAAGATATGACTGATGGCTTTTAGCATAGTTATTTTGATTATCATGACCTAGACGATTCTGCCCGCTAAAAACTATCACCCTATAAACCTACTTACCTAAGTCATAAAAGTATTTGCACGTAACGACCTAGGACGCTTATTGGCGTTTAGTATGGTAACGGTTCAATATAGCGACAATGCATTCATGGCTAATTTGAAATTTAATGTGATATCGTCAGTCGCAACGCATTCGATGCAGCCGAACTGTGAGAATAACTCGCTTGATTACCAGCGGCGTGCGTAATGCATACGCAAGTGTGTTTTACGACAAGGCTGAAGATATTCCACGGATAATTTTATGGCCATGTTAGCTACAAATGGCAATATAAAAGCGAAATATTTTATTTAATTTAAAGATTGAGTTTTGCTCATTTTCGCTAAATAATATTCTTGGATTTACTATCGTTTTTTGTTGTTTTCTTTCATCCCAGAGATGTAAAGTAAAAAAAGTAAATATAAAATAAGTATGTACATGTAAAGTAAAAAAAAAATGTCTTAAATATAACTTAATCGACCTCTTCTGTGTTACTTCATATTTATTTACAAAAATCTGGCATCCCGCCTGGCCTTGTATTGGACAACGAAATATGCCAGATTACCTAAACTTTTAAATTATTTGACATTAACTTTTTTTATTGGTGTTTAATTCAAAGTTACGAAAATAAAGTATTCTGTCTCTTGTCGGTATGCTAATGAGTGTACCGTAGTACTTACGCAACGGTAAGAAGTACAAACACTCCAGCGAAGAGCGAAGGATCCAGAGTTCCTCTCGCAAGTACCATCCACGTAAACGGGTTTACGCTTTATACGCCGCCCCTGAATAACATTTCATTGTATAATTTAAGACCGGGGAAAATTATGTTTTTTAAACCAGTACATACTTGTATAGCGTCCTTTTTTTTCGTGGTAGACTAGGAACAATTAATACGTACATGACTAGTAGGTTTTCATTTTAGTGCCGAGAAAGTTTTTTTACTAGATACTACTGAAGAATTTTTGGTCTTGTTTATTTTTTTATATTTTCATCGTTATTGCTTAGTTATTTCCGAATCTTATAGCTGTTAAAAATAGACATCACACATCAAAATAAAGATAGCACTGTCATATAGGATAATAATGTACCTTATATTTGTGATGTGTAACATATTTCCTATGAAGGAAGGAAGGAAGGAGTGACAGAAGCACGTTCTATTTGATTTGACTAATAGTGCGCTGGTAGAGTTGGCTGTCAGATGGTATCAACCGGTGTTGGGCGTAATCAATTAATTTTTAATTGACTAAAAAAATCATTGCAATTAATTTAATCCTAATTAAACTATTACTTGCTCGTAGCAATTAAATTATTTGGATTACTGTATGTTAATCGTAACTCACAATTAAAATATTTGCAATTAACTTTTTTAATTGTTCAACGAAACTGTTAAAACTAACAATTAACCTAGGTATCTTTATGTGTGTATATTTATGTGTTCTTAAGTTATATTAAGACAGATATTATACTTCATATGCGAATACTGTAAGGCTCACTTATTTTTTATAAACTATCTAACATGACGTATCCATTCCACCTAATGTTAAGTGTTCACTGCATCCTATCTATACATCTTTACAACCAACCTCAAAAGAACTGAAGTTCTGAGGCCAGTTTAAAACATTGCTAGTCCTGAGAAGTGAGTTGAAACGCCTTGAAATGTCTTTCAAGAGTTTGCTTGTTAGAACTCGCTAATCCCTAGGACTACCTGTGAGATTTGAAAAATGCTTTCGTTGCATTTTATAAGCCTTTTTATTGAGGTAGGCTATAGGCTACTTAACTTCACGCTACGACCCTAAGAAGCGAAAAAGGAGGATGAGGATGAGAAGGATTTCTTTACATGTTCTTATATAACTTGAGTTACAGGATAAGTAATAGTTATGATAAGAGAACGTTGTGGTGTGAAAGAAGATTAAGTTCGAGTTTGAGCTTCGAGGGTTTGGGCCTGTAGAGATGGTGACAGATTTATAAGACGAGCGTCAATGGGAACGTTCCACGATCAAATCAGGAACGTTCTGAAGAAAGCTTAGGTTAAGAGTACTCTAAACCGTCCAGCATGCATGAAAAGACTAATGAATGTGTTGAAGAAGTGAAAGATGTATGCCAGGATCGTAGCAAATGGTAAAGAGGCGTGATTTAGGTACCTATGTATGTATGTAAATTAAATTAAATTAGTTGATAAAATCCGAAGAAGGAATCATAATTAAATGGAAGGGCGTTAAAATTAAAGCGCTTATGTTATTCAGAATTTACTGGATTTAGGTAATATGTCGATATTTAAAAGTTTTAACGTTAAAACAAGAAGCCATTGGGTTACTGACAATTTGCAAGACTGGAGTGGTTTTGAAGTAGGTAAAATCAAAGTGTGCCCGCAAGCGGTTTTACTACGCAGCTCACGCCGCGTGGGGACCGTAACCCAATTACTGTTACTTCAGACATACTTTATTTTAGACATGACTTAAAATGTTATAATATCGTATAAATAAATATAACAATAAATAATAAT
Source organism: Saturnia japonica (assembly GCA_033032175.1). NCBI lineage: Eukaryota > Metazoa > Arthropoda > Insecta > Lepidoptera > Saturniidae > Saturnia > Saturnia japonica. The sequence continues at coordinate 14,933,988 of CM065307.1, forward strand.
AAACCGTAACATTGTCACGTAGCAATTCCACACGGGATTTGTAACTTATTATTTTCTGATTTCTTACTTAACGTAAGTCAAAAGACCTTCGTGCCAAATTTTAAAGTCTGTAACACCCCTGAAAGTACCCTATAGGGTTTGATAATCGTTCGATGGGTGGACTTTGAAGAGCAGTAACTCTTTGTATTGAATTTGCTTTTTACATTAGCATTCGATATTTATTTCAATCTTAGACCTCCAGCCGTTTTCAACAAAAAATATATTTACACAGAAATATACAGACATATCAACGGTCAACAAAGTATGTAATTCTATAGGGGTTCCGTGTTTTTGGAAAGGAACGCTAATAAAAGCTAAGAACTTGTATAATATACATTATTTAAATTAATTCTTTTACATGAGTTTTTATAACCCTATCGGCACATAAAATGCTTATTACATAAAAATTTCAAGTAGATTCTATCTATTCATATTTCTATGGAATTATCAGGTCTCCTTCCGGTCGAATCTTGGACCCCAAAAAGTCTATTTCTCGACTGAGTGAGGGTGCATTACAGTATCTACTTTATCTCAACATGCAGACTGCGTACACCAAGTGGTCGCTTGACAAAATACCAAATTTTTATATAACACTAGCTTCTTTCTACGACTATGTAAGCATTTTGAGTGAGCTTTGAACTTTAATTTGTATTTACATATTTTTTTTGTAGTTATTTTGAATTTATAAGGACACCAAAGAATGCATAAAATTATTAACCATAATGATCTTTTCACTTGTGACTACCTACTGGCCTTAATTTTTTCCAGTGGTAATTTTGCAATCTCTAAATGAGATTAAATTGTTATATTAAACAATATGACTAGTCACACAAACAGATGATATGACATTATGTCATTAAATATGTATTTCTTTTAGAAGATTTATAGGAAGCAAGGGGTTCATATATCAGTCGAGTAGATCGTAAATACTGTAAGAGCATCATACCGGGTCATACATACGCTACCCTCAAGTCACAGATGTTTACAAAAAAATATATTATAATAAATATTACAAGAAATTGGGTTTGATACCTATCAGCCTATCAGCAAAAAATTGTAAATGTAACAATTTCCAATTAGTGTCTTTGTTGTGGTCCATGTACATTGTACTAGTATAAAAATAATATATTCTTCTACATGTAATACTATTGAGCAATTCTTGTATCTTTATATGTAATCGGTTTCTCGGAAATGGCTCTAACAATTATTTAAATTTTATTTAAATAGTTTTATTTTGTAAGACACCTATATCAAAACAGATATCTATACCAATATTATAAAGTGGAAAGATTTCATTTTTTGTTTGTAATTAATATACTCAAAAAATTCTAGACCGATTTTTAAAATTCTTTTACCAATATAAAGCTACTATATCACCGAGTAACATAGGCTATATTATAATTTAAAAAAATAATTATAACTCATAAAAATGTCTATAGTTTTATACAAAGTATACAAAATTGCCTCCACGGGTGTGTTGGTGATACTTGTCGTATAAAATTAACACGGGTGAAACCGTGGGGCACAGCTAGTTATAATAAAAAAGGACTGACTGACTGACTGTGATATCAAAGCACATCCCAAACCACTGGGGCTAGGACCATGAAAATTTGCATGCAGGCTCCTTTTACATTGTAGGTGAGCACTAAAAAAGGTTTTTGAAATTCAACTCCTAAGAAGACGACTACTGGCACACAGGCAATAATAGTATTGTCGTAAATACAATTATTAATATGTAATAACTAGATAAATAAATAAAATATTTAATTGTAATTTTATTTAAGAACACATTGGTAGGTAGCAGCTTAATTTAAATTTCACATCATGTTATTCTTAATGCATCAATAAAATTAACCAATTTGTCTGTAAATACTTAAATAATTTCGTTGTTAACTCCTTAATCCGTTTTAACTATTTTCGTTCATTTAAAAAATTTAACAGCTCGTATAAAAGAGCTGTAACGTTCGTATCCTGTCTTGGATTTATTCCCGGGAGGATTAGGAGCCGTAAATTATTTTCTTTCGGCTTGAATTACTGCCGGTTTGGCCGACAGACCGTTGTTTTATGAGTTTAAACGAGTGACATATAATTTTACATCCTTTATATGAACATCTGTATTTCTGGTGTTAACCCCACTGAGAAAGCTATTAGTTTAATGAACTTACCACGCTGCAGATAATGTTGTATTGTTTGGATTTTAGGTACTTTGTTTTTTTTTTTACTTTTATTTATAGGCAACGGGTGCTTATATACAATTCTGCTAATGTCTCATTGATAGAATATTTTTCTTATCTTCAAAGTTCAAACGACAAAAAAAAGATGGTGGCTTCTTGTAATAATTATCCACGAAGTTTTTGTAACTAAATGCATGTTGATGATTAATGAGGTGTTAATTATAATCCTAACAAAAACAATAAATTTGAAAAAGGCGCTAAGTGCGGTAGAAACGACGGCAGTCATTTTCACCGATAAAAGAGCTGAGATCTAGCAGGTGCTAAGTTCCATTGCAGTTCCGTTAATTACAGCTTTAGAAATTTATGTCCCTCAATTCATTTACAAAGTAATCTGTTACTTTCTCTGATATAAGATTACTATTTTAAGATCAGCCATTCTGAACTTGGCTAACACATTGTCGTTTCATAATAGAACCAAACGCGCTGGGCTCCGGAACCACCGCTTTACGGTAACTAATTCTCTATATCATATCTTTGTCATAGTATGAAGCTGGGGATTTATCTCCCGCCCAATGTGTTCCATTATAACATGGGGACCTTCAAAAATAACGTGAAGATACATTTGAACAGGCCAGCATGACAGCGACGACCTGGTGATGAATAGTAGATGCTTCGGTGGTTACCTATGTTATTGGACTGCGCTGTACTCACTATCAGGAAATGCGCCGTCACTTTTCCGTGTTACGATAAAAAAATTATTAATAAAGATTTATACACAACATTAGTCAAAGTGTTTAAATTCAAGATCCCAGTCTCTTGTTCATTGCAAATATCGGTATATTGGTGCAGGCGTGATTTGAAGTTGACTTTTTTTGAAGAAGTAACAAAAATGTTCTAACTGTATTTACTTATATTATGATGATACTTATATTGATAAAATAATACCTATGTATATTTTGTAATTATATACAATTACGTATCGCTGAAAGTGGTCGCACTGTAAATATCTTACTGATGGTCAAAGAACTTATTCGAAAGGAAAGCGCTGCTACGGTGCAAATTAATGAATTTTATTTCTTTCGAACACTAAGAAATTTATCTGAATGCGGGTGTTTTCTTTCGAAGTATTTTTTGAATTTTGAAATATTCATACTAAGGTTTGAATCATAAAGGAAATAAATTGTCTCTTGGTCAATAAAGCATTTGTTTAGCACCTATTTAGATAATGAATACATCTTATTGGCTTACATTTTAACAAGACAGAATTATATACTAAAATTGTTAGGTAGGTGAAGTTCGGGACGTTAATTACGAGCTTACTGCATCTAATGCTTAGAGAGGCGCCCGGCTTTTGCTAATTAGACAATATAGACAGTCCATCGTCGACGTAATCTCAGCTTAATTATTTTTCTTATATCAAGAGCTCTCGTTAAAATATAAAATTTTTGTATAAGTATTTATTGGCATTTTATCTACAATCCAAAGTGTCTTAGAGCCGCTTTCATAAATCGTATAATTAATTTATTATAAAAATATAACTACAATTATTAATTTATATTATTTCCACTAATCAATTTATTTACATACTTTAGTTAAAGGCATCTTATTAAACCTCTGGGATTTGTTTTAGCATGCCATGGCCTGAGATTTTATTCAACGCGAAAAAAAAACAAAACAAAAAAAAAAATATAAAAAATAAAGACATATTATAAATGAAAGTAGAAATATGATTAGTTATACGCATCAAGTTTAAATAATTTATGTAATGTATTATAGTAATGTAATATTATATAACAAAAATCCTAACTTTTATTCTCTTTATTTCATTAAAGGATTTCGTAACAAATGCGCAACTGAATTTGTTAGCTTGTTACTCAATCTCGCAAAATCGGCTCACCAACTTTAGACGACATTTGGCATACACATAGCTTATTTATTTCTGCCATGGTCATAGCCTATTCTTCCTGTTATCTCGTAATCCCTGATCTTCCATAAAAACTAAGCTATCCGCAACAACATGTGTTTCGATGAATTTGCACGATTTCTTTTTTCAATTGATTTTTAGAAAGGAAAAATATATCAAGTTTTGAATAGTAGTTATTGTAGGTGCGTGGCATACGATAAAGCAGAGAATTTTTTGCATAATTTAATTTCACTCAGAGTAGCTAGAAGAAGGATATGAAGAGTATGATAGTCTGGCACACATAGTTATTTATCAGACAAGAGGTCAAGAGAATATATATTACCAGACGATACAGCATGTAGAAGTATACTGACGCCGCCTTAGTTTCAACTAATCTAGTTGAAAAAATTTACTCGCTTCCTCATAGTTATCGAAGTTTTTAAAGTTTTTGAAGCACATAAATTTTATAAACTTCTTTTGAATAAATTCTATTTTATCGATGTAAGTTGCGTATAGAGGAGATTGCAAGCATATTGAACAACACTTCTTACGTACTCATACTCATTTTATAAACCCTAATTGTTTATAGGCTTTAGTTGTTTTATATTTATGTGGTTATCCATTGGTAATTTGGTATCTAATCATGCCACTAAATCTCTAACACAGTCAACTTTTTTAATACCGTTACCGTTAATTTTATAATCAAATCTAACCGAAGTAAATTGACGAGTGAAAGTTATATGCAAACATTTGCTTGAATTGATAGTTAAAAGATAATAGATCTTTATAATACGGGTTTAGTTTATATAAATAATTTTGAATATCAATTAAATCTGTAACTGATGCTACTTTAGAATATATTTTTGTCGTCTGCAAACATAATAAATCTAGATTTCAAAATACACGCTCCAATGCATAGATGTAGTATAATATCCAATGTCGTATAGGTAGGCATTGTAAAACAGAGGGCCCAATATAGACCCCTGAGACACTCCAGATAGAATATGAATAAAATCACTACAAGCGCTCCCTAATACAACAGCCTGCATACGATTATTAACATAAGAAGTGATCCCATCTATGTAGGTTACCACGAATTCCCAGTGCATAAAGTTTGCTAAGTAAACCTAAATATAAGGTGGTCCCCACGATCAAATGCTTTCCCAAAATTTGTACAAATTACATCGACTTGGTAGTTTTTGTCTATGTTACTCAAGACGTAGTTTGTAAAGATGACGAGATTCGTTAGAGTTGAACGTCTTTTCATGAAACCATGCTGCTCTCTCGGTATAAAATTTACAATAACTGACCTTATGCAAAGATAAATTAGCGCCTCTAGAACTTTCCATACATTTAAAATGGAAATAGGGTGATAATTTTCTATTTTACTTCGAGAACCGTTTTTATGTATCGGTATAATAATAGCTTCCTTCCATTTGAAAGGAAAAGAACAATATTTGTTTACAGATAAATTAAATATTAGCTATAAATATTAAAGACGTAGCGCATCTAAAGAACGTTGAAAACTTAACTTAACGTGTTAAGATAAGGGATACATCGTCGTAAGGTAGCCTGTCAGTCTTTTACAGGTTGCACTTTGGAGTGTGCTCAGGAACTGCACGATTTAATTTCGCCCAATCCGTTCCACCATAGGACAACTGGACGCCGTGATGGATTCCACCCTTTTGTCGTGGAAATTCCTCGTTATGCTTCGTCGTTCATTATGCGAACGGCAAAGGAGTGGAATTTACTCCCGTCGTCTGTTTTCCCATCCACCTATAACTCTTTGGAGTCTTCAAGCGAAGAGTGAATAAGCATTTAATAGGTAAGCGCGATACATCGCCGGTCTCATCTTTACTTTCCATCAGATAAGATTGAGACCAAGCGCATACCTGTAATGCATTAAAAAAAAAATTCGATGAAAACATTTTTTTGGACATGGGAGCAGAGCCGCGCGCACGGCTATTAATAAATATTTAAGTAGTTGCTTCAGTCACCATTTAACAAATCTTCCAATCAATGAACACTTTACTACATTTAATTTTAATAATTAACAAATCCAAAATCTCAGTTTATCTTACAATCTTAAATTCGACTGAGAAAGTGAATTAACCTCTCCACACCTAAAATAGAATCACAATTAACTTTATGGAAAGCCGTTATTGAACGTCTTCATAAAATCTATTCAAAAGTTCATTACCGGCAACATCCGTGTGCCGAAGCCGCCTCCGTGTAGGCAACGTTTGACTGATTGAGCCATTTTTAGACTCGCAGGAAGAGCGGTCGCCGCTCCGAATAGTATGATCATACCAATTATCACCCCTGTCATAAGTTATACTGTAGGGTACACTGTTCACGATAAGCACGAAATGTATTTATAATAAACTGGAATATCACACTCTTACACGTTTATTGGTACATCATTACAATATTGAGGCTAGAGGCACGAAGGCTAAATAAAGATTGCAGGATCGATCCCGGCATATTGTGTTATGAGCACGTTAAATATCTAATAGGTACCTATTACAATAGTACAAGTTATGCTTAGTTTGGAATAAAATGGGCGAGATTTTTTTCCAACTATTGTTATTTCCGAATTATATGATATCTTTTACATCTAATATCAATCCAATAGTACGAAACTGTAGTACGAGCATGTGTGCGTTATGCGTGCGGTACATTATAAATTAATCATTGGTCTGCAACTTCTGAACGACTTGACGGATTAAGGACACATTCAGTCAACACATTTATATTTTTGAGACGTTGATTCATAATTATTCTAGGATCCGATAGATGGCTCTGTAGTCGTTATTAAAAAATCTATATTTATGAACCAATGAGACTCATGTTCATAACATAATAATATGTTGGTTTAATGCCAAAAAAGTAAATCACAAAATTGACAAATTAACTACCAAAAAGCACAGAACAAAGTTGTAAAAATTTACTTTTAACAAATTTCTGTTACTGAAATGATTAATATTATATTGAAGAAAATCATTTGTATTATTAACTTAGAATTATTTCCTGCTGAAACTATGTATATAGTAAGAACTAGATTCAAAGAAGTAAATTCAAAATATTTTGATTAGGTCTTACTGAATCTTTTTCTAACTCTGTCTAGGAGAGTAATCTTTCTTTACTCAATTTTATAACACAAATCCCGGGTGTTTTTCCTTCAAAGAGAATGCATTACGGCGAAGTAAGAGAAACGATATCTCAGCGAAGTTAAGCGGAAAGTTCAACTTCAATTGAAACAATCCTTTGAGGATTTATAAAGCATTCACTCAAGTTCACACGAGTTTTGAGCCAGTTTAGAAGAATTAATTTATTTGTGATGTGTTTACGTATTGTCCATATTATTCTCTTTTTTTAATAATATCACTAATCAATCAATTTGATTAACCATATAATTTATTATGAAATTAATTACGTAGTAATTACGTCGTTAAATGTCGACAGTTTTAACGAGAATTTATATTACGACTACATATAGAAATATAAGTACAGTGATATTCAAATCCCTAAAACACTACTTTTATGTATATGTTAAGTTTGTCCTTTAGTTGTTACAAATTAAGTACTTAGTATTTGTTACAGTAAGTATTAGGCATATTTTTTCTATGAATAAATTATGAAAAGGGCTAAAAATTCGTTAAGAATCAAACAACAACACAGTTTGATGTAACAAATGCAAAATATGTTGACAATATTGTGTGTACTCACCCATCGTTCTTTGAGCAACTCAATCCATCGTTCAAAGGGACAATCACCTCAAATAGATGGCCCGATGTACTTTAGATCCTAGTACATAAATCTTCTGTTAGTTATTCAATTTGTTTTCCAGTGAATATAAAATATACTAAAACTGTCAACGTGTCGTTTTCGACGAAATGTATGGGAAATATTGTAGACTTGCTTTGACCGTTGATTTGTTTATTCGTATTGTTGGTTGTAGGTAATATTAATTGTATTAAAGTAAACCGGTATTTATTTGTTGTATATTTGAATTGTTATTTTTAATTATTTATAAATAAAGTAACAAATAATTTCTGCTAAATAAAAAAAAAATGTTTTTACGATGTCATTTTCACTGGATTTTTTTTAATAGAAATAAAATTCAATCATATAGTTGTTTATAAAGTAGATATTCACAGTCTATTGCGTGGACATAATCAGATGTTTGTTTCATATGCGTATTGCAATATGAATATGTGTAATATACAATACAATACGCAATATGATTATTATTATAGTTGATTAGTATATGAGTAGATAATTAAGAAATAACTGTTTCGAAGTTAACTTACCTATTACAAATGATTCATTTAAATTCGTTTATTTTCATCAGTTTTGTAAACCCAGAATCAGTTTATTTTGAATAGCGTTTACTTTGATGTGAGATAAACAAGAATTTAAAACACGATTGATGCCGCATCCAGTATTGTTGTATCCAGTGCGTGCATCTGCATCCCCGCGGGAGAATGGTTGTGCCAGCGGCATTGCTGGGGCCGACAGGGCGGCATCGATCCGCCCCAGTCTTGTGCCGAGCGCCCCGCAAGCAGGACGAGCACCCGCCCGCCTGCCGCGAAGCCTTCGCGTTTAGGCGGGAATACAGAAACGAGCGTATATCTGAAGTAAATTCGATTGTTCAAGATATATTGTATAAAACTTCTCTGAAATAATAATAGTAATCGATATTTTAGCTTATCTTGACATTTTGAGGCATTATCGTTATTTGTGGAGGTGACTATTTCTTTTTTGAGTTAGGTTATTAATTATTATCATTACAATATCTGCAACGAATATAATTCTATACGCTGTGTTTCTGTAACGTGATCAAACAGTTTCGGCGGGAAAATTATAAAAAAATAGTGCGTATTTGCTAATAATTCTAAAAATAGAAATCGAACAAGTTTTAAAAATCTTTGTAAATCGGTTTAAATATTAGTTACATGAATATTTGGGTATTTTCTTAGGTATTTCGTTAATAATTCTGCATTTCGAATTATTGAATTACTTTCATACTTTAAGTGTTTCTCTTATTATTTCATCATAGATATTTGAACCAGTAATATTTTTAAAGTGATTTCTTGATTAATAAAAAATATTTTTTCTAAACATCTATATAATATATAAAGTAATACATTTTCAGGATTTTCTTCAGATAAGCATAACTTTGTCGAAACCTAATCGGGTGAAAATTTACAAACAAGCAGTCACCACAAATTTTGCATCCATATGAAATATTCACCTATTTTATTGCAGACTGTAACGTTGTGTTTTGCTTGACTTTTGACAAATGAACTTGACATACACTTTATTTACATTTCCCATGGGCATTATCTTCATTTATCATTTATATAAATTGTCTTTAAGAACCAAAACAAATAACTAGTTCATCATTGATAATCACCTAATAATTTATTTGTGCTACAGCTTTACTTCTAAAATATTGTACAGTATTTTTGGAATTTAAAAGTATTTATGTCGAAACCGGGATGTAGATGTGGGCGTTCATTGTATTTCCTTAATCCGATTAATTCTATAATCATGCTCGTATTGAATATCTCCATGGTCTACGAACTTCGATACTATGATAATAATTAATAATGATTAACCTTGGCCGCGAGATAGAATAATTCTAAAGTTAACTGATTCAATGGCTTATACATAAATGCTTCTAGATATTTCAAAATAAATTAGAAAGTCAAGATCTGATTGTTAAAAAATATTGGATATATACAGGTGGTTCGGGCAATATAAAATTTAATTTGTGGCGTCATAAAAATAGATTTCATTTACAAAATTTTTAAATTTAAATTATGTTTTCAGTTTTACCTCAATTCTATTTTGATTTCTTTTCGTGATAACCAATTTTGTGAGTAAATTAATTTAGTTGTATTTTTAGTCATAACTTTCGGTATACCAGAAGAGCACATTTAACACATCATTTTAAATTGAATAATTAATGACAAATTAATATTGTTATTGAAAATTATATCATTATATGAATACATATAACTATGTAGTTGTGCCCCACGGTTGCAGCCATGTTAAATTTGTTCGATCAACTCTGCCACCAACGCACCCGTGTAGCCTAACGCTGTACTCAGTTACCGTACTTGCCTACAGCTTGCCAGATTGCTTGAACTTCATATTTATTGCGTCACTCCTTAGGATCATAGCGTGAAGTTATAACCCTTCCTCAATAAATATGCTATTGAATGCAAAAATACTTTTTAAAATCTGACTAGTGAAGAGTAAGTGCGTTCAAACAAACAACCAATTTCTTGAGTTTTATAATATTTAAATAAATACTAGCTGTGCCCCACGGTTTCACCCGTGTTAATTTTTACTATCATAAATTTTCTCACTTTTGGCAAGTACAAATTATTTTAATTTTTCATTATCTTCTAAACTGTCTCCGTATAACATGTAGAGCAAAATTTAATTTCATAAAATTGTCTTTATGATAACTTTTGTTCGTAAGGATTTATATGCTATGCCTAGAAATAATGCTCCTAAAACAATTTTTAATCTTTAATAAAAAAAAAATTCGCAAAATATCTTAGCTTTGGCTTATGTTTAAGATATAGGCATATTCTATTATCACGGACTTTTTTTTGATACACTAAGGACCAATATTTTTGTAGAATATTGTATTTAAGTATCATTAACCATTACGTCAGCGCACGCGGATAAAGCAGTTTGGGAGGGCTTACACTTCCGGCTTACATAACAAAAATCAATTTTGAAGGCTAGCTGAGAGTTGTAGCGTAATGTTAGATAGATTATACAATTCCCCGTGAACCTGGCTATAATATATAAAAATAATTTTTCAAATCCGACTGGTAGTTTCAGAGATTAACGTGTTTAAACAAAAAACTTTTACGCTTTATTATATTATTATTATATTAATACGGGAAGCAAAAATTTGAACCCTTTTTTAAGCGTATTGCGTGCACGGAAGACTGAGATTTGGCATGGTTAGAGTTTATATGGAGAAGGAGTGCAGAAAGTTAAAATGTATCTATAATATTTGTTACTAATATATTAAACTAAATAAATTATTACTGCAAATCCTAAAACGACAAGTACCATTGAACTTAGACCCTCCAAAATATTGATATTGTCAATCAATAAAAAGTGACAGCAAGTGGTATAATATTCATTGTTTAGGTTCATACTGCAAATGTCAAACAGAAAATAGTCTATGATTAAAAAGTCGCTGGTGGTATTTCATAACCTTTTCATAGATGCTCATTAATCGTTATTGAGTATAATATAAAACTTACGATGGTATTTTACCATTATTTAAAGACCTCTAATAATCTCTCTATAATTATTCCTTAATGCTATTGACCTTCTTATTTTCTTTTGTATAGTGCATCTGCAGTTATTGGTGTGTGTTTGTCAGCTCCTTTTAGATATCGTGTCCATATCATTTTACTTTGTGAACGCAGTTGGAATCGAACCTTTTTCAATCTTTTAGGAGGTGTTTTACTCCAAGGCCTTCCTTTTCCCTTCTTGCCAATGGCTCGGTCAATTTGAAATGAGTTATTTTGAAACGACGATAGCTGTATCGTATTGGAACACCGCGTTGATCATACAACGAACCTGAGCATGCGGTGAAGGAAAAATGTGTAATTATGAATCTATTGGATGGTATTTTCTAAAGCCCGCATAGCTAGCTGCCAACAGCAAGTAAAAATTATGTTGCCTGAAAATCTAAGCTTTTAAATAATAATAAAAAATAGTTCTTTGCTACTCGCACTTCGCTATACCATAAGTTAAAATGTGTAAAGCATCGATTTCTAAAATATTTTGAAAAAAATTATTCCAGTTATATATTTTAAACAGGTATTGCGCATGAATATTATGGTGTAGGTTCAAGAGATTAATGTAAATTATAATGGGGCGCGTATCGGAAAGGCGATTCTCCATCAGGAACATGTCAGAGGCGATTAGTTACACGTCCCGCACTCGCCTCACCTTTCCCCCGAGCCCTTATGAGGTCTGCTATCCTAATCCTCGTACACGCAACCCGTGCCGTGTCGGATCACAAACAAATATAGGTATTTATAAAATTAGTATAAAAATGTCGTCATTATAATATTTTTTTATGTATTATCTATATTTTTAATCGTTTGCTATAATTCTATGATATACGATGTATGCTGTGAAAAAAAAAGAAAACAATATTGTGGATATGTATCTAAGTGAAGAGACCACGGTGAACGATGATCTTATAATCAGAATGTAATTAAAATACGTACGAGTACATATATCACGTCTCTTTCCCATGACCACGTCCTTCCACTGGCTACGACCCTGGCATACATCTTTCATTTCTTCAACATTCATCATTGTTTTCATACGCGCTCGTCGGCTTAGAGTACTCTTGGTCAAACCTTTCTTCAAGACGTCCCCAATTTGATCGTGGAACGTTCGTCAAGGTCTTGCTGTTCCAACGTTCCCATTCAAGCTCAGCCTATAAATCTGGCTAGTCATACTTCTTAAATTAAAATAAATACAACCAAAATCTAAATACAGCATCTATAGGTGTGTTCAGGCAACTTGAGAGCCAGTTTCCCCACTAGGCTTAACACATCGTCACTTAAGGTCAGGAATAATTGTGGCTATAAGGCTAACTCTATAAACGATAAGATAATTCTTTATACTCTGTTCTAATTACTTTTTATGTAGTATCAATGTAATAATAATTACACGAATCAGTCTATTCTGAAATTTCCGACTAAATAGAGAATACACATTATGCCTGCTTTTGGCCTATGTATAATAAACTGAAATACATTAGCTTTATAATTATAGCAACAATATTACTATTTTGGTGGTGTAAATAGATACTGAAATGTATACTATTATTATAAAGAGGTAAATTTGTGAATATGTTTGTAGGAATCTCTGAAAATCAGTGGTTTCAGAGATCCCTCGGATCAATATATCCGAGCCTAAAAAATAATTCTTAATAGATTGTTTGAATTATAATTAATGCGTACTAATCGCGGCTGGTTGCTAATGTAAATATTTGATAATTACATGAAATAGTTAAATAACCCATTTTATTTTGACATTGAACTATTTCGCCATTGAAAACAATATTATCTGCTAAGTAAATTATAACAATTTGAAAAATAGTTAATGAGCATTTTCTTAGAAAACTTATTTTAGACGGCGACCGGATGCTATGGCGAGAGACGCCTCGGTTCCGGACAGATGAAAATAAAAGGGATCCGTTCATTAGCGCCATAAACACAATGTAGAATAACATTAATTTAAGTAAACTGATACTAAAATTAAAATACGATGTAAAAATTATATGTAAACACTTTTGTACAGTATATTGTTATAAATACAGTTTCGTGACCGATGATTTTTGTGTTAAACATGGAAAAAAGTTATGTTAATAACTGCTAAAACGTTTAGCCACCGGGTGAATTCAAACACGGGGTATGCTAAGACATGATGAAGATGATAAATTAAAGTCTGACAGTCTTAAGTTCGATATAATTTATACGTAGGTACTGTAATAGCCAGAATAGAAACCGTAATAGAAGTAATTTATTATGAAATATACCTACATATATATATATATATATATCGTCTATTGTTATTATTATCATACTACAATTTTATGATTATTTATTTTAGCATAAAATAACATACCATCACGCCTGTATCTCCGAAGGGTTAGGCAGATGTGTACTAATGTACACCCACAGTTCGCCGTATATGTTTTTAGGTCCCATGTAATAGGGGGTGAGCCTATTGTCATTAATCGGGCGCAAAACCAAACTCCGGGCTGCTACTGAGAATTTCATAGAAAAACCCAATAAGATTTTGCTAGACCTGGGAATCGGACCTCGAGCATAGCAGTCGCGCTTAGGACCACTAGGATAATGAGGCAGATTATTTCACATTTTCCTTACTTAATTCAAATTCATATATTCTCTAAATTCAAATTCATATATTTTCTAAATTCAAATCAAATAAATAATAAATAATTTGTCTTCGTCGACAATAGTATTATCTATGTATAATAATACTAATATGTGAACAATTTCATGATAATAAAATACTCGGAAATGTCTTATAGATTTGGATGAAATTTGTACTTTATGTTAAATGTTTTACTTTCCAAATTTACTTTGGTATGTTTTTTCTTCTTCAAGACACCAGGTAAAGCCCAGTCACTTAATTATTGTATGTAATAAGTTGTGTTTATAAAAAAGTGTTACATAACTCTATATATAAATAATTATCCAAATATGTAGAGCAATAATTAGATGAATAGTTAAAATTCACTCAATAATAATTATTTTTAATATTTCCTTTCATATAAGAAAGAATTTAGATATTTTAATAATGCATAATATGTATATGTGCTTTGAATTCAAATCATTATTATCTTTAAAATTGTGTTCAAAAACTTTAACGCTGTTTAACATTCCAATTTTATTTATCCGTTCATAGAAATCAGTATCCAAACTTCTGACCGACAAACCTTCCTCACGTAATGGATAACGACCATACACGTGTTATCAACTTATCCCCTGACTTTATGCGCAATAATTACATAATTGGTCAGCACCCGCCTCGTTCACTCGTTAAGGGCATTTGCATTTTAATCACGCGTTGATTTGAAATAATGTCCCCTTCGTCAGCATATAAATTACTATGTGTTTCTGAAATAATAGTATGTGAAATAGAATCGTGATTTTGTGTTAATATATGGCGGTCAGATAATATCCATGTGTATAAAACCTGAAGAAAGGTAGGGCATATAGTTTCTTTGTAGATTTTTCTCTACTTGGGGCAGTCCGACTGGTGAAACACCGCCCTGTAGAAAATTGCAGCTAACCTTGTGTTGTATTCCTGCGGTGAGTAGGGAGAAAGGGGGTTGCAAGGTCGACGGCGCGCTAGTGATACCTATGATGTTACATGCGTCCAAATGCTACAGGAGCCGCTAACTATCAGGCGGGCTGTACGTTTGTTTGCCACAATTCTTTGTTATTCTTAATAGGTTAACTTGTGACTACTGATTAAAATCATTACTAAGGGTGGAAATAGTGACTTTAAAAGGAGCAGAAGAAATTTTTTAAGTTTCAACAGAATTTCTATTAAACTCAGCTTTGCACATAGTAGCTTTAATTATAGTTTTATTTGTTGAATGATGACGTCACACGCGGTCTTATGAACATAATTCTTCGTTTTTGTGGCATATTTTTTATTCAAATAAAATAAATGTCTCTTAAATGTGTATTTATGTATAAATATTAATTCGCGGGTATTATTTTTCATAGATAAAGTGTTTAAAACAACTTTTCAAAATATTTCTACTAGCGGATTATAAAAAAAATACAGCCCAATATTATTATTATAATTAATTATAAGACATAACTTAGTTATCATATGGTCTCAAAACTTCAACTAAACAATAATAAAATATTTGTAAATATAACATATTATTAATTTTCTGTTCATAAGCTTAACCAAAAAAACTAATCAGTATCATGCATAATAATAATAATATATGAAGTCATATTAAACTATAACATTGTTGCTTAATTAAGCTGTTGTCTAGTAAAACCTCATTAAGTTCTACGAAGCTCGAGGGACGTATCGCGGCGCGGTACGGGGTTGGGATAACTGTCACAAGTTAATGCGGTAGGTAGTACAGTACGTACAGCAAGCACGTTATGAGTTATTGTTGTGGCTTAGTAGGTGAGTTCAACATGATTTATAGTACAGTAAAATTGTTTTTGGAACAACTCCAATGTTTAGTTATCAAATATTCAATAGAATATAAATTATTTTAAATACAACGACATATAAGTATAAATGTGACCTGTTTTGTATACACAATTACTATTATTATACAATTCATATGAATTAGAAGAAGAATTCGGTAAGATCTTCTTATGTGCGTCTGTTAGTGATCTTCTAACTTCGGAACAACTTGACCAATTGAGCTGAAATTCGAAACGGTGGTTTATAAGTATGTTAGGATCCGATAGGTGGCGCTGTGATCGAGCCATTAACTACCGAAAAGGGCAGCACAATGTCTGCCGGTTCTGCTAGTTTTCTAAATATTTCAAACTTTCATAGAAAAAAAAGTTATGATGACTTATGAAATTCATTTATTTACTTTTGTGCTTCCTCAGATATTAAATGAACTGTAAGCATTCGTTTTAAAATTTGTTTGTTAGTTAGGGAGTTTGTTGTTATTTAGAAATTATTTAGTATCACCATAAATGACCACAAAACATAATTACGTTGGCGGCTGTATTAGTGTACTGTGCTACAGTCGCCTAACATTACCATCGTTGCAACCAAACAACAGTCATGGCTGTTATCTCATTTAAGAAACAAAACTAAATTACAGCTTACAGCTTATAACAGTTTTGTAGTGCGTGAAAGCACACGTAACATGTAATGTAGTGGTTTGTTTGATCCACGATAACATCAAGTTTAATTAGACATTACTTTAGTTTAACAGAAATTAAATTGCAGAAAACTCTGAATACATGTTAAGAATAAAAACTTAGTCTATTTTAAATTTTATTCAGTATTTTAAAGAATCATAGTTATCGGAGCTATAAAAAAATGCAGGGAACACCATACACGTGATAGAAGTGAAACTTCTTAAAAAGATAAACGCGGATAGCCTAAACTGTTTATTAGATATCCTACAATGTGATGCTTCTTTCTCCTTCTCTCTACGTTAAACCTATCTTTCTTCCCTCTCCTATAACGAAGTGCGCCTTAACGTAACGCGTCCTTGAAATTTCACCACAATTTCTCGTCCAATTAAGGAATCGTCACCTAAGAAGTCACACTTTAAAATTAAAACATGATTTTTTATCGTTCTGGCCACATTATCACCTTATCTTAAGTGAAGCACGCTAAGCCTAGTTAGTGGAAGACTGGTTTTCAAGAGCAGTTGCCGAAACACACGTATTGGTGCATGGCGACAGGTTTTTCAACATGAGACAGGTGCTAGCCAGGTGGGCATTAGAAAATGTGGTAGGGACCACATGCTATGGTTTCATCACGATGTTTTCCTTCACTGAACGCTCAGGCTCATTGCAGGGATTCGAACTCACATCCATCGAGGTGATCGGTACACGCTACCACTGACATATCATTGCATTAGAATTAAATCAAATCAATTAAAAATGTATTATTTGTGGTAAATATAAGGAAAAATATAAAGCTTTCATAAAAGTAATGAAAATAAATATTTAAATTAAACTCAATTTTTTACAACTTTAATGTCCTTTTCACTTACACCTACAGCGCTAAATACACTTATAATTATAATATTGCCTCTATCTCTAATCAATTAAAATATAAATAAATATAGTTAACATCTACCCGGTGATAGAGGGTGGAATAACAATTATTTCGAACTGTCATCCTGAACTATTTCCGAATACAATAAGATAGCTAGCATTAAAATAAACATGCGGGTAGATTGTCAAGTTCGCGCTTAGCGCTAGGGGGAGTGTCTATTTTTGATCCTTCGAGCAGTTATAGCACACCATTACTTCTATTTATTTTGTTGACATCCACCAAACGTACAATGAGGTCGTTGAACTGGTTATAAATTGAGTATCGCGCTATAGTACATAGCTTCTTCTACATATAACCTGCATGAATTTTGAGGGAAGAAACTGAATTTGCGATTTTAGTTTCTTGATAAGTATTGATGGTGTTTGCTTCTGTTGATATTATAACAATGTAAATGATAAAATACTTCTGCTGAAGGCTAACTGAATTTAATATTACTCGTAATTCGATCTGCAGAAAAAAAAACATATATGCTAATCGGACTCAAGCTTTTTCTATTTACAATTTTCCAAGGCACTTAAGTTATTAGTAATTATATAACATTCTGCTATTCAACTACTAAGGAATTGTATTTATATTATAAGTATAATTGTACACGAAATTGGGAAATCATTAATTTACTCAGAAGTATGTTTACATTCGGACTACTAAACAGTCAATGAAGTAAATATTTTATAATTTCTCAGACTCCATTTATAGTTTAGTTTTTTAAAGCCAATCTAAACTACTATCGCTTTACAGCTCTTTTTGTCCAGGTAGATCTTATACTTAACTCCCGTGAATGTAATATTCTGCACATTTATGCCAATTTTATGCACTTTGTGACCTTGACAGCCAAGTAGGTAGTAAGATTCTAAATGACAATATTTTCTGAAATTATTTATAAATAAATTATAATAATTGTAATGTTAAATCCACTAGTATTTTTATACACTAAATGGATAGAATTTTAGGAAAAGTTTTGGATAAAATATTTTTAGTAATCTAATAGGAAGTGGACTTGAAAACTTTATTGTTAGGTCAAGCACGACCCCTTCATACGTGTCGCCTTGAATTCGTCGTGTCATTGAAATGTAATAATTCCCTCACAGACGGAATCGAAAAGCTATTTACAAAG
This sequence comes from Saturnia japonica, assembly GCA_033032175.1. Classification (NCBI taxonomy): domain Eukaryota; kingdom Metazoa; phylum Arthropoda; class Insecta; order Lepidoptera; family Saturniidae; genus Saturnia; species Saturnia japonica. Next base: position 14,952,601 of record CM065307.1, read on the forward strand.
AAACCGGGGACATGTGGGGAGAGTCGAAATTCTCTTTAAGAAAATCGACTGGGGACACAGTTCCGATCAAATGAATGGTTGTGATGTTATCTCGACTTGTTTTCAATACTGAGTTATGGTTTATATTATTTCAACTATAAAAAGACGATATGCAGTTTTATAAATTCTAGCGGTCGTTTAATTATAGAAATTCGACCAGTGACTACTAAATTATAGACTATTTTCTGTTTGACATTTGCAGTATGAACCTAAAAAATTATTATTATATCACGTGTTGTCACTTTTCATTGAGAGACAGTGTCAATATATTGGGGGGTCTAAGTTCAATGGCAATGGTCGGGTTAGGATTCGCAGTATTAATTTATTTTATTTAATATATTAGTAACAGATATTATAGATAAATTTTAGCTTTCTGCACTCCTTCTCCATATAAACTTTAACCATGCCAAATCTCACAGACTTCCGTGCTGCGTGCATTTAAAAAGGTGTTCGAGGATTTCTTCTCACGTATTAATATAATGATTCTACTATAAATATTCTAGTATTATAAGGAAAAACGTTTTTAGTATTTTAGTATATTTTAAAATTAAATTGTACCTACTGTTGATTTTAAGTAGTCTTTATACTCCTCAGTTCAAAATAATCTGCAATAGGTAAAATGTACTTTCTAAAAATAGGATGAGATAGGATGAAATAATGAAAAAGAAAATGTATTTTTTTTTTTAATCCGTATAATATACAATATTATAAAAGTATCGAAATTAAAAACTGAAATTTAGATGAAGTTTTAGTTTCTGTACGTTTGTATCGGAAAAATCAATAGTATTCAATCATTTAGTAAAAATGTAGGTACATAAAGTATTTATTAAATTATATTTTTTATTGCTGTCGCGGCTGTTTAATATTTATTACTCCGTTAATCCGATTTTTCAATCTATGATTTGTTTTGTGTTCCTATCCTGTAGGAGATCCTTAAAATTACATTGTATGTTATCTGAACGCTTAGTACGAACTATGTTACAACACTTTACTGGGACAATAACAGTCCGGCGGGCCGGGGTCGCGTCGGCTTAAAGGCGATCGACTGCTTGCCCCGATATAGATAACCGTAGTCACGATCTTTGTCACAAATCGTAACCGTATAAGTAAAATGGAGCAGATACCGCAACCCGCGTTGTTGTCGTAGTACCTATTCATTTTAGTTTATACGGAATCTAAAGTGCAGAACTTATCGTAGCATGCAGTTGATTATAAAAGGGATTAAAGGTTAATGTATATTAATAAATCTGTAATTCTGTCTGTATATTGTGTAAGGTTACTCAAAAACATTTCTTTGAAAAAACGTGACTACCTTCCGTTTTGCAGAATGAATGTGGGTGGTATAGAAATATGTTAGCAAGTAACACATAAGCGTCCAGAGATTGTGATTTATAATAATTACTCTCAGTGTTATCCTAGTTATTTACCATTATACACCATAATTCATAATTAATAATTTAGTTAATAATCATATAAATTGATATTGTAAACTTATTACTACATAATCTGACTTACGATTAATTTGGTATAAAGCGGGTAGGACAATGATTAATTTTATATAAAGCGGGTAGGACTGCGATTATTTTGATATAAAAGCGGGTGCGTCAAGCCTTGAAGGATTCATTCGTGAAAGTAACCTCTTTGACAACGATACTCTGTCTGAATAAACCACGAATATTAAACTTTTGGACTATTATTCCACAAGACCCACAAGTTTTAACATTTCAGAAGTGGGATAACATCAGGAATTTTGTTATATTATTACTACCCTGATGTAATCATACGACCACAATGTGGGCATTGAACATTGTACTGATTGTACAATCGAGTAAATATGCCATGTGAACTCTTCCGAAAATGGACAGAAGTCTATTAGGAGGCATCCCGGCATTGTGCTGCCAGGGTCCTCGAAACTCGGCCGAACCCGGACACGTGTTTAAGGCGAGAGGTAAAGCGTAATCAGAAGATTGCCTCTAGCTATTGAGCACCAGGCAAGAAATCGAAGCGGGGATTCAATGGTGATGTCATCGCGAGCCAAGAAGGGGAAGTTCAATTTAGACTGCAACTTGACGACATTGACATATTTTGCAAAGCTCATCTGACAGATGTGAATATGAACGGAGTAAATTTGTTGATCGGCCAGCCCGTCATAAATAGCGATGGGATATCATTAACTATCAAAAATGGTGCATCCACACTCCAAACCATTCAATCAGAATTTCCAGTCTCCGTGGATGCGGCCGAAAGGAACTCTGCCCCCTTGCCTATGCCACACTTCAGAATCCATTTTCAGTTAACTAAGAAAAATGTCCCGTGGGTTTGGGGTGACGAACAAATGCAAAGCTTCAATGAACTTAAAAATAAATTGTGTGTAGTAAGCCGGTTTTAGCCATTTTTGACCCCTTTGTTATCGTTAGAAATTCATGTATCGCCGCGATTTTGATGCAAAAACAAACTGAGGGTATTTTGCGCCCTGTAATGATGGTGGCTTTTGATTCAGGATTATGATTTTGAGATTGATTATAGACCCGGGGAGCGAATGAGACATGTAGACGCATTAAGTCTAAATCCGGTTGAGGGGGGTCGAATTTCAGACTTGCATCTGAAGGTTCAGAACAGGTTATAGATAATGTCGAAATCAATCGTTTGGAGGTAGCAGATTGGTTTTATACGTTACAGTGCCAAGACGAAAAATTGAATAGTATTATAGGATTAATAAACAGTGAGTGTACCGACCTCTATATAGTTAACAACTACGCTCTTATCGTAAAACACTAAATGGTAATCGCCTAATAGTTCCGCGTTTCGCTCGTTGGAAAATTTTACAAATGCACCATGATGATATCGGTCATGTAGGTCTAAAGCGTTGTACAGAGATAATTAAGACGAATATGTACAATTGCTTGCCCGCTTGCGAATGGTCAGGTAGAAAGAACAAACCGTACTGTGAGGCGGGAAGTAATTGGGATAGCAGCTTGCATAATATCGTATGGGGTATCGACAATACTATAAATGTATCGACAGGGTAACCTTATGATTTGATGTTCGCTCAATCAGGAAGATCTGTATGCGATGTATCTATCCCTGGCCAGGAATGCGAGCCTGTACATGCTAGACGGACTAAGGCCACAGACCGCAATAAACTAGCCAGTGCTAGGAAGAAGAGACAGTATGACAAGAAACGAAAGAGTAGTATAATCTATAAGCTAGGAGACTTTGTGCTCTGGAAGCAGGCTCCAGTCAGTAGTGCTGGCAAAATCAATACTAAATTAGATGATATTTATTCAGGGCCTTGTGTAGTTATTAGGGTTATGGGGAATGACGGGTATAAAATTAGAAGCTTAAAGGGGATAAGGGGATACAAGAAATTCACAGGGCTCGTTTCAGCAGTGTTGCCTCTATAGATCTCTTGGAAAGTTTTTTCAATATTAGCAGTAACCTAAACTTTCTTGTTTCGATTGCGAGAGCAATCTTTGCAGGACGGCCGAGTGTAACAACCAACCGGAAGCACATTGTTCGCCACGGTACTGCCCACCGGAAGCACTACCGTACGTAATGCCTAGTGCTGCCACCGGAAGTGTCGCCATAAGCCAAGCCAAGCCATGTAACTACCCCACCAGCCGATAGCGCCATATCGCCACGCCTTGCAAGCCACGCCATACGAGTGGGGTAGGGATAGCCAGCCATAAAAAGCCGTGCGTGCTTCGACTCGTGGCAGTCTTACACTACATCAACGACTTCCTAATGTAAGGTTAAGGTTACACCTGTTACGTGTATGAGGACATACACGTTGTCAGGTTGGTCGAATGTAAGGTTACTCAAAAACATTTCTTTGAAAAAACGTGACTACTTTCCGTTTTGCAGAATGAATGTGGGTGGTATACAAATATGTTAGCAAGTAACACATAAGCGTCCAGAGATTGTGATTTATAATAATTACTCTCAGTGTTATCCTAGTTATTTACCATTATACACCATAATTCATAATTAATAATTTAGTTAATAATCATATAAATTGATATTGTAAACTTATTACTACATAATCTGACTTACGATTAATTTGGTATAAAGCGGGTAGGACAATGATTAATTTTATATAAAGCGGGTAGGACTGCGATTATTTTGATATAAAAGCGGGTGCGTCAAGCCTTGAAGGATTCATTCGTGAAAGTAACCTCTTTGACAAGTCTGAATAAACCACGAATATTAAACTTTTGGACTATTATTCCACAAGACCCACAAGTTTTAACAATTGTTAAAACTTGTGAGTCTTGTGGAATAATAGTCCAATAGATTCTGTCTGTATATTGTTAAAACTTGTGGGTCTTGTGGAATAATTAGTCAAATAGTTTAATATTCGTGTTTTATTCAGACAGAGTATCGTTGTATAAGAGGTTACTTTCACGAATGAATCCTTCAAGGCTTGACCTATCCGCTTTTATATCAAAATAATCGTGGATTGGCACTTGCTCGCAGCTTTCGGCTCTTGATACGATTGTGCCCGCTTCCCAATTGACGTCCTCGCTACCCGTATTCACAACCTTCAGGTAACCTTGACGGCCGCGTAGCAGTGTAGCCGGCAAAGAGTAGGAGACACCCTGCAGGTCATAATGTCGGGCTGGCGAAACCACCTCGTTGTTATCGTAGTTTCCAAGTATGTGCACCTTGATGAAGGTCCCTGGCGGTAATCTTTCCTGGCAGGCTGTAGCCACTTTGAAATGGCAGAGTTCCTTTCGGCCGCATCCACGGAGACTGGAAATTCTGATTCAATGGTTTGGAGTGTGGATGCACCATTTTTGATAGTTAATGATATCCCATCGCTATTTATGACGGGCTGGCCGATCAACAAATTTACACCGTTCATATTCACATCTGTTAGATGAGCTTTGCAAAGTATGTCAATGTCGTCAAGTTGCAGTCTTAATTGAACTTCCCCTTGGCTCGCGATGACATCACCATTGAATCCCTGCTTAGATTTCTTGCCTGGTGCTCAATAGCTAGAGGCAATCTTCTGATTACGCTTTACCTCTCGCCTTAAACACGTGTCCGGGTTCGGCAGAGTTTCGAGGACCCAGGCAGCACAATGCCGGGATGCCTCCTAATAGACTTCCGTCTATTTTCGGAAGAGTTCACATGGCATATTTACTCGATTGTACAATCAGTACAATGTTCAATGCCCACATTGTGGTCGTATGATTACATCAGGGTAGTAATAATATACCAAAATTCCTGATGTTATCCCACTTCTGAAATGTTAAAACTTGTGGGTCTTGTGGAATAATAGTCCAACAGTTTAATATTCGTGGTTTATTCAGACAGAGTATCGTTGTCTAAGAGGTTACTTTCACGAATGAATCCTTCAAGGCTTGACCTATCCGCTTTTATATCAAAATAATCGCAGTCCTACCCGCTTTATATAAAATTAATCATTGTCCTACCCGCTTTATACCAAATTAATCGTAAGTCAGATTATGTAGTAATATTATTAATTATATGTATAATGGTAAATAACTAGGATAACACTGCGAGTAATTATTATAAATCACAATCTCTGGACGCTTATTACTTGCTAACATTTGTATACCACCCACATTCATTCTGCAAAACAGAAGGTAATCACGCTTTTTCAAAGAAATGTTTTTGAGTAACCTTACAATATGTAACTTTTTACCAAAATTTGTGCTAAATAGATCTTTTATAGACCACTCATTTTGAATTTAACATTTAAGAAATTGTATGTTCGTTGTTATATCTTATTTTATCTTAAAAATGGCTAAATCGATTTAATGAAATTTTATATACAAGAAGTATGTTGTCATTTCTGAATTTATAGGCTATAATAGTTATCAATAATACCTTTAGAAGTCGAAAAAATTATATTCTTTTTTATTCCCAACAGATTTTGATAAATTTTTGTATAGGTACATCAGTTATTTCATTTCGAAATTACCAATACTGTTCTCAAAATCATAAAATTTGCGTTATAATAAAATTACGAAACATAAATAATTACTGCATAATTAATTCGTGAGGTGCCGCGAGGCAACAACTAGTGTAATTATAAAAAGTTAAGGTAACATGTTATCGCTTTATCTTTTCGCGTCCATTTTTTATGATTGGCATAATCATAGAAAGATAGAAAGAGAGAGCATATTCTCCAATAAATAATTATTAACACACAGAATAAAGCCTTAGCTTATACTCGTGTCTTTCACTGCTTCAATAGAATTTAAAAAAAAATAAACATAAAATTTGAAAATAATTAATTAAGTTGTACATCTAAATCTATAATACTTATACTATATAAAATAAATGTTAAGGAAAAAAATTTTGATAGCTAATAACTCTGTATTATAAAATAGTAGGTATTCATAAATAAAAACCGTTGACAGTTTGGCAGGGCGCGTGTCGCCCGACTACCGTGAAAAATGTAACATGCCAGCAAAACGCAGGGTTACATATTTTTTCACTTTCTTGTGTCCGTATTTTTTCTTGATACGGAAATTATATGACAGAAAGAAATTACTTTGTTAATCTTTGTAATAAACAAAATTTAAAACATTTGTACTTAAAATCTTTCCATTCTGTTGTTTTTCTTTTCTTTTGAAATAATTCATTTCATACGCAAATGATAATATTTAACATTTTTATAATAGCAAATAGGCAATTACATCAATAAATAATGTTATTCGTGTATCTGGCCTTATCATTGAAATGTGCTATTAAGACAATTTATTGATTTATATACTTTTCTGTTAGATATAATTTTATTTTTTCGCAAGGTTAGGAGGTTAGGTTAAAGCAACAAATACGATTTGAATAAAGCAATACTTTTTACTCATAAACTTCAATAAAGATTTGGACATACGTACATTGTTGTACTATATTTTTGACATTGTTAAATCTTTATAATAATATATTTCTATAAAATTAATAGATTTGTACAAAAGTTTAATACCGAAATATTATTGGTAACCTACTTTCCAAAATAATACCTAATTATTTATCCTCTGACAATTAAGTATATTATCATTTTAAAATGATTCTTGAACATAATTTATTATGTACGTATCTATCAAGATCTTTCGCGACGACTTTCAAGATCAAAATATTTTACAAAACAGGAAAGTTTAAATGTTATGAACAAAAGGAACGTACACTCTTTTGAAATGAAATTATGAACTCTATGCTTAGAAGAATAAGATCTAAAGTGGCTATACTGAATAAATACTATTAAGGTACGCGTTAAGTTAGGGCGGTTGTGTTTACACACGCACAACGATCGATAGCGAATTAGGAGGAGCCTCCACGTGAAAATTGCAACTCGCAACTTGGTTTGCAAATTCAATAAAACGATCGTTGGAATAGAATACGAAAAAAACCAGTCTATACTAATACTATAAAACTCAAGAGATTGTTTTTTTTTTTTTATGGCTTCGGCCTATGCGTGCAGTTTTGCCAAACCCATATATGTTTGTTTTTTTGACTACACTAATCTCCAGAAATACATTTCAGATTAGAATTTTTTTGCTGCATTTTAAAGCCTGTTTATTGAGGACAGTTTCAGGCTATATAACTTCATGCTATGACTCGAAGTATCGGAACAGTAATCGTGAACGTTAAGCAATCTGGAAAGCTGTTGGCAAGCATGGGAAGTGAGATACAACGATAGGCTACTTGGGTGCGTAGTCGGCTCCTCGGTGGAGAGTTGAACGAATAAATTTAGCCCGGGTGAAACCGTGGGACAAGTTTAGCAAGTTTATCATAAAAATCGTATTTCACATGTACCTATACTTTAGTAATTCAGAAAAACGTAAAATATTATTGTTACACCCGTGGGTAATAAAAATACCGATGATTGACGTGAAGAAGTTTTATTCGAATTCTACACAGTTACAAATTACACGAACTCACAACACTGTTACTTATTTCACTGTGGTTTCGCTTCTTTTTATCGCTCGATGTTATCGCTTTATAATTCAAAACTGAATTGCCTCGGCGTCGCGCCTGAGACGCTTAAATTCCTACACTAAACGATCGCAGAAAAATCGTGAATCATCGCTAACATTCTTGACGTTTACTTTCTATGCCCACTTGATGACTTAATCGAGGCAATAAGCCCTATACATGTGTGTGTAACTGCAATGTTTACACAAACATGCGCCGCGGTTGTTTACGATGCGAACATTATTTCGAAGTTTGTAGTTGCTTCGAGATATTTCGGGAACAGATCTTTTTAATTGGGTTGTAACAAGTCGTAACGTTATGTAGATTTCAAAATATTTCACATTTATATTTTAGAAAATCGTGAATACATCAGTTTTTGTATCAAGTATTTTTAATGTACATTTTTTGCGTAGCTATTAATTTAAAAGCTATTTTTTGAACCATAGCTACTTTGTCTACTACACAGATTAACGAAAGTTAATGTGTTCACTCACTTTGATATGAATATTAAAACGATTTTGTTATTTTAATAGAAATTTGGATTCTTCTTTACTATCTGTAGTGTATGTAGGAGTATCACAGGCTCGGCACGCAGTTACTTGTATCATCCATCATGTCCACTCCCGCCCATGGCTCTCGTGCAATTGAAGCGGTGCGGTCGAGACTCGAGATAGTGTATTGACTGTACTGTGTGTGTTTATGTCTCAGTGTAGGTATGCTTATACATATAAAGAGTATAAGTATGTACTATGTACTACTATGTACATGATAATAGATTATATACATTTAGGTATATTGTAGTTTCACATACACTGCATTATGTCTAAAGTTATGTGTGCAAAAATGTCTCTTCTAGTAAACCATTTTATTTTGTCTTACTTAACAAGTCCATGTTTCGGTATAGTATGCAGACCCCGCACATCTAGCAAACTCGAGGGGGCGACGAATCATTTTGTTTAATTTACTTTCCTTCTTTTATATAGCTACTATACACTGTTTTGTAAGAAAAAAAAATCAAGAAATCATTAATAAAATATTGTAGTGTAGGTGAGAAGAAATTAGGTATAGTAGATAAAAAAAATGTTACGTTTAATCATGCCATGGGAATGATATGGCAAAAAAATACATGGAGCACCGCTTTTCAAAATCACAACGAACAACAATACCAACCAGTTTCAAAGTGCCAGAACCTTACGAGTTTTACAACAAGGCTACGCCATTTGTTCAACGAACATTATTATTTGTCGCTGACGAAAACTCCGGCCCAAAACCAAGCAGCAGCGTAAACGACAACGAAATTCAAAATGCAACCGAAAGTCCCGCTTCGACGTCTAAATCGGCCGACGATCAAGAGAAATCGCCCAAGAAGAACTCATTTTTCTTCTCTCCCGCAAAAAGTTGCAAGATTCATGGCCGTAGTTTTTTCCGGCTTCAGACGAGCCCTAAGAAGCCGAAATCGGAGGCGAGTGACGTATGTGCGGGGAAACCGGCGAGGGGAAGCGCAGGGGCTGCAGCGGGACTTATCAGTTACGCTCCAGGATGGTCCTTAAAGGGGGAACATCTGATGAAGTGGCAAGAATCCGGGAAGACTACAATTGAGGTAACTATTTAAATTTAAATCATAAAGTTTGTTTTCATTTTGCGATTTTAATTTATGTGCTTAATCTATTTCGATAGGTAGGCATCGTACAAAAATTTCTTTTTTTATCTATCACCATAAGTATATTTCACTCGCTGAATGCGAAAACTTCATTTTAATGCAAATAATGATATTATAACAAATTCAACAAACTACAGTTATTTTATTCTAAAATTTTCAATTCTTCTTTACAAAAATATATTTGAAAGGTTTTGAAATGCCTTTGTTAAGAAAAATAAGAATCGCCTATGCAAATTCCTTTCGTCGGCGGTTAACAGCGTTCGTGGCTAAGAGGGGTGGTTGTTTTCAAGACGAAAATGAAAATTTCAATCTAAACGCACCCTCAGGTGAAGTTGTTTTCTAAGGGTTCCTTGAGTAAATAGGAAAGAAATTTCTTTAAATTGTTTGTCTAAAACGTCAATTACGTAGATACATATATATATACACACATAACATATTTAAAGACTATCTTCGTAAAGGCCCCTTTTGTTCTAATTTTTATAATTAAGATATGATACCAGATTTTGTTGTCGTCCAGCTTATTGATATTAAAGAAGGTTATGTGTAATATTATATGAAAGGAACGTAACATGCGTTACTAATTTCTGTCACTTGAAAATAAAATAAGTTATAGATAAATACAATTTGATGCTTGAGCTTCAGTGAAATTAATTAATTGGCTTTTTATAATAATACTAATAAAAATTATTATGCCGTTATATTGGTGTTTTCTTTGAAAAATATAATGTGCCTACTAATCATTTGCACATTTTGGAATTTGTATTTATTTATGTTGATAATAATGTAACTATTACGTATATTAAATAAATATAACTTTTTAAATTTCGTATTTAATTAATTATATTTTGCAAGTATCAAAATATATCCGAAAGTTATAGAAAGATTTTCTCCGGTTAATTTATCTCGCCAGGCAATATTGCCGAATTCGTTCCGACGTTTTGCCCACAATAATAATATCGCATTATCCGAGTTTCCACCTCGCGCCTCGCTTCATCCATTTTCTCACTTTTCTCTTAACGATCGGATTTCGAGGAAAGTCGGAAAACTCGAGTAAAGTTTATTTGTATGTAATAAGTAGTCAACACTTTGGTTATTACAATATTAAATAATTATAATCTGATTTTTGACGTACTAATAAATAATTATATATGAATATGGAAGTTAAGTTGTAGGTGTGTAGGTGACTGTAAAGCTATCTTTATTTATTATTTCTTAAATGTGCCATTACCACATATATATCTCAATTAATTCTTCATCAAATTTAATGATTCGAACATAATTTTAAAGCATATTTTCCCTAAATATTTTTCTCAAACCAAAGTCTTTTTAACCCCCAACACAATAAGAGGGGTGTTATAAGTTTAAAGTGTGAGTAATCGGCATCGTAGCTCACAAACAGCTGAACCGATTTTGATCAGGTTTTTTAAAGGTGACTTCATCTAAAGTGTTTTTAGCTATGATTTAAGAAATTCTGTTCGACAGTTTGAAGATTCTTCTACAAGTCTGATTGGGTCAAGATTTGGTATTCTGTTACTTTAGTGATATTAGAAAAACCTTGACCTGATGTTGTAGCGTCACCTGGAATATGTAGGATACCTAACACATCACCAACTCACAGCAGAGTTATCGTATCTGGGCTCATTGGAATGGTCTCAGTGAACAGGATAATTGTGTCGGGGGTTTAATAAATTTTCAATTTCCCTTATTTTTATTTAAAATATTATTATAAACATGATATTAAACGGCCGTAAAAAAAATTTAGACTGCTGCAAGCTAATTAGATCCTAAATCCCTGGCCCGGATTTCAGTGTTAAATGTTACGAAATATTGTCGATACAAATATTATAATCGATTTAATAGAACGTACAATAAGAATCGAATAGTAAAAGCACCATTTAAATAAATTTAAAAAGATATGTACACATTTATATAGTAAATGCAGTCTTTACGGGAATTATCACTGAAATTAATAAAGTACACGACAATAACATATTCAAGCCACGTTAACGAGTTGCCTCAATCTAATTTCATGCGCATAAAAGGATTCAAACCTGTGCTTTTGACAATAGATACCTCGACAACAGTGAGGTTCATTACACCGCATACGAGAATGTAGTCTCGCGCGACCCTCTGAATATGTATGAGATTCCCGTACTTCTAACGCCTGTCAGAAACCACTGTAGTTATTATAGGTTTAATGACGAGAACTATTTAATTAGTATTTTGAGGTTAAGTAAGCTATCAAATATAAAGTCGAATAATATTTTTTTAAATTACTCTTTTGTAAGTTATAAATTAATCCATCCATAATTATTTACCATTTATTTTACACACGGCTATTTAATTTCAAACTAAGCAAAGCTTATATTATGGTAACATATCAGCTGATATACATATAATAAAGATTTAGATATTTACAAATATCTGACAATATTATGCTCATCACACAAATGTCAGTCATAATATGTGGGGATCGAACTCGCGACCTCTCGGCTCAATTGGGCTTACTACTCCTGCGTCACGAAACCTACGAATTGTTCATTTACCTATTTAATTTGTCTTTGGGAAAATTAACATTTTTGTCCGTGATTCATGTGATTGAAAACGCTAATCAGAAAACGCGACAGTTTAGTATTACTACGTTATCTTGCAATAACTAACTCTAAAATGATAACTAAGTATGTGAGTATGAAAATAGTGACTTTAAAATTATACAAGTAGGTATACATTTCATAACTAATATTCTATTAATAAGTTTACTTTACACATAATACCTTTAACCTTAATTTTATTTATCGAACGGTGGCATCACACTTGGCTACGTGGCTATAATGCCTGCGATTTTGTGGTATATTTTTAATTTAAATTAAATACATTTAAAATACAAATTCACGGGTATTACTTTCAACATCTAGTGTTTTAAAACAAACAAACATATATTTTAGGATACATCATTTTAAATATGAAACTAACTTAGTAGAGCAATTCGATTATAAGAATTTTTTAGTTTACCGGGGTTGGTAAAACTTGGCAATTTGTTTTTTATTTCAATACGAGAAAACATGTAAACATTTATGAGATCATTGAGGTCCTATTTACTAAGTAATAGACCATCAATTACGAAAAAATTGTGCTCCACTGGAAACCAGGGTCGCGGGGCACTCGTGCATTAATAATACATTAAACTGATGACATACCACTCCTTGATTTTTACTTGTGTTTCTCGAGTTGTATAAGAGCACATGAAAGCATATTTATAAAGTAAAATTTATCACTCAAACGTGTAATCGCAACAACTGCCCGGCACAGAGTGTGAGTGCGTGTGTATGCACTCGAACGTGTGTTCAAACAATCTGGTCGAAGCGTCGTCTCTAGTACGTAGTACATAATACCTCAATGTAAGAGATAGTAGAAAATATTTACAATAGAAGAAAATAATACACACGGTCAAGTACATTTAATAAACAAGTAATTTGGAAGTACTTATAGTAAGCAAATAATTGATAAGTAATTGATACGACTTTTGTTTAAATAATAAATTCCTGCCTATTTAGTCGTTAAATATTTTAATTACTGGATTTCATCTCAAACTTTATTCTTGGAAATATAATTCTCGGATATTTTATTCTATTTCCAATATTTCTATTACACTGACCCTCATTATTTAAGTTTATTTATATGGCAGAAGTCTAGGAAATAACAATATTATTTATCTCATCCCCATCTAGTTGGTCATTCTATTGTTATCGTTTTTCCGAATCCATTAGTTATGTACCCTCTGAATACAGTTACCTATTTGTATGTCTTACTAAAGGGAATTTGGTGATGAATGGGTAATACGAAAAGTGCGTTTAAAATGTGATTTATTTTCATATAAAATTATAAACATTTCTGTATTGATAATAAACTTTGTTTTTATATTATTTTTGTAAAAGTTTAACTTGAAGCTAAAGTGTACTATAAGTACTAGTGATAATATTGTATTTTGTTAATCAATACATCCTCCATAGAGTTCACGGAACACAGAGATAAATAGTGATTATACATGGTATTTTATTAGTTAATATATGCAAGCTGAAATTCTTTTCCATCGCCTTTCACAAGACATCGTTATGTTGCAAGCCTTTTGTTTGCATTAGTTGTTCTAGTGCGTTTAAACTTCTGAAAACAATTGTTTGTTAACCGATATCCAGTATGCAGGACGGCTTTGTATGTTCAAATATATATCATCCTGACAAACAGACCAGTTTCCAGGATCACTGTCCTGGAATGTTGCCCGATTCGATACGGCCTTGCAACGTAAAGCAACAAAAGTATTTCGGAAAGTGAAAGCCTTATAATTTACTACATTTTGTTTGTATAGGTTTATAATATTTCTCCGGTATTTTTTAATACTGTTATAATATATAGTTGGTATTTAGGAGTATTATAAGCCAAAAGGGAATATGAAATGATTAAACAGATAAAAATAAATAAAAGCGTATTTCCAGGATATCTCACATTAAAGTCTATAAAATTAAATGCTGGTTTACTATGCCGTAAGTTAATTGTTTAATACATTACAAAATCCTTAACACTCTTCCTTCAATTGATCACAATATACTGTCCGAAACAAGAAGAACTCCCACAACAGACAGCTCCGTGTTGAGATCTCGTGGTTTTGGTAGATCGACATGAGCAAATTCGCACCAAGAAGCTCGCCTCCAGAAGTCGGCACGGTTTAAGCCGTATCAGGATGTACCGCTCGAGCAGACGACGCAGCACCAAATATCTAGTCTATTGAGATTCCCTCATATGCAATAGGAAAAATTATTATTTATATTATTAATACAAATATCCAGGTGATACTTTCTCGGTTGTGTTCTTTCAATCTTCATTAGATATTTATCGTCTAAACAAGGGGTATTTCACCCATAATAATATTATAACATTGTTTTTACGAATATTGATTTTATATAAATATGTAAATTGTAACAATTAAACTAGAGTCTTATAACTTTTAATGTAATAAAATTATTGTAATCAACTATATTTCAATATAAAATAAACTATCTTTACGACTCCGAGGTCTGCAGTATATTGACAAAAATCTATCGTTCCCTGGCGTTCTTTTTCTCTCTCATTTTCAAATACTAATTTTTCTATTCATTATTTGAATTTAAAAATATATTTTCAGACATCGAACTTCCTATAGGTTTTATTTGATCAAATTGTCATCTCTGGCAAACCTAAATGTAAATAAACAACTATCTATAGAAAATATTAACATTAAATACAATCAGAAATATTATTAAACCTAAAAGGATCGAATTATAAATGATATCTGAACGGACGAATACATCAACCTAACCGAATACCCCGGGAAATTAAAAAATTAACATACATAATATACACGTAAATAATATAAGGTAAATAAGAGTATTAAGATATTAAAATAAATATAAGCTGACCACTAGACCTAATATAACAATATCAAGTAATTTTGTATATTATCAGATAATTATATACCTTCTATTTATTACTATGTATTATAATTTATATATTATTGTATTAGTTTTTAAGCGGTTCAAAGGGGAGCTTTAATTATAATTATTATGGAAGGTATCCAACTCAAAAACATCGTTGATTTATGTAGTTCTTTATAGGTACATGGGTTGATCAAATAGCAGTTTGTTTATATCGAACAGGAATATAAAATAAATCTTATTTAATTTTAAATAAAAAAGGTTGCAAATAAAATAGTTTTGTAGATAAGAAATGCACGTCTTCTTTCATGTCCTTGCGGAATTCACATTGACAGGGCCCGTAATCACTATTGACAGGTTCATTCATTCCGTCTGCCCCTCACAGCTCTGTGAATATTTCAGTGAGAGACTTATTAGCCAGCTAATTATACAAAGGAAGTAGTTAGGGTGCACCGGATGGAGGGGCTCTTTCTCAAACATCGAGGCTCTTAGTGATGTGAGTCGTCATAGAGTATGACTGTTAAGGGGACGTATTGTAGAACCGTCACCATATTAAAAATTTTAGCTCCAAATGTAGGATATTGGTCAATTTCTATACATTACTTCTCAAAGATATTTTTTGTGGCGACGATATATATATCTCCCTTAGTTCTTCATCAAAATTAATAATTCAGATATAATTTTGAAGCCTACGCCCCCTTTCCCTTTATTGATGAATAATAGACAAATAATTTTAAAACAATGTTTCCCTTGAAAAAATTATTAAAAAAACTTTTTTCTTAGGAAAATACATGCCACTAACATGACGTAGGAGGCGTCATCTATTAAAAATCTTTTCTACTAACATGATAGGTGTTTGTGATTTTGTTTACATTCTATATCAATAAAATGTAATAATCGCACGGGTCAGCTGGTTGGCAACAGCTTTACATTATTCGATAGAACATTTGAATAGGTTACAAATACAATCTCCGCTTCTAATCTAACTAAAGGTACACACAATTTGATCTAGTTACAGTAAGCATCTGTTTGGTATTAATGATTCACATTGTTTTAAATAAACAGTGGTAGTATTTTTAATCGCTAGGTAAATGTAATAAATTTGTTAAATGTTAACATGTGCGAATATTGGCGTACACAAATAAATCTGTAAGTCAGCCGTCAGTGCGAAAATATTTATAGACAGCTACTTAACAACGTTAAATGTTTCAATGAAGATTGACTTTACCTTGAATCATAATCAAGAAGACAATCTATATCATTTCAAAGATCAAATAAATAATTACTGTTTGTGATACCACTAATTATATCGATCTATATCTAGTATTTTCTTAGACGTCTTCGAATTTATCTCTATTGCATTACCGGGTTCAAATTCAATATGTTTTAAAACTAAATAGATCCTACATGGGTTTTGTTGTATTATTATTTTAATTTAATCATTTTAACTATTGGATAAATAAATTTAGATTAACTAACTGCTTCAAAAGCGTTATTTTACTAGTTTATTAAAGGGCAGTCAACAGTGATGCAATAGTTATTATTACATTAAAAAAAAAAAGTGTTGGAGATAATTAAAACACCACGGCATGCATACAACAAAATATAACAAACATATTTGAGCAAATCTGTGACATAACAATACAATTTTAAATACATGACAGAACTCATAATACACTATATAGTATATATACTTTACTTACCTTTAGTTAAACATATTAAACCTAAAAACTAAATGCTATATGAAAAATTATATTGTTGAAATTAGAGATTACGATGCCGAGAGAATCAATAGTTTATATTTAATTTACGTATATTATGTAATACCGTTTATATATGTGATGTATACATCTTTCTTATATGCGTCTATCATTTATGACACTGGCCAAATTTAAACAAAATAATTTAAAATTCATTATCTGTACAGATTACCGCGAAACGTCAGGGAAATTATTACGATCCTAAAGATCCCACGATTGTTGCCAGGTGAGATTTTTAACATTCCCTGGGATACGAGATCATCCTTTCAAAAGTATGTCGGTATGGAATTACGATGAGTCAATTGCTAATATTTTCAAATTTTGTTTATCAATAAAATTTTGTAAGTATCTATATTCGTTTAAGCTGATTAACATAGTATATATATTATCTATGGATATGCGAAATTTACGATTTTAAAAAAAGGTGTGTTTCCAATAGTTCGAGTTAGTTCGAAGCTTTTTATAAAAAGTTAGATAGAGCCAGATGTGATAAAACTTTATTATCATGTAAGCAGTGATAGGGTTAGTTAATAACTAAATTTCGAGTAAGTAAGTACCTAACAAGGATTGGAATAAATACCTCCCTCTAAAATTCCAGAATCATGACGTTTTTATCCAGGAATTTCATAAGTTACATAATATTTTCAATAACTTTGTAAATGTTATTTCGAAGAATCTTATTACGTTTTTAGGGTTCAGTACTAAAACTGTTAAATTAAAATGCTTTATTTTACATATAAGTAAATAAAATTTTGAAAAGTTAGCTGGTTTATTGTGTATATTTCGTTAATTATCTTGAAAAAAAAAACCAGAGTTTTAAGAGATAAAAGTAAAAAAATAAAATTATAAAAAAAAAATCTAAATACTACGAAAAGTACCATATTAAAGAAGTTGTATCAATCAGAAATAAATACAAAATATAACCTTGTATTTTCTTTCGCGAATTAAGGGTAAAACACGACATTGAACGTGTCATTATGACATAATCTTTGAATATGAAAATCTTTTGTTTATCTGTTAGTGATTTTGCAACTTATGAACGACTTGCCCGATTTAGTATTTGGGTTTTGAACTCATGTTCACATAATAAATTTAATTTATTTTTCCATTACATACTGGAAAGGGTAGATCAGTCTGCCGAGCCAAGCTAGTATTTATTATTATAATTAAATTGCTAAAATATATTACTTTATCTATTTAATTTTAAGAAATATTATTGTATGAATTATATTTTAATAATAAGTGCAAATGATCACAATTAATAGTATTGAAAACCTATTACATACTATTTGCATTTAGAGCATACAGGTTCATGGATATATTTATTTATTTTTGAGCAAAATAGTATAACAAATTTAAACAACTGTTTTATTGAGAAACAAACTTATTTTAGTTTAAGTTTTAAATATGATTCATAAAATACTTAATTTGCGTAGCCGGTAGTAAATTGTATGAATCAACTCATGAAACGTTGGGTAGAAATGGGGTTTCCAAGCTTTTCCGCGCTGTCGACCGGACAGCATCCGTTTTAATACCATACAGGATCGTACCCTACAAACTTTAATAGGCACAAACAATTTAAATATAAGTATTTATGAACTATTTGACGTCACTTCTATGCTTTATATGAAAAGACAAAACTAATATATAAAAATAATCTATCCAATTATTTAGTTAATATAATGATATTAGCAGGAAGAAAATTCCTTGTGCTATTAAACTCGTCTGTATATAAATAAAAAAAAAAAAATACAATAAAATATTTATTCATTCATTCAAATTTTCCTATTAGGAATGATAGACTAACAGATGTTCATAAGGCACATTTTTATTACATAAATAAATTAGTAAATAGCTGTGCCCCCGGTTTTACACGTGGTAATTTTATTGGATCGACTGTTCCTCGTGCCGTTGCCAACGCACCCTTGCAGTCCATCTTTTTTCTCAGTTTGTATATTGTACTATACTTGTAGTTACCTACAGTTTGTAAGATTGCTTGACATTCATAATTACTACTCCGCTTCATAGGGCCTGAATTGAAGTTATCTATCTAGAATCTTCCTCAATAAATAGGCTATAAAATGTAAAAATAATTTTTCAAATTTGACTGGTAGTTCGAGGGATAAATGCGTTCAAACAAACCATCCCTTCATGCTTGCTTTATATAGCCAAGTGTTGCTGGGGCTCAGTCTGGAATTATTAAAGTATCTATATAAACCGTTTTAGTAAAGCTAGCGGTGAAACTTTTCAGATGATTTAAGATATTGATCAAACTAACATTTGTATTTTTATTTATATAGATATTTCATTACATTTATATTGTTCTGGGTAATATTATGTAGAAAAAAAATTGGTTACTGTCAAACGTCCTTCAAAATTCCTGATTACGGACCTGACTACCCGCAACTTAAACGATATGAGTCACAGTCCCATCCACCCAAATCGATTACGTGAGGACCCAAGTAATTCTCCTTGTTCTCACATCGTGGTATACAAAACAAATCAGTGAAAATGATTTCCCGTTTTACTATTGTACACTTTTTGCCGAAAAAGGAAAAAACATATTTACTATTTTTTTACTGAGACAATAAACACTGCTAATTGAGAATTGAATTATTTTTTGTGATGTTATAGCGGGTTATAAGTTTTATCAATTGTGTAATATTTTACACATAATGGTTTTAAAATTGTAAATTTTCTCACTTCCACTAACAATTTTTTCACTTTTTCATCTTTGACTCTCGAGCTATTAAAAAATAAATAATAGTACCTAGGTATTCTTTTTCATTCTAATCTCATAATTGGTACTATCAATTAAATGTAAAGAGTTCGGGTGGTTATAGTGGCGTAGATTTGTTCAGCTAATCATATTTATCGACTAGGTACCTACATAACGTCTAAATTGATTTTAACTGCAAGTATCACCTATACATACATGTAATGAGCCATTACTTGAAGCTCGCCTGATGTAAGTAGGTTGGAAGGTCTCATTATTTATAAAGTAAAAAACACTACACACTTTTCATGGAAAGATGTCAAAACAAGTAAACACTTTACTTTTTGTTTAGAAATTAAGATCAATTTTGCTGTATGTATATAATATTTATTGATGTGATTTTAAAGTATGTAACTTTTGGCAAGAATGTTAACTAAACAATATCTAATTTATAAAATAAATTAAAATCTACTGGTTTTGCAGTACAAAAATGTAATTAACATTAGAAATATATTCACGTTTGATTCCCTCTCTGTATCCACTAAAATAATATAATTATTACTCAACTGTAAAAATTATTTACACAGTGAAAAATAAAGATAAACCTGGTCAAGTTTCTTGTCTCTCCTCGATGACTGATTTCCCTAATTTCGTAATTTCCGAGCTGGTGGTACTGTTTTGACTTCAATAAGTGTCTGCTTAGGGCATAAAATGAATACAGTATTTTTGATTTTGATTTCACGAATGAAGTTACAAACGTAATATCCAGCAATAGCATCCGATAGACTAAACAAATAAATGCAGACTGTCACATTTTAATTAGTAAACACATGTTAAGTATCGTATTTCACAGAACGCCATGGTACGCGAACCCGACGACGACGTGTCAATTAACAAGTGTCATTCTTTGTACGACCTTATTTAGATTTATTCGGACTGTAACATTATTTGAATTTGATATAAAAATCTAAAGTTAGAAACTTAGTATATATGAATTCCTATTTACTAACTAGATTAAAACACATGAATATCAAAGTTTTACTGAAATTGTAAAATTATAATATGTACCTATAAAATTTTTTATTATCAATTCTATAATTAGTATATTCAGTTATGCTCGGCTGTAGTTTTGCTCATTTAGGTCGTGTAAAGTATCTTTATAACGACAGTGATATGATGATGATGTACCAACATCTTGGAAAGCGTATAATTTACTCCCGTATAATGTAGGTACCAAATAAGTTACAGATACAAAAAATAATAAGTTCCATTACGTATAAACTATTTTATATTTTTATTAATTTAATTAGAGAACTTACTAATAAAATTACGTGAATAGTTACCAAGAAACGTATAATTTTATATAATATGGATACTAAAGTAATAAATGATATGCTCGCACCATAGAGTCGCTTTCTAATCTACATGCATACATAATCTAAAAGGCCTATAATCAGCTCCAACAGAGACGAGTAAAATAAGCAGTATTGAGCACTGAACAGAAAAAAAAACTGAAACAAAAAAACAATAGGCATACTTGCAACTACTATGTATGAAATTGTCAGATAAAATAAATACATACACGCATATATAACATGTATATTTATATAGTCAGATTAAATAAACAGTTCGATTAATTCGTGGTATTACATGCACGGCAATGGTCCACAAGCCGAGGTTCGGCCATTTTTGCCAGTTTTGCTACCCCTGCGCTATATAGTTGCCTGACTTGCTAGAAGATTGAGTTCCGTCTGTGCACAGGCTGTCAGTGTTAGTTCGAAAAAAAAATTGTATGCTTGTTGGTAGAAACTGAAATCTCGATATCCTGGCTCGAAAAGTTCAAATATATCGAAATTCCCAAGTCTAGAACTAACTGTGCTGGCTTGATGCCAACAATTGGTAACTAAATTATGGTTAATCGAAAGGCACTGCCTGTTTGTTGGTGTGTATTGATTTATTGGGTACACGCATGGCCTCGGGATTCGAAATTGTCCAGCCCGGGGGATTAATCGACTGTTGTCGCGGTTTAGATGTATGGATAATGGACTATATTATGTTTTGGAAACGGGAACAACTATAAAGTGAACGAAACATTTTTTGCAGTTGTACATCTTTTGGTGCGTTTAGCACAGTGTAAAATTGAAACTTCCGCGCACATCGTGTGATGGAAGTATTTTTTGATTATGCAAAAATAACTTAAGGGTGTAGGTATATATTTTTTTTTTTTTTTAAATAAATTTTTTTTTACACAAGAAATATTAGTCAGTAAAATGAATTCATATTATTATCATTTATGGCAAACATCATTATGCGAAAGTGCACATGATAAAAATTTTGGAGTTATTTTTATTACGTTATGCGTGCCAATTAAGTGTATTTTCTTACGTACGTCTAATTAAATCTTAACTGGTTGGAAATACCATATCAAATAAAGTAACGAATTGTTTTAGTAAATTAATTGAAGAACGTAAATTTCTATAGCTTTAATTAAAGAAAGTGCTATGTGGAAGTTGGTACCAGTTAGATTTCAACTCTTTTATCGGTAACAACGACTACTTCCAACGACGCCTTTACAGAACTTGGCCCCTTTTTCACATTATGTTTTCGTTGGGAATGTACTAACAAAAATGCATTTAATTTATATTTTATACTAGCTGTGCCCGTGACTGCGCTTGCGTGGTTTACAGAATGCCGCAGATGCAATCGATTGGGTAAATGTGCGAATCGTGCTCTCGGTTTTTTGTAAATAAAATGCTTATTGTGGGTGATTCTTAGAAGATAAGTATATACTGTCGCGAACTTTTTTGTAGGTTTTTTGTAATATTTATAATCATAAACTACTTTAATTTGATATATCTCTTATGGTTTACTCAGCGTATGGAATTTAAACGCCCGAATTGATTCACCATTACCAGTTTCTTTTTTTATTTGCGCGAAACCCTAATTATTTATCATAAATAAAAGTAACTTATGTTACTCCTTATAACATCAGCTATCTTCCAGTGAAAGTCCCAAAAAAAGCCGGTCCAACCGGTTGGGAGATTGCCCGGAACAAGCACACATACAGACAGACTAAAATAAAATAAAAAATGTTTTTTTTTTGTTATAGGTGGCGTATATACTTGCTACACATTTAGTAAAAAGTATTATTTTGACATTACTTACACTTTTTGAGTATTTAAATGCAATATTTACATAATTTTTTAACAATAATTTGAAGTAGGTAGTTTATAGTATACCTAATTTTATTACGATTATTTATTAAAATAATTTCACACAGTGTTTATGTCGAATAACAGATAAAATATATAGAAACCACAAACGAACCGGTTGTGTTTTCCTGTACATCTAAATGTTCCAAATAAATGTCAATCTTCATCAAGCTGAAACCACTTGATTAGATCCATTTAAACTTTGTGATATAAAATGCAAACAGGGCAATCTGATTTTATTCTCAGAAGGCTGTTCTGAACCTTTTGTTTGTTTCGTTACTTTGATTTACACATACACAGACACATAACAGTCGGACTAATTTAAATTAAAAACAAAAACGATGATAGTCACAGAGGTATGTTAACTGTTAGGGAATGAAATAATATATTGTTTTGGTTTTACGATTTTTTTTAAAGTGCTAAATATATTTAAAGAAATATGTAGATATATTTTTAAAATATTACTTTATATTAAATTTATAACATTTATTGTGTTAAAATACTTTTAAAAAATGTAAAAAAAGAATTCAGTGCAATATGTTGTATAAAATGAACTATAATTATTTCATACTTTGATAAGAAATTTCCGAAATGCGCTCGTACCTTCGTCAACAAAATTGGGTACATTAGTCACCTCAAAGCGTTTCAAAGGGCGGAACAACAATGCCCAAATTAATATTATTTCGTGCCTGTTCAGAAAATTAACAGTCGCTGTAGCCGAAATCGTCGAGGATGACCTCCTACACAAACAAATATCAATATTTGCAATAAAGTTTGAACAATAATACTAAAACTGTTTTTTTTTTTAATACATACGCATTCACAAACAGACACCATACGCACAGACACACAAACACACACAGACACACACGTATACTCACACACATTCTCAATAACTCATTTCAAATTCCTTATTTAAAACCATTCTAAATACACGCAGTATATCGTTAAATGAAATGTAACATGTAGTACATGTAATCGCCTCTTTATAATTATATTGTAATGTTTTGAAATGACTACAAATATGCTCTAAAATTCCCATAAATAAATAAATGCAACCCGTTGGTTTATGGTACTCTTGAAGAGCGGTTGTCTATAAAAGTTTAATCGTAAATTTATTACATTCGTATCTGTAATATATTAATTTCATTTTATACATATGAAAGTGATATTGCACCAGATTCGATTTAAGACATAATCTCTATGGAATACGTTCCATTGCGTGTCTAATATGGTTAATTTATTTATAAAACCTAAACAGAGACGGCCACGGATCCATATAATTTGTTTGTATTCGCAGTGCGTTTCATTAACGGTTCATTACAATTCTCGTCGGTTTAATTGGCTTACCATTCCGTTATCGTGCTTTGAATCAAACTCCAAATCAATTTTCCTAACATCAAAGTAGCGGCAAAGTAAAAGTAACACATTTGTAATTATGTAACGAATAGACAAATCCATAATGATTCGATTTGCAAGTAAATAACTAATCTAATTTACTTGAAAATAGTATGGACTAGAAAATATGTTTTGTGGAACATGAATTAAATCTAGCTCGCTATGGTAATGAATTCAAGAGTTAATAACTGTTTTTCTTGTAAATTTTTGAAGCTAATCAATTTAACAATCAAAGATCAATTTATTTCACTGTTATTGCCTATTTGTATTCGACTGCAAATACCGATTGTTTATACTTAATTCAGGTCTAGTAAAAACCAATGTTCCGATATTTTAAGCTTAGTTATTTTTGGTTGGTTTAATAAAAAGGTAAAGTGGTTCTTGGTTTACTTCGGAACATATTTATTGGTATAAACAAAGTATAATACGAATGCCGACTTGTAATAAGTTACATTTATATTATATCGTACTAGCTGTGCCCGCGCCTCCGCTCGCGTGGACAACAGAAGAACGCGTAGTGCTTATAAAAATTGTATTTTCTTACAAATTTAATAACTTTTTATTGTTTGGAGATATCATTATAGATAACTTTTCTTTTTGATAAGGACCCAGTATCTAAGGAGTAAAATAAAAAAATGGTCAAATCTATCCAGTAGTTTTTGCGTGATGCATGCACAACGGTAAACCTCAATCATTTTATCTATAAAGATAAAAAAGGTAAAATCAATTTAGGCAATTTAAAATTGTAGTATTTCTTTGTAATGTCAAAATAACACGTTTTTGCTAAACGCATATGAAAGTCTATCCGGTACTTATAACAAAAAATATTTTGTGTATGTTATAATTTGTGCCTGTCTGTCTCGTTGTTCAGGCTAATCTCAAAAATGTTTGGACCAATTTTGACGTGACTTTCACTGGCCGATAGCTGATTTTATAAGGAGTAACTTAAGCTAATTTTATTTTAGAAAAATACTTAGAGTTCCATGAAAATAAAAAAATAAGTATGTATTTTTATCTTTAAAATAACAGGCGGGCGACTGCCATGGGTGGAATCCACAATACCGACGGCATTTTGTAGTCCATCCGAGCGGAGCCGCGGGCACAGCTTGTTAAACAATATAAAAAGTAGATTGGTTCATATAAATACTAAACACGTCCATAATAAATTGTGTACTGTATAATATCTTTATTTCTCTTTTCACTCACGCGTACCCTCTTAAATGTTCCGAGTGCATCAAATTATTTTGATTTATCACTTTGTGATTGCTGCAATTCGATTGTGTTCGGACGTTATTGAATTAAATTAAGTCTGTTTTAGAGAGTGTTATTGTATTGTTTGTTCAGTTAGAGGTACAGAAGCCATAAGTAAGGCGAATTAGAGTCGTCTTTTGGCTTACAATGCTTAGCATTATAAAAAAAAATCACGTCCGGTGACGCTGTTAAGAACTACATGCATGCAAGAAATGATTTATTTCTTTAAAATAATACACAAAGGTCATATAAAGATAAAAAAAAAAACCATTTATTCAAAAACCAAAGTAGATAAAGATCTGAAATTTGCCGGATCAACGTATCTCATTTGTACCAATATACCCTCGAATGGTGATCCAGATATCCTCCTTCTGGGGCCGATACAATTTGTTTATTGCCCTGTGGCGTTTACAAAAACAATATATCTTGAAAAGCTTTTACAGATTAATCTCCATGTATTTTTATGTCAATGTTTATAGGTTTTAGTAATATTTGAGAAGAAAAAAATGGAATAAAAGTCTTTTATGTACAAACAAGCACAAGTACACAATCATATAATATATTATATATATATATACGAGACTGGAGAATTTTAAAATGACTTATTGATGTATATTTTTTTTAATTTAGAGTTTTATAAATATTCATAGGTGTATTATGATTCTTCAAAACTTCCATACAAATTCACATAAAAATCTATACTAATAAATTAAGTTTTTTTCTGATATCGAAACTTTGTGATAATTGTATAAGGCTTTACAATACTGTCAAAACTAATAAAATGAACTTTATGCATAAACGGATAGTTTATGAAAGGAAATAAATATAAAATTTAGATTTTTTAAAACAAGAAAGATGAAAAAGTTCACCAGGCAAATATTCAGTCTGACCCGCCGCGTTAAACCATATTAACAATTAAGTGTTGTTGTAATACAGTACATACAGTATAATACGTATATACGTGATCTTATTTTTGAACTTATACCTATAAAGAATCAATCTGAATTCAACAGCACAATAGGCAATTTAATAGAACCGCAACCTACAACCTTAACCATTACTGTACTTAGTATTGCACAACTAATAGCCATACAATTATGTCGGTTGCTATACCTATTCGTACTGGGTTTAATTCAGTCTCTAGGAGAGGTGTGCTTGGTGAGTCAGACGAAACTCGTGAGTCACAGTATCTCGTAAGATTCGTCGCGTCCCGTCTAGCTTTGCACGAAACTGAATCGATATTATATCGGGATGAGTCCGAGACGAGACACCTTTGAATAACCAAGAAAGAGAATTTATGACGTTGATTTTTCTTAATTTTGTCAAGATATACCAAAACTGTATCAGGATTTACGAAAGAATACGCAAATTATTGTCAATATGAAATGAATAATATAATTGGTACAATTTCATTGAATAAGCCAATTTAGTATCTCTAGATAGGTATAAAGGTATTTGGGGCAAAGTTATATCTCCCTTAATTTTTCATGAAATATAATAAATAATTTTAAAGCTTAACTTTCCGCTATTGACTAAAAATTGACCAAAAGCTCCAATTTAACGTGTTCTTTAAAAAATTGGATTACACTGTGTTTGTCATCCGACATACTAACATCACTTTGTCGTGCAACTATAAAAATAACCTTAACCATTTTTTTTGATTATGGATCACATATGGGTCAAATCATAAAAATTTCATTAATTTTGTTTCATATAAGATATTACTCGTAACAGTAGTATTACATTGATAATATTTACCGAATCTCATTATCCTTTTCTGGTAAATTCATACATTACTTTATCACATTATTAGTAGTTACTTATCAATATAAATTTATTACTTACTTACTTACTTAAAATGAACCATAAGAAGGTCATGTAATGTAATCACATAATAATATATAAATAATTACTAGCAATAGCCCCGGACGTCTTTGGCGTTAATTAGAATTAAATAATAATAAAAAATAGTCTGTCGGCTGTTTTTAATAATCTATCTAAGCACTGTTTATGCTACTGACGATAGAAATATATATATTTTGGTAAGCTCTTGTATTTCAATAATGTATCTTCGGATATCTAGTTCATACGAAAGATTACCAAAAAACATATATTTCTAACTTCAGTAGCAAAAACAGTGGCTAGATATATTATTGAAAACGGCCGTATATAAGCCAGGGATAATTTATCTTAATATTAGTCAAAGAATTTTTATAATCGTACCAGTACTACTAGAAATTACTGACTACAAAAATATAAAAACTTTATGTATCTCTATGTAATAGGCATTTAAGTACATTGATACTTATTAAATTTTAATTTATAATGTTACGCTCACGAAATAATATTTATATTCAATTAGTTATGTATATCAAAACATAAATATAATGTATAATTTACAATCTCGTGTTTTGAAATAAAGTACCTAGTACACATACCATGAAAATGCTCATTAAACATCATATATAACACATAAACCCAAATACGTTTGTTGCATCTTGTATCACTTGCAACAGGCACGTATTCAGTTCCATATTTCATACTTTATACTAGCATACATTTTCGTCGGCATGAAACTACTATTTTATGCTATTACTTTACTCCCAACTCCCACTTTACGGTTTTAATTTCAGAAAAAGATTATAAAAGAATACGTAATGCATTTACTTATGACCAGGGCCAAACCATACTAATTTCCATACCTCGTAACTTCAAAACTAACAAGACGGGTAGAATACAATTTGTTTATTTTCATTTCACCCTATATTATGTTGATTTTTAAGAAATTAGTCCTAAGCTTGTCTTAAGGTCCTGGGTTCAATCCCCATGTCGAGCAAAGCGTTATTGGGTTTTTCTATGAAATTCTCAGTAGCAGCTCGGAGTTTGGAATTGTGCCGAATTAATGGGAATAGGCTGGCAACCTATTATATGAGACGTAAAACATACCCGGCGAACTGTGCGTGTACACATCTGCCTAACTCTCGGGATGCAGGCGTGATGGTATGTTATGCTATGTTCTTCACAAGAAAATTTTCAAACAATATAAGAACTAATATTAACAATTACTTAACTTAATTTTAAATAGCTCTCTTGCAAAAGAAGACGAAGGGTTGGCCAAAATGGATTTATATATACCAGTGTGGAACGAACCAAAATCTTTATTATGTTAATACCTAGTAGATTAACTCCGAACACACTCCACCAGAATATGGTGCACATCATCTATGAGGCCGCAAGTCGGACATATTGGAGATGGCGCTTTACGCATCATAATTGCGAACTTCTTCGATGGGATGTGTTCCTGTTATGGCTTCTTGCCGATTAATTGTGATATTTTCTATCGAAGGTGACTTTAGAGGGTGCGGTTGTATCGTTTTGTACAATATTCCTTTGGATCTAGAGCGTTCGTCGAAGTATTCTTTCCAGTGAAAATAGCAGTCATTTTTTAACATGTAACATAAATCAAAATGCGTTGGTAATAATTTAATTTGAATACCGTCGGAAGATCCTTGCCTAGTTAAGAGGTCAGATCTTTCATTCCCGGTTTGTCAAAAAATATTTCTAAATACTTTCGTGGAGTAAGGTACAGAACTTCATTATTTAGTATGTATTATAAAATATTGTATTGTATTATATTAGGTTATAATGTTTGTATATTATTTTTATCTCTGAAAGTATACCACCACACTTTGAAAGTACAGTCCGTACCTGAAATGCCGTCGACAACAGCAATAAAATAGACTTTATCATAAAAAGTTGCACATTTAAGTCTGAAACAGTCGTAAATATGAAAATGAGACCACCTATTTATATTTGTGGTTCTACTTGGATTGAAAAATTTTGACACTTGATAAATAAAATTTTATAATACAATTTTTTTCTAATATTATGACTATTTCAAAATTACTACATTTTTTATGCACATTGAAATAGTAGGCTACAAAATATACAGAGATGTAAATAAATACTATAAGTAGGTATATTTCAATGTTTCAATTAGCCCAAAAAAAAGTATACCATGGTTTTATAGTTGACGATTGTATATTCCTGAGCACATTACAAAGTACACAAAGAATTCCTGCAGGACGGTTAACAGAATTGATATAATATTTAATTATTTCTAAGGACTTAGCAATAAAAATAAAGTTAATTTGGAATTACTTTACAGAGCAAAATAAATACTATTTTGCATCATTTAAATGCAGACGAAACTCTCAAGTATAAATAAGATTTTAGACGACTTCAAAAAAGGAGGAGGTTCTCAGTTACAATGTTTTTTTTTTAATGGATGTTCAGCCATAACTTCTTTGTTTATGAACCGATTTAGATGGTACTTTTTTGGTGGAAATGGGATACGTCAAGAATAGTACATGTAAATGTCATTTACATTGGACCTTCGACTTCGGAGAAGCACCAGGAAACTCCTCAAAATAATTAAAGTCAGTTTTCTTTTTTGTTAAAAATTGTCTTATTATAAATTAAATCAATTTCGTTTTTCTGTACCTGTCAGCAAAAATATTGATAACTAATGCGTTTCATAAACCAAGTATCAAACTCATTAAGTCCTAGTATATAGAACCATGGGGCGGTGGAACAAGTAGTTGGGCGAATCGCTCATTGATGTGGGGCGTCGGCAGGCGTTCGTGGCTAAACTGAAATGTATGAAAATAGAGTCGAATGCATTTCCGCGACCCACCTGCACTCCGGTCCATGCTTCTAGCTTATAAGTGGCAACTAGGACAAGTACACAAACATGACCGTTTCGGATTGTTACGTAACTTTACCGTTTTTTCGTACTTAAGAAAATCCTATATGTTCATTGATTATAATTGTTTTATATTATTATTAATAACGGGGCTGCTTGCATATCAGAATTAGATACATAATTAGAAAACGTGGATAAAGTACAACATTGTCAATGTTGGAACTGTCTTTGTTAAATAAATAGATTATATAATCATGATCTTTCTGAATATGATAAGCGTTGATACAGAAAACTACATTTTATATTAAAGGTAATATTAATAAAAAATTATAACAGTTATTTTTAAAATTCGCGTATGTATTATCAAAACATGCGTTATCTAATTTTTTAAATTAATAACTAATATCTCCTGCCTGTCGGTATAATCAGTTTGATTCATGCCCGAAATTAACATTGTAGAAAGACTTTGACACTCTAGATTGTAATAAAAAAAGAAATATAAAAATATGGAGCAATGGGGCAATAAATATCAATCTATTACGAATAACTGCCTCTTGTTAATGCAGTATATATATATATATATATATATATATATAAATATATTATGTTTATATAAGTATAAAAATAAAAATAAACAAATAAGATGTCACAGCAATATAAATTTATGATAACAACAATATCTTATTCATAGGTTTTTTTTAATACCCCGATGGGATAAGTCACGCTTCCTTTATAAATGAACACAAAAGATCTAAATACATCGGTAGGTCAAGTGTCGGTTTCCCGGACGTGAGGCCTCGTCCGTAACAAAAGCTGAGGGTTTTTTTTAGACGGGATTTAAGTTTAGTGACAGGTCGAGGGTGCGACGACGTGTCGAGATAAGGTGAATGTGTTGAATAGACAAATGAACCTCACACTATTAAATCACTTGTCCTCAAATACGTACTGATGTAAGTAAAAAAAAGGTTTTTTTTATACAACTAAAGTGGAAAACAAGCGTCCACCGTAGTCGGCTACCGTAACCTAAGGAAGCTTGTAGCACCACAGTTGTCACTAGCGTGTTGCCTGCGTGAATCCTTCTTCCCCAGGAGCTCTGAAAAGCTTATTCATCGCAGAAACACAACACAAGGTTATTTGCCTGCGATTTTCTGTAGGGTGGGAGTATTTCACCAGTCGAACTGCCCCAGGTAAAGAGAAATGTCAAAGGAAATTTATCTGTGCTCTACCACTCTTTTTATCTATACAATTAATAAAATTGAAGTGTCTATTTGTAATGTCAAAATAACAGCTTTTTACTAAGTGCATGTGAAAGTATATACGACACCTACAACAAAACACCCATTTTTAAAATTTTTGTCTATCTGTCTGTCTGTCTGTTTGTTCCGGGTAATCTCCGAAACGGTTGGACCGATTTTGACGGGACTTTCACTTATAGATAGCTGAACTTATAGGGAGTAACTTAGGCTACTTTAATTTTAGAAAAAGATTTAGGGTTCCGCTCAAATAAAAAAACTGTCTTATGCTGAGTAAACCATAAGAGATATAGCAAATTAATGTACTACATAATTATAAGCATTAAAAAGAGCTACAAAAAAGTCCGGGAGAGTATATATCTATCTTCTAAGGAACACCCAAACTAAGTATTTTTGTCTTTAAAATAGCCGGGAGTGAGGGAGCAACATTCGCGCGGGCTTTCTGTAGTCCACGTGAGCGAAGCCACGGGAACAGCTAGTTATGAATAAATTTATTTTTAAATTTTATCAACATTTTTACTTAATGCCTTTTTATAATTATGAACCACTAAAACACTGTTTAAGATTCGAAAGAATTTCATCTTGTTATGTAATTAATCATATGAATAACGTCATCAAAAACAAAAAAATAATCTGTGGTCATTTAAAATTACTATACGAATACCATAACGCATCGCAAGTCAAGTTTTTAAGCACCCCGTCGCGGTGGACCTCCGTACATTATTCGCATGAACAAAACCTAACCTGTTTGGTAGCCCACCAAATAAGTATTTAGTTGATGGGCCAATATAATAATTTCACGTAGAAATACCATATACTCTCAGAAACGGCACACATTTAATCCACAGTTTTCCAAGCATATTTTCCTTTGATGAACAATGAGACGACTAAACAACGAAACGACTTTATATAATTGTCTTAAGTGAGCAATTCTTGTGTATATATCTATATATTAGTGTACAAAAACGAACTAAGTGTAATTGGTTTCTTGAAAACGGATCCAACGATTTGGATGAAACTTATATTTAGATAATGTTTTACATTCCAAATTTACCTAGATAAGCGTTTTTTTTTTAAACACCTAACGCAGCTCGGTCTCCCAGCAATCTTAAAGTGCTAAATAATCTGGGATTTCTACACTAACATATTTATTATGTTAAAATTTATGATTAAAAATATTAAAATTAAATAGCTTTTAATAAAAGGAAAAAGAGTTCACATTTCAGCTTGATGTCAATACTTTGCCAGTATAGAATGACACAGACAGAGTGAAGCTAAATACATAACATCACAAAAATATTAGGCATAATTATCTAGTCTAGATTATTAGACAAGCAGATTAGAACAAAAACTTTGTCTTGGCGGTACCACTAGTACTAACATAGTTCTCGTATAGAGCAAGAAAACCCGTGAGAATTAAATAAAATATTAATTTTCTAATAATTATAGCTCTAATTGAACGAATAAATAGTTATTTCTTGACTGTTGCGTGAATACTTTTATGACATTGAGTATTATCATACTTGTATTGTACGAGCAAGTGACTATTTTTTAAGGCTTTAGTTTTGTCTGTTCCTTGATATGCACTTTTAAAGTAAAGAACTGTGATTCCTGTTTAATGGTACAAATGGCATAGGAGATGTTCTCTAGATATGTATAATTGTAATTGTTAGATTCGGATTAATGTTTGCTTATTGTAATTTATAGTTCGACGGAAATATTATACATTTCAACAGATAATGACTTTTTTAAATAATATTTTTGTAGTCACAACTGCTTATTTTGGGTGATCTGGGTTATTCCAATCCATCTCACTCTAACGGGGAGCTTTCGTAGCGCTTTCGTCTGAGCTGAGTGTGGCAGACAGTGGGTTGTACTCAGTTAGTCACTAAAGCGCCCGCGCTGCGTCCACGCGTTTGCGCTATGTCATTGTACACTGCCCGCGCAGTTTCCCGCGTCTAAATCCGTCACGTTTCATGCAGTCTGATACGATTCAATGGTCACAAGTGTTCCTTTTATGTGTGTTAATTCATGTTTCTGAGCAACGGCCCTTTGCACCATTAGTTCGTTCAGTTTTATTCACGATCGTCATTTGTTTCTCGTAAAAAGTTACTGGAACTATATAATAAATGCAATATGCAAAAGATAATAAGAATAAGAAAATACGGATTTCTTTACGTTTTAAAATAGAGCAGATGTAATTTTAAGAAATACATTATAAAATTAACTTATCATTCGCATTGAGGAATACATTGTTGTAAATAACAGTGTTACTGTTTCACATACAGTGTTATCACTTAGATAAATTTACTCTTTGACTTTCGATGATGTGATGTTTATTTCTATATACAGTTCACTGAAATCTGAATCATGAAGTATTTCAATGTTTATATATTATGACTAAATTGAACTCGCGCTGATTTCATCAAAAACACCGTTAACGAGTCGATTGCTCCAGCTTTTCCATTCAAATGCAAAGCCGGAACATTGCTACAAACCGTGCAGTGAACCAGCGAAAACAAACATGAAATGCGAAATATAAACAAGTGTATGTTTTAATTTCATTTGGTCGTCGACCCCTGAGTTTAGATAGCATTTTTTTTATGAGCTGTAGGTACTGATAATAACAATTTTAGTAATTATATTTAATAAAAAGGCGAAAAGCATTTAAGGAAACGTTGCCGCTTTTCATTTCCAATAAATCAGGAGTGCAAGTCGTGAGAGCATTCGAAACAATTTATGATAAGATCGTGCGCTTCTGTGCTTTTTGCTACGACAAAGCAGATTTCGATACCATCAGGAATTAATAAAGAATATAAATATAGTGTATCTACATTAAAATTTAATCGTAACTTAGTTTTAGGTATACTAACAGTTTACTTATCTGATGGTGTACTATTTGTTAATAACAGTTATTACTTATCATAAAAATTAATAATCTTCTTGACATTATTTATTTTAAAGAATATTTTTCATAATCAATGCATAAATAGGTATGGTATCCTTCTTTAATATCTATCTTACAAAACTAAAGATAAGTTGAAAACATGAACTATATAGTGAATTTTTTGGGTTATAATGAATTTGGAAGGTAATCTCTGGAATTACATATCGTATTAGTAAAATATATTTGCATTTTATAGCCTGTTTATTAAGAAGGTTACAAACTAATTAACTTAAAAAATTACACTACACGGGTGTTGAATAAATTCAACAGGAGTGAAACCGTAGAGCAAAACTTGTATATTAAAAAAGACACATGCCCAGTAGCCTGACGCAATTATTTATACTAGCGATCGCTCTAAGGTCGAAATTCGACCAGCAACTTTTTGATCATAGACTATTTTCTATTTGACATTTGCAGTATTCATGAATCTAAACAATTACTATTATCTACATCACTTGATGTTACTTTTCGTTGAGTGACAGTGTCAATATTTTGGGGGGTCTAAGTTCTATGGCACTGGTCGTGTTAGGATTCACAGTATTAATTTATTTTATTTAATATATTAGTAACAGATATAATAGATAAATTGTAGCTTTCTGCACTCCTTATCCATATGAACTTTAAACATGCCACATCTCACAGTCTAGGGTTACCAAAAATAGTCCGTACGTCCGTCCCGCGCGATCCACGGAAACCGCGTTAAAGACGAAAAATTCGTTTTCGGCCCTTCCGGTCGAACAAGACTCGCCCGCGAATCCGGATCCATCTCCGGAGATGGATACCGAGAACGACGGCTTCACCGTCGTGGCGTCGCGTAAGCGAACGGCGCGTAGCAGTCCGACTGCTCAACCGGCGCCTAAGGTAATAGCTAAGGCAGTAGTCAGGGGCGCCGCCGCCCCCACGTCCTCCCAGCTCCCCGCGCCCGCCGGCGGGAAAAAAGAGCGTGCCCCACCTCCAATCATAATCCGGGACAAGGCAGCCTGGATGGGAGTCTGCAATGAGATGCGCAGACTCAAACTCGACTACCACAAGGCTAGAAACATAGTCAACGGGATTTCTATTTCGGTGAGTTCTTCGGAAACTCACCGTAAACTAACCACCCTCCTCCGGCAGAAAGGTCTGCAATTTTATACGTATTCGCTCGCGGAGGAGCGCGTCCTCCGAGTGGTCATCCGCCGCATTCCGGTGGAGCTCGACCCGTCGGAGGTGTGCTCCTCGCTCAAGGAGCAAAGTTATCCCATCCGGGAAGTACACCGGATGTACAGTAAAGATAAGCGGCCACTACAAATGGTAGTGGCCATATTGGACCTTTCCCCCGAGGGAAAGGCCATCTTCCAGCTAGAGACGGTGTGCGGGCTCTCCGGGATTAACGTGGAGCCCCCACACAAAAACCACCAGCCTGCGCAGTGCCACAACTGCCAGCTGTACGGGCACGCTGCCCGTAACTGTCATTCTCGTCCGCGGTGCGTAAAGTGCCGAGAGGACCACCCCACACGGGAGTGCACGCGCGAGCGTGACTCCGTCGTCCCCCCGAGCTGCGTGTTATGCGGGGAGGAGGGGCATCCTGCGAATTATCGCGGTTGCCCCAAGGCCCCGCGTACCACGCGGCCACGCACGCAGAGGCAGGTGGCCCCCCGGGCGGCGCCCCCCACCTCAGCCATCCAAGCGCAACCCCCGCTGGCGTCAGGGGAATTTCCCGCGCTGCCGGTCCCGCGCCAGTCCCCGGCCACCGCCGGCCTCTCCGCACCCCGCGCGGTGCAACCGCAACCCGTGCGTTCATCGCAGAACGCATGGGGCCCCCGTCGCCCCAATCCACAGCCCCTTATGGCTATGGATATTCCCGCGCCCTGCGCGCCTGCGCCCCGCGCGCCCGCTAACGCTGTCGTTAATAGTAACGACTTAATGATACTGCTCCTTCGCGAGCACGATATCCGCGAGCTCATTGACTACAATGACCATCTGGAGCGCTTCGGTCTCATCAAGACCGCTTGCGCGTTCCCCCGCCTCTCAGAGACACTACAACGTCTCGACCGTGAGGCGTGTAATAATAACTTAGGGCCTTTCAATGGCAAAGTTTAAACCGAAAGCGTTAAATCTTTCGTTTTTTAACGCACGGAACCTATATCCGCAGCGTGATCTCGTCGCGACCTTTCTTAAAGATCACCAAGTAGATGTTCTTTTAGTGCAGGAGACGCTCTTAAAGCGTGCTAAACGTGATCCAAAAATCGCGAACTACAATATTGTAAGAAATGACCGGGCCGGCCGCGGGGGCGGCACTCTCATTTATTACAAACGATCGTTATATTGTACGCCGGTAGATCCTCCGATACTTACCAATATGGAAGTATCCGTGTGTAGACTAGGAATGACCGACCACCCGTCCATAACGTTAGTCTCAGTTTATCTCTCGCCGAGGAAAGAGCCTCTCAGGTCTGACCTAGAAAAGCTACTCTCGCTCGGTGAATCGGTCATTATAGCGGGTGACCTCAATTGTGGACACACTTCGTTTGGCAATTGGAGAGACTCCAGTAATGGGGTTAAACTCGAAGAGCTAACGAACGTGCTAAACTTTGATGTCATAGCGCCACCCACTCCCACCCACTTTCAAGACAACTGTATGCCGACAGTGCTTGATGTAGCTCTCATTAAAGGTATCGCGCTTCGGTTACGACTCATTCGGGTCGTACACGAGCTCGACTCCGACCACCGTCCGGTCATCATGCAGCTAGGTCAACCAGACGACTCTAGCCCTCCTTCGGTCCAAGTGGTTGACTATGCCAAGCTAAAACATTATCTTGCGGACAGGCCGTCCTCGTCCAGCTTAGATAGGATCCCGGACGTATTGGGGTCCGTTGCGGACGTAGATCTCGCGATCGATTCCCTGGTCGACCACCTGCAGGCCGGAATCGGAGAGGCCTCGAGAGAGGTCGAAGAGGCGAGCGATCGCCGCTTCGTACTCCCTGCCGACGTGCGGGCGTTGTTGACGGAAAAGAACGCGGCGACTCGTACGCACGACCACTATCCGACCGAGGAAAACCGCGCACGTTTACGCGCACTTCAAAGATCGGTTAGAGCCCGTATATTAGAACTCAGAAGTCACAGATGGGACGCCCTCGTCGAAGGGCTAAGGCCGTCGCATCAGGCTTACTGGAAATTAGCTCACAGCCTCAAAATAGAGGCTTCTTATCTTATGCCCCCCCTCGAGAGGGGTCCCGGTATACCGCTCGCCTTCGATAGCAGCGACAAGGCGGAGTGCCTCGCCACTTGTTTGGAGAGCCAGTGCTCTCCGAACAGTGTCGATGCAAATACCGACCGGGTCAAGGGTATCGATGGATGCGTGCGGGAGCTGGATAAGCTCCCCGCGACAGACTCCCTGTCCCCAGTCACGTCTGAGGAGGTTCTTTCCATTATAAAAAGCCTTAAGCTTAGAAAAGCACCAGGTCCCGACGGGATCAGGAATGAAGTACTTAGACTTCTTCCCGATCGCCTCATAGCTCTTTTGGTCTGCATCTTCAATGTAGCCATAGCCCACTGCCATTTTCCAGCCGCCTGGAAAAAGGCCATAGTCATAGGTATCCGTAAGCCCGGCAAGAGCGCGTCGCTTCCCGACAGCTATCGCCCGATCAGTCTCCTAAATACTTTAGGGAAAATGTACGAGCGGATCCTTCTGAACCGTCTCAAGTCAGTAATAGAGGAGAAAGACCTCTATCCGCCTGAGCAATTCGGTTTCCGTGCTAGATATTCTTGCACTCATCAAGTGCACCGCCTCACGGATCACGTTGCATTTAATTTTGCTGAATTATATAAACCCCGCCGTACACTTGCGGTCTTTTTCGACGTTGCCAAGGCCTTCGATAAGGTCTGGCACGAGGGATTGATCTACAAGTTGTATCACTTTGAAGTCCCCGATAGGCTAATTAAAATAATTCGCGACTATCTAACAGATCGCACCTTTCGCTATAGAGTGGAAGGTGAATTGTCCACGCCCCGTCCAATACGCTCAGGCGTTCCCCAAGGTTCGATCCTGGCTCCTAGCCTATTTAACCTGTACGTCAGTGACCTACCTCGACTCCCGGAGGTCGAGGTAGGGCTATACGCTGACGATACAGTCTTATATGCCTCAGATAGGAATAGATCCCACCTCAGACACAAAGTCCAACGCTCCGTGACCACTCTCGGGAAGTGGTTTAACGAGTGGCGTATAGCCGTTAATCCCTCGAAGAGCGCCGCGATGCTCTTCGATGCGGATTCGTCACAGATACCGTGGAAGCTTAAACCTGTTAAGCTCTACGATAATCCGATTCCGTATGTAAGAGAGACCAAATATCTAGGGGTAACCCTAGATAGTAGGCTCTCTTTTAGACCCCACATCCGTAAGGTTAGGAACAGGGCCGCGTGGGTCCTGGGCCGGTTGCATCCTCTGTTGTGTTCGGTGAGTAAAATGTCCACGCGACATAAGCTCACGCTCTACAAGACGTGTATTCGACCAATTTTGACATACAGTTGCGCCGTGTTCGCACATATGTCCGAGTCGAGTTTCAAACGGTTACAATCGATACAGAATAGGTTCCTCTATCGTCTCACCGGGGCCCCGTGGTATGTTCGAAGCGTAGATCTCCATAGAGATATGGAGCTTCCTTCGATACATGCCTACGTTAAACAGCTCTCCCGTTCGTATTTCGACACCGCGTCGAACCACGCGAATCCGTTAATAAAAACAGCCGCCACCTATGTTCCGGCACCCACGGACATCCGGTGCAAACGCCGGCCGCGCAATATTTTTATTGATCCCGACGATCACATCGAAAATTCGAATAAATATTACACATCCGTCTCTCCAAACAGAGCGTGCCAGCGCCCACGCCCGCGTAACCACCGTTCTCTCCGCAGAGGGCGGGCGGTCAATTTCGCTCCAGCACACCCGTCACGTCCACCCTCTCTAGCGGTAACCCAAGCCTAGGTCCGTTCCTCGGTGTGAAACCCTTGGGTCAGGCAACCGCCCGCGCGATACAAGTGACACTGTACGTGCATCACTTAGCTACCTACATACAACACTACACACGTATGAACATACACACGTGCACACCACACAGGTACATAGGTTCTGTGAGGGACCTTTTTTTTTTCTTTTTTACGCTAGTTAGTTAGCGCTAGTTAGTGTAGAAACATTCCGATTATTGAATACACATACGCACGGTTCCTTCCTTCCTCCCAGGAGGAAGGGAACGTGCCTATGTGTATATTTAGTTAGCTCGAATCGTAGGTGTAGGGATTCGAATAGATCGCGACCTATTTGCGAACGCGACGACCGCCCGAGCCGAGGTCCGGCCACTTTGGCACCCTCGTGCGAGTCGTCCACAAAACTTTCGCGGCTGAGTGCCCTCTGCGCTCGCCCCCAAGTCCGGTGAAGCTGTAAAAGCCGCAGCGGCTTTAGGGCCCCTAAGGCTAACAGTGTAGTCAGTTCTAAAAAAAAAAAAAAAAAAAAAAACACATCTCACAGTCTTCCGTGTACGCAATACCTTAGCTTAAAAAGTTACCTAAAGCTTTTGCTTCACGAATTAATATATACAAGATGTTGGGTATTGTGACATGGCTTGTAGACGTTTAATCTATTGAACGCCAGTTAACTATTAAGCACTCCTTAAATTTATAGTACATTAATAGCTCTTGTTGCCATTGTTTTATCAATCGAAAGAGTTTATGCTTTTTAATAGTTTTTGCAATCAGAATTCAGATAATACCTCTAACCATATTTTAACGCTACTTACTATACACTGTCAATTATGGAGATACGCTTAGTGAATCTTCTGCCTCAGGAGAGTGACATTTTTAGTGATAGCCTGACAGTTCTTAGAGAATTTGCAGAAATATTAGTGGCTAGTTCAACTTTTATTAAAATTAGCAAATTATTATTAACATATACATATAATAAACTGTTAACATTGCATATTTGTGTAAGGAATAAATAAAATATAGTTATAGAAAAATGGATGTTGGTATATACGAGGTATGACCCAAAAGTATCCGACCTGTTGGAAAAATAAACACGCCAAAACATCCAAATGACTTTTATGAAGTACGAGCGTAACAAGTGACTCTTCACGAAGACATCGGCAACCATGGCACCTGACGAGATTTGTTATTTCGAACGCAACGTGTCTTTACGTACATTGTCAATTTCGCGTTCGTCGGATTTTCCTATCATTATAAGTGACGGAGATATCGGAACATCGAATTTGCATAAAGTTTTGCTGAAAACTTTGAAGAGTTATCCGCCCGATCATCACATATAGTTGCCCCGCGTTCGCATATATGTCAAAAACTAATTTCAATCAGTTACAAACTATTTAGAATAGATTTCTCTACCTAAGGCTCCAAAGACTAACAGTATAATCAGTTCTAAAAAAAATCGGAAGAGTTTGTAGAGATCATCGAAATGATGTATGAGGGCTTTAAAGTTACTTGTATGGGCAAAAATAAAATAAAAGAGTGGTGTACAAGCAATTTAAAAACGGTCGCACGAGTGTTGATAGTGATCCACGTTTAGGCCGACCTTCGAGCGCGATAACACCGAAAAATATCGAGCGTGTGCAACTCGCGATTGAGCAAAATCGTCGTTTAACTGTGCGTAAGATAGAAGATGATCTCGGTATGGCGAAAACTTGTGTTTTGAGAATCCTGACCGAGATTTTGGGAAGAAATATGATGGGATGATGAAAATATGCTCCGGATGATTGTTACCGGTGATGAATCCTGGGTTTGTGGTTTTGAGCCCCAAACGAAAAAACAATCCTCACAGTGGAAGCTTCAATCTGAGCCACGACCGAAGAAAACCCGTCAGAGTCAACGTCGAGTATATGTTAATTGTTTTCTTCGATTTCGATGGCGTCGTATATCACGAATATGCACCGAGAAGTCAGATAATTAACAAAGAATTTTACTGCGAAGTTCTAAAAAGATTACGTGACACGGTGAGAAGGAAACGGCCGCATTTTTGGGCTAGCGGCTACTGGCTTCTCCACCATGATAACGCGCCATCGCATTCATCGAAACTTGTGCAACAGTTTTTAGCGAATCACAATATTAAACAACTCTGTCAGCTTCCGTATAATCCCAACATAGCCCATGCGACTAGTGTCTGCTCCCAAAATTAAAAATGCTACCGGACACCGGTTTGACGATAGAAAGAAGGCTGAAATGAATGCAACGCGTGCACTCATGGCCATTCCGAAAACCGATTACTAGAGCTGCATCAGGATCTGGAAGCACCGATGGGAGCGTCTTGTTCAGTCAAAGGGGGACTACTTCGAAGGATGCCATGAGCCGGATGTCGAAAAATAATGCGAGTGCGAAGTTATACAGGTCGGATATATGTACTTTTTGGGACACAGGTGTAAGATATTGATTACTATGAAAGTTGATAGTTCTAAGTATTTTTATAGGTTTTTATGATATCTCTGAAAGCGATAGGTGGCGCTGTGGTCTAGTTATTGATTACTAGAAAGGATAGACCAATGTCTATGGGACCAACACAAATACAAACACCAACATGTTTGTTGA
Source organism: Saturnia japonica (assembly GCA_033032175.1). Lineage (NCBI taxonomy): Eukaryota > Metazoa > Arthropoda > Insecta > Lepidoptera > Saturniidae > Saturnia > Saturnia japonica. The sequence continues at coordinate 14,994,514 of CM065307.1, forward strand.
AAATTTTAAATTTAGAACCATTTTTAACAAAAGAGAAAACATACTTCAATGATTTTAAAGAGTTTCCTGGTGTATGTTTAAAGTTAAAGGTTTCAATGCGAATAAACCTTAAATGGGACATCCCTTGAGGTAACCCATATCCAACAAAAAAAGAATCATTCAAATCGGTTAGTAAATATAAAAATACATTCGAATTAAGTAACCTCCGTCTTTTTTCTTACGTCGGTTAAAAAGGGTTAAAATACGCTTTCATGACCAATTTATGTGTCTCTGCATAATATTGTTACATAATTTATTAATATCTTAATCTTTTTTCTTTAAGTTATTATTTTATTATAATTATTATTTTCATTGAATTTTCTTAGTGGCATATTTGAATAATTTATACATGTTCTCATAGTTTTTTCTACAACTTTTATAGTGTTTAGATTAAATGGTTATTATTTCGTAAATATTTATTTAAATAGATTATTATCGGCATATATTTTAATAAAATTAAGCTAAAATATCTAATGATGACAACAGCACATGCAATTAAATGTGCACAGAATGCTTATTACCATGGAAGTAATTGAAATTGTACATAAAATTTTAATGATGTAATCATTTCTGGGTTGTCTCCTATTAGAAGCATATTACTATAAAAAATACATTAGCTGTACCGAGTACTCTTCTACGTAACGTAATAGACTACTTTCATATATTTAACAATGAGTAACCGCACCTTTTAGCTAAGTAGGTACTTCATAGTAACGTTTTATCGCGCAGTGATTTATATGTGGATTAAGATAACATTTTCTTGTTTTGAGTTTTCAGTGGCTATAAATAGTATAAAAAAATACTAAATAGTGTCAGAATGGAGACCGGCCACCATAAACAAGGTGTGAAACCCGACAAAGTGGCATGCTCAGTTAATATTAATGAAATAAACATTTATTAAATTCATTTTTTGATTTTATAATTATTGGCAATTTTGTATGCAAGCCTAGTAAATATTCGCGTATCCTATTTTTAGCTTAGATTGACGAAGTATTCATAGACCGAATGTCATAAATTATTTAAAAATCAGTTAGTCCAATTCATAAAAAACACATCGATATAACTTTTATATATATGCACCATATAAAATAACTGTTAAGTCATTGAATTACTCTGAATACGCGCAAATTTCAGGTGACCACCCTGATAGTACCTCGACAAACATGCCAGTGTTTGCAGGTATTTTCGTGTCCTGTTGAAGGGATATAGCCAGTAATCAACCGGAGTGGTAGGATATCTATATCCGACTGGAGCGTGACTCGTGACCACCATGCACAGTGAAAGGATAGACAAACATTCAAAGAAACATACTTTCACATCTTTTATACAAATAATAAAAATGAAGTAGCTGTTTGTAATTTCGAAATAACAGCTTTTTACTAAATTCATATGAAAGTATTTAAAGTAAAAAAAAAAAAAAATATATATATATATATAATTATAATAATCTCCAAAACGGTTGGACCGATTTCGATGAGACATTCACAGGCAGATAGCTGATGCAATAAATAACAACTTAAGCTACTATTATTTTAGAAAATAGAAAATAAGGTTTGAACCAAATATAATAAACTAAAATACTCATATCAAGTAGCGAGCAAGCCCCACTCGCACTTTCCCCTTCGCCGCCGTCGTCACATACGAAATCCCACGAGGACGAAGTCGCAGGCACAACTAGTTTATATAATATAGGTACCTAATACATATTTATATTACATTTACTAAGTTTTCTTGATAGTAGTTTAACAATAGACACACACTCCTACGTTAACAATGAAGCGGAATCAACAATTTCCGTTTCATAACGTCTCGTCGTGAAATCATTAGGTAGATATAATCAGTGAGCTGTAAATTAAACTAATGTAGAATTAATGTCGATGCGCTTCCGATGTGGCAAACGTCGCTGTACGAGTTTTACCTACATTCAAACTATTTATAAAATTCTACGAATTATACTGGGAACAAAATGTTTCTTCGAAGGAACCGGTGACACAAATAATAAACGAATAGTAATTAACACCTATCATATATTTTTCAAAATGTAATTTAATGAGTCGATAAACTTTGCTTTGGTCAACCCTAATCTTAAATCAAACATTTTTATAAAATGGATCTACTTGCAATAGTTTTTTTCTTTATAGTAACACGACAAAGAGGCGGTAAACGAACGATCCAAAGACAAAGATGGTTACCGAAGTATGAGCAATCCATCGCCGGCCATGGCTGGCCTTTATGCCTCCCGGCAACTGGCTGATCCCGAAACATGACAAATCAAAACAGAATCGCTGTGAAGGGCTTAGCACTATGTACACCTAAGCATGCAACTATGGCGGATGTTGCATCTATTGTATGGTGGTCGTGATCCAGTCAGTCAAAGTTAATAATAATAATTAATTTTAATAGTGCAATAAGTACAAGGTTGGACGAAATTATCTTTTCATAGTCCATCGGTTATCTATCAATATTTAATCAAAATTTGGTATATTTTTACATAGCATTTTGTACTTGTTGCAGTAAATCAAAATTAATCGTAAAAGCGACCCCACTTTTTGAGAAAACTTCAAACTTATGTTTGGGACTATGCTGAAGAAAATAAAGTTAAACGACCAAGAAAATTAATACTTAGCTTTTATCATACTGGCATACATATGTATTTTATCCAGTTTGTTAGCGTATTTTGTGCAAGTATTTACAGACTAAACAGCAACAGTAAATCTGTTAATAATCTCATAACGGTTGTTATATTGTTTCCTTGTGCTTGGATTTTACTATACCGTCAGTTACAATCCTTTTAATCCGTTTTATATCAAAAATCTTAATTACGAATTAAATGTATTTTGTTAAAACTAACATAGTTTGCCTCGATGTTAACTAATTTTATTATAATAAAAAAATTGCACTACGGTCAGTACATAAGTTCCGTTATTCGACAACAGATGGCGCTTATTCTCTTTTAGTGTAAAGTTCGTATTCATAGTATTGCTTGCAATTTGACATAATTTAACATAATCTTTTAGTTTAAAATATATAAAAAAGGAAATAAAAATTACGTTATAGATTTTTAATTTACAGTTCATATATTGGACACCGTGTCGATCTATCTGAGTTTGTTTCCTGTAATGAGCCAGATAGTCTGAGGTGAAAGAAAACGTGAAAAAACCATACCATGGTGATAGAGCATATCTGAATACTTATCAGCTATCTAGGCTTAATGTGTCACCATTTTATGGCCATTTTCAATAACATATCTGAGTTTACTATCCCGATTAGTAGATACATATTCGTAATAAGTACTGACTTTAACTTGAAGACAGACATCGGCTTTCCTCTTATCTATTCAAGCTACAGGATATGGATATAAATTATGTAGATACAAAAAACTATCCGTTGATAGGTTATTGAATAAAAGTAAGGACAAAAGGTTATATTTATATATCTTTAGTAACTGGTACAACCAATAGATAGGTTATTAAAAACGACCGTTAGTCGACATCGTCACTTATCATTAGGTTAGCTTGTTGTCAAATGCTAACTAGCTGTTCCCACGGATTCTTCAGTGTTAAATTTATTCGAGTAACACCACCAAGCCGCGCGCGACCGCCTAAGTACTCGTATAGTTTATCGTAGTTCTCACTTGTTTGATTACTTGACTTTCAAGGTTACTACTGCACTCCTTAAGATCAAAGAGTGAAGTTATAAAGTCTACTAAATATCCCCGTGACTCCACTTGCGTGAACAAAAAAAATCTTTTTACCCGAATAAAAAGTACCTTTTACGTCTAAATACGGGATAAAAGTTATATGTGTGCCAAATTTCATTCAAAACTGTTTAGCTGTTTTTGCGTGAATTTTCCAAGGATCTCTCGAAACCCTACTCACCGAAGGAACACAACAAAATACTAATGGCTAGGATCTTCTGTAGGGTGGAGTTATTACACCATTCGGACTGTCTGAAAGTAAAGAAAATTCCCAGAGAAAATATGTCTTTGTAACTACTACCTTTCTCTATCTAGTTATTTTAATATCATCAAAAAGGTAACAATCAAATTGCACGCGCCCACGTAACAATGGAGTCGGGTCGAACATCTGCGCCCCACATACAGTACAGCCAAGGCCAGCGGATACAACATCCTTTTATCAAACATCGGGGGTACAATAACGGCACAAACCTGTTTTGGTATCGAAGCCTTATTATGATCTATTGAACACTTAGATAGTGACAAGAGAGATTATGATTGCCTTTCGTGTATACAAAAATCTAGTTTAGTTTATTTTGAAATTAAATTAACATTTCTCGTTTTATCTGTAAACCAAGATATAACTTAAAATATATTGAAATTAATATAGGTACCTCAACTTCTTGTTGTTCCAGTTCAATAACTTGATTGTTCATGTAGTTCTTTTGTTTTTACTTTATCAACTTATATTTTTTAAATCTTTATTCTCTAGCTTAACTGTCACTTAACAAACAAGTGAAGTATGTTCTAAATAAAGTGGATATCGGAACTGCCACAAAGTTTTCCAGAATATCTTAGACTACGTTAGATATGTTTTCACAATTGCTTAGACTATTAATTAATACCTATATTATTAACATTTAAATTTTTTTTAACTATTCCCGTACTTACCTATAGCTTACCAGATTACTTGATGTGCACGGTTACTGTTTCGCGTCGTAAAGTCATTGCGTGAAAATATTTAGCCTTTCTCGATAAATCTATATATAATAGTATAAAATGAAATCGCTTCCCTCTCTCAATCCTTTATGAAAGCTTAGGTCTTTCAAAATACGCAACGGATTTTAATGCGATTTTCACTATCAGAATCGAACCTAGGACCTCGAGCATAGCAGTTGCGTTTAGGACCACTAGGATAATGACGAATTTATGAATTGTTAATATTAGAGCGATAAATTCTAAATCAGGCTTTTTTAAACATAAAATATACCACTTTGTAAATTGTACCCGTGCGAAGCTGGGGTGAGTCGCTAGTTGGTTATAAAGTGCAAAAATAATGTAAGGTAATAATAAGGTTTTGGATATTAGACCGTTCTAACACACAGACAATCTCTTGAGCTTATATTAAGTAGAGATTTACGTTAATGACTGCTATGATATATTTTGGTCATCTCACAACACATTGTAAACGTTTGTGTATTATGATTATGTCACAAAAGTTCGTTGCTCTGAGGCACACCTTCCGCAGTTATAAATACACACTGTGTGTCGAACTTTTGACAAGCGTGTAAATAAACACAAGCGGGTCGGAAGCGGCCACGACGACGCCCGTGTGCCCGCCCGCTTTGCGCTAACCCATCCGCAACGCTTTACTATCTTTAAACCAACTTTGTCTAACTGGCTACGCTTGACTTAGATCTCAAAACTATATTATTATCAAAGATACATTTAAATGAGGAACAAGTCTGAGTCTGTCATAAAATAATAATATA